>OY728157.1:2026970659-2031970659 GCA_963277665.1 Viscum album
CCCCTCTGGACAACTCACCCACCCCCCTGGACACCCCCTACCCCCTGGACAGCCCTGCCACCCTCGTGGACAGTCCGCCCACCCCCCTGGACACCTTGTACCCCCTGGACAACCCCGCCACCCCCGTGGAAAGCCTGCCCACCCCCTGGACACCCCCTACTCCCTGGACATCCCCCCAACCCCGTGGATAGCCCGCCCACCCCCTGGACACTCCCCCCACCCCCACCCCCCCCCCCCCAGACACCCCCACCCCCTGGACACCTTGTACCCCCTGGAAATCCCCCCCCCCACCCCCGTGGATAGCCCGCCCACCCCCCTAGACACCCCCTTCCCTCTATACAGCCCCGCCACCCTCGTGGACAGCCCGCCCACCCCCTGGACACCCCGTACCCCCTGGAAAACCCCGCCACCCCCGTGGACAACCCGCCCCCGATTACACAGAAGCAAATAACTCTGCATTTAGCCTAATTTCTAGAAGCCCCCACGCAGGTGAACCCTAACCTGAGGTCTTCCATCTGATCGGCTGCAACTCCCCCATCCAGGTTAGACTCCTTCAACCTCTTCCCAAATACAGACATAGAATCCCTCATTGAGGTAATTGACATGGTTGGGGTAGTGGGGTAGGTGGTTTTCCTTTTTTTAGTGGGGTGATATGGTACTTTCTGTGGACTTTAGTTTGGGTGTTATGAAATGTACAAACGTTTCACAATATTTCCATTTTTTAGAATCAATAAATTATTTAAAAAACTCTCTTTACACATTCTGCATATTTCATGAAAAGCCTTCACTTTGTAATATCTTGAACAATGTTTTATCAGGTCTATGGTGTCTTCTTGGTATGTGATAAATGAAAAAATTACAAAACGCATCTCACCTCAAATCTAGGCACACATAACTGAATTAATTAGTATATCTTTACATTGTTCTAATAGTTTACTACATCAACTAGAAACTCCTTCCTTTATCGTCTACTTAAATATATTTTCTATTAAAGTTCAATCATATTGAATTGTTTATGACAAAATGACTTATATAAATTCTTTTTACAGAATGGACAGAAGTTTGATGTATGAAACCGACCGGATCTCAAGTGATTTTCAAAACAACTTGGAGAGCTTTATAGATTTTTCATTTCACAATGCTTTAGATAGTGGTCGCATACACTTCCCATGTTCCAATTGTGTTGGTAGACCTTGGTTGAGCCGTGAAGAAGTCAGCAACCACATAACCAAAAATGGTTTTCAAGAAAACTACTTTGTGTGGTATCACAATGGGGATAAAATGAAATCTCAAATTGGTGATGATCAAAATGAAAGGACTGGAATGGAGAATTTGTTAGATGATCGATTTCCGTTTATTCGTCATCATGAAAAAGAAAGGATTTCGACTCAAGAAGACTTTGATATGAGTACAGTTGATGCATCTAGTGAAAATGATGATATTGATAGGGTGAAAAAATTGAATGATGTTTCCACGACTCCAGTATATCGACAATGCGATAAAATGAAAAAGCTGGAATTTTTAATATGATTGTTTCATGGGAAAACTATGTATGGAATTTCTAATACAGCAATCGATTACATTCTTACCCTCTTAAAGGATTTACTTCCAGATGATGCAGATATTCCATCAAACCACTATATGGCATGGAAGTTAGTTGAGGAACTTGGATTTTCAAGAAACAAAATTCATGCTTTCCCGAAAGATTGTAGTTTATTCTGGGAGGAAACCACTGAACGAAATGATTGTATAAAATGTGGCACATCCCGCTGGAAGTCAAAATCTGATGGAACGCCATCCCGCGTTCCACAAAAATTAATGTGGCACTTTCCATTGATCCCCAGACTTCAGAATCTTTTTATGTATGATGACATATCAATAAAAATGAGATGGTATGATACCGAGAGAAAGAAGACTAATGATGAGTTGGTTCATCCTGCAGATGGATTTTCATGGCAGAGATTTGATGCTCAACATCCTGATTTTGCAGTTGACGTGCGTAATGTGAGGCTGGGTCTTTCATGCGATGGTTTTAATCCGTTTGGGCAGATGCTTACTTCGCACAGCACATGGCCAGTTTTTATACACATTTATAATCTTCCCCCATGGTTGTTTATGAAAAAACCTTTCACTTTCATGAGTATACTCATATCTGGTCCTTCTGATCCCAGCATTGATATTGATGTATACATTCAACCTTTAATAAAAGAGTTGAAACTTCTTTGGGATGTGGGTGTGCGCACATACGATGCATGTTCGAAAGACATATTTCAGATGCATGATGCGCTTATGTAGACGATCAATGATTTTTCGGCTTATGCAATGATGTCTGGATGGAGCACAAAAGGAAAACATTCATGTCTAGTTTGTATGAAGAATACACGATCTAGAAGACTGAAACATCGTTGTAGTTTCAGTTTTATGGGACATCGATGATTCTTGCCAAAGGATCATCCATATAGAATGAATCGTCGAAGATTTGATAATACCATAGAGACCGATGATCCATCTCAGTGTATGTCTAGAACTGATGTGATTAATGAATTGAAAGATTTCATTTTTTCATTCGGGAAGGGTCAAATGAAATCTGGAAAGAGAAAGAATGTTTCCACTGAAACCTGTTACAATTGGAGGAAGAAGAGTATCTTTTTTGATTTGCCTTATTGGTCAACCAATTTTTTACGTCATTGTTGTTGTACCTCTCGAACCCCTCGTGGTTTAATTTTCATGATCACAATCACTCTCTTATTTATCTAATCTTGTTTTAAGTGTTTTTGGTTGATAGGTATAAATTAAGATTGCCAAGGAATTGGGCCAAGAAGGCCAAGAAGGAAAAAAGCCATAAGTGGACTGATTTTCAGTCCACCGGCCAACCGATGGAAGAGCACCGGCCAGCCGATGGAGGCCTGGACAGAAGGCATCCCTCTGTCCAGACCACCGGCCAACCGGTGTCACACCAGCGGCCAGCCGGTGGCACCCAGACAGAAGGTTGAGCCACTGCCTCAGCACCGGCCAACCGGTGGCTTCAGCACCGGCCAGCCGGTGGCACCAAACCTGAATAGTGTTTGCTACTGCCTCAGCACCGGCCAACCGGTGGCCTCAGCACCGGCCAGCCGGTAGAGCCTGAGCCCGAGCCCTCCTCCTTTTTGCACACACCGGCCAACCGGTGGCTCTGTACCGGTCAGCCGGTGGAGTCAGTCAAACTAGCCGTTGGGCTTTTGACCAGCCTGTCCACTTGGCCTCCAACGGCTCCGAAGACCTCTCCAACGGCTCCGAAGACTCCCTAAGGCCATTTGAGGGTTCCCCCTCTATAAATAAAGGACTAGGAAGCCCCGGAAACTTAACCAAGCCATACAGAAGCCAATGGACATATTTTTTATCATTTGGCGAACCTCCGGCGGATTGCTCCAAGGGAACCCCAACTGCTCCAATCCAATTCCACATCCAAGGAGCACCACCATAGAAGCTTGGTAGTGCACATCTTCAACTCCAATCAACCATTGGCGCCCAAGGCTTCTCCCCAATTACAGTTTTTCATTATTTATCATTTTGAGCTTTAAATTGATTTTGTGCCTACAAACTCCCATTTCTCTCATCCTCCATTATTTTGGGTTCTCACACCACCTTCAAGGTGTGAAGAGGTTAGTCAAGCCTTATCTTTCAAAAGGCTTGAATCAAAGGTGATCTAGCCTTCACCTGTAAGAAGGCTAGTGGGTTCTTGCTCAACCATTAAAAGCAAGTGGGTTCTTGCATAACCACTAAAAGAAAGCTGTTATAGGTGAGCTAGCCTTCACCTGTAAAAAGGCTAGTGGGTTTCTTGCTACAACCATTGAAAAGAAAGCGGTAGAATCTCTCAACGGTTGAGTTGGGAGCGGAGACGTAGGCCGGGTTTTTGGCCGAACTCCGTTATCAATTGCGTGTCTTGCCTCTTTTATTTCCGCTGCACTTTCACTTTGATTTTAAATTGTTAATCTTTTTTTAAAAGTCAATTCACCCCCCCTCTTGCCATCACTCCCTCTTTCTCCGCCTAACAATTGGTATCAGAGGGAAATTTGAGTAATACCTTCACCGGTTTCAAATTCAAGATCTTTTTTTTATGGCTTCAACCTCTTTCTCCCCCGAAGGATTTTCTTTGGGTCGTGCTCCATTTTTTGATGGAACCGACTATAACTATTGGAAAACCCGCATGACCACTTTTCTTAGAAGCATTAGATATCCCATTTATAAAATTGTCATGCAAGGTTACACTCTCTCTTCCCCCGATGAATCCAAATGGACTCAAGCCGATATTAAAAATTTAGAGCTTGATGGAAAAGCCATGAATGCTCTACATTGCGGCCTTGATCGTAATGAGTTCAATCGAGTTTCCACATGCACCTCCTTACATGAAATCTGGAAACTTTTGGAGGTTACCCATGAGGGGACCAACAAAGTCAAGGACACTCGATTGGACATGTATCGTCAAGATTTTGAGTCTTTTATCATGCATCCATCTGAAAATATTACTGAAATGTTTACGCGTTTTACTGATGTTTGCAATGGGAGAAAGTCCCTTGGTGATGATGTTTCTGCAGAAACCATGGTCAAGAAGATCCTATGGATCCTACCAAGCTCATGGGCTCCGAAGGTCACGGCAATTCAAGAAGCGAAGGACATCAAAAACATGCCGGTCGAAGAGCTCATCGGATCCCTCATGACCTACGAGATCACCATGAGGAGGCAAGCTGAAAAGGAAGGCAAACCGATCAAAGTTCCAAAGAACATCGCCTTCAAGGTACAAAAAGAAGAAAGCTCCTCCTCCTCGTCTTCTTCCTCTTCTAGCGGCGATTCCGAAATGGAGAACCTTGCCCGCAAGATGCACAAGTTCATGAAGAAGCACAAGAAGAAGAAATCCCGCAAGGCTCAACCCAACGAAAAATCCGAGCCCAAGGTAACATGCTACGGGTGCGGCGAGAAAGGCCATTATAAGCCCAATTTCCCACTCAACAAGAAAAAGGCCAAGAAAAAGGAGAAGAAGAAGGCATTCAAGGCCACATGGAGTGATAGCTCCACATCCTCCTCCTCCTCCTCGAGCGACAACGGTAATAAATGCCTAATGGCATGTCATGAGGTAACTTCTTCCGACTCCTCATCCTCTTGTTCTTCAAATTCAAATTCTTTCAATCACATGTCTTATGAGGATCTCCAACATGTGCGAGATCAATTGGAGGAAGGTTTTCACGAACTTTCTTCCAAATTTGTTTCTTTAAAAAAGAATTTCAAAAAACTCTCTTCCAAAAAAGAACAACTTCTCAAAGAGAAGGAAGAGTTGACCCTCAAAATCCAAAACCTTCCCGATGTTGAATCATTGCAATCAACAATCAAGGATCTAAGGGAATCCCTTGCCAAGTTCACCCAAGGGGAACAAAATTTGACCAAACTCCTAGGTTCCCAACGCATATCTAGAACCACCCAAGGGATTGGCTATTCCAAGCAAGCTTCCTCTTCCCATGAACCTACTATTTTTGTAAGGGGGAGCTCCCAATTTAAATTTTGCAATTATTGTAAAAAACCCGGGCACTTAATTTATGAGTGCAATTGTAAAAATGCCTGATATGGCCGCCCCAAAAGTATTTTCTTTAGCGATGAATTTTATAAGAGAAGACCCGCCACTAGACAAGTGTGGATTGAAAAATCCCTTCTAGCGAGTCTCACCGGACCGAAATTTGTCTCGGTTTCAAACACCTCTCCCCGGTAATTTGTTGTTTTATTTAGGGGGAGTTAGGTTTGTTTAAGCATTTTTGTTTTATTCAAAATTTTCGATTCAAACTTTCAATTTCAACACTTGGTATCAAAATTTTCATTTCAAAATATTCAATTCAAATTTTTCATTTCAATTTTCTTTTCAAAACTTTCAATTCAAACTGTTATTCAATTTTCTTTTCAAAACTTTCAATTCAAACTGTTATTCAATTTTCTTTTCAAAACTTTCAATTAAAACTGTTATTCAAATTCTTGATTCAAAACTTTCAATTCAAATTTTTCATTTCAATTTTCTTTTCAAAACTTTCAATTCAAACTATTATTCAATTTTTCATTCAAAATTTTTCATTTCAAAATTCTTGATTCAAAACTTTCAATTCAAATTTCAAAAATTTTCAATTGGTTTAAAATTTCCATCTTATTTTTCAACTTTTCCCTCAATCAAGTTTTATGCCCCGTGCTATTTTGATAATCACAAAGGGGGAGAAATTCTTGATTGATTGGGGGAAAATTTATTTTAAAGCATGCTTTTCATTTCATTTTCTACATTGTTTGTTTTGGTGATTGTGATCATCAAAATAGGGGGAGATTGTTGTACCTCTCGAACCCCTCGTGGTTTAATTTTCATGATCACAATCACTCTCTTATTTATCTAATCTTGTTTTAAGTGTTTCTGGTTGATAGGTATAAATTCAGATTGCCAAGGAATTGGGCCAAGAAGGCCAAGAAGGCAAAAAGCCATAAGTGGACTGATTTTCAGTCCACCGGCCAACCGATGGAAGAGCACCGGCCAGCCGATGGAGGCCTGGACAGAAGGCATCCCTCTGTCCAGACCACCGGCCAACCGGTGTCACACCAGCAGCCAGCCGGTGGCACCCAGACAGAAGGCTGAGCCACTGCCTCAGCACCGGCCAACCGGTGGCTTCAGCACCGGCCAACCGGTGGCACCAAGCCTGAATAGTGTTTGCTACTACCTCAGCACCGGCCAACCGGTGGCCTCAGCACCGGCCAGCCGGTAGAGCCTGATCCCGAGCCCTCCTCCTTTTTGCACACACCGGCCAACCGGTGGCTCTGTACCGGTCATCCGGTGGAGCCAGTCAAACTAGCCGTTGGGCTTTTGACCAGCCTGTCCACTTGGCCTCCAACGGCTCCGAAGACCTCTCCAACGGCTCCGAAGACTCCCTAAGGCCATTTGAGGGTTCCCCCTCTATAAATAAAGGACTAGGAAGCCCCGGAAACTTAACCAAGCCATACGGAAGCCAACAGACATATTTTTGATCATTTGGCGAACCTCCGGCGGATTGCTCCAAGGGAACCCCAACTGCTCCAATCCAATTCCACATCCAAGGAGAACCACCATAGAAGCTTGGGAGTGCACATCTTCAACTCCAATCAACCATTGGCGCCCAAGGCTTCTCCCCAATTACGGTTTTTCATTATTTATCATTTTGAGCTTTAAATTGAGTTTGTGCCTACAAACTCCCATTTCTCTCATCCTCCATTCTTTTGGGTTCTCACACCACCTTCAAGGTGTGAAGAGGTTAGTCAAGCCTTACCTTTCAAAAGGATTGAATCAAAGGTGAGCTAGCCTTCACCTGTAAGAAGGCTAGTGGGTTCTTGCTCAACCATTAAAAGCAAGTGGGTTCTTGCATAACCACTAAAAGCAAGCTGTTATAGGTGAGCTAGCCTTCACCTATAAAAAGGCTAGTGGGTTTCTTGCTACAACCATTGAAAAGCAAGCGGTAGAATCTCTCAACGGTTGAGTTGGGAGCAGAGACGTAGGCCGGGTTTTTGGCCGAACTCCGTTATCAATTGCGTGTCTTGCCTCTTTTATTTCCGCTGCACTTTCACTTTGATTTTAAATTGTTAATCTTTTTTTAAAAGGCAATTCACCCCCCCTCTTTCCATCACTCCCTTTTTCTCCGCCTAACAATTGATTAGACGTAATGCATATTGAAAAGAATATATTCGAAATGTTGCTTTCGACTCTTCTAAATTTCAAGGGGAAGACAGAAGATGATTTACGATCTCGGCGTGACTTGGTGGATTGGGGCATCAGGCCAGAATTGCATCCTGTGCGTATTAGTGAAAATAAATGGAAACTTCCATGTGCTTCTTATGTGATGACACCTGCGGAAAAAAAACAATTTCTGGAATTATTAGAGACTATTAGAGTTCCTGAGGGCTATTCAAGCAACATATCTAAACGGGTCAACAAAAGACAGTTGAAGCTAAAATCTTTGAAGACTCATGATTATCACATTCTACTGCATGAGTTGCTTCCAATAGCAATCCATCATCTTTTTTCCAATAATGTAAGGGTGGTTGTTATTCGGTTGTGCCATTTTTTATAGATCTTTGTGCTAAGAATTTTTCCAAGTCTTTCTTGCAAAAAATGTTTATAGATGCCCCATTAATTTTGTGTGAGTTGGAGAAAATATTTCCTCCATCATTTTTCACATACATGTTGCATCTGACTATCCATATTCCCACTGAAATACTTCTTAGAGGACCTGTTTCTTTTCATTGGATGTATCCAACTAAAAGAAATATGTTCACAATAAAGTCTTATGTCCGAAACAGAAATCATCCCGAAGGTTCTATCGCGAACGGTTACTTGGATCAAGAATGTATGGATTTCTGCTCGATGTATTTGTATGATCTTACTACAAGATTGAATAGACCAATGAGAAATAAAGAAGAACAGTATGAGAAAATTGAACCCAGTTTTTCCATCACTTCCTCAAACAGGAGGAATTCCTGGATCATATACATTGAAGACATTAAGCCATGAAGAGTGGGAGATGGCACATCGCACAGTTTTGTTCAACTGTGATTTGTTCGATAACTATATCAGGTAACTAAATTGATTATGTATATCTTACATATATATCTATTTAACTATTAATATTTTTTATCTATAGGGAACATAAAACAATGATAAATAGGAATCATCGTTCTTTATCTTTGAGAAGGAGAGAGACTTTGCATAGCAAAGAGTTTTCTGCTTTGTTAAAATTGAAGGTATAAAAAATTAATGTTTAAAATAATTATATAAATATTTAATTAAGTTTAATAGTCATTTATATTTCAGGTATTGAGTTTTTCTGCTGACTCTGTCTCTGAGGAAATAAGAGCTTTGGCTTTTAGTCCTAATACCGTGGTTCGTGACTGTAAATCAATTGTTATCAATGGGTACAAATTTATTGTCTCTGAACGAGCAAAGAACATGAGAACACAACATGATGGTGTTATGGTTACTACCACAACATATTGTTATGCCAGTGCATTAGATAGTAGACCGCGATTTGAAAATGTGGGTTATTATGGAGTTGTTGAGAAAATAATAATATTGGATTATTACTCTCATGGACGAGTCACAATGATGAAATTCCATTGGTTTGATTCAATGATGAGACATGGCACATTTATTGATGATTTTGGATTTCAAGTAATTAATATGACTCGCACTCTTGCTACCTAAGAACCATATGTGTTGGCATCAATGGCTAAACAAGTTTTTTATGTCAAAGACCAACTTCGACCTGAATTTGGTATCATAGTTGAAGTAATTCCAAGACATATTTTTGATGATGGTGATGATGGAATTGACACTGTCCCTAGTTCCATTGGAACCAATCCATTTATTTCTTTTGATGACTCAAATAGATCAATTGTCAAAGTTTATTGTGAACCTGAAGTTGTGGTTGAAAATATATAGAATCATTCATCCATGTTCTCAATTATTTTGGTTTACCTCGAGTTGGGTTGTTAAGGTTGGTAATATTCAAATTGATATAGTATTGATCACAAATATGTTTTAGCTAACTTGACCATTATGTGAATTTTCAATGTTTATTGGTTGCAGTTTTATTTGAATTTCATTTTCTAATTTGGAATTGAACTGTATTCAAATATAGTCAAAAAATATTTCTAACTTGGTGAACATTACAACTTGTATGATTTATTAAATCCATTTAAGATCTTCTAAAACAATTGATAGCTGACTTGACCGTTATGTGAATTTTCAATGTTTATTGGTTGCAGTTTTATTTGAATTTCATTTTCTAATTTGGAATTGAAATGTATTCAAACATAGTCAAACAATATTTCTAACTTGGTGAACATTAAAACTTGTATGATTTATTAAATCCATTCAAGCTCTTCTAAAACAATTGATATCTTAATTGACCATTATATTAATTTTCAAGGTTTATTGGTTTCAGTTTTATTTGAATTTCATTTTCTAATTTGGAATTGAACTGTATTCAAACATAGTCAAACAATATTTATAACTTGGTGAACATTATAACTTGTATGATTTATTAAATCCATTCAAGATCTTCTAAAACAATTGACAGCTAAATTACCTATGAATCCCCCTATTCCCTCATATATTTAGTTTTTTGGGTTACATATTAGTTTTATTTTTCTAATTAATTACATATTTGTTTTCAAAAGAAGGAAATGAAGCCAATTGAAGAGAGACGAAGGAAAAAAATGATGGAGAACAATCGTCGAATGATGGAGATGGGCATTCCACCATTAGTGCCTACAGTGAGTACCTTATTTCAAATTGATATATTTAAAGAATATATAATGTCATGTGATTAATTTTTTTGTAAACAATTTTGTAGGATCCACCTATACGTCGATAGTTATTCGACGAGGATCCTAGTACTGGTCCTAGTACTCAGGATGATGGTACGAGGAGGGTTCGTACCAGAGGTGGACGAGCAGCTGCGCGTACCCGACTAGACCCTGCCCCTCCCACAGACATGTCATCCTTCCCACATTCTGATCTTAGTGTGTCGTTAGAGACACACGAGATATTTAGTCCTCCCATGTTTTCTCTACCTTCTGCATCTTCTGGCCCATCATTTTCACATCCCATGATGATTCCCACTCCTCAGTCATCATCCGGTCAGACAGTTGTCCCATCTTCTTTTCCTTCTACTTCTGTCTCTCTGAGCTTCTATATTCCATCGTCTTCAACTCCTGTTCCACCACAGGGTGTTCCATCAGTTTCTGTGGATCCAGCGGCACTCAGCGATCAGACCGGAACAGGTATATTTATAGAACCCTAACAAATTTTTATAGAAATATTTATTTTCATTATAACATTTTTTGATAAAATATTTGTTTTTCTTTCATGATAGATACATCTACTGACAGGAGGTGGGGGCGGGGGCGTACACGCATGTGTTCGATGTGGAACTGCCGCACACAGGTTATGGTGGATTATAATGAAGACAACCAAATGGTTGAGAAAACAGGGCAGCAATGTCGGAGTTTTTTGGAGACGCTTGCCAAATACTCCGACATCATTCCCGTCAACCCGCTATCGTGGAGACATTTGCCACATGAGGTCAAGGATAGAGCTTTGGCAGAGATATGGGTAAAAAAATATGTTCTATTTAATGCCATGAATTATTTTTGTATTTATATGAATTAATATTTTGATTTCAACTTCGATTTAATTTTCCCGATGGTGAGGGTACATGATCGGAACGTCTAAAGGATTTAGGAGAGCTTTGGAGATCCTACAAGCATGAGTTGTATATTGGCTGGGTTTCTAGAGTTGGCACTGAGTTAGAGGCGGTACCAGTGGTGGATGATTGTCCTATAGAGCAGTATCATCAGATGATTACTCATTGGACGAGTACCCAGTTTAAGGTATTAATAACATTTTAGGTACTTAAATAATAACTTTCTTGTTTTTCATTAATACTATCTGCTGCATTTTCTAATTTTATTTAGGAATCATCTAGAAAAAATAAAAAGAACATTGATGCAAAAAAATACCTCCACACACTAGGACGCACTATGATGCCTGATCATGAGAGGAAGAAGGTATAACAATTGTTTATAAGTTTTCTTTACGACTTACACTTTCTTTTGTTTCTTCAATTATTTAATAGTTTGCTAAAGTTTTCATATAACTTTAGTTTTCAATGTCATTGTAGAGGAAAATACAAAATATTGAAGGATGCGTGCCTCAAGCAAAACTGTTTTGCTCAAGTATATGGAAAAAAGATGGAAGTGCCGTCAATGAAGCGACTCAGTAGCAGATTGTAAGTTTTAATCTGTTGAATTTATTTTTTAATATCTATTTTGTAACTTAATGATATATTTATATTTGTAACAATCTTCTTTAGAGGCCCTCAATGCCTAAGAACCATACAATTTTGGGCCAACAGATCACTTACATCAGGTGTTGGGAGAGGAGCATTCTGGCATAGTACGCTGCCGACCTAGGATAGCCCCGACGAGGTATTTTCCCTCCTCAGGTATGAGTTGTAGTGCCACCGAGCTGCAGAAAGTTAGGGAACATGCAGAACAGGCTAAGAAAAGGGCCACAGAGACGGAAGAACAGTCTGCTAGGTCAAACAGTGCGTTTATGAAATTTATTGAAGTTCTACATCCTACACTTCCAGCAGAGGCCATCCCAGCTTTTGATGAGTATATGTCGTCATACGTTTTATATACAGTGCACCAGGTGGCAGTTCTAGTGGTGGTCAGGACGATGTAGAGATTGAAGATGATGATGGCGAGGAGTCTGATGCGGAAGAGGAGGGAGAGGAGGAGGGTGAGGCGGGTGGCGAGGGCGAGGAGGAGGGCGAGGACGAGGAGGAGGTCGAGGGTGAGGACGATGATGAGGACGAGGACGAGGGTGATGATGATGATGGTGATGATGGTGATGGTGATGTGGGACAAGTTGATCCATTACATTTTTGACTGATATTACTGAGATTTGATATTTAATCTATTCTAGTTGTTGGTTTTATCTAGACTCGTAGTATAGTATTGGAGTTGAGTTATTTTTATATATTATCTGTTTTTATGGATGTTGTTGTCTTTTAGTGGTTGTGTGTTTGGGAACCCCCCTCCTTCCTGGACCCTGGACAACCCCCCACCCTCCTCCCTGGACCCCGGATAGCCCCGCCGGACAGCCCACCAGATAGCCCCCCGGACAGCCCCCCCACCCTCCTCCCTAGACCCCGGACAACCCCCCAGACAGCCCCCCAGACAGCCCCCCGGACAGCCCCCCCACCCTCTTCCATGGACCCCGTACAACCCCCCGAACAGCCTCGGACAGCCCCCGAACAGCCCCTCGAACAGCCCCCCGGACAGCACCCCCACCCTCCTCCCTAAACCCCAGACAGCCCCCCGAACATCCCCCCGGACAGCCCCCGGACAGCCCCCCAGACAGCCCCCCCCCCCCACCCACCCTCCTCCTTGGACCCCGAACAACCCCCCGAACACCTCCCGAAGAGCCCCCCGCACAGCCCCCCCCCCCCCCACCCTCCTCCCAGGACCCCAGACAGCCCCCCGGACAGCCCCTTGGACAGCCCCCCATACAGCCCCCCAGACAGCCCCCCACCCTCTTCCTTGGACCACGAACAACCCCCCGCACAGAGGATTCTCATAAAATGGACAACATTTTAAGTACATACGGAAAACTGACCAAACGCATTCGGATTGTGTCGATACATTATCACAATAATACATGGGTCATATGTGACGTGTACAAGTCAACCCCTCCTCAATCTGAGGCACGGTGTGGCCGCCACCACTCAAAGTGTCAGACTTTTGTTTCAAAAGGACGTCATTTTAATTTAAAAACATCAACTGGAATATGGAAAACTGACCAAACGCATTCAGATTGTGTCGATAAATTAGCACAATGATCCATGGGCCATATGTGATGTGTACGTGTCAACCCCGCCTCAATCCGAGGCGCGATGTGACCGCCACCACTCAAAGTGTCTGTCTTTTGTTTCAAAAGGACGTCATTTGAAGTGAAAAACATCAACTGGAATACGGAAAAATGACCAAATGCATTCATATTGTGTCGATACTTTAGCACAACGATCCATGGGTCATATGTGACGTGTATGTGTCAACCCCGCCTGAATCTGAGGCACGGTGTGGCCGAAATCACTCTAAGTGGCTCTCTTTTGCTTAAAATGGACAACAATTTAAGTACATACGGAGAACCGACCAAACGCATTCGGTTTCCATTGAAACTTTAGTAGAATGATCCATGGGTCATATGTGACGTGTACGATTCAACGCCTCCTCAATCCGAGGCGCGGTGTGGTCGGCACCACTCAAAGTGTCTTCCTTCTGTTTCAAAAGTACGTCATTTTAATTGAAAAACATCAACTGGAATACGGAAAACCGACAAAACGCATTCGGATTGTGTCGATACATTAGCACAACGATTCATGGGTCATATGTGATGTGTACGAGTCAACCCCACCTCAATCCGAGGCACGGTGTGGCCGCCACCACTCAAAGTGTCTGTCTTCTGTTTCAAAAGGACATAATTTGAAGTGAAATACATCAACTGGCATACAGAAAACTGACCAAATGCATTCGTATTGTGTCGATAATTTAGAACAACGATCCATGGTTCATATGTGACGTTTACGATTCAACCCCGCCTCAATCTGAGGCGTAGTGTGGCCGCCACCACTCAAAGTGTCAGTCTTTTTCTTAAAATGGACAATAATTTAAGTACATACGGAAAACCGACCAAACGCATTCGGTTTCCATTGAAACATTAGGAGAACGATCCATGGGTCATATGTGATGTGTACGAGTCAACGTCGCCTCAATCCGAGGTGCGGTGTGGCCAGCACCACTCAAAGTGTCTGCCTTTTGTTTCAAAAGTACGTCATTTTAATTGAAAAACGTCAACTGGCATACGGAAAACTGACCAAACGCATTCAGATTGTGTTGATACATTAGCACAACGATCCATGGGTCATATGTGACGTGTACGAGTCAACACCGCCTCAATCCGAGGGGAGGTGTGGCCTCCACCACTCAAAGTGTCTGTCTTTTGTTTCAAAAGGATGTCATTTGAAGTGAAAAACATCAACTGGCATACGGAAAACCGACCAAACGCATTCGGATTGTGTCGATACTTTAGAACAACAATACATGGGTCATATGTGACGTGTATGAGTCAACCCCACCTGAATCTGAGGCACAGTGTGGCCGGAATCACTCTAAGTGTCTCTCTTTTTCTTAAAATGGACAACAATTTAAGTACATACAGAAAACCGACCAAACGAATTCGGTTTCCATTGAAACTTTAGGAGAACGATCCATGGGTCATATGAGACGTGTAAGAGTCAACGCCGCCTCAATCCGAGGCACGGTGTGGCCAAAACCACTCAAAGTGTCTGCCTTTTGTTTCAAAAGTATGTCATTTTAATTGAATAACATCAACTGGTATACGGAAAACTGACCAAACACATTCGGATTGTGTCGATACATTAGAACAAAGATCCATGGGTCATATGTGATGTGTACGAGTCAACCCCGCCTCAATCTGAGGCGTGGTGTGGCCGCCACCACTCAAAGTGTTTGTCTTCTGTTTCAGAAGGACATAATTTAAAGTGAAATACATCAACTGGCATACGGAAAACTGACCAAACGCATTCGGATTGTGTCGATACTTTAGAAAAACGATCCATGGGTCATATGTGATGTGTAAAAGTCAACTCCGCCTCAATCCGAGGTGCGGTGTGGCTGCCACCACTCAAAGATTTTGTCTTTTTCTTAAAATGGACAACAATTTAAGTACATACAGAAAACCGACCAAACGCATTCGGTTTCCATTAAAACTTTAGGAGAACGATCCATGGGTCATATGTGACGTGTACGAGTAAACGCCGCCTCAATCCGAGGTGTGGTGTGGCCGTAACCACTCAAAGTGTCTACCATTTGTTTCAAAAGTGCGTCATTTTAATTGAAAAACATCAACTGGCATACGGAAAACCAACCAAACGCATTCGGATTGTGTCGATACATTTGCACAATGATCCATTGGGTCATATGTGACGTGTATGAGTCAACACCGCCTCAATCCGAGGCACGGTGTGGCCTCCACCACTAAAAGTGTTTGTCTTTTGTTTCAAAAGGTCGTCATTTGAAGTGAAAAACATCAACTGGCCTACAGAAAACCGACCAAATGCATTCGGATTGTGTCGATACTTTAGCATAATGATCCATGGGTCATATGTGACGTGTACGAGTCAACCCCGCCTTAATCTGAGGCACGGTGTGGCCGGAATCACTCTAAGTGGCTCTCTTTTGTTTAAAATGGACAACAATTTAAGTACATACGGAAAACCGACCAAACGCATTCGGTTTCCATTGAAACTTTAGGAGAACGATCCATGGGTCATATGTGACGTGTAAAAGTCAGTGCCGCCTCAATCCAAGGCACGGTGTGGCCGTCACCACTCAAAGTGTCTTCCTTTTGTTTCAAAAGTACGTCATTTTAATTGAAAAACATCAACTGGCATATGGAAAACCGACCAAACGCATTCGGATTGTGTTGATACATTATCACAACGATCCATGGGTCATATGTGACATGTACGAGTCAACCTCGCCTCAATCCGAGGCGCGGTGTGGCCGGTATCTCTCCAGGTGTATGTATTATGTTTAAAATGGACATTATTTCAAGTAAAAATATATGGTATACAAAAAACCGATCAAATTATGAATTGACTTCTAGATTCCACTTATAATTGTCATCTAAATTTTAAATTGAATTCTAAATGAATTATGTGTGTTTATAATTAGGTTATGAATTCTAATTTAATTATGGCTGTTTATAGTTCCACCATTATATGTTAAATGTGTATGAATTTGTTCTCTATATGTAAGTTTTAGTTGGTTATTTCAGGTACAATAATTGTATATGTATGTGTTAGTTTATTGTAGGTACGATAATTGGATTGAAAATGAGAGGGAACCCACAAAATGAGACTTGGTGGGCAAATTGGAGAGCCGGTGGTCAAATTGGAGAGCTGCTGCATAAATTGCAGAGCTGATGTGCAATTTTCCTAGCAGAGGCTATGCCAACGGTTCAAAACCGTTGTCATAGAATGTGTAGGTCTTGTTTTACCAACGGTTCATAGAACCGTTGTTAAAACACTTTTCCCAACGGTTCTAAACCATCGGGAAAGAGGACATTTTGGGTTTTTCCCAACGTTTTGCCAAACCGTTGGGAAAAACATGATAATTTTGTGCACTGTATCCCAACAGTTGTAAACCGTTGGGAAAAATATTTCCCAATGGTTTTCTAGAACCGTTGGGATAGGGTAATTTTTCAGCACCCTATCCCAACGGTTCACTGTAAACCGTTGGGAAAAACTTTTCCCAACGGCTTACTTCCCTACGGTTTGCAGAACCGTTGGTATAACATAGACCAACGGTTCTTCAGCCTTTCCCAATAGTTCTAAACCATTGGGAAATCCTGCATTTCCAGTAGTGTAAATATACACTAAAATATATTTAATCTAGGATAAAATTATAAATTGTTTTAATACCATCATCTTCCATAATTATAATGATCATTATTATAGGATTGAGGAACTTTATTAAACATACACATATAATCAATAATGAAGATAAATATTATTCATATAATTCATAATGGAAAATGAATATTTAGATGAAAATAAATCCTATAGAATTATAAAACAAGTATAAATCATAAATACAAGGATTGTAACAAATATGGTATGTATTCATTTAATATTTAGGGAATTATGATATGTAAATTGTTTCTTTGTTTTGAATATTTTGTTTTCCAAATATTATAATTATATATGTGTGTGTAAAATTCAAAGAATTGTCTTAGTAAAATAGATTAATTTAATTATATTAACTATTAGTGAAAAAAAGTAAATAAAATTCAAGAAATAACAAAGTAACTATAAGGAATAATTATTTAATGATTCATATTTAATGAAATATGTTTTACTTTAAAAACATTAGTTTATTACATATTCTATATTTTAAAAAAAATTATAATATTTAAATTATTAAATTTAATGAAATTATTTTTTTATGAATATAGTTAAATGAATAATCATTCATAAATTTATTATAAATTGGTTATAAATGAAGTTAAATCATTTTATGGTAAAAAGAGATATTTTTTCAAAAAGTTTTATTTTTTATATATTATGTATTTTTAGATTAATAAACTAAATTAATTACTATTTAATTTTTAATTTTTAATTTATTTAAATTTAATGATTATATATATAAAAACAAGTAAATATTTATTTAATGATTTTTACTTAGAATTGAATAAAAATAAATTCAATTTATTCTTAAAAATATATTTTTCTAAATATTGTTTTTCAGTACTATGTGTTATATTAAAATTAATTTTTCAACTTTTTGAAATTGAAAAATGTAAAATATATTACATATTTATAATTAAAATTTCCAATTTTGGTAAAAATTTCAAATTTATTTATGGTCATAAAAATAATCTACCAAGATGAAAATTAGTTGTCATGATAAAGGTTAAAATAGAGTAGAAATGTTAAATCCAGAGGTAAAGTCTCAAAATATCACAAAAAAATCATATATAAATGGGTGGATGAGGGTTTTATTGACCTTAAATTATCTTTTATTCTATAATTATAAATTTTGTATCCACTTTCTTTTAATAATGCATCTCCTTTTATATTAAGGAATTAATATTTAAAAAAATGCCACCACTCTCATCTCAAAAAGTACCTCTTCACTATCCTATATAAAAACAGACCTAAAGCCTATTAGATCAACCAATGCCTTACAAAAACCCTTAAACAATCCTATTTACCACATCTATATGTTCTTATCGAACCAAAATACAAATCAATGAAGGCTTAAGGAGTGGTCTAAAGGAGGATATTCAAACAAAAGGTAATTGATTTAACTGGGTACTTTTAAATTTATTTCATCTTCCACCTCCTCAAAATTTATTATAAACATCAAAATAAAGTTAAATAATTATTATTATAATAATAATATTTTATTATATTTATTTAATAACCATTATCTACCTTTTTCTCATTCATTGTAAAATGAAAATGCCACTCATGTTATGGTTGAACTATCACCTCTGTGAATGATGTATTTCATTTTTCATCACCACCTTACATGGATGGTTATAAAAGTTAATTTAATGAATAAATAGGATATTTATTTCATGATTTAGAATCTAAAATTTTAAATTAGTCATTCAATTTTTAATATTAATAATAAATGTTCACTGTAAATTTAAATGCCTAGAATGAGAAAATCGAGACACTTTTCTTAATTTTAATCTATTTTTGAAAACTTGTTGAACTATATAATTTTTTATACTATAATTATAAATAATATATATATACAATCATATATACTATGAAACTACTCTATAACCCCTTTGATCATGGTCAATGTACCAAAACAGCTTTAGAGGAATTAACCAAACAACCTCAAGTGACTGAGGAGAGAAAAAATTATAGTATAAATGAATAACATATGATAATAAATGAAACAGAAGAAAATTAATATACCTAAAATGTATCTTAATAATTTATTTAATAAACTTAATTTATTTATTAATTATGTTAACACACATAAAGTGATTTGGGATATGAGGTAAGGGTTTCTTGTCAAAGATTTCTTTCTTTACAACTTGTTTTATATTATGCACCTATTTAAATTTATTTGGTGTATGTATACTACATGTTTAAAATATTATATTATGATTATATATGTATTCAGGATATTTAAATATCCATTTAATTTTCTATATTTCAAATTTTTTTATTCAAATGTTATAAAATTTGTAAGGGTTTTTCGACTCAATTTCCTTTTTATTAAGTCATAAACTTTCTTCCTTGAATATACTCTTATATGTTTATTTTATTCTGAAATTTTTCAATTCTATATAGTATTTTATATTTGAATCTATTGAAATTACATTTTTACATAAAAATAATTTTTTAATGAATTTGACTCTATGAAAATATGATGTTATTAAGAATAATTTTCGTCCTTTATAATGAATCCTTTACCTCCATGTCCATATTCTTTATATTATTTTAATAATTATATTCTATATATTTCAATGATTGTTTAAGTTCATTTTTTATTACCTTTTAATTTATTTAAAAAATTAGGATGAAAATTCTTAACTCTTTCCACACTATTCATTTTTAACATTCTTACAAAGGTGTAAAAAGAATATCATTTTTCACATTTACCAATTGAGTTCCTTTTACCAACTTTATGATAATTTTTTTCAATGAATCTCCTTCTTCATGTTTTTATGGTTTTAGAAAGAAATTTTTAATCCTATTGTTTATTTATGATATTTTTCAAGGAACGTAACAGCACTATAGTAGAACTATATCAGTATAGAAACATATTTGTTATTATAGAAGGTATTATAGTAGCGGTTGGTGTTATAGTAGAGATAGGTATTATATCAACTACAATATCATGATGGTTACTACGGAAATATTATTCATAGTGGGCCTTTGAAATGTATTTAAGGTCTTTGTACCTCTAGGACTATGATTTATGTATTATGGGGCATTTGGGTCATGTAATGGTTCCCTCTCAACCTAGTTAAAAAGTGGGTTTATCCAAAAATTAAATAAAAATGGAGTTAAAATTTGTCATTCATTCCACCTATGTGTATTTTTATCTTCCATCCACATTTCTTACCTTTCACTTTATCTATTTTCAAGGTTTTATTATTTAAATTCATTAAAATTGTGGTTTTCGTTGTTCTCGTTTCATGACCTTAAAAATATTTTTTTTAATTGCATTATAAGTTTGTTTTTTACATCAATGTTATAAAATATTTAAAAAAAACCTTTATAATTTCTCTTATATTTTCCTTTATACCTAAAAATAATCTACCTCATGTGGAGTAATATTCATGATCAACTTCTAAATTCTGTATAATCTTTTTGGATATTGAATTTTTGTTATCAATTAATCTACTATTGATGTAATGTTATGTAATACTATTTTTAAATGATATGAAACTCATTTTTCCCATGGTTTTTCATGATATGTTTTATAATTGATTTCATGTGGCACACATATGAATATTTTATCATTATTTGATGGGAGGGTCTGTTATATCCCTCCAATGCTTTGGTTAAAGCTTTATATCTCATGATATGACGATGTTATGTGTATAAATGATTGCATTTTTCTATGCTTACATATTTATGTGTGGGTATAATTATGTTTAACTATGATCACAACCTTATACATGGACATTATTGGGGTTATCTATGTTTGTAATTTTATGATTTTCTATGTTTATTCTTGTTCCACATTTCCATATTATTCCATGTTTCAATTTTATGTTTCCATGGTTTATGATTATTTTCACATGTTTCCAGGATATAGTATATGTTTTATACTTCCAAGATGGTATTTTAATGACCCTGTGATCTCATTACATGATTATGTTCTATCATACTTATTTTTATCTCTTATATTTTCATGAACCTTTTAATTAGATGTTTCTACTATATTCATCATTATGATTTAACACTTTATTACTCATTGATAAGTTTTCCCATACATGGAATTTGAGCACACCCTTATTATGGTTCTATTTCCTAATGTTATAAAAAATATTATTACATATGATATATCTATATGGGTATCATGTGTGGAAAAAAATTGAGAGATATTGAAAACTTTTTGTAAAGTAAATAATCCTTGGTTTATTTAGAAAAATGATCATTTGATGGGAAAGGTATGGTTTCTTTTAGTTAAATATTTTTCTTAATTCTATATAACTAAAAGTTATTTGATATGAAAGTGACTTAATATTGTTTTTTTATATTTTATTTATTGATGGTTAATTTTGGGTCTCTTTAGTTGGTATCAAATCTAATTTGTAAAGAACATGTTTTTAGCACCATATCTGGGAGTGCAGGTCAGGAACGTCTCATTGATCATATATGGAATTCAAATACTTCACAATTTTTCATTATATATTAATGATTAGATATCCAAAACTCCAAATTAAAGATATTATTATGTAATATAATAAATGTAAATCAACTTAAAACTTCCAAGATGTGACTTTAATCATTTTATAATCAATATAAATTAACACCTTATGTAACACCCTCTTCTTGGGTTCTTATGATTATGTAAGAACCAGCATGACCTAAGTGATTTTTTAAACCTTTTGGTGGTTTATTATTAGGTTTAGAATGCATGGGTGAGGCTTTTGAATCTTTGGGGAGAATTGTTTGGGTTTTGGATATCATGCTATCCAAAACCAACAACACCACACCCTGGTGTAATCCATTTTGGCCTTAGTTTATCTATGTGTAAAATATGAAATGGTGTAAAAGGTTTATCCAATCTGTTTCCAATTCATGGTGCATGAGAGGGGATGATGTGGGCCACATCTTGGGAAACCTCAGCATGCCTATTTTGGAGGGCATGGTAAGGGGAAACAACATGGGTTTGGGTAGCATTCTATAAGGGAATCAATTTCGGGATATATTTTCAAGGAAACCACATCTAGGACTAGGTAATTGTATAGGGTGTGGCGATGATCATGTTTCCTTATAATAGTTGAAATTCTCTCCTTATACCACATATATCCATCAATGGGATATGTTTGGAAATTTAACTATGTTCGAGAATTATGGGGGAGCGATTATACACTTTTCACTGATTTTCACTTGATTAAAACTCTTGATTCTTCTCACCTTTCAATAATTGATGATTTTTTGGAGTATTTTTATAGAAGAAAAATTGGTGTTGTAGCCTTATTCCAAGCTAGGATTTATTCCTTGTTTGGATCAATCTTTCCTTCTCTTTGATCGATCTAAGGCCTCAGTTCATCCTCCTTTATTGGTGTTTCTAGTTATAGGTGTTTTAGTGTAAAGTTATGGTGAGTTATTCTTGGTCCATCTAAGTTATTTCATCCATCTTGGATGATATTATAATGGGAATATTATGGTTATATTCATGATATTTCATGTAATCTAACAAGAGATTTTTTAATTCTAATGGGATAGCATATTTTCTTGAAAATATTTATAATTCTTCAACATCATTATAGTGAACCTATTGGTGAATTTCTCCTAGTTGAGTCCCTTTCATTATAGTTTTGGTTATCCTCTTATGGAATCCCCATTCTTGAACTTTCATGTGATTTTAACGGTGGCACTCAGGGTCTTGGGTGAATGATTTTTTTTGGTGAATACCTTCTTGGAAAGCCTTGACATTGACATCTATGATCTTAAGGTAAGAGGTTCCTTTCTATATAGGTCCTTTTATATGATATTATCATGATATGTTTGTTTATTCTTGATAAATCATGCTTGATATATGTTTTCATGTGTGTAATTGAGTAGAATTTGATACCCATGCTTGATATGTGATCATATGATTTGTGTGTAGCACCTTGAGAACTATTCATGATATTTATTATTTTTCCTTATTATGATATGTATTTCTTATATTATTACATAGCTTATGGAACCTTACTGCATGTATCAAAATGATTAGGTTGCTCATTTTTTGTTATACGGTCCCTTAGAGGTGGAGCGTGATGACTTGACGATGGCTATGAACTATGGATCATTTGATGCTATATTTCAGACTGTATATATGTCTACTGAAGTGGAAGTAGACCATGCATCAGAACTAAAAATATGTCAACTACGTGATAAAGTTTTATAATTCCATATAGGGTTGATGTGCTTATCTAATTATGTCAAACATGTTAGGTGGTACTTACCATCATCTAAGGATAATGACCACCATCAGGGTGTGGTGTATAGTGTTCTTGATAATGACCACCATCGGAGCGGGGCATGCATTATTTCCTTAAATGTGGACCTTAGACTAATAATCATATTGTTCCAATTGACATTGGGACTTATGGAATGTCGTTTGATGTATAGTGACATACATTTCCATTTTTACTAGCATCGTGTTGAAACAGGTGGGATGGGGTTCATGGAGGATTGGTTAACGCATGATGACTTGACACATGTTTGTCTATATGTTTACATGTATTATGAATTTACTTTATCATGATATAAAATATTATATATTCATGTGAACTTATGTGAAGTACGCATTGGTGGTGTCCTAATATGTTTATACTCACACCCTGAACATGAATCTCAATGATCATGCAAACTTCATGATCAGGGATACAGTAAAGGAAAAGAACCCTACTATAGGAAGTTAGGAGATGGAGCATGGTGTTTGGAGGTGGTATTGGGATAGACTTTGTAAGGATTCCACAATATTTTATTTAATTTCATGTCTTTCTTGTGCTTTTTTTGACTTGTTACTTTGGTGGTCTCTAGTTATTTTTCATTATATACTTGAGATATTTCCATGTCATATGTTATAGTATTTCTTATTTATTTTTTTGTGTTTATTTTTGTTTTTATTTATTCTTTTCTTAATTGATACTAAGGGTATATTCTCCCCACTGACAGCATTCAGACCCTTTCTTCTAGTCAGAAACCTATTGTGTATATGGAGGCATGCATGAGGCCATGTGGAACTCTATCTAAAACCCAATGATTTAAGATGGGGTGTTATAAATTGGTATCAAAGTAGTTTTCCCCCTATTTCTTTTTTACTATGATTTGGGGTGAAGTATAACATAGTTAGATTTTTTGGGACTTAAGTGGGGGGTTGCATGTGTTTCTAGCTAGCACAAGTGTAATGGACCTATGAGTTACCATTTTTAGGTCAACTATTATAGTTGTGGTTTTATGATTTCATTATAGTCCTAAGTATGTTGTGTTGTTACTATTTATAGGATTTGGGTGTGTTCAGATATCATGACTAGGCACGTCGAATCACAAGTCATATATATATGCATTTTGTGTTCTGCATAGTAGTTATTTAATTAAATTCCTTTAATTGTGAAACATTTTTGGGATAGGCCTATTTTTCTCTATTGTGTGATATATTTTTATTCTATGTTATTGTGATATATTATATTTTTCATTAATTAATTGATCTTTTGCATGTTTTTATGTATTGTATATATATGATTGTGACTAACGTGTGGGTATGGGTCACTTGGACATGGCTATGGTTCTTATTAGGAGGGATATACCTTGGTTTATGGGTATCCCCCTAGGATAAACTTTTTGGGATATAATAGATTTATTAGGATCTATCATGAATTAATGACTTCAAGAATCTTAAAGGTTCTATTGAAATTTTAAAATATCTACCATAGAGATTTTCAATGGGACCACCAACAAAGGATCCTAGGATTCTCATGTTAGGTAGGATGTACCAGTACAATATCCAGTGGTGTAGGGGGTTTACCTCATCATATTATTATACTAAAACTAGTTATTCAATCATTGATCCAGTTTATCCATGACTTTTTTTATTATTCTCATTAAAGATAGAAACTTTCAAAAGACTGTGACTGATCATGCTTAGGAATTACAGCTCCATCATTCACAAGAATTTATGGGTACTAGAGGCCCACATGATTTAAAATACTGGTTATAAATCATTAAGATAATTTTCAATATGGTTTAGACTTCTATGGATGGGCGAGTGGTTTTGGTGACCTTCATGTTCTAGGGTCCTACAAGGAGATGGTGGACTACCATGAATCAAGATAAAAGATGAGAGGGTCTTACTAGGGGGGCCTTCAAAGATTTGTTCCTCAAGAAATGTTTTCTTTACATGATATATGTGAACAATGATTAAGATTTCATGGAGTTATATTAGGGGTCTATGTCTATCTCTATGTATTATACTCATTTCACCGAGATGCGGTGATTCACCCCTTTTCTAGATGGAAATGAGTCCCAAAAGGCTCAAAAATTTGACATGGACCTTTTTACTATGATAAAATATAAGTTTAGGAGATATAATATAATATAATACCTATAGGTGTAATGCAAGGCCCTAACCATTAATAAGGGTCTATAAGAGGACAAGGTGGGAGGCTTACTTCCAGTTCCTAGAGGATCGGTGCATAGGCTTTCTATCACTACTATGGGATCCTTTTTTGGTCGTAGAAAGAGGTAAGAAAATTAAGATTAGTATTTCAGTAGGAATATGGGTCAGAGTGGGACTTCCTTAGTGTCCTATATGGGTGGTGGTTCTTCAATGTACTTCAAATACAGAAAAATATGTCATTTTAGAAATGCATGAAACTTTCCTCTAGTGGAATGCCAAAAATGTGGAAAGGATGGTCATCTTCAGTGTTTTTGTTTGAGTTATTCATGGAAGTGTTTTAGGATATCTAGAAAATATGGGTGTGGAGGACCTCAATAGATGATATAGTCTCCCCAGACTTCGATGATTCGTGGATAAGGGAAAGGAGCTATGAAAGGTTAATTTTTTATAGTGGATTAGGCTCCAGCTGATGGTGGTGAGGGTCTGTATATGGTTCATAGTATGGTCTTGATCACCTCTATGTTATCTACTTCTTTTTTTATACTAATAATTCTCATCCATTTATCTCTTCACAATTGGTAACTACTTAGGAATTACCGGTTATAATATCCTTAGAGATTCTCTCTTTCAACACACACTTAGGTATTAAATTGGACCATCTTCAAAGGTATCTACAATGTCCTGTAGTGATTGTTGGATATGGAAATTTATTGGATTTCATGATCCCAGAGATGAATAGCTTTGTTGTGATCTTTAATATGGACTAGAATATGAGATATCATGCACACATTAATTGATATCGATTATGCATATCCTTAACAATGCCTAATGGGGGAAAGTTTGTAATGACTGATGAGTGAGAGTTAGGATCTGGTAGAGTGGGCCCATATTTAAGTCATATTATAGCTCTTATAGTAAAAGTTATAGGATTTTATCTTTTTTCATGATCAAATTTATTCCCCTCATCTTTCCCTCTAGTCATTAATCTTTATCAGGATGTGTTTCCAGAAGAATTTTCAGGTATACCTCTTAATATAGATATTGAGTTTGAAATAGAGTTTGTGATAGGGGAACAACATATATAGATACCTCTTTATCATATTCCATTATCTGAGTTAAAGGAACTAAAAGGTAATATTTATGACTTGGAATATAAGGGATTTATTAGACCAATCAAATCACTCTAGGGTTCTCCAGTGTTGTTCACCAAAAAGGAATATTGTATTCCTAGACTCTAAATGGATTGCAGAAAGTTGAATTAGCTGATGATGAAGAACATGTATCCTTTTCCTAGGATTAATTATTTATTCAATCATTTTTTAGGATCTTGTTGGTTTTATATGATCAACATATGTTTAGGCTATCATCATCTTCAAGGTAGTGAGGAACACATATCAAAGAAGGTGTTTAGGAGAAGTTATGGGATGTATGATTTCTTGGTGATGCAATATGGTTTTATGAATGTTACATTAGTGTTTATGGACCTCATGAAAAAAAATATTTCACCAATATCATAACTCATTCCTCATGGTATTAATTGATAGAATCCTTATCTATTCATAGACCTTAGAGCATCATGTTAGGAATATAAATTTCTTCTTGAGTACACTTAGAGAAAATAAACTTATTCCAAAATGTGTAAGTGTCACTTTTGGATTCAGGCTATGAATTTCCTAGGGAATTTAGTGTAAGAGGCTAGTATTTCTATGGACCCATAGAAGGTGGATGCATTGATGTTTTGGACTCACCCTTTGAATGTATTTAGTATCAAGATTTTCCTTAGATTATTAGGGAACCACTGGTGTTTCATCCATAATTTATCATGTTTGTAATCCCCCATGATATCTTTGAACAATAAGAGGGGTGAATTTAAAGTGGTTGGAGCAGTGTGAGGAATCATTTATTAAGATAAATAGAAGTTTTATGACATCTATGGTGATGAATTTTATATAACCTAGGATGGGAGATGTGGAATTTGTTTATGCTACGTGAGTTGGATTAGGAGATGTGATGATGCAAGAATATTAGGAGTTATCTTATGGGTCTCACCATATATGACCCCATGAGATGAATTATCCTACCCATGAATTAGAGTTGGTGGTTTTGTTATTCACTTTAAAGTTTTGGTGAAACTGTCTCTTTGAAGATATATTTATTATTTACATGAACTAAAAGAGACTCTGATATATCTTTTCAAAATGATACTTTAATCTAATATAGAGTCATTAGTTGGAGTATCCACTAACATTTTATTTAGATATGGATAATGCACCAGGAAAGGGTAACATTGTTATATATGAACTTAGTATGAAGACGTGGGATGCCTAAGATCTTGGAGAGTAACCTTCAGAAGAAGAATGGTGTCTGGTGTGTTTTTTGTCTGATTGAAGTATGGATGTGACTGAGGAGTGAAGTTAATTTGAATGTTCACCTTTTATTATAATTTCATGTTTATTGTATTGGTTAAATTTAATCCGGGAGTTATATTTTGAATGTACTATAATGTGAGAACAGTTGGTGGGATATGATCCAGTACCAACTTGTTCCAAAAATGATGATGACATGCTTTATGTACATGGTAGGGTTGTATTTTTCTCTTCCATCATAGAAGAGATTATGAGAGACTCTCATGACTCATGGTGGAAATTTTATTCTGGGTTTTGAAGATGTAACATGACATCATATAGAAATTTTGGTGGCTAGGTATGAAGAGGGATATTGCTAGTTTTGTTTCACAATGTATTACCTTCTAAGGAGTAAAAGATGAGAATAAAAAACCTAGTGGTTTACTCCATCCACTTAAAATTTAAATGTATAAATTGGAGGATGTCATAATGCATTTTGTGACAGGGTTACCAAAGACCTTAAGGAATTGTGATTTTATATGAGTGATAGTGGATCAGCTAACTAAACGGTCCTATTTCTTGTCGATCCTAGAGACACTTTATGTGGATGAGTTGAGAATATATAATTCCATGAGATTTTATATCTACATGGAGTGCCATTGAGTATTATATCAGATATAGATGAACCATTTACATCATTTCTATGGAAGGTATTATAGAAGTCTCTAAGTACTTTGTAGTGATTGAGCGCAACATATCACCCATAGACAGATGGAAAATATAAGAAGATGATCTGGATTCTTGAGGATATGCTTTGATCTTGTATTCTGGACTTTGAAGGATCATGGATAATCATATATAATTGGTGTATTTTTCTTATAATAACTTCTATTAATATTCTATCCCAATGGAACCCTATGAGGCTCTCTATGGTTAACCTTTTCACTCACTACTATACTAGAATGAGGAGGGTGGGGAAATTTTTGTGGGGTTGATCCTAGTCCAAAAGACTTTAGATAGAGTGTGGAAGATATGTAAGGGTTTTCAAATCACTCAAAGGAGATAGAGATTTTTTGTCAATTGTAGGATGATACCTTTAGATTTCATTGTGGGAGACTGGATTTTCTTATGGTTAACTCCTCAGTTGGGGCATCGACATCTTTAGAAGTAGGGAAAGTTGGCTCTAATTTTTTGTTGGACCATTCAAGGTCATTGAGAATGTAAGGATAATGGATTACCATTTGGTTCTTCCTCAACATTATCAAGTTATGTATGATGTGCTACATGTATCTCAACTTCAGATATACATGCTCTATCTTTCACATTTTATAGACTACAGGGATGTTGAGTTGGAAGAAGACCCATATTTTGTGGAGATTCTGGTATAGATCGTATACTAGAGTGAAACAATTTTACGAGGGAATATGGTGCCACTTTTCCAGATATTATATAGGTACGGAAGAGTCTAAGAGAAAAATTGGGAGTTAGATTCTGAATTTCTAGTCCAATGGACTTATTTATTAGAGGTTGACTCCAGAGATACTTATCTAGGATGAGAATTCCTTAAAGGGGGATAATTTTAACAACCTCATCTTGGGTGGTTATGTTTATGTAAGAACTAATGTTACTTAAGTGATATTTTGAACCTTGTGGTGGTTGAATCTTGGATGAGGAATTCTTTGGTGAGGCTTGTGAAGCTTTGGTTAGCTTATTTTGTATTTTAGTGATCAAATTGTCCAAAATAGTCAATTCCATGCCCTGGTGCAAGTTTTTTTGGACCAGTTTTATCTCTATGTAAAATGGGAAATGGGGGAAATTGATTAGACAATCCATGGCCATGTTTTGGTGAATAATAAGGGATTTTTTCATCTACATCTTGTTTAACCCCACCATTTCTGTTTTGGAGGGAATTCTGAGTGGAAAATAACATGGTCTTGGGTAGTACACCATTGGGGGATATGTTTCTGGATGCATGTTCAAGGGCACCATAGCTAAGACCAGGTTATGGTGTAAGTCATGGAAATGGTTGTGTTTTCTTATAATGGATAAAATTTTCAACTTATCCCTTGGATATCCATAAATGTTCCATATTTTGTCATCAACCCATGTTTGAGAATTATGGGGGATTGGTTGGTACACTTTTCACTCATTTTCCCTCAATTGACCCTCTCAATTATTCTTTCCTTTTGATAATTGAAAATTTCTAAGAGATTTTTGATAAAAGGTCAAGTGGTGTTGTAACCTTATTTTAATCTTGGATTTATTCCTTGTTTATATAAATATCTCCTTCACTTTTATTGGTCTAAGGATTTAATTCATAATCCTTTAGTGGTGCTTCCAGTTTCGGGTGTTTCGGTGGAGAGTTTTGGTGAGTGATTCTTAGTTCAGTAGAGTTCACTCTTCCCCCTTGAATGATATTAGAATGGGGATATCATTTTTATGGATAAGATATTTCATGTAATATAATAATGTTTTTATCGATGATAATGGGATATCAGATTTTTTGAGGATATTTCGTGTTCTCTGACTTCTTGATGGTGAACCTCTTAGTGAATTTCTACTAGGTGAGTCCCTTTCATTCTAGTTTTGATGATTTTTTTTGTGAAATATACTTTCATAAACTATCATGTAATTTTTGAGATGGATATTAGGGTATTGGGTGTGATCTTATTTCAGGTAACTTCTTTCTTAGAGATCCTTGATTTTGATGACTATGATCTTAAGGTAGGTATCTTATTACCATATAGGGCCTTGTATATGATATTGTCATGACATGTTTGCTTATGATTGATAACCCATGTTTGATATGTTTTTTCATGTGGGTGAGTGTAATGTCCCAACCTCAGTTCCACACATTGAAGCCCTAGTCCAGTCGGTCACATGACCACAAGCATGCCTCCTTGTATGCCAGTGGATGCCAACTAGTAGTGAGGGTCTAATATTGATCATAGGGAGACTATAACATCTTTATAATAGTAACTCACAAGCAAAAAGAAATAAACAATAACCATGGAATGATATAACATAGCCTAAAAAATCCAGTATCACAAGATGAACAAAACTGGAAATACAATATAATAAAAAAATAGTAGATATGTCATGCTAAAGTATGTGCCAAGTGTCAAAATGAAACTAACAAATAAAGATAACAAAAAATCTAAAGAGGTTCCCAAACCACATCTAGTTTCTACATTCATTCTCCATCTCAACTCAGCAATCTAACATGGTGCCTTTTCCCTTATCCTATCATGCAACCATGAAATCTATTCGGGAATTGATCAAGCAGCCCGAGTAGGGTGTGAGTAAAACTTAATAGGCCACCACCAATGGCATATAAAAAAATATAAAGACAAATAATATATGCAGTTATATAAATAAATAAATAAAATTCATAATTAAATATATATCACATTATCAATTATTATTTATTTAACCACATAACCCCCCTGGGTTTCCAAGGACACCCAAACTATATCATATATCTAAATATCATTGTTACCATTAATATTTCATAATACATGATTGAATTTCACTATTACCATTTATAATTTCATAATTTAATGTCATTTTTACCACTCATAATTCATAATACATGATTGAATTTCACTGTTACCATTTATCATTTCATAATTGAATTCCATTGTTACCATTCATATTCCATAATACATGAATGAATGTCATTGTGACCATTCATCATTTTATAATTGAATTTCATTGTTACCATTTATATTTTGATTCACATGTGAATGCCATTATTACCATTCACCCTTTTAATCACACATGAATTTCATTGTAACCATTCATCAATTCAATATCACATATATCATAATATCACAATAAAACATTAATTAATTCACCAATTAATTAATCAAATACAACAACTTCATATTCACATCCTTTCCTTAATTAATTCAAATATTAATTAATCAAATATATCTCATTAATAATTCAAAAATTATTTTATCACAATTCACTATCTTAGATAGACCTTAATTAATTCAACAATTAATTGTTTAATTCACAATCTCAAATATCCCATAATTAATTCAAAAATTAATTATTCAATTAACAATATTAAATATTCCATAATTAATTTATTCAATTCACAATCTCAAATATCCAATAATTAATTCAAGAATTAATTATTCAATTCATAATCAAATTCCCTCATAATTAATCAACAATTAATTATTCAAAATCTATAATTCCAATATCCCCAAATTAATATTTCCCTCAATTAATTAATTCACCAAAATAATTAATTCAATAAATAACTCAATTTATAAATTTTTAATATAAATTATAAAATTACATACACATAATTTTAGTAAAGTCTTTGGGATTTGAATTATAGACCACCTACCTCAATTTTTTTGACAAATAATGCCCAACAGAAATGCTCAAATCTGAATGGAATAATGATATAGAGTGAGATATAGATCTAAAAACTAAATACAAGATCAAAAAAATCAATATCCCTTATATATAGTTCTATATACACAATCCTAAATCTAGATACACAAAACTATGGATAGATCTAACTAAAATAGTAAAGAATAATCCCTCAAGGATGGGAGAAGATCGGAAAGGAGAAAGGAAACAACACGGTATTATATCCTCTTACTAGGTGGGGTGAAGATATTCAATATAGGATTTTAATCACTAATAAAGGAGTTCAAAAGGAATTTTAATCTATCTAGGGGGATCCAAAATCATGGAAATGTTTTAGGGTTTGAGTTAGGGCTGAATAGGGGTTAAAATGGGGGCTCCGGAAAATTTAAAACTATTTTTTGAAGGATTAGAATCCCATATGAATGGTTTGTTGATTTGGATGCACAGTTTCCCCTGATTATGAGCCTTAACTATGTGCTTCATCAAGGGGTGGTGTATGGTTTCTCCTAATAGGGCGTAAAGTTTGAAAAACTGTGTGCTAGCAGTGTAAAACCTCTCTATTCAGGGTTTCATGGTTTGATGGTCCAAGGAGCCCAGTTAGGGAAAACTGTGCGCCAACCGTTCCCTACCCTCTTTCTTTCATTTTTCTCAAAATTTTCATCCAAACACACCCTAAGGTAAAAAATGAAAGTTACTAGACACAAGGAAAAATAGTACCTATAAATGATCCTGAGATATCTCTAAAAAGGGTCAGGGTTTTTCAATCTCTCCACCTTATAACAGATTGTCCTCAAGTTGTACTCCCAAGATTCTATAATATTTGGAGTCAAAAAAGATTGGTCCAATGAGCCCTCATATCTTCTTATCTCTCCCAATTTTCCTCCTGAACACAGCTATGTTTCCACAATACACAAACTATCAGCACAATCTTTCCCTACAACACCTTCTCACTATGATCCAACACATGTATCAGATGCTCCTCAAAGGATGCATCTATATCAAGATCAACATAATCCATGTCGATCACATGAGAAGTTTTTAGGTTATACCTCAAGAGTTATAACACATTTAAAAAATAAATCATAGCACAGTATCTCTGTAGAAGAGACAATCAGTTTTCCAGTGGCCTGATTCTCTCCACAACCTCAAATGGTCCAACGAACCTGGGTTCCATATTTCCCTATTTTTGTCTCTTATGGTGACCCAACCTAGGAGACACCCAAAGTAATAAATGATCACCATCTATAAACTCTAGGGGTCATTGATTTTTATCTTCATATGAATTATGCCTACTCTGAGTTGTAGCCATACACTTCTGAATCAACTGAACCTGCTCCGACGTCTCCTGCATGAGACTCAATCCCAACAACACTAAATCACTTGCCTCCATCCAGCATAGAGGATATCCACATGGCCTACCATAAAGTGCCTCATATGGTTCCATCTGAATTGTTATCTGGTTACTGTTTTTATGGATGAACTCCACCAAATCTATGTGTTTCTCCCAATATCCAACGAAGTCAAGGGTATAGGCCCAAAACATATACTCAATCACTTGTATAGTACGTTCTGAATTCCCATCTATCTATGGATCGAATTTCATACTCAAAAAAACTACATAATGAGCACATACTGTAAGACCTTCCAGAAGCGTGAATATAAATTCAATTCATGGTCTGAAACTATAGTCCCTGGCACCTCATTCATATGAACTATCTCCTGAACATATAAGTATCCCAATTTCTCCACTAAGAAAGTATCATGTATAAGAAATAAACGTTATACCATTTTTAAAAGATCCAAAATTACCCAAATAGAATCATTCTTATGAGGAATCCTTGAAATACTCACCACAAAATCCATAGTCACATTGTCCCACTTCCATTCTGGAATGGGAAATGGATGTAGTAAATTTTTCGGTTGTTGATGCTCAGCCTTGACATGCTAACAGGTGTAGCATCATGTCACAAACCCTATTATTTCCTTTTTCATTCCTAACCACCAAAATTTTCATCATAGTTCATGGTACATTTTGGTCAAACCTGGATGCACCTCCCAGTTCGAGGCGTGAAACTCATGCATCAACTCCTCTTACATACTCATTAGCACAATAACTCAATTCATGACATAGATGATCTCATACTCATCTATGATCTAATCGAAAGGTGACTCCCCACCTTCAAGGATTTCTCTCAAGGTCAAGAACTCCATATCCTCATACTACTTGTCTCTGATCTATCTCAAAAGTGTAGACACCATTGAGACTGACACAAGAGTCATATACTCCTGAATCTTCAGAACCACTAAATGCATCTCTACCAATAAGGCCATCATCTTCCACTCAGCACTAGACTCCAAACATCCTGAATCTGAGTTTTCCTACTTAAAGAATCAGCAACACTATTTCCTTCCCCATGAATATATACTAGCTCAAAATAAAACAACTGCATATACTCAAATCACCTCTGCTACTGAATATTAAAATCTCTCTGTGAAAAGATTCACTTAAATCTCTTATGATCAGTATAAACCATAAACTTTTCTCCAAAAAAATAATTTCATCAATACTTCAAATCATAAACAACTGCTACCAACTAAAGTTTGTGTGTAGGGTAGTTTCATTCATGTGGCCTTAATTATTGATACTCATATGCTACAACTCAATCTCCCTACATCAACACTGCTCCAAGTGTGATCCTAGAAGCATCAAAATACCTTATATACTCCTCACCTATCTCAAGTGGGATCATGATAGTACCGATATCAACCACTTATTTAGCTCCTATAAGAAATTATCAAATTATTCTGACCATTAAAAAGTTATCAACTTTTTGGAAAATCCTAAAAGCAGCGCTAAAAATCAGGAAAATTCCTAGATAAATTTCCAGTGATATGCAACTAACCCCAAAAAGATACAGATATTGAAAACATTATTGGTTTGATTCCAAGAAACCACTGCATGAACCTTCTTTGGGTTCACTGACACACCTTCCTCTGAGATGATGTGACCCAATAAGTGTACCTAATCAATCCAAAACTGACACTTAGATACCTTGGTGTATAGCTGATGCTCTCTTAATTTACTTAGGATGATGTCAAGATGTTGGTCATGATCATCATGAGTCTTGGAGTACACCAATATTTTATCCAAAAACAATACCACAAACTAATCTAGGTACATATGGAAGATTTTTTTCATCAAGGCCATAAACATTGTTGGTGAGTGCATTACAACAAACTTGTATAGGTCATACCTTCTCCTGAAAGTATCCCTTATTATATCATAAGTTCAAACTCTCAACTAATGATACCTTAATCCCAATTTGATCTTTGAGAATACATAATATCCCCTCAACTATTCATATAGATTTTCGATACATGGAAGAGGATATCGGTTCTTCACTATCATCTAGTTAGAAGTTCCAAAGGATTGAATAAAAATTGAGAAGGGTTAGTTGAATCAGTTGCTCCCCTTTTATAAGTTTCAATAAATTTTAAATCTAAACCCCTACAACCTGTTAAGATTTATTTCCTTGTCAACATTTAGTAAATGTTCATGCATAAAAAAGTAGGAAAACAAGTAAATCGCGCAAGATTTACAAGATTCAACCTTAGTGTGAGATCCTACATCCTTTTCATAGCCACTTATATGGGTCTATGGAAATATTATATTATAAATAATTTAATACAACTTGTGCCAAATCCCATTAGACATCATCTATCTCTCAATAGGAAAGATTATAATAACTCCCATCAGTTTAAAATGTTTTCTTATAAAATAATTGGTCCAAAAAAAGAATAAAGACTTTATTGAAAATACTCTACAATTGCTCAGTCCAAATTCTCAATCCAATTTGGATGGATACAATTTTCTCAATCTTATGAGTCTGGATCCGATTCTCTTAATAAAATCAGTCTGGATATGATTCTCCAAATATGATGAGTCTGGATCCGATTCTATCAATATGATGATTCTGGATCCGATTCTATCAATATGATAGACTCAATATGATAAAATCATTCTCAATCTGAAAAACTCAAACTCTACTCAAATGATAAATACAATATTTCTTAGTCTGATCGATACAATATGATCTTCTCAATTTGATCAAATCAATATGATTGACTAAATAAGATATTTTCAATATGATATTTATCATTCTAGTAAAAACATTCAAATGTCTCATCCTCTTCACGAGATCTATGGTCGGCAATGACTCTCAGTTGATTTCTTCAGCACTCTTAATTTTTCACTTTTGTGGAAGTTATATTATGAATGAATGATCTGAGAAAGTATTTATTGATGACTCGGAAAGAAAAAGAAGAAACCTTGAAAAATTTCCCTACTTCCTCAAATTTCAAAATCTCCAAAAATATATCACATTTAGACTTAAAATTTGACTTCTTCAAACCTACTTAAATTTCTCCAGTATTTATGAAAAATTTAATTTCATTTTTGACCTATTCAACTCTTCAAAAAACTTATATAATTTTATTTTTGAGTTTTCTTCATAATTAGATCAATACGAATTTTGTTTATTTCTTAGTGAATCTGATTTCTATTTATTTCTCTCTGAATCCAAATTCTATTTATTTCTCAATGAATCTGATTTCTATTTATCTCTTAGTGAATCCAAATTATGTTTCTTTCTTAGTGAATCCAATTGAATTTTCATTATGATGGAATTCCTATTATGATGGAAATCCCATTATGATAGATATCCAATTACGATGGAATCTCCATACTATAAATTTGAAATTATTTAAAACTCCCCACCATTTTTCAAAAGCTTTTATCATGAATGTTTTAATTATTTTTTAGAACTTTATGATTAGAAAATCATCATATGACTATTTTAGAAAGTATGAAAACTTTTGAATTCCTGACTTCATAATCTTATTTCAAAACTATTCAGTAACAATACAACTTCTTCACTCAAAAACTTTTTTCTTTCTATGATTATGATAAATGAAAACGTCCATCAAACAAAAATTTCTTCCTCCAATTATTTTTTATTTGATGATGTGAATATGATGCAGATGGATACGATTATTTCAGTAACTTTTGACTTTCTTACAAAATCTCATTACGATAGACTGGATCTAATTCATGGATAACAAAAAAATTCTTATACAAAAAGTTCAGTTGTCAATAAATACAAAAACTTTGTTAAAATAATTTATCACAAAGGTTCTTCAATCTCCCCTTTGGATTTTTTGAAAACCCTCATTAACAACCTTTCCAACTCTTATATTTTTTTCCAGAACTCAACTTTTGTAAACAAATCAAGTTGTTTTACTTTTATCAAAACATATCCTTTATCAAAATAGAGTATCTTGACACCATACTACTAGATAAATTAATGTTTTTGAAGGAATTACATCCCTCAGTGACAAGAAAGTTTAGTATCCATGTAAAGATTACTCCCCCTTACTTTTATCTTTTCCTCTCATTTTTATTTTTCTCTCACTTTTCTTTTTCTCTCACTTTTCTTTTTCTCTTGCTTTCCTTTTTTTTATATCCCTCATTTTCTGATAACCACATCTTTATATTCATTCAAGAAAGATAAGTAAAGACTTATTATAAAGTAAGAAGTTGTTACTTTCTCTCCCCCTTTGTCAACATAATCCAAATAATAGTGGGGTCATTCTTTATGAGGTTCAGGAATTCATGGAAGGAGTTTGAACATGAAGTTGTAGCCTTAATTCCACAGAACTTTCTTTTAACATTGATTTTGTAAAGATATCATCAATATGATACATTTTTGAAATGTATTCTGGAAAAACATCTCCATCAAAAAGAATCACTTTTATAAAGTAAAACTTTATATCAATGTGTTTTGATCTTGAATGTTGGATAGGATTCTTATAAAGATCAATTACACTCTAATTATCAAAAAGTATCTTCAGTAGTTTAGAAACTATTACTTTCAAATGTTTTAACTGAATTTTTATCCATAAAATTTGAGTACAAGCCTGAGTAGCTTCAACATATTCGGATTCAGTTGTGCTCAAAGTTACTAAACATTATTTATTACTATTCCAACTCACACAAAATTCTCCCAAGAAAAATGTTCCTCCTATGGTTGATTTTATATCATTAAAATCTCCAAAACAATTGGTATCAGTATAACCATGAAACTTCATCTCTATATTTCTTTTGTATAACAACCCATGTGAAGTTGTTATTTTGACATATCCCATAATCCTCTTTTCTTCCAACATATGTGATTCTTTCAAATTAATTTGATCCCTGGAAAACAAAGTCATGACATAAAAAATAATAGGCGTTGATGATGTAAGGTAAAGAAGACTTCCTATCAGCTTCCAAAATTCTTTCTGATTCACACTTATTCTGGATTCATATTTACTCAGCTTTGTGCTCACTGAAATAGGAGTTGAAACATCTTGGGATTCTTCTATCCTAAAATTATTTAAAAATTCCTTGTAATAATTTTATTTAGATATGAACATGTATTTTTTTTTCTTTTATTGAACTTGTAATATAAAAAATAAAGTTAATTCTCCCAACATTGACATTTCAAAATTCTTCTTCATTTCTTCATAAAATGTTTTACAAACATCTTCTCTATCCCCAGAAAAAATTATATCGTCCACATAAAAAATTAAAACTAGATCTCCAGATTCAACATCTTTCACACATAAGTTTCTATTAACTTTTCCTTTAGAAAACTTTAATGTTCTCAAATAATTTTCAAGTTTTGAATACCAAGAACGTGGATTTTGTTTCATCCCATACAAATATTTCTTCAGTTTACCAATTTTTTTCATCCTTATCAAGTATGAAACCACAAGGTTGTTTAATGTAAACTTATTCCTAAATATCACCATTTAAGAAGATGACTTTACATCCATCTAGTAAAATTGGTAATTCTCATGTGCGACCATTGAAAGAAACATTATAATGGTTTCTAATTTTTCAATTAGGGAAAAAGTTTCTTCAAAATACACACCTTCCACCTATGCATATCCTTTACAAACAAGCATGGATTTGTTTCTTGAAACTTATTCATGTTCATTTAACTTGTTTCTATAAACCCACTTGGTTATGATAACATTTTTATTTGATGGGCGTGAGACAATTTCCCATGTTTCATTCTTCTCAATTTGATCCAACTCTTTATTCATAGAATCCATCCATTATTTGTGTCTAATAGCTTCTAAAAATGATTCTAGTTAATATTTTGAGATAAGTGAAGTCTGATTATCTAATATCAACTTTCTTCTAGTCTTAACTAGATCCTTCTAATTCCCAATAATGTTTTCATATTCAAAATTTTTTTGTAAGGTAGTAAATTAAAAATTTTCTTTCCCATATGAAATTTATTCAAACCATGATTCTTCTAAATCATGATAAAGGTGTTTTGATTTACTTTCACTACTGTTTGAAATATCCAGTTCATCCTCTTTGGCATTCTTAACAAAATTTGTTAAGGAAATTTGATTTTAAATTACCTTCACATCATATGAGTGCACCAACTTTTATAAAAATTTCTTCCAACATTTTTAACTTCTTCCATTTGGTGAATAACCCATAAAATTTCCTTCCTCATCTTTCTCTTCAAACTTTCCCAAATCCATATTTTTTATTTTGAGAAAACATTGACTTCCAAAAACATTGAACTATCTCAATGAAGGTTTTTTTTAATACCACACTTCATAAGGAGTCATGTTGGTTTCCGATCTCAACAAACATCTATTTTGAACATGTAGAGCAGTACTAATAGCTTCTCTCTGATATAAATTTGAAAGTTTGTATTCACTAACATACTTCTTCCCATTTATAACAAGCTTTTATTCTTTATTTCTACTAATCTATTTTTTTGGAGTATAGGGAGCACTATACTGATGTTTGATACCATGATTTCTCAAATAAGTTTCAAAATTATTTTTAGTAAATTTCAGTACCATTATATGTTATAATATTTTTTATTGAAACCCTCATTTCATTATCAACATCTTTTTTAAAAAAATTGAACATTTCAATAGCCTCTGGCTTATGATTCATAAACATTATGTTTTTCATCTGAGTGAAATCATAAATAAAATTGATAAAGTATAAATATCCTTTTGTATATTAATGTCTCATCATCCCACATAAATCATAAGGAATAATCTCAATTCGTCTAATAGATTGAATCACAACTCTTTTATAACTTTTGTTAGTCATCTTCTTTTTTTGGAAAGTTACACAAACATCTTCTTCTCTTATTTTCAATTCTAGAAAGTTTTAAATAGAATCAAATTTAGAAATATTTCTCATAATTTTCTATCCAACGTGCTCATGTATTAGGTTCCATAATTTTTTTTCATCAACCACACTCAAGTAATAGGAGTTATTGAATTGTCCTATTTGGAAGATATTCCCATTGGTTCTTTCTCATTTTATAATGATTGTTCTATCTTTCACACTTTTGATTATACAAAAATATTTTCTAAAATTACTTATTTTCCATCATCAAAAAGTTGTATTACACTAAATAAGTTATGTTTTATCCAATAAAAAAATAAAAAATCCTTAGATTTCAACTTTTCAGCTTCAATCTCAGCTGTTCTGATTCCTCTGATTTTTAAGGAACAATCATTACCAAAAGTAATTTCTCCTCCATCATAATTTCAACATGTTTCAAGATTTTTATATCACCCATAATATGTGAAGAGAAAACACTACTAAGTATCCATGGTTTTTTCCTTTTAATTTTTATCAAAGTTTTCTCAGCAACAAAATATCTTTCCTCAACTTTCTTCTTTTCATCTTTATTTTATTTTCTATCATAAGAAACTTGTTATGGAAGAAGTTTCATACAAATTTAGACATGATTACCATCTTGTCACAACTTCCACAAACTTCTTCCAAAAATTAAAATTTATTTTTTGTTGGAAAGTTTCTAACATTTTGAGAATTCACTTTTTCAACTTTCTATAAGCTAGAAAAGTTACTCATTCAACTTTCACTATTTCTCCAACTTTTCACAAATATTCTTCTAGGTAGAGATAAGTTGGTCAAAAAATTATATTCCCTATGTCCATAGATTCCACAATATCAAAAATATCCATCAAATATTGATTTTCTATTTAATACAGATCTTTATTTGTAGAAAATTTGTTGAGGCTGATAACTTCTTTCAACTCTAACATACTCTGGATGCGGAAAATATTTTCTTTTTATTGGTTTTTTTACTTTTTTAGATTTTATAGGTTTCTTACAACCTTTATCCACCCAATATTTCCCAATAATTTTTTCAGAATATAAAATGTTAAAAGAATCAAATGAAAAATTATTTTTTGTAAGAGAAGATCTCACTTGATTCTCATAATGAGCCTTCTCATCATCTTTAGAAGTCTCAACTTTTAATTAGGAATATTTGTTGAAGTTTTCATTCATCTTACTCAAGTTACTTTAGGTATCAAGAATTTTTTATTGAAACTTGTTAACCTCTTCTTCCTTAGCTTCCAGCTTCTTACTAAGATCTTCAATTATCCTTCCCTATTCACTAATTCTAATTTTATAACTTAAAATCTCCTAAATGTATTCATTCTATATCTTAATGAAATATTTTGTTCCATAAACAACTTATTCACAATATTTATTCATTACTATAATTTCTTTCATGAGAGTTTTATTTTGCTCAAAACTTGAAAAAAAAAATTGTTTTGAGCTAATAATCTATATAAGATTCTTCACCAACTTCTTTACTTTATGAGGAATATTTTGTTTTATCAACTTTTTAAATGAAGTTTTTTCATTTTTATGAACTTTAATCTTTATAATAATTGTTTTCATTTGAGTCTGATTCAACTTTCTTACTCAAAATACTTCCTTTTTCTAGTAAAATTCTTCTTATATATGTTAGAATAACTTTCCCCTTTATCATTTTTGTTCCACTTATTCCATCGAGTTTTTTCCAATAGAATCATCTTGATATTCTCAAACTATCTTCTTGGGTAAATTCATAGAAAATTCTATGATTCCACCACACTCAAAACATTTTAGAGGAATTATACCACCATACTTTCCTATTCCTATTCAATAGTTCCTGGATATAATAGACATGATTTTTTCATTCAACTAAACATCGTCTTTATCTTTGGAGTCCCAAGGATCAACATATTCAACAGCTTTAATTTTCAACTTTCTTATAGATTCAAAATCCATTTCATATTTCATCTTCTTTTTATAAAAATTACATTTCTTCATTTCAAAATAAAAAATAAAATTATTCAATTCATTAAGATATAAATCATCCTTATCTTCTAAAGAAGAAATTTTAGAATCAAACCTATATGAATAGTTTCTCATAAGTTTCTTCACAATTGTAGAGTCTTCCAAGAAATTTATGAATCCTCTAATGTTTCAAAAAAATCATTTACTCTGGTGAAGTATTCATCAATTATTTCTTCATCTCTCATTCTGATGTATTCATAATTACTATGCTAGATTTGTAACTTTTCTTCATTAACTTGTGTATTACCTTCAAAAACACTTTCCAGCTTGTTCCACATATTTTTTGATGTTTTTAGACCTATAACCTTCTGATAAAAATTTTTTAATAAGGACATGAGAATAGAATTTATAGTCTTTCCATAAACTTCTATATTTCTCTTATCAGCAAACATCATAGGATCATCTTTCTCAATAGGTGGAAAACTGATAGTAGTAGCATCAACAACTTCCAATCCAAGAGATAAAAGATAAGGAATCATCCTATTTTTTCCATCCATAATTATTTTTTCCATAAAATGTAGTAATTCCTATACTATTGACATAATTGATATTATTTATAATAAGGATTAAATAAGTTAACCTTCCCTCTGATACTAATTAAAGTTCCAAATGAATGAATAGCAAATAGGAAGGGGGTGAATCAGTTGCTCACTTTTTATAAGTTTTAATAATTTTCAATAATTAACCCCTGCAACCTATTAAGATTTATTTCCTTATAAACTTTTAGTAAATACTCATACATGAAAAACTAGGAAAGAAAGTAAAGTACACAAGATTTACAAGGTTTAGACTCAGTGTGAGAACCTACATCCTTTCCATATCCACTTCCGTGGGTCTATGGAAATCCACTATTATTAAGAAGTTAATACAACTTGTTCCAACTCCCATTACACACATTCTATCTTTTAGTAGGCAAGATTATACTAAATCAAATTAGTTTACAATGTTTTCTTATAAAACAATTGATACAAACAAAATAATAAAGACTTTTTTGAAACTGCTCCATAATTTCTCAATCCAAATTCTCAACACGATTTGGATGGATCTGATTTTCTCAATATAATGATTCTGGATCCAATTCTCTCAATACAATCAGTCTGGATCTGATTCTCTCAATACGATGAGTTTAGATCCAATTCTCTCAATATGATGATCCTAGATCTAATTCCCTCAATACAATCAGCCTAGATACAATTCTCTCAATATGATGGACTCAATATGATAAACCCATTCTCAATCTATAAAACTCAAACTCTGCTCAAATTCTCCATACAATATTTCTAAGTTCAATTGAATCAATACGATCTTCTCAATCTAATCGATTCAATCTGATTGATTGAATATGATATTCTCAATATGATCTTGCTTAATTAGGTAAAAAAACATTTAACTATATGTTCCTCCTCATAAGATCTCCATTCGGTAATGACTCTCACTTGATTTCTTCAGTGATCCACCTTTTCCACTTGCATGAATTTTTACATATGAACAAATGACCTAAGTAAGTATTTATATGATAGCCAGAAATAAAACATGGGAACCTTGAAAAATTTCCCCACTTCCTCAAATTTTAAAATATCTGAAAATATCTCACATTTAAACTTCAATTTTGACTTCTTCAAACCTCCTTAAATTTATCTGTGATTGATGAAAATTTTAATTTCAAGTTTGACCTCTTCAACTATTCACAAAACTTCTATAATTTTATTTTTGATTCTTTTTCGTAATAAACTTAATGCAATTTCTGTTTCTTTCTCAATGAATATGATTTATGTTTATTTCTCAGTGAATATGAATTCTACTTCTTTCTCATGGAATTAGATTTCTATTTCTTTCTCATTGAATTCGAATTCCATTTATTTCTCAATGAATCTAATTTAATTATCATTACGATGGAATTCACATTAAAATGAAATTCCCATTATGATTGATATTTCATTATAATGGAATATCCATACTGTAACTTTGAAATTCTTCAAACCTCTCCACCATTTCTTCAAAATATTTTATTAGGAAATTTTTCATGATTTGTGATTACTTTATGATCAAAAATTCATCATATGACTATTTTAGAAAGTTTGAAAACTTTATAACTCCTGAATTCATAATATTCTTTCAAGACTCTTTGGAAATAATACAACTTCTTAACTCATCAACTTATTTCATTCTCTGATTATGAAAAAGGATAACTTCTGGCAAATAAAAATTTATACCTCTGATTCTTATGGATCTGAGGATATGAATACAATGCATATGGATAAAATTATTTCATAAACTTTAAACTTTCTTAAAAAATCTCATTAATATATACTGGATCTGATTCCTGGATAACAAAAACATTCTCATACAAAAATTTTAGTTTTCAAAAAATACAAAAACTTTTTTAAAATAATTTATCACAAGGGTTCTTCACAGTTCAAATTATAGTAATCAATACACGGCACAAACTCAAATAAAACTCATTTTCAAACAATACTAGAGAACCCCAAGGATACATACTCATATGAATAAACCCCTTATACTTCAACTCATCCAGTTGAGTCTTGATCTCCTGCAGTTCTTTTGGTGTCATTCTATATAGTGGAATTGAAACTCACTCATCACTCGGTTTGATCTCAATTGTAAATTACAAATCTATCTCAGAGGTAGACCTAATAATTATTTGAGAAATACATCTCAAAACTTGTCCACTATAGGTAGAAATTTATCTTATTTCACACCCCCGTCATCCAACAACAAACCAGCAACCTGGGTTGTGATCTCTCCTAGTTACTGAGTGATTGGCCCTGCTCAGACTACCTGAATATCCCACTCTCTAAGTTGAATATATTTTTCACCATTAGGAGATGTAAAATTAACTCACCTATGGTAAAAATAAATGTGTGCTTGGTATGATACTAACCAGTCCATACCCATATTCAAGTTAAAGCTTGATATTTCTATGATGTAAATATCCCACATAAAACGATACTCCACAACCTCAAGAGAATACCTATTACATAAATAGATGTCTCTAGATCTTACTCCAAATATTTTATCTATCATCAATACCCCACTCATGAACTTTACCACTATTCTCAAACCATTCAAAAGTTTTGAAGAAATAATGGAATGATAGGTACTGGTATCAAATAAGGCATTAGCTAATGTAGAAGCTAAAAAAATAGTACCTCTCACTGTCGATGGTCTAGCCTCTCTATCCACAAGTATAGGATGAATGGAATGTAATTTTCCTACCCCTATTCCCTATTCTTGAGATACACCACTCTGTTCATATAGGTTCTCTTTCCTAGAATTACCACGTCCACTGCCTTTACCACCTCAGCTAGTAGAACTCAAGCTCCCAAACTGATATGGTGCATAAGATCCCCTTCCCACACTCTAGTTCTATATAACTCCTCCATCACTACCCATATATCATGGGTTCATATTGAACCTATGTATATTTCCCATATTTCCACAATATTATTACTCCATTGATGGTCGGTTATAGTATCTATGATAGTGGCCCTACCTACAGTACTGGTGACAAATAATCCAAGTAAGTCCATGTGTAACTGGTCCTTCCCCTTGGCCACTCTTCCTGCTATCCCCCTAGATAGAACCCTCTTAGAAACACTTCCTACTCTCAAAATATGTACCTCCTGACTGCCCAGTAGCAACCACATGTCCTGTACTAGAACCCTCCTTTAGGATCCCCTCCATATGAGAGCCTAATCCACCACCTTGGAAAACTTATTTAATCAGAAGATATTAACCTAAGAAATAATTGTAAATTTAAGTTAATCCTAGAAACGCCTTTTTGTAGCTATCTCATCCCCTGTCAATGATGGAGAAAATCACTACAAATATATACAGCATCCAGCATAGTCCATCACATACATACTCCCCTGAGTCAACCTCATGAACTCAGCAACTCTCTCCAACCATAGTGTATCTGGATAAAATTGCTCTGGGAACTTCTCCAAGAATTCCTTCCATAAGATAGCTTTGGACTTTCCATCCTGAGCCTGAATGTCCCACCAGTGCTTCCCTGATCCTCATAGCATATAAGTAGCCAACTTGACCCTATTTTCAATAAGAGTCTCCAAATGGTCAAGGATAGTCCGGATGTACTCAATACAAAACTCAACTCCCATAGGTCCACTCTCTCCAATAAAATTCAGAGGGTGTTGTAAGTGAAACTCCTATGTAAGGTCAAACATACTCTTCACACCCCACTCTAGTTATCTTTCCATAAACTGCATGAAGCAAGCAAGGTTCTCATAGAACTTCTCTCCTACTTCCTCACCTGGTACTATCAGTGACTCAGGTTCCACTACCGGTATATCATCTCCATCCATATTCTCCAGTTGTCCTATCAATAAGCGTCATGATGGATTCATATATCTATAATGTTAAACATACATCTCAGGAAACATAACACAACTTTAAAACATTTCACAATAAATTTTTCACATTATTCCATAACATGTCCTTCTCCTGTTTTCTACCACACGGTCAAAACCAAGGCATTATCACTACCCTTAACCATCTTACATTTAGGTCATGGTTAACAAAGGTTAAAATCCTTCTCATTATTAAAGTTTCACATTAGATTCCCATTTATTCTCATCTTTCATAATTTTAAAATGTTAAAGTTCACATTAGTCACCTTTTTCAATTCAATTACACAAGAAATGAAAATTAGTTCAAGTTCAACAACTTACCCAAAACTAGTTTTATCATGAATTCCTATAAAGAAGAATGTCATGATAAATCATGAGTTCATAGAATGATTCATGAAACTCAACTCTCATGCCATACCAGACCATAAGTAAAATCTTAGAAAATCTCAGAAACAATATTCACATCACACAACAAGTACATCACCCAAGGTGAGATAATATTCAACTATAATAGAAAACATGAACAACAACAATCCCACCCTGGGTACTTGGGTTCTCCCTCATACATGGGTTAGCTACTCCCATGCATGATCTCATAACCAAGGCCTAGATATTCCTAGTCTACTATCTACCTTTACCAAATAGTAAGAAAAAAAGAAAAAAACTAAAATCTCTTTGATAACACTTTGTAACATCCAGAAACCGGGTGCCACACACTGGTGCCTCGAGCTAGTAGGTTACATGACCTCAATCGTACCTCCCCATATTCCAGAGGATACTAACTAGAAGTAAGGGTCTAATATTAGACATGAGGAGACTATACCCTCTTTATCAGAGTAATAAACTAGTGAAAATAAAAAAACAAGGAATGATATAACATAACCTGAATAATCTATTATCATTAGATAACCAAAACTATAAATACAATATCATAACAAAATATTAGATATTCCATGATAAATTATATTCCAAGTGTCAAAATGCAACTCAAAAATAAAGACACTGAAAACTCCCAAGTGGGTCCCAAATCACATATGGTTCCCTCATCCATGCTCTATCCTGACTTAGCCATCTAACATAGGGAATTTTCCTTTATCCTATCTCACAACCATGAAATCTATTTAGGTACTGATCAGGAAGCCTGATTAGGGTGATCGTACAACTCAGTAGGGCACAACCAACGGAGTCTAAAACAATATTCAGTCAAATAGTATATATAGTTGTATAAAGAAATAAATACAATACATAGCTAAACAGATATCACATTATTAATTATTATTTAATTAACCACATACCCCCTGGTTCCTGAGGACACCCAAACCATATCATATATATGAATTCCATTGTTACCATTCATATTTCATAATACATGACTAAATTTCACTGTATCCATTCATTTTTTCATAATTTAATATCATTGTTATCATTAATATTTCATAATACATGACTGAATTCCACTATTACCATTCATCATTTCATAATTGAATTCCATTTCTACCATTCATATTTCATAATACATGACCGAATGTCACTGTTACAATTCAACATTTCATAATTGAATTCTGTTATTACCATTCATATTTCGATTCACATGTGAATTCCATTATTACCATTCACCATTTTAATCACACATAAATTCCATTGTTACCATTCATCATTTCAATATCACATATATCATAATATCACAATAAAACATTAATTAATTCACTAATTAATTAATAAAATGCAATAATTTCATATTCACATCCCTCTCTTAATTAATTCAACAATTAATTAATCACATCTATCTCATTACTGATTGAAAAAAATTTATCACAATTAACAATATAAAATATCCCATAATTAATTAAAAAATTAATTATTCAATTCACAATCTCAAATATCCCATAATTAATTAAATAATTAATTATTAAATTCACAATCTCAAATACCCCATAATTAATTCAAAAATTAATTATTCTATTCACAATCTCAAGTATCCCATAATTAATTCAATAATTAATTATTAAATTCACAATCAAATTCCATCATAATTAATCAACAATTAATTATTCAAAATCTATAATTCAAATATCCCCAATTTCACATTTCACTCAATTAATTAATTCGCCAAAATAATTAATTCAATCAAGAATTCAATTTCTAAACATCTTACAGAAATTCTAAAATTACATAAACATAATTGTAATAAATGCTTTGGGATTTTAATTGAAGAACACCTACCTCAATTCTTTTGATGAATAATTCCCAATGGAAATCCTCAAATCTAAACAGAATAAAAACATAGAGAGAGATCTGAATCTAAAACCTAAATCCAGGATTAAGCAAATCAAGATCCCTTGAATCTGGATCTTGATCTATAATCCTAGATCTAGATCCACAAAACTACATATATATCTAACCAAATTAGTAAATAACAATCCCTCAAGTATGAGATATGTTCAGGAAGGAGAAAGGAAACCACACAGGATTAGATCCTCTTACTAGGTGGGGTGGATATCTTCAATCACTACTATAAACTATGCCTTTAATAGTGCTAGAAATAGCCTTTATCAGTACTAGAAAAGTGATGACTACCTGAGAGAGATTAAAAGCCATGTTATATTATCATCTCTTTTGAAAGCATTGGAAAATTTATCCTTTATCATCGCTGATAAAGGGCCATACTATAGTGTGCTGCAACAACACCCTGCAGCACCAGTGCAATGTGCTCTAACAGCGCACTATAGCACCAAAAACATGCCATATATCAAAAAAACAAGTCTTAATATATAATTTAAATGAAATGAAATTTAAAACACAAATAAAAGAAAAAAACACTATATTTTTGAAATTTCAAACATTGGTTTATACAATTACATAAATACAAATTATTACATACATTTAAAAACATAAATGTTCCTTTGTCTTTTAATCCTAACCCTAGATCATGATATTGTCGAAAAAACCACCCCTGATTAAGAAAAATAATGCACCTGCATAAGAAAACAATTATTATGTTAGTAATAATATAAAGAAATAAATTAACAGAAAGTGTTCATTTTACCAAAATTGATGTCAATTTTAAATAAAAAGACACAATTTGAGTCATATCAGTCACACCATGCATCAGATTGAGATGAAACTGATTACAACATGTATCAAGTGACTTTTGGATAATTTTCCTAAATTTTCAAAATAATATAAATGTTTTTCTTGGTTTTTAGTACAATAGTTGTCTTTTATACAGAAATGTCATTTTAAACTGGAAACATGCACTTTTGACTCATTACGATCACATCATGTATTAGTTTGATGTGAAAATGATTCCTACATGTCAAAAATTACTTATGAACTATTTTCCTAAATAATAAATAAAATCTAAGCATGTTTTATTGGTTTTCAGTGAGTGACACTTTTTAAAATAAAATGTTGATTTTAAACTGATAACGAACACTTTGAGTCATACTGGGAACATAGTGTATTGGATTAAGGTATGGATGATTCTTAAACATCAAAAATGACTTATGGATAATTTTTTTAAAGTATAAAAACAATATGAATATGTTTTATTTGTTTTGAGTAGGTCAGTTTTCCATTTTACTAAAATTGTTTTTAATTTTAAAAAACAATACCCACTTTGAGTCATATTGGTCACACCATGGGTTAGATTGAGGTTTAGATGACTTTTACATGTCTCAAATGACTTATGGATCATTTTCTTAAATTATTAAAACAATGTGAATTTTTTTTCTCAGTTTTGAGTAAGTCGGTTGTCTTTTTTACTAAAATTTCATTTTAAACTGGAAACACGTACTTTGACTCATTCTGATCACATTGTGTATTTGTTTGACATGATACTAGTTCCTACATGTCAAAAATGATTTATTAATTGATTTCCTAAATTATAAATAAAATATGATTTTGTTTTATTGGTTTTTAGTGAGTGACACTTTTTAATGTAAAATATTGATTTTAAACTGATAATAGACACATTGAGTCATACTGACCACATCAGGTATCGGATTAAGGTTTTTATGATTACTAAACATCACAAATCAATTATGGATCATTTTATTAAAGTATAAAAATAATATAAATATGTTTTCTCGTTTTTGAGTATGTCAGTTGTCCATTTGACTAAAATTAATGTCAATTTTAAATAGAAATAAGTACTTGGTGTCATAACGGTCACACAATGCATTAGATTTAGGTTTTAATGATTTAAACACATACAAAATGAGTTATGGATCATTTTTATAAATTATCAAAAAATCCAAAGGATTTTTCTCATTTTTGAGTAGGTCAGTTGTCCTTTTTACTAAAATTGATGTCAATTTTAAATAAAAAGATGCACTTTGAGTCATATCGGTCACACCATGTGTCTTATTTATGTTAAGATGATTCATACATATCAAAAATTACTTATGGATCTTTTTTTAAGTATCAAAATAATCCTAATGTGTTTACTCAGTTTTGAGAAGTTCAGTTGTCATTTTTACTAAAATTGATGCCAATTTTAAATAAAAAGACGGGCTTTGAGTCATACCGGTCACACGATGCATCGGATTCAGGTTTGGATAATTCCTAAAAATTAAAAATGGATTATGGATCATTTTTAAAAAGTATAAAAACACTCTGAATGTGTTTAATCATTTTTAAGTACGTCACTTATCTTTTTTACTAAAATGTCATTTTAAACTGGAAACACGTACTTTGACTCATATTGATCACATTGTGCATTGGTTTTATGTGATATTTATTCCTACACATCAAAAATTAATTATTAATCAATTTTATAATTTATTAATAAAATAAAAGCGCATTTTCTTAGTTTTTAATGAGTGAAATTTTTTTACCTAAATTGTCAGTTTTAAACTGATAACAGACACATTGAGTCATATCAGGAACATCATGTATAGAATTGAGGTGAAGCTGATTACTACACATAAAAAATTACTTATATTTTTTTCCTAAAGTATAAAAACAATACAAATGTGTTTTCTTAGTTTTGAGTAGGTCATTTTTCATTTTTACTAAAACTGATGTCAATTTTAAATAAAAAGATGCACTTTGAGTCATACTGGTCACAACATATATCAAATTGAGGTGATTTTGATTAATACACATCAAAAATGACTTATGTATCGTTTTCCTAAAGTATAAAAATAATACAAATGTTTTTTCTTGGTTTTGAGTAGGTTAGTTTTCCTTTTTACTAAAATTGATGTCAATTTTAAATAACAAGATGCACTTGGAGTCATAACGGTCACGTCGTTCATAAAATTAAGGTGAATCTAATTAATACACATTCCAAATGGATTATGTATCCTTTTAATAAATTATAAAAATAATATGAATTCATTTACTCAGTTTTGAGTACATCAATTGTCTTTTTTACTAAAATGTCATTTTAAACAAGAAACATGCACTTTGACTCATGTTGATCACATCATGTATCAGTTTTACATGAGACCAATTTATAAATTTCAAAAATTAACTATGAGTAAAATTACTAAATTATAAATAAAATATGAGTTCATTTTCTTGGTTTTCAGTCAAGGACATATTTTGAACTAAATTGTCGATTTTAAACAGATAATGGACACATTGAGTCACACTAGGCATATAATGTATCAGATTTAGGTGCGTATGTTTCCTATATATCAACAAATACTTATGGATCGTTTCAATAAAGTATAAAATTAATCCAAATGTGTTTACTCGGTTTTGAGTAGGTCATTTTTCTTTTTTACTATAATTGACGTCAATTTTAAATAAAAATACGTACTTGGAGTCATATCGGTCACACCGTGCATTGGATTAAGGTGATTATAATTCCTAAATGACACAAATGAATTATGGATAATTTTAATAAACTATAAAAACAATAATAATTTTTTTTATTGGTTTTGAGTAGGTCAGTTTTCATTTTTACTAAAATTGATGTCAATTTTAAATAAAAAGATACATTTGAAGTCATACCGATCACATTGTGCCTCTTATTGAGGTGTGTATAATTAATACACATCTCAATTGTATTGTGGAACATTTTTATAAAGTATAAAAATAATCCAAAGGCATCTACTCAGTTTTTAGTATGTCACTTTTCTTTTTTACTAAATTATTATTTTAAACTGGAAACATGCACTTTGAATCATACCGATCACATCGTGTATCAGTTTTATGTGAGAACAATTCACAAACACCAAAAATTAATTATAAATCAATTTCATAAATTATCAATAAAATTCAATTGTTTTTTCTTAGTTTTTAGTAATTGACATTTTTTGAACTAAATTATTGATTTTAAACTAATAACAGACACATCAAGTCATACCGGGAACATCTTGTATCAGATTGAGGTGAGTATAATTAATACATGTCAAAAATGAATTATGGATCATTTAAATTAATTATAAAAACAATCTGAATGTGTGTTCTTGGTTTTGAGTAGGTCAGATGTCCTTTTTACTAAAATAGATGTCAATTTTAAATAAAAAGACACACTTTGAGTCATACCAGTAACATCGTGTGTCAGATTGAGGTGAGGCTGATTTATATACATCATAAATGAATTATGGATAATTTTATTAAATTATCACAATAATATAAATTCATTTTATTGGTTCTGAGTACATCACTTGTTTTTTTACTAAAATGTCATTTTAAAATGAAAGCATGTACTTTGACCCAACCGATCACATCGTATATCGGTTTGATGTAAGATTGATTAATAAATTTCACAAATGAATTATAAATCCATTTCCTAAATTATCAAAAAAAATATGAGGGTGTTTTCTTTGTTTTAATTTAGTGACATTTTTTAAACTAAACTGTCAATTTTAAACTAATAATGGACATATTAATTCATAGGGGTCATGTTGTGCATTAAATTAATGTGCAGATAATTTCTACACATCCCAAATTAATTATGGTTCATTTACCTAAATTATAAAAAAAACTTGGTTTTGAGTATGTTATTTTTCCATTTTACTAAAATTAATGTCAATTTAAAATAAAAAGAATCTCTCGGGGTCATACTAGTCACACCGTGTGTTTTAATGAGGTGTGGTTGATTAATAAACATCCCAAAGTCTAAAAAATCATATATTCCAATGTAACCATGTTTCCATTGTCTTTTTATGTTTAACCTACAACAGTTCATATTGACTTTATGTTCTTAGCTGAAAAACCTTTCTCATTGTTGAAATTCAGAAGAGGAGAGGAAGCCTATGTGCCCATTATATCCTAATAAGTCACCACAATGGGAACATTGGATTCCTCAACTCTTCTATATTTCAATAATGAGAAAGGGGTTTTAACTAATAAAAATTAATCAATATGCAGTGTTGGTAGTTTGATAAAAAAGACAATAAAAATGGAAAATGTGGTTACATTGTCCAAAAAGAATCATTTTATCTCTTTTTGTGTCTTATTGTAGATAGTTGAAAGAAAAATATTACTTCCCAAAATATCTATGAAAAAAAACTAAATAATTATTAGATAAAAATGATAAGGAAATTAGGATACAAATAGTAGATAAAATGATGAAAAAATTAATTAAATAATTAGTAATAATTCACCTTTTTCTAATGGTTGTATGCATTCTTGACACATTTCCATATTATCATTATATAAATTTCAGGATCAAATTCCAATCCCTCATAAGCATGAGTATCTTTAAATAAAAAACCCCAAATCAAAAAAAATAATCCACTTTTATAATAAAACAATTATTATATGAGTAATACTAAAAATAAAAATAAATTAAACATAAATATGAAATAATACATTAATTCTACGGATAATGATTTTACTGTGAAAACATTGTTGACTACAGGGATATGCTAATAGTAAAGCAATAATGATGATAAAAATAATTCAAATATATCTCACCAAACATTAAATCACAAAGTGAGGTAGATGAGGAGAAAAAAAGATATATTGGATTGAATCTTTGAATCATCCTATAGAAAGTAAAGATATTCTATTGGTTTCATACAATATTCATTTTGTACAGTAAATAAAAAATAAACATAAAATATTCATTATAAAATGTGGAATTAATAGATAATTATAATAAGGGAAACTCAATATTTTATTATTTCAAATAATTTCAGTATGCTTTGAAGAAAATGGGTAATTGAATTTAATAAAATAATTACTCTACTATGGTAAGTGTTGTCCTATGAATTCATCCAAAGGTGAACGTTATATAAAATTTTCATCTTCATCAACTCATCTTCCAAATAGTTATCATTACATTTTTTTGTTTGGAACTCATTCTCCATCTCTTGTGTATATGCACCTATGTTTATTTAAATACTCAAAGCATTAGTCATCCATATGATGACTATTTCTCATAGTAGTAAAAGAAACATATAAGAGATGGGGAGTGAGTCCCAAGAATAAAATTGGAATAATAAATGTTCGAGAGATGAAACTAATGAGGATGATAGTTGTACTCTATTGTTTTCTCTAAAAGGGTAACGCCTCTCATTTTTTAGAATCACATGGATAGTAATCATAGATTCCTAAGGTTGTAACCAAATGGAAATGTTAAAGAATGATCTATTTTTAGATGGATTAAAGTAAAACATCCACAGTGTTTATTAGATTTGTGATGATAAAATGAAGTGATTTTTAATAGGTATTATTGAGTGGGTTATAATTTCAAATATGGCTATATTTTTATCAACTATAAGAAATATAAGAAAGGCTAAAATCAATGAATAAAATTTAATTGGTGATAGGAAAGTTTTGTTTAAAACTCGAAGGATTAAGACTCTATAAAAAACCTCATTTTTTCACAAGTAGGGCCTAAATCATTAGTAGAGTCTGACAAGGATGATAATTAGATAAAATATATGCATGAGGAGCTTGATCTGAATAAGAATAATGTGACATGGGAAATTCTTCCAAGGTTGGAATACAGAAATGTTATTAGAACCAAGTGGGTGTTCAGTAATAAAATCATTGACTATGGAAAAGTGGATCAAAATAAAGAATGGATAGTGTGTAAGGGGAAATCCTAGATCAAAAATATAATTATTTACATAATTCAAAACTAATCAATTATAATAACTTAATTTGAATAAATAAATAATCAAATATAATTATTATAATTCTAATGAAATATAAATTTTACAAGAAAATTTATTAGAATAAAAATTTGACATATGAAAATAAATTCCCTTCTAAAAAATAAATCATGTTAAAATAAATAAATATTTAATATCTTTTAAAGATAATAATTATAAAAAAATATCATCTTCAAAATAAATCCTTAGAATAAAAATAAATTTCCTTACTATTAAAATTTTAACCTAAAAATAAAATGTATAATCTCCCTTACATGATTGTATAATATTTCTTCATCTTCTTATAGGTAGAAAAACTCACTCGCTCTCACTAATATTTGTGTGCAGTATACCAGTAAGATGAAAGTAGGATATAAATCACTTAAAAGAATGAGGAAGTCCAAACCATACCATTGAGTAGGACTCCAATTTATAGCCCACTGATAAAAAATATTGGATTATATTTTATTCATTCATTCAGTGTGCAGTTTGTTGAGAAAGTTGTTATTGGGTCCACTTATGTTCATTTTTATTTTTCATTGACGTTTATAGAATAGAAAATGTTGGGAAAAAATCCCTCAAGGCATTATTGAATCATTTTTTAGGTGATTGTGTTTGTTGACAAAGTGGACATCAGTGTTGTGATTGTTGACAAAGCAAACCATGACATAAAAATTTGTTAACAAAGGGGATTTCATGGTGGAATGTCGAGTTCAAGAGATGTGGTCAACGATCAATGTTTGATTAAAGAACGTCGACAATGGAATGGATGATCTGGAGGCGGTACAAAAAGAACAGATACAAGGTGGTGCCGTTTTTCATTGTTTGCCAATTTTTTGGGCCCGAAAAACGACAAATGAAGAAAAGTGGTTTTTAGAAAAGGGACTTGCGCGCCATGTACTTGAAGGAGAAAAAACTTACGCTCCTAGTGTTTTTCAAGATCAGAAGGTCAAAATATGGCAAAGTAAAGAGGGTTGTGCAGGTATTGGTGAGGTCGCGCAGGTGACTTGAGCGCCGTGAAAGGACATGCGCGCCAGTGCCTAGGAGGATTGGAAAGTTGTGTGGCATATGTTTTTCAAGATTAGATCTTCGGAATATGGAAAAGGAAAGAGGGTCGCGCAGGTGACTTACAGGGGCAGAGACCTACGCACCGGGACTTGCGCGCTGAGGGGAGACTTGCACACCGCCGTGTAGGTTAACCAAATGCCTATAAATACAGGACCACCCCTCCTCATTCCAAACAGAGTTCAAGAATTAGAGAAAATCAGAGCTCCCATCGTGCAGGTGTGGTGGTTGCGCAAGTGATGGTGGGTTGCACAAGTAGGACTTGTACACCAGTTTTGAAGAAGCGTGGTTGTTGTTAGTTGCGTGCCAATATTGGTTTGGGCGTAAAAGGAGTTACTTCACGCAAGTTTGGAGGAGCAGAGGCTTGTGTTGCACAGGTAGTTGACGTGGACCTGCGCGCCAGTGTTGACTTGTGCACTGATACTTGCGCACCGCCTTAGAAAATTGTGCCAAGTAAGGTTGATTCATAGCAGTATTTCAGGGCTGCGTGAAAGCTGGAAGATTTCCCGATAACTTCGGTGAAAAGTGAAATTCATCTACAGGTGAAAGTTGGACTTCAATAGAGCATTCACATACAATAGAGAATGTATTCATTAGTGATAATGAAGAGACCTACAAGTCTATAAACTGTGAGTGGATCCTTTTCGGAGCAGTGATCAAAGGAAGAGGAAGAAGGTGATCCTCTCCACCGGCAATGAGCCAGAGAGAGAGAAATAGGGAGTGACCCTTGGGAAAGCAGTGAGATGACCCTAATACTTGTAAAGGCGGTGATCCTAGGATAGAGTGACTGTTCCCGAACCTTTGTATCCACATCTAGTGAAAAATAATGAAATTTGGTACGACCGGAAACTTATCGGCGTATGCTCCTTGGACATAGCCCAGTGAGGGTGAACCAAGTAAAAATCTATGTGTTTTCCTGCTTACTTCCCTGCATTGCATTTAAAGCATCATCATCAGGTAAAGAAGAAAATAAGTGATCATAATAAAAACACAAGTGCAAACAAAGTGACCCTTGTAATAAAGAGGTCAAGATCCAGTGGGGTAAGAAGAACTTTGAAAAAGAATATCTATACCTTGATTCTGTTAAGTCAAAAGTCTTCTTTTGAATTCTATATCATGTTTTGGAAATCACAAATGTATTCTATCATATGTTTGTAATTTACAATTGTCTTTTATCATGTTTATCGTATCGTACGATGTTGAGCGTACCGATCAAATCGTATCGTACTGACTCTGTCAATCGTATCGTAATGACTCTGTCAATCGTATCGTATTGACTCTGTCAATCGTATCGTACTGACTCTGTCAATCGTATCGTACTGACTCTGCTATTCAGATGATCATTATTTGTTTTGGTACTTTGTCAAAAACACTCTCTGCATTTGAATCGTACTCATGTTTTTCATTTCTATATATCTCTTGTCCTAACAAAACGATGTCATTGAGTTAGTTACAAACTAATCAAAACGATGTCGTGATTTCTGTTTCAATATGACCGTTGGAGGCAATATGACTGTTGGAACCTGAGGCCTATAAATAGGAGGTCATTTGAAGCTGAAAAAACAACGATGAACGAAGAGAACAAATGAAGAGACTCTGTGAACTACCAAGATTCTAGAGAGATACACTGTGACTTCTCTCATCAGCCTTGTGCGTCCGATCATCGTATCGAGAGCTTTCAAGTAATTGAAAGATAGAGGTGTCGATTACCTACAAAATCGAGGGCTGCTGGGGATAGGCAGACAGACGTGCCGATCATCGTATCGAGGGCTGCCAGGGATAGGCAGACAGACGTGCCGATCATCGTATCGAGGGCTCACCAAGGTATTGGTGAGACAGACCTTTTATCCTAGGTGAAAGGATAACCCTTCTCTTTGGGTCAAAAGAATTGTAATACTTTTACATTTCCGCTGTTACTTGTATTAGAAATGGATTTTTATTGTTTCTTTTCTTCTTTACATTTTCAATTGTAATTGTTTCAATTACAATCATTCTATTACTTTTTGTATTGATTGATTCTATACGCTTTAAGGTAGAATCATTCATCTTTGTATTGCTCTGATTATTATGTTCACCTTGAATACAATTGTTTTACTTTACATTAGTATTACATTACATCATACCTTTTATATTCAATACAATTATGGGTGTTTATATTTGCATTAGTTTAAGATCATTTAAACTAATCTCTTTGTTGCAAAAACTCAAAGGTTTTTAAACATACAATTCACCCCCCCTCTTGTATTGTTCCATTTAATAGAAATATATATCTACTATTCGATCCAACAATTGGTATCAGAGGAGGTTTTCTGCTGATTTGTATTACTAGCTTTACTTCTTATTACTATCTTGAATACTTACTACACTAACGTGTGAAGTGGAAAAGTTGTTTTTGTTATATTAGATGGCAGGAATGAATATCGGATCAATAGATAATCTGAATCCTTCTAGACCACCAATCTTTGATGGGAATGATTATGAGTATTAGAGAGATCGTATGAAGACTTTCATCATCAATACTGGTGTAGACAATTTTATTATGTTTACTGGGGGTTACAAAATTCCTGACAAAGAAGTTAGTACTTTCACCAACCAAGAGAAGCAAGAATATCAACTGAATTACAAGGTACGCAATACTTTATTATGCTCTATGACCAGGAATATATATAGTCAGATATCTTCATGTGAAGCAGCCAACTGTATTTGGAAGAAATTAGAAGTCACTCATTTTGGTACATCCAAGGTTATAGAAACAAGGAGAGCAATGCTTCGAGCAGAGTATCATGGATTTGTTTTCCCTTATGGAGAACCTGTATGTAAAGTGCAACAAAGGTTTATGACAATTGTCAACAGCTTACAATCTATGGGAGAAAAAGGACTTGATGATGAAGCTCTTGTTGATAAGTTTATAGATATTATGCCAAATGAATGGGATTCAAAAAGGACAGCTATTGATGAAAATAGAAAATTTTCCCAGATTACTCTTGATGAACTCTTTGGAACTCTTCTACAGCATGAGACAAGAATGAAGAGAGATGCTGATTTTAATAAGAAGAAGAATGGGAATGGAAGTGTAGCTTTTTCATCTAAATCTAAAACACCTGAAAGGCTTACAAGGTCTAAATCCAAGAAAGTTGTTATATCTGATTCAAGTGATTGTAATCTTTCGGATAATGAGTTAGCCAATCTTGCTCGAAGGATGAACAAGATTGTGGGAAAGAAAGATTTTCAATATAGATTCAAAAAGAAAGACAGGAAAGATAGGAAAGATTCAGAGGTAACTTGTTATGAATGCAAGAAAGCAGGACATATAAGGCCTGATTGTCCTTTACTGAAGAGGAAATATAGAAAAGAAAAACACTCTGAAAGAAACAAGAAAAGGTTTTATAAGATAAATAAAGGCTTGAAAGCAAATGATACGTGGAGTGCAAGTGGTAGTGATTCCTCAAATGATTCTTCAGAATATGAGACATCAGGACAAAGAAACATTGGACTTCTAGCCAGACTACCAATCGAAGATCATTGTCTCATGGCTAAGGTACATAATGCTGAAGCTGTTACAAATGTCTCTTTAAATGCAAATTATGTTGATAATAGATATTATGAATCTTCAAATGATGAACCCTCATCATCAGAAGATGATACTTTACCTTCTTTTGAAGAGGTCTTTAGATTTTCTAAGTTACTTGAAAATGAAAATTCTAAACTCAAAAAGAGATTTGAAAAAGCAAATTCTAGAATTTCTATTTTGACTAAAGAAGTATCAGATCTTTCTAAAGATCTTGATGAGAAAACTTCTGATTTTGAAAGTATTTTAAAAACCATTGAGAAAGTCAAATCTGATAAGGATAAACTTTCTAAGGATCTTGAAACTGTAATTTCAAAGAAAAATATTTTAGAGTCTAACTCTAGTTCAAATTCAAATGTTTTAGAAAACAAGAATTTGGTTTTAAAACTAAAGTCAGAGATTTTATCCTTGAAAAAGTGTTTGTCAAACTTTACTCATGGAAAAGAAAACTTTGATAGGATGTATTCTCAAATTAGACCTTTGAAAAATCGTTCTGGTCTTGGTTATACTTATTCCAAACCTGTTTTTAGAAATAACTATTTTGTTCCTCAAAAAACCATTTTCTGTTCTAAGTTTCAATGTGGTGGACACTGGAGAAGAGATTGTTCTCTTAACAAAACTCAATCCTTAGGATTTCATAAAGCTCATTTTTCAAAACAAATGTGGATTCCTAAAATTCTTTTATCTAACCCTTCTGAATCCAAACAAGTTTGGATTCCGAAAATCTAATTGTTTCTTTTTCAGGAAAACGAGAAGTGTATCAATAAGAACATTTGGTACATGGATAGTGGTTGTTCTCGACATATGACTGGAAACAAAGATTTCTTTGAAAAGGTTATCAAAACAAAAGGTGGAAAAGTTACCTTCAGAGATAATGCTCAAGGAAATATTGTTGGTATAGGTAATATTGTTTTTCTTGGAAAAGTTCTTATTTCAAATGTTTTGTTTGTTAAAGGTCTTAGGCACAATCTCATCAGCATAAGTCAATTATGTGATGAAGGTTACCTTGTTAATTTTAGAAATGATAAGTGTCTAGTTCACAATTCCAAGGATGAATTCATTCTATCTGCCCATAGGCAAGAGAATGTTTACACTATTAACTTAGAAGACCTTAGGAACCAAAACTTACCTTGTTTAAGTGTAATAGAAGACCAATCGTGGCTATGGAATAGGAGACTAGGACATTGTAATTTGAGAAACCTAAGAAAACTCTCAAAGAAAGGACTTGTAAAAGGGCTACCGAACCTTAGATATGATTCTTCAAAAGTCTGTGATCCTTGTCAATTTGGAAAGCAACATAAAACTAGCTTTAAACCAATTAATGAAGTTTCAACTTCTAATGCATTACAGCTTGTGCATATGGATCTGTTTGGTCCTTCACAATCTAGAAGCATTGGAGGCAAATACTATGTATTTGTTTTAGTTGATGACTTTACTAGATTTACATGGGTCTACTTTCTCACAAAGAAATCTGAAGCCTTTTCCTATTTCAAAACTTTTAGAGCCCAAGTTAAAAATGAGAAAAACCTACCATTGATAACTATTCATAGTGATCATGGTGGTGAATTTCAAAACTCAGATTTTGAAACTTTTTGTAGTAAGAAAGGTATTACTCACAATTTCTCAGCTCCAAGAACTCCTCAGAAAAATGGGGTTGTTGAAAGAAGAAATCGTATTCTTCAGGAAATGACTCGAACCATGTTGAGTGAATACTCAATTGCTAAGCACTTTTGGGCTGAAGCTGTTAGTACTGCCTGTTATACTATAAATCGTGTTTTAACTAGACCATTTCTTAATAAAACACCTTACGAATTATGGACTGGCTGAAAACCTAAAGTTTCATACTTCAAAGTTTTTTGATGCAAAGTATTCATTCTGAATACAAAAGACAATCTACACAAATTTGCACCAAAATCTGATGAAGGAATCTTTCTAGGCTATTCTACAACCTCTAAGGCTTATAGAGTTTTCAATAAAAACACTTGTACTGTTGAAGAAACAGTACATGTAAAATTCGATGAAACTAACCCTTTTGTTTTCAACCAACCCAATCCTACATCCTCGGATGTGTTTTCCAAAAATGTTTATCAACCTTTATTAGAAGAACATTCTGATAAGGAAAATGTTCAAGAAAGTATTCCTGAAACATTTACCACAGAAGATTTTCTACCATATGTTGATGAACAGGTTTTACAAAACCCAAATCAATTGTTTCTTAGGAATCATCCCAGTGATAACATCATTGGTGATATAAATCAACCTATAAGGACCAAAAATTCCTTAAGAAATGAAATAGAACATCTTTCTTTTCTTTCCCAATTTGAACCTAAAAGTCCAAGTGAGGCCTTAGGTGATGATGATTGGATCAAAGCAATGCAGGATGAACTAAATGAATTTGAAAGGAATCAAGTCTGGACTTTAGTTGAAAGACCTAAAGAAACAACTGTGATTGGTGTAAAATGGGTTTTCAGAAACAAGTGTGATGAAAATGGAATCATTGTAAGAAATAAAGCAAGACTTGTTGCTAAAGGCTATAATCAACAAGAGGGAATAGACTATGAAGAAACATATGCTCCTGTATCTAGACTTGAATCTATTCGTATTCTATTAGCCTTCGCAGCATATTTCAATTTCAAACTATTTCAAATGGATGTCAAATGTGCTTTTCTAAATGGTTTTGTTCAAGAAGAAGTTTTTGTCGAACAACCTCCTAGTTTTCAAGACCCAAAACATCCTGATCATGTTTTTAAACTTACCAAGGCTCTATATGGTCTTAAACAAGCCCCTAGAGCATGGTATGATAGACTCACAGGATTTCTTTTACAAAACAATTATACAAAAGGTACATCAGATCCAACTCTTTTTATCAAAATGGAAAACAAAAATGTTTTGGTTGTCCAAATCTATGTTGATGACATCATATTTGGATCAACTCAGAAGTCTTTAACCGATTCTTTTGCAAACTTAATGAAATCTGAGTTTGAAATGAGTATGATGGGTGAGTTAACATTCTTTCTAGGTTTTCAAATTTCTCAAAAACCAGAAGGAACTTATATATCTCAACATAAGTATATTAAAGACTTACTCAAAAAGTATGGATTTGACAAAACTAAAAGTATTAGCACCCCAATTGGTACCTCAAATACTCTTGATCTTGATGAAACTGGGAAACCAGTAGATCAAACAATTTTTAGAGGTATGATAGGGAGTTTGCTATACTTGACAGCTAGTCGACCCGACTTGATGTTTTCTGTATGCTTATGTGCAAGATATCAATCTAATCCAAAAGAGTCTCACTTAAAATTCGTAAAGAGAATCTTTCGGTATTTAAAAGACACTATGGATTTAGGTCTTTTCTACTCTTCTGGAAATGATTTTGTTTTAAAAATCTTTTCAGATGCTGACTTTGGTGGTTGTAGAATGGATAGAAAAAGTACATCTGGAACATGTCATTTCTTAGGAGACTCTTTGGTTTCTTGGTCCTGCAAGAAACAACACTCAGTAGCACTCTCCACTGCTGAAGCTGAATATGTAGCAGCTGGAAGTTGCTGTGCTCAAGTATTGTGGATGCAGCACACACTCACTGACTATGGTTTGAGTTTCTCCAAAACTCAAATTCTTTGTGATAATACAAGTGTCATAGCTCTTAGTAAAAACCCAGCACATCACTCTCGTGAAAAACACATAGATGTTAGGCATCACTTTCTTAGGGATCACACACAAAAAGGAGGTATTATTTTACAATTCATCGGAACGCAAGAACAACTTGCTGACATTTTTACAAAACCTTTACCTTCCGATAGATTTGAATTTATAAAATAGAAGCTAGGAATGATTACATTAAAATAATCATTCATATCTACTTCTTGTTTTAAATCTCTCCTAATAGTAAGAAACTCCTCGTAGAAAGGGGGAGGACATTTCTATCTATGTTTTTATGTTTATTGTATGATCTTTAACTATTTACTCTCTTAATATGTATATTTCAGTTTTTCGTTTTATTGTATTGACAATTTCAGTTTTTCTGTTTATCGTATTGACAGTTTTATCGTTTCATTCATTTTTTTCTGTTTATCGTATTGACATTTTTATAGTATCATTTACTATCGACCGATGATGGTATTCAATTTCTTTTCCATCGTACCAATCAATCTTGGTATTGTATCGACCGATGATGGTATTCAATTTCTTTTCCATCGTACCAATCAATCTAGGTATTGTATCGACCGATGATGGTATTGAATTTCTTTTCCATCGTACCAATAAATCTTGGTATTGTATCGACCGATGATAGTATTGAAATTCTTTTCCATCGTATCATTCAATAGTTTTGAATCGACCGATTATAGTATTGAAATTCTTTTCCATCGTATCATTCAATAGTTTTGTATCTACCGATGATGGTATTGAGATTGTTTTCCATCGTACTGTCTGTTCATGGTAACAAGATTATTTTCCATCGTACGGTCCGATCATAGTAATAACTTTGTTTTCCATCGGCATCATATTTTTCTCCTTACGATTGTATTTTCTTTAGATTCTTACCAAAACCAACAATCACCTTATGTTCTCTGACAGTTTTTTTTATTATTTTCTTTGTTTTAATCCTAACCATTGATCTGGTTTTCTCTAATCCTGATCGTAGAATATCAACGGTCACCCTTTTTCGACCGTAGAAGATCAACGGTCACTTCATTATCGCCTATAAATACCCCTCTCCCCTCCCCAAACCCACATTGATTTTTCAGAAATTGAGGCGAAGCTCTGCTCCACCAGCTATAAACCATCGTACGATCTTCTCACCGGCAGAACCTTTATGTCTCAATCCTCTACTAATACTCCCGCCGAAATGTCTTCAAAGACTTTCACAGAGAAAGACTTTAACAGAGAAAGGTTAGTATCCCGAGACTTTTTCGATACGTACGATTCTACAATCAGGAGGATCATTTTGTTTCAAGGATGGGAACATATGTGTGTTGAAAATCCTGATTCTCAAGATCCGGTTCTTTTTGATGAAGTTTTTCAGTTTTACAAAATCGTTTCTTTCGACAAAGACATGACTATAAACTTCGTTGTGTACGATAGAAAATTATCTATGTCTGTGAAACAAGCGGCACATTTTCTCAATGTTTCTATAGAAGGGGATTCTTTCTGTCCATCGCACAAACTACCAGAGGAAGTTGGTACGTTTAATAGAGAAAATGCTGAAAATACTTTGTTTGTTATTAACGAAGAAAAGAGAAAAGTGTCTCATATTTCTCCGGACAATCGTTTTGTAACCTTATGGATGCAAGGTTTTCTTATCCCAAGGAAAGGGGATAGAGAAACTCTGAAAGTTTCTGATATCTTTATGCTCGACTATCTTGTAAATATGAGGAAAGTAAATCTCATGGGATATGTTTTTGAAACAATTAAGAATGTCAAGACAGGAGGGATTAAGTCCCAGATGATTATGTATCCAGCTATCCTTACGAAATTCATTCTTGAGAGTATGAAGTTTTGTAACATTCCTTTGAAAGGAAAACCCATGGATTTGAGACCATCATGGATCAGTAAGAGTACGATGAAAAAGCTGAATGTTTGTTTTGATCCGAATTCAAAACTTTTTGTCAGAGATGTAGAAGCTGAATTGGCTCAGAATCAATCGGCACCTATGCCAGCCAAAGACTTTCAATCTACCGGTGTTACTCAAAAGTCTGATCCGCAAACCAGTTCAAAGCCGAAGAAGAAGCCGAGGTACAGTAAGGAAGTTGTAGCAAAATGGAGAAAGGATAAGGAACAGAGAAAGGAATGTGATCCGAAGTTTGGTCTTGACCCTGCTGAGGCCTTTGCGGAAAGAGTAAGGGTAGAAGAAACCCTTCAGGCTAAAAGGAAGAAGAAGGTTCTTTTGAAAAGAAAGGCTCAGGACTTTGATGTCTCTAAAATCTTGAAAGCGGTTGAGGATGCCAGTGCCCAACTAACAGAAGAAGTGCATCAAGAGCCCATCGTACAGAGTCTCCCTGAGGAAGGAAAACAAAAACAAGTGATGGAAGAGATAGAAGAAGTGGAAGAAGAAGAAAGAGACTTTCTTTTAGAATTTCTTCAAAGTTCAAAGAAGAGTAGAGAGGAATCGGTTCAAAAGCTGAGTGAAGGTGTTCAACAAACTCCTCATGCCGATCAGGATCAATATCCGGACAGAATGTCATCTCAAGAAAAACAAGGTACTCAATCCTCTCATTCTGATAAAGTTGTTGTCATTAGTGACAAAGTAGAAGAAGAAAGAAATCAGAAAGAAAAAGCAAAAGGGAAACATCCAGTTGTTGATTCAAGCAGATCGTATGAAATAGCATCGTACGATGAAGATACCGATTCAGAGCATACAATCTCTCTCAAGAAGAGTGACTACATTGTTCATGTTTTGAGAAGAGTTGAGAAGACTATTCCTTATTTTTCGAGGCTGGAAGGGAAGATTGATTTTATCACTGACAATCAAAAGAAGAAGTTTGGGTCTGTGAAATAATTAAGGAAGAAAGTTTTGTCAGTAGAAGCCGATTTGAAAGTTCTTTCAGAAAGCTCAGTTGCTCATAAGAAGGCTTGTAACAAGATGACCAAGTGGTCGTACAAAACAGAGAGCTCAATCAATGATCATGAGATAGCTATTGAATATATAAGAAGGTTATCAAATGAGCTTACAATTGCTTTCAACAAGCTCGACAAAGAAACGGTTGAAAGGTTGAACCTTTTGTCTTCTCAAAGAGCCGATGTTCCTTCAGTGAAAGACTTGCAAGAAAGAATGAATGTTTTCCAATCTGAATTCTCGAAGGTTTCATCTTTCAAAGATGAAATGGTTTTACTAAAGAATCAAAATTATGTGTTATCCAAAGACAACAAGAATTTTCAAAACAGGATTGATACCCTTGAAGAAGTAATCAGAGTCCATGAGGAGACCATCAGAAATCAAAATCAGATTTTTGCGGATCAACAAGAGATTCTCAAAACTCAGGGTGAATCAATTTATGAAGACAAGAAGGAGATCAAGAAGATGAAAGTTGTTATTCATGATCTTATAAAGAAGGAGAAGGAAAGAGAAAACAAATGATTGTTGTATTTGTTTCTTTTGGAACTTGTCTTTGTTTTTTAATAACTATTATGATCCTTTTCTTTTATCTTTTGTCTTGTATTACTTCACTAACTCTTTCAGACAATTCAAGATTACTCCTTTCTTTTTGTAAATCACAAAGGGGGAGAATGTTTTACAAAGGGGGAGAATGTTTTACAAAGGGGGAGAATGCTTTACAATGCTCTTAATGAAAATCTACGAATACAATCCTTAGGAAAGTCCATACCTAAGGGGGAGTTAGTTGTATTCAATTTCTTATTCAGAAGAGTTTTTCAATAACTCAGGGGGAGATAAGTATTTCTTGTTACATTTACTTTGTGGGTTGTGCTTTCCAAAAAGGGGGAGATTTTTAAGTCAAAAGTCTTCTTTTGACTTCTATATCATGTTTTGGAAATCACAAATGTATTCTATCATATGTTTGTAATTTACAATTGTCTTTTATCATGTTTATCGTATCGTACGATGTTGAGCGTACCGATCAAATCGTATCGTACTGACTCTGTCAATCGTATCGTAATGACTCTGTCAATCGTATCGTATTGACTCTATCAATCGTATCATACCGAATCTGTCAATCGTATCGTACTGACTCTGCTATTCAGATGATCATTATTTGTTTTGGTACTTTGTCAAAAACACTCTCTGCATTTGAAACGTACTCATGTTTTTCATTTCTATATATCTCTTGTCCTAACAAAACGATGTCGTTGAGTTAGTTACAAACTAATCAAAACGATGTCGTGCTTTCTGTTTCAATATGACCGTTGGAGGCAATATGACCGTTGGAACCCGAGGCCTATAAATAGGAGGTCATTTGAAGCTGAAAAAACAACGATGAACGAAGAGAACGAATGAAGAGACTCTGTGAACTACCAAGATTCTAGAGAGAGACACTGTGACTTCTCTCATCAGCCTTGTGCGTCCGATCATCGTATCGAGGGCTTTCAAGTAATTGAAAGACAGAGGTGCCGATTACCTACAAAATCGAGGGCTGCCGGGGATAGGCAGACAGACGTGTCGATCATCGTATCGAGGGCTGCCAGGGATAGGCAGACAGACGTGCCGATCATCGTATCGAGGGCTGCCAGGGATAGGCAGACAGACGTGCCGATCATCGTATCGAGGGCTCACCAAGGTATTGGTGAGACAAACCTTTTATCCTAGGTGGAAGGATAACCCTTCTCTTTGGGTCAAAATAATTGTAATACTTTTACATTTCCGCTGTTACTTGTATTAGAAAGGGATTTGTATTGTTTCCTTTCTTCTTTACATTTTCAATTGTAATTGTTTCAATTACAATCATTCTATTACTTTTTGTATTGATTGATTCTATACGCTTTAAGGTAGAATCATTCATCTTTGTATTGCTCTGATTATTGTGTTCACCTTGAATACAATTGTTTTACTTTACATTAGTATTACATTACATCATACCTTTTATATTCAATACAATTGTGGGTGTTTATATTTGCATTAGTTTAAGATCATTTAAACTAATCTCTTTGTTGCAAAAACTCAAAGGTTTTTAAACATACAATTCACCCCCCTCTTGTATTGTTCCATTTAATAGACATATATATCTACTATTCGATCCAACAGATTCACCTCCCCTCTCAGGGTATATAGGCCCCTATTGGTCCTAATAGAAACAAAGAAGAAAACAACATAGATATAAAACCAGATACAGATATTGATTGAAAGTGTAAATATTTTCTACTTTGTTTCAATCTATACAACATAGGCTTCTTCAAGAAGCTTGGACCTCATTCAAAATAAAAAACAATGAATTTTGGGTTGTTTTATTATAGGATAGTGCAACTAGACTTGTTTGGATACATGGATGTGGGATGATAAGGTTCAGTGGATAACCAATGGAAATTAGAGATATCAAAAAACCTATATTTTTTGGGGGCATGATTTCGCTCCACCATTGAACCCTCGAGCCTTGGATTCAAGCCTTGGAATAGTTGGAGCCCTGATTCTAGCCTAAATTCAAGCTTGGATTTGATAATGAGGACTTTCGGTAGTAAGTCACTTTAATGGAGAGCTTTGGATATCATGAACTAGTTCTCGATGGTTAGGGTTCTTAAAATAGATTGGGACACTTTTATCAGTGCTTCCAAAAAATCACTGATAAAGATACCTTTTATTAACGCTAAGTTAATAAGTGCTGATAAAATAAATCTTTATCAGCACTTTCTCTAGCACTGATAAATACTTATAATACTTTTTAAAAAAATAATATTTTTTTAAAAAAAGTATAGTTATTATATAAAATTATAATACTTATAATAATACTTTTTATAAAATAGTAATTTTATAATTATTTGAATATATAATTATTTAATTATAATAATATAAATAATTTTAAAAAAAATAATATTTATATCATTATATATATTTATATAGTTTTATATATTTATATAGTTATATATATATATATAGTAAATATATTCATTATTTAAATAAATTTATTATAATTTTATAATTATTTATTTATAATTATATAAATGATTTTTTAAAAAAATTATTTATTTATCTATAATTATAAATGTATAAAAATAATAAATATACATTTATAAATATTTTTATTTATAAATATTTTTATTTATAAATATTTTTATTTATAAATATTTTTTTACAAATGTATTTTTAACATTATTAATTAATATTTAATCTTAAATGCATGCATGTTAAAAATGAGTAAATTGATTAATAAAAATGAGTATAACATTGAAAATTTGGATAAGTTTGATTAATTTAAATCATTAAAAAATGGATATATATTGAAATAAATATGAATACATATTGAAAATATTAAAACATAGTAAATAAATATATATACAATAAATAATATAAATTGCTTAAATTCCCAAATAAACATTTTTTGTGTGTGTATGTATATAAAAGGCATTAATTATGTATATGTAAAATCAATATAATACATTTAATCTATGTAAAATTGAAAAATAAAATGATATTCAATTATATTCATTACTCGATGTAATTAGTCTGTATTTTTAATTCATATTAATTTTTAATTATAAATCATTATTCACTAAATATTTTACTATCTGATGTAAATCATAAATAATATTTTGTATTATATAAACCATATTTATATAAATTCGTATATATATATATATACTATTTATTAATATTATCAATAATTATTTAATTAATAGCATGTTTAATATTTTTCTCAATTTACTTATTTTTAATTTTTATTTGTTTAATTTTTATTTTACATATATCTATATATTTAATATATAATTTTTACAGTATATATATAGTATAATATATTTATTCATTTTTATCAATAATTATTTAATTAATAAAAATTTTAATATTATTTTAATAAAATCATTTTTATTTATTATTTATTTCATTATTTCATTTTATTCATACTTTTATCGACACTAAAAAATGATAATAAAGCATTCCTTTATGGGTGCCAAAAATAAAGTACTGATAAAGGGTTTCCTTTATCAATGCTAAACATAAAGCACTAATAAAGGTTATCTTTTATCAACACTAAAAAATGCACTGATAAATGGTGCCTTTTATTAGTGCTAGAAGAAAAATGCTGATAAAAGGTACCCTTTATCAGCATTTGTTTTAGCACTGATAAAGGGTACCCTTATCACCGCTTTTTTCTATCATTGATAAAGGTCAACACTATTAATGGTTTTTTTTAGTAGTAAATATGGGATTTGAATTACCAAGAACAGAGCTCATAATGACTTGGAATCTATTCAGAAGGATCCAAACTCATGAAAAGGCATCAGGGGTCGATTTAAGGTCAAATAGGGGTTAAAATGGGGGATCAAGAAAATTTAAAACTAATTTTCGAGGGATTAAAATCTTGTATGCATGGGTTGCTACTTGGGGTGCACGGTTTCCCCTCACATGCACCCCTAATTGTGTGCTTCATCAAAGGGTAGTGCACGGTTTCTCCTTATTGGGCGTATGTTTTGACAAAGCATGCACTAGACATGAAAAACCTCTTTGTCCAAGGTTACACGGATTTCTAGGCCAGGGCGCATGGTTAGGAAAAATTGTGCGTCAACCGTGCACTTCCCTATTTCTTCCATTTTTCTAAAAAAAATACCCAAACACATCCCAAGATAAAACAAAAACAAAATGTACTCAACATAAGGCAAAAGAGTTCCTATAAATGAGACTGAGACATCTCTAGAAAAGGTCAAGGTTTTACAGAGAGTGAGTGTCCCTTGAGACCCATGCTTGATATGTGATCATATGATTTGTGTGTAGCCCCTTGAGAACTATTCTTGATATGACTTATTGTTCATTTATATGATATATATTTCTTTTGTTTATTTCACATCCTGTGGAACCTTTATTTATCAGGATTATCGAGTTTCTCAGTTTTGGTTAGATGGACCCTTGAAGGGGGAACACAATGTCTTGATGATGGATATAGAATATGGATTTTTTAATGGTATGGGTCATGTCATGTGCATGTCTGCTAACATGGGAGTATACCATGCATGGGAATTTAGAATCCATCGGCTACAGTTCGAAGTATGAGAATTCTATCCAGGGGTGATGTTCTTATCCAATTATGTCAAACATGTCAGGTGGGGCTTACCATCATCTGATAGTAATGACTATCATCAAGGTGGGCGTGTGGTGTTCCTGATAATGACCACCATTAGGATAGATAAATCTATGTTTCCTTAAAGATGAAGTTTGGACTCATAAGACACCCTTAACAACATCATGCTTAAGAAGTTGGGGTCAATTTTTATAGAGTCTTAGTTAGTGCATGATGACTCAGCACAGGTGTGGTTGTATGTATACTTGTCTTGTGCATTTAATTTATCACGATATATACTATCACATATTCATGTGAAATTATGTTAAGGGCGCATTGGTGGTGTCCTGCTAGGTTTATACTCACGCTCTATATAGGCATATCGATGCATGTGAATACTTCATGATTGGGATACAAGAAAAGGAAAATCCCCAACCACAGGAATCTAAGAGAAAAATCCTGGTGTTCATAGGCGGTGCTGGGAAAATCTCTGGAAGGATGTTGCAGTATTTTATTTACTTTAATATATTTCTCTTAATTTTTTTTGACTTTCCACTTTGGGGTCTTTGGTTATTTTTTTGTATTAACTTAAGATATTTTAATGTCATATGTTATAACATATATTATTTATTTCATTGTGTTTATTTTTGTTTTTATTTATGATTTTATTAGTTGGTATTGAAGGTATAGTCTCCCCACTGATGGAATTCATACTCTCTCTAAAAGTTGGAAACGTTTTGTGTATGAGGAGGTGTGCATGAGGTCATGTGGCACTCCGGCTCAGACCTAATGATTCGATATGAGGAATTACCCCTTACTTGGGAATACCTCCCCACAACATTCTTGGATTCTCCAACCAATATCCAAAAAATTCTTCATCATTCTAATTCTTCATTCCATATTGACATCAAACTTATTTGGCACTTCAAACTTATTGGAAAAAAAATAAGACACACAAAGTGGGCTCAACAAATTGGTTTTCATGGTCCTTTCATCTGATCGTATGCAGCCACAATTCCTAGATCGTAGTCTATTCCCATAACATTAAGGGTTCTAGAATCATTCACAAGGGGCCATAAATATCTATCTTATTCATCTCGGTGCCTTCATCATAGGTTAAGTTTAAATGAAACTTTTTCCCTACCAAACGCATGCAACCCTCACCTATTCTTGAATCCAAATATCTCTCTATCACTCATCCAAAAGATTTGATACTACTTTTTCACAACCCACCCCTAATGGAACCCACTTGGGTCAATAGTGAAGATACATGTGGCCCCTAAAGCCCGTCTCCAATAGTCCATGGGTTAACGACTAACACTGAGGGTATATTTCACTCAAATGTGAGAAATTATCCTCATAAGTTTCTGGGAAAATAAAATGAACCACCAATTCACTCCATATATACAGATAAATAAAAAAGTTGCAATCCATGTACCCAAACCATCTCTATATAATAATTAATACAATACAACAAGTACAATGCATGAAAACCTTCTAGGATCCACTCCAGTTACCCGAACAGCAACATCTCCAATCTCCAATGTTTTATCCCACAAAAATTTTGAAAGTGGGTTCCCTAGACCCAACTTGTGATGTAATTTTATTACCACTACATGTATACAGTTTTTTATATATGCATGTGTTAATATTTATGTAATAGTGTAGATACTTATGCATCCACTGTATTTATGGTAATGTCCTTAGATTATGTGTCATATCAAAGGGTTATAGAAGATCCCAGTCTATAATGAGAACCTAGATATACTATGATAGTAATATTAAAGTAATGTCATGTGGTCTAGATACATCATGAATTTCATACTTAGTGATCTATAGTAGTTGAGATCATGAGGACAGACCCACTAATAGGAACACCACATGTTTCAGGTTTCATTGGTTATTTCTATCTACGGACATGTGTAATGGTCTCCTAAATTGAGATCATTATCAATGTATTTTATTTGATCGCATTGTAATGACCTAAATTTTTTGAATAATAATTGTTTCTTGAAAATGTATGTTATATTATTTTGTACTCAACAAAACTATATCCCTTTATTAATGAAGTGAGTATAATTTAAATGAGATTGTCGGGTTTCAAATGTTATATGACTGTTAGTCAATATGACTGTTGGAAACTATACTCTTAACATTAATATTAGTGATTATAAATAGAAATGATAATGGTTATTATTACAGAAAGAAGATTCAATGGCCTCATCTAGTAGACTCAGGCCATACGAAGCCCATTTTTCGGAGATTGGGAAGGAGGTGTTGTCACTGGCCTTCGCTCTGGACCAAGCCCAAGATAAACTTCAACATGTTAATCTTGAACTGAATTGCCTATAGGAGAAGTTCAAGTTGATAGAAATCACCACTCGGGAAATGTTGTCTGAGCCGTCCCAAGATTTTATCACCATTTCACACCTTACTCTTAGGTCCTATGAGAGTGTTATAAGGGGTTATGTAATGAGGCCTTAGTTACTTTGTGTGATCCCTTAGTATAAATAAAATTGTTATTTCATGATTTCTATTTTAATAATATCTTTTCTTAATAAAATATATTTTTAATTAATACAAATTTGATAAATTGATTTCAGAAGTAAAAAATTGTACTTTTTTAATATTTCTCATACATAGAGAATTATTATGTTAAAATAAACATCATTTTTTAATTTCAAATGTCAAAAGTAATCAAGGCTAAATTTTTAGAAGTTTTCTAAGAAGTTTCAGTTTTTTAGTATTTGATTAATAGTGTTTTTTATGAATAGTGTTTGATGAATAGTGTTTTATTATGAATAGTAAAAAATGTTTTATTATTAAATAACTTTTTCTGTGAAATGATTTTCAAAAATCTGACATATATGGTTGTAATCAAGTTGAAAAATGTGGTTCAATAAGATAAAAATAGTTTGTTGGTAAATATTAACCTTATCCTTTGGAATAGTAATTTTTCCCTTATGAATGGTAATTTTACCAAGGTAATAAAAACCTCACCTAAGGAAGTATAAATATGTTTTAGTCATCTTAAGTGGTAAAGTGATATAATTATATCATAGTATAAGTAAATAAATGTTTTAAAAACTATTAGTTAAGTATTATTATTTTACTTATTTAATTTAATTTAAAATAAAATTAATTATTATAAAATGAATTTTATTTTTTAATTATACACATCAAAAAATGGTTAGAGTGATTTTTTGATATTTTTTTGAAATAATCAAATTTTCGATGAATAGTAAAAATACAGTTTTGAGTTTTCAGTATGTTTAATGACATCATAACTGTGTCATAATGATGTAATGAATAATATAATATTCTGATCTACTATTGTGGATTAAACTATGATATTAGGTGTACCAATTGTCCAATACCATGGTAAAATACCATGGGAAAGCCCATGGTTTTAAAAATACCACTAATGAGGTGTCCTTTTAAATTAATAAAATATTCCATCACTTTTTCTATAAAATCCCACCCATTCCTTCATTTCCTTTCATTCAAAAATTATTATCCTCGAAGTTATGATAGTATTACCTCCAAAGGGGTCCTCCCAAGGTGTCCTCAAACCCCAAGGTCCTGATCATAGAGTTTTAGAAGTTACTCTTCAAGGTAAGGGAATTCTCAAACTTCTCTTTTCCTTTCAAGTTATCTTTTATGTGGTATGTCTTTATAATTTACATAACATGTTCTTATTTTCATTTTATTATATCAATATAATATATTATTAGTCATTTATTAATGGGATACCCTTTCCCCTCTCTTTTTAATATTTTCTAAAACAATGTTTCATAGTCATTATGATACAGAATTTTCATCTCAAAGTCTCTCTCTTTTTTTCAAGATATTATTTTTACCTTATATGAAAACTAAAACCTCTTTAATTTCTATGGGTATTTATCATGACATAAAAATTATTTTTTTGATTCTTTAATTGATGAACATTTAACCCCCATACACTTTTTAGGGGATATAAATGACATAATGATCATGTTTTTAAGCACTTTTTAAAATACCATGACTTTGATATGAAACCCATTTATTTTATTATTTATAGGTTATTTATTAAATGTTTTATTATTATCTATATAGATCACATGAAAATAAATAAATATTATGTTTTTTCCTTTATAGCTCTCAAATGCATTGGGTAAAGAAATTAATCTCTAGAGATGACAAGTTTTACGATACCTTGGTGAATGACCTTGGTAATTTTTATGACACCTTGGGGATGGACCTTAGTGATATGCTTATTAATGTATAAATTAAATTTTGTAGCCACATTTTCATGTTATAGTTCATGTTATTTTTATTTTTATATTCCTATTTTTTCATTTCTCATGTCTTTATGTATTTCATCAAGTTCGTATTGATATCACAAGTAAACTATTCCCTTTGTTTACCCTTACTAGGGATTCTGCTCACCCATTCCTTTGATGTATATCCCCAGGTTATGAGATTCAGTAATTGTACTTAGTATGAACCTGTGATAAAGACTTATAATTGTGTTATAATAATGCCTTATGTTTTCATGTATTATGTACCTTTTTTCCAAGACACTAAACTTTAAATATCCTCTGTTTGTAAAATGTAATGAAAAGTTATGTAATAAAAAAAGGGATGCCATAGTTTGTATCAAATTATAGTTTAGTTATTTTTAGAAATTAGGATATAAAAAATTTAGAAATAACCCTATAAAAAATTTTAAATATATGGAAACTTCCTAGTATTTTAGTGAAATATTAAGTAAGTGGTTTCTGAAAAAATAAATCCATGTCTGGATACAAACAAGTGGATGTGACTTTGGAATAGATGTATCTAGGGGTAAAACCTAAAAACACCAATTTGAACTAGACTCAAATGGGAACTAGTTCATGACAACGGGCCTTGAAAAACTCCTGGTTTGATACTCCTAGGGGATATGTTTGGTTAATCACAATATTTTTATGAATCATTGTGAAGGATTTATAGGAAATGTAGTTGTTTATATTGAATAATGTGTTTAAGAATATTGTTTTAAGATGTAAATATATTTTAGAGTTACTAGATTCTTAAATGAAACAATTTTCTCACTAAGGATTTATTATTTTATAAAATGGTGGGAAATTGGAGGAATTGTGCAAATGGTGACCACAATGGACCATGCGCTGACGAACCTCTGATGGAATCCGAAATGGAAACTTTCATGAGAATGATGAATCAAATTACTCAAGTTATGGGAAATAACATGAATCAAGCTAAAATAACGATTTCACAAAGAATGGAACAACATTATGTTGAGTCCTTTATGTGTCAATGACCACCAATGTTCAGTGGATTTACCAACCCATTGATTGCATAACAATGGATAAGCTCTATAGAGAAGATATTTTCTGTACTTCGTAGTTCCAAAAAAGAGAAATTCACCTTGGTTATTTACCACAGAGGGATAATCTGATCAGTGGTGGGAACTGATTAAAAACATGAGTCCAAGAGAGGATATTGAATATATGGAGTGGGAATAGTTTAGGGGGATATTCTTCAATAAGTATTTCCATCATTCGATGAGAACGAAAATAGAGAAGGAATTTCTCGAGCTGAAGCAGAAGGAGGACGAATATATTTGAAGCTATGAGATGAACTTCACAATACTTTCTCATTACACCTCAATCTTTGTCATGGATTATAATGGGAAGTTTGATAGATTCTTTGGTGTACTAAGACCTCATCTGCAAAATAATCTAGCCAACCGGTACTATGATAGCTATGAGGAAATCATGCAGAGTGCTATGAAAGTAAAAAATAGAGTTCAGTGAGATGTAGTGGTCTCACAAATCCAATGAAAAGAAGAGATCAATAGAGACAGTCTTGGAGAGGATATTTTATTAGGTAGAAGGAGGAAATCAATTGAATCTTCCCATATGTGATAAATGTGGGAAGAAGCATTCGTGGAACTGAGTGCTTGGGAGTGGGAAGTGTTACAAGTGTGGAATAGATGGCCATATCACTCAGAATTTTTGTAGTGGGGTGAATCCTTAACTTCCCAACACTAAATAAAATGGAATATGGTTCAGGCCCTACCTAAAGTATAATACTTCAAGTGAGGATAGATTGGGCACTTTTCCAATCATTGCCCAAATCCAAGGGAAGTGTAGGGGAATCACCATCAACATTAGCATAGGCCAAGGGAGAAAGGCCATTCTTTTTCTATCACAATGGCTGAAGTTGAAGCTCCAAATGATGTGGTAGTATGTACTCTTGTTGTTCTCTCAAATCTAGAAAGTACTTTTTTTATTCTAGTTCAACACATTCCTTTATTTACTCCAATTTTTCAAAGAATATAGAATCAATCCCAGAACTTCTAAAAGTAGAATTATCAATCAAGACTCCTAGAGGGATTATCCAAGAATCAATAGTTTTTAGAAACTCTAGTATTTACTTTAGAGATCACAATATTATCACAAATCTTGTAGTCATTCCCATGTTGTGTTTTTACATTATAATAGGGATGGACTGGCTCTCAACGTATAATGCTAAGATCAAATGTAGAAGAAAAGAAATATCAGTAGTCTTGAATGGAAATCCTATAGTTATATTCCAAGGAGAGATATCTCAACTTGATATTTGTTTGGAAGAACCTCTTATAGCCTTTTTTATGTATTTGATCGATCAAGAAGAAGGAAATGAGAGTATAAGGATAGAGAATATCTCCATCATTCAAGAATACATTGACATATTTTCTGAGAAGTTACCTAGACCGCCCCCAAAAAGAGATGTAGATCTCTATTGAATTCATGCTTGGTTCCAATCTAATTTTAAATACCCCATATATAATGTAAAAGGTGGTGTTGTAAGAACTAAAGAAACAACTTCAAGATATTTTGGAGAAAGGGTTCATCTAACCAAGTGTGTCTCCTTGGGGAGCGTATATTTTCTTTGTGAAGAAGAAGGATGGATCAATGCAGTTGTGCATTGATTATAGAGAACAAAACATAATCATATTGAAGAAAAAATACCCTCTTCTAAGAATTGATGAATTATTTGACCAACTTCGTGGGGCTCAATTCGTCTCCAAGATTGATCTTCAATTTGGTTATCATCAATTGAGGGTGAATAAAGAAGATATTCCAAAAACCACCTTCCAATCAAGATATGGGCATTATGAGTTTGTTGTTATACCCTTAAGAATGACTAATAAACCTGCTATTTTTATGAATTTGATGAATATATTATTTTAGGACTACCTTGATAAATTTTTGGTAGCTTTTATTAAAAATATTCTGATATATTTCAAAAGTCATGAGGAGAATGAAGATCATATAAGGATTATTTAAAAACTATATGGAAGGAGAGGATTTTTGGAAAGTTCATCAAATGTTAATTTTGGTTACAATAAGTTTCTTTCTTGTGGCACATTTTAACCAATGAAGAAATCTCAGTTGATCCTACCAAGAAAAATGTTGTAGATGAGTGGCCTCAGCCTATATCAATAACTGAGATTCATAGTTTCCTCAGTTTAAAAGAATATTATATGAGGTTTTTGAGAAACTTTTTGTGACTTTCTAATCTACTAACCAATTTAACTCGAAAAGGGGTTAAGTTCATATAGACAAAGGAGTGTGAGGAAAGTTTCCAAGAGATGAAGAAGAAATTGGTTACTGCACCCATGTTAACTCTGCCCTCAAGAAAAGAAGGATTCATTGTTTTTAGTGATGCATATTTGAAAGGTCTTGGGTGGGTTCTCATGAAAAATGAAAAGGTGATTGATTATGCATCTCGACAATTGAATACTCATGAGAAGAACTATCCTACGCATGAGTAGGATCTGGCTACAGTTTTTTTTCTCTGAAGATATAGATGTATATACATAGACCATCAAAGTTTGAAGTATATTTTCACAAAAAAGTAATTGAACATGTGAGAGAGGAGATGGTTGTAACTTCTTAAAGACTATTATTGTTTGATTCATTATTATCCCAGAAGATAAAACAAAGTTGTTCATGCATTAAGTATGAAATACCCTATTATTCTAGAAATGATGAGGATTTAAAGAGATACTTTGATCAAAGACCTAGTAAAACTAGACATGGGAATTATAAGACAAGGGACATCATCAACCCTGTCACAAATTATTTATCAACCATCATTACTATAGAAGATCAAGAAAGATCATAAATAAGATCCTTTGTTACAAAATAAGTTTGAGTCTGTGAAGGATGGGAAGTTTCTTGAGTTCAATATTGATCAAGAAGGTGTACTAAAATTTCATACAAGACTATGTGTTCTATCTATTTCAGAAATAAAGAAGGAGATGATTGGTGAAGCTCATAGCTTTGTATTCTCTATACATCCTGGAAGCACAAAAATATACAGGGACCTTCATGATAATTATTGGTGGGATAACATGAAAATGGATATTTTTGAATAAACTAAAATGTGTCGGGTGTGTCAGTAAGTGAAGTCAGAGTGACAACTTCCTAAAGGGCTATTACAATCACTACCCATACCAGCATGAAATGGGAAAATATCACTATGGACTTTGTCACTGGTCTTCCAAGAAGTTCTAAAGGAAACAATTCGATATGGGTTATAGTGTACTTTCTCACCAAGACTTTTCGTTTTATCTCTATTTTGGAATATTTATCTCTTGATCAACTTTCCATGATTTACGTGAAGGAAATGTTAAGGCTGCATGGATTTCCACTTTCTATCATATCTGATCATGATCAATGGTTCACATCAAAATTCTGGAGAAGTCTTCAACATGATTTGTATACCAAATTGAATTTCAATATGGCCTATCACCCCCAAACTGATTTCCAACATGAAAGGAATATTAAAAAACTCAAGGACATTCTAAGAACATGATCAATGGAATTTAAAGGTGGATGGGATCAACATCTCCCATTAGTTGAGTTCTCGTACAAAAACAAATTTCAATCATTCATTCAAATGGAACCCTATGAATCTCTATATGGGAAGTGATGTGGAACTCCTACTTGTTGGGATGAAGTTGGTGAGAGAAAGATTTTTGGTCCTTATCTTGTGCAAGAGATGACAGAAAAGGTTCATGTCATCCAACAACACGTTAAAGCTGATCAGAGTCGGAAAAAGAGGTATGTCGACAACTGTCAAAGGGACTTGGAGTTTTATGCTGCTGATAAGGTATTACTTCAAATTTCTACTTGGAAGAGATTCATGAATTTTGGGAAGAAATTGAATCTCAACCCTAGGTACATTGGACCCTATGAAATCATTGATCGCATAGGAGCAGTGGCCTATCACATAAGAGTAGTGGACTATCAGTTTGGGAAGAAAGAGAATCTCAACTGTTATATGATCGTTGGTCAATATGACCATTGGAAACTATACTCATAATTTTAATATTAGTGATTATAAATAGAAATGATAATGTTTATTATTATAGAAAGAAGATTTGATGGCCTCATCTAGTAGACTCGGGCCAAACGAAGCCCATTTGTCGAAGCTTGGGAAGGAGGTGATGTCGTTGGGCTTCACTTTGGACCAATCCCAAGCCGAACATCAACACGTTAAGCTTGAATGGAATTTCCTATGGTAGAATTTCAAGTTGATATAAATCACCACTCAAACAATGTTTTCTAAGTTGCCCCAAGATTCTATCACCATTGCACACCTTACTCTTGGGTCCTATGCGAGTGTTATAAGGGGTTATGTAACGAGGTCTTAGTTACTTTTGGTAATCCCTTGGTATAAATAAAATTTTTATTTCATCATTTATAGTTTAATAATGTTTTTTCTTAATAAAATATATGTTTAATTTAGACAAATTTGATAAATTTATTTTAGAAGTAAAAAATTGTACTTTTTAGATATTTCTCATACATAGAGAATTATTATGGTAAAATAAACATCATTTTTGAATTTAAAATTTCAAAATTAATCTAGGATAAACTTTTATAAGTTCTCTAAGAAGTTTCAATTTTTTAGTATTTGATGAATAGTTTTTTTTATGAATATTGTTATTTATGAATAGTAACAAAATATTTAATTATGAAATATCTTTTTCTGTGAAATGATTTTCAAAAATCAAACATACATGGTTGTAATGAGGGTGAAAATGTGGTTCAATAGGATCAAAAAAAATAATGAATAGTAAATTTACCCTTTGGAATAGAAATTTTACCCTTATGAATGGTAATTTTACCAATGGAATAATAACCTCATCTAAGGAAGTATAAATATGTTTTAGTCATCTTAAGTGGTAATGTGATATAATTATATCATAGTATGAGTAAATAAATGTTTTAGAAATTATTAGTTAAGTATTAGTATTTTAATTTTTAAATATAATTTAAAATGAAATTAATTTTTATAAAATGGAGTTCATTTTTGAATTCTAAAAATCAAAAAATAGTTAAGGTGATTTTTTGGTATTTTTCTGAAATAGTTAACTTTTTGAAGAATGGTAAAAATATAGTTTTGTGTTTTTGGTATGTTTAATGACATCATAACTTTTTCATAATTATTTAGTGAGTAAGATAAAATTTTGGTCGACTCTTGTCGATTAAAATATGATATGAGGTGTCCAAAGTGGCCAATACCTTGGAAAAATACCATGGTCAAGCCCATGGTTTTGCAAATACCACTAATGAGGTGTCCTTTGAAATTAATAAAATATTCCCTCACTTTTTCTATAAATACCCACCCATTACTTAGTTTCCATTCATTAAAAAATCATTCTCCATGAAGTTATGATAGTATTACCTCCCAAGGAGTCCTCCCAAGGTGTCCTCAAGCCCACAAGGTCATGATATTAGAGTTTTAGAAGTTACTCTTCTAGGTAAGGGAATTCTCAAACTTCTCTTTTCCTTTCAAGTTCTCTTTTATGTGGTATGTCTTTCAAATTTATATACCATGTTCTTATTTTCATTTTATTATGTCCCTATACTGTATTATGAGTCATTTATTAATGGTATACCCTTGTCCCCTATCTTTTTAATTTTTTCTTAAACAATGTTTCATAGTCATTATGCTACATAATTTTCATTTCAAAATCTCTCTCTTTTTCGCAAGAAATTATTTTTACCATATATGAATACCCAAACCTCCTTCATTTCCAAGGGTATTAATCATGACATAAAAATAATTTATTTTATTCTATAATTGACATACATTTAACCCTCATTCCCTTTCTTTAGGTTATAGATTACCTATTGATCATGTTTTAAGAAATTTTTAAAATACCATGACTTTGATATGAAACCCATTTATTTTATTATTTATGGGTTATTTATTAAATTTTTTTATTATGATCTATGTGGATCACATGAAAATAAATACATATTAAGGGTTCACCCTGATAGAACTCCAATGCATTGGGTAAATAAATTAATCTCTAGAGATGAAAAGTTTTATGATACCTTGGTGAATACCCTTGGTAATTTTTATTACACCTTGGGGATGGAACTTGGTGATATGCTTATGAATGTATAAATTAAATGTTGTAGCCACATTTTTATGTTATGATTCATGTTATTTTTATTATGATATTCATCTTTTTATATTTCTCATTTCTTTATGTATTTCATCAAGTTCTTATTGATATCACAAGTATATTATTTCCCTTGTTTACCCTTAATGGGCCTTATGTTAACCCTTTCCTTTGATGTATGTCCTCAGGTTATGAGATGCAGTAATTTTACTTAGTATGAGACTATGATGAATCCTTACAAGTGGATTAGAATAATTTCTTAAGTTTTCATGTATTATGTACCTTTGTTTCTAAGACACTAAACTTTAATGATCTTCTATTTGTAAAATGTAAAGAAAAGTTATGTAATAAAAAGGTGGAATTCCATATGTGTACTTTGATTCAAGGTGAAAACCATGGAAATTAATTCATGGAGAGCTAGTTTTTACTGAGTATGCCATTTGTTTCATGAAATTTATTGAATGATCAAGATATGATTTTTCACTTTTTATTTGAGTAAGATTTTTCTCAGGACTGGTTGATTAGGATGGTAGTACCTTCATAAATCCATGACCATGGTAGTTGAAGGTAAGTATGTTCATATAGATCAAAAAATAATAAAGCATGAAAAGGATTATGGAAAAAGTGTTCATCCTTCATTATGAGATATCGATGACAAAGAGATTATATTACACAGTGTATGTTTGTAGGTTGGTAGTCATTTTTATGACTTATTCTTATCTCTTTAGGGGCCTTCATGGGTTACTAAACCCCACTCTTGGTTTTTGAATGTTATTAACTACTATTTAGATAAGGTCCTAGAGGTTATCACACAATAGAGCTATGAGAATCTGACCTTTTCTATTGAATAAGAATATAGGACTTGGTGGGCCCCACTACATGGTCCGGGTATTATCCAAGATATATCAATAACTAGTAAATAAATAAATTCATTATAATTCGGGTAAAGAATAATTGGACTGAATTTATTTATTACATATATTTATAAGTGGTTAGGTAAATACAAAGATTAATATTATACAAATGGATATTAATATAATATTCTAGGTTTGTTTAATATTATTAAGAGGTGACAGTCGAGTTAATGACTCAGGATTATCACATAATATATATTTAATATTATAGGTAAGTGATAGACTATAAGTAATATTTATCGCATAGTTTAGTTCATCATAAATAATTATTTATAATACTTATTTAGTGGATGTTTATTACAGGTGGGTGGGAACCCTAATTGGGTAATATTGAAATACACTATATAAGTGGATAGAATCTCATTCCCAGGATTCAATTTATTTGTTGGAATTGAGGGCTTCTATATCCTCCTAATTTATAGAGATAGAAAATATCAATCAATCAAGAGATCCAAGTTTTTATTCTCAGATCGAGGACAGTGGATCGTGGTGATTATCGTTGCATCGAAGTAGTTGTTCGAGTTCTACGCTAGAACACGGATTCTGATGAATAGCATGCGAGAAGATTTAATAAGCGTGTATGGACGATCTAGAGGGATTCGTCATTGGATCCTTTGAGCAACGTATGAATAAAACCTGTGATGGGCTTGCATGATTCGAAACAGTACGAGTTATTCATTTGTTTTATCCATGTGCTCTAATTACACCACGAGGGATCCTCAAACTATACTAGGGCTGAATCATCAAAGATGATGGAGTTTGATCACTCTGGTGATTGAAAAAATTTAAATTCCCAGCCCACTGGCTTCCACTAAGCACTCCAGTACCAAAAATTGGTATCAAAGGAAGTGTGTGGTTTTTCTGAGAAAAGATAAATTAAATTGATTTAAATTTGAAGTAGAGGGTGTTAAAATTGTTCTAATGAATCTGATCTTGTGTCAATCCAATTTCATATGGATAAGTTATGGTTATCTGGAAAAAAATTATGGATCACAATGGTTTTTTTCAGATATAATGATTTCAGATTTTAATTTATTTTGAAGAACACATTATATAAATATATGTATATATTTAATCATGTTCTTGGATATACCAAAATCCGACCAAGTGTCGGATAGAATTTGGTCACTGGATTTCCTCTGGTAGTGACTAAAATAATATAAAATATTATTTTATTTTATATTCATTTTCGTTTTTTTTTTGTGAATTATTTCATGATATCCAAAACTCTCAATTAGCTGGGTGTGGAAATTTTTATTTTCCAAATTTCAAAATATGGGTGACTTCAATAAAAGACAAAAAAAAGGTCATAGACCACAACCTTGGGTCTTCCTCCCTCCTTTCATAGTTATCCCTTATCCCTGGGCTACCTGCACAGATCCCCTCTTCCCTAGTTCTCTAACTGGTGGCCTCCTTCCTCCCTAGTCTTGGATGAACCCCACAGAACCTCCCCTTCTATCCCTTTCGGTTGACACCATGTGAATCGTCTTCTTAGCCACCATCCAAGATTCGTTGGTCTGCCATGAAACGTCATTGCTTCCAATGTCTAGGAAACTCAGCTGGCCGCCTCCTTTGCTCGGATCCTCACCGCTGACCCACGTCTCACCCAATCGGCCACCCGATCACTATGTTGTCTCGCCTCAATAGATAATTGGGAGACCTCTTCGCCCCACATCTGGGCCACGAGTGCCACTATGTGATGCTTCCCTCACCCCTCCTTCAATGGGTCAACATAATCCATAGCCAAGGACCCACTAGCCCTTGAATCACCTCCCTCTAAGGGTTTTGATGACCGTGCCTAGTCCAGCAACAGGCTACCGTGATGTCGGCAAGACCTCGTGACTAGGATCTCTCCCACCAGCCTTCCCAAACCCATGTTCCCTAGCCTCGCTGAGCCTGTTTCCATTTATCTATATTTTTTTCATGTTGTTTGTGAGCTCCATATCACCTCAGTGAAGTCCCCAGGAGCATGGTAACCTTATCATGGGTCTAATCGGACCCCTTTTGCCACGCTATAGGGCCGGAGCAGATCTGCCCAACCCAGAACAGGTCTGGGCAGGCCTACTTGGTCCATAATACCCCTGTAGGAGAATTTCTAGGCCCAAATGGGCCACCGGGGCTAAATCCGAATCCGCTAAGGGTCGTGGTAGGGTTTTCAGGCCCGGTTCATATTAATACTTTTAAATAAATTTATTTATTTTATTTTATTTTATTTTTTAAAATTAAATTAATTAAGATTAATTTTGGTTTAAAATTTTATGAATTTAAAATTTTAATTTAATTTGATCGGTAAATTAAATTAATGGTTTTAATTTAATTTTTGGATTTAAAATTAAATTATAGATGGAATCGATAAAATAAATTAATTTAATTAATTTAAACACCCTCATACTATTTAAATTTATTGTGGTTTAATTTTATTATGAATTATTTTTATACCTACTGGTATTTAACTAGTGATCAGCTTATGTATGCTTGGTTTTTAGTTATTTAATTATTTATTCATTCCATATGATGAGTGAAATAAATAAGTAGATAAATGATGGTTTGTGCATTGTTTTATTTTAATTCAAATATGTATAAGGGTTTGCGCATCCAATGCACCTATTTTACATTTCACCCCAGACCCCTCATCTACATGTGAGTATATTTTTATAAATAAGATGGCGTTCTAAGATGAAAACCCCACCAAATCAAGGTGGTAATCCAAACGAGAAGTGAGTACATTTCACCGAGGGCGAGCTGCAAAATGAGTTAGGAGTCGAATTGGGTATAGAACCCCCTAGGTCAGGATTGATCCATTATGGATCAATAATAATTAGATTCTCAAGACAATTCTAATTGAATAGTTTTCCTTTATGCATCATTTATTATTTTGTGCAAGTAAATAATTATTGGTTGATCGCATAAAATAATTAATAAGATAAAATGAATAAAGATATGATGAATATTTTTCTATTACATGTTCATTTATGATCGTGAAAACCTAGTTTGAACATATTAAATAGAAATGGATTATATTCATCAAGAAATATAAAAATCCCTCAAAGATATATTAAGTCTTACAGCCTTCCATTACTCACATTTGAAAAACAACTGGGTGTTTCGGGTGCTCGTCAGCCATAGTTGAGAGTGTCTCTTACTACTGAGGAATTATCATGAGATTATTGGGATGAATTAACTAAAGTGGGTAGCCAAGTATTAGCCATAGCTAACTTTCTATCAATTTAGAGTCAAAGAGTTGAGGTAATCAAGTTATGGTTTTAATAATATGGGACTTTACTCAACATATCAATGAACCACCAGTTTAAGTGGTTGGATAGCCTAGTGCCTACCTTGAAACCCTCCAAGTAGTAGTGTAGAAATAGCTAGTAGACTATGAGGGACATTTCTAGGATCCTTACCACTATAATACTCAAGCTACTAAGTATTATGAATGTAACAGTGAGGGATATTAAGGTTTGATAAAATAGTATGAGACATTTAAATGATATAATAATTAATTAATTATAAATGTATAAAAGGTAATCAAGATAAAGTATTAACTGATAATGTTTAAGTATTGTAGATCTAAAATTGAAATCACCAACACCATAAGTACATTATCACTAAATATATTTTGGATAAAAAAAATCCCGACCGGAAATAACTTCCAGGAGTGGTACAGGCACTTGTGCATTATACTACACCAAGAAAGGAAGTTTTATATGCTAGAATCCTCAGTTCCTACAGATCCTCCTCAGGGAGAAAGCAAGGTGTATAAAGAAAAATGGAAGAAGCATGTAGATGATGTAGTAGATATATAGTGCATCATGTTTTCATCCATGTCCAGTCAATTGAAAAAAAAATCCATGAGGATGAGGATGCCTACAAGATGACAACCCATCTATAAGAATTATATTATGAGAGATAAAGGCAAGAAAGGTATGATATTTCGAGTTCCCTTTATAGGTATAAGCTAGCTGAAGTAAATCAAGTGGGACCTCATGTGCTCAACATGATTAGGTACATTGAGAGGCTTGAATCCACTAGGTTCAAATTGAATCAAGAATTAATAATGGATCTCATTATTTCCTCTTTACAACTAATATTTTTTAATTTTATTTTCAATTATAACATGAATAATATGAAAAATTCACCCCCGGTCATTTTGGATCTTATCATTCAAGATGATAAGGATATGAGGAAAACCAATTCTTCAATCCTTATGGTGAAAAAAAATAAATACGGTCAAGGAAATGGGGTCAAAGGCCAAGTCAAGGATGAAGACAACAATGCACCATCCTTACAAGAATCTAAAGATACAGTGGTAGAGCAATGAACAAGAAGTTGTCTTCTTTTTATGTGGCAAGAAAGGCCACTAGAAGAAAAATTACAGAGCTAGGAAGAAGAATCAAGGTGAAGCTTCTACTTTCGGTATTTTTGTCATTGAAAGAAATCTTTCACTATCAAAAAGTTGTGTATTGGATATGTCATGTGGATCACAAATATGTATTCATATATAGGAACTAATTAGATTCAAGAAGATTTTAAGTGGTGAAGTGGCTATCTGAGCTGCAAATGGTGCGAGTTGTTGTGCATATATTATCTCAAAAATACTTTGGGTTAAGTGTTAATTTTGATTCTCATAAATAACCTTGTTTATTTTCTAATAAATTTGTGTTAAGTATGTTTCGGGAATTTATATCATGTTTTTATCTTTGGGGGAATTAAAATCTACAGGATGTGTTATGGAAACATTTTTCAAACCCTACATTAGGTAAAAGAACATATGAATCATAATCCCTATGCTACATTGAATAGTTAACGTATGGATCATCATCACTATGCTTGATATTAAATGTATAGATTATCAACCCTATGTTTGGGAAATTGAACGTATGGTTAATTAATGCTATGTTTTAAATCAATCTTGCACTGAAAGGATGAGCTTATAGATTCTCATCCCTTCATTACTTTGGTTCCCTATGTTATGAACAAAGGAAATTATGGTTAAGGAACCATATGTTGGAAGAAACCCTATGATACAAAAAGGGACCCTACTTTATGCAAAGGAACCCTACACTATGAAAATGAACCCTACGCTATATAGTTGAACCCTACATTTGACTATTCAACAGTGAAGTTTTAAAACCACATTTTTATCTGAGATTCTTGCAATGGTATTGAAATAATTATAAGCTAATTAAAATCTTATGTAAGACTGATTAAAAGCTCATTATGATTTATTCAAATAATCTTATTCATCAGAGAAAATCAATTATATTCTTAAGGGAATTTATGAATCCCCTAGTCAATTCAGATTTGAATTTTCACAATATTTTGGGATATTTTCTTAGATCTATTCAACCAAAAGAAATCTATTTATATGAACAAAGTATTATAGAATAAAAATATAATGTGTGCGATATATGTGATATCAGTCATATAAGATACATAAAACTCACATACATGATTGTATTCTTGTTAATATATTTTACAGAACTGTTGCAATTAATGATTGATTATAAGGCTAAACTTTGGTGACATACATATTTTAAACCTCATACTATTGTAAGATTACTGATGTTGTTTGTTGATATTCAAATTGAAGATCATTTTCAACCAGGATTGATTTAGAATTATTCTTTCTTGAAGACTTTCATTTTTGAAGAAGAAGATCCATCTACTGTCAATTGTTACTGTTGTAATTGTAAAGATCAAATCAAATCATCAACAAATCAAACTCTTTTGATTTATTGGAGTATCAACTGATCGTACTCAATTTTGGTTTAAGTATCTTCTTCTTGTACTAAGTTGTGGATAACTAGTTCCCTATAAAAGAACCAAAAGGCTCTGTTTAGCCTTGTTTGTAAAGGTGTCAACTGCTTACACTAAATTGTAGATTTAAAGGTCTAGTGATAAGAGGACACTTCTAGTGAAATTAACCAAGAACGTAGAGAGAGCATCAGTGGAGTGGAATAGGGGATATTTGTGCCCATAACCACTATAAAATTGTTGTGTTAATTTTTTCTATTTATATGCTGCTCATAATCATTACAGAAGATAATGTTTCACATCTGCATAAATCACTAAGAGTTTATAACCCATAATCTATCAATATTTTCAAAGATACACAATTCATACCCCTCTTGTGTTATAGTTATATTATTCCGACCTAACAATTGGTATCAAAGGTGAGATTTTAGGATAAATCTATATAAAGATTAAGAGAATAAGGTCTATACAAAGAAGATGTTAATAGATGATCTGAAAGAAGGGATGTCTATGGTTCATGCTCCATACTGTAATGGTGAAAACTATGGATGCTGTAAATCATGAATGATTGTCTATCTGAAGAATCTTGGATTCAAATTCTATTCAAAGATCATTACTTCTTATGTGATTCCTGAAAAACTAGAGACTTGTACTGCTAAAACAGAAACTTTATATCACATAAATTCAAAGGAAATGAATTTTATTATCTATGGACATGGACCTGATGAATTAAATCAAGTTTCACAATTCCATACTACCTAAAAATGTGTAAAACTATTGCATTTTCTTATGAAGGAATATAAAACATTAGAAAGATGAGATATTCCACATCAAATCTAAAGTTTGACACCTTTAGAATGTTTGATGCTGAAAGCATCATGCAGATTAATAGAAGGTTAATAGAGATTATTAACAATATTACTGCCTTGGGATATCCCATAAATAAATATAATAAAGCACTAAAAGTACTGAGAGTACTTCTTTCTAAATGGAATGGAATATCTATAGCTATTCAAAAATAATATCCTATCAAGAATTTGAAAATGAAGGAACTGATTGGAATATTGATGATGTATGAAGAAAAAATGAAATATAGAGCTCAAGATCACAATATTTTTTGTAAAAAGTGAAAATATTTCTCTCAATGTGACATATCATAATCATAACTGAAAAACCAAACAAGAAATCAAAACAAACAAAAATTCATACTCCTTAGATTCTAAAATGGAATTGGCACAGTTATCTAGAAAATTTAAAAAATTCTACAAGAATAAAAGAGTCTTTATAATAAACTTCAAGAAATATGAATGAGAACCTAGAGAAGTGAGATTCTATGAATAAAAAAAATTGGGTCACATCAGACCTGATTTCCCTCAATTAAAAGATGAAGGAAAGTGGATAGAAAAGAAATATTATAAGAATGTTGATTACGAGCATAAAGCATCAAACCTGATTTCTCTCAATTAAATCCTCACATGTCTTGGATGTAAAAATCCCGTAGAAAATGATACTCCCCAACCTCAATAGAACACACCTTACATAAATAGATGTATATATATCCTACTCCCAATAGTGTATCTATCATCAATACCCTACTCATGAACTCTACCACTAGGCTCAAACCATTCATAAGTTGTGAAGAAATAAAGCAATGAGAGGTATTAGTATCAAACAAGGAACTAGATAATATAGAAGCTACAAGAATAGTACCTCTCACTATCGATGGTCTAGCCTTAGTATCCATAAGTATAGGCTAAATTGATTGTAATTTTCCTAACCCTATTCCCTTTGATGTAGTATAATCTCCCTAAAGCTACACCACTTTGACGATACAGGATCTCTTTCCCATAAGTACCATGTCCACTACCTCTACCGCCTCATCTAGTAAAACTCTAGCTGCCAAACTGATATGGTTCATAAGATCCCTTTCCCACACTCCGGTTCTGTATAACTCCTCCATCACTAACCATCTATCATGGGTTCCTACAGATTCTCTATAGATGTCCTATCTTTCCGTAATATCGGCACTCCATTGATGGTTGGGTATAGTATCTACGATAGTGTCCTTGCCTACCGCAATGGTGATAAATAATCTAGGTAAGTCCCTATGTAACAGATCCTTCCCCTAGCCACTCTTAATGATATCTCCCTAGCTAGATCCCTCTTAGACACACTTCTTTCTCTAGAAATACATAACTCTTGACCGCCCAGTATCAACCATATGTCATGCACTAAAATCCTCCTTCAGGTTAACATTATATATTAGAGCCTGATCCACCACCTCAGCAAACTTATTTAATCAGAAGATTTTAACCTGATCCTTAATCTCACATTTAAGTTCATCCTAGAAACGCCTCTTTGTAGTTGTCTCATCACATGCCAATGTTTTAGAAAAGAACTGAAAATCTATAAAGCATACAGAATAGTACATCATAGATATACTCCCCTGATTCAACCTCATGAACTCAGTATATCTCTCCTACCTCAGCATCTATGGATAAAAGTGATCCAGGAACTTCTCTAAGAATTACTTCCATAACATAGCTTCAGCCTATCCAACCCGAGCATGAACATACCACCATTGCTTCACTAATCTTCATAGCATATAAGTAGCCAACTTAACCCTCTTCTCAATAGGAGTATCCAAATGGTCAAGTATAGTCTAGATGGACTCAATCCAGAACTCAACTCCCTCAGGTACACTCTCTCCAGTAAAATTTAGAGGGTGTTGTAACTGAAACTCCCATTTAAGTTCATACATACTCCTCAGAACCCACTCCAAGTCTCTTTCCATAAACTACATGAAGCAAGAAAGGTTCTCATGGAACTTCTCTCCTTCCACACCTGGCACTATCATGCCTCAAGTTCCACTGTGGGTGTATCATCTCCATCCATATTCTCTAGTCATCCTCTCAATAAGCGTCGTCATGGATTCATATATCTACAATTTTAAACATATGTCTCAGGACACATAACACAACTTTAACACATTTCACAAGAGAGTTTTCACATTATTCCATAACATGTCATTCTACCTTTTTCCTCCACACGGTCAAAACCAATGCACTATCACTACCCTAAACTATCCTACATCTAGGTCATGGTTAACAAAGGGTAAACTCGTTATCATTATTAAAGTTTCACATTAGACACCCATTTATTCTCATATTTCATCATTTTAAAATTTTAAACTTCGCATTATTCACTTTTTCCAATTCAATTACACAAGAAAGGAAAAACAGTTCAATTTAAAAACTTACTGAAACACATTTTTCCCGTACATGCCTACAATGAAGAATGTCATGATAAATCTTGAGTTCCTGGAATGATGCATACAACTAAACTCTAATTCCATACTGGAACATGATTCAAATCTCAAAAATTATCATAAACAATATTCACATCACACAAAAACTATGTCACCCAAAGTGAGATAATATTCAATTGTAACAGAAAAGAAAAACAAAAAAATACCACCCTGGGTACTTGGGTTCTCCCTCGTACATGGGTTAGATACTCCCATGAATGAGCTCATAACCAAGGCCTAGATTTTTGTAGTCTCCTATCTACCTTTACCAAATAGTAAGAAAAAATAAAAGAAAAGGAAACCTCTCTGATACCACTTTGTAACATCCCAAACTGGTTTCCACACACCAGTGCCCCGAGCTAGTTGGTTACATGACCTCAATAACACCTCCCCATATGCCATAGTCTACCGACTAGAATCTAGGGTATAATATTAGTCATGGAGTGACTGTATCATCTTTATAATAGTAATACACCAATGGAAATAAATAAAAAATAACCAAGGAATGATATAACATAACTTGAACAATCCAGTATCACAAGATGACCAAAACTAAAAATACAATATCATAAAAAAAAGTAGATATTCCATGCTAAAGTATGTGCCAATTGTAAAAATGAAACTCAAAAATAAAGTCACTAAAAACTCCCAAGAAGGTCCTGAACCACATTTGGTTCCCTCATCTATGCTATATCCATAATCATCCATCTAACATAGAGCCTTTTCTCTTATCCTATCTTGAAACCATGAAATCTATTTAGGTTCTGATCCGAAAGCCCAAGTAGGGTGAGAGTACAACTCAATAGGCCACCACCAATGACTTCTAAAACAATATCTAGTCAAACAATGTATGTAGTTGTATAAAGAAATAAATACAACACATCACTAAACATATATCACATTATCAATTATTCTTTATTTAACCACATAACACCCCTGAGATCCCGAGGATACCCAAACCATATCATATATATGAATGCCATTGTTACCATTTATATTTCATAATACATGACTAAATTTTACTATTTCCATTCATAATTTTATAATTTAATTCTATTGTTATCATTCATATTTCATAATACATGACTGAATTCCACTATTACCATTCATCGTTTCATAATTTAATTTCATTTTTACCATTTATATTTCATAATACAGGACTGGATTTCACTATTACAATTCATCATTTCATAATTGAATTCCATTGTTACAATTCATATTTTGAGTCACATGTGAATTCCATTGTTACCATTCACCATTTTAATCACACATGAATTCTATTGTTATCGTTCATCATTTCAATATCACATATAGCATAATATCACAATACAACATTAATTAATTCACCAATTAATTAATCAAATACAACAATTTCATATTCACATACTTATATTAATTAATTCAACAATTAATTAATCACATATATCTCATTACTAATTCAAAAAAAAATATCACAATTCACAATATCAAATATCTCATAATTAATTCAACAATTAATTATTCAATTCAAAATCTCAAATATCCCATAATTAATTCAAAAAATAATTATTCAATTCACAATATCAAATATACCACAATTAACTCAACAATTAATTTTTCAATTCCCAGTCTCAAATATCCCATAATTAATTAAATAATTAATTATTCAATTCACAATCCAATTCCCTCATAATTAATCAATAATTAATTATTCAAAATCTACAATTCCAATATCCACAATTTCACATTTCACTCAATTAATTAATTCACCAAAATAATTAATTCAATCCAAAACTCAATTTTTAAACATCTAATAGCAATTCTAAAATTACATACACATAATTGCAATAAAGACTTTGGGATTTTAATTATAGACCACCTACCTCAATTATTTTGACGAAGAATACCCAACGGAAATCCTCAAATATGAACAGAATAACAACGTAGAGAGAGATCCGGATCTAAAACCTAAATCCAAGATCGAACAAATCAAGATCCCTTAAATATAGATCTAGATCCACAATCCTAGGTCTATATCCACAAAACTAGGTCTAGATCTATCCAAAATTGGAAATAACAATCTCTCAAAGATGGGATGAGATTGGGAAGAAGAAAGGAAACCACACTGGATTAGATCCTCTTACTGGGTGGGGTGCATATCTTCAATCACTACTACAAAATAAGCTTTTAATAGAGCTAGAAATGGACTTTATCAGTGCTAGAAAAGTAATGACTACCTAATAGAGATTAAAATACCTGGTCTTTTATCATCACTTTTAAAAGCACTGAAAATGTGTCCTTTATCAGTGGTGATAAAGGGCCAAACAGTAGTGTGATGCAACAGTACACTACAGAACTAGTGTAATGTGTTGTAACAGAACATTACAGCACCATAAACAAACCAAATATCAATAAAAACAAGTCCCGTTACAGAATTTAAACTAAATAAAATTTTCAACACAAATACAATAAAAAACACTATCTTATAGACATTTCAGACATTGGTTTATACAATTACATAATTACAAATTATTACATACATTCAAAAACATCAATGTTCATTTTTCTTTAAATACTAACCCCAACTCATGATATTTCTGAACAAACTTCCCCTAATTGAGAAAAATAATTCACCTATATAAGAAAAAAAATTCTTATGCTAGTAATAATATAAAGAAATAAATTAACAAAAAGTGTTAATTTTACTAAAATTGATGTCAATTTTAAATAAAAAGATGCACTTTGAGTTATACTGATCACACCGTGAGTCAAATTTAAGTGAATATAATTCCAATACATCTCAAGTGACTTTTGGATCATTTTCCTAAATTATCAAAATAATATAAATGTTTTTTCTTGGTTTTGTATACATCAGTTGTCTTTAATACTAAAATGTCATTTTAAATTGGAAACACGTAATTTTAACTCATTATGATCACATCGTGTATTGGATTGATGTAAAACTAATTCCTATATGTCAAAAATTACTTATAAACCATTTTCCTAAATTATCAAGAAAATCCAAGTGCATTTGATTAGTTTTTAGTGAGTGATACTTTTTGAACTAAAATGACAATTTTAAACTGATAATGGACACTTTGAGTCATACCGGGAACATAGTGTATTGTATTGAGGTGAAATTGATTCCTAAACATCAAAAATGACTTATGTATCATTTTAATAAATTATAAAAACCATCCAAATGCATTTTCCTAGTTTTGAGTAGGTTAGTTGTCCATTTTACTAAAATTGATGTCAATTTTAAATAACAATGCGCACTTTGAGTCATACCGATCACACTGTGGGTCAGATTGAGGTGTGGATGATTCTTACACATCTAAAATGACTTATGGATTGTTTTTATTAAGTATTAAAACAATGTGAATGTGTTTTCTCAATTTTTAGTATATCAGTTGTCTTTTTTACTAAAATGTCATTTTAAATTGGAAACACGCACTTTGACTCATTCTTATCACATCGTGTATCAGTTTTATGTGAGACTAATTTATACATGTCACAAATGATTTATGAATTGATTCCATAAATTATCAATAAAATCTGAGTGTGTTTTCTTGGTTTTTAGTGAGTGACACTTTTTAAATTATAATATCGATTTTAAACTGATAATGGACACATTGAGTCATACCGTCCACATCCTGTATCAGAATGAGGTTAGAATGATTCCTAAACATAAAAAATGAAATGTGGATAATTTTTTAATAGTATAAAAAATAAGAATATGTTTTCTCAGTTTTGAGTATGTCATTTGTCTTTTTTACTAAAATTAATGTCAATTTTAAATAGAAAGAAGTAATTGGAATCATACCAGTCACACCATGTATAGGATTGAGGTGTGTATGATTTATACAGATAAAAATGAATTATGGATCATTTTACTAAAGTATCAAAATAATACAAATGTGTTTGCTCAGTTTTGAGTAGGTGAGTTGTCCTTTTTACTAAGATTGATGTCAATTTTAACTAAAAAGACACACTTTGAGTCAAACTGATCACACTGTGCATCGTATTGAGGTGTGAATGATTCCTACATGTCAAAAATAACTTATGGATAATTTTTATAAAGTATTAAAACAATATTAATGTGTTTAATCGGTTTTGAGTAGGTTAGTTGTCCTTTTTACTAAAATTGATGTCAATTTTAAATAAAAAGATGCACTTGGATTCATACCAGTCACACCATTCATCGAAATTGAGGTGTGGATAATTCCTACATGTTGAAAATGGATTATGGATCATTTTCATAAAGTATAAAAATAATCTGAATATTTTTACTCAGTTTTGAGTATATCACTTATTTTTTTACTAAAATGTCATTTTAAACTAGAAACACATACTTTGACTCATACTAATCACATCATGTATCGGTTTGATGTGAGACTGATTCCTATGCATCAAAAATGACTTATTAATCGATTTTATAAATTAACAAGAAAATCCTAGAATATTTTCTTAGTTTTTAGTGAGTAACATTTTTTGAACTAAACTGTCAATTTTAAACTGATAACAGACACATTGAGTCATACCAAGAACATCGTGTATAGGATTGAGGTGAGGCTGATTCCTACACATCTTATAGATTTTTTACTTAAAGTATAAAAACAATATGAATTCATTTTCTTAGTTTTGAGTAGGTCATTTGTCCTTTTTACTAAAATTTATGTCAATTTTAAATAAAAAGACACACTTGGAGTCATATCAGTCACACTATATATCATATTGATGTGAGACTGATTACTACACATTATGGATCTTTTTCATAAAGTATAAAATTAATCTAAATGATTTTTCTCAGTTTTGAGTAGGTTAGTTGTGCTTTTTACAAAAATTGATGACAATTTTAAATAAAAATATGCACTTGGAGTCATACTGGTCACACTGTGTGTCGGATTGAGGTGAATATAATTTCTACACATCCCAACTAGATTATGGATAATTTTCATAAAGTATCAAAACAATATGAATTGTTTTACTCAATTTTGAGTACATTTCTTGTCTTTTTTACTAAAATATCATTTTAAACTAGAAACACGCACTTTGAGCCATGTCAATCACATCATGTATCAGTTTGACATGAGACCAATTTATAAATTTAAAAAATGAACTATGAATCAATTACCTAAATTATCAAGAAAATATGAGCGCATTTTCTTGGTTTTCAATGAGTGACATTTTTTGAACTAATTGTCTATTTTAAAATGATAACGGGCACATTGAGTCATATTGGGAACATCATGTATTGGAGTGAGGTGAAGTTGATTCCTACATGTCAAAAATTACTTATGGATCATTTTAATAAAGTATAGAATTAACATGAACATTTTTTCTTAGTTTTAAGTAGGTCATTTTTCCTTTTTACTAGAATTGATGTCAATTTTAAATAAAAATACCCACTTGGAGTCATACCGGTCACACCGTGCATTGGATTGAGGTGATTCTGATTCCTACACATAAAAAATGTATTATTGATCATTTTACTAAATTATAAAAACAATCATAATTTTTTTTTGGTTTTGAGTAGTTCAGTTGTCCTTTTTACTAAAATTGAGGTCAATTTTAAATAAAAAGTGCACTTAGATTCATACCGGTCACACCGTGCATTGGATTGAGGTGTGGCTAAACCTATACATCCAAAATTAATTATTGATAGTTTTAATAAAGTATAAAAACAATCCAAATGTTTTTACTCGGTTTTTAGTATGTCACATTTCTTTTCTACTAAAATGTCATTTTAAACTAGAAACACACACTTTGACTCATACCAATCACATCGTGTATCGGTTTGATGTGAGAACAATTCTTACACATAAAAAATGACTTATGAATCAATTTAATAACTTATCAATAAAATACAAGTGTGTTTTATAAGTTTTTAGTGAGTAACATTTTTGAACTAAACTATCAATTTTAAAATGATAATGGACACATCAAGTCATACCAAGAACATCGTGTATCGAATTGAGATGTGGCTAATTCCTACATGTCAAAAATGATTATGTATTGTTTAAATTAAGTATAAAAACAATATTAATGTTTGTTCTCAGTTTTGAGTAGGTTAGTTTTCCTTTTTACTAAATTAATGTCAATTTTAAATAAAAAGACGCACTTTGAGTTATACCAGTCACATGGTGTGTTGGATTGAGGTGTGGTTGATTCCTACACATAAAAAATGACTTATGTATAGTGATGAAAAATGGGAATATGGCCTGTGGACTTTGCAGGTTTGGGTAAGATGCGGGGCGGGGCGGGCTAAAAATTTTTCATCATTTAGAGCGTGGTCCAATGTGGGCTAAGCCCACGCGGGTGCAGGCTAAAGCAGGTTGAGTCCACATGGTAGCGGGCGTACCCATAGGCCTAATTTAAAAAAATAACAATATATACTTCTTTAATATTTTTGTTTTTTAATATAAAAAATACGATTAAACCATGACATAAAATTTCTCACCATAATTATCATTATAATTCATCATTCATTCACATGTGAATTTTAAATAGGTTTATATTTATTTTTTTAATATGATATTATAATATTTATATTGTAATTATTCACCATATTCACATCATGTGTCATCTCACCTCTCAAAAAAGGGAACTCATCTCCCTTACACATGGTTTCAATTCTAATAGATATATTATAATCATAATATTATTTGAGTTAATTTAATTTTGTTATTATTTAATTTTATTTTTTTATTAAGAAAATAGTAAAGGACCTTTGGGGAACCCTAATAGCCTCCTTTGAAACCGATTTTTTTTTGGAAATTCATCATTCATTCCATAAGTTTGCATCACCACACACCAACATTATCATTCATCACATCTCACCAATCACTCGCCTACTTTCCATAGCAACAGTTCACCACCACGTCTCCATCGTTTCATGGAACCATTAACCCATATAAAATTGTTCCATCACATCCCTTAAATCTCTTGGTATTATCAATCCATACTTATCCCAAAAACCATTACTAATGAGAAAAAAATACTATATTTAAATGATTATAAATAGTATAATTTTTTTAAAATATGTGCAACCTGTAGGTTTATATGGGGTGAAGAGGGTTTGAATTTTTTTTGTTCGCATTATATACAGGCTTCTGTGGACAAATCTGCAATAGCTCAAACCCGTGCGGGCTTGGCCCGCCCCACCTCGGCCCGCCCGTTTTGCATTACTACTGATAGATCATTTTCCTAAAGTATCAAAACAATATAAATTCATTTTCTTGGTTTTGAGTACATCTCTTTTTTTTACTAAAATGTCAATTTAAATTGGAAACATGCACTTTGACCCATACTGATCACATTATATATCAGTTTGATGTGATACTAATTCCTACATGTTAAAAATGACTTATGAATCAATTTTCTAAATTATAAAGACAATATGAGAATGTTATATTTGTTTTCAGTGAGTAAAATTTGTAAAATAAACTCTCGATTTTAAACGGATAATGGAAACATTGAGTTATAGTGTTCATATTGTGCATCGAATTGAGGTACATCTGATTCCTACATGTTCCAAATAACTTATGGATCATTTCACTAAAGTATCAAAATAATAAAAATATGTTTTCTCATTTTTGAGTATTTCAGTTGTGATTTTTACTAAAATTAATGTCAATTTTAAATAAAAATAATCTCTTGGAGTCATACAGGTGACATCATGTGTCGTATTGAGGTTTAGTTGATTTCTAAACATCCCAAATTCTCAAAAAAAATCCTAACTACTAATGTAACCATCTATCCATTTTCTTTCTATGTTGAAAAACCTTCACTGCATATTAACTTGATGTTCATAGCTGAAAAACCATTCTCGTTGTTGAAATTCAAAAAATTAGAGGAAGACCATGTGCCCATTATATCACAATAAGTCACCACAATGGGAATATGAGCTTCCCCAACTCTTATAGATTTCAAAAATGAGAAAGTATTTTCAGCTAACAACATCAAATAAATATTCAGTGTTGGCAGTTTGATAAAAAAACAATGAAAATGGAAAACATGGTTACATTGGCCAAAAAGAATCATTTTATCTCTTTTTTGGCTTGTTGTGGATATTTGAAAGAAAAATATGACTTCCCAAAATATATATGAAAAAAACTAAATAAGTATTAGATAAAAATGATAAGAAAAGTAACTTATAAATAGTAGATAAAATGATGAATAAATTAATTAAATAAGTAGTGGGAATTCACCTTTTTTATGGTTTTATGCATTCTTAACACATTTCCTTGTTATTATCTCAGTTTCAGGCTCAAATTATAATCCATCATGAGCATGAGTATCTTCGAACAAACCACCCCAACTCGAAAAAAATAATCCACTTTTACAAGAAAACAATTATTATGTGAAAAATACAATAAAGAAATAAATTAAACATGAATATGAAATAATAAATTAATTCTATAGATAATGGTTTTACTATGAAAACATTATTTACTATAGGGATATGTTAATGGTAAAGCAATAATGATGATAAAAATAATGCAAATAGATCTCACCAAACAATCAATCAATGAGTGAGGAGGATTATGAAAAAATAAGATACATTGGATTGAAGATTTTAATTGTCCGATAGAAAGTAAAGATATCCTATTTGGTTCATAAAATATTAATTTTGTATAATGAATAAATAAATACATATAAAATATTCATTATCAAAGGTGAAAGTTATAGATAATTATAAAAAGGGAAACTCAAAATTTTATTATTTCAAATAATTTTAGTATTCTTTGAAGAAAATGGGTAATTGAATTTAAGAAAATAATTACTCTACTATGGTAGGTGTTATCCTCTGAATTCATAAAAAGGTGAAATTTATAGACAATTTTCATCTTCATCATCTTATCTTCCAAATAGTTATCATTGTATTTTTTTGTTTGGCACTCATCCTATATCTCTTATGGACATGAACCTATGTTTCTTTAAATACTCAAATCAGTAGTCATCCATCTTATTATTACTACTCAGAGTAGTACAGGAAACCTAAAAGATATGGGGGTGAGTCCTAAGAAAAAAATTGGAATAATAACTGTTTGGGAGATGAAACTAATGAGGATGATAGTTTTATTCTATTATGTTCTCTAAAAGGGGTAATGCCTCCCATTTGTGAGAATTACATGGATGGTAATCAAATATTTCTAGGGGTGGAACCAAAATTCAATGTTAAAGAATGACCTGTTTTTAAATGGATTAAAGTAAAACATCCATAGTGTTTATTAAATTTGTGATGAAATAAATCAAGTGGTTTTTAAGAAGTATTACTGAGTGGGTTATCATTTTAAATATGTCTATATTTTTATCAACTTTAATAAATATAAGCAAGGCTGAAATCATGAATAAAATTTCATTTGTGATTGGAAAGTTTCAGTGAAAACTTTAAGGATTAAGACTCTACAAAAAACCTCATTCTTTTCCAGGTAGAGCCTATATCATTTGGAGAGACTGACAAGGATGATAATTTAATCAAATATATGCATGGGTATCTTGATCTGAATAAGAATAATGTGACATTGGAAATTGTTCCAAGGTTGGAAGATATAAATGTTATCAGAACCAAGTGTGTTTTCAATAATAAACTCATTGAATATGGAAAAGTGGATCAAAATAAAGAATGGATAGTGTATAAGGGGAACTCCTAGATCAAAAATATAAGTCTTTACATAATGAAAAATTAATCACTTGCAATAACATAATCTAAATAAATAACTAATCAAATATAATTTTTATAATTCTAATGAAATATAAATTTTATAAGAAAAATTATTAGAATAAAAATTTGACATTTGAAAATAAATTCCCTTATGAAAAATAAATCATGTTAATGTAAATAAATATTTAATCTCTTTCAAAGATTATAATTCTAAAAAAATATCATCTTCAAAATTAATCTTTTAGAATAAAAAAATCCTTACTATTAAAATTTGAACTTAAAAATAAAATGTATAATCTCTCTTACTTGATTGTATAATATTTATTCTTCTTATTCTAAGAAGAAAAACCCACTCTCTCTCACTAATATTTGTGTGCAGCATACCAGTAAGATGAAATAAGTACATACAACACTTAAAATAATGAGGAAGGCCAGACCAAACCGTTGAGCGGCACTCCAATTTATAGCCTACTCGTAAAAAATAATGGATTATATTTTATTCATTCATTTAGTGTGTAGCTTGTCAAGAAATATATTATCAGGTCCACTTATATGCATTTTTATTTTTCATTGATGTTTATAGAATATAAATAAAGAATAAAACAACATAGAGATCAAATTGGATGCATATATTGATTGAAAGTGTAAATATTTTCTACTTTGTTTTAATCTAAACAACATAGGCTTATTCAAGAAGATAATACCTCATTCAAAAGAAAAATCAATGAGTTTTGGGTTGTTTTATTATAGGATAGTGAAACTAGACTTGTTGGGATACACAGATGTAGGATGAGAAGGTTTAGTGGATAACTGAGGGAAATTAGAGATATCAAAAAACCTGGATTTCGTTTGAGGCTTGGTTTTGTTCCACCCTTGAATTACTCAAGCCTTGGATTCGAGCCATGGAATAGTTGGAGCCTTGATTCTTTCCTAAATTCAATCTTGGATTCGACAACGATGAGAATTAGCAGCAGGTCACTTCCACGGAGAGCTTCGGATATCATGAACTAGTTTGTGATGGTTAGGATTCTTAAAATAGATTGGGACACTTTTATCAGCACTTCTAAAAAAGCACTGATAAAGATTCCTTTTATCAGCGCTAAGTTAATAAGCACTAATAAAACTAATCTTTATTAGTGTTTTCTTTAGAAATGATAAATACTTATAATAATATTTTTTTAAATAATACTTTTTTAAAAAAAATAGAGTTATTAAACATAATTATAATATGTATAATAATACTTTTTATAAAATAATAACTTTAAAATTATTTAAATATATAATTATTTATTTATAATTATATAAACACTTTTAAAAAATAATATTTATATCATTATATACATTTATATAATTATATAAAAAATATAGTAAATATATTCATTATTTAAATAAATTTATTATAATTTTATAATTATTAATTTATAATTATATAAATACTTTTTAAACAAATATTATTTATTTATTTATATTTATAAATGTATAAAATACTAAATATACATTTATAAATATTTTTATTTATAAATATTTTTTTACAAATTTATTTTTAACGTTATTAATGAATATTTAATCGTAAGTGCATGCATGTTAAAAATGAGTAAAATTGATTGATAAAAATGAGTACAATATTAAAAATTTGAATAAGTTTGATTAACATAAAACATTAGAAAAATGGATATATGTTGAAATAAAGATGAATACATATTGAAAAAATTAAAACATAGTAAATAAATATATATAAAATAAATAATATAAATTGATTCATTTCCCAAAAAAATAATTTTTGTGTGTGTGTATGTATATAAAAATGCATTGATTGTGTTTATGTAAAATCAATATAATATGTTTGATCTATGTTAAATTCAAAAATCAAATGACATTCAATTATGTCCATTACTTGATGCAATAAGTCAGTATTTTTAATTCATATTAATTTTTAATTATGAACCATTATTCACTAAATATATTACTATTTAATGTAAAGTGTAAATAATACTTTGTATTATATAAATAATATTTATATAAATTCATATATATTTATATATTTAATATATACTATTTATTAATATTATCAATAATTATTTAATTAATAAAATGTTTAATATTTTTCTCAATTTACTTATTTTTAATTTTTATTTATTTAATTTTTATTTTACATATATCTATATATTTAATATATAATATTTATGATTTATATATAGTATAATTAATTTATTCATTTTTATTGATAATTGTTTAATTAATAAAAATTGTTGTATATTTTAATAAAATCATTTTTATTTTTTATTTATTTCATTATTTCATTTTATTCATACTTTCATCAGCACTAAAAAATACTGATAAAGGACTCATTTATGGGAGCTAAAAATAAAGTGCTAATAAAAGATTTCCTTTATCAACGCTAAACATAAAGTACAGATAAAGGACGCCCTTTGTCAGTAGTAAAAAAATGCACTGATAAATGATTTCCTTTATCAGCACTAAAAAATGTGTTGATAAAGGGTACCTTTTATCATCTCTATAAGAAAACTGCTGATAAAAGGTACCCTTTATCAGTGCTTGTTCTAGCACTGATAAAGGGTACATTTATCACCGCTTTTTTCTAGCATTGATAAAGGTCAACACTATTAAAGGATTGTTTTTTAGTAGTGAATATGGGATTCGAATCACCAAGAACGAAGGTCTTAATGGCTTGGAATCTGTCTGGGAGGCTCCAAAATCGTGAAAAGGCATCAGGGGTCGATTTAGGGTCAAATAGGGGTTAAAATGGGGTCTCATGAAAACTTAAAACTAATTTTTGAGGGATTAAAATCTTGTATGCATGGTTTGATACTTGGGGTGCATGGTTTCCCCCAACTATTCACCTTAACTGTGTGATTCATCAAAGGGTGGTGCACGGTTTCTCCTAATAGGGCACAGGGTTTGACAAACTGTGCTCTAGCCATGAAAAACCTCTTTGTCTAGGGTTGAACAGATTTCTGGGTAAGGGCGCATGGAAAACCGTGTGTCAACTGTGAATTTCCTTCTTTCTTCCATTTTTCTCTAATTGTTCACCCAAACACACCCCAAGGTAAAACACAAACGAAACATACTCAACACATGGCAAAATATTTCCTCTGAATGAGCCCTAGACATCCCCAGAAAAGGTCAGGGTTTTATAATGAGTGAGCGACCCTTGAGATTTGTGCTTGATATGTGATCATATGATTTGTGTGTATCCCCTTAATAACTGTTCTTGATATGACTTATTTTTTATTTCCATGATACATATTGCTTGTGGTATTTCATATCCTGTGGAACCTTTCTTCATGTATCAGGATTATTGGGTTTCTCATATTTGGTTAGATGGACCCTTGGAGGGGGAGCATGATGACTTGATGATGGTTATAGACTATGGATTGTTTAATGGTATGGTTCAGATCATGGACATGTATTCTAACGTGGGAGTAGACCATTCATGGGAATTGAGAATCCATCAGCTACAGGTCAAAGTATGAGAATGTTATCCAGGGGTGATGTGTTTATCCAGTTATGTCAAACATGTTAGGTGGGACTTACCATTATTTGAGAATAATTACTTTCATCAAGGTGGGGTGTGTGGTGTCCCTAATAATGACTAGCATCAGGGTAGAGAAATTGGTGTTTTCTAAAATACAAAGATAAGAGTATGGTGTCAACCGATGCGGAGAATTGTGGCACATTTTTTGCTTTTTGGTGACAAACATTGATATCCTTAACAGCATCATGTCGAAGAAAGTGGGGTCATAGTTCATTGCAGCTTGGTTAGTGCAAGATGACTCGACGCATGTTTGGTTATATGTATACTTATATTTTTTATTTAATTTATCATGATATAAATTATCATATATTCATGTGCACTTATGTTAAGGGCGCATTGGCGGTGTCCTGCTGTGTTTATACTCACACTCTATACAGGCATCTCGATGTGTGTGCATACTTCATTATTGGGATACAAGAAAGGGAAAAGACCCAACCACAGGGAGATAAGAGACAATTCATGGTGTTCAGAAGTGGTATAGGGATATTCTTCAGAAGGATGTTGCAATATTTTATTTACTTTACTGTATTCTTCATACTTTTGTTGGACCTTCCACTTTGGGGTCTTCAGTTATTTTTTGGTAATGACTTAAGATATTGTAATGTCATATGTTATAACATAGTTTATTTATTTCATTATGTTTATTTGTGTTTTTATTTATGCTTTTATTAGTTGGTATTGAGGGTATAGTCACCCCAATGATGGAATTCACACTCTCTCTACTAGTCAAAAACCTTTTGTGCATGAGGATGTCTACATGAGGTCATGTGTCACTCTGGCTCAGAGCCAATGATTCGAGATGAGGCATTACATCTTACTTGGGAATACATCCCCACAACATTCTTAGATTCTCCAACCAATTTCCAAGCCATTCTTCTTCATTTTAATTCTTCATTCCATATTGACATCAAACTTCCTTGGAACTTCAAACTTATTTAAAATAAATACAACACACTCAAAGTGTACTCAACAAGTTGGTTGTCATGGTCCTTGTATTTGATGGCATGCAGCCACGATTCCTATATCCTAGTCGGTCTGTATAACATTAAGGGTTCTGGAATCATTCACAAGGGTCCCTAAATATCTGTCTTATCCAGCCCCATATCTTCATCATAGGTTAAGGTTAAATGACATTTTTTCCCTATCAAAGGCATGAAACCCTCACCTATGCCTAACTCCAAATATCACCCTATCACTCATCCAAAAGCTTTGATACCACTTTCTCACAACCCACCCCAACTAGGACCCACTCAGATCAATAGTTAATATAATCATGCCCCCTAAATCCTATCTCTAATAGTTCATAGGTTAGCGACTAACACCGAGGGTGTCTTTCACTCAAATGAGAGGCATTACCCTCATAAGTTCCTGAAAAAATAAAATGAACCACCAATCCACTCTATATATATAGATAAATAAAAAAGTTACAATATGTGTACCCAAACCATCTCTACATAATAATGAATACAATATATAAAGTACAATGCATTAATGCCTTCTAGGATCCACTCTATCTACCCTAATAGAAACATCTCCAATCTCCAACATTCTATCCCACAAAACTTTTGAAAGTGGGTTCCCTAGACCCAAATTGAGATGTAATTTTATTACCACTACATGTATACAATTTTTTATATATACATGTTTTAATATTACTATAATAGTGTAGATACTTTTGCATCTAATATATTTATGGTAATGTCCTTATATTATGTGTCGTATCAAATGGTTATAGCAGATCATGGGCTATAATGATAACCTAGAGATACTATGAAAGTAATCTTAAATTAATGTTCTATAGTCTATATACATCATACTGACAGGACATAGATGATATGAAACTATCAGGTGTTGGGGGCTCATAATTATTGAGACTTATTCTCATGAAGTTCGCAGTTGGTCATCTCTAGTAGTTGAGATCGTGAGGACAGACCCACTAATAGGAACACCACATGTGTGAGGTGTCATTGGTTATTCCTATCTATAGACATGTGTAATGGTATCCTAACTTGATATCATTATCAATGTATTTAATTTGATTTTTTATTTTAATGCAAGGCGAAAACTATGGAAATGAATTTGTGGTGAGGTAGTTTGTGTTGGGTATGCCATTAGTGGAATGACATTGATTGAATGATCAAGATATGATTTGTCGCTTTCGAGTTGAGGATGAGTTATCTAGGGCCTAGTTGATTAGGATGGTAGTACCTTCATAAATACATAGCTATGGTAGTCAAAGGTAAGTCTATTCAGATAGATCAAAAAATAATAAAGCAAGAAAATGATGATGACACAAGTGTGCATCCTGCTTTATGAGATATTGATGACTAATAGGTTATAGTATATAGTGTGTGTTTGTATGTTTGTAGTCGTTGTTATGAATTTTCCTTATCTATTTATGAGAATTTATGGGTTGTTAGACCCCTCTCTTGGTCTGTGAATGTTATTCACTGCTATTGAGATACGGGCCTAGAGGTTCACACACAATAGCTCTTTGAAAATCTGCCCTTTTCTGTTGAATAGGAATATAGGAATTAGTGGTGCCCACTAAAAGGTCTAGGTATTATCCAAGTTCTATCAATCACCAGTGAATAAATAAATTCATTATTATTAAGGTAAATAATAATTGGTCTGAATTTATTTATTACATGTATTTACAAGTGATTAGGTAAATACAAAGATTAATATTATATGAAAAGATAATAATATAATATTCCAGGTTCGTTTAATATTATCAGGAGGTTCGAGTCGAGTAATGACTCAGGATTATCACATAATATATATTTAATATTACAGGTAAGTGATAAACTATAAATAATATTTATGGCATAGTTTAGTTTGTCATAAATATTTATTTATAATACTTCTTTAGTGGATATTTATTATATGGGGGCTAGGAGGCCTAATCAGGTAATATAGAAATCCACTATATAAGTGCAGAGATTCTCATTCCCATGATTCTATTCATTTTTTGGAATTGAGAGCTTCTATCTCCTCCTAATTTTTTTTAAGTTTGGGGTTGAGGCCTCATTTTATTATTAAAACAAATACCTCTTTTTGTCTGGGTAGAGGGAGATCCATTACATAGCCCAAATTCCCAAGGCCAAGTTTCCTGAATACTGGGCTTGAAATCCCTTTTTTGACCCAAAGGTCCCTTAGGTGTATAGTACTGCTACAGTACCCAGGCTTCTACAGTACCTGCTATAGTACCACCACCACTACAGTTCTTGATACAGTGCCTCCGCCATTACAATGTTGTGGCTGCTATAGTTTCTTCAATGCTACAGTGCCTGCAACATTAATGCTACAGTGCTCTGGAAATTTTTCCCTACCCAGATTCAATCCTAGGTCTTTTGGATGCCAATCAGGAGCCAAGTTTTTTTCTCGGATTGAGGATAGTGGATCATGGTGATTATCACTGCATCGAAGTGGTCTTCGGAGTTCCGCACTGGAACCTAGATTCTGAAAAATGGAACATGAGTAGATTAAGAATCATGTTTGGATGATCTGGAGGGATTCAGCATCAAATACTTCAAGCAACAGAAGCCAGAAACCTGCGACGGGCATGCATGCTTCGAATCAGTATGAGGTTTGCATTTTTTTTATACATGTGCTCTAATTAAACCATAAGGGATCCTCGTACTACACCAGGGATAGATCGTTAGAGATGATGGAGTTTCATCACTCTGTAGATTGAAAAAAATTAAATTCCCAGCCTACCAGCTTCCGTTGAGCGCTCCAGTACCAACAATTGGAATCATAGGATGCATATGGTTTTTCTGATTCAAGATAAATTAAATTGATCTAAATTTGAAATAGAGGGTGTTAAAATTGTTCCAATTAATCTGAACATGTGTTAATCCAATTTTGGATGGCCAATTTATGGGTATCTAGAAACCAATTGTGGATTACAATAATTATTTTTCAGATTTAATGATTTAGGATTTTAATTTATTTTGAAGAACATGTTATATAAATATATGTATATATTTATTCTTAGATATAACGGAATCTGGCCAAGCATCAATTGGAATCCAGTCATCGGATTTCTTCCAGGAGTGACTAAAATAATATAAAATATTATTTTATTTTATATTTATTGTATTTATTTATTTTGTGAATTATTTAATGAGCTCCAAAACTCTCAATTAGTCAGGTGTAGAAATTTTTATTTTCTACATTTCAAAATTTAGGTGACATTTCAATAAAAGACAAAAAATTGGTTGTAGACCATGACCCTTGGTCTTCCTCCCTCCTTGCATAGTCGTCCCTTCTCTATATGCTACTTGCATAGAGCCCCTCCTCCCTAGTTCTCTCACCGGTGGCCTCCTTCCTCCATGTTCTTAGATGAACCCCATGGAACCTCCCCTTCTCTCCCTCTTGGTCAACACCTTGCACACCATCTACTTGGACACCATCCAGAAGCCACCAGCTTCTGGTCTATTATGGAACACCACCGCTGGCCAGGTCCAGGAAGCTCAGCCAGCCACCACCTCCACTCGGATCCTCACCTATGACCTGCATCGCTCCTAGCCGTCCACACAAGCATTATTTCATATCGCCTCATCAAACATCCAGGAGACCTCGCCGCACCGAATCCAAGCCATGGGTGCAGCCGTGTAACGCTTCCCTTTCCCCTCCTTCATCATCAGTGGGTCACTCTAAGCCATAACCAAGAACCCATCAACCCTTGCATCTCTTCCCTCTAAGGGTTTTTTCAGTAGTTACTGGTCCAACAGTAGGCTACCATGTTGATGGTAGGACCTCATGATTGGGATATCACCCACCAGACTTCCAAAACCCACGTTCCCTAGCCCCACCGAGCCTATCGTCGGCGATCTGTATGTTTCCCACATTGTTTGTGAGATACATAATGCATCAACGAAGTCCCCAGGCCTAAGGTAACCTTTTTATGGGTCCAATCAGACCCATTTTTCCCCGCTAAAGGGTTAGAACAGATTTTCCTGACATGGAATGGGTCTAGGAAAGTCTTCCTAGGCTAGAATACCCCTACATGAGGATTATTAGGCCCAAATAGGCCATCGGGGCTACGACCAAGTTCGATAAGGTTCGTGGTGTGGTTTTCGGGCCCGGTTGATATTAATAATTTTAAATAAATTAATTTGATTAATTAAATTTTAATTTTTAAAATTTAATTAATTAAAATTAATTTTGGGTTTAAATTTTATAAATCCAAAATATTAATTTAATTTGAGCAGTAAATTAAATTAATAGTTTTAATTTAATTTTTAGAATTAAAATTAAATTAAAGATGGAACCAGTAAAATAAATTATTTAAATTTATTTAAATTCATTTAATTTATTGATGCACCCTCGTACTATATAAATTTATCATAGTATAATTTTATTGCGCATTATTTTTATACCGACTGGTCTTGAGCTAGTGATCGACCTGTTCATGTCTAGTTTTTAGTTATTTAATTATTTATTCATTCCATGAGATGATTGTAATAAATAAGTAGATAAATGATGGTTTTCATATTGTTTTATTTTAATTCAAATATGTATAAGGCTATGTGCATCTAATGCACTTATTATATATTACACCCTAGACTCTCTTTCCTGCGTACGAGTGTATTTGTATAAAGATGATGGAATTATAATACGTAAATCTCACCAAGTCGAGGTGGTAACCCAAATGAGAAGTGAGTACATTGCACTGGGGGCGAACTGCAAAATGAGTCAGGAGTCAACTCAGGTATGTAACCCCTTAGGTCAAGATTGATCTGTTGTGGATTAATCATAATTAGATTCTCAAGAACAGTTGAATTGAATGTTTTTTCTTTATGTATTGTTTATTTTTTTATTCAAGTGCATGATTATTATTTGATCACATAAAATAATAAACAAGATAAAATGTATAAATATGCAATGAATATTTTTCTATTTCATGTTCAGTTGTGAGCACAACAACCTAGTATGAACATATTAAATATAAATGGATTATATTATTCAAGAAATATAAAAATTCCTCAAAGATATATTAAGTCTTACAGCCTTCCATTACTCACATTTGAAAAAAACATGGTGTTTGGGGTGCTCATCAGCCATAGTTGAGAGTGCCTCTTACTACTGGGGTATTATCATGAGAGTATTGAGCCGACTTAACTAAAGTGGGTAGCCAAGGATTAGTTATAGCTAACTTTTTATCACTTTATAGGAAAGGAGTTGAGGGAATCAAGTTATTATTCCAATAAGCTAGGACTTTACTCAACATATCAACGAACTGCCAGTTTAATTTGTTGGCTAGCCTAGTGCTTACCTTGAAACCCTCCAACCAGTGGTGTAACCATAGATTATATACTATGAGGGAGGTTTTGAGGATCCTTGCCACTATAATACTCAAGAGGATAAGTATTCTTAATGTAATAGTGAGGGCTATTAAGGTTCTATAAAATAATGGGATATATTTAAATGATATAATAATTAATTAATCATAAATGTAGAAAAGGTAATCAAGATAAAGTACTGACTGCTACTATTTATCTATTGTATATCTAAAATGGAAATCACCAACACCACAAGTATATTATCACTATAATCTATTTTTAATAAAGAAAATATCATGATTGACAATAACTTCCTTGAATGGTACAAGAACTTGTGCATAGTATTACTCCAATAAATGAAGTTTTATGTGATGGAATATTCAGTTCCTACTGAGCATCCTCAGGGAGAAAGCGAAGAGGGTAAAGAAAAATAGAAGAAGCATGTAGATGATGCACTAGATGTTCAGTGCACTATGTTGTCATCCATTTCCAGTCAGTTAAAAAAATCATGAGGACAAGGATTCCTACAAGATGCTAACCCATCACTAAGAATTATATCAGGAGAGATAAAGATAAGAAATTTATGAGATTTTATATGCCCTTTATAGGTTTATGCTAGTAAAAGAAAATAAATTAGGAACTTGTGTGATCAAGATGATTGGGTACTTTGAGAATCTTGAATCCCTTGGGTTCAAATTGAATCAAGAATTATCAACGGATCTCATTCTTTCCTCTTTACTACCAATATTTTTTACTTTAATTATCAATTATAACATGAATAATATGAAAAAGTCTCTCCTGGTCCTTTTGGATCTTGTTCACCAATCTAATAAGGTTATAAAGAAAACAAATTTTTCAATCCATATGGTGAACAAAATAAATAAGGTCAAGGAAAAGGGGTCAAAGGAAAAATCAAGTCTAAAGACACCAATACACCTTCCTTCCAAGAATCCAAAGATACAGTGGAAGAGAAATGAGCAGGAAGTTGTCTACTTTTTTGTGGAAAAAAATGCCACTAGAAGAAAAATTGCAGAGTTGAGAAGAAGAATCAAGGTTACGCTTCTACTTTGGGTATTTTTTCATTGAATTCAATATTACCTTATTTTCAAGTTAGATATTGGATGTGGCATGTGTATCACAAGTATATATTACTATACGTGAACCAAGTAGATTCAAGAATATTGCAAGAGGTGAACTGGATCTCCAAGCTACATATGGTGCGAGTTGTTGTTCATATATTGTCTCAAAAATACTCTGTGTTAAATGTTGATTTTTATGTTCACAAATAACCTTGTTTTTTTTCTAATAAATTTACATTAAGTATATTTTAGGAATTTATATCATGTTTTTATCTTTGAAGGAATGAAAAGTTATGGGATGTGTTATAGAAACACTCTTCAAACCCTATGTTCGATAAAAGAATGTATGGATCATAATCCCTATGTTACGCTGAATAGTTCACGTATGGATCATCATCCTTGTGATGGATATTAAACACATGGATCAGTAACCCTATTTTTGGTAAATTGAACATATGTTTAATCAATGCTACATTTGTAATGAGCCTTGCACTGAAAGGATGAACGTATGGATTCTCATCCCTATGTTACTTTTTTTCTCTACGTTACGCATGAAGGAAAGTATGGTTAAGGGACCATACATTGGAAGAAACCCTACGATACGCAAAAAAAACCATGCTATGTAAAGGAACCCTACACTACGTAAAGGGACCCTGTGCTATTCAGTTGAACCCTACATTTGACTATTCAATAGTGAAGTTTTAAAGCGGTGTTTTTATTTTATATTCATGAAAAAATCCTAAAAAAATTACAGGATAATTAAAAGCTTATCTACAACTAATTAAAAGATTGTTGGGATTGATTTAAAGAATAATATTCATCGGAGAAAATAATTTATATTCTTAAGGGAAGTTATGAATCCCCTAGTCAATTCAGATTTGAATTTTCACAGTATTTGAGGAAATTTTATTAGATCTATTCAACTGAAAGAAATATATTTATATGAACAAATTATTCTCAAATAAAAATATAATGTCTTTGATATATGTGATACCGGTGATATAAGATACATAAAAATCACAAACACATTTGTGTTCTTGTTAATATATTTTACAATAATTCTGCAACGAATGATCAATTATAAGGCTACACTTTGATGACATACATATTTCAAAACTCATGTTATTTTAATATTACTGATGTTGTTTGTTGATATTCAAATTGAATATCATTTTCAACCAGTATTGTTTTAGAATTATTCTTTCTTCAAGAATTTCATTTCTGAAGAAGAAGATCCATATACTGTTAATTTCTACTGCTGTAATTGTGAAGATAAAATTGAACCATCAACAAATCAAACTCTTTTGATTTATTGGAATATCAACTGATCGTACTCAGTTTTGGTTTAAGTATTATCTTATTTTACTAAGTTTTGAAAAATTATTTCCCTATAAAATAACCAGAAGGATCTGTTTATAATTTTTTGTAAAGGTGTCAACTGCCTACACTCAATTGTGGATTTAAAGGTCTAGTGATAAGAGGACCTTTATAGTTAAATTCACCAATCTCGCAAAGAGAGAATTGGTGGAGTGGATTAAGGGATATTTGTTCCCTGAACTACTATAAAATTATTGTGTTTATTATTTATATTTATCAGTTGTTCATACTCATTATAGAAGATAACACTGCACATCTGTATAAATTACTAAGAGATTTATAAACTAGAATCTGTCAAGATTTTCAAAAAGTCACAGTTCACCCCCTTCCCCCTCTTTTGTTATCTTTATATTATTCCAACCATATAATTGGTATCAGAGGTGATATTTTGGGACAAAGATATAGTAATATAAAAATAATAAGTTCAATACAAAGCAGATGCCAATGGTTGATCTGAAAGAAGGAAATTCTATGGTTTGTACTCCATGCTTTAATGGTGACAACTATGGATGCTGGAAATCATGAATGATTACGTATCTTAAGAATCTTGGATTAAAAGTCTATTCAAATATCATTACTTATTATGTGATTCCTGAAAAACTAGAGACTTGGACTATCGAAATAGAAGCTGAATATGACATCAATTCAAAGGAAATAAATGCTATTATTTATGGACTTGGACCTGATGAATTTAATTGAGTTTTGAAATGACCTATTTCCTATAAAATGTGTAAAACTATTATAGTTTCTTATGAAGGAACAGACAATATATGCCACGAAAAAGCAAAATTTTGACACCTTTAGAATTTTTTATGGAAAAGGCATAATGCAGATGAATGGAAGGTTAATAGATGTTGTTAACAATATTACTGCCTTGGGATATCCCATAAATCAATCTAATAAAGTGCTAAAATTACTAAAATTAATTCATTCTAAATGGAATATCATATATGTGGCTATTCGACAATCATCTCCTATCAAGAATTTGAAAATTAAAGAACATATTGGAACATTGATGATGTATGAAACAAAAATACAAGATGAAGCTAAAGATCAAAAGATTTTTTAAAAAGGGAAAATATTGCTCCCAAAGTGACATCTTAGAAGAACAACCAAAAAAACAAGAAGTCAAAACAAACAAAAATTCATACTCCTCAGATTCTGAAATGGAACTGGCATAGCTAACCAAAAAAATTATCAAATTCTACAAGAAGAAAAGTGGATTTATAAAATCCTTTAAGAAGGATAAATGAGAACCTTGAGAAGTGAGATGCTATGAATGAAAAAAATTGGGTCACATCAAACTTTATTTTCCTCAATTGAATATGAAATAAAGTGGATAGAAAATAAATATTAGAAGAATGTTGATTATGAGAATAAAGGAAAAAATATCCATGGGGGATATGTGGAGTGTATCTGAAGACTCCAACGGCTCTTCAAAATATAATTCAAAGAAAGATCCATAAAAACTGGAATCCAACGTGTGATTTATAGCTAAGGAATAAGAAGATGTTCAATCCTATTACTCTACTAATTCTGAAACTAGTAGTTTCACAAATGGTAAATTATCTTCCTATTGTACAAAGTTAGAAGAGAAATGTGATTCTTTATTAAAGTAACATAAATCATTGAAAAATATTCACAATTTTATTTTAGGTGAAAGAGATATAATGCTAAAACAACATCAATAATTAATTTAAAATTTTAATTCATATACATCACATTATATTGATCATGAAAAATAGTTAAAATAATTACAGGATAAAGTATAATCCTATAAAAGTTTTGATTTTGTTTTTACTAAATGAGAAAATACTCTCAATGATATTATTGGAAAGAATGTAATTAAAATAGAAAAAATGGAATAGGAAGAAAGGGTGAAAAACTAAAATTATATAAAAATTATTTTGTACCCAATTCAAAAAATTCAACCTACTATTATTCTGGAATAAAAGGTCATTACACTAACTTTTGTTACTTGAGAAATCCTCAAAATTAGTGGTATTAAAAAGGATTTTATTTCTAAAAGTATTTCTTAAGTAAGTGATATAAATTATGGAAAGATAAGGTAGATCTGGATTCCCAGATCTTTGCTCACTGACATTGATGGACCCAAGAAAATATGGGTACCAAAAAAACAAATTTTTAATTTCTTTTGCATAAAAAAGGTCACAGGAACAAAAAGGATATATGGTATATGGATAGTGGTTCTTCCAGATACTTGAGTGGAGACTCATAAAATTTCCATACATTGAATCAAATGGATGGAGGTCTAGTCACTTTTGGTGACAATGAAAAAGAAAATATTGTTGGATTTGGAACTGTTGGAGATTCAAAAACTATCTCAATAAACAAAGTATTTTATGTGAAAGGGATAAAGCAAAACCTGATAAGTATTTTTCAACTTTGTGATGATGGATTTTATGTTGATTTTTTTAACAATTCCTGCTTTGTTTTTTAAAATAAATTGCTTAAATTTATATCACTAATAGCTAATAATGTTTATACTCTGTATTTAAATTCCATGTGTAAACAGAAAGTGAATTATTTAACTGCTAAGAAAAATGAGTCATGGATTTGGCATGGAAGACTTTAAAATTTCAATATATATGTTTTATATAAATTATCTAATAAATGGTTAGTTTCTTATTTTCCTAGTCTTAAGTTTTAAAATGATAGATTCTGTGATGCATGTCAAATTGGTAAACAACACAAATCTTCTTTCAAATCAATTAAAAAAATTGATACATCTAAACCATTAGAAATTATCCACATGGATTTTTTTGTAACATCCAGAGTAGCAATCTTGGATGGTAAATTATATGTCTATGTTTTAGTTGATTATTATTCTTGATTTACTTGGGTATATTTTCTAAAACTCAAAAGTAAGGTATTCACTATTTTTGAAATTTTTTCTAAAATTGTTCAAAATGAAAAAGGTTATAAAATAATTTTATTAAGGAGTGATCATGGTGGAGAATTTGAGAATCAAGAATTTATTTCTTGTTGCACAAACTTAGGTATTAAACACACCTTATCTGCACCAAGAACACCTCAACAAAATGGAATTTTTGAAAGAAGAAATAAAACTATTTAAGAAATGGAAAGGACTATGATAGATGAATATAGCATTCCTACATACTTTTTGGGGAAAATCTGTAAGAACGACCTACTATATCATGAACAGAGTTTTAATAAGACCTATTTTTAAAAGGACACCCTATGAACTTTGGAATAACAAAAAACCTAAAGTAAATTAATTTAAAATATTTGGATGCAAGGTGTATATATTAAATACAAAGGAAAAACTTGGTAAATTTGATCAAAAACCTGATAAATGAATATTTTTAAGATATTTTAATACTTATAAATCCTATAGAGTATTTAATAAAAAGTCAAGGATTTTTGAAGAATTGGTTCATGTGAAGTTTGATGAAACTGGCCCTTTCAATAAAAATATGGATCAAACAGATGATATTACTTACTCTTTTGACAACATGAAACTTGATTCACAAAAATACAATTTTGAAAATAATATAAACAAAATTTAGTCTAGTTCAGAAAAACATGAAACTAAATAACCAAAAAGTGTCTTTCCTAAACAGTCAAGAACCTTAAAGACCCATCCTTTAGAAACTGTCATAGGATACCTAGACACCAGAATTAGAACTATAAGAAATGTATGAAACCTAGATGAATTTTATTCCTTTCTATCTCAGTTAGAACCTAAATATATTGAGAAAGTCTTAGAAGATGATATTTGGATTTTAGAAATGCAAGAAGAGCTAAACCAATTTAAAAGAAATGAAGTTTTGGAATTAGTATAAAGACCATCCAATTATCTAGTAATTGGAACTAAATGGGTATTTAGAAATAAATAGGATAATCAAGGGATCATAACCATAAATAAATCTAGATTAGTATCAAAATTATATAATTAGGAAGAAAGAATAGATTATGATGAAACTTTTTCCCCTGTATCCAAATTAGAATCCATTATAATCCTTTTAGCTTATTCGTATCATATGAATTTTAAATTAAATCAAATGGATGTTAAATATACCTTTTTAAATGTATATTTAATAGAGGAAGTTTATATTGAACAACCTTATGGTTTTGAAAACCATCATAAACCAAATTCTGTTTTTAAACTTGCTAAAGATATCTATGGCCTTAAACAAGAACCTAGAGATTGGTATGAAAGATTAAGTTCTTTTCTTTTAAAAAATAAATTTACTATTGGATTGAAAGATACAACACTTTTTAAGAAAATTTTTTGTTCTAATATTTTATTAGTACAAATTTATGTTTATGATGTTATTTTCGGTTCAAAAAATAAAAATGTTTGTAATTATTTTTCAAAACTATTGAAAAAGGAATTTGAAATGATTATAATGGGAGAATTGAATTTATTTTTGGGATTTTAGATTTATCTAAAATATTATGGAAATGTTTTAAATCAAAGTAAATATATAATTGATTTATTGGAAAATTTTGGACTTGAGAATAGCAAGACATATACAAATCCCGTGTGTACTAATGAAAAACTTAATTTGGATAAAGCTGGAAAACTAGTTGACAACAATTTATATAGAGGTATCATTGGTAGTTTTTATATCTTACTGCTAGTGGATTAGACATTATGTTTTCTATACGTTTATGTGCTATATTTTAATCAAATCTAAAATAATATCATCTTACTGTTGTTAAAATAATTTTTAGATATTTAAAAGGAACTAATTTTCAATCTCTTCTTTACCCCAAAACTTATGATTTTAATTTAAATCCATATTCAGATGTTCGATTTGGAGGATGTGGATTAGATATAAAAATCACCTCTAGAACTTTTCACCTTTTAGGAAAATATTTAGTATCATGGTTGAGTAAGAAAAAATGTTTAGTTTTCCTGTCAACATCCAATGCATAATATGTTTCTGCAGACAGTTGTTGTACACAAGTATTGTGGGTGAAAAACACTATATTGTACTTTGGACTAAATTTTAATAATATACCTATTTTATATGATAATAATGGTGCTATAAATATTTCAAAAAATCCAATAATTCATGCTAAGACTAAGAATATTGATATCAGGAATCATTTTTTAAGAGATCGTGTTCTTAAAAAGGATATAACTTTAGAATTTGTAAATATCAAATATCAATTAGGTGATATTTTTACTAAACAACTTCCCAGTTCAAGTTTGTATTTTATTAAGGTAGATTTAGGAATATTTCATTTTAAATGAATATTTATTATTTTATTTTGTTTTTAATCTATCTATTTTTATTTTAGGTAAAGTATATATGTTGTATTTAATTATTTATTGCTCTTTATTTTGATCAGTTGTGTATTAATTAGTTTTAAAAAAAATAATTTTGTTTCAATTTCTTTTTATTCGTCTTTTCAAATTAAAAATTAATGAGTACATTCTCAATCGACGTGAGAAATTTGTCTGCCTTCTCCCACGATTCTCTTTCATTTCCCTTCAGTTTATAGAGATTCTCTCATTCCATTTTACTAGAAACCTAAACCTTTGAATCTTCAATCATGAAACCTTTAGAAATGGAAACACTAGGAAGACCTGAAGATGATTATTTGGGTGCGCCTACTTACTCGCCAGTGAAGTATCATAAACTTATTCAAGGTAAAGTGATATATTTAAAGTATTTAAATGATACAAATATTTTGTTAAAGGAATCCATTATATTTTAAGGACTATATTTTTCTTTTTTAGATGGAAACACTCCTCTGATGTTTGATGTAGAAGTTAAAGAGTTCTATAGAAATTCTGAGTTCAGTTTTGGAATCAATGAAGACTCTATAATCTCTAAGATTTAGGATGATGAATTTTTTATTTCTTTAGTGGATATAACTAAGTTGTTATGGTGTACCCATGAGGGGGATTTTAATTTTGACTTAAGAAATATTGGTGATTCAAAATATAATTCATAGGACATTATTTTTTCTTTGTTTGGAACAAGATCTATCAAGAAAGCAATGAAAAAAGATCTTACTACTGATATAAAAGTCATGATGAAGTTTATTCAAACTAGAATTTTGCTGAGAACAGCTGAGTTATAGAAAGTCTTGTATCCATACATGTATGTTTTTTTTTCTATTTCTGAACCAAATTAGATTAAATTTCTATAATTTTATGATAAGGTATATAATTCATTGTTTTCAAAAAGAAGAAAAGATAGGCTTCTATCCCTATGGAAGAATTCTTTCCTTTTTATTGATCAAAAAATGAAAAATCAAAAATATGGATCTTGGATATAGATGCCATCATGCCAACATTATAAATGTTTGGACTATCAAGAAATTGGGATATATCTAGAGAAACTCATTCAATAGTCTTTTTCCTATTGGAGTTGAACAACAACATAAGTTGATGGAAGATACTCAGGGGGGTATAGGATGATACCATCAGTTGGTTCTATCAGACCAAGGCCTGATGAAGAATTCGAATCAAGACCTGAAGAGGGTGGAATTTTTCAAAGAAGAATAATAACAATCAACATTCATGAAGTTATGAATGAAGATGCAGGTATAGTTGAGCATGAGTCTCAACTGGATGAGAATATTGAGCAATAGGCTTATAGAGAAGAACAAAAAAGGGAAGATTTCTTTTCCCCTAAAATCATATCACTCATTTCTCCTGATTCTATTGTTTTATAAGGATCTTTATTGAGAAATATATTATAAGTTCACGAATATCCAAGTTTGGATGTGGTAAAGGATGGAAACCCTTCAATATATATTACTCCAGAGTCTTCTAACACTTATGATAAATCTATGATTCAAAAGTTCATTCATTTAGAGAACCAAAACTTGTCATTGAGAGAAGATTTAGAAGATTAAAAAAATAAATTTGAAGAACTCATAAGTTCTATAGTTACAAGAACTGAGATCTAAGCCCTTTAAACTCAACTTAGATAAATTCAAGAAAAATTGATTTATATTGGAGATCTTGAAGATATTATCACATATTTAGGTAGATAATTAAAATATTTGAAAATTAATCTATAAATAAGTATGATTTTGATGATTTGAAGCTTATGTTGGAAAGATAATTTAAATCTGTCAAGGATAGTCATCATGCTTCAACCTCTACACCTCAACCCACTTCTATTAACTTGATAAGGATATTTGAATCTATTACCACTAACTTGGCTTAATTCAATAATAGGCTATACACTCTTTAGTGTGACATTACACCTTTGAATATTCTTCTAGATTATTAGAGAGACTTGGTCAGTCAACTGACCTCTGATTAATCCTATTTGGGACTAGTCATTCATCAAGTTAGATATAGATTGATAGCCTCTGTTCAATCTGAAGAAACGGTAAATGAGTTTATTAAGGTGAATTTGGTGTAAAGCTTGAAAACTGAGAAAGATTCAAAGAAGTTTCTTAAAAAATGGATGTATTTCTTCAAAAATAATTTTTGGAGTCTTTTAGTGAAGCTTCTTGAAATTCATAATATTGTTAAGACTATTTTGCATTCGGCTTCAATTACTACCCATAGATATTCTGATCAATAAAACTAGTCAGAAAGAATCCCCTCATTTTGAAGACTTATTAAGTTTACTATGGTATGTATTCATAATTTTTCAAAACATTTGATCTGAATTTAACTATAATTTACATTAATTTTATATTTTTTGTGTTTTATATTGTTTTTTAATTTTATTTCTATGTTATTCATGTTCAAATTTCCACTGCCATATCACATATCTTATTTTTCTATCTAGTATACTATGACATTCATTTACAGTTCAGTGAAATATTAACAAGGGTTTTTATAATTTTCTCTTTAAAAATTTCTTTTTGATATCACAAAAATGGATAGAATATTTTAGAAAATCATATTTTTAGATAAATATCTTTTACATTGAAATAGTTATGTGAAATAGAAATAAGTTTTAGAATCTATAATACTTTCTTTAAATGTGTTTACAAATCCTATATTTTTTGTTAGTTATTTTATGGGTTTTCTGATCATCAAAAAGGGAAAGATTTTTGGGAATGTATTTTCTCAACAATAATCTGTGTTAAATATTAATTTTGATGCTCACAAATACCCTTGTTTGTTTTCTAATAAATTTTCATTAAGTATGTTTCAGGAATTTATATAATGTTTTAATCTTTAATGGAATGAAAAACTCTGGGATATCTTATGGAAACATTGTACAAACCCTAAATTCAATAAAATAATGTATGGATCATCATACCTAATCTATGATGAATAGTTCATGTATGGATCATCATCCCTATGCTGGATATTAAATGTATGGATCAGCAACCATACGTTAAAAAAATTGAACGTATGGTTAATAAATGATACATCTGGAATCAACCTTGTGCTGAAAGGATGAATGTATGGATTCTCATTCCTATGTTACGCACAAAGAAAATTATGGTTAAGGAACTATATGTTGGAAGGAACCCTACGCTACATAAAATAACCCTATTCTATGCAAAGGAAACCTAGCTACGCAGTTGAACCCTATATTTGACTATTCAATATCAAAGTTTTAAAGACATGTTTTTATATGATTTTCTTGCAATAGTATTGATAGAATTATAGGATGATTAAAAGTTTATATATGACTAATTAAAATCTCATTATGATTGATTCAAAGAATCCTATTCATTAGAGAAAATCACTTCTATTATTAATGAAAGTTACGACTCCTCTAGTCAATTCAGATTTGAATTTCTGCATTTGTTTAGGTGATTTTCTTAGATCTATTCAACCAAAAGAAAACTATTTATATGAATAAAGTATTATTGAATAAAAATATAATGTGTGTGATATATGTGATACCGGTGATATAAGATACATATAACTCACATACATGACTGTATTCTTTTTGATATCTTTTACATTACTATTGCAATGAATGATCAACTCTAAGGCTACACTTTGGTGGCATACATATTTTAAACCTCGTGCTGCTATAAGATTATTGTTTTTGTTTTTTTATATTCAAATTGAAGATCATTTGCAACCAGGATTACTTCAGAATTGTTCTTTCTTGAATAATTTCATTTCTGAATAAGAAGATCCATCTACTTTCAATTACTATTACTACAATTGTGAATATCAAACTGAACCATCAACAAATCAAACTCTTTTTATTTATTGGATATCAACTACTCATACTGTAACATCCCAAGTAAATAAAGAATATGAATTTTTCATATTTATTAATTTTTGAATTAAATATTAATTTTAATTTAAAAGGGTTTCTATGTTCGATAGCGTACCCGATACGCAACAACGAGTTTCTTTGAAATCTTACGTTGCACACTAATAATATATTATTATTTTAAACAGTAGTTAACTCCTAGCCATTGTATTGGTGGAAATGAATGAAACTAACTACAATATTATTATACATGTTTGTTAAATGTATTTACATTTATCCAATAAAATTTAGAGGCTTAAAATGTGAATGAATCTAATTTTAAGCATGATTTGCATTAAAAGGCCGATTTATCGCCTTTTAATGGAGAACCCTTTTTAAATCTAGTTTTGGTAAATTTAATACATTATATATGAAAAAATAAAATCCTTATTTAGAATTGGGACATAAAAGTTTACTTTGTGTAATTTTTTGGAATTTTTCTGATAAAGTTCATTTTTTAATGAATAGTGAAAAATATTGTATTTTAATTCAAAAGTGCCTTTTAATCTAATTTATTTATATGGTTAGATTATCTTTTTTATTGGTTTTAAAGTGAAATTAAAATATATTTTTACCATTTAATTCAATTTTGGTCATTTGAATTAATTTCACTTTGAAATTGGACATAAACAAGTATCAATCTTTTGATAGTTATTGTTTCTTAAAAACACGTTATTTGTTTTGATAATGGGAATTAATTTTAAAACTAATTAATGCCACTTATATGTTTTGAATTTGGAAAAATAGACATCATTTTTGAATTCGTAATATCAAATATATCTTAGGCTGAATTTTTGGTATTTTTCTGAAAAACTTCAATTTTTGATGAATAGTGAAACCACTTAGTGGTAGTTAAAAAAACTGACTTTTTCATTTAAATGAAATTTTACCATTTCCGTGAATTTAATTTCAAAAATTCAACATACATGGTTTTTATCAAGAAGTAAAATGTGGTTCAATAAGATGAAAATAATTTTTGGTGAATAGTAACTTTTGACTTTTATTTACCGTGGTTAAAGGTAAATAAGGTAATTCAAGGTAAAAAGAATATTATAATAATTCAAAATTACCTTAACACTTTTCCAAACCTTATTGGTTGAGTCATTTACGACCATGTGAATCTTTGGGTCGATTTTGGGACCCCATTGAGCCACTTGGGAGTGATAATAACAATTTAGATTAATTAACTTAAAGTAAAGGCAAAAATGACAAAAGAAAATATATTTTAGTAAATTAATTTTTATATGGTGTTATATAAGTCATATTTTCAACTATAAATATTCTTTATAAATCTAAAAATATTTCCTACATGATAGTATTTTTTTATAATTTTTAGACATCAAATAATTTAAATTATCTGTAACACAATAATGATGTAGTGTTTACCTTATTAATAAATCATTTAAATAAATAAGATTATAATGATTAAAATATTATCCAAAACCTATCCAATTCCTATTGGATGATTTTATTTATACCTTTCGTCATCTTATCTTTGACTATAATGATTTTTGGACCATTAGAAACAAAATATAAATATATAATAAAATAATGTTTTCACACTTTCTTAAAGAGCCCCTCCTCTCCCTTATAAAAGGAGACCACTTATAACCAATTCCACACACCTCTCAAGACTTTTGGCTCATCCAAACTCTACCTAATTAATCTCCCTACATCCCTCTCCTCCTATTAGATTCCTTAACTCAGGCAGAAGGAATTTCAAGAAGTCCTTTGGTTCAAACCAAAGGGAGTTACCCAAATTAAAGGTAACGGTTTCTCTTAATTTGTTTTCTTTTATTTTACTTCTACAACCCTTAAACTCTTTTATTCATTTATTTTGTAACAAAACCAGTATCATAAATATACTAGGATTTTTTTATTAGAAGTATTCTAACTACACTTACACACACCTTCATCTAATGGATGAAGAACATAATGTTTCTGTGGATGGAAAACTAACGCCTCACGAAACGATGATTGTTCAAATATCTCCAACCGGCTCTCATGGTAGCCATTATGATGGAAATATATTTATATATGATATATATTATGTTTATGTTTATGTTTTCTTTATACTTCTGTATTTTCCATTTATATCATGCCTTTATGGCTTTCATAGTGGGTAAATACGATAATCTCATTTGAGGAAGCGTGGACTACCGCCCCCTCAAAGTGATGTGACTCGTTAATGCCTTATGTGGGATGTATAAAAGATATAGTTAATGATATTATTTATTATATTATACTGGAATTATAATATACCTATGTATCATTATGTTTTAATTCCATTAAAATAAGAAATAGAAATGAAAGTAGCGTTCATGTGTACGTACAGCGTATCGTCTCCATGAACGGTGCATTTCATTTCTTACCTCTAAATGTTATGTACTATTATAAATAAATGTATATACTTGATATATATGATATATATGATATCTAAATCATTAATATCATTCTTTATATAATGAACCTTTTACCACATGAACAACATGTAATTATAAGAAGTCCATTTTTGACTCAAGTACCAAATATCGACAAAACGAACATTATTAACTTAAATGATTACATAATGTTTATAACATGGTAATAAGTGATATAAAAGGAATAATAAACTTGAAAAAGTTTATTAATCAAGTATAAATTAACTTTAGTTTATTATTCAGGAGATTAAATAACGATCGAGTCAAGTCGGACACGGGGTAAGGGATTTCTTATCTCACTTTTAATTCTGAAAGATTTCCATTGTTCGCCAATTATTTATTTCATGTGGTGTAATGTGTACTGGAATTGATATATATTATGATGATTATCTTTATATTCATGGTATTATGTTATTAATTTTTTGGTTATTAACTTTTGGTCATACGACTCGATTTGATTACAATGAAGTAAGAGTTTTTCATCTCACTTTTTATTCCCGTGAGATTCATGCTATATTTGCCACTATTTCCTTTTGTGTGGTGTTGGTACTACCCATTATTGTACTCTTTGTGTAATATACTTTCATTTTTGAGTATTTAAATCTTCATTTTATGATCCTTCTTTATGTGGCGTATGTTTTGTACGTTACCAAATCGTTAAGGAAACCTTTCACCCTCTTCTATTTAAAAGACTTCTTTTTATTATGTCTTTTAATTTACATCTTATTATGTTTGGATATGTTCTTTTATATACCCATTGATTTAAACTTTATTTACAAGTGATTATATACCCTTTTTATCTTATCAACTCATTTTCTGAATTTTAAAGTGACGCTGTTATGCTGTCAAATTTTTTATAAGGGAACTTCTTAACCCAATTTCAATTCTTTGGGTTCAACTTGTACTTATTGAATATGTCATACAATGAATATGTGTGAATTACCTATGATTGTTTTACACTTAATATCAACTTATATTGGGTGTATTTATATTTTTCACACATAATTATTTGATTGATTTATCCTTAATTTAAGGATACCATCTTTATAAGGGATTTCATCTCAATTTACATTTCCATTGAGACTTCATTGTTGTTATGCACCAATTCACTCTTATATGGTTTATATACAGTACTTTGATATATTATATCATGAATACCTTTATTCTCATGATATTATAAAGTTATGATTAAATGTTATTCTTCAATTATTTGTATTCAAGTGTCTCTCTTTTTGTTAAAAAACTCTTTAACTAAAATATCGTTTTAAATATTTTAAAGATTTATTCTTCTAAATATTTATCATTAATGTCCATGTTTTCAAAATGGGTTTTAGGATTTATTTATATGGACATTAAATTTTTAAAATGATAATTCATTTAAAATCTTTAAAGTGGTATGGGACACTTTGATTCAAAAATCTCTTTTTAAATGGTTTTGAAAATGATTTGATAAAACATTTTTTATTTCAATATCTTGATTTGATATATTAGAATGTGGAAATGTTATCTTTCCTTTATACATGTGTTATATGTTATTATTATGTTATGGTTATTGGTCATTGTTTACGTATACGGGTGGTTCCGTGATAAACCTAGGGTGGGTGAGCCCGAGATAGCTCTCCAATGCATTGGGTAACGTGACGGAGGTAAATGTGATGTTTCTCCTAAGAGATTTAGGGAATATACTGTGATGGGTATTCCAAGTGTAACTCCCTATGTAGATATGATAGCTACAATGTAAGTTTGATATGGATGCCATAACTAACCTTTATGATTTATGATTTGTGTGTGTTATTCATAAATCTTATGATTTGATAAGGTATGTTATGATTGAAAAGTATTGTTTAATAGATTTGTATTTATTTTTGGGCTAATGTTTTCCTTCCTTATTTTATAACCCTTACTGAGCTTTTTATGCTCATCCCAAGTTTTTTGAAATGTTTTCCACAGGACTTAAAGATGAATAGGTTCAAGGATGGGATCAAGGAAAATTCATGTTGTCTAAAACATGGAACTAGTCATGTGTATTTTTAAGAGTTTTTATTTTATGAAAAAAATGAATACTAAGTAGTAGTGTCTACTTGTAATATTAAAGTTATTATGTAATATTTATGGCCTAATTATCTAAAAATATAAACCAAAAAAGATCCTCAATGTGAATTATTCATTTAATTCAAGATTATGTAATGTTTAAGGCCAGGTCCTTATAGTTGGTATCAGAGGTCGGTTTAGATAACTTTAGAGGTTAGGGAATTCTTTAAGCTTAAGTGACATTGCCATAATGGTTAGGATATCAGAAAGAGTCATAGTTTTTTTTAGATAAAGTTAATGAGTTTAAGATAACATGAATAAGTATATCTTAGCGTTTACCCTCCTCATAAGATATTATATGATGATTTTACTGAAATACTCACACTGACCTTTTTGGTTTTAGTAAATGGATGGATCTAGTAGGCACCAAAGTAACAGTGGATGTGAAGAAAATCGTGATGGTTTTCTGAATGAGAAACTGAATGATATGGGAGATTCAATAAGAACACTTGTGTTTATTCTCAACCAACTATCTGGAGTCATTATTGACCACTTGAACCTTGGTGATTTTTATAAGGCATCATATATGTGAAAAACAAACCCCCATGGAAGTTTAGGTAATAATCATAAAGGTATGTATGTTCAAAAACCTATGTGTCAAATATGTGGAAAGAAACACCTAGGAAAATGTTTCAAAGGGATAGAAAGATGCTATAGATGTGGAAATGAAGGTCATAAAGAAAGAACCTGCCATGGAAAAAGGAAGCATCTAGTTGACTCTAGGAAAGGGAAAGAAGTCCTTTTCGAGGGATCAATTGAATGTTTTAAATGTGGTTTGCATGGTAATTATGCAAACACATGTCCTAAAAAGAATTTTTGGGAATGGGATCACTAGGATCATACAAATATTCATTTACCAATACCTAATTCCATTCTGATTGAGGATGAAGAAACTGACAATGACCAATGAAAGGTATGGATTATTTCCTAACATATGTTTTCCTATTATTGAAATCTTAGGATATGATTCATGATTTTGTTTGTAGGAAAGAATTATTTCAGAATAAGTTGGAAAGGAATGGTTAATGGATCATGAATAATGTTGAATGAGTAAGAAGTCAACCTATAAGGGATTCAAGAGTTATGGTAGAATTTAGGATAGTGAAATGCTTAAAAGTATTAAGGCTCTTCTGATGATGGGATTACATTAGAAGACTTTTTATAGTATGTGTAACCCTGATGTTTGATATATAAAAATTTTATTCAAGGAATAATTATCTTCTCTTTTGTGGATATAGTTATAAAGAACCATTTAGTTTTATATGATCCTTGAATTTGAGGCAATTACCGGTTAATACATTTTGGGATGCAAAACAAAAGTTATTAGATAACCTTTGTGGTTAAAATATGTTATGGTTATTTTTGATGAATTTATCTCTTTTTGGGAATGTTATAAAATTATGTAGTTTTTGAAAAGGGACAACACGCAAACTGTGTGACAACCCGTCGCGTCAGACGAAGTTGTGGGAATCAAACCCACAACCAAAGTGCGGCTGATATTTATCACCTACCACTGGACTACGTGAAGTCCCTGGTCAGTATAACTAATTATTTTTAGTTAGATGATCTTATGAATCAGGAATAAATTTATTTTGGTTTATCTATGGAAATGATTAACCTATCATTGGGGATATGTGATTAGGTTAATTACTTTTCAGTATGAGACTTTAAGAGTAACTGATGTTATTTGGAGATAAATGTTAAGATTTACCTTGGAAGACTATGTGATTAAATACTTTAGATATTTGGGTTTCAATCTTAGTTTGGATTAATTTAAAGAATTTTAAGGATAACTGTTTATTTAATGGTATTTCTTGAACCTTGGGTTCTTTTTGTTTAATTTTGGAGATTAAGAGTAGTATTTATTTTTATAAAGGATTATCCTTTTGGCGATTATCTGATCTTGTACTAACAATTTTGGTTTTAGTTGATGTCTAAATACAAGGTAAATAGATAGTTATCCTTTTGTGGATTATGTGATTATCTATAAGATGATTCTTGTGCTTTTTATGTTACCAAGTCTTTTTTAATGCTCATCGTTTAGAGAAATAATTAGTTTTGGTAGAAACTTATTAAAAGATGAAACTCTACTTGAAGGTAAGTATATTTCCTTACGTTTTTATTCTATGTAGAAGATGAATTACTCAAAATTATGAAAAGGAGTGTAAAAAAATGTTTTTGGTTTACATTTCCTATTGGGTAATCAAAGTCCGTTTACACACATCATAAGTTTGTGATTTTCTTGTGGTTAACTTTCTCCTAATCATGTTTCCTATCACTCTCCATCAGAACTTGACCCTTTGTTTTCTCCTCCATATCCATGTTTTCATGAAATCTTAGTATGGTTTAACTCATGTGACCATTGTACTTCTCTTTCTTTCTTTTAAAGTGATAGTTTTACTGACTCTTATTTCCGATATGGGACTTTCAATAAAGTTTCCGAGCCCAAATTTTAAAATTGCGAGGACACAATTTCCAAAAAAGGGGAAGGATTTAACATCCCAGGTAAATAAATAATATGACTTTTACATATTTATTAATTTTTGAATTAAATATTAATTTTAATTTAAAAGGTTTTCTATGTTCGATAGCGTACCTGATACGCAACAACGGGTTTCTTTGAAATCTTACGTTGCACACTAATAATATATTATTATTTTAAACGGTAGTTAACTCCTAGCCATTGTATTGGCGGGAATGAATGAAACTAACTACAATATTATTATACATGTTTTTTAAATGTATTTAAATTTATCCAATAAAATTTAGAGGCTTAAAATGTGAATGAATCTAATTTTAAGCATAATTTACATTAAGAGGCTTATTTATTGCCTTTTAATGGCGAACCCTTTTTAAATATAGTTTCGGTCACTTTAATACATTCTATATAACCAAATAAAATCCTTCTTTAGAATGGGGACATCGAAATTTACTTTGTGTAAATTTTTGGAATTTTTCCGATAAAGTTCATTTTTTTAATGAATAGTGAAAAATATTGTATTTTAATTCAAAAGTGCCATTTAATCTAATTTATTTATATGGTTAAATTATATTTTTAATTGGTTTTAAAGTTAAATTAAAATATATTTTTACCATTTAATCCAATTTTGGTCATTGGAATTAATTTCACTTTGAAATTAGACACAAAAAAAATATCAATCTTTTGATAGTTATTGTTTCTTAAAAACACGCTATTTGTTTTGATAACGGGAATTAATTTTAAAATTAATTAATGACACTTCTATGTTTTCAATTTAGAAAAATAGATACAATTTTTGAATTCGGAATATCAAATACAGATTAGGCTGAATTTTTGGTATTTTTCTGAAAAACTTCAATTTTTGATGAATAGTGAAACCACTTAGTGGTAGTTAAAAAAACTGACTTTTTCATTTAAATGAAATTTTACCACTTATGTGAATTGAATTTTGAAAATCCAACATACATGGTTGTTATCAAGAAGTAAAATGTGGTTCAATAAGTTGAAAATAATTTTTGGTGAATAGTAACTTTTGACTTTTATTTACCGCAGTTAAAGATAAATAAGGTAATTCAAGGTAAAAAGAATATTATAATAATTCAAAATTACCTTAACAATTTTCCAAACCTTATTATTTAAGTCATTTAAGACCATAGGAATATTTGGGTCTATTTTGGGACCCCATTGAGCCACTTGGGAGTGATAATGACAATTTAGATTAATTAACTTAAAGTAAAGACAAAAATGACAAAAGCAAATATCTTTTAGTAAATTAATTTTTATATGGTGTTATATAAGTAATATTTTAGATTATAAATATTATTTATAAATATAAAAAGATTTAATACATGATAGTATTATTTTTTTATAATTTTTAGACATCAAATAATTTAAATTATTTGTGACACAATAATGATGCAGTGTTAAACTCATTAATAAATCATTTAAATAAATAAGATTATAATGATTAAAATATTATCCAAAACCTGTACAATTACTATTGGATGATTTTATTTAGACCTTTAGTCATCTTATCTTTGACTATAATAATTTTTGGACCATTAGAAACCGAATATCAATATATAATAAAATAATGTTTTCACACTTTCCTAAAGAGCCCCTCCTCTCCCTTACAAAATGAGACCACTTCTAACCAATTCCACGCACCTATAAAGACTTTTGGCTCGTCCAAAATCTTCCCAATTAAGCTCTCTACATCCCTCTCCTCATACTAGAATCCTTACCTTGGGAATAAGCCACTTCAAGAAGTCCTTTGGTTCAAACCAAAGGGAGTTACCCAAATTAAAGGTAACGGTTTCTCTTAATTTGTTTTCTTTTATTTTACTTATCCAACCACTAAAATCTTTTATTACTTTATTTTGTAACAAAACCAGTATAATAAATATACTAGTATGTTGTTATGAGAAGTATTAGAACTACACTTACACACACCTTCATCTAATGGATTAAGAACATAATATTTCTGTGGATGGAAAACTAACGCCTCACGAAACGATGATTGTTCAAATATCTCCAACCACCTCTTATAGTGGCCATTATGATGGAACTATATTTATATATGATATATATTATGTTTATTTTTTTTATGCTTCTGTATTTTCCATTTATATCATGCCTTTATGGTTTCCATAGTGGGTAAATACGATAATCTCATTTGTGGAAGCGCGGACTACCACCCCCTCAAAGTGATGTGACTCGTTAATTCCTTATGTGGGATGTATAAAAGATAGATTTAATGATATTATATATGATATTATACTTTAATTATAATATACATATGTATCATTATGTTTTAATTCTATTAAAATAATAAATATAAATGAAAGTAGCGTTCATGCGTACGTACGGCTTACCGTCTCCATGAACGGTGCATTTCATTTCTTACCTCTAAATGTTATGTACTATTATAAATACATGTATATACTGGATATATATGATATATATGATATATAAATCATGAATATCATTCTGGATATAATTAACCTTTGACCACATGAACAACATGTAATTATAAGAAGTCCATTTTTGACTCAAGTACCAAATATCGACAAAACGAACATTATTAACTTAAATGATTACATAATGTTTATAACATGGTAATAAGTGATATAAAAGTAATAATAAACTTGAAAAAGGTTCCTAAGAAATTATAAATTAAATTTAGTTATTTATTCATGAGATTAAAGAACTATCGAGTCAAGTCGGACATGAGGTAAGGGATTTCTTATCTCACTTTTAATTCCGAAATATTTCCATTGTTCACCACTTATTTATTTCATGTGGTGTAATGTGTACTAACATTGATATATATTATTATTATTATCTTTATATTCATTGTATTATGTGATTAATTTTGTGGTCATTAACTTTTGGTCATATGACTAGATTTGATTAAAATGAAGAGTTTTTCATCTCACTTTTTATTCCCGTGAGATTCATGTTATATTTGCCACTATTTCCTTTTGTGTGGTGTTGGTACTACCCATTATTTTACTCTTTGTGTAATATAATTTCTTTTATGAGTATTTACATCTTCATTGTATGATCCTTCTTCATGTGGTGTATGTTTTGTACATTACCAAATCGTTAAGGGAACATTTCACCCTCTTCTATTTAAAAGACTTCTTTTTATTATGTCTTTTAATTTACATATTATTATGTTTGGATATGTTCTTTTATATCCCCATTGATGTAAAATTTATGTCCAAGTGATGAGATACCCTTTTTATCTTATCAACTCATTTTCTTAATTTTAAAGTGACGTTGTTAGGCTGTCAAATTTTTACAAGGGAACTTCTTAACCCAATTTCAATTCTTTGGGTTCAACTTGTACTTATTGAATATGTCATCCAATTAATATGTGTGACTGACCTCTGATTGTTTTACACTTAATATACACTTATATTTGGTGTATTTATATTTTTTACACATAATTATGTGATTGATTTATCCTTAATTTAAGGATACCATCTTTATAAGGGATTTCATCTCAATTTACATTTCCATTGAGACTTCATTGTTGTCATGCACCAATTCAATATTATATGGTGTATATACTGTACTTCGACATATTATATCATTAATACCTTTATTCTCATGATATTATAATGTTCTGATTAAATGTTATTCCTCAATTATTTTTATTCAAGTGTCTCTCTTTTTGTTAAAAAACTCTTTAACTAAAATATCGTTTTAAATGTTTTAAAGATTTATTCTTCTAAATATTTCTCATTAATTTCCATGTTTTAAAAATGGGTTTTAGTATTTATTTATATGGACATTAATTTTTTCAAATTATAATTCATTTAAAAGCTTCAAAGTGGTATGGGACACTTTGATTCAAAAATCTCTTTTTAAATGGTTTTGAAAATGAGTTGATAAAATATTGTTTATTTCAATATCTTGATTTGATATATTGTAATGTGGAAATGTTATAATTCCTTTATACATGTCTTATATGTTATAATTATGTTATGGTTATTGGGAATTGTTTACATATATGGGTGGTTCTGTGATAAACCTAGCGCGGGTGAGACCGAGATAGCTCTCCAATGCATTGGGTAACGTGACGGAGGTAAACGTGATGTTTCTCTTAAGAGATTTAGGGAATATACTGTGATGGGTATTCCAAGTGTAACTCCCTATGTAGCTGTGATATCTACAATGTAAGTTTTATATGGATTCCATAAGTAACCTTTATGATTTATGATTTGTGTGTGTTATTCATAAATCTTATGATTTCATAAGGTATGTTATGATTGAAAATTATTGTTTAATGGATTTGTATTTATTGTTGGGCTAATGTTTTCTTTCCTTATTTTATAACCCTTACTGAGCTTTTTATACTCATCCTAAGTTTTTTGAAATGTTTTTCACAGGAATTAAAGATGAATATGTTCAAGGATGGGGTCAAGGAAAAGTCATGATGTCTAAAACATGGAACTAGACATGTGTCTTTTTAAGAGTTTTTATTTTATGAAAAAAATGAATACTAAGTAGTAGTTTCTACTTGTAATATTCAAGTTGTTATGTAATAGTTATGGCCTAATTCTCTAAAACTCTAAACTAGAAAAGATCCTCAATGTGAATTATTCATTTAATTCAAGATTATGTAATTTTTAAGGATGGGTCCTTATACGTACTCAATTATGGTTTAAGTATCAGATTATTGTACTAATTTGTGTATAATAGGTTCCCTATAAAAGAACTAGAAGGCTCTATTTAGCCTTGTTTGTAAAGGTGTCAACTTCTGTCACTCGGTTGTGGATTTGGAGGTCTGGTGATAAGAAGACCTTTCTAGTGAAATTCACTAATCCCATAGAGAGAGAATTGGTGGAGTGGAATAGGGTTTATTTGTGCCCCAAACCACTATAAAATTGTCATGTTTATTCTTTATGTTTATCTGTTGTTCATACTCATTATATAAGAGAACATTTCATATTTTCATAAATTTTTGAGAGGTTTACAAACCAAAATATGTTGAAATTTTCAAAAATACATAATTCACCCCCCCCCCCTCTTGTGTTATTTTTGTATTATTCTGAACAAGCACGAGTCTTGAAGCCTTGGTAGTGGGATACTATCACTTAACTTTGCCTAGTGGTTTGGTTCTAGTATTGAATAATTGTTATTATATACCCTCTATAATTAGAAAAAGAATCTCAATTTCATGTTTGGAAACTAAGGGATTTTATTTCAAGTTTGGAAATAAATGTTGTCTCTTTTATAAGGATAACATGTGTTATGGTATGGAACATATTAACAATGGTTTATATATACTTAAACTTGAAAACTTGGTAATGAAAATCAATAACAAACCAGTGAACATGACTCATATAACACCTACCTTTGGCACTTCAGGCCAGGTTATTTAAATGAGAAGTGATTATATAAATTACATCAAACAGGGTATTTAGACTCTATTAAATTAAAAAACTTGGATATATTCCAATCTTGTTTACATGGGAAAATGACCAGAGCACCTTTATCTGGGAAGGAATAAAGATCCAATGCATTACTGGAATTAATACATAGTGATGTATGTGGCCCATTTCCAGTTGAAGAAATGGGTGGGTTTCATACTTAATTACTTTTATCGATGACTATAGTAGGTACAAATATATCTAATTAATGTGGTATAAGTAATATTTATTTAGGAAGGAATACCAATATGAAGTAGAAAAATAGCTTGGTAAGAAGATTAAGGCACTCCACTCAGACCGAGGTGGAGAATATCTTAACTAAGCATTCATTGATCACTTGAAGGAGTGTAGGATAGTATCCCAAATCACTCATCCTTATACACCATATTGGAATGGTGTTAGTGAAAGGATGCATAAGACCTTTCTTGACATGGTTAGATCAATGATGAGTTAGATAACTCTACCATTATCCTTTTGAGGATACACCTTGCAGACAATGGAATATACCCTTAACCGAGTACCAACTAAAGCTATAGATGGGATTCCATATGAGTTATGGTATGGAAAGAAACCCAGTCTATAACACATACGTTTATGGGAATTTGATGATTTTTTCAAGACTATACCTAGTGAAAAATTGGAATCCTAAAGCATGAAGGGAATCTTTATAGGTTATCCTAAAGAAACAAAAGTATGTGACCTATATAACCCTTCATATAGAAAAGTTATTGTGGGAAAACAAGACACATTTCTAGAAAGGGAACACATTTACAATAAAAATAGTGTAAGGAAGATTTACTTTGATGAAGTTAATGCTCTAGATGCATAGGAGTTGGTATATGAACAATCTCTACAGGAGATGGTGGGAGATGGAGAGGTTACCGAGACACAAGTACTATGTAGGTCTACTCGTGAGGTTAGAGAACCAGAGAGTTGTGGTTTTCTTGTCATCAAGTCAGGTGACACATTACTCCTTGAGGATGATGAACCTTTAACCTACAAGGAAGTGGTATAAGGTAAATATTCTACTAAATGGAAATATTTCATTCATTTTGAGATATATTCCATATACCAAAATCAATTTTGAATTTTGGTAGACCCACCAGCTGAAGTAAAACCCATTGGGTGCAAATGGGTATTCAAGAAAAAGTTGGACATGGATGGTAAGGTTAGTACCTATAAATCAATACTGGTTGCTAAGGGTTTAAAACAACATCAAGGCATTGACTATGATGAAATCTTCTCACTAGTAGAAATGCTGAAATACATCAGAATATTGCTTGTAATAGTATCCTTCCATGATTATGAGATTTTACAAATGGATGTCAAAGTTACTTTTCTAAATGGGAAGTTGGTTGAAGACATCTATATGACACAAAACGAAGGGTTTTTTAGTTCAAAGAATTTCAATAAGGTGTGCAAGATGTAGAGATCCATTTATGGGTTAAATTAGGAATCACAATCATAGAAGGTTCATTTTGATGAGGCCATAAGAGAATTTGGTTTCGTTAAAAATGAAATTGATCCTTGTGTCCATAATAAGGTTAATGGGAATTCCATAATTTTCCTATTATTATTTTTTGATGACATATTAATTATGGAAAACAAATTGAAAGTATTATAGTCAGTTAAGACTTGGTTAAATGAATGATTCTCCATGAAAGACTTAGGTAAAGAAACCTACATTCTAGGGATCAAGATCTATCGAGATAAATCTTAAATGATTATTGGTCTAAGTCAAAGTACATATATTTATAAGGTACTCAAAATTTATAATATTATACAATACAATAGAGGGTTGTTGCCCATGTCACATGGTAACAATCTTTCCAAGAAAATGTGTCCACAAAAACAAGAGTATATTGACAGAATGAGTAGAATCCCTTATGCCTTTGTAGTGGGTTCTATCATGTATGTCATGCTATGTACTCGATTTGATATTTCCTTTACTTTAATCATGGTGGGAATATATCAATTTAATCTTGGAGAGATATACTGGGAAGTTGTTAAAACTATCTTGAAGTACTTGAGGCATAAAAAGGATATGTTCCTTTTGTATGGAATAGATGAGGAACTAGTAGTGAGAGGATGTGTTGATGCTAGTTTCCAGATAGATCATGATAATCTGAAATCACATTTAGGATACATCTTTTTCCTGAATGGTGGTGCAATGAGATGTAGAATCTCAAATAAATCTATGGTCATTGATTCTACAATAGAATATGAGAAAATAGCGGCTTCCGATTCAGCAAAGGAAGTAGTCTGGATACACAGCTTTGTCACAGACATTGGTGTTATACTTAAAATTGCAGTCCTTATTCTTGTTTATTGTAATAATGCTGCTATAGTAGTTCTTTCCAAGGATCCTAGGTCACACCAAAGGACAAAGCATATATTTTGAAAGATTCATCTCTTGAGGGATTTTAATCAAAGAGGTGAAGTCGCAGTTAGTAGAGTAGTCACAGTGGACAACGTGGAAGACCCCCTAACTAAAGACATATCTCAACAGAAGCATGATTCTCATGTGAGAGATAGCGGATTGAGATAAGTTAGTAGTTGTCTTTAGTGAAAGTGGGAGTTTTTAAAGTGGGTTCCCTAGACCCAACTTTTGATATAATTTTATTACCACTACATGTATATAGTTTTTTATATATACATGTGCTAATATTTCCATAATAGTGTAGATACTTATGAACCCACTATATTTATGTAATTTCCTTAGATTATGTGTCGTATTGAAGGGTTATAACAGATCTCAAACTATAATGAGAACCTAGAGATACTATGACAGTAATCTTAAAGTAATGACCTACAGTCCATATACATCATACTGACAGGACACAGATGGTGTGTGAATATCAGGTGTTGGGGAACATAATCATTGATACTTATTCTCGTGAAGTTTTCACTTGATGATCTCTAGTATTTGAGATCATAATGAAAGACCCGCCAATAGGAACACCACATGTGTCAGGTGTCATAGGTTGTTCCTTTCTACGAACATGTGTAATGGTCTCCTAACTTAAGATCATTATCAATGTATGTCATTTGATCGAGTACTTTGATGCAAGTAGAAAAACATGGTAATGAAGTCATGGTGAGTTAGTTTGTGTTGGGTACACCATTGGTGGCATGACATTGATTGAATGATCAAGATAGGATTTGTCACTTATAAGTTGAGGAAGAGATATCTTGGGCCTGGTTGATTAGGATGGTAGTACCTTCATAAATCCATGGTCATGGTAGTCAAAGGTAATTTTGTCCAGATATATCAATAACTAATAAAGCAAGAAAAGGATGATGACACAAGTGTGCATCCTTATTTATGAGATATCGATGACAAATAGATTATATTGCACAGTGTGTTTTTGTTGGTTGGTAGTCGTTGTTATGACTTTTCCTTATCTCATTAGGGGCCTTGATGGGTTGTTAGACCCCACTCTTGGTCTGTGAATGTTATTCATTTCTATTGATATAAGGGTCTAGAGGGTCACACACAATAGCACTTTGAGAATCTTCCATTTTCTACTGAATAGGAATATAGGACTTAGCGGGCCCCACTACAGGGAACGGGTATTATCCAAGTTCTATTGATCACCAATAAATAAATAAATTTATTATTATTCGGGTAAATAATAATTGGTCTGAATTTATTTATTACATGTATTTACAAGTGATTAGGTGAATACAAAGATTAATATTATATAAACAGATATTAATATAATATTTTTGGGTTCGTTTAATATTATCAAGAGGTATGAGTCAAGTTAATGACTCAGGATTATCACATAATATATATTTAATATTAAAGGTAAGTGATAAAATATAAATAATATTTATGGAATAGTTTATTTCATCATAAATAATTATTTATAATACTTATTTAGTGGATTTTTATTACACGATGGTTGAGAACCCTAATTGGGTATTATGGAAATCCACTATATAAGTGGATAGAAGGTAATTCTTAGGATTCTATTTATTTGTTGGAATTGAGATCTTTTCTCTCCTCTTGATTTCTAGAGAGGGAATCTCTCAATCAAGCAAGTGATCTAAGATTTTCTTCTTGAATTGAGGATAGTGGATTGTGGTGATCATCGTTGCGTCGAAGTGGTCATCGGAGTTCCACACTAGCACCCAGATTCTGACAAACGGTGCATGAGCAGATTCAAGAAGCATGTATAGATGATCTAGAGGGATTTAGCATCAGATCCTTCGAGCAACAGATGTTGTAAACCTATGATGGGCGTGCATGCTTCAAATCAGTATGAGGTATTCATTTGTTTTATGCATGTTCTCTGATTAAATCATGTGGGATCATCATACTGTACTGGGACTGGATCACTGGAGATGGTGGAGTTTCATCACTCCTGTGATTGAAAAATTTTAAATTCACGGCCCACCACTTTCCACTGAGTGCCCCGGTACCAACAAAAACAACTCAAGAACACTGTAGGGGGTGAGCACTTGCGAGTACTTAGTGGGATCATATTTCTTAGTACTTCTATATCCATGTGAAATATAAGTGTTGGGAAAGACATCGTGAAATCAACTAAGAAAGAAAAAATCTACAATTATGAATAGGTTTTAAGAAAGTAAGTGAGATGGAAGTAAATATAATACCATATTTTACTATCACTTTAACAAATAGGAAAAATAGGAAATCCCAGTTCTAAACTTGTTCCAACCATACCAACAACATCAAGAAAGTCTAGTTATCATCCTATTTCAACCATCTCAACATCCACCATATGACCACATCATCACATCAAATACTTGTGTTATAACCTCAATCCATCACTGCTCAAAACATGACATAACCCTTAGTTATCACATCCAGGGGAAATGTGTACATGTTACACCTTAAGCCATTACAACCCATAAAGAGTTGTAAATGTCATTATATAGATCCATTACAGACCACATAAATAGTATCAAACACAAATAATAAAGTAGGTAAAGAAACAATCATATAATCAATTAAAACACATAAAAACAATTAGCATATATAAAAAATTAATTGAAACATCACAAGAAATCACTCGAGAAAACAAATACAAACAATAATAGTAATTAATGGAAATTCACAAGAAATAACTAAAATTTAATTACTAGAAGAAAAAAAAGTAACCATATCTATTCAAGTGTTAATAATCATCACCATATTAAATAGGACATAAATTTTAGATATCACTACAAAATCCATATTAATATTCATTTTCCATTTATATTCATCCCATGGTACTTTTGTTACTTTAATAATAATTCTAGATTACATGAAAATACATATTTTCCATTTCCCCATATAATTCAGCATAGCACTATCATTTTATTGAAATGGAACATACATAAAAAAATATGATTTGGGATATTATCAATAGAAACAACATCATTCTTACACAAAAATATGCATTATATCATAATAATTAATGATCGTTTAATAAATAATATAACAACTAATCATATTTATCTTTATATGTTCTTCGCTGTCATTCCATATTCCCTTCCTCATTTATATTTCCAAAATATTTATCACTTAACATAAGATGGTATTAAGAAGTTAAAAATATCTTAAAATAAACTCAAGTAAAAAGCATAATAATAATAATATCCATAAGCAGAAATTAAATACATCAAGGAATGAACTATAACAAAAAGGACATATTAAAACTTAAACGAGTAGGAATTAAGTAAATTTAGAAGCATAGAATAATCCCTTCCCTTGAACCAAACATGATCCTGAGAAAATAGTGTGATAATAAAAATACATAGAATTAATAATAACCCTTCCCCCCATACCAAACCATATTCATTGAGCCCAATGAGAGAGAATACGAATTTATCTTGCTCTATAAGGTTCGACCAAGTTTGATTAACAATCATTGGAGCGATATAAAATACATGATTTATAGGACATAATAAGAGGTTTTAAGCAAGATGAATGATGATGACTCTCATCATTCATTTTCAAGGGCTAAGAATCGAAGAAAATGGTGATATTTCCAACCATTGGATTCAAGGGGCTAGCAAATAAAGGATTTAAGAATCCATGAGAATATCTAGTAGGTTTCACATCATTCCAAACAAGCGATATTCTAGAAGATAAAGTTAAGTGTTTAGAAGTCTCATATTTCTCTCTCTTTCTCTTTATTCTTCATGTTGTATGGTATAAAGGGGGTGTTACACCCTTTTTAATTCATGAATTTTTTAAGTCACGTGCCTTGTTTTTTTTAAGTTTTCATTTAATTTTATTCTTTTTTTATTTAAAGTCTAAATATTTAATTAAATATATATAAATCCATCACCATAATATATACAATGTAGTATATACACACACATGGTACAATATAATATAATATATATACACACACATACCTAATATAATTTATTTGGGTATGATATTTAAAAACTCATATGTAAAAAAAATATAGATGTTACACAATATAATTTTTTTAAGTAATATAATGTTACTGATACACATGTCAAAAACCTATAGGCAAAGTTTTATTCTATGCATATTTTTTAACCATGTGTAAATTAATTAAAATAAATGCATAAAATATTGTTCAAGTAAAAATTTTATACATAATAAATTAAAATAGATTAGTAATATATCACTCTTGGACAAAATTTGAAAATAAAACTTAACCTCCAACACTACTTGAAAAATATCACAAACTCTCACAATACCTGAGAAATGAAATATGAAGGATTTGTGAAAAAATTAAAGCCTTGCATGGTAGGTGAAGACCACAATTAGAAAACATTAAAAGGGAAAATTTAGAATAGGTTGGTTTTATTATTATTTTTTTATGGGTCTTTTTTTTATTTCAAAACCGAGTTAGTGCAGCGCCACTTCAAGTGGTGTTGTATGTAAAAAGCCCCAAAGCACCACTTGAAGTGGTGTTGTGGATTTTCAACCATCAAAGCGGAACTTCAAGTGGTGCTGAGCATTATATCCTAAATCTACCAGTGTCACTTCAAGTGGCATTGATAGTGTAGGACTAAACATATCGGTGCCACTTGAAGTGGTGCCTAAGTCTTCCCCACCCTATATAAGTGGTCTCACCCCCCCCCCCCCATTCCCACATCACCTCTCTCTCCCTGTCTCTAACTTCTATCCCATCTAATCTCTCAAATTCCTCTCATTACTCTGCCTATATTTTCATGTATAGTCGTTGTGCTCTGAAGGATCACCACCTTTTCGCAAATTTGTGTAAATTCTAATTTTTAATTTGTTTAATATGTTGATTTATTTGTTTGTTTGTTTAGTTCATATAAATAGTTCATAATTAATGTATTATATTTAAAAATATTAATAGTTTGTTTTAAGTAATTATAATTAATTAATGGTAATTATCTTATTAAGTAATTCTATTTAGGTAATTAAATTATAATTAGTTAAATAACTAATCGTAATTATGTAATTATCTAATCGTAATTAGCTAATTAATTAATTGTAATTAGGTATGTAAATAATTAATGGTAATTAGTTATGTAAATAATTAGGTAATTAATTATTTTTAATTAGGTAATTAATTAATTGTAATAAGTAATTAATTAATTGTAATTAGGTAATTAATTAATTGTAATTAGGTGTTTAATTAATTGCAATGAGGTGTTTAATTAAGTGTAACTAGGTAATTTATTAATGGTAACTAGGTAATTAATTAATGGTAACTAAGTAATTAATTAATGGTAATTAGGTAATTAATTAATTATAATTAGGTAATTAATTAATGGTAATTAGGTAATTAATTAATTATAATTAGGTAATTAATTAATTCTAATTAGGTGATTATTTAATGGTAATTAGGTAATTAACTAATTCTAATTAGGTAATTAATTATTGGTAATTAGGTAATTAATTAACTCTAATTAGGTAATTAATTAATGGTAATTAGGTTATTAATTAATTCTAATTAGGTAATTAATTAATGGAAATTAGGTAATTAATTAATTCTCATTAGGTAATTAATTGATTCTAATTAAGTAATTAATTAATTCCAATTAGGTAATTAATTAATGGTAATTAAGTAATTAATTAATGTTAATTAGGTAATTAATTAATGGTAATTAGGAAATTAATTAATTATAATTACGAAATTAATTAATTCTAATTAGGCAATTAATTAATAGTAATTAGGTAATTAATTTACTGTAATTAGGCAATTGATTAACTATAATTAGATAATTGATTATGTGTAATTAGGGGCTTCATTAAGTGTAATTAGGGGATTCATTAAGTGTAATTATGGGCTTCATTAAGTGTAATTAGGGGATTCATTAAGTGTAATTAGGGAAGTAATTATATTAATTGGTGAAGTAATTATATTAATTAGTGAAGTAATTATTTTATAAATTGCTTCTAGAATATACCATTGCATTGCATTCTAGGTATGATAATGAATTTAGTTTTTAATCTACCTTGCACTACTAGAAAATTAGGTTATAGCCACGATCAAAAATCGTGTCTATAGGGGTCAAAACCATGGCTATAAGCTATAGCCATGGTTCCAGCTTGTCGTGGCAGGTATTGGTGTGGTTATAGAAAAAAGTTATAGCCATAGTTTTATTAGGCTATAGCCACTATTTAAAATTATGGTTATAGACCTATTGCCATGGTTTCCAAACCGTGGATATATGCCCCATAGTTTTCCATTGTGGCAGTTGGGTTGTGGCCACGGTTGTCCACCAAGGCTATAGCCCAAGTAAACTGTGGCTATAGCCCAAAAATAATGTGTGCCCACCCAGATTCAATCTTTATACCTCTGTTATGTGCACCATCCACCTTTCCACTACACCACAGATGCCTTTGGGTGTGTGTATATATATATATATAATGTTATATATATTATTAAAAATTGTGGCTATAGCATATAAACCGTGGCTATAATCATTCCCGCCATTTTTTTGCAGGTTAATTTTTTTCCCGCATAAGGGCGGGAGACCTATAGCCACGGTTTTGAGGAACCATGGATATATGAAATGAAAAAAATACTCTATAGCCATGGTTTTACACAAACCATGGCTATAGACCATGGAAAAAAAATACTATACAGCCACGGTTTTACCAAAATCGTGGCTATAGCCCTTGGAAAAAGACCTTATAGCCACGGTTTACCAAAACTATGGCTATAACCCTTGTAAAAATATCTTATAGCCATGGTTTTACCCAAACCATGGCTATAGACTTTGTAAAATGAACCTATAGCCACAGTTTACCCAAACTGTGGCTATAGCTCTCGAAAAAAATTCTATAGACACGGTTTAGTGAAACCATGGCTATAGACTTTGAAAGTATACCCTATAGCTATAGTTTTATATAAAACCATGGCTATATATTTTGTATAAAAACCTATATCCATGGTTTTGCAAAATCATGTTTATAGGTCTGTGGCTATAGCCCAGTTTTCTAGTAGTGTTGACATTGATTTGTAATTGAAGTTATGAACTTGAATTTAGTTATTGAATATATTTTGTGCATATTAAGTGTTAGAGTTATCATGAGTTGAATGCTCTCTTGAGTAAAGTATACCCGGGTAGGGGGGGTTTGGGTTGGACCACCTACTTTCATGGAGGTTTTCCTTGTCTAGGAAAGTAAATGGGTTTGGCTTATCTGTCGCTCCAGGCTTACTCATGTGGAGTTTTTCAATCTCATTTAACTCTATGATTTTACGTGATGTGTTCATGTATCTCATACATATGATACATGTGGATATGTATGAATATGTTTAACTTCTATTTTTGGGTAAGTAACACAAACTTGTGGGTTGTGTAAAGAGTTACACATCAATATTATTTGAATATATTTATTTGGTGGAGGGATTAGGATTCCAACCTAAATTACTAGAAGCATGCATACATAAATTGATTCTCTGGTCATATTTAATTAATAACAATGGTTTATTTACGATAAAAAAAATATGTCTGCCTATATTTATTTCAATGGTCAAATAATTGAGACAGAACAAGGATGTAGTTATAGTATACGTCTAGAAGGTGTTGTGGTGATTGGAGGTTGTACAAATTTGAAATCTATATAAAGAAAAATTCATCAAAAGTTAAAACTGATGATAAATCAATTGATAGAATCTATCACATACAGACATCTGTAATTTGTAGATAGGTTTTGGAATGTGGTTTATCCAGTAACTGATGATGAATAATGGGAATACGTAATTTCATTGGTTAAGTATCAACCTAAGAATCAAATGATGGGGTTGTATGTCACTATAGATATAATGGAGGTTCCATCGACATTGAAATTTGGGCCATCACAACTTCATGAGACTATGTCATATGCTCTTGCTATAACACATCAAGAAGTTCCATCAGCAATGGTAGTTGTTCCATCATTTCCTTCATCCACAGTTTCAATGGATAGTTCTCCACGTACTTTAGATGTGTTGTTCGATGATTTTGAGGATGATTACAATTTAGAACAAGAATATGAAGAGGAAGTTGAAGAAGGATAAGAGCATGAAGAATAACAGTTTGTGCCCATTCATGTGAGGTTCAACCGACCATTGAACCATCCTCCACTATTGTAAGAGAGTTTTAGAGAAAATATACAATGAAAAATGTGATAAAACAATATCACATTGAAAGACATTACTTTTATGTTGTTGAAGAGTCAAAGAGGTCTTATTATTTGATTTTTATTGACAAATGTGATTTAAACTGTCAAAATGTGTCTGCGAGCTATAATTGATAACACTTTTCATAGTTATCGCATCACTAGATTTACTCCACACACATGTGTAAACCCATGATTTTCATAGGAACACTATTCATTAGATGTTGAGTTTGTTTCAACTATTATTTTTGAAATTATTAGAGCATGTTAAGTTGTTTTTGTCATTCTGGTGGCAGAATAAATCAAACAACTTTTTGGGTATCAAATCTCTTACTGTAAGGCATGAGAGGCAAGAAAAAATTCTATTGTGAAAGTGTACGGTGATTGGGATGACTCTTATCAAGTTTTACCACAACTTATGGAGCTTTTACGCCACAAAAATCAAGTGATCTATTGGTTACATACTACTGAATATATTAACCAACTCAACCAAGTTGATCAGTCAATGGTTGTGTTTGATAGATTGTTTTGGTCTTTTTTACCATGTGTGGAAGCTTTTAGACATTTCAAGCAGTTTATACAGATTAATGGAACATTTATGTATGGAAAGTATATAGAAACTTTATTGATTTATGCCACACAATATAGAAATTGATCCCCTCTACCTTTGGCATTTTCAATCGTGGATAAAGAGAACTTCTCATCATGGAGCTAGTTTCTGGAATTTCTTCTAGAGTATGTTACTAACATAGAAGGTATTTTTCATATTTCATATCATCTTCATGAAATTAGGGAGGAAGTACAGTCTGAGGGTATTTCTTGGATACCACCCTATGTCCATCATCGATATTTTATTCGACACATTTCTAGTAATTTGCGAAAGAAGTTCAAGAATGAGTTAATGAAGTAATCAATATTAAAAATTGGTATAAATATCATTTTTCATTTTAAAAATAACTATCATAGTTACTACAATATGTGTTTAGATTAGTTCTTTTTTGATAGCATACAAGACTCAATAACAAAGGATGGAGGAGCGTCTTGAAGATATTTACTGAGCTAATCCGAAAGTTTATGATTACATGATGAAAATACCAAATCAGAAATGGTTGTTGAAATATGATGATGGGAGGAGATATGTACATATGAAGACCAATATTGTAGAATGAATAAATGGAGTTTTCAAGGGATTTTTTAAATTACATATCATAGGTAAATAATAATATTTGACTATATGTTACTCAAAAGAGATACAAATATAATATAATATTAGTATAATTTTTTAAATCTAAATTACAGGTTTGGTACAAGAGACCTTATATCATAGTATAAACTATTTTTTGGAAAGAGGAAATTAGACTGAAGAGGTCATGAACAGAGGGATGTGTTATGGACACCATTTCTAGCACAAGTTAGATAGAGTTCTTCAGGAGGCTACAACTTATCGTGTAATTGCATTTAATCTTCTAGATCAGCGATTTGAGGTTTCTGATCCCAATGATGTTCTGTCTTGTAGAAATGGTCATGTGTGAGTTGTTTTATTGGATAAGCATTACTATAAATGTGGTAACTTTCAAGCATTGATATATCCTTACGGCCATTTGATTGCATCATGTGCTTATGTACACGTATCTTGGGAGTAGTTCTTTGATCCATTTTATCGACTAGAGATTATCAACGACTGTTACAGTACTCCGAGGATGCCAATCAGGGAGTATCATAATTTTCAGTTGTTTGATGGTGCACCCATGCTTCTACTGAACAACACTAGTCTTTGGCCTAAAGGGAGGCCAATGTTGACTCGTATTCAGAATGAGATGGATTGGCCTAGTGAACGGGAACCTGGAAGAAGGTGCAACATATGCCTCTAGGAAGTTCATACAAAGACACATTGCCTTAGAAATATAATCCAACCATCTAATGCTTAAAATGAAACATGTACTATATTAGTTACTATAAAATTTTGTACATGTAATCATTTTTATCATTATCACCATTGACTTTATTTGTCAAATTGTCAACACTGCATGAGTAGCTTTAAACAAACCACATCAACTCAAAAAAAAAAGAATCCACCTGTACAAGAAAAAAATTATTATGAGTAATACTAAAAAGAAATAAATTAAACATAAATATGAAATGATAAATTAGTTCTATGGACAATGATTTTATTGTAAAAATATCAATATTACCTTTACATATTTTATAAATGGTTTTTTTGGCCCAGATATAAGCTAATAACAAAACTAAGGATTCTTTGTGCACTTCACTATTATTAGTTAACTATATCTTATCATAGCATGTGATCAAAACTTACTGCTAGGAATCCCCATGATTCTCTCATCACACACATTCTCACTACCATCTATATCATATCACCATTAAACATTAACTTTTCTTTCTCTTCTTGCACCCATTTACTACTTATAAAGATGCATGATGCATGTAGTTGCATGCATATAGTAAATGGATGCAAGAAGATAAGGAAAAGTGAATGTTGAATGGTGATATGATATAGATGGTGGTGAGTGTGTTTGTGATGAGAGCATCAGGGGACCTCAAGAAGGAAGTTCTGATCACATGCTATTCTAAGCGGCAGTTAACCAATAGTAGTGAAATGCACAAAGAATCCTTAGTTTTGTTATTAAATTTGTGAGTGTTGCATAGCCAATCCAGGTTTTGGATTTATTTATTAATGGATCCAAATAGACATAAATATTCTTCCAACACATTATATCAGTAGAAACAATAGCATAAATGACTAAAATACAGAATATAAATGAACCCATAGACAAGGCACAAAGATCGATTTCTACAAAAATAGACATCTCCAAACAAGCACAATATAAAGAGGGAAACTAATTCATGAAAGGATAACCATTTAAAGGTTCACATTCAGAAAAAAAAAACCATTTTAACTATGAAAGGATAATTTCATCAGACTTTTATAATGAAAATGAACTTATAATGGCCACAAAACAAAAATAAGGAAACTCTGAACTTCTTCACCCCAACATGGGAGACAACAACTAAACCAATGTGTTTTTTATTATTTTATACATTACATGATAAATTTAATACCTTACATGATAAATGTCACATCTTACATAAAATTAATGTTTTACTATTTTTACATTCAGATGGATCAGCCTATGTTATCTGCCCAGGAGACGCATGTGTTGCACAATGTGTTGGTGTGATGACCTGTTAGACTTATTTCTATTCGGAGAGCACGTCTTTTTCATCATGATGCACCCCTAGTAGCTATTTTTACATACCATAGACATGTTGTATTTTATGGAGTCTCTATGTGTGACTTCAAGACCATTGATCCTAATTTTATTGTTGCATTAGTTGAGAGATGACGGTCAGAGACACACACATTTCATCTCCTAGAAGGAAGATGATCATTAATTTAGAGGAATTAACCTACATGCTTGGTTTACCCATCTACGAATATGAATTTATAGGTTCCACTAGTGGAAAATGGTCTTCAGTCATACAATGTCTACTAGGAATTGACGTCGTCGGCATACGAGGTGTCCTCTAGGGTTTGTGCTTGCACATGAGGTGGATTGATGATCATTTCACCATCATTCTTAATGATTCAGGTGAGGAGATTATTATTCATCACACACATGCATATATTTTTGAAACTGATCAGAGGCATGTTGTGTGTCGACTACTCCACCACTTTGGTACACATGATGTACTTACCATTACTTAAGGATCTTGATCAGATGACTACATATAGTTGGGGTTCTGCTGTATTGTCACATCTGTATAGATATCTCTATAATATTTATCATGCCAATGAGTGGAATATTGCAAGTTTTATAGTTTTGGTATAGATTTGGTCCTGGGAGTGTTTTCCACGCATCGCTCCTCGATTTATCACACCACTTGCACCAGATCTAGTTTAGGACTATCCTCGAGGATGTTGGTATGTTTAAATTATTACTTTTAGTTATTTAGTACTATTGTTATTATTTTTTATAAACTTATCATATATTACTCTTTTTTAACCAGGTGGAGACAATCTCAGAAGTATGCACATACTCTGAGACATAATGTGCATAGTTTTCGACAGATATTTGACTCCATAGTGCTGGCTGATGTAAGTTAAACATTATTTTTTTGTAGAGAAATTTGTTTTATTATTAGCTTTTTAAGTTATTTCAATGTAATCTTGGTAACATTATCATGCTAATATATGAATTATTTTTTGAGTTTATATTTCAGTTTTCATGGACTCTATATACAAGTTTTTTCTACACATCACTTCCACTATATTACACAGCTGTGATTGGAGATCGTGTTGTAGTGGTGCCACTCATCCACTTCTAGATCATTGAGTGACACCAGCCAGATCGGGTCATGCATCATTTTGGTTATATACAGAATATCCCCATGGAACCACGACAAGATGATGTGTTACATTCGATTATTCTTATAGGTTGACAGACAACAGACTAGCGGCAGTTTCATGCAACTTATATCGAGCTTTGGAACACGCGTCCTCTAAAACGCCCCAACCCTAGTTACTCAGAGTCGGTTCATTATTACATAACATTGGCATGATCACAAGAGATAAAGTCTCAAAAGACTGATTAGTTTAGTATCCTTGGAAGTACTAGATACATACATAAGTTTCATGTTACATTATGAAATAAAAAAAACATTGTGTCTCCTTTGAACACACTCATATCCCTTAGCCTATCCCTACAGGTTAGTTATAATATACTTCTTCGAATCCTGGGAAAGGTAAAATATAGTAAAGGGGTGAGCTCATATGCTCAGTCATGATAAAAATATAGTGGAAACTATCATAAATAAACATAATAATTTAAGGCAATGTATAAGACTAAAACACAAGCCTTTTAAACATAAATTTCAGTATAATATGGAAAATATAAATTAAATAATGTCATTTACTTATTCACATGGATAATATACTCATCTAATAATCACATGTAACATCAATAACTAATCTCATAATGATGGAATGCATAATTTTGTACATTTTAACCACAAAATCAATGCCTCATTCCAAGACCCTAAATATAAATTTTGTCAAGGCCTTATGCCAAGACACTAGTTTGTCACATGAGACCTACCGATGTATCGAGGGGATATAGTGGGCCCCACCCATCACTTACTAATTCCAATGCATTCCACATATGAAAAGGGTGAAACTTAATCTAAACATTCGTATTAAAACTAGCATATGAAATGTCAATACTTTAACCATAAATCATGAATGGTATAAAAATAGAACATCCACAGTCAAACATAACTCATTCAATACAATATGGACGATTGTATTATAATAAATCAACCTCAATAAAGAATAAAATACAATGAATGATATTGACATAGATGAAAATAATCAGTAAAACTATTTGATAGAAATATCTCTTTTTTCTTAAAAACATTTAAAAGTTTCACTATTTATCACAGAAGTCGTTTAAAATATATTTTTGAATCAAAGTGTCCCATACAACTTTAAAACTTTTGAAATTAATTTTAATTTAAAAACATTCATGTACATGTAAATAAATCCTTAAAAAAAATTTAAAACATGGACATTAATGAGAATGATTTAGAAGAATAAATCTTTAAAATGATATTTTAGTTAAAGAGTTCCTAACCAAATGAGAGGTGCTTGAATAGAAATAATTAAGGAATAAAATTTATCAAAACTTTATAATATCATGAAAATAAATGGATTCATGATATAATATGTAAAATTACAATATATACACCATATAAAAGTGAATTGGTACATAACAACAAAGAAGTCTTAATGGAATGTAAATTGAGAAGAAATCCCTTATAAAGACTATATAATTAGATTAAGGTTAAATAAATGACATAATTGTGTGTAAAAAATATAAATAAACTCAATATTATTGGATATTCATTGTAAATAGATCAGAGGGAATTCACACATATTTTTGTAAAAACAAAACCAATGACTTGGATGTTTAACTCAATGAATGGAAATTGAGTTAAGATTACCCTTATCAAGTTCATATCAATGACTTGATAATTTATCAATGGAATGATTATGTGTATAAAAAGTATATCCACACAAATGGTATTTTAAATTACTACATAAATAAATAAATAGTGATTCCACACATAATCTTAGAGTAAAATAATCAATGAAGTATGTGTAAAACCCAATGAGTGGAAATTGAAATTTGAAATTCCCTTACCGGTTTGGTAAATTACAAAACATACACCCCATGAAAGAAGTATCATACAATGAAGATTTAAATACCCATAAATTAAATTATATTACACAAATAATACAATCATAGGCAGTACATACACCACACAAAAGAGAATAGTGTAAAATATAGCATGAATCTCACAAGAATAAAAAGTGAGATGAAAACCCCTTACCTTGTAAATTTTCATTAGTCAAGGGAACTTTAACCTACTTTATAATGGTTAAATAATTGTTATTATATTATAAAAGAAACACATATATAAATATGATCCTCTAATATTTCTTTGTTAATAATATTTTAGTAGTATCATTGTTTCGGGTGTTAACTGATTCATTTTCCTTTATATGTTTTGTTATGTAAGTCATGTTTTTTTATGTATGGGATATATTTTATTCTTATACATATTGATATTAAGTTCTTTAAACATTATTTTTAATCATCAAATGAAAATTATTCTTGAATGGTTACGATGGGGAATTAAACCTCATTGCGTCATGGAGACGGTAAGCTGTACGTATGCATGAGCGACAATATCGTTCAATTGATGGTGAAATTGTATGTAATTGGATGGTATATTATATATAAATAATAATTAACATGTTATATTTATTATTTACATCAATTTTACTCATTATTATACCCATCCAAATAATTAAGTGTTGAATAACAAACTACACCACGACATGGAGACGGTAAGCCGTACGTACACATGTATGGTGACTTTATCATTCATAGGATGGATAGAATAATGAATATGGTTGTACCATATTTATTGTCACGACCCCCTCCCACCAAAGATTCCCCTTCTGAGCTGGAAATGGTGAAAGGGAGATAATGACCCCCGATTCTCGCCTCCAGTAGGCCCCGGGGTGGCGACTAGCACCAAGGGTATGAGTTTTCACAAATATGGGAGGCATTACCCTTTTTATTATTTAGGATCGGGAAATAGGAAAAGTAAAAAAACAAAAAGGAAAAGAACAAGTGTATAGAAATAAACCCAAACCAAGCCCACATGCATGTTTAAATAATTTTATAACAAGGTGCAAGTACAAGAAAGCTCAAAGTACAATACCAAAAGAAAACAAGAGTACAGCAACTGTAACAACTCCAACTGTCCGACTAGTAGGGTCCCGCACGGCCCTGGTAGTCCTCCTGGAAACCTGAAAGTAAACATAGGGTGATCATACAAGTATACTCAGTAGGGAAACCTAAATCTATCGTGGACAAGTGGGGAGACATCCTAATGTCCCGTGAGAACAACAGAATAACCCTAGCAAGTAATTCTATCCACCCAACCTCACCAGCCACACTCACCAAAAAAACACAATCACAATAGGTAGTAGTATATAAGAACAAGAGTATTGGGTACCCCGCACCATTTCCCAGTAGTTAGCTGCTCTTCCTAACGGCGAACGTCCTGACGCTGTCACACTCTCCCTGCCCGCACACATCTGGGCCTCACAAACCACACATCCTGCCGGCGCACACCTGGGCCTCAAAACCACGTATCCCACCCGCACACACCTGGGCCTCACTACCACGTATCCCGCTCGCACACACCTGGGCCTCACAACCATGTATCCTGCCCGTACACACCTGGGCCTCATCCCGAAGATTCTTGGGAAACAGTAGAACCTGCCCGAAGATTTTTGGGCTAAAACCACCCCAATCGAAACCTACCCGAAGATTCTTAGGTTTAAGGTCGCCTCAAGCCATCACAGCCTAGGGGAGGAGCAGGAAGGAGCTAGTAACTAAGGTAAAAACACCCTCTCCCATGAAATGGGAGTGTTCGGCACTAAGTGCTCAACATGGGTGGGGTGCGATAAAACACAAAAGATATAGATATATATATGTATACCAAACACACAGCCCAACCTATGGCTTCTAAACAGAGAAACTGAGCATGTTCCTTAGCACTGCTACTATGAATCATGCATACAACAAACAATCCCAACCCCATTTAGGTTTTCACGTTTCAGCAGAATTAGTTTATTAGTTCCTTAACTACTGGGAAACTATCCACAACCAACCACATCGATCATTCATAAAACATATCCCTGCCATCCACAAATCAAGTTAGGAAAACACAAACAACACAACCAAGTCCTTCTTATCAACCAACCAACCCATTGATTATTAATCCTATTCCATTACCATGACCCACCATTAATTAACTCTTCCACTTTTTATTTATTATTCACAACCCATAGTTCGTTCACATTAAAACCCAACCCTACAGCCCCACTTCCAACCACCATAACCACAACCACACCGTACATCATTATCCCTTTAATACCATTTATCGCAGCTCCACTGCCCGCCACCAACATAACATTCACACCATCCCACAAAACAAGGTTCGTGCCACATCATCACCCCTTTAACATCATTTACCACAGCCCTGCTTCTTGTTATATTCGTAACAACCCAGGATTCACCCCTCCCTTTCACACACCAGTAACCAAGCCAAAACCCACATGTTCATTATTCCATTTTGTTTAACTGGGGTGATCACACAAGGGTTCCAGATTTTAAACAGTCAGCTTTACATGATTAACCAATTTCCACATTCCACAAAGTTTCCATCCACAAAATGGTCTATAAAGATAGGGAAACATTTAATTGCACAAGAAAAGGCCCCCAACGATCGTGATTTTCAGTAGGTAGAAGCTCATTTAATTCACAACATATCAATATGATAAACAAAGATAAACATAACAACTTTCTCATCCCTATTATTTAAGCTAGTTATTATCTTTATTTAACCGGTTCAAAAGTGTTTCATGTAAACAAGAGAACACCCACCCCGCATGATGCACAAATTAGAGAGAAGAAGTTAAGATCCCTACCTCAATAGGTTCTAATCGCAACGCTCCCCTGGATCAACCTTAGAAGGCGTCCATCGGCGTCCGTCACTTCTATCAGGTCCCGGAAAAACCTTCTCGGGTGGAAGTCAGAAAGGAAAGGCCGAAGTAAAGACAACAGATCCAAGCTCGGAAGTTCCGCCTCGTCGTTACGATCTCGTGGCCGCTGACGGATCGTAAATCGGAGCTCGGACGAAGAAGTTATGGAAGAAAGAGCCTTCGAGTCTCTTGGGAGAACTCTGCTCAGAGGAATATGGAGGAGAGGAGTCAATTGAAAAGGAGGAGGGGACCCCTCTTTTTATAGGTGAGAAAAGAAAAGGTACACGGTGTGTACTCGGTTATTTCATACGGTCTCCACGCGGCTTCCAACACGGCTCTGCGGCCGTTGAATGGTCAACACACGATTTGAGGGTAACGCATACGCGGGGAGGGACTAAACAGCATGTAGTATTGGACACACGGCATGTACCCATTTATTGCGCACGGCAAGGACGCGGCTCCAACACAGCACACGGCCGTTGACTGGTAACGCGTACGCGGGGAAGGACTACACGGCATGTAGTACTGGACACACGGCGTGTACCCATTTATTTCACACAGCAACGACACAGCCTTCAACACGAGGTATACCCGGCAAGGGGGTACACGGAATGTACTCTCACTACACAGCGTGTAGTTTCAAAATTCTGGAAAGTGTGGGAAAAGTCCATTTTACCCTCCAGAACACTTCGTGACCTTCTTTTTGAAAAAGGAATGGGTCGGAGAGGTCCGGGCCATTACATTTATAATAAAATCACAGTATGTATAAGGTACTAGATTTATTATTTTCATATGTAAACAACAAAGAAAGAGGAAGTGGAAGAAGAAAATAACATTGAAATAGGTGATGAAATAATTACCTCTTCTTCGGGTGTTTCCTTTTGATTTGAACAAAAGGGATCCTTAGGTTGGCTTTATAATCAAATTAAGGCCTCTTAGTTGAAGTGAGGGTAGTTGGTAGAATATTTGATAAGGGGTTGGCTGAGCCAAATGGATTTGGAGGTGTGAATTTGAGATAAGGGGAAGCACTTTTTTATAAGGGAGGTGAGGGGCACTTTAGGAAGAGCTTGAAATATTATTTTATTATAAAATCATTTTTAGTTTATAATAACTCCAAATGAATTTATTTTTAGGCTAAGGTGTTGATCAGTCGAAAACCTCTTAACCAATAGGTTTTAGACAAGTTTAGGTCACCATACTAACCTTATCTTTTATACTTAACTCTTAGTTAAATAGTTTAACTTTAACTGTGTCTTCTTGTATTATTATAAAACATGGTTAATAAAATTACTATAAAATGCCAAGAGAAAATAAAGTGGTTAATTAGTGACATATCTAACAATATTTAAGTCCTTTTTCCAAACCTTATATTTTTAGTAATATTATATAATTTAATAAAATAGTATTTGTTTTAAAAACTCATTTATGTCAATTTTGAAACTATTTAGTATTTGGTTTTTGTGAAAGTCATACAAATATGAATTCTTTGAAAAAAATACATTGAATCAACCCTAACATGTCATATTAACCTATAAAATTAGTGGATGGTATAAAAAGTTTCAATTTAAATTTATTTTAATATTTGTAATATCAATTATTTTAATCTTTCATTAATAAGGTAATTACTCTATCATCATTGTGTCATAAATAAAATTAATTATTTAATATCTAAAAATTATAATAAAATACTATGATGTAGGAAATATTTTTAGATTACTAATTAATATTTATAGTCTAGTTTATCTTATGTATAACCCTATATTAAATTTTTTTAGTTATTAAAATTTGAATTTAACATGTTTAACTCTTCTTTAAATAAAATATAATAAATGTCATAATCTAATCCAAGTGGATCAAAAAGGATTATATTTTTATCCTAAGGTTGATTTTGGTTTAAATAAACTTATTCAATAGAATTAGGATATGTTTTAGGATAATTATAATATCATTTTTACCTTTAATTACCCTATTTACTTTTAACTGTGGTAAATAAAATTCAAAAGTTATTATTCACCAAAAATTATTTTAATCCTATCGAACCAAATTTTACTTACTATTTTCAACTGTGTCTCTTAGATTTTTTAAATTCAATTCATAGAAGCGGTAAAATTACGTTTTATGAAAATTTGCAAATGTTCCTAGAAGGTTGGTAAAAGACGGTAAAAAGTTCAATAAAATTTTATATTTCTAATCTTATTATAAAATGACTCCAATGAATTAAATTAAACTAATATAGGTATTATGTATCTATTTTGACTTTAAAATAAATTTAAATTAAAAAATAATTATTTAAATAAAAATCTGATTTTAAACAATAACATAGTGTTTTTCACTATTCATCAAAAATTGAATGCTTTCAAAAAAATACCAAAAATTCATACTAAGATAATTTTGATATTTTGAATCCAAAAATGAATTTAATTTTGAAAAAAAAATTATAAAATTTCAAAAGGTGGGTATTACTATTCATAACATCTTTTTAAACGGCTGGTTTGATTGGTCGTGGTGTGCTAGAACTTGAAGTTACGTATAATGCAAGCTATTGTATTATTCAAAGAGAATAATACTGTGGAATCTTGGGATGTTACATTCTCCCATCCTTAAAATAATTTTTTCCTCAAAATTTAAACTCAGAAACAAAAACTAGGGGTTTGACATTTCAAAACATCTTTGTTGAAATCCCACATCGGAAAAAGAGTCGACAAAACTATCACTTTAAAAGAAAGAAAGATAAGTAAAAAGGTCACTCGAGATAATCCATATTAGGGTTCCATGTAGGAAAACATGGATATGGAATAGAAAATAAACCATCAAGCACTGATAGAGAGTGATAGAAAACATGGTCAGGAGAATGTTAACTACCAGAAAACCATAAACTTGTGATGGGTTAAACGGTATTTGATTTCCTAGTAGGAAGAGTAAATGGACAACATTTTTGTTTTAAGTTCCTTTTCATAATGTTAAGGAATTTATTTATGATATTGACTAATAATATAAGGAGATATACTTACTTTTCAAGTATAGTTTCATCCTTTAATAAATTTATACCACTAACTTATCTTTTCTCCAAACGAAGAGTATTCAAGGTGACTTGGTCACACCTGAAGCACTAGGATCAACTTCTATAGAATAACATAATCCACTAAAGATGAACTATATATTTCCCTTGTCTTTAGAGATTAACCAAAACCATAATGGTTAGTACAAGATCATATGATCCCCAAAATGGATAATCCTTTATAGAAATAAATACTACTCTTAATTTCCAAAATTAAAAAAACAATACCCAAAGTTCAACAAAGATCATTCAATAAATAATTGTCCTTAAAATTCTTCAAAATAATCCAAACTAAGTTTGATACCCAAAATTCAAAAGGATTTGATCACATAGTCTTCCAAAATAAATCTTAACATTTATCTCCAAATAACATCGACTACTCTTAAATTCACATACTTAAAAGTAATTAACCTAATCATATATTCTCTATGATAGGTTAATCATTTCCATAAATAACCTAAATCGCTATAAGTCCACAATAAAAACATAGATTCTTACAAAATAAAAAATCACCATTACTTCTCAAATGAAATCCCATAGTATTCTATTTTCCTTAGGCATATAGTGTTCCCAAAAGAGCAAATGTCTTCCAAAATAAAATTTATCACTTAATCACCAAATCATTTTCCTATACTAAGGATATCCATTTGATAAATCATAAGTTCCAAAAATCAACATATTATTGATCCATAAAATCATTTAACTAAAAATAATTAGTCATATTAACCAGGGACTTCACATAGTCCAGTGGTAATCGATAAATCCCAGTCACACTTTTGTTGTGGGTTCGATTCTCGCAGCTTTGTTCGATGCGACGGGTTGTCACGAGGTCTATGTGTTGTCCTTTTTCAAAAAATATATAATTTTATAACATTCCAACAAAATGAGATAAATTCCTCAAAAATAACCATAACATATTTTAACCACAAATGTTATCTCATACCTCACATTTTCATCTAAAAAGTAATAACCTATAATTGCCTTAAATTCAAGGGTCATATAAACCCAAATGATTCTTTATAACTATATCCAAAAAAACAAAATATAATTATTCCTCAAATAATATTTTCACATAATAAACTTTAGGGTTACACATACAATAGAAAAGTCTTCCAAAGTAATCTCATCAACAAATAGCATTAATACTTTTAAACATTTCACCATCCATTTATTTCCACATAGGTTCTTCCTTGACACAGAGGTTATCCTATAAAATAGGGAATTGACTCAGGTAATTCCTAGGTCTCTTACATTTACGAAAAATGACTGTAAATAGATTCTTAGGATCATTTTTATTTTCTTCCATAGTACTCTTCATTTTTTTCTCAGCAATTATTTACTTTATGTCCTTCTTTCCCACACATAAATCATTTCTTTGTTCCATTGAGACAGTTTCCTAGGTGTATCCTTCCACATTTCTTGCATGATATAAATTAAGCTTTCTTTTCTCCATGGTCTCCACTGTTGGAGCTCTTATCATTCTCCACATTTCTCTTCTTTGTTGAGTTTGGGAGTTGGTTAATGTATATGATATTGATCATATTTTTGGAAAACTGATTATGCATGAACAAGATATCTTTTAGGCCTATCAACATTACATTTCATTGCTCATTCCCACCACCGTGCCCACCTTGTACATCATGTTCAATGTTACTATGACTTCCTTGGAATCTAGCCATTGACTAAAACTAGAAAGCATAATGCGAGTAACAATAGTCATAAAATCATTTAGAGAATATCATGACACCTTATTTTCAATCTAAAACACCTTAGGATTAACCAAGGTTATTTATTTTCATCTTATATTAAAATCCTTCAAATCATTTTGTAAAGAAAATGTGAATTATCCTAAGCATATCCCCTGGGGGTGTCAAACCAGGTGCGCAGTAAGGCTCGTTGTCGTGTACTAGGATACTCTGGGTCAAGCCCGAAACTCCTTGTCGGATTTTTTACTCCTAGGTACATCCATGCAAGAACCACGTCCACTTGTAGTATCCAGATAGGGTTGATTTTCTTGGAAAACTCACAAAATCTCTACATTACCAAAATTCTAGGAAGTTCTTATATACTAATCCTCAAAGTCTATCTTAGGTTAATGTTCTCTAATATGAGTTTTTCTAAATCTAGTTCCCAAGGTTTTTACTAAACTTATTCTGATACCAACTGTAATTCCCCAACCCTAGTTACCCAAAATTGGTGCATTATTACATAACATTGGCATGATCACAAGAGATCAAGTCTCAAAAGACTGATTAGTTTAGTAGCCTTGGAAGTACTAAAAACATACATAAGTTTCGCGTTACATTATGAAATAAAAAAACAACATTTTGTATCCTTTGAACACACTCATATCCTTTAGCCTATCCCTAAAAGTCCTTCATAATATACTTCTTTGAATCCTGGGAAATATAAAACATAATAAAGGGGTGAGCTCAGATGCTCAGTAAGGATAAAAATATAGCAGAAACTATCATAAATAAGCATAAACATTTAAGGAAATGTATAAGACTAAAACACAAGCCTTTTAAACATAAATTTCAGCATAATATATAAAATATAAATTGAATAATTCCATTTGTTTATTCACATAGATATTCTACTAGATGAATAATCATATGTAACATCAATAACTAATCTCATAATGATTTAATACATGATGTCGGACATCCTAACCACAAAGTCAGGGCCTCGTGCCAAGACACTAAATATAAATTTTGTCAAGGCCTAGTGCCAAGAAACTAGTTTGTATCATGAGACCTACCGATGCAGCGAGGGGCTATAGTGGGCTCCTCCCTTCACTTACTAAGTCCAATGCATTCCTCATATGAAAAGGGTGAAACATAATCTAAACATTCGTATTAAAACTAGCATAAAAAATGTCAATACTTTAACCACAAATCATGAATGGTATAAAAATAGCACATCCATAGTCAAACATAACTCTTTCATTACAATATGGAAGATTGTATTATAAAAAATCAACCTCAATAAAGAATAAAATACAATTAAGGATATTCAAATAGATGAAAATAATCAGTAAAACTATTTGAGAGAAATATCCCCTTTTTCTTGAAAACGTTTAAAAGTCGCACTATTTATCAGAGAAGTAGTTTACAAGAGATTTTTGAATCAAAGTGTCCCGTACCACTTTGAAACTTTTGAAAGGAATTTTAATTTCAAAACATTCATGTACATATAAATAAATCCTTAAAACCATTTTTAAAACATGGACATTAATGAGAATGATTTAGAAGAATGAATCTTTAAAATGATATTTTAGTTAAAGAGTTCATAACCAAATGAGACATGCTTGAATATGAATAATTGAGGAATAAAATTTATAAAAACTTTATAATATCATGAGAATAAATGTATTAATGATATAATATGTCAAAGGACAGTATATTCACCATATAAAAGTGAATTGGCACATAACAACAAAGAAGCTTCAATGGAATGTAAATTGAGATGAAATACCTTATAAAGACCATATCCTTAGATTAAGGATAAATAAATGACATAATTGTGTGTGAAAAATATAAATACACTCAATATTATTGGATATTTAGTGTAAATCGATCATAGTACATTCACACATATTCTTGTAAAAACAAAACCAATGACTTGGATGTTTAACTCAATGAATGGAAATTGAGTTAAGATTACCATTATCAAGTTCATATCAATGACTTGAGAATTTATCAATGGAGTGATCATGTGTATAAAAATTATATACACCCAAAAGTGAGTAGAAATTACTACATAAATAAATAAATAGTGATTCCACACATAATCTTGGAGTAAAATAATCAATGAAGTATGTGTAAAACCTAATAAGTGGAAATTGAAATTTAAAATTCCCATACCGATTTGGTAACTTAAGAAAAATACACCCCATGAAAGAATTATCATAAAATTAATATGTAAATACCCATAAATTATAGTATATTACATAGATAATACAATCATGGGCAGTACATACACCACAAAAAAGAGAATAGTGACAAATATAGCATGAATCTCACGAGAATAAAAAGTGAGATGAAAACCCCTTACCTTATACTTTTCCTTATTTAAGGGTATTTTAACCTCATTTATAATGGTTAAATAATTTTTATTAAAGTATAAAAGAACCATATACATAAATATGATATCAAATATGATCCTCTAATATTGCTTTGTTAATAATATTTCAGTAGTATCATTGTTTTGGGTGTTAACTGATTCATTTTCCTTTATATGTTTCATTATGTAAGTCATGTTTGTTATGGATGGGATGTATTTGATTCATATAAATATTGATATTAAGTTCTTTAAATATTATTTTTAATCATCAAATGAAAATTATTCTTGAATGGTTATGATGGGGAACGAAATCTCATCGCGTCGTGGAGATGGTAAGTCGTACGTACGCACGAGCGACAATATCATTCTATTGATGGTGAAATCGTATGTAATTGGATGGTATATTATATATACAGAATCATTAACATGTTATATTTATTATTTAAATCAATTATACTTATTATTATACCCATCCAAATAATGAAGTGTTGAATAACAAACTACACCATGACGTGGAGACGGTAAGTCATACGTACACACATATGGTGACTTTTTCATTCATAGAATGGATAGAATAATGAATATAGTTGTACCATATTTATAATAACATCAAATTATTTATAAGGTACTAGATTTTTTATTTTCTTATGGAAACAACAAATAAAGAGGAAGTGGAAGAAGAAAAGAACATTGAAAGAGGTGATGAAATAATTACCTCTTCTTCGGGTGTTTACTTTTGATTTGAACAAAAGGGATCCTTAGGTTGAATTTATGATCAAAGTGAGTACTATAGGTTGGAGTGAGGGTATTTGGGAGGATATTTGAGCAGGTTTTGTCCAAGAAAAATGGCTTTGTAGGTGTGAATTTGAGAGAAGGGGAAGTAGCCTTTTATAAGGGAGGTGAGGGGCATTTTAGGAAGAGCTTGAAATTTTATTTTATTATAAAATCATTTTCAGTTTATAATAGCTCCAAATGGATTTATTTAGATGATAAGGTGGGTATGGGTTTAAAACCTCTCAACAAATAGGTTTTAGACAAGTTTAGTTCACCATATTAAACTTATCTTTTAGATTTAACTCTTAGTTAAATAGTTTAGCTTTTTTCATGTCTTCTTATATTATTATAATACATGGTTAATAAACTTACTGTAAAATTCCAAGAGAACCTCAAGTGGTTCATTAATGAAATATATAACATTATTTAAGTCCTTTGGTTGAACCTTAGATTTTTAGGACTATTATATAATTTAATAAAATAGTATTTGTTTTAAAAACTCATTTATATCAATTTTGACACTATTTAGTATTTGGTTTTTTTGAAAGTCATAACAATCTGATTTCTTCAAAAAAAAAATACATTGAATCAACCCTAACATTTCATATTAACCTAGAAAATTCATGGATGGCATCAAAAGTTTCAATTTACATTTATTTTAATATTTATAATATCAATTATTTTAATCTTTCATTAATAAGGTAATTACTACATCATCATTGTGTCATAAATAAAATTAATTATTTAATGTCTAAAATTTATAAATAAAATACTATGATGTAGGAAATATTTTTATATTTCTAATTAATATTTATAGTTTAATTTATCTTATGTATAACCCTATATTAAAATGTTTTGGTTATTAAAATTTGAATTTAACACTTTTAACTCTTCTTTAAATAAAATATAATAAATGTCATAATCTAATCCAAGTGGATCCAAAAGGATCATATTTTTATTCTAAGGTTTATTTTGGTCTAAATACACTTATCCAATAGAATTATGACATGTTTTAGGGTAATTTTAATATCATTTTTACTTTTAATTGTCCTATTTACTTTTAACCGTGGTAAATAAAATTCAAAAGTTACTATTCACCAAAAATTATTTTCATCCTATTGAACAACATTTTACTTACTAATTTCAACTGTGTCTCTCATATTTTTGAAATATAATTAATAGATGTGGTAAAATTATATTTTATGCAAATTTGCAAATGTGCCTAGAAGGTTGGTAAAAGATGGTAAAAAGTTCAATAAAATTTTATATTTCTAATCTTATTATAAAATGACTCCAATGAATAAAATTGAAGTAATATAGGTATTATATATCTATTTTTATTTTAAAATAAATTTAAATTAAAAAATAATTATTTAAATAAAAATTTGGTTTTAAACAATAACACAATGTTGTTCACTATTCATCAAAAATTGAATGTTTTTAGAAAAATACCAAAAATTTACCCCAAAGCTAATTTTGATATTCCGAATCCAAAAATGAAGTTCATTTTGAAAATGAAATTTATAAAATTTCAAAAAGTGGGTATTACTATTCATAACTGCTTTTTAAACGGCTAGATTGATTGGTCGTGGTGTGCTAGAACTCAAAGTTGCGTATAACGCAAGCTATTGTATTATTTAAAGAGAAGAATATTGTGGAAGTTTGGGGTATTACATTATCAATATGGTATCTTTCCGTACAGATATCCCACAGCATGCTATCAGTTATCTGATCAAGGTGATTATGCATACTGGTACCGATGACACGCCATCATGCACTTTACACGCCAGGGGATTGCATTCAACAGTTGGTATGTTTACTAAGATTTATTATATTTGTTTAACTCACTTTTGGTATTAATTTGAATGTTATTTCATTTTCAGTCAGATGAAATTTCTCATCTTACACATATCACACATCCTCGGGAGGAGGAATATATTTGGCGGTGTGTAGTTCACCGAGATGTGTTGGCTCTCAACGATCCTCTTCAGTTCTTACGTGACAGTTTCTATGATGAGGTGTCGCATGTATATCTTGATCCATATCCTCCTATTGAAGCTCCTGTAGATGATGAGGTCCCTATTATGCCTGCTGAGGACGATGCACCGCCACCACCACCACCATCTAGAAGACAGAGATGAGTACATCAAGAGGGGCAGAGGCGACGACATAGACGTCCGAAAGCAGCTCCTGCAGATGCTATCGCACCGCAGAGAGATGATCCTGCCTAGTCAACTGATGATCTTGCACAGTAGGGAGATGCTTATATGCCACATATGTCGTCTCTGATGACTACTTTGGACTACGAGCTGGGTGTGGTAATGAAGCTTATGGTGGTCCCCTCTCCTACCAACAAGGACTTCTTCAATGTCTCGTTTCTGCCATTTTTAGGAGCTTCGGGGTCATATGGATCCACATGTGATTTTGGGTCATTCTCCACATGTGATGTTGTCCATTCCTCTACACCGCACCATGAGAAGGCACCAAAAGAGGAGGTACCCACAGCTAGGACACCGGAGCGACACAAACATCGGACGCGGAGTGGGCGTGAGGTTCAGATGCCACATTATGGTACCGGGGGGCATCATCGTTTATTTATTCAGATGTCATGTTGTATATATTAAAAACTCTATTTAATGTGATAAGTAATTGATATTTTAGACAAATAAAAAGAAATTCAAGGTCTCATAATTGTAACATTATTATGTTTCATGTATGTGACTTTATAAGCGTATAAATTATAAAGTACAAATACAATCAAAATGAAATTTGTCACACTGACTAATAAATATAGATTTATAATTATATATATAATGAATATATTTATTATTATATAATTATACATGTTTCTATATAAATAAATATTTATAATTATATAAATATAAATATGTTTATAAATATATAATTATAAATCTATATTTATAAATATTTATTTATTTATAAATAAATTTAAAATATTTATAAACACATAATAATTTTTAAATATATATTTATGAATATAATTATAATTATATTAAATATATTAAATGGTAAATATTTATTTATTTATAAATAAATTTAAAATATTTATAAACATATATTAATTTTTAAATATATTGTAAATAATTAAATATAATAAATATATTTATTATATGTCTAAAAATATTTCAAATTTATTTATAAATAAAAACTTATAACTATATAAATATAGATTTATAATTATATAATTATAAATACATTTGTAAATATAATTATAATTATATATTTATTGCGAATAATTATAATTATATATTTATTATAAATATTTATAATTATATATTTATTATAAATATATTTTTAGTTATTTATTAATAAATTTTAAATATATATGTAACCATATTTTAATAATTATATATTTATAAATATATTTACATTCATATTATTATAAGTATTTATTTATAAAGATAGGTTTATAATTATATAATTATAAATATATAGTTATAATTATATTTATGTATATATATATTTAAAAATATATTTATTTATAATTGTAAATATATATTTATATAAATAAATTTTTATTCATAAATATATATTTAAAATTATATTTATAAATACATAATCACAATTCTTTAGATTTATTTATATTTATATTTATATTTACAACTATATATAATTTAAATATAAATAAATCTAAAGAATTTTTATTATGTATTTATTATATTTATTTTTTATAATTATATAATTATTTTATTTATAATTATATATTTATCGTAATTAGTGTGTTTCGGGGGGATGGATGGTCTGGGGTGGCTCTCTCTCGCTCTAGGTTTCCATGGCATTTAGGGTTTCATGGCATCCTTCTATCTTGCATGCTACTTCGACCCCAAGGAGGTATTCGTCGTCCCGTCAAAGATTGGCCCGTCGAAGATTGGCGCCCCTGTTTCTGGTCGAGATTTGTCAGCGGCTGCGACGCTGAAATCTGCACCTGGTGAAACGCATGTTTCAGATCATGATGGTAAGCGGTTCTTCCATGTTTTGAAGGATGGTCCTAGTTTGTCTTCTAAGAGAATTACGTGCAATGGAGGCTTGGCTTTCGTTGAGGCAAGTTCGAAAGTCCTTGAAGATTGTCTTTAGGAGTGTAAATACTCCATTCTGGCGCGGCTGATTATCTCACGGAGTGAGAATCTGTGGAATCTTGAGGCCTTGAAGAAGATGCCCATTCATGTATGGGGTTTCGGGGGTTAGAAAATAGTTTCAATTGGGAAGGGATACTTTCATATTGTATTCTCAACGCATGACTCAAAGGCTAAAGCATGGGGCTTTGGCAATGTTTCTCTGAAGCCTGGGTTTCTAAAAATTCTTGATTGGGATCCACTTTTTGATCCAATGTTAGCCAGTAAGTCAACAACACAAATTTGGATTTGCATTCGTGGTCTTAGGTGGTTCTTCTGGCATCCACAGATTTTGTGGGATGTTTCATCAACGGTTGGTGTCCCTATCATGTTTGATAGAGAGACTAAACGTGCACAGTATGGTTAATTTTCCAGATTCTTGGTTGAGGTAGATATCGTTGATCCTCTGATCAAGATTGTCATGCTTGTGGCTTCCCAATTTAGGATTGAACTAGTCATCGACTATAAGAGGGTTCCATATTTATGTCTAAAATGAAAATGTATTGGTCATCTTGGTGCTAGTTGTTATAAGAATCTTATGACAACCCTGTTTTTTATTACACACTTAAACATAATTTATTACATAAACTCTTCACTTGATACAACATGGAAGATCGAGAGCTCTAGTGTCTTTGGGGCTTAGGAATATTACATAACAACTTAAAACATAGAACGTAACATCTTATTGAAAACTTCCTTTACATGACCACTACATTCCCTCATACTTAGCATTGCACGGGATAACCTAAGGACATGCATAAGAAAAGGGTGAACTACAAAGCCTTGTAAGGGAATAAACATGGAATAACATGAGAAATACAATACATGTTAGAAAATAGGCATATCAATGGAGCACAAGAGAAATATGAACATAAAGGCATGATAAAGCATGATAATCATAACATGGAAATGTGGCAACAACGCTTAACACGGAATTAGCATGAGCCAAGGCTCATTGCACATGGAGTATGAGTAAACCCTCATTGCATATGAAGGAGTAAACCCCTGTTGCACTTGAATTAGCATGAGTCAACACCAATTGCACATGACGTATCATGATACTATACTTTACCCAATGCATTGAAGCGCTATCAGGGCGCACCCTTCTTAAACATTTCATTTCATTCATAAGTGTGTGACATGGACCATACAACATGGAATCAATCATCATCATTTATTCAATGGTAAAAGGTTGTGGAATACATACATGAAGCTTTATAATCAATAAGTAAATGTGCATAAAGGTGAATACCCTTGATAGAGAAATGAGCATGGTATTCACTACACAATGACATTGGCTTGGAAAATCGGTGCAATTTCGACAGCGTAACGGCGTGACGTAAGAATTCATAAAAATGGTTGATGAGAGAGAAATGAGTGTCTCATCATATGTACATGAAATGGACAGTAAGGGGTTCATATAGATACATGTCCCAACAAGTGTAATGGAATTTAAATTCATAATACAAAAAGAATTGCTTGAATGTAAATGAGGAGAGAGAAATTTCTTACGGAATTTCGGCATGGTGACAGGTGTACATGGGAGGCATTTAATGAGAGAGAAATGAATCTCTCATCATTCAAACATAAAGAGGGCAGTATGAGAGAGGTGCGAAATCATACCCCAAAATTTATAATTGAAAATAAAAGAGCATAACAATATTAAGAAACTTGGATAAAAAAGAGAAAGGTAGTAATCTTTTACTTGGAAGTGTGATCTCAAAGGCTTCAGAGAGGCTTGAGAGAGGCTTCTTGGAAGCTTGGGGCGGCATGAGATGATTCTAGAGAGAGGAGGGAAGAGGTTGGACAAACTTCATAGGCTTTGAGTGAATAGAAAGTGAGTGTTTGGGTGGGTTTATATAAGAAAGGAGAGAGAATTTTTATTATTTAGGTTTGGAACACCACACATTAAACAAATCAAAACCACAAACTAGCCCAGAGTTTTTTCCCATGATTTTTTCCAAAGGGGAGTGGAAAAAATATTTTATAAGGCCAATGACTGAACTTCTGAAAATAATAGGGTTGCTTATGTGGAAGTGAGTCACACTCTTAAGAAAAATAATTTAAAAAGATAAAATGTTTTATAAGTCTTGGAGGGTTCACTAAGGCTTTATAAAATAAATCAAATAAACCTAAAATCACATTATTTTAATGGTAAAACATATATTGGTCAAACATAATGTTTATAGTATTTTATTACATCGCTATTGAGTCATTATAATGTCATAAAATACGTTATATATTTAAATGGTATTTAATTTTCACCCAAAAATTCGACTCAGAAAATTATGAAAAAATCACTGTTGGATAATTTCGACGTCCTGATTTCAAAAATAATATTCATTTTATCCAAATAATTTTATAAATATGTGAATTTTCACTTTTAAAATAAAAACCGACATTTATTGAAAATTCATGGGTTTTGACAAAAACAACTTTCAAATCTTAATAAAAATTACAATTGCATTCATAAAATTATACGATCATTTATATTTAATGAAAAGTAATTTATTAATAATAATAATAATTTATTAAAATAGTATTTAGTTCAAAAATCCATTAATTCATCAAAATAGATTTCTTAGTTGCATATTAACTAAAAATACTATTTGCGCTTTAAAAACAATTTACAAAGTGACAATAATAAAATGAATGTATATTATATATATAAAAATAATGTACATAATCATAGTACTAAGGTCTTGTTACATAACCCTTATAACACTCGCATAAAACCAAAGGTTAAGGTATGCGATTGTGACAAACTCTTGGGGTGGCTCGAATAACATCGCTCGAGTGGTAATCTCTATCAACTTCAACTTCTCTCGTAGGTGGTTCCGATCAAGCTTAACATATTCAAACTCGACTTGGGTTTGGTCAAGAGAGAAGCTCAATGACGTCACCTCCTTTCCAAGCTTTGATAAATGGGCTTCGTACGAGGCAAGTCTAACGGGTGAGGTCATCGCTTCATTTGTCTGAGAAAATTGTATTTGTTAAAACCCTATATTTATACTAATCATGTGATCACTATTCAACGATTATATTAGAAACGATCACAATTTTTAATGGTATTTTAAAATCCAAAACATAAAACCAAATAAGTCCATATGTTTTACATAACCATAAGAAGACATTTAAATAGACAAAAAGGAATTTTCATTAATGAATTTTTGGGTCGTTACAAATCTATTATGTTCAATTTTTAAGAAGATTATACATTTGGAAGATATTTGTAGGCTGAAGGTCAAGGAGGATGTTATCCCCCCCTCATTATGAACGAGCGGCTTCTCCTCATGATGTTTCAGTGGGCCCTCATGCTGGAAATGGTTCTCCTGGTGCAACATCTTATGTTGCTGCTTTAATGAAGGGCTCTGACCTTAGCAAGGGCATGTAGGGGCATCATGTGGAGGTGGTGGTCGATCCTAGGGATGGCTCTGGCAATTTGGGGAAGAAATCATGGGCGACAATTGCTATGGAGGAGGGTGTTACCCCGCTCTCAAAGGATGGCACAGGTGAGCATAATGATGTTTCTAATGACACTGATAATCTGGAGCATGCTATTCAAACTACAGTGGACACGGAGTTGTTACAAGAGCAGGCTCTGGTTTCCAAGATGAAGGATAAGGTGTTGTCACCTCTTCCTGTTAAGTCAGCTCATGAGCAGACTCTCTTTGAGGGAGGTTCTGAATTGGGACGGGAGGAGTAGGGAGGGGCTTGACAACGCACCAAGAATTGGCAGCAGGGCCGCCACCCAAAAAACTGTGGACGAGGGCGTGGCCGAGAGGATGCACCAAGAGGGCGTGGTTGAAGGACTCAGCTCACCCCAGAACAAGAGCGGATTAAGGAGAAGTATTATGTGCTCTTCCATCAACGAATTTCTTAAATCCCATGATTAAAAGAACTCCATGCTAAACAGAACAGGATGTCATGGAAGTTTTGTTTTTGTTTTGTTTTTTGTTGTAAATCTTTGTTTTTATGAGATTAAAGTTTTTTTTTTTTTGGTACCATTCAGAGAATCAGAACAGTTATCTGTAAAATGCAACAATGGATGTGAGTCTCTTTACATGAAAGAGAGGGCAGTGGAACTTGGAATACACAGATCGCACAAAACGATAAGAAAGCAACATTTCATCGACGGCTGGTGCAGCATTGATTACTCAGAACCCATCTGGGCAGTCGAAGAAGACGACCGCAGCAACGACGATGCAGAAAGGCTTGAATCATTGCTTTTCGAATAAAGGCACTGGGAGTTCTTCTCTCCAACATCAATGCACAGAGATCCCTTGATCAGGGTGCCTAGTTTTGCATGCTCTTCCCTGTCATGCCTGATCTCCCTCAGCATCGCAGCCACGTCTTTCATGGTCGGCCTCTCGTCCGGCAAGGAGTTCACGCATAACAGAGCTATCCCCATCGCCTGGCTCATCTCCTCGAGCTCCGTCCGAGGTCGGCATCGCAGGCTCGGGTCCAGCACTTCAGCCCCTCCCCTCTTTCCGCTCACCCAATCAACCACATGCAGCCCGTCTGGTATCGTCGGATCATTCGGCTTCTTCCCCGTCAAAATCTCCAGCGCCACCACACCATAGCTGTACACATCGCTCTTCTCCGTGATCTTCAACATGTATCCGTACTCTGTAAAGAGCAGCAGAGTCAGTAATTCCCAAGGGAAAAGAGAAGAGACAGGGGTTCCGACCAGGAGCAATGTATCCGCAGGATCCGGCAATGTCATTGGTGCAGCGGGTGAAATCGTCTTCCCCAACAAGCTTCGCTATCCCAAAATCACCAATGCAGGGTTCGAACTCAGGACCGATGAGGATGTTGTTCGCCTTGATGTCCCTGTGAACGACCGGGGGGACGCAATCATGGTGGAGATAAGCGAGACCCTGCGCGGACCCCGCCATGATTCGATACCTCTGTTCCCACTCCAATGGAGGAGCCCCTTCCCTCTCATGGAGCAGCCTGCCCAGGCTCCCGTTCGGCATGTAATCGTACATGAGCAGCCTCGTGCTGCGATTCTGGCAGCAGCCCACGAATCTGACGATGTTCCTGTGGCGGATGGAGCCTAGGGTTTTGATTTCCGTCGAGAAGGAGTCGGGGGGGCCTCGGCGTTTAGCGTTTCCGCCCGCCGCCGTCGATGACGGCCGGAGCTTCTTAACAGCGATCGCCTCTCCGTTCTCCATCTCCGCGCGGTAGACGACCCCGGAGCACCCTTCTCCGACGACGTTCGCGTCGACCAGCCGCCTCAGTATCTGCTCCACCGAGAAATTAAGCTTCTGGAATAGCGTGAACTGCCATGCCCAGTTGTCTCCTTCCGCTTCCGAGACTTCGTCGTCGTCTACACTTCTCTGCGCTCGGATCAGTCCCAGAGCTCCAGCAATCACCACCGCAACCGTCAGGAAGATCAACAGAGCGATCGCGAGCTTCAGCCTCCGGGAAGGGTCGTTTTCATCCTCCAAAAGGCACGAACGTTGGCCCCATGGACAGAGACCTCGGTTCCCGGCGAAGTCCTGCGCCGGAAGCTGCCGGAAAAGCTTGCTGTAGGGGAGATACCCGGTGAAGTTATTGTAAGAGATATTGAGAGAGACGAGATTGTCGAGGCCAGCAAGCGGAAACAGGCTCCCCTGCAGCTGGTTATGGGAAAGGTCCAGGACGGAAAGCTTCCTGAGCGCAGAAAACTGGGGAGCGACTGGACCAGTGAATCTGTTGAAGCTTAGGTTAAGCGCGATTTCAAGGGCGGCGATCTGGCATATTTCCACGGGGACGGCGCCGGAGAGGTGGTTGCTGCTGAGATCGATCAGTTGCAGGCTGGAACATTGGCCGAGAGACGGAGGAATCGATCCGAACAAGAGATTCTTCCTCAGAAACAGCTTGTTCAATGATGCGAGACGGCCGAAGCTCGCCGGAATCCGCCCCCTAAACCGATTCTCAGAGAAATCCAGGACCTGGAGATTCGAAAGCGATGAAAGTGAATCCGGGAGGGGTCCACGGAGAGCGTTGCTGCTTAGATCGATCATCTGCAACTGCACGCAGCGCCCGATCTCGTCCGGCACCGCTCCAGAGAGGCGGTTGTTCGACAGATCGAGGAAGATGAGGCTCCGCACCTGCCCGATTTTTCGGGGGATTTCACCGACGATGCGGTTGTTACCGAGGCGCAGCCGCATCAGGGCGGTGCCGTTCCCGATCTCCGGCGGAATAGCACCGGAGATCTGGTTGGATATCAGGAGGAGATTCGTGAGGTTTCTGAGCTGCAACAAACCAGGAGGAATGCCGCCGGAGAGGGAATTCTGCGACAGGTCCAAGACATTGAGCCGAGTACAGTTGGCCAGTGCCGGAGGGACGCTCCCTTCGAGCTGGTTCTTCCAGGCGAAGAACACGGCCAGCCTGGGCAATTGCCCGAGCTCCGGCGGAATCGAACCTGATAGCTGGTTCGAATCAAGCTCTAACTGGACGAGATTCTTGCAATTCCCAAGATCGGCAGGGATCGAACCAGAAATGTTGTTGTCGCTGATCATAAACTCTTCCAACTCCGGTAGGTTTCCGATCGACGGCGGTATGGTTCCAGATAAGAAGTTCATGGACAGATCGATGCTCTTCAATCTGCCGCAGTCGCCGAGACCAGCGGGGATGGCACCGATGAGATTGTTCTGCCATAGTAACAGTTTTTCGAGATTCCGGAGATCCCGAAGCTCCCGTGGGATCCAGCCAGAGAGACGGTTCTCGAAGAGGCTCAGATTCACCAGACCAGAGCAGTTACCCAATTCCGGTGGGATTTCGCCGGAGACCATGGTCGTGTAAATGGACAACGAATGGAGCTTCGACAGCTGGCCGAGCGACGCCGGGATCGAGCCCGAAACGCTGGTGCCGGCTAAACCAAGAAACCCTAGGTTGCTGCATTCGCCGAGCTCGGGAGGTATTTCTCCATGAAGGGCGCTGTTGACCCCGGCGCGAAGCGATTCCAGGTTCGATAAACTGCCGAGCTCCGGCGGGATGGTCCCCTCGAGAAGATTCTCGAAGAGGAAGATGTTCCTGAGGCCGCTGCAGTTGGAGAGCTCCGGCGGGATCCTCCCGGAAAGCTGGTTGGTGTTCAGCAACAGTGTTTGGAGGTTTCGAAGCTTGCCCAAGCTCCGCGGAATGTCCCCGACGAGGCCGTTGCTGCTCAGATCAATGGCCGTCAGCCCGGCGCAATCCCCGATGTTCGGCGGGATGGCTCCGGTGAGGTTGGAGTCGGAGACGACGAGCTTCCGGAGGGACCCGAGGGTGGAGAGGTTGCGGGGGAGCGGAAGATGGAGGGGGACGGATCTGATACTAATTCCGGTGACGAAGCCCTGAGGCGAGCATGTCACCGATGTCCAGTTGCAGGGGTTTGGGTCGACAATGTTCCAGTCAGAGAAGAAGGGCGGCGGGGTCAAAGCGCCGCCGTGAAGCCACGAGTACAGAAAGAAAGCTTCCGCCGCCGCGGTGCAAGGATGGAATGCAGCGGCGAGGAAGGTAATGAGGAAGAAGAAGACGAAGAAGCACATTGCCCTGAAACTGCAGACCTTTCTTCTCCGTTTTACCCGGGCTCTCCTAGATGCTTGCCTCTTCCCCCATTCCCCCTTTTCTTCTCCCTCCTCGTGCTCTGTTTTTCTTTCTGTGAACTCAAACTTGAACACCCAGAAACCACAGACACATGAACCAGCTGAAGATCAGATGAAAACCCAAAGGAAATCCGGGAGATATGAACCGCCTGCAACATCCCGGCGACCCATCTTTGGACGGTTCTGCCTCCCTCTTCCCTCCCAGCTCTGTTTTCATGTAAATGAATAATCAATTGAATTACCGATGAAAGCAGGGGTGGACTGGCTGTGTAGCTAGCTAGGCTAGGCTCAGTCACGCGCGTCGAACCAGCCGCCACCGCCATGCCCGGCAGGGGCGGAGCGTGAACGTGAGGCTGCAATTTTTCTACTGAATTTCTACTCACTGTTGATTTTATGCGTAGGGTTTCGGCCGCTGTTTCCTTCCACGACGCATCTCAGCGGTGGCTCGGGATTTTGTACAAATCCAACCGTAAATAGGTATGTATGAATTGTTTTGACATGTATATAAATATTTCTCTATATTTCCGCGTCGTGTTACTGTAAACACACAAAAAGAGAGTCCAAGTTCATTCAAGGGATAAAAGGTCAAAGGCTTGTTTAAAAATCTATAATAAAAGATATATTCAAATAATAAAAACAGTCGAAATAATTTTTAAATTTGATTATTTTTAAAATTGCATCTTCAAACATACCTTCTTTTATGGACTGTCTATATTAGAGGCAATGCAAATATACATTAAAAATGTAAGTAGACCAACAATATGTCATTTTAATACCTCCGATTAAGTTATCTTGTAATTATAAGGTTTTGGGGTTGAAATAAAATATGAAAATCATGATCATTATTTTTGTGGTCTATGTAAGCTTCTTTAAAAATTTCATGTATGCAATATTTTATCAAAGAAATGGTATACTTCTTGTAACACCTCAACCCGAATCACCCGGTCCGGGACAGAGCGTCTCATGAGCTCATGCGCCTCTTCCTGTACGCAACAGGTTGTCGACTCACATTGAAAGTCTGAATGGTGCAATGAGAAGACTATACTCTCCGTATCAAGAACCAACATCAGAAAACCATGCACATCCCAAACACAAACGGTGTAATGAGGAGACTATAATTGTGCGCCTCTCTCCAGTGGCTCTCAACAGGGCACATGATTTGTTGGGCCAAAGCGCACGATTTTTTCTAATCATGTGAAAATCATGCATAGCCCAAAAGACTTCCAAAAATCTCCAAATTTCACCCCAAACTTCTCGAAACAAGACCCATCCAAAAGAAGATAAAAACAAGGGTCAAAGAATACTTGAAAACAAGTAACGAGATGTTGCAACCTCTCCACCATAATAACTTTCTGTCATCAGAAAGACTGTCAAAAAGTTTTCACATCAAAAAGACGAGGCAACTGTTCTCTCATCAGTGTCTCACACTCCCATGTCTCTTGAGAATCAGAATCATGGTGTCATACCACATAGACTAAAGGTATCATCCTCCCACGAAATAACTTTGTCCCATAATCAACTATCTTGACGAGATGCTCAGTCACAGATAAATCAGACTCAAAATCAAGATCCTCCTAGCTCAAAATATGAGATGAGTTGGAAAGATACTTCTATAGTTGTGATACCTGGAACATATTATGCATCGAAGTCAACTGCGGTGGAAATGCTAAACAATAAGCCACTTTCCTCATTTGCTCAACAACCTCAAAAGGTCCCAAAAACTGTGGTGCAAACTTTCCTTATTTCCAAGACGTCGATGACCCAATCGAGGTGAAACTATCAAAAACACCTGATCACCAACCGAAAACTCAAACGACCGTCAACAACGATCGACATATGATTTATATCGGTTTGGTGTCGTCACCATTCTCAGGTGAATCAACCGAATCTTAGTTGTTGTCTCTTGGACTAAACTTGGTCCAACCAAGGAAGCTTCACCAATCTCTGACCAACATAATAAATATTTACACGGGCGACCATACAAAACCTCAAAGGGAGCTGTTGATGCCGAATTTCAGATAGGGCCATGAACGAGCACTATTGAGAAAACTTAAGGCATATTAGGAATCCACGGACAATTCTGCGACACCTGAGGGAGGTGCGCGCAAAATGTAAGAGTTCCGTGCAAGATGTAAGAGTTGCGTGCAAGATTGGAAATGACGCGCAAACTCTTGCTCGCCCAAAGCAGCGTCAAAGGGAGCCTTTCGCGACGACCATTCGAAAACCAGCCAAGTCAATGGCGCAAAGGAAGATTGCCCGACACACAAGATTCCCATATGCGCTCCAACTCTTGCGCGCCCAATGCGATGTCAATGGGAGCCTTCTGCGACGACCATCCAAAAACCAGCCAAGTCAATGGCGCGAAGGAAGATTGCCCGACGCCCAAGATTCCCATATGCATGCAAACTCTTGTGCGCCCAATGCGACGTCAAACGACCTCTTATGCGCAACTCCTCTTGTGCGCCGCCGCCGAAGTTTTCGACTATAAATAGAAGTGTAACCCCCGCCCTTCGGGGGGACAGTTACGAAAGACGAACCGACGCTCTGTCACACGAAAGACACCACTTCCACAACCGTGTGAAAGACATGGCCTCAAGGTATTGGATCTTGCACTACAGGTCTCTCAGGGGTCCTCCTTCGAGTGGGCCCACTAGAGCTTGATTCTCATCCATTTCCTTTTACTCTAAGGCATTTGCGCGCAAAAGAGTCCTCTTGCATGCAAGTTTTCCCTCGTATCGTAACAATCTTGCGCGCATCTACTCGCTTTGCATGCAACCACCCCATCTTGCGCGCACCCCCTCAATCTTCCATGCGCCCCACCTTGTGTGCACCATGTGTCATCCTTACCCTAAGGCTCCATGTCCGAGCCCCTCTTATGTGTGACACCCCTGTCATGCACATACTTCTCCCGTACGACCCTCCAGGTTTGTAGGTAGTGATTTCAAGGTCCCTTGGGCAGTGCTTCATATTGTGTTGTTTAGCTTCATGCTTCTTCGCATAGGCACGCTAACGACTATTATTTATTCGCATAGCCATGCTAACGTGAGCCCCTCAATGGATCACTCCACAACCCTGTCGCCATATGGCATTGTCGGTGCCTTCCCTTCACCAAGGGTTATAACGCACCAATTATGCAAGTTCTAGGGGTGGGGAGCAAATCCTCATCGTCCAAGTTGTATGTCGTTAAACGGCCAAGCATCATCATCCCCAACACATGACGTTAAATTGTGGCCTCGCCCCGCATGATAAACCTTGGTGCCCCGCCTTGGACATTTTCCACACCCACTGGTCTCCACGAAAGTGAGATCTTCCTTACATGAAATGAGATCCTCCTTGCATGGAACGACATCTGTCAGTGCGGGGGGGGGGGGGGGGGTAACCATCCTGGTGTAAGCCCCTAACCTTTCTTGCAGGAGGTATCACCCTTGCTCCTCCTCTCTTCTTCCATGTGCAAGGACGAGAGGAAAGATGGGCACATGGGACTCTTTATACCCCATCCCTCTCCCTTTGGGCTTTATCGCCATTTGGGCCTCCATCCTGGAGTGAGTTCCAATCTCCATCTCTCCGGGCCGCTAACCACACATAAGCCCCACTATATTCCTCGTAGACGCACCCTTCACGACGCGATCGTCAGATCTTTGTTGCCTCTTGTTTCTCACACCGAGCATGACTCATGTGTGCTTAGAGTAAGCATCGACCATGGCATCCTCTCTGGGCCTCCTTAGTGCATAAACCCCATCCTTTACCACCGAACTATGCAGACTTTGATCTTTGCCCCCCTTTTCGAGCAAGGTACGTAGGAAGCCTCCCTAAGGTTCATGCCCATCACCCATCGGTCCCGACCACTTCACGTCGGTTCACCATCGTCCCGCATTACGTTAAACTGTATGCCCCTTTTGGTCTCACATGACGCTAAACTATATGCTTAAGAACTACATGGGTTTTGATCCTTGTCTCCTAGGTAGGGTACGTAGGAAGCCTCCCTGAGGTTCAACCCCAAACACTGGTAAACTTCGGTGTCCCCCTTTGCAGGGACCCACATCCTTGGTCCGTCCCTTAGTGGCGTCAGACCAACTCTTGGGCCGCTAACCACACGTAAGCCCCGCTCTATTTTTCGTGGATGCACCTTTCACGACGTGATTTCCAGGCCCTTGTTTCCTCTTGTTTCTCACATCGAGCATGACTCACGTGGGCTTAGAGAAAGCATCGACCGTGACGTCCTCTCTGGGCCGCCTTAGTACGCAAGCCTCATCCTTTACCACTGAACTACATGGAATTTGATCCTTACCCCCTTTCCGAGAAAGGTATGTAGGGAGCCTCCCTGAGGTTCAATCCCATCACCCATCAGTCCCGACCACCTCACGTCTGTTCACCCCCGTCCCGCATGACGTTAAACTGTATGCCCCCTTTTGTCCCGCACGACGCTAAACTGTATGCTTATGAACTACGTGGGTTTTGATCCTTGTCTCTTAGGCAAGGTACGTAGGAAGTGTCCCTGAGGTTCAACCCTAAACACTAGTAAACTTCAGTGTCCCCCTTTTTTTGGACCCACATCCTTGGTTCGTCCCTTATTTGCGTCCGACCAACTCTTGGGCCGCTAACCACGCGGAACCCCCAACATGTCGTCGGGTCGCTGTCCTTTGCCTACACCCCAATTCTATGCCCCATCCAGAACTATGTGGAATTTTATTACCTACCACAAAGATACGTAGGAAGCCTTTCTGAGGTTCAAGGCCAACATCACAATCATCTTCACGTCGGTTCCATCCCATTCCTATCATCCATTTCGTTCAACCTTCCATCATCCATATTGATTCCTACCTGGGCCGCCACATCCCAGTGGGATCATTCCATTCCCTTGGGAATCTAACCATGCATAAGCCCCACACGATCCATAACCATCCAACCAAGAGTGCCCCTCTTGCGATGGGCCACCATCCATGCATAAGCCCCATCATGTTTCTGGGTTTTCCTTTGTGTACACCTCGATTTATCACCCCTTCGAACTGTGTGGGTTTTGATCCCTTTCGTCTATACAGGGCACGTAGGAAAGCTTCCTGAGGTTCAATCCCAGCCAATGGTAAACCTTGGTGTTCCCCATTTCTGGGAGGCACTTTCCCTGATCTGACTTCAGTGGTATCCAAATCAACCTCCGCAGTGTGATATCTTCCCTTTATGGGACACACCACTTCGGATCCGTCCTCCTTGGGCATTCTGATCCATATATCTGGTAAACCTTCCAAGTGCTCTCTCCTAAGGATGTTCCAATATGATCTGTCTCTATGGTATGTTCTGATCACTCTTATTCCGTCTCTGCAAAACGTTAAACTCACGGCTTACCTCGTGATCAACATGAGATGCTTGAGGAAAACCTCGGAAGACACGCCTCTGGTGTAACCATCTCCGCTAGACGTTAAACTCACAACATACCCTGTGTTAAACATGAGAAGCTGAGGAAAACCTCAGGGACATGCATATGGAATATAATTCCCCGCACTCGACGTGGGATGCCTCGGGCTTCCACGCCCTCAAGAAGCCCTATCATAAGGGGAAGAAACCCAAACGCATCAGTGTTTCAGCATCCAGACACTCCAGTGATGTCCAACGTGACTACTCCCCCGATCAAAGGTTGCTACACTGACTTGAACCCTTGGAATGTCATGATATAAGCAGTGTAATTAACTACCTTCCATGAAGATATGGCACCAGGGAAGAGTTTCACGAACATACATCTTAATCTTTAAGGGAGACCCAGACTAGGTGATGAATTTTGAGGAGGAATTCATAGAAGGAGAAACTGACATCCCATCATCCCATTCCGATCAAGGAGAAAACGTCCCTGAATAAGTGATAGATGTCTCTCGCCTTTAGAAAGCGGGAATGCAGGGAAATAGCCAGCACGTCACAGCGTGATAGCGTGCGCCCCGACGAAAGTTTTAGAAACAGAAATGGTGAACCTAACGTGAATTATTCTCCTTAATGTAGAGATTAGTAGCACTCGAGACATCAGTAGATAAGCGTGTCATCGGATCTAGCTATCCAGCGCTAGGTCTTGCCAAGTAAATAGTGAGTCTGGCGTGAAACTCACCAGATATTGGGGTAGTTGAATGTTGGACATCCCAGTCTACGACGTTGTCAGTGTGGATCCTTCTTACCAATCATGGGAGACGGAATGGCGCCGGGGCATTGGACGTCGCTTTCCTCCTTTCAACGCTAATGGTTGAATCTTCCTGCTTTACAGGACCCAAGATGCTATGTTAGGAAAACCGATCACCACCCACCCACCGACATAGGGGTCAGGGCAACACCAATGCGGAAATCTCACATGACTCCATCTCTTCTGTGACGACCACCACATCCACGACTGTTGGTCACCCACGCCTTGCCCCACCATCTGAACTCGTTCAGAGAAGGGTGATCAATACCCTCATCCGATGGTATGAGGAAGAAGGGATTATCCCCACTCGGGACATAGCCCGTTAGGACCTAGAGGATTCTGAGCCTCACCATCGCCCCCAAGGGTTGCGTAGGGAGCCACTACTCCCCACTCCAACCTACAACCATTTTGGGAGTCTCTCCCCAGAATGCTTTGATGACTCACTCCCTTACGCCAATGAGGTAAGGGAAGTCTGGGCCTGCCCGGCTGTGATCCCATCCGGGGGCCACCAAGGAGGGCTCCCACGAGGCCGCGTCAGTGCCACCACCCGGTCCCATAGGCTGAGGAGCAGGTAAGTTACACACATGAACCACCGGCCCTAATCCAATTAACCTGACACCAACATCGGGTGCAAGCTGAGGAGGACGCCCGCCAGGGGGAGTCATCATCAACGGTTACAGTGGCCCGTGCCACCGCCAACGCATACTATCAATGCCCCATTTATGCTGAACAGGGGCACTTATACATCCGACCCGGATCGAGGCCCCAACCGCCCCACGGGTAGGTTGGGATGACTCTCTTGGTCGCCGACACAGGTAGTACCCATCGTGGGCCGACCTGTGACAATGAAATCCAGCGCGGAGGTCCTCCCTGTGCCACCATCAACGATAGAGAAGCCCCTCCCTGCTTCCAATCTCGGCATGGAGGTCCTCCCCATGTCACCATTAGTCTGAGCGAAGGCCCTCCCCGCTGCACTGACATCCAACAGGGAGGTTTCTTTCGCACCCGTGCTCCCAGGTATGGAGTTTTTCCTCCTGTCGCAGGTTGTCGATGCGAAGATCCTCCTCACCCGGTCAACCATCAGTGTGGGGGTCTTCCCCATGTTATTACTGCAGCCGAGGAAGGTCCTCCTCGTCCCGGAAATCAGAGAAGCGGGGGTTTGCCCTGCTTCATTGGCATCCAACGTGGAGGTATTCCCTGTGTTCAGTTTGAACGGTACGAAGACCCCCCTTGTACTATCACCACTAAGGGAAACAAACATGGAAGTACTGCCCATGCTCTCACTAGCTCCAGCTGAGGTCATACCCGCCCCAACACTTCCCGCGAAGGTTCCCCCGCGCGCCAACCAGTAGACACGAAGGCCCTCCTCGTGTTCCTTTTGACATTTGTTCAGGTGATCCTCACACCTTGACTCACCCAGGTGGAAGTCCTCTCCACTCCAATATCAGTTTGGCTGAAGGTCCTCCTCGTATCAAAAACCTACCCTATCCTGAAGAACCATCCCAGGGCAGGAGGGCGGGTCACCGCTGCCAAAGAAAGAATACTGGGAAGTTTTAGACCATGATTAAACTCATCTTCTTCTCAGACTCTGAGGTGGAGTGTGATTTAGTGATGGAACCCTCATCCCAATCCTCTGTGTCGGGGTCTGGGGAAAGAACAAGGCGTATAAGCCTCATCCTTCTGGAAAGTGAGGTCCATCGGATCCCTGCCTCCCTTCGAAGATACATCCAGGAGGAGGAAGATTTGGCCTCTTTCTAGGGCCTGGTTGTGAAATCCTCCCTATCGTCAATAGGATTATTCTCTACCTCAACCAGAGATCACGAAGAGTTGTTCTGGGGACCAATAGAGGAAAAACAACAACATGACCCATCGTTAGTAACCGCAGCCCCTATGCAGGAAGCTGTAGTCGCTAGTCCATCTTACTGGGATGTGGTGGCTCAGTCGTTGCATTCTTCAGAAGATAACCCAAGATGTGGTGATTTTTTATCTCACACGCCATATTATCCACCGGTCAGTCTACCGTCACAACGGACTGCTTCAGTGCCATTACCAGTCCCTCAGCCGCCCCAATCGATGAATGGGGCAACCAAGGGCCGGATCCTAAGTCTGAGCTGAGGAGCTTGTGGGACATCCTTGCAGTGGACCAGTTCTAAGAGATGTTCTTTCCCATTGCAACAGTAGGTTTCAGTATTCCGAAATCTCTTACTTAGGAGGAGGTCATGTGCTCCTGCCAAACTCTCTGGGTAACACACTTTTGTCTCCATCATTTATGGGTGGCTTACCCCAAGAGCCAGGAGCACTTTGACGACATCAGCCAGCAATTCCTCATGGTTGACTTGGCTGTGCTCCCCGTGGCTCAGCGCCCTAAGTCACCCGGTCACCATCGGACCCTCCAACAATGATGTGTTCAGAGCTTTACAATGCTCCACATAATTATTAAGGAGGCTTCCCCCCACGTTCAGATTCGTGGTTGGGGGCAGTATACTGCCCTTCATTTCAGCTCTATCCAGCACCAACCTGACTTTCTAGGTGATATTGAGGATATTCCTTCACGTACAATCATAGTTAACATGGCCGACCTATTAGAGGAAGAGACCGAGCTAGGACTCCTTGAAGAGAACTTAACCCCCAGGGTGGTGCCACACCTATTGGATCCTTTGAGTTGTGTTACTCACCAGTAAAGAAATTTAATAGGCCTTCCTGCACCTTCCAAGTCATTATCCCTTAGTAGGAACCCCAATAAGGGTAAAGAGTACGCTGGGATCATCAAACCCTCTGATCCATCTGGCTCAGTGCAAAAGACAGATGATGACCCTGAAAAGGATACGTTGCATCAACAACTTGAAGAACAAAAAAATATGTTCGATGACCTTCTCGCTGAATGTGCTATAGAACGATGAACAGACTATGATAATCCTCGACCGGGGCAGTAGGGGCGAGTACAATCTCCCTCGAGTGAGTTTCCTCTGGGTGACCTTGACAATCCTGCCCATATAGACAAGGTATAGGATAGATTTTATAGAAATAAGGCACAATATGCATCACCAAATCCACCTGAGTTGCATGATAACCCTCCTTGGGACCTGACTTAGGTTCCCCCAACCGCTCCGTTGGTCTTTCCCCTGGCAGTTCCGCAGGTCATCCCACTAGCCTCTCCACGAGCCACTGGGCCCACTTATCATGTTAAAGAACTTTCCAATGCATTGGTGGTGAGAGATCCTCGTTGATACAGGAATCCCCATCAAGAGGATCCAATGGCCGCTCTCATTTCCCGCCTCGAGGACCTAGAAACTCGACAGGTGGAAATCCCCCTTGATGGAAAGCTATATACGGCATGGGTGGATGATATTCCGACACCCCTGAGTTTCAGAAATCCTACCCTCTCCCCCTTAATGGGATGGGTGACCCGCTGCAGCATCTGGACCACTTTATTTCAAGGTGTGGACCCATGTTGTGAACTCCAGCATAGTAGGAGGCCGCTAAGCTCTGGTGTTTCATACATACGTTGGAAGGTCCCACGTTTGTCCGATATAACTAGCTACCCATCAGGTCAGTAGCCAATTGGGAGAATCTTCATAGGCAGTTTCTTTACAAGTTCAGTTCCACCACCCAGAAGATGAGTATTGCTGACCTCTTCAAGTGTAAGCAGAGGCCTGATGATCACGTCTCAAACTTTTTCACAAGGTGGAAAGGCCTCACATATTCCCTTGATATGCCACTAACTCAGGAACAACCGCTAACAATGTGTGTGGGGAATGTCAATACTGAATTGTTCCCTTCTCTAATCACTCAGAACTACCCAGGGGGATTTCAGGATTTCTCTAACAAAGCCCAACGACTAGAGGAAGCCTTGCAGTAGGCCAAGCAGGCACGTCCATTTCCTCCTGTAAGATCCCGAATCTCTGTTAAGGTATGTTTTTGTCCACGTTTTAGTTTAAGTCCTTCCTTTTGGTCAATTAAGTGTTTTCCCAAGTCCTTAAGAAGGATCGGGGGTGTTCTGGGGGTTCGGAGCACGAAAGAGGAAAAAAGGGGGTTTCTGGGCATGCTGCACGGTTAGTGAAAACTGTGAAGAAATCCCAAAAAACCGTGTGGCCCAGAAACTTTTAAAAAATTACAAAAATACCACTATAGGGTTTTTTATGTTCCATTCGAGACTTTCCTCGTCCTCCCCTCTTGCAACCCTAGGAACGAACCAAAGCTCCCAAGGTTGATTCTCCTTCAATACTAGTCCACTTGGAGTGCCGTCAGTTGCGGATTAAAGATCTGGGTAAGCCTAATCTCCTCCTTGTTTCTCTTTTTGGGTTAGGGTTCACACCTTTTCTCCATCTCCTTCCAAAGCTCTAAAACCCCTTCTTTCCGGCAATTTTTAGGTTGAGGCTTCAATGGGTGGTTGAATCGGGATCTAAGATCTCGATTGGGAGTGCGTTCGCCAATGGATTCAAGGTAGGTGGTCTATAAGTTATATCCCTTGGTTTTTGTGTATATTTGTGCATGTAGGGTCTTTATTATTTTCCTTTTTTGATGATTTCCTGGTGACTTTGGAATGATGTGATGTATTGGGAATCTAAACAATTAATCGAACCCCTCTTGATCCCCATGAGATGCAAGGAGTATGACATGACCAAAATAGGGCAGCCCATGGGGTGTGCCGGCCCTCCCGATGGGGGCTAACAGAAATATAAGGCGCAAAATTGACACATGATGATGTAGAGACTTAGCGAGTAGGATAATTGGTTTATGTAATGAGTTGTAATGGAGGGTGGCTAGTTGTGTCTAATGTGGTTAAAGGATAAGGGATTGTTTGGTTGACATTTAAATGGGTTAAATGGAAAAAATGGGAATATGATAAGGAATCATGTTTACACTTGAATATGCTTAGTGAGATAGGCATGGGAAATGGGAATGGGGCTAAAGGGTTAAGTAATATAAATGATGAATGTGTTAATGTATTGAGGAAAAATGTTAATTTTCCATTTATTGATATTGTTGTGATGTTGTAAATGATATTGGCTATGCTTATTGTGATATGGTTAATTGTTGTGAATGCTAAATGAGTGTGTGCACATGGCTTGGTAGAGTGGGGTATGGACTTGAGGCTCTACGCCCATGGGTTGAGTTGGACCGAGGTTCTAGCTCCACTCCCAAATGCACAGGTTGGGGAAGGAGATAGAGTTATATTCCCCCAACGGATGCATTCCACCCGGACTGAGGTTTCAAGGTGAGGATTGTGAGGTTGTTATAATGTGATGCCTAGTGAGATAGGACTTGGTTTTTATTTCCCATATGATTGAGAATATTAAACATTCCTAATCCATTGAACACATGAAAAAGGTAGATTAAACCATGAAATGTCTAAGTAGTGAACCTGGATTCAATGTTAGTATAATTTAAAGGAGCATAGTCTAGAATGTCTTATTGAACCGTTCACCTTTATTTTCCATTATTTGTCACTTGCATACACTATCTACTTTTTCTGGATATTTTGTAGACACCGTTAATGGTGGCCTAATGAGTTATACTCATACCCTTCTTAGGCCGCCATTGGATACTCGAGCATATTTCATGCTTGCAGGTCAGGGCAAGGGAAAGAGCTTTATGCTAGGGAGTTGAGTTGGACATGGGACATGTACAAGTGAGGTTCCAGACTTAGATTCCGGACCATTTTTGGGATCCTGCATTTTGTCTTTCTTTTGGGGTTTTTTTTCACTTGGAACTATAGCATGGCATGACATATTTACTGTTGTATATGGTTGTACCCAGTTGGGAATTGGTTATTTATACACGTTATTGATTGTTCTCTATTGTTTCTGTTATTTAAACTATTTTCTACTGTGGATTACTCTGGTAGAGAGGGTATAGTCTCCCCACATATCCTATTAGACCCTTAATATTAGTCGGAAACCTCTGGCGTATGGGGAGACGCACTTAAGGTCATGTGGTGACCCGATTCGGGGCACCAGTTTAGTGGATTTTGGGTTGGGGACGTTACAACGTGGCATCAGAGGAGTTCTTTTCTCTTTCTTACTATTTGGGTATGGTAGACAGGTGGTTAAGAAAGTGTCGGGCCTTGGTAATGAGCTCTTTCTTGGGAGTATCTAACCCATGTACGGAGGAAAACCCAAGTCACCCTGGGAGGGGATTGTTGTTCTTGTTGTGTGTTGTTATATTTGATTTCATTTTACCATCAGGTGATGCACTTGTTGTGTGATTTGACGGTTTTGTGATATTTCTCTCATGGATGGAAGGGTATGAGGTTTTACATTCATGCATCATTCTAGGCACCTATGTAGGTAAGTGACATGCATCATGGTAGGAACACACACGAGATGAGTGTGCGGGATATAAAGGTTAGGATGCATTGTTTTTCTTAAAAAGTAATGAAATTGTGCCTAATGGGATGATATGAATGGGTAAAAAGGAAAGTGAAAAGGGTAAGTAGTAATTAGATAATGGTACTTAACAAATAATAAAAAGTGGATTAACATGTTGTAAGAGTAAATTGGAATATGAAAACTGTTTTGAACTGGGTAAAAGATAAGTCTTGTTACCATGTGAATTAGATACCGTGTTAGCCATGGACTTAGGAGATATTTCCAAGGGTAGTGACCCGGTTGTGAGTGGGGTCATTTAGGTAGAGTATACGAACTGGTTCAGTTGTGGAAAGTGACGAGCCTACCTATATCTCTTTCCTTCTCATAAAAGCATTATGGTTGCGTTCTAAAGCTCATGTTTGACATTATAGGGAGACACCACCCTGAAGACGTGTGCTGGTTAGGCGATGGGAGGATGTTGCTGAGAACACTCCTCTAGTAGTGGAGCAGGAGAACGTGGTGATCCAGGAAAATAGGGAAGAACAGTTCCGTGAGAAATTTTCTTGTTTTATGCAGATGATGGAACGAGACCCAGGGCAGGTTGAATCGAGTATGTTTGAGCTGACCATAAAGTTTCAACTGCAGAACCCTCTGACCTTTACCGAAGAGGGTGGGCTAGAAGCCGCAAAGTTTTGGATAGAGTCCATCCAAACTATTCTTGAACATCTAGAGACTCCTCTCGAGAAGCGAGTCAAGTTAGCGGCCTATATGCTAAGGGGTCAGGAAAAACGTTGGTGGGACATCATGGTCCAAACGGAGTAGGCTGAAGGAATGGCGTGGAAGGATTTTCAAGGGAAGTTCCTTGAGCACTTCTACCCAAAAACCTTGATGTAGGAGAAGGATTCTTATTTTATGGGGTTAACTCAGGGGAAAATGTCGGGAATGGACTATGCCAGTCGTTTCACTGATCTGAGACGCTTCATTCTGACATTGATAGGAGACGAGGCATCCATAGCGAAATACTTCCCAGATGGGCTGAGACACGAGATCAGATCTCAGGTGAATATCTTTCATCTGAAGAGGTTTGATAAAGTGTTGGATCAATCCATTATCTTAGAGGGGAACCTGAAGGGATATTTAGGTAGTGAACTTGTGGCACTAGCAGGGAGAGCAAGTGGTGCATCTTTTGATAGTAAAAAATGCCAATTTGGAATCTTTCAGCAGGGTGGAAGCACACAGAGCAGTCAGAAGAGGGGGTCAACTTCTCAAGCTGGCGACCAGGTCTTCTATTATTAGTGTGGAAGGCTGGGGCACAATCGTGACCAGTGTCCCCACCCACCGGTCGAGTGCCGAACATGCGGTAGGTTAGGCCACATGCATAGGTTCTGTAGGAACCCATGACAGTCAGGGAATGATGGAAGTCAGAGGCAGGTGCCGAGTGTAGGCAGGGGGTCGGTTACTCCGTATCAGGCAGACAGTTGGAGCTCCACGGGTCGTACTGGTAGAGGTGGTGGACATGGAACTCTGGGGAAAGATCATCCTTACCAACATAGCAGTGTAGTGCAGGGTACTTAGGCTGAATCCTAGGGTAAAGGGGCAGGTCATCTCCATACAGTTCAGGATACACATGAAGGTGGTGAGGCAGGACCATCTACTGTTCAAGGTACGATTCTTGTAGCTTCCACACTTGCTAGTGCTTTATTTGATACAGGTGCTACACATTCCTTTATTTCTGCTCAGTTCGTAGTTGTGTTGGGATTAACCGTGGAGACTCCATGTGGGGTAATGTCGCTTGATACTCCGCTAGGGGTACGATTTGAGGACATCAGGCAGTGTAAGGGTTGTGCTATGGAGATTGGTGTGTATCATTTTTTGTGGGATCTGTTTGTCCTAGAGATGTCAGGTTTTGAACTAATCTTGGTAATGGACTGGTTAGTGTTATATCAAGCTCATATTGAATGTTATCGATGTCATGTAACATTCACATTTCTCTATGGAATCACTTTTGTCCTTCATGGTGAGTGGGATACTCAAGCGGGCCACGCAGGGCCGCTACACCAGCAGTTGGGGGAACTCACAGCCCAAGTGGCATGCCTTATGTTAGATGATGGCGAGAAAGGATAGACAATATTTCTTTTTTTGTGGACCAGTTTCAGGATGCTTTTCCTGAGGACTTCTCGGGGTTACCACCCGATATAGATGTTGAGTTTATGATCGAATTTTTTCCAGGAGTGGGGCCAGTTTCCATTCCACCCTATCGAATGGCGCTAGTAGAGATCTAAGAAATTAAGGTTCAATTAGAGGAATTGGACCATAAGGGGTTTATATGTCCTAGTACATCACCTTGGGGATCTCCTGTGCCATTTTATAAGAAGTCTGATAGATCACTGAGGCTATGTGTCGATTATAGGAAGCTGAACTAGATGATGGTTAAGAATTGATACCCTCTTCCTAGAACCGATACCCTCTTCCTAGGATCGATGACCCATTTGATGATCTTAGAGGTTCCTCAGTGTTTTATAAGATTTATTTGAGATCGGGATACCATTAGTTGAGGGTGAGACCTTATGACATACCCAGACAGCTTTCCAAAGTAGGTATGGGTTGTATGAATTTTTGGTGATGCTGTTTGGATTGACCGATGCACTGACGATGTTCATGACCTTGATGAACTGGATATTTCACCAGTATCTGGATCAGTTCATAGTTATCTTCGTTGATTCCATCTTGGTGTACTCTAGAACTCATGACGATCATTCCAAACATCTTGACATCGTCTTGAGTACACTATGAAATCATAGGCTTTACACCAAACTATCAAAATGTCAGTTTTGGATCGATGAGGTGTCTATTATGGGACACATCATTTCCGATCCAGGTGTGTCGGTGGATCCAGAAAAGGTGCATGCTGTGGTGTCTTGGGAGCAGCCCAAGAACGTCTCTGATGTTTGGAGTTTTTTGGGTTTGGATGGTTATTATCGAAGCTTTATTAGATATTTCTATTGTTTGGTAGCACCGCTCACAGGCCTAACCAAGAAGGGGGTTAAGTTTGATTGGTCAGAGGCTTGTAATAATTCTTTTCGGGAGTTGAAGAAGCGATTGACTACCACACCGATTTTGATCTTACCCGAACCAGGTAAGAGGTACACCTTGTTCTGTGATGCGTCTAGTGTTGGAATTGGGGCAGTGTTGATGCAGGATGATCAGATTGTAGATTACGGGTTAAGAAAATTGAGGCCTCATGAAAGGAATTATCTTACTCATGACCTGGAGCCAACTTTTGTGGTTCATGCCTTAAAGTTTTGGAGGCATTACTTGTTGGGAGAACCCTTTACGGTGTTTACCGACTATAAAAGTCTCAAATACATCTTCTCTCAGCGGGACTTGAATCTTCGACAATGACGGTGGGTCGAGTACCTATAATCTTTTGATTTTGAGTTGGTGTACACACCAGGGAAAGAGAATAGTGTCGCCGATGCGCTGAACCGGAAGACTCAGAATCAGGTAGTTCAGGAATCCAGTTCAGAGTGGGTGATGATGACCTTGTTTTCTGAGATGCATTTGGAGGTACAAGATGGGCACGAGTAGGTGACCCTTGAATCTATAACAGTTGAGTCCACACTTTTGAGCCGAGTTAAAGAGAGTCAGCTGGTAGAACCAGAGTTTTTAACTTTGAAGGAAAGTCTTAACGGTGTTGAGTCACTTTCTAGTTAGAATTTTGGTTCTTATAGAGTTTCTTATGTTCATGGTCATGTTGTGGTGCCGATAGATGTATGGGAGGAGTTGATGCGTGGGTTTCACACATCAAAGTGGGAAGTGAATCCGGGCTTGACTAAGATGTACTGTGATCTTCGTAGGTATTTTTGGTGGCCGGGAATGAAGAAAGAAGTTGCAAGTTTTGTGGAATGATGCCTTACCTGTCAGCAGGTGAAGGCCGTACATCAATGTCAAGGTGGGTTGTTGTAGTCATTGCCTATTTCAGAGTGGAAGTGGAATGACGTCATGATGGAATTTGTCGTGGGTCTTCTGAGGATTCCTTGGAAGAATGATGCACTTTGGGTGGTGGTAGATCGACTGACAAAAGTGGCTCATTTCTTGCCGATCTAGGAGACCTATACAGTCGACCAGTTGGAGGAATTGTATGTTCGAGAAATAGTATGGTTGCATGGTGTGCTGATAACCATAGTTTCAGATCATGATCCATGTTTCACCTCGTGTTTCTAGAGGGGACTAAAAAAGGCACTTGGTACCTAGGTGTTTTTGAGTATGGATTACCACCCACAAACTGACGAGAATTCAAAGTGTACAATTTAGGTATTAGAAGACATGTTGAGAGAACGTGTTCTAGATTTTGGTGGTTTGTGAGAAAATCACTTGTCTCTTGTTGATCTTTCTTACAAAAACAACTTTCAAGCTACAGTTCATATGAAACCTTTTGAGTCACTTTATGGGAGACTGTGTAGATCTCCGTTGTATTGGTTAGAGGCCAGGGAGTCTGAGTTGTTAGGACCAATTCTTATATAGGAGATGTTGGAAAAGGTTTTTTTTGATTCAAAATCATAGGAAAACAACTCATAGTAGGTAGAATTAATATGCAGATCGGCATCATAGACCTCTTGAGTTCATGGTGGGTGATAGGGTGTTTCTTTGGGTGTCTCCAAAGTTGGGTCACCATCGAATTCGGAAGCAGGGCAAGTTGGCACCTAGATATGTAGGGCCATTTGAGATTGTGTAAAGGATCAGACCGATGGATTACCAATTGCCTCTTCCACAGTGGTATAGTAGGATGCAGGATGTTTTCCATGTTTCATAACTCTGACAATATCATCCAGATCCATCCCATGTGATAAATGTTGAGGATGTCGAGCTTGACGTTGATGTGTCCTTTGAGGAGAACCCGATTCATATTGAGGATCACAATGAAAAGATCTTGCGGGGAAGGGTGGTGCCTTTGGTTCATGTTCTATGGAAACATGGAAATGTTTAGAAATAAACTTGGGAGAGAGAATCAGATATGTGGGCCCAATGGACCGATATCTTTTCTTTGGAAACTCAATGATTCTCAGGAAGAGTGGCTCGAGGATGATCCATTATAAGGCAGGGAAGTTGTAAGATCCCAGATCTCCGTTAAGGTATGTTTTTTCTCACATTTCAATTTAAGTCCTTCCTTTTGGTCAATTAAGTGTTTTCCCAAGTCCTTAAGAAGGACCAGGGGTGTTCTGGGGATTCAGAGCACAAAAGAGGAAGAAAAAGGGGATTTTTGGGCATGCTTCATGGTTTGCGCTCGGTTAGTGAAAATCGTGTTGAAATCCTAGAAAACAGTGTGGCTCAGAAAATTTTAAAAAATTAAAAAAATGCCACTGGGGTTTTTATGTTCCACAAGGGATTTTCCTCCTCCTCCCCTCTTGCAACCCTAGGAACGAACCAAAGATCCCAAGAGCTCCCAATTGTGATTTTCCTTCAATCTTAGGCTGTTTGGAGTGCCATCAATTGTGGATTGAAGATCCAGGTAAGTCTAATCTCCTCCTTGTTTCTCTTTTTGGGTTAGGGTTCATACCTTTTCTCCATATCCTTTTGAAGCTCTAAAACCCCTTCTTTCTGGTGAGTTTTAGATAGAGGCTTCAAAGGGTGGTTGAATCAAGATCTAAGACCTCGATTGGGAGTGTGTTCACCAACAGATTCAAGGTAGGTGGTCTACAAGTTATATACCTTGGTTTTTGTGTAGATTTGTGCATGTAGGGTCTTTATTTGTTCCCTATTTTGATGAGTTCTTGGTTCCTTTGGCATGATGTTATGTATTGGGCATTTAAACAATTAATTGAACCCCTCTTGATCACCATGGGATGCAAGGAGGATGACTTAACCAAAATAGGGCCACCCATGGGGTGTGGCAGCCCTCCCAATGGGGCTAATAGAAATATAAGGCGTGAAATTGACACATGATTATGTAGAGACTTATAAAGTAGGCTAATTGGTTTATGTAATGATTTTTAATAGAGGGTGCCTTGTTATGTCTAATGTGGTTAAAGGCTAAGGGATTTTTTGGTTGACATTTAAATGGGTTAAATGAGAAAATTAGGAACATGATAAGGAATCATGTTTACACTTGAATATGATTAGTGAGATAGGCATGGGAAATGATAATGGGGATAAAGGGTTAGGTAATATAAATGATGAATGTGTTAATGGATTGAGGCAAAATGTTAATTTCCTATTTATTGATATTGTTGTGATATTGTAAATGATATTGGCTATGCCTGTTGTGATATGGTTAATTATGGTGAATGATAAATGAGCATGTGCACATGGCTTGGTAGAGCAGGGGTATAGACTTGAGGTTCTACACCCATGGGTTTAGTTGGACTGAGGTTCTAGCTCCACCCCCAAATACACAGGTTAGGAAAGATGATAGAGTTCTATTGCCCTAATAGTTGCATTCCACCTGGATTGATGCTTCAAGGTGAGGATTGTGAGGTTGTTATAATGTGATTCCTAGTGATATAGGACTTGGTTTTTATTTCCCATATGCTTGAGAATATTGAACATGCCTAATCCATTGAACACATGAAAAAGGTATATTAAACCATGAAAATTTCTAAGTAGTGAACCTGGATTCAATGGTAGTATAATTTAAAGAAGCATAGTATAGAATGACCTATTGAAGTGTTTACCTTTATTTTACATTATTTTTCACTTTCATGCACTATCTACTTTTGCTAGATATTTTGTAGACACCTTTGGTGGTGGCTTACTGAGTTATACTCACACCCTACTTGGGCTGCCATTGGGTAACCGAGCAGATTTCATGCTTGCAGGTCAGGGAAAGGGAAATGGCCATATGCTAGGGAGTTGAGTTAGACATGGGACATGTATGGGTGAGGTTCCAGACTCGGAGTCTAGACCATTTTGGAGATCTTGAATTTTTTTTTCTTTTGTGGTTTTGTTCACTTAGAACTATAGCATGGAATGACATATTTACTATTATATATGGTTGTACCCAGTTGGAAATTGGTTATTTATGCATGTTATTGATTGTTCTCTATTGTTTCCATTATTTAAACTATTTCTTGTTGTGTCTTACTCTGGTATAGAGGGTATAGTCTCCCCGTTTATCCTATTAGACCCTTGTTACTAGTCATAAACCTTTTGCGTACATGGATGTGTGCTTGAGGTCATGTGGCGACCCGACTCATGGCACCGATTTAGTGGCTTCTGGGTTGGGGATGTTACACCTCCTGTAGTTCCCGCGAGAAGAGCTGCTAAGTCCGAGCCTACTGCGGTAGGAAAAACAGAGGCCCCTAGCCAGCTAGAGTTATTACCAGTGGAGCCACCTCCACAGATTTGTTGAGGCCCACCACCTCAGGAACAACCTACGACCCAACAACGCCCACCTCAGAATCGGAAGGTACCCCCACGTAATGCGCCTCCACCACCTAGGTGAGATAATCAGGTTCCACCTCTTCAAAAGGCTCCTATAGCCCCTCATCAGGGCCAGGACCCTAGAGCCCCCTTCCCAGATAAAAGGAACCAGACCTACTCATTTAATGAGGCGCAGGTTTCCGATTATTTCTGAAGCACCTTGGACCAGGGAATCCTATGGTTGGCAGAATATAGGAGGCCCGAAGAGGTGGATCTCACTGATCACCCCAATTACTGCCCCTATCACTGGATCCTTGGGCACACCCTCAAGAAATTATATGTGTTTAAAGACAGGCTCCAAGACCAGGTCGATAACAACATAGTCAGGTTAGGTCTAGCCCTGGCACCGGTGGTATGTGTGTTCATAAATCCTGACAGTGATAGTGACAACGAAGGTGAGTGGAAACAGGTTCCTAACTGTGGGTCCCAAAAATACGACGAACGAATGGCCCGCAAGGTAGTTTCCCGTGCCCATGGTATTATCTATGAACATTTGAGCTAACCTGAGCCTTTTAAAGGCCACCACATTACCTATATCCACTTCTTTTGAGTCAACATATGAGTCTTCTTCTTCCCAAAAGGGAAAGCATCGACGATGCAAGGGAAAGAAAATTCCCCCACTGATGCCATCATCATCCTGTACCCTCAGCGATTTCATGTCCCTGGAGATGTAGATTACCCCTAGAATCCCCCCAACAATGGAGGATTATTCAAGTTCTAATTTAGGGTACGCTTTGACTAACACCGTGGAGTTGGTAGACCCCTACATGGTTCCCGATGACGAAGAGTGCCAGACAGATCCTCCTAACGTCCCCAACCGATGCCAGCGTTGACAGAGTCGTGGTTATGTGAGTCATTGTAATTCCTTGGTCAGTAATTCCAGCCAAGATATGCATGCCACCAAAACCAGACAGCAGGCCCATCACAGAGCTCAGTACACACAACCTTCTCATCTTGTTTCACCAGATCTACCTCCATCTTTGTTTGTGATACTTAATCTGGCGGAGCCACCACGACCGTGCTATGATCAACCACGTTCTGTTGTGGATCATCCTTAGTCATATGGACCTCATCTGGTAGTCACTCCATGCATTTATACTAGTGAGAAATGGGATATTCCCAGCACCAGTCAGCCGCCGGTTCAACTCGAAGGGCCTGTCATCCCTCCTACCACAGAGCGACCTCCTGTCAGCAGAAGTTTACACCTGATACTGAAGTAAGATATTATAAAGCATCTTTCTAGCATTCCTACGAAGATATTTATCCTCGAGGCTCTTTGCCTATCATCGGATATGTGCGAAGCCCTTACAAAGGATTTAAGAATCCCTCTCCAGTTTGAGATGGAGGTAGTAGCTGTAGAGGCCTTCCATGCTGAGGCAGTCAAGAATGTAGAATGTCAGGACATTATCTCTTTATATGGAGAAGATGAAGGCTCCTATATACAAGGGCACATCCTCCCACTGTACATAACTGTCCATTTCAACAGCATGGAGGTTCATTGTTGCCTTGTCGACACAGGCTCTGAAATCATCCTTATCCTGACCCGGACACTCCAAAATATGGGGCTGTTTGAGGCTGATCTGAGTCCCTATGACTAGAAAATTCAAGGTTATGATAGGTCGGAGCAGACACTAGTTGGAAATATCCACCTGAATACCCAGTTCAATGGCCTAGTTTCCAGCACCAAGTTCATGGTTGTCTCACAAGACGCTGCCTACAATGTGTTGATGGGTAGGCCATGGCTCTACCTGCACGTGGAAGTCCCTTCTTTATATCACCAATTCCTTAAGTACTCCTTGAATGGTTGAGTAGTAATACTCCAAGGTGATGCGTCTCCATTTTCCTCTTGTGAAGCCCGCTACTTGGATGCTGACTATTATAAGATCAAGGACAAGCAGATTCTGGCTAACGAAGCTGAACACACTACGACTGTGACTGACCTGTGGAAAAACCTGGATGACGCCTACATTTTCCTGATCCACTGATTAGAGGCCATGACCTTGGACTTGGGACAATTTTTTGTCATCTATGGAACAAAGGGGAAGCACATTCCCACGTCTAAATAATATCATAAGATCACCTTGTACTCCTATACAAATCAGGCTCGAGTGATCCCAGAGCCCCCTACTCCCACAAGGTATCGGAATTTCCACCCCATGGCAACGACAATATGTTATACTTTCTTGTTTCTCTGGGATGGGATAAACTAGCTCAAGTCGATTCTCCAATATTGCTTTGATATCATCAAACATGGCCCCTGGGTTAAAGGCTAGATGGGATCAGGTTGACAGATTTTGTCACCATGGTTTCAGCAGAGCAGGAGTCCCCTGATGAGGTGTCCACCGCCGCCCAGGCTGATGCTAGTGTCCCTATCAGGGTCTATCAACTTACAAAAATTTCCCTCTACCGATGATCCCTCCCATGTGTATGAAGAAGAGGATTTGGAGGATGCTCCTCCCACATTCGAAGAGGGTGTCTCCACCATGGTCGATGAATTGGTACAGGTGAACCTTAGTGACAAGACGAATCCGAAACCAAATTTGATTAGTGCCGCTATGCCTATCAAAGAGCAACAATGATACATGGTTTTTTTGAAGAAGCATCATGATGTATTCGCTTGGAGTTACAATGAGATGCCAGGGCTAGATCCTCAGATCACCGTCCACCATATCAGTCTTCCAGAAAATCATCACATGTTCAAATAGCTTCCCGGAAGGATGCACCCTTTTCATGGTGCTATGGTCGAGGCCGAGGTTAATAATCTCATCAAATCCAAATTTTTCAAGGAGGTATAGTACCCTAGATGGTTAGCTAACATTGTGCCCATCAGGAAGAATAATAGATAGATTAGAGTTTGTATTAAATTTTGGGATCTCAACCGTCACTCTCTAAAGGATGATTTTCCCCTTATGGTGAAAAAACTATTGATTAATGCTACCTATGGGTTTTAGGATCTCTCTTTCATGGATGGTTATTCTAGATATAATAAAATCCGAATGGACCTCGAGGATGAAGAGTCTACCGCCTTCAGGGAACCATAAGGCAATTTCTGCTACCAGGTAATTCCCTTCGGTTTAAAGAATGCAGGTTCCACCTATCAGCATCCATGCACCGCATATTCAAGCCGATCCTAGGAGCATTGGTGGAATTATATGTGGACGATATGGTGGTAAAATCTCTCCAGCATTAGGACCATCCCAAAGATCTTGAAAAAGTGTTTGGCTTCCTCCATTCCCTCCATATGAAGATAAACCCCTTGAAGTATGCCTTCAGGGTCACCTATAGAAAGTTTATTGGATTTGTTTTCAGATACAGAGGCATTGAGATCAACCCAGAGAAGTTCAAGTCCATCATTCAGAAGTCTCCTCTGAGGAACATTTGGGATCTCTGAGGCTTTCAAGGCCACATAGCCTACATATGCCGATTCATCACAAATCTAGTTGGAAAGTGTAATCCGTTTTCCCAGCTCATGAAGAAAGGTGCCGATTATTAGTGGGATGAGGAGTGTCAGAACACTTTTGAGGAAATCAAGCAGTACTTGCTACAACCTCCAATTTTGATGCCACCTATTCCCGAAAAGCCACTAGTCCTTTATGTGACCACTTTGGAACGATCTCTCGGCACCCTTCTCACCCAAAAGAATAATGAGGGAACAAAGAACATTTTATTATATCATCCACATGATCCTCGATACAGAGACTAGATACTCCTCTATCGAGAAGAGCTACCTGGTGCTAGTATTCACAGTGCATAAATTGCGACATTACTAGCCACACCATGCGACACAGTTGGTGTCCCAAGTGGATCCGTTGAAGTAAATTCTAAACCACCCCATGTTGATAGTCTGTATAGCTCGGTGGGCAGTGATCCTTCAATAGTTCGACATCAAGTTTGTCCCCCAGAAGGCTATCAAGGGGAAAACATTAATAGAATTCCTTTCCGCCCATCCATCTCCCATAGAGCAGTCACTGGATCTTTATTTTCTAAATGAGGCAATACTTTAGATAGATCAATCCATTTTGTGTTGGAAAATACACTTTGATGGAACTTCTCGATTCCCTACCGCCAGAAGACTCAATGATCCCAGACTCAAAAGAGTGGGCCTAGGTATCATATTCATCATGCCGACACAAGATCTTCTACCATATTCATTCCTATTGTTAGAAGGCTATACTAACAACAAGGTAGAGTACCAAGTTATCATCACTGGTCTCGAACTGGCTCTCAAGATTAATGTTCCCCACTTAAATGCGAAATGGGACTCCGAACTAATCATCAATAAGATCAAAGGTGACTACATCATCAGGAATCTGAAGATTATACTGCTATTAGAGCATACCCGCTAGCTGATGGCCTAGTTCCCTTCTCGTCCAGAAGTTAATCATGTACCTCGATCGCAGAATGGTCGAGCTGATGCTTGGGCCAGCCTAGCCGCATCTCTTACTGAGCCTAACCAGAATGATTTTATTATCCATGTGGCACATCGAAGAGAAATGGCTCTCATCCCTCCAGACGATGATGATATCCCGCATGTAATCCACCTTACAGCTGGTGCCTCCACATCGGGACCTCAGTCCCCCCTACCGTGGTATTGGAAGTGACCCTGGACTAGAGGACACCCTTTATCGAGTATCTCCAGAACGGTAAGCTCCTGAAAGATCAAGCCGAACGTGAGTGAGTCCGTCAGCGTACAGTGCAGTTCACCCTCCAGAGTGGTCCCAGTCTTAAGCAGATCCTCTATAGACGTAGGTTTGCTGAGATTCTACTCCGTTGCATTTAGGGAGGGGAGATTACTCAGTTTATGTAGGAGGTTCATGTAGGTTCCTATAGGGCTCATCAAACAGGGTTGAAACTCTCTCATTAGATCTAGAGATTGGGGTATTTTTGGACCACCATGATCTGTGACTGTATCAGGTTCACCAAGAGGTTCCATGCATGCCAAATCCATGCTAATTTCATGCATCGACCGCCAGAACCTCTCCACACTACCAAGTACTCTTATCCCATTGTGGTTTGGTGGATTGATGTCATAGGACCATATCCATCGATGACGGTTCGCTAGTGTAGGTTCATCTTGACCACTACAGACTTCTTTTCCAAGTAGGCATAGATAGTTCTGCTCAAGGAATCAAGGCCCGTTCTATCATTGAGTTTGTGAGATCCAATATCATCTACCGATTCGGTGTCCCTCATGCCATTCTCACCGATAACAACACCAACTTTTGAGCAGCTGAGCTGAAGAAGTTGTATGAAAAGTACAATATCTGTTCTAATAATACCTCTCTCTATCATGCACAAGAAAATGGGTAGATCGAGGCATTCAACAAAATACTCTCTAACATTTTGTAGAATATGGTTGGTTAGAACAAGAAGATTTGGCAGGATAAAATCCCCAACGCTCTTTGGGATTATTAGAAGATGACTCCTAATTCCACTCAGGTGACCCCATATTCCCTGGTGTACGGAACGGAGGTAGTTCTACCCATCGAGATTCAGTTGCCTTCATTACATATAGCCTTCTATGATCAGAAGGAACCAGACAAAGTAGCTGAAATCAATCTGGCTGAACCCAAAGCACTTGATGAGAGAAAGATTTGTGCCCTACACAATCTGGAAAGTAACCAGAACAAGATAGCCAGAACTTTCAATAAGAAGGTTCGTCTCCACTCTTTCTTACAAGGTGAAATGGTGTTGGCCCTAAGAACACCAATGATAGCCGACAGGAAGCCACCAAAGTTAGAGCCCAAATGGTATGTAAATTATATCATTCACAAGGTTTAACCAAATGGTGTATACTCCCTGGTCACCATGTATGGTGAGCGTATTACTCCTCCCACCATTGCTAAATTCCTCAAGTAGTATTTTTCTTAGCAGTCCCACATGACTTTAAACTATTCCTTCTTCACCACATGATGTTAAACTATGTGATCTGTCCAGGCTGAAGGACATAAAACTACTCGACACTCGTCCCTCATGACGATAAATTGCAAAATGGTTTAAGATCTACAACCTTAAACTAAGATCTCCCCTCTTCCTTGTCACACAAAGTTAAACTGAATGACACTTTTAGAACTACATTCAGCTTGATTGCTATCCTTATGAGATACATAGGAACACTGAGACTTTTCATCCATGGCCCAACCTTAGGTCCATCGACCTTTCCAGCCTCCTGAACCAAGTTCTCACTTAGGATTGTGTGGTGTGGTATGGGATCTAGGTCCTTGTTCACATAGGGCTATTTTTTCCATGCCACACACATCCTCTTGAGACACCCCTCCTTCATCCCTCATCCTTATTGCAAGATGTTAAACTGCATGTGTACCACCATGATTCATGCATCCCGCCACCTAGGTTTTCATCATCTTTCACATCTGAAAGGACCCCCGAACATCATGGATGTTAGGACTCAGTGCTCTCCTACCGTCTTGGGCCAACGTCCCGGAGGATCTTGAAAGAAAATTTGACATAAGTCCCGTGTTGAGAATATGGTCAGTAGTCGATACTCAATTGCTTGTTCCTATTCTAGGTCATATGAGAGGGGTACTATGTTGCAAACATGGTCAATAGTTATCCCCAATCATTATTGCTGTTCCATGATCTCCCAAATGATGGGCACAATGATTCACTTTTTCTACCCTTCTGTCCCATGCACATGACATTAAACTAGGCATCTATGGTCTGAGCTCTATGACCATAAACTAAAATCTACCACGTCCTTTTCACATGACATTAAACTACATGAAATCTTCTAGAACTACGTATGGATTGATTCCCATACTCATGGGATATGTAGGAATGCCCAGACATTTTGTCTTCGGGTCCAGCCCTATTTCTTAGAAACCTTCTCTTCCTTCCAGCCACTTGGTCTAAGTCCTCCGAGGGGAGGTATGTGGTGCGGTGCAGATTCACTTTTTCCTCACTCATGTTGGGTTTTCAACAATAACACTACGTACCTCTCTCTTGAGATCTTTCCATCTCTATTTCCTCCACTCATCTTATCGAGTCGTCTGCTCTCAAATTGGGCCCCTCGACCCTCTTTGGCAGTTCACCAACATGACTAGATGCACTGTGGTTTGGGACCTAGAGTGTTGGGTTCTACATGGACATGTTTTCATTTATTTCCATGCTTCATGTTTCCATTTATTTGGGATTTAATCATCTTTCACATTTTAAAGGACCCCCAAACGATATGGATGCTAGGCCTTAGTGCTCTCCTACCATCTCGGGACAACGTCCCAGAGGATCTCAAACAAAAATTTGACACAAGTCCCACATTGTGAATATGGCCAGCAGTCAAATCTCATGTTTTCATTCCCATTTCAAGTCACATGATATGGATGATATGTTTTGAATACAGTCAACAGTTATCCTCCATCATTACACCACCCCCATTAATCCTCGAATACTGGTTGCCTGATTCACATCTATTTCCACTCCATCATTTCCAAGTGGAATTTCGACACTCTTGGTGCTATCCCTCAGTGTGCATTTGTGCGTTAAGAGGACGAATCTGCGGCGTGGTGTCATTTGAGGCTTTGTGACATTTCCCATTTCTCTGTATTCCACATGTTGCGAAGATCTTATCTACCCTTGTTTCCCACATCGAGCACACCTCATGTGGGAATAGGGACTTGGTTAAGGTTTATGACCACTTGTAAGAATCTCACTTCTTTCGGTCCGAGTTCTACGACCGTAAACTGAGACCCATCTCATCTTTATCGTATGACGATAAACTACAAGAATCTTTCCAGAACTACGTATGGCTTGATTCCCACCCTCATGGGATACGCAAGAACACCCAAATTTTTTGTCTTCAGGTCTAGCCCCATATCCTCTGATCTTTTTTGGACCCTTGGCCTGAGGTACCCCCCCTATGGGGTTGTGCGTGATGTGGTGTGGACTGATGTCCTCATTCTCATCAGGGTATGCTTTATCACCCCTTGCACATTCCCTTCAGAACCTCATTTTTTTGTGGGATTCCAAGACATAGGACGTTAAAAATTACCGCCTGGTCCCACATGACTTTAAACTATTGCGTATTTTCCGCATGATGTTAAAATTAATGGGTTGTTCCTATCATACAACCCTAAACTATGGCACTATCATTCTGGACGCATGACAAAAAACAGCACCGCATTGTGGTGTCCTCACTCGAGGGGACATCATGTTTGGTATCGATCATCCACCATTCCATTTTTCAAGGCCTACATATGGATTGATTCCTACAACAATGACCGAATTATACATCCTAGGGTCATTGATTCAAAAAAAAAAACACACACATTCCATTAAACCCTAAAGAAAAAACAAGATCCATCAAATGCCGCTTCTTTTGGTGCATAGACCAGACCTACACGACAGTATTTCCCCTGTAATTGGTACCCTACCATTCCATTTTCCAGAACTATGTGCGGCTTGATTCCCATCCTCATGGGATACCTAGGAATGCCTAGAAATTTCTTCTTTAGGTCCAGCCCCAGGTACCTCAAATCCTGCCTTCTTTCCGCCCCCCCTTAGCCCGAACTCTATCAGAATCATGTGGTGTGGTGAGGACCTCTTAGGTCCTCATTCATGCCATGTTTATGATATCCATTCCATGTATCTCCCCTCGGGGATCTTCCTTCCATTCTTCCATGTACTTGGTGCATGATGATAAACTACACGAATCTTTCTAGAACTATATATGAATTTATTCTCATCCTCATGGGATAGGTAGGAATGCCCAGACGCTTAGTCTTTGGGTCTAACCCCAGGTACTACAAATCCTTCATTCTTCCACGCACATGACATTAAAATGTATACCTTAGTCCAAGAATCATGACTTTAAACTATGTGTGGGTTTTAATCAGGAATGTGTCATAAGATGGAAGGCATCTTTGGTCCTCATCCACGCCAGGTTTTTCCACTTTGTCACCCTATGCATATTTCATTAAACCAAGTTCCCTCTCAATGGTCCACTCTATGAACTTAAAATAAGAGTTTTCATCCCCAGGACCCTTGTCTTTATAAATTGATTCAACTCCCTCTATCTGAAACGTCTCGTTGGCATACTCAAATGCGCCATGGCGTAGAGCCCAAAGTGTTGGATTCCACATAGACATTCCCTCGTTTCGTGTCCATGCTTCATGAGCCCTTTATTTGGATCTCCATCCTCTTCCATTTCTGAAGGGACCCCCTTTACGGCCTGGTATCATGCCACATTGGCTCACCTATCGTCATGGGCCAACGCCCCAGAAGACATCAGATGACATTCTGCAACAGGTCCTGTGTTTCAAACATGGTTAGTGGTCGACCATCATTTTTCTGTCGTCTATGCCAGGCTTACACAAAACGAATGTTGTGTTTCAAACATGGTCAAAATTTATCCTCCATTATCACGTCACCATCATTTTGATCCAAAGGGAAACATGGTTCACATATTTCCACTTCCTTATGTTTAAGTGGAATTTAAACACACTCGATTTTACCCTTATGTGCATCCATGTGCATTAAGTAGGCATGCTAGTATTATTGGGATGTCGTTTACCTAGTGTTCCATTTCCCCTAATTTTTTCCTCCCTATACCAGGAAAATCCCATCACTACTCCTTGTTTCCCACATCGAGCATGAATCATGTGGTCTTAGTGGTTTTGGTGGGACGTGTACTGGTGCAGCCGAACTACACACGCCTTTCGTCCCACACGATGTTAAACTACACACTTAGAACTGCGTATGTCTTGATTCCCATCATCATGGGATATGTAGGAACGTCCAAATATTTTGTCTCGAGCCCAGCCCAAATTTTGACATCTTCGGTCTCTTGACCTAAGATTTCCCTAGGGATTACATGGTGTGGTATGGACTCTTACGGTATTCATTCATGTCGGGATGTGTACCGCACCGCACATTTCCTTTTTGGGTAACCCCATCCTCACCACATGATGTTAAACTATGTTTCTATAATCCTCACCACATGATGTAAGAATTTACACCATTTGAGGTCCACACTAGAGAGATCCCTCTTGGAAGTGGGCCTGATCTCAGTTCAGACCGATATGCTCACCCCGTGCACTTTCGTCACAGTGGCGTAATTCCAAGAGTGTTGGACTTCATTTAAACAGCCATCACTCCACCCCACACTTTACACGCCCCTTATTTGGATCCATTTCCTCTTCCATGTATGAAGGGACCCCATTTATGGCCTGGTCTCATGCCACATTGGCTCACCTACCATCTTGGGACAACGCCTCGGAAGACCTCGAATGACATTTTGTGAATGTTTTGAACATGGTTAGCGGTTGACCCTCATTTGTTTATCCCCATTTCAGGATAACACGATATAGATGATGTGTTTCGAATTTGGTCAACAACAATCCTCTATCGTTATGCCATCCTCACTACATCCTGAATCTGGGGTATCGTAACTCAAATTATTTATTCCCCTTTGTTCGGATTTGTTCCAACACCCATGGCGTCAGCCCTCTCGTGTTCTAGAGTACCTATGAAAGAGCGTCTTGGCTATTCTGAGGACCCTATTCCCTGGTCAAGACTCCCCTCACCATTCCAAAAACTCTTGGTGGTCATCCAGACCCCATGTTTTCGAAAGTTTATTCGGCACTCTCATACACAAAAGTGAACAATTATATAGTCTTCTCTTGTTTCTCACACTGAGCATGACCCATGTGAGCTAGGAGATGGATCACTAATTACTTCACAGTTATGGTCGGAATGCACTAAAATAAGCATGCAAGAAAATAATTAGTCCATGTACATAGTTCAGAATAAAAAAAGAGAGACAGGTTTATGAGTTCGGCCAAAACAGGGCCCTTATGGATTAACAACTTTGATGGATTTCTCCAGTGCTGCCACCTTATGGCTCGTAGCCTCCAGGGCTTCTTCCTACTCCTTGAGCTACACTCGTGCCTAATCAGCATGGAGCTCAATTATTTGGATACTCTCCCACACTACCTACTCCTGGTCATCTACTAGATGGGCCCTCAACTATTCAATAAGCTCAGAATGGATCGCAATAAATGCTGATCTTTTGTTTTCTTGCTCTTCAAGGTTTCAAACTTCTTGCTAATCTTTAAGGAACTTCTAGGTATTCTCTGACTCCTTCTGACACTGGGTAATATCAGAGAATTGGATACCCTCCCATATTCTCTCATCCATATAATCACAAATCATTATATGAATATGGTGATCATCCACCCCTCCAGCACAAAGAAAGTGTATCCAGGTGAGAAATGACCCCATCCAGCTCATCCATTATGCTTGTGAATGACTAAGAAAGTGTTTTATGCACTTCCACGTCTTGAGCCGCATAATATGACTCTCCTTGACCGTGTCTGGATTAGAGTCGTCCATCTCCTCAGTGTCTGTAGGCCTATACTGAGGAAAAGTAGCTAGGAGTTCGGTGGCAGGGTCCTCTTCTAGCACTCTCTCCTCTTCAGCGACCTCACCCACACCGGATTGGAGCTCAACCCTGGTAGCATTATCACCCATTATTGCAACTTATGGTTCACCAAGTACTAAGGTGGGGCCATCTTGAATAGTTGCCTCTACGAGAGCTGGTGAAATCACTGGTAGGGCTCTTGTAGACGTTCCAGACTCGACGGTTTACTGAGCCTCTAATCTTGAGATCACTGCATTGGGAATCAATAACTTGGTCAGCTGAGTTTCCCAATAAAATATGAGATCCAATGAAGGTAAATAATTACTAGAGCTAAATGTGGTGGTATCTAGTGCCTGCGTCATGGTGGGAGCCGCCACCACAAGATATCTCTCAGCACTTGTTAGCTCAATCACCGACATCGTCTCCTTATGAATGAAGAGAATAACTTGAGACTTGGAGGTATCCATTTCATACCTTCCTTTTGTTTCATCACTTCCCACTTCAACCATGGCCGATAACCTACCTTGATCGATCCCAAATGTTGGCTCATGAGGATGTTCTTCCACATCCATGGGTACATCTTCGTCCCCTGCAGGGAAGGATTCCTGGATACCATCATCAATGTTTTCTTAAATAGGAAAGAGTTTTGTCAATAGATTCGAGTTGCAAAAAGAGAAATGCTAGTGTAAATAAGAGTTAAAAATTACCTTGATCTTTTCACCCTGTTCTGCATCAGAACCTGCAATTTTGCCTCTCTCATGTGGGATTCCTTGGCGAATGACTATTTCCTGAGAGTCCCTCACCTCCAGTACCTTTACCCCTTCCTCCTCTTCTCCATATTATCCCTTTTCCTCTATGTATTATTTGTATTATTCCTCCTCTTCCTTCTCTTCATCTTCTTCTTCCTTGTTGTCGCCATCCTCAGGCGACATCTTTTCCGGGTCATGTTCCTGGCCAAGCATCACTTTCACTAGGAGATGTGGATCTTCATACTACCCTCATTGGTATGTGTACATATCCATGGCTATCAGGTATGCATGTCAGAGATGAAATTTTACCCTATCCACCACCTGGATGCGCCCTATGTCTGGTAAGTCGATCCCGGTATGCACCAGTCTCCACCATAGCTCTTCAGCGGACATAGATTATCACAGCGTCCTCCAAGCAGACCATAGATATGTGAAGATAGAGTCAGTGGTCATATTTAAGAGATTCCTTAGTTTCTTCCTAGGGAGTTCCCTAGCTGGACCACAAGGTCACCCCTGGTACCATCCCTCTTCAGAAGGCGGAGGCGCATTCTCACCTCGCAACACTCTTGCTGATGAAGTTCCAGCCCGTGCTGTTCCAACTACCTGTAATATTCCTCGTCTCATCTCCCTAGAAGCACCTCGTCTACCTCCTTGCTCTCTGGACTTCATTCTAGCTGCCTTGATTTTATGGATGTGTTTGCACAGAATCACATGTGGGTAAGTTTTTTTTTCCAATGATCGACATACTCTATTGATAGGCCAACATTAACATCGGTAAGGGGGAGGGTGATGACTTCACCTGAGCTTAAAACTGTGAACATGATCCATAGTTGGTAAAGAATAAAAGGGTGTTTCTCTTCCTGAACCTTTGTGTATACTTTCTTCGGCATCCACTGCATGCACCCAAACTGCCTGGAAAACCTTGTCGGCACATACGGTTCGCAGAAGATTTTTCCATCAATCCAGGCTATTAGTACACTGCCCTTGATTCTTTATAAGTACTCTCTCTACTCCAATGGGCCTCGCCCATCACCTACCATCTAAACAACTAGGGTCTAAAATGGATGAAATTTGAAGTTGGTATGGACACCAATATTGAGCTTGATCCCTTCCTCTCTAAGCGTCAATAGACGGATTCCAATGATATTTAGGAGGGATGGTCGCAGACCCTCACCTGGAGGGTGAATGGAATTCGAGAAGTCATACCCACCGTAGTGAACTGAAACCTAGCCATGAATAATATGTAATGTCCCAAATATCCTTCTGTGCATGCTTCCCCTCAAGATACATCTCAGAATGATATATATCCTAGCCATTACAGGCACCCCTAGATTAACATTGTTCTTCGCCACCATGATTTCAGCCATCATTAGCATTTCTGGGTGAACCCCCATCCACATGTCCCTCACCGGTAGCATCCACCTTCTCATAAATGTAGCAAGGAACCCAAAATATCATACGTTTGGGTTCCGACTTTCATTTATGTCGAATCCCTAGGATCGGTACTCGTCTGCTTCTAGGACCATCCAGTATGATCCCGCATTCCCCCTCTACAATGTGTTCAGGCACTACTTCCCTTGGCCTGGCATCTTCATTACCTTGTCCTACATCAGAAACAAACTGAACCACCCCGAATAAGATATATCCTTTAGGATGTACTTGATCAGAAACTTCTCCTTAGCCAGTGAAAACAGATGCCATGTCAGAATAGGGGTGCACGTCTTATCCCCCAAGGCGTTCTCTATTGGTAGAAACTCATCATATTAGTACCCCTCCATGGGAATTCCCCCAATGAAATGGACATCCCATAGACTGATTCCTACCTCCCTGTGGTGGAGGTGGAAGGTGCTGGTGTTAGGAGACCACCGACTAAACAGTTCTGGTACCAGGTCCTGCTGACGATAGAAGTGAAACTACGATGTTCACATAGCTTCAAAAATCCCAATAGATCGCAACTCTGCCCCGAAATCCTCACATGTCTGGTTTACACAGTACTCCCATGCCCATTCAATCGTGAAATTTACCCCAGACCTGATGTCCCATTCTTTCCAACATTTTGTCTCATCGGTAATGATGCTTCTGAAGGTGCTCGCATAATGAGCTGAAGATTCCTCAGGAACCAGATCGCTTCCTACAATAGTCCAGGCCTTCGGATTTAGGACGTAGATGGATATGTTTTGTGTCTCCCTAGAGGGATGACTGTTTTTTGTGAAGTTGAACTATGGAAGATGTGTTACCCATGACCGTGGCGTATCATTTTCAAATCATGACATCAACACCTCCTCCAAAATACCAAAGTTCCATATTGGCAGACTGTCACTTAGGATGTAATCCTTTTGAGCTTGCGTCAACATCTCAAAAAGCATTTTATTATCAGACAAAAATCTTCTTGCATGAATAATTTGAGGGTTTGTGATCATCTAAGTCCTCCTTAAAGATGCGGTAGCCTCCCTCTTAGCATCAGTCTGTTGAGTAGCCATTTCCATTGGGTTTTTTAAATTCACAAAGAGATATGTGAAAAATAATGGGGGGTTAGAGTTCAAGACATCCTATTGAATGCAAGATGAACCTTAGGTGCGCAAGAATACTGCTATGTCGGGTGCGAACAAGAAGGGATGGCGGCACGAAAGAGTCCATGAGTGCGTGAAAAACTCAGATTAGCTACAAGAACTTATGCGCATAAATGAAACTTTTTTGTGTATAAGATAAAAAGAAATTTTCATACAAAAAATTCAAATGGGGACCAAGGGGGCCCCCTCAATGAATTTATAGGTGCAGACCGGCCCTTTCACACGTGTGGAAGAATTTTTCACTCCATAGGGCCATTTTTTCACGCACTGACGGTCAATTGCTCTGCTTTTCGGTGTGACCCTCAAAATGTGACCTTTGGGTCCCCCTTAAACTCTGATTCTAAGGGGGGAATTTTTTGATGTCTAATTTCAGATAGGGCCATGAACAAACACTATTGATCAAATCTAAGGCATATTGGGAATCCACATACAATTCCGTGACACCCGAGGGAGGTGTGCACAAGATATAAGAGTTGTGTGCAAGATTGGAAATGGTATGCAAACTCTTGTGCACCCAAAGCGACGTCAAAGGGATCCTTCCATGGTGACCATCCAAAAACTAGCAAGTCAATGGCGTGAAGGAAGATTTCCCAACACACAATATTCCCATATTCACACAAAATCTTGCACGCCCAGTGATACATTAATGGGATCCTTCCACAAAAACCATCTGAAAACCATCCAAGTCAATGGCACGAAGGAAGATTGCCTGGCGTTCAAGATTCCCATATGTGTACAAACTCTTGCACGCCCAATGCGACATCAAACGACCTCTTGTGATCGACTCCTCTTTCTTGCCACCACTGAAGTTTCCATCTATAAATATAAGCACAACCCTTTACCTTCAAGGAGATGGTTACAGAAGACAAACTGACACTATACCACGCGAACGACACCACTTTTGAAACCATGTGAAAGACATGGCCTCAAGGTATTGGATCTTGTGCGATAGGTCTCCTAGGGGTCCTCCTTTAGACCACTATGGTTTGATCCTTATCCATTTCCTTTTACTCTAAGTCATTTGCGCGAAAAAGATTCCTCTTGTGCATAATTTTTTCCTCGTATCGTAATAATCTTACACACATCTACTAGCTTTTAACGCAACTACCACATCTTGAGTGCACCCCCTCAATCTTATGCGCGCCCCACCTTGTGTGATCCATGTGTCATACTTACCCTAAGGCACCATGTCCGAGCCCCTCTTATGCGCAACACCCCTTTAATTCCCATACTTATCCTATACGACTCTTATGGTTTGTACAAAGTGATTTCAAGGTCCCTTGGGCAGTGATTCATATTGCATTACTTAGCCTAATGCTTCTTCACATAAGCACGCTAACAACTATTGCTTCTTTGCATTACCACACTAACGTGATCCCCTCAATGAATCACTCCACAACCCCATTGCCATACGATATTGTTGGTTCCTTACCTTCACCAAGGGTTATAGTGCGCTAGTTATGAAAGTCCTAGGGGTGGGGAGGGAATACTCATCATCTGAACTGCATTATGTTAAACTACTAAGCATCATCATCCCCAACACATGACGTTAAACTGTGGCCTCACCCCACGCGGTAAACCTTGGTGCCCTGCGTCAAATATTTTCCATGCCCACTGGTCTCCACAGGAGTGATATCTTTCTCACATGGAATGAGATCCTCCTTGCATGGAACAACATCTATCCATAGGGGAGGAAAAATGTCCTGGTGTAAGCCCCTAGCCTTTCTTGTAGGAGGTATCAACCTTGCTCCTCCTCTCTTCTTTCGTGCACAAGGACCCGAGGAGAGATGGGCACAGAGGAATCTCGATACCCCTCCCATCTCCATTTGGTATTTATCACCATTTGGGCCTCTATTCTAGAGTGAGTCCCAATATCTATCTCCCTGGTCTGCTAGCCACGCGTAAGACCCGCTCTATTCCTCATGGACGCACCTTTTGCAATGTGATCATCAGGTCTTTGTTGCCTCTTTTTTCTCACACCGAGCACGACTCATGTGGGATTAGAGTAAGTATCGACCATGGAATCCTCTCCAGGACACCTTAGTGCATAATCCCCATCCTTTACCACTGAGCTATGTTGACTTTGATCCTTGCCCCCCTTTCCAAGCAAGGTACATAGGAAGCCTCCATGAGGTTCAAGCCCATCACCCATAGTTCCCGACCACTTCACGTTGGTTCACCCTCATCCCGTATGACGTTAAACTGTATGCCCATTTTTTTTCTACATGACACTAAATTGTATTCTTATGAACTATGTGGGTTTTGATCCCTATCTTCTAGGAAGGGTATGTAGGAATCCTTCTTGAGGTTCAACCCCAAAAACTAGTAAAATTTGGATTCCCCCTTTCTTGGGACCCACATCCATAGTCCATCCCTTAGTGGCACCGACCAACTCTTGGGCCGCTAACCACGTGTAAGCCCCGCTCTATTCTTTGTGGACGCACCTTTCACGACATGATCGTCAGTTCTTTGTTTCCTCTTGTTTCTCAAAACAAGCATGAATCATGTGGGCTTAGAGTAAGCATCGACCATGGCGTCCTCTTTGGGCCACCTTAGTGCATAATCCCCATCCTTTACCACCGAACTACATGGAATTTGATCCTTTCCCTTCTTTACGAGAAAGGTATGTAGGAGGAATCCCCAAGGTTCAATCCCATCACCCATCGATCCTGACCACTTCACATTGGTTCACCTTCATCCCACATGACGTTAAACTGTATTCCCCTTTCTGTACCACATGACACTAAACTATATTCCTAAAAACTACATGGGTTTTGATCCCTGTCTCCTAGGAAGGGTATGTAGGAAGCCTCCCTGAGGTTTAACTCCAAGCACTGGTAAAATTCGGTGTCCCCCTTTGCTGGGACCCACATCCTTGGTCCATCCCTTAGTGGCATGAGACCAACTCTTGGGCCGATAACCACACGTAACCCCCATCATGTCATCGAGTCATTATTCTTTGCGTACACCCTGATTCCATGCCCCAGCCTAAACTACATGGAATTTGATTCCCCACCATAGGGATATGTAAGAATACTTTTTGAGGTTCAAGCCCAACATCACCATCATCTTCACGCTAGTTCCATCCCATTACTCTCATCCACTTAGTTCAACCATCCATCATCCCATCTTCATTCCTACCCGAGCCGCCACATCCCAATGGGATCATGCCATTCCCTTGGACAACTAATCATGCGTAAGCCCTGCACGATCCATAAATATCCAACCAAGAGTGTCCCTCTTATGATGGACCTCTATCCATTCATAAGCCTCAGCACGTCTCCAGGTTGTTGTCCTTTGTGTAAACCCCGATTCATCACCTGTTCGAACTATGTGGGTTTGATCCCTATTATCTACATAGGGTATGTAGGAAACCTCCCTGAGGTTCAATGCTAGCCAATGGTAAACTTTGGTGTTCCCTATTTCTAGGGGGCAGTTTCCCTAATCCGCCCTCAGTGGTGTCTAGATCAACCTTCATAGTGTGATATATTCCCTTTATGGGACACACCACTTCAGATCTATCCTCATTAGGCATTATGGTCCATCCATTTGGTAAACCTTCTTGGCGCTCCATCTTAAGGATGTACCAATCTGATCCGTCTCTATGGGATGTTCTGATCACTCTTATTTTGTCTCTGTAAGACATTAAAATCGTGACTTACCTCGTGTTCAACATGATATGCCTAAGGAAAACCTTGGAAGACATGTCTCTAGTATAACCATCTCCTCTAGATATTAAACTCATGGCATACCCTATGTTAAACATGGGAAGCTAAGGAAAACCTTTGGGACATGCCTATGGAATATAATTATCCACACTAGATGTGGGATGCCCCGATCTTCCATGCCCTAGAGAATATCTATCATAAGGGGAAGAAAATCAGACGCATCAGTGTTTCAGCGTCCAGACATGCTAGTGATGTCCAACCTAACTACTCCCCCAATCGAAGGTTGCTGCCCTGACTTGACCCCTTGGAATGTCCTGACAGAAGAAGTGTAATTATTCAGAGTTCATGAAGATGTGGCACTAGGGAAGAGTTTCATGAAAAAAATTCTTAATATTTAAGGGAGACCTAAACTAGGTGATGAATTCTAAGGAGAAATCCACAAAATGAGAAACCGACATCGCATCATCCCGTTTCAATCAAAGAGAAAACATCCATGAATAAGTGATGGATGCTACCTGCCTTTGGAAAGTGGGAATGCGGGGAAATAGACAATGTGTTGCAGTGCGACAGTGCATGCCCTGACAAAAGCATTGGAAATAGGAGCCATGCGAATGGATGACTGGTAATTGTTGTTATATGAAAACTCAACCTGTACCAAGTGGATATCCAAAGATTCACCAAAATCAAGGATGAAAGAACAAATCATGTCTTTCCAAATCAGTACAACTCATTCTGTTTGGATATCCATCTGGGGATGATATGACATGCTCAAGCTCACCTGAGATCCCATTGCATCCTGAAGGCATCTCAAAAAACAAGATGTGAACCGGGGATCCCTATCAAAGACTATGATAGATGGAACATCATGTAACCTAACAAATTCCTCTACGTACATTCTTCCAAAATCCTCAACTTTGGTTGTATCACAGATAGGTATAAAGTGAGCTGATTTGGTCAGCCGATCGATCAAACCCATATTGAATTCTTTTTCTAAGGGGTATGAGGTAAACCCATGATGAAGTCCATAGAAATATAATCTCACTTCCAAGTTGGGACTGTAAGGGGATGAAGCAAACCGTAAGATCTTTAGTGCTTGACCTTGACCTATTGGAAAGTAAACAATGTGAAACAAAGTCAACGATGTCTTATTTCATACATGGCCACTAGAATCGTCGCCACATATCATAGAACATCTTCATGGTACTGAGGTGTACTACCCACTGAGAACTATGATAGTCTCCCATCACAACCTTCCTGATGGAAAAGGCACTACATACCAGTTCTAAAAACATAGAATACCCTCTATAGAGAAAGACCACTTTGAAATGGTCTCCACACTATAAATAGAGTCTCTAACACCATAGAACTCTTCATCACACTGTTGATGTCAAAGAATCATCTCAAGAAGAGAGAAGGTGAACTGAACACTGGTCAAAATAGCCTGAGATTCATTTTCCTGGACTCTTAAATGAAACTGTACAAAGTGAGCCATCAAATTCTACTCTTTCGACGATTCTTTCATGGTCTAAGTCAGATGTTTCCCGCTCAATGCATCAGCGGCGACATTCCCCTTACCTGGGGTAAAATAAATGTCAAAACCAAATGACTGCAGGTACTCCACCCAACACCTCTGATGAAGATTCAAATCTTTTTGAAAAAATATTTAACTTAGGATTTTGTGATCAGAATAAATGGTAAACCTCTCTCTAAAAAAGTAATGTCTCCAGCTTTTAAGAGCATACATAAAAATTGTGAGTTCGAGATCATGAGTTGGATAATTATTTTCATGTGTACTAAGATTTCTAGAGTCATAAGTGACGATGTGATCACCCTAAATAAGAACACAGTCTAAACCCAAACCTAATGCATCATAAAAGAACACATAGTCTTTCTCGATCTCTGGAAGAGTCAAAACTGGTGAAAAAGTAAAAATATGTTTTTGAAGGTTTCGGGCATAGAAGAAGCATGCGATGGGTGTGGACCAACTTTTCTTTTTCCGTGTTCAATGATCAATCCAAGTTTTATAGGATGATAAATTTCGTGTACAAATAAATTGAATCAAAGAAGACATATAACATGAATCATGTCGGAACCAGAGAGAGGATCATCACATATTATTTATAATTAATTTAATTAAATAAGAATCACCTTGATGGAATTATTTATTTGTTTATGTATTTGGAAATAGATATACAATGTACCATCATTTAATTGTAGGAATCAAGTGAAAATTCCCTCTAGCAATGATCCACATGTGTTCCACGAATCTCCAGATGTCGCCAAAGGAATCTCCAGGTGCTAGCAAGACAAATCCTTCTGCTTGCATCGTCTTCCTTTGATCACTACGAGAATTGATTCTAAATAATTCTTCTTGATATAGTGGAGGAATACTTCTTTCTGTTCTTAGGATTGATCTTGGAGAAGAGAGATCTCAAGGTTGAGAGAATTTTTCAATTCTGTTGTGCGCAACCCAAACAAATAAATTGTCCTTTCGATAAAATAACATAACTCAATTTATTTATTAATAGGTTTAAAATAAAATAATTTCACAAGTTCCCTTAATTACTTATTTAATATTAGAGACAAAACCATGTCAAATAATAATAATAATAATATTATTTCTTGACACACGTTTAACTTGAGAATTAAAATTAAATATTATTTAATCAAATAACATTCAATATTTATTATTTTCTCAGCAGACCTAAAATCTCAGTCCGTTATTCCTCCATAATATTTATCGAACCTTGAATAATTTATATTTATTTATTAATAAATATCAAAAAATTATTCACCAATAAATAAATAAATATTATATTCAATAAATAAAAAATCCTTTTATGGATTCATTGAATCTAATGTTCCATGACCCAGATGCTTGCTTCAATCCATAAATGGATCTTCACAACTTCCAAATCCTTTTAGAATCACCTGGTGTCACAAGACATTCTGGTTGTGTTATATATACATTTTCTTGAAGGTTCCCATTAAGGAATATCGTTTTTACATCCATCTACCCAATATCATAATCATGGTAAGCTTCTATAGCAAGTATAATTCTGATGGATTTAAACATGGAAACTGGTGAAAAGGTTTCATCATAGTCAATTACTTAACATTGTGTAAACCCTTTAGTCACTATCCTTTCTTTATAAGTATTTAATTTACATTCCATGTCCAGTTTCCTCTTGAATACCCATTTTCATCCAACAAGTTTTACATCAACTAGCACATCAACCAGAACCAAAACATAGTTCTGATACATGGAATCTATTTTATAATTCATGGATTCTTTCCATCTTGCAGCTTTTGAGAACTCTACTGAATCCTTATAGGAGAGAGATTCATCATTTTCAACCAATAACGAGTCACCATCTTCGATGACTAGAAAACCATATCTCTCTGGTTCTCTTACCCATCTTACTCTCCTACACAGTACTTGTGTTTCAAGAACTACTTCTTTTTTGAGGACCTATGGAATATGTTCCTGTACCAACTCTTGTGTATCTTGATAATCAACTTCATTGAAGTCAATCTTGATCCCACTATACCTTTTTAGGATGTGATCCCTCTCAAGAAAGATGTATTATCTGGCGACAATCACTTTCTTGTCCGAAGGGTTGTATATGTAGTATCCCTTTATTTCCTTGGGATATCCTATAAAGATACACTTTATGCCTTGGGGTTCTAGTTGTTTCCTAAGAAGGCCTTTATGGGGTAAAATGGTCTTTTTTACCAAGAATATGACCTTATATATTTTTTCTGACCACTCTGTTGGTCCCAAAATAGGGTGTTTACCCTAGGATAGGAGTTTAGTGGAAATCTGAACCATTAAAATTTTAGCAGAATTTTTTAATATTTAATATTTAATAAATAAAATATTAAATTGTTCTCTTCGGTTTGTGTGGATGTATATTTTGAACGGAGCATCAAATTGAGATTCTATCTTTACTATTGAGTCTGTAATGAGGATTTTATCCTAGGAAAGGAATAAACTCAAGCTTGGTACCCGGGATGGCCCGAGCCCCTTTTCCTTTCCTTTTCTTTTTCTTCTTTTTCTTATTTATTTTCCTTTTCTTTTATTTCTTTCTTCCTTATGCTTCTCGTGTACGCATCTTCAAGGGATCCTGAACTATGCGAATGATATAGGAGAGGGATAGGGTTAAAGATAGGGAGATAGGAAGAGAGGGAGGAGTAATCATGGAGTTCTCGACGAGCTGGATCAACATGTGATAGTCAGGGACTGTCAAATCAAGCCAAGTTCCAGTGGTTTCCCCCCAAAGTTAGGTCTATTTATTTTTTTCTTCAAACCCTTTTAAATTATTTGTTTCAAGTTTTTAAATCCCTATTATTCTAGATTGTGGAATCTTGAGGCCAAATCTGTTGATTTGGGGGTTTAAACGAGGGTTTTGAGCAATACAGAGGGTTTTCTATTCGGGAAAACCCGATAACACGATGTGTGGTTCATGGGAACACATCATGTGTTCTTCCCGTTCAAGGAAGATGAAGTTTAAGGACTACATGAAATGTATAGGGGTGTATATTCCACATACTAGTACTCAGCTGTGTAGCCGAGTACCCGACCAGACAAACCCATGCATGGGTAAATGGCTATGTAGAGTACACGACCATACCCCATGTGGGTGACACGCTGTGTAGAAGTACACAAATTGACCAAGTAGACGGACATGTCAGTTGAGGGACACATGTATGTACCTCATGTTGGGTTCATGCCATGTCCTTAGGGAATTTACACACCCAAGATGATGGGAGTACATGCCCATTTGGGAGCTCAAGGGTACATGCCGTGTATGGTATCTACACATCGTGTACTCCTCTTTTGGTACCCTTCGAGGGTATTTTCCTATTTTGTGCCCCGGTGTTAGTTTTAGACCCAAGATTAGTCCATTATGAGTAGTTTTCTGCATAGATCACGATGGTAAAACCCATGGAGGATTCTGAGGACTCCTAATGGGTGTTTTGGGGATTATATCTATATAGATAGGTTCTTCCTCTAGTAATAGAATTTAGTTGTCTTCTAAGAGAGATACTTGGTGTGAATGATAGGATGGGTGTTCAGACCAACCCAATTTGAGACTTTGTTCTGAGATGATATGAGAGCTATCTTTTTTGGTCGATGCCTTCGTGGTTTTCCTTTGAGGATTTCCATATTGTGAGATGCTTCCTTCTAGCCTGAGAGGCTGTGAGAAAATTTGTTATCAAGGATCATGTGTAGGATACCTCTATATTATTTCTAGTTATAACGGATCCCATAAGGGATACCTTTTCTTATATTTTTATCTAGGGATTCCCTTGTAGGATTCCTTTCCTGTGTTCTTTTTTGAGGATCCCATGCAGGATGCCTCCCTTTTCTAGACATTCAAGGATCCTATGTAGGAATCCTTCGCTCATGTTTACCTTCAAGGATCCTGAGTAGGATGCCTCTTAGTGTTTGAATTGAGGGACCTAGTGGGTGCCCATTATTTGACCAACCCTGAGTTATACATCGGGTTTGGGTAGAGATGGTGATCACGTGTCACCTTAGAACCTGTTCCAAACTGGTAATCCCATGGGGTTGTGGATGGAGTGTTGGGTTGGACGTTCGGGCCATCCTAACTTTTTTGTTTATGATATTACATGGTTATTGATGATGCGGTGGTGGTTACCATATGTGCTTCTTGGTTGGTGGTTGTTGAGCCGGACACAAGGCGTCTTTCTTTATTTTGGGATGCCCGAACGTTCTTCTTGGGATCTGTATTGCTTTTTGGGAATCCCAAACATGATTACCTAGGATATGGATTCTGATCCATGTTATTTATGATATTTACTGGTATACCTAGAGGTACTACCTGGGAATTGGATGTTGAGACTAGATGTATAATATATTGTGATATATATTTTATTTGGATGTCCAGAGGTGATTCCTGGTATCTGGATATTGAACCTTACATATTGATTTGTATGCCTTTAATGATACTTGGATTCCTTATAGTGGGAATTCATTGGATGGACTCATAGGTTATGATATGTGGTGGGGATGATTACGCTCTCCTCGGGCTATGATTATGATATATGGGCATGATGTCCCTGATGATAAGTGATGAGGATGATTATGATCTCCTCAATATGGGAATGGATTCCCTAATGGTATGTGGTGGGGATGATTATGATCTCCTTAGCCTATGATCAGAATAATTATGCTCTTTCGGATCAGTTATGAGACTCGAGGGGTGTATCATGGCGTCTCAATGGTGAGTTCTCTCTTTATATGGGCATTGATACCCAATAATCATGGTAGATTATGCTCTCCTGAGTGGTGGGGATGATTATGATCTCCTCAACCTATGATCAGAATGATTATGCTCTTTCGGATCAGTTTCGAGACTCAAGGGGTGTTGCATGGCGTCTCACTGATGAGTTCACTCTTTACAGACCGCCTAAAGCTAAGAACCTTAGAGTTCATCCAAGTTTCGAATATTATGACCGCCTACAAACCAAGACCTAGGGCTAAGACATTGGACTAGATTTACAGGACTGGGTAGTATAATGACTGACTCAATGACCTTTTATAGGATATCCAAAAATACTCTCTGGAATCCTTCTTTATAGTATTGATCATCGGTATGAATTGTCCTTCTTTATAGGATTGACCATCAGTATATGGTATCCTAGTTAGTGATTGGAGGTGAGTATGTGTGAACACATGTGTAGGAAGAGTATCCCCCTGTGATGTATCTTGATCAGAGATATAATTATAGCGTTGGATGAGATAGGTATATGTCGATTGGGATTACAAACCCATAGATCAAATTAATGATACACGACTTGAGTGACATGACGTCCAACTCAATTCCCTTGCACAGGATGTCCATGAAATCAGGATTATAGACCCAAGGATCAACTGCTTATGTGGTTTCATGTTATTTGATTAACATACTCATGAATATTCATATTTATGTATGTATGTATAGGTATGGAACTATACATGTATACATTTATAGATATGGACATCCATAGTGGCACTTTCCTAGTTGGTTGGGATTACAGACTCAAGGTTTGAATGTGGTTTCATGTATTAGTTTTTCCTACTTTTAGTTGTGTATCAGTGAGGTTGAGAAGTTTCTTTTTCATACACTTATAACATCACATTTATAGTTTTCTTGTCAGGGTGGTCTATTGAGATTCTTTCTCACCCCTTCATGTGAACCTCGGTGTATGTGTAGACCTTATGTATTCTTTTCAGGTTGAGCATGAGTTTCATGGTGGATAGGGATGAGGCCCAGTGTTACATGATCAAGCAGAGCTGTTCATGTGGGTTCTTTTGATCAGGCTGGTACTGTTTCGACAGTGTCTGGAGACTGGGTACGTGGTCTGGCTTAGAGTTAGTAGTAGAGCCCTATATTTTTACTTTCAGTTTATTCTGTACTTCTATATTTGTATGGTATTCCTATAGGGTGACTAGTGTTGTATTGTATGACATAAATATTCTGAATTTTACAGCCTTTTAATTTATTATTACAACATGTTCTATTTCAGTTGTTTATTTCTTTTTCACTCTGTTCACTTTCCATTGTGTATGATACATAGCATTTTCCACTATTTTCTTACTATGATATGAGGTCATCGTCTCCCCACTATCACACCCTAGGCCCTCACTACTAGTCGGTAGCCTGTTGCGTATAGGGAGGCATGGTTGAGGCCTTGTAAACCACTGACTCATAGAACTGGTTTAGTAGCATCCAGGACGGGACGTTACAAAGTGGTATCATCACTATTCTTTTCCTGGTCTTTACTATTTTGGATATGGTAGACAGTATTATTAGGAATGTGTTGAAACTTGTGATGGATGTTGAACTGGTGCATCAAGAACACTTGTTCTGGTAGGAATTCCTAGTTTCCATGGAATGGGATTACTGTTCTGATTTATGATATTATAGTTATATATGATTTTCTCCTTGAGCGATGCACATGTTGTGTGGATGTTTTGATTTACTGTGGATCTCTAGCTCTTGGAAATTTGTAAGAGTCCAGGGATGATTTTTGACCCTTGGATGGAAAAGGCAAGAGGTGTCTCATGCATCATTTTTGGCACATAATATTCACATCATATAGGCCCGCTAGTGTGTAATTTTACTAATGACTGAGGCCTTTTGGGCCTATTTACACATAAATATTTTGTTTTAATAGGATGTTATGTGGATCTACATTAATGATTTTTTTTGTGATGTTGATGACTCATTCCTCATGCACAGGAGGTGCAGTGACCCTGCTAGGTCGATATGACACTTGATTCCTTTCTATTGTACCCCTTGTAGGGTGTTATGTCTCAAGTATTTGGTTATCTAGTCGGATCGTTGAGTATAATACTGATGTATTCTAGAACTCTTCTTGTGAACTGGACCTCTAGGGGGTATTTCCATATATGGATAAACGATGAGTGTTAGTTTTGTTTCTCTTATGTGTTGGTATCGTGACCTCTAGGGAGTAATTCCTTATGAGGATGCTCGGTGAGGATCAGGACCTTATAGGCCATGTTTTTTGTTTTGACCCTCATAGGTCATGGTGATCTCTGCCTATTTTTGAGAGGTTTTGATCTTTTGGGCTAGGTGGTTAGAACTTGTGACCCAATTGTGAGGCTTGTTTCATAGGGATAGGTGGGAGACCTAAAATCCCTTGGTTTAGACTTGGACCCTTATAGGTTGACATCTGTTTTTTTAGGGAGACCTGCGTGTGAGATGTTGGCCTCTATTTTTTCGTATGCCTTTTTGGGAAGTGATCCTTATTGTACGCTCATTTTGAGATCAAGACACGGTGGGTGCTCAGTTTTTGCATTACAGGCATGTTGATGCCTTCGAATTTTGATGAAGCACCTTGGGTGATTGTTTTTTGAGACTTGGTTTGAAAGGCATGACTATTTGGGTGCCTAGCCTAGTCAACCAATGTTTCCTCTATTCCTAATGTAGTCAGAGCATGGGTAGAATCTCATGAGTGGAACAATGCTGGGTGAAGGAATGTTGTGGAATAAATCATGGTACAGGTGAGGTGATCAATTTTGAAAAGGAGTTCCAAGGGAACTTCTAGCTTAATGAGACTGATGTGCCACGTAGCATGGTCAATGTAGATTTGTAGTGGATGAATCATTGGAGTACGAGTTGGGTGATAAAGATACACGCTTGTTGTGTGTGGTATCATTTGAATCTAAATCGATGAGTGGATGGGTGTGAGTTGAGGACTGATGTTTCAAGACTTACCATGAGCTTGGATCTTAGAAGTTGTGTTGGGATGTCCCTCTATTTTAGAGGTGACAACGTGATTTATGGGGTACTGTAAGATAGTTGATCCATGGCTAAATCCTGGTCAGGTTTTGACAGGATGGTGAGTGTGGCTCGGAGGGATCTATACACACTCCTTGGTGGAATCTTAGTGTACTCATATTAGAGATTATCATGCTCTATCTTGATTTATCTTGAGTATGCTGAGGGAGCGTCGACCCTACATCGAGTTCCCTTTTCCTTTCTAAATGTTCTCCCTTGGTTATTATAAAGAGGAAACCTGTTGAGGTTGCGCTCTAGGAGCAGTGTAAGGTAATACATAAGGTGGGGAGTGCACCATTGGTTGTTTGAGGTTGGTGACCCTTGTTTTCAGTTGAAATTTGACGTTTCCTATAAGAGGTTTCTTTTAAGACAATGATAAGGGTATTACTATGACGGGGAGTACCAGATTGGTCATAGTTAAATGTCTTCCATGTAGAAGGTATTTTTTGATGCCATGAGGCCAGTTGTTGGACATTCCAAATAGCTTGTATGTGCAGATGCTCGGGTTGATAGCATGGATACTGGTCTTTTCACCAGGCTTCTTATGGATGATAAGGTTTATAGTGGGGAGTTTTTAGGGACCCTTATTTTTTCAGACTGTAGTTTTGAGTAGAAATTTGAATTTTTGATTTTAGATGCCTGTAAGGGGGTAAAATGGTCCTTTTCCCCTATAATATGATTTTGAATAAATTTTCTAACCACTCCGTTGGTCCCAAAATAGGGTGTTTACCCTAGTATAGAAGTTTGGTGGAAATATGATCCATTCAAATTTTAGCAGAATAATTAATAATTAATATTTAATAAATTAAATATTAAATTGTCTACGTAGGTTTTTTCGGACATATATTTTTAATGGAGCATTGGATTTAAATTCTTTCTTCACCATTGAGTCTAGAATGGGGAGTTTAGCCTAGGCGAGATATAAACTCGAGCTGGGCATCAGGGCTGGCCCGAGACCTGTTTTCTTTTCATGTATTTTTCTTATTTTTTATTTCTTTTCCTTTCCTTTTCTTTATTTATTCCTTTTTCTTCTTGTGTATTCCCCTCTAAGGTCTCCTGTACTATGTGACCAAGAGAGGAGAGGGATATGAAGAAAAAGAGGGAGTGAGGAAGAGAGGGAGGAACCGTCACAGAGCTCTCAATGAGCTAGATTGATGTGCGACAATCATGGACCATCAAATCAAGCCAATATATTGTGGTTTCCACCAAAAGGTAGACCCACTTATATTTTTACAACCTGTGATGAATTGTTAAGCCCATGGGGCTATGGATAGAGTGTTGGGTTGGGACTTTGGGCCACCCTCACTCATTTGTTTATGCTTTGACAAGGTTATTGCTGATGCAACGATGGTTACTAGAGGTTCCTCCTAGTTGGTGGCTGTTGAGCCGGATGCGAGGTGTCTTTATTTCTTTTGGGATTCCTAGACGTTCTTCTTGGGATCCTTATAGCTTATTGGGATTCCCAAACGTGCTTACCTAGGATCTGGCTTCTGAGCCATGTTATTCCTGATATTTACTGGTATACCCAGAGGTACTACTTGAGACTTGGCTATTGAGCCCAGATGTATATATATATATATATTGTGATATGTATTTTATTGGGATGTCCAATGGTTTTTCATGGTATCTGAATGTTTATCCTTATATATTTATTTTTATGCCTTGAGTGATACTTGGATTCCCTGTATTAGGAGTGCCTTGGACGGACTCATAGGTTATGATATGTGGTGGGGATGATTATGTTCTCCTCAACCTATGATTATGATACATGGGCATGATTTCCTTGATGATAAGTGATGAGGATGATTACGATCTCCTCGATATGGGCATAGCATCCCTGATGGTATGTGGTGGGGATGATTATGGTCTCCTCAACCTATGATCAGAATGATTACACTCTTCTAGATCAGTTATGATACTTGAGGGGTGTAGCATGGAGTCTCACTGGTGAGTTATCACTTTATACAGGCATGGAGACCCAAGACTTGTGGTTGATTACACTCTCCTGAGTGGTGGGGATGATTAAAATCTCCTCAGCCTATGATCAGAATGATTACACTCTTCCAGATCAGTTATGAGACTCGAGGGGTGTTGCATGGTGTCTCACAGACGAGTTCTCTCTTTACAAACTGCCTAAGGGTAAGCTCCTTAGAGTTAATTCAAGTTATGAATGTTGTGACTGCCTATGGACTGAGACCTAGGGCTCAAACATTGGACTAGATTTACAGGCCTAGGCATCATGATGACTAACTCAGTGAACTTTTACAGGATGTACAAATGTACTACCTATAATCCTTCTTTATAGGATTGACTGTCGACATAAAGTATCCTAGTTAGTGATTGGAGGAGAGTATGTGTAAACCCAGGTGTAGGATGACTATCCTATTTGGTGACATATCTTTCTTAGAGATATAATTCCAGTGTTGGATGAGGTAGGTATATATCAATTTAGATTATGGACCCAGAGATCAACTTAATGATACACGGCTTGAGTGGCACGATGTCCAGTTCAATTCCCTTGCAAAGGATATCCAGGTGATTGGGATTACAGACCTAAGGATCTACTTCTGATGTGGTTTCATTTTATTTGATTCACATACTCATGAATATTCATATTTTTGTATATATGTATAGGTATGGGACTATACATGTATACGTATATAGATATGGACAACCATGGTGGCACTTACCCAGTTGGTCGGGATTATGGACCTGGGGTTCGGCTATGGTTTCATGGATTGGTTTTACTTCCTTTTATTTGTGTCTCAACGAGGCTAAGCAGTTTCTTTTTCATACACTTATAACAGTGCATTTATAGGTTTCTTGTCGGGGTGGCCTACTGATATTCTTTCTCACCCCTGCACGTGAACCTCAATGTATGTGCAGACTATATGTCTGCTTTTCAAGTTGAACATGAGGTCCATAGTGGATAGGGATAAGGCCCAGTGTTGCATGATTAAATAGAACTACTTGTGTGGGTTATTTTGATCAGGATGGTGCAGTTTGATAGTGTCTGGAGACTAGGTACGTGGTCTGGCTCGGAGTTAGTAGTAGATCCCTATACTTTTACTTTCAGTTTCTTTTTTACTCATGTATTTGTATAGTCGTCCTAGTGGGTGAACGATATTTTATTATATGACATAGATGTTTGGGATTTTAAAACTTTTTAATTTATTATTACAACATGTTCTATTTTAGTTGTTTACTGCTTCCACACTATGTTTACTTTACACTGTATATGATACTTAGCTTTCTCTTCTGTTTTCTTACTCTAATACGAGGGAATAGTCTCCACACTATCACAACCTAGGCCCTCGCTGCTAGTTAGCAGACTCTGGCGTATGGGGAGGCACACTTTAGGCCTTGTAACCCACCTACTTGGAGCACTAGTTTAGTAGCATCTGGTTTGGGATGTTATAACTAGTTTGTTTCCCAAGAAGGCCATAACAAATGACTCCCATCCCCATATATGTGTGTGTGAAAAAAAGGGTTTCTTTCCACTCTATATCTTGAAGGGAATTTAATTTTCTACTTTAGTTGGTACTTGGTTTAATGTGTATTCCATTGATTTTTAATAAATATCCCTAAAAGTATAATAGAAGATATACATGACTCATCATTGACCTTACCATGTCTAACAAGGTGCGGTTCCTTCTTTCACTAACACCATTCCATTATGGTGTATAAAGTGGAGTGAGTTGAGATAGAATCCCAAAATACTATATAAAGTCGATGAAATCTTAGTTATGATATTCACCACTTTGATCCGATCAAAGCTTCTTTATCTTCTTACCAAGTTGATTCTCTGCTTCATTCTTTAATTCCTTGAATTTATCAAAGAACTCAGACTTATAACCCATCAAGTAGATATAGGCATATCCACTCAAGTCATTAGTAAAAGTTATAAAGTAATAATATCCACCTCTAGATTATATTTAAAATGGTCCACACACATTAGTGTGTACCAATCCTAAAATCTCTATGGCCTTTTCACCCTTTCCACCAAATGGTGGTTTGGTCATTTTTCCTTTTAAACAAGCATGAAATCTTTCAAGTGGTTTCAGCTCAGAGGAGTCTAAATAACCATATTTATAGAGATTTTTCAAACACTTTTCATTTACATGACCAAGACAGTGATGCCAAATATGGGCGTTATATGAGTCATGTGAACATGATTCTTTATTAATTTCCAATACTTGGTTTTCATAATTTAATACATAAAGACCGTTATTTAAATGTGCTATACCATAACATATGTTGTATTTATAAAATAGAAAAAATTTATTTCCAAACTTGAAAATAAACCCATATCCATCTAGGCATGATATAAAAATTATGTTCTTGGTAACCATAGGTACATAATAACAGTATTTTAAAACCAAAATCATTACTTTTGGCAATGAAAGGTGGTAGTCACCAATGGTTAGAGTAGCCAGCCTCTCAACATTGGTAACTCGTAGGTCCACCTCTCCTCTAGAAATCTTTCAGAATATTCTTTGTTCTTGTACTTGGATATATATGTGAGCAACAAAAGTTGTATATAATACACAATGTGTAGATATGGAAAGATTACACTCAATAACGAATTCACCTTTAGCTTCCCCTAGCATCTAGGTGTAGCTCTTCTTTCAGTGGTCTGCCTTGACACACATAAAACATACTACCTACTTTTCCTTGCATCGCCTCTAGATCTTCCTCTTCTTGGAAGGATGCTTTAGACTATTTATAGGTCTTGGGACTCTTTGACTTGTTCTTCCTTTTCTTATTCATCATAAGAACCGTGGATTTATAAATCCCCATGTCTTTATCTACTTGGTGAATTAAATTAAGATGTTTAAAATGACTCTTCTCATTATTGATCATATTGTAATTAATAATAAATTTGGATAAGGTCTTGGGCAGTGATGAAAGAATGAGATCCATATGCAACTCATCTGGTAATTTAATCCCTCAGATGTCTAAGAGTTCAATGTAGCCAATAAGATTGACTACATGAGGCCCAGCTAATGCAGACTCTCAAAGATTAGTTGTAAACAACGCATTAAAGATCTCATAACTCTCTTGTCTTGCCTTCTCTTAATAGATATCCCTAAGGTGAGACATCAAGTTATACGCATCCATGTCCTCATGTTGCTTCAAAAGATCATTAGACATGGATGGTAGCATAAAACATTGAACATATATGGAATCATTCAAATATTTATCATAGAGTTTTAACTCTTCATCACTAGCCTCATTTCCAGCCACTTTAGGAAAAGGTTCTTCTAGAACATATACTTTCCTTTCATGGTGAAGGATGACACATATTCACCCTTTTCATTCTTGATTTTTTTTATGGTGAGAAGGTTATCCTTATCAAGTATGGATCACAATGATATGCTTGATTTCATTTTTACTGCGGTTTTTACAAATAAGATAAACATAATTTTAGTACTTTATCTGATAAAATTTAGATAGATAAATAAATATTATATTTATTAGTCTCCCACTATTTTATCAAAACCTAATAGCCCTCAACATTGGCTTTATAATATCCTGTTGCTTAGACATTATAGTGTAAATGATCCATATTTCCCTTCTCATTACCCTAACTTTGGTTTTTCATGAAACTTGAATGGTTTTAGGTAGACATTCCAAATTCCAATTGTATTAACTTCATAGTTCCTTTACCTGTTGAGTGGACTCCCTAATCCTAAAATCATTAATTTATATTTTCTTAGAATTTTCCTCTCAGTTACACCAAGTCCTGCTTTAACAGTCAACCCTTGATGTGAACTAAGTTAAGTCAACCCAAAACTTCAATTTAGAATTCCTTGATAATTGAAAGAACCCCAACTTTAGCTGGTCAAAAAGAATTAATATATAATTGAGTGATTTTATATTTTATGCATAAATTTCCAATTATTATTTTTATTACATGCTTGTTAATATCAAGTGGATTTACATAAGTGACTAACCATATATTAGATAATATTTATGCATAAACCAATTTATTTTAGTTCTATCTTTCATGCTCTTTAATTTCATTAATTTATATGATCACAACAAAACATCCATAATGAAATAACCATGCAACTGATAGAAATAAAATAATAAATCAGTATAATCACGAGCTTTTACTAGTGGTTAGTTTATCCAGTGGTTGATAAACTAATTATTGACCTAGGGGAAAAACACCTTGAACCATTTAAGTTTGTGTTACAGCTTTCCACATGTCCACCAATGTATCTCTCTTGGATTGATTTCACCCCAACTCCTAACTTGAATTGCCTCCACTAGCTTGGGATCTCCATCCATTATATATGCTTTTACTCACACATAGGTTAGGGGAAAAGAGTTTTCATATAAGAAACCATGGGCACATAGAACCTACATAATAAGAGGAGATAAGACACGCATGCCAACAATTTAATTTAATAATAAATTAAAATGAAACCAATCTAATACAAAGGTATGGTTTTTTCTCATGATCATTCACATGCATGTAATGAATTAAAAATTTAATAAAACTAAAATTAATTTATTAACCGTTCTTATTTAAGATAAATCGTTCTTGAATCAATTAATTATAATCTTTAAGTAAACAATTATTTTATCTTAATTCTCATATAAATTTCCTTGATATTCTCATCCATTATAATTTTAAATGAATTAAATAAATTCAATTAAAATTAACTATGTACATAAATATATCTTGGAGTAAACACAGTTAATACATGTCCGAATCTCCCCAATATGTATTATAATCCTATAATGTTTACTCTTTTGAAATATTTCATACACGACTTATTATGTACTTTTATGATGTGCAGTATCTACTTAATTATTACATGAATTACATGATATTTATGTAACATGTCATGCTTTAATGCATGTAGAGTAACAACTATAATACGACACATACATGATATACAAATCCAATCATTACATAGATGTTAATTAAACATTTATATATATATATATATAAATATTAAAACCCATCACACAGTGTGTCCTATCAAATTAATGACCACATGTCAGAACATGTCTCCAGGTTTACATAATATAATAAATAAATTTTAAATCTGTGTAATTTGGTATAATTACAAGACATGTGCATCTGAGGTACATATCATGCACACCTCTCACCATATATCTGAGGTACACGCCTTGGGACTTAGCATGTAAATCGTACCTTGGAAACTGGAGTACATAACATGTCCAATGGGCTATAAGCTGTGTATGTGGGCTACAGGGTGTGTGCTCCAGCTTACTATGCGCTAATATGTCCTGATCAATACACGATGTGAGGTAATAACTACACTGCATGTCATCAATGCATATGACTAAATTAATTCTGGATTAATTCCTTATGCATTGAACAAAACTACATGGCATGTAACTCTGGTTACATGGTGTGTACTGTTGTGTTATCTGACCAAAATCCTTAGCACCCCCTAATGAGATATTCAATTTCATTTCATTTATTAAATTATTCATATCAATTAGATCTATGTGAAATGAAGGAGGAAGAAGTATATCCCATGATTCAGATTAAAATAATGATTAAACTTGAATTGAAAAACTAAATTAAAATGCATAAATCACCAATGATATTTAAATAATTATAAATAATTATGTGACCCCTCTGATACAAATTGAAGGTTCCAGGTGTAGCAGAAACTTGTGATGGGTGTGGCCCAACTTTTCTTTTACCGTGTTCAAGGACCAATATGAAATCTACATGACAATAAATTCCATGTTCAACAGAATTGAATCAAATAAGACAGACAACATGAATCACACCAAAACTAAAGAGAGAAGATCATCGCATATTATTTATAATTAATTTAATTAAATAATAATTACCTTGATCTAATTATTTATTTGTTGATGGATCTTGAAACAGATCTGCGATGCGCCATCATTTCATTGTAGGAATCAAGTGGAAATTTCCTATAGCGGTGATTTTACATGTGTTCCACGAATCTCCAAACATAATAGATCATTGCACTTTCATCGTCTGCCTTTGATCACTACAAGAATTGATTCCAAATAATTCTCCTTGATCTGGCAGAGGAAGATCACTTTCCATTCTTGGGAGCGATCTTGGAGAAGAGAGATCTCAAGGGCTTGAGAGAATTCTCCAATTTCGTTGTGCACAACCCAAACAAATGAATTGTCTTTTAGAGAAAATAACATAACTAGGTTTATATATCTCTAGGGTTAAAATAAAATAATTTCATAAGTGCTCTTAATATTTTATTTAATCCTTGTGAAAACCCCATGTTAAATAATAATGTTAATATTATTATTTCCCGACATGTGCTTAACCTATGAATTAAAATTAAATACTATTTAATAAAATAATATTTATTATTTATTATTTTCTCACCAGAATTAAAATCCGAGTCCTTCATTCCTCTATAATATTTATCGAACCTTGAATAATGTCTATTAATTTATTAAATAAAAATCATTTCATTATTAACTAATAAATAAAGAAATATTATATCCACTAAATAGCCAATAAATATTTATTAAATATTTCACTCACATTATATTCTCTTGAATAATTGGTGACTGAATAAATGTGATCAAGAAAACATGAATAATTATTAAAACACATGTGTAAATAATAATTATTCAACTTTTTTAAATAATAAATAATAATATATTATTTAACTGAGATTCTGGATCACTTAGTGTGTGACCCTCTATGCCTATTTCTTAGTGGCATTAGGCGAAGCAGCCTAAAGTCCAAGGTTAGAATCTAGCAATAGGATAAAGCACCCATAGAGAAAGAAGTTAATGTTGCAAATATATAATACATCATATGGAATCTTACCATGTAATTTAATCCCTTTATCACAATATCTCTAATCAAGCAGGTTTCATGTTGGTGCCATCAACCAATGTGCTCGATGTCTGTTTCTTTGTATTTCTAGAAATAAATCTTTCCTATAGAACACCGTGAGTATGGATTTATTTAGGCTATATAATTTCAATCAAAGGGTCTAGGATATTAACTTCTATTAAAGAACATAAGGGATAAATCCTTCCTCGTATTATTTATTAATGCAATATTATTCATGATGCACCCAAAATATCCTACCTCACCACGAACATCTATCATCACAGTTTTCATTAATACATCAAAGTATGCGACTCATAATACTCATTAATAATAATTTTAAAGTCTATGGACCAATAAACATGTTCGTAGATAGGAACATCCAATTACACAGATAAATGTGGATTGCCTACTGGCATATCCCATTTCCATAATATCCTATTAGATATTACCAAGGGAGTACACCATGAGAAGACACCTCAAAGTCATATGATTCTCCACCCCTAATATCTGATATCAGTTTTGTCCCTCAAATGATATTATATGGATATAGAAAATATATTTAAGAATAGTGTCGTAACACTTTCGGGTTCTCATCATAGTGGGGAATTACTATGACCTTTTAGTGTGAAAACTACTCTAGGAACATTATCACATACTATGTTACATAGAAGAAAAATAATGATGTGATATGAAGTTTATTAATATTAAAAACTATGAATATAAGTTATCATAAAGTACACATAAGTTGGTTTTAAGGCACCAAATCTAACAAACTATCACTTTCACTAGATCCAAATTCTAACAACATTCAGTCCGCTATCCCTTACATGATACTCATGATTCTGTTAATATAGGACTTTAGTTAAGGGGTATTCCATGTTCTTTGTGGGTACTCTTCTCACTATAACTTAATCCCTTTGATAAAAATATCTCAAGAGGTGATACTTATGGAGTATGTGTTTTGTCTGTTGGCGTGACCTTAAATATTTTTCAAGATCCACCACTGTAGTATTATCATAATAAAATGTGATAGTATATATACTTCTAGGCACCATGATCGCATTGTCAAGTGCGTAAAATTAGATGTTTATTTTAACTAGAATTTCTGCAGTATATTAGCAACCCTAGGTCATCTCTTGACAAAGACTTATATCAAAAATGAGGTTATGATTATTAAATTAAAAATTGGAATGGGGTTTTTCTAAAACATGGGTTTTTATTATTAAAAATATAAATTAAAACTATATTATTAAGTGAGAGGAATTGGTTGCAGAAATCGTGATCAACCCGGGTAAGTGTCCCTTGATGCTCAATCCATCATTGTTATCAAGGGAAAGAGAAGGATCACTGATTCCTTGATTTTATAAATACTAAAAACAGTAATGGTATGTGAGTTATTACCAGGTTACCACCTAGGATTTGATCGATCAATGATACTAATTACTAGCGACCGCTCAGAATCAATAAAATATCGCCGATGTAAGAACCGAACTCAATCAAGGCATCACATCAACAATGTGATGACATGTTAAGATTTGGGTCTATATCAAAATATTTTCTAAAAAAAAAACATGAATAATAATGGGTTATACCTTTTGGATTTAATCAAATGATACCATCCATAAGCACACCCATGGAAGAGAAGAGGTGAGGGAAGAGGCAACCACACTCAAATCATCACAAGATCCGATTTATGCATGGAAGTATGAGGATTATTGATCCTTTGATTTGTATTATATAAAACCAGAATAAACAAAAAATTAATTGAATTAAATGAATAAAATATACAAAAACCTGGAAATTCAATTACCTTATGAATATTACAAGCATTGAGCTCGTGATTACAACAACGGACACCCCCCAAGTTGATCACTAAGAATATTAGAAGTACATGATGAAGAAGAGGGATAAAATGGATAAATAAAGATCTATAATTATACTCACCCTTACCCCTAGTCTTTCCACATGATATAATGATGGGGAGGAGTGATTTTATGGACAATTAAATCAAAATTTCCACAAACAATGGTCAAGTATCTAAAGGGATAGGTGACTATTCAAGGCATAATTTTTACTCCATCTTTACCTAGATGGATAACTGAACAAAACAAGTTAAAATGAATTGAAATTTGGTGGAGATTCGGGCCTTTGAGTCAGATATCCAAGGGAGGTATAATCATACCAATTATATCTCTGAGTCCTGAGTTATGGCCCAAATACAAAAGGGTGGTCCAATCTAGCCCACACAGAACTTCTTCACATTGTGGGCCTATTTTGGGACTCCAAATGGACGAATTGGGCTCTATGATCTTCTAGATAAATTTATCCCACATTGTTTTAAATTCATAAACCCATTTTTATCCCAATAGGATGCACTAATTATCCACAGTACATATTAATTTCTACATGCATGTTTGGCCTCTCGCGCAGTTTGGCCCATTTTTCTTGAATTCCATCACAGGCTCTCCAAATCACCTCCTCCTACAATGTAAACACCCAAACAAGTAAAGTTACCCTATTAAACAGTGATAAAAATTAATTAATTGAATCAAAAATGAATTTAAATTTATTATTATATTTGGAATATTCATTACAAAACCAGTTTAAAATAGCAGTGTAAGGGTGGAATTGAATAGTGAATCTCTATGTGATCACACCACCACACCTAAAAATTTGTAATCCTAGGAAAAGTATAATATCATAATCATGTAACATTCCCAAATAAAAAGTTTGAAAAACTCAAATATTATTTTGAAATTAAATTCATCATGTCTCATTTATGTAATCAATTCTCCTATCAAATTTCTTCTCTCACAATAAAAATTTTTCAACTTCATTTGTTCACCCATGCAACATGTCGCAACCTACCTCACCTAGAAACTCTTCCTCTTCACTCAAGGAACACATGAAAGTGGAGTTATGATCATTTCCCTAAGTTCATGTGATATTACCGTATGCTTTCCAAGATTCTAAGTTCACTACCAGAAGAAACTAGTGTGCTACTCAAGAGGACTTTCAACAGCTTGTTCTGAGGTTCAAGGGTTGGTAGGATATAATTTATTAAAATAAAAGGTAGAAGAGGAGTGTTTAATCTCTCAAGTAAAAAACTTGTCAAAATTCATCAAGTTTTCATAATGAATTTACTTAATTAACCCCTAACAGAGTGTATCACTTCCAACTCACTCTCCCCTTTGTTCCATTTGTGTGGGTCACAACCAAGTAGTGAATAATAATGAATAAACACCCTCCTTTCTCCATTTTTTTTGTTATATTTTTTTTGAAGTACATAACTATATATTTTTTATATATAGTTTTTTTGAGATAAAGAGGGAAACTTGTATAACACAATGATATAACATGGTTTGAGAACCCACTGCCTAAAACAAATGTAGGCACCCTTTCTATCAACCCACACCAATGATTATTTCCCAAGAATTCCCCTGGAAACACCCTCTACACTACACTTTATAAAAATAAAACAAGAATTTACACAAGATATGTGTAGGTAGGGATAAATTATCTTTTAATGTGGCTACCTATAGGTATTTCATGGTCTCTAAGGCTTAACAAGGGTAAAATTTCAAGGTGGAAAAAATAGAGGCTAATTGCAAAAAGGGATTATCAATGAATGATTTCCTCTATAATGAATGTATCATACTCGAATATTATGGTTTCAAATAGAATCAAGGAAAGTTCTAGTTTCTCTATATGACCCAATACTCTCATGAAATTGATTAAAAGGAATAATATGAAATAAAGGTCTTAGAATGTATCTCGAGCAAGGGATTAAAATATTGGCTAGTGCTAATGAAGCATGTGATTCAAAAATAAATTAAACACTTAATAATGATTTGAAAATACAAATTCTAGAAAAATATTCCATATCAACATTCATTTGAAAATCATTTTTCAAAAAACAATGTAATTTTTCACATAATCGAATCAATCATGAAAAATGATTTGGGATATTATTTTTAAGATCAATTTTTATCTAAAAACACAAAATAAAGAAAAAGAAATAAAAAATGAAAATGAATTTTTAGTAACTTTTATGATTTGGTGACCATAATGGGGGGAAAGTAAAAATACCATAAAGAAGGTGAAATAGATAAGAAAAAAGAAATACAATGAAAATACTAATGAACTTCTACTGATGTATCATGCTATCATGGATATCCTTTGTCTTATCTTTACAAATTCGGGAGTTCTCATATGCATCACGTCGAATTTCTTCCAAATCTTGAATATGCATCTTCCTATGATCACCTTCATATGAAATATTCATATTAAATTGTTTATAATCCCAATATACATGGTGTTCCACCTCCACTAGGATGTGACAAGACCTTCCAAATACAATTCTGTATGGTGACATTCTGATTGGGGTTTTAAAATCTCTATGGTATGCCCAAAGTGCATCATCCAAGCACAAAATAGAATCTTTCTTGTTGGGTTGTACCATTTTTTCCAAGATTATCTTAAATTCTCTATTTGAGATTTTTCTTGTTCGTTAGTTTGATGGTGATATTCAGTGGAGAATTTATGATCAACCCCATACTTATGAAGAAAAATTTTCATGTTGCGATTGTAAAAATGAGAAACTTGATCAATAATGATGAATCTCGGCAAACCAAACCTATTGAAAATATGGGACCTTACAAAATCAAAAACAACTCGAGAGTCATTGGTCCTAGTAGCCTTTACTTACACATATTTAGACATGTAGTCAATAGCTAACAAGATGTACATGAATCCAAATGAATTTGAAAAAATCCCCATGAAGTCAATTCCCCATGCATAAAAAATTTCACAGAATAACATGGGATGTTGGGGAATTTCATTCCTCTTTATGATATTACATGTGAATTGAAAATGAATGTATGACTTGAAAAATTGATGGGAATCCCTATACAATTTTGGAAAATAAAGTCTTGATTCAAGAACCTTTCGATCTGTATGTTGAGAGACAAAGTGGACCCCACAATCCAAAGTGTGGTAGAAGGTCAAAACAATGGTAACTCATGGTCAGGGACACACCGACAAACTACTTGGTCACCAAAAATTCTCCACAAATATGGTTCATCCCAAATGTACCACCAAGAATCATGCTTAAGTATCTGAGATTGTGAAGTGATGAAATCAGAGGGGATACTAAATGTTTCTAGAAAATTCACAATGTATGCATACCAGGGGGTAAGGTCCACAACATCACAATGGTTCTCATGAGGAAATAATTCTCCAATGGGGTGGGACGAGTCAACATGGTGGTCCATTGGCTGAGAAATCCTAATAATGTGGTTAGATACAACATTTTCTACTCCCCACTTATCTCTAATCTCAAGGTCAAACTCTTGGAGGAGGATCATCCACCGTATAAGGTGGGGCTTAGCTTTAGGTTTCTTTAGGAGAAAAAAAAGGTCATCCTGATCAGAAAAGATGATGAATTTTGACCCAAGAAGATATGAACGAAATTTTTCCCAAGGCAAAAAAAAAATAGAAATGAGTTCTTTTTTCAGTGGTTGTGTAGTTTACCAGGGCAGGGTCAAGGGTATGTGAGGCATACACAATGACATGAGGAGCCTTCTCAATCCCTTATGATAAGACTTCCCCAACTGCAAAGTTAGAGGCATCACACATAAGTTCAAAGGGGAGATCCCACCTTGGTTGTTGGATTATTGGAGGTGATGTGAGACTTCTTTTTAGCGAATTTAATGCATCCTCAGAATTTTTATCAAACAAAAACTAAGAATGTTTTTGTAATAACCGGGACAATGGAAGTGCGATCTTACTAATGTTTTTAATTAATCGATGGTAAAAACCAGCATGGACCAAGAAAGATCACACCTTACAAACAAATTTTGAATATATAAGGGATAAATTAATTCAATTTTATATTTATCAACTTGAATTCCCTTATTTGAAATGACATTCCAAAGAACTATCCTCTAATCAACCATGAAATGACATTTCTCATAATTTAAAACAAGATCTTTTTCAAGGCATAGACGGAGGAAAAAACCTAGGTGTTCCAAAAAATCATCAAAATAAGAACTATATACCATGAAATAATCCATAAATATTTCCATAAAAATCTCAAGGTACTCAAAAAAATACTCAACATATATCACTAAAAAGTACCAGGAGCATTACATAGACCAAAAGGCATTCTTCTGTATGAAAATGTACTGAATGGACAGGTAAATGCTGTCTTTTATTGATCCTCAGGGGCTATATAGATTTGTAAATAACCCTAATATCCATAAAGGAAACAATAATGGGGCTTACCAACCAATCATTCTAACATTTGGTCAATGAAAGGCAGAGGAAAGTGTTCCTTCCATGTGGCTTGATTTAGTCAACAGTAGTCAATACAGACTCTCCACCTGTTGAAACCAATTCATTACTTTCATTTGACACTACTATTATTTCAGTTTTTAGGCATAATTTTCACTGGGATAACCCATTTACTATCAGATATATGATAAATTATCCCATTGTAAAGTAATTTATTGACTTCTAATTTTACCACTTCAAGGAGAGTGGTATTCAACCGGCGTCGAGCCCAACTTACGGGATTATCCTCATCATCCAAAAGTATATGGTGCATACAAATAGATAGGCTAATCCTAGGAATATAATCCAATGTCCATCCTATTTTCTTTTCACACTCTCTCAAAAGATCAAGTAGTTTCGATTCCTACTGTTGAGAGAGGTTATTGGCAATAATGACAGGAAAATGGTCAATGTACTCAAGATATTCATATTTTAAATTAGATGGAAGTGGTATTAATTCCAACATTGGGGGGTTTTGGATTGAGGGAGGGGATTTAGGGGGACTGATCTCCATTAAATTGTCTATCTACTCATGTTTATTCTCTAAAGATAGATAATATATTGAAATGATATTTTCAGAATCATATACGATCATGGGTACCTCAGAATGAACACACTCATTAATTAAAGAAAAAATTTACACTTTTCAGAACCCACAACACTCAAAACATGAATTGAAGATCAAATCATCTAAGGGAGAAGAAGAGGAAAATGAGTTTGAGTATGGGTTGAGGAGAGAATTGTGTGTGTGTGTGTCATTTGAGATCACTTCCATCAAATAGAAAGGAAGAGTGGAGTGATCTTCAATGAGGTGCTTTCTAGACCCAAGGATGTTAAAACTTACCTTTTCTCCACCGAAATCTATGGATAGCATACCATTATGAACATTGACGATTGTCTTTTTTGTTTTTAGGAATGGCCTCCCAAGTATGAGAGGGGTATTTTCTTGGGTTCAAGTATCCTCTATCTCAAGAATGTAGAAGTTGGTGGGGAAGATGAGATTATTCACTCTTACAAGGACATCCTCAATCACTTCTATTGGATGCATAGTAATCTGGTTGGCAAGTTGCACAATAATGCATGTTGGTTGAAGCTCTACAACCTATAGAGAAGTATACATAGAGTGAGGCATTACATTAATGGAAGAACCTAAATCTAGAATAGCATCATAAAATAAGGTCTCCCCTATGGTACACAGTATCGTGAATGTGCTTGGATCCTTGAATTTTGTTGGCATTGCTGATTGAATCAAGTCTGAGACATTCCTTCCTAATTTGACTCTCTCATTCCCCTCCAGCCTTATTATATGGGTAAAAATCTCTTTAAAAAATTTGGTATATCGAGGAATTTGTTTAACTGCATCCAATAAAGGAATGTTAACTTGAACCTTTTTAAATGTATCCATTATTTATTTATAAATCTAATTATCAAAATTCTTCTTATATTCAGAGAGTCTTTGGGGGAAAGAAAGAGGAATGAATTGTTAATTTGAATCATTAATGATAATTTGATCACCCTTTTTATTTTTTTCTTCATTGGAATCTTTTATGGGTGGAGAAAAAGTGTTTTCAAGAGGGGGACATACCTTTTTTGTAGAATCATTGGACGTTGAAACCTCCTTACCACTAGAAAGTGTTATTGAACAAACATTACCTTTATATTTTGGATTGGAAATAGGTTGGGAAGATAATTGTCCAGAACCTTGCATCTTTATCTCACCAATGGTGTTCTCCAATTGTCCCACTTGAGTTCTTATTTCTTGAATTGGTGATTGTGTGGTCTGTTGGAATTGGAGGTTTTGGGTTTCTATTTGCTTCACCATATCCTCAATGCAAGGTTCAGATTTGGGAGGAGGAGGATTATTATTTAGAGAAGTTGAAGGATAAGAAGGTTTCATACCTTGGACTTGATGATACCAATTTTTATTGGGGTAGCTTGAGTTTCCTATTTATTGGTACTATGGTTGTGCTTGCCACCCGGGGTTTGGATTTGGCCTAAATGGTTCTTTCTTGAAAAGAGGTTCTTGTTGTAATGGACACCCTAGGAACATGGATACCAAGACTCAGGTGAATCTTAAAGCTGTGTGCACTAGTTAGAAAAATGATTATTGTCAGAAAAAATAACACAATGTAATGAAATTGAAGAAGAGTGTGAGTTACCTCATGCTTGAGATAAATGCCTTATAAGGGTATGAATATCATCAAGTTTATTACCTAACTTTTTTTGGGGGATGAATAACTTACCTCATGAACTCCTCAAGTTGGTGTAATAGATTTCATACCAAATTGTTGTGAATTTTGATCCATGTTTTCTATTAAGTCACGAGCGGCAGAAGGAGTTTTATCAACTAGGGAAACACCAGATGTAACATCAATCATTCCATGATCCATGGGGATAAGTCCCTCATAGAAGTATTGGATTAAAAGTTGTTCACTAATCTAGTGGTGGGGGAATCTTGAGAAAAGTCTTTTGAATCTTTCCCAATATTCATGAAGGGTCTCACCTTGTGATTTCCTAATGCCATAAATTTCTTTCATAATTGATGAAGTTCAGGAGGCAGGGAAGAACTTCTCTAAAAAGAGTCTTTTCAGGTCATTCTAGCCCCCAATTGTGGTAGGAATATAGTATATCCAATCTTTGGCTACACCATTAAGGTAAAAGGGAAGGACCTAAACTTAATTAAGTCCTCAGACACATTTTGGGGTTTCATGGTGGAGCACACTATGTGAAACTCCTTAAGGTTTTTATGGGGGTCCTCACAGGGAAGAACATGGAATTTAGGAAGAAGGTGGATGAAGCCTGATCTCAGATCAAAGTTGGATTCTTCCTCAAGATATTGGATGTACGCATGCTTGTAATACACATCAGGGGTGGTTATTTCTTTTAAATTTCAATTATTTGCAGCCATGATTTATAGGGTTTGATTTGGTTCAATTTTTGATTGGTTTTAGACCAATTGAGGTTCAACAATTTTTTTTCTATGTTACTTGGTTGTCCTACTTTGGATGACCTAATTTGTGTGTGAAGTGTATTTTCAATTTCAGGGTCTATTTCAAACAATTTTTCTTTTCCTGATCGGGTCATGCAAATAAGTTGTAAATTTTGTTTTTTTTGTTTTTTTTATGATTGGAGATGGATAAAAAGAAATTAAGAAGGTTGAAATAAGAATATATTGTTATACTAAAGAATTAGAGAGAGAGAGTGATAGAGAAGAAGAAGAATAAGAGAAGAAGAGAGGAAGAACACAAAAAAAAATACAAAAAAAAAAATATTCAAAGGGAAAGGGGGGATATTTAAAGATGTAAGAAATAAAAAAATAACACAGTAAAAGGGAAAACATTATCTTGGATCCCTGGAAACGACGCCAAAATTTGATCGCATTTTTGAGTGTGTCAAATTAGTTGTTTATTTTAACTAGAATTTCTGCAGTATAGCAGAAACCCTAGGTCATATCTCGATGAATACTTAGATCAAAAATGAGGTTCTGATTATGAAAGTAAAAATGGGAATGGGGTTTTCTAAAACTTTGGTCTTGATTATTAAAAATAGAAATTAAAACTATATTACTAAGTGAGAGAAACTGGTTGGAGAAATCGCTCTCAAGGGAAAGGGAAAGATCATTGATTACTTGATTTTATACATACTAAAACCAGTAATGGTATGTGATTTCTTACTAGGTTACCACCTAGGGTTTGATTAATAGATGATACTAATTATCGGCGACCTCTCAGAATCAATAAAATATATCCGATGTAAGAAACAAACTCAATCAAGGCATCACATCAACAACGTGATGAGATGTTCAGATTTGGGTCTATATCACAATTTTTCTCAACAAAAACATGCATAATAATGGGTTATACATTTTGGATTTAATAAAATGATACCATCCATAAGCACACCCATGAAAGAGAAGAGGTGAGAGAAGAGGCAACTACACTCAAATCATCATAAGATCCGATTTATACATGGAATCATGAGGATTCTTATTCCTTTGATTTGTATTATATCAAAATAGAATAAACACAAAATAAAAAGAATGAAATTAATAAAAATAGAAAAAAAACCTATAAATTAAATTACCTTATGAATATTAGAAGCATTGAGCTCGAGATTACAACAATAAATACCCCCCAAGTTGATCACTAAGAAGCTTAGAAGTACATGATGCAGAAGAGAGAGAGAGAATGGATAAATAAAGATCTCTAATTAGAATCACCCTTACCCCTGGTCATTCCACGTGATAGAATTATGGAGAGGAGTGATTTTATGGAAAATTACATCAACATTTCCACAAAAAGTGGTCAAGTATCTAAAGTGATAGGTGGCTATTCAAGGAATAATTTTTAATCCATATTTATCCGGTTGTTTGACTGACCAAAACGTGTGAAAATGACTTGAAATTCTGTGGAGAGTTGGTTCTTTGAGTCAGTTATCCAAGGGAGTTAGAATCAGGCCAATTAGATCTCCGAGGCTCGAGTATGACCCAAATACAGAAGGGTGGTATAATATGGCCTACCCAGAATTTCTTCACATTGTGGGCCTATTTTGGGCCTCCAAATGGATGAATTGAGATCCATGATATTATAGAGAAATGTATCCCACATTATTTTACATTCATACACCCATTTTTATCCCAATTTGATCCATAGATTATCAAAAATACATATTAATGTTCACATGCATGCTTGGGATCTCACGCAGTTTGGCCAATTTTGCTTGAATTTCATCACGGGCTCTCCAAATCATCTCCTCCTACAATGTAAACACCAAAACAAGTAAAATTTCCCTATTAAATAGTGATAAAAATTAATTCATTAAATCAAACATGAAGTGAAATTTATTGTCATATTTGTAATATTAATTACAAAACCAGATTAAAACAACAGTGTAAGGGTGGAATTGAATAGTGAATTGATATGTGATCATACCACATCAAGATCCTAGACAAAGTTTTGAATCAAGATGGCTTTGTTGGATGCATCAGAAGCTAATATATACTCAGACTCCACTATAGAATCAGATAAAACTGAATTCTTTGAACTCTTCCATCTCACAGCTCCTCCATTGTGATATAAAAAATATTATGACTACAACTTCAGATCATTTTAATCTATTTGAAAACTAGAACCAGTATAACCCATGATGTCCAGTTCCTCATCTCCTCCATACTCTAGGAACATATCCTTAGTTCTTCTCAGATACTTAAGGATAGTCTTAACAATAGTTTAATGATGTTATCCTAGATCTTCTTGATATCTGCCTACCATGATCAATGTATAGCCAATATCAAGTCGAGTACACAACATGACATACATGATAGATCCTATTTCTGAATCATATGGGATCTTACTCATTCCCTCTTTCTCATGTTGTGTATAAGGATACATTTTCTTAGAAATATGTAAACCATGTGACATTGGAACCAATCCCCTCTTGGATTATTCCATTCTAAATTTCTTTAGTATATAGTCAATACATGAACTTTGACTTAGTCCAAGAAGCCTCTTAGATCTATCACGAATGATCTTGATCCCTAGAATATAGGATACTTCACCTAAATCCTTCATGGAGAAACACTTGTTTGACCATTCTTTAATAGACTATAATATTGGTATGTCATTTACAACAAGTAATATTTCATCAACATATAATACTAGGCTAACAACCATATTCCCACTAAAATTCTTGTAAAAACAATACTCACATTCATTATTAATGAAACCAAATTATTTTATATATTCATTAAATATAATTTTCCATGACGTAGATGCCTGATTCAATAAATAAATGGATATCCACAACTTTAAAATCCTTTTGAAATTACATGGAGTCACAAACCCTTTTGGTTGTGTCATATAGAAATCTTCCTGAAGGTTCCCATTAAGGAATACAGTTTTGAAATCCATATTCCAAATATAATAGTCATGGTAGGCTACTATAATAGGTAAAATTATGATTAATTTAAACATGGAAACTGGTGAAAAGGTTTTATCATAGTCAATTCCTTGATGTTGTGTAAACCCTTTATCCACTAGCCTTGCTTTATAGATATTTACTTTACCTTACATATCTAGTTTCCTCTTGAATATCCATTTTCATCGAATATGATTTTCATCAACTGGTGCATTGAACATAACCCAAAATTGTTTTTGATACATGGAATCTATTTCAAAATTCATGGATTCTTTCCATCTTGCAGTTTATGAGTTCTCTACTTCCTCTTTGTAGAAGAGAGGTTCATCATTGTCAACCAATAACGAGTCACCATCTTTGGTGACTAGAAAAACATATCTCTATGGTTCTCTTACATATCTTAATCTCTTATTTAGTACTTGTGTTTCAGAAAATACTTCTTCCATGGGGACCTGGGGAATTTTTTCTTGTACCAAATCTTGTGTATCTTGAGCATCAACTTTATTGAATTCGATATTTCTCCCAGTATCCTTTTTGAGAATGTGCTCCCTCTCAAGAAATATGGATTGTCTAATGATAATAACTTTCTTTTCTGAGGGGTTTTCTAGGTAGTATCATTTTGTTTTGTTGGGATATCCTATAAAGATACAATTTGTTCCCTAGGGTGATAGTTTGTTTCCTAATAATTCATTAACAAACACTTCACAACCCCATACATCTGTGTGAGAAAAAATGGGCTTCTTTCCACTTCATAGCTAAAAGGGAATTCCATTTTACACTTTAGTTGGTACTCATTTAAATGTTTATGCCACAATTTGTAATGAATATCCCCAAAAGGATAATGGAAGATCTAAATGACTCATCATCAACCTTACTATGTATAACAAGGTATGGTTCCTTCTTTCACTAACACCACTACACTGTGGTTTATAAGGTGGAGTGAGTTGAGATAGAATTACAAACTCCCATAGAAAGTCAATGAACTCTTGGTTAAGATATTCACCACCTCGATCCGATCGAAGCTTCTTTATCTTCTTACCAAGTTGATTCTATACTTTATTCTTGAATTCCTTGAATTTCTCAAAGGACTCAGACTTATACCCCATCAAGTAGATATATCCATATCTACTCAAGTCATCATTAAAAGTTATTAGGTAATAATATCCACATATAGATTTTACTACAAATGGTTTACACACACTGTGTGTACCAATCCTAGAATCACTATAGACTTTTCACCCTATACACAAAATAGTGGTTTGTTCATTTTTCCTTTTAAACAAGCAAACCATCTTTCAAGTGGTTTCAGATTAGAGGAGTCTAAATAACCATCTTGACAGATCTTTGTCAAACGCTTCTTGTTTACATGACCAAGATGGTGATTCCAAAGTTGGGTGTTATATGATTCATGTGAACATTATTCATTATCAATTTTCAATACTAGATTTTCATAATTTAATACATAAAGACCATTATTTAAATGTTACATACCATAACATATGTTGTCTTTATAAAATAAACAACTTTTATTTACAAAAATTGAAAATAAACCCATCTGTATCTAGGCATGATATAGAAATTAGGTTCTTGGTAACCGTAGGTACATAATAATAATATTTTAAAACCAAAATCATTCCCTTTGGTAATGAAAAGTGGTAGTCACCAATGTCTAGAGTAGCCAGCCTCACACCATTTTTAGCTCGCAGGTCCACCTATCCTCTAGAAATATTTGGGGATCTACTTTGTTCCTGTATTTTCAAAAAAATGTAAGTACCAAACACTGTATATAATACCCAATGTTTATATATGGAAGTATTACACTCAATAAAAAATACACCTTTAGATTCCCCTAGATTCTGGATGCAGTTCCTCTTCCAATGTCCTGGCTTGCCACATGCAAAACATACTACCTCCTTTTCCTTTCCTTTCCTCTGGATCTTCCTCTTCTTAGAAGGAAAATTATTGGGAGATTTAGACTTTTTATAGGTCTTGGGACCCTTTTCCTTGTTCTTCATTTTCTTATTCACCATAAGGACTACGAGTTTATCACATCCCATATCCTTATCCAATTGGATAATTGAAGTAAGATGTTTCAAAAGACTCTTCTCATTATTTCTCATATTATAATTAATAATAAATCTGGAGAAGATCTTTGGTAGTGATGAAAGTATGAGATCTGTACACAACTCATTTAGGAATTTAATCCCTAAGATGTCTAAGCATTCAATGTAGCCAATAATTTTGACTACGTGAGGACCAACTGGTAGACTCTCTAATCTTAGTTGTAAACAAATCATTGGAGATCTCATACCTCTATTGTCTCTCCTTCTCTTGATAGGTATCTCAAAGGTGGGAAATCATGCTATATGCATCCATGTCCTCATGTTGCTTTAAAATCTCATTGTACATGGATTATAGCATGAAACATTGATCATATATGGAATCGTTCAAATGTTTCTCATAGAGTTTTGACTCTTTATCACTAGCCTCATTTATAGGCACTTTAGAAAAAGGTTCTTCCAACACATATAATTTCCTTTCATGGTGAAGGATGACACATATATGCATTTTCCATTCTTGAAAATTTGTGTTAGTGATAAGGTTGTACTTATCAATTATGGATCATAATGATATGTTTGATGTCATTTTTATTGCTATTTCTACAAATAAGATAAGAATAATTTTAGTACTTTATCTGATAATATTTAGATAAATAAATAAATATTATATTTATTAGTATCCCACTATTTTATCAAAACCTAATATCCCTCACAATTGGATTCAAAATATCCTAATTTTTAGACATTATAGTGGTAATGATCCATTTTACTCTTCTCATTACCCCAAATTTGGTTGGTCAAGAAACTTGAATAGTTTTAGGTAGGAATTCCAAATTATAACTGCATTAACTTCACAGTTCGTCGATCTGTCGAGTGGACTCCCCAATCCTAAAATTATTAATTTATATTTCCTCAAAATTTTCCTCTCAGTTACACCAAGTACTGCTTGGGTAGTCAACCCTTGATGTGAACTAAGTTAAGTCAACCTAAAACTTTAAGTTAAAATTACATGATAATTGAAAGCACTAGAACTTTGGCTGGTCAAGCACTTTGAACTATGATTCGATTTTAACTGAAGTAGTGGAATGATGTACCAATAAAATATATATAATTTAGGGATTTTATCATTTATGTGTAAATTTCCAATTGTTTTTATTTATTACATGCTTGTTAATGTTAAGTGGATTTACTTAAGTGACTAACCATGTATTAGATAATATTTATGCATAATCCAATTTATTTTAGTTATATCTTGAATTCTCATTAATTTCATTAATTTATGTGATCACAAAAAAACATCCATAATGAAATAACTATGAAACTGATAGAAATAAAATAATAAATCGGTATGATAACGAGCTTTTACTAGTGGTTAGTTTTTCCAGTGGTTGATAAACTAACCATTGACCTAGGGTAAAAACACATTGAACCATTTAAGGTTTGTGTTATAGCTTTCCACATGTCCACAAGTGTTTCTCTCTTGGATTGGTATCACCCCGAATCCTAATTTGAATAGCCTCCACTAGCTTGGGATCTCTATCCATTATATATTCTTTTACTCACACGTAGGTCAGGGTAAAGGGGTTTACATAAAAGAAACCATGGTCACACATTACCTACATAATAAAAGGAGATAAGGCACACATACCAATAATTAAATTTAATAATAAATTAAAAGGAAACCAATCTCATACAAAGGTCCGGTCTTTTCTCATGATCATCCACATGCATGCATTGAATTACACATTTAATAACTTTAGAATTCAATTGTTAATCGTTCTTATTTAAGATAAATTGTGATGAAATCAATTAATTATCATATTTAATTAATAAATTCTTTTATCTTAATTCTCATTTGAATTTATTTGATATTATCATCCATTATAATTTTAAAAAAATTAAATAAATTCATTTAAAATTATCCATGTACATAAATGTTCCTTAGAGGAAAAACGGTGAATACCCGTCTGAATCTACCCAAAATGTATTATTCTCATATACTATTTACTTTTGTGACATATGAAATACACGACTTATCACATAATTTTATGATGTGTAGTATCATATTAATGATTACATGAATTACATGATTTTTATATAACATGTTATGCTTTAATGCATGTAGAGTAACGATTATAATATGAGTCATACATGATATGTAGATCTGATCATTACACAGATGTTAATTAAAAAAATATATATATATATATATAAATATTTAAACCCATCACATGGAGTGTCCTATCAACATAATGACCACATTAAAGAACATGTCTCAAGGTTTATATAATATAATAAATAAAATTTAAATCTTCGTAATTTGGTATAAGTACATGGCGTGTGCAGTTGAGCTACAGAGTGTGTATATCTCTTACCATTTACCTGAGGTACACGCCTAGGGAATCAGTGTGTAAATTGTTCCTCATAAACTGGAGTACACACTGTGTCCAATGGGATACATGCCGCATGATCTTCGAATTACACAATCATCAGTCAGGTGGACCGTGTATTGAAATACATGACCCATATTTGAATCAAAGGGACTACATGTCATGTGTGTAGGATAAATGGCATGTAATCTGGATGAATGTGCACTAATATGACCTGGTAAACATGTGGTGTGAGGTAATAACTACACCACATGTCATCAATGCATATGACTGAATTAATTCTGAATTAATTCCTGATGCATTGAATACAACTACACAACGTGTAACTCCGGTTACATAGCGCGTACTGCTGTGTTATCTAGAAAGAATCCTTGGCACCTCCACATGAGATATTTGATTTTATTTTATTCATTAAATTAATTATATCGATTACATACACAAGAAATGAAGGAGGAAGAAATATATCTCATGATTAAGATTAAAATAACAATTAAATTTGAATTGAAAAATTAATTAAAATGTATAAATCACAAATGATCTTTAAATAATTATAAATAATGATGTGAACCCTTTGATACCACTTGAAGGTTTAAGAAATAGTGGAAGTGTGCGATGGGCATGCCCCAAATTTTCTTTCTATATGTTCAATGATCAATCTGAGATCTATAGGATGATAAACACCGTGTTCAATGAAATTGAATCAAAGAATATAGACAAAAATAATTACAATGGAACCAGAGAGAGAGGATCATCATATATTATTTATAATTAATTCTATTAAATAATAACTACCTTAATGGAATTATTTATTCATTGATGGATTTGGAAACATATATTTGATGTGCTGTCATTGCGTTGTAGGAATCAAGTGCAGATTCCCTCTAGTGGTGATCCACACATTTTCCATGAATCTCCAAATGTCGTTGAAGGAATATCTGAGTGCTAAAATGGTAGATCCTTGTGATTTCATTGTATTCCTTTGATTTCTACGATAATTTTTTTCCAAAGTATTCTCCTTGATCTGGTGGAGGAAGATTTCTCTCTATTCTTAGGAGAGATCTTGGATAAGAGATATCTCAAGGGTTTAAGAGAATTATCCAATTCCATCGTGAACAACCCAAATAAATGAATTGTACTTTCAAGAAAATAACATAACTAGGTTTATATATTGCTAGGGTTAAAATAAAACAATTACATAAATAACCTTAATTATTTATTTAATCCTAGAAAAACCCCATATAAAATAATAATAATAATAATATTATTTCTCGACTTGTGCTTAACTTAAAAATTAAAATTAAATATTATTTAATCAAATAATATTAAATATTTATTATTTTCTTATCGGACCTAAAATCCTGGTCCATAATTTTTCCATAATATTTATTGGACCTTGAATAATGTCTATATATTTATTAAATAAATATCACTACATTATTCACCAATAATTAAATAAATATTATATTTACTAAATAACAAATAAATATTTGTTAAATATTATTCTCACATTATATTCTCTCGAATAACTTGTGACATAATAAATATGATCAAGAAAACATGAATAATTATTAAACCACATTCAGGAATAATATTTATTTAACTTATTAAATAATAAATAATAATATATTATATAATTGATGTTCTGGATAAACATAGTGTGTGACCCTCTAGGCCTATTTCTTAGTAGCATTAGGAAAAGCAGCCTAAAGTCAAAGATTAGAATCTAGAAACACACCAAGGAACCCATAGAGAAATAAGTTAATGCCTCAATGACATAATGCCTCATATGAATGCTTACTGTGTAATTTAATCCCTTTATCACAATATCTCAAATCAAGCAAGTTGCATGCCGGTGCCATAAACCAATGTGCTTGATGTCTCTTTCTTTGAATTTTTAGTAATAGAACTTTCCTATAGAACACCATGACCATGGATTTATTTAGACTATATCATTTCCATCAAAGGGTCTAAGATATTAACTTCTGTTAAAGAATATAAGGGGTAAATCCTTTCTTGCATTATTTAGTAATGCAATATTACTAGTGACGTACCCAACGTATCCTACCTCCCTACGAATATCTTTTATCACAATTTTCATTAATAAATCAAAGTACACAACTCATAATACTCATTAATAATAATATTAAAGTCTAAATACCAATACACACATCCCCAAATAGGAACATATAATGACACATATAAATGTGGATTTCCAACTGTCAGGTCCCATTATCATAATATCCTACTGGCATAAGAGACTCAACCCAGTTTGTGAGGACTCGCTAGGTGCATCCAAGAGAACCGAGATCAAATCCAGGTGGAGGTATATTTCCGGGTTACTGTAGCAGTACTGTAGTAGTACCGTAGCAGGCACTGTTCGGTACTGTAGCAGTTGGAACTATTCATCCATCTGGGCCTTCGGACCACCGGTTTGGTCCTCGGGTCCTGCAATGCTTTCGGACCACCCAAGGCCTTCAGGACAGTTGATTCTCAAGGCCTTCAGACCACCCCAAGGCTTTCGGGCCACATGAATGCAGGCCCAGATACACTATAAAAAAGGAGCAGCCCTAGAAGAGGATTCAGAGCAGGTGCACTCACCAGAGCAGATCCAAATGGATTTTCAGAATGAGAGGGTATGGCTTTGCCATCGGTACCAGCCTGTTCTTGCACAGGAAGCCTAGCCAGATGGTCATGCAAAGGTGGAGAGCTACTATCAAGATACAGATGTTGGGGAGGGGCAGTTCCTTGTAGACAGTCTGGTTGAATTCCCTAAGACCTTCGGGTCATGTAATCTCTTAAAGCCTACGGGCCATGTAATCTATGAGCCTATGTTCCTTATAAGGGTTCCCCCTCATCCCTTGAAAGGGGGTTATCAAAAATCAATAAAAATGAAGGCCTTCGGGCCATTTAGGCATAATATCCTTCTGAATATTATCAAGGGTGTACACCATGAGAAGGTGTCTCAAATTCCTACGAGTCTCCACCCCTGATATCCTGTATCATTTGTGTCTCTCAAATGATATCATCCAGATATAGAACATATATTTAAAAATTATGTCGTAGCACTTCCATGTTCTCATTATAGCAGAAAAATGCTATGTCCTTTTAGCGCGGCAGCTACTCTAGGGACATTATCAAATACTATTTTATACATAAGAATAATCATGATGTGATAAAAAGTTTATTAATATTCAAAAATATGAATAAAATTTATCATAAAGTACAAAAAAGTTGGTTTTAGGGCATCAAATCCAACTATTTTAGATCAATGAAAGAAATATGACACTTATCATCCTAAATGAACTTCACTATATTTTGAGTGAGGGAGTCCATTAAAGAATCTAACTTTGATAAGTCCTTGAAAAAGTGGCGATAATACTCTACTAAACCCAAGAATCTTTGAATCTCAAAAACGTTTCGTGGTTTTTACCATGTCATAATAGATTTCACCTTCTCAAGATCAACTAAAATACCATGTTTTAAGACCACGTGTCCCAAGAACTTTACTTACAGAATCGAGAAACAAAATTTTGAAATCTTAGCATAAAAATATTGATCTCTCAAAATTATTATCACTATCCTCAAATGGCGCACATGATCCTCCTCTATTTTTGAATAAACCAGGATGTCATCAACAAAGACTATAACAAACATGTTGAGGTACTCATGGAATATCCTTTTCATAAAAGACTTGAAAACCATAGGATCATTGGTTATAACAAAAGTAATAACAAGATACTTGTATTAGCCATACATACTTCTAAAGGTGTTTTTCATGATGTCATATTCTTTAATTCACAACTGGTGGTAGCCAGACCAAAGATAAATCTTTGTGAACCAATTTTCCCTTTTCAATTGGTCAAACAAATCATTTATACGAGGTAATGGAGACTTTTTATTTATTGTAAATCATTCAAGGTTCTAATAATCAACACACAGGTGAAGTGAACCATCATCTTTATTTGAAAAGAGAACATGTTCCACTCAAGGTGACACACTCTGGTGTATAAATAATTTCTTAAGAAAATAATCCAACTAATTATTCAACTCTTTCAAATTTGGTAGTTCCATATAGTAAGAAGGAATAGATACTGGTTGAGTACCAGGTACTAAATCAATAGAAAAATCTATCTCTCTTACTAGTGGAAAACTAGAGAAATTAGAGGGAAACATTGGGAAAATCAATGATAACTGGACTGAGATCATCAATCAAATTTTCTCACTCTATGTCAGAAGAAAACACTAATATTACCCTACCCAAATCTTGAAAATAGGGTCTAACTCTACTCAATATCAGATCCCATTCTCCCTAAAACACATGACCCACCACATTGAGTGAGGTAAAGGAGGCCCGTCACAGATAATAGTCAATATGAGCCTAATGAGTGATCATCCAATCCATCATAGGAATTATGTTAGTAGATTTCATATTGAGGACCAAAAAAATTTAGGTAAGCTCAATCATTGATAAAGAGAAAACACAAGAAAGAAACTGAAGACCCTGCTCTATCTTCGTTCTGATGGGCATAGTAATACCCATCACATAAGGTAAAATATCTATAGGAAGGGTTAGAAAATCAACAACATGGGATGATATGAATGAGTAATATTCACCATTACCAAATAAAGAAATCACTAAGGATGAAGCTATAGTGATGGTACCTCTCACAGTTTCTAGACCTCTATCAACTTCCTCTAGAGACTTTTCCACTAAGTGAAGAAGCTTCATTTTGGATGCCTGCGGCTGGAACCCCTTTATTATTGAAGCATATGATTGTACCAAAGTACTTTTAGGTGATGGTGATCTAGTTAAAATATGTGGAGTAGAAAAGATATTACAGAACTTATGAAAGTGACCTAAGGTTCCCTAGGAACTATAGATCTTGGGTGCCTCAGTGCAAAACCATTTTGAATGTTCAGCCTTGCCACACTGGAAGAAAGTTAAACAACCTCTACTAGGCACTACAAAAGGTTTGTAAGAACCTTACAACTGAGATCCACCACAAGACTCATCATACTTCCTCTTTCCTTTAAAGGAACTCATAGAATTACCATTGGGAGAAAAAGGAACTCCTTTCAACCTTGACTTACCAGCCAAGTCATGATCATCCATAAACCCTTTATCCAGTACATAATCATAAGAATTCAACTTAAGAATGAAAACATGGGATCAAATATTAGATCGAAGTCCCATATCTAATCTTTATTCCTTAAAATTCTCATTATTCATAATATTAAGGAAAAACTGTACTATCTCAATAAATTGTCTTGCATATCGAGTCACGATCATGTCACTTTACTAGAGATTAAGAAACTCCATTTAATTTTCTAAAAACATAGACCTTGGATATAAATAATTAGTAAAAAGGACATTGAAGTCTTCCCACTCCAGGACTTCAGTCTTGTTTTCTATCACTATAGGATCCCACCACCTTCTGCTAGGATCCTCTAGCTAAAATGTAGAACACTTCACTTTAATTAAATCAGGTGTTTCCAAGAACTCAAAAAGATACCCAATTACTTTCAACCAATCCTTAGCATCTAGGGAATCATTAGAGACTTGGAAAGATGATGGATTATGGTGAAGAAACTCTTGCGCATGATCTCTAGAGTCATCCCTTCAAGGTTCCATGACTGGATCCTGAGTGGGAATGGGTGTGTCTTCCTATCCTAAATCTTGGATAGCATGCACCACTATCTCAATGAGATTCTAGTCAACTAAAAGGTTCACCTTCCACTGTTCATCAGAATATCCTTCCTTAGGTTGGATCAAACATATTCTTAGAGGCATGATGCTATATGCCATCAATATAAAAAAATAAAAAATGTTAACAAGGTCACTCAGAGAAACAACTCAAACAAGAGTCAAAAGTATGGGATTTTCAAAACACTGTAAATAAATAGGGAAAATACTAGAAATAGATCAAAATACCCATCAAAGAATCTTTTCCCCACCACCCATGGAAACTTAAGGCTCATTATAACAAGATATGGCCAAAAACTTGATAATAAATACCTCCCAAGTCCCATCAATACTACCTATTGTCTACCAAGAAAAACCATACCACATACCAACTTCAAGGAAAGATACTTAACTAGCCTATGATACCAATTTATCATGAACTATCCTAGATACAATAGTACTCTAATATCCGATCCAACACCGATATAGTCCGAAGGGAGTTCCCAATCCCCACAGGTTGGTGAATAGAATCTAAATCATATAAGAATAAAGAGGGAACATTTTTTTCACAAAAAAGTGGAAGATAACAAGATACAAGTCAATATATCAACAATCCTAAAAGAGAAAGTACCAAAAATGAAATAGGTAAAACAATACCCGAGTAGAAAGATAAACAACTCAATGAAACATTAAATCAAACTACCATAAACCACCATCAAAAGTCTCAAAACCCTATGTAACAAGTGGACCTCAAGTCCACTAGTCACCATCAATGCTCCATGGTCCCAAGGATCAAGAACATCCACCACCTCCAAGTGGTGGTTTTACTTTGATCAGACCTATCATAAGGAATTCTAAAAACTCCCAAAGTCAAAGGTAGGGTGTGATATATAAATCCCAATAGGGTCTCACCAAGTGTTACATAATAGATTCCGTAATAATAAATCAATCATGATTTAAATTTAAATAAAATATGGCATGTAATAATATATAATTTGAATATTTAAAACAAAAAGTATTTTCTTTTCAATATATGGAAAACATTTCAAACATGGACTAGTTAAACATTTTATATAAAATCATTTATATAAATCATTTGGAATTATTAAAATAGTTCTATAATCAATGTAATATCTAATAAAAACAAACAAAATAAGAACCATGGTCATATTTCCTAAAGTACATCATTTTTTGGATATAAGATCCTCACACTTATAAAATCAGTGATCATAAATAAACATGTGTTCACACATCTCTTAGCCTCATTCCAAATAGGACTAATCAACATCCCATTGGGGATAATCATGATGAGATAGGTTTTTGTTAGTGTTTTCATCATTAATAAATTTCTAGGGTATCAATATCCTAGTGTGATTGTCCCAAATTACCCACTAACTATCCAGACTCACATATGTTCAATCAATCAATAAATAATATACAACTCTTCTCATTTGAAATAAATCATCATTTACAATTCAATTTCCCCATTTTCAGTTTCAATATTCCAATTCAATTTCAAAACCAAAACATAGGGTTTTTATCATTTCATGCCTTTTTAATCCAAAATAAATCATGGGTTTTAATCATTTCAATTTAATCCACTTTCTCAAAACAAATCTCAATTAATTTCATCAATTCCATCTTTCTCAAAATTCACCCCACAATTCCAATTCCATTGGAATTGGGTTTTTTCCAAAATCCATGCCATTTTGAGTTTCATAATCAAATCATTCCAAATAGAGGTTTTACAAATCAATTGAAATCTATTTCAAAAAAATCTATAAAATAAAGGTTTTAATTAAATGGAAAATATCAAATGGAACCACCTACCTTTAATCACGAGAATCAAATGATCAACACCCACAACAGGAACTCTAACAATAATCAAAGGAAAAGAATATCTACGAATCAAATCTAGAATAAAGATTTAACAAGATAAGGATTATATCCATAAAAATAGATTTTATATCCATAAAGAACATGATGATATAACACCTTCTAAGGAGGTAAGATATGACAACCCTGGTTTTTATTACAACTTAAACATGCTTCATTACATAAAACTTCACTTGATCCAACAAAGAAGATCGAGAGGTTTAGTGTCTTTGGGGCTTAGGATCATTACATAAAAACTTTAAACTTGAAATACAACATCTTTATTGAAAACTTCCTTTACATGACCACTATATTCCTTCGTACTTAGCATTGCATGGGATAACCTGAGGACATGCATAAGAAAAGGGTGAGCTATAAAGCCCAGTAAGGGAGTACACAATGAATAACATGAGGAGTACAATACATGTTAGGCAATAGGCATATCAATAGAGCATAAGAGAAACATGAACATAAAGGCATGATAAAGCATGATAATCATAGCATGGAAATGTGGCAACAACACTTAACATTGAATTAGCATGAGCCAAGGCTCATTGCACATGGAGCATGAGTAAACCCTCATTGCACTTGAAGCACGAGTAAACCCTCGTTGCACTTGAATTAGCATGAGTCAACACTCATTGCACATGACGTATCATGATACTATACTTTACCCAATGCATTGGAGCGCTATCAGGGCGCACCCTTCTTAAACATTTCATTTCATGCATAAGTGTGCCACATGGATCATAAAACATGGATTCATAAAACATAATCATTTCTTCCACGATAAAGGAATGTGGAATTCAAACATGAAACTTTACAATCAATACGTATATGTGCATAAAGGTGAATACCCTTGATGGAGAAATGGGCATGGTATTCACTACACAAAGACATTGCTTAGAAAATCGTTGCGATTTCGGCAGCGTAACGACGTGACATAAGAATTCATAAAAAAGGTTGATGAGAGAGAAAGGGGTTCCTCATCATAATTACCTGTAATGGACAGTAAGGAGATCATATATATACATGTCCCAACAATAGAAATGGAATTTAGATTCATGATACAAAAGTATTGCTTGAATGTAAAAGAAGAGAGAGAAGTTCCTTTCGGAATTTTGGCATAGTAACGGGTGTACATGGGAGGCATTTAATGAGAGAGAAAGGGGTCTCCCATCATTCAAACAATAAGAGGGCAGTATGGGAGAGGTGCAAAACCATACCCCAACATTCATAAATTAAATTAAAAGGGCAATACAACTTAAAGAAAATTGACAAAAATGAGAAAGGAAGAAAAAACCCTTACTTGGAAGTGTGCTTCCAAAGGCTAGAGAGAGGCTTGTGAGAGGCTTCTTGGGAGCTTGGGGCACCTTGAGAGGATTATAGAGAGAGTAGGGCAGAGGTTGGACGAACTTCAAGGGCTTTGAGTGAGGAGGAAGTGGGAGCTTGGGTGGGTTTATATAGGAAAGGTGAGAGAATTCTTTATTATTTAGGTTTGGGACCCCTTATATTAAAATAATCCAAACCACAAACCATCCCATGGTATTTGCCCATGGTTTCTGGAAAAGGAGAGAGGAAAACAATATTTTACAAGGCCAAGGTCCGAACTTATTAAAAAATTAGGGTTGCTTATGTGGAGGTGAGTCACACTCCCATGGAAATTAATTTAAAAAGGCAAAGTGTTGAATAAGTCTTGAGGGCTCCATTAATGCTTTGAAAAGTGAGTCAAACAAACCCAAAACCTCATTATTTTAATGATAAAACATATATTGGCCGAACCTAAGGATTATGGTATTTTATTACATCACCATTGGGTCATTATGATGTCATAAAACACATTATATATTTAAAAGGTATTTAATTTTTACCCAAAAATTGGACTGTCTCAGAAAATTATGAAAAATTCACCGTTGGATAATTTCGACGTCCTGATTCCAAAAATAATATTTATTTTATCTAAATAATTTTCTAAATATGTGAATTTTCACTTTTAAAATAAAAACCGACATTTATAAAGAAATTCACGGGTTTTGACAGAAATGGCTTTCAAACCTTAATAAACATTTTAATTGCATTCATAAAATTATAAGATCATTTATATTTAATGACAATTAATTTAATATTAATAATAATATTTTATTAAAATATTATTTAATTCAAAAATCCTCTAATTTAATAAAATATAATTCTTAATTAAATAATAACTAAAAACACCATTTGTACTTTAAAAACTAATTACAATGTATCAAAAATGACTAGAAATTATATTCATTGTTATATATAAAAAAAATAATGTACATGAACATGGTTCTACTTATTTGTTACATAACCCCTTAAAATAGCCGCATAAGACCTAAGGGTAAGGTGCGCGATGGTGACAGACTCTTGGGGCTGCTCGGATAACATCGCTCGAGTGGTAATCTCTATCAACTTCCATTTTTCCCGTAGACGATCACGTTCGAGCTTGACTTGATGAAGCTCAGCTTGTGCTTGGTTAAGGGCAAAGCCCAAAGACGCCACCTCTTTACCGAGCTCCGACAAATGGGCTTCGTAAGGGGCAATTCTACTGGATGAGGCCATCACTTCCTTTGTCTGAGTAGAAAAATTGGTTCGTTAAATCCTTATATTTAAACTACCCAGATGATCACTGTTCAACGGCTATAAAAGTAACGGTCACAAATCTTAACGTTAAACTAAAGAAGTTGACATCTTATAAAAACATAAAGAAACATTTAACTGGATCAAGAGGGATTTTCCATTAATGAAATTTTGGGTCGTTACAACATTCCCCCCTTAAGAAATTTCGCCCTCGAAATTTTCCTTTTCCCACACTAAAACAAATGTGGGTAACTTAGCTTCATCATATCCTCCGACTCCCAAGTTGCTTCTTCAAACTTATGGTTTCTCCACAACACCTTGACGAGGGGCATTGTCTTATTTCGTAGAACTTTTTCTCTACGATCTAAGATCTTCACTGGTTGCTCCTCATAAGAAAGATCGTCTTCTAATTGTACCACCTCAGAAGAGAGTACATGTGAAGGGTCTGGTATGTACTTCCTTAAGAGGGATACATGGAAGACATCATGCACCTTGGCCATAGTAGGTGGAAGTGCTAGTCGATAGGCCACAGCCCCAACACGATCAAGAATCTCGAAGGGGCCGATGTACCTTGGACTTAACTTCCCTTTCTTTCCAAACCTCATGACCTTCTTCCACGGAGATATGCGTAAAAACACCATGTCTCCGACTTTAAATTCAAGGTCTCGTCGACGATTATCTGCATAACTCTTCTGTCGACTTTGGGCTGCCTTGATATGCTGCTGAATGGTTTTCACCTTCTCCACCATTTCTTCGACCATTTCTGGTCCAAGCAGCTTACGTTCACCGACCTCATCCCAACATGCCGGTGTTCTGCACCTTTTCCCATATAGGGCTTCATATGGTGCCATTTGGATGCTCGAGTGGAAACTATTATTATAAGAGAACTCAACTAGAGGAAGATGTTGATCCCATCCTCCTTTAAAGTCCATTGAGCACGCTCTCAACATATCCTCAAGTGTTTGGATAGTCCGCTCGGATTGGCCATCAGTTTGAGGATGATAGGCCGTACTGAAGTTCAGTTCAGTATTCATAGCATGTTGAAGACTCTTCCAAAACTTAGAGGTAAATCTTGGATCTCGGTCAGACACAATAGATAGTGGTACTCCATGCAACCGTACCACTTCCCTGATATATATCCGTGCCAGTTGATCCAAAGAGAAGTCCTCTCGAATAGCAATGAAGTGTGCAGTCTTTGTAAGACGATCCACAATAACCCAGATTGCATTGTTGCTTTTGAATGTCCTTGGAAGTCCAGTGACGAAGTCCATGGTGATGTTCTCCCATTTCCATTCTGGTATGGGCAATGGTTGCATCATCCCCTTAGACTTCTGCCTCTCTGCCTTCACTTTCTGACACACCAGGCACTTTGATGTATATTCAGCGATCTCCTTCTTCATATTATCCCACCAAAAGTTTTCTCGGAGATCTCGATACATCTTTGTGCTCCCTGGGTGAATAGAGAAATTTGAACTATGTGCATCATCCAAAAGTTCCTTCTTCAGCTCCGAACTTGATGGGACACATAGTCTTTTCCCAAACCGCACAATTCCTTCTTCATTAACATTAAACTCTGAGGATTTTCCCTTTTTGATAGCTTCCACTTTTTCTTGGATTCTCGCATCATCCTTTTGAGCATACTTTAACCTTTCCAAAAGAGATGGTTGAGCAATCATTTGTGAAAGGATTGATGATGTTCCCTTCTTTATGATTCCCACGTCCATCTTCATCAAGTCTAAGAAGATTGGATCCTTCTCAATTCTCATCATTGATAGAATTGCTGGATCCTTTCTACTTAGGGCATCCGCCACCTTGTTCGCCTTCCCAGGGTGGTAATGTATTGAACAGTCATAATCCTTTATGAGCTCTATCCATCTTCTCTGGCGCATATTAATCTCTTTCTGTGTGAATATATATTTAAGACTCTTGTGGTCCGTATATATCTCACATTTCTCTCCATAGAGATAATGCCGCCAGATTTTCAAGGCAAAGATCACCGCCGCCAACTCCAGATCATGCGTTGGATAGTTTCGCTCATGGATTTTCAACTGTCTTGAGGCATAGGATATCACTTTATCATTCTGCATCAGCACACATCCTAAGCCCTTCTTCGAAGCATCACTGAATACCACAAAAAGCTCCCCACTTGTGGGTAAAGTGAGCACAGGTGCAGTGATAAGCCTCCTTTTCAACTCCTTGAATCTTTCTTCGCATTCATCATTCCAAGCAAACTTTACTCCCTTTCGAGTTATCTTGGTAAGAGGGTTGGACAATCGTGAGAAGTTTCTCACAAATCGTCGATAATATCCAGCTAACCCCAAGAAGCTACGGATATCAGTTACCGATGTTGGCCTCGGCCATCCCTCAATTGCATCTGTTTTGGAGGGGTCCACAGATATCCCATTGCTTGTGATGATATGGCCCAAGAATGAGACCTCCTTCAACCAGAACTCACACTTGCTGTACTTGGCATAGAGCTTCTCCTTGCGCAAAGTCTCCAGTACAGTTCTTAAATGCTCCTCATGGTCCTCCTTGGTTTTGGAGTATATTAGAATATCATCTATAAAGACTACCACAAATTTATCTAGGTAATCTCTAAAGACTCTATTCATCAAGTCCATGAATATTGCTGGAGCATTGGTGAGTCCAAAAGGCATTACTATGAATTCATAGTGCCCGTACCTTGTACGAAAAGCAGTCTTGGGGATATCTTCCTTCTTCACCCTTACTTGATAATATCCCGACCGCAAGTCGACCTTGGAGAAGTATTGTGCTCCACGCAGCTGATCAAACAAGTCATCGATTCTTGGGAGAGGATACTTGTTCTTTATCGTGATTTTGTTAAGTTCACGATAATCGATGCAAAGCCGCATTGACCCATCCTTCTTCTTGACGAAGAGGACTGGTGCACCCCATGGTGATGCACTTGGGCGTATAAACCCTTTATCCAGATTCTCCTGTAGTTGTTTCTTCAGTTCTTCAAGCTCAACCACAGCCATTCTATATGGAGTCTTGGATATTGGTAGCGCCCCAGGTATAAGTTCAATTGAGAACTCAACATCTCTTATTGGAGGAAGACCAGGAAGTTCCTCGGGAAATACTTCAGCGAATTCCCTCACAATAGGCATTTCTTCAAGGGTGGTTTCTTCCTTGGACTCAATCATCTGAGCCAGATATGCGTGCTCATAAGGTAGTAATATCCATGCTTGAGATGATGGAGTTAAAGGAGATTCATCTTCCTCCTGACACTTGTAAAGAATCGGGGGTCGATTCTCCATATGGAGTGTGATTTCCCTCTCCTGACAATTTATGTTGGCTCTATATAAGGAAAGCCAATCCATGCCAAGAATTGCATCAAATTCCACCAAAGGGAGTATGATAAGGTTCGCCGGGAAATTCAATCCACAGATTATAACAGGGGAGGACTTATACTCATGGGATGCAATGATTGCCCCATTTGCCGTACTCACCGACATCTTTACTTCCATGATTTGTGGTGGTGCAGGGATTATTCTACTAAACTTTTGAGATATAAAAGAATGCGTAGAACCTGAATCAAAAAGTACGTTCGCTATTCTTGAATGAATAACTAGCGTACCTGTCACCACTTCGTTGTCGGGGTTCACTTCGGCAGAAGTGATGGCAAAAGCTCTTCCTTGCTGTCTTGGAGGTTGTTGATTGCCTCCAATAACCCTTGGATTAGGGCACTGATTCGCAAAATGACCCGGTTCTTTGCATTTGAAGCATTGAACAACGCGTTGAGGTTCGAACGGAGCGTTCCTCCCCTCCGTCGCAGCCGCGGGTCCTTCTTGATGACAGTTAATAGCTAGGTGCCCTTCTCTTCCACACTTGAAGCATTTTCTTGTCCCCCTAAGGCAATTCCCAGGGTGCTTCTTTCCACACTTTTGGCAAGTGGGGTGCTGGAATTTCTTAGCGCCGTTGGATTTATCCATCAGACCACCAGCATTGAAGTCCACCTTCCGCTTATTGTCCCCATGATACCCCTGTGATTCTCCGATCTCCATTTCAACCTTGAGGGCACATCGGACAATTTCCTCATAGCTGTCGAAGTCACGGATCGCTAATGCTTTCCGCAAGATAGGCTTCAGCCCACCAAAGAAGCGGTCAACCTTGCATTCGGGGGTAACGACAAAGCCGGAAGCGTATCGTGCAAGCCTTGTGAAGTTTGCCTCGTACGCTCCCACAGATTCCTCATCTTTCTGCTTGAGAGAAAGGAAGTCCCTTTCCATCTTAAGACGGAGGGTGCGTGGAAAATATTTATCGAAAAACATCTTCCGGAATACCTTCCATTCCAAAGCCTCGATATCCTCCTCAGGCTTCATATTTTTGATCAATGTCCACCATTGATCAGCTTCACCCTCCATACGATAAGTCGCCAGGAGGACTTTCTCTTTTTCAGAGCATTGGAGGATGGAGAATATCTTTTCAATGGAGTTGATCCATTGTTCAGCAATCGTGGGATCGGATGATCCACTAAACGTAGGAGGCCTTTGTCTCATGAAGCTTTCAATAGCGACTTGTTCTTTCTTAGGGGGGGTTGAACGTTCCTCTTGACCAGTGTTTCTATTCAAAACTTGAGTTAGCTGAGAGAGAAGCGTGACAAAGTTCGCGATTCCCGCTCCCATCGGATTGGGCATCTCATTAGTACAATCATCGCACTGATCTTCACAACGGTTGTTAGCCCGAGTTCTCCTATTACCGACCATTGGCTGGAATAAAAGGAAAGTTAGGGGTAACACATAAAGGGTAATCCAAAGACAAAAGTTGATGACTTATAAATAAACTTTAATCTCTTTAACTCATGAGTCTATAGCATTCAATCCAGGCTTTTCATGATCTTCCTTCTAACATATATTCTTAGGGGCATTTTTCCCTTAATAAGGGTTCATACTAAGATTGTGAATTTATCAAAACATATCCCCCGGGAGTGTCGTAACCAAGAGTGCAGCAAGGCCCGTTGTCGTGCACCAGTTCCCGTTCGAGTCTAGCTCAAAGCGGTGTTTTCGGGTTTTACCCCTAGGATACATCTGTGCCAGAGCCGCCTCTACCTGCTCGTATCCAGACAGGGATGTATTTGTTTGATAAACCACTTACTTAGTACTTACCAAAACTTAGGGGAGTTTTTATTATTCTTAGTCTTGTATCTAAGGCTTTACTAGGGTTTCCTAATCCCAAAAATAACTAAACCTATCCACTGATACCAACTATGACAACCCTGGTTTTTATTACAACTTAAACATGCTTCATTACATAAAACTTCACTTGATCCAACAAAGAAGATCGAGAGGTTTAGTGTCTTTGGGGCTTAGGATCATTACATAAAAACTTTAAACTTGAAATACAACATCTTTATTGAAAACTTCCTTTACATGACCACTACATTCCTTCGTACTTAGCATTGCATGGGATAACCTGAGGACATGCATAAGAAAAGGGTGAGCTATAAAGCCCAGTAAGGGAGTACACAATGAATAACATGAGGAGTACAATACATGTTAGGCAATAGGCATATCAATAGATCATAAGAGAAACATGAACATAAAGGCATGATAAAGCATGATAATCATAGCATGGAAATGTGGCAACAACACTTAACATTGAATTAGCATGAGCCAAGGCTCATTGCACATGGAGCATGAGTAAACCCTCATTGCACTTGAAGCACGAGTAAACCCTCGTTGCACTTGAATTAGCATGAGTCAACACTCATTGCACATGACGTATCATGATACTATACTTTACCCAATGCATTGGAGCGCTATCAGGGCGCACCCTTCTTAAACATTTCATTTCATGCATAAGTGTGCCACATGGATCATAAAACATGGATTCATAAAACACAATCATTTCTTCCACGATAAAGGAATGTGGAATTCAAACATGAAACTTTACAATCAATACGTATATGTGCATAAAGGTGAATACCCTTGATGGAGAAATGGGCATGGTATTCACTACACAAAGACATTGGCTTAGAAAATCGTTGCGATTTCGGCAGCGTAACGACGTGACATAAGAATTCATAAAAAAGGTTGATGAGAGAGAAAGGGGTTCCTCATCATAATTACATGTAATGGACAGTAAGGAGATCATATATATACATGTCCCAACAATAGAAATGGAATTTAGATTCATGATACAAAAGTATTGCTTGAATGTAAAAGAAGAGAGAGAAGTTCCTTTCGGAATTTTGGCATAGTAACGGGTGTACATGGAAGGCATTTAATGAGAGAGAAAGGGGTCTCCCATCATTCAAACAATAAGAGGGCAGTATGGGAGAGGTGCAAAACCATACCCCAACATTCATAAATTAAATTAAAAGGGCAATACAACTTAAAGAAAATTGACAAAAATGAGAAAGGAAGAAAAAACCCTTACTTGGAAGTGTGCTTCCAAAGGCTAGAGAGAGGCTTGTGAGAGGCTTCTTGGGAGCTTGGGGCACCTTGAGAGGATTATAGAGAGAGTAGGGCAGAGGTTGGACGAACTTCAAGGGCTTTGAGTGAGGAGGAAGTGGGAGCTTGGGTGGGTTTATATAGGAAAGGTGAGAGAATTCTTTATTATTTAGGTTTGGGACCCCTTATATTAAAATAATCCAAACCACAAACCATCCCATGGTATTTGCCCATGGTTTCTGGAAAAGGAGAGAGGAAAACAATATTTTACAAGGCCAAGGTCCGAACTTATTAAAAAATTAGGGTTGCTTATGTGGAGGTGAGTCACACTCCCATGGAAATTAATTTAAAAAGGCAAAGTGTTGAATAAGTCTTGAGGGCTCCATTAATGCTTTGAAAAGTGAGTCAAACAAACCGAAAACCTCATTATTTTAATGATAAAACATATATTGGCCGAACCTAAGGATTATGGTATTTTATTACATCACCATTGGGTCATTATGATGTCATAAAACACATTATATATTTAAAAGGTATTTAATTTTTACCCAAAAATTGGACTGTCTCAGAAAATTATGAAAAATTCACCGTTGGATAATTTCGACGTCCTGATTCCAAAAATAATATTTATTTTATCTAAATAATTTTCTAAATATGTGAATTTTCACTTTTAAAATAAAAACCGACATTTATAAAGAAATTCATGGGTTTTGACAGAAATGGATTTCAAACCTTAATAAACATTTTAATTGCATTCATAAAATTATAAGATCATTTATATTTAATGACAATTAATTTAATATTAATAATAATATTTTATTAAAATATTATTTAATTCAAAAATCCTCTAATTTAATAAAATATAATTCTTAATTAAATAATAACTAAAAACACCATTTGTACTTTAAAAACTAATTACAATGTATCAAAAATGACTAGAAATTATATTCATTATTATATATAAAAAAAATAATGTACATGAACATGGTTCTACTTATTTGTTACATAACCCCTTAAAATAGCCGCATAAGACCTAAGGGTAAGGTGCGCGATGGTGACAGACTCTTGGGGATGCTCGGATAACATCGCTCGAGTGGTAATCTCTATCAACTTCCATTTTTCCCGTAGACGATCACGTTCGAGCTTGACTTGATGAAGCTCAGCTTGGGCTTGGTCAAGGGCAAAGCCCAAAGACGCCAACTCTTTACCGAGCTCCGACAAATGGGCTTCGTAAGGGGCAATTCTACTGGATGAGGCCATCGCTTCCTTTGTCTGAGTAGAAAAATTGGTTCGTTAAATCCTTATATTTAAACTACCCAGATGATCACTGTTCAACGGCTATAAAAGTAACAGTCACAAATCTTAACGTTAAACTAAAGAAGTTGACATCTTATAAAAACATAAAGAAACATTTAACTGGATCAAGAGGGATTTTCCATTAATGAAATTTTGGGTCGTTACATAAGAAAGGAATATTGGAAGAGAACACTGAAGAGGATATCCACTTACTAAAGAGGGATCATATCTTCCACCGACACTTTGATTCGACAAAGGAGGAGGTTTGAGGATCCAAAATCACTTCTTGAAATCCTAAAAGGAAGGAAAAATAATATTAGGGCTGAATGGGGTGAATATGAACTTAAACTAGGGGGGATGGAAATTTTAAAATAATCTTCCAAACAATAAAAAACTGCATGCATGGTTTCCTAGATAGGATCACACAGTTAGACAAACCATGGGACCTAACAGTGTGCACCTGTTGGTCTTCTGTTTGGGGTGTATGATTTGGACACATGTTTAAACTAATCATGTATTAACCATGAGTTTTCCTATATTCATGGGGTTCATGGTTTGGAGGGGTGACTACACAGTTATAGAAACAGGGCGCCCTAAATGTGTGTCTCCCTCAAGTGGCTCTCAATAGGGTGCACGATTTTTTGGGCCAAACCACATAGTTATCTCTAATTGGGTGCCAAATGTGCATACCCAGAGGACTTCCTAAATTCTAAAAATTTCACTTGGAACTTACTAAAACAAGTACCAAACAAAATAATATAAAAAATGGTTAAATAATAACTGAAAACAAGTAATGAGATGTTACAACCTCCCCACACTAAAAACATTCTCTCCTGAAATCCTGTAAAGAAGTTTCCATATCAAAGAGATGAGGTCACTATTCTCTAATCAATTCCTCACACTCAAATATATCATGAGAATCAGAACCATGATGGCATAGCACACAGACTAAAGGTATCATCCTCCCATGAAGTACCTTTGTATCAGAATTAACTATCCTGATTGGATGCTCAGTCATGGATAAATCAAGATCAACATAAATATCATCCTAGACCAAGGCATGATATGAGTTATAAAGATACTTAAAAATCCACGATACATGGAACACATTATGTATTGAAGTCAATCGTGGTGGAAGTGATAAACTGTAATCCACTTTCCCCACCTTATCAACAACCTCAAAAGGTCCCATAAACCATGGTGCAAGCTTTCCCTATTTTCCAAGATGTCGGTGACCCAACCTAGGTGAACCTATCGAGAAAACCTAATCACTAACTGAAAACTCCAACGGTCATCGTTGATGATCAACATAAGATTTATATCAGCTCTGTACCATCAACATTATCTAACAAATCAACTGAATCTTAGCCGTCATCTCTTGGACCAAACTTGTTCCAACTAAGAAAGCTTCACCAATCTCCGACCAACACAATGGATATTTACACAAGTGTCTAGACAAAGCCTCAAAGGGAGACATAAAAATGTAAAACTATTAACTATAGTTATATTCATACTCAACCATTCCCAAGTGGCTATCCCATGCTCTACCAAAATCGAGGATGCAAGCATGGAGCATGTCTTCCAAAATCTATACAGCCTTTTCTATTTGGCCATCCATCTATGGATGATATTTCATGCCTAATATCACCTATGATACCATTGCCTCTTGAGGGCCTATGAAGAAATGAGAAGTGAACCGAAGATCTCTATCAGAGATCATCAATGATGGAACACCATGCAACCTTACAACCTCCTGTACATACAGGCTTCCCAAGTCCTCAACTTTGGTTGTATCATGGATGGATATAAAGTGAGATTATTTTCTTAGTTGATCAATCACAATCCATATTGCATTATTTTTCTAAGGTTATGATGAAAATATTCCATGAAGTCCATAAAATTCTCATACCACTTCCAAGTCAGCATTGAAAGGGGATGGAGAAAATTCGAAGATCTCTTATGCCCAGCCTTGACCTGTTGTCAAGTATAACAACATGAAACAAAGTCAGTGATATCCCATAATATACATGGCCACAAAAATCATCACTGTATATTATAGAACATATTCATGGTACCCATGTTCAATTCTCAATGAGTGTAAGAACAATGTCCCTTCAAATCCTTCATCATAGAGAAAGGTATAACATACCGGTTTCAAAAACCTAGAATAACCTCCGTAGAGAAATAACACTCCACAACTGTCTACCCACCATGAAGAGAGACTATAATGCCATAGAACTCATCATCACACTGCTAATATTTAAGAATCATCTCAAGAAGTTTGGAGGTCAATAAAACAATGGTCAAAACAGCCTCAGACTCATTCTTCTAGACTCATAAATGTAACTATGAAAAGTGTGCCATAAAATTCCACTTTTATGATGATTATTTCATGGAATGATTTAGAAGTTTCCTTCTCAATGTATCAATTATGAAATTAACCTTTCTTGGGGTATAATCAATGATGAAATCAAACAAATGCAGGTACTACACCCAATGTGTGTGATGGATATTCAAATATTATTGATAGAATATATAAATCCAGTTTTTTGATGAGAATTAATGGTTAATATTTATCTAAAAATTTAATGCCACTATACTTTAAGAACATGCATTATAGTTGTGAGTTAAAGATCATGGGTTGGATAATTCTTCTCGTGTATCCTAAGCTGTCTAGATTCATAGGTGATGATGTGATCACCTTACATAATAACACATCCCAAACCCAAACCTGATGCATCACAGAATACCATATAGACCTTCCCAACCTCTATAAGAGTCTACACTAGCACATAAGTCAAAATACATTTTAGTTCAATGAAATAACTCTAAAAATTATCATCCAAAATGAACTTCACTCCTTTATGAGTGAGGGCAGTCATTGGAGAATCCAACATTGAGAACTCCTTGACAAACCAGTGATAATACCTCGCTAAACCTAAGAAGATCCAAATATTTAAAACTTTTCATGGGTTTTCCCATGTCATAAAATCTTTCACCTTATTAGGATAAACTAAAATACTATATTTCGAGACCATGTGTACTAATAAATTCACTTCCCAAATCCATAAACAACATTTTGAAATCTTGGCATAAAGATGGAGATCTCTCAAAATTTTCAACACTATCCTAAAATAATGTAAATAATCCTCCTTAGTTTTTGAATAAACCAATATTTTATCCATAAATATTGAAAAAACATGTTGAGGTACTCATGGAATATCCTATTAATCAAATCCATGAAAAATGCAAGCTCATTGGTTAGACCAAAAGGCATAACAAGATACTCATAGTTTCCATACCTACTCCTAAAGGTTGTTTTTAGGATGTCAGATTATTTAATTCAGAACTAATGGTAGCCAAACTGAAGATCAATCTTTAAGAACCACTTTTCCCCTTTTAACTAGTGAAACATATTTTTTTTCAAGGCAATAGATACATTTTCTTTATCACAACTCATTTGATATTTTGGTAATCAAAAAATAGGCAAAGCACACCATAATATTTCTTTAAAAAGAGAATAGGTGCCACCCAATGTGGCACACTCTGGCGTATAAATACTTTCTCAAGAAAATAATCCAATATAGACTTCACCTCTTTCAACTATAATAGTTCCATAAGGTAAGAAGGAATAGATAACAGTTGAGTACTAGGGACCGAATCAATAGAAAATACTATCTCTCTTATCAGTGGAAAAACAGAGAAATCAGAAGAAAAAACATTAGGAAATTTGATGAAAATTGGAGGGATATAATCACTAAAAGATTCCACCTCAAATTAAAAATAAAAAAATGATATTACCCTGCCCAACTCTTAAAAATAGGGTTCATCTCTACTTAATCTCAGGACCATTCTCCCTCAAAGTTGTGGATCATCTCATCATGCATGGTAAAGGAGACCTGCCAATGATAATAGTCAATTTGGGCCTAATGAGAGATCAACCAATATATATTGAGAATGATTTCAAGATATTTCATATCGAGGGATAGAAAATTATAGGTAAGATCAATCTCTAATAAAGAGAAAACACAAATAGGATACTGAAGGCCTTTCTATCTCTTAATTATGAGGGGTATATTAATATCCATTACATAAGGTAAAAACTTCATAGGAAGGGTTATAAAATCAACAACATAGGATAATATGAACAAGTGATATTAATATGTATCAAATAAAGTAATCATTAAGGATGAAGCTATAGTGATGGTACCTCTCACAATCACTTGGCCCGTATCAACTTCCTCTAGAGACTCTTCCATTACATGAAGAAGCTTAATTCTAGATACCTATAGCTGGAACCCCTTTTTCTTGAAGTATCTGATTACACTATAATATTTTTTGGTGTTGACATTCCTGTTCTACTATATAGAGGAAAAAAGAAATAACAAAACTTCTACAAGTGACCTGAGAATTCGCAGGAACTCCAGATCTTAGGTGCCTCAGTGAAAATCCATTTCAAATTCCCATCCTTTACACACATAAATAAAGTAAAAGGGACTCTAATAGGAGATATAGTAGGTCTATAAGAACCCTTGTATTGAGATTCACCATGAGACTCATCACACTTCCTCTTTCCTTTAATGTAACTCACACACTGGGAGAAAAGGAACTCCTATCAACCTTGACTTACCAGCTAGGCCAATCTCAACCATCAATGCTCTATCTAGAATATCAACATAAGAAGTTAGCTTAAGCATTAGAACTTGGGATTGAATATCATCTCAAATTCCCATATCAAATCTTCATGCCTTTATCTTCTCATTAGTCACAATATCAGGAGCAAACTATACTAGCTCAATAAAGTGGTTTACATATTGAGTCACGGTCTTTCTACTTCCTTGATATTAAGAAACTCATTTTAATTTTCTAAAACCATAGACTTTGAATATAACTGATCAGTAAAAATGACCTTGAATTATTCCCACTCCAATCCTTCATGCTTCTTTTCCATCATCATTGAATCCCACCACCACCTGCTAAAACCCTTTAGCTTGAAGGCAACACACTTCAATTTAATTTAATCATCTATTTACAAGAACTCAAAATACACTCAATTAATTTGAAACAATCATAAACATATTTAGGATCATTAGAGCCTTGGAAATTTGGTGGATTCTATCAAAGAAACTCTTGCACATTATTTCTTGAGTCATCCTTTCGAGGTTCCATGGTTGGAGCCTAAAGGGTAACAGGTGTGGTTGCCTATCCCAGAGCTTGGACAACATGAACTAATATCTCAATGATATTATGTTAAATTGGAGGGTTCACCTAATACAGTTCATCGATATATCCCTCCTTAGGTTGGTTCAAACGTCTTATCAGAGGCATGATTCTACACACTATTAACAGACAACAAGAAAAGATGCTAACAAGGGAACTCAGATCAACATCTCAAATGGGATTCAATAGTATAATATTTTTAAAACACTCTAAAAAATAGGGAAAAGACTAAAAACATATCAAAATACTCATCAGATACACCTTTCACACTATCTATGGTGACTTAAGGCTTGTTACGACAAGAACTGGCTAGGAAGTTGATCATAACTATCTCAAAAGTCCCATAAATCCTACCTCCTATCTACCAAGACAACCCATAGCACATATTTACTTCAAGGAAATATTATTAACCTACCTATGATACCACTTTGTCACAAACTGGTCCAAATAACCTGGTACTCTCATACTTGATCCGACACTGACATAGCCCGAAGGTCATTCCTGATCCCCATGGGTTGGAAAATAGCACCTGGAATCATATAAGAATCGATAAATTCTAAAGAAAATTAGTCCCATCAACAGTTATATAACACACTTTACACATAAAGTCTTGAAACTCACTTTATGCAAAGTATTTTTATGGTTCAACAGATAAGGTATCATCTTATTATGCAAACCCATATGATTAATAACACATGAAGCAATAGAGAAGTGGGATGAGATTGTATCAAAAAAATCTTTCACAAGAGTTGAATTCAAAATAATCATACCTCTCACTATCAAAGGGACAAATTGGTCATCCATGATAAATTTCGCATCTCCATAAAACTACTTACTCACTGTGATATACTCATTGTTACCCTATTTATATTAAAAAGGTTAAGGATTCATGGTTTTCCTAGAATCACCTTAGCCTACTCAAGTTTGATGATGATAATTATTCTTCTACATTCATCCCATTGATGAATACTATTTTTGAAAAACAAGAGATGTATCTCTAGCACCAGACCTTGGATAACTATGACCATAACACTAAAGATGTACCATATTATTTCAATTGAGGAAATCTCTAGGTGATATTGTACAATATCATTTCATATGCTCGAAAGAACCATACTGAAAACATCCTAACTTAATTTTAGGTGGAGGAATGTTTATTGATCCCATGTTCTAATTCTAAGGTGTCTTTCCACTCTAGAAGTAGGTTTTACTCTTCCAATTATTCCCATTTTTAGAGTTCCCACCTGTTCCTATATGAATAAACATTCTCCCTCTAACCATATTTCATGATATATCACTTTCTTCCACTGTTTCTCTATTGAACATATCTATATAGTCCATAATATAAATAACCATAATTTTTGATTAAATATCTAGTCATAATCCCAACTAAAAAATGTGTGCCTTCAAGTATCAACTTTTAGTAACTTTTAGGGAAAAGGGTACTAAATTCATAAATTTGACCGCATACTCTATTAAGAAGAGATTATCCTAGTTAAAATTAAATAATTCTATTGTTCTATAAATCTGAAAGGTGTGAGGATATAATTTCTTATTAAAAACAATTCCTCAAAATCCTCCCATGTCATGCCCTAGTCAACTTTAGCATGATCAACTAAACCCCACCATTGGTTGGATTGATATTCCAGAATATATATTACCAGCATTACTTTAAACTCTACTAGTGTCTCAAGGAAATAAAAGATTTGATTCATCCTATTCAACCAAACTTCTACTTTTTGGCTCAGAATCTCCCTAAAAGGTGGATGGGTTCAAATTTTGGAACTTAACTAAATGATCAAATTGTCTAGGGTCATCATTCTTATTTACCCTATCCATATACTAAAAATCCTTGAAAATACTTTGAACTAGATGTTGGTTCACTTGTGGCTCATGTGAAACCACATTTTTAGCAGCCTTATCAATTTTATTCCTATAAAGCCTACCTGGTGCCATGGACTATAACCAGAATAAAATCCATTTAGAATCACTGACCTATAATTGAAGTCTTAGAAATTCAAATTTACTATGTCAACATAAACCAAATCCATTCCTTTCAAAATCCAATTTTTGCATCCATTTTCACACAATTTTACTAAATCATAAGACTGAATATGATCCATACAGTCCTAATGGGAAGTCTTACTATCAATCCCTGATATTAAATCATAATCGGATAAACCCATAACGATGAGGTGATACTAACCTATAAATTTATTAAAACAATTATATTCCAAAACATTCCGGTAACTTGAAGTTCAATATAAAAAGGTTAATAATGTATTATTATTCTATACAATTCAAGTTACAACAATCCTATATCCTTGATAAAATCCCAAGGACATAATGGTACCATTTACAAATCAAGAACCCAACAAGATGATACTATTTGTTACAAAATTGAAGACGGACCATCCAAGATTGATACAATTTGCAACATTCCTCTACTCCTTATTATCATGAGAAGAGGTGGTGCTGTTACTAGACCTTAGGTGACATAATCAACACAAAAAAGGCTGGAAATAAATTCTAAGGTCTTCAAGAACATTTGGGGTATGATTTTTTCCTTTGAAAGATAAAACACTCAAATAAATAAATAAATAAGAAACATCCAATACTCTATATGATTCATGAGAAAAAATGCATCGAAAATCATACCCAACAATACATACCATATTAGAGTTACAATGGAAACAAAAGATAAAAATACAAAAGACAACATGACCAAGACAACAAGATAACCAACTCCAAATCATCTCTAAGCTAAAAATCCACATGTCTCTCCCATGGTATTAAAGAACATCACTAAATAAATAATATATCTTGACTTTACCAATGTCTTGATAGATAAAATCAAGAAATTCACCAAAGTGACCAAGTTGGGGGTGAGTATAAGCTTAGTAGGATTTCACCAAAGACTTCCCAACTCACACCACTTGGACAAAACTTGTTAGAACAATCTACATAGAATAGTTTGACAACAGTTTAAAATAGTTTATATAAATTCCCATTAGGTTCCATGAAAAATAATAAAAAAATCCTTTAAAAAATTTCTCATTTATTTGGAATACCAATTAATTTACACACACACACACACACACACACACCAAATTCATGCTCAAGTGATAGCATGAGAGGTCTCTCTTAGATCCACCAAGAGGTCACAAGGTGACCAATACTAGGTTCCCCAATGGTACATGCCCCTTCCACATGGTCACGTCTATGAATGAACTCACACAAACCATGTATTTCAAATACTATTCCAAATTACATTTCACATAAAATCATAATTCCTTTAAATAATTTTAATAAACATTTTACTTTCATAAAAAAACCCATCATTTTAAAATCATCATTTAAAAATTAACACTAAAGAGTATTTTATAAGAAACCATAAAAATTTCACAATTTCTAATCCATAATAAAAAATAGGTTTCCATTAAGAATCAAACACATATTTTACAACAATTTCAAGAAATTAATTTAAAGAAAACTAATCCTTCATGTTCAAAATCCTGTGGAGTGAAAGAGAATCCACCTACCTCTCAATAGTTGGAGAAAACTAAGAATGGTGATTAAGACTTATAAATCCAATGAAATCCCATATTACCTTCACTAGATCCAACAAGATCTTATCAAGATTTAAATCACACAACATATAACTATACATAAGGGACTAGATCTATGGTTTTTAGAGAGAGAAGAATAATATACCTAGGATGAATAAGGAAGAATATGTACTTACCAAATAACCCAGTTCTCCAATACACCTTGATTCACTAAGAATATCTTATGTATTGAAGGGGATCATCTCTCAAGCCTAGGGAGAAAAATAAATTTATGATATTTCTAGAATAGGGTATTAATGAGGGTTAGGAGACTTAATTTAGATTAAATCTAAAAATTTCAGGTTTCCAACTATACACCACATGGTTTGGAAAATCGTGCATCAACCATTCAGTTCCACTACTATAAGGACACACTTGGTATGGTTGGATCACACGGTTAGAAAAACCATGCACCAACCATGATTTTCCATCTTCTTAAAGCTTCATGGTTTCCACTAGGCACCCACATGGTTTGGAAAAACCGTGCGCCAACCATGCACCTGACCAATGACCACTGTCTTACCTTTCATGATTTCATGGAGGCGGTGCATGGTTCCTACTAACCATGAAAAATCCATGAACCTATAAAAATGCCTCCAAAATATGATACAATCATTTAAAACCTCCCAAAACTCACCCCAAGAATTATAAAGACTCAAAATACATAAATAAATGGTCATATACCTCAAACTAGGGGTTCTACAAAATAAAACCATCCCCTCCCTAGAACTGGATGTGAAGAATCAATATACACATTTTGAGAAACACCTTCCTCTAGTATGTGTAGAATTTATGCATTGTTTATCATTTCCTTTAAATAATAATATTTTTACTCACACTTCATTATCCAAACAAAAACATTCCACTTATCTATCATGGGTGATAAAGAAGTAGAAATATAAGATAAGACTAATATGAATATCTTATAAGAGCCTAGATTCCCTTTTAAACCATGGATCTCTAAAATATTATTTAGATATACCAATTACAAAACTTCTTCACTGTCTAATAGATCTATAATGATACCACTCTCCAAGATAATGTTCCCTTGAATTTTTAAGTATAGAATCCAAAGTAAATACTTAACAGTTCATGATAATACAATAACTATAGCAAAAACATCAAGTTCACAACATGCCCATATATTTTACAAAAATATACTAAGATATAATTTATGAATATAATAATAAATTGGTTAAGATAATGGTTCTAGAACAAATACATCAATCCATTAAATACTACCAAGAAATTAATTAATTTTAATTACATCATAACATAAATTTAATGTTTATATTTACATCATAATTCTATCTTTAGAATATTCTAATACTAAATCCTCTGTTAATGATATTTAGATATAAAATAAATCTTGAAAAACTATATTATACATATAAATTCGTCTAAAAAATCATCAATCCTCTGTAGAGGATAATGGTTATTCACTATTACATGGTCTGATAGATGATATTTAATGAAAAGACTCAAGCTTCCATCCATCTTCCTTGAAAAAGTCAAATGTAGTAACCTTGGGTGACACATTGATTCAAATGAATAATCTCTTTAATAAATAATCAATCTAGATCTTCAACTCATGGAACATGGAAGGTTTCATCCAGTTTAAGGTCAAAGGGAATGGAAGTATACCTATACACAACTATATACTAAAATCCTATATTTAATATGAAGTTAGAATCATATCCCTTATTTTTTTGAATATTATTGAAAATTATTAGGAATATCGTCTTCTTATGCCTCTACCACATACAACAAAAATTTAAAAAACTAATACAAAAATAAATGTGGATCAATCCTTTGATATCTCAACAACCAATACAACTTTCCAATAAAATTAGATCAATATCCAATCAAGAAGAAAAATAATCTCTCTATTGTTAATAATCGATGTAGGAACATACTAAAATCAACCAATCCATGCTAAGAATGTAATATTATATTTATATTTGTAATAATACCAAATCCCATAACATAAGATCCTATTAAATTGACAACTCAAAACCATGAAAGACCTATAAAAACCTTAAATATCCCCTAAAATTCATAAATTACTCTAATGGTTTGCATAATCACTTGATAAAGAGACATAACACTTAAAAAAGAGAGGGAGAAATGAAGTAATGTGATTACCTTGTGTTTACTAATATAAAAATAAGAATAGAGTAAACATATATCATACTTCACTTCACCTTGGCTACCAACTCCACCCAAATATTTCCATCAAAAGGTCCTCTTTCTCTAAGGATTTGATGTCCACCTCCACCATAACCATGGGGATTTCATGGTAATAGTGGATGTTATATTTATTTCTTCCTTGAACAACTCCACTTTTCATTGGAAATCCAAAAGTACATTGATCATTATACTACTACTACTAATATTAGAACTATTAAAATTACTACTACTAGAACTATTGAAATATTGATCATTTAACTCTATATGTAAAATTAAGGGTGACTATATCCATAAAATCAGTAGGTTATCCCCTAAGGTATGTACCAAAAAATCAATATCATTCATAAATAATAATTTTAGGTGTGAAATAATAATATATAATTGTGATATCACTATTATTTACAACCTATCAATAATCCCTAACCTTGGAAAAACTATTTTATAGACTTATAAATAACTATATAGAGAATAGATTTTTTAAAAAATACATAACCAATCTCCCTAGAAATCATACTCTCCCAAAATATGAAGTATATATATTATGAAACATTTCATAAAAAATATAAAAAGGTTCCCCACAAATCTACTCCCACTATGTAGTATATATATCCAAAACATCTAACGACTTATAAAAAAACACTATTATAGCCACACCATATCTATAAACATATTTAGAATTTATCCATAACATATTTAATCTATATCTAATTTATACAAACTAGTGATGTGAGGGAGTAAATATTAGGTTTACTATCTAGTTATCCTACTCACTAACTAGATATTGTGTCTATCCTAAGAAAAATACCTATGGGTGGTGGTTACATAGTGAATGTTACTCCCATAATTAAAATAATATAAACATATAACAAAGAAAACTCACACAATATCACACTCATAAAAGAGTTAAAAATATAAACCATTATCCCAATAATGTTTTTAATTTCCAATCACCAACTCGTAACTCTCAAAAGTGCAAGGAAATCCTTTCTATAAGATTTATGATAATATTATATAACAACTAGTACAATTGAAACATTCCATTACAAATATACCCTCCACTTATATAGACATATTCGGGGAGAAGGTATTTATACATTATATCATGCGAATATATACTGAGGAAGATATATCAAATAGAAACTAACCACAAACTAAGGGAATACAACTATACATGATAAAAATAAGTATCTCATAGCTCATTGTTGAATAATCACATTAAATATCTCATATATCATTGTTTAAATTCTCTCATATCAAGGTCCCATTGTAAAAATCATTTTATACTATAATCATCTGATAAGTTTCCAAAATTCCAACACATAAAGTCATTTCCAAAACCTATTTTTGTAATTTCATTATCATTTGTGATCTAAATCACTCAATGAAAGGAACCACTGCATTCTAATTTATAAAATGAACAAAACTATTACCTAAAAATTTCCTAGATTGAGTCATTATCAATTTTGAGGTACAATTGTTTAATATGGGGGAAAAACTTAAAATGATCTCCTCTAGGTTCTAAATCCTCAATAAAGTGATCTATATAGAGAATTTATTAAAATAAACTATTTATCATTAAAAAAATTAAAAAAAGGTGAAAATACACAATTTTCAAAATATTTAGATAAAAAATAGGGTTTCCATTATGGTAGGAGTTTTAAACTAATGTTTTTTACAAAATATATAGGGGCACTATGAACATGGCCTGCATATACCCCAACTATGTGTCAACAAACAAGTTAGGTTATATTGACTTGACATACCCAATTTCCTAGTAGACCAATACCCCTTAATAATAATGTCAACCCACATTGGGTTGGATTGTTTCTATGACCAACTATGTCATGGGTTACTTCCCTGAGGACCCTCCCAAATACATGGGTTAAAGGACCTTATTTCCTACACTATCCTAAAGGGATAAATTTCTAGATCTACTCTTAGCCCATGTTCAATTATGCCTTCCTCCCTTAACTATCTAATATTATGAATCAATATTTCTGAACTAATCCCTCACATCTCCCTCATCTATTCCACTCCCAACAAAACCTTAGCCTCTATACAACACTATACACTTTACACCACAAACCACACATCTCACACCCATCCACCATCCTCATGTGGACCCCTAGAGTCAAATAAAATAAACATATATTTATTTAATCATGTGAATTCCATATTTTACATGAATATAATGCGGATGTTCATAGTTGAGTAGATCTCACTACTGAAACCCATGGTCAACCCTTCTTCACCATTATCTATAAATACATATACCATTATGATCATTGGTGGTGTTTAAGTGATTAATGATATATATATATATATATATATATATATATATTTGAAGTCCACAAAAAGGGTTAATGGTGGTTGACACATTAGTTATGGAAGTGGCGGGTGATGGTTAGTTGAATGATCATCCGAAAGAATTTATCCTAATTTTTTGAACTATGATTTTTTTTAAAAAGTAACTTAATTAATTATAAATCAAAACTAATAAGTATAATTAAACTTTAGTGAATAATAGGAATAAATGAGATAGAAAAGTATTGTTTAAGAATTCCTCTCTCAGGGGACCACCATCACTCCAAAATCCATAGATTATCTTGATTTGGACATGTAAAATTAGTTCTATGTGTTTTAATAGAATCACTATAACATGAACCATATTTTTCCTCCTATGAATCCTTGCACCATAAAGTTATTAAATAAAATAAAAATAATGAAAAAAATATGGTACTGGATAATATTTTGGTTTTTTATTCAAGAAACAATAATTAATGAAAAAGGATTACATGAATGTAAAAAATTTGATGTTATGTGTGATAATGATCAATCTTAGAGAATTTCAGGGATTCATATCCTTCATTAATTTATAGGATATGGATAAATATTTCAATAATTTTTTTCTAATAATTTAAACAAGATTATTAAATGAGTTCTTACTAGACAAGCTATAAGGATTTGGTTGGAAACACAAATTTATTCAATGACCATGACAAATGATTAATCAATTTCTATATAAATATATAACTAAAACATATCAAGGAAACATACAATGAATTAAATGTTTTTCTAGGTTTGTATATTTTTTACCATGATATAATGATATAAAATTGTAAGTTTATTCCTTTGTTTATATGAATTCAATCTACTATTATGAACCACATAAACACCATGCTTGAAAAGAGGAATAAAAAATGGATAACTCTTTATAAGCAATCATATGAATAGGTACCCCCAAACATGATCATTTTTATGTGAGTGAAAAATAATAGTAAAAAAATATATGAAATAAAAAGAAAATATTTAAGATAAATATCATGAAAACCTAAAATTATTAATATTATTCATGAAATAAAAATATAAAGCTTGGGATTTACATCAAGTTAATACCTAGGTGACCAAAAAGAGTTTATAACTATATAGAAGGTAAAGGAAGAAGGATATAAGGAAATTTATGTCTCAAGAAGACTCCTAACTTACCATAGTTTAAAATATATTTCTCATATGTTTCTGGTGATATTTTAATTATTTATTTTAAAATTTGGCTCTAAAATAAGTCAATGGTCTATAGGTATAGGTGATAAATCCATGAATTTTTTTATACCATAGTAATATACCTAGATGATGTTGTAGTTGGTGCTCTAAAACCAATTTTTTTTCTTTATATTATATTAATATTAAAATATTTGAACATTGATAAAAATATTATTATATATTTTTTAATTTTATGCAAGAATTTAATGTAATAATGTCCTTGGGTATCTTTTGCATTGATAAAGTCATAACAGTTCCCTACTACAGTGATAACCTTGAATTTCCATGATAATATTCTGAAATATAGTTATATGGTTGGTTAACATGCTATGATGTTACACATATAATGTTGATTTTCTAGTGAGACTACTCATAAGAAATTAGGCTTCTTCTCATGATGTTCACAAATGTTAATCTCCAAGATTAGGGATTATGAGAACAAACCTACTAGTAGAAATTACACATGTTTTTTATCATCAAATATTCCTATCCATGAGTGTGTATAATGGTCCTTAGATTTTAAGATTATTATTAATGTATATTATGAATTATAAAGGTATATTTATTTTTCAAACCATGATGATAAAGTAAAATTTGGATACATTGGTTAATTCAAAAGTGATATGTTATTAATAAATATGTTGAGGAAGGATTTGTCCCTTTCATATTTAAGGAAGTTAATATGTAAAACCTTTTATTAGATCCAAACCATCTCATTAAATTTCATGGACATGGTGTAACAACAAGTTTATATCAGATAGTCAAAGAAATATGTATAAATAATATATGTTGATGACATGGTTGTGCAACCTTCTTGATGAGATATTTTGAGAAAGGGAGTATATTACACTGTGAAAATTTGTATGTGGTAATTTATATTGTGACATTAAGTTATTTATCTTGGGTGTCTTAACCCTTTTATAGATAGTAATCTTGGACTTTAGGTAGACCTACCAAATTCCAATGAGAAATAACCCTAGAGAGTAACACAATGAGTGTTTCTATTAATCTCAATTAAATTCTATTTTAATTTAATTAATTAAATAATATTATTCTCAGGATTATGGATTAATTTTATTCATGGTGTACACATCTAAAATATTTATTCATGAATAAATATTTAATTAAATATTTATGTAGTTATTAAATAAGTAATGAGGAATCCAAGAGGAATAAGACAACGTCTAGTGATAAATATTAATTTGCAAGATGGTAAAATAATATTTATCATAACACCAGTTATCACACCCCCCAAAAATAATAAAATTATTAATATTATTATGGAATTGTGTTAATAATGGTTTATTATATTTTTAAGGTTCAATACATAATTAAATAATATTTTTCAACCTAGTTCCAAGCTCTTTAAAAAAATAGTTGCGCCTATTGTGTTGGGTTAATCAAAAATTTGAGAATTGAAAATAATTGTCCACAACAGAATACACAAATTTTTCCTTATCTCCTCCTATAAATAATTATAAAAACTCATTCAATCCCAAAGGATCTTGACTAATCAAGTTGAAAAAAAACAAGATGATTGATCCACCATGATAGTACCCAGTGTTCCATACATGACTGTTCTATGATAAAAAGAGAACATATATATCACCACTAGATGGATTCTATAGTTGGATCCTAAAAGAACAAAAAAGGTAATCCAAAAATGGATTCAGATGATCAATATCATCATCATATAAATATCCACAAATAAGTATTCTTTCTTTAGATATAATACAAATTATTTATAAATTTAACATGAAAAGATCCTCTCTAGGTTCCAAGTTCTCTTATGTAAATATTATTTGATTTTTTTTATTGGTCATGGCATTTACATCATGCACAATTTTCAACTAATCCATCAAATAGAAAAAACCATTATGGTTATTTCACCCACTTAGGTGCTTCTGGTACTCCCAGAACCTTAAATTGGTATTAGAGTCAGGTTCACATTTTAAATTTATAATTATTTATTTGATTGTTGATTGATTATTTGTAATAGTGGATAGATGTTTCATTTATATAATATTCATTGTTTAATATGATTTTAATTAACACAGAATCTATATATCAATAATAATCGTTCAGGGTTTCATTTTCTTAAAGGAATAAGAATAGATAAATAATGAATTGAGATTCCATCAGGATGTTCCAAGGAATTTGGATGGTAAGATGGGGTTACATAACATGTAATCAGAGTACATGCCATGTACCCAAGTGTACCACATCTTTCTATGTTATGGGATACACAACATTCCAAGAAGTAACTACATGTGGTTCATTTACTTCAAACCTCATGTAGACTAGTCCAACCAAGAACATGACTTGTTATATTACAAGATTTATAGTTGGAGTGCATGTCGTGAAGTCAACATGGTTTAATGGTGAAATTTATGCTAAATATGTGCTCAAATAGATTTTTAAAACTGAATGTTACTGAAAAAATTGAATATTAATGAAATACATGACATAAAACCTATGTATACATCATTAGTTCATTAATTCCCACTTCTGAATTACAATTCAATCCATTTAGTGAGTCAAGAGGACACACAGCTAGAGTAACATGCAACATGCAGCTGGAAAACACATCATGCTATTCTATATCTAAAGAAAACAAAGAGCCTTTTAACACATTATGAGGACACATAATAAACCTGATACATGATGTTTAATTGGCTAGTACACATCGTGTATTCCATCTAAGGTACACACTGAAACCCTAGGCGTTTATATTGGGTATATAATAATCAAGGTTCATAATGTATAGCTCATAATTTTACACCATGTAGTATCCAAATAAAGTAAATAATTAAATTACATTAAATTACTAATTAGATCAATAAAAACTTATTATATTGATTAATACCTGATGTTTTTGACAATTTAATAATGGGTTTAATGAATTATTAAATGTTCAATTATTTTTTTGTAATTTTTTTTAATTATTAGTTCTACCATTTATTTTCTATAAATTCATTTATGACAAATATCTCCAAGAGAATTTATGTGGTCATTAAGATAAAAGGTAATGAGTGAATGAATGAATGAATTAATTTAAGTGTATTTTTCTTAAAAATAAATAACAAATTGAAATTAATGTTAGGTAGTGTACTTTTTCATAACTATTTCACATATGTAACCGACCATGATCTAGACCAAAAACTGTATATGTGTTTTCATTATTTAATTTAATTAATTACCTGGGTTTTAAATTATTAATTATTAAAAAAATATGGAGTCTTTTGATTCATCCCTCCTTCCTTTATTATGTAGTAAATACATATATAATGTTATTTATGTAATTCCCATTTACTAATCCATTAGTGACACACACTTATATGCGAGTTATAAATACATGTAATAAATAGAGTATCCCAAGGCTTGTATATGTGGTTCAAGATAGAACCAAGATGATACCAACCCATGTGATACTCAAGTAGACAAGTGGAATGTTGTAACTCAGTCCAAGACCGACACAATGATTTTCCCCTAGGTCAAAGGTTTATTTATTGTTCTCTTAATAAATCAAACATTAGATAATCTCATAACCATGTCATTTATTTATTTATATATTTCTATCTTATTCATTATTTATTTTATGGATACAATGTCATGATCAAACAAATAAATGAACTAATGTGTAGTGTTGGAATATAAATAAATGTTTTATGCGTAAATGTTTTATAAAAACATGGTTAATCAGTTAATTAAAATCCACTTAATATTAAGAAGACATGTAAATGATAAAACATGATTTTTTTCATAATAAAAAAAAATCCCTATAGTGAATATTAAGTCATTAAGACTTCCATAATCCGAATTAAGATGAACCCATTGTTAAGGTGTCAATTTGACCTATATTGGGGGCACTTTTAAATTATAGAGAAGTCTTAACTATGATTGTGGGTCTAATTATCTAAATCTATATTAGGTTTAACACCCTAATTTGATTTATTAAAAATTTAGAGGAATGTGTTAAGGAAATCCTAGTTAGGATTTCTAGATTTGGGAGTCCACTCAACAGATCAAGGAATTGTAAACCCTTAATTGGAAATACCACCTACCTAAATACTTTCTTATAATTTTTATGGACTATTTATGGATTATAATAAAGGATATATGAATCCTTTCCACTAGAAATTCTAATGTTATGAGACATTCTGATTTCAATGGTGACAACCTTTGATAATCGATAAAAAAGTAAAAGAATTAACAAAATAAATTCATTATGTATCACATAAATTGTAATCATGTGAAATAATAATAATTTTCACTTTTATGATTGTATAAAAAATGGAAATTTCATCATCAAAATTATCCATATGCTCAATATTGAAGAAATAAAATCTCTTCTCTGGTAGTAACTTCTATGAATGGTTCAGACCCCATCAGACTGTGTTGTTCCATGAATAGAAATATTAGATAATTGAATCCTTATTACCTGATCTTCCCACAAAGTACATGAGTGATGAAGTGTTCACTATATATGATAAACACTTGAGAAAAAAAAACCAATGCTTAGTGTTTAATGCTATCACCCATTTACAGTGAAATCCTGAAGTATCATGAAGACATGTATGGTTATAGCATGTTCAATAATCTCTATTTCCTATATCGGGAGAGAAATAAACATGAATAGTTTGAGATTCCCAAGGAACTCTTTTATATTAATATTAGATAGGGTGCACCATATAGTCCTCACGTATTCAAAATCATCGGCTACATTAAGAAGATAGAGGTTATAGAATTAAAAATTTCCAATGAACTGTGCATCGATATTATACTTTCATCACACCATCATAAATTCTCCAAATTTGTTATTAATTTTAATATGAAAAACATTGATAAGGATCTCCTGGATCTACTCACTCTTCATTTCCAAATTTATAATGAAATGAATCTTGAAAAGAATTTCAACCTTGTAGTGAATAAAAGGAAAGGCCAAGTGAAGAACTACCTGACCAACACTTCTTTGAAACATCCTTCCAAGAATAGGAATATCAAGGGGAATATAAGGGGAAGATATGTTATTTATTTTTATGTGGAAATAATGGCCACAGTAAGAAAAACTAAACCTATAAAAATAAGCAATGGAAAACTTTATGTTCATTTTTTATCGAGTTTAATTTATTTGTTTCTACAAATTCAGTATTATATATAGCTTTTGATTATCATATATGTATTAAAATACAAGAAATAATAGATTAAAAAAAATTAACTGAGGGGAAGTAGATCTATGAACATTCAACTAAGATAAACATGCTATTGTGGATATCAAGAACTATGAACTCACATTTCCTACATGAATTATCTTAGTTTTGAAATGATTTATTACATTATATCCATTAATAAAAACATTATTTATGAATCAAGACTTGAAACAAATGGATTTATTTTTAAATTTGGGGATAAATGTTTCTTGTTTTATAAGGATAACATTTTTTATCATTAGTAAAATTTAAATAATGGTCTTTGTATGTTATATTATATGAAATAAGTATTGAAAATCAATAATGAAACTAGTTCTTATGGATCTTCCCACACCCAACTATGGTATCTCTTGCTAGGTCATATAAAGGAAAATCATTTGAATAAATTGCATTAATATAGATATTTATATTAATTTGAACTAAGACCACTTGGTGTATGTCATGCGTGTTTAAAAGGAAAAATGACTAAACCTCATTTAGTAGAAAAGGTGAAAGTGCTAATGATCATTATGAATTAGTTTATACTGTTGTGTGTGGATTATTTCCAATTGAATCTATAGGTGGGTACTCATAATTCATAAATTTTAATAATGATTTAAGTATATATGGATATGTTTACTTAATGAGTTATAAGTCAGATTCATTTGGAAAATTTAAATAATACAAGAATTAAGTTGAAAAACAAATTGGTAAAATTATTAAGAAACTTCACTCAAACCATGATTGATAATATCTTAATAAAGACTTCATTGATTATTTATAATAGTTTTAATTTCTATCTCAACTCACTCCTCTATATACACCTTAGTAGAAAAGTTTAAGTGAGAGGAGGAAAAAAATATTTTTAGACATGGTTAGATCAATGATTATTCATGTGATTCTTCTATTATCCTTTTGGGTATATGCATTATAAATAGTATTATACAGACAAAACTGTGTGCCAACTAAAGCAAAAGATGGTATTCCTTACCAACTGTAGAGTTGAAAGAAAACTGTGTTGTTGTACTTATGTGTGTGGGGATGTGAAACATTTGTTAAGTCCACTTCAGGTAAAAAACTTATACCCTAAGGCACAAAGTGTTTATTTATAGTATATCCCATGGAAACAAGTGGATAATACCTATGAATCCCTTTAGAAAAAAAGGTTTTGGTTGATAGGAACCCCACATTCCTTGAGAAGGATCATATCTCTAAAAGAGATAGTGTGATTGAGATAGAATTTGATGAAGTCCATGATCAAGATACATAATTTTTGGAACATGAAAAAATTCTATAAATCCCTATGAAATAAGAATCCCCAAAGACACAAGTACTACATAGAATTACAAGAGAGGTTAGAGAACTAGAACAATATGCTTCTCTAGTCCAAGAGAATGGTTAATCATTATTATTTTATAATAATGATCCTGTAGTCTGAAATGAAGTAGTAAGTTTCATAAGTGTTTCCAAGTGGAAATAATCTACGAATTCTGAAATAGATTCTAGGTACCAAAACTGAGTTTGGTTTTTGGTATATCCTATAGTGGGTGTAATTCCAGTTGGTTGTAAATGTGTATTCAAGTAGAAACTGGACATGGAAGGCCAATTCAATACTTATAAGGCACCACAGGTTTTATAAGGGTTGAAATAATGTCAAGGAATAGACTATGGTGAAACCTTTTCACTAGTTTCAATACTGAAATCCATCATAATTCTACTTTCCATTACAGATTTCCATGACTATATATGAGACTTGGATAATAGATGTCAAAACATCCTTAATGGTAACCTACAAGAAGATGTATATATGACATAACATGAAGGTTTTGTGACTCTAATGGATTTCAACAAGGAATGTAAGTTCCAAAGATCCATTTATGGATTAAATTAATTATTCAGGCCCTAGAACATTTAGTTTGATGAATACATAATGTAATTTTTTATTATAAAGAATGAATATGAGCCTTATGTCTATAAGTAGTTTAGTGGGAGTGAAATAATTTTCTTAATAGTATATATTGATGAAATATTACTTATTGGAAAGGAAATACCAATCTTATATTCTATTAATGTCTGGTTAAATAAATGGTTCTCCATGAAAGAATAATGTGAAGAAGTATATATTCTTAAAATCAATATCTATCATGATAGATCCAAGATAATACTGGTCCTAAGTAAAATTACATATATTAACATGATTTTTAATATATTTAGTATAAAAAATCCAAGAGGGGATTATTTATAATTTCATATAGCATTAATATTTCTAGTAAAATTATTCCTAAGACACATGAGGAAATATATAGGATGTCAATGATTCCATATGTGTCTATTTTTTGATTGATAATATATTCCATGATATATTCTAGAATAGATGTTAACTACACCTTATGTTTGGAGGGATGATATCAAGATGACCCTGGAGTATGGTAGCCAAGTCTATCCTTAAGTATCTGAGGAATACTAAGGATATATTCCTGGTATTTGGAAGAGATATGAAACTAGACATTAGAGTATATATAGATTCTAGTTTCTAAATAGATATATAAAATTTGAAATCACAGATGAGATATATCTTCACTCTAAATAGAGGTGTTAAAAGCTGAAAGAGCTTAAAGAAATATATGGATATAGATTCTAAAACAAAATCTGAGTATATTATAGATTATAAGTTATCTAAATAGGCATCTTGGATATGTAACTCCATCCACAATCTTGATGTGTTACCAACATGTAAATATCCCATCACACTCAATTGTGATAACACTACAGTGGTTCATCTCACAAAGGATCCAAGTTCAAATCAGTGGATGAACCAAAATTTTTGATAGTTTCATATTTTAGGGGGATTTTATCAAAGATGCAAAGTAATAGTGAGCAGAATACCCACATAAGACAATATGGAAAACCAATTGAATAAATCCTCAACTCAAAAAAAAAACAAAATAATCATGTGAGGTCTAACAGACTAAAAGATGTAGGCATTTATCTTTATTCCAAGTGAGAGTTTGTTGGAGTTGGTGTTCTAGAACCAACTATTTGTAATTTGGATTACATTTATATCTAAATATTTGAATATCAATAAAAATATTATTACATATTTTTCATTTTTCTCTATGAATTTAAAATGACAATTTCTTAAGGTATATGTCACATTGATAAGGTCATAGAATTTCACCTTTATGATGATAACCTTGAAATTCGATGGCGATATTCTTATATAAAGTTCTATAGTTAGATAAAATATTATGATGGGATATATATAATTTTTACTGTGAGTTGAGAGTACTTTTAAAGAGATGAGACTTCTTCTAATGAAGTTCAAACTTGGTAATCTCCAACATGAGAGATTATGAGAACAAACATACTAGTAAAAATTCAACATGTTTTGTGTCATTAGATATTTTTATCTATAAGCATGTGTAATGGTCCTTAGGCTTTAATATTGTTTTTAATTCATATTAAAACTCATGAAATTAGATGAATTTTGTAAACCATGATGATATCATTCATAGAGAAGTTAGATATATTGGGTACACCATGAATTATGTGTCATTAATGAATAAGTCAAGGAAGGATTTTTTCCTTTCCATATTTATGGAATAAGATATCTTTACCATTTTATTGGAATGGAACCAATAATATAAATTTTATGGCCATGTTTTAATGATAATTTTTTTTTCTAGATAGTAAATGAAATACGTATCTAGACTATAGTTTGATGAAATGGGTGTGCAACCTAATTGATGAGATATTTTGAAAAAGAGATTATATTACAAAGTGAGAATTCGTATGTGGTTTTCAATGTTGTGACATTATGTTCCTTCTATTGGGTTCGTTGACCAATTTATAGATATAAATATTATATATTAGGAAAAACCACCTAATTCCAATGAGAAATAATCCTATAGTGTTAGACAATATGTTTTTCTATTGATCCAAATTAAATAATATTTTAATTTAATTAATAGATTAAATGTTATTCTCTAGGATGATAAATAAATTTATTCATTTTTTATCAATCATAAATATTTATTTATGAATATATATTTAATTAGATACTTATTCATGTATTAAATAAATAACAAGGAATCCGAGCAGACCAAGATTTTTTTGGGTGATAAATATTAATTTGAAAGTTGGTAAAATAATATTTATCATTGAATCAATTAAAACACAAAATAAATATAATAACAGTATTAATATTATTATTCCATATGTTTAGGAATTTTTTATTATATTATTTAAGAAATATTACACACTTAAATAATATTTTTTAACTTAATTCCAGGATCTATAAATAGATGGTTATGTCTGTTGTGTAGGGTTAATCTAGAAATTGAGAATTGAGAATCATTGTGAACAATATACATCTCTCAGAAAATTTTCCTTCTATTATCCTAACAATAATAAGAAGAACTCCTTTAAGCATGAATGATTTTGAGCAATCAAGATGAATAAGACAATATTATTGAACCACCATGCTATCACTCGACATTCCATCAGTGATTGTTTGGAGATCAAAGGAGTATGTGTGGATCACTGAAGAGATATTTTACACTTGGATCCTATAATAGAAATGAAGATTACTCGAAAAGTGATTCATATGATCAATATATTCATCAAATAAGGATCCTTAGATTAGGTATTATTTCTTCAAATGTGATATAAATTATTTATAAATTTAACATACAAATATCCTCTCCAAGTTCCAAGTTCTCTTATGTTAATATTAATCAGAAAATATTATTCATAAAGTTTATGTCATATGTAATTAGTGAATGATCCATTAAATCAAAAAACCCTTTATGGTTATTTCACCCACTAAGGTACTTCTATTGTGCTTAGAACCTTTTAATGATTGAATTATCTCCAAAATATTTTCTTGAAATTTTGTGGATATATACGTCTTATAGTAAGATTTGAAGGGTATTTAAAATAATATTAATTAGATTCTCCAAACCCATGTTACGTTTCATAGGTATAGGTAGGTCCAAACTATATTATTTATAATTTCTTCTCATTGTGGGCATCTTTTGGTTGGATCCAAAAATTGTTCAAGTTGAAGAAATTTTAGCTCCATAACCCTATAATATAAAAAACGAAATATTTTATTTTAGATTAGGGTCGGGAATTCTATTTCAATAATATTAAAATATAATCCCTACATGAAAAAATTAATTATTTTAATTTTTTTGTTAATAACATGTTTTTAAATAATGAATAAAAAATTTATATAGATTGAAAAATAATAAAATTATTAGGTACAAGGGCCCATAAACACTATAATTTATTTATGTAGGGTTGAAAATATTGGATAATACACCATGAGATCATAGCTATTCCTTGAATATATTATTAATAAGGGTGTAGATTTAATTAATTAATTATTAAAAAAACACACTCAAGTCACACATGGTGCTCAATTTCAACTTATATTACCCCAAAATGAAATATATTATATTGAGAATCAATACATTCATTGATTTTTTATTTGAGATGTGGTTTATGTTATATCTCTAAACAAACACATAACAAGGTTTAAATGAAAGTTTTTTCCCTCTAACATGAAACGACCATAATTCCATTAACATTTCTTGAACTCACAGATTTTGAATATCCAGACCTCTACACTAGAGATTTTGGATGACCATAAATGTATTTTTCTTGAAAGCTAATTTCCAACCTCTTAGAACATTGATATAATATAATAAATAAATGAAATTAGATAAACCATTGGAGATACATTGTATGAGAACTAATAATGGTTAAAAAAAATCTAGGTGTAATCTACCAACATCAAAAGATTAAGGAATAATATTTTATGGTATTTTTATATAAAGATATATTTTTCAATGGTATAATTTTATTGGATACTTAATCTTGAGGAGAAATTATTAATATGTAACCAACTAAATTAATTATATTAATTGAGAAGATTTCTTAAAATTTAAAACAATTTAATACAAGGAGAGAGGATACTGTATTAATATATCAAGCAATAAATACAAACCATTAATTAATTGATACTAATATTGGTGAATTGAAAACCATATAGTGAAAACATCCATTTAATTATAATATAGAATAATCCAATTTATCAAAATTTTGTAGATTCTATACTTCAAAGGATCATTACACTAATTGAATTCTATCAATTTAAGATCCTGATTATTTTAGTAGAATTATTTAATGAAAAATTTATTAAAAACAATAAATAACTCCAATTTATAACCAATGATAGGTATATAATTCAAAATGTAAGTCTATATTTGGATGGAAGTAATAGGTAAGGCTACCATTTCATTAGTTTGAATAATGGTTTGAGTATTGTTACCAATCATGACTATTACAATAGAACATAATTAATAACCAATCTTTTATGGGAAACCAAAACTAAGGAAAAGTATAATAAAAAATGTTCCAATCTATATTTTGTTTCTATAATAACTTTTAGTAAACTAAATAATGTAATTAAATATCTAAGGGAATGAGTTTTCAGAACTAAAAATTCAATGAAAAATATTTTCATAACGTCAAATGAGTTCTTAAAACTAAGGAATTTGGAAAATTCCTTCCAAACATACCCCAAATCCAAAAGGTAATTTTAGTTTCATTAATTTGAGAAGTGGAAAGTAGAATCTACTTAACTAAGAACCTCTTGAGGAATAAAAATGATATCAAACAATATATAAATTAGTATTACAGGGAGAATAAATTACTTCCTAAAACACTTGAAACAAATCAATAACATAACTAGAAAAAAAACTGAACATGAGAATGTTTAAAGGAAATAAACTAATAATAAAAAATGAATGAAAATTTTTTATGACCATCACCATTCCCTTCAAGAATGGTATAATAAAAAAATGTAGTTGAAGAAAAATTATAGAATGATGTTTTGGATACATTCAATAAAATTGGAAATCAATATTCCACTACTAGTGGATATTAAAAAAATACCAAGATATTCAATGTTTTTAAAAAATTTGTGTACCAGTAAGAGTGGAATTAAAGGATATTAAAGAGTTAGTTCATGAAGGATTGTTTCATTATAGGTAACTCTATAGATCCCTATTAAATAACAATACCCATGAACTTTCACAATTATATACACTATAGGGAAGTTGATTTTCAGATATTCTTTATATGAATCATGCTATTGAATGAATGTTATACCTTACTCTATTATTTTTTATAGATTGTGGAAATAAATCAAAAAATAGTGGAAGTACAACTAGAAAATAGAGAATCAACTTATCCAATATATGTTATGGAAGAATTATTATTATGGGGAAAATTATTTGTTCATTCCTATAGACTTATATTTTCAATATGGAATATAGAATAAACCTACTTAGATATTCCATCATCCATGTTGTGACCACCACATACCTAAATCATGCTCAAAAATTTTCTAGCATTGGTGACAAGCATTAATGGCCCGAGTTAATCATTTGGGAATGATTTATCTTCTTTAAGTGATAATTTAGGTCATTATCTTCCATTTATCTTCGTTATCTACCATTTATTTAATTTTATTTATCATTAATTTTTTTGAAACCATTATAAATCTCTAAAATTTATATTATCACTATTTAATAATAGGTTCTTTCTCATTCAATCATTATAACGTGCTCCTATATCGATCAGTTATACCACCCACATAGACATGGTTATAATTTCTATCCCATGAATGTATAGGAAAACCTAAATAATATTAATATGACTTAATAATGATGAATTTAATATGTATTCATAATTATATAGTTTTAAGTTTCAATAATATATTTACCAATAAATTCCAATAATTCAAAAGTCACTAGAAAAAAGGATTTTGAAGCATTTCATTGGAACTATCTCGATAAATTACATGGAATAACTATGGTACTTTATAAATATATAATAAATATGAATTAATATTTCATGAACTTTTTTTTGATGATTAATACTTGAAAAAATGTCAAGGACCAAAAATACTAAACTGATGTATGTAAGGTAAATAGAGAAATTAACACATGAATAATAATTTATATGATAAAAAAGTAATATATAGGAAATAAAGAATTATAAATGGATGGTATGAAGTAAAATAAATATGAATAATCAACATTTATTTATTATATAGGAAATTTAAAGAGTATCTGACCAAGTAGTAGTAAAACACTTCTACCCTCTTTAGGGTACGTGCATATCTCTTACTATTTTCTTTAAGTTTGTTGAGATTGGGGTAAATCATTGGATTTGTTCAATGGGAGAAGAATAAGTTAATATGATATATATATATATATATAGGAACTAATTCATTCAAAACTTTGTGATTCATGACATGAATCATTCTAGGCGGTTTCTATAAATTTCATTTAAGGCATGAAATGTTTTCTAGATAGAATCAGTTCATGATGTGAGACTCCATTCATGATGTGAATTGGTTTTTGAGATTTTAAACTGATATGAATTGTTTTTTGAATATATAAAAAATCAAATATTTATGATGTGAAACCATTATTCACTTCATGAATGGAGTTTTTTCTAGAAACACTATTTATTTCATCCACCCAACAATTCTCAACAACCTCTCTCACTTTTCTCTCAAACTCCAGTCCTCCCTTAAGTGATTTTGGGAGTTATATTAAATCCAATGGTAAATTTATTTGGATCTTTCTGTAATAGTTATATAAATTTAAGTTAAGTATCTTGGTTCTTATTATGCTTCTTGATTATCTTGATTTTACTTAGGGATATCCCATGATTGGGACAACCATAAATGAGTTTAGGATTGATAACTTGTACTAACAACTTTTTTTGGGATTTTTTTGGAGGATAAAAAGAAGGAATCATGTTCTACATTGAAGATTGAGGAATTGGTTAATTTTCTATAATTTTGATGTGGGTGGTCTAAAACAACTCCCAAAATTTTGTTCTATTTCTATTGTATGTGAAACTTATGTGACTGTGTCTTCACACCATGCATATGGACTTTAAAAAATTTAAATGTAAACTTATTTATGGATAGAACTCAAATGGATCCCATTAGGTCCATTAATATTTATATCGAGACATGTGGAAACCCAAGAGGTGTTCCAACCATTGACCATAGGATATAATTTGGAACATAAAATCCTAGCCCCCTTTGTTAAATTAGAAATTATTTATGAATTGGATTAATAGTGTGAATTAAATTTACATGTGAAATGGGTAAATGGTTTGTTAAAAAATCACTTATCATGAAAGTGGTTAAATGGAATATACTTGTAATTTGAATGATAACTTGATTTGAATATGAAGATAATGACCCATGAATAGTAATTATGCTTAATTGAAATGACTAATATAATTTTTACAATTGTTTGGGATAATTGGTAACTTGGAATAGTGTTGTAGATGGTTTATACTTGTAAATTTGGATAAATTAAAAAATATATCTTATGTTAACATGTTTGGAATGTTTTAAAAATTAAAATTCATTAGATATTGTTACATTTGTTTGTGAATTGATAGATTGACTCTAGTATGGGAATTTTCAGGGAGTTAGATGTCCTCTTAGTAGGTAAGTAGCCATAGATTAGGAAATTTTCATAGAGTATTATGATACATTTTCCTCTAGCATGTTATTACTTGGGAACATGAAAGTATCTATAGCATGGGAATTCATATAGATACTAGTATTACATAGTTACTTTTTACCTTGGAATGGTATTATGCCTTTGGAACACATAAGTGGATCTAGCAAGGGAATTCTCGTGGAGCCCAATATTGACATAGTTACCTGATTATTGAGGGTAAGATATACAATTATTTGATACATAATATATGTGATTCATCCTAGGTAGAATAAAATAACAATGGTGTGGGTGATATATCATGAGAAGGAGGATCTATTTTTAGACAGAGATATTTTTAATTATTTCAAAGCAGGTTTAGCTGACCCTGAGTGTCAACTCATAGCTAAAGGGTTAGTAGATTTATTTGATGTTCTGAATTAATTTATGAATTAAAACCCCTATTTAATCTACTATTTCATGGAATATTTATTTTGGATAGATTGTTTAGAAATTGTGGGTGTCTGACTACCAAGTTTTACTCACACCCTATTTGTGATTCCATTTAGTATATAGGAAAATAATATTGATATAGGTATTTAAAATATAAAGGGATCCTATGCTTGATTGATTGATTCCTAGAGAGGATTGAAGCATGGAGATGGGACCATACATGGGGTTTGGGACTGAGGTATTTAGGGTCTTTATTATGAGTCTGTATTTGATTATTTATTTTTATAACCTTCACCATGATATTTTGTTTGGAATACAATATGGTAGGACATGGATTATTATTATTTATATTGATAGTATTTCTCTTATGTATTCTTGATTTGTATATCATGATTGATTTATCCTATTTTTAATTTGATTGAAACTTTGTTCCAGAGGGTATTATCTCCCCACTATATTCCTTACACCATCCCTACTAATCATAAGCCTCTAACATATGGGGAGGCCCACTTGAGGTCCCATAACCTCCCAAACAAGTCACGTGAGGGAGAGCAGAGCTGGGGATATTATAAAGTGGTATCAAAGTTCCGGTCTTTTCTCTTTCTTTACAATTTGGGGAATGTAGAATGGAGATTAGGATGTGTCGTGTCTTGGAATTTAGATATTTAAATAGAGTAACTAACCTATATGTGGAGGAAAAACTAAGTTCCTAGAGGTATTATTATTATTAATTATTTTCTCTTGTTACAGTTGGGATGTTATTTTACCTTGGGTGATTCACTTACTGTGTGATGTTACTATTTTATGTGATTTTAGTTATGGGATAGTATTTCATGAGGCAAGTTTGTATGCATCATGATAAGACATAAGAAAATATACTGATATGCATTTTTCATGTTCAAGTCATATTTATCACACGTGATAAATTTTCCTACCTGATTTTCGAAAAGTAATCCTTTAATATATCTAATAAAGGGGAATAAAAATAACTGTTATATCATTACAATTCAATTTTTAATAAAAGTTTCGAAGTAACCTAATTCCCATCATTATATATTTTAGTCTTTACCTTCTGAGGTTGATCTTGTTATGTATGATACAATATGAGGAGTGTGTTGATATTTTTAAATATAATTCCTCAACCTCATTTTCAGGTTGAGAATCAGGAGAGTGGTAATCATCATTCCCCATCAAACTACTAACTCATAATTTACTTATGGAATTAAAGAACTAGATTGAAAATTATATTCATGATAGTTTCATATGGGTTATGCGATCCATGTAGAGGGATACTATTTGAATTATGCCTTTGATGTATGATCTAACTAGAGAATTCTAGATATAGAAATTGACCATATTCACTAGAAAGGGACAACCCCCATCAGCTATGTTCTGGATTGAGACCATCCATAAAATTTTCAAACACCTTGAGACACCCATAAATAGGAGGGCGAATCTTACTTCTTATATGTTATGAGGACCATCTAAGCATTGGTGGGACATCATGAAGAAATATTTTTAGAAATAGGATCTAACTTGGAAGAAATTATTGGTAAATTTCCTAAGTCAATTTTATCTAAAAATACCGAGGGATGAGAGGGATTGAGAGTTCTTTCACCCGATATAGTCAAGTATGTCATTGATGGACTACATTGGACTTTTTATTAATTTTTAGTTTTTTACACCATATTTGGAAATATATGAGGTAGCCAGGGAAAAGTGCTTCAAGGATGATATTATATATAAGATCAAGTTATAGGTGAATTTATTTCACCTGAGAAAATTTTATAACATGATGAATTAGACTATAATCATGGAATGGATCATAAAGGAGGCCCAAAGTGGAAAGTAGGCTATCTTAGTAAGATGATCATGGAGCTCTTATTTAGGTAGTAAAAAAATTCTATCTGATAGTTACTACCTATGTAGTAGTGGAAAGAGTAACCGAGGGAGTTGAAAACTACATCAGGATCATGACTAGGGGAAATGATTTCAATGTGGTAGGGATGTCCATAGATTCTACAAGTGTCCTTTCTATATAGCGGAGTTCCACTTTTGTGGTAGGATGGGCCATCTATAGAGGTTTAGTAGGATAAATCAGTAGTTGAGTGATGAAAGAGGATCAAAGAAGGAACCAACGTCTAGGAAGGACTATTCTACCCATCAATAGATAGGTATCTAGAGTTCAAACAGATGCTTGGGCTTGGGTAGGGGACATGGTACCCTGACATAGGAGCAATAATATCATCTGGTGGGAGAATAATGGGGGGAATCATACTGGATTATTGGGTAAAAGGGTAATTTAGTTTCATTCTATACAATATACTCTTTCCAATCTGTATACAAGACCTTCCATCATTAGATGTATTATTCTAGAATCATCTACCCTATCCAATATTTTTTTTGATTTAGGTGCATCATATTCCATTATATATTTTCTATTTTCCAATGGTAGTTTTTGTCTATGTGAAGATCATATGGGGTTATAACCATCAACTCATCATTAGAGGAATGATAAAAGGGTATCAAATACTATAAGGAGTGTTCTCATGAAATTGGTGGCTACCATTTCTTTGGGGAGAAATTTTTACTAGGAAGGATAAGGTCCGGTTTGATTTTGGATATGGACTAGATTGTTCTGTACCAGGATCATATCAAATGTTATCGGAGAAAAGTGACCTTCCAATCTTCAGATAGGGGAAAATATATCCATTATAGTGAATGAGATCTTCAGGTTATTCATGCATGAATAATTCAATGTAGAGTGTATTGTCTCATAACCTAGAGAACAATCCTTATTTTTGTTGACAACGAGTTATAGTAGTATACTTTTCCTCCAGTAGTGGACCAATTTAAAAACATATTTCCTAAAGAGTTATCCGACATATGACCCGATTTAGAGATAGATATCACTATTGAGTTGGTAAAGGGATCCAAACCAGTTTCTATCATGAATTATAAATTGGAACAAGGGGAGAATAGGGAGTTTAAAGGGAAGTCAGAAGATCTAGAAGCTAAGAATTTATATGACCTAGTACTTCACCATGGGTTTCTCCTATGCTTTTCACCTAGAAGGTTGATGAAAATTTGTGCTTATTCATGGATTATCAGAGACTAAATCAGATGAAAATAAAGAATCACTGTCCCCTCACACATATTGACAATATCCTTGATTAGTTGAGAGGTTCACTAATTTTCTCCAAGATTGACTTGATATTAGGGTACCATTAGTTGAGGGTGAGATCATTTGACACACCCAATAATTATTTTAGGAGTATGTGTGGATTGTATTATTTCATGGTAATTAAATCTAGTTTGAAAAATGAAACAAAAATATTCACGGTCTTAATGAATTAGACCATCCATCCATTTATGGATCTATTTGTAGTAGTTTTTATTAATGATATCTTGTTGTACTCATAATTTAGAGATGATAATGATCAACTACTTGACATAATATTGAGTATATTAAGAGATCATTAAATATATGAAAAGTTATATAAATTTCACTTCTGGATTAAAAAATTTCACTTATTTGGTTATTCTAACTCAGAGGCTGGAGTGTCAATAGACCTAGAGAAATTTGTAGTTATTATATCTTAGGAACAAGACAATAATTTCTTTGATATTTGAGAATTTTTGGTTCTAGAAGTATATTACTGGTGTTTCATCCATGAATTATCCCATGTAGAAGCACCAATTTCTAGGAAGAACAAGAAAGGGGTGAAGTTTTTTTAGTTATATTATTTCAAGGAGGATTTTTTGGAATTAAAGAGTAGGTTAACCTTAACCCCAATACTCACCTTACCTGAGCTGGTTAAGGATTATACCATATATATGGACACCTCAAGAGTCAGAATCATAAATTTTTAGATATATGAGGATTGAGTGGTTGCTTATGGATCTAGACAGTTGAGGAAGCATGACATGAATTTTCCCACTCATGATATGGAGTTGGCTATAGTGGTACATGCCCTGAGATACTGGGGAAATTATCTATTAGGTGAGTAGTTTTTAGTGTATATAAACTATAATATCCTAAATTACATATTCTTGTAGTAGGACCTAAACCTTATGAAGTGTACGTGGCATAAGTATATACAGTCCTTCAAATTTGAGTTTGAATACACTCTAGGTAAGGGAAATTTCGTTGCCATTACATTGAGTTGGTAGACACATATAGAGGTAGAATGGGAATATTATGATGAGTGGTGGTTGATAAAACTATTTTCATATATCCATCTAGATTTTCATGAGTCTTAGGGGTGAGTGACTTAAACTTTGACGTCTTTTGTTCCCATGATCTTAGATTGGATCTCGAGTGGAAAGTTATCTGATCTGGAGGGATTATCTCTATGGGACAAATTATATGGTTGGGAGTTACCATTAGGATAGTCTCTTGATATTGGAAATATTTGTATTATCTATTTACATATTTGGGTTCCCATGGTATTTTTTAAAGATATTATATTGTAATTACATGCTTCTAAATGGGTGGAACATCACAATTTGAAAAAGATGCATCAAGATCTATGTAGGAAATATTGGTGGGAAATGATGAAGAAGGAGATAACGGGATTTGTGGAATAATGTTTCATGTATAAGTAGGTTAAGGATAATAATAAGAGGCATGTTGGGTTGTTTTATCCTTTTACCTTCCCATAATATAAGTGGGATGATTTTACCATGGAATTCATGATAGGATTACCCAAGAAACCTTAGAAATATGATGTATTATGGGTGATCATGGATAAAATGATGAAGGTATCCCACTTCTTACCTATTAAGGAAAACCTCATCAAGGATGATATAGGTAATCTATAAATGTGGTATATAGTTAAATTTTATGGTGTTCCAAGAAGAATCTATTATAATAGAGATATTTTTTTATGTCATGTTTCTGGAAGGGACTTTATAAGGTGTTGGGATCATATGTTCTTATGATCATAATATATCATCCTCAAACTAGAGACCAATCTAAATAGATGATTAAGATTATATAGAACATGTTATGAGACTATGGTTTAGATTTTATTGGTTCTTGGGAGTAGTATCATACACCCATGGAGTTATTTATAATAATATATTCCAGGAATTGATCCAAATGGATCCTTTTGAGGATTCATACAAATGGTTATGCTACTTTAACTTATACTGTTTAGAGGTGGGTGAGTCAGTTCTTGTTTGACATAACATCATGATGGAGAGGTCTGAGAAGGTTTAGTTAATTGGAAATTAGTTTGTGACTACATATAGTAGGTATAAATCATACACTAACAATAATGTATGACCTCAGAAGTGTGATGTTGTTGATCAGTTTTTTCTTCAGGTTCCACCCTGGTTGGGGAAATAATGTATTAGGTATAAAGGAAAGCTAGTACCCAAGTTTTTCATGCTTTTCATGATAGTATATAGGGTCAATGCAGCAGTGCACTGATTGAACTTTCCACAGTGCTATAGTTCCATGCATGATCTATTTCACAAGTCAAAACTTCAAAGATATTACAATGACCCTTACCACATGATATATTTCTATGATATTGAGATGTATGCCAATATATATATTTCGAATCATATTATCCATATCATAGACCGTATTGAGAAGAATCTCCAAGGAAAGGTTGTTCCCCTTGTGTGGGTGTGAAGGAAACATTAGTGAGTTTAGGGGGATATCTAGGAGAGGGAGTTATATATTTAAGTGAAATGGCGTGACTTGTTCACTGATACCCCATATATTTTCATGTGATAAAATACTAGGGAAAAACTATTATATAGTGGGGAGATTGAAAAACCCCACTCCCTACTTTAAGGTATGGGCATGACTCTTACTGTTTTCATTAATTTGACTGAGTTTGGGGTTAATTGCTAGAGGTATTCAGAGGGAAAAAGAGAAGGGAATATGAAATATAGATACATGAACTAATTCAAACCATTAATAATTATTCCTAATGTGAATATTTCTATATAGATTCCATTAATTACATTGAAGGTGTGAATGATTTTCTGGGTAGAATAGGTTTACGATGTGGGACTCCATTCATGACATGAATTGGTTTATGAGATTTTAAGACGAGGAAACTTGTTTTCTCAAAATATAGAGAAACTAGAATACTCTCAATTTGAAACCATTATTCACATTTTGAATGGGTTCGTGTTCATAAACTTTATTTATTTACTCCACCCTATTATTCAAAAAGGACCCTTACACTTTTTTCTCAAACTCTATCCCTCATTTTGTGTATTTTGGGAGGTCTCTTTGATCCTTTGGTAGATTTTATTGGATAATGGTGTAAAAGACATAGAAATTAAAGGTAATCCTATTTTTTATTCTTATCATTCTTTATTTTTTAGTTTTTCCTTGGGGAAAATCCAATATCTAAACTGTTATACCAAGTTCAAGGATTCATAACTTGTTCTGATGAAGTATATTTGTAATTTCTTGAAGGATAGAAATGTGGAACCTAGTTATTCTTTGGTAATTGATGAATTTATTTTTATTCCCTAATTTTTATGTGGTTGATCTAAAAAACTCCCTTTATTCTATTTCATTTCTCTAGTATGTGAAACCTGCGCAGCTGCACTAGCACGCTGTGCACACAACCTTTCTAAATTGGTATTGTTATGTTCTTTATGAATAGACCTACTATTTATCCTATTGGGTCTCTTGTATTTGAGATCAGGACTTACATCCACCTAATAGGGATGGTAACCTTTCACCCTTTGTGGGAATTAGAATATATAAACCTAGAGTTATTTGTTAAATTTGAAATTAGATATAAATTGGTTTAATAGTGTGAATTGTCTTAGCATGTGAAATGGGTAATTGGTTTATCAAATAATCACTTGGAATGAAAGTGGTTAATTGGAATATACTTTGAAATAGTATGATAACATGATTAGAATATTAATATAATAACATGTCAATAGTAATTGAGATTAATTGATACGAGTAATAAATTTTTTACAATTATTTGGTATAATTGGTAACTTGTAATAATGGTGTAAATGGTTGATACTTGTTAATTTAAAAAAAATAATCAATATAACTTATGTTAATATGTTTGGAATGTTTAATGAATTGAAATTCACTATCTCTTGTTTCATTTTTTTTGAATTAATAAATAGGCTTTAGCATGGGGATTCATACAGAATATGGGTTCCTCTTAGAAAATAAGTGTCCATAGCATGGTAATTCACTCAGTGTCCTATGATACATTTTCCCTTGGTATGGTCTTGCACCATAGGAACATATAAGTGGGTCCTAAAAGATAATTTTAATAGAGACCATCACTACATGGTTTATTTTTCCATTGGCATGGTCTTTTACCCTAGGAAAAAATAAGATGATATATTATGGGAATTCAAATAGATCCAGGTATTTAAATTATTACATGATATCTAAGAACAATATACATGGTAATTTGAGACATGATATGGTTGATCCATCCCGATAAAGGAGGATCCACCATTATACATAGATATCTTGAATAATGCCAAAGTAGATTTGGCTAACCCCAGGTGTTAATGTAGAGATCAAGGTTCAATGATTTTTTTGATGTTATATATTAATTTAGGAATTAATCCCCTATATTATCATACTAATTCACACATTATTTATTTAGGTTGGATTATTTTTACACCGTGGGTGTCGACCTATCATGTTTTACTCACACACTATTCATGATTCAATTTTGAACCTATGAATATTTCATGGATTCATGTATAGATAAGGGTAAGGGGTACTGTGATTGATTGATTTATTTATGGATGGGATTGGAGCAAAGAGATAGTACCTAGCATGGGGTTTAAGACCAGGGTTTTTGGAGTATTTATTATGAGTATGTTTTTGGTTTTTTTACTTATATTACTTTCAACATGACATTTTTATTATCATACTATATGAAATGACTTATTATTATTATTATTATTATTATTATTATTATTATTAGTTTTTGTGTGTGTTTATTTGATGTCTTATTGAGTTTTATGTCATGATTGATTTATCTTATTTATTTTATAATTGAAAATATATTCTGAAGGGTATAGTGTCACCACTATATTCCTTATAACCTTGATGATATTTGGTAGCTTCTAGAATACAGAGAGGTACATTTGAGTTCATATAACCACTTGACTTTGTCACATGAGGGAGAAATAGTCCGATAACATTACAAAGCATTCCGAAGTAATGGTTATTTTAAAAATCACAATTGAAATTCGGGATTTTTTAAGTTTAAAATATTATTTTTGGAAATAATATATTATTTTTCTCTAAAAAACCATATATTTTTTCTCACTTTATTTTATGTATTTATGTGTCTTTTTACCATTACACCCCTTTGGATCATTGTTCAATCAAAAATATATCTACAGGTGAAACAAACCATATTTTTCTTTCCTATATGGAATATTTTTCCTCTATGTTCATATTATTTATAATGTTTAAAGAAAGTTATTCTCTACAGTTAAAGTATTTTTAAAGGTAATTTCATATTTACTTGGACTTTATTTTAAAAATTTTAATGTAATATATATAATTATTTTATCACAAATCTTGTCTTTGAATTTCTTTACAAAGAGGGAGAGAAAGTTTTTAACATTTTCCGTATGATCTCATTTTCATACCATCATTTAAATTATTTATTATTAATATTCCTTTCCATGTTTTGATATTTTTTCAAATAAAATTATATTACCATTATTTTGTTAATTTTTCATTTTTAAAAGTTACCAAAAGAAAAGGATATTTTTCAGGTTTTCAAAGAAACATCTTAATGTCTTTATAAATATGTTTTTCATTTATATCATTATACTTGAAAAGTTATTATGATTCAATGGTAATATTATCTAATGATACCATCCACATTATTTCTCTAGAAAACTTATGGTCCTATTATTCATTTTATTGATTGGGAAGATGTTCACATTCCATATGTTAGTTTTCTAATTCACATGATTTTTGATTACTAAGGAATGTTGATTATGTATTATATTTTTATTTATCCCTATAATATCATAAATTAATTGGAATTATTTATTTATTGGTGGGGATTTAAATTATATATCTCTTTAATTCATCTGTAGGTTTCATGAGATAGGTTAGCCACAGTAATTGGTGTATTCTTTACCTATTTATGTATGATGTATTGGAAAGTGAGATTGATGGTGAGAGTAAGATGTACAACATTATACATTTATTCATAATGAAATATATTATTATTATCTATGTTATTATTTATTTTTTTCTTATATCCATGTATATATTTTGTTCTCATGATTTTGGTAATTAAATATTTGATTATTATTTATTCTTGTCATACCGATCATGAATTTTTTATTTTATGATATATTCTATTATACGCCAACCCTTATTTATAATATAATCTCACCCATTTAAATTTATTTTAATTTTAACTTGTAACAAAGAGAATAAATATGAATGATTTCATGGGTATACTATAATGAATAATAAAGTTCTCAATTGAATTTTAAGTTGCATTTCATGTTTTCAAATTTAATTTGAGAATCATGTATGTATCTAGCCCCCTAAAAATACTAAACTATTGGATCTCATGGGATATGAAATTTTGAATTCTATAACAAAGTAATAAAGTAACCATTTTCTATAGGTTAATAGAGTCAAGGTTATTATAAAATCTCTTATAACATTTTTTCACGACCCATCCCCACCAGAACCCCTCCAGGGCTAGAAGTGAAGACATGTGTGACCATAAAATCCCACCTCCACTATTCCATTATTAAGAAATTAGAACCAAAAGTATAAAACATAAATATTAAAGAAATTAATCTAGTAAATCCTACAAAAAAATAACATAAAATCACAAATAGGTCCATTCATATAATATAAAATAAAATCCATTCCCACTAATTAATGCAATTTGATACACAAAACTAAAGTCTCAACAATAAATAACCACAGACAACTAATTTAATAAGAAACATAATGCAATGATCTCTACCTCTCAGTTTAGTAATTTACACCTTGATCACCCACAATATCTTATAAAATCTATACAAACTATAAATAAAATATAGGGTAGAGAATACAAATATTCTTAGAAAACTAATCCCTAGAAACAATAATATAAATGTGTAAGAATTATAATAAAACCATAGGGAAAAAACTATGAAACTAAAAACTTACCTAAACTAGGTCAACTACAATTCAAATCTCATTAAGGCACACTCACCAAAATATAATACAGGTAAAGTAATATAGTAGTCAAGAAATCACATGATAAGGAACCCCACATACACATCCCCACTTAAATAGTCACCTTCAAGACTCAATGAAAGAAATTATGTTTCTCCCATCCCTTCTATATCCACATAATACAACCTCATAACACATCAAAACCAAAACTACATAACCAAAACCTCACACCTCATCACAACAACAACCACATAATCAAAGAAACCTACAATATAACACAACCACATATCATGTAATCACATATCTACATCAGCATCAACTCATGACCACATAACAACATCAATTCCATGTACCATAACCACATATCATAATATCATATAAAATTTATATAAAATAGAGTGGGATAGGGTGAGTAATAAACCATATGTACCACCCATATCCTAGATATTAGGGTATATACTCAAAAACTAAAATCTAATATGGGTGTCAGCCACATTATTCAAATTTGGTGTTGGTGTGTAAGATTTAATAAAATATTAAATGGATGTAGTATAATCACATAATCCTAACCATGTGTCAAATCATACCGAAACATCACCAAAACCACACCACATCACAATAATTCCTTCATTACATGTCACAAACCTCTTCCACCTCTACTGATTTCAAAAACCACCAAATAGGTGTTGAAATATTTTTACAAGTATAATAAAATATCGAATCCAATACATTTTAAAAGAATATTAATGCATAGGAATTTTTTTTGGGTAGTCATTAAACATCATAGAGCATTCAAAAATTAGCAAAGTCCTATTATATTTTATTATGAGATGTCTAAATTTTCTGTTTTCCTAATATAAAGTAGTAAGGTATAAAAGTATACCCAAAAAAATCTACTAACTAGATATAAAATTTAAACTCTAGTGTATTAATTGAATATAGGACTTTATTATATTCTATAATGGAATAAATTTCAAATTATTAAAGCATTTTACCGATGTTTATGGGGTTAGTTCAATAGTTTATAAAAAATACACATCTATGGGTGTGTTATGTCTTAGAGGTAAATTTAACTAATTTCTTAATAAGAATAAATATTATATTAAATTATGTATAGTGGTTGTAGAAAACATTGTGAAAATATAGACACACACTTAGTTCTTTTGGAAGAATAAATAATTAAAGGATGGTAGATTAGAGGTTTTATTCTCGATATCGATCTTGTATGAAAAAAGTTATGTTACTAATATTAGTAAAAACCAAATTCAGAACTAATTAATGAATCAAACAAATATAAAATAAAATTAATTTCAAAGAAAATATGGATCAAGTATTTATAAAGTTGGGATAAATATCTACGATGGTTCATGTGGTAGATGTTTCAAAAAAGGTTCCCCAAGACTAGTGATTTAGAAGAATAAGGTATACATTATATTATCACCCCTTAGTTTTACTTGAAGGAATGTAGGGAAATATTTTTTCTCCATGTTATGTATTTGAACTAATATTTTTGATAAGTTGAGGTTATTTTGAAATTACCATATTTAATAATAATCCTTTAGGTTTGTTATAAAAAATATTGGTTGTCCGAGTAAGGATGAAAATTAAAAAATATTGGGGTATATATATGGATATAAGTGAGATGAAATATAAGAGTGATTTTCCTGATTTAGTAATATTAATAATAAAGAATTTATGAAAATTATATTTAATTTAAATTTCTAGTTTATAATGATTTATATAACAATTGGTTAACTGGAATTAAGTGGGATCAATAAAATTCTAAAAAACTGGTATATAGTATCATAGTATGGGATTTCAATTTTATATTTAAATATGTTTTTACCCTTTTTTTTTTCTCATATAGTTTTTCATAAATAAGAAAAGTGAGAATGAATATTGTTTATTAGTGAACAAGTTATCAAAAATCATTATAGAAAATTTTATCATAAAATATAGAGGTGATGTTTTTAATTTATAGACTTTTACCAAAATACCCAAAGTGGGGATTTTTGACTAAATTTTTTTTTATTGTTTGGGTTCTATTTTTAATTAAAATTATGAAAAAATTTATATTAATATAGGTTAAGTATGGATAAGTTTCATGGTGTATGAAAGTGTTATTAAGGATTTGGTTTTTAAAGAAAAATGAGGAATATATTACAAACTATACTAATAGAAAAAAACCATGAGACTTTCCATGGTGAAAGAAGGAAGAGAGTGATCTAATAGTGCAAATGAAGTCATTAGAATACCCCACTATATCTATAATATATTTCAAGGATATATATTGGAAATATCACTAGATAAAACTATGGGAATTTAAAAAAATTATCTTGTAGATGACATGGGTTTGAAATGTATTGTAACAAAACATTATTTAAGGGTTTTCACTGAACGAATACTTAGAGAAAAAAATTAAATACATGGACCTGATAAAACATTCCTTTCAAGAATAATCCATGATTTAGTAAATATGATGAGGGAAAATCTAATGATATATAAATAACAAAAATATCAGGTAGATAAGTATTTTTTATCATTTTTTAAGATTTATTTAATTGTATGAGAAAACTATGTCATGGTGGAATGAAAATATACTTTATTTTGGGTACTTGAAATAATAATTTTGATTCATATCTCACTAATGTATCAAAACATTAAAGTTTCCATTTTATCATTCCATGTAAATTTTAAAATAAAGCATTAAGGATATTTTAATCCCTACAAAAATTTATTGAAGGTTAAAAAATCATGATATATATGGTAATTTTATTTAAAATATATTTCAAACACAATATATGGATATTTAATTTAAAATATATGTTAAACAAAAAACTAATATATGAATACATAAAGGAATAAAATAGGATAATTTAGAGTTTTAGAGAATTACCTAATAGTGAATATTACAATAGTGGATATTCTATCAAGGTATAAATTCATTATATGAATATATATAGTTGTTATTCAATCACAAAGGCTTAATAAGACAATTCTTATCACTTCATCACTACAAAAAGGTATAATATTTCTCTACAAATTAAGATATTAATTATAAATGTAGTGATCAAATTCATGTTGAATATTGTGTTCAATGAGGGATAATTAGTCCATTTGAAACCTTTAGAATCAAGTTTTGATTATATTGATTTTGGTGATATGATAAAGATTCATTAATTCTCTTTTTTATGTATTATCTATATTGGGGGAAACCAGATAAATTTGTTCATTATTTTTCTTTCTTATTTACTTTCATATGAATAGACAATTTTAAATTCATATACATATTTTAACTAATAATATGAATGAGATTTAAAAGGTACTGAAGTATGGAAATGGAATTACTCTAATGCCCTAATTCACATATTAGTATACTTATTTCCCTCATAGTTTAAACTATATCAAATAATTATACAATGAATCTAAGTGTTCAATTATTTAGTGATAACCATTGCATGAATAAATTAACATGAAAATTTCTATATTATTTTCTTTTAAATATGTTTACATGACTAATTTTTATGATGAAATAATATAGATTTTATAAGATTGAAATGATGTTGTGTAAAATTTTATTTCTTATTATTTTGTAATACATTATAATATTTTTACTATATTTTATTACATGATATATGTTAAAGTGATATAGTTAGTGTAATTATAAAATTAATGGGTTAGTCATTAGGGATATTATTATGAGTCTCATAATAAATCAATTAAAACCCAACCCTTAATATTTAATTATTAATTAAAAGGTTGATTAATGGTGATTTAGTTGATCTAAAAAAAATTTTCTAAATGAAATGATAAATTGGGATTTTAATATTGGTGATAATTTTATTATATTGTCTATATATTTATTATTTATAAAATATAGAAGATAAATTTCAAATGAAATTTATTTTCAAGAAATATTTTGTTGTTATATTTTCCCATTAGAATATGAAATTATTTTCATTTTACATGTTGAAGATAATGGTGTTTAATGACCTTGAATGGATATTAGTGTATTAAATACATGGTTAATTTATTTTAAAAAACATGAATTAATCATTATAGATCCATTTAAAATTTAAGTTTAATGTTTTATTTATATCATTTATTTTTTTATGTGATAAAAAATGTGATAAAATTATATTAAACTATAGATTATGTTGTAGATTAAGTTGGTAATAAAATTTTAAAGGGTTAATTGAGTGGGGGTAGTTGAGATATATTAAAAAAACAATTTCTTTTTTTGTTTTTTATCATGGTTTACATGAATATATATCAATATTTTATTTTATTTTAATATTATAGTGTATAATTTATGAGTAATGCCACCATGAAAAAAACCTGAGAAAAGTTCAATGAAGGTTGTTTAGAATTATTTATCCTTTTATTCCTCAATTAAACAAAAATTGATTAGAAACCTTATATAATTACTTTATTATATGGTTAATGTATTAAATTGGATAAATGCCTCTCTGGAAGATTTTACTCGAGATTTCAAATTAGACAATTCTCCAACATTTAAGAAAGATTATCAACTATAATTAAAAACGCATGGTTTGAAAAAATGTAATTTTTTTGTAGTTTTATTATGTTTTCTATGTTTTTTGGGTTAAATAAGTAATGTTCACAATGAATGGTTTTATAAATTAGGAAAATGAAAAGTAAATATCATATGGGATACATTCAAGGGACATTTTCTTAGCCTTCTCATCTAAATTCCTTATAAATGTAAAATAACCAAGAGTTTTTCAAGATCTAAGAGGTTGATCATTTAGTTATATAGTAATCATATCACCTTAAAAATCTATTATACTCCAAGAGAGGTGTAAAAAATTATATTCCAATTATCAATAAATGGTTTTAAATGAGATTATAAAACCAAATACACTTTATATTTATAATGTTTTGTTTACTTACCAGCACTAAATTAGAGATAAGGTATAATTTATTAAATAATAATCTTCAATAGAACCATGAATTTGGGATATTTTTTACCTTTTGTGAACTTTGGGAAAAGTCCCTCGAGTGATAGGAAGTGATAGAGAGATGAATATTGTTTTAGGTGTGGTTTAATTGGGAAGTAAAATATTTGAATGAAATTTATTTATTATTAGTTAAGGATGAATATAGTTTCCTTTTAGTGTGGGGTGGATGAATTAACTAATAATTTTACCTTTATTATTAAGTTATAGTGTCATAAGTGTGGTTTTTGTAGTCAATTTATGTTTTTATGCATAAATCTATAATTTTTACATTTTATTAAGAGATTAAAATGACCATAGATAGTGAATAATAGTCAATAAATACCACACTTATGTAGTTATCGAGTTCAAAATCCATATTTATTTCATGAAAAGGTTTTAAAAATGCATGAGAGTAAGTATTTAGGATATTCCAATCATTATGTAATCATATATATAGAGACTTACTATAATATAGAGTGCCTCAAAATACAAGGTAAAATTATTATAATATTTCAATTAATATAGTTTTATTCAATATGGTATCATGATTTAAATTAATTATATACCATTTATTTTTATACATTACTATTATTAGGCATGTGAATTTTTATCTTGATAAAGAGAATTATTTCCTTTATATTGAAATGAATTAAGGGATTGTAATAGCCTAGATCTTCCGATCAATAAATTTGTGGAAAATATGATATTTGAGGTGTCTGGGGGTAGTTTAGGGTGTTTTAGGACATGTGAGATGTTCTAACAGTGTTTTATTCCAATAGTTTTACAAATTTTTAGTTTTCAAATGGCGTGTCATTCTTGAAGTGTCTTATTCCGACAGTGTGTCGTTTTGGTGATGTGTCATTATGGAGGCATGTCGTTCTAACGACGTCTCATTCTTGTGGCATCTAATTCTAGCGACATATCATTCTAGAATCATCTCATTCTGGAATCATATACTTCTGGAAATGTCTACTTCTGGTGGTTTCTCATTATGGTGGTGTCTCGTTCTGTTGGTATCTCGTTCTGGTGGTGTCTGTTCTGGTGGTCCATTGTCTAGGTGGTGTATCATTCTGGCAGTCTGTCATCCTGGCGGTGCGTCATCCTAGCAGTCTATCGTCCTGGTTGTGTGTCAACCTGGAGACATGCCATTATGGTAGTCTGTCATCCTGGCAGTGTGTTATCCTAGTGGCATGTCATTCTAATAGTCTATCATCATAGAGGTGTGTCATCCTGGCAGTGTTTCATTTCCAACAGTTTTCCAAATTTCCAAAAATTCCCAGTTTTTCTAGTTTTTCCCTTTTTACATCTATTTTTATGAAAAATGATTTCAATTCCATATTTAATGGTTTTTAATTCCATTTCTAAGGCTATCAATCATATCCTAAATTTATTCAATGTTCAGAGGCTTTTAAATGGTCAAAATGTTTCGTTTATTGAGATCCACCTTTAATGGAAATTCAAAACTGTATCTAATACAAAACGTTTGAGACCCAATATTTATAATGTGAAGATCTTTCCTATCCTCCTTTGGAATTTATTTCTCTTGATATGATACGCACCCAATCCCTATTCCCATAGTAGTCATGTAACCTGTTTGTTGCAATTAGTTCTTGTTTCTCTAGAGAGTACCATATGAACCCCCTATTTTTGGTTTAATAAGGTTGTTTCGATCATCATTCTTCCAAGTAGGTTTTTCCTTCATTTCAATTTATGTGTATCATGCAGGATGGATCTATTACTATTAACTCCTATGAAAATAGGTTCAACTTGATTAATAAAGATAATGAATTGGTTTAAATAAAATTTAAAGTGGCGGGGGAATGTGAATTATGATGGTACAGTTTTTCATTGATTTGATTTGATTTGATTTGATATTATGATCATATGGGAGTATTCACTTGATAAAAACCATATCTGTTTGGGCACAATTATGATACAACAACTTCCTTTTCAAATCATCTATTTTTATGATTGAATGGTATCATCATAAATAAATAAATGATCAACCACATATATTCGGTTAATTAAATAGATTCCCCAGGATTTAATGGATTCTGTGATAATAATATTATATAAATAAGTGAAATTGAATAAGTGAACCTTTCCTTTCTAAATATAAAAATGTTCTTTTTTGTGATATATGTTGTGATGTGTGGAATGGATATGGCTTGTGTGTGTGGGATTAATGTAATGTGCAGTAGCTATAATGCTATGTGTGTGGGGGAATTGGATGAGATGTGGTTGTGATGTGGGTTTGTGATTGTTGTTATGGTATAGTGGTGTAGCGGGGCTATGATGGTGGGTGCAGTATGGTTATGTAGCGGGGCTGGGAAACTGTATGTGTCTGTAAAGTGATGTGGATGTGGAAGTTGGGCTATGGTGTTGTGCTTATGCTATATGGTTGGTTTTGTTATATCTACCCAAGTATTAATAGAACTAGTACCCCGCCCGTGCATACGCACGACACTATAAATAAAATCTTATTTTTAAAATTGCATTAATAGTTTGAGAATTTAATAATAAAAATTAATTAAAAATATGTTCAAATTACAACTTTAGTGATATATAATAATGAGAATAATTGAAAAATAAGAACATGTATCATAAATTATATATGAAAAGGAATGAAAAGGAAAAAACATGATTTAAAAAGAAACAAAAAAACATGATGTATCATAAATTATATATGTAAACGAATGAAAAATTATTTTCACAATAAAGAAATAAAAAACATGATGTCTCATACATCCCAAATAAGAAAAAGTAATAATAAACATTGAAACATGAAAATTGAAATTGTGAATGTAACATATTACAGATTGTTTTGAAACCAAGGAGACATAAGAACATGTTTACAGAGAAGTATTTGTTTTCAAATTTTTTGATGAAAAGTGTAACAACAATTACTATTTTTAAGAGTTTCTAAGTTTATTTTATGTTTTACTGACAAAAGGATGGCATGCTAAATGCCAAATCAGCATTTTTAGAACTATATGGCTTCAAAAACCACTCTACACCGTTGCTTATCAGACTTCATATTTAGCCATTAATTCTCGCTGACCAATAAATGACTCTTAATTAAATCTCTGCATACTTCCCCTACCTTACTCCCCAGCCTAAAAATAGAAACAAAAAAACAGTAATGAAGCTCATGAAACATTTATTTTATGATGATAAGTGAACTCAGACTAACAATTGATGGCAGTGCAGTTAATCAAACTAAGGAATGGCTCTCTGAATGATAAAATTAGAACAAAAAAAAAAGGGATTGATGAGAAAACTCAAAATGCACTGTATGAGAGCATTTACACATCCCAGCTGTGAAATAAAAAGCCCAAGAATGTGTATAGAGAGGACTAAAATGTATCAGGAAATCATTGAATGCATGTAGTTCTACCCAATGTAGGAAAATTGACTAAGCTTTCTCGACAGTTTTGGGCCACCAGTTTAGGCATTTAGTAGCAAAAACATCACATATTTCCTTAGCATACATGTGGAATAAGAAAAAAAATTAAATTCAAACCCAGAATAAACATGAAGATAGTCTTTTGCAATGAAAATAGTCACTGGAGGCATTTTTGCACACCTGCAATCAGAATGAACACTTTTGGATGTTGGTTAACAGAAAAGTCGTTCTTTGTAGCAGTGAAATATAGCTGATAAAAAAGAAATAGGGAAATATGATCACTGTATAGTCCTACTCATAATAAGAGATTAGTATTTATAAAAGTTATAACAAATAATAATGTTGAATAAAAAGTGAAAGATAAGTCAAACATAAGACATATTGTAATAATTAAACATAGAAATGTGAAAATGAATGAATCATATGGTAACATTAGAAAACCAACTAATCAAAAACTGATGAAAACCTGCCAGGAACATGGAAAAAATCAAATACAATGAACCGTCCAGTATAAAACAATGTCCAGCATGAAAAACCCAAGTTAAGTAAGCTACATGAAAACATCCAGCAGCAAAAAAATCAATCATGAAACAATATCTAGCATGACAATCTCAAGTTAGGCGATTTGGTGGAAAACATCAAGTATGAAAAAAATCCAACATAAACTTCCACCATCAAGAACCTACAACATAAAAAAAAACGTCCAGCATTATCCTCCTCCAAGATGAGTAACTTCTAGCATGATGATAAACTTTCAACATGAAAAACTGATACAAAATCATCCACCATGAAAACTGTCCAGCATGACAAGAAAACCGTTCAACATGAAAAAACATCCTGCATGAAAAACATCCAGTATGAAAACTGATAAACCTGTAGAAAACTTATACTAAAATGTCCATCATGAGAAATCACAAATACATCAGTCTTTAGAACAGACCATAGTAGAAATAATACTAAACAACATGCAGATTTTAGTACTAAGAATGAATCCAGAAACTTATAACATGTATAAAAAATGTTGAACAACATGTACAGATTAGAACATGTAGAAAAAATGCATAAAAAATTATACCACAGTGGAGTTATATGTTTTCAAATAGTTAATGTAAAATCTGACAAAGAATAGTGCAGTTGGATAGGTACATGTAAATATTAGAACATGTATAAATAATGCTGAACAACATGCAGATTTTAGTACTAAGAATGAATGTAGAAACTTATAACATGTATAAAAAATACAACTGAAAAATGGAGGTGTAATAGATTTTATGTACATAAGAACTATTGAAATAAAATCTAGGTAAATAGGAATCTGTGCAGTGGATATGATATACATATGTCAAACTAAAAAAAAGTGGGAAAAACCATTGGAATAAAATCTAGGTTAACTCAAATGTACATTGCTGTGTGTAACTAAAAGTAGTCTCTATTGCTTCCAACACCAGAAAAAAATTACATAGTTTAAAAAAAAGTAATTCTATTAGTTTAAAAATACCTTAAAACATATTAAACACATAACCTGATGATTTTTCAGTGATATAAATGAAGCAGACATCGAAGGCCGCACCCTGATCATCCATTCAGTCAATACTTGAGCTCTCTGTATATTATATGTCATATTTCTAATCTGTTTATTTGATCTATTCTGGGCTGAAAATTCTTCAGCAAGTTGGAAAGGAACAACCCCTCATTCAGTGTACCTTTCAACCAAAGCAAGAGGAGGGATGGGATCATGGGATGAGATATGAATAAAAAAAATAGAGAAACATTTATATGAATATTTCCTCATCACAAGAACTTTCTAGAATGATAACGTACCTGCTAATCAAGGCTTCAGTACATATATTTAGGTTGTAAGCTTCTTTTTTGGAAAATTTATCATAGTAGAAACAATTATAGTTATTAATATGCAATCACATAAATGAAAAAACAAAGGGAAAATGTTTATAATAAGTCTTAGTAGTAACAATTAAACACAACCAAAATATATACAGTTCTCACAGATGAGTAAATTTTTTTGTAGGAATGAACTATTTGGTTAAGCCATAATGAAATATTACAACAACATTATATGGAGGACATGTAAGATTTTTTGAACTATTATTGTACATGTTATGTTCAGTAACTGTACAATATGGTTTAGTAGTAATGCAAAAATACAACAAAATGAATAGGAAAGTTTAGGCCCGCTGCGGACAGAATGAATTGAAATAGATTATAAAACTAGGAAATAAAACATCATAGAGGAAACAATCAAATATTTATGGAAACTAAATAAAAATTGTTTGTAATAGGAAACCATTACCATCAAAACTTCACAATGGGGAAAATCTATTCATGTAGTAAAAGTGTAGGCCCGGTGGGGACTAAAACTTGAAGCGGAAAACCTAAATGGATAGGTGACAAAAAATACAACTGAAAAATGTCAGTACAAAAAAAAGATATTTTCAGTCCCCAGCATTATTTAAACCATACTTGAAAATTATAAAAACTTTTTGATGAATTATAAACTAAAACAAAATTATACATTATAAAATTTAAGGTACATATACAACATGTTAACATATATGATAAAATTGTTGGTTGCATGAGAAGGGGTTGACTGCAATACTATAAAACATAGGTGTGATCTTATTATAATCTTTTCCTAAATCTTTGAGGCTAATATAGAGTCAATGCAGTATAAATAAATTATTGATAACTAACATTATAGGACAACTGGTGTGTCTGAAATAAATTAAGTACCAGTTAAAATGTCTCATTATATCCCAAAGAATAATCAATTCACATTAATGTGTGCGGATCTGTTACAGATGTTAACATAGTGGTAGAATTGTTATGGGGGTACACATTTCAATGCAGGTCGTATGGGTTCTATTTTGGATCAAAAGGTTAAATATTTCTGAATCAAACTAAATATTGGTATTACTAATCCAATACAAACCACTCCTAAGATGCAATTAAACTAGTGACGGTGTATTCCTTGTCAATGAAATTTTAGTGAAATGTATTAGAAGCCTTCATATTTAAGTGAAATCAAATAATGAACAAAAATAAGCTTGCATATTTAAGTGAAATATGGGTCTGCATATTCAAATATAAGCCTACATATTAAATATAATAAAGTACAAATACATGACTGCATATTTAGTAAGCTTGCATATTCAATAAGACTGCATTTTCAATAATCCTATATATTCAAATATAAGACTACATAATTAAGCATGCATATTCAATATAAGTTTGCATATCTAATAATCAACAAATATAACCCTTCATATTCAATATAATAATGAAGAATTTATATTAACCAGTTACTACATGTACACACAAATGGACAATCAATGGGAAAAGGTGGATTCAAAATGAAATCATAATATAAGTAGACTTATATAATAAAAACATCGCTGTCTTTATTACATAGATTCATTCAAAAATAGAGAACAATATAGAATAAGAATGATAAAATAAAACAATTTATAAAAACATTAAAACATACCAGCAGGAAGACTAATCTTGTTACATGAAATAGAATAGAATGAATATGATTGTAAAATTTTACAAAACTGGTCAACAACTACAATCAAATAAATCGTTGCATCAATGAAAAATTACCTTGGATCTTTGTTATCATTGTAGTCAACAACTGGAGATGGTGATTAAGAAACCTAAATTAAAGAAGACATGTAACCACATTTAGAAATATTACAATGATCATGAAACATACAAAGAAATCCTACTACAATGATCATGCAACCTCTGAAAACATGGTTGAAGGAATAAACATGTATAATGGTGAAGCAAAGTGAATCTGCTATAGGTGAAGAAGACCTCCAGAAAGTCAGATTAACCATTGGAAAAGAAAATTGAAATAAATATGCCAAGAAATATTGAAGAGGATGAGGATGAGTAATGTTAGGTTAGGTTGACCTTCGTCGAATCCACCCGGTAGGAAGAAACCCTTATATGGAGGTAAGAGTAGACATGTCATCGGGCACCGAATGATGTCGCGGGAGTTGCGACTAAAAATGGAAGACTGTGTCATAGATATCTTACGAAGCAGCCCGGTAGCTTGAAACCCTAAATCGAATTGCAAGAGGGCAGAGCATGCGTCTGGGAATACCAGATGCCGTCGGCGGAGGTGTGAACATAGAGCGGTGGTTCCGGAGACGGTGGTGCTTGAGGCGGTGGTGCCGGAGGTGGAGGAGTCCAGAATATATGTATCCGACGAAGAAGATGACGTTTTCACCTGGGTTTCCCACAAGGTGATCTTGCTGAGTCACATATCGATGAAAGAGTCGCTCAGATTCTTGGAAAGGAAGGATGAATTTCTAACAGTGGAGCCGGTGAAGGCGCAATTGCTTTCGGTCGGTCTTGAAGATAGTGGAGCGTACGATGCGCATGGAGCGGCCGGCCGGCGTCAGAGCTTTGGATCTCTGAATCGACAGTGGGGTGTAGAGAGTGCACCTAGAAGCTTGGTCGTCGACACCGGTGAAGGTATGCGGGAGGAGATGAATATATTAGAGGAGTAATGAAACCCTATTTGCGGCTGGAGAAGCAGGGTTAGAAGGTGAGGTGATAGGAAAGCTACGGGCGGGGAGGAAAGAAAGAGAAGATAGGGCGCGAGGGTGTGGGGGTATAATTGGGATTGAGTTAGTATATTATGTTACATGGTAAAATGTGGAGCCAACACATCAGCTAGGAAGTACCCAAGTTTAGTATATATAGTGGATTAATACTGCATGTTAGTAATTTCAAATGGGAATGTATAATGAAAAAATTGATGATGGGCTATGTTGTTCAACTGTTTAATGTTTATATGTAAACTAATAGGTCAAGAATATGAAATAAGATGTATTTATAAACGAAATGGGTTTTTTTGATGAATACTGATTACATAAATTAAAGAGGCTGTTATAGTGGATTTTTTATAAACATAGACTCTAGAAATTTGATTAAAGACAAAAATATGAATTATGCCTCCTATTTTGATTGTGTGATTTTATGCATCAAGAGGTGGCAGTGATTGTGTAGATTCTATGATATTGTTAGTTCTTATTGTAAATCCATAGGATGAGATTTTGTGCTGTAAATCTCTCTCTATATACACTTGTATTTACTTGTGATTTATATACACACCACATATTTATTACTATGTTCCGAACACCCACATTGCCACGTGAGGGGTGTCTTTCCCAAACATCTATGTGGGAGTATGGATGGATGGCCACCTGCTCTTCCATGTCCCCTCTTCTAGGAAAGGTAGGTATTGCACATTCTATAATGGATGTAGGTCTTTTAGTGCATTAGATGGTGGATTTGAAGTGATGTCCTGGGTGTCTTCGGGATGAGTTATGATGTGATTCCCTTTGTGTCTTTGGGTTGCATTGTGATTTGATGTCCCAGGTGTCTTCAGGATGAGATGTACTGTGTTGTGAGTCCCAGGTGTGTGTGGGTGGGATGTTTTGTGAGCCCTAAGTGCATGTGGGTGGGATGTATTATGAGGCCCAAGTGTGTGTGTGTGGGGGGGGGGTGGGATGTGTTGTGAGGCCCAAGTGTGTGTGGGCAATATTTGTTGTGAGGCCTAGGTGTGTGCAGGTGGGATGTGATGTGGTATATTCAGAAGTGTTAGGACCACCAAGATGTTTTCCATTGGGGAGAGAGTGGCTAATCAGTGGGAAATTGGTGCGGGTTACTCTATCATCAGTGTGCTTCATATTGTATATTATTGTACTTGAACGTGTTACTTGGTGAGTGAGTCTTGGTGAGGTTGTGGTTTTGGTTAGTATACCTATTTAGGTATTGTTTGGTTCTACTATTTTCACAAGGGTGCATTTGCATGCTCTTTTCACATGTGCATAAGAGACTTTGGTTTTTACTATTTAGTATAATTTTATTCTCACCATAATTATATAATTTTTTTTTCAGGTTTCCAGGAGGACTTTGTAGACCGTGCTTGAAATTTCTAGTTTGAACCTTCAGAGTTGTTGTTGTGTCACTGCCTTGTCTTTTTTTCTTTTGGTATTTCATTTGGAGACTTTTATATGCATCAGTTTTGATTTAAACATGCATTGTAGGATTGTTTGAATTTATTTTATATATTTCATGGATTTGATTATGGTTGATACATCCTATATCTAGATCTTGTTTTATTTTAAAGGGAAATGCCTTCCATATTGTGAGACCGTTATACCCTCTGCTCTTGTCACCAACCTGAGGCCTACTGGAGGAGAGACTTAGGGATCATTATCTCCCTTTATTCATTTCCATCTTAGGGGGGTATCTTTGGAGAGAGGGGGTCATGACAGAATGGTATCAGAGGATGGTGTTTGAGAGATAGGGTGGAGTTCTGAGTTAGGCACAGTGAGGAATACATGGGATGGTAGAGAAACTATGTCAGTTGACCTTAGTTCATGACATAGGTTAGGGAGACTGACCAAGAAATGGAAATTTAGGTCCCCCATGATACAGTTCAATGAATTTGAGCCTACCAAATGACCAAGTGAGGCATCATTGCTTGTAGGGTAGAGACCTAGGAGAGGTACATACATCATGATGACCAGTGTTATTATTTGAATTGGTTGAACTTGCAAAATTAAAATAAATTAAATTAATCATGAAATTTTGTGTGTATTTCTCTGACTTTTCCCATGCTTATTACTAATAAAATTTTATTATTTTCTAAATTATTCATTTTACCAAAAGGAAGGAGTAATGTGACGGTTAAATAGCTTGAATTGTTTGTTTTTAAACCTTATTTAGGGTTTAATGTGTTGTTTCCTTTCCTATTATAGCATAATTCATAGTAAATTGGAAATTTTATTCCTTTTTTATAAATGTATAACATTACATCTAGTTTTTCTAATGTTTTCAATTGTTAGAGAAGCATTCTTAGTGTATCTTGTTGTGATCAATTATTTAATTTTGAAAACCCTTATAAATAATGCTACATAGAAGTATATTTCACACTAGCATGATAAAATATGTAATTTTGAAACCATTTTTATAAGTATTCTAGTTTCCATGTGAGTTAATATGTCCTTTATTACTTTCTAATTGTATTTTTTATGAAGCACGTTACCTTGAAGTAGATTACACACTAGCATGATAAAATATAATATTTTTAAACCATGATTAAATGTATTATGGTTCCCATGTGAGTTAATATTCCCTAAATTTCTTTACATTTGTAATTTACCATAACCATGTGTTTTTTAATTGTTGTAAAATGTGGCTTAGACATTTAAATTCTGAAATTCCTTGAAGTATCATTCTTAATTATTGATAATTCCTTATAATTTGGAAACATTGACAAGAATAACTTTCTCTTTATGTTTTATTGATTGTGTTTCTATATTAATGATATAACTATATGTTTTAATCAGGTGTTAAAGTATAAATTATTGTGACATTTATTTATAAACTATGAAAAATGATAAACACACTTTTTGGTAACTTGTTGAGACTTAAAATTGTTTAAATTATTAAACTTATTATTTTTAACTAATAATAATTTTAGTGTTGAAATAACTTTTCCTCACATGATAAGTCATGATTATTTTGTTATGGGAAGCATTCCTAATGTTGAAACCATTGTGCTGTAACTAGGTAAATTATAGCATGTTAAAATTGTCCATGCATCATGTTTAATATGCTGTATTTAAATATGGAATCAGAATCATGTTATCATTATTTCATTATAAAAGAATATTTTCATGAATAATGAAGTGATTAAAGAATGTTTATCTTGAGCATGATAAAGCATGAGATATAATAATCCAATATGTGTAGTTTTAATTTTGTTTTCAGAAAGCATGTTTTCTGGATCCATGAAATGATTAAATAATTTTTAGTTTTAGAATGATAAAGCATGAAACATAGTAATACCACATGTGTAGTTTTAATTTTTTTGTAGAAATAATATTTTTCTTTGATGATTATAAAATCATATTGTTCATGTAATGTATTTTTTGAATTGAACATAAGAACATCACATGTAGAATTTTCCAAATGAAGTTGGAAGTGTATTTCCTTGATAATAATATGAACCCAAAATGTCTTGTTTAACCATATTAAATATGGTGTGTGATATAACATGTTCACAATTTTTTCTTTAACTTGGATGCATGTTAGATCCATTTAACCGCAATACATGATGTTTCATAAGAAATAACCAGGAAATATTGAGTGTTTTTTGAGGTTGCATTGTTATCATTGCATTTATGTGTTAATATGAATTTATGAAAATAACAGCTTTTGGAAACATTGGTTGTGCTATAATTGTTATAGATTATGATACCCTTGATATTAATTCTTGTTTAATATCACCATTCCTTAAAATGATAATAACTTATATATTGATAATTAAATGATTCCCCAGATTTTTTTAAAAAATCATGTGAAAGTACTCATGATAAATAATGACATGAATTAATATAAGCCCCAGGATAATTATGAAAGATGCTATGTGTTGTTGTTATGTGTGATTTTTCTTGTTGTGATTACATATGTGACATGTTATTTGAAACTTAAATCATTTGAAGAGGGGGAAACCTGATCCTTAATTGAGATGCGTTATAAATTGACACGATTGAAACTGTGCAGGCAAGTTAGTGTCAGCCAAAGTTTATAATATCTCAAAATGGGAAAGGGGATTCCTTGATTTTTTTGTTTGAGGATTTATGTGTGATTATAATGGTGATATTTGGTTGGATAAATTTTTAGGATAAGGTGGTAATAGTTTTTATGTAAAAGGGTGGTTTTCTATGGATGATAAGTTGGTGTGGTGATGTGGCTGTATAGAATGTCTGGTGATCTTTTTCATTGGATTATAAGTTTGTCCAGTGGTTGTGTTGTGTAGTGATGGTGATGTGTGGTGGCATAGATGTGTGTTTTTTGTGGTGAGATGACTTGTGTTTTTTTGTAGTGTGATTATGTTGATGGAATACCTCACCACCCACAAAAGGTTAATCACTTAAAGTTGGTAATAAAATAAACTTTTCATTTTGGAAATCATAAAATCAATAAAAATGGGATTGACACCCATGCATAAATCTTTTTATAAAGTAAGTATTGATAATTTTTGAATACCACCATTCTGGTTTGGTTTTTTGTGTTTTATATTATATTGATGGAATGTGTTATGACCTCAAACATATAAAGATTGGGAAAACTTTTCCCAACATCAAGACGTGTTATATTACAACACATTCTAAAACTATGCTGGTGAGTTAGTACTACCCAAAGTGGACAATATCATAGTGTGGTGGATGTGTTACATTGTTTTTTTTGCTTGTGGTATCTCTATCCATTTTAATATAAGTGTTCATGTTGGTAGAAGAATGTTTTTAGAAACTATTGCAATAAATGAAATGCACCTGTGAAAAATATAAATTGGAATGTTAAACCCTTTACTATTTATACATAAGTATGTTCCTAGAAATTAATGTCTTGATGAAAAAAATATAAGAATTTTAGACTTGGATAAGGTGGTTTGTTTAGAAACTCATGTCATATTTGTGATGCATTCCATATGTTAATTTGAATTTTATAAATTTTATGTTAATCTGTGTTAATATTAACTTGGTAAAGAGAATGATATAGTTCTATTAGTAGAACAAAATAAATTTTTTGAAAGCATGAAACCTTATAATTTATTTAAGTTGTCTTGGGAAACATGTTGATGAAAAAGAGGTTTTAAAAAATTTGTTGAAGGTGTTTTCACAATGAGTATTTTGATAAATACCATGCTATAAAAAGGATTCAATAATGGGTTTTGACTCAAAGTGGGTTTCATAGCTTATGGATTTTGTTTTAGCTTTTTCATGGAAATGATTTAAAAGGAATGTTTTCAAACTTTACATGCTTCAAAATAAAATATTTAGATACATTTCTAAAAAGTAATAGATCATTTGAAACATAATTCTTAGATTTTAAAATCCTTCACTGATATTAATTAATAAATTTTTTAATCAAGAATGCTAATATGATTTTTTCATGATATGTTAAGAATAATATGTTATAAATATTTTTAATTTAAATTTTATGGATTAGAAAATGAGGATAACTCAATTATAGATATTCTTATAATGTCATGTCTTATTGGTTTTGTTGAAGTAAAAAGGTATATCAATGTTTTCTATTATCTGAAATCTAATCCTTATATTCAAAATAATATGAAGAAATTATTTTTGAATGTTTTCCCTTCCTTGGTGTTAATATTTTTGTTTGATTGTTATACATTCATACTAGATTTGTTAAACCTATCTACATGACTGTGTCCCTATTTGAGATGTATCTTCTCTAAGAGCTAGTTTTAGAGTGGTTTTTGTGTCCCAAACATATTGAAATCCTTAAGAGGTATCTCAAGGGATGGTTTTCTGAACATTCACTCTCTTTCCTTTCATGGTTGTTTTGTTTCTTAAGGACAAATATTATTTTGAGAGGTATCTAATGTAAAGGTATATATAATCCTTGAACCTTCCTTATCATTATAGGGTGTCTTTACTGATTACTGTGTTTGGGGAAGTTTTGTTTTTTCAGATGTTATGGTAGTTCTGGATAATAGGCTTAGTTGATGGTAGGGTTTTTAGTGTAATGATATCGTTGAGAGGTATCTTTAGGCTGGGATGGTTTTGAATTATTGAAGGTGAGAATAGTTTGATAGGTAATTGATGTAATTTACTAAACATTTTTATCCATTAATTTGTGTAAAATATGATGATTGAGGTGTTTGAGGGTAGTCTGGGGAGTTTTTGGGACATGTGAGATGTTCTAAAAGTATTTCATTATAACAATTTCCAAATTTAAAATTTTCCAATAGCATTTCATTTTAGTGAAATATTATTACGATGGTGTCTCATTCTAGCAGTGTGTCATTTTGGCAGTGTGTTGTTCTAGGGGTATCTAATTCTGGAGACATCTTCTTCTGGTAGCGCCTCCTTCTAGAAGCGTCTCATTCTAGAGGAATCTCATTCTGGAGGCATCTCATTCTAGTGGCATCTCATTATAGAGGTGTCTCATTTTGGAGGCATCTCATTGTGGAAACATCTCATTCTAGTGTCATATTATTCTGGTGGTGTCTCATTCTGGTGGTGTGTCATTCTGATAGCGTCTCCTTCTAGAAACATCTTGTTCTAGCAACGTCTCATTCTGGCATCATCTATTTCTGGTGGAATCTCATCCTGGAGGCATATCATTCTAGTGTCATCTCGTTCTAGTAGCATCTCATTCTGGAAGCATCTCATTCTAGCGGCATCTCATTCTGGTGGAATCTCATTCTGGAGACATCTCATTCTGGATATGTCTCGTTTTGGTGAAGTCTCATTCTGGGGGAATCTCATTTTAGTAGCATCTCATTCTGGCAACATCTCATTTTGGTGGTTTATCATCTGGGTAGTGTTTCATCCTAGTGGTGTGTCAATCTGGTGGTCATTCATTCTGGAGGAGTGTCATTCTGGTAGCCTGTCATCCTGTCGGTGTGTCATCCTAGCAGTGTGTCATCCTGGAGGTGTATCATCCAGGTAGTGTTTCATTCTGATGGTCTGTCATCCTAGTGGTGTGTCATGCTGGTGGTGTGTCATTTCGAATAGTTTTCCAAATTTCCATAATTTTCCAGTTTTTCCCTTTTTACATCTATTTTGATGGAAAATGAGTTCAATTCCATATTTAATGGGTTTTAATGTCGTTTTAAAGTCTATCAATCATATCCTAAATCTGTCTAATGTACGCAGGATTTTAAATGGTTAAACCATGTGGTTTATTGAGATATACCTTTAATGGAAATTCAAAACCATATCTAATCCCGAATGTTTGAGATTCAATATTTATAAAGAGAAGATCTTTTCTATCCTCCTTTGGACATGATTTCTCTTGATACATGATGTAATCAATTACTCTTCCCATTGGAGTCATGTAATCTAGTTTCTTCAATTGGTTCATGTTTCTCTAGAGAGTTTCCTTCCATACACATGCCCCTATTTTTGGTGCAATAAGGCTGTGTCGATCGTCATTCTTCTAAGTAGGTGTTTCCTTCATTTCTCTTTATGTGTATCATGTAGGGTGGGTCTATTGCTGTTAACCCTTGTGAATATGGTTTCAACCGGATTAAGAAAGACACGAAATTGGTTTAAATAGAATTTAAAGGGGCATGGGAATGTTAATTATGGTGGTATAGTTTCTAGTTGATTTTATTTGATTAGATTTCATATTATGATCATATGGGTCTATTCCCTTGATAAAAACCATGTATGTTTATGGCACGATTATGCTACAACAACTTCCTTTTGAAATCCTCTATTTTTGTGATTGAATGGTATTATTATAAATAAATAAACGATCAACCACATATATACAATTAATTAAATGGATTCCCCAAGATTCAATGGATTTTGTGATAACACCCTTAGATAAAGAAATGAAATTGAATAAGATCCCCTTTCATTTCTAAATCTTAAAATGTGATGTGTTGTGATATATGTTGTGATGTGTGGAATGGTTGTGGTTTGTGTGTGTGGGATTTATATAATGTTAAGTTTCTATAATGTTATATGTATGGGGGAAGTGGATGAGATATGGTTGTTCTGTGGGGTTGTGATTGTTGTTATGGTACAGTGGCGCAACAGGTCTGCGAGGGTGGGTGTGGTATGGTTATGGAACGGGACTATGAAACTAGATGTGGCTGTAAAGTGATTTGGATATGGAAGTTGGGATGTGGTGTTGTGCTTATTCTGTGTGGTTGGTTATGTTACATCTACTCAAGTATTAATGTAATTAATATTGAATGTTAGTAATTTCAAATGGACATGTTTAATGAGGAAATTCATGATGGGTTGTGTTGTTTAATTGATTAATGGTTATATGTAAACTAATGGCTCAGAAAGATGAAATAAGATGTCTTTATAAATGAAATGGGGTTTTGAATAATTTTGATTACATAAATTAAAGAGGACATTAAAGTGTAATTTTTTGATAAATAGAGACTCTATAAATTTTATTAAAAGATAAAATATGAATTATGTCTTTGGTTTGGATTATGTGATTTTATGCATCTAGAGGTGGCAGTGATTGTATAGATTATGTGAGATGGTTAGTTCTTGTTGTAAATCCATAGGATGGGCTGGTGTGCTATAACTCTATATGTATATTCACTTGTACTTCTTGGTGATTTCTACATGCACCCTACCCACATTGAGAACTATATGCCAAACACCCACATCGTCACACAAGGGGTATCTTTCCCAAAAATCCTGATGGGAGGATGGATGGATGGCCACCCTCTCTCCTATGTTTCCTCTTCCAAGCAAGGTAGGTATTGCACATGATGTGATGGATGAAGGTCTATTAGTGAATTAGATGGTGGATGTGATGTGATGTCCCATGTGTCTTCAGGATGAGTTATGATGTGATGTCCTAGGTGTCTTCAGGATGAGTTGTGATGTGATGTACCTGGTGTCTTCGGGATGAGATGTGTTGTGTTGTGAGGCCCAGGTGTGTGTGGGTGGGATGTGTTGTGAGGCCCAGGTGTGTGCAGGAGAGATGTGTTAGGAGGACCAGGTGTGTGGGTGCATGATTTTTTGCGAGGCCCAGGTGTGTGTGGGTGGGATGTGATGTGGTATATTCAGAAGATGTGTGATCGCTAGGACGTTTTCTGTTGGAGAGATAGTGACTAATCAGTGGTAAAGTGGTGTGGAGTACCCTATCATCGATGTGATTTATATTATATATTATTTTACTTGGATGAGTTATTTGGTGAGTGAGGCTTGGTGAGGTTGAGGTTTTGGTTTGTATACCATTTTAGGTGTTGTTTGTTTCTACTACTTTCACACGAGTGCATTAGTATTCTCTTTTCACATGTGCACAAGAGACTTCGGTTTTTCCTACTGAGTATACATGTATTATCACCTTATGTATATAAAAACTACTTTTAGGTTTCTAGGAGGACTTTGTGGACCATGCTTTACATTTCTAGTTTGGACCTTCAGAGCTATTGATCCGTCATTACCTTAGCTTTTGTTTCTTTTGGTATTTTATTTGGAAACTTTTATATATATCATTTTTTATTTAAACATGCATTGTTGGATGGTTTGGATTTATTTTATATATTTTATAGAGTTGATTATGTTTGATCCATCCTATCTCCCAATATTATTTTATTTTAAAGGTCAATGCCTCCCATATTGTGAGATCTTTATACCCTCAGTGCTAGTCTCCAACCCAAGGCCTACTAGAGGTGGTACTTAGGGGTAATTATCTCCCTTTCTTCATTGACAACCCAAGAGGGGTATCTTTGGAGGGAGAGGGTTATAATACAGATGAAGGTAAAAAATTAGGCAACTATTGTAAAATGTAGTCAAGGGTCCTTGATGGTTGTTTCTAACATGTGTTATGGTTATATAAGCTTATTTTTTTATGGGAATGTGAAAAATAAATTATATAATTTAGAATAAAGAGAGTATTTGAATACATAAATGTGAGATAACTGTAAAAAAAGTGAGAAGTAAAATCATGTGCATGTGGGGTGGAAGACCAGTCTCGGAGCTATATAAGGGAGCATGTTGGAGATATGGGATATATATCACATTAAGACCTTTGAGTTTTTTTGTTGGGTTTGAGAGAGGTATGACATTTACATCCTAGAAAATCCTTGTATGGCCCATGATAGAGCATTATGCATCCTTTGGTGCACCTCATTTTATACTAGAGACCATTTAGTAGCAGAAAGGGTCTAATAAAACTATATGGGGAGACCATATTGTATGTATTATAGCTAAAAATAATAACTAAATAGAAAAATATTCATAATATATAAAAAATTTGAGTATAACATATGGAATTATAGTATAAAATACACCATGGAAAATATGAACCACCATGCAATAATAAATGAAACTCATTTCAGTCATATAATCTTACTTGAAATCATGATTACCCAATATGCCAAGAATATATAGTAAAAGAAAGAAGAGAAAATAAAAAATTATGGAGACCCACTACACTATCCTAGATCTCAATTAAATCCTTGATAAGATATTGTAGACCATTCACTAATACTTGGATTTGTTCCTAGAAAAACTTGCCAACAATATGGTATAAAAGTATACCATGGTTAACATGTAGTGTTTTCACATAACACTCAGTATTATAGTACCAAAAATGTACTAAATAATAACCATTATATATTTTAATGATTGTATTGAATGAGATATAAGTTATAATATTATCATATTCATAACAATAGTATAAATTTTTTTATATTCATGAAGTCACCCACACTGCTGATTCATAACTCCCTTGGATAGTACTAGTTTACAATATTGACATGTACCCATGGAATTTACTTTAAAAATTATCCCCACATAGTAAATACTTCTCAGGGAAACATTTTTTTAATGCACAACCATTAAACACTTATACAAATAAAGGTTTCCACATTTCCCAATCCGTTCAATCAGAAAAAAAACATAGATCATAGGATGATATATCATCCAAACATTCATAATAATCAATCATTTTGTTATAATCACATTCAAATTATACAAATAAATAAATCTCACATTTGGAATCATTCCCAAACTATACATAAGAAACTTTCTCATTTGGAATCATACCCAAATTATACCCTAAAAACCATATTAGTTATCCCCACCTATATACATGAAAATATAACTATTGACATTAGTTATAACTCACACACATGGATGCAACTTTATTTGAATCATATAATACCCATGAATATAGAACTATAATGGTTGGAATCACATTAAACCCATAAAAACATAAATATATTACTTTAAATCACTCATAACTTATACAAAGATTACTATCTTGGTTGTAATCATGCCAAATCCATAGGCATAGAACTATCTCTTTTGCTGTAACACACAACCAATACATATAAAACTATCTCATTTATAGTTACACCAAAAAAATAAAAATATAACTATCTTATTTGGCATCACACCTAACCCATGAACTAAAAATTATCTCGGTTGGAATAATTCCTAACCTATCAATAAAATTATCTGGTTGAGAATCCAACATAATAATGTAAGAACAAAACAGTGGTTGGATGAACATATAGTCTTGGAAATCACATACCATCATTGGATCCATACTCATGTCTATCAATATATCAGATCTCTAATTGTTGGGTTGAATCATCCTTTTTTAATACTTTCCCTAAAAAAACTTGATCACTATATGCATCTCATATCATGAGATACCCATCATCAAAGATCATTGGTAATAAATTAAAAAATCTCAATATCAGGTATATAAATTAGACCCATCTTTGGGTACCCACCTAGATATATATACCTTGAAGTTAATTTCTAGTGTCACTCACAAAAATCCTCAATATTTTATACTAACCCATATAAAACTAATAATTCAATACCAAAAGGGTGAATTATCCCTATAGATCACTACTAACCCAACACATATTCTAATCTGAGGGTAAGGTAGTCTCTAATGACCAACTAAGTAGATCATCCACCCCATAGTGGAATTACCTTTTGATGTATTCAAGTCCACCTAGGGCCAATCTTGATAACCAAACTGAAACTTTTTATTTATCCACCAAGGATAACTTAAATCACATATAAATTCTCAAGTAACTCATTACACGACCCACCTTTAATGAATAACTCTAAAATCTAAATGTGTCATTATGTTACCTTATAAAAAACCTCACTATTCCACTTGATTCATTCTCCAAGTGTAGACACCCCTCAAGGATACCCTCACTATATAAACCAATACCATACCCAAAATGTAGTTACAAAGAAACTAGGAACCCAAGGAAACATGTGTGGGAATAAATAGACTACCCTAGTTAGTACATCATTTTCTATTATAAGCACATTATATCACTCAGTTTCCACTAGATAAAAATAGAACCACTTACCTCCATATTTTTTCGATACAACTCAAGGTTTTATATATAAATAAGGTAATATTTAATTCCAAATTCCTTAAATATGTAATTATCACCTATTTAACCAATATTGACAATTTTTACAGTCCCACACCAATCATTATTCACATCCAAGAGGCACTTAATTTATCCTAAAATAAACTATAATTAATTATAAAACATTTTTAATTAATTATAATAATTCATCCATAATTATTTTAATTTGGAATAATGGGGGTATACCACTCTAAAATAGAGTTATCACACTGAAACTTTGAGAATCATAGTGTGACTTACTCCCTATGAACCTATGAGTCTATATATGATAAAAAAATAAATTCCATTAGTAAATCTATAAATAGTTTCACCCTAAATTAATGAAAGCCAAATAGAAGACTAAGTTGTGGTTTACCTCTAAAGAAATAATGTGAAACCACATGTTTTATTCCTTGAAAAACTCCCCTAGTTGACTAGAATGAAATCATATTAATTTTTATATAACTACACTATAATATTGTTAAATCATAGTCTAAATCCATTGAGGATGTTCCAAAAATGAGAAGAGAATAATTCTATATGAAATCAAATCTAAAGTAAAGAAACACTAACATAATAAATTGAATATTAACTCTTACACACTATGAATTATGGGAGACCAATGATAGAGGATAAGTGAGTCAAGAAATAGATACCCTCCTCTCTCAACTAAATAAGAATGGAAAACATGATTAGGGGTTATAAAAATACCCCCAAATTTAAAAAACTACCACCCACTTAATGTGGGGATAATGAAATCCCACTAAGTGTTAGGTGGAATCCACAAGACATATGGTGGCACAAAAAAAACTCCAAATTCCTCCATTAGACCCCCAATGGAGTTTCTTATAGACAATTCTCAAACACTAGATGTCAAGTGGCCTCATATAGGCTTTCAATAGCCTCTAACTACAACCAACATTGCAATTTCATTTACCCAATTCTAAGAAAAAATCAAATCTTTTCATCTTGAAAATTCACTTAAAAAAATCCATTTTAATCATATCTAACATTCTCACAATAATAACTTCTTAATCCAAATTAAAAACATAAAATTATCCACATTCAGATTTTTTTATGAGAAATTTATTTTCTACAATTCCACCTAAACCCAATAAAGTGATTAATTAAAAAATCCTCACTAAACTGATTCTCATACTACATAATAAAAAAATGAATCTCTAATGATTTATACTAGTTACTAATATCTGATTGAATATCCTATAACTATATAATATTCTTATTATAACATACATGTATTACAACAAAACTATAAAATATTTATTATCTCTATACACCTATAGATCTAGTCTAATCATAAGTTACAAAAATAGATCTAATGATGTGGATTGATAATTTTTTGAGTCACCATACTCAATAACATACATAACAAACCTATCAATTCATGTTTCAATTACTCTATCTATAACTAAATAACCCATACATTAAGGTTTTGAATAAATCCATTTACCATATGATGATGTGACATGTGGATACCATGTTGAGGGGTTACTAGTGCACTTTATAATTTCAAAAACACTCATGGCATAGGATATGGGGTTAACCTCAATGATTTTCCTCCGGAGGAGCATATATGTTCAAAAAAATTATTCTCTTATATTTTTTATATTTTTAAAAAATTTATAATATTATATAAATTAAAAAAAAAGAAATTAAAATTTGGTATTGAAAAATACAATCAAAGTGAGAAAATAAAAGTGAAATAGGTGAATGAAATGAATTTTATGCAATAAAATTTTGCATAAACACAATTAGTCCCTCGGATATTAACTAAATAGTTTCTATTATTATTTATTTATATATTGGTTAGTTTTATGACAACCATTATCTATCTAAATAATGATGTCATATCTCACCCATCATTCCTTATTTGATATAATCATGATAAATCCTCATAAGAATCTCTTCTAACATTAAGTTATATCTTCCATGAGTAGCTATAAAATATTAGATGTCACTAAAATGTACCTGAAAAACTTATTCATTTTCATACCCTACTCTATTAAGATTTATTAATAGATAAAAGGATAAAAAGTGTCCTAAATGATAAATAAGAATAAAACAGAGGGGGAAAAGATAGGCCATCACCTATATCATATCACATTTCTCTTTAAACACAAAGATACATGGAGGGAGGTGATAGAAAATGAAATTTGAAACTCATGAGCAATTTTTAATCTCAATCCCTTATAATAGAGGATAAAATTAGTTTTAAATCACCAGATAAGTGAGTTCATGACCCTGAAGAAGAAGAAAATAACCATATCTAGTAAAATAACAAATCATAATATAAAGAAGAACCCAAATGAAACATTAAAATAAAGAGAAATGTGATAGAAAAAGATAATTATAGAACACGGGGAATGTGGGAAAATAAAAAACATACGAGAGAATGGTGAAAATATGGGAGAAGTATTATGATATAAAACATGAAAAAACATTGAAAATAGGAAATGAATATAAAAATTAACTCAAGAAAAAAATGATTTATCAAGAATAGTGGAGAATCAAAACACAAAAAACTCATTAACAAGATAATTAATAGGAAATAATAGAGAGAAATATTCAAAGAATTGTGATTTAAATATGTATCAGGAATCTATAAAAGGTAATTTTATTTAGATTGAAGAGGTGGTATTCATGATTTCCTTATAGAGGGGATCCTCTGTTACAAAGAGGTATAATCTAAATTTATAGATAAGAAGTGGAATATAATTGATCACTTAAATATCTTAGTAGTAGCCACATAGAATTTACCATTCAACGAACTCAATAAATTCTATATATTCTAAGATTTATCTCTCATTGTTATACTTCCACATTTACTAAGTGGTTTTAATTATTGTTAAAAACCTCCTTTCATTGGACTTGTTAGGGTTGGGCCTTGGAGTTGGTTGAAGGGAATTGTTTTGGGTGGTATTATGGGATTAGATGTTGTGATAAGGTAGAAAATTGAGGTGGGGGTTGGAAGGAAAATGATGTATGAATTTTATAGGTACCTAAATAGGAAGATATGTTTTGGTTGGATTAAAATTGTGGGATTCAATTAGAAATGAGTTTTGTGATGGCTAGCAGATAAAATTGTTAAAAAGGATATAATCTAACTTGGTTTTTAGAAGATAGATAGGTATTCAGTAAGCATAAAAATGATTATAAAGGATGAAGAGGCCCAAAAAGTTTGGGCATTGGGTAGAGTTAAGGTATAATTATGGGCCTTATGATGTTTTTAAGGAATTGGAATGGTTGAGATGGGTAATTGAATCTTTAGAGATGCATAGTTAAGAACATGCTAGGTAAATTGGTTAAGGTGGTGAGGGGTGTGGATTAAGGATAAAATCAAGTTGGGAATTTATGAGTTGAGGGATTGGTAATGAATGTGGAAGTGATATGGTATAGATAATTTCTTATAGAACCTATATAAAAAACATGGTAGGTAGTTTTGAACGTTTCTTAAACAAAATAAACTGGTGTAACTCCATCTCAGAATAGAAAATAGTGATAGAATCGTGAAGCCTTGAAATTTATATTACATGAACCTCATAGTAATTGTATTAACAACCCATAATTTATTTATAGAATCTATAACTATTTAATATGTATGAAAGATGACTAAATTAATTGATAGAACAATAGTTGATGGCATCGGGAAAAAACACTATGAACAAGAATTCAGCCACTGATCTAGACTCCAAAATGATTTCATCTCCTCCACCACCACAAGATGGTCTACATTAGTTGTGATATTTGAACCCATAGTAATGTATCATATCTTCATATTATTATCTCCTCAAAATATCTTACTCATGAACTGATAGAAAACATAACTTCAAGGAAGTTCACTGAGCAACACCTCACAAAGTAGTGTTCATAAACCCCCAATTAGAAGTTGTAGCATCCCGTGTCTTTATAAAAAAACTACATCTCTCCTTATAATGTGATAATAACTATATTTCTATGAAAATGAACCAAAAAATTGAGATATGAGTATAGATTTAATCTATAACATAACCATATAGTGATTCCACAGACAATCCGTGGTCCTAATAGTACTTCCCTAAACCAATTCATATGTAGTAAAAAATTTAAATCATTTTCTATTTTTTAGGAGTAGTGAAACCTCATTTTGGTGTTTTAATGATCTTAGATATATGAATGAACCAACATTAATCCCAACAGTATTTGATCAAGAGACATTAAATATGGAATCTACTTAAATGAGTATGCAAACAAGTCTCTCTAATTGAGAGGTGTATCAAGTATGATTCTACTTATTCGTAGATACTAAGTAGTAAATGAGGATAAAGACAACCCGCCCATTTACTTTGATCTAGTGAACCACTTAAACAAATAAAAAAATATACCTATTAAATAATAGTAATAAATTTCCAAAATCACCCAATTTTTTTAACCAAAACACATTTTAAGGGAAGTAGTAATTCTAACATGACAATCCATCTTCAAATAAAAACACATAATGTTCACACATGTATTTCCCAATTTACTCATTTATTTTAAAAAACACATCATTAATTTCTTGTTTTTTACAAATAGTTCAAAAATATATTTCTTTTAAAGTTCAAACATTTAAACTCAAGTCAAATTTTTAATGAGTTCCAAAATAATAAAAATAATTAAATGATCCTAATTTAATTTAAATAATAACCAATTTTATTTTCAAATTAAAACACAAATGAATTTATAAAATTAAAATAAGAAAATTATTTATTATTAAAACTTGGAATGACATGTTTATTTCATAATTAAATTAAAAAATAATTCAACCAATAATTTAAACCAATTTAAACTAGAAATTCTATTAAATATATTCAATTCAATAAATTTAAATTTCATGTGGGATTTTAATTTAAAATAGTATAAATAAAAAAATTCAATTACTCATTTAAATAGTGTAAAAATCATGGAAAATTTTGTTTTCCTATAATTTATATCAACTTATGGGGGGTATTGTATTCTAAATTTACAAAAGAACATATTATAACGATGAAACCACCCCAAATGTTTTAACCAGAGGTCCCAATATATACCCAGAGTGGGGGTGAATTAGGGGATTTGAAATTTAATTTCAAATCAAGATTTAAAGGATTTTTCCCTATCATTTTCAATTAAACATTGAATCTATTAGAATAATAAAACAATTTCACATTCAAATAAAAAATTTAAAAATCATGGACACTAGAATTTTTACTTAGTTTACTCACACTAGGTTACATCCTAGGAGAACATATGAATAATTTATTGATATTCCTAATAGCCACCACTCTTCTAGTATGTGATTAAAATTTTTAAGAAAATATCACTACTCATATATGGAATATGACATATTCCCATCCGTCACCAACTACTTTCTAAGAGGGTTACATGAAATGAATCTATTGACACATATGTGAAACTCACAAGAATATTAGTAAAAGGAATAACACCAAACAACAAATAGTGTCTCCATGATACCCTCATATTCACCACCAGATCATAATATATATTTAAATTAAACTCTTAATTTTAAATTTTTCTTTAATTTAATAAAAATAAGAGAAAAATCACTTTTAAGATTTATTATTTTCCAATGACATCCAAAAACTTCTCTCTTATCATATAATTTTCAATATATTCTCTATATTTCCTCTAGATTTTTATTTTTGTGAGACTTTTCATCTATATCACTTCAAATAATTTGAATATTAAAAATTAAATTCAAATTCATAACCACCATGAACCTTATCTTCTTAAAATTTTTCAATTATATTATTTCTAGATAAATCTACACCATTGATCTACATTTAAAAAGTTTTTAGTCATCCAAAAATCTAACAAAACATCATTCTAGTGGAAAGTTATTGATTCTAATCAAATTTTCCATTATTTCAATAATTAAATCATGGATACTTTAATTGTGGTGTAATAAGTTGGTTCCTCTATCAGTTTTATTCAACTTGATTCTATATTATAATGTGATGAGATAATTTACAGTTAAATATCTATTTTATTGTTAAATAAATGCGAGAAAGATTTTCACTTCCAAATCATTACATCATAATATCTCTAAACACGGTAAAAAAACTGTATTTTAGTGTGATGAAAACTACCCTAATTAAAAAAAAAACTTATTATGGAGTGACATTTATATTCATAGAATTATATTCCATACCTATTTCAGTTATTCTTATGCAATTTTAGTTTTGGTTATTATTATGAAAGTTTGATTGTAGTGTGAACAAACCATTATGGTGTAACTTACTCTTCAATATTTGTGGTGTAATCTTATTCAAGTTTTGATCATTCTTATATAGCTTCAATTTACATATATGCAAGACCAATTGCAAGGTGACCCTCATATTTTCACTATAATTTATATCCTTATATATAAGTCACCTTCAAAATATACACCAAAAATTTCCACCTTTAAATATTTCTACTACAACCTCAAAGTGACTTTGATTGAAAAAAATACAACATTACAACCTTCAGTTGCAATATTTTACCCCTTCATATTTTGTTTTAAATTCATTCATAAATCCATCACCAAATTTTGAATTACATCATCACTATATTATACTCAATCATTTATATCTACTTACACCCCTGAAAACATGGATTTATGTTTAGTTAATCTCCCTTTTGGATAATTAAATTAAAAGGATATTAATTGCTAGAATTTATCATATAAGAACATCCAAAATGATACTACTTTGATAGACTATTCAAATAATTTAAAACCACAGGATGAAATCCTAATGTTTTCTCATCTCACATGTTTTCATAGCCTAGAAAAGATTCATTAATAAATTCTCTAGGACTATGTTAGTCATATCATGGTTTAGAAAAAATATAAAATGTCAATTCCTATTAATTTTTTCATGATCCCCTCCCTCTAAAGGTACCCCTATTGGGCCAATAATGAAGGAAGAGAGATAATGAACCCCGATTCCTTCCTTCAGTAGTTCCAAAGTCGAAGACAAACACAGTGGGTATGGAAATATCGCATAAATAGAAGGTATTACCCTCTATAATATAGGATCAAGAGATGGGATAAATCAACCACAAGTAAATACATTACATAATATAAAATAAAGTAACCAAAACCATCTCAAAATGAATTTTAAAAGTAAATAATATGAAGATTCTCCAAATAAAGTACCAAAAAATAAATTCGAAGGCTGCGACACCACAAAAAATTCAATGCCTAAGCTAGAAATTTCCACCATGGACCATGAAGTCCTATAGGAATCTGGAAAAATAGTTTGTATATACATAGAGTGAGCATGAAAGTATACTAAGTAGGAATATACACAATGTATCCCATGAATATGTGAAAAGATCATATTAATGAACAAGTGATAAAAAAATAATACCAACAACACATAAAAAACTCAACTAACCAAACCCATCCTTTCCATGGAATGATCACCAAATAATACATTGATTTATCATTGCATAATAAGAAGTATATCAATAAAAGGGTACCCTGAATCGCTTTCCAACTAATTTTCCATTCTCACACCCTAACATCGTATGCCCTGGTTCTCCTATATCTTCAATAGAATCCTTCCCAAAAACATATGGGCCATCACATAACATCTCTCCTAAATACACCTAGGACATTACATCACATATATCCTAAGGAAACATGATCCATCTCATCAAATATTTCTTGAAGACACTTGGGAAATCACATCACACCTCAACCATAGCTATAAACCTAATAGTAGGGTATTGTTAACATGAAGAACATCAACCTCCTTCCCATATCTAATCCTACATGACCCACACCATGAACCACCTTAGCATCTCATCAATAATCACCACTAGTTTAATTTTTACTTTTTTACATCACATCCATACATATCAACACCACTTTGAAGAGAGAGAGGGGAAAAGTGGGTATCCAGACATCCATCTTCACCATTGGGATGTTGTAAAAAACACCCCTAAAACATTTGGTTGTCAACACAATGCGCTCTAAGTGGGTCAAGTGAATATAAATATCACAATGGAAATAAAATGTGTGTGTGTGTATATTTATATGATAACACCCAATCCCAACCTATGGGTTCATAACAAGAGTACCATCTTAACTCATGACATCACTATTAAGCCTCACAAAATCCACCACTTTTTCTCGCACCTTTAAATTAATAACACCACACAAACAATCCATAAATCATATTACATCTTCTTTCTCAAATTAATCCATTTTTATGATTTTCCCACTACCAACCAAATTCATTTATCCAGATGAATTATTTTATATTAATTAAACTTTCAATTTTAAAATAAGCATTCATTATCCAATCCAACCCATGACCAATAAATTTTATCATTAAAAATTTATTCCACTACTACAAGGAAACTAACACAATACTATAGAATGAAAATATAACACATGAAACCCCATCCTCCTCATTCCAACAAGATCCACATTGAAACTATTCCACATCACCACTACTTCATGTCACAACTACTACAAATCAAAACCACATCCACATCAAAACTACCTCATATCACAACCAATTCCCATCAAATCCACACCACACACCACAACCACACATCAAAACCCCATCAAAACCACTTATCACCGATTCACATAACTTATTCCAAATTTAATCATAGGGCTTATCATCACATTCACTTTAGTTTTTAATGACATTATCACACACACCATAATTCCATAAGTGACCAATTCATTAGCTGATTATATGTTTTTAGCCAATTTCATTGAAGGTGATATCAAATAATCACAAAAAAAGTGTTCCAAAAACATGTCAAAAAATACAAAAACAAATCCAAAAATAGATATGATTTTATATAAGAATAAAAAATTTATAATATCAACTACAATGACATCAAAAAGTGGTAAAACATTCATTCCATTTCCATTACCATTTAGTTTCAATTAATCTATTTAATTATCTTCATTAATACAGTGCATAAAATCTTCCCAAAGAAAAAATGAAAGTATAACCCCACTCACATGTAACTACTAGAAAAAAGGAGAATGATCCCTTACCACAGAAGAAGTTTTCGAAACTATTTCACAAGGTTAGAACAAGAGGAATAAAACCTCCAAGAACAATAATAAAGGAAAACACTTAGATCAACCAAGTACACAAGATAAAACATCATACCATTACCAAAACATCACAAAAACCAATGCTTCATTGAAATAAACCCTTCTCAAATGAATAACAAATAGAAAACCATGAGAAGATAAAAGTGTAACTCACATAAAACTACCAAGGATTGATATCCCAAGGTTGGGGTTTAAATCTAATGAAAAGGGGATAAAAGGACTTCTAGAGACACAATTGGGTCACCCAATAAATAATATAAAAGTCCTAAAAAGGTAGGGTTTAAGGGGTTTATGTTTTTATAGGAGGTCTGGAGGACATAAGACCAAGGCGTAACCTACCTCACCATGCTGCAAAACTACTGAAAAAAGGGAGGACTATGTGTAAGGGAAGGGACAACGCCACAACGAGGTTGTTCAAATACATGATCGAGAAACATGTCCATGTCCATGCCATATATCCAAAAAACCAAAGAAGGGAATATGATGAAATTGAGATCACTATGTCGTAGAACCCATCTTCCAAGAGAAAGCCTACACCATATCCCTACTCCACAGTGCAACTACCCAAAGACAATTGAACCACTAAAAGTACTCCTCCTAGAATCTATGTCTTAGAAGCCATATCTATTCTATAGAACACATATTTAAATATAAAGCCTATGTTATATCCCTACGATATAGTTTAGGTATTCCAAAAATGGAAGAACTATATAACTCACCCCATTAGGACTCCACACCATAACCTCTCTCCATGCCTCTACTATGCTAATTTCGATATAACCACAAAAAATACCCCCCATGACTCTACATCATATATAGACTCTCTATATTGTAGTGAAACTCCTGATGTACCAACCCATGATTCCATGCCACAAAATCATTCTTAGCAATATTCTATATCTACAACTTCTCTACTTACTCCCCAACTCCATCGAGACTTCCCTCAAACACCTCCACCACTGGAATTCCCAAAAATTAATGAGTTATAAGGTTTAGACTATTACATCATATAACACTCAAACAATTCTCTTCCTTAAGAATCAAAACCAAACCTAGGAAGGGAAAAAGGAAGGAGGTCCAAATAATTATACTATGAGATACCTCTAAAGGATATCGCTACTTCCCAAATGCAACCACACAATCTCATACCAGCCTCAATACAACTCTCTCACACAAACATCTAAATAACCATTACAACCTCCAAAAATACCTGAAAATGATTACCAAAACCACAAAAATTCATGACCCCATACATATAAATCAAGAAAATCCACTTCCTATACCAAGATATTATCCACTTTGGTAGGAACTAATTTTCCTGCACATTTTTAAAATGTGTCAAAGTATAACATGTCTTGATTAGAAAAGGGTTCACCCCTATTCATATAATTAAAGATCTAATCACACACCAAAATAAAAGTAAATATTACATAACTTAAAATAATAAGGTTCAAGGATCAAATAAATAATAAAAAATAGAATTTTATGTCCATAAATCAACTTCTCCCAATGATCCTAGATATGTACTGGCCACTCCATGAATGTCATTTCATCCTTAATGTAATGACACACCAATTATCATTGTCTTTAGAGTACAACAAGTCATTACTATGCCTTAAGCGACATCCCTAAGGTGCCAAAGGCTGACAATAAATGCCGAAGGGTTTCAAGTACAAGTGGGGGATGATTTACCCTTTAAGAAAAAAACCCATAAACCAACCATAACCAAACATTCACTATATAATGCATGAAAAAATGAAAGACCAATAAACACTTTATTTATATCAAACTACATCAAAGTACACAATAGCGGAAGACCAAACTAAGCATCAAAGTACACAACAGATGAACAACTCAAGACTCTCAAAAGACACTACAACTCCATGATCCACAAGCTCCAAGATCCACAACATCTCCCAAGCATCACCATGAGCCACTAGCAATAAAATGATTTACCTTTACCTGTGTCACGGAACACGACATCTGAAAAATCACCAAAGTTACAAATTAGGGGTGAGTATAAAACTTATTAGGTTTTCCCCAATGACTTACCTACTCACGCCACTAGGATAGAAGAGTGTTAGGACCAATAGGGGCCTACATACCCTGAGAGGGGGGGGGGGTGAATCAGGGTATGGATATTCTTTTTCTAAATTCTTCCTACCCCACCGGATCTTGACCTCTTTATTACAAGGGTCACTTTATTTTCACTTGTGTGTTTATTTTAATCACTTATTTCATTCTTTATCTGATGATGATTCTTTAAATGCAATGCAGGGAAGTAAGCAGGCAGACACAGAGATTTTTACTTGGTTCACCCTCACTGAGATACGTCCAAGGAGCATACGCTGACAAGTTACTGGTCATACCAAATTCCACTATTCTTCACTATATGTGGATACAATGGTTCGGGAAAAGTCACTCTGTCCCCAGCTCACTACCTTTACAAGGTTTAGGGTCAGGTCACTGCTTTCCCAAGGGTCACTCCATATTTCTTTCTCTCTGGCTCACTGCCGATGGAGAGGATCACCTTCTTCCTCTTCCTTTGCTCACTGCTCCGGAAAGGATCCACTCACAATTTATAGACCTGTAGGTCTCTTCATTATCACAAATGAATACATCTTCTCTTGTATGTAGATGCTCTATTGAATCTCAAACTTCACCCGTAGATGAATTTCTGTTTGCACCGAAGGTATCAGGCAATCCCCCAGCTTCTACGCAGCCCTGAATCACTGCCGGAAATCAACCTTACTTGGTTCCCTTCTCCAAGGCGGCGCGCAAGTCTTGGCGTGCAAGTCAACACTGGTGCGCAAGTATTTCTTAACACTTGCGCGACTCAAGATTAAGCTTCTCCAAACTTGTGAGACACACTTATTTTTCTTTCCAAACCACCTTAGGAGTACAACAAATAGATGGCGCGCAACTTCAACAATGGCGCGCAAGTCCCTACTTGTGCGACCACACACCACTTGAATGAATTCCTCACCTGTGCGATGAGAGCTCTGATTTTTCTAAGTATTGAACTCCATAAGAAATGAGGAGTGTTGGTCCAGTATTTATAGGCATTTGAACTACCTGCACGACGGCGCGCAAGTCCCCCTCCGACGCGCAAGTCTCGGCGCGCAACTCAACCTCCCTGGCCTCTGTCGCGCTACTCACTTGCGTGACCAAAACAATACTTGTGCAACCCACCTTCCTTTTCCATATTTTGAAGTTCTGATCCTGAAAAACAATAGGCGCGCAAGTTCCCAAGCCTCCTAAGCACCAGCGCGCAAGCCTCTTCATGGTGCGCAAGTCACTTGCGCTTCCAACTCAATACTTGCGTGACCCTTGTACCTTTGCCATATTTTGATGATATGATCTTGAAAAACATATGGCACACAAGTTTCCAAGTCTTTAAGTACACAGCGCACAAGTCCCTTTTCCAAAACCACTTTTCTTCATTTGTCGATTTTCAGGCCCAAAAATTTGGAAAACACTGGAAAACGGCGCCACCTTGTATCTGTTCTTTTTATGCCACCTCCAGATCATCCATTCCTTTTTCGAAGTTCTTGAATCAAACATGGATCATTGACCACAACTCTTGAACTCGACATGCCACCATGAAATCCCCTTTGTCAAAAAATTTGTATGTCATGGTTTGCATTGTCAACAATTACAACACAGATGTTCACTTTGTCAACAAACACAATCACCTCAAAAAATACTTCAATAATGCCTTGAGGGATTTTTTCCTAACAAAGAGTTAGCCACAATTATATAAAAATAGTTTATATAAAACATTTTCTCAAAAGTATTTTATAACCAAATATAAACAAGTTTCCAAAACCACTCATAACCAAAAGCATCCAAGATCAATTGAAACCAATTTTCCAAAAAGTTATTTTTTTCTAGAAAAATAACCAATCAAGCTTTAGAACCATTTCAAAGAATCCCTTTTTGGAATACCCAACCATTTCACAAACCCGTGAAATAAACCATGCATGCTACGTTATGACAATTCCATACTTATGAGTGGTTTCTTGTCGATGTACCAAGTCGTCACAAGGTAATTGTTTCCCATGTTCCATTATCCCTTTGGCACTGAGCACAAGGTCATCTTTCAACCAAGCCCCATATTTCCCATGTGCCATTAACCCTTTGGAACCAAGCACACGGTCATCTTTCAACCAATCCCCATATATGAATTATGAACACACACCACATATTCCCAAAAATAATGCCAAAACCATACTTTCAATAAAATACCTTTTATTGAAAACAATTTCCATCAAAACCAAGTGTGTTCAACCAATTCAAACCATTTCAATAAAACTGTTCTTTTATTGAAAACCAAAGAATAGACCAATTTTATCAAATCCATTTCAATACCAAACCATTTCAATAAAACAACCTTTTTATTGAAAACCCATCTTTCATAAAACCATTTACAATTCTAGTAATTCTACAATTTAAAATCATCATTTTAAATTCAAGAAGCCAAATCACTTTGCACAACAAATCACCAAGATTTCACAATTTCACTAAAACCATAAATCATCACTAAAGAAGATTTATTCCAAGATTTTCACAATAAATTCCATTCAAATAAACCAATTTGAAACTAATACAATCAATTCTAAAAACAGGAGTCAAGAGTGTAGTCTCCTACCTCACATTTTTTGACAAAAACCACAACGGTCGAAGAACGCTCAAGAAACCCGGGTCGATCTTCCAAAAATCCGCCTTAGATCACTTCTCCTAGAAAGATCAAGACCAAATGTAATCATATTTTGAATCCACACACTTAGATATACCCATAACAGACGTAGATATAAGAAACCTAGAGAAGAGGAGAAGTGGATCTAAGTAGATCTAAGAAACCGATCAAGAACGATGAAGAACGATCACATACCACAAGAATCCGGCTTCGATTCGCCAAGAGAAGCCTTCAGATTGCCTCCAAAATGATGGGAGAACCCTCCTTGACTTTAGAAGAATCAAAATCCCGAGTTAGGGCCACTTAGGAGCTTAAAAGAGGCATTTAGAGAAAAAAATGCGTGAGATCCACAATTTAAGGATATCATTTAAGTTCCCGCATAGTTAGTTTGCACGATTTGACAAACTGTGCGCTAACCGTGTGTTAACTACTACCTCGAATACCCTTATTGCATGGTTTGGGTGCACAGTTAGACAAACCGTGCACCGACCATGTGGAAGCTACTGCCTCCAAGACCTACTACGCACAGTTTGGCCGCACGGTTTAGATAAACCATGCGCCGCCCGTGCGACTTCCCCATTGCCTCAAAACATCATTCCAAGTTCTCCCAAATATCCCATTCAACACCCTTAACTTTAAAACCATGAAAAGAATCAAGTAAGGGTTACATACCAGAAACCTGGGGTACTACATTCTCCCCACCATTGGTCTTTCCGTCCTCGAAAAGTAGACAACCTTCACCCAACTAAAAGAGTTCCGACCACTGCTCTCTCATTTACTTTTCACATTCCCAAGTCTCTTCCTGAATTTGAACATGCTTCCATAAAACACGCACTAGACCGATAATTTTTCCACTCAATACTTTCTCTTTCCTATCCACAATATGTACTGGGATATGTATGAACTAAGCATCTGGCTCTAGGTTAACATGATCCCATCTAATCACATGGCCATGATCAGGCTGGTACTTCTTCAACTGAGATACATGGAACACATTATGCACAAAACTAAACCATGGTGGTAAGGCCAACCGATATGCCACCTCTCCAACCCGTTTCAGTATCTCAAAAGGGATAATGTATCTAGGAGATAACTTGACCTGTTTCCCTAAACGATGATGTCCAAGCCTTGGAGAGATCCTCAAGAAGACAAGATCACCCACAAAGAACGACAACGGACTTTGACGGTGATCTGCACAAGATTTATGATGAATATGATCCGTCTATATCCTCTTTCTAATCAACTAGATATTCTCTATTGTTTATTGGATAAGGATTGGTCTGACTAGTGAAGTTTCACCCGTTTCCATCTAGCATAGTGGATAATGAAAAGGATGCACATACAATGCTTCAAACGGAGCCATGCATATCGAGGATTGATAGGTAATATTGTATAATAACTCTACTAAGGGTATATTATCCTCCCATGAGCCACCAAAATCCATTAAAAAATCCCGAAACATATCTTCCAAAGTTTGTATCGTTCGCTCGGATTTCCCATCCGTCTGAGGATGATACGCCGTGCTCAAGTCAACTGAGTCCCAAGGGCTTGCTGTAATGATTTCCAGAAATGAGATGTGAACCTCAGATCTCTATATGAGACTATAGACACGGGTACACCATGCCTCTTTACCACTTCTCAGACATATATTTTTGAAATATCTTCCACCATATGGGTTTCACAAACAGGGATGAAATGGACCAACTTGGTTAGACAATCCACTATTACCCAAATGACATCATGTTTCCGGACTGTTCTTGGAAGACCTGTAACAAAATCCATTGCTATCTGATCCCATTTCCACACTAGTATAGGTAAATATTGTAACATACCAGCTAGTATCTGATTCTATTCTTTAACCTACTGACAAGTTAAGCACCGCGAGACGAACTCGACCACCTTCATTTTCATGTCGCTCCACGAAAATTGTGCCTTTAATGCCTTATACATCTTCTGTGTACCTAGGTGTACAACACATCTTGAATGGTGGTAAGCATGAAGGAGTTGTTCTTGAAAAACCATAGGTACAACCATCCGATCTCTGAAACACAAAATTGAACCCCCATCAAGTTTCTAACCATCAATGGTCTCTACACCATTGAGTTTTGAACTTAAAACTAGACATTCTGCATCAGATGCTTGTGCTTATTTGATCATATTTACTAAATCTTGAACAAGTGTAGCTGAAAATAAAATAGAAATATCACCTCGGTCTTCACATTCCACATGCATGTCGGCTAAGACCGAAATCAGCAGCCATTCGTCTGAAGCTTCTTTGACCAACTGAGCATATGACTTTCTACTCAATGCATCCGCCACAGAATTACCTTTCCCCAGTGTGTACATAAATTCAAAGTCAAACATTTGTAGATATTCTATCCATCTCCTTTGCCTCAGATTCAAATCTTGCTTTGAGAAAATATGTTTCAAGCTTTTGTGATCTGTAAACACAGTAAATTTCTCAACAAAGAGATAATGTCTCCATGTTTTCAAAGCATGGATGACTGCAACCAAATCCAAATCATGTGTTGGGTAATTTTTCTCATTCACTCTCAACTTCCTTGAACTATAAGAAACCAAATGATCTCTTTGCATGAGAACACAACCCAACCCTAATCCTGAAGCATCACAATACACCACATACCCCTGTCCTGATTCTGGAAAGATCAAGATAGGTGTCGACGTAAGCTGAACTTTTAGTTCCTGAAAAGATTTCTGACATTATTCCATCCATTGGAAGAGATAATTCTTCTTAGTTAGAGCTATCATTGGTGAAGTTAGTCGTGAGAAATCATGCACAAAGCATCAGTAGTAACCAGCTAGACTAAGAAAACTGTGTATCCCGAACACATTTTTTGGTGGTTGCCAAGAGATAACGACTTCTATCTTTTCAGGATCAACAAAAATTCCTTTCTCAGAAATTACAAGGCCAAGGAAACATACTTCCTGTATCCAAAAATCACACTTTGATAATTTGGCATACAAACGATGATGTCGCAAGATTTGTAACATTGTTTCCAGGTGCACCTCATGATTAGACCTTGTTTTTGAATAGACCAAAATATCTTCCACAAAAACCACAACAAAAGAATCTAGATATCGCTGAAATATCTAATTCATCAAATCCATGAAGACTGCTGGTGCATTCGTTAGACCAAAAGGCATGACTACATTTTCATAGTAGCCATATCTACTTCTGAAAGCTATCTTTAGAATATCATCCTTTCGAACTCGCAATTGGTGATATACTGATTGCAATTCAATCTTAGAGAACCACTGAGCTTCTCTTAATTTATTGAACAGATCATCAATGCGTGGAAGTGGATATCTATTCTTTATCATAACTTGGTTAAGCTTACGATAATCAACACACAACCGAAGAGTTCCATTTGCCTTCTTCACAAACAACACTAGTGCAACCCATAGAGAAGTACTTGGTCGAATGAAACCCTTGATTTAAAGCTCCTCTAACTGCACTTTCAATTCCTGTAACTCTGTTGGTGCCATACTATAATATGGAAGGGAAATAGGACTGGTCCCTGGAAGGAGATCAATCGTAAACTCCACTTCCCTTAGAGGTGGTAACCCTGAGAAGTTATTGAAAAAGACATCTGGAAATTGATCCACAAAAGGTGGAAAAATATTCTCAATCTCTTCCATTGATTCCAAATTCAACGTTTCCAGTTGGTAAGAGATCATTCCCACCATTGGTTCCAACAATCTATTTGCACCTTTCTTTACCACCCTCTCTCCTATGAAGAGATTTTTGATGTCTTCCTCAGTCGTTAAACTCACCGTCCTCCTATAACAGTCGATGAGAGCCTTAAACATTGTTAACCAATCCATACCTAGGATTAAGTCATAGACATCCATGTCCAACATCGAGAAGTACCATTTTAACTCATCTCGATCAACAATTATAGCACATTCTATACACACAAAGGCTTGACATTTTCTTTCACCAAGGGGAGTTTTCAGTTTAAAAACAGAAGGCATCATTTCCAGTTTTAAACATAGCAAGTCAACAACATGAGAAGAAATGAAGGAATGTGATGCACCAGTATCAAACAACACTTGCACAAGGGTAAAATTCAAAAGAATCATACCTATCACTGTAGATGGTCCAGCCTGATCATCGACAATCATCTGATCAGCTCCATACAATTGCTTTGTCGCTGCACTGTTCTCCTTGCTTCCTTTCTGAGATTTTCCTGGTTGAGGAGTCATGGTATTTCTAAAATCACCATGGCTAGCTCTGTTATGCTGACGAGACTAACTCTGTTGTCCTCTTCCTTTCTAAGCATACGATGCTTGCGACACCTGATAAGTGTCCCGAGCACCCGACCTAGGAGAACTATGACAATAGCGCTGAAGATGTCCCATCTTGTTGCAATTATGACATGCTCTAGGTTGCATCGTACACTCTCACTTTATGTGGTCAGTCAAACCACATTGAAAGAAACCTGCTTTTCTATGGGGTCATGGAGGAAGGTTTAATGATCCATCCGTCTGGTTCTGATTTGCACTCGTACCGTAGAAATAGGTATCCCTTTTCCTCTTGTTCCCAACATTTGAGTTCCCACCATTTCCCTTAGGTATTATCATTCCTCCTCCTATCGATTCCGAGATATCACGTTCAACCATAGTCACTCTATTCACTAGATCAGTATAATACGTAATATAGAGTACCGCAATCGTCGATCGAATCTCCTGCCTTAGCCCTGATTCTAAGATGCGTGCCTTCAAAGACACTCTTACTGCAACCTCTGGTGAAAAATGGACTAAATTCATGAACTTAGTCGCATACTCTGTTACAGAGAGGCTCTCCTGTTTCAAGATGAAGAAGTTTGTCATTTTCTAGATCTTGAACATGTGAGGATAGAATTTTTTATTGAACAATTCTTCAAAATCCTCCCATGTAAGGCCTTCATCTAATTTAGCCTGCATCACTAAATCCCACCACAGATGTGCAAGATCCTTGAGAATATAAATATCTAACTTTACTTTCAACTCTGATGGTGTGCCGATGAAATCAAAGATACAATTCATCCTACTTAGCCACACCTCTTCCTTTTCAAGTTCAGCATCACCCCGAAAGTTTGGTGGATTCTGCTTCATGAACTGGATGGTATGATCCACATGACTTGGTTCATTCCTCTAGTTCCCCGTATCCACAGCATGAAAATCCTAGACAATACTCTAAACCAGCTCTTGGTTCACACGTTGTTCTGGTGCAACCACATTCTCCGCAGCTTCTTTGGGTTGGTTCCGACGATGCCTACCTGGTGCCATTTTCTAAACCAACAACGACCTCCGTCAATCTCACTCTCTAGAAACTGATGTCTTAGCATTTCAAATCTATCACATGATCTATCACAACATTTTTTTCAAAACTACCTTTTTCCCATGTTCAAACATTTTTGAAAACATTCCTCATGCCTTTTGAAAATCAACCCATTTTCAAAATACACCAAATACCCTATTTTCAAAATCTTTTACTTGATTTTTTTTTTCAAAAATTCACACCTTGCACAAAATTCTTACTCATTCCTCACAATGAGATATGCAATCCTAGTGGGAATTCATTCCTCTACAATGAATGTCATGCTCATCTCATTGGCTAAACCCATGACAATGAGATTTCCAACATTCTAAAAGTGTATCCAAAACACTTATGTACCCAACACCCTAGTAACTTGAAGTTCAGAATAAATGGGTTAACTAAGTCCTTTTATGCTATACATTTCAAGTTCTGACAATCCTACTCCTATCTAAGATTTTGACCCAAGGAATAGACAAGAATGAATTTCAACTCCAAGACCAAGAACATCAATGACCACTTGTTAGGCAAGGACTGAACAAGCTGATACCATTTGCAATGACCCGCCAATTATCATTGTCTTGAGAGTACAACGAGTCATTACTAGGCCTTAAGCGACATCCCCAAGGAACCAAAGGCTGGCAATAAATGATGAAGGGTTTCAAGTACAAGTGGGGGACGATTTACCCTTTAATAAATAAACCCATAAACCAACCATAACCAAACATTAACTATATGATGCATTAACAAATGAAAGACCAATAAACACTTTACTTATATCAAACTACATCAAAGTACACAACATCAGAAGACCAAACTAAGCATCAAAGTACACAGCGTATGAACAACTCAAGACTCTCAAAAGTCACTACAACTCCATGCTCCACAAGTTCCAAGCTCCACAACATCTCCCAAGCATCACAACGAGCCACTAGCAATAAGATGATTTACCTTTACATGTGTCCCAGAACATGAAATCTGCAAAAGCAACAAAGTGCCAAAGCAGGGGTGAGTATAAAACTCAGTAGGTTTTCCCCAATGACTTTCCTACTCACGTCACTAGGATAGAAGAGTTAGCCACAATTATATAAAAACAGTTTATATAAAACATTTTCTCAAAATCAGTTTATAACCAAATATAAACAAGTTTCCAAAACAATTCGTAACCTAAAGCATCCAAGAGTAATTGAAACCAATTTTCCAAGAGGTTATTTTTTTCCAGAAAAATAACCAATAAAGCTTTAGAACCATTTCACAGAATCCCTTTTTGGCATACCCAACCATTTCACAAACTCGTGAAATAAACCATGCATGCTACGTTATGACAGTTCCATACTCATGAGCGGTTTCTTGTCGATCTACCAAGTCATCACAAGGTAATTCTTTCCCATGTTTTATTATCCCTTTGGCACCAAGAACAAGGTTATCTTTCAACCAAGAACCTTTTTTCCCATGTGCCATTAACCCTTTGGAACTGAGCACAAGTCCATCTTTCAACCAAGCCCCGTATATGCATTATGAACACACACCACATATTCCCAAAAATCATGTAAAAACCATAATTTCAATAAAACACCTTTTATTGAAAATAATTTCCATCAAAACCAAGTGTGTTCAACCAATTCAAACCATTTCAATAAAACTATGCTTTTATTGAAAACCAAAGAATAATCCAATTTCATCAAAGCCATTTCAATACAAAACCATTTAAATAAAACACCCTTTTTATTGAAAACCCATATTTCATAAAAACATTTACAATTACTTCAATTCTAAAATTTAAAATCATCATTTTAAAATCAAGAAGCCAAATCACTTTGCACAACAAATCACCAAGATTTCACAATTTCACTAAAACCATAAATCATCACTAAAGAAGATTTATTCCAAGTTTTTCAAAATTAATTCCATTAAAATAACTAAATTTGAAACTAATCCAATCAATTATAACAAGAGGAGTCGAGAGTGAATCCTCCTACCTCAAAGGTTTTGATGAAAACCACAACGGTCGAAGAACACTCAAGAAACCCGGGTCGATCTTCCAAAAACCCACCTTAGATCACTTCTCCTAGAAAGATCAAGACCAAATCTCATAATATTTGGAATCCACACACTTAGATCTACCCATAACGAGCATAGATCTAAGAAACTGAGAGAAGAGGAGAAGTAGATCTAATTATATCTAAGAAACCGATCAAGAACGATGAAGAATGATCACATACCTCAAGAATCCAGCTTCGATTCACCAAGAGAAGCCTTCGGATTTCCTCTAGAATGATGAGAGAACCCTCATTGACCTTAGGAGAACCAAAATCCCGAGTTAGGGACAATTAAGAGCTTAAAGGAGGCATTTAGAGGAAAAAAAGAATGAGATCAACAATTTAAGGATCTCATTTAAGTTCCCGCACTATTAGTTTACATGGTTTGACAAACCGTGCACTAACCATTCGTTAGCTACTGCCTCGACCACCCTTCTCACATAGTTTGGCTGCACGGTTAGACAAACCATGCACCGAACATGCAGAAGATACTTCCTCCATGACCTACTACGCACGGTTTGGCCGCACAGTTTAGACAAACCATGCGCCGCACGTACGACTTCCCCTTTGCCTCAAAACATCATTCCAAGTTCTCCCGACTCTCCCATTCAACACCCTTAACTTTAAAACCATGAAAAGCATCAAGTAAGAGTTACATACCGGAAACCAGGGGTACTGCACTTAATATCGAAGTTTCCTTAGTCAATGAAATGTGATTCATCATAAAGATATTGAAATATTTAAGAGACATGGAAAACATCATAGATCCTTTATAATTGTGGTGGAAGTTATAACCAATAATCCAACTTTCCAACATGGTACAACACCATGAAATTCCTAACAAAATGAGGAAAGAGATTACTCCACCTACTAATCTTCTTCTTCCCATGACAAGGATAAATATTCGGGAACAAATTGAATCCCACTATAAACTCCAAGGGCATATTTCTATGATCAACATAAGAACTCTTCTAGTCTAACACCTCTATCATACTCTCATGAACCACCTAAAACATTTATTTTATGGTCTTTACCATATTAAGACTGAGAAAAATGACTCCCCAACCTTAGACCAACACAATGAAGAATGAGATGGTTTCCCGTAGAAATTCAAAAACTAGGCCATGCTGATAGATGAGTGGTAAGTGTTGTTATAAAAAAACTCAACCAAAGTAAAGTTCTTTTCCCTAGATCCATAAAAGTCCAAGATACATGCCCAAAATCTTTTGTTGAAAATGAACATAAAATATTTTGAAGGTGAAATATATATTTTTCATAAAAAAATTTAAGTGTGCACTTTATCTTTATATCAATAGATTAAATTAATCACTATTTATAAATGATTATTATGAAATAAGTAGCTCATATACCCAATTTAATTAATTAACATTCATTTAATTATGGTTATCATGAAATTAATGAAAATAAAGTCATTTTTTTGCATGAAAATACATTTTCTTCAAAAATGGGTTTTATTGCATTTTGTGCGTGAATATTAAAATTAATTTCTAAAAATTTTAGTTTTTTTTAAAAATGTTAATATTTTTTAAATCATAATTTTATAATAGTCTTAGGATTATTTTTTTGGGATATTTATGAAAGGATTTATTTTTGAGTGAATATTTAAAGTGCTGATTTTTGAAAAACTACCAATTCTTTTCTTTAAATCAAGTAATCTTGAAGTCTTAATATGAATTTTATTTGGTATTATTATAAAATAAGATAACTTTTATTATAAATAATATTATTAATTCCATATTAATCAGTATTATATTTTATTTTTTGTATAAGTTCACTTTTATTCTTAGAAATGAATTTTCTAAAAACCATTTTTCATTGTGCTTTTGAAAAATATATTAAAATTGATAGCTTACACTTATAAAAATTGAATATTTTCAAATTCATTTAGGACTTTTTAAAAATATGTATAAATTTTCATCTAATTTCAATTTTAATTTTGGTTACAATAATAATTTACTGAGTAAAAAAATGAGTTATTAGAGTAAAGGTAGTTTAAGATAAAAATTGAAATTCAGTATAAAAAGAAAATAATATATTAAACCTTATCGCTTATTTGTGTGGATGATATTTTTACCAATATATCCACATTCTTGTATTTTTTTACATTGAAATCACAGTTGGTTTCCAAGAGAAGGAAGTGTTATATTTAATAAAATGACATTTTCTATTATTTTATATATTAAATATATTTTTATGATTAGGATAAGATTAAACATGTATTATGAATGAATCATGATGACCATAATGATTTATAATAATTTAATTTCATTTTAATTATTTTTTTTAATTTTTAAGTATTGTATAATTATTTAAAATGCTTATCTAGCATTGATACAAAGCTTGTGCAAGCATATGAAAAATCAAATAAATGGTTTTAAAAATATTAAAAATGATAATATTTAGATGATTTATGGTATTACATGAATCTTATAGATACTTATGAATGATAATTGATTATTTATGTGTTTTAATTCGAATTACATTGTTATCATGATTCCTCAAATGTCAACTTTTTTGAATAGTCTATATAATTACTTTAAATGATATTTAATATTTAAAAATCATTTTTAAATAATTATAAAATAATAAAAATATCACAATGAATAAATTGGATGGGAATGTTTTGACTCTATCATTAATTTTCCATTTTTGTTCCACTTTACATTTTTAAATTTACTTTCATGGCCTTTAATGATTGAAAAATTTATTACAATGGTTAGTGTTAAACAAGGTTAGTGAGCTATTTATCCCAACTAATATATTACCAAATATGTCCCCAAACTCACTCCCTATTTCCTAGAGGTTTTGGTCATACCAAAATACCAACATATAAGTCTTAATGTTTATTTTGAATGAGGTTTTCTAAAAGAAGAAGTATAACTATTAACCAAGACTTTTCATGTTTATTTCATCTCCACCTCCTTAAAATATTCATTAAAAAAATTGATATGATGAAATTGGTATCTTCAATACACTTAAATATTATTTTTTATTTTACTTTAACACCCTGATATTTCAAAAGAATAAAATTTTGTTTGATAGCATAAACGACACCCAACGCAGAACTTAGAAAAGATTTTAAATACCAAAGAATTTAAGATATATATTTTTGAAAATAAATTTAATCACTTGTATAAATTTTGGTACACAAAACCCCAATATTTTTTTGTTTGGTATCATATTCAACACACAACACTGAGCTTAAACGACACACACTATATGTAACTGTTATAACCTAACAACTAAATTAGAAGGTATGAATAGTATTAAATACTTTATGAAATATATGTATATATATATTTGTGTGTGTGATAATGAATATAAATTATTGATATATTTTTAGTAAATAATTAATCAATTATTAGTATAAGTTTGTTTTTGGGATTAAAAAGGGACTTTTTTCCTATTTTTTTAAAGTGAATATTGTTTCTTCATTTCAATAAATTAAAATAATACATAATTAAGAATGTTTTAAATTAAATTTATAGAATATATATCATTAAATTATAATTTATATTCATATAATGATTTTTATTAGACATAGAGTTAATATAAAATCATCTGTTTCTTGAAAAAAATACTCTTCTTGAAAAACCACTTTTTTATCACATCTATAGGTTTTTTTAAATTTAATTTTATAAAATTTTATAAAATTTATTTTAAAAAATAAACTTAATTTTAGAAATCATAATGTGAAAAATATATTAGGTTCAGTTTTTTATAATTTTCTAAGAAGATTAAATTTTTGATGAATTGTGAAAAATACCGTTTTTTTAAACTGCCTTTTCGTTTAAATTTTTTTATAAAGTTAATTTATATTTTAAGTTGTTTTTAAAGTAAAATCAGTTAAATTATATTAATAGTAACACTATATAGGTCATTTTAATCTTTTTTATAATGAAATTGTAAACATTTGAATGCTTTCTCTTTGAAAACCTACTTTCTCGTTGTGTTTGGGGGATTAATTTAAAATTAATTTTTCCACTTATATCAATTTAATTTTAAAAAATTGGTTCCATATTTGAAATAATAAAAATTTATATTATTTAATATGTTCAAATTAATTTTTTACTAAAATTAATAGTGAAAACATTAAAAATTAATTACTGTGGTTAAGGTAAATATGGTTTCATCGAGGGGTTCAACTTAAAAGATAAGGGTTAAAATAAAATAAAAATTTATAAAATCTATTAGATGAAAATATTTAGATCTTATACCTTATATCACAATTAATGGTCCATTATTGGACCCCTTTTACTTAAACAAATATGGGTGGAATTCATTAATTTAAAAAAAATTCAGGTGTGCCACTCACCTCACTTGTAAAAGGACACCCCCTCTCTTCCTCTATTTACACCTTAAAAACCCATTGGTTCAGCCAATAACTACCAAAATAACTTATATAATTCTCTAATATCATTCTATAATCCTTATTTTTGGCATAAATCCAAACAAGGATGGATTTTGTTGAAAACCAATTTAATTTACCTCAAGAAGAGGTAACATTCTTCAATGAGTGGTTTTACTTTATTTCTTCCTACGCCAAATTAAATTCTTATTAACCATGATTTTATAATAACATAAATATTATCTGTATATTTATATTTTATTATTTTAGTTTTATAAGATAAATCCTTCTCCTCTTCCATCAAATTGGTTATGAAATCATCATTCGTGTGTGCGGCGGACTACCGCCTCGCAAACCAATGTCATTCATTTTTCCATTAACACATATCAAAGTTGGAAATGATGATGGATATAAAGTTTATGTATGATATTTATAAAATAATTATACCTATATATTAATTATATAATATATACGATTTTAATTTCCATTATATATGGGATATGATAAGGTTACTCGTGTGTACGATAAAATGTCGCCTTGAGAAGCAATATGATTCTTCTTTCACTAAAGCTTCACATGGAATGTAATAAGGATATATTTAATGAATATATGTGATATACATGAAATATTTTTTATATTAATTACATATTTATCATTATGAAAATATAATATATCATTTTTATTTTTTTTATACTAAAAAATGAAAACATCGTTCGTGTACATGTGGACTATCACCTTCACAAAGCGTTGTGACTCTCTTTTCATCACCACGCCACAAAAATAATATATATAAGTATATTTAAATAAATAATATGGTATATAAGATATTATTATAATTAATTAATGACAAAAAAATTATTAACACCTTTCCATAATGATCATTGAAAAATGGAAACGTTACTCATACGTAAGTATGACCTAACATATCCATGATCGTAATATACTTTATTTTTCATAACCATATTTCATTATTTTTTTAAAAGAATAATTTATTTATAAATATTATAATTATATAATTATTATAATTCTATATATAGTAGAACTATATTATATACACAAGAACTGGAACTTTCATAACAAATAACGAATGAGAAAACAGGGAAATTAAAACTCATAATAATAAAAATAATGAATGATTTTTAACAAATGAGTAATAAGATGTTATAAAATGGCCATATATGATATTATAAATATTAATACGGTTTTTTAATTAGTTAATAACATGTTTAATATAACTATACATGAGTATAAAACATATTCAACCAAAAGGAAGTGTGAGGTAAGAGATTTCCTCTTAATTTTACTTCATTGGGGCATATTGTAATGTTATGCACATAATTTCTATTATATGGTATATACACTTCCCCTTTTTACATGTAATATCATAAATAATTAATAATTCATGTTATTTTAAGTTTCAATTTAAATTATTTCATCAATGGGGTGTTTGACTTAAAGGTTACAAAATAAAAAGAATTTCATAACTCAATTTCATATCATTAAGTTATATTATAATTTCATTGTATTTGATATTCTATTATTGTGTGTGTAATGTATTTTAAATATATAATGTTTTATTTTAATTTTTTTATTTTTATTTACATTTTATAAACATAATTTATTCATTGATTAATTCTCACTTCAACGTTATGATCTTTGTAACATTTTATTTACCAATATCATTTTAATCAGGGTTATTTATGATTGAATTGACATTGAAGGAAATTATTTAATCATTTTCTCATAAAAAAATTTAATTTAACTCTCCTATATTTATTCATAAATTTTTCAATTACCATTACCATTTACCCCTTTACAGTACTTAAAATAATATAGAAACTATTTTTAAGAAAATATCAATTTATTTTTCTCTTAGATTGAAAATCAGTTTTCTTCCAAAACCATTTTTTCTAAAAAAGTTGTAAAAATTATTTTACACCTTTTATAAATTATTTAATAATGGAATTTTTAAACATTTTTACATTTTACAAAAAATATTGAAATTAATATTAATGTTGTTTCCAAAATAAAGCCTGTTTTGATTTTACCAAAAATGTGTAAGGAATATTATTTTAACATGTATGACATGAACATAATTTCCAGCCATTATGAACACTCAAATCTTAAAAAAAAATATTTTATAAGTTTCAATGATTATTTTCAAGTAGAATTATTTTTAGAATATTTTGGGATATTTTTGGTTTAAAAAGTGATTTTCAAAATGAAAATGATATTTTCCTCAAGAATATTTTTAAAAAACATTTTATGATATTTCTATTCATCAACAAAAACAACCTTGATAGATTAAAACGTAAAATTTTATTTCAAAATCATTTTTAAGAAAAAGCGAGAAACAAAACATGACCTACATATAGAAAAATAATCATAAAACGAGATAACAAAGTTATCAAAAATAAATATAAGGTTGTTAGAGTCAACTACTCTAAATAACCCCCAATACCACATAGTAACCTATATATCCAGATCAGCTTTTAAATGAGCTTCAATCTAATCTACCATTTTTTTTTCAAATTTTAAGATATTCCTCTAAAGTGGTCTTACCTTCATTAAATCCTCACATACATATGTGATCTTTCTTGTCAATACACTTTCTTTTCTCTTCATTAATGGAAAATCGAATCATTATCTCATACATCTTGTTGATTACCTCTTTTGGGGTGTTGATAAAGGGAAATTATTCTAACATTCCTCCTTGGAATTTAGATAAGTTCAAAGTGTTTCTTGATCTCCACTACCATTTTCCCTCCACCATATTTGAGTCTGGATCCAAAACAATTCTCTCCTTCACCATGGATCTACCCTCAGAAGCTTTCCTATGCTCAGGAGTAGTCTATTTTTCTATTGTTTTAGAAACTAATTCCACACCTTCAATCAAATAAGGTTCCCCAAATTTAACTTTTTTCCCATTGTAACTTTACTTTCTTAATGACCTGGTTACTATTGTCTTTGGAAACTTGAGTAATCTTTGCGGAGTTTTTATTTCCCCCCTTGTTTACTAGAAAATCCCCACAACTAATATTACCTTGTTTACCTTTCCTTGATCCAGTCCCAACCAAATATTCCTACTCATAATTCGTAAATGTTTGGGAGTCCCCCTATTTTTTTTACTTGGCTCATCCTCATCTGAATATCTTAACCCGACATATTTTTATTTCCATCTAGGGAGAATAGTTTTCCATTCTTTAGGGTCCTTATTTTCCTTTCCAACTTCATTTAGTGTGGATAAGTGATTTTGAATCTTAATAAGTTTTGATTCTTTTCACTGATCATGCACCCCTCATCTTGGAGTCACTTCCCCATTCCTATCAGTATTCTTATGTATCTCATCAAGAACCCATACATCACCTTAGAATCCATCACCATAGATAGGAATTTGTTGCTCAATTTCCTTTCCATGAGCTGCCCCTCCAACCTTAATAGTATCAAAAAAAGAGAGAATAATCATGGAACAAGGTTCATCCAAGGCTGACAACTTAGGGACACCCAGATTATGAAACATTCTTGTAAAGATGTCATCGACTCTTGGTTCCCGATTCTTTCCCTATTCTTAACTAGGGGAGGATCCAAACTTAGATTCTATTATGAAATCATAGAAAAATCTATAGGATTAATGGACTCTGGTCTATTTTGCAATGTGGGAGTAGACATTCCATGAGAAACGCTTTTCCCCCTGTGATAGGATGAAGAAACATGACCCAAAATCTTGCATGATGAACAAAAATATGCCCATGATTCAAATATGACCTTCTATTTACACTGGAATTCATCTCCAACAGAGATACATACCGAATAAATTGGTGGTTTGGAAACATAAACCTTGATGCATAAAAACGTTAAAATCGGATGACACATAGAGTTTATTCTACTACCCACATAGGAAAAAAACAAACGGCTGGCCATATTCCATAACATATGAAGGATGGAAAATTTTTGAAAAGAAAGAGGAAGTATAAGAAGAATAACCTAGATTTCTATTATTATAGCATAAAACTTTATATGAATATTTTATAACCAGTTAAAGATAAATAAGTGAGATTCATGGTAGAATCATAGAGTTTTGGACCACATTATTATCAGATCCGTCTTTGAGTAAAACTAGATCATTATATGATGCTTGTACAGTAGGAAAATGACTATAGAATCCTAAAAACCCTAGGAGATAAAGAATAATATTTTAAATGCATCCACTGAAGGTCTGTGACATGTGAAATGTGCTACCAAAGTCAGATTCAGCAAGGATGAGGCCTCCATGAACTCCACCGTCAAAATCAAAATCTGAGGAAAACCATTATAGAGGTCGACCACTTTAGGTAAAATCTAGATCATAGGAAAGGGGTGAGAATATTGGGGTTGTATAAAGGGATGAATGAAGGGTAATTAACATCATCGAGATTCGAAGGGAGTACCCCCTTAAGACATGGGAGGGACCACAATGACCAACATCATCGGATTGGGCATTGTGAGAAACAACCCTTTATTATTAATCCAATGGTTATATATTATATCAATACTAGACTTATTTTTTCTCTCTGGATGGATTAATATTATATCAAAAAGATTATTATGAAACCTATTTCTTTTCAATGAATTAATCATGTTTCAAATAGATTTTTATGGAACCCGTTTATTTTCTATGATTTAACCATGTTTCAAAGATATTGTTATGAAACCCATTTATTTTAAATGGGTTAATAATGTTTCAAAGAGATTTTCCTGGAACCTATTTCTTTTCCATAGATTAAACATGTTTTAAAGATATTCTCATGAAACATATTTCCTTTCCATATATTAAAAAATGTATGAAAGGAGTAATGATTGTTTTATAAGTTTTATGATGAAATAAAAGTTCTTTGTAGTTTATTGATGTTGTGGTTATTAGACATTACTTATATGATGGGTGCTCCCAAATAGTGTTGGGTGAGCTTATTATGGATTATATGATAAGTGTGCCCACATAGATCAAGGTGAGAATGTTATAACTTGTATCATGGGTACACCCAAATAGATCTCTAATGAATTGGGTAATGATTATGTTCTCTTAAGAACTATATTGGAGTTCGATCACATGGTTATTATATTTGTAAGGGCTCTATAAGGGTTCTATAAGTGTTCTATGATGATGATTTCCCAAGATACCAAAATATTTTTTTGTGTGATTTTTATGGGTTTATAATGTTTCCTTTGATCATGATTAATATCTCATGTCCCGTGATTATTAATTATGATGACTCTTTCCTTTGTTAAAGCCTTATGCCATGTTTCTTAATTGGTGATTTATGTATTAATGGGCACGTGTTTTTTTACGATTCCCTCATTCAATTTGATTATATATTCATACCCTTATACACTTATTATTATAATTAATTAAATTAAATTGTTAATTATTATGTTTACCCTTACTAAGAATTCGATCTCACCATTCTTATGTTTCCTTTTACTTGGGTTATCAAGAAATGATATTGAATGAGTTTTGTCTAAAATGGTTTCACATGGATTATGACGATGGATTAATGAGAAATACGGAAAGTTGAGTTAAGTGGGATAAATTATAATTTAATGTCATGGGTATTGTTTATGTAATATTTTATTTGAATTCTATAAAAACTTAAACCTAAATAGTCCTTCAGAATATTAGTGATCAAATATTTCCTTTTAATATTGTATGTTTTGATGGTGAAAATTGGGCCAAATTTATTAGTATCAATGATGTAAATGTAATGTTTATGATTTTAAAAATGGATATAAGAGTGTGGGTTCAGAGATGTTATAGTTACAACCCTTTTTCATCTCGTTTTCCATACTATGGAAAATGAAAATATTGCTCGTGTGTACATGTGGACTACCACCTCCATGAAGTGATGCATTTCATTTTTCATCACCGCCTCACATAGATGGTAATGATATTGGATTTAATGAACATACATGGTATCAAATACATAATTATTATTTTTTAAATATAATATATAAATTTTATTCTTACATTTCCATCCATTGGAAAATTATAATGTCACCGGTGTGTACGTGTGGACTACTACATCCTTGAAGAGATGTGATTCATTTTCATGACCGTTTTAATGGATGTATATAAAATTTTAATTAATATATGAACATGATAAATATTTTATAATTAATATTTTGGATATGATTTAATAATGACCCCTTTTATCATGGTTAACCTACCAAATATTTATTGGGATTTTGAATCAAATGTCATCAAAATTCCGACATGAACTTAACCGATTTAGTAACTAAATAAATCATGTTAATAAATGAAGTAAAAAAAATAATGATAATTTAATTAGCATGAATAAGGTTCTTAAGTAAGTATAAGACTAAAATAATTTTATTATTATGGATTTAGGGAACATAAAAAGCTAGATAGGAACTAAGGTAAGAGATTTCTTATCTCAATTTTCTTCCTTTGAGACTCATACCATTTTCACTACAGGTTTTCTTTTAGTGGTGTATATACTATCATATGGACGTATTTTATCATGAAATTAATGAAATTAAATTTATTTAAATATCCATTTAAATTTCACTCTTTCAATGATCTTTTAATTCAAAAGTTACTAATGTTTTAATGTATTTTTCTTTAAAACTATGTTTTAATGTATTACTTTTGAATATTTCTCCTCCATATATATATTATTTTAAATGGATCAAGAATGTTACTATTTATAAATAATAGGCTTTTAAAGGTAATTTTAAACTAATTTTGACTTTATTTATATATATTTAGAAGGATTTCTTCTAAATTTTACCATATGGTTCTTTTTTATGTTATTTTACCAAAGTGAAAAAAATAATATTTTTTACATATATGGAATGAGAGGAATTTCCCATAACCATGTACTTTATCTATTAAAAAGATTAATATTAAATTTTAATATTTTAAAAAATAAAATTCATTTCTGAAATTTTGATAGAATTTTTTAAGAGTTTTCGATTAAAAAGGATATTTTCTCCATATGATTGTGAAAAATTGGAAACTATTTTTCTTATTGGTTTAAATGAGTTTTTCAAGGATTTAATGTTGAAAAAGTGAAGTGTTACAAATTTATTATTCAGAATACCATACTTGATAACTATTTATAATAATGGTGAAGCTGATATAACGAATTAAAATGGGTGATCCTGATATAACTCTCCAATTCATGGGTAATGATTAGTCCTCAGAGGTGAAAAATGAGGGAGACAACTATCTAGGATACTCCTATGGAATTAAATAGGACTCAATTATTCCCGCATGAGTTAAACATTAGTGAGTATGGGTTATCAATATGATTCTCCAATATACTTATATATTCATTCAAAAAGGTTTTTTATGGAACTCTTTTGATTTTATGAGGTAAATAAATCTTATGAACTTTTAAATGTGAATAGTTAATTTTCTAAAGATTTTTTTTCATGATTTATCATGTTCCTCATGATCCCTTCATGGTTTTTTTATGATTGATGATGGTTTTAAAGGTTTTATTTGAAAAAATGATTTATTTTATCTTATAGATATGTTTTATTTATGTGTGAAATGTTTTATTGTGAAAATTTAAGCATTTTCATGTGTAATCATGTTTTTCACAGGACTAATGGGTTTCTATTATTTTTATATCCCTTACTAATATTTTTATGATCATATAAGGTTTTAAAATATTTTTCATATGTATTAATGATGATTATAAAATATATTGATGTCTATCTTTCAATAAAGGAAATTGAATTTGAATGAAGAAATCATGACATGAATGAAATAAGACTATGAAATTAAAAATTCTATTTTTATAAAAAAATGGACACTGTATGTTAGTATTATTGAGGTAATGTCATGGTTTAACTAATTATATAAAAATATAAACATAAAATATAAAGGGAATGTAAGAAATTGAAACCCTTATTGTTATTCATGTAATCCCAAGTTGATTATGATATTGAGTTTTATAGTTTGTATATGAGAAAGGGTTTAGATAATTTTAGTGGTTTGTAAGTTATCAAGTAAGGATAATTTAAGAGTTTTACATACCGTCACGGGTTAATAATTATATGTTTTACCATAAGTTAAAAGGAATAGATACTCATTTTTAGGTTTTATGTGATAGGAGTACTTTGGGAGACATTTTTGAGTTTTAGTTAGTGTTTTAGGTATATGTAACACCTAAGTTTAACATGTGTTTTAGTTAAAGGTTTATTTTAGGAATAATTCATTTATATTTCTTTCAGATAAGTTGAAAGGTATTGATATCCTTTATGGTTAATATGATATTTGATATTGAGTTAATTATGATTAATTAGGATAAAATAGATATTTCATTTTATGAAATTATTATTTATTTTATAGATAACCACGAGATTGAAATGTGATTTGGTGACAAAGCGATTAAAGTAATTTTTGATGAAAATCACTATATTGGAAACATTATATGATTATGGTAAATAGAAATATTATTGTGTTAGATGGGATTTTATTTAAGAAATAGAGGTTAGGTTATATTTTAGAATAATATTTGATTTTGGTTATTTATGGAAATGATTAATATATTTGGAGATTATGATTAAGATATATAAATTTTGTTTCTTACTAAAAAAGTTTTTTATCAACCTGAAATGAGGATCATGATCTCAAAATCATATATGAGAAACTGACTACTTTTTGTGGTAGATGAAAGGTAATTAGACACTAGACGGTGAAGTGTTGTAGGTATTTGATCTATTCTTCATGCTATATGAAGGGATATAGTATTTATTTCTATAGGAGGAAAGATAAGGAAAAAATGACTCTTAAGACATCAAATTTTAATATAAGTGAAAATGATAATGACACTGTCAATGTAAATATATAGTTTGACCATGTTGGTCCCTCTTATTCTAATGAAATTTCATTTCAAGATGAAAGACCTGATGATGATGCTTCTCTGGGTGTAGACATGAACTCGCAAGGGGCTTCACCCAGTCATTGTTCTTCTAAGAGGGGTATGAATGATTATAATTATAACTTTGTTTTAAATTTTAACCACTATCCTAGATAGTACCTATGTGGGAAACATAAAATGGGTTATGATAATTAGTAGCCTATTGAGGAGCTTCATTCTGTTTGACATACAAAAAATGAGATTTTCATTGATTTTTTATCAAAGAACATTCCTTCACAATATAAGATTTTGTGGTAATGTAGAATTGTACAATAAATGGAAAATAATTTATCCGGATACATTCCATAGGATGATGATCTTAGGAAATATAATGTTCATAAGAATGATTATTTTCTAGAGATTCAGAATGCTTTCAACTTTTCCAAAATGATAAGAAGTAATGGATGGTCACCACACCTGCTCATCTCAATCCTTCAATTAGTGGTGGTTCATATTCTTTTAAGTATGTGGTCATAAATGGAAAGGGAAATATTAGAGATGGTTTTGCTCATTTTCCTCCAAAAATATGGCCACATAAGTACTATTACAACTTTACAGGGATTTTTTATATGAGATCATCTTACAAGGCATCAAGGGATAATCTCACTATGGAACATAAAAGGTCTAATGTAGAGATAATTATGATATTCAACCAAGGTAATTCATAATTGGAGTAATAAAATACTGCTAAATTTGACTATGACTATGAAAATGATCATTAATTTTATGATCACTAAACATGTTGTTTCTTTTTTATGGATAAGCTAAAGACCCTTTATTTGAACCAATTTCTTTTTTTGTTTATGTTTTCTTTTATATTTAATATAAATTCAGGATCTTATGATTCTGGATGGAATTCTTTGGTATATACATCTTTGGTAAGTGGCTTTAGGAGTGATTGATGTTATATGGAGATAAATGTTAATTTTATCTTGAAAGAGTATTTGGTAAAATCATTATAATCTTTAGGATTTAGTTTTGGTCAGGAATATTTTGAAGAGTTTTATGGTTAGTTATTAATGGATTGTTTTTAGTTTAAATTTGGGTGTTATTATTGTGATGGTGAATATTAAAGTAGTATTTATTCAAATCATATATTATCTTAACATGTGATAACTATTTTTGGTTTTGGTTAATAGATAAACAAATGAGGAATATTTTTTTCATCCTTTTTTGGATCTTGTGATCCATTAGATGTTGGATTTAGTGATTTAGGAAGAAAAATTCATCTTGAATATTCATTTTTTGGAGTAAGATATGAGAAAAAACTAGAAACTTAATGATTTAAAAATAAAGGATGAAACTCTACATATGTAGTATAAATAAATCAAGTATGGATAATTCTTTAAAATATCTATCTCAATGATAAAATAATGTCTCAAATCTATAATTTCATATGTGGAAATTAACATTAAACAATCAAGTTATTATTGTAGAAAGTAATTTTTAAGTATTATTCTTATATAGGTACACTCATTTATGAAATAATAAGTTTCTTGGTCTTGAAATAGAAATTAATGTTCAAGAAAAAAAATCTATATCTGCCCTTATTATTATGTTATGAAAATTTAATTTTTAGATAATAAATTTAAAATTACAAGGATTAAATTCAATTAGGGGGGGTATAATGTATCACTATGAGATTTTAGTTATATTATTTTAAATGAATATTATGTTCTATTGTGTACACCACATGCAACATCTATCATAACATAGATTGTGATATACTATTAAAATATTATTATTTAAATATGACTGTTATGACTTTGATATTGATTTAGTGGGCATGGATATGAATAAACATAATATAAAATATATGTAGAATTGTTTTTATTAATATAATTAATATTAAATCATAAATTAATTATCAATTTGTTGGAAATTAATAGAAATATTTTCAAGGTAAAAGAGATATTTTTCATTAAACTATTTTTATTCATGAAAATTATTTTTATATTAGAAGAATAAATTAATCATAATTGATAATTGATTATAATTAATTAATTATATTATATATCCAATTTATTTAATTAACATTAAATTAATTATTTCTATTAACAAAGGAAAGAGAATGAATTCATTTTCTTCCTAAAAAATACATTTTCTTCAAAAAATGTTTTTTATTTCATTTTGTGTGAAAATATTATTATAAATTTTTAACACTATTAGATTTTTTTTGAAAAAATGTATTTTTTACATCATCATTTCATAATAATATTAGGATAAATTTGTGGGATTTTACTAAAAAGATTTATTTTTGAGTGAATAGTGGAAATAATGATTTTTGTAAAACCATCATTTCTTTTCTTTAAATCTGGAAATTTAAAATCATTATAAATTTTTAGATTTTGTTTTAATATAATATAATATATATTTTATTAAAAATAATTTAATTAATTCCATATTAATCAACATTATATTTATTTTTTGTATAAAATTATTTTTATGCTTAAAACATATTGTTTTAGAAATTTTTTTTCATTGTGTTTCTCATACATATATTAAAATTGATTTTAGAAAATTCTAGAAAGGAAATATTTTAAAATGAATCTCAAAATTTTAATCAAATTTTATAATTTATTTTATTTTTTCAATTTAGTTTTTTCAAAAAAATCAGATACTAAGTTAAGAGTAATCGTAGTAAAGGTAAATTAAGTTAAAATTCGAAATTAAGTAGAAAAGGGAAACAAATACCTAAAATATTATCCATTATTTTTTTTGGATTTGGATCAACCTATAATACTTATTATATTATTATTATTTTAGTTATTTGAAATATTTTTTTCTTCCTAAAGAAGGAAGTCATATATTTAATAAAATGTCACTTTCAATCATTTTATTTACCAAATATGTTTTCAAGATTTGGATAAGAATGAATACACATTATGAAAGAAAAAATATGATAAATATGATTTATAATAATTAAATTATACCTTAATAATTTAATTTCATTTTAATATTTTTTTTAATTTTTAAATATAATATAATTATTTAAAACTCTTTTGCGGTGTTAATAAAACGCTTGTGCAAGCATTGAAATAATGAAATAATTTTTTTAAAAATAATAAAAGTGATAATATTTATATGATTTATGATATTAAATAAATTTTATATATTCTTATAATGGATATTTTATTATTTATGTGTTTTCATTCTAATCACATTGTTAACTAGATGCCTTTAAAGTCAATTTTTTTAATAGTCCCGAAAATGACTTTAAATGGTACTTAATGTTTAAAAATAATAATTAAATAAATAAACAATCATAAAAATAATATAATAACTCAATTTTAGGTGATATTATAGATTTCATAATTAATATTCAATTTATTTACCATTTTTAAATTTAAAAATTACTTTTATGACCCTTAAATATTGAAATATGTTTTACAATAGTTAAGATGAAATCGGGTTAATGAAGGGGTTAACCCGAAATGTAAGGTTTAAAATGACACCTAAACCAGTATAAATTTTATTTTTTTGATCATATTTAGAATTGATATTCCTTATATTTTAATATATAAAATATTGGATCCATTTTACATTAGTGATACACATATTATATATTAATATTTCATGTATTCACAAGATTGCTTCCACCTCACTTATAAAAGGGTATCTCATATCCTCTATTCCTCGCACCTATTAAGCCATTTATCTTGACAAATATCTGTCCAAATATATTAAAAACATCCCTATACATGTCTTAGAGGTGATGGTCTTACCAAAAGATAATCATATAGGGATTAAAGTGTAATCCAAAGGAGGTTTCTCAAAGAAGAGGTATAACTCTTAACCGAGTGTTTGGATTTTTATTTCTTCTTACAAATCATAAAAATTTTATATAATCATGATTATATGATAAAATTATAATATTAAATAAACTTAAACTTTATTATATTTATGGTACAAAATTTTTCATCTCATTTTCCATCTTATGGGGAATGAAAACATTGCTTGTGCACACGTGTGGATTGCCCCCTCCATGAAGAAATGAGTTTTATTTTTCATCATAGAATCACATGGGTGGTTAGTATGATGGATTTAATGAATATTCACAATATTATTGAAATAATTTTTTTTATTTAAGTATAATATATTACTTACCTTCATACAATTTAATCCGTTGGAAAATGATAATGTCCCTCATGCGTACGTGTGGGATACAACCTCTATGAAGCGCTGCGATTCATTTATCATGTCCCAAATTTATGGATGGTTATAAATTAATATTTATCCTTTTAAAATGATAAATATTTAATTATTAATATTTTGGATATTATTTAATAATAAAACCTTTGACCATGTTCAACCTACCAATGTTTTTTGGGATCATACACCAAACACCCTCAAAATGTTCAATATAAACTTAACTGATTTAGTAAATAAATAAGTCATGGTAATAAATAAAATAAAATGAATAATTATAATTGAATAAAAATTAAAAATTTATTAATAAATTATAAAACTAATAAAAATTTATATTTTCATTATTTATAGAATATATAAAGCTAGATGGGCTATAAGGTAAGTGATTTCTCCTCACAATTTCCTTTAAGACTCATTCCATTTTCACAACATGTTTTTGTGTGTGGGGTATATACTATAATATAGATTTATTTTATCATTATTTTAATAAAATTAATTTTTTTTTAAAAATCATTTTCAATTTCCCTCCATAAATGTTCTTTTTATTCAAAGGATACTAATGTCTTAAGGGACTTGTCTTTAAAACCTTGTTTTAAAGTATTACTTTCGAATCATTATCCTCCATGATTATATTATTTTAAAATTTTAAATAATGTTCTTATTTATACTTAAATTTATTTTAATGATAATTTCAACTACATTTTACTTTCTTTAAAAAAATTAAAAGTTTTTTTTGTTTACTGTATGGGTCATTTTGGTGTTTTTTATTGAAGTTAAAAAGAATAGTTATTAACATATATGGAGGAAATAATAATTTCCCAAAATCATGTCATTTAATTTTTATAAATATTACTCTTTATATTTTTATGGTTTTAAAAATTAAAATAAATTCCCATTGTGTGGGATGATTATTAATTTTTAAGAGTTTTCAATAAAAAATGATATTATCTTCTTATGACTATACAAAAATGGAATGTTTTTCTCTTATGGGAATAAATATATTTTTTCAATTTATGATGAAAAAAGTGAAATATTAATTTTTTTTTTCATGATACAATAATTGAGAATTATATATGATCTTTGGTGAGCTCAATATAGTTCATGATGATGGGTGATCCTCATATAAATCTCTATTAAATTGGTTAATGAATAATCTTGGAAGGTGAAACATTAGAGAGATAACTATGTAGGTTACTATAATGGAATTCAATAGGACTCAATAATTATGACATGGGTTAAACCTGAGTGAACATGGTTTGGGGCTCCAATAAACCTATATTATTCTTTTAAAAGGTTTTTTATAGAAATATTTTTATTTCATGAGGTAAGGAAAGTTCACGATCTTTTAAAGGTGAAAGGTTTATTTTTCAATGAAATGTTTTCATGAGTTATCATGTTCTTAATGCTACATTCCTAGTTTTATTGTCCCTTCAAATGGTTTCAAATATTTTCTTTGGGTAATGGTTTATTTTCTCATATGGTTATGTTTTATTTATGTGCACACATTTTTATTGTAAAAAATGTAGTAATTTTTAGGGTTTTTTATATTTTTCACTGGAGTAATGGGTTTGAATTATTTTTATGTGCATTATATAAAGTTTTCAAATATTTTTACCATGGGATAAGGATGAATATATACTATTTTGAAGCTTGGATCTAGATAAAGTAAATTGAATTTTAACAAAGAAAATGTATCATGAATGAAATAAGACTGTGAACTAATGAATTCTATTTTTATGGAAAAAATTGACACTATATGTCCGCATTTAATATGTGATTTAATGATTTTTTGAATTATATAAAAACATAAGGCTAAGACATTACAAGAATGTAATAAAATGAAACCCCTTTTATAAATCTTATAATCGTGGGTTGATCACAATATGTGTCATTAAAACGAGGGAATAAATGGCTGACTACTCCCAATCCCCCACCCTCCTATCTGATATAGTATATTTTGTGGTCATACTTGGGCTTTGGTAGATTAAGGTATAGGGTATGGTCTCACTCAGGTTATCATAAATATTAGTATTAATATATATATATATATATATATATGTGAGTTGTAGTTTCCTAAGGTCATAACACAAACTTATATATAGTCTTAGTAGTTATGGAATCCCATGGGTGTACATGCATAGGACATAATGGATTAATTTACAATGCATGATACACAAGATATAATGTATTATAGACTTCTAATTGATTATGGATGACATTACAGAGATGTGTATGTGATGAGAAACATGGGATGCAAGATTAGATTTTGATATGATTTCCTAGGTTAGGGAAGGATGATTCATAGGATGGATATGAATGAGATGTGAGACATTGGGGAATGATAGTAACACACTAGTGGGTAAATAGAAGTAGGTTACCTTCATATATATATATATATGTGTGTGTGTGTGTGATTTGAGATTGATATTATTATTCATATTAATTATTTGGAGAGAAAGAGATAGTGAGGTTGGGATGTAGTTATACTTACAAAGTAATGAGTTGGTTTCCTTAATTTATCCATTAGACTTTAGTATGCTTATTTCAATTTTTATATGAGAGGTTAAAGGGAGAATCCTAATAAGTATACATGTGATACCACCATATATATATATAATATTTTTAATGTCCATGTTATATGTGTTAGGTCATAATAATATAAACATAAAACAAAAGGGGTGAATTGTGTATTTTCAAAAATCTTGACAGATTCTGGATTTTAAAGCTCTTTTCAATTTAAGCAGATATGTAGTGTTTTATTCTATATGTAATATGAGAAGTAGATAAATGGAAATAATGAACACAACAATTTTACAGTAGTTTGGGGCATAAATATTCCCTAGTCTACTCCATCAACACTCTCTCTGTGAGCTTAGTGAATTTCACTAGAAATGTCCTCTTATCACAAGACTTTCAAATCCATAACTATGTATATCTAGTTGAATTTTTTTACAGAAAGACTAAAAAAATACTTCTAGTTATTTTATAGGAAAAAAGATATCAAAATATTCGTACAAGAATCCAACACTTCACCACAACTGATTACGAGCAGTTGAAACTCAAATAAATAAATAAAAGAGTTTGATTTTTTGATGGTTTAGGTTGTACTTCATAGCTAAAGTATAAAATAACAAAATAAATATATTCTTATTTATAAATGAATATATTCAAGAAATAATAACTATGAATAGATCCTTGTTTCAAATGATCTCCAATAAAAGTAGAAAAAAATAAAAAATAGCAGTTTCACAATAGTACGATGTTTGAAAAAGTACATCTCTAAAGCATAGCCTATTTTAGAAAACAAAAAATTCAATTGTTTTTTACAGTAGTTCTATATTAAAAAAAATTCACAAGTATACATTCATATAAATTCTTTAAAAATAAATTATGATAGAATATATAGAGAAAAGACAGATTGATTCGCTATTCTAGATCCAAGAAAGTCGCCTGATAGATCACGTATATTCAAATTTGAATCGACCAGGGGAGTCGTAACTTCCCTTAAAAATATGAGTCATTTTATCTAATGAATATGGTTATTTGAATCAATAATGAGAAGTATTTTAGTTAGTCATTAAATAGTTTTCAATAAATCTTTAATTCCATCAAAACTGTTATAGAAATATCAGATAAAATCATGGATTGAAAACCTTCGAATTTGAATAGACCAACATAGGGTTGAACTCTATATCATAGGGTTCCTTTGAATAGAATAGGATTCATTTGAATAGTGTAGGTTTCCTTTCAATGTATGGTTCCTGAACCATACTTTCATCTAAGTAGAATTTTGGGATCAAAATTTACGTTGGGATGAGAATTCATACGCTCATTCTTTTCAACATAAGGTTGAGTGACCATACATTCATTATTCAAATGCAGGATATGAACAGTGATTCCAGACTTCAACATTGGATTGATATTCTAGGAATTTATTCAAAAATATGGTTGAAAATCCATAATTTAATTTTCCAAATGTAGGGTTTTCGATCCATACATTATCTGTTCAACATAGGGAAGATGTTCCATAATTTCTTCGAATGTAGGGTAAGGAATTCATATGCAAAGTTTAGAATGTAGGGTTCATTCCTTATGTTATTATTATCAATGTAGGGTATGAATAGTGTTTCTAGAAAACACTAAAATGATTTCTGAATACTTTGAATAATATTACTTGCATATTAAAAACATGAATATAATTGTGTTATAAATATCAAAAATAATATTAATTTTCTAAAATTCATTTAATGTAAAATCATTAGTAAAACAAACCAGGTTATTTGTGATCATTAAAATAAATAATAATTATAGAGTCTTTTCGAGAGAATACATGCCCAACAATCTCCTCCTTTTTGATAATCACAAAAACCAATAAATAATCTATATAAAATATAGAAATTAGAAAAACTAATAAAATAATATTTTTAAATGAAATAATTTTTTCTTTGAAAATTAATTTTTTACAATATTATTTTGACTTCACAGTACAATTTCGATTAAAATAAAATAGATACTTGAACAATTGTGAACATTGTGTTCACCCAAAATTTCCCCCTTTTTGTGAATTCTATCATTGAATCAGCTAACATAGAAGTTATAGATTCAAATATTCCAAGACACTTTCTTAATATATTTATCCAATTTAACCAAATGCTCAAGTATTTCTTATACATCATAAATATTTATTGAAATCCTTCTCCTTTGATAAAGACTAGATTCATCAACTCTGGATTCAACTTCTTCTTCTTCAGGCCTGAGTCTCATAACTCAAACATCTAGTACCATCATATGCTCCCCTTGAGCGGTGACCATTATTCTTTATTGTTCTTCTACTATAATAAGTAAACTACTACAACTAGACTCACTCTAGAAGTATCCCAATTTCCTTATAGTTCCATCATTCAAAACATTTCTATGATGAACTATCGATCCTAATGAGATGTCTTGAACTTTTCCAATTATAAATAATAGAAGAGAAAGAATCCTTCCATATGGAAAGAAACCCATTTTTTCTTATTTATGATAATAGTGATTGAAATAATTCAACATATAGTGACTGAAATTCAACTTAATATTGTTCAATAAAAAAAATATAACATACATATCTCAATAAAAAACTTTTTACAACTCAACCTTCCATGGAAAAATTGCAGATTAAATTAACATTATCAAGAGATTTTGATCAAGATTAAGGTCTTTAGTCATTATTTTCTTGACATTTTAAGTTACAAATAGAGAAAACATTTTATCCTCTAATATAAACTTCTGATGTCCAATATTTATTAAATCAAAATGAGATTCCCCCTCTTGGGTACAAACCAACAGCCTAGTGATTTTCAAGGAAGAAAAAGAAAATTCCTCATTGTAAATCTTTGATAAAACAATATCTTCATCATCTCTGAAAGTGAATGAAGCATTTTGACAAAACTCTTTTACTTCAACTTCAAATACCATAGGTGAATTACGAAATCCAAAAATAAATTCCAAACCTTGAAATCTAATATTATTTTTGAATAGTATATTTGTTTGATTTATCCAATCAAAATAAACTAAATTTCATTGAGGAACTTTTTAATACTTCACTTGGCAGACATGCTCATTCAGATAAGATTCATCATGAATGTCTAAAGGATCCATTGACGAAGGTTTGAGGATTGATGTTTTGAAGGTTAGGGTTTTAGAAAATTAAAATGAGAGATTCTCTATAATATGAAGAGTCATAAAGGTGAGGAATGAGAGAAAGAAAGAGTCTTATGGTTTAGGTTATGAGGTCTGATGTAGTGGTGATTAAAAAGGTAATCATTATTTTTATTTTGAAAAGACATGGTTTTAAAAATAACTAGTACCCAACCCCTTAATTTTCATGGAATGATCATTTTATTATAAATTTTGATACACACAATCAGAAAATTATGGTAATGGTATATGAAATTTTCATCACTTGTTGGGAGAGTGGGAGGAAATTTTAAGAATAAATGAAGTGAGTGGACTACTCGTGAAACATAGAAATAGAGTGAAGGATGGTGGTGAAAAATGTAGGTGGAAGAATTACATATAACTATAGATGTGAATTTATGTGCATAGGTGTATATAAATTAAATAATTTTATGAATAAAGTATGTATACAAGTGTATGTGATTTCAAATAATGTAGTTGTAAGAATTTAATAAAACTATAGATGTGAATTTATGTGTACAAGTGTATATAAATTTAATCAATGTATGCATAGATCATGGAAGAATAACACCCTATATCATGGAGAATTATTGAATTTTATAGGTGAAGGTCCCATGCCTAATAATGTGGGGGAGTACTGACTCCGACTATTGTATGGGGTACCCACACCTCATCAGGATCAATGGAGTGGTAACCCCATACCTGAACTGCTAAATAGTAAGGACTCATGGCCCAAAATATTGTAGTATTAAATCTATGATTAATGTTTACCCTCACACAAAAATTTCACTATAGGAGTACTTGAATCTAATGTTTTCTTTGAATGTATTAACCAAACTCTATCACCTCCTTTGCAGAGTTAAGATCCTAGAACATCACAATATGCCTTGTAAATGGTCTATAATAATTATAATAATAATTCGATCATGAAATATATGAAAATTAAATTAGAATAGACTATTTACTTATTTGGTTTTGACACCGAAGTAATATGATACAATAACCTCCAAAGAAAGCATTGTACATGAGATGTGATCTTCCAGTCATAGAATGTCATGGTAATGTACTTCCACCCATGTAATATGATGTGTACCCAAACCAATGTCGAACAGAGTGGTTGGGCTTGTACTCTTCCACTCCCTGGGTTGTGTGGTTCCACAGAACATGGTGTGTGACCTGCAGTCACACCCTATGTGATATCCATTTGTAAAACACTTTTGAAAGGAATAGATACATGAAATTCATGCATGTAATTTACTTAAAAAAATATAGTTTGAAACTTATATCATTTTTTATTTTATTATGAATGAGATTAGATGAAACTTAAAATTTAATATCATTGACCAGAATCTAAGTCAAATGCACATTTTCCATTTTAATTTGAATCTTTATCATTGATTTTTTTAATTTTTTTTTCCGGAAAAAACAAAAAATTATTAGATGAAACACGAATTCATACTATAATATAATCATATTGTACAGTTCAAGAAGCACAATGATTAATTTTAATGAATTATATATATATATATAATTAGTATTATATATTATTTAGGCCTCATTTATTATTCAAATTGTGAAAAAATATATTGCTGTGTATTCTATGGAAACATTTTTACTTGAATGAACACACAAAAACCCCACATTTTAAATATTTCAATCTACACCATTTGATACAATGAAAATCCAAATTTATGGTGAGAAAATATTCTTTCAGAGTGAATATCATGTGATCCTTGTGTAATTTTATGAAAATATAACATATAAAAACTTTACCTATGTGGTGGGTTAATATTATAAATTTAAAAATTAATACGACCCGAAGTATGATTAGGGATAGGAAGTGCATCAATATCTATTATCATTTGTAACAAATGGTTTAATTAGTCTAGAGTAAAAACCTAATATATATATATATATATATATATATCAGAATATAAAAAAGATATGTAAAGGAACCAATTGAAAGAATTTACTATTATTTATTCACCAATAATGTCAACATTTTTTCATGTCATTAACATAATTGCATAAAAACATATTTAATGTGTAATTGTTTTGAAATACATTTCATAGGGGTGCACTTTTGTAAAAACCCACCAACTCACATTCTAAATTTTCTATAAACCAAGTGACTTTGAATAGGGATTTTTTCATGATCATATCAAAATTTAAAAAATTCAAAGTTTAATTATATAGCATTCAATTATAAGAGGATATAGTGGTGAGTTAATATGAAGTAAAATACACTCATAAACACCTAAAAATTAAATCTTAATGTTTCATGATTTCAATACACAAGTCAAATCTCTTGGAGTGAGATGGGTTGGATGAGGATGGAGAAAAAGAGATCATTTTTCTAGGTATTGGTGACTCTATACCCATCTTCCCATTGGAAGAATAAGTGTGACCCTAGAACTGTGTTGGAATTAATGTTCATGAAAGGCTTGGAAAACATGGTTTTCTTGATCATGCACTTATTTAATCTCTTCCACATCTCATGGATATACCCTCTGATGTTATCTCTATAAACCTCTTCTAATTATAGTAGATAGAATTATAATTATCACGTCTTGCAATCTTTACCTGGTTAATCAATAAAATCATTAAAGAAATTAGATGATAGGAATTATTTTCAACAAAAGTAAAAAAAAAACAAAAAATTCTAAAAATAATTGAAAATTATTGTACCTAAGAGATCCCTAGATTATTGTAAAGTTGATTGAGAAGGATAAATTAGTAGAGGAGAGGCAGGACACTATTGACATGATCAACTACCTCATAATAAATTTTCTGATCTTTTGGTTTGTATAAAAGTAGTGCTAAGGGAGATAAATTATTTTATAGAAACTAGCCCATTATCCAAGTATTATTCCAATATTATATTGTATTTGTTTTGAAGCTACTTGTCTTATTTTAGGTATGTTTTTCACACCATACCCCATTGAACACAAATGGAAATAGAAACTATAATTAATTATATTATCACTATGTATAAGAAAAATCATAATTAATCACAAAGCCTATTGTTATTTGTCCTAAAATTATCATGGAGATAAGACAGAGAGAGACTAAATAATTTTGCTATGTGTTGTATTCCATTGAAGAATTGATCTTTGAAGAGATCATAGCTAATTTGGTTGGTGGGGTTAAATGAAGCAAGAACATCTAAACTAATGTTTTTGGTCAATTTTTGAATAGCGTTGATGTCCCACCTGGATCATTTGATTAAGAATAAAAACCAAAACAAAATAAATTATTAGAACTATTGTTAAATCATAATAAATTATGAGTGGAGTGAATATTCATATAATTTACCTTTCAATTGAATCTATGATGATCTCATGTTCCTATGATGTACCATAAAAATCATATATATCATCAATCATGGCTATAAAACATCCTTGTTTAGTCATTGACTCTATGAATTTGCTATAATGTAGCTCAAACGACATGGAACAACCCCACATGAGGTTTTTTATTAGTTCACTTCCAAGAAAATCAATTTTGTCTAAACCTATTTACACCCAACACCAGTACATAAAAATATAAATGAAGAATATCACCTGTTATAGAGTTGTGTGAGAAAATTGAAAATTTAATGAGGGTGTCCTGCATATTTTTCAAGCTATTTTTGGTGAATGGAGTGCACCATATTAAATTCCCTCTTTGCAAACCTCAACAAGGAAGGGTTCTGGTTCTCATGTTTCTCATACTCCCCAACAAACCACCTTTCCTTGAACCTGACAGCAGACCAGAGTAAAAGTGAATCCAAGGCATGCTCCCCTAGTCTCTTCATGGAAAATGGGGCCATATTCTCCTTTATGTTGGTGAGATGCATAGTGCCTAAGGCCTTCTTTTCATCCATCACCCACTCAACTTCCCACCCTTGGAAAGACCCTTCGTACAACACTCAATCACCTTCCCATTTCCATTTCTTCAACACATATGGTAGTTATTCACATTAAAACCATGAAAATATTTAATGAGTATGTAAATAAAATATATTAAAAAATGTTTTATTATATACCTAAAAACATGATAACCTGTTTTCCCACATTAATGACACACATTAAATTAACTTCTTACCATACTTTGTGCCTTACACTCCACATTATATTAACTTCTTAACATAACATCGTGTGATTATCTTGACATTATGTTATCGTATAATGTATTATTGAGAGGGGGAAAGAATGTTAGGATTCATAAAACATGTTTTTCATTTAATAGAGAATGACACACATTGATTCAACAAGGAATATTTATATAATACCATTTTTGGGTTTTATGGGTTCATCATATGAACAAAACAATGAAATAAAACTCATATATATACTCAACGTATCTTTAGAGAATCCGAAATAATTAGAATAAAGAACATAAATAATTTACACCTGAAGTGATGTATGATCCATCCTTGACTCTTCATTATATTCTTGATAAAATAAAACATCTATGAAACTAAAGTGTATGAAAAATTTATAAATTATTATAGATTAATTGATTTAAAAATTCATACATGTTCTACAAGTTGCTTCTATGATAATGTTTCCTAACCACCACTATATCTGACCACCCTAACCTGGTGCAACGTGTTTAAGAAAAAAGGGGACAATCAGCCTCTACAATATGCTATCCCAACATTTTTTCCACTTTTTATTATCAATATAGTATCATAAATAGTTTTATTCATGTTTTACGAGCATGATAGAAGCACAAAATAGCATCATCTGGCATTCCTAGAGCCTGTAAAAGGTTAAAAAATAACCTTAGTCAAGTAAAAGATCAGGAACTTGTAGAAACACAAAGTAACCTTGACATACCTTATATACATTTCCAAGGTTTAGGTATGCATTAAGAAATTTAGGTTTCAGCTTTACAACTTCCTAGATGATAGAAATTAGTATGAAGGAAGAAAAAATCAAAAAATGGGAAAGTTTACCAATGTCACAAAATGGGGGTGCAGGGGGAAGTGTCCAGTTGGTAAGAAGCTACATTATATATAGTGGATAATTATGGGAAAGGTAACCAAACTCATGAAATGTATATATATATATATAATTTATAAATTTAAAGCATACACATTCAGAACCAATAATCAATAATATCAAACCACTATTGGATTTGATAACCTGATTAAATAATAGTCGAAACTAAAAATCATGAATAACACATGTTTTATGCAATATGTAAAGCCCAATGAAAATGTAAAATTGTAAGTAGAATACATACATAGTCAATAGACAATCAATATATATTCATAATTTCACTTAAAATATGATACAATATATACACATAATAAATAATACATAGTCAAAATATTCAAAGTGAAAAATGATAAAAAATTCTTGAAAGAGTTGACAAAGATGATGAATTACAGAGGAATAAGTATTTACCTAAATCAATAGAAATATATATTATAGATAAATGAGTATTCACCTGAGATGGTGAGAATAATATACACTTTAAAGTGAAACACATGCAAAATTTTATATAATCAATAAGAATATACATATCATGTATACATAATAATACACATTATATAAAAACCACTAAATGAAATTTAGAAATTTTTAGATGGTGTCTGTCACTACAATAGATAATACACAGAGCAATCTATGTTCAATGAAACATTATCAAATAAGAAATTGACACCATGATCCTAGGATATTGGGAATAATAAATTAGAATACATAGAAAAATCATTAGAAAACAAATATTACAAAATTGTAAATAGTTTGGACAATCAATAATGTTTAAAAAAATGGGTATGGAAGTATCATATCCATGGATATGATGTTTAATTGGTGTTAATGATGTTAAAAAAGGCCTAATTGATTTTAAAAACAATTATTGTAATAAAATACATGAAAAATAACAAATTTAGAGGACACAATTATAGGGAAAAAATAGAGGATACAAAATACATGACTGCAAGGAAACTAAAAACATTGAGATTCCTATGTAATTTTAAGGAAAGTGATGAATGAAAACAAATTAATTAATTTTATTAAACAAATGGATGATGAAAGATTATAGGGAAATTATACCAAGAGGATGAAATTTTATCAAAGGTCCATTCGAATGTTACCTACTAAATAACTTGTATGATACAAAGGAGAAATATATGAAAATTCTCTTATTTTAAAAAAATGATAAATGATTCTAAATCATAAGCTTGATTATCCTTTTATTCTTTTTTTAACCCCATAAAAATTATTATGAAAATAACTTAAAAACTTAAAAAATATTTGTCCATAAAAAATATCCCATCTTAAAAGAAATTCTTATCAATGTAAACTATAATTCATCATTACATTATAAATGAAGATTATTTTAATGTTTCTATATAAAACCCCAAAATCCATAATGACCGCAAAATACACAATTATCCATGTGGTAACATAAAATATATACTCTAAATGACACTGAGTACAATACTATAAGTGAAGGGAAATAAAGAGGAAATGGTTTTCCTATATAGTTCTAATCATAAATGGAGTGGGAAAAACGTTTCATAGAATGACCATGTGTAATTTTTACATGAAGAGAAAAAAATATTACATATGATAATGATGAATTATTTAGCATAATAACATTTAATGGGTGACTTACTTTCTCTTTTTGAGAGGTGGTGGTTTTCAATGATTATACCAAACAACAGTAGTGTACCTTTTATTTTTCTATCTAACTGTGATAATTGAGAGAAAAAATATAAACACATAAAAATTGTTAGCATAAATACCCTCATGAGTCTGTATCAACCAAAAAAATATAGACAAAAAATGGAGGTGTATATAGATTCTCATTCATAATTATCCAGCAGTGCCCATACAAAATACCTCATTTCACATTACATCCGCATCATCTCAAAAATAAAACCCTTTGGCCAAAAAAATGTGTGTAAAATATATAGTAAAATTAAAATGGATACTACCCGCTTGATAGAAGTCATCAATATTTAATGATATTTAGTATGGTATCATATCCTTTTTTTTCATCCCCCAAATCATTCCCAAATGAAATGAATACGCTTTGACATATCCATCACTACAAAGAAACATGGAAGAGGCACATGCATACTGATTTAGGTTATATAAGTAAGAATATAACAATAAAATCAATGATGTAATGTGATTAGGGAAATTTTGGCTATGCTATGTTTGAAAACAAGTTGAAATCTACTTATAATAGTAAAAAGACAAAGATTTATTAGAAAATTAAAAATGATACAAAAAGAGTAGAATATAAGAAAAATGTATGACATGCATCTCCTCATAACTAAACCTATAACTAAATAAACTCAACATGATCACCTAGGATGCACATTTTGACCATAGATACTTTTGGGTGGTGGAATTTAACCCAATGTAATCCATGTACACTTGGTTTCACAAATTGTAAATTATACATTGAACCACTAAGTAAAAATTAGAATAAAACACCCTGAATACTATAGATGACATAAGAAATCACAGAGGGTTAGGATTGTGCATAATAGAATAATGATTTAATGAAATGATTTTTGGAAGATCAATAATGTTTAAAAAAATGGTTATGGAAGTATCATATCCATGGATATTATGTTTTGTTGCTGTTAATGATATAAGAACATTCCTAACTGATGTAAAAAAATGTATGGAATAAAATACATGAAAAATAACAAATTCAGAGGAAAAAATATAGGGAAAAAATGGAAGATAAAAAATATGTGACTATAAGGAAACTAAAAATATTCAAAATCCTATGAAATTATAAGTAAAGTTATGAATGGAAACAAATGGACCAATTTCATTAAACAAATGGATGATGAAATATTATAGGGAAATTATACTAAGAGGATGAAAGATTAGTAGAGGTCCATTTGAATGTTACCTGCTAAATAACCTATATTATTTTTATGCCTTTTTGATTTTACACTATTTTTAAAACATTTTACAATATAAAATATAATTTATGTTTAAAAATAAAAATATAAAATAGTTTAGAATTTTTTTTTAAAAATGGGGTTCATTATTTATTTAAAAAAATGTTTGCAACATGAAAATATATCTTCAAAGTTTAAAAAATGAAAATGATTAAATAGTTAACTTATATAAATTTTACTTTTTACTTTTAGTAGGTCATAAAATAAAAATGAATCTCCAAATGTTCAGAGAGCATAGTATAAAAGGTATGCTTAATGTTTAAGAATTATGTTTAGAGGTTACCTTGAAAATTCGGTGCTCTCTTAACATTGTGCTAGAATTCCAATAGTATTTCCATGATGAATTGGAGAATAATTTCGATAGAAATAGATGATAGATTAAGAATTTAAATAAATTAGGTTATTAGGACTTGTTCATTTTATAGAAGAAACCGGTATTAGAAATAATTGTTTACCATACCTTGGAAATACAACAGTCTGTTGACGATTATTTGGTGAAAAGCTTCATTGCGAAGCTAGGTCATGTAGCAGGAATCAGTATAACAAAGATACCTTGAAAATCTAGTGGTCTATGGATGATTCTTCATAGAAAATAGTTTTTTAGGATGCATTCAATATTTAGCTAGAACCTGTATGAGAATGATGAGGTTGAGTTGCGAATGAAAGGATATGTATAGTTGAGGAGGGAGACAAGATTACAGGGTGAGGGGTATGATATTTCAAGAAATCATTTTCGTGAAGCCCTAACATAATTGACGAGGGATATTAGATTTCATGGGAGGGAATCTGAGAATAGAGGAATGGATTTTCACAGATACGGGAGGGGTGGAGGTTGAAATTTTGGATTCGAATGGTTTGAGAAAGAAGAAATATCGGCCATGATTAATGTGGATATCGATATTGTTGGAGAGTTATACACAGATGTAGTATAGTTTGAGAATGAAGGAGGTAGAGACATGTGGATGGGGATGGGACATGATTTAGTATAGATAATGGAAAGCAGGATAAATATTTAAACAAATAAACAAAAAATTATTAAATAAAATAATTGATAGAGAAATTAATAAATTAAAATAAATTAATAAACAATTATTTAAAATTAAATAATCATAACTCCCCCTTAATAAAATAAAAACTTAAAGAGTTAATTGGTTTAATAAAAATATCAGCTAATTTATTTTTGGTATTTACAAATTCTAAAGATATATCCTTTTTAAGAACATGATCTCTTAGAAAATGATGCCTTATATCAATATTATTAGTCCTAGAATAACTTATAGGTTTTATGAAAATATTTATTACACTAGTATTATCACATAAAATAGATTTATTATTAAAATTTAGTCCAAAATCCAGTAGAGTGTGTTTCATTCATAAAACTTGCGCATTGTAACTTCCAAAAAATATATATTCTGCCTCAGTCATTGACAAGGAAACTGAATGTTGTTTATTACTTGACCATGATACTAAATATTTCCCAAAAAAGTGACAGGTTCCTAAGGTGATTTTTATATCTAATATACATCCTCTAAAATCAGAATATGAGTATAAAATTAAATTAAAATCAAAGTTTTGGGGTAAAGAAAATATTGAAAAATAGTTCCTTTTAAATATCTAAAAATTCTTTTAACAGGAACACAATGAGATTATTTTATATTTGACTAAAATCTTGCACATAGACACACTGAAAAAATTGTGTTTGGTCTTCTAGCAGTAAGATATAGTAAACTATTAATCATACCTCTATATAAATTATTGTCAACTGATTTTATAGATTCTTACAAATTAAGTTTTATATTATTACACATGGGAGTTGTGTAGGTTTTATTATTTTAAAGTCTGATACTTTTCAATAATTCAATAATATATTTACTTTGATTTAAAAAAATTCCATAATATATTTGATAAATTTGAAATCCTTAAAAGAAATTAAATTCACTCATCATACTCATTTCAAAATCTTTTTTACATTAGATTTGAAAAATCAATACAAAGATATTTATTTGTTTAACCGAAAATTAAATCATCAACATAAATTTGTACTAATAGAATATTAGAAAAAAAATTCTTAAAAAGTTTAGGATCCACTAATCCCATAGAAAATCCATTTTTCAATAAAAAAGAGCTTAATATTTCAAACTAATCTCTAGGTGCTTGTTTAAGTACATTTAGAGCTTTAATAATTTTAAAAATAGAATTTAGTTTATGAGGGTTTTCAAAACCTGGTGGTTGTTCAATATAAACTTCCTCCATTAAATATCTATTTAAAAAATCATTTTTAACATCTATCTAATATAATTTATAATTTATATGAGATGCATAAGATAAAAGGATTCTAATTGATTATAAGATATATACAGGTACAAAGGTTTCATCATAATATATTCCATCTTCTAATTATATCATTTATTTACTAATCTAGATTTTGTTCTTATCCTGATCCCTTAATCATCCTATTTATTTCTAAATATCCATTTAGTTCCTATTACTGGATAACTGGTTGGTATTTCTACTAAATCTAAAACTTCATTTCTTTTGAATTGGTTTTGTTCTTCTTGCATGGCTAAAATAAAACTCTCATATTCAAAAGCTTCTTTAATAGAATTAGGTTCTAAGTGAGATAAAAAGGATGATAGTTCAATTAGGTATACTACATTTCTTTTAGTAATAATTCCTATGTCTCGGTATCCAATAACAGTTTCTGAAGGATGTTTCTTTAATATTCTAGACTATCTGGGTAATACAATCTCATGTTCTTCAGTTTCATGTTCCTATAAACTGGAATGAATTTATTTTTATTTATTTTCAAAAATATTTTTTGGTGGATCAAGTCTCATGTTGTCTATAGAGTCAGTAATCTCATCTGTTTGATCTTCCTTTTATATTAAAAGGTTCAGTTTCATCAGACTTCACATGAATTGATTCATCAACAATCATTGAATTTTTATTAAAGACTATAGGATTTAGAAGTAGTATAATAACCTAAAAATATTCCTTCATAAAATTTTGAATCCAATTTTCCAAGGTTTTCCTTAGTATTCAAGTTATATACCTTGTATCCAAAAGCTTTAAAGTATTTTACTTTAATATTTTTGTTATTCCAGAGTTCATAAGGTGTCTTTTTAATAATAATAATTATTAAAAGTATATTAAATACAAAGTAAGCTATGGTTATAGCTTCTACCTAGAAATAGGTAGGAATTCTATATTCATTCAGCATAGTCCTTACCATTTCTTGAATAAATCTATTTATTCTTTCAACAATTCTATTTTTTGAGGTGTTTTTGGTGCCGAGAAGGTGTGTTTAATACTCAAATTTGAGAAGAAAGAATTAAATTCTTGATTTTAAAATTCTCCACCATGATTACTTATTAATGAAATTATTTTGAAAGATTTTTAATTTTGAAAAATTCATCAAAAACTTTAAAAAATAGTAAATACCTCACTTTTAAGTTTTAGAAAATATACCCAAGTAAATTGAGAAAAATCATTAACTAAAACATAGAAATATAATTTTCTATCCAAAATTGCTAACCTAAATGGTCCAAAAAGATCCATATGGATAAGTTCTAATGGTTTAGATGTAGAAATTTTGTTAATAGATTTTAAAGGTGATTTGTGTTGTTTGAAAATTTGGCATGCATCACAAAATCTATCATCTTCAAATTTAAGATTAGTAAAGTTAGAAACTAACAGTTTCTTGGATAATTTATGTAAATCATATGTATTTTAATGTCCAAGTCTTCTATTCCTTATGCACAACTAATTTTTATTACTAGTTAAATAATTAAATTTTTGTTTACATAAGGAATTGAGATCCAAATTATAAATGTTTTCAGTTCGAGGTGCTCTAAATTTAAGCAATTTAACTTTAAAAACAGAGTAGGAATTGTTAAAGAAATCAACACAAAATCCATCATCAGAAAGTTGAGAAATAATTATCAGGTTGTGCATTATCCCTTTTACATAAATTATATTATTGATTGAGATTATCTTTGGATCTCCAACAGTTCCAACTCCAACAATATATTTTTTACATTGTCACCAAAAGTGACTAGTCCCCCAACCATTTGTGTTAGTGTATGGAAATTTTTAGAGTCTCCACTCATGTGTCTTGAGCATACCCTATCCATATACCATATAAATTTTTTGTTCCTGTAGCCTTTATCCTATAAAAACATTCAAATACATGTTTATTTTGGTACCCATATTTCCTTGGGTCTAGTTGTGTCAGCAAGAAAAGATCTGGGAATCCAAATCCGCCTTATTTTTCCAAAATTTGTATTACTATATTTAGAAATATTTTTGGAAATAAAATCCTTATTAATACTTCTAATTTAAGGATTTCATAAATAATATTTGTTAGTGTAATGAATTTTTATTCCACAAAATAGTAGGTAACATTTTTTGAATTGGGAACAAAATAATTTTTGTATAATTTTGATTTTTCACCCTTTCTTCATATTTCAAACTTTTCTATTTTAATAAAATTATTTCCAAGAATCTCATTCAGAGTATTTTCTCCTTTTTTTAAAATTCTAGCATCAATTTTATAAGATTCTACTTCATCCTATAATTCTTTAATCCCTTTTCGTGATTAATATAGTTTTATATAGATGAATTGATTTTTTTAGTTAGATCTTAATATTTCTTTAGAATTATGTATCTTTCACCTAAAACAAAATTATGTATATTTTTAATGATTTATGTTTCTTTATTAAAGAATCATATTTTTCGTCTAGCATAGAACAATAAGCAGCGAATTTACTATTTGAATTTCTATTAGAGTTAGAGGTAGAAGAATAATAGGTTTTCGTCTATTCTTATTCCTTATCCATAAAGCACATATTCACTTTTAGATTTTTTGGATCTTTTCTGAATCATTTTTTTAATAGATGATGGAGTATTCATATGAAATACATGTAGCTTTCATATCTTCTTTTTTCCTTTATGATCATAATCAACATTCTTCTAAAATTTCTTTTTTTTTCGTCGTTTTATCTTTCAATTGGGGGAAATAAGGTCTGGTGTGACCCATATTTTTTCATTTATAACATCTTACATCTCTTGGTTTCTTTTCATCCTTCTTAAAGGATATTCTAAATCCTTTTTTATTTTTGTATAGTTTGATAAAAAAAAATTTATAGCTGAGCAAGTTCCATTTTAGAGTCTGTGGAATCTGAATTTTTTCTTTTGACTTCTTGTTTTGATTTTCTTTCATGCTTCTGAGATGTTGTCTTTAGGGAAGTGTTTTATATTTTTACTATAATCTTGTGATCTTCAAATTCAACTTGAATTTCTACTTCTTATATCATCAATGTTCCAATTAATTATTTCACAGTCAAGTTCTTGACAGGTGTTTATGGATAAATATTTGCAGATATTCCATTCCATTTTATAGGTATTACTCTAAGTACTTTCTATACATGATCTGATTGATTGATCGGATATCCCAAGGCAGTAATATTGTTGACAATCTCTATTAACCATCCATTCATTTGTGTGATGTTTTCACCATAAAACATTCTAAAGGTTTCAAACTTTATTTTTACAGAACCATATCTCATTTGTATGATATTTTCTATTCCTTCATAAGAAACAGTGATTATCTTCCACATTTCATAGGCAATGAGAAATTGTGAAACTCGATTGAATTCATCAGGACCAAGTCCATAGATGATAGCATTCATTTCCTTTGAGTTGATATCATATTCAGTTTCTATTATGGCATCCCAAGTTTCTGGTTTCTTAGGAATCACATAAGGAGTGATGATATTTGAATAAAATTTGAATCCACGATTCTTTAAATAAATGATCATTTGTGATTTTCAACATCTATAGTTGTCATCATTAAAATATGGAGGTAGAATAATAGACATACCTTATTTTTTATCATCCATTGACATCTGATTTGTATAGACCTTATTATTTTGTGATTTATAGGGATTTTTCATAAAATAACTCCCTTGATACCAATTGTTAGTTATAATAATACAAATATAACAGAAGAGGGGGGGGAGGCTAATTGTGTATTTTTTTTAAATCTTGATAGATTTTTAATTTTAAATCTCTTTTCAATTTAATAAATATGTAGCATTTTTTTCTATATGTAATATGATTAGAAGATCTATAGAAACAATGAAAACAAATTTTTTTTAGTGTTTTGGAGCACAATGATCCCCTAATCCACTCCACCAAATCTATCTCTACAAGCTTGTTGAATTTCACTAGAAAGGTCCTCTTATCAAAAGACCTTCAAATACCCAACTGAGTGTAGGAATTTTACACCTTTTACAATAAGGATAAACAAATAATTATGGTTCTTTTATAGGGAACCAGATATCCACATCTTAGTATAATAATCTAAAACTTCACCACAATCGAGTACGAGAATTTGAAACTCTAATAAATCAAAATAGTTTGATTTGTTGATGGTTCATGATATAATTCACAATTGCAATATCAACTGAAAAAATATGGATCTTCTTCTTCAGAAATGAATGTATTTAAGAAATAATAACTCAGAAGAGATCCTGGTTTCAAATGATCTTCATTAAAAGTACCAAAGAATAAACAAAATTAGTTTCACAATAGTATGAGGTTTGAAAATTTATATATCCAAAGTGTAGCCTCTTTCAGAAAACAAAAATGGTGATCATTCTTTGCAGAAGTTCTATATTCAAAATAAATTCACAAGTATACAGTCATATATATTAATTTAAATTAAATTTAGATAGAATATATAGAGATAAGATAGCTTTTTTTAGTGTTCTAGATCCAAGAAAGTCACCTGACAGATCATGGGTATTCAAATTTGAATCAACCAGGGGAGCCGTAACTTACTTTAAGAATAAGAGTGATTTTATCTGATGAATATATTTCTTTAAATCGATAATGAAAATCCTTTAAATATTTTATAAAATAGTTTTCGATCAATATTTAATTCCATCAATACTATTGTAGAAATATCAGATAAAATCTCAGATTAAAAATATCCAAATTTGAATAAACCTACGTAGGTTTGAATACCATAGCGTACGGTTCCTTTGCGTAGTGTGGGGTTCCTTTGCGAAGCACATGGTACCATTTCAAAGTGTAGGGTTCCTTTGTATAGCATAGTATTCCTTTCAACGTATGGTTCCGGAACCATACTTTCATCTGATTATAACATAGGGATCAAAAGTAAAGTTGGGATGAGAATCCATATGTTCATCCTTTCAATGTAAGTTTGATTGACCATATGTTCATTATTTGAATGTGGGGTATGAAAAATTATTCCATACTTCAATGTTGTATGGATATTATAGAAATTTATTCAAATGTAGGGTTGATAATCAATTCTTTAATTTTCTAAATATAGGGTTTCCGATCCATACCTTAACTGTTTAGCATAGGTAAGATGTTATATACTTTCTGTCAATATAGGGTATGAAATATATACACATTTTTTAGAATGTAGGTTTTATTCTTTACATTATTCTTATCAATGTATGGTATGAATAGTGTTTACAAAAAACAATAAAACACTTTCCAAATTTTTTGACGAATGTTCCTTATAGATTAAAAACTTGAATATAATTCTTGAATAAATATTATAAAGAATATTAATTTCCTAAAACTCACTTAATGTAATATAATTAGTAAAAAATAGTTTTTTGTGAGAATAAAAATCAATAAGATTTATAGAGTATTATTGAGAGAATACATTCCTAAAAACATGGTTGTTGATTGATCTAGGCATTACTAGATCATGGTTTTGTTTAGGGGTTGTTTGGATTTTGTGGTCACTACATAGGCTTGTTTTGGAATTTATTTTAATTTTTTCAGTTTTGTGTTACATTACATTATGTATTGGTATTCCATATTTATTTATAAACGGTTTTGATCTGTGGATATCGTTTTGTCTCTTATTCCTTCAATTTTTATAAAGAGGTTAATGCCTACCATTTGTGATTATATAATCATGATGATAGTCATCATATTGTGGAATATTTGAGGTGGGATTTAGGGGTTATATAATTCTCTTCATTCTCAGTATAAGAGGGGTATGAGTGGAGGGGGGTTTGACAAATTACAATGGTTCCCTTGGAGTTTTTTTTATTATTTTAGTATTTCATGAATTTTGAAAAATCTCTCTATATGTTTCAGGATAAATACCTAAAAACATGGAATATTTTGTTTCTCACCATATGGTCAAGGTATGTGAATTATTTAAATTAAGATTAATTTTAAAATTTTTAAACATGGATTTAGATTAAATTGTTAAATTAAGGATAATGCATCCTTTTATATTCAAATTTAACTACCTTGTGGTGATACCAAAATAGTCATTAAATTTTTATCTTTAATTTTTTTGTAATGAGGTATTTATATATAATAAATATTATGAAATTTTATAAAAGGGAAAATAATATTAATTGATTACATAACATGATTAAATGAACAAGAAATTTGTGTGATGTATTGTTATGATATTTGATATAAAGACATGTCATGTCTATGAGTATTTAATGTCCCGTTTTTCAAGGATAATTTATATTTAAAATTATATATTTCATGCTTAAATGATATTTTTCTCATTTTTATAGATTTTGTATTGAAATTCAGATGCATCAAATTTGGTAAGAGGGTAACTTGATTTAGTATAGGATTTTATCAAAAAACATGATTTTATTGAGTTTAACTAAATAGGTGGGTCAAAATGAATATATATTTATATAGACCTTAGATTATTTCCGCAAAGTTTAAATCTACACACAAAATCAAGTTCAGGAATATTGGAGGATATTAACATATAAAATTAAATAATTAGGTTGGTTGGCATGAAATATTCAATTTGATGACCTCATATAGGTAATTATTACAAGAGTATTGAAAGGATACATCAATAGACTACTTAGACAATTATTCTTAGGCTAGGAGAGATGATATAACCCATTTGGGAGGTGGATCAAGTTTAATACTCGTATATATAAAGGTTTAAAAGGATATATCAACACACAACAGATACTCTGGTTCCCATGGAGTGCTAAAAAACTCAATGCATTCAATGGTTTCATGGGGGATAGCTATCATCAGTGTATAGGTTGGATATACTGAAAAAATTAGAATTATAAGGTCATATTTAATGATAGAACCAATCCAATTTAGTTGGAGTAATCATGGTTCATTCTATCATTATAATATAAACATTTTATATTGAAATTATACATATAATTAATTTATCAAGGTAGGTTATATAACCCAAATAGTTTAGTGGGACTGAGGGAGATAGATATTATTATTAGTGTATATAAGGAATATATTTAACTAAACTTTATTTGGGTTTCCCTGAGGCATATTTTCTATCCATTCACTCTTATGGTAGTCTTCTCTGATTCATAATATGAGGTGAAATTAAGGCACCTGAGAAACATGTATGGTCATTAAGCATCCCTCACCTACACTATCATCAATTTTCAAAATCACCATTAATTGTTTTTTTGTTTTTTAATATCTATTTCTGAAAACCATGAGTAAATTAAGGATAATTATAACTTCTTATCAATAATTTATTTTTAATAATTAATAATAAATAATTAATAAGTGTTTACTATTTACTATTTATAATTATTTATGTATTTATTATTTACAAATTATATTAATTATTAATTATTATTAATTAATTATTATGTGATAATTATTCATTAGTAATTATTTATATTTGTATATATTTATATATCAACACACACACACACAAATATATATAATAAAACCATGGTTTAAATATAATCACTTAACTAATGTTCTAAGAGAAGTTTAAAATCAGACTTTAGCTTCAAATGGCCATAATGTTTGATCAAGGTGCCTATTAGTGCTTTGTGACCTATAAAATTGAATCTTATAAAAATAAAATGGTTATATTTTGTAAAAATTTGTTAAAAATAAATAATAAATAAAATATTAATAATCTAAAATAAGTTGAAAATCAGACATCAACTTCAAACGACTATAACTTTTGATTCGGGTATCCATTTGAGATCCCAAAATAGTCAAATTAAATCTTGGGAAATGATATATGATATTTTGTATAATAAAATCTTATACACCGGCTTATAATAGTCAAAATAGGCCCTAAGATCCTCAAAATATGAGTTTTAGGTTAAGGTACACTATGTTTTGATCTTTTCATGGTATTTATGGTTCGTTTAAGCAGGTATTATTTTCTTTTTTGGGTTTTGTATGAATTTATTCTATGGGTTTATGTTATTATTGATATGATGGTGTTTAAATTGTTGTTTTATTCCATATTTTGGTGATTCATTTTTTTGATTTGTTTCATTTTCTTATGATTCCCTTAGCATAACTAATCCTAGATGCTACTCTCATGAGAATGCCAGGCCTTGAGTTTGTATGGAATTCAAGGTTAAACCTTAGTGGTCATTGGAATTCTCTATGGTTGGATGTTCAATGTTAAGAAGTGTGTGTGCATGTGTATATTTATAGATATTTATATATTTATGCGTGTATATATATATATATATCCATTTATGTATATTTATTTATATATTAATATGTATTTGTGTATATAATTTTATGCACATATATATATACACATATTTATATTTATATATAAAAAAACCATATAATTTATTTTTATGATAATCCTTCTTTTTTAAAGGACTTAAGAGATAACTCTTACATGACTCAAAGGTTGTGTGACACAAAGGCCTTAGAAATACATGATCAAATTCCTAGAGGCACAAATGCATTTAATAATTTTTGACCTAACTACAATGAACTAACACCTCCCAAACACCTTCTTAAATGACAACTCCTAGCTCCCCACTAGATGATACATTTAGCTTGCCTTTCCCCCTGTAGAGTTGTATGGGTCCTAAACCCAATGACGTGTCATGTATTTCCCACCTTTATGATTTTGGCTAACATATCTACATGGTGGTTGCTATTGCACTGATCCATCATCCCAGGGATTCCCAAGTATAGTCATGTTTGATCTATTCCATGCCTCGAAGGCCCCATGGCCCAAAGGCCTTTGATGGATCAGATGCCCTATGGCCCAAAAACTCAATTTTGTGGTCCGAAATCCCATTAGAGATGAATACAACTACTATTAAATTACCCCTCTATAATACCTTCTACCATACTCACACTACTATAATAATACAATACTACTCCAGTACCTTCAGAAATATGTTCCAACTCGATTTTGATCTTGGATCTATAATGCAAGATTACATGGTGTTTAGTACTCTCGAACTATCCTAACTACTTTATATTCATATATATATATTCATATATATATATATATATTCATATATATATATATATATATAATTATATATATTTATAGGTTTATATATATTTATATATATTTATGATTATTTAAATATATGTATATATATATTACTGGTATATATATATATATATATCTTTGTGTGTGTATGTATATTTATATGTGTTAATGTATATATTTATATATATTTATATGTGATTACTATATATATTCATAAATATTTATATGGATTTACGAATAATTACATATATTTATATATATTTATATGCATTTATATTAATTTATATTATGAGGGTATATATATTTATATTTATATTCACATGTATATTTATTAATTTACATTTATATGTGTTGATATATATATATATATATATATGTATGTATTTACATATATATATATGTTCATATGTATTTATGTATAATAATTTACAATTATTTATATTTATATATATTTATTTATATTTTTATATATTTATATGTATTATGAGGGAACATATATATAAATGTTTATTTATATGTATATTTATCTAGGTTTATATGTGTTTATGTGTTTATTTATATATATTCGTATTAATATATACTTTTATATAATTATATATATATATATATCTGTGCTTGTGTGTGTCTGTATATTTATATATATTTATTTAAATTTAATTATAATTATAGATATTTATATATATTTCTATATATATATATTTATATATATACATACACACACCTAATTTTATAGTATTTTGATTATTTTTATATATTAATATATATTATGTTGGAATATATATGTTTATGTATTTTGTGTCTGTGTGTGTGTATATATATTTATATATAATTATATTTATATATTATTATATTTAATTATATATATATATATGGGTATATTTATTTATAATTATAGATAATTATTGAGATTTATATGTATTTTATATATTTATGTATATTTATGAATATTTTTAATATATTTTAATATATTATGTGGGTTCTTGTATATATATATACACATATATTTATATGTATATGTATATATTTAGGTATATTTATATGTGTTTATATGTTTCTGTGTGTGTTGGGAGGGAATCAAATCCATATATGCACATATTTGGGTCAATTGGGAAAGGTTTTCTACAGAAAAGGCCTTCACTTCATGAATTGAGAGCACTTTTTTGCATTTTTGTTGGTGATTTTTGGATGGAATGTGACGACCTCATGTTTAAAGTTGTCAGTGATGACCTTAGGTGGTCATTCAAGTTGGACTTTTGAGAAGACACCCATGTGATTTTTTTGGCCACAGTGCAAGCCCTTAGGGGTAGAATCATGTGGTGGATGGCCATATCAAGTGAAAACCATGGACTAGTTGTTTGATCATTAGCTATGATGATGGTAGAAATGAATAACGATGCTATGGTGGCCATGATTCATGGTGGTAATGCAATCAAGGGATGATGACCCTGATGGGTGGTGCTTATAGGTGGCCTTCGCTTGTCGATGGAGGTGGAAACCCAGTGCTGGGTGATGATGCATGATCCCCTATTCTTCTATGGGGGTGGGGGCATAGACGAGTGATAGTGGCCCCAATGAGCGGTGTTTGCTATTGGTGGTGACTCTAGTGTCCTTGAGGCTAGGTGGTGACATTGTTTCCCCCTCTTGTTGGCAGGGGAAGAACTCCAATGGCCCAGATGTGATGCATGACAGTGATGTAAGTGCCCCTGCTCGTCAGTAGGGGCATTGAATCTCCTAACCTAGATGAGGGTAAGTGATATGTCTATGATGATGGGGCTAGTAATGATGGTGTCATGCATGTGGTAGGTAAAGGATCCCACTCGATAGTGGATATGGATTTAAAAAAGGTCATCTGTAGCCAGTGACATGGGTACAACCATATGGTATGGTGCATATGGGGAACATATAGGAAGAATCATCATGGGCCTATGGGTCGATTACCTCATGGGCCTATATTCCAATAATAAAGTGTAAGAGTTTGATGGATGGGTTATCCTTTGGGGGGTTATGACCCGTCCTTCTTACTTGTAGGTGTGGGTGTGGTGCTTTTCCTTGTATTGCACCCCCAAAAAATAATGAGAACCAAGTATATCTCAATATAATTATATATAGTTATATACAATTATGTATATTTATATACAGATATATATATAGATATTTATTTATCGATATTTATATGTATTTATAAAATATTATGTATATTTATATTTATTTAGATTTATAGTTATAGTTATATTTATTTATATTTATTTAAATGTATTTATGTGTATATATATTTATATTTATATATATTATGTGGGAATATATATATATATATATATATATATTATTTATATGTGTGGATATATGAATTTACAAGTAATCATGTTTCTATACAATTATATATATATATATATATATATATATATATATATATTCATTTATATATATTTATGTAATTTTATTTATATTTATTTACATTTATTAAATATGTATTTCTATTTATGGATATTTATATACAGTCACAAACACACACACACACACACACACACACATATATATTTATACATGTTTATATTTATATATACATATATTTATATATGTGTGTAACTATCTTTATATATATCTATTTATATATTAATATATTTAATTATATATATATATATTTGTAAATTCATTTATATTTATATATATTTAATAAATATTTATATATATCTTTGCATATATTTATAGATAACTATATTTATATAAATTTATTTGTAATTATTATTTTATATGTATATATTTATAAATTATTAGTAAGTATGTGTACGCATGTATATGTATTTAAATGTGTTTACATGTATATATATAAGTATATTAAAGTGCTTAATTGCAACATTGAGGGATCTATGGAGTGAAAAATGCTTTGCATAGTAACCAAGATGTTATGAGTTCAAATCTCACCCTACCCATATATAAGTTTGATTCTATAGTGATAAATAAATAATAAATATAAAAATGTAAAAATTACTTTATAAAAAATAAAAAAAAGCTTCAAAAAAATTAGTTTCAATTTAGATTACTACTGGTAAATATATTTTTTATAATATTCTATAAGAAATAAAAAATAAAAAATCATCACAAATAATTTAAAACCACAGCTAAAACCCCCCATTTAAATTATTTAGAGTAGTTTTTTAAAAGCATCATGAATTAATTATCGATACATAGATTCATGGTGATTTAAAATACTGTGAAATGAAAAAAAACACCACCAAATGAGCATTTTGGCATAGTTCTAGAGGTGAAAGATGAACTTTATTTTATTTCATATTAAATTATTTTATTGGTAATTTACATAATGGTTCACTCTCTTGATGGTTTGGGATAATTTTCTTTAATATCTATTAGTAAATGATGATTATGTTTCTTTTCATATTGATATGTTGGGCTTTTTTATTCATTGAATTCATGAACAATAATATACTTATAAACATTTTTAACATAAATTTGTTCTCATAACCATGTTTTTATATATTACTAAGTCATTCATACTAACACATAATATATACAAAAATCTTGTCTATAAATGTATAATTTTTATAACTTGATGTTGGTATGGTCATGAGTCCTTGTATAGGTGGGAAAGTCACATTAGAAAGTCACCTTTGGTGACATATGTGGAGATTATTTAATATATTGGGTTTCCATAGTATGGTTGAAGCACCACACTATGATTTATTTTTATTTATATGTGATATATTTGAGGGACATCTACATGTAACTTATGTTTTCATCGCATGTCTTATGACATGTATTTATTTTGTGTTTATTTTTATAATCACTATTATCATATAGCATGTTTTATTATGTTTATAGTCATAGTGTATGCATCTTGGTATTTATTTAATAACATTTAATATGAATTTTGTATTCATTTATTAAGATATTTATTTTCTAGGATTTCAATTTACATTTTTTTGAGTGTAATAATCCACTAATATTCACTATAAATTCTTATGGAGAACCTCTTATGATTAGGGTATGCACCTAAGGTCTTATGAAAACCATTATTAGGAGTTTTTTTGTATTCCAAACACATGTAATTAAATTTTCATAGAAAATGAATGAAATAATTTATATATATTGAAATAATCTATATAAAATTTCCCTTGAGAAAAAATAATGCAATCTTATTTTATTTTATCAAGGAAGGTTTTGATAAAATGTTCAACGTAGTATAATTATATTAAAAAATATAGCATGTTGGTCATATCTAAAGAGTAAAAACTATAAATCTATATGGGAGGCGAATTATTATAATCAAATTGATGAATCATATATTATTTGATAAATACATCTTTTGAACATTACTGAGTAATATTTTATATGTTGAAATTTCCTTTAATTAAATGATTTATAGATTTTTTTACTGATTTAGTAATTGATAGATTCAATATGATCACTATATCATTTGAATTTTTCTTCTGATTGATCTAATTTTTATTATTAACGAACCTTTAGAATATTATATTATTTAAAAACTTGTATATTGTATTTTAGCATGATCAACTTCCTTTTGAAATTTTTTTGGTAGAGAATTCACATTAATTTGTTGAATATCAGATCATTACTACTTCTAATGAGTTAGTTAATCAGTGGTTCTTTGATAAGTAACATGATAAATAATGATCATTAAATAACTAAAACATCACTAATAATTCTAATACATTGATTTATTTAATGATCTATTACTTTAGAAAAATTTAAAAACCTTATAACACTGGATTTTAGAAATACTGAAGAACATTAATAATAATTATAAAATCATAAAAATATTCCCATTTATATTTAAGTGTACATAATATATAAAAATATGATATTTTCAACAATAAGAACTTTATCATCATCCTAAGATCATTTAACCTTGTTTTTTTGTACAAAAATTGTAATTTTTTGGAGTGTAATGGATGGTTATATGTTTTTGGCCATTTATTAGAATTCTTATGTGTGTAAATAATATTTCCCCATATTTTTAAAAAATTAGAGTCTTTTAAGTTTTTTTAAAAGTTTTGTAACATAATTATTTTTTTTATATATTATAGGAGAATTATTATATGTGTTTCCCCATAATCCTTAGAGTTATATTTATTTTATAATTTCACACAATCCCATAGAAAGAAAATAAGTATTAAATAATTTTATAATAAATTAAAATTAGTCTAAATATATTCAGTATCATATCCTTAAAGTTTCATTTAAAGAATAATGTACTAATGTTTTATATAATTTTGCAATGCTAACTAAAAAATAGTTTATTTTCGATGACTAGAAAATAGAAATTAAATAACTACCTTTTAACACATATATTTTTTAGATATGAAATATGTTAAGATAAATATAATAGTGTTGTGATGATAATAATCCTATCATCAAACATAGAACGTTTCCAGTTCATGAAAGATTAATGTTGTCTATAAAAATTCTTTGTAAATGTTTGGACACATTTTATATTATCCCCTTTCAATTTAAAATAATGTATATAGAGATAAAACTTTTCATAAATACATGCATCCAATATATAGAAATTAGGAATGTTATTTGGCTACCAAAGTACACTAATATTAAAAAACATAGATATAAATAAACTCATGTATTATTCTACTTAAATAACTCATTTTATTCATAGAAAATATCAAAGATAATTTATTGAGAAAATAATTGAATTTAATTAATAAATGAAATTCAATGTATCACCACATAGTGACTTTAATAAAAAATATAACAATATAAATATAAATTAATCATTTAAAATCACCTAGAAAAGTGAATTGGTAGTCAATGTGGTCCAAGAATTCCCCCACTAAGTTCTTAGCTCTATTTATTTGATCAATAACCATTTATCACACTATAAAGAGGTAGATAAATATTGAATAAATCTCTCATAAAATTTAATATTTAACCATGAGGTTTAAAAGATCTAAAAAAAGAATATATAAAAAATCTCTAAATAATTAATATGGATTCAATGCGATTCTTAAATTTTATAATGATAAAGGATCAGTGTTTTTTTAATAATGAAAGGAAATATTTAAAGGAGCGAGGTTCTGTTTTTTAATTGAAATTTATAATTATGGTTGGAAAAAATTTGTATACAATGATAAAACCTTAGATAGGTATAGAATTATTTAAAATATTTTTGTAATATCTCATAATTTTTTTTTAAAAAATGGATGTAAAAATATATGATATTTTAATATCTCCATATTTATGAAAAACTACAATGTTTGTTAGCGTACAAGATACGAAATGCTAAATGTAAACAGACCACAAACTATTATCATTTATAAATAACCGTTATAACCTAGCCATTAAATTGGAGAGTATGAATAGGATTAACTAATTTTTAAAATATATATAAATTTATTATTCAATATAAATGTATTGATTAATTATTATAAAATAACGACTCGATTTTAGTATATCTATTTCTATTTTTCAAAAATATGTTTCTTTTGAGAAATATTTTTTAACGACTTTTTTTAGAGAATATTGTAAGTAATTTATATAAATTTTAGAAATTTTAATTTTCAAAAAATTTATATATAATTTTTAAATTTAGTATATCAAAATTTTATTAGGGAGATTTTTTTTATTTTTTTGAAAAGATTGATTTTTTAGCAAATAATGAAAATATTGTTTTTGATACTTTTTTATAAACTGTCGATTCATTTCATTAAAAAAGTGTCATTCTAGCATAAATTTAATATAAAAGTAACTTAAGTAATATTTGGCTATATATAATATAATAAATTATACTTTAACCTTCTTTATGTATTTTTATGGTAGAAGTTTATTTTTAGGCTTAAATTTCATTTTTATTAAAAAAACTTTTCTCACTCTGTTTTACATATTTTTAATAAAATAAATTTTTGTAAGTTATGGTAATTAAATTTGATGAATTTGAATTATTTTTTTGATATATAAATTCATATTTATCCTATAATTAATTTTTGATATTTTTTCTGAAGAATTTAAATTTTCTATGAGTAGTAAAAAAATATAGTTTTTTTATTAAGTATGATATATTTGGTGATATCTTCAAGAAAAAATCATGATACAAAAATATATTAAACTTATGGAAACACTAATTTATGGTAATATAATACAAATATAATAAGAAAATAATTCAGAACATATAAATTATAATTTATTTTATGACAAATATGAAAAACATTTTCAGTGTTGGCGTAGTGCTTGCATAACATTAGAAAAGTCAAATGCGGTGTATTATAGATAATAATTAGGTTTCAACCAATATTTATAATATTTTCTTGTTAAATATAATGTATAATTTATTATTATTACTTATGGTTTTGAATTTTGGATTTATATAACAAGAACATTATCTAAATTCTTGTGTAATGCTTTTACAAGGGTAAAAAAGTCAAACTAAAAAAATTAAATAAGTCTTCTTGACATGTATTTGAGAAAATATAAATAGTAAATTAATGTAAAGGATTATATTTACCATTATTAATTTATTTTTATCATGTTATTTTTTTAAATTTTAGTGAAGAAATAATTACCTTAAATGCTTAAACAATGCTAATGCAACAGTTAATCAATTAATGGAAAAATAAAATAAATGATATAAAAAATATTAAAAGTAATATAATTTGAGATAATTAATATAATATATAAATTTTATATATGTATATTAAATGTTAAATACATAATAAAATATTTTCTTAGAATATTAATTATTTTCTAGATATTATTAATATCAAAGTAATGAAAAGATCTAAATTTGACATTAATGATATTTTATAATAAATAATTTTGTATTAAATGATACAAAATTTCTTAAAATAATATATCCTACAATTTTATTAGGATATAGTTTATAATATCACCCATGGTCCATTTATGGTCCTTTTTCCATTTATAGAAATTATATTAACCCTTAAAGAGTAAAAATCCATGTTGTCACCATAAATGTGAAAGAGGTTAACAAGGGGTTAAAAAAATATAAAGATTAAAATGTGATAAAAAATTATCTAATTTTTATTATATGAGAATATTTTTACCCATACTCATACTATAGTCTAAATAAATAAGTTTTTAGATTTTTTTAATTGAAAATTAATTTATATTAATTTAATATTTTGAGAAATTCCATTAGCGACCCTCCCCTCCCTTATACAAAGACATATCTTATTACCATTACTTTACATTTCAAAACCCATTAGTATTAACCAATATCAACCCAAATCCATTCCTATAATACCTCCCTTAATTATAGGTGTTTTAGTTTAGTCATAATAGAACCCTTAGAGTGCTTAATATGGGAAGAAAATGAGGGTTTCCAAAGAAGTGGTATAATGTTTAAATGAATGTATTAGTTTTATTTATTATTAAACATCCACAAAATATTATTATAACTGGTTAAAATAATAATAAAAAATTATCCTTTATATAATTATATTTTATTATGATAATAAAATAACCTAAATTCATCTCCACTTCCATCAAATGGGAAACAAAACCATCGATTCATGTGTACGACGGGCTACTGCCTCACATGCCAATGTAAATTGTTTAAATAAACACCACTCAAGGCTAGTTATAATGATGGAATTCAGGTTTATATTTGATATTAATTACATAATTATCATTCTGAAAAGACAATACATCATTTACATTCTTACCTTTCCATTCAATGAAAAATGTTAACATCATTCGTGCGTATGTGTGGACTACCCCCTATATGATGCAATGTGGTTCATTTTTCACCACCACATACATGGATGATATATATCAGTAAATTTAAATAAGTATTATTATATTTATTATATTATTATCATTATTTAGATATAAAATAATTCTTACATTCTTTCCTCAAAGATCAATGAAAAATGGAAATGTTAATTGTGCGTAAGTATGACCTACCGTCTCCATTTTTGTAACATGGTTAATTTTTCATAACCATATTTAATTTTTGTATTTTAAAGTATAATTGATGTATAAAAAATATAATTATTTCATGATTATTATTCTATAGATGGTGGAGTAATAAAAACTATGACCATAGTGAACATACTTAAGTCATTTTGGAGAACCAAATATCGTCAAAGCATCCGATGTAAAATTAAATGATTAAGTAATTGTATATAACATGGTAATAAGTGATATAAAAATAATAATAAACATGAAAATGTTATTAATAAAGTAAATAATTAACCTAATTTTACTATTCATGATGATAAATAACTTATGTGATCAGTCATACTCATAGTAAGAGAATTTCTTTTTAAAAAATTATCCTTTAATGTTTCCCTTAAAAATATATTTTTCTTTCATATCCACATTTTATAAAAAAATTTGAGATAAAGTTTTTACTATCCTAATATTATTATTTAGATTCATTTTACCCATGTTTTACGTTTTATAAAATGGTTAGAAATTCATCTTTTTGTTGTTTTCCAAGTAAGGTACTTTGTGACTTTTCTGAAAAAAGTATGGAAGAAATGTTTTTTAACTTATAAAACAAGATAAAATTTCCCCATTTACATTAATAATATTTTATTGGAATCATATGTTACAATTTTATAAGTTTATTTTAAGGAATAATGTTTTACTTTATAAATGTCCAATTTTTATAAGTTATTTCAAAATGAAAATGTTATTTTCCTCAAGAATATTTTATGTGTGTAAAGATAAAAATGAAAGAATTCACGTTTTAAGATTATGATATGGTTATTGGGAATTTTTATGATGATATTTGGTTTATTTATAAACCAATTATGGGTAGTTATGTTATTAACCAATTACAAGTGGTTCAATGATAAACCAAGGATGGATGGGTCCGTGATTGCCCTCCAATTCATTAGGTATAGAAGTCGACCATATAATTATTTTTCAAGAGTGATTGTAATAGTGATTTTTAAATTATATCCAAAGTAACCTAAATATTTTATCTATGATTTCTATGGGGTTTTAAATAAATATTACTCTTTCACAAGTTAAGATAATGATATTATATTTAGAGGAAATTATATGATACTTTTTAAGGATGAGAAACATAACATTGTGAATAAGTTCTTATGTGTTTTTCTTGATTTCAAAAAAACATTTATGAGTTTTATTTTTCATTTAATATTTATTATGACTTTTTTTATGAAATTTTTTGGGAAGAAGGTGATTTTTTGGGAAATAGAATATTTATTTTTAGCTTGAAGTTTATTTTAAGAAGACAATTTTTTATAAGTATTCATGAACTATTGTTTTCTTTCATTCTATTTATGTACCTTATTGAGGTTTTTGTGCTCATAGAACATTTTAATTTTTTTTATATGGATTAAGGTTGTGTAAGGGAAAGGAATAATTCAATTTGAATGTTGTGATGATTTTTCCTAAGAAGAAACTATTTGTTACTTTAAACTTTTTATATTGTGAAAAAATGGATTCTAAATAGAAGTGTCCACTTTATAATATAATAGATTGTTCTGAAAGAGTTATGGACCAACTCTCTAAAACTATAATCCTAAAATATATCTGGGAATATAAGAAGGTAAATTATACTATAAATTCACTAGAATATGTAATGTTTAAGGATAGGTCCTTATAGTTCATATCAGAGCATGGTTTAGAAAACTTTATAGGATAGGATTTTATTTGATTATAATATACAAGTCTTCTATAAAAAAATGGTTAGTATATTAGGGATAATAATATCTTATTTAGATAAATCAAAATAATTTAAGATAATATTAATAATGATATCTTAGTGTTTTTTCTACTCATAATATGGAATGTTATGATTTTATTGATATGATCATAGTAGCCTTTTTGGATTTAGTAAATGGCTATATCCCACAATAACCTAAGTAAAAATGGATGTGAAGGAAAATATGGTGGTTGTATGAATTAGTAACCAAATAGAATGGGAGATATAATGATAAATATTGTGGTCATTATTAACCAAAATCCAAGAGTAATTATTAACAACCTACAAAATAGTGAGTTTCCTAATGTATTAAATAAGAGATAAATAAATCCCCATGGAAGTTAAGTTGATACTCATAATGGTAAATATATTCAACGACCTATGTGTTAGGAATGTGGAAAGAAACACATGAGAAAATAGATTAAAATAATGTGATGATTTTTTATATGTGGTAAAGGTGTTCATAAAGCAATAATATATAAAGGAAAAGGGAAGAATTCAGTTAACTCTGTGAAGGGGGAAAATTTTCATCCTGAGGTATCAATCAAATGTTTTAAATATGGAGAGAATTTTCATTATTTAAATCAATGTCCTATGGGGAAGGATCATGAATGGGACTAGGAATACTGTACATATGTCTTTTTATAAATACCCAAATCTATTAAAGTTTAAGATGACCAAACTTCAAATGACACATGAAAGGTATGGATTATTTCTATTCTTTTGTTTTTTCATTTTTGAATCTTAGAACATGATTAATATTTTTGTTTGTTGGAAACAAATATGAAGGAATAGGGTTAAAAGATTGGTTAATGGATTACGAATAATCTTGAATGATTAATATATTTACATATAAGAGATTCAAGAGTTATGGTAGATTTAAGTATGATCACAAAATAATTAATAACATATTTATAATGGGATTAATTTGGGAGACTTTTATTGAGTTCTAATAGATTTTCTACGTATATTTAACTATTATGATTATCATGTGCAAAAATTTATTTGAGGAAGAATTCTCTTCTCATTTTTTGGACATTATTTTAAAGTTATGGATAACCTTTAGGGCTTATATGATCTTTGATACTGTGGAAATTATGGATTATTACAATTTAGGGAATATATGTTTTATCATATTGATAACCATGGGTTTGATAAGTGATCTGGTGATTAAGTCTTTAATGTTATTTAAGATGATGTTCACTATTTTGGGAACCTTAAATGATAAAGGTAAATAGAATATTATGAGATTTATTTTTGAAACAAAGGTTGAATTGTATTTTATAAAGGATATATCTTTTTAATATTAATTTATGGTGATTCAAGTAATTTAAGGAAATGATTACCATATCTTGGAGATTATATTATTATGGCATATTCATTTCTGGTATGAGATGTTAAGATTGTTTGGTGTTATTTAGAGATTAATGTAAAATTATTCATGGAAGAATATGTGATCAAATCCTTATGATTCTTGGGTTTCAATATTAGTCTGGAAAATTTGGATAATTTAAAGGATATATATTTATTGAATGATATAAGCTGAACTTTGTAATTATGATTGAATTATGAAGATTAAAGTAGTTTGTCTTTATTTTCAGGTTTATTAATTTTGAGATCATCTTATAATGTCATAATCATCTTGGTTGTGTTCAATATCTAAATATAGGAGGAATATATTATCTTATTTTTTGGGTATTATGTTATCTATTAAAAAATTATTCTTGTGATTTATGAATTCATAAATACTCATCATTTGGAGAAAAAAAGATGAGAGTTTGGTGGAAATTGATTAAAAAATGAAATAATTCTTGAAAAGAAAGTATATATCTTGATTTTATTATTCTAAGAAGTAAAATAATTTCATAACTCAAGGAGGAGCTTTTTATCCATTTACTTATCTTACCAAAAAATCAATAATATTTTAATACATCACTGATTTATAGTTTTTATAGTTAAATTATTGAAATAGTGGGTTCCCTAGACCCAACTATGTAGTAATTCTTATTACCATATTGTATATACGTGATGTATTCTTACCATTATAGTGTAGATTTTTTTTTTCATCCACTATTTAATGGTAATGTCCATAGATTAGTGATTGTATCAAAAGGTTATAGCAGATCCCAAGCTATAATGAGAACCTTGAGATATCATGACGTTAAGCTTAAACAAAGGTCCTATTATATGGATACATCTTACTGACTGTACATAGTAAATGGTTGACTGTCATGTGATGGGGGCACATAATTATTGATACTTATTCTCATAAAGTTCTCACTTGGTGATCTATAGCAGTGAGATCATGAGGACATACCCTCCAATATGAACACCATATGTTTTGGGTGTCACTTGATGTTCTTATCTACGGACATGTGTAATGGTCTCCTGACTTGACATCATTTCCAATGTATGTCATTTGATTGTGTACTTTGATACAAGGGAAAAACATGATAATGAAATCGTGGCAATGTAGCTTGGGTTGGGTGCATCATTAGTGGAATGACTTTGGTTGAATGGTCAAGAAAGGTTTTTTCACTTCCTGGTTAAGGAAGTTATATATCCTGGTCCACATTGATAGGGATGGTAGTACCTTTATAAGACAATGGTCATTGAAGTTGAGGGTAAATCCATCCAGTTAGATCAATAAACAATAAAGCAAGAAAAGTGTGATGACACGAGTGTCCATCCCATTTTATGAGATATTAAATACAAAGAGATTATATTACATAGTGCGTGTTCGTAGGTTGGTTGTCACTACTATGACAATACTTATCTCTTTAAGGACGATGATGAGTTGCTAGATCCTGCTCTTGTCCTGTTAATAGTATTCAATGCTATCAAGATAAGGGATTAGAGGGGCACACACTATAGCGTATTTGAGAATCTACCATATTTAGTTGAATAACAGTTTTGGACATAGTGTGCCCCACCATTGGGGTTCAGGTTTTTTATGAGGAGATACAATAACCAAAGTAATAAATAAATTCATATTATTCAAGTTAGGAATAATGAGCGTTGAATTTATTTATTAAATGTATTTAAAATTTTTAAGTAAATACGTGGAAAAATATTATTTGAATGAATATTAAAATATTCAATGTTCATTTAATATTTATGGGAACAATGAGCTGAGTTAATGGCTCAATTATTATCATGTAATATATTTATTATATTATAGGAAAGTGATAATAATATTTATGACTTAGTAGAGTAGTCATAGTATGCCATTTATAGCTTGTTAATTATTTAGGGGTAGGGAGGAAATTCTAGGTAATTCATAAACACTCTATAAATAGAAGAAGAGAGGAATTCACTGGGGATGATTTATAGAAATTATCTCTCTTCATATCTCTCCCACAATCTAGAGAGGGGATTTGGATCTTGGAGCTCTGATCAAGATCTCTCTCAAGCATTGTAAGAAAGGTGATGTTCTGATTGTTGGAGTGTTTAAGGTGTCGTCGGATCTCCGCGCTAGCACCTGAAATTTAATGATTGACGCTCCCTAAATTTCTTGAACTGCATTTGGATGATCTAGAGGAATTAAACTTCATATTATTCAAGCAACATTGCCATCGATGTGTAGACGTTGAGCATGGATCTGGATCGAATCAAATTCTTTACACTTTTAATATTGTGCTTAATCTCTTTCAAACGTGATGTTGATGAGTTAATTGGGAAGAAATTCACTGACGTCAACAATTTCATGTCATTTGTTGGTGAAAGTTATTAAAATCCCACCTTTGGGGCTTCCGCTGCGTACCGAGTACTTTTAATTGGTATCAGAGTGACGTGTGAAAATTTTAAGCCAATGAAAAATTAAATTTGTATTAATCTATGAAGTGAGCGGCAGTCTGGTCTCAATATTGTAGAAGTATTTTGAATTCGACATCAGATGACCAATTTTCATTCATTTAAGGCTTTATATCACATTTTAATTTTTTGGTTATTCCTTGTTTTATGATGATATGCTAGAAAAGTTTTTTTGGCCAACCTAAATTTACACCGGTGAACCTTTCAATGTTTTTCAATAAAATTATAATATTTGTTTTATTATTATGTTTTAAACGGATGTGGATAATTCCATAAGAAACCAAAAAATACCAAGGTCACGTTTTTGATAAAATTGAAACAAAAATAAAAAATGTGGAATGTTGGGGGTGTCATCACATTTTTTGGGTCAACTTTAATAAAACATATAAAAGAAAAGGAGGCTGGTTTTTGTCGAGTTTTTTTTAAATAAGTTTTTTTAAAAATATTTTTTTAAAAACAACTAGGTTAAATATATTTTTAAAAATATGCCACAAAGGCGGCATCTACGGTGCCTCCTTTCCCCTATAACCCCAAAAAATATTATTTTTTTTTATTTTTTTTATTTTTTGTTTTGTTTTGTTTATAAATATATATATAAGCAAAACAAAAAAAATCAGTAGAATTTATATGTTATATAAAATCCAACAGTATTTCCATTACAACAATCTAGATTCTGACAAAAGCTCTCAGCCAGGGCTCCCTTTTATAAGAGGGATTACCATGTAAATCATTCTGTATTTCTGATGTGGGATTTTGGTTCTCCCTTTCCTGCGTAGAATATTCTGCATTTTCGATGTGGGATTCTATTTTAAGTACGTGTCTTTGAAAGACTATAAAATATAAACTATAAGAACAATATAAATGAAACTTAAAACATGGATTAAACATATAATAAATAGTTGAATTTAAAAGAATTTCCTAAAAAATGTTGATGGAAAACAATTTATAAGGTTTCAAAGAAACCTACTTGAAACTTAAAAATGTTTCAAGTACGTGACTTTGAAAACCTATAAAATATAAACTATAAGACAAACATAAATAAAACTTAAAACATGGATTAAATATATAACAAATACATGAAAATAAAAGAATTTTGTAAAAAATGTTGATAGAAAAGAATTTATAAGTTTTCAAAGACACATACTTGAAATTTAAAAATGTTTCAAGTACGTGACTTTAAAAGTCTATAAAACATAAAATAGAAGAGCAACATAAATAAAAGTTAAAACGTAGATTAAACATATAACAAATAGTTGAAAATAAAATAAAATTCAGAAAAAAAATGTTGATAAAAAATAATTTATAGGCTTTCAAAGACACATACTTGAAACTTAAAAATGTTTCAAGTATGTGTCTTTGGAAGCCTATAAAATATAAACTAGAATACCAATATAGATGAACATTTAAATATGAATTAAACATATAATAAATTATTTAATTATCCAATTAATAATTATAATGAATAATTATAAAGAATAATTATATTACTAATTAACTAATTAATTATTATATAATAATTTTTAATAATTATTATATAATAATTTTTAATAATTACTATATAATAATTATAATGAAAAATTATAATTTATAATTATATTACTAATGGACCAATTAACTATTATATAATTAATAATTATATTACTAATTAACTAATTAATTATTATATTAATTTTTAATAAATACTAATTAATAATTATAATGAATAATTATGATATATAATTATATTACTAATTAACATATTATAAAAAGGGCCTTGACTCTATCTTTCTCAAAAAATTAATTAATTTACTGTTATATAGTTAATAATTATATTACTAGTTAACTAATTATTTATTATATAATTAATGATTAATAATTAATAATTAACTATTTACTAATTATATAATTAATAATTATATTACTAATTAACTAATTAATTATTATATAATTAATAATTATATTACTAAGTAACTAATTAATTATTAAATAAATAATAATTATATTACTAATTAACTAATTAATTATTATATAATTAATTATTAATAATTACTAATTAACCAACTAATTATTATACATTTAATAATTATATAATTAATAATTATATTACTAATTAACTAATTAACTAATTAATAATTAATAATTAATAATTATAATGAGTAGTTATAATGAATAATTATAATGAATAATTATAAAGAATAATTATATTACTAATTAACTAATTAATTATTATAAAATAATTTTTAATAATTACAAATTAATAATTATAATGAATAATTATAATTTATAATTATATTACTAATTAACTAATTAACTATTAAATAATTAATAATTATATTACCAATTAATTAATTAATTATTATACAATAATTTTTAATAATTACTAATTATTAATTATAATGAATAAATATAATTTATAATTATATTACTAATTAACTAATTAACTAATTAACTATTATATACTTAATAATTATATTACTAATTAATTAGTTAATTATTATATAATTAATGATTAATAATTACGAATTAACTAACTAATTATTATTCAATTAATAATTATATAACTAATAATTATATTACTATTTAACTAATTAATAATTAATAATCAATAATTAATCACTAATAAATATAATGAATAATTGTAATGAATATTTCTAAATAATAATTATATTACTAATAATCTAATTAATTATTATATAATAATTTTGAATAAATACTAATTAATAATTATAATGAATAATTATAATATAATATTATATTACTAATTAACTAATTAACTTTTATATAATTAATAATTATATTACCAATTAACTAATTAATTATTACATAATAATTTTTAATAATTACTAGTTATTAATTATAATGAATAAATATAATTTATAATTATATTACTAATAAACTAATTAACTATTATATACATAACAATTACATTACTAATAAACTAATTAATTATTATGTAATTAATGATTAATAATTACTAATTAACTAACTCATTATTATATAATTAATAATTATATAATTAATAATTATATTACTAATTAACTAATTACTAATTAATAATTAATAATCAATAATTAATCATTAATAATTATAAGGAATAATTATAATGAATAATTATAATGAATAATTATATTACTAATTAACTAATTAACTATTATATAATTAATAATTATATTACCAATTAACTAATTAATTATTATATAATAATTTTTAATAATTACTAATTATTAATTATAATGAATAAATATAATTTATAATTTACTAATTAACTATTATATACTTAATAATTATATTACTAATTAACAAATTAATTATTATATAATTAATGATTAATAATTACTAATTAACTAACTATTTATTTTAGAATTAATAATTATATAATTAATAATTATATTACTAAGTAACTAATTAACTAATTAATAATTAATAATTAATAATTAATCATTAATAATTATAATGAATAATTATAATGAATAATTACAACGAATAATTATGAAGAATAATTATATTACTAATTAACTAATGAATTATTATATAATAATTTTTAATAATTACTAATTAATAATTATAATGGTTAATTATAATTTATAATTATATTACTGATTAACTAATTAACTATTATATAATTAATAATTATATTAACAATTAACTAATTAATTATTATATAATAATTTTTAATAATTACTAATCATTAATTCTAATGAATAAATATAATTTATAATTATATTACTAATTACATAGTTAACTGTTATATACTTAATAATTATATTACTAATTAACTAATTAACTAATTAATAATTGATAATAAATAATTACTAATTAATAATTATAATGAATAATTATAATGAATAATTATAAAGAATAATTATATTATTAATTAAATAATTAATTATTACATAATAATTTTTAATAACTACTAATTATTAATTATAATGAATAATTATAATTTATAATTATATTACCAATTAACTATTATATAATTAATAATTATATTACCAATTAACTAATTAATTATTATATAATAATTTTAATATTTACTAATTATTAATTATAATGAATAAATATAATTTATAATTATATTACTAATTAAATAATTAATTGTTATATACTTAATAATTATATTAATAATTAACTAATTAATTATTATATAATTAATTATTAATAATTACTAATTAATTATTATGTAAAAATTTATTAATAATACTAATTAACTAATTAAAAAATTTATTATATGTTTAATTCATATTTAAAGTTTCATCTATATTGGTCTTATAATTTATATTTTACAGGCTTTCAAAGGCACATACTTGAAACATTTTTAAGTTTCAAGTAGGTGTCTTTGAAAGCCTATAAATTATGTTTCATCAACATTTTTTTTTGATTTTATTTTATATTAAACTATTTGTTATACGTTTAATCTACGTTTCAAGTTTCATTTATATTGGCCTTATAATTTTTGTTTTATAGACTTTCAAAGTCACGTACTTGAAACATTTTTAAGTTTCAAGTATGTGTCTTTGAAAACTTATAAATTATTTTCTATCAATTTTTTTATGAAATTCTTTTTATTTTCAAGTATTTGTTATATATTTAATCCATGTTTTATGTTTTATTTATGTTGGTGATATAGTTTATATTTTATAGGCTTTCAAAGTCACGTACTTGAAACATTTTTAAGTTTCAATTAGGTGTCTTTGAAGCCTTATAAATTGTTTTCCATCAACATTTTTTAGAAAATTCTTTTTGTTTTCAGCTATTTTTTATATGTTTAATCCATGTTTTATGTTTAATTTATATTTTTCTCATAGTTTATATTTTATAGTCTTTCAAAACCACGTACTTGAAACAGAATCTCACATCGGAAATGAAGAATGTTCTGCGTAGGAAAGGGAGAACTAGAATCCCACATTGAAAATGTAGAATGATTTACAAGGTAAGCCCTCTTATAAAAGGGATCTCTGGGTGAGACCTTCTTTTAGAATCTAGACTGCTGTAATGGAAATACTGTTAAATTTTAAATAATAGATAAATTCAACTAAAATTTTTGTTTTTATTTTTATTTTTATTTTGCTTATATATATATATATATATATAACAAAACAAAAATAAAATAAAAATAAAAATATATATTTTTTTAAAATATTTTTTTTTGTATTTTAGGGGAAAGGAGGCATAACAGATGCCAGATTTGTGGTGTATTTTTAAATTTATTTTTAACCCATCATGTTTTACAAAAATATTTTTATAAAAAACATATTAAAAAAATCCATTTTTGTCAAAAGCACGAGCCACCCATGTTGGCGATTCTTGTTGGTCATGCACTCCTATCACCTGAATCTGGTGGTCTCCCTGTAGCAGCAGTTGAACCAGGAAAAACCGACCCCCCGTGCACCACCGCCTAGACCAACGTAGGCTGAACCTCTCCTCTCTACACAGCTCCCACCGTCCAACGTACCTCTGCCATACTGACCTCTTTACTCGAGTCAATCATCCCACAATGCAAGCTGAGCCCCACCGGTGAGATATTGCCGAGTCGGCCAAAGCCACACCCCCTCCGTTGCAGATGCCTGCTCCATCCCGCACAGTGATCGTCGCAGCCCCGCAACCCACCCCTGGCCGCCATTGCCTCCTGCTCATAGAGCACCATAGGTCACCCCCATTTTTAATCCCCTTCAAGCGAGCCACTAATTCACCTACAACACCTCCACTTTGTTCCTCTGGCCATCAGACCACCTCGCCCTACCAAACCAACCCAACACTACATGGCTTCCGCACGACCTCCTGCACCGCGGTGAGTGCCTGAACTCTAATGTGACTACTAGGTGAGCCAGCCACCACATGCAACCCAGTTGGACCACTAATTTTCCACTACGAGGAACTTCTACGGCCCCAGGAGTGCCGCCCTCACCTAGGTCAGACCAGATCCCGACTCCTGTAGCCCCTGATCCAACCTCCGCACGGCCTACAGCCACAGCCGAGCCTGGTTTCTCATTATGTTCTAGCGGCATATCCCAATCTCGGCTCCACCATAGGATTAACTTTTCCCCTGTAATGGGACCTAATAATGAAATTTGTTGAATCGAAATAAGATTGAAATTTTAATTCAATAAATGTTACCTTGGAAAATTATTATAATGCATTTTTTTTAATTTCTAAATTTATTCAATATATGTGATTTTAATGCTTATATGACTGATCATGATCCCTTGAACCGTCCAATGTATATTTGGTGCATTTGGATTTGTTTAATTATTTATTATAATGTTTTTAATAAGTAGTTTAATTAAAAAGCGATCTGCATGTCGTCTCAGTGTCATTATATATATAAGGGCCTATGTGTCCAATTCAGAGATTTATTTTATACTCCCTAGTTCTCCTCGCCTATGAGTGAGTATTTTTTTATAATGACAAGATGAGTAGTGACACACTTCACGCTGAGTTTTAGTGACAAACCAAATAGGATCTTGATGCATTGAATGAGTGACACTACAATTTGAGTCGCAAGAGACGCGACTCAAAGTATATCCCTTATGGTCTAGGTTGGTCCATTATTCACTAAATCGATTAACCATTAGAATCGAATCAATGAACAGGTGGTAATATTATTTTTTCATGGTTTATTATTTTTGTGAATGTGTAGTTTATGCACGATCACATAGAAATAATAAACATGCATGGAAGATAAAATGAACACGTGACGTGATATATTTTTCTATTTGTAGAATAATTAGTTGTGAGTGTGATCGCATAGTATGTGCCAATAAGATATAAAATGATTTATTTCTTCACATTAACAACACAAAAACCCTCAAAGAAATATTTATTTTAAACTAAATTCCATCATTTGACTATGGACACAACCAGATGTTTGAGGTGCCAGTCACACCATAGCTGAGGGTGCCTCTTACTACTGGGGAGTTCTTATGAGAGTGATGAGTTGAATTAACTAAAGTAGTAGTAAGGATTAACTATAGATGAATTGCTATCATTTTAGAGGAAATTATTGAGTAAATCAAGTTATGATTTTAGAATTTGAGACTTCACTCAACATATCAAGGAATCATGAGTTAATACGGTTGGCTAGTCAAAAGCCTACCTTGAACCCTCCAAGTAGTGGCATACCCATAGCTTGTAGACTCTGAGGGGATGTCCAAGGATCCTTTCCAATATAATACTCAAGTGATAAACTATTCTGATTCTAGCACAGTGGGTTCCTATAATTCATTCAAATAGATGGAGACATTTAAAGATTTAATTAATTAATCAAAATGTCTAAATCAGCAATCCAGATAAAAAGTAATAATCTGCTAAAATTTATTTTTTTAGTAAAATGGAAAATTATACCACAATAAATACTGTGATAAATAATGGACAAAGTAAATTTCCAAACTGACATAACTTTTCAATTATAGTATAGACACATGCTACTCCGGTGATAAGGATTTCTCTGGACGACATGTCAAGCCTGTTGATGGTCTGTTCTTCAAGGTACTGCAGTCTTGTGGATTGAGGAGTTGAGGCGGGCTCGCTGCTCGAGGTACAACACGTGGTGTACGGTGGATCGTGGCTGGATCAGATTTTAAATTTTGAATATTGCTGATTTATGAATGTTCTTTGGGAAAGTTTTTGTGCAGTTTCTGGTTACCCTTAAACCGGTTTGGGGTACCGGTTCCCTCAAACCGACTATGGAAAATGAAAAAAAAGATTGTCAGTTAGTATAGGCACATGCACACAATACTATGCTATAGAAATTCAAGGTGATGGTGTCCCCGATACCTGTTAACCAACATCAAGAAGTGAGGGTGAAATTGCTTATGAGAGACTAATGTAAAAAAGCATATGATGGTAATGTCATTATACGTTTATCAACATCTGATGTTAGTTGCGATCTCTATATCAGTACATGGATGATATAACATGAAGTATCATCTCTGAGTGGTTTACAAGGAGAAAGATAACCAATGATATGAATAGGTAATTGTTACACTGGATCTGTGTAGATTTAAAGGCGTGTTATGATCATTAAATATATCATATTCTAATATAATTTTCACCAATTTACTCAAGTTTCATTTTAAGTTACTAATAAAACAATTATTGTGTAAACGCTTCATTACCTATAAAGGTAAGGGTTTTCAAGGACATAAGAATATAAAAGACAGAATAATCTTAATTCTTATGGTGAATAAATTGAAAGAAAAGACAAAAAGGCCAATAGAAAGTAATTCCAAAAGAATATTCAAAATGTCCTTCAATGCAATGAGGTTGGATATTAACATGAGTTTATTTTCATTGCATATTATGAAATAAAACTATGAAAGTTTAGTTGAAATAAACTGAATCAACGAAGCAAGTACCTACTACTTATTTAGGAATATTCATCAATATAAAATTAATGTTTCAATATTAATTCTTGGGTATTAAATACAATATTCCTTTCACATATGTGTATTTAAATGTAGTAACCAAGTAAGTACAGAAACATTACTATAAGTCAGGTGTATTCTCTATGCAACTGAGAAAGGGTTATTCCTATGTCAACGGTGAGAAGTACATGACTACTTTATTTCCAAGTTAATGATTCATGTAGAAATATTATTGAGTATAACCAAATAATTAATATCACATGTACTTGGAAACAAGGATACATTATTCTAGGTTCTAGAATTAATGTTGTTTTTTTTATTTCATACTCAACCAATAGTTCAGTAATACTTGAATCGTAGGCAATACCTAATGAATATAAAATGTAATATTATTACACCCACTTTTAGCGAGATAACACTTTGTCAATTAAAACTAAATGTGGACATAAATATTATACCCATTTTGGTATTTTGGATTAGTAAATCTAAATATATTTGGTACTATCGATTTCTTTAGTTTGTACAAACAAATCATTAGATATAAAGTTATTCCACAATGTTTACCGAATTAGTTTATCAGAAAGAGTGAACTATTCCAAGAGTAAGCTAGAGGTATATATACTTCATAAGATTACTTCTAGTAATTAAGAAATGGTAAAGTGAAATATTTTTATTGTCAGAGGATATGAGTAGCTTCAAGCTGTCATGCTGGAGAATATCTTGACCAAGATATCATCGATCAACAAAATGTAGCATGAAGTAATTACTAAATGCATATTACCTTATCTACATCACAACATTGATGTTAATGAGGAGGATCGATGATGTAGTCTTAGATGTTAACATTTATCAACAAAATATAGTGTGGATTAATTAATAAATGCACATTTTATACATCAGAGTTATGATGTAAGTAATGTCAATGTTGCAACTTATAGAAAATTCCATTATATTTTATGACATGATTTGAAAATAATGGCAATATCCCATTACCATATGCCTAATATAATGAATAATGATTATCATATGAGTCATATTATGATGAAAATTCATTATGTCATTAAACATGTGTTTGAATTCAAAGAGTTTTATAGGAAATAAACAAAATTGCATCAAACGAAACACATTATTCATCCAAGTAATTATCCTAATGGTTGTATAGGATATTACACAAATCCCCATGATAGAAAAGTGGTATTCAAGTGATTTAATACATTTATATATAAGGGTACACATCTCTATTTGAGATAGTGGGAGCAATATTGACTTCGATTTAGTCAATTTCAGAGATGTATATGTAGTTGGCATAAGTACTAGTTCCACAAGCGCATGTGGAACAAAGTATGTTATAGTGACACATACCGTGTAGAAAGGATAAAACCATGGTGATTGTTTTTGTATTCATCATAGTCAGTAATGTTTTATTAATTGTGAATAATATTTCATACAAGCAAGTAATGTATGAAAATTAGCTGAGAGTTATAAGATTAGTAAAATTTAATAATGGATTCCATGTATAAAAGTGAAAACGAGATTATTATTTTGAATACTATAGTGGGTATTCATGTGAGTTGATACATAGATGGTACAAGTGTAGTACCGATAAAGATTGATTGGTAATATCATGTAGTTATGCCTAAATCCATTATAATCTTGCTTGTCATATCTTCTTTCAATGATCATATTATATTGATCATTAGATGTCATGACCACAAAACATGGAAGGGGTCTATAAGACACAACTATAAAGGGAGGGTCATGTCACAGAATGCCAATAAGGGTTTCTAGTTATTGAAATCTAATTTAGGATTGAAGTAAGAAATGATATCATAGAATATACATTTTTAGTAAATATTTTACATATGTCTACCAGAGGTTAGTGGTAGATCCATGTTTTTTCAAGTAAAATATGTTCAAAAACATATGGAAAATAGATTGGTCTCCAAGTTAGTTAAGACCAAGATGAAATAATTTCTCAAGTTATTGACTTAAAGTAGCAACCTAAGTTCTAGGGAACAAGATCTACTAAGGAGGATCTAAATGTTGCTTAGACCTAGTCAATCGTACATATAGTGACATGGTATTGAAAAATTCAAGCTAGAATAATTCAATAGAGGAATGTTTACCAATGTCACATGGCATGTATCTCTCCAGGTTGACATGTCGATGAAATGGGAGGATATTAACATGATAAGTTGAAATCCATATGCTTAGCGATGAATCTATCACGTATTCTATGATATGTACAAAAATTGATATTGCCAAGATATAATTTATAGTAGGATGATATCAATTATATCCAAGAGAACTATAAGTGACACAGTCAGAACTATTCATTTTTACTTTAAAAAGTACAAAAGATAAGTACCTAGTAAGTGGAGAAGAAAGGATACTAGTTTTAAGGGAACATAAAATAGTATTACTTAGATCGAATTGATCTAATATCATAGTTAAGATAAAGGTGATGAGAGAGACAAGATCATAAAAGATAGTGGTATCCATACCTATAAATACGGAGTACGTTGCAGCTTCAGAGGCAGTTATGAAGTAGTTATATGCAATGATTTGTTTTAGTTCTTGGAATCACACATAGTAAGTAAAGTATTATCATAATGTAATTTACACTATTCTTACTATCCAAGATGTAAATTTATGATATTATAAAAAAGGGTTATACTCAGGGATACCATCTCTTGAGAAGTTTTACTTAAAGAGACGAGGTCGCATATAGAAGATATGCCACATGGAAAAATCATGGTAGGCCTAGTAACTAAAGTCGAGACTCAGAAAAAACATGATTTTGATCTTGTGAATAGCTAACAAGTATGGTTATAAATTTGGATCTAGTAAAAGTGAGAGTGTTGAAATAGTGGGTTCCCTAGACCCAACTATATAGCACTTTTGATTACCATATCGTATATAAATGATGTATTCTAACCATTATAATGTAGATATTTATGTATCCACTATTTAATGGTAATGTCCATAGATTGATTGCTGTATCAAAAGGTTATAGTAGATCCCAGTCTAAAATGAGAACCTTGAGATACCATGACATTAATCTTAAATAAAGTTTATATGGTCTAGATACATCTTTCAAACTGGGCATAGTATATGTTTTATTATCAAGTGCTGGGGGATCATAAGTATTGAGACTTATTCTCATGAAGTTCACACTTGGTGATATCTAGTAGTGAGATCATGAGGACAGACCTACCAATACGAACACTATATGTTTTGGATGTCATTTGATGTTCCTATCTATGGACATGTGTAATGGTCTCCTGACTTGAGATCATTTTCAATGTATGTCATTTGATCACATAAATTTATGTAAGGAGAAAACTATTATAATAAAATCATGGTGATGTAGCTTGTGTTGGGTGCATCATTGGTTGAATAGTATTGGTTGAATGGTCAAGAAAAGATTTGTTGCTTCCTGGTTAAGGAAGTTATATATCTCCATCCACGCTGATCTAGATGGTAGTACCTTCATAAGACCACATCCATGGAAGTCGAGGTTAAATCCATCCAGTTATATCAATAAACAATAAATCAATAAAATGGTGATGACACAGGTGTGCGTCATACTTTATGAGACATTAAATACCAAGAGATTATATTACACTATACGTGTTCATAGGTTATTTGTCGCTATTGTGACATTCCTTATCCCTTTAGGGGTCATGATGGGTTTCTAGATCCCTCTCTTGGTCTATGAATAATATTCTGTTTTATCGAGATAATGACCTAGAGGGTTACACACTATATCATATTCGAGAATCTTCCCTATTCAACTGAATTGGGGTTTTGGACATGGTGGGCCCCACTACCGGGGTTTGATTTTGTCCAAGGAGACAGGATAATCAAAGTAATAAATAAATTCACATTATTCAAGTTAAGAATAATCGGCATTGAATTTATTTAATAAATTTATTTATAGGTTTTAAGTAAATACATGGAAAAATATTATTTGAAAGAATATTAAAATATTCAAGGTTAATTTAATATTTGTGGGAATAAGTAGCCGAGTTAATGAATCAATTATTATCAAATAATATATTTCTTATATTATAAGAAAGTGATAATAATATTTATGACTCAATACATTAGTCATAGTATGTATTTTATAGCATGTTGATTATTCGGGGGTTGGGAGGAAATTCGGGGTAATTCATAAACACTCTATAAATAGAAGAAGAGAAGAATTCATTTGGGACAATTTATAGCCATTATCACTCTTTAACTCTATCCCACAATCTTGAGAGAGAGTCTCTGGATATTGGAGCTCAGATCAAGCTCTCTCTCAGGTATCACAAGTAAGGTGATGAGGTGATTGTCAGAGCGTCAAAGGCATCATCGGATCTCTGTGCTAGCACCTAGATTTTGACGATCAGTGCTCCCACAGTTTTTTTGAAGACCATGTGGATGATCTAGAGGAATTTGGATTCATATTCTTCAATCATCAATCTCCATCAACATGCATACATTGAGCACAACTTTATATCAAACTAGGATCGTTATAGTTTTAATATTGTGCTTAATTTATTTCATGCATGATCTTAAGGATGTAATCAGGTAGAAATTCGCCAATATTGACAAGATCATGTCATTCATAGGTGAATTTTTTTAAAATCCCACTTTTCGTGCTTCTTCTGTGTGCCCAATACCTTCATAAATTTCACATGAATATTTTCTCTATCACTCTCTATCAGTCTATGACAGTTGTTTTTTCTTTCATATCCGTTTTTTCATTTCCCACCAACATTTTCCTACATGTAAACCTAGTTATGTGTTATTATATACGGCCTTACTACTTTTCTTATCTCTATTTTCAAGTGGAAATTTTATGAACACATTTCATGATGTGGGATTCAATAAAGGTATTTTGAAAAGTCAAACCCTAGTTACCCAGATCGAGTTAAAATTTAGGGGATGAAATTTATTAAAGTGGGTATAAATTTATATCCCAATATTTTAAAACAACAACTACATTCGATATCATATGAGATACGTAATGTTGAATGCCAATGAGACACAATTGTTATTATTTAAATATAACCATTGTAAAAAAGCCATTAAATTGGCGACTATGAATAGGATTAACTATGTTTTGAAATATATATATATATATTGTTCCTACTCAATAAAAGTGTATTTATTAATGATTATAAAATAATAACTCAATTTTCATAAGGAAAATTTTATTTTTTAAAAAGATGTTTCTGTTCAAAAATATTTTTACTACTTTTTTTATAGAATATTATAATTAATTTATAGAACATTTAGAAATCATATTTTTTTTAAAAAATAAATTTTTATTTAATTGTATCAAAATTTTATTAAGGTTAATTTTTTTTTTCTGAAAAGATTTTTTTTTCAGTGAATAGTGAAAATACCATTTGGGTAGTTTTTTAGTAATATATCATTTATTTTAATTAATGAAGTCCCATTGTGAGATGAATTTGATCTCAAACTAACATAAGTATTATTTAGTAATATTGATTCTAATTAATTATACTTTAATAATCTGTATACCTTATTTTGATATAAGTTTATTTTGGGGCTTAAAACACATTTTTATAAAACAACCGTTTTTTGCAGCGTTTTATGCATTTTTAATAAAAGTAATTTATTTAAAATATGGTTATTGAATTTTATGAAATTAAAATAACTTTTTTTTTCATAAATTAAAATTTATCCTAGGATTAATTTTTGAGTTTTTTTGAAGAATTAATATTTTGGGTGAATAGTAAAAAATATAGTTTTTTTATAAAATACGATATTTTTTGTGATATAATCAAGACATAATTATGAAATAAAAAATTAATAAACTTATTTAATGACTGATTTATGATAATATAATATTAATATCATAAAAAATTATTCATAACATGTAAATTATAATTTATTTAATGATAAATATGAAAATCATTTTCAGTGCCGACGCAGTGCTTGCACAATATTGGAAAAAGTAAAATTTGATATATTATAGATAATAATTAAGAGTTAAAAATCATTTTAATTATTTTTTTCATTAAATATAATTTTGAAATTATTATTTTTATGTTTTTTTTAATTTTTGAGTTATATAACTTGAATTGTATCCAAATTCTTGTGCAACACTTGCCTAAGGCTAGAAAAGTCAAAATAAAAAATTTAATAAGTTTCCTTGACATGGATATTGTAGTACCCACAGTTTCTGGTATGCAACCCTTTCTTGATTCTTTTTATGATTTTAAAGTGAAGGGTGATGAATGAGAGAGTCGGGAGAACTTGGAATGATGTTTTGAGGCAAAAGGGGAAGTCACACGGGCGGCACACAGTTTGTCTAAATCGTGCGGCCAAACCGTGCGTAGTAGGTCTTGGAGGCAGTAGCTTCTGCACGGTCAACACACAGTTTGTCTAACTGTGCAGCCAAACCGTGCAAGAAGGGTGTCCGAGGTAGTATCTAATGCACGGTTAACGCACAGTTTGTCTAACTGTGCGAGTAAACTATGCAACCACTTAAACGAGATCCTATAAAGGTGGATCTCACGCGTTTTTGCCTTTAAGTGGCTCGTTTTCCCTCCTAATCGGACCTAACTTGGGATTTTGCTTCTCCTAAGGTCAAAGATAGTTCTCCCATAATTCCAGAGGTGATCCGAAGGCTTCTTTTGGTGAATCGAAGCCGTATTCTTGAGGTATGTGATCGTTCTTATTCCTTCTTGATCGGTTTCTTAGATCTACTTAGATCTACTTCTACTCTTCTCTCGGTTTCTTATATCTACGCCCGTTATGGGTATATCTAAGTGTGTGGATGCCAAATATGATGAGATTTGGTCTTGATCTTTCTAGGAGAAGAGATCTAAGGTGAGTTTTGAAGAATCAACCCAGTTTTCTTGTGCGTTCTCTGTTTATTAGGGTTTTCATCAAAACCTTTGAGGTAGGAGGCTTCACTCTCAACTCCTCTTGTTATAATTGATTGTATTAGTTTCAAATTAGTTTATTTGAATGGTTTTGAATGTGAAAAGCATGGAATAAATCTTCTTTAGTGATGATTTATGGTTTTTATGAGATTGTGAAATCTTGGTGAATTGTTGTGCAAAGTGATTTGGCTTGTTGAATTTAAAATGTTGATTTTAAATTATAGATTTGCTGAAATTTTAGATGGTTTGATGAAAAGTGATTTTTAAATAAAAAATTGTTTTTTTGAAATGGTTTGATATTGAAACGATGTTGATGGAGTTGGTTTTCAATAAAAAGGGAGTTTTATTGAAATGGTTTGGAATTGAAATGGTTAAGCATTTAAATAGATTGAATTGGTTGAACACACTTGGTTTTTGACATGATGGTTGTGTGTGTTCACAGGAATGTGGGACGAATAAGGGTTAGGAGTCTCCCCCATCAGTGTTCGGATGGATAAGGGTGAGGGCTCTCCCTCATCAAACATTCATATTGAATTCAGGACAGATAAGGGTTAGAGGTCTCCCCCATCAGTGTTGGGATGTATAAGGGTTAGAGCTCTCCCCCGTCAAGCATTCATGTGAATTTGGGTTGGGTAAGGCTAATAAGTATCCCCCATCTTGGTTAGGATGGATAAGAGTTAGGGATTCTCCCCTCTTCCAGGTAGCATGCATGGTTGGTTGCATGGGTTGTGGAATGGTTTGGGTGTGCCAAAAAGGAATGTTTGTGAAATGGTTCTTAAGCTTGTCTGGTTATTTTTCTGGAAAAATAACTTGCTAGAAAAATTGGGTTCAATTGCTCTTGGAATGCCTTTGTGTAACACCCCAAGCTTCCATGGTACATTTCTCTTTGAATAATGCAATGACATGCATTGTACGCAACTTCGAGATTCTAACACACCACAACCAATCAAACTAGCTGTTATGAATAATAATACCTACTTTTTGAAATTTTATAAATTATATCTCTCAAAATGGACTTCATTTTTAGATTCAGAATATCGAAATTAGCCTAGGGTGAAATTTTGGTACTTTTCAGATAACTTTTATATTTTGATGAATAGTGAAAATTACTAAATTTTAATTAAAAACAACATTTTTAATCGAAATAATTAATATTGATAAATTATGAATTTGAGTGGTTTTAAAGTATATTTAGAATATATTTTTAACATTTAATTCAATTTTTGTCATTAGACATAATTTCACAATTAAACCAGACATAAACAAGTGCCAATCTTTTGATATTTATTATCTCTTAACAACACGCTTTTTATTTTAACAACGGGAATTAATTTTAAATTAATTTCTTCCACTTCTGTGTTTTGAATTTGGAAAAATGGATTCCATATTTGGAATCAGGATGTTAAAATTGTGTAAATAGGTAACTTTTATTTTTAGACATTTTGAATAATTACTTCGGTAAATATTTTATTTACCATGGTTAAAGGGTAAATCCGGTAAATAAGGGTTAAAAAATAATATTATAATAATAACAAATTACCCTAAAACGTGTCCTAACCTTATTGGTTGATACCTTTCCGACCTTGGGAATCTTTGGGTCGATTTTGGGACCCCATGGAGCCACTTGTAAGTGATTGGGACACTTTATTTTAATTAAGTTAAAATGAATACAAAAATGACACAAGAATATATCTTTTAGAAAAACAATTGTTACATAGGGTTATATATGTTGATTTTTCGAATATAAATATTCCATAGAAATATAAAATTATTTCCTACATAATGGTATTTTATTTATAATTTGTAGACATTAAATAATTTAATTTATTTATGACACAATGGTGATGCAGTAATTACCATAATAGCGAAAAATTAAAATGATTGATATTGTAGATACCCAAATAAATATAATTTGAGACTATTTATGAATTAAACTAATTTTATAGGTTAATATGACATATTAGGAATGATTTAATTGACTTTTGTCGAAGTAATCATTCTTTATGAGTTTCACAAAAATCAATTATTGAATAGTGTCAAAATTGACATAAAAGAGTTTTTAAAACAAATATTATATTATTAATTGATATTAAATTCCAAAAAATCTAAGGTTCGGCCAACGGACATATATCATTATAGGTGTATCATTAATGGACCACTTGGGGGTCTCTTGGATGTATATAGTATGTTTATTAACCATATAATATAAAAATACAAAGAGACATTGTAAAAGTGAAACTAATTAACTAAGAGTTAATACTTAAAGATAAGATTAATATAGTAACCCAAACCTGTCTAAATACTATTGGTTGAGTGGTTTTCGACCTATACCAACCTTAGAATTTAAATAATCCACTTTGGATCTATTAGAAACCTAATATTAATTTATTATAAAATAATATTTCTAGCTTTTCCAAAGGTGCCCCTCACCCCTCTTATAAAAGGGCACTTCCCCTTCTCATTAATTCACACCTTCATAGCCTTTTTGTTCAGCCAAAACCTGCCCAAATACTCTCTCAACTTCTCTCACTACAACTTAGAGGCCTTATTTTGATCAGAAATCCAACCTAAGATCCCTTTTGATCAAATCAAAAGAAAGAACCCGAAAAAGAGGTAATGATTTCACCACCCTTTTTCAAGTTCCTTTCTTCATCCACTTCTTCTTTATTTGTTATTACCATTATAAAATAATAAATCCAGTATCTTATATATACTGTGATTTTATTATAAATATGGTACAACCATATTCAGTATTCTATCCATCCTTTGAATAACATGTCACCATACATGCGTACGTACGGCTTACCGTCTCCACGTCGTGATGTAATTATTATTCAATAAATTATTATTTGGATGGGTATAATAATGATGTGTAATTCATGTAAATAATAAATATAACATGATAATTATTCTTTATATATGATATACCATCCAATTATATATTATTTTAACATCAAAAAATGATATTATCGCTCGTGCGTACGTACGGACTACCGTCTCCACGAAAGCGATGAAATTCATTCTCCATCGTATCCATTCAAGTATAATTATCATTTTATGATTTAAAAATAACGTTTAAGGAATTGATATAATTATATATATGAATAATATACAACCTATCCATAACAAACATGGCTTACGTAACAAATAATATAAAGGAGAACAAGGAAGTTAACACCCGAAATGATGATAATACTAAGATATTATTAACAAATCAATGTTAAAAGATCATATATGATATCATATTAATGTAAATTATTCTTGTATAATTCAATAAAAATTATTTCACCATTATACAGGAGGTTAACCTACCGTCGACCAAGGAAAAAGTACAATGTAAGGGGTTTCTTATCTCACTTTTAATTCCGTGAGAATTCCATTGTTCACCACTTATTTATTGCATGTGGTGTTTATACTGCCCATGATTGTATTAATTGTGTAATATAATTTAATTTATGGGTATTTAAATCATCATTGTATGATCCTTCTTTAATGGGTGCATAAGTTACCAAATTAATAAGGGAATTTGAAATTTCAATTTCCACTCATTCAACTTTACGTATAATTCATTGATTATTTTACTCCAAGATTATGTGTGGAATCACTATTCATTTGATTATGTCATAATTTTCACTCCCCTTTATGTGGATATAATTTTGATACACATAATCACTCCATTGATAATTTCTCAAGTCCTCGATATGAATTTGATAAGAGTAATTTTAACTCATTCTCCATTTATTGAGTTAAACATCCAATTAATTGGTGTTGTTCTTACAAGATTATGTGTGAATGTCCTTTGATTGTTTTACACTGAATATCCAATAATATTTAGTGTATTTATATTTTTCACACATAACTATGTCTTGGATTTATCCTTATCCTAAGGATACAACCTTTATGAGAGATTTCATCCCAATTTATATTCCATTGAGACTTCTTTGTTGTTATACACCAAATCACTTTTATGTGGTGTATATAATGTACTTTAACATAGTATATCATGAATCCCTTTATTCTCATGATATTACAAAGTTTTGATTACCTGAATTATTTGTATTCAAGTGTCTCTCTTTTGGTTAGAAACTCTAACTAAAATACCATTTTTAAATGTTGTAAAGACTTATTCTTCTAAATCTTGCTCATTAATGTCCATGATTTAAAAATGGTTTTAAGGATTTATTTATATGGACATTAAATTTTTAAAATTAAAACTCCTTTTAAAAGTTTCAAAGTGGTATGGGACACTTTTATTCTAAAATCTATTTTAAATTGATTCTTGACAAATAGTGTGACTTTTAAATGATTTCAAGAAAAAGGGGGATATTCCACTATAATTATTTTGATGATTATTTTCATCTATGTCAATATCCTTCATCATTCTCGATTGAGGTTAACATGATACAATACAATCTTCCATATTGTATCGAATGAGTTATGTTTGACTGTGGATGTGCTATTTTTATACAATTCATGGTTTGTGGATAAAGTATTGACATTTCGTATGCTAGTTTCAATACAAATGTTTATGTTATGTTTAAAACTTTTCATATAAGGAATTAATTGGACTTAGTAAGTGACGGGTGGAGCCCGCTATAGCTCCTCGATGCATCGGTAGGTCTCATGAGACAAACTAGTGTCTTGGGACAAGGCCTTGGCAAAATCTTATTTGTAGTCTTGGCATGAGGCCTTGGCTATGTGGTTATGATAGTCTGGCATTATTCATTCCATCATTATGAAAGTGGTTATTGATGTTGCATGTGATTGTTAGACTATTAGAATATCCATGTGAATAAGTAAATGGCATTATTTCATTTTATCTTTTCCATATTATTCTGAAGTTCAATTTTAATAGGCTTTTGTTTTAGTTATAAATTCCTTTAAGTGTTTATGCTTATCTATGAAAGCTTCTTCTATATTGTTATCCTTACTAAGCATTTGAGCTCACCCCTTTCAATGTTTTATTTGTCTTAGGATGTGAAGAAGAAATTTATGAATGACCTGCAGGGATAGTATGAGGGGATATGAAGACAAGATGTTGTTGTAGTTTTTTTTACCTTATGATGTAATGTAAGACTTATGAATATATCTAGTGTTTCCAAGACTACTAAACTAATCGGTCTTTCGAGAATTGATCCTTTGTGATCATGCCAATGTTATGTAATAATGCACCGACTCGGGGTATCTAGGGTCGGGGCGTTACAATTGGTATCAGAGGAAGTTTATTACTAACCTTGGAAGCTAGATTTAGATAAACTCTAATTAGAGCACGTAGACCTAAGATGAACTTTGAGGATTAGTATAGAATAACTTCCTTGAATTTTGGTATTGTAGATATTTTGTAAGTTTTACGAGCAATAAATCCCTGTCTGGATACGAGCAGGTAGAGGTGGCTCTGGCACAGATGTACCTAGGGGTAAAACCCGAAAACACCGCTTTGAGCTAGACTCGAACGGGAACTGGTGCATGACAACGGGCCTTGCTGCACTCTTGGTTACAACACTCCCGGGGGATATGCTTAGGATAATTTACATTTTCTTTACAAACCGATTTGAAGTATTATATATATAAGATGAGAGTAAATGACCTTGGTTAATCCTAATGTGTTTCAAATTGAGAATATGGTGACATGTTAATCTCTAAATGATTTTATGACTACTATTACTCACACAATGATTTCTGGTTTTAGTCAATGGCTGGATTCGAAGGAAGTCATAGTGACTTTGAGAATGATGTACAAGGTGGGAACAGTGGTGGAAATGAGCAACAAAATGGAATGTTGATAGGCATAAAAGATATTATCTTTATGACAAATAAATTTTCCAAAAACATGATCAACAATATATATATTAACCAATTCCCAGACTCAAAAAAGAAGAGAAAGGTGATGAATGATAAGAGCTCCAACAGTGGAGACCATGGAGAAAGGAATCCTCAATTTTTGCATCATGCAAGAAATGTGGAAGGAGACACCCAGGAAAGTGTCTCAATGGGACAAATAAATGATTTACGTGCGGGAAGGAAGGACATAAAGTGAAGAATTCCCAAAGAAAAATGAAGAGTACTATGGAATAAGATAAAAATGGTCCCAAGAGTCCATTTATAGTCATTTTCCATAAATGTAGGGGAACTGGCCATTACCCGAGTGAATTCCCTATTCTATAGGATATTTTCTTGGTCAAATAAGAAGCTATGTGGAAATAAATGGTTGGAGAAATGTTTAAAAAGTATTAGTGCTTCTTGTTGATGGGTTTACTTCGGAATAATTTTCTCTTGTATTTTTAACCCTGCAGTTTTCCATGTGAAAATGATATTTGAGGAATAATTATCTTTTCTCTTGTGGATATAGTTATAAATAACCATTTGGTTTTATATGATTGTTGGGTTTGAGGTAATTATAAGTTATCATAATTTGGGATGAAAATGCAAGGTATGAGATAAGATTTGTGGTTAAATTATGTTATGGTTATTTTGAGGAATTTATCTCATTTTGGTAATGTTATAAAATATAGTTTTTGAAAAAGGACAACACGCAGACCGTGTGACAACCAGTCGCGTTAGAAAAAGCTGTGGGAATCGAACCCACAACCAAAGTGCGATTGGGATTTATCACCTACCACTAGACTATGTGAAGCCCCTGGTTAGTGTGACTATTATTTTTAGTTAAATGATTTCATTGATCATTAATAATTTGATTTGGGATCTTATGTCTTATCAAATGAATACCCTTAGTATAGGAAAATGATTTGGTAATTGAGTGATAAATGTTATTTTGGAAGTTGTTCGCTTTGTTGTATGGAAAATAGAATAATATGTGATTTAATTTGAGGAGTAAAGGTAGATTTTTATCTATGTTTTTATTGTGGATTTATAGTGATTTGGGTTGTTTATGGAAATGATTAGGTTAATTACTTTTAAGTATGTGACTTTAAGAGTAATTAATGTCATTTTGAGATACAATTTAACGTGGAAGACTACATTCTTATAAGTTTTGAGTTTCAATATTAGTTTGGATTATATTGAAGGATTTTAAGGGAAATTGATTATTGAATGATATTTATTTAACTTTTGGGTATTTATGGTTTAATTTTAGAAATTAAGATTAGTGTTTTTTCTCTCTCTAATGGAATATCCTTTGGGGGGGGGGGTCATAAAATATTATAATAACCATTTTGGTTTTGATTAATCTCTAAATACAAGGTAAATATATAATTTATCCTACGTGGATCATGTATTTCTATAGAAGTTTATTCTAGATCTTCCGTTGTGACCAAGTCTTCTTGAATACTCATTGTTCAAAAAAAATGAGTTAGTGGTAAAAATTTATTAAAGAATGAAACTATACTTAAAAAGTAATTATATCACTTTATGTTCTTAGTCAATATCATAAATGAATTCCTCATCTTTATGTAATGTAACTTAAAACAAAAAAAATGTTGTCCGTTTACTTTTCCTACTGGGAGACTAAGGACCGTTTGTCCCAACACAAGTTTGTGATTTTATTTTTGTTAACTTTCTCCTGATCACGTTTCTATCCCTCTCCATCAGAACTCAACACTTATTTTATCATCCATATCCATGTTTTCCTACATGGAATCCTAGTATGGGTTATCTTGGGTGACCTTTATACCTCTCTTCCTTTCTTTTAAAGTGATAGTTTTGTGGACTCTTTTGCCGATGTGGGACATTCCATTATATTATCAAGCCCAATTTTAAAAAAAATTGCGAGGACACAATTTATTGAATGAGGGGAGAATGTAACACCCCAAGCTTCCATAGTACATTTCCCTTTTAATAATTCAATGACGTGCATTGTACGCAACTTCGAGATTCTAACACACCACAACCAATCAAACTAGCCGTTATGAATAATAATACCTACTTTTTGAAATTTTATAAATTCTATCTCTCAAAATGGACTTCATTTTTAGATTTGGAATATCGAAATTAGGCTAGGGTGAAATTTTGGTACTTTTCAGATAACTTTCATATTTTGATGAATAGTGAAAATTACTAAATTTTAATTAAAAACAACTTTTTAATCGAAATAATTAATATTGATAAATTATGAATTTGAGTGGTTTTAAATTATATTTATAATATAGTTTTACCATTTAATTAAATGCTTGTCATTGGACATAATTTCACAATTAAACCAGACATAAACAAGTGCCAATCTTTTGATATTTATTATCTCTTAACAACACGCTTTTTGTTTTAACAACGTAAATTAATTTTAAATTAATTTCTGCCACTTCTGTGTTTTGAATTTGTAAAAATGGATTCCTTATTTGGAATCAGGATTTTCAAATTGTGTAAATAGGTAACTTTTATTTTTATACATTTTGAATAATTACTTCGGTAAATATTTTATTTACCATGGTTAAAGGGTAAATCCGGTAAATAAGGGTTAAAAAATAATATTATAATAATACAAAATTACTCTAAAATGTGTCCCAACCTTATTTTTTGATAAATTTCTGACCTTGGGAATCTTTGGGTCGATTTTGGGACCCCATGGAGCCACTTGTAATTGATAGGGACACTTTATTTTAATTAAGTTAAAATGAATACAAAAATGACACAAGAATATATCTTTTAGAAAAACAATTATTACATAGGGATATATATGTTGAATTTTCGACTATAAATATTCCTTAGAAATATAAAACGATTTCCTACATAATGATATTTTATTTATAATTTTTAGACATTTAATTATTTAATTTAGTTATGACACAATGGTGATGCAGTAATTACCATAATAGTGAAAAATTAAAATGATTGATATTGTAGATACCCAAATAAATATAATTTGAGACTTTTTATGAATTAAAATAATTTTCTAGGTTAATATGACATATTAGGATTGATGTAATTGACTCTTTTTGAAGTAATCATTCTTTTATGAGTTTTACAAAAATCAATTATTGAATAGTGTCAAAATTGACATAAAAGAGTTTTTAAAAGAAATATTATATTATTAATTGATATTAAATTCCAAAAAATCTAAGGTTTGGCCAAGGGACTTATATAATTATATGTGTATCATTAATGGACCACTTGGGGGTCTCTTGGATGTATATAGTAAGTTTATTAACCATATAATATAAAAATACAAAGAGACATTGTAAAAGTGAAACTAATTAACTAAGTGTTAATACTTAAAGATAAGATTAATATAGTAACCCAAAACTGTCTAAATACTATTGGTTGAGCGGTTTTCGACCTATACCAACCTTAAAATTTAAATAATCTAATTTGGATCTATTATAAACCGAATATGAATTTATTATAAAATAATATTTCTAGCTTTTCCAAAGGTGCCCCTCACCCCTCTTATAAAAGGGCACTCCCCCTTCTCATTAATTCACACCTTCAAAGCCTTTTTGTTCAACCAAAACCTGCCCAAATAATCTCTCAACTTCTCTCACTACAACCTAGAGGCCTTAGTTTTATCATAAATCCAACCTAAGATCCCTTTTGATCAAATCAAAAGGAAGAACCCGAAGAAGAGGTAATGATTTCACCACCCTTTTTCAAGTTCCTTTCTTCATCCACTTCTTCTTTATTTGTTATTACCATTCTAAAATAATAACTCCAGTATCTTATATATACTGTGATTTTATTATAAATATGGTACAACCATATTCAGTATTCTATCCATCCTTTGAATAACATGTCACCATACGTGCGTACGTACGGCTTACCGTCTCCATGTCGTGATGTAATTATTATTCAATAAATTATTATTTGGATGGGTATAATAATGATGTGTAATTCATGTAAATAATAAATATAACATGATAATTATTATGTATATATGATATACCATCCAATTATATATTATTTTAACATCAAAATAATGATATTATCGCTCGTGCGTACGTACGGACTACCGTCTCCACGAAAGCGATGAAATTCATCTCCATCGTATCTATTCAAGTATAATTATCATTTGATGATTTAAAAATAACGTTTAAGGAATTGACATAATTATGTATATGAATAAGATACAACCTATACATAACAAACATGGCTTACGTAACAAATAATATAAAGGAAAACGAGGAAGTTAACACGCAAAATGACGATAATACTAAGATATTATTAACAAATCAATGTTAAAAGATCATATATGATATCATATTAATGTAAATGATTCTTTTATAATTAAATAAAAATTATTTCACCATTATACATGAGGTTAACCTACCATCGACCAAGGAAAAAGTACAATGTAAGGGGTTTCTTATCTCACTTTTAATTCCGTGAGAATTCCATTGTTCACCACTTATTTATTGCATGTGGTGTGTGTACTGCCCATGATTGTATTAATTCTGTAATATACTTTAATTTATGGGTATTTAAATCATCATTGTATGATACTTCTTTCATGGGTGCATAAGTTACCAAATTAATAAGGGAATTTGAAATTTCAATTTCCACTCATTCAGCTTTACGCATACTTCATTGATTATTTTACTCCAAGATTATGTGTGGAATCACTATTCATTTGATTATGTCATAATTTCCACTCCCCTTTCTGTGGATATAATTTTGATACACATAATCACTCCATTTATAATTTCTCAAGTCATCGATATGAATTTGATAAGAGTAATTTTAACTCATTCTCCATTTGTTGAGTTAAACATCCAATTAATTGGTGTTGTTCTTACAAGATTATGTGTGAATGTCCTTTGATTGTTTTACACTGAATATACAATAATATTTAGTGTATTTATATTTCTCACACATAACTATGTCTTTGATTTATCCTTAACCTAAGGATACATCCTTTATGAGAGATTTCATCTCAATTTACATTCCATTGAGACTTCTTTGTTGTTATACACCAAATCACTTTTATGTGGTTTATATAATGTACTTTGACATAGTATATCATGAATCCCTTTATTCTTATGATATTACAAAGTTTTGATTACCTGAATTATTTGTATTCAAGTGTCTCTCTTTTGGTTAGAAACTCTAACTAAAATACCATTTTTAAATGTTTTAAAGACTTATTCTTCTAAATCTTTCTCATTAATGTCCATGATTTAAAAATGGTTTTAAGGATTTATTTATATGGAAATTAAAGTTTTAAAATTAAAACTCCTTTTAAAAGTTTTAAAGTGGTATGGGACACTTTGATTCTAAAATCTATTTTAAATGGATTCTTGACAAATAGTGTGACTTTTAAATGATTTCAAGAAAAAGGGGGATATTCCACTCTAATTGTTTTGATGATTATTTTCATCTATGTCAATATCCATCATCATTATTGATTGAGGTTAACATGATAAAATACAATCTTCCATATTGTATTGAATGAGTTATGTTTGACTGTGGGTGTGCTATTTTTATACAATTCATGGTTTGTGGATAAAGTATTGACATTTCGTATGCTAGTTTTAATACGAATGTTTATGTTATGTTTAAAACTTTTCATATGAGGAATGAATTGGACTAAGTAAGTGACGGGTGGATCCCGCTATAGCTCCTCGATGCATCGGTAGGTCTCATGAGACAAACTAGTGTCTTGGCACAAGGCCTTGGCAAAATCTTATTTATAGTCTTGGCACGAGGCCTTGGCTATGTGGTTATGATAGTCTGGAATTATGTATTCCATCATTATGAAAGTGGTTATTGATATTGCATGTGATTGTTCGAATATTATAATATCCATGTGAATAAGTAAATGGAATTATTTCATTTTATCTTTTCCATATTATTCTGAAGTTAAAGTTTAATAGGCTTTTGTTTTAGTTATATATTCCTTTAAGTGTTTATGCTTATCTATGAAAGCTTCTGCTATATTGTTATCCTTACTGAGCATCTGAGATCACCCCTTTCAATGTTTTATTTTTCCCAGGATGTGAAGAAGTAATTTATGAATGACCTGCAGGGATAGTATGAGGGGATATGAAGACAAGATGTTGTTGTAGTTTTTTTACCTTATGATATAATGTAAGAATTATGAATATATCTAGTGTTTCCAAGACTACTAAACTAATCGGTCTTTCGAGACTTGATCCTTTGTGATCATGCCAATGTTATGTAATAATGCACCGACTCGGGGTATCTAGGGTCGGGGCGTTACAGTTGGTATCAGATGAAGTTTAGTACAAACCTTGGAAGCTAGATTTAGATAAACTCTAATTAGAGCAGGTAGACCTAAGATGAACTTTGAGGATTAGTATAGAAGAACTTCCTAGAATTTTGGTATTGTAGAGATTTTGTAAGTTTTTCGAGAAATAAATCCCTGTCTGGATACGAGCAGGTAGAGGAGGCTCTGGCACAGATGTACCTAGGGGTAAAACCCGAAAACACCGCTTTGAGCTAGACTCGAATGGGAACTGGTGCATGACAACGGGCCTTGCTGTACTCTTGGTTACAACACTCCCGGGGGATATGCTTAGGATAATTTAAATTTTCTTTACTAACCGATTTGAAGTATTATATATGTAAGATGAGAGTAAATGACCTTGGTTAATCCTAATGTGTTTCAAATTGAGAATATGGTGACATGTTAATCTCTAAATGATTTTATGACTTCTGTTACTCACACAATGCTTTCTGGTTTTAGTCAATGGTTGGATTCGAAGGAAGTCATAGTGACTTTGAGAATGATGTACAGGGTGGGAACGGTGGTGGAAATGAGCAACAAAATGGAATGTTGATAGGCATAAAAGATATTATCTTTATGCCAAATCAATTTTCCAAAAACATGATCAACAATATATACATTAACCAATTCCCGGACTCAACAAAGAAGAGAAAGGTGATGAATGATAAGAGCTCCAACAGTGGAGACCATGGAGAAAGGAATCCTCAATTTTTGCATCATGCAGGAAATATGGAAGGAGACACCCAGGAAAGTGTCTCAATGGGACAAAGAAATGATTTACGTGCGGGAAGGAAGGACATAAAGTGAATAATTTTCGAAGAAAAATGAAGAGTACTATGGAAGAAGATAAAAATGGTCCCAAGAGTCCATCTACAGTCATTTTCCATAAATATAGAGGACCTGGCCATTACCCGAGTGAATTCCCTATTCTATAAAATATTTTCTTGGTCAAATAAGAAGCTATGTGGAAATAAATGGTTGGAGAAATGTTTAAAAAGTATTAGTGATTCTTGTTGATGGGTTTACTTCGGAATAATTTTCTCTTGTATTTTTTAACCCTGCAGTTTTCCATGTGAAAATGATATTTGAGGAAGAATTATCTTTTCTCTTGTGGATATAGTTATAAATAACCATTTGGTCTTATATGATCGTTGGATTTGAGGTAATTATAAGTTATCATAATTTGGGATGAAAATGCAAGGTATGAGATAAGATTTGTGGTTAAATTATGTTATGGTTATTTTGAAGAATTTAACTCATTTTGGTAATGTTATAAAATATAGTTTTTGAAAAAGGACAACACACAGACCGTGTGACAACCCGTCGCGTCGGAAAAATCCGTGGGAATCGAACCCACAACCAAAGTGCGATTGGGATTTATCGCCTACCATTAGACTACGTGAATTCCCTGGTTAGTGTGACTATTATTCTTAGTTAAATGATTTCATTGATCATTAATAATTTAATTTGGTATCTTTTGTCTTATCAAATGAATACCCTTAGTATAGGAAAATGATTTGGTAATTAAGTGATAAATGTTATTTTGTAAGTTGTTCGCTTTGTTGTATGGAAAATAGAATAGTATGGGATTTCATTTGAGGAGTAAAGGTAGATTTTTATCTATGTTTTTATTGTGGATTTATAGTGATTTGGGTTGTTTATGGAAATGATTAGGTTAATTACTTTTAAGTATGTGACTTTAAGAGTAATTAATGTCATTTGGAGATACAATTTAACGTGGAAGACTACATTCTTATAAGTTTTGAGTTTCAATATATGTTTGGATTATATTAAAGGATTTTAAGGAAAATTGATTATTGAATGGTATTTATTTAACTTTGGGGTTTTTATGGTTTAATTTTAGAAATTAAGATTAGTGTTTTTTTCTCTCTCTAGTGGAATATCCTTTGGGGGGGGGGGGGTCATCAAATATTATACTAACCATTTTGGTTTTGATTAATCTATAAAGACAAGGTACATATATAATTTTTCCTACGTGGATCATGTATTTCTATAGAAGTTTATTCTAGCTCTTCCATTGTGACCAAGTCTTCTTGAATACTCATTGTTCAAAAAAAATGAGTTAGTGGTAAAAATTTATTAAAGAATGAAACTCTACTTAAAAAGTAAGTATATCACTTTATGTTCTTAGTCAATATCATAAATGAATTCCTCACCCTTATGTAATGTAACTTAAAAAAAATGTTGTTCGTTTACTTTTCCTACTGGGAGACTAAGGATCGTTTGTCCCAACACAAGTTTGTGATTTTATTTTTGTTAACTTTCTCCTGATCACATTTTCTATCCCTCTACATCAGAACTGAACACTTAGTTTATCATCCATATCCATGTTTTCCTACATGGAATCCTAGTATGGGTTATCTTGGGTGACCTTTATACCTCTCTTCCTTTCTTTTAAAGTGATAGTTTTATTGACTCTTTTGCCGATGTGGGACATTCCATTATATTATGAAGCCCAATTTTAAAAAATTTGCGAGGATGCAATTTATTGAAGGAGGGGAGAATGTAACACCCCAAGCTTCCATAGTACATTTCCCTTTGAATAATTCAATGACGTGCATTGTACGCAACTTCGAGATTCTAACACACCACAACCAATCAAACTAGCCGTTATGAATAATAATACCTACTTTTTGAAATTTTATAAATTCTATCTCTCAAAATGGACTTCATTTTTAGATTCAGAATATAGAAATTAGGCTAGGGTGAAATTTTGGTACTTTTCAGATAAATTTCATATTTTTATGAATAGTGAAAATTACTAAATTTTAATTAAAAACAACTTTTTTAATCGAAATAATTAATATTGATAAATTATGAATTTGAGTGGTTTTAAAGTATATTTAGAATATATTTTTACCATTTAATTCAATGTTTTTCATTGGACATAATTTCACAATTAAACTAGACATAAACAAGTGCCAATCTTTTGATATTTATTATCTCTTAACAACACGCTTTTTGTTTTAACAACGAGAATTAATTTTAAATTAATTTCTGCCACTTCTGTGTTTTGAATTTGGAAAAATGGATTCCATATTTGGAATCAGGATATTCAAATTGTGTAAATAGGTAACTTTTATTTTTAGACATTTTGAATAATTACTTCGGTAAATATTTTATTTACCATGGTTAAAGGGTAAATCCGGTAAATAAGGGTTAAAAAATAATATTATAACAATAAAAAATTACCCTAAAACGTGTCCTAACCTTATTGGTTGATACAGTTTCGACCTTGGGAATCTTTGGGTCGATTTTGGGACCCCATGGAGCCACTTGTAAGTGATAGGGACACTTTATTTTAATTAAGTTAAAATGAATACAAAAATGACACAAGAATATATCTTTTAGAAAAACAATTGTTACATAGGGTTATATATGTTGAATTTTCGACTATAAATATTCCTTAGAAATATAAAACGATTTCCTACATAATGATATTTTATTTATAATTTTTAGACATTTAATAATTTAATTTAGTTATGACACAATGGTGATGCAGTAATTACCATAATAGTGAAAAATTAAAATGATTGATATTGTAGATACCCAAATAAATATAATTTGAGACTTTTTATGAATTACACTAATTTTATAGGTTAATATGACATATTAGGATTGATGTAATTGACTTTTTTCGAAGTAATAATTATGTTATGAGTTTTACAAAAATCAATTATTGAATAGTGTCAAAATTGACATAAAAGTATTTTTAAAAACAATATTATATTATTAATTGATATTAAATTCCTAAAAATATAAGGTTCGTCCAAGAGACTTATATCATCATAGGTGTATCATTAATGTACCACTTGGGGGTCTCTTTAATTTATATAGTAAGTTTATTAACCATATAATATAAAAATAAAAAGAGATATTGTAAAAGTGAAACTAATTAACTAAGAGTTAATACTTAAAGATAAGATTAATATAGTAACCCAAACCTGTCTAAATCCTATTGGTTGAGTGTTTTTTGACCTATCACCACCTTAAAATTTAAATAATCCACTTTGTATCCATTAGAAACCGAATATGAATTTATTATAAAATAATATTTCTAGCCTTTCCAAAGGTGCCCCTCACCCCTCTTATAAAAGGGAACTCCCCCTTCTCATTAATTCACACCTTCAGAGCCTTTTGGTTCGGACAAAACCTGACCAAATACTCTCTCAAATTCTCTCAATACAACCTAGAGGCCTTAGTTTGATCAGAAAGCCAACCTAATATCCCTTTTGATCAAATCAAAAGGAAGAACCCGAAGAAGAGGTAATGATTTCACCACCCTTTTTCAAGTTCCTTTCTTCATCCACTTCTTCTTTATTTGTTATTACCATTATAAAATAATAACTCCAGTATCTTATATATAATGTTATGTTATTATAAATATGGTACAACCATATTCAGTATTCTATCCATCCTTTGAATAACATGTCACCATACGTGCGTACGTACGACTTACCGTCTCCACGTCGTGGTGTAATAGTTATTCAATAAATTATTATTTGGATGGGTATAATAATGATGTGTAATTCATGTAAATAATAAATATAACATGATAATTATTCTTTCTATATGATATACCATCCAATTATATATTATTTTAACATCAAAAGAATGATATTGTCGCTCGTGCATACGTACGGACTACCGTCTCCACGAAAGCGATGAAATTCATTCTCCATCGTATCCATTCAAGTATAATTATCATTTTATGATTTAAAAATAATGTTTAAGGACTTGATATAATTATGGATATGAATAAGATACAATCCATCCATAACAAACATGGCTTACGTAACAAATAATATAAAGGAAAACGAGTAAGTTAACACCCAAAATGACGATAATACTAAGATATTATTAACAAATCAACGTTAAAGTATCATATATGATATCATATTAATGTAAATGATTCTTGTATAATTCAATAACAATTATTTAACTATTATACATGAGGTTAACCTACCGTCGACCAAGGAAAAAGTACAATGTAAGGGGTTTCTTATCTCACTTTTAATTCCATGAGAATTCCATTGTTCACCACTTATTTATTGCATGTGCTGTGTGTACTGCCCATGATTGTATTCATTGTGTAATATACTTTAATTTATGGGTATTTAAATCATCATTGTATTATCCTTCTTTCATGGGTGCATAAGTTACCAAATGAATAAGGGAATTTGAAATTTCAATTTCCACTCATTCGGCTTTACGCATACTTCATTGATTATTTTACTCCAAGATTTTGTGTGGAATCACTATTAATTTGATTATGTTATAATTTACACTCCCCTTTCGGTGGATATAATTTTGATACACATAATCAATCCATTGATAATTTCTCAAGTCATCTATATGAATTTGATAGGAGTAATTTTAACTCATTCTCCATTTGTTGAGTTAAACATCAAATTCATTGGTGTTGTTTTTACAAGATTCTGTGTGAATTTCCTTTGATTGTTTTACACTGAATATCCAATCATATTTAGTGTATTTATATTTGTCACACATAACTATGTCTTTGATTTATCTTTAACCTAAGGATACAACCTTTATGAGAGATTTCATCTCAATTTACATTCCATTGAGACTTCTTTGTTGTTATACACCAAATCCCTTTTATGGGGTGTATATAATGTACTTTGACATAGTATATCATGAATCCCTTTATTCTCATGATATTAAAAAGTTTTGATTACCTCAATTATTTGTATTCAAGTGTCTCTCTTTTGGTTAGAAACTCTAACAAAAATACCATTTTTAAATGTTTTAAAGACTTATTCTTCTAAATCTTTCTCATTAATGTCCATGTTTTAAAAATGGTTTTAAGGATTTATTTATATGGAAATTAAAGTTTTAAAATTAAAAATCCTTTTAAAAGTTTCAAAGTGGTATGAGACACTTTGATTCTAAAATCTATTTTAAATGGATTCTTGACAAATAGTGTGACTTTTAAATGATTTCAAGAAAAAGGGGATATTTCACTCTAATTGTTTTGATGATTATTTTCATCTATGTCAATATCCTTCATCATTCTTGATTGAGGTTAATATGATACAATATAATATTCCATATTGTATCGAATGAGTTATGTTTGACTGTGGATGTGCTATTTTTATACCATTCATGGTTTGTGGATAAAGTATTGACATTTTGTATGCTAGTTTTAATACGAATGTTTATGTTATGTTTAAAACTTTTCATATGAGGAATGTATTGGACTTAGTAAGTGATGGGTGGAGCCCGCTATAGCTCCTCGATGCATCGGTAGGTCTCATGAGACAAACTAGTGTCTTGGCACATGGCCTTGGGAAAATCTTATTTGTAGTCTTGGCACGAGGCCTTGGCTATGTGGTTATGATAGTCTAGAATTATGCATTCCATCATTATGAAAGTGGTTATTAATATTTCATGTGATTGTTCGAATAGTAGAATATCCATGTGAATAAGTAAATGGAATTATTTCATTTTATCTTTGCCATATTATGCTGAAGTTCAAGTTTAAAAGGCTTTTGTTTTAGTTATAAATTTCTTTAAGTGTTTATGCTTATCTATGAAAGATTCTGCTATATTTTTATCCTTACTGAGCATCTGAGCTCACCCCTTTCAATGTTTTATTTTTCCCAGGATGTGAAGAAGTAATTTATGAATGACCTGCAGGGATAATATGAGGGGATATGAAGACAAGATGTTTTTGTAGGTTTTTTTACCTTATGATGTAATGTAAGACTTATGAATATATCTAGTGTTTCCAATACTACTAAACTAATCGGTCTTTAAAGACTTGATCCTTTGTGATCATGCCAATGTTATGTAATAATGCACTGACTTTGGGTATCTAGGGTCGGGGCGTTACACTTTGGTTATGAATGGTTTTGGAAACTTGTTTATATTTAGTTATAATCTGCTTTTGAGAAAATGTTTTATATAAGCTGTTTTTATATAAATGTGGCTAACTCTTCTCTCCTAGTGGAGTGAGTAGGGAATTCATTGAGGAAAACCTACTGAGATTTATACTCACCCCTAATTTGGAACATTGGTGATTTTCTAGATATCTTTCCCAATAAATTCTCAGGGTTACCACCTCTAAGGAAAGTGGAGTTTACGATTGATCTCCTTCTGGGGACCAGTCCTATTTCCCTTCCGTCTTATAGGATGGCACCAACAGAGTTATGGGAATTGAATGTGCAGTTAGAGGAGATGAAAGAAAGGGTTTTATTCTACCAAGTACATATCCGTGGGCATCATCAGTTTTGTTCGTGAAGAATGCAGATAGAACTCTTCAGCTGTGTATTAATTATCATAAGCTTAACCAAGTTACGATAAAGAATAGATATCCACTTCCATGCATTGATGATATGTTCAATCAATTAAGGGGAGCTTAGTGGTTCTCCAAGATTGACTTACGACCAGGATATCACCAATTGCAGGTTCATAAGGAGGATATTCCAAAGATATCTTTCAGAAGTAGATATGGCCACTATGGATATGTAGTCATGCCTTTCAGTCTAATGAATGCACCAATGATATTCATGGCTTTGATGAATCAGATATTTCAGTGATATCTGGATTATTTTGTTGTGGTGTTTGTGGATGATATTTTGGTCTATTCATAAACAAGGGATGATCATGAGGTGCACCTAGAAATAGTGTTACAAATCTTGAGTGATCATCATTTGTATGACAAAATATCAAAGTGTGATTTTTGGATACAGGAAGTACGTTTCCTTGCCATTTCATTTCTGAGAAATGTGTTTCAGTTGATCCTGAAAAGATAGAAGTCGTTATCTCTTGGCAACCACCAAATAATGTGTTCGAGATACGCAGTTTTCTTGGTATAGATGGTTATTACCGACACTTTGTGCATGATTTCTCATGACTAGTGTCACCGATGACAGCTCTGATAAAGAATAATTCTCCATTCCAATAGAAAAAATAACGTTAGAAGTCTTTCAAGGAACTGAATGTTCGGCTTACATCCGCACCTATCTTGATATTTCCAGAATTAGGACAGGGGTATGTGGTGTATTGTGATGCTTCGGGATTAGGGTTGGGTTGTGTTCTCATGAAAGGAGATCATGTGGTTGCTTATGGTTAAAGGTAGTTGAGGGTGCATGAGAAAAATTACCCAACACATGATTTGGAGTTAGCTGCAGTCATCCATGATTTGAAAATATGGAGACATTATGTCTTTGGTGAGAAATTTATTATGTTTATGGATCACAAAAGCTTGAAACACATTTTATCACAGTGAGATTTGAACCCAAGGAAAAGGAGGTATATGGAGTATCTCCAGATGTTTGACTTTGACTTTATGTACACACCAGGAAAAGGGAATTCGGTGGCGGATGCATTGAGTATAAATTCATATGCTCAGTTAGCGAAAGAAGCTTCAGATGAATGGCAGTTGATGTCAGCCTTAAGAAACATGCATTTGGAATGTGAATACTGAGGTGATGTTTCTATTTTCTTTTCAGCTACACTTGTTCCTGATTTAGTAAATATGATCAAAGAAGCACAAACATCTGATGTATAATGTCTGGTTGTAAGTTCAAAACTCAATGGTGGGGAGACCATAGATGGCTGGAAACTTGATGGGGGTTCAGTTTAGTGTTTTAGAGATTGGATGGTTGTACCTACAGTTTGTTAAGAACAACTCCTTCATGCTTACCACCATTCAATATGGGATACACACCTAGGTACAAAGAATATGTATAAGGCATTGAAGGCACAGTTTTGGTAGAGCAGCATGAAATGGAAGGTGGCCGAGTTCATCTCACGGTTCTTAACTTGTTAGCAGGTTAAAGAAGAGCATCAGAGACCAGCTGATATGTTACAATATTTACCTATACCAGTATGGAAATGGGATCAGATAGCAATAGAGTTTGTTACAGGTCTTCCAGGAATGGTCTGGAAACACAATGCTATTTGGGTGATAGTGGATCATCTAACCAAGTCGGACCATTTCATCCCTATTCGTGAAACCCATACGGTGGAAGATATTTCAAAAATATATATCTGAGAAGTGGTAATGAGGCATGGTGTACCAATGTCTATAGTCTCAGATAGAGGTCTGAGGTTCACATCTCGTTTCTGGAAATCATTACAGCAAGCCCTTGGGACTCAGTTGACGATGAGTACGACGTATCATCCTCAAACGGATGGGAAATCTAAGCGGACGATACAAATGTTGGAAAACATGTTGTGGGATTGTGTAATGGATTTTGGTGGCTCAAGGGAGGAGCATATACCCTTAGTGTAGTTCTCATACAATAAAAACTATCAAGCCTTGATAAGCATGGCTCCGTTTGAAGCATTGTATGGGAGTCCTTGTCATTATCCACTATGTTGGGTGGAAACTGGTGAAACTTCACTAGTTGGGCTGAGCCTTATCCAAGAAACAACATAAAAGATCCAGTTGATTAGAAATATGATGGAGATGGCTCAGAGTCATCATAAATCTTATGTAGATCACCATCGAAGACTGTTGTCATTCGTTGTGGGTGATCATGTCTTCTTGAGGATCTCTCCAAGGCTTGGCCATCGTCATTTCAGGAAGCATGGAAAGTTATCTCCTAGATACATTGACCCTTTTGAGATACTGGAATGGGTTGGAGAGGTGGCATATCAGTTGTAATTACCACCACGGTTTAGTTCGGTGCATAATGTTTTCCAAGTATCTCAGTTAAAAAAAGTATTAGCCTAATCCTGACCATGTGATCAGATGGGATCACATTGAACTATAACCAGATGCTTCACTGATACATATCCTGGTATGGATTGTGGATAGGCAAGAGAAAGTCTTTAATGGGAAAATCATCAGTCTAGTGTGGGTTTTATGGCAGCATGGTCAGATTCAGGAAGAGACTTGGGAACATGAAAAGGAAGTAAAAGAGCAGTGGTCGAAACTCTTTCAGTTGGGTGAAGGTTTTCTACTTTCCGAGGACAGAAAGACCAATGGTGGGGAGAATGTAGTACTCCCGGTTTCTAGTATGTAACCCTTTATTGATGCTTTTTATGGTTTTAAAGTTAAGGGTGATGAATGAGAGACTTGGGAGAACTTAGAATGAAGTTTTGAGGAAAAAGGGGAAGTCGCACGGGTGGCACACGGTTTGTCTAAACTGTGCTGCCAAACCGTGCGTAGTAGATCTTGTAGGCAGTAGCTTCCACACGATCGGCACACTGTTTGTCTAACCGTGCATCCAAACCATGCGAGAAAGGTGGCCAAGGCAGTATCTAACACACAGTTTCTCTAACCATGCAAGAAAACTGGGCGACCACTTAAATGAGATCCTATAAAGGTGGATCTCACGCGTTTTTGCCTTTAAGTGGCTCGTTTTTCCTTCTAAGTAGCCCTAACTCGGTATTTTGCTTCTCCTAAGGTCAAAGAGGGTTCTCCCATTGTTCCGGAGGTGATCTAAAGGCTTCTCTTGGTGAATTGAAGCCAGATTCTTGAGGTTTGTGATCGTTCTTCTTCGTTCTTGATCAGTTTCTTCGATCTACTTAGATCTACTTCTCCTCTTCTCTTAGTTTCTTAGATATACACCATTAATGGGTAGTTATAAGTGTGTGGATGCCAAATATGATGATATTTGGTCTTGATCTTGCTAGTATAAGAGATCTAAGGTGATTTTTGAAGAATCAACTCGCTTTTCTTGTGCGTTCTCCGTTTGTTAGGGTTTTCGTCAAAACCTTTGAGGTATGAGGCTTCACTCTCGACTCCTATTGTTATAATTGATTGTCTTAGTTTCAAATTGGTTTATTTGAATGGTTTTGATTGTGAAAATCATGGAATAAATCCTCTTTAGTGACGATTTATGGTTTTTATGAGATTGTGAAATCTTGGTGAATTATTGTTCAAAGTGATTTTCCATGTTGAATTTAAAATGTTGATTTTAAATTATGTATTTTCTCAAATTGTACATGGTTTGATGAAAAGTGGATTTTCAATAAAAAAAAGTTTTTTATTGAAATGGTTTGAGATTGAAATGACGTTGACAGATTTGGTTTTCAATAAAAAGGGAGTTTTATTGAAATGGTTTGGAATTGAAATGGTTAAGCATTGAAATGGTTTGAATTGGTTGAACACACTTGGTTTTTGACATGATGGTTGTGTGTGTTCATGGGAATGTGGTATGGATAAGGGTTAGGAGTCTCCCCCATCAGTGTTGGGATGGATAAGGGTGAGGGCTCTCCCCCATCAAACATTCATATTGCATTCGAGACGAATAAGGGTTAGGGGTCTCCCCCATCAGTGTTGGGATAGGTAAGGGTTAGGAATCTCCCCCATCAAGCATTCATGTGAATTTGGGTTGGGTAAGGGTAAGAAGTCTCCCCCATCATGGTTGGGATGGATAAGGGTTAGGGCTTATCCCCTCTTCCAGGTAGCATGCATGGTTGGTTTCATGGGTTGTGGAATGGTTTGGGTGTGCCAAAAAGAAATGTTTATGAAATGGTTCTTAAGGTTGTTTTGTTATTTTTATGGAAAAATAACTTGCTGGAAAAATTGGTTTCAATTGCTCTTGGAATGACTTTGGTTATGAATGGTTTTGGAAAATTGTTTATATTTAGTTATAAACTGCTTTTGAGAAAATTTTTTATATAAAATATTTTTATATAAATGTGGCTGACTGTTCTATGATAGTAGCATGAGTAGGTAATTCCTTGGGGAAAACCTACTGAGTTTTATACTCACCCCTACTTTGGCATGTTGGTGCTTTTGCATATGTCATATTCCAGGACACAAGTAAAGGTACAACATCTTATTTCTAGTGGCTTGTGGTGATGCATGGGAGCTGTTGTAGAGCTTGGAGCTTATAGATCATGGAGTTGTAGTGTCTTTTGAGATTCTTGAGTTGTTTACCCGCTGTGTACTTTGATGCTCAGTTTGGTCTTCCGTTGTTGTGTACTTTGATGTAGTTTGATATAAATGAAGTGTTTATTGGTCTTTCATTTGTTCATGCATAATATAGTGAATTTTTGGTTATGGTTGGTTTATGGGTTTATTTATTAAAGGGTAAATCATCCCCCACTTGTACTTGAAACTCTTCGGCATTTATTTCCATCCTTTGGCGCCTTGGGGATGTCACTTAAGGCCTAGTAATGACTCGTTGTACTCTCAAGCCAATTAGAATTGGCGGGTCATTACAAATATGATAAAATATTTATAATAAACTAATATAAAGGATTATATTGTGACTAATTAATTTTTTTTATCTTGGTAATTTATTTTTAATTTTTATTAAATATATAATTACCTTAAAGACTTACACAACATTGATGCAGTATTTGTTCAATTAATAGAAAAATCAAATAAATGATATTAAAAATATTAAAAGTCAAATAATTTGAGATAATTAATGTGATAAAAAAATTTAATATATTAATATTACATTTTATAGATATAATGAAATGTTTTATTTGAATTTTACTTATTTGTAAATCAAATTAATGAATTGATCTAAAAATAAAGATTAATGATATTTTTTTATAAAATTAATTTATTAAATTATAAACAATTAATAAAAATATTATATTCATAAAAGTGACCAGTATATGGTTTATAATACCAAACATGGTCCATTTATAGTCCTTTTTTCCATTTTTACTAATTATATTGACCTTCAAAGAGTAAAAACCATTATTGTCACAATAAGTGTGGAAGAGGTTAATGAGGGGTTAAAACAAAACAGTAAGGGTTAAAATGTAATAAAAACTTGTATAACTTTTATATAATGATAATATTTATATCCATAATCATCCTATATTTGAAATAAATAATTTTGGATCAATTTAAAATTGAAAATTAATTTTTATTTATTTATTTTTTTTGAAAATTCCATGAGTGCTCGTCCCCTCTCTTATAAAAGGGAACCTCTTATTACCTTTACATGACAATTCATAACACATTTGGTTCAGACAATACCAACCCAAATATCCTCTTAAACTATCTACCATAATTATTGTGTTCTTATTTTGGTTAGAATACCAAACTTAGAGTGATTAAGGTGTGAATAAAAGGAGGTTTTTCCAAAGAAGAGTTATAATGTTTAACCAAATGTTTTATATTTATTTCTTCTCCTACCTCTTTAAATTATACATAAAACACGATAAAATAATAAAACCATTATTTTAAATATTTATAAAAGTTATTATGTTAGTATCATAATCTACAACCACATCCACTTCCATCAAATAGGAAATGAAACTATCGATTCTTGTGTATGGTGGACTACCGCCTCATAGACTAATGTAATTCGTTTTCCATCACCAACACAAAAATATAGTTATAATGATTATATTAATTTTTATATATGATATTAATGATATATTTATCATTCTTAAATGATAATATATAATTTAAGTTCTTACCATTCTATTCAATGAAAAATGATAATGTTTTTCGTGCGTAAGTGTGCACTACCACCTCTACGAAGCAATGTGATTCATTTTTCATAACAACATCAAATTAATGATATATAAAACTATATATAAATAATTAATATAATATTTTTGATATTATTATCATTTTTTGAAGATAAAATAATACCAACCATATTTCCATTATGATCGTTGAAAAATGGAAATGTTAATCTTTCGTATGTACGACCTATCGTCTCTTGGGTTGAAACATAATTAATTTTTCATAAACATATTTAATGGTTGGAAATAAAATTATAATTGATTTATAATAATAATAATTATTTTATTATTATTATTCTCGATATGGTAGAGTAATGAATACTTTGACCATAATCAACATACCTAAGTCATTTTGGACTTATAAACCAAATATCATCAAAACACCTGAAGTAAACATAAACGATTAAGTAATTATTTATAAAATTATAATAAGTGATAAAAAATTAATAATAAAACAGAAATATGTTCTTAATAATGTATATAATTAACCTAATTTTACTATTCAGGATGATAAAAAATGTATGTGATGATACAAACTCATGGTAAGAGACTTTCTTTAAATAAAATTATCTTTTAAAGTTTCTCATAAAAATATATTTTCATTACATATACTTATTTTCTAAAAATGTTTTATATACAGTTTTATTATCCTAAAATTATTATTTAAATTCATTTTTATCCATGTTTTAATTTTTACAAAATCGTTAGAAATGAATATTTTTGTCGTTTTCAAAACAAGGTAATTTTTGATTTTTTCAATAGAAGTTTGGAAGGGATGTTTTTTTAACTTATATGAAATGAGTGGATTTCCCTACCATAATGACTAATATTTTATTATAATCACCTTTACAATTTTAAAAATCTATTTTTAAATTAAAAAATTTCCTTATAATTGCGTATTTTTTATACGAGATTTCAAATTGGAAAGGTCATTTTCCTCCAGAATATTTTATGAGTGTAAAGATGAAATGTAAGATTTCACATTTTAGGATTATTTTAGGGTTAGTGTGAATTTTTATAATGATATTTGGTTCCATTATAAACTATTTAATATTGGTTATGTTATTAACCAGTGACGGTTGGTTCTGTTATAAAAAAGGATGTGTGGGTCTATGATAGCACTCCAAAGTATTGAATATAGAAGTTGACCATATGGTTATTCAATTTGTTAGAGTGATTGTAATAGTGATATCGAAATGATCTCTCATGTAACATAAATATTTTATCTTCAATTTATATGGGTTATTATGGGAATATTATTATTTCACAAGGCAATAAAATGATCTTATATTGAGTGGAAAGTATATGATAATTTTTAGGGGTGAGAAGTATAAATTCTTGAATAAGTTATTATAAGTTTTTCATGACTTCAAGTAAACCTTTCTGAGTTTTATTTTTTCCTCTTAAATTTCTTATAAGATATTATACAAAATAATTTGGGAAAAATGTGATTTCTTGGGTAAAAAATATTCATTTTGAGGCATTTTTTTAATAGAAATTTTTTTATAATTATTAATGGACTAATGTTTTATTTATTTCAATTTATGTCCCTTATTATGAGTTTTGTGATTATTCCTTGTTTTAATTTTTTTTCATAGGGATTAAGGATGGGGATGGGAAATGAATAAGTCAAGTTGAAATTCATGAAGATTGTTCATAAAAATATATCACATATCGCAATAATTTTTTTATATTGTGAACAATGGATACTAAATAGAAGTGTCCACTTTGTAATATTAGGGTTTGTTTTATAAGATTTATGACCTAAATCTATAAAATATAAACCTAAAAGTTATTTGTAAATATATAAGGTGAATTATAGATTAAATTCACTAGAATATATAATGTTTAAGGATGGGCCCTGACATATATATAATTTGATACATGAAAAAATATAGAGTTTTCCTCTTGACCATCAACAAAAACAAAAATCATGCATAAATTAGGATTTCAAAAATCATATTTGGGTTTTATAAAGAATAATAATGTTTTCTCTAATATTTTATTTATTCTAATCAAAATATTAGATCTAATATATCTTTATTACTCAAAAAATATGAATACGAACCCTCAATTTTTTAAAAACTTCTTCACAATTAGTCCCATTTTAGTCCAATTGATTAATGGATTTTCTATTAAACATTGACTCTCTATGTAAAAAATATAAACTAATGAAATTAACCAATTTTTTAAATAAAATATTAATAAAAAATTCATTAAAACAATATTTTTAAATATTACTCATTTTTAGAAATTAAATCATGTGAAAAATTAAAAACACCATTTCAGCTATATAAAAAGAATTGTGAATCATAACATAATAAAAAGCAACACCTATACCATATCAAAAAGAGAAATAGTAAAACTCCATTGGTCAATCAACTTATGATATGATATTATTTAAAATATATTGCAGTTCATCAGAGTTCAATAGTCAACGATAACCCATTAAAGATAATATTGTGAGAAAATAAACAAAACCAAGTATTTAAACTCAATAAGTCTGATAACAGTGATAAAATAAATATTCATAATAATAATTCTAATAAAAATCATATAATTTGTATTATTTAAACATATTATGATAAAATAATTTCATTATATACCCATGTGTGTTTTTATGGAATTCACATCAGGATTATCTCATTATATTATATTATGTATATGTAGTTCAATTTCAATTTTTTCAATTTCTATGAAAATATTCCACCAAACTAGCTCTAAATAATCTTAATTATAGTTCAATGAAACCTTTATAATGATGTAAAAGTATCCTTAAATGTTAATGTTGTAGAACCCAACACATATAGCCCCATTTTGTTTTAATTTCATGACTCATATATACATATATGTTTTCAATAATTTATAAGTCTTGAAATAATCAGATAACAAGTTCACATCAATGGGTAAATCTATATTTTCATCAAAGTAAAGGATACTTGATCTATATAAGAAAACAATTGTTGAAAAAAATGTTTTAAATATTTATAAAAAATATATAACATAGATAAATATTAATTTTATAAAAATAATATTCATAATTAATAATTGTGTGTAACAATGGGTAAAGGGTTTACATTATGAAATGTTCCTCAAAATGATCAAATAAATAGTTTTAGATTAAGAAAATTTTTATAGTGTTATAACTAGAAAATTCATCAGCATACCAAAAAACAAACCATAATCATCCAAAAAAAATTAATTCAATCATATACGTACTTTATAAATTTTAATTAAATTCCCTTGTAATGTTTAATAAATTTAAAACTATGAAAATTAAATATTAATTTTCATTAATATTTATACTGATGATCTACTATTATTAACACGTGACATTATTTTTTAAGAAAAAAATTATATAAATGAAACAATAACACAGTAAAAAAAATGAAAAAATTAAAAAAATTAAATGAGTAATATTAAAAAAAAACTGAAAAACTCAAGAATGAATCAATCCCCACATATGAATATTATAGTTTAATTAATATAAAAAAATAGTTGTAACAACCCTACTTGAATAATTGGGTATGATTTTAAGTGGTACATAAACTCTAGTGTGACTTCCCATATTCAAGAGATGACTAACTAGTAGTGATGTTCTAAAGTAATGTGGGGTAGACTATATCCTTGTTAATCATATCCATCACTGGAAACAATGACATATATATAAACCAAATAAATAACCCAATAGAAGATAATATAATTATATTCTATAACACATGTCATGTCAAGTCATACAAGTATAATCAAATAGACCCCCAATGTGGCATGTTAAGAAGTATTATAGTACAACTGGATATGAAAATAAATACAAATGTTTTGGTAACCATCTTGACTATATCCCTATACCACATCCCTAACACCAATCTCCTTAGAAACCTGCTACATAACCCTTGTCCTTTTCTAGATCCCTATTTATGAAGTCTGGACATGCATTGAAATGCCCCTTCAGGGTTTGAGTATAAACTCAGTTAGACACCACCAATGAATCCTTAAAATAAGTGTTCATGTATACAGAGGTGTATGAAATGAAATAAATGTAAATTCACATATAGGTGTACAACTAATCATGTACTGAGTGATCATGTTATAACCATGCTTCCACAAACCCTAACCATACCTAATTTGGTTCCATTCCAAAATAATGATCGTAACAATAGTCATAATGATGGGTCGACCATAAGGCCAATGAGACTCTGGTTGTCCCACATGTCCTTCAAGTCTCATCTCTATCAAGGGTTTGACCATAAGGTCATCGTACCCCAACCACAATCTTAGATTAGGATAAATGGTCTTTATAACCCTAAACCACCTTGGGACATGATATGAGGTCACCACCCCCTACCATGCTCCTCAGTCAACTGTTTTCATCATTACATATCACAAATTCTCCCCCTCAAAGGGTTAACTAATCCAAAATGGTCCACCCATCATTTTATAATATAATGAAAACCAATGAAGTCCATATATTCACATACAAGGGGTATAACATATATGTGAATAGTATAACTTATCGATAATGAGTAACAATATCCATATGCACACATATGTGAACAATATCAAATGTGGGTATCATTGTCTATGCACAGACACATGTGATAAAACTCAAATATGGGTCTCAAAAACATAAGTACAACCATCATATCATGCCAAAAAATCATATACAAGGCTCAAGATTGTAAGTAATTATTAACTTTATCATGATAAATCCAAATCCATTGATCCACCAAGGAATGAAACCCATACCACACTCATACACCGATGTTCACTGGAACAAACTCTAATCCATCATCATAAAGTCTATATAATTGGAATTCTAGGAAGGGATCATGTTAAGAGATAAAATCCAAACAAGAATACCATAATGTATTCTTTGTCTATGGTAGATCTATGATCGATCAATGATAAAGAATAAAAATAATTATCTAATGCTAATCTACCAATAAATTATGAATTATCAATTAGATTTATATGGATATCTATTTATGATCAATTATAAAAAAGAGGGAGAATTTGTCTTCAAATGGATAGATCAAACATCAAACAATTCCCAGATCGATCTATTATTCAAGCATCCAATAAGAGAGGAAGGGAAATCCTTGAGAACCAAGTGAGATATCTTTGGGAGGTTTTGGTTGCATTAGGGACAGTTTTGGGTGAGGGATAGATTAATAATATCAATAGAGTAAAAAGAATATAACTTTCTTAATGAGGACCCAATTTGGGTATGATCGCTGGACAACACCTGGGCATCAGTTGGCTAGTGAACCTAGTAGAATACCAAAAATTCTTCCTCAACCACCAGTTGGCCAGTGGGATCTATCAAAATAAATTCCAATTACTAGCACCACCGGTTGACTGATTCCCTCTACTGGCTAGTCGGTAGCCTTGTTTTATCCACCGAGAAGCCTATTAAGGCCCTAAAACTCCACAACTCAATTATATGGCACATTTACCCATATTAAATAACTATAAAGAAGATAAAAAATACAAGATACATTGAATCATAGAAACAATGTACCATGAAAGTTGAGGGAATTAAAATTCTCCCTCTCTAACAACTTATCATCCTTGAGAAGTTTCTCTAAGGGTATTGATTGAAAAACTCATTCCATTTTTCCCAAACATCAAACTCACATTCTCAAGTCTCCTCTTTCATCTATCCATGTTGTTAATAGACTTTAACAAGTGTAAATACCTTCCCTTGAAACACTTTATCACTCAGGTATATGATCTGTTTTGGGAGCTCTACAAATGATGTGTCAGGCTCCTGATCAATGTACTCATAGTCTATTAAATTATTAGTATTGGTAATTCACCTCAGAAGATGAGAGACATGAAACACATCATGAATTACTCAATAATGTGGAGGAATATCTAAATATTAGGCCACTATACCAATACATTCAGTAATCCCAAATAGACCAATACATCTCGATGTCATATTTTCTTGGTTCTACTGATGTCGATGCCCTAGTCAAGGAGTCACTTGAAAGAAAACATGGTCACCTACCATGAACTCCAAGTTTTACCTCCTCAAATTAGTATATAATCACTACCTACTCTGAGTGGTGACTAAGTAATTCTAAATCAACTACGCTCTCTTAGATTTATCCTATACTATACTCAGCCCAAAAATTTCTACATCTACCACCTTAATCCAACATAATAGTAAGCAACACAACCTTCTATAAAGTGCTTCAAAAGGTTTCAACTAAATAAAATCTTGAAAGATGTTGTTTTATATGAAATAAAATAAGTCTAAGAGACTATGAAAACCTTCAATAAATTCCATAACACATTCCCACAAAATATCTTTTAATATCTAGTTTATCCTCTCTAACTGTCCATCCATCTATGGATGATACGCTATACTTAGTCTTAGTTGGGTAACAAAATCCTTCTATAATCCATTCGAAAACCAAGATTTGTATTTCACATATCTTTATGATATGATAATAAATAAAGATCCATTCCTTCATACAATCTATAATACATACAACTTCCCAAACTCATCCATTGAAAATGTATTTTAAATCAGCAATAAATGAGCCACTTTTATCAGATGATCAACTACAACCCAAGAAACATCATGACACCTTGGGATCTTAGGTAACCTAACCAAGATGTATTTTAACACTTCATCCCACATCCAAAAGGGTAAGATAAGTGGATAAAGCAACCCACCAGGATGGTAATGCTCAACCTTTAACCTCTATAATATAAGGCATTATGTAACAAAATATGCGATATCCGTCTTTATAACTGTCCACTAAAACATACATCAGATTCCATGGTACACATTAATAGACCCTAGACACACTAACCATTTTGAATAATGGGAGTCACTCATGAAATCTACCATCAAGTAAGTTGGTACAACTACCCTACCGTGTATGAATTTTTTTCGTCATTATCTAGGGACCACCCTAGAATAGAATCATCCTATGCTAATCATTCTCAAATCCTATGCACCTAGGACCTGACTCTTCTCTAGTAGTTAGAAAGTCCAAAAAAATAATATAGGATTACTAAATGTGGACATTTCATCACTCCATGATCCTTAGATGCATCCACTATCCAATTTTCCATCATACTCATCAGATGTCATTCCTCCTATGAAGGCCTCTTTCCATTACCTCACTTCTCCAACATTTTCCTAATAATAGAATCTATAATGAAACTTTTATTCCCTATAACATAATCTATATCAATGATGAATATATTTAGATACTCCTCCCAAATCCCATGCACCAAATTTAGGTCATGTTGGGAGAATATGTATCTCAAGATCATGTGGTTTGTATATATGAAAAACCTTTCACCAAATAGATATATTTGCAAAAAAATTCAGAGTGTAGACCAAAAATATCAACTATAAATAATGTTTTGGGTAGTTCCACTCATGGGTTCACAATTTATGTGACCTATAAGTGACTACCTGATCTCTCTACATCAACACAGCTCCCAACCAAACAATTAAAGCATCACAATAATTTATATATCCAATCCTAGGATCTTGAAGAATGAAAACTGGGGTTATCATTAAAGTAATATTAATCTCTATGAAGGCCTCATATCACTAATAATACCACTAAAATATCAACCATTTTAATAAATCTCATTTATCAGTGTTTCCAATTTGTATAATTCCTAGACGAAGCATCCATAGTGCCCTACAAAACCAAGAAAACTCTTGATCTTGAACACATTCCTCGGATGTTCCAAATAAATCATGAAACCTACCTTATCTAGATCCATTGAAATACCTTCCTCATAAATCACATTACCAAGTAAAAATACATTTTAAATCCAAATTTGAAACTTTGATATTTTATCTTAACGCTGATTCACTTGAAGTGTACTCAATAGAATCTCAATGTGCCTATCCAAAATATCTGATATATTAGAAAATATTAGGATATTATCCCAGAATAAAAACATTAATGAGTCAAGATATGGATGGAAAATCCTATTCATGAGGTACATTAAGATCATTGGATCATTTATCAACCCAAAAGACATGTTAATATTCTCATATGGTACATATATACTCCTAAACACTATCATCAGAATACCCTCCTCTCTCACTTTAAACTGATGGAAGCCCAAATGAAGAATAATCATAGAGAACCACTAAGCACACTATAACTAATCAAATAGATTATAAATCTGAGGTAAGGGGCACTTATTATTCCCTGATACATGATTAATCTCCCTATAATCCACACATATCCATATTGTACCATCATCCTTCTTTAAAAACAATACTGGAACACTCTAAGGTGATGTTCACAATCAGATGTGGATATTATTCTCAAAATCCTATATCTAAACCTTTGACTTTATCAAGTCATTTTGTGTTATAGGATAAATAGGAATTTATATTATTTGTTCTCTAGGAACAAGATCAGTCTTAAACTCAATTCCCTTTTATAGAGGAATATATGAGAATTCATCTAGGAAGATATCATAATAATTATCCACCACTATAGGAGTAATGGATTTGGATAAAATTGATTATATTAAAAGGCCCAAAGTTGTTAATTGTGTCCTAATCACTCTAGTATGGATCAAGTTAGGTCCCATTCAACCTATTCTGAGATCCCACTCACTGATCAATATGGCCCTCTCTTTTATAGGCATGGTGAAACACACAAATCTCCTATAGTTGTTAATATGAACTCGATAACTGGTCAACCCATATATATTTAATATTACATAGAAACAAATCATCTTTATGACTATGAAGTCCCAAATATGTCCTTAATAAAAAAAGATATAGGTCACTTAGGAGACTTAGGGAGATAGTCTACTTCCATTCCCAAATGCATATCAAGAGGGATAATCTTAGAAGACAACTTAACCGGTAAATACAAGAGAACAACTACTTGATAAGACATTAGATAATAGAAAACTATTGTATCATACAAAGTAGTAGATAATATAGATTTAATCAAGACCATACCTCTAACAATAGAAGGTCCCTCTCCATGATGAGCTGCAACATAGTCCACTATATACACTCTTCCTAACTCAGATCCATAGGCCTTCCCTTGAGGCACATAACTAACCTGGTTCATCAAGTTATGTGGTTCCTAGGTCTAGTATTGAGGTCCCATACAATATACCCAGGCCATAGACCATGAATACCCTACACCCCTGTGATATCTCATATGTAACTCCCCCGAATAGAACTATTGAAGATATCCCATCTTTCCACATCCATGAAACATTCTATGGTTTCATAAGAAAAAATTGTGGTAATACTCACTCTAACCACATTTAATGACTATAGAATTTAAATTTGAAACATTGTAATATTTTAAAAAAATATTCCAAGAGTTAGGTGTGGAGATGGTGCAAATATTTAGGGTCTAAGGAGACTTGGTGATAATATATTAAAAATATTGAATATAATATATCATGCATATGCACTTTTTAAAAAACAATGGAATGGATTCCAAATGGTATCTCAGATGGTAAAATCAAGACTTCCAATAAATCTGGAGTGTGAGTTTTACCCTAGGTATGATATAAGTCATATCAACATCAGATTCCTTGATAATGTATTTTCATGGGAAGAATAAATTAATTAAATGAATTCATTAATTTAAATATCATTTAATTTTAAAACCATAATGGAATATATATAAAATATATTATATAGTGGATTCCCTAAGGTTACAAGTATGATCCTAGAGGTATTTATAGGATGAAGAGAACTGAAATGGTGAGTACATTGGTGGATGGTAATGGGATCATGGATTGAGGAACATGGCATGTCTAGGATCATCATCATCAAAGGAGTTCTTGGATCTCACCATCGAAAATTAAGTGGATTCATTATTCATTAGTGGTCAATACAAACCTATTTTCAGGAATTTTATTTTATTGTTAAATCTTATTCTATTGATTGAGATGAATGAAAAATAATTCCTTTTAAATTATTTTGTAGATTGATATCCATTTGTTTGTCCAATATATGTTTTTCTCTTCTTAAAACTAGGATTTTTTTGGCTTCTTTCATCATTGAATTTATTGGTCTGATAGTCCACCCATTATTTATATTATTATGAATATGAAAAAATGAAGACATTCACCATTTGATGCTCAATTTGTTTCTCGTGTCTTTCTCCCTCAATTGTTGACATTCGCACCCATTATTTGAGTTGGTAGATGATTCGATGATACTCAAGAGTACTGATCATTGTGCATTTGTTCTTTGGAACAATGGGTCTTGGTCACCAGTTTGGATTTGGGTTTTTGGAGACATGAAGGAGGAATCATGATAATGATCGAAATCAGATGATGGTTTAGGTAAGGGTGGATCTGCAAAACCAGATTGAGATGATATTTTTGGAGGATTAGTGATTGATTATTATAAGAAATAAGTGGCTAAAATTTGACCATTGGTGATAACATTGGTCTAATATTGGCACAAGTTGTGTAATTTATGGGAGAAGGACCCTGTGGAACCATGTGTGGAAATACATATCATTTTACTGATGAGGAATGGACATAATATGACTTCCATCCATACATATAAGGATGTTTAATCCAAATTTGAGATTTGTGGTGTGATTGGTAGTTGAATTGATGGCAATAGTATAGGCACGAGTGAAGATTCATGAAATGGTGGGAGTTTCTATGAAATCCTGATATATAGGGTGTGTACCATGGAAGAACACTTGATGTGTAGTCTACTATGTGCAGTGGATAGTGTTTACATATTGAGTTAAATATTTCATTTTGTGTGGTGGTCCCATAGATCATGTGACCCTATGTCATCCAGCTCAGCATGTACAAGGAGTACATGCCCAAAAGGGCATCTGACCCCACACACCATGTGGGGGGATCACATGCTATGCAACACATTTTTAGACTTACTAGAATTTATAAGGAGTATATTACCAGGGGATATGTGGCCCCATATTCTATGTGTGATGGGGCACACCCCATGTACTTTAAAAAGTATACGATCTTGGAAAGATGGTACACACCAAGTTATGGACTAGACCTTACGTCCTATATGATGCAGAGTACACCCCAATCACTTTTGAAGGTACTCATACATGGCCATCATGAATGGGAAAATATTGAGTACTTGGTCTTGAGAATATGTCAAACATCGATTTCTAGTCTGACCACTAAAATTCATATAACCTAGTGGACATGTCATGTATCTAGAGATAGACAAGTTGTGTGAGACAATTAGACACAAGTAGTTCCAGGATCAGAGAGACATGGTGTGTACCCCATGGGATACATAATGTACTCCTTAAAGGGGAAGTTATAGACACCATTATTATCATACTAGATGTGGTATGATCTAGGGTGAGTTCCCCTAGTCCATTTCTATGTGGGTTCATTCGCTTGGTCAATCCCTATGAGGGTATAGTGAAGCATCGCATCCCAAGCATCGGATGAGTGATCCCTACTATGGGTTATTCTTTGATAGAGTCAGGTATCCCTCTGTGTGGAATGGGGTGTGGTCCTAAATAATTTATCCCTAGTTTTGGTTATGAATCCCGTTATTGACTATAAAGTCATGTGATCAAAATTATAATGGGTATTCTATGAGTAGGGCCAAGTATCCCCCATAAGGCCTAGGTGTGATCTACTATCTATTTATAGACATATGTTATCTTTTAGTGAGTTGTAGTCTGATTTATTGAGTAATATTAGATGAATCCTCATTTTTTTCTTGGTTATTCTTCATGAAAATACAAGACAATAATGTTCTCTTGGCTGATTGACACTAGTTTAGAAAGAATCAATGAGTGGGTTCTCTTAGATGATTGTTAAATTTGAGACACTATTAGAATCATAGGTTTTTCATGAGGACATGACCTTTCCTTGGGGCTTGATTTCTACTTTTTAGGATATATATGTTATTATTTTTATGTCACATATTCTAATTGGTATATATTTCTGATAATGAGATGACTTCTCTCTCTTGGTGCGTTATATTTTGTGATTTTAGGGTGTCTTACTTGGTATGTTTATACTCAACCCTATATGGGATCTTCCCTCACATGTCTTGTCTTATGAATATGATAGGATTTTTGATGGAGTTGTGGTGTAATAGGAGTAGGTAAATATTACTTGTGATATATGGACCTTATATTGATCCCTAATATTTTGGGTAGTTTCCTCCTTATTGTCACATGGTTGAGTTGTTTTATAGTTTGGTGGGATTATGTTTGGCCCTTATTACTTCTAATGTAATTTTTGATGTAATATAACATGGGATATTTTTTATGCATGCATTTACAGTATGAGTTGTCTATAATGCCACATTATACTAGTTTATGGAGATCTATGTGTGTGTACAAGTACTTTAGGCTAAGGCCTCCCATGTGTGTGATATTCCCACTTAGTGTTGGTCTCCATACCATGAACTATTGGAGGTGGTATTGGGGTTTCATTCATGGATTACTACTAGTCAAATGGGCCTCAGTGGGTTAGTTAATAAAATATTTTTATCAAAGGAGGTCATCTTAGGACTGGATTTTGGAGATAGTCTACCTATGACATTTGGTTTGGGAACTAGATAAATAATGTTAAAGTGTTTATAATTCAGATTTCTGGATAGGGAATATTGAATTAGAGTGGAGGATGGATTATCTATTCACCAGGACTATAATAAACTTCTTATTGACTCGACACATGTGGGAACTAGTTTTAGGGAGACCATTTTTCCATGCTTCATATAAGATTTTTTTTTGTTTCCATGTAATTCTAAAGTCAACTCCTTAGAAATGAGATTTCACCAGGGTGAGTATTAGATATCTCCAGAAGCATCTATGATGATATCCATCTTAGATTCCATAGTAGGATCATGATTACAATCCTCTTAGAAATAAGGGTTTATCTAGAGACTTATGAAAGATATGGGTTTTCTAGGTGGATAGCGAGTGGTGTATCTACCCATTGAGTAGCATAATGACCCACCATTGGTATATCCTGCTGATGCTCTCCATTAGGTTTATAAGTGGTTAGTCCCAGCATTATTTGCATATGAAACACTTTTTTGAGTTCTATTTATGAGTTTCTTAATTAGAGACTACCTGGTATTTGAGGTGAGCTAGGCCCCAAGGTAGAAGAGAACTGAATCGAGTTTGTGGTGTGAGAATTACACCAAATTTAGACTCATATTGATGGTAGTCCTAGTAGAGATAATTATCTATGGAGACACATAATGTTGATAGATCCCATTTTTTTTAATTTTAATATGGATTTAGGCACTCAAGGAAGAGGGACACCCCCCCCCCCCCAACCGACACACGATATCTTGTGATGTGATCTAAAATAGCACAGTTTAGTATATACCAAAAAATAAGATAGTTTTGAGGTGTGGGAGATGAGTTACTTTTAATTATGGGTTTTATTTCATTTTTGTGTGCAAAGGTGTTGGATATGGCGCTAAATGCATCAATTTTTTGAGACCCATTGGAGAAAATGGATCCTTTTAGCTAGACCCTTATTCTTGGAGGCTACTAAAGAGAGGATTTAGTGGTAACACATTCATATAAATGGTATAAAATAACTATAGGAAGAGAAATAGCCTCCTGTAAAACCTTTCCATTACAGTGATGATGCCTTATGATGTTTTCCTTTCTACGAACTGGTTTCCAACAGTCCATGCCTTGTATGACTATTACCAGTGATATTTAAAGTGTATTAAAGTTAGTGGGATTGAATTTTCATTTCTTTGGTGAGAATAAATATAAGGAAAAGAAGGATAAACTCATATATAAGATAATATAACTTATTTCTTATTGGTTGGATAGTATGACCCTTGGAGTAGTAGATGGTATGAGATTATAGTTTCATGTGGTATTGAAGTATGAGTAAATCTATATTGAGGATATGTTAGGATTACCTAACCATAAAAATTATTAGTTATACATAGACCTAAAAATATATAAATATCACATTGATGTAATGGTTTAATTAATAAATTCCCAAAATAGTCACACAATCCATGGACCAAATGTTTTTGTTTACTATAGAATGAAAACATAAACATTTAATTTTATAATACTTGTTTACATTTCTCTATAATTATGCTCTTATAGATCCTATTATAGTCCTAAAATATTTAATAACCATCTCCATAACTTTGGAAATGGAATCAACATAAATCTTTGAGAATGAATTCATTGTATGGAAAACTTATCAACTATTTATAATCATATGATCATAAAAATGAGGGAAAACATGAGAAATAGAGAAATACTAATAAAGATACCCAGGTTTCATAAGTGAAAATCCAAACACATTTTTGAACGTTATGTATCATGGAAAATTAACACATTAAGAAATAAAGGACATGAAAATTATGGCTTATAAATATATAAAAACAAAAAATATGAAATAATAAAATAATAAAATGGAATGACTTTAGATCATGAGACATCATAATCATTTGGAATAGCTTGTGAGTAATGAATATCATAGGAATATCATCCATACTAAACATTAATATTGATGTTCATAACATAGTAGTGTAGGTTTCATAACATGATTCTCATAACATAGTAGAGTAAGCATCACCACCCGGTTCCTATAATGGAGCAGCAATCACTTCTAGTTTCCTATAGTAGAGAAGGAATCACTACATTTATATCATTATAGAGTGAGTGTTTCTCACTTGATTCCAATGATTATTTTATGATATATAAATCCATAACAAATGATTTATCGGTCATCCTAGTACTAAACCTTTTATCATCCATATATATTAGTTCAAAATAAATATAAAACATATCATCTTATCATAAATAACCAATGAGAATAAAATGGGATTCATAAGTTATCCACAAACATTTTTTAAGATAAAGATAAAATATTAGGAGGCAAAATTCTTCAGAACAAATTTTAATAGAGACCTTGATAAGAAGTAAAAAAATATGATAGAATGTGAAGTATAAGGGAATAATATAATATAATTGTTTGAAAATAATTTTAAATATTTTAAAAAACCTTTAATAAAAAACTAGAACATTAAAATAAGATCAAAACATATTATTTAAATTACAAAAGTGAAATATAAGGATAATTAGAGATAAAAAAAATTTAATTTCTAATTAGGAGAATACAACATTGACAGGGAATGGAAATATATATATGGAGAAAAAATACATTAAAATATATAGAAAATGTTATTGAGAAAATTATTTTTAAAAAAATATTAGATTCATCATGGATGAAAACCAAAGCATGAAACCCGATATCCAAAATATATATATTAATAACAAAAAATAAACATTATCAAATGGTGGGATAATTTAATCCTGAATGATTATAGTTGAAGTAGTTTTATTATGACTCAATAAAAATATTTTAGTAAAAAAAACCCCATTCTATAATTCATGAATTCTAATAACTCTCTAGAATCTCTTATATGAAAAAACATTTATAATAGACTATTTGAGAACATTTTATGCACCCATAACCATTAATAAAATTCCTTTATATTGATTATCTATAATGTTATTATAGTTGGGTATTCACAATATGATAAAATAAAATCAAGGAATGGGTTTTATAGCCTGATGGGTATATAAAAGGATTATGGAATGGGATTTTTAGTGATAAAGGTAGTTGATCACTAATAGGAGTTCATTTCAAGAGTAAAGGATTTAATATGAATATATATTTTTATAATAAAATGGAAATAAAACTATTTATAACAAATTAAGTGCCTCTATTGAAGAGCGGGTAGAGATAATCAAGGAGTGATTTCTATAGCACGATTCCTATAAAAATGTTTTTTCAATGGGTACTAATGAGAGTGATAGACACTATATAATCCTTTGGGGAATTATTTGGATGATATATTGCCGATTATAATCATATGGAATACTATTCATTTTGAAATAAATAGTTCATATCATAAAAGATGCAGTTTAATCAAACTGTATAGGTGGAGAACCCTTACAGTATTAAGTATGGTGTTAAAGACTTTGAGGACACATAGGAATGATATGAACTCCTTTATAAGTATTTCATGAGGGATAGTGAATTATAAATCACTATGAATTCTTTTTTAGTGAATAAGAATGATGTAATGGGTAGAATTGGACATATTTTTTAGTTGAAAATGTGGAGATTTTTCATTGGAACAATTTTTTAGTATGAAGTAAGAATGGAACCACATGGGTGTTAGTTGGGTCTTTCTAGATAAATAAATTATATAGAGAAATGGTAACTGATAAATGTGTGTATCAGTTTATATACCTAAAAATCATTTCTATAAGGTGTATGGAAAATTTTTAATTATTAAAAATTTGAAATGCACTATTTACTAATTTTTAAGCTTATTAATTCCAATTATAACTTTTGTGGCATTATTCTATTATTATTAAAAATTTATAAATCCCTTTTTACTAATTATCATCCCGATAAATCCAAAATCTTCCTCCTTTCAACCTAATTAAATTTATAAGTAGTGTAATGTTTATTTTTATATCAAAACATATAATTTGTTTGAAAACCATTTTTTTATAAATATGTTCTTTTAATTTCTATATGTTCACAGTATTAGTTGAAATTTATTATTAATTAATGTACTATTAATATATTTATATATATACATTTAAACATAATATTTCATTCTTATGTGAATTTTGATCCATTTAATTTAAAATTAAACATTATTTGTAAAGTAATTATTCATTGAACAATTGTTGTTTTATCGTGGTAACTTACATTTACCTTAGGAACTTAATTTTTCACCTCAATATAAAGTTAACATATTAATTATTTTCATCATATTAATTTAAAATCATCACATAATTTTATTCAATTTAATTTCAAAAACTAGTAATAATTAATTTTCATATAAATATTTTTAATGAAATAAAATAATTTTAAGAAGCATATATATTCTATATATAAAATGAACTTTGTTTTATTGTACCTTTTTATATAGTTTTTACAATGTGGTTACTTCTAGTAAAACCTACCAATTTCAATGATACAAAATAATTATAATATTTAGTAATTTTGTTAATGTAATTTGGTTTTTAATTTTAGTTCAATGGTGAATACAAGACTTGATAGATGCACAATATTTAAATAAGGAAATATAATTAAAAAAATCAAGTGTCTTTACATTTTATACCTTGTGGTTTTATTACTCTCATATGTCTTGGATCATGAATACCACAACCATTTAGGTTTAGAACTCTATCATCCAATTTACATGATCTTAATAATGTATGGGTCTCTCTCTATATGTTAGTGATGGATGTAAATTTTCCTAGAATATGTAACTTGTTTGTGAAATTATACAAATGTATGTAGCCTAAAATGATTATTGGTTAACATAGGTGTATCCTTTAAGGCACCATTATTTTTTTATGTTATATTTGGGGAGGAAAATGAACTTCTTTAGATCCTCTATCTACAAAATAATGATCCAATGATTTCCCTCTTCCCAATGTTGAATCCAATAGGTTTCATTCTTCTAGAATAATATTTTTAACATTTGGTGGAATGGTGGTCATTTTGATTACCATATCATTTTTCTATTTTTATCATTTATTAATTCACTACCACTACTTCCAACACCTGGAGGTCCTCGCTCGACTCATAGATATAGTGGGTCAGATCATAGTTCAGTTTGAAAGATTGATGTATTGATTAGGATGTGCTCAATACGGATTGAGGATTTATTAGACAAATATTTATCTTTATCACTCTAATTGGTTAATATCCCCATGTGTTACCCTCTAATTATTTAAATGTTGGAAATGGGAATATAAATTCTAGTGTAATATTTGGATAAATATTATATGATTCAAGTCGTCTATAAGAGGTGAGCATTTTCACTCACTTTTTGTCATCGATGTGAGAATGCGTTTTCCTTGAGGTTTTAATACGATCATTCCATAATAAAGTAAGGTTGATTCCTAGTATGATTAGCGAAAACTGAAAACTATTGTTTTCTATTTCTATGTTACTTTTAGGTTGTATTATGATAAAAAATATTGGTAACGATTCAATTTCCTTGGGATGTGTAACTTAGATAATGACTGCAGGTATCCCATTGGAACATGAAACTAGTTATTTCACTTATTCTTGGAATTTTTAATGTGCCATAAATTTCTAGAGGATGGGTTATACAAGTGTAGAGATATAAATGGTCAATTTTTAGGGTTGTTCAAATGTTTTCCCCCATATATTGTTTTACCTATTCCACAATTAGTATTATGGGATTACATAAGTAAATATTTAGTTTGTTATATATCCTAGATAACCTCATGAATTTAATAACTATGTTTCATTGATTTTACTATGTTGTGGATTTTTTTCAGTATAAAAATAATAATTAGTTAGTTATATGAGATTAAAACCACCTATGTGGTGTGTTTAGAGGTTCAGTGAGTGATCATGTATGTTTTTTCGGGATGTGTGATGAGGCGTACACCTCAAGTAGAATTTGTATTCAGTTATTTGATTACTATACATATGGCCAAATCATGTCTTAAATATATAATTTACTTAATATCTACAGCATGAGGACCAAACTAGGAATAGTTAAATAGTAAATGAATTTTCCCTTGTAGTTAGTTAATATAAGAAAATATTGGGATTTATGATATCCTTATTCTAGATACTGGAAAATGATGATGTATTCTATTTTTTTGATAGTGATAGGGAATGGTGGAAGGAACATATTGGATGATTTGATGATTTATTGAGATTAATAATTTTAAATTTTGATTTCTTCATATTTGTTTAGTGTTATGATCATTTTGGTCACTATTATTTTTCTGAGGAGATCATTATATACATTCAAAAATGATGTGGTAGACTAATTATATATAAGTGATACCAAAGGTTTATTGGATATCTTACTATTTTTTATGGTTATCCCATAGTCGGGGGAAAATTATTCTAGTGTATAAACATAATGGAAGTAATGACAAGGTTACTCATAATGGTTTTAGTAGATTACCAGGGGTTGGTTGGGAAATAGTTGTGTTCAGGGTAGAACGAGTTTCTCATATATGATATCCATGATTTGCATATTTATAATGGACTCATTTCATATTGGGGATTATTTATGGGTCCTTATTGACCTATGAATTAGTAAAAGTGAGAGGAAAGCATGCATGTGTTCTTTATATTCCCATGTTTGGACTATTTATGTGATTTATTGAGGTCCAATAATGTTTTTTCATCAATGGAAGCATAACCGAAAATAATCCTGATAAATGATGAGATTTTAGCAATAAATTTATACTACCCTGGTACCATTTACTCATACTATACATGATATAATAACATTACATGAAGAAAAAAATATCAAAAAATAATTACATTTATGATATAACATATCCAAGGGAAGTATATACACCCCATAGAAAAATATAGGTTTATAACATGGCATGTATCTCCTCTAATGGCCCGAAGGCCTTCATTTTTTATTGATTTTTGATAATCCACCTTTCAAGGGGTGAGGTGGAACCCTTACAAGGCCCGTTGGCGTAAGTATTACATGGACCATAGGCCTTAGAGGAATTCATTGCCCGTAGGCTTAAAACATTACATACAACCCAGACTAACTACTTGGAACTGCTCCTCCCGAGCATCTTCATCGTGAAATCATATCTCCACCTTCTCATGGATGTTCGGCTAGGCATTCCCGTACATGCACAGGCTTGTCCTGATGGCAGGTGCCATACCCTCTCATTCTTGCAATCTGTTTAGCTTCTACTGTGGTGAAATCTCATTTCCCATTCTCCTTGTAGAGCTTGTTCCTTATAGGTTGTCTGGTTTGCATCTGCACTTAAGGTGGCCCGAAGGCCTTGAGGTGGACCTAAGTCCTTACTGACCCGAATTCCTGGGTGTCCCGAAGGCCCAAACGGGGGCATATTCCCGGCTACTACAGTGCCAAACAGTGCCTGCTACAGTTCCCGCTACAGTACCTGCTACTGTACTGCACAGTTCCTGCTACAATACCTACTCTAGTACTGCTATAGTACTACTACAGTACCCCCCATAAATTCTTCCTCTTCTTGGTTTTTATCCATGGTCACTTGGATGCACTTATGGAGTCCTTACCAACCGGGCTAAGGCTCATGTGCTGGCATGTATCTCAAAGAAGGAAACTTGATACCAAAATTACTTTTCTTATTTGGTATCTTTTGAACCATAATCCTGATGAAAGAAATATCTGAAAATTGTTATGTAAATACCAATATATTTAATTATTATAATCATATAATACATTCATGGGCAGTATATACACCACATAATGGAAATGAGTGGTGAATAAGCCATATATCTAATGGGTATAAAAATTTATATGAGACATCCCTTACCTTATTTCTTGACAGTAATCATACTTAGTATAAACTATTATATAATAGGTATATTATAATTATAAATATACCAATGAACCATATAATTATACATACTACCATATTTGACTTTATATTACCCACTTTTTTACAATTCCATGTTAATGTTATGCTTTGAGTAATATTCTCTTTGTTTTTAGTACATATTTTGAAAAATTACACTTGATACTCTTATACCATGATTTAGTTATTTAAATAATGTAAAAAATGATATAAATATGTTATATATTAATTATATAATTATTTATTATAATCTATAATCTATCGAAATATGAAATGGAAAACACACCTCATGGAGACGGTAGGTCAGACATATATATGAATGTTGTTTCTGTTTAACTATGATTTTGATAGAAAGAAAAGTAAGTAACATATATGTATATATATAAAATTACAGAATTATTTTTATGTAACATCTATCAAATATATTTACTAATCCCATTTTTAATACATTCCCTGAAAGGTGTGAACAAATCACATCGCTTTGAGGAGGCGGTAGTCAACACTTCCAAAAACACCATTATCATATTTATACAAAATGGAAGGCTGAAAGTCAGGAAAAATATAATATTTCAAAAAAAAAAAATAGAAATCATATATATTTTATATATAATACAATAATATATTTTACATCATAATTAAAAATCAACAGAGGTGATAAAGAAAAAACGAACAACATAATTGCATGAGGCATCAGTTCACTGTACATAATAATTATATGTTTGTTACCCTTTATATTGAATTATTTGTAAGCGTTGGTTGAAAAAATAGAATAAAAAAATATCATTATATTTAATAAATTTATATTATTATATATTAATGGAAAAATATGATTTTAGGGGTGGATAATTAAAGTAAAACAAAAGAGATTGAGCAAGGATGTTACCTCTTCATTAGGTAACTCCTTCTGGTTTTCACCAAAGGGATTACATAGAACTGTTAATTGAAAAGGGAAAATATTAGGATGAAGGAATGGTATTTGAAAGGATATTTAGGTAGGATTTTTCTATTTCTAATGGATTTATAGTTTTTAATATGTAAGGGGGATGGTGTTCCATTTTATATTGGACGAGGAGTGGCATTCTTGTAAATATTAATAGTTAAACACAATTGAGAGGTCTATCTTACATCATGGGCATCCAATAATTGTAAAAATATGAGATACTGCTATAATTGGTTGATTGATTTCTAGGAAATTCATTATTTACTTTTTTCTAAGACATTTTGACTCTTAAGATTAATTTTTAGGCATTAAGTAAGCTATAGTTTACCTTAATCGATGTAATTAATTTTAATTACATTCACTGATATTTGGGAAAAATATTAAGGTAACCATATTATAAAGTATAATATTTATTATTCTTAATATGGTATCAATTTCTAAAAATTTTAATAATATATGTGGTAGAAATTAAATGAAAATTAACCTTGTAGTGATCTCTCAACATCAGGTTTTTAAAACATAAATTTTTAAATGTATTAAATGGTTTTATATCCTATTTCAATATGAAATTGGTTCCAATGATCTCAATTGCATAATTTATTTAAAATTTATCTAATTAAACTATAAAATAATATTAAATTAAAATTTAAATATATAAATAAATTAAATGGAAATGAAATTATGAATTAATATTTAATGTTTCATTATTCATAAAAAAATGAAACATCATAGAAAAATGCCAAAAATTCACCCCCAAAAAAATTTTATTATAAAATTTCAAAAAAAAATTCTTTTCAAAGAAAGCTTATAAAATTGTCAACAATTATAATTAAAATGGGTTCTCCAATAAAATTCGGTCAAATTACCTTTCCTGAAAATACATCTTTTTATTTAAAGAAAATTATTAATTCGTATCTTATATCTATCAAATATTTTAGATGATTATAAAAATATTTATTTAATATAAAATATATATATTTTATTTAAAACATTAATCAAATGTTATTTGATTAATTTATTCATATTGAATCTTATTTGAACATAAAAAAAATTGTTTTCTTAGAAAATCAATTTCTTTATTTTCAAATAGTTCTTTTATTCAATATTAAAAATTGATAAAAAATGATTCATTCTATATACATGTTTAAATAATATTTTATCAATTTATTTAATAATATTTGTAACTTCCATTCCAACTACCATGTGGTAACTATTATAATTAACAATGTTTTTATTAATACTATATTACAGTTCTATAAATCCAACCTTGCATGTTATGCATGCTATTTAAGGAACTCTTCATTGAGTGTAATGTAAGACAAACATAGTGTTAAATGTCCTAAAAAATAATATATGGGTTATTTAAAATAAAAATTATCAAAATTATCAAATTAATTTAATGAAATAATTCACAAAATCTAGGAGTGATACATTTTAGCCCCATAAAAATAAATTTCTCCTTGAAAATCATTTAGGATGTCAAAGGTTTAACACTTCAAATTTCATTTCATAGAAACCCATATCTTAAATATTAAAAAAATATTAATTTCAAATAAGAAGATATTTGGAACATTATAGATACCCAAATTAGCTCATTAGTAGGTTTCCACATTGGAGAAAATAGGTGGAAAGTGAAAACATGGATGTTGATGAGAAATCTAACTTTCATGTTTTGATAGTGGGTGAGAGAGAACATGGTTAGGATAAGGTTACAAATCCCAAATATATAACCCAAAGAGGCTTGAAAAAGTTAATTCTTATCATAAAAATTAATGATAACATGAATTTTTTAATTTCAAGAAATTCTTTCCTAATGATGAAGAATTTCTATGAGAAGGTATACTTATATAATTTTAGTACAACCATACCCTTTATTCTACCTTAATCAGTTTCCACTCAATATTTTATTGTAAGAATCAAAGGTGAAATTGTAATTTCTATGACATTATAAGATCAGGATATCCATAAATAGAATGATTAGTCATTCCTGTAGTATTTATCACAAAAAACTATAAATCACAAGTTATAAATTATGTATAAATCCTCATATGGTGATATAATAATCTATTCTCAAAAACCTTTATGAAGTTTGACATAAACCATTCAATAAATGGTTAACCATATAACCCATTAGAAATATGAAAGTCTAAATATTAGAAATAATGTCACTATGTTTCTTAAATATAGCATATAATTGATCCTCTATATATCATAATATTGCTCTTGGTTTTCACATACCAAATAGGTCAATACCTTTATCATGTTTTCTCTTAAATATGGAAATTAGAAGAATTAACATAAATTATTATCTAAAACATACATTCTTTCTTATTAGTAATGTCATTGTATATATTAATTAAACAAAAAAAAATTATAAAATTCAACCATGATAGCATAAACCAATTTTTCAGAAATTCTATTATCAGTTCTAATGTTATAAATAATATAAAATTTAATTTAACCAAATCATCAACTCTTTATCCATATGAAAAATAATTTTCTCATGCTCAAGAAAATACCAAGGAAAACCATAACTTTGTTGACCCCTATAATTAAATCAATTTTCTAGGACAACAGAATCATTAATTAAATTTCTGAAAATTCTTAAAGAAAAACTTCTATAAAAAATCTTTAAATAATTCATGATTTATATAAAATAATTTTTAAATTCCAAAAAATATACACTTTAATCACACAAAATTTTTATTAGAAAATTTATCAATATTAATTACCTTATTCCTTAATACTAACTTCCTAGAATATAAAATATGAATCAAGTATTAAGGTTCCTCAACCTCAACCTAATCATGATTTTTACATTTAAAGTAAAAATTACTGATTGAACATCCCATAGCTTTCACATATCATTTGTGGTCTCTATATCATTAACAGTATAAAAAATAATCGTACCACCTTCGTGGTTTCCTTCATGATATTTTCCCTTAGGACATCAATTTTTATAATTCCCATACATTCCACATCTAAAGCATTCAATGTTATCCTAATTCCTTATAGTTCTCTCTATTTACAATGACCGTAAATCGTTGTTTTAACCACACTTATCATATCTTAAAACCACATAATCATGAAAAATTACTGATATTATATCTAAATAATAACACAGAGATCATTAAAAGATAAACCATAGGATTATCATTAGATACATTCTTAGTCACATATATTGAAATATATATAGGGGTCTCATTAATGTTTTCACATCCTAATATCCAAAATATGATTAAACCTTTACTTTGATACCGACTATGGTGACCTAGGATTAACATAAATGGATATTAAATCATTATATATGAATATTCACAACATTAAAAACATATTTTCTCATAGACCATATTAGTTTAGTGTCTTTGGAATCTTGGAAAACATTCTTCTAATTTGGAGAAATATCATCAACATCTCGGTAAAGATATTCCCCTCTTGTAGTCAAACATAAAAACCACTATTTTTAACCTAGGGAAATGGAAAATAATAAATAGGTGATCTTAAATTCTTAGTAAGGGTAAGTAAGGAGATATTTAAGCATAATCATGAGAAAAGGGATATTATAACATGATCGTATCATTAGAATATCATACCCTGAATATCAAAGATCATAATCAAGAGTCATGGCATAAAGATTGAATATTCATAAAACATTAATAGAATTTTAGTCAAGGGAACAGTCCATGAAATCATAAAATTTGAATAAAACATGAAATTGTGTCATACACATCATCTAATAAAATTTGGAACATGTATAATTATAAACAGGTTCACTCATTAATATTAGGACATGAAATTATTCCCTCGTATAAACTTATTGACATGTAACTAGGTTTATGTGTAATGTTGTGAACATGTAATCGGGTTCATGCATAACATTTTCAACATGCAAACAGGTTCTTGAATATAAATGTGGACATGAAACCAGGTCCATGCATAATATTGTTTACACGTTATTAGGTTTATACAAAACATTTTGAACACATAATATGGTTCACTCATAAAATTGTGAACATGTAATCAAGTTCACATATAAACATATGGAAATGAAACCATGTCTAGGAATATAATTGTAAACTTGTTATCATGTTCAAAAAAAAAATTAATATGTAATAAGGTTCACCAGTAGATTTTTAACATGTAATCAACTTCACATATAATGTTTATACTCACGATTCATCCATAGTTACCCAATGAATTAGGGAGAGATATAGGTCCCACCCATCATGTAATATAACCATACATACATGAACCATAATATTATTAATAATCATCATATCATAAACATTTAAATGAAATGTTCATCACAAACATGTAATCATATCATTACCTAAGGAAATGAGATGGGTCTCATATTCATTTCAACAAAGAATTACTCATAAATATTAGCAGGTTTCAAAATCATATCACCCATGGATGAGAAATGGGTGTCATAAACATAATTCTATAAAAATATAATAAATTTAAGAAATAATATGAGTGAAATTTTAGGAGAATATCTCTAGTAAAATAAAAATGATGGAAAATTATGTCATATTATATAGAGAAGGATTTTGGAAGATCACATGGAACATATATTTTCATTGAAGATAAATTTTTGAAACAAAAAAAATCATTTTTTAAATCATTTTCTTTGAAACCGCTTTCAAAAAATATCAAGGAATCCTGAAAAATAATATAAAACATTACATTATGAGAACATATTTTTGACGTTGAGAACATATATTTAAAAAATAAATCATTTTAAAACACTATTTTATTTTGAAATGGCATTGAATACATATATATCAATCATGAAAAATTTTTATTTCTCTTTTACTATGAATATACATTGAAATTTTTTAAATAAATATTGAAAACATTCGGAAATACTTTTTCCATTAAAACATATAAATGTGTCTTGAAAAAATTCAAAATTCTTGTTATACATAAATTACTTTTAGAATCCTTTTCAAGAAAACACAGTTTTGAAAGAACACAAATTTATGATTGAAAAAATAGATAATGTTTTATTTTCATAAAAAAGTCATAATTACCATAACTAAAAAATCTTAGAAAAAGGTACCAATACATTAATATATCATTTAAATCCATATGAAAATAAAATTCATGATTTTTCTTGATAGATAGATCATAATATTTCTTTAATAGAAGAATAATTGTAAACAAACCCAATAAAAATGAGATTGTAGCAACAAACCATTACAACTTTTGTAACATTGATTCATACAACACAAGATATTATAAAACTACATTAATATTAAAATATCATAAAATAATTATATTCATGATATAACATGTCAATTGTTTGTATATACACCACATAGCATATATCTAAAAGAAGGGAACTTGAGACAAAAAAATATTACTGATTTGGAAACATTTGAACCATAAAAAACATGAAAAAAATATCATTTAATAGATGTGTAAATACCTATAAAAATATTATTATACATTAATGGGAAGTATATACCATATACAAAATAAATTATTGGTTAATAAGGAATTTATCTCACTATTATAAAAAGTTAGATGAGAAAACTCTTATCTTATGTCTTGACTTTTTCATACTAATTAAAAACTATTCTTTAATAAATATAAAATTATTAAGAAACTACCAAAGAAATATAATATTATATCTAATACCATATATGGATTTATATTTACCACTTATTAATAATTTTTTTATTAATTTTACGCTACAGGTGATATCACTCTGTTTTTAATACATGTTATGACTTATTCTTAATGATAATATTACATAGATAATGATTTTCTTATTTATAGAAAGTAAAAAATGACATAAATATCATATATATATATTTACTATGTAAATATTTATAATAATATATAACTGATATAAATATGAAATGGAATACACTTTTCCGGGCGATGGTAGGTCGTACGTACGCATGAATGTTGTTTTCATTAAATTATCATTTGGATAGAATGAAATTAAAAGATATATATATATATATATATAATAATTATAGTTAATTTATTTTCCATTTATATAATTTATTTTTACTAAACCCATACTTAATACATTTCATATAGATTTTGAACGAATCACATCATCATGATTAGGCGGTAGTCTACTCTTTCACAAATGAAGTTATCATATTTACACAAGATGGAAAGAATGGATATATGTTTTATATATTAATTATATAATTTTATATAAATAATAAATATTATATTTATCATATAAAAATATAGTTTACATCATAATTCCAAACCATGATATGTGGTAAATAAAAAAATATACAACATCGTTTCATGGGGTGGTAAATCTTTATACAATAAAACAATAAGTTCTGTACCCATTAGATGAAAGTTTGTATAAGTGTAGGTATAAAAAATAGAATAAAACCAAATTAGTATATTTAATAATATTTGGTTTTTATATAATCATGGAATAAGAAGTGCTGATGGGTGGAGAATGAAAATAAAATAACAGATCTTGAAGAAGGATGTTACCTATTCTTTGGGTAACTCTTCTGGGTTTGCGGCAATGAGCTTCATTGGATGGATTTAATATAAAATGGTGGAATATAGGATTATTTTATGGGATTATGGAAGATATTAGATCAATTTTTTCAGAGAAAATGGTATTGTGAGTTGTGAACAAGTGATAGGGGTCTCCCATTTATAGTGAAGGAGGAGTGTCATTCTGGTAAAGATAAAAAAGTAAACACTATTGGGAGGTCTCCATTACATCATGGGCATCCAATATTTGTAAAAATAATATTCAAGAGATGAATTGGTATAAATATGTCTATTAAATGTATTTTTACATGTTTCTTGGTCATTTTACACTTAAGATTAATGTTTAACCATTAAGTAAAAAAATATTTCACTTAATCACTATAATTAATTTTAATTATAGTAAATAATATTTTTGGTCAAAAATATATTTTGAAACTTAAAAAATTATATATTATATTTATTCAAAATATGAAATTAATTTTTACAAATTCTATTCAAACAAGTGGTAGAAATCATTTCCTAATTCATCCCCGAGATGTGTCATGACAGTAGGTTTTTTAATTATATATGTTAAAAAGTATGAAATGTTTTTATATCAAATTTCAATGTGAAATTATATCTAATAAACAAAATTTGATTTATTTATTTAAAATTTAACTAATTACACTTTTAAAACCAATTAAAATAAAATTTAACTATATAAATAAAATATAAAAAAAACCATTTTTGAATTAAAATTTAATATTGTTCACGATTCATCAAAAAAATGAAACTACTCAGAAAAATACCAAAAATTCACCATAAGTAAATTTTTATATTCCACTATCAAAAAATAATTTTAATTTTTCATGAAAAAATATAAAAGTGTAAAAATTTATAGGTTAAATAGGTTCACCCTTAAAAAGTGGTCAACTTATATTTTTAGGAAAATACATTTTTTTCATAAAAATGGATCTTTTTTTCTTTTCTTATACCTATCCAATATATAGGATGAGTATCAAAAATATCTCTTTAATATATAATATATATATATATATATATTATATAATTAATAGAAAGTGGTTTGTTTAATTTGTCGAGATAGAATTAAATTTGTATATAGAAAAATACTTTCTAAGAATAGAGATTTATTCATTTTAAAATTATTATTTAATTTAATTAAAATAATTGGTAAAAAAATTATTGATCTTATATGCATGTTTAAATAATGTTTTCACAATTTATTTTATCATTTTTGTAACATACATTTAAATTTATAGGTTGTTGCTGTATTAATATTTTAATAATATAATTAATATTATATTTTAAATTTGTAAAACTATGCCTTGGGTGTTAAATAAACTATATAAGTAACTCACAATTTTGTGTAATACAAGTCAACCATTGTTCATCATTTTCTAAATAGTAATCAAAATATTATGTGAAATGAAAAATAGAAAAAGTAAAAAATTAATTCAAAATGATATAATTCACAAAATATACAGGTGTTACATGTTTTGTATCAATATAGATGATAAATTAGTTGGGTGATATATTTGTGGTCTTAGAGGAACTAAAGTTAAATCTTAGTGGATTCAGGTGGGAGTTTTTGTTTAATTACTCAATATAGGAGCTGAAAAAAAATTTAACGATTCTCTTCTTCCATGATTCTCATGTTCATTGATATGTTTTGATGTTGGGCATTGAAATATTTTCCCTTTTCTGCTATTATTTTTATTCTATTCCTTTGAGATGCAATAAAATCATTCATTAATTTTATTGTTCAAATATTTATTTATTTAATTTTTTATTTTATGTAATGGATGATTTTTTATTTATTTATAGAGAGGTTTTATAGGTTACATCTATCTATATATGATTCATATATTCTAGGTTCTCGTATTTAGAATGTAGCCTATTGGGGCTATGCTTAGGATGGCACACATGGATAACCATTATCTTGAGAGGTGTCCCATTGGTAAGTTCATGACAAATTATCCCATAAAAATGGATAAATCTATAAAAATTTCAATTAATGAAATAAATAATATAGTAGATAAATATTATCCAAAAGATAACAATGTATATTTGGTGATTTTATTTCATTACTAAAACATTACTATGGGAATGGATACTTTAAAGAGAATATTTCACTTTTATTCTTTTGATATATAAATATAGTGAACCTTTCTCCCAATATCCACAAAATAAATCTAATATATTAGAATGGGGATCTATTCATGATGAAATACAATATTTATATAAAATGAATATGTAGTAAAAAAAATTCCACATAAAAATAAGAAATTTCATTCATTATTTTGATATTAAAAAAATGAATTTTAAGAAAAGGAAATAGATGACTATTGTCACGACCCGTCCCCCAGGGCCCGTGTCATAACTACCCCAATCCCACCTTCCATAGGCCAGGGGCTGGAGACTAGAACCAGAGGCGTAAATCCCTAAAACTGGGAAGACATTTCCTTTATAACTATAAACAAACACAATAGAGTACACAAATGGAAGAAAAACACTAAGTAAAACTATATACAAAAGAAGTCCTGGAAAGTAAAAGGGGCCGAAAATAAAATCCCAATAGGAAAGTACAAGTACAACTGAAATCAAATATAACTAAAGAAAAAAAAGAAGCTATTGGGTCATCCTCTAGGATTCATACATAGATGGTAGGTACAGATGGCCTCCTTAGCACCCTCGTATGTCCGTCTCCTCCGTGTACCGTCACACCGAGTGGTCCACCTCCAGGTACTATCCAGTCCAGCTACTCTCTGCCTCAGTCAGCATTGTCCGTCGTCTGCATCCAACACAACGAGGTACGGGCATAGCCCGTGTAAAGTTGAGTGTAACGATACTCAGTAGGGACCCCGAGACCCTCAAGGTATCACTAAATCCAACATGGATAAACCAAAAAGTATGAAATCAAAAGATAACCATTACTTATTTATATGCCCATACATATACATAAGTTATCTTGTAACCCATCTCAATCATGAGGAAAACACAAAATTCATTGACTCATCTCAACCCATGATTTTCATTATCGAAACCACGGCTGCTGGAGAACTCCTCCTCTGTTGAGAACAATGGGCCTGTCGCGACACCAAGGAGCTTCTCACTAACCTTAGACTGTTGAGGTACTCCTCCTGTCGAGTACCATGAGTTTTCTGCCAACTACCAGGCGCTCCTCCACTGTGGGTCTACCGCCAACTAACAGACGCTCCCCCTAATAGCCTGCAGGGGTACTCCTCCTTTCGAGTACTGTGGGTCGGCCTCTAACTACCAGGCACTCCTCCACCGTGGGTCTTCCACCAACTACCAGGCACTCCCCACTGGGCTAGTCGAATCACTCCGAGTCGAATAGGTCAAGAAGTCATTAGGTTTACTAGGCTACTAGGTCTCCACACTCTGTCTTCTATTAACTGGAAGGATCCACTCCACAAGCTACTGGGAAATACTCCAACTATCGTGAAGTGCCACAAAGAAGTATCCCAAAGGTCTGCCACATCACATGGGTCTCAACGCAACAGATGGTGCGTCAATCGGATGCCCAGTCTGTTAGTTATTAGCCTTTTAGTCTCGGGGGCCCGGTTGGATTCGTGTATGTTCCATCCTGACCATAAGTCAAATATACACCTAACTCTAGTGGGGTATTCTCAAAGGGACAACTTTGTTCCAAGAAAACCATCACTGCTGATGGTTCATCAAACTGACGTTCGGTGCCAAAGATATGGCCCAAGAAGGTAATGGGTCAGTAATGGGCTCAGATCTGGTCCGACCCGGTCGGACCGACTCGGACCAACCCAGTCTGGGTAGACCTGGTCTGGGTCGACCCGGTCAGACCCTCTGGGTCTGACCCAACCCATTAAGTTCGGCTCGGTCCATTAGGCCCGGCCCAAAAGACTACGAGGGTGGTTCGGCCCGGTGGTCGCCACGTAGGAGACTCGGCCCGAAGGCTGAGGCATATTCAGCAGGAGTGTTGCAAGGGTGAGGCCCGAGACATCTTGGCCCGGAGGGCGCGACTAGGCCAGTTCAGCCAGGGCATCACGAGGGGCCGGGACACCGGCTTGGCCGGGTGGCCGCGAAGGAGCCGGGATGCCGCGGGAGCGCCGGACAGGGCGTGGGAGCGCCGGGCAGGCCGCGACAGGGCGCCGAGGACGCCGGGCAGGGCACCAGGCATGGTGTCATAGAGCACCCATAGGGCGCTGTGGAGTGCCAGGCAGGGCGCAGCAGGGCACCAGGGGTGGCAGGTAGGGCGCAACAGGGTGCCGGGGGCATCGGGCATGGCGCAGTAGGGCGCCGGGGGTGCCGGGTAGGGCGCTGGCGGAGCTGGGAAGGCCACGGGTTCGGCCGGGGTGTGTGCCAGGTAGGGCGTCGGGAGGCCGCGGGTAGGCGGGTCAGGTACCTCTCGATTGGCGGCGGTCGTCCGAGAGAAACGGTGCGCCGGGCAGGTCACAAAAGGGCACCAGGGAGCACCGGGCAGGGCACAGCATGGCACCGGGGGTGCCGGGCAGGGCGCATCAGGGCACCGGTTGCGCCGGGAAGGGTGCTAGTGGGGCCGGGCAGGCCACGGGTTCGGTCGTGGAGCGCGCTGGGCAGGGCGTAGGGAGGCCGCAGGTAGGCGGTTCGAGCACCGCTCGGCCGGCGGTGTTCGGCCGGGAGCACCGGTGCACCACGGGGGTGGCACGATTCGTGGAGGCCACAGGTAGCACGACCTTTGTCGTTGTCGCCTTCCTCACCGTCACTTCATCGCCATGCCGAAGGAACATCACAAAAGGATCGGCGGAGGGAGTCGGGCCATATTAGTTGGCCTGCACCCTCCACCTTTAGGGGTGATAACAATTGTTCAACAAAGAGGAAGGAAGTTTATAATATTTCACATTGATTCTTTTCAACGAAGAGGAGAAAAGAAAAGGAAATCACCAACTTACAATAACCCCCTAACTTTGTTTCGTCGTTCATTGATTTCTCGGAAAGAGAATGAAGGAGTTCACCGTTCTTCGCATTCATCACACACTCTCAATCTCGGCTGCGTCAGCTGTGGAAGATGCTCCACGTCGGTAGGGTTCGAGGGAGGAAGTCCGAGGAAGAAGTCGAAGAAGGTCCTTGGCGTTCTTGGCGTTCTTCGTTCTTCATTGGGAGTAGCATTCTTCATTGGAATAACTTTTCTCCCAAGAATTCCTCTTCTCAAGTTCCACCAAAATGCTAATTGAAAAAAATATTAGATTGTGTCATCTAATATTATGTTGGCAAAACAATTCAAAAAAGAGAAATAAATTACGTAGGCTCCCCTAATTAATCCACAAGTGGTTGGCACATTAATTAAAGGGGTTGGCTCTATTTAATTAAAGGGGTTGGCTCCATTTAATTAAATGGGAAAGTGGAGAGGCTCCAATGGTGGTGGAACCATTAAGTGGGGAGTTCAAGGGTTCTCCCCACTTAATGAAGAGTTTCAAGGGGTTAAAAGTCGGGTGGTCCCCACCTCATTTATCCTCCCATGGGAGGTTGAGTTCCGGTGGGCCCCACCACCATAAACTCTCATGGGAGGTTTAGGTGTGGTGGCCCCCATCTCCAACCTCCTCTTGGAGGTTTTAACCTCCACACACCCAAAGGCGGATCAAATAAAATAAAGTTGTTGCACACTTTATTTTATTTTATTTTTATAAAAAGTCAAAATGTAACTTTTATTCCCGACCAACTCCCATCGAGGTGAAAGTCTTATTAAGAGAATACCAGCGCTACGAGTTCAACGGTGCCCTCAGATTTAAATTCCGAGCACCTTTTCAAAAGTTATAAAATCCTGCTCGTATGTTTACGGAATGTACCTGAACAAAACTTCAAAAATTGATTCCGGGCACACCGAGCATTAGAATAAAGCACCGCAAAAATTTTCGGACTTGTAAAAATCCCGTGTATTTAAGAAAAAATTTTCCATGGATTTTCAAAGTCTTTAATTTCTCCCCACCTTAGGGCTTTACATCCCCGTAAGCTTCAACTCAAACTAAGGGAACAAATGGGGGTACTGAGCATGCATCTGAGCCTCCCACTATCATGTGCTCTCCTAGAGGTTCCCGTGCTGCTAGCGAACGCTCACCAGAGGAATCGACCATCCACATAGGTATCGCTCCTGTCGATCCTCAATATCAACTAGATCCTCCGTGAAAGTCACCCCATTGTCGACATCTAGCTCTCCATGGTCGATGATATAGAAAGGGTTGTGCATGTATCTCCTCAGCTAGGATATGTGGAAGACTTCATGCACCCGGTGCAACTGAGGTGGAAGATCTAAGCGGTAATCCACCTTTCCTATTCTGCTGAGGACCTATAAAGGTCCGATGAATCTCAGGGATAGCTTTCCACCTTGACCAAATCTCTATAGACCTCGTCGAGGTGAGACCCGTAGAAAGACGTGGTCGGCATCCTCGAACTCCATATTTCTTCGTCTCCTGTCAGCATATGACTTATGTCTGCTCTGTGAAGTCTTCATCTACTCCTGGACTGTCTTCACCTTCTCTATAGTAGCTCATACCATCTATGGTCCCCCTAGTGCTGACTCCCCAGGGTCAGTCCAGCACAAGGGTGATCTACAAGGTCATCCGTACAAGGCCTCAAAAGGTGTCATCGCTATGGTGGAGTGATAGATGTTGTTGTAAGAAAACTCTACCAAAGGAAAGTGATCCTCTCAGCTGTGACCAAATTCAAGGACACATGCACGTAACATGTCCTTGAGGGTGTGAATGGTCCATTCGGTCTGACCATCTGTCTGAGGATGGAAGGTGGTGCTCAAGCGAATCTGTGTCCCGAAAGCTTACTACAACCCCTTCCATAGCCAGGAAGTAAATCTCCTGTCACGATTGGAGACAATCGAGGAAGGTAATCCATGTAAACGCACAATATCCTACACATAGATACATCCCAAGCTCTCTACTGAACCCTGGTCTCTGATCGGTAGGAATTGGGTCGACTTGGTGAGTCAGTCGACGATCACCCAAATTGAGTCGTGACCCCTGTATATACGTGGTAGACCCATCAAGAAGTCCATGTATATCCCATCCCACTTCCACTCTAGGAACTCTAAAGGATGAACCAAGCCTGCTGTTACCTGGTTCTCTGCCTTCACTTACTGATAAGTGAGGCACCGTGAGACAAACTCTGCTACTTCCGTTTTCATACCTGGCCACCAGTTCTGTCGTCGAAGGTCCTAGTACATCTTCACCACTCATGGATGTACCGCTGGAGGGGATGTGTGGAACTCCCTCAACAATTCTTCCTAAAGTGCCACTAGTACCATGGTGCATCCTCTAAATAGGATGACGTGCTCCCCACCTTCAGAAAATCCATCAGGTGCCTGTCCTGTGGATATATGAGCACATCGTGTCTCTCAGTCTGCATCCCCATGCTGTGCCTCCCTGACTCGCTGAATAAGAGTGGGAGTCACTGTAAGATACTATAGAAAGGCTTCTCCATCTCTATCCACAAAGGATATCTTTAAAGTAGCCATCTGCTCTGTCACCTCTCCTAGAAGCTGTATACCAGATCTCCTGCTAAGAGCATCTGCTACAATGTTCCCCTTCCCAGGAGTATAGAATATCTCGAAGTCATATTCTTGGAGGAACTCGAGCCATCATCGCTATCTTAGGTTCAGGTCCTTCTGAGACAAGATATACCTGAGACTCTTGTGATCAGAGTACACGGTAAAACGCTCGCACATCAGATAGTGCCGCCACATCTTCAAGGAGAATACCTCTACTACCAACTCTAAGTCATGGGTAGCGTAGTTCTGATCTTGCTTTCTCAGCTACCAAGAACCATAAGCAATCACTACTCTCTCCTACATCAGGAAACACCCAAGTCCGATCCATGATGCGTCGCAGAAGACTACATACCCTACTCCCTCCTCCAGAAGCCTCAAGATGGGGGCACTAGTCAGCCTCCGCCTCAGTTATTGAAATCTCTACTGGCATCTCTATGACTACCTGAAGGGTTTACCCTTCTTCATCAAGGCTGATAGTGGTGCTGCAACTCTGGAGAAGTCTAGTACAAACCTCTGATAGTACCCAGCCAAACCCAGGAAACTCCGTACCTCTGTCACACTCCTGGGTGTCTCCCAAGAAAGTACCACCTCGATCTTCACTGGATCCACTGCAACTCTAGCCTCTGAGATGACCTGTCCCAAGAAGTGAACCTCTCGAATCCAAAAATGGAACTTTGAGAGCTTACAATAAAGCTGGTGCTCTCAGAGTGTGTCCAGTACTACCCACAAATGGTAGGCATGCTCCTCCCTAGTAGTCGAGTAGATCGTAATGTCATCGATGAAGAATACAACAAAGAGATCGAGGTATGGCTGGAAGATCCTATTCATGAGACTCATGAACACTGCTGGAGCATTGGTTACACCGAAGGGCATAACCAAGAACTCATAGTGGCTGTAACGACACTTGAAGGACATCTTATGCACATCCTCGTCTCAAAATCTAAGCTGGTGATAGCCTGATCTGAGGTCTATCTTCGAGAACTACCGTGCTCCCTTCAGCTGATCAAAGAGTTCGTCAATCCTCGAGAGTGGGTACTTGTTCTTCACGGTCACCTGGTTCAGGTGACAGTATTCAACAGAGAGCCTAATGCTCCCATCCGCTTTCTTGGTGAATAGAATCAAGGTTTCCCAGGGAGAAACCCTGGGCCAGATGAATCCCTTCCCCTACAAGTCCTCTACCCGTACCCACAGCTCATGAAGCTCAGCGGGAGCCATCCGATATAATGGAGTAGATATCAGTGTCTTACTGGGGTACAAGTCAATGTAGAAGTTCACCTCTCTACGAGGAGGTAGTTCTGGAACATCGTCAGGGAAAAAAATCCACGTACTGGTCCACCACTACAGGATAAGTCGGACTCTCCATATCAACTGCTCTGAGGTTAAGGCAAGCCAACTGGCGAGTGATCGGCTGCACCCTCCTCCGAGTAAGTCCGTCCTATGCTGCAAAGGTTCCCTTCTCGCCGGTGAAGGTAAACCTAGTCCCATCTATGCAGAAACACTGCACTTTTCACCTAATATAGTCAATATGAGCATGGAATGTAGATATCCAGTCCATACCCAAGATGACGTCATAAGGCCTCAACGCTGCTATGAGGAGATCCAAGCCAAAGCTCTTGCCTCTTATAGTAAGCTCTAACTACTGGAACCAGTGGGTAATCATCGAGTCTGCTTTCATAGGAGTCTCTAGCCGTAAGGATCGATCCAACGGCTCCATCTGAATCTTCGAGATCTAAATGAGGGCAATGGAAATGAAAGAGTGACTGACACCTGTGACTATAAGAACTGAAGCTAAGGTGGAGTAGACACAGATCGTACCTCAAATCATCTCTGAAGCGCCATGGTCATATACTTCAACTTACTAAAGCTGAGCTCTCGCCTGTCCACTTGCTCCCTGTGGTCGGGGTGGACCTCTTGGTGGTGGTGGTGGTAACACCTCGTAATATCGTCCACCGCTAGCTTCACATCCAGCTCCTCTACCACGTTTGCCTCCTCCCTGCGGACCACCTCAATTGAACCTCTGCCTCCACCTGGGATGTCCCTCAACTGTTTGCTGATCATCAGAATAGCGGGTCAGACTGTCACGAGCCATGTGACCATGCCCGCCACATGATTAACACTGCCCACTCCTGGCATGACTGGATCTTTCACCACTTTGGGTGCCCTGCACAGCTGATTCTGAGTCGTACGGTAGCCCACTTATAGTTCTGGTCCTCTTGGACATCTGCGACATCTGTCATCTGCAAGCTGTAGAATACTCCGCTACATGTCGACTAGTAGTGGGTCTCATAGCTGGTGACTTCTCAGGAAGGAAACTCTCCACTAGGAGGGCTCTCTCTAACACCCCCGCCAGCATTGGGATGCTGAGGGAGATCATCGAAGGTCTGATCTCTCGCATGAGCCCCTAATCGAATCTCTGGTCCCTAAATAATGGGCCCCACACCATATCTGTGGAGTAGCACGAGAGGTCGGTGAACCTTGCTGAGTACTACGCCACCATCATGCTACCCTACTGTAGATGAAGTAGCTCCTGTATCCGCACCGATTTAAGGGTGGCTGGGACAAACTCTGCCCGAAACAGGCTCTTGAAATCTGTCCATAGTAGCGTCACCTCATCATGAACCTGGAGCATCAGGCTCCACCATCTGCCTGCTGCTTCCTGAAGGAGACTCACGACAAGGATCAGCATGAATTCTTCTGGTGTCCCTAATAGCTTGAAGATTCTCACCACAACCTCCAGCTAATCCTCAGCCGCCTGTGGGTTCGTCTCTCCCCTAAACCTGGGTGGCCTCTAGCACTGGAACTTGTGCAATGCGCTTAGGTGGTGTGCATTGTCTACTGCTGGGGATGGTGGCATCTGTGGCCCAACATGGAGTAGTACCACTGGTGCTTCCACTGGTAAAGGGCCTTGCACTGAGGCCTCACCGCTCGGTGGGCTATCAGTGCGTATGAATCTCGGGGCTCTAACTGGTCATCTGCGGGGAGGCATCCTGAAAGAAACAGATGCGACATAGTCAAAAGACTATACCTGGCGAGATGACCTGGTTGAGCTGACTTAACGAAAACTTTTGAAAACACGCACGCAATCAGTGTTTTTGTGCCCTGAGTCAGAAATCAGAAGTTAGGGTCCTGGTGTATGGATACTGTCACGACCCCCTCCCACCAAAGATGCCCCTTTTGAGTTGCCAATGGTGAAAGGGAGATAATGACCCCCGAGTCCCACCTCCATTAGGCCCCGGAGTGGCGACTAGCACCAAAAGTATGAGTTTTCACAAATATGGGAGGCATTACCCTTTTTATTATTTAATATCGGGAAATAGGACAAGTCAACCACCAAAAATTAAAAGAACAAGTGTATAGAAATAAACCCAAAACAATCCCACATGCATGCTTAAACAATTCTGAAACAAAGTACAAGTTCGAGAAAGCTCAAAAGTACAATACCAAAAGAAACAAGAGTACATCAACCGCAAAAACTCCAACTACCCCAACTAGTAGGGTCCCGCACGGCCCTGGTAGTCCTCCTGGAAACCTTAAAGTAAACGTAGGGTGACCATACAAGTATACTCAGTAGGGAAATCTAAAGATCTCGTGCACAGGTGGGGAGACATCCTAATGTCCCGTGAGAACAACAGAAGAAACCAAACCTAACAAGGAAATCTATCCACCCAACCTCCCCAGCCACACTCACCAAAAACAAAAAACAATAGGTAGTAGTATATAAGAACAAGATTATTAGGTACCCCACACAATTTCCCACTAGTTAGCTGCTCTTCCTAATGGCGAACGTCCTGACACTCCCACACTCTTCCCGCCCGCACACACCTGGGCCTCAAGAACAACATATCCCGCCCGCACACACCTGGGACTCACAATCACATCCCCGCCCGAACACACCTGGGCCTCACAACCACATATCCCGCCCGCACACACATGGGCCTCACAACCACAATCACATCACCACCCGAACACACCTGGGCCTCATCCCGAAGATTCTTGGGAACAGTAAACTTGCCCGAAGAGTCTTGGTATAAAACCACCCCAATCTAAACCTACTCGAAGGGTCTTGGGTGTAAGGTCGCCTCAAGCCATCACATCCAATGGAAGAAGGAGCAAAAAGGAGCTAGTAACTAAGGGTAAAACACCCTCTCCCAAGAAATGGGAGTGTTTGGCACTAAGTGCTCAACATGGGTGGGGTGCGACAAAACACAAAGATACAGATATATATATTCATACCAAACACACAACCTAACCTATGGCTTCTAAATAGAGTGACTAAGCACATGCTTCAACACTGCTATCACGAAGCATGCATACAACAAACAACCCCAACCCCATTTAGGTTTTCATGATCCAACAGAATTAGTTTATTAGTTCCTTGACTACTGGGAAATTAACCACAACCAACCATATCAATCGTTCGTAAAGCATATCCCTGCCAACCACAAGTCAAGTTAGATAAGTTACAAGAAACACAAAACTATCCTTTTTTATCATCAATCAAACCCCATTGATTGTTCCCATGTTTAGTTCATTATCATTCCCCCACAGTTCATTTAACAACTTTCCACTTACTTTTAACAACACAACCCATTACTGCAGCCCATCTGCCATTATAACCATATCTCCACAACCATAACACAAACAAGGATCATGCCGCATCATTGCCCCTTTTTTACATCATTTACCGCAACCCCGCTGCCCGTCCCATTTGTAAGAACTCAGGATTCACCCCCCTTTTACACACCATGTAACCAAAACAACACCCACATGTTCATTATTCCATTTTGTTCAACCGGGGTGATCACACAAGGGTTTTGGATTTTAATCACCCAACTTTAAGTGGTTAACCAAATTCCACATTACACAACGTTCCATCCACGAAACGATCTAGAAAGATAGGGAAACATTTAATTGCACAAGAAAAGGCCCCCAACAACTGTGATTTTCAGTAGGCATAAGCCTATTCAATTTACAATATAACAATATGATACACAAGATAAACAACTTCCCCATCCCCATTCTTTAACCAGTTATTATCTTTATTTAATTGCTCAACCATATCTCACAAAAATAAGAGGATACCCACCCCGCATGATGAAAAAAAGAAAGAGACAAAGGTAAGATCCCTACCTCAACAGGTTCTGATCACAAAGCTCCCCCATATCAGCTTTAGAAGATGTCCGTCGGCGTCCGTCACTTCTGTCAAAACCTATAAAAACCTCCTCGGGTGGAAGCTGGGAAGGAAAGGATGAAGTGAAATCAACAGATCCAAGATCAGAAGTTCCGCCTCGTCGTTATGATCCCGTGGCCACTGACGGATCTTAAATCGGAGTTCGAACGAAGAAGTTATGGAGGAAAGGAGATTTGGAGTCTCTCGGGAGAGCTCTGCTCGAAGGAGAGGGGAGGAGAAAAATGATTTGAAAAGGAGGGGAGGCCCCCTCCTTTTATAGGTGAGAAAAACTAAAGTACACAGCGTGTACTCAGCCATTTCACACAGTCTCCACATGTCTTCCAACATGGCATTCAACACGGCATACGGTCATTGACTGGTCAATACACGGTTTGAGGGTAACGCGTACGCGGGGAGGAACTACACGACGTGTAGTATGGGCTACAATGCGTGTACTCATTTATTTCACGCGACAAGGACACGAACTCAACACATCACACGACCGTTGACTGGTTAACACACGGTTTGAGGGTAACGCGTATGCAAGGAGGAACTACACGGCATGTAGTATGGGATACATGGAGTGTACTCATTTATTTCATGTGGCAAGGACATGGCTTCAACATGGGGTATACCCGACAAGGTGGTACACGGCGTGTACTCACACTACACGGCGTGTAGTTAAAAAATTCTGAAAAGTGTGGGAAAAGTCCATTCTACCCTCTAGAACACTTCATGAACTTCTTTTTGACAAAGGAAAGGACCGGAGAGGTCCGATCCATTACATCAGATACCTCTTAAAACATTATCGTACCTGAGAATTCAAGAACCAACCCAGAGGAACCCAACAAGATACCTCTTAGTGCTCTTGTTATAACATGAACCCAACCAACAACCCTAATCATATGTGTTAGGAATTCCTTCTCCTATGTCGAGATATTATCCGCTTTAGGCGGCACTGACTCGCCTGCACAGGTTTAATCGCATCCACATTAATGCGTCTCGATTAAGAATTGGGTCTTCCCACTTCCATATAATAGGATTTTTCAACTTTCACTGCCCCCAACACCATACAACCAACACACTGTCCGAACACGTGGCTTGGGGAAATTCCTTATCCCATGTCAAGATATTATCCGCTTTAGGCCGCACTGACTCACCCACATGGGTTCAATCACATCCACATTTATGCTTTTAGATTAAGAATCAGGTTTTTCTATTTCCCCGCACGCCCAGACACGTTACACACCTCTAGAGAACAAGGAAACAAAACGTCTCACAACCAACAAGCCAAGCATTCCATATATCAAAGGTACAAAGCATAACATCAAAACAAGCTCAGAATAACAAAGAAAAACACAAGTCAAAACAACTCTGGGTACTGAGTGTGCATTTGAGCCTCCCGCTCCCAAGTTCTTTCCTCGAGGCTGCCTTGCCTCCAAAACACATGAACCAAGTTGATGGTTCGTCCACGAAGCACCTTATCTTTACGATCCTCGATTCTGACTGGTCGTTCCTAGAAGGTCACGTCGTCTCCCATATCTAACTCTCCCCAGTCGATAACATGAGATTCATCGTATAAGTACCGAAGAAGCTGGGAGATGTGGAAGATGTCATGATCATTCTTCAACTTAGGTGGCATGGCGAGCTGATATGCCACCTCACCGACTCACCTCAGCAACTCGAAAGGTCCGATGAACCTAGGGGAGAGATTACTCCCCTTCCCAAACCATCGCTTACCCCGTTGAGTAGAAACCTTCAAGAACACATGATCTCTCACCTCGAACTCCAAGGGACTCCTCCGATAATCATCATAAGACTTATGTCGGTCCTGAGCTGCTTTCATCCTCTCACGCACAAGCTGAACTTTCTCTGTGGTGATCTGTACTACCTCTGGCCCAAGAGCACCTGTCTCACCAACCTCTGCCCAACAAATTGGTGAGCGACATGGCCTTCCATACAAATCCTCAAACGGTGCCATGCCAATAGTAGAGTGGAAGCTGTTGTTGTAGGAAAAATCTACTAAAGGCAAGTGTCGCACCCATGATCCTCTGAAATCTAGAACGCATGCCCGCATCATGTCCTCCAACGTCTGGATAATCCGCTATGTCTGCCCATCGGTCTGGGGGTGGAAAGCAGTGCTAAGGGGTAGCTGGGTGCCAAAAGCATGTTGTAACCCCCTCCAGACTCGTGAGGTAAACCGAGTATCTCGATCTAAGATGATAGTCTTTGGAACTCCATGAAACCAAACCACTTCGTCTAGCTACCTTTGTGCTAAGGTAGTCACCGGGCCCGACTCCTTAATTGCTAAGAAGTGAGCTGATTTCGTTAGTAGATACACCACTACCCAGATAACATCATAACCACCCTGAGCTCTGGGTAGTCGTGTGACGAATTCCATTGAGATGTCATCCCATTTCCACTCAGGGACATCTAAAGGATGCACCGAACCACTGGGAACACGGTGTTCAGCCTTTACTTGCTGACACACTAGGCACTTATCCAAAAACTCCGCCAATTCCCATTTCACCCCAGGCCACCAAAACAGTTCCCTCAAGCCTCGGTACATTTTTGAAACTCCCGGATGCACCTCCAAGGCTGAGCTATGGAACTCACGGAGAACTCGCTCACGCATCGCCTCCGGAACAAACAACCTTCCATGAAAAAGCATCTGATGTCGGCTATCCTCTGACCATCCTTATGGAGCATTCCCGTGATCGACACGATCCCACATTACTTCCACCTTGGAGTCTCCCCACTGAGACTCTTCCACCTACTGCAAAAAGGAGGAATACACCATCATCTGAAACAAACAACCTCTAACACCCTCTACCCTTGCATCCAAGTGCAAAGTAGCCAACTCTCCCATCGCTTTCCAAGCATCAACGAATTTCCGAACCACTTCCTTATGAGACTTCCTGCTCAGGGAATCAGCCACAATGTTGCCATTACCTTCAGTGTAAGAGATCTCAAAGTCATAGTATTGGAGAAACTCAACCCATCTCCCCTGTTGTAAGTGAAGGTCATGCTGGGAGAAGATATAACACAAGATCTTGTGATCTGAGAAGACCAAAAAGCGATCCCCAAAGAGGTAATGTCGCCACAACATCAGTGCGAACACTACTGCTGCAAGCTCTAGGACATGGGTGGAATAGTTACGCTCGTGGAGGCACAACTGACTAGACCCATAACAGATCACACCCTTCTTCTACATCAGCACGCAACCCAAACCAAGGCCAGAAGAATCACAAAACACCTCATACAACAACCCTTCCTCTGGAAACCTGAGTACTAGAGCATTGACCAACTTCTCCTTCAGGTAGTCGAAAGATTTCTAGCACTACTTGCTCCATAGGAAGACCTGGTTATTTCTAGTCAAAGTTGTCAATGGAGCATCAACTCGAGAGAAGTCCGAGACGAACCTCCGATAAAATCCTGGCAACCCCAGGAAACTACGAACTTCTACCACACTCTTGGGTTCCACCCAAGAAACAACTGCCTCCACCTTCGATGGGTCCACTGACACTCCATGCTGAGACACCACGTGCCCAAGGATGTGTACTTATTGCGTCAAGAACTTACATTTCGACAATTTCCCATTAAGCTGGTGGTGTCTAAGGACTTCCAAGACTTCCCTGAGATGCTCGACATGATCCTCCTCTGATCTTGAGTAGATCAGGATATCATCAATAAACACAACGACGAACCGGTCTAGAAACTCTCAGAAGATAAGGTTCATAAGCCCCATGAACACAGCTGGTGCATTCGTAACTCCAAACAACATCACTACAAACTCGAAGTTCCCATACATGAACCTGAAATCCGTCTTCGAGATGTCACTATCCTTTACCCTCAGATGATGATATCCAGATCGTAGATCAATATTAGAAAACCAACATACTCCCCTCAACTGGTTGAAGGGATCATCTATCCTTGGAAGGGGGTAACGGTTCTTGACTGTTACCTGATTCAACCTTCAGTAGTCTATGCATAGCCTGAGACCACCATCTAACTTTTTCACGAACAAAACTGGAGAACCCCACAGCGACACTCTGGGTCAAACGAAACCCTTCTCCATCAGATCGTCAATCTGAATCCGCAACTCCGAAGGTTCCATCCGATAAGGGGCCATCGAAATTGGACGGGCACCAGGCTGTAAGTCTATTCCGAACTCAACGTCACGTCGGGGGGTAGAGTCACAACCTCCTCGGGAAAAACATCTAGGAACTCCCCAACAAACTTTGGGACATCCAACATCTCTGTATCAGCTGAAACCACTGATAACCCACCTAACAAATAAAGGAGAGGCTTCAAATTCTGGCTTCCCACTTGATAGCTCCTCTCGCCAATAAAAGCTACACGCTGCCCATCCACGTCGGAGAACACGACTCTTCTTCAGAAGCAGTCAATAATGGCACTAATAGAAAATAACCAGTCGATGAATAGGATGAAATCGTATGGCTGCATCTGTAGAAAAATAAGATCCCCACTAGATCGATGCGGTCCCAACGTCAGCCCACAGAACCTCTGCCACTGACCTCTCCCTGAGGTAGAGCGTCCAACACTGGCACGCCGCCCCTCTCAGCTGACTGACTGCTAGGGGAACCCAATACTCCCTCAGAGCACAGATCAAAGTAAATGTGATCCCTATCTCCTCAATCCACCCCTCCATCTCCATATTAGAAGTACTACCCTCGTACTTCTTGAGGATTTGTCACTGGAAAGAATGAAGAGTCTTCTGCCACTGATCATATTCCTCCTCTCAGTCAATCCTCAACTGATCGACCGCTTGAATCTGCTGGGCCTCGACTGTCTGAGTCACCTGAGGACGATGTCCAGGTTCCATAGATGTATGGTAAACAAAGATCACCTAAGCCCAAGTAGTAAGGAAATTACTCAAGGTTTCATTTTATCAATTTATTTCAATTTCTTTCCTAGAACACCCAAATCAAGTAAAACACAATCATGATGATGCATGTACCTTCCCTAGAGTCTCTACCCTACAATCAATGTAGCATCACTTAGTCGTTTGGTAGTCTCAGAGTCCTTGCATCAGATCACGGGGGGCCCTAAAATCCCTTGTCCTAGCCGATCTTCTCTAGCCTATGTCACGTACCAAGATCAACCAACACTATTGCCCTACCATCCCATGCAATATTCACTGTGCCTAACTCCAGACTCAATCCTATCTCTCAACCTTCCTCTGATACCATTCTATCACGATCCCCTCCAACCAAAGATGCCCCTCCTGAGCTGGTAATGGTGAAAGGGAGATAATGACCCCCCCCGAGTCCCGCCACCAGTAGGCCCCGGAGTGGCGACTAGCACCAAGGGTATGGGTTTTCACAAATATAAGAGGCATTACCCTTTTTATTATTTAAGATCGGGAAATAGGACAAGTCAACCACCAAAAAGTAAAAGAACAAGTGTATAGAAATAACCCCAAACCAATCCCACATGCATGATTAAACAATTGTGAAACAAAGTACAAGTACAAGAAAGCTCCAAAGTACAATACCAAAAGAAACAAGAGTACATCAACTGCAACAACTCTAACTGTCCCGACTAGTAGGGTCCCTCACGACCCTGGTAGTCCTATTGGAAACCTGAAAGTAAACGTAGGGTGAGCATACAAGTATACTCAGTAGGGAAACCTAAAGCTCTCGTGCACAGGTGGGGAGACATCCTAATGTCCTGTGAGAACAACAGAAGAAACCAAACCTAACAAGAAAATCTATCCACCCAACATCACCAGCCACGTTCACCAAAAACACAAAACAACAAGTAGTAGTATATAAGAACAAGAGTATTGGGTACCCCACACCATTTCCCACGAGTTAGATGCTCTTCCTAACAATGAACGTCCTAACGCTACCACACTCTTCCCGCCCGCACACACCTGGACCTTAAGAACCACATATCCTGCCCACACACACCTGGGCCTCACAATCACATCCCCGACCAAACACACCTGGGCCTCACAACCACATATCCCGCCTGCACACACCTAGGCCTCACAACCACAATCACATCCCCGCCCGAACACACCTGGTCCTCATCTTGAAGATCCTTGAAAAAAAAACCTGCCCGAAGAGTATTGGGCTAAAACCACCCCAATTGAAACCTACCTGAAGGGTCTTGGGTGTAAGGTCACCTCAAGCCATCACAACCTATGGAAGAAGGAGCAGAAAGGAGCTAGTAACTAAGGGGAAAACACCCTCTCCTAAGAAATGGGAGTGTTCGGCACTAAGTGCTCAATATGTGTGGGGTGCGACAAAACAAAAAGATATAGATATGTATATATGCATACCAAATACACATCCCAACCTATGGCTTCTAAACAGAGAGACTGAGAACGTGCCTCAACACTGCTACCACGAAGCATGCATACAACAAACAACCCTAACCCCATTTAAGTTTTCATGTTCCAATAGAATTAGTTTATTATTTCCTTGACTACTAGGCAATTAACCACAACCAAGCATATCAATCGTTCGTAAATAATATCCCTGCCAACCACAAGTCAAGTTAGATAAGTCACAAGAAACACAAAACCAACCTTTTTATCATCAATCAAACCCCATTGATTGTTCCTATGTTTAGTTCATTATCGTTCCCCCGCAGCTCATTTAACAAATTTCCACTTACTTTTAACAACACAACCCATTACTGCAACCCTGCTTCCATTATAACCATATCTCCACAACCGTAACACAAACAAGGCTCGTGCCACATCATTGCCCCTTTTTACATCATTTACCGCAGCCCAGCTGCCCATCCCATTCGTAAAAACTCAGGATTCACCACCCTTTCACACACCACATAACCAAAACAACACCCACATGTTCATTATTCCATTTCGTTCAACCGAGGTGATCACACAAGGGTTTCTGATTTTAATCAGCCAACTTTACGTGATTAACCAAATTCCACATTCCACAACGTTCCATCCACAAAACGGTCTAGAAAGATAGGGAAACATTTAATTGCGCAAGCAAAGGCCCCCAACGACCGTGATTTTCAGTAGGCATAAGCCTATTTAATTAAAAACATAACAATCGGATACACAAGATAAACAACTTCCCCATCCCCGTTCTTTAACCAGTTATTATCTTTATTTAATGTCTCAATCGTATCTCACAAAAATAAGAGGATACCCACCCCGCATGATCCACAAAAGAAAGAGACGAAGGTAAGATCCCTACCTCAACAGGTTCTGATCACAATGCTCCCACATATCAGCTTTAGTAGACGTCCGTCGGCGTCCGTCACTTATGTCAAAACCTAGAAAAACCTCCTCAGGTGGAATCATGGAAGGAAAGGCCAAATGGAAAGAAACAGATCCAAGCTCAGAACTTCCACCTTGTCTTTACTATCCCATGGCCGCTGATGGATCGTAAATCGGATCTCAGGCGAAGAAGTTATGGAGGAAAGGAGCTTTGGAGTCTCTCGGGAGAGCTCTGCTCGAAGGAGAGGGGAGGAGATGAGTGATTTGAAAAGGAGGAAAGGCCCCCTCATTTTATAGGCAAGAAAAACTAAAGTAAATGGCGTGTACTTTCTAGTACACGGCGTGTACTCGACCATTTCACATGGTCTCCACGCAGCTTCCAACACGAAATTCAACGTGGGACACGGTTGTTGACTGGTCAACACACGGTTTTAGGGTAACGCGTACACGTGGAGGAACTACACAACATGTAGTATGGGATACACGGCGTGTACTCATTTATTTCACGCGGAAAGGACACGACCTCAACACGGCACACGACTGTTGACTGATCAACACATGGTTTGAGGGTAACGCGTACGCGGGGAGGAACTACATGACGTGTAGTATGGGATACATGGTGTGTACTCATTTATTTCATGCGGAAAGGAAATGGATTCAACACGGGGTATACACGGCAAGGTGGTACACATCGTGTACTGACACTACACGGAGTGTAGTTACAAAATTCTGAAAAGTGTGGGAAAAGTCCATTCTACCCTCCATAACACTTCATGACCTTCTTTTTGACAAAGGAAAGGGCCGGAGAGGTCCGGGCCATTACAGATACGTCGCTCGCCCGCACCAACACTGGACTCCCTAAACTGATAACTACACTTAGTACCCTTAACACTATTTCTTTACAGAAAAGAAAGATAAGAGTTCTATGTTCTACGGTAGAACCAACTCCTCTAATACCAATTTGTCATGACCCGTCCCTCGGGTCCCATGTTGTAACTACCCGAAGCCCACCTTCCATAGGCCAGGGGCTGGGGACTAGCAACAAAGGCGTAAATCTCTAAAACTAGGAAGGCATTACCTTTATAACTGAAAATAAACACAATAGAGTACACAACTGGATGCAAAATAATAAGTAAAACTGTATACAAAAGAAATGATGGAAAGTAAAAGGGGCCGGAAATACAAGCCCAATAGGAAAGTACAAGTACAAATGAAAGAAAGTACAACTGAAGAAAAGTAAAGCAGCTACCGGGTCATCCTCTGGGGTTCCTACCTGAAGGGTAGGTGCAGATGGCCTCCTCAGCACTCCCGTCCATTCATCTCCTCCGTGTACCATCACTCCGAGTGGTCCAACTCCGGGTACCGTCCAGTCCTGCTACTCTCTGCCTCAGTCAGCACTGTCCATTTTCTACATCAACACAATGAGGTGCGAGCATAGCCCGTGCAAGGGTGAGTATAATGATACTCATTAGGGACCCCAAGACCCTCAAGGTCTCACTAAATCCAAAAATTATTAACCACAAAGTATGAAATCAACGGATAGCCATTACTTAGGTATATGCCCATACATATACCTAAGTTATCTAGTAACCCATCTCAATCATAAGGAAAACACAAAAGTCATTGACTCTGCTCAACCTAGGATTTTCATTATCAAAACCACAGCTGCTGGAGGACTCCTCCTCTATCGAGAACAGTGGGCCTGTCGCGACACCAAGGTGCTTCTCACTAAACTTGGACTGCTGAGGTACTCCTCCTGTCGAGTATAACGGGTCTGCTGTCAACTACCAGGCGCTCCTCTACTGTGGGTCTGCCGCCAACTACCAGGCACTTTCCCTAATAGCCGGCAGAGGTACTCCTCCTATCAAGTACCGTGGGTCAGCCTCCAACTACTAGGCGCTCCTCTGTCATGGGTCTGCCGCCAACTACCAGGCCCTCCCCACTGGGCTAGTCGAATCACTCTGAGTCGAATCGGTCAAGCAGTCATCAGGTCTACCAGCTACAAGGTATCCGCACTCTGTCTACTCTTCACTAGAGTGATCTGCTCCACAAGGTACTGGGTAATACTCCAAATTTCGTGAAGTTCCACGAAGAAGTATCTCAAAGGTATTCCACATCACAGGGGTCTCAACGCAACAGACGGCGCGCCAATCAGACGCCCGGTCTATTAGTTATTAACCTTTTAGTCCCGGGGGCCCGGTTAGATTCGTGTACATTCCATCCTTACCGTAACTCAAATATACCCCAAACTCTAGTGGGGTATTCTCAAAGGGACGACTTCATTCCAAGAAAACCTACGCCAGTGATGGTTCATCAAACGGACGTCCGATGCCAAATATGTGGCCTAAGAAGGTAATGGGTCAGTAATGGGCATGGGTCTACTCCGACCCGGTCGGACCGACTCAGCCCAACCTAGTCTGGGCCGACCAGGTCTGACCCGCTGGGTCTGACCCATCTTGTTAAGTTCAGCCCGGTCTGCTGGGCCTGACCCAATGGACTGCGAGGGCAGTTCGGCCCGGATGTCGCCACGTAGGCGACTCAGCCCGAAGGCCTAGGCTAGTTCAGCCCGGAGCACTGTGAGGGCGCGACCTGGCACGGCTGGGCCAAGAGGGTGCGGCTAGGCCGGTTCGGATAGGGCACCGTGAGGGGGCCGGGATACCGGCTCGGCCGGGTGGTCGCGATGGTGTCAGGATACCGCAGGGGCACCAGGCAGGGTGCGGTGGTGCCGGGCAGGCCACGGAAGGGGCCAGGTAGGCCGCAACAGGGCCCTAGGGATGCCGAAAGGGGCGCTGCAGGGCATCGGGGGCGTTGGGAAGGGCGCAGCAGGGCGCCGGGGTGCGCCGGACAGGGTACAACAGGGCGCTGGACATGGCACAGTAGGGCGCCGGGGGTGCCGGGTAGGGCGCAACAGGGTGCCGGGGGCACCGGGCAGGGCGTGGGCGGGGCCAGGAATGCCGCGGGGCAGGCCGCGGGTTTGGCCGGGGCGCACGTCGGGCAGGGTGTCGGGAGGCCGCAGGTAGGCAGGGTGTCGGGAGGCCGCTCGACCGGCAGTGTTCGGTTGAGAGCACCGGTGCGCCACGGGGGAGACACGATTTGCGGAGGCCACAGGTAGCACGACCTTCATCGTTGTCGCCTTCGTCACCATCGCTTCATCGCCATGCAGAAGGAACATCACAAAAGGATATGCAGAGGGAGTCAGGCCATGTTAGTTGGCCTGCACCCTCCACATTTAGGGGTGATAACAATTGGTCAACAAAGAGGAAGGAATTTGAACTTCAATCATTTATAATACTTCACATTAATTCTTTTCAACGAAGAGGAGAAAAGAAAAGGAAAGCACCAACTTGAAATAACCCCACCTTTATTTCGTCATTTGTTGATGTCACGGAAAGAGAACGAAGGAGTTCTCCGTTCGCCATGTTCATCACACACTCCCAATCTCGGCTCTGTCAGCTGTGTAAGATGCTCCATGTAAGCAGGGTTTGAGGGAGGAAGTCCGTGAAAGAAGTTGAATACGGTCCTTGGCATTCTTCACATTCTTCATTCTTCGTTGGGAAAAGCGTTCTTCATTGGAAGAAATTTTCTCCCAAGATTTCCTCTTCTCAAGTTCCACCAAAATTCCAAGTGAAAAAAATATATTAGATTGTGTCATTTAATATTATGTTGGCACAAAAATTCAAAAATAAGGAATAAATTATGTAGGCTCACCTAATTAATCTACGAGAGGTTTCCACTTTAATTAAAGGGGTTGGATCCATTTAATTAAGGGGGTTGGTTAAATTTAATTAAATGGGAAGGTGGAGAGGCTCCAAGGGTGGTGGAACCATTAAGTGGGGAGTTCAAGGGTTCTCCCAACTTAATGAAGATTTTCAAGGGGTTAAAAGTCAGGTGGTCCCCACCTCATTTATCCTCCCACTGGAGGTTGAGTTCGGGTGGGCCCCACCATCATAACCTCTCATGGGAAGTTAAGGTGTGGTGTCCCCTATCTCCAACCTCCTCTTAGAGGTTTTAACCTCCACACAGCCAAAGGCGGCTCAAATAAAATAAAGTTGTTGCACACTTTATTTTATTATTTTTTTTATAAAAATCCAAAAAACTAACTTTTATTCTCAACCAACAGCCGTCGAGGTGAAAGTCTTCTTAAGAGAATACCAGCGCTGCGAGTTCAACAGTGCCCTCAGATTTCAATTCCGAGAACCGGTTCAAAAGTTATAAAATACCACTCGTACGTTTATTGAACGTATCTGAACAAAACATCATAAATTGATTCCGAACACACTGGGCCTCAGAATCAAGCACCGTAAAAATTCGCAGACTCATAAAAATCCCGTGTATTTAAGAAAAACATTTCCACGGAATTTCCGGGGTGTTACAACTATAAATTTTCATAAGGAATATTTTATTTTGAATATAATTATCAATAAACAAATTCTGAAATAAAAAATGTTAATAATCTAATGATGAATATATTATTAAGATCAAGGTTAAGTTAAATGGTCTATGTGTGTAAATAGTTATTCAGAGGGAAATAATGATGAATGATAATATAGTGGAATATAACCCAATAATATATATTTATTAATAAAATGGTTAGAGTGATTAGTCAAAGGAAAAAATTAAAATTTATAAATATAATATGTTAGATAAAAAATATGGTTACTAAGACAAATCCCAATATTCAGGATTTGGACTGAATTATTAATGGGTTGAATAACATTGTAATATAAACTATCAAAATTATTTTCTATAACCTTAATATTTTAATTAATACGTGATGAAAATTATAATTATAAAAAAAATAATTAACAAAATATCCTTGGACATTTGGATAAGGTATGATAATGTGAATTTTAAAGAGTGGTGTGGATTTCCCTCAAGTAATTTTTAGGATTGAAAAAAAATAAACAAATTTATTATGAAGGGAAAATCATTGTAGGGATTGATGGAAAGAGTAATATTTAATGAGGAACCCAAGAAAACTAGATAAAAATATGAGGAAAGATATAAACTTTGGTGAGACCTAGAACAACATAGAATTATTAATTATGTCAACAAGGAATACATGTAAAATTATTTATTAGTGTTGTGGAATGATGTGTTCCACTAAAAATATTATTTACAAAAACAATATGTGAAAAAGACACAATATAAATACATTTATTGAAACATAATTGAATAAAATTGGGATATTATATATTTTTATAGTTTCTTATATGAAGTATATAAACATAAGGAATTGTAATTCTCAACACATGTGGTGATTATTATAACAACATTGTAAATTAGTTTGCAACAATATTGCTCAAAAAATCATCAAGGATGATGTAAACTAAAGAAATATTTTTAGAAATTTCATGAGAAGAGGGATTCATTCAATATATATGATATACATGTATATAAATGACCAACAATTTTCAATAAACATGTTTACATATAAAATAAGTTAGATGAAATATTATGATGGATGTTATTTTTAAAAAAATCAACAAATTGATATAAATTTTGGATTCTTAAATGTGTATATGCATCCCAAATAATGGTTAAAAAATATATTAAATGATATGATATACATTTTATAATTTAATATGACGATTTCTAGATGTGATTTAACTCTAGGAGATAAATATTTAAAGATATGGTTTTGTGAATAATGGATGTTTTGGTTATAGATGGTAATCTTTTATATGTATTAAGTGTATGTCATGTGGATGACCTTTGAAATTATATTTGATTTACCAAGAAGGAATTTATTGTTAAGGTTAATGATATTTCAATAATGAAATAAGGATTGTGGATTGAAGACAAAATTTAACTTATTGGTGGAGAAGAATACATTTTCCTTCTTACCTAGGATGGTGAGAATATATTATAATATAATGTCCATGGATATATTATCCAAAATTCCTTATAATAATGGGTTAAACATTAATTAAAATTGAGTTTTCTTAGATTTTAATGACAACCCACTCACACAAGTATTATTAAACAAACATTAATGAATGTAAAAAATTTATAGAAGATAAAATACTTGAAGATGTCCATATGACTATAGTTGATTCATATTGATTTTTTTGGGATGATATCATTAAGGTCTTGTAATTGAAAAATATATTAATATATTTTCATTGATGATAATTCCATAATGAATTCTTATATATTATTCCATAGAAAATATAAGGTATTTAATTGCATTAATTGACTTTAAAGTAAGATAGATAAGATTTAATAAAGGAAAATCCATATATTTCTAACCTTTAATATGAAATGTTTATTAATATAGAAGTGCACTATTATCAAGAAATCCGCATATGAGTATTTAATATTATATAGTCATAACTTCCTAAATAAATGCAGTATTTTAGTGGAGAAATGTTATTATATACAATATATATCGAATAATGGACATTGAGAAATATATATTCATTTTATATTTCAATTATGTTTCTGTGAAATCAGTATACATTTCAACTAAGACCTCATTATTTCAGGGTGAATAAGTGACCCCATATAAGATTTGGAATGATAAGAATTTAACATTAAAATAATTTCAAATATTTTGATTTTAATGTCCCATACTCAGCAAAGATAACACCAATTATATTTTTGAATATCATGGTGATGACTAGATTTTTATTGGTTACTCAATGTAGTGAATGTAATAAAAAAATTGTAAATAAATATAATCATTTTTAAGTTAAAATATGTCATTAAGTTAAAATAGATGAATACATTTCATAAAATAGTGAAAATATTATTAAATTTAAAGGTATTGATATTGGAAGATGAATGTGAGAATTTGTTTTATCATATATATGAAATTAATAATAATTTGACAAGTTGATAATTTTTTTGAAAATCAATAAAATCACGAAGTTTAACATCAATGAATGATCAAAAAAATTTAGTGAGATCAATTCTTTAGAGAAAATGTTAATGATCATGTGTCTTCATCTAAGACAAACTATATCAAATGTGAAACCAATAGATTATAATAATTCCACTCATTATGAGATTTGGATTAATTAATTTAATGGGAAAATTAATAAAATCAATAAAAAAATAGTTGTGTATATTTGTTTTCTATAGTTAAAAGAAAAAAAATTAATAAAAAAATGGCCCTTTTGATTTTTTTGAACAATGAAGGCAATGTTATTTAAATAAATGAATGATATGTGTGTAAATTTTACCATCATATTTAGATGAAGCATTTTAATCTATAGAAATATTTGATATTAATTTAATATTTTTGGAAACATAATTACAATTGATGATAATGGATTTCCAAAGTTATGTTTAATTAGTTTTCTTAATAGTGTTATTTAGGGGTAATTATACATTTAATATATGAATTAATTTCATATACATAATGAATACACCAAATTTTTTCTGTTTAAGAATGAAAATTATTGGATAAGGAAAGTTACAAACTATTTCTATTATAAGCATGATCAATATAAAAAAAAGATTTGAATCCAAAAGGATTGAAATAATCATAATTTCTGAGTTTAAAAGTATGATGATTAATTGATAGTGGTTCTAGTTTATGTGGGAAACATTATATTTTTATTTTCTAATCACGTTCAATATTTTGAATTAAATAAATACATAAGGCATTTTTTTGAAATATTAAATATTATTAAGATTTAAATTTTTATTGGATAAATATTTTAGATGGATAATTTATGAGTAACATATAACAAAAAAATATGTTAATTAATTATTTAAAAAAATTAGCATGGAAGATAGAAAATTTGTAACAACCACACTTTATACTAAGTAAACTTTTAAAACGATGATGATTCAAAGATGATCAAAATTTATAAATATAGAAATAATATTATAATGTTATTACTCTGAATATATTCCACACTATATATTTTTTCAACTATTTTCCTGTGGAAATATGTGAATTGTATCCCAATGAAATCCATTTTTGTGGTGAAAATAAAAAAAATTATATAAAATTTATGGTGGATGTTATATTTTTCAAGAAACAAATGAATTAGATGTGTTAATAGGATTTTTGGATGATGATTGGGCTAGTTTTGGGAATAATGGTTAATAAACATAAATAGGTGAATAATACCTTGGAGATTTTTGTATTTATAGGTTGATCATAAACCAACATTTCATATCATTTAGTAATATAGAATCTAATTATATTATCACTACTCAAGAATGTAAACAAATATTATCAATGAGAAAACATCATATCTAAAATTATGTTGTTATATATTTATCTATAATGACTAGATATAAAAACATGAGTAATAAATATCATAAAAAAATAGAATACAATATATTTGGAAAAAATATTGAGATAATTTATAGTATTATATGTAAAAATGTGGAACAATTTATTATAAAAACTAAATACGTGTATACTCAGGATCATTTTTTATACTATGAAATGGTATAATCCATGCAATATTTTAAGAAGCATCTATTTTCTCTTGGATTTCAACTGTGGAATCCCACATGATGTATTAGAAAATATCCCTTATATCTCTTAATGGTTTTTTTCATCCATTTATTTAAGTGTTATTACTCGGTAGGAATTTTAAAATTTTCTATTAATATTTAAATGTGGACTTTGGAAAGGCAATTTTCCTTATGGAATTTAATGTTTATTAGATTGTTCTTTCAAATAGCCTTGAAGAAGTCTTCATTTATTTGGATTAAAAATGGTGATAGAAAACTCATAGGATTATAGGGACACACAATTGTATCCTTGATTCTTTTAATAAATGTAAATTCTTCCTTGGGAAATTTTAAGGGGGATCACACTATTTAGTTTTGTATATGGTGTGTGAAAGAGTAAAAAATATTTTATATAATAGAAAAATCATAATAGATTCATTTTAACTAATGTGGTTCCAAGAATGTTCATAGTTAATTTTTTTAATTTAATTAATTTTCATTTTACTCTCCACTCCCATGATGACTATTAGTTATGTTGATATAGAATAAATGATTTTGGATTCATTTGATATAATATAAGCAAGGTAATCAAGTATAAATAAATTTATAAAATAGGTTTATCATTTTGTATTGGATGTTATTTAAGAGGAATATAAACCAAAGGGGGTTCTAATATACAAAAATATCATAAGTTATCTTTGGGGCAAGTTTTATGATAAATGAAGACTATAAATTCTTCAAAAATAATCAAAATATCATTGAAAATTCATTATTTATTGTTTATTGTAATTTTGTGGATGTTTAATAGTTTGTAGATAAAAATTCCAATATCACCACATAATAATTATTGGTTGTGTTTTGAATGATGCTAAGGTAAATTTTTGTAAGAGAAGATTTACATATAGATTGTTTGGTTGCAATATTCTGAAAAGAAAATTTTTTAAGGGTTTTTGGATTCAATAATTGTGTTTGAGACAATTGAATTATGTTATGGTTTAATGGGTTGTCCATGATTTTTAATAGGAAGATTTATGTTTAATGTGAGGAACACATTTCATGATGATATGTAATTATTAAAAATTAGTTTTTTGAATGGTTTAATTGTGATAATTGGATTCACCTATATATATTATAGGATTACAGTTCATTCCACAATTAATGGTCATTAAATCATTGAAGAAATGTGGTTTATTTCTTTACTAATATCTTCATTCCATAATGAATTCAGGTGGTATATTTTTTGATTCAACAAGTCATTAATTATTATGATGAGAATAGATTTTAGAACATTATTTTTAATTGGATATATATTTTATATCTATAACAACATAATAAATGTAAATATACTATAATGATATTCATATTTTTAGGTTTTATTGGATTATAAATCATTCATACATTTAGGAATTGATACGAGATGTAATACCCCATAATTTCATTAATTATTATTTTTAAAAACTAAATGTGATTATTTCAAGACCAAGTGCGGAGACGGTGTGCAATTCTGAGGACCGGAGTTCCCTAAATGATCCGTTGAAAAATGTTATGTTTTAAATAACGCAAGTGAGTGGTTTTTCAGAAATTGTGTAATAAATTCTACACGTGTGCTCGGATCAGAAATCTGAGGGTGTTGTTTCATTCAGGATGGCAGATTTTACCTAGGCATGGCTTATGTTTAGTTGTCGTAGTCCTCTAGAGAGAAAACCCAGAAATTGCACAAGTGTAAATAAAATAATTAAATAAACTTATTTTATTTTTTAAATTATTATAAATCATGAAATGTGAGTCGGATTGAAAATCTGAGACCACAGCTAAACTTGTGAGGGTATTCTATCCTTAGGAAAAGCCTAACATTGGATGGCTCAGACCAACATTAGAAGTTATTTTTTGACCGTAAATAAAATAATTCACAATTATTTTATTTTAAAATCCATATAACTCTTAAATGGTAACTCATATTGGAAATCTGAGAGTATTGTTGAGCTCATGAGGGTGTGTTACTCTTAGGAAAATCTTAACCTCAACCAACATGGGTCGAGGGTGAATGATAGTTTTTTAACTTTATTTAAGCAAATTGAAATGGCACAAATGCACAGTTATGGAAACATCTAAACAAGAGCCTTGATTAAAAATTTGAGGGCACCATTGCATCTAGAACAATGACATTACCAAAGAACAGAACTAACCTCGATCGGTGGAGTTTGATGGAAAATGTTAATTTTTCGACATTTAAGGAAAAAAAATATTAAACATAAAAAAATTATTTTATTGAAAAGAATTGTTTCACTGAAATATAGAGATAAGCCAACTATTTCATTCCATAAATGAAACAACATAGAGAATCTTTAACTAAATAATAATAGATGTGTTGTTTCATAAACGTAACAACAAAACAACACAATGTAACAGAAACAATGTGACATGTTTCTATTTTAATAAGATAACGAGTTGAAGAATTAGGGATTGAATTTCTCTAATGTATGGTCAAAGATTTCTCTCTAATGAATAATGTCGTAGAATCCGAAAGTGGTGATGATGTTAGGGAGAACAGATATGTTACTAGAGATAGACGAATGTCGATGAATTCAAATGGATCGAAAAAAATTGTGAACCTTATCTAGGAAGGGGTTTCTTTGATTTGATTTTTTTTCTAATTATTCATTCTAAAACAAAAAACACTGATCAACCCATGAGTAGGTTAATCCACATATCATTTTTTTCTTACAGGATGGTTCCTTTTATTGGGTTTTTGTATTAGAATTATGTTTATTTGGTTGATAAAACATCAATCATAAACCTAACCATGTTAAAATTTTAATGCTGATGTCGTATGCCGACACGAAAAAGGACCGAGCCCCTCTTCCTTTGGCATTCTCTATTGTCAAACCTTTGAAATAGTGGAAAAAAGGTTTTGAGGCCTTAGTAGGGAAGGTGCCACCCCATGGAGGCTGGAGGCATAGACGTTATGTGGAACGTAAAACCAGAGTGGACCCAGTCATCCACGAAAGAGGACACCAGTGCGCTGGCACTGGTGGTGGCCACAAGAAAGTGCTAGCGTGCTACAATAGTGTGTTGGGGGAGACATCTTGGCCGGATTGGGCCATAGAGGTGTGGTAAGAGCCGATATTAGTGGGATGATGGGTGGCTGAGGGATGCGGCCAACTGACCACGTTAGACGGAGCGGTTCGCGCCACATAGGCGTTGGCTCTTGATGGCACACGGTCTAGTGACCTCCTGAAGGGGGTCCAACATAGTTGTTATAGACTGCTACGACGAGCTGGAACCAGACACCCTACTGCGCGTCCAGACTAGATATGTTCAGTCCGCCGGGAGGGCTATAATAGGTCATGCAAACCGGGCCATAAAGTGGACCAGGAAGGAAATGAAGCCTTCCCACAGGACTGGAAAATTTGCACCTAGTCGCCGAGTGTCCAAGACTGGGAACAAACTGTCCTGCCGGATGCGGGACGGGCCAGATGGGAATGGATCACCAGAAGAACCAGCGGGTTGGACCCTCTACAGGATGAGGCCAGGTGCAGCACGACCCAATGGGCCTGGCCCACTTGTAGGTCTGGACCGGGCCAACCCAGACCCAAACTGGGTCGGTTCGGTTCATTCGAAATGGGTAGGTTCATGCGTTACCCACGTGCAGGGTTGGTTAGGTCGGTCCGACCGGGTTAGACCGGTCCTATACACAACCAACCCCTTTTTACTAAAACTCCAATATCTCATAAACATGGCATCCGATTGATGATCTATTTACAGTGTCAGAACCATCGCAGTGAGGTGGTGGTTTTGTCATACTGTAAGGAGGATTTCATAGAATTTTTAATAATACTAATGGATCGAAGAGTGTTTTAAGCTAGAATAAATCACACTATGTGCGGGGATCCTATGACTAACTGTGACCTGAAGACTATTAGAAAGTGACCCTGTGTGGATCAGCTACGATGGCCCAGTGGGAATTGGTTCTGTGTTAAATGGAAGACCCATGATGGGGAGGGGCTCTGTGTGACATGACAGACCCACTGTTATCATCGGGAAGGAGTACATAAATATAATGGACAAAGTGGGAAGTAGATCTATGTGACTCAGTAGGAGCACAATGGCGAGAGTTTCTGTGTGTCCCAGCTTACCCATGTTACTCATCTAGGATGAGTACCACACGAGTCCAAGGCTAGTGGGGAGTAGCTATGTGTGACCCGGTAGGCCCACGGTGGGGAGCAGCTCTATGTGACCCAGCATACCAATGATAATCATCAAGAGGGAGTACCCCTATAGCCCAGGGTGTTAAGTGTTGAAAATGATGGTCTTCCTTTATATACTCTTTATTATTCTTGCCTAATCTGAATCATAGTATACTAGGCATACTCTCCCTAGTGGTGTACTTTGTGTAATTTGTGCACTCTCATCATTGTTTTAATTATTTTTTTGGTGTACTATTTATAGTGGTGTACCTAGTGTATATGGAATACTCTTCTTATTGGTGTACTTAGTGTACATTACATACTCTCCTTAGTGGTGTACTTAGTGTACATGGTGTAATATCTTTAGTGGTGTACTTAGTGTACACGGAGTACTCTCCTCAGTGGTGTACATAGTGTACTTAGTGCACTCTTCTCAGTGGTGTACTGACTGTACCTTGTGCATACTCTCCTTTGTGGTCTTTAATTTGTGGTTTGGGGTCCCTAATGATTATTTTTTTACTCACCCCTACTCAAGATTCGCCCTCACATGTCGTGTCCCATGCAGGTGATTGATGCTTCGACAGAGACCTTGGTGGTCCAGGAGTAGGTGGTGCTCAGTGAGTCAGGATTGACAAACTCTTCGATGGAGACCTTGGTGATCTGGGACCAGGTTGTTCTAGTGAGATAGGATGGACAAGTGTACTACTATGGATACAGGTTGCTACCCTTCACCTAAACCTTCTGATAGGGTCATGGGAAAATGGATCGGGGAAATTGTACTTTTCATTGTGGTTTTGGGCTTGTATTCTATCCAATTTTTTACTTTCCTTTATGGTTTTGGGCTTATATTATGTCCCCTTTATAGTTTTAGTTTGTGTTATGTGTGTACAGGTTTAAATGTAACTACCTTCAATTTTTAGGATATGAATTTATAGTGCTAGTCACCGGCCCTTTCCCTTTGGAAGGTAGGATTATGGTTAGTCACAGCACTAGCCCTGGGGGATGGGCTGTAAAAAAGTGATATCAGAGGTGTTCTTTTCTACTAGAAGAACTATGAGTCTGTATATTTTTATTGGGAAATAGTTTTAAGTGTTTGGGGTTCAAAATTTAGGATTGGGAGTCCAGTGTTAGTGCGGTGGTCGATGTATCCATGCACCAAGGCCATGAATTCAGGTTTCTGACTTGGTAAATGAAATCCCTGGTTTCATGCATCTTCAAATGTTTTCTAATTATCTTTCTGAGTCAGATTCATCTCACTAGGTATTATATATTAATTGTGATTAATCCTGAACTCTTTTAATATGACTCCTCACAGATAGCCATTTAGGATTCCAATTTGTGACCACGAGGACGGTCCATAGAGTGATGAGGCTTTGGTACAAGGAATTTTTCCTGAGATGTCACCTTCGGGTGATGTCTTAGCTTTTCCACTGCCCATTTTTTAGTAGTTACTACTGGGGATATTGTTATAAGTCGCATGTTGGATAATTTCCTTACACAAATTTTAGTGATAGAGACCCCTCAGGCTCTGAGGAGAGCCCGACCCACAAGTGGCTAAGGACTGGCATGAGGTGGTTATCGAGTTTTCCATCTAGTTTGGTAACCATTAGATCAAATGATAGACCTAGTAGTGAGCCTTTTATATGGCTCCGAAAGGCGATGATAGGGTTTAGATAACCCAATCTTATGATGAGGTGACTTTTCCATGGATAGATCTTCAGAACCTCTTTCCAAGAAGGGGCGCTTTCCATAAAATATATGGTCTATGTGTTCCCAAGAGCTTCAACAGCTTCGACATGATGAATTTTTTGTATCCAAGTATTCATTGAGTCATATTGAAAATTATAGGTACTCGATGAATATGATTCAGTGCTTCAGGGCTCGGACCTCTAAGCGAGATGTGTTAAGGGGCATATGAGATAGTAGTATTCCTTTGTACATTCCTACATAAGCTAGGGTGTTGTAGAAAACCTTGTGGTTGAAATTTATTTGGTTGAGCAGATACAACCAGTGGATGTTAGCAGTGGGAAATAAGGAAACAGACGTCAGACTCAGTGACTTGGATGAGTATGACGACGTCTTTACAAAGGATGTTCCACGACTACCTGCTCGTAAATAGCTATATTTATTCTTTGATTTGTACCCTGGGATGACATTGATATCTATATCAGCATATCAGATGGATCCTACATAGCTCCGGTAGCTGAGGTTATAGTAATAGTATTTCTAGAGAAAGGGGTTCGTAAGGCCTAGCGTTTCACTATGGGCCGCCCTAGCTTTATTTTCCAAGAAGGTAGATAGATTCTTGAGGCTATGCATGGAATTCTGGTGCCTGAACCAGGTGACCATGAGGAACAAGTATCCTATACCAAGGATTGATAACCTCTTCGATCACATTAAGGTATCATGATGGTTCTCAAAGATGGTCCTCATATTAAGCTATCACCAGCATCAACAGTGGGATGTGGAAATCTCAAAGGCATCTTCTATATGTGTCTACAGCCACTACGTGTACTTTATGACACCATTTGGTGCAACGAATTCTCCAACTATGTTCATGAGACTAATGAATATATCTTCAAACCCTACCTATAATGGTTTGTATTGGTCTTCATTGATGAAATCATAGTGTATTAAGTGTTATAGGAGGAGCACATGATACACCTATGGATGGTTCTCTAAACACTTAGGGAGAACTAGATCTATAGTAAGCTCTCAAAGTGTGATATCTAGATATAAAATTTCAACTTCCTAGGACATTTCATCACAGAAGCTGGAGTTATGGTTTATCTAGCAAATATAGAGGTGGTTATTCCTTGGGAGCCTTCCAAGAGAGTTACCGAGGTTTCAAGTTTCCATGGCTTGGATGAGTACTATATGAGTTTTTTACCCAACTTATCTAGATTATCATAACCTCAGAATACATTTAAAAAGAAGGGAAACCCCTTCCTATGGACAAAAACATTCTAGGAGATCTTTCAGCACTAGAGGTGGAGCTTGAAGATTTCTCCTGTCATGAGGCTTCCAGAGGAGGGCACGACTATGTGGTGTTTTGTGATGTATCAGTAACCAGGCATGGTTGTATCCTAATACTGGGGAAAGTAATGTTTTTTTATGTCTCACCACAATTGATTCCACATGAGCAGAACTATGCAACTCATGACCTTGAGTTGGTAGTGGTATTCTTTGAACTGATGATGCAGAAACACTACCTTATGGGAAAACGATTCATCGTCTACTCTAACCACAATAGTCTCAAATAAAAATTTTCATAAACGGATCTGAATCAAAGGAAGTGACATTGGCTAGTATTCCTCTAGGACAATGACTTTGAGATAGTGTATAATCCTGGGATGGGAACATGGTGGAAAATTCTCTCCATAGGATATCAAGTTCACAGCTACAGAACGAGGACTCATAATAGTTGGCCCCACTTTAGATATCCTTGTTAGATAGAGATGAGGTATTTTTTCTTCAGTTGATGGTGGTATCCCCTTCACTCATACAATGAGTCATGGAGGTGCAACTTAGAGATGCCAGATGTCAGACCACATGTCCCCAGATGTCCATAGGGAATGCCCCTGATGGATATTCGAAAGGTGGGGAGCACATCATCCTTTTAATAGGATGCATCATTGAACCAATGGTGTTATTATAGTAGGATTTGATGGTGTTATATAAATCCCCTTTTGTGGTGAATCTAGGTGATATAAATATGAACAAGGCCCACAGACGTTTGTACCAGTGGCTGGGGGTGAAGACGAAAGTGGTAGAGTTTGTATTCAGATTCCTCATTTGTCAGCAAGTGAAGGATGGGAACCAGGTTTCAGTAGGTATAACACAACCCATCTGGGTACCAGAGTGTAAGTGGGATAAAATATCAATGGGCTTTGTGATGGGTTTACCACTTATGTCTAGTATACACAATACTATATCTATTATCATTGACTGACTCACCGAGTCGGCCCACTTCCTAACTACCCAAAAGTAGTGTTTAGTAGAGGGATCAAGATGCCTCTATGTGCTAGATATTTGATGGCAGGGTGAATTTTGAGTAGTTTAAAATAGATATCTTGAATTTATAGGGTTTTATCCTCCATAGATAGTCAATTCATCTAGTGCATGTTTTCTGGAAGCATGAGAATCTCCATGAGAGCTCATTGGACCAGGAGGCTGAGATTCGTCCACGATAACCCCTATTATTTGATTAGACCCTATTTTGGATTATGATGAAATAAATATCTAAATGTGGGATTAATGTAATACCTGGTAATTCTATGATTTTTTAAATGAAATGGGATTTTTAGAGACCAAGCGCTGAGACGACATGCAATTTCGCGACCTGGAGTTCCCGGATTGATCCATCAAAAAATTTTATGTTTTAAAAAATGCACATGAGTGGTTCTCGTAAAAAAATGGAATAAATCTTACACAGGTGTCTGAATCAGAAATCTGAGGGCACTCTTGCATTCAGGATGGTAGTATTATCCTTGGTGCGACTTAGTTTTAGGCGGCGCAAGACTCTAATGAGAAAACCCGATGATGGCATAATTGTAAATAAAATAATTAAGTAAAATTATTTTATTTTTTAATTTCATATAACTTACGAATGGTCACTCATATTGAAAATAAAAGAACACCATTGAAATCATGAGGGTATTATTTCCGTAGTTATAGCTTGAAGATTACTGGCATGATCCAACACTGGTTGTTTTTTTTGGCCGTAAATAAAATAACTAACAAATAGTTTTTCATTCAAAACTTTATAACTCTTAAATAGTAACTCAGAATGGAAATATGATAGAATGTTTGAGCTTATTATGAAGTGTTAACCTTGGTAAGAGCTTAACCTCGACCAGCGCGGTTCAAGGGATAATGATTATTTTAATATTTTTTATGAAAATTAAAATCATGCATGTGTGGGGTTTTGGAAACTTCTAAATGGGTTCCCGGATTGAAAATCTGTGGGAACCATTGAATTAAAAATGATTAAATTACCTCTGAATAGACCTAACCTCTTCTAAAACAGGTTTAGGGATAAAGATAATTTTTAGAATTTTATGAAAAAAATAAATTTGAATTATTTATTTAATTAAAAATAATTGTTTCACTATAATGTAGTGAAGAGCTAACTATTTCCTTCCATAAATGGAACATTGTGGTGATTCATTAACTAAAGAATAATAGATATACAATTTCATTATATAAACAATGTAACGATGTGACGACATAGCATAACATAAATGACGTGACATGTTTTTCTTACTAATGAGATAATCAATTGGATAATCAGAGATCGAATTTCTCTGATGGTGGGAGAAGGATTTCACTTCATTAGATAATGTCGTCAAATCAGAAAGTGGAGACGATGCCTTGGACAACATATCTGGTACCATATATTGATGAATGTAGACAACTTCGAACGGATCAACCCCAATAGAGAACCTTCTCCATGTATGGGTTGCTTTGATTTGAATTAATTTTCATGTTCTTCATTCTAAAACATCAAATGTGGATCAACCCATGAATAGGTTGATTCGAGAATCACTTGTTCTTGTGTGAGGGTTACTTTTCTTCCAGTTTTGCATCAGGATTAAATTAATTTGGTTGATAAAACTTCAATTCTAAACCTATCTAGGTTTAAAATCTAATGTGGAGGGTGAAAGATGCCACAAACAAGGCCCAAACACCTACGCCTAGAGCATTATTCATGGACAAATCTTCAAAATGGAAGAAAGATGGTTTTTATGCCTCATCAATGAAGGTGAAACCCCATAGAGGCTGGAGGCACATACGACGTGAAGAATGGACCACTAGAGCAGACCCGGTGGTCCACGAAAGAGGTCGTCGGTGGTGGCCCACTGCATCAGCCACGAGTAGGTGGTTGCGTGCCACAACGACATGATAGGGGAGACACCATGGATAGATTGAGCCACAACGGTGTGGTAACAGCTGCTGGCAGGGGGATGGCTTATGGAGGAGGGAAGCGAGCATCCAGTCGCATCAGGCGGAGTGGCCCACACCGCGCGGGCCACAAATCTTACTACCACATGGTACAACTACTGCCTATAGGGGGACAAATGTGGTCAACATAGACAATGAGAGAACTCTGCAATTGGATTTCCTGTTGGGCATCTGGGCTGGAGATGTTTACCCCACCTGGCAGGTTGGATTGGGGTGCGCAAAATGCGCCATTATGATACCCAGGCTGGAAATGATGTCGACCTACTTCTGCAGTATGGATGTAAAATTAACATCGGTAGGACAACCGGGTTGGACTGGGAACAAACCAGACTTCCGGTTGCTGGCCAGGCCAGATTAGACCAGGTTTCCGGACGACCCGTTGGGATGGACCCCCATCCGAACTAGGCCGGGTCCAGCAATGCCCAATGGGCCTAGCCCGATAGCTATGCCGGGTTGGGATAGCCTAGACCTGAACTGGGTCAGTCCAGGTCATTCGAACTGTTCTAGGTCATGCAGGCTCCACGATAGGGTTGATCGGGATTGTCCGACCAGGTGGATCCAACCGAGTCAGACCGAACCTCGATGCAACCAGCCCCTGTTTACTAAAATGACAATATCTCTCAAACTGGGTGACTGGATGATGAGGTCTTTATAGAGTTGGAACCCTTACATTGAGGTGGATATTTTGGAATACTATAAGGAGGCTTTCATGGATGTGGAAATATTAATAATTCCTTGAGGAAATGTTTCAATAGGAATAAAGTGTATTACGTGAGAATATCTTACAGCTCACTGAGACACGAAGACTGGTGACAAGAGACCCTATGTGGATCAGCTACGATGGACCAATGGCAGGCAGCTTTGTGTGACCCAGTTTTCCCATGGTAGATAGCGACGTTGTGTGACCTGACAGACCCATGGTACTCATTAGGATGGAGTGATTCAATATGATTTATAATGTGGGAAGTGGATCTGCATGACACGGCAGACCTACAGGGGTGAGCAGATCTATGTGACCTATCATACCCACAATAATCATCAAGGATGAGTACCACAATAGTATAAGGCTAGTGGGAAGAGGCTCTGTGTGACCTGGTATTCCCACAGTGGGGAACGACTCTATGTTACCCAATATACCAATAATACTCATTAGCGAGGAGTACCCCGAAAGTAAAAGGTGTTCAGTGTTGCGACTGATGGTCTTGGTTTCTATACTCTAGATTATTCCATCATGATCTGACTTATTGTTTAGTTAGAGAACTCTACTCAGTGTTGTACTTAGTATACATGGCATACTCTCCTCATTGGTGTACTTAGTGTACTAGGTGTACTCTCCCCAGTGGTGTACGTAATGTACTTTTCATACACTCCTTAGTGGTGTATGTGGTGTACTAGACGTACTCTCCTCAGTGGTGTACATAATGTACTCAGAGTAATCTCCTCGGTGGTAGGGTCTCGATTGGATGTACCGGGGCAGTTGTACTTTCCTTTGGGGTTTGGGCTAGTATTATAGTCCATCTGTACCTTCCTTTGTGGTTTTGGGCTAGTATTCTTGTCCCTTCGTATATTCAGTTTTTGATGTGTGTGTATTATAGGTTTAAAGTAAAATGCCTTTCCTTTTTTGGATATTCCTTCCTGATGCTAGTCGCCAGCCCCTGGAATTTAGAAGGCAGGATTTGGGTTAGTCATAGAATAGGCCCTAGAGGACGGGTTGTGACATGAGATACGGACATTTTTCTTAAAAATATTATATGTTTTATAAATTATTTTAAGGGTAAATTAATTTTTTTTAGCATCATCGATCTATAATGATTCTTTATGTTGTAACACATTAGTGTGATATCGTATTTTAGAGTGGTTGTAAACCATGTGGGATAGTGAGTCAAATGTAAACTTAGAATAAGCAGCACATAATATTATTTTTCATATATCTTCACATTTTCATTATTCTCTCTTTGGATAATTCTTATTGAATATTGACTACGTAAATTTTGTTGGTCCCTAATAATTTACTTCTCTTTTATATAATGAGTAAAATATGAGTACTTATATAAATGGTGGAATAAGATCATTAGGGGGGGTTATTTAAAATTAACATTCCCAGATTTATCCATAATTTTATTAGGGTATCATTACAAAGAAGGAATAATAGGTTTTTAATATTATGATGTTGTAAGTAATGATTTTGGATTAAATAAGAGACTTTATAGAAAAAATTGGATAATTCATGAAATAATAGACATTATTCATACTTCAAAACAATTAAATTACAAAGATGTTCCATTTTAAAAAATTATTTTTTGGAGATCATGAAAGAATAGAAATTTAGGATTCATTGATATGTGGATGGAATCATATTTAATTCCAACAACTTTTAGTAATGTGTGATATTATAAAACATGATGTGTTGAAAGTTTGAAATTTCATTGATGTGAGTGATCATGTATTTTTTCTATGAAATTGAATCAATGAGGTGTGTAATAATATCTTTATAAAATAAACAATTATAACAATATGAACCATAAATGATTAATGATATATAATAATCCTATTTCAACAAATATTTTAATATAATGAAATTAAGTAATTAGGATGTATTGAAATAAATTTATAAAATAGACTATTAGGCAATGGATGATAGTTTCTTTTACATTGGAATAGAAATATCAAATATATTATATACAATATTTTTGAGAATATATTCTTTGATTGATCATAAGTAAAACACATGATAATAGTAAAGATAATTATGAGACACATGAATGACACTCTAAATTATAACATTCATTATTCAATATTGAAATGGTAAGATATCAAGAATTATATTTTTTCATACTGTATCGGGGATATTTAATATAGAATATCATCTATTTAATGTAAATTTTATATAATTGGATAATATTTCTGATGAAATTTTAATAAAAAATATATTATAATGGAAGATTATAATTCCACAAAAAATACTTTAACATAACTAATTTATATAAATAAACCTCTCCCATATTTGTGACAGGAAACAAAGATGTTAATATGAAATTTAAATAAAAATAAATATAAAATAAAAATAATAAATATTCAAATTTATCACTCATGTATAATGTATAAATATATTATATACCAGTTTATTAAAGATAATGTCTAAAAGGTAGTGGTTCATATTTTTCTTATTTATTCAAATGATCCAATTGGTTGTTATATTTACCTTCTAAAACCCCATGATTATAAAAGAAGAAAATTATATTTTATATCGTAAAGTCCACAAAACACTGATTTGATCTTTCGTTATACACAACACTCATTCTAAATTTCATTAAATGCAACTCAGATATTTTTATTTTCGACAGTGTATTCACCACACAACACAGATCTTGAACAACTAATGACATAAATTTATGTTATAATGTATCAATTAGGTTGGTAGGTATAAATATTATAAATTAAAATAATATATATATATATAAATTACTCAATATAAAATTTTGATAAAAATTTATTAAATAATCAATCAATTTTTAGTAATGTGGTTTTAGTTTTAAAAAATATGTCTTCTTCAAAAAAGATTTTGAATCGTTTTCATGAAAAGAATATTATAATAAATATTTGGAAAATTTATAAAATGTATTTGAAAAAATGAACATGATTTTTAAATCTTAATATCAATTTTTTAGGTGAAATTTTTGGATTTTTCAAAAAACAATTAATTTTCAATGAATAGTAATTACTAATGATTTTTTGTAAAAAGTATTTCATTAATAAATTATTTAATTTTAAAGTCCCAATATGAATAAAATAAGTTTTAATGTATACTATGTATTATTTATTTATATTTAATACACTTAATATCCATTGAATCAATATTATATTGGTTTTAGTATATGTTTTTTGGGGGTTTAAACATGGGTTTTCATAAAACCATTTTGAAATGCATAATGTTTACCCACTTTAATTAATTAAAATAATAAAAATTGTATAATTTTTAAATTAAATTTATAGATAATATATCAAAAAATATTAATTTTTTTTTTCATACAATGATTATTATTAGTAATTTATTGAATATAGAATCATTGTTTCCAAAAAAAATACTATTCATAAAAACCTATTGTCTAGTTATGTCTTTGAGATTAATATTAAATTAATTATTTCAGTTTTTAGAAAAGTGTTTGTACAAATGGATTCCATATATATAATTATAATAACTTATAATTAATAAAATGGGAAGCTTAGTTTTTTTCCGATGTGATTAGTGAATACTGTTAAAATTAATTATAATGATTAAGGCAAAAACGATTTTACCAATAGATTAAACATTATTTTTAATGGGAAAATTGACCTTGAAACTTTCCAAAAATCCATTTTATAGATATATTTCGATACTTTTGAACTCATTATATATTTTATTGAGTTTTTTGTACACAATTGCATTAACGTGACCAATAATATAAGTTATGTAAAGAAAAAGACGAAAATGAACCATTTTCATTTTAATTTATATAAAGATATAGAAATAGGAAAACAACATATGTTAAATTAGATATATCACTCTGAAATTTAAATTAGTTTTTCTTATAATACTATTTTTTATTTATTTTTTAGACATCGAATGATTACTTAAAATTCTTATAAATTTCAAACATAGTAATTATTTAGTTAACAATTAAGTAAAATAAATGATATTAAAATATATAAATGTTAATTAAACTTAAGGAATTATATACTTAGATTAAGTTTTTAGATAATATATATAATTTTACGTAGTTTTGAACATCATATATTTAAATTCCATCTTTTTATCGATATTTTCTATATTTAAATTAAATAAATAACATTAAAATTGACATTAATGTTATTTTATAATAAATTATATTTTATTAAATGATTTAAAATTATAAAGAATCATATTTTCTTCCAAGTTATTTTTAATTATTAATAATTATAAAATATAGTCTATTAATTGACCAATTAATCTTATAAAATTATCAATTTTACACCCAAATAGTAAAAACGTTGATGAAACGATTAGGGTTAAAGCCGATTTTTTTTTTCACATTACATGCACTTCTTTTAATTTTAATTTCCAAAATGCATAGGATTTTTTATTTTATTTTATATTTAAAATAATTGTTTAATGTTTTTATAATAAATATAACTTTAATTTAATATTAATGCATACATTACTTAGGTTACAAAACTAGGTACTTTAATGAAAAATAAAAATAAAAAAAATAAGAAAAAATTGGAGTTGAGTAACAAAATGTTTAAAAATTGTATTTATTTTATATGGAAGACTTGGAAAAAATAATCCCTACCCTCCAACAATATCAAATTTTGGAGTGGAATGAGGTATGGGAGACCAACCAATAGTAAATAATTTCGAGTATTTACAAGAATTCCACTCCACTTTAACTATAAAAGGAAACTAACTCCCCTAACTTATTCACACCTCTCAAGAAATAAAGATCATCCAAAATATCTCCAAATAAATTCAAAATTTCCATTATATAATCTTAAAATGATCTTTTTTTAATAAATAAAACCAATTAAGGCCTTCTATTCAAACCAAAATAAGATAGCTAAAGAAGAGGTAATGCTCATCAATGAGTGTTTGTGTTTTATTTCTTCCAAAAACCAATTCAATTTTTCTATATATAAAATATATAATAACCACCATATCATATATATATATATATACTGATATGTTTTTATTATAATGGTACAACATACAACCACACACACTTCCAATAAAGGGGTTACAAAATCATCGTCTTTGTGTATAGCAGACTACCGCCTCAGGAACCGATGTCATTCGGGTTTCCATTACAACATTTCAAGGCTAAGAATAATGATGGATGTATTTTCTATATATTATGTATATGAAATATATTATGTTATTATGATTATTTAATTTTTATATCACACTTAAATTAGGGATTTCCATTTTGTGGGAGTATGATATGTTTGTTAGTTTGTATGACAGAATATCGCCTCACGAAGCTATAAGATTCTTTCAAATTATATATGGATTATATTAAAGATGTTTTTAATAAAAAGTTTTTATATATATGTGAAATAAAAAAATATTATATAATTATAATATTACATTCACTTTTCTTTCTTTTACACCAACAATAAAAAAATGTCATTCATTATATATACGACCTACCGTCCCACTAACGGTGTATTTAATTTCCTATCACTAAATATTATGGATTAGAATAAATTATTATATATGGAATATATAGGATATTATATAATTATCTAAATTATTTAGATCATTTATACATTATCTATTTTTTAATAAAAAATAATAAAAAGTCAAAATACATTTGAAAAACAAAGTGGTTATTACATAAAACAAAACTTTAAAATGTTATTGTTGTAAATATGTAATAAACAGTCATAAAAAAATAATAAATTATATTAAAAATATTAATACATTTTTTTATAATTTAAAAAAATTTTCAAAAAAATTATATAAGAGTCAAAATCATGTTCTTATAAAAATAAAAACGAGCTAATGATTTATTCTCAATTTACATTTATTTTTATGAGATTTATGCCCTTTTCAATACTAATTTTTTTGGTGTATATACTACCCATGAATGAATTTTATGATTATTATACATAAATTTATGTGGATTTAAATATCAATGTTAGATTCTAACTTTCATGGGTTTTATTATTTCCATGTTACATAAGTGGTAAGGGTCTTTATCTCGTGTTCCTTTAATTGAGGAATTTTTTGATGTTATGTACATATATTATTTAATATAGTGTATATAAATCCAATTTTAAATTTTTATATCATGAATTTATCTATTATAATTATATATATAAAGTTTAATTTAATCTCAATATTTCATTAGGATTATGATTCATTTGTTTCCCCATTGATATGTGAATTTTACATTAAAAATATCATCATTTAAGGGGTTTCCTCAAACTATCTATGTTTTCCAACACCATTATTAAAATCTGATATTTATTAATAATTTTATAGGGTTTAAAAAGATTTATAAATTTATTTTTATTTATCTTCATTTTATTTTAATGGTTTTAAAAATGGAATCTCATTTATTGTTTTATATGGAACGTTACGAAAAATGACAAAATGAGATGTTCTATTCTTAACATACATGATGATAATGATTTTTATGCCACTATGAATATTATTTTATTTATAGATTACATTTCTAGAATACATGTTTTCTAAAATGAATAAACATAATACCCATTTTCCCATAATTTGGTATCTAAAATGGGTTTTCAAGGAATATGGGGTTTCAATACTAGAAATGGGTTTTTAAATGAAAGTGGTATTTGTTTTTTCTGAAATTTTTTCCATATGGGTTTAAAAGATTTTTTCAAAGAGTTTTATGATGAATTTATTATATTAATGATATGTTACTTGATTATTAAATTAAATTGAATATCCTTGTATATTTTATATGACGGGTTGGGCCCCATTATAGCTCTAGGGTGAGCACAAAAATGCATACGCAAAGGGTTGAGACCCATATTGCTTAGAAAAAACAGGTGAGACTAATATATCATATACGATGGGTGATCCCCATTATAGATCATCATTACATTGGGTAATTATTATAGCCTCTATATAATTATACTAGAAGTCTGCCATATTTTTATACTAATTGAACGTTCTTTATCAGGGTTCAGTAAGGATTTTGCAAGGGTTCTCTGAGATGAAGTTCCAGGATAAAAACTTGTAATATTTATGCGTTTTATGGAATTATGATGTTACATTTCATCAAGATTGATTTAAATTTGTAAATTATTATTTACACTTAAGAATTATCTTTTGTTAATTATTTATTTCATGTTTTAATATTTGATGATCTTGTTATTTAAGGGTATAAATATTTATATTTTATACTCACACACTTTTATTATATCATCATACCCATATGCTCTACTTACTCTCACTAATGAAATTCAAGTATCAATGCATAAATTTACCATTAATATGAATTTAATCACAAATCTAATATGTTTCAATTTACATAGTTTTTAAATAATGAGGTTTAATGAGTTATGTATATTTTTTATTTCATATGAATCATGATGATGTCGTAATGTGAAAACAAAATTCTATATTTGTTGGGAGAAATGACCATTTAAATTCCTGATTTTTTTTATATATTTGTTTGTCTAGAAATTATAAAACTCTTAAATTAAAAGTTATTTGAGGTTATATGTGATCCAATTATCATTTTGATGTTTTTTGTTTTAGATGAAAAACAGTTAGGTCATAATTATCGAAATCAAAATAAGAAATGTAAGGTTTAGGATTTCAGCACGAATTTTGGGAGAATGGGACCTAGGATACTACAGGTGGTGTCAAAGGTCAATTTATGTAACTTTCGAGATTATGATGTTTTCATGTGAGGTTATATTAAGAGTTGTGCCGACCATCAATGTTCTATAAGTTTAAGTATGGTCATATTCGAAGTCTTATACCCATTGTTTTATTGTTTTAAGTAGTAACAATTTTGTTGTTATTAATGACAATTTTGGAGTAATTTTATTGGGATGATGTATTTGTAACCCTAGGATAAACATGAAAATTTTTAGGGGGGAATTATTATTAAGGATAAAATAATAAAAAAAGGTAAAACCAATATGTTTTATGCCAACTAGTCACATCTGTCTAGGAAGTGGGGACTAAACCCATGACCGAAGGATGATAAGGGATTCACACAAACCACTGGCCCGTATGATTTCATGGTTATTATGAAATTTTTATAGGTTAATATAATGTTTTTTAAAAAAATATGGGATTTAATTTATGGAATAAATTTTGATTTATCCTTGTATAATATATGATCAAATCCTTATAAGCCATGGGTTTTAAATGTAGTCAAGAAATATTTGAAGAAATTTTATGGTAGTTATTTATGGGATGATTTGGTTTCAATTTTTTGTATAATAATCAAATTAAAAACATTAATTTGTAATATAAATGTTTATTAATATTTATAATTATATTACTATGAGAGAACCATTTTTGTTTTTGTTAATGTTTAAATAAAAGAAGAATATGTCAGTATCCTATTAATGGTAATGCGGAAGTTAAATTTTGATTTTTGTGCTTAAAGAATAAAAAATTGATCCTAAATAAACATCATGTGGATCAATAGAAGATATTTTGGAGGAATTTGATCAAAGGATGGAATTTTATTGATCATCGTAGTGTATTTCCATGTTATCTTTGTCTAGATAGTAAGAGAATTCCTCAACTCTAGGAAAAGGATCTTAAAACAATTTAATCATTTTTCCATCATCTTTGATTATATAGATTATATTATTCATAAATCCTTGTTTATGGTTTTGGTTTTGTTAAAATTCACTTTATCATTAACTTTGTATTGATTGCTGGCCCCGATCACTCTTTATCCTTATTTAGGATTTATATTTTTCTTCCATGTTCAAATATTCAATTTCCACATATTTTCTATTATTTGGAAACCCTTTATGAGTTATTCTATATGACTTCCCCCCTTAACATTGTCTCTTAAAGAGAGTATTTTTTTATAAAACCTTTTTACTATGAGTGTTTACAATAATTTTTTTCCAATTGTCCAACATTTGATTACTGAGTTAATGATCAAATTGTGAGGGTGCAATTTATTAACGGGGAAGGATAAAAAACACCACAATATTTTAAAATAATAAAATTATATTTGATAGTCTAAAGGGAATTCAGCACAAATTTTATATTTCATTGCACACAATAATAAGATTATCTTGAGTTAAAAAAACCCCGATATAACTATGTTCAATAATGTATTCAAAATGAAACATCGAACATAAACAACCCATGATATATAGAAGAAAGGTTATGGGAGAGCCCTTATTATTAAGGAAAAGGAAAGACAAAGAGATATGGACGAGGTCATACATGCAATCATTCCCTCGTTCCAATCATAACTAGAGGAAACTCAAATGTCAAAGTCACATTCATAATCACTATACACCCATGATATATATTATTGTTATAACCTACACATTTATTTTATAGTAAGGAATATAATCATTTACATCATGATATATATATATATATATATATATATATATATATATATATATTTCTTACTCAAAATGAATTATTGTTAAATTTTTAATAAATAATCAATAACATTTTATTAAGGAAGGTTTATTCTTCAAAAAATATATTTTCATCCCAAATGATTTTCAATGATATTCATGAAAAGAATATTATATATTTTTTAAATATTTATAATTTTTTTGATAAATTGAACTTAATTTTTGGAATCATAATAACAATATTTAATTCGAATGATGTTTATTGTTTATTTGTAAAATATTTATTTTTCTATGAATAGTAAAATATACCGACTTTTTGAAAAAGAAATCTCATTTCAATAAATTAAAAAATTTAAAATAACCAATATGTTTTGAGCATGTTTCCACTTAAAATATTTATTTTTTAGTTATATTCATTCCACTTAATTAAATTTGAATCAAATTTATATTTTTTTTAGTATCTATTTTTTTGGGTTAAAATACTAGTTTTCCTAAAAACAGTATTGCAATGAAAGATGTTTCTCCATATAAATCATTAAAATAATACATAATGGGAAATTTTTTAAAAGGAATTTTTGTATTATATATATATGAATATTAATTAAATTATATAAAATTACTATTATTAGTCATTAAAATAATATACATTCTTTATTTTCTTAAAAAAATATTCTTAAAAACCTATCGTCTCTCCGTGCTTGTGAGATTAATATTAATTTAAAATTTTCAAATTTAGTAAATTTAAATTGGAAAAAAATTATTTAATATTTAGAATTAGTATAATATATAATTTATAATATGGTAAATATAATTTTTGACAAAAACTGATATATTGAAAAGGTTAAATTTAATTACAGATATTAATGTAAAAATGATTTTACCAAGGGATTAAACTTTAGTCTTAAGAGGAAATGACTTATAAACTTGTAAAAAACCCATTTTCTAGAAATATTCTCACCCTTATAAACTTATTTAAATTTATATGAGATTTTGGTAAAATATTTCATGAATGTGACCCATATAGTATGCCAAGTAAATAAAAATACAAAAGGAACCCATTTTTCTTTCTAATTTATATAAATCCGTGGGAAAGGGAAAAAATTGCGAGGTTTTATATATACTTTTAAAATATAAATTATTTTTTATCATTATAATTTAACTTTAATTTTTACATATGAAATTTTTACGTCAAATGCTTATGAAATTATAGCATAGTAAATGTTCAGTTAACTATTAACTAAAATAAATGAAACTAAAAATATATAAAATAAAATATATTTAATGTATTATTGAATTACAATAATTTTTTATATGAATATATCATGTTATAAAATATTAAACATCATATATTAATATTAATTCCTTTTTCAGATTTATTTATTTCAAATTAAATATATAATGTTAAAATTGACAATAATGTATAGTAAAATAAATGACATTTTATTAAGGGAATTAAAATTATAAAAAATAATATACCATAAAAAGTGTTTTTAAGTGTAAATTAATGTAAAATATGGTTCATTTGTGGTGGAATACTTTATTTAAAATGAACATGTTGACCCCTAAACATTAAAAACATGGTAAGTATGGTTAGGGTTAAAGTAGTGTTCTTGTGTGTCAAATGATATTCTATTAAAATTTATTATCAATAACTATTTATTTTTTAATATATTTAGTATTTATATTCAGTGGTTCTATTTTATATAATAATTATTAATTTAATTTACTCTTAATGTACAAATTATTTAGGGTAGAAACCTTGTTACCTTAATGAAAACCCAAGAAGGAAAAAATAATTAAACATAGGATTTAAGGAACATAAATTTTAAAATTGAACTTATTTTTCTAGATAATTTTATAAAACAAATAATAATTATCCTGCATTATTATTCAATTTTTTAGTCACATTATGTAATTAAGACTTCTTAATAGTAAATACTATTGAGTATTTAAAAGAATGTCACTCCTCCTCAACTATAAAAGAGATCGAACTCCCCTAACCTCTTCACACTTCTTAATTTATCTAGAATATAAAAAGTATACCAAAATAACTTCCCAACATCACTACTCCAATACTAAAATACACAATTTGGGAATAAAGAAACCTAATTGAGGCCTCTGGTTAAAAAAACGAGTTACCTGAATAAGAGTTAACTTTCATCATTGAACATTTTTTTTATTTTTTCTTCAAACCCTTAAATTATTTTATATATTTCTTATATAAAAATTTAAGTATTATTTATATATATATTTTTTATTATAATATTAAGACTAAAAATCACAAACACATTCATAAAATGGTTTATGAAATCATTATCTTTGTGTACGGAGAATTACCTCATTGTGAGCATATGTTTTTTTTCTTCAGTACAACCTTTCAAGATTAAGATTAAATATGGAAAAAATATTTATATATGGTATATATAAAATATTAAATTTTATTATGATTCTTTAATTTTAATATCACACATAACATCATGCATTACATTTTTTTGTATTACAATAACTTCGTTTTTGTGTATGACGGATTATCGCGTCATGAAACGATGTGAATTTTTAATTATATATATGGAATGAATTAAATAGTGTTTGATAAATATTTATTTCTATATGAAATAAATATTAATATGGAATTATAATATATCATTAAATTTTCTTTCCTTCAAATCGATAAGAAAATGAAAATGGTGTTCATCTGTACATACATAATATCCTCTCCGTGAATAGTCCATTACATTTCCTATCACTATATTTTATAGATTACTATAAAAACATATATAATGAATAAATATGATAAAAATATCTTTTTTTAAAATTTTGAGAATAATTAATCCTGATCTAATTACGGTCATAATGGATAATAAGTCAAAACTTGTATGAAAAAAGTGTTTATTACCCGAAACATAACATTAACATGAAATTATTATTAAAAGGGTAATAAAAGGTTATAATAAAATCATATATGATATTAATAATATTAATTTTGGATGTTATAATTTTAATAAATTTTCTAACTGTTATATAGTATGTAAAATAACATTCAACAAAAACGAAGCACACGATAAGGGTTTTCTCTAATCTCACTTTTATTTCTTTGAGACACATGCCGCATTCACCAATTAATTTTATTTTGCGCTGTATATACTACCTATGAATTTATCATATGATTTATATAATTAAATTTATATGTATTTACACATCCATTTAATTATATCTATTTCATGGGGTTCTGAGTTTCAACATTACTGAAGTGGTAAGGGATTTCATCTAATTTTTTTTTCATTGAGGCGTTTATTTGATGTTAAGCCCCAATATTATTTTATAAGTTGTATATAGATCCCCTTACAAACATTATATCATGAATTTATATATTATAATGATATTTAACATTTTTTTAATGTTAACATATACTAGGGAATATGATTCAAGTGTTTCCCCAGTGAAAATGGACATTTCTTTTCAAAAAATCACCTTCTAATGCTCTTCACTCAAACTCTCATTATATTAAATGTACATATTTTAAATATTATATTTAAGAATGATTTAAAATAAATATAATAGATTTATTAGTTACATATTATTTCACATTCCCTTATTTCAATGGTTTTAAAAAATTAATCATTTTATTTGTTTTATATGGAATGTTTGATAAATGAAAAAAGGGGTGTTCTATTTTTAACATACACGATGAAATTGAATTTTCAATCAGAATAAATATTATTTTATTTTTATCTTATATTTGAAGATTAAAATCTTGCTAAAATGAAAAACTAGCTTTCCCTTTTGGGTTATTTTTTTTATTGAATACGGTTTTTCAAATAAAATGGTGTTTTGTTAATGGAAATGGGGTTTTTAATGAAAATGGTTTTTTTTCTAAAGGTTTTTTTCATTTATAGTTAATATTGTTTTTATAGGTTTTTATGATGAATTTTTTGTATTCATGAAAAGGTACATGATAATTATATGAAATGTGTGACCCTGATACAAATTATTTAAAGGTTTAAGATCTATTATTGCTCCCAGGTGAATCTGATATAGATTATACAAAGGGTTGACCCCCATTATTGCTCAAGGGTGAGCCCCAGATAGGCTATATAAAAAGTTATACACATTATAGACCCATATAAATTGGGTAATTATTATATTATCCAGATAATTATATTAGATTTTGGTTTTATGGTTATTCCAATTAAAAGGGGTTTGTAAGTGTTTTGTAGGGGTTCTATAAGGGTTTTATGAGGTGATGCTGGAAGATACTAATATGTTCTATCTATTCTTTCTGTGGGTTTATGTTATTTCAAATGATCAAGATTAACATAACATGGAACATGATTAATGATTCTTATGAATTTTTTTTGTTAATACCCCGTACCATGTTTTTATATTTGATGATCAATGTATTGATTTTTATGAATATTCATATGTTATACACTTACACATTGATTATGTAATCATAACCTTATGATCTTTTTATTATCACTAATGAAATACAATTTTAATTATAACTTTTACCCTTACTGAGTATTTTATCTCACCCTTATTATGTTTTCATTTCCATGGGTCATAAAAATGATACTGGATTAGTTATCTCATGAAGTGATTTCATATAGACGTCAGTGATGTTTTAATGTGAAAAGGAAAATATGGTTTCTATGGTAGAAATTCAAATTTAAAATCATTTGAATTGTTTATGATTGAGTTTTTACTAACTATATAATACTATAAACCTAAATTTTATATTATTTTTTAAGTGATATAATTTTTAGTTTTTATGTTCCTTGGTTTAGATAAAATAAAATTGGGTCACAATTATCAACATCACAACTGAAAATGTAATGTTTACAATTTCAACACAAGACCCAGGAGTAGAGGTCCTCAGATATTATATACTTAATCATTGATTATTTTGTCTTTTTATAATAATTACTTGATCATCATATTTAATTTTATTCATTCATATTATAGAGTAATGAAATATCATCTCCCCATATTGTTTATAGTAATGAAAATATCACATAATATTGGCTTTGTGAATCATTCCTTTAAATTTTATATCAATAAGATAGAAATTGAATATTTAAATCCTAAGAAATAATGAAATGATATATTTGAAATTAGATCAAGTGGTTTTTAGATTTATTTAATCATTTATAAATAAATGTAAAAAATATAGTTACAAAATTATCATTTTCATGAGTTAGATATTTTCTTGATTTTATAATTGAAATGTTTAATTATTAATAATCTTTTCTGTAACTATTACTTTGTAACTATGACTAACTGAAATTAGATTGTAAATTAGGACACTACTATAGAAATAAAATTTATCATTTTTTTAAAATATTTCTTAGTTACTGAAAAATTGGTATCATTTCTGACAATAAATTATATACTCACTTTTCAGCACCTTTTATTATCATAAATAAAGGACATGTATTTATTAGTGATATATTTTTAACTATATTTTAGTTCTACAATAGACTTTTAGTTTTATAGTACACAATCCAAATAAATAATAAAATAAAAAACCAGTATTTATATTATTAAATCAGACACACATATTAGTTCAAATATTAATAATATCTTATTAAATATATATTCTTTAATTAATAAGTGTGATTACTTACAGTTTAAGATATTCAGAAAATAATTAAAATAATAATTCTTAAGTTAAATATTAATTCCAAAATATTCCAATAAAAAAATAATATATATAAGTGAATGAATATAAATATTATTTATGAAGCATAGTGTTGACTCATCAACATTTCATAGAATTTGTCTAAAACAAAGAAACATACTATTTTTCATTGACAAATTAATAATAATCTATAATAATTTTAAAAGAAATAATATTTTTCAAAATATAGAAAAATATTTTATCTAAAAAATTTATTTATTGAAAAACAATAGTTTATATTAATGTGAAGTATATTTCAATATGTCACTAATTAGTCAATAATTCTTTTTTCAAAATATTTCAAAACATAAAAAGCTCATTATATATTATTTCATCATTTTATGTGTGATTATAATGATTAAAAGAGAGATAAATTCACATGGGATTATTTTGGGTACATTTAACTAATTTACCATAGTTTCCCCTGATTCGAGCACCCAAGTTGATTAAAAACAAGGATTAAAAGTTGTTAGCAATTTTCCTAGGTTGGAAACTATTTCACAGAAACCAAAAACACTCTTTATGAATATCTTCACCCAATAATCCAACCATCATTTTCTAATAAATAATCATATATCGCCTACACCATTAATTTTTGAGACATGTTCTCATGTATATTAATCGAAATAATCTTGAACAATGAATGGGATAACAAAAAATAAAATAGTAGAAAAGACTAACTATAACATTCCAATCAAAAATAGAAAAATATTCATGTAAAACTAATGATCTAAAAATGAAATAGGATGTGATAAGAGACTTAATATGTTATACATAATCTTCATAAACATTTCTTAAGATGACCCAAAAAAAGGAATAAAATAATATTCCACCAATCTCCATGTGACATGAGGGAAAACGCCACAATGTCACCTCTACCGTCCAAGATATAGCTATCATGAACATCAATTCCCACTATGAATTTGTTTTATTATACCTATAATAGTATAAAAAAGTTTACATATAGTCAATGGGTTTATATAGGGTTTCATCATAAAAGTAAAATATTATCCCACTATGTTTTCTATGAACATCCTTTTCTAGAAAAATCCATGCATACTAGTTTGAAAGTAATTATATGAAAATAATTATTGGATAATTTTTAAATAATGAATGAATGATATTCCTATAATTTTTATATGGTAAATATGTAATTAATATCCATAAGATGAAAAATTTCTCAAAACATGAAAAATATTCTCCCAAATTCTGATAGGGAAATGTCATCCAAATATCCTAATCATTTAGATAATAAACCATTATATTCCTCCTATTATCAAAATTATGGTCATTAAAAACAATTATAATTCACTTGATAGGGAAACACACTCAATGTGTGTAAAAAATCCTCTATAAAGGATGTTCATAGGGTCCCCACTGAATAAATCGGGGTCTCCAATGATATTTTACCACTTTAATCAGCAATCATTCAAGTGCATCACATCCAAAATTTTATAATCATCATTTTATTTCAAATAGAAATTCTGTAAAATCAATTTAAGACATTTATGGTAAATATGTGAAAGCAAAATAACTATTTACATAAAAATTTGTCCAAAATTCATAGATTTTATATTTTAAAACAAGAGGATTATGTATTTTTCATAGGATATAATAATTTTTTTTAAAAAACTAATTTTTATGGAATCATATACCATTAATAGATTTAATCCATTATACATGGGGTGATCCCAAAATATAAAACAGTGATGTATCCATAGAAAAAACTGAAAATATCAAAATAATACTCACTAAAATTATCAAATATGAACACAAGGCTTTCATGAACATAGAGATAGATGATAATAAATGACATAATGATAATATAACTAATTAAGGTTGAATAAAACAATTACCATGTGTTTATGAAATATTAAAACAAGTCAATATCAAACTTTAAATCAAACACCAAGGAGGGTATAAATTATTTATCCTGCAAGAGGAGCCTATGTCTTGAGATAGAGATTAATGATGGATTTGGGGTAATAATATATATTTGAATAGTTTGATAATTTAACATTTTAAAGAACTAACTTGACTAAAATTTTCATTCAAAAAATTATTTAATCATGAAATAACCATGTGGATTGATCTGTGTCCCTTGGTGTAAGTTCCACAATTTTGGTTACATATTTATCATTAAAAATTCATTTAATATGAACCTAATACAATAAATTGAATTCTTTCACATTGGTTGTGTCACACAGTTTCCTATAAACTTTTTAAAACTGTTTCACACCAAATTTCATGTCACGCCCCCCTCCCACCAATGATGCCCCTCTTGAGCTGGCAATGATGAAAGAGAGATAATGACCCCCGAGTCCCACCTCCAGTAGGCACCGGAGTGTCGACTAGCACCAAGGGTATGAGTTTTCACAAACATGGGAGGCATTACCCTTTTTATTATTTAAGATTGGGAAATAGGATGAATCAAACATCAAAAGAAAAAGGAACAAGTAAATGAAAATAAACACAAAACCAAACCCATTTTCATGTTTTATACAATAATGAAACAAAAGTAAAAGTACATAAAATATCCAAAGTACTGTACCAAAAAGTAAAGGAAAACAACAACAGAAAACATCAGCAACTCCCCCTACCTGACTAGTAAGGTCCCACACAATCCCTGTAGTCCTCCTGAAAACCTGAAAGCAAACGTAGGATGAGCATACAAGTATACTCATTAGGGAAACCTAAAGCTCTCATCCACAAGTGGGGAGACATCCTAATGCCCTGTTAGAAAACAGAAGAACCAAAACCTAGCAAGGAATCTATCCACCCAGCCTCACCAGTCAAACTCACCAAGTAACCCAAGTCAATAGAGTATAGTAGTAATGTTATCAAAGTATGGGTACCCCGCACCACCTTCCCACTGGATACTGCTCATGCCCTCATGCCTAACACTCTGATGCTTCCCCCTCTTCCTGAGCTAGTTCCAAAACTTGGCCATACAAATCTCGAGCTAGTGCCGCAACCTAGCCATACGAAGCTCATAGTAACCTGCCGGCACACAATCCTCAAGCATCTTAAATCACATCCCGTCAGCACACAATCCTTGGCCATAACCACATCTCATCCTGAAGACACATGGGAACCACATCACATATCATCGAAAAGACACTTGGGAACCACATCACATTTCATCCCGAAGACTCTTGAGAAACATCTGTCATAACCTACTCAAAGGATCTTGGGCTATATAACCTGGAAGAGGGAGTACAGGGAAGAACAGTAACCAGCCACCCTTTAGATGTTTGAGAATCTCACCCTCCCATCCCACGGGTGTTCGGCATGTAGTGCTTAACATGGGTGGGGTGCGTAAAGAAACATAAAAAGTACAGATTTATATAAGTATAACAACCACTCATCCCATCCTAAGGCTTCTACACAAAGATCTGAGCACGTGCCTTGGAACTGCTACTTCGAGAGTATTCCCACAACAGTCAATCCCAAAACCCCATTTAATGTTTTCATGTTTCAACAGCTTTAGTTATTAGTTTCTTAACTACCGGGAAACTATCAACAACCAAAATGAATCAAGCATTCATAAAACATATCCCTACCATCCACAAATCAAGTTAGGAAAACACAAGCAACACAAACAAGTCCCTTCTTATTAACCAACCAACCCCATTGATTATTATTCCCATTCCATTACCATTCCCCACCATTCATTAACTCTTCTACTTTTATTTATTATTCACAACCCATAGTTCGTTCACATTCAAACCCATACCTGCAGCCCCGCTGCCAACCACCATAACCAAAATCACACCGAAACTCATAAATCATCATCCATTTGATACCATTTATCATAGCCCCACTACCCATCACCAACATAACATTCACACCAACCCACAACCAAGCCAACCGCAGCCCCGCTGCTCACCTGATCCACAAAAACCCAAAAAACACCCCCTTTACATTAATAAACCCTAACCAACACCCACATGTTTATTATTTCAGTTTTTTCAACCAAGGTGATAACACAAGGGTTCTAGGTATTTAATCAGACGACTTTACATGATTAACCAATTTCCACATTCAATAAAATTTCCATCCATAAGAAAATCCAGAAGGAGAGGGAAACATTTAATTGCGTAAGCAAAGGCCCCCAACGACAATGATTTTCAGTAGGCAGAAGCCCATTCAATTCACAACATAATATCATAGGATATAAAAAAATGTAACTACATTCACAAAATTCCCAGCCCCATTATATAATCCAGTTATTATCTTTATTAAACCGGTTCAAATGTGTTTCACGTAAACAAGAGGACACCCACCCCGCATGATCCACAATTTAGAGAGATGAAGGTAAGATCCCTACCTCAAAAAGTTCTGATGTCATTCTACGAACACGACCACCACGATCACAAGGCTTCTCCCAGAAGGACTGCACCCACCAAGGACATCGCGACACCATAAGATCAACAATACATGAAAATCCCTCAACCTGGAGATCACATTCCGTAGCATGAAAAAAATGGGAGAAGTAGGATTAGAAAGAGAATACAAGAACAGTGGTATAACATACCTTTTTAGAGTCGTTCGTCAAAGACCGTCGTTCCCTCCAATTATCAGCGGTCTCCTCAGTTGGAAACTGTGGAGGGGAAGTAGAAGAAGAGGGAACAAAACATGGTGTATGATGTTCTCCTCGCTGGTACGATCCCGCAGTCACTGACGGATCGACGATTGAAGTCCGGATCAAGAAGTTAGGAGGAAGGCCTCTGGGTCATCCAGGAGCGTCGCCATGCAGAGAAGAAGAGGGGTCTGTAAATAACACGTGACCCTCTATTATATAGGCAATGAAAAGTTAAAATGGTACGCAACGTGTATTAATGAATACAAGACGTGACCGTGCAATTGTTACATAGTTTGACTAGTCAACACACGACACGTCACGCGGTTTCCATGTGTTTAATGATAATAATAACTTCAATTAATAATAGGTCTTTTATTGACCCGAGACATGAGTCATAAAAAGGTATTCATCATTGGTCTTAAAATGGCCTTCATAATTTCTGGGTTGCAACGTCACAGATGGTTCACCAATCCGATACCGTTTGTGGGAGATACGTTGGATAAAAGATCCTATAATAATAATGATATTATTATTATTGGGCATATCATAGACCCGAGCCACAAACCATAATTTAATATCCAAAATTAGACTTGAATCGACTGTATTAATGACAGGATCACATCGCCACTGACGAGAAGTCAATCAGACGTCACACACGGGAGTTCTGGCGGGTCGAAGATTTAATAATAATATTAAATCTATTAATTCACCAGCGTTTCGGGTACCTGATTCGAAAACCCAAAAAATACATCCAATATTGGACTCATAATTTCTGTCTTGAAGTCAGGGTCGCACTGCCGCTGATGGTTAGTAAAACCGAGGTCGCACGAAGAAGTTACAGTCGAAAAAATGTTTTATCGACAAAAACAATAACATGATTATTATATTATTATTTTTAATTGATTTATTTCCAAATACCCAAAGCCACGCACCACCGTCTCTCCAATTTGGTGTGCATCACTCCCTTTCACCTTAATTGATTTCCATTTCTTTTCTTTTATTACTCCCCCATTTAATTCTCACACTCTCTCTCTAATCTAACTCTTTCTTCCATGATTCTCGCCCACTCCACCAAAAGTGGCGCCTCCCCTTTACTTTACACCATGTGGAATGCCCCAAACCTCCATTCTCACTTCAATGTCATTATTAATAAAATTAATATTAATAACATCCATTATTAATGTTCTAATTTAATCCCATTAAATTAGATTACCATAATTATTCTCATATTAAACTAAAACCATTCCATTTAATTAATCACCCACTAAAAGCCACCATTACCATTATTATTTAATATAATAGTAATAAATCCTCTTTCAATTTCATAAACGGGTCACCATAATCATTAATAATAATTATTATTATTGATGCCCATTATTATCTTATAATTACTCCCTCTCTCCAATCACATGATATTCACGCATGGGTTGGGAACCCCTTTCATGCGTCTCTTCATGTTATTATTGTTTTAACAAATTATTATATAATAATACTCTTTTAATGTTATTTATATAATTCCAACATTAATTGTGGAGAACCGCACAACGCTTCCTATACAAGGTCACGCCCATACGCCCCATACATTTCATTCCTTTTTAAATGTATTACATGCACCACATTTATTATATGCCCATTACACACATAATTTATTATTTATTAAAAATTTAAATAAATCAAAAAGAAACCATGAACCTCCCCTCATTGAATTAAATACATTCAATTTTATTTTTATTTATTTCCCAATGATTAAATTAAAACCATTTAATCTAATTAACACCAAATATTTTCATGCCACCCTTATCAATTATTATTATCAAAAATTATTATAACACACGTCGTGTTTGACCACATCAAATTTTCACAAAGTAATGGACTAGAGAGGTCCAAGAAATTACATCAGATACCTCAAAAAACATTCTCGTCCTCGAGAATTAAAACCAACCCATAAAAAAAGGGAAAGGTCCAAGAAACCACCCCACAAGATACCTCTCAGGGATCTATTCATAACAGGAATCTAACCACTATCCTAATTATATGAGTCCGGGAATTCCTTCCCCCATGTCGAGATATTGTCTTCTTTAGGCGGAAATGACTCTCCTGCACAGGTTTAATCGCATCCACATTAATGCATCTTGATTAGGGATTAGGTCCTCCCACCCCCATAATTTAGGATTTGTCATACACACACTTCCCCCAACACTGCACAAAAAAAGCAACACACTTCCCCAACACATGGATTAGGGAATTCCTTCTCCCATGTCAAGATACTATCCGCTTTGGGCGGCACTGACTCGCCCGCACGGGTTTAATCGCATCCACATTAATGCGTCTAGATTAGGGATCAGGTCCTCCACTCCCCACATGTTAGGACTCTTCACACACATTTAAAGGAAAGAGGGAAACAACTCAGCATTATAGACTCATGAAAAACAAGGTCCAGGCTCAAAGAATGGGAAAGAATGTGTTTCAAAAAAAGAGTGTGATGCTCCTGAATTTAAACAAAACATAAACGAGAGCATTTAAGTAAAACCAAAAACATCTCCCTTGATCTCTGGCCTTGCTCGGGTTTCCGATTCTGTTGCGTGCAACTGTCCGCATCCCACTCCTCTTCCTCTCTATTGATGTCCAGGTGCCATAGCTGTTCGGTAAACAAGGAACACCTAAGCCCAAGTAGAAAGGAAATTTCCTCAAGTTTTCATTTTATCACTTTATTTCAATTTCTTTCCCAAAACACCCAAATCAAGTAAAACACAAACATGATGATGCATGTACCTTCCCTAGAGTCTCTACCCTGCAATCAATGTAGTCTCACTTGGTCATTCGGTAGGCTCAGAGTCCTTGCATCGGATCAAGGGGGGCCCTAAAATACTGTGTCCTATCCGGTCTTCCCTGGCCTATGTCATACACCAAGATCACCTAACACTGTTTCCCTACCATCCCATGCAATACTCACTATTCATAACTCTAGAATCCATCCTATCTCTCAACCATCACCTCTGATACCATTCTGTCATGACCCCCTCCCACAAAAGATGCCTCTCTTGAGCTGGCAATGGTGAAAGAGAGATAATGACCCCCCGAGTCCCGCCTCCAGTAGGCCCCGAAGTGGAGACTAGCACCAAGGGTATGTGTTTTCACAAACATGGGAGGCATTACCCTTTTTATTATTTAATATCGGGAAATAGGATGAATCAAACACCAAAAGAAAAAGGAAGAGGTAAATGAAAAAAACCCAAAACCAAAACCATTTGCATGTTTCATACAATAATGAAACAAAAGTACAAGTACAGAAAATCTCCAAAGTACTGTACCAAAAAGTAAAGAAAAACAATAACAGAAAACATCAACAACTCCCCCTTCCTGACTAGTAAGGTCTCGCATAGTCCCTGCAGTCCTCCTGAAAACTTGAAAGCAAACGTAGGGTGAGCATACAAGTATACTCATTAGGAAAAACTAAAGCTCTCGTGCATAAGTGCAGAGACATCCTAATGCCCTCTGAGAAAACAGAAGAACCAAAACCTAGAAAGGAATCAATCCACCCAGCCTCACCAGTCACACTCACCAAGTATCCCAAGTCAATAGAATATAGTAGTAATGTTATCAAATATGGGTACCCCACACCACCTTCCCACTTCATACTGCTCAATCCCTCATGCCTAACGCTTTGATGCTTCCCCCTCTTCCTGAGCTAGTGCCGCAACTTGGTAATAGAGAGCTCGAGCTAGTGTCGCAACCTGGCCATACGAAGCTCATAGTAACCTGCCAACACACAATCCTCGGCCATCTCAAATCACATCCCGTCGGCACAAAATCTTTGTCCATAACCAAATCTCATCTTGAAGACACCTGGGAACCACATCACATCTCATCCCAAAGACTCTTGAGAAATATATATCGTAACCTGCCCGAAGGATCTTGGGATATAGAACCTGGAAGAGGGAGCACAAGGAAGAACAATAACTAGCCGTCCTTTAGATGTTTGAGAATCTAACCCTCCTGTCCCACAGGAGTTCGGCACGTAGTGCTCAACACAGGTGGGGTTCATAAAGAAACATAGAAAGTACAGATTTATATAAGTATAACAACCACTCAGCCCATCCTAAGGATTCTACACAAAGATCTGAGCATGTTCCTTGGAACTGCTACTTCGAGAGTATGCACACAATAGTCAATCCCAAACCCCTTTTAAAGTTTTCATGTTTCAACAGCTTTAGTTATCAGTTTCTTAACTACTAGGCAACTATCAACAACCAAACTGAATCAAGCATTCATAAAACATATATCTTCCATCCACAAATCAAGTTAGGAAAACACAAGCAGCACAAAAATTTCCCTTCTTATTAACAAACCAACCCCATTGATTATTATTCCCGTTCCATTACCATTCCCCACCATTCATTAACTCTTCTACTTTTATTTATTATTAACAACCCATAGTTTGTTCACCTTCAAACCCATACCTGCAGCCCCACTGCCAACCACCATAACCAAAATCACACCGAAACTCATACATCATCATCCCTTAGATACCATTTATCGCATCCCCACTACCAATAACCAACATAGCATTCACACCAACCCACAACCAAGCCAACCATAGCCCCAATGCTCACCCAATCCACAACAACCCACAAAACACCCCCTTTACATAAATAAACCCTAACCAACACCCACATGTTTATTAATTCAGTTTTTTCAACCAGGGTGATCACACAAGGGTTCCAGGTATTTAATCAGCCAACTTTACGTGATTAACCAATTTACACATTCAATAAAATTTCCATCAATAAGAAAATCCAAAAGGAGAGGGAAACATTTAATTGCGTAAGAAAAGGCCCCCAACGACCATGATCTTCAATAGGAAGAATCCCATTCAATTCACAACATAATATCACAGGATATAAAAAAATGTAACTGCATTCACAAAATTCCCATCCCCGTTATATAATCCAGTTATTATCTTTATTAAACTAGTTTAAATGTGTTTCACATAAACAAGAGGACACCCAACCCGCATGATGCACAATTTAGAGAGACGAAGGTAAGATCCCTACGTCAACAGGTTCCGATGTCATTCTACGAACACGACCACCATGATCACAAGGCTTCTCCCAGAACGACTACACCCACCAAGGACATCGCGGCACCACCGGATCAACAACACAAGAAAATCCCTCAACATGGAGATCACATGCTGTAGCATGGAAAGAAAATGGGAGAAGTAGGGTTAGAAAGAGAATACAAGAACAGAGGTTTAACATAACTTTTTAGAGTCATTCGTCAAAGACCGCCATTCCCGTCAATTATCAGCAGTCTCCTCGGTTGGAAACTGTGGAGGGGAAGTCGAAGAAGAGGGAACATGACATGGTGTACGATGTTCTTCTCGCTGACACGATCCCACAGTCACTAACGGATCGATGATAGGAGTCCGGATGAAGAAGTTAGGAGGAAGGCCTCTGGGTCATCTGGGAGCGTCGCCATACAGAGAAGAAGAGGGGTCCATAAATAACACGCGACCCTCTCTTATATAGGCAAAGAAAAGGTAAAACGGTACGTAGCATGTATTAATGAATACATGAAGTGACCGTACAATTGTTATGTAGTTTGACTGGTCAACAGACAACACGCCACACGATTTCCATGCATTTAATGATAATAATGACTTCAATTAATAATAGGTATTTTATTGACCTGAGACATGAGTCATAAAAAGGTATTCATCATTGTTCTTAAAATGACCGTCATAATTTCAGGGTTTCAACGTCACAGACGGTTCGCCAATCTGATACCGTATGAGGGAGATACGTTGGATACAAGACCCCACAATAATAATGATATTATTATTATTTGGTGTCTCATGGACCCGATCCATGAACCATAATTTAATATCCAACATTAGACTTTAATCGATCGTATTAATGACAGGATCACATCGCCACTGACGAGAAGTCAATCGAACGTCGCACACGAGAGTTATGGCAGGTTGAAGATTTAATAATAATATTAAATCTATTAATTCACGAGCGTTTCGGGTACCCAATTCGAAAAACTGAAAAATACATCCAATATTGGACTCATAATTTTTTTCTTGAAGTCAGGGTCGCACTGCAGCTGACGATTCGTAAAACTGAGGTCGCACAAAGAAGTTCAGGTCAAAAAAGTGTTTTATCGACAAAAACAATAACATGGTTATTATATTATTATTTTTAATTGATTTATTTCAAAATACCCAAAGCCAGGAACCACCCTCTCTCTAATTTGGTGCGCCTCACTCCCTTTCACCTTAATTTATTTCCATTTCTTTTCTTTTATTACTCCCCCATTTAATTCTCACACTCTCTCTCCAATATAACTCTTTCTTCCATGATTCTCTCCAACTCCACCAAAAGTGGCGCCTCCCCTTTCCTTTACACCATGTGGAATGCCCCAAACCTCCATTCTCACTTCAATGTCATTATTAATAAAATTAATATTAATAACATCCATTATTAATGTTCTAATTTAATCCCATTAAATTAGATTACCATAATTATTCTCATATTAAACTAAAACCATCCCTTTTAATTAATCACCCCCTAAAATCCACCATTACCATTATTATTTAATATAATAGTAATAAATCCTCTTTCTATTTCATCAATGGGTCTCCATCATCATTAATAATAATTATTATTATTGATGCCCATTACTATCTTATAATTACTCCCTCTCTCCCATCACATGATATTTATGCACGGGTTGGGAACCCCTTCCATGTGTCTCTTCATGTTATTATTGTTTTAACAAATTATTATATAATAATACTATTTTAATGTTATTTACACAATTCCAACATTAATTTTGGAGAACCGCACAACGCTTCCTGTACAAGGTCACGCCCATACGCCCCATGCATTTCATTCCTTTATAAATTTATTACGTGCACCTAATTTATTATATGCCCATTACACACATAATTTATTATTTATTAAAAATTTAAATAAATCAGAAAGAAACCGTGCAACTCCCCTCATTGAATTAAATACATTCAATTTTATTTCTTTTATTTCACAATGAATAAATTAAAACCATTTAATCTAATTAACACCAAATATTTTCACGCTACCCTTATCAATTATTATTATAAAAAGTTATTATAACACACGTCGTGTTTGACCACATCAAATTTTCACAAAGTAATGGACCAGAGAGGTCTGGGCCATTACATTTCACCATAAATATTTAATTTTTAAAAGTAAAAGACCCAAAAAATATGGAAAATATTAAAATCCAAATAAAAACATTAATCTATACTTAAAAATTGATATATTGGGGTGAAAATTATCCCTAAAATTTATCTTTCTACACCAAAAAAATCAACTCAAAACTATTTTCATGAAAAGATAAGTTAACTACAGCATCATAAATGATTATCTATATAAAATATCATGGTATTCACTCTCGGATAATCCATATTGAAATAATCATTGGGATAATGTTTCCATTAATCAAACCAATCTAGGATTGCATAATACATACTAGTATTATTTTATTATGAATACAAGTTCCGAGCGCTATAGCAGGGCACTGTAGCAGCAACAGACTATTGCAGCAACGACACTGTAGCAGCAGAGGGACTGTAGAAGTGTGGGTACTGTAGCAGTATTGTTCACCGAGGGGTCATTTGGGCCAAAAATGGGCTTTCAAGCCTTTTTTTCAGGACACTTTTCCATGGGCCTTCGGGCATTGTAATGGGTCTCCCTCTACCCAGTCTTAAATAGGTCTTTGCTTTAAATAATAAATTGAGGCTTTGACCACAACTGTTAAAAAAATGGAATGAATCATTAATTTATTAGAATGTATATTTGACAAGAATAATTTCATATAAGATAAAAAATCTAAAATAATTCTAAATATCATGGGGAATGATTAACTCTATTTCTACAACCATCTATGTCCTAATGAAGGCATCTCTTTAGGAAATTCTTAATTTGTAAGGAATAATTTCAATGGAGGATAATGAGGATTTCAAAAATATTTATAAATGTTTTTTCCATTAATATAAAATTCTAGAAAATATCGATGTTCCTAGTCACCTCATGTACAAGACAAGGTCCCATGAGTGATGTTTCATCAACATTATAACTACACAAAGGCTAGAGGATGGATAAAAATATAAATATTCAAATGAACCTATTTTAATTGAATAATCATGACTATTTCAATATTAAATATCAAACAAAGAAATATGTCAATCTCAAGAACCACCAAAATCTAAATTAATGGAAAAGGAATTTATTCCAAAATCTATATTTCCCTTTATAACATGCCACATATTTTAGGATGATAATATTTAATCAATTTTACCTAACATATAATCACATCAGGGATGTCTCTCCAAAATGAAGATGTAAATTTAGTATCCCTTTTAAAAATAAAGGTTGATGTTATTCTATGAAATCTACTAATCTCATAAAAATGTAGATTCATATGATTATCTACCTTTATACAGTATTTATTCAAAATGAAGTGGGATGAAATCATTATATGATAAATGATTAAAAAATATACCATTCTTGCATCTATAATTATGAAAAAATCAAACAATAAATTCAATAGATAACATTACCCATTTATATATAGGAATGGGATTTGGATGGATTAAATCATAAGTCCTATGATGTATAAGATTAATTTCTAGTTAGAGTAAAATTGAGATTCAATAATAATTATACATATCCCTATGATTGGTTCTAGTACTAATAGATTATATCGTTAGACCTCTTGGTGGAACTAGAATGAATTTCTTATTAGTAATGATGGATGTACCACATCACAGACATCCAAATAGTTGAGGGAATTTCATACCAATTCATGAAGAAATTATTGTCTAATTGGGAATTAGAACACTCACTGGAGTTCTCCTCAGTATATAGAGATTATATTATACATTATAAGTCATTATAATTTGGAAACTCGTGAGAAATACGTTAAATGAGGGAATGGGTTACTTACAATTTAAAAATGAACAAATCTACCATAATCATATTTATATATAGTTTCAATTTTATAAATAGGACCATAATATTCCTTTCTTCAATAGATTCCCTCAAACTTTGGGAAGACAATTTATTACTGAATGCTTTAGTGAAAACATTTTAATTAACTTGAAAATAAAAAATATTCCAATATAATATGTTAGGTTACTCCACCCATTTACTCAATATGAGGTTTAAATCACATTGAGAGAATATATTACATGTTATGTGGTGAGAAGTTTCCCCAGTAAAATTCTTATTTAATAGATAATGGAGTATACATTTATGTATATTCATAACAACAACTAGTTGAAGGTAATTGGTGAGATAATTTAATTCATTTGTTATAAATTTCTATGAAACATAAAGAAGAACATGATTACAATAAATGATAAATCATCCTATAACCAAACATGGTTACTTAAAGAAGACGACATATACATAGTTATACATTGGTAAAATCCAGAATGGTGGTAATGCCAACAATCACACTGTATCTTTAAAATTTATATGGCATCTTGATCTCTATAAAAACAATATTCATTTCTATGTAATTGTTTTTAATAGATATCAAAGGATAGATAAATCTATAATAAATCACTAATTGTAACCATATTTTCCCAAGAAGGTTCATATCATGAAGACATTGTTTTTACCACCCAAGACATAATTATCTCACCATCTTAGGAATGGATAAAATAAATTTTACTAAAAACGTGTACCCTAAAAATCTTAATATATATATTATCTAATTCATATAGAGATAATTTTAAATAAGGGTTCCCAGAATAATCATCAAATACAACTCATATTTCTTTATGGTTATAGACATGACCATGATATCATATGAAAATACTACAAAAAAGGAATAGATGGTTTAAAGAAATATATGTTTCATAAAATATAGGATCACTAAAGGATATTAATTTAATAAAAATGATAAAATTTATATTTATCATATATATCTTCATCATAATTTATTATGGGGAATATTAGATCACCTCATCCACTTCTTGTTGTAAACAAATCGAAAATATATTTTAGAGTGATACCCCAACCCCTTGCAAAGGATCAAATAAATAATTTATATAGGGAAATATATACTTTTCATTTCTTTTAACCTTTTTCAACTTCCACTAATTAATAAAAAACTATATATTTATATAAATATTTTTACCCAAAATATTTAGGGATACCCATGTAAATACACTAGGGTCGATGAATCCCTTTAGATCCATATTTTCAAACTATATTACGAATAATAAAAAATCAGCTTTATCTATAAGATATGAAGGAAAGGATACATATTTCATACCAAGAATATAATAAATATAAAACACAAATTCTAAATTAAGAGGGAACCATGATATTTCATTTTGAAATAATTTCTAGACATCTATGACTACTAGTAGTATCAATCTTCTTAAAATCCATTCATTGACCTCTAATATGGTGTACTTTACCTGGAATATATTATTATTGACTTTAGTTAACGATGGTTCTACACATATGGATCATGGGTCCCATTATCTGTTAATAGATGAAAAGTTCTATCTAGGTAGGTAAAATTCACCCTATAATGATAACAGTTGGTGTAGTCTTTGAAATCTGTTATCATATCCATCTGAAAAATTATATCATATAGGTCCACTCCACGTATTTGAAAATTAGTCCACAAATCTAATTTTGATATTTAGAAAATATTAAAGGGAAAAGAAAGTCTACCCACAAAAAATGATTCAAAAAGGTGTTTATATATTCATAACATAAGTCATAAACACAAATTAAGATTCATTAATTCCCCAATAATAATAGAATTAAAAAATCCAGGGACACTAGCATCACAATGAAAAAAACATAGATGTTGAAATAAGTATGGTAACTCCAACTATCTCTTGTTCTATCTCATATTCTATATGGATTTTATCTTTAGTAGAAACATATTTCTATAAATATAAGTCAGGGGATGACGACTAGCCTAGGGATCAATCCTTAGCTTTCTTCTACATTCATATTATCCAATTATGCCACTATCACTATATGTATAGGTCCTAATTGATATAGATGCATCAATATATGTTTGGGATCATATAAGGTCTAAAGAATCAATTACACTTTTTTCTAGAGGAATTATTCTAAAGGGAATCTAGAGGTCTCACACATCTCAAAAATCATCGTATGTTTTTTAACATAGGGAAAAGGAATTTATATTAACATATTTTCCACAATTTTGGTAAATTGGTGGACTATATATCATATGGGTAAAATGAGTCAATAGACAGAAAGTTAATGAGGAACCACTACTACCTATTCTAGGTTAATCCATCTTTCTCCATCCTTAATAAAAATAAATCTCAAAATCACTAATTTTGGTGGAGATTATCAATATCACATACATCCCATTTTCACCAATTTCCACAATTAAATGTCATTCTATTACTTATTATAGTTTTTATGATTTTGTATTAATACATGAGATAATATTTCTATTTTGAGACCCATTTAAAAATTAATAGCATTTAATTCATCATCATATACCTTCTTTAGAGAAAAATAGGGAATATCTATGAACTAATTAGAATATTTCATTATTTTCTAGTGACCATTATGGGGAGGTAAAAAATACTATAATTTCACCAGTTCAATGTTTTCTAGGAAGAATTTTTGGTTAATAAGTACATTGAATTCCTTAAATTCAATATTCTCTCAGAAATTATAATAGACCACTAATTCCCACTATTATTTGTTAGGACCCATAGTCATAAAAGAGGAACATTTTAGGTTCACTGATTTTTTAATCTAAATGATTTTAAAGATTCTATATAACTTGTCCATCATATTATTTTAATGAAGAGGGTTATTATTACCTAGTAATGTTTTACAATTATGCCTAAAAAACAACCACACTCTGTCCCTATCCCAAATAAATGTTGAGTATACCTACCGAAGCTGATATGGGCTGGTTTATGATACGTTTTCTATTTCTCAAAACATTCTCAACACTTAGTTGATGATATTTTTATCAATATGAGGATATTACCATGAAATATTATATAACGTTCCCTCTGGATAGTTCACTATGGGATCCATGGGGAAAAAGTGCACAATAAAAATATATAAGAATAATGGAAACAATATGATCAAGTAATGATTAATTAAAATAAAAATATTTAAAAATACCCTAATGTTAATAAGAATGAATTTAATAAAGTAAATCTACTTAAAATATTGTAATTTAAATAACTCATTATTTTGAAACCTGGTTCAACAAACCATGAAACAAACATTAGAATCACATTAGAACTCCCCAAATAATGCATCATTATTTATAAAAATATTATTAGTCCATGTGCCTTCTAGGTTTTCCCATGGAAATTTCTCTAACATTCCACCTTTTTACCCAAAATCCATTAATGTCCAAGAGAAAATATATGTACACTATAAAATATTCATACGATAAGATCAAAAGGTGAATTATAGCTCTTTATAGAGTGTGTTTTATAGTAAATCTCTTTCAAGCTACCCCTTCGGTCTCTCCAAAATTTACCCATGATTTTAGGTTTAAGCAGTCGCTTGTAGTTTAGCTTGGGTTTTCAAATCCTCAGAGACCAAAGAAGAAACCTATAGACACATAAATTCTATGGACCATTTTTATTCTATGAAGTTTCCAACATGAGTTGATTGTAGATGGGTTTATGTGAAATCTAATATACTTAAGTGAATTCAAATTAAATGAATGATTTTATCCTAGTTTATAACTTGGGGTGGATTGGATGAAATTATTTTTTCAATTATTTCAACTTCTTATATTCGTGATGGGTTTATTCAATAAGATAAAAAAACTTCATCAATTACTAGTTTAATAACAAAAAACCATAATAATAATCACTTATACACTTGGAGGATAAAAGTAATGAGCACTCCAAGGTAAAGGTTCGTATTAGCACTTGAAGTATGTGGCCTTAAAATTGAATAAGGATGAAGAAGTTTAAAAATCATTAAATAAAAATTACAACTATAATAAGTGATTAGAAATTAATGTGGTGATACATAACATCCAATCCAGATCCTTTATACTCCCATAGATCAACCCATAAGTAGTTTATCCCTCCATTGAATCTATGTTTTCAATGGAAGCGGAAAGTAGACTCATAAGGGAGGAATTGGAGAAGTAAAAAAAACAATGAAGTAATGATAACTCCACCATTATTTGATAATTTTACAAGGTTTGGTGTGAATAAATTCATAACTTGAACCAACAGTATCAACCTGATATGAAGAAAACAAAAATAAGAGTATAAGAAGAAATTTTATAAAGAAACTAAGGTGAATTGAACAACTTACATGAGAAATACAAACTCAAGGAAACAAATTCACAGCATAACATTACAATTAAAAAAAGCACCAAAGATGATAAAATCATCCACCAAAACTTCATTAAATAGTAATTTAAAGAGGCTTGGGTAGAGATCCCAGTATTACAAAGGATCCTACTTGAGTGTTGAAGTCCTAGGGTGGTGGAAAGTAAGGGAGAATGGACTTCTTTATCATTGACCCGATGTGGCAGACATCTTTCATCCACCGAACAGAGGCATCTAAATGACCTTCTAGATTGACAAATTAGAGTGGGACATCGAATACAGAAATGGAACTATGGATGTCTCCTAACTGCATGTAAACTTTCAGCCCCAATGGATTTTTTTGTGAGAGATTATCAAACTGGTGGGATGTGTTTATGGGTGGCAGAATCTGGCATATAATTTTATCTCCAACTTGGGCCGCCTGGTACTACATTAAAACATCATATTTTTCTTTGTAACATTTTTAATTAAATGTTACCCCTTATTTCCTCTATCTTAAATTCAATTTTCATAATTATTGGGTTTGGATATTGGCTGCTATAGTCGGATTATTGGGCTGTTGTCCAGTTTACTTCATGCAAAATGTTGTTTGTTCAAGGCCAACTTTGGTGGTTTCCAATATGAATCATCGAGTACTCAAAAAGTTTGAAATATTACCAATGTAATCAGAAACCAGAAAATTAAATATGAAAATTAAATAAAGATAATTGGGCACTTTAAATAATGTTAAATAATGTACCATGTAATAGTGCATTTTAAAAAGAATAACAATTATAATATGAAATAATGTTCAAAGTTTAAATTCAACTAAAATGGTGTTTTTTAATAATAATGCACATGAATATTACATATATTAAAAATGAATATTATCCTCATTCAGTGGCTAATCACACCCCCAACTTTAGTTTTTCTAGTCCTAAGAAAAATGTATCTCAAAAATATGAATTTTAAATTCCCTTTTCCAAAAACCTTTTAATACATAATGCTTACCGAAAGACCTCATACCAAAAAATTATGAAACCAATAAAATAATTTAAAACAAGATACGTCCATAAGCATATCCCAAGACCAATACCATTCCATTATTCAAAATTTATCGCCAAATTCATCTAATTATAATAAAGTATGATGATGTGTTGTGTGTCATAGTAGACATGAGGTTCTTTTTAATTCAAGGGAAAATAAAGGAAGCACTAGGTGGAATCACATTTCAAATTAAGATGAGTATTAAAAAACTTGTTTTGTAATTTTTCCATAGTAATTGAAATTTCACTCAATAGAGTCAACCCATGTAGCGAGACTTTGTTGATGACTCTCAGGATCAAAGACCTTAGGGAACCAAGTGAAACCCACATACTCAAGCATCATCTCAAGTTAATTAAGTCAAAAAATAAAATAAAAATTACTACAAATAGAGATAAAATTACAAACTTTGAGCTAGACAACTATAGAGTCACGATCCTCAAGTTACCAAAGCCACACATTAGGAAATTTCATTTCTCTACGCGCAAATTTAATGTTTTTTTAATATTTTTGGAATTTTTTTTGAATACTCATATTAAAAAGAAAATTATCACCAAACCTATGATATTTATTTGTGGGACCCCATGAACTCAAACTAATACCCACTATCCAAAGGAAGTGTGTTGTGAACTCTTTTTTTAATTTGGATGAGAATATAAAATATGAAATTTCACATTAGACAACCACATTTTACAAAACCTTTTCTCATGAAATTATACAAGGATTAAAATTAGAATCAGGGAATACTAAATTATTTGATATTTAGTTTCAAATAGTGTAATGTGTATTATCATGTTCAGGGATAAAATAATTTTTTCCTTCTACACATTTCTTACACACACAAAATTAATAATTTTTTTTTCATTATTTTCACCCCCAACATAGAATAACATTTTCACCAGTGTTTAAAGAAAATAAAATTTAGAAGGGGGTAAAGGTAGATGAGAGGATTTCAAAGTAGAATTTTAAATATGAGGATCATGAAATAATGTCACCTAGTGGTTGAAGTTGAAGATCTTGGTACTCCTATTTAGTCCTTTGATATCCATGTCACTTGCAGAGTTCCCTAGAGGAAAAAGGAAAAAACAAACAAACAAACAAAACAAAACATATATATATATATATTCATATAATAAAAAAAGTAAACTATAAGTATATATAAAAAAATTATAGAATAAGGAAGCACTATAAGTCATAGGTTAGTGGTAAGCATGTTCCCCTGTCTCCCTTCAGTCTCGGGTATGAGTCCTCATGGCTTCACTGGTTGTGACAGGGTTTTCCACATGACCTACGACATTTCCATTAAAATTATTTATTATCTTTTTTTATTTTAACCTAAAAACACATTAAAATAAATGAACTTATGATACATTGTCTTCTTTTTAAATTTATGGGTAGGCTATTAATCTAGGATCACACCACTTAACACAAATGAATATGGAGCACCCCTTTAATACCCATCCATACTCATAATAGAAGAGCTGGTCAAAAATCTATTTTTTTTAAATATCAAAATTATTGATTAATCTAATTTGAAAAATAAATACGATTCAAAAAGATTAGAAACATGAAAACTATAGGTTTCCTCCCATGCAGCGCTTTTATTTAATGTCCCTAACTCGACATAGACCCCTAATTGTTTAATTATTTTCCTAATCTAAGGTTGGTTCACGCAAGTCTTCATCTACTTAATTTTTTTGGAATGGTTCAATGAATGGTTTAACTCTATGACCATTAACATTAAAGGTTGGACCATTGTTGGGTTATTGAATTTCTACATCCCCATGGGGGTACACCTTATGCACTATATATAGACCCAACTATCTAGACCTAAACTTTCCCGGGTGTAAATGATATTTAGAGCTATACAAAAGAATAGGCTTATCCCGTACAATGTGTTTGGTTTTAAGATTTCGAGATTCATAGGCTTGAACCCTAGCTTTATATATCCTTGAATTTTCATAAGCCTCCATCCTAAGTTTCTCAAGTTCATTGAGATCTAATTTCCTTTTTTACTCTGGCCAATGAGAGGTCATAATTAATTTTCTTAATGCCCAAAAAGCCTTATGTTCAATTTGAATGGGTAAATGGAATGCTTTTCTATAAACCAACCTACGTGGGGACATTCCTAAAATGGGTTTATATGTGGTTATATATGCCCAAAGGGCATCTAAGAGGTTGCTTGACCAATCTACACCAGATGGACTAACCATTTTCTCAAGATTTTTTTTGATTTCTCAATTTTCTAACTTATCTTGACCATTGGTCTATGGGTTTTAAGTAGTGGACACTTTGTGAGAAATTCCATACTTTTCCATGAGTGCTGATAATTGACGATTGAAAAAAATGCAGTCCACTATAACAAATGATAACCCTAGGAATTAAAAATCTAGAAAGAAAGTTTTCATTGTGAAATATAATCATAGTTTTATGATCATTGGACTTTGCAGGAATGTACTCAACCCATTTCTCTACATGATCGGTTGCTAAAATTATGTACATATATCCACTAGAGTTTGTGAAGGGACCCATGAAATCAATTCCCCAGTAGTCAATGATTTAAGTCACTATGTTGGGAGTGTGTGGAATTTTATTTCTTTTTTATGATTGAATCTACATGTTGACACCTAGGAGATCTTTGACCAAATTTGTAGGAGTCCCTTAAGAGGGTGATCCAGAAGAGAACACACTAAAGAACCATTGCATAAGTTTTCTTAGAGGAAAAGTGACCTCAACATGCATCACTATGATAGAATTTAAGGATGGACTCTTCTTCAGATTTTGGGACACAAAACCTAATGAATTGGTTAGGGAAAAACATATAGAGGCATGGATGCTCAAACACATGGTGCCTAACATCATAAAGGAATTTACTTCGAGCTTGAGTCCTTAAGAATTTTTGAATGACTCCTATAACTAAAAATTTGTCTATATCAGCATACCATGGACAATCACCCACAAATTAAAGGTGTTCATAATGGAATGAATGAGACACATAAAGGTGAGATAAGTTTTCATTAAATTCTATCCTCGATAGATGGTGAGCTACAATATTATCAACATCCTTTTTTCCCTTTATTTGAGGTCAAATTATTATAAGAGAAGAACCCACATAATCAATCTAGCCTTAGAATATTATTTCTAAAAGAGGTATTTTAGTGTATAATGGTCAGTGAACACAGTGATGGGGGATCCTAAGAGGTAGGACCAAAACATTTCTAAGGATAAAACAATAGAAAGTAACTCTTTCTCAGTGGTTCTGTAGTTGATTTGTGCGTCATTTAAAGATTTTCTTTCATAAGCAATGACACATGGAGTTTTGTCACACCGTTTTCTTAAGATTGCTCCTATAATGAAGTCACTAGAATCACCCATGAGTTCAAAAGGAAATTTCTAATTTCGAGATTGCATGTTAGATGGAGAGACAAGAGTTGAATTGAGTGTAGACAATGATTCCTCACATATTTCTATCCAAAAAATGAAGCATCTTTCATTAATAAATCACAAAGTGGTTGAAAAATAGAGTTGAAATTCCTAACGAACCTTCAATAGAAACCATCATGTCCTAAGAAATACCTCACATCCATAACAGTTTTTGGAGAGGGAAGGTGGCGAATTATGTCGACCATAGATTTATCAACTTATATCCCTATACCAGATACCAGATGGCCTAGAACAAGTCCTCCCTTTACCATGAAATGGAATTTTTTCCAATTTAGGATGAGATTCTTACCCTTGAATCTTGAAAACCCATTTAAAAATTTAGATGTAATCCCTAAAAGTATCCCCATAGATGGAGAAGTCATCCATGAATACCTCTAAACAATTCCCCACCATATCCGAGAAAATTCCCATCAGGCACCACTGGAAGGTACCAGTGGCATTACATAACTCAAAGGGCATGCGGTTGAAAGAAAAAGTGCCGAATAGAAAATTGAAGGTTGTTTTTCCTTGACCCTCTAAGGAGAAATCAATTTGATTATACCCTGAGAATCCATCTAGGAAGCAATAGAATTGATGACCCACCACACGCTTGAGGACTTGATCAATAAAGGGAAATGTGAAATGGTATTTTTTTACAAGAGTGGAGCTTCCAATAGCCAATACAAACTCTCCATCCACTACTTTCCCTTATGGAGAGAATGTCACCATCCCCATTGGTGATCACAGCGATTCTTGATTTCTCTAGGACAAAATGAATTAGGCTTACCCACTCACTCTCGATAATGGGGTAGATGATACCCACATTCAACAACTTAAGAAGTTCTTTCCTGACCAAATACATAAGATTTAGATTGAGTCCCTGCTGAGGTTGATGGCATTTTTTGTTTTTAGATTAAAGAACAATTCTATGTGTTCTAATGAGTGGGATAATCCTAGGGATATCAGAAAGGGTCCATCCAATTTCTTTCTTATGCTTTTGTAGGACATCCAGAATCATCATCTCTTGATTGGATTCAATAGAGGAGGAAATGAAAACAGGAAAGAATCTATTGTCCCCAAATAACGCATACTTGAGTGATGAAGGTAGGAACTTAAATTCTAGATCTTATTGGTTATCACTTTCAAGGAAGGATGGGACTTTTTAATGAACTCTGTTTCTTTGTTCAGATTTCTTGATAGAATTGGTTCTTTGTAAACAGAATTTTCATCCACTAAATATCCAAATTAGTGTCATGAATGGGTATGAACTCAATGTTATTGACTTCACCAATGGTATCATTGATATTTGATTCGAGATAATCATCAATAGAGAAATGTAAAATAGATTCAAGCCAAGGAAACAAATTTCCCTCATGTAAACAAAGAAAATCAATCTCTTCTTGACTTAAACATTATTTAGTAATTCCTTGATGGTAATCAAGTTCACTATCAAAACTACCTATCTAATTAACCTCATGGATCTCTTCATCATCTTGAATTTGAGAGTTTGCATTATATATGATCAAGACTAGACTCATGTCTCCAAAGGTGATGGTTATTTTCCCATTTCGGACTTGGATAACAGAGTTGATTATTGTAAGAAAGGGACATCCAAAGATGATTAGGGTTTGTTGCTTGTTTCCTACATTTGGATTGTTTTAAAATACAATTAAGTGGGTAGGGTAGATGATATTTTTTACTTTTACCAAAAAAACCTTTAAAATTTCCTTTAGAGCCCTAATTCTATGATCAGCAAGTTAAAGTATGATAGATGTGGGTTGGAGCTCTTCTAGTCCTAACTAGAAGTAAAAAACATAGGGAATGATATTGACATTGGATCCTAGGTCACACAAGGCTTTGACAACTTTGTTCTCTCCAAGTTCAACATTTATGTAAGGAAATCCTGGGTCTTTCAACTTTGGTGGAAGGTTTCCTTGGATTGTTGTACTAACATTTACTACCAGAAGGACTTGGTTCTTATGTGAGAATTTCATTTTAAATGTGAAGAGGTATTTATGTTATTTTTAGTATGAAACAATGGTTTTAATTGCATAAAGGATTGGAATGTTCAACTTGACTTGTAAGAATATTTCCCTCAATATTTCACTCAAATTAGGCTTGGTTTTCACCCTAATGAATTGAGGAAATGGTGCAAGTTGTGGGATTGTTTTATGAAGAGTTGTTTTTGTCACACTGTTATCAGTTTTTTCTGTTTGATCATGTGGTTCATTTGAATTTTCATTATAATTTTAATCTTTAGATGGTTTTTTAATTATTTGTTCTATTTTCTCAATTGATTTCCCACTTCTTAAAACTATCACAACCTTTAGTTATTCATGAGTTTTTTGAGTACAACCTGACTCTCCACTTAAAGTTGAGGATGGTATTTCCTGAGTAGGCGTGGGTGAATTCCCATTTTTTATGGTTTTTAGTTCATGTTTAAGGGATGAGACATCTGAGTTCATTTTATACATTTTTTAAACAACTATTCATGGATTGTTAGATGGACAGATTGAGTAGGGTCTTATACTGGTTGGTTTATCCTAGGAGGATAATTTGATTGATGGATGGTCTATTGGTATTGGATAGGAGGAATTTTGTATTGTACTTATTGTGGTTGGAATTAGTTATGGTTTTGGAATTTTTTTTGTAGGGTAGTGGTTTGGTCCTTGTGGTTGTCTAGGTTGTTGGTTACCTTTCCAGCAGAATCCTGGGTGGTCATTATACCATGGGTTGAATGTGCTTTGGTATTGGGGATTTTGAATGTTTACAGAATTTACCTCTTTAGGTTCCCCCTAGAAGAACATCTTTAATGGAAGGGATGGTTGGGAAGTTGTCAGTCTTGTAGTCATTTTTGTTACAAATTTTGCAAGCAAGGTCAACAATTTGAATTTCATGGACCTTACTAAGATCAATCTCCTCGACCTTCCTAGTGAGTGCATCAAGTTTATCCCTAAGGTTTTCCTCTTCTCTAAGTGTTTTCATTCTAGTAGTTATTTTTGGATTTTCAGAATAAGGTGATGTTCCCCATGATTGGTTTTGTTCCGAAAGGATTTCTAGATACTCCTAAGCATCATTTGGAACTCTTTTTTTAAAGGTCCCATTAAAAATCATGTCAATGAATTTTTTTTCCCAATACCATCCCTTAATAGAATAATTATCACTTTTTCAGGAATAGAAAAATTACGGTGTGAAACCATGTTTAGGGTGTCTTTGAACCTCTCCCAAGTTTCATATAATGACTCTCCCTCTTTTTCAAAAAAAAATTGATGATCTTTTAAGTGAAATTATTTTTTGGTGGGGAAAGTATTTTTTGTAGAAATATATTTGAAATTGGTCCCAAGAGTAGATGGATGATAGTCTCAAATTTTTTATCCAATTTTTAGCTCTATCATACATGGAAAAAGGAAATATCTTCATATTAGCTGATTTTAGTTGATGTGGGGGAACATGGTTTCTACAATGTAATTAAACTCCTTAACATGATGTTAGGGCATCTCGGACTCCATTCCATGGAATGTGGTAAGGTGATTTAGGAAATAGGGTTTAAATATGTAGTTGGAATCTCTTAGGGAATTGTGTCTAATTCATGAGGGGTTATTTTTTCAGGTAGGTGTGAGGTAGTCATTCATAGATTGATCGATTGCATTCCCTAGGTTTGGGGCTGCAACATTTGGATTTCCATTTTGGTTCCCACCAGAGTTTATGAGTTGGTTTCTTTGAAGACCTTCCATTGAAATGGGTTAAATTTTTGAATCTATAGTATAATCAAGATTAGGATCTAATGGAAAGAGTTCCCTTGGTGTACTTGACTCCCCAATTCCATGACTATCCACACTAACTAGACAGTTTTATTGGTCATAAGTGTAGGCAGACATGCCCTAAAAGAAAAAAAATGAGAAAGGGAAAAGATAAGAGAATTTTGATGAGAATAGAAGAAATGGGGGAGAATATAATGGGTTTTTAGATGAATTACTTTGGTCCCCGACAAAGGTTCCGAAATTTGGTCTTGCCCAAATTTACCCAAGATTTTAGGTTTAAGCGCTCGCTTGTAGTTTAGCTTGGGTTATCGAATCCTCAAAGACCTAAGAAGAAACCTATAGACATATGCACACTATGGACTATTATTGGATATGAAGTGGAAAGCTTGGGTTGATTTTAGTTAGGTTTAAGTGAATTATAAGAGACATAAGTGAATTCAAATTAATAGAATGAATTGATCCTAGGTTATCACTTTGGGTGGATTGGATTAAATTCATTTTTCAATTAGTTTAGCTTCTTTTATTCAAGATGAGTTTATTAAGGAAGATCAAAAAAATTCATCACTTACTTTTTTAATAACAAATAAGAATAATAATAATAACCTATACACTTGTAGGATCATATTTATGAGCAATCCAAGGTAAAGGTTCATATTAGCACTTGATGTATGTGGCCTTAAAATTTAACAGGGAAAAAGAAGTTTTAAAATAATCCAATAAAAATATCAATCAAAAGAAGTGATTATAAATTAATGGAGTGATAAATAACATCCAATCCATATCCTTAATAATTCCTTGGATCAACCCATAAATGGGTTATACCTACATTGATTCTATGGTTTCAATTGAAGTAGAAAGTATGCTCATGGGGGAAGAATTGGAGAAGTAAAAAAAAGACAATAAAGTAACGATCACTCCACCGTTGTGTGATAATTTCACAAGGTTTGGTGTGAATAAATTAACACATTGAACCAAAAGTATCAACGTGATATTAATAAGAACAAAATAAGAGTATAAGAAGAAATTTTATTAAGAAACTAAGGTGAATTTAACAACGTACATGAGAAGGACAAACTCAAAGAAAAAAATTCGCAGCATAACATTACAATTAAACAAAGCACCAAAGATGATAAAATCCTCCACCACCACTGCCTTAAATATTCATTTCAATAGTCTTGGGTATATATCCCAACAATACAAAGGATACAACTTGATTATGGTAGGCCTAGTTTGGTGGAAAGTAAGGGATAATGGACATCTTTATCCTTCACCCAAAGTGCCATCCAGCTTTCATCCACCAAACAGAGCCATCTAAATTACCTTCTAGATGTCCGAATAAGAGTGGGTCATAGAAGAATAAAATAGAGCCCCAACTTTCACCCAAAATCATGTACAATTTCAGTCCAAATGGATGTTTGGTTTGAGAGAAATTATTGAAATGGTGGGATGTTTTTCTGGGCTATAGAATCTAGCTCTGAATTTTATCTCTAAATTGGGCTGCCTATAACTCCATTCAAACATCAGTTTTAGCTGTGTCAAATATTTAATTAAATGTTCCTAATGTTTTACTCTATATTAAATTAAATTTTCATAATTATTGGACTTGGATATTGGTTGCTAAAGTTGTTTTATTGGGCTGCTATCTAGTTTACTTCTCCCAAAATGTTGTTTGTTCAAGGCCAACATTGGTAGTCTTCCAATATTAATCTTGAAGTACCTCAAAAGTATTAATTATTACCAATGTAATGAGAAACTTGAAAATAAAATATGAAAATAAAATGACTATCATTGGGTACTTTAAATGATGTTCAGAAATGTACCATGTAATAGTGTATTTTAAGAAGGAATTACAATTATAATATAAAATAACGATCAAAGTGTAAAATGACCTAAAATAGTGTTTATAAATACTAAGTCACATGAATATTATATATATTAGCAATGAATATCTACCTCATTCTTTGGCTAATCACCCTCAGATTACAATGATCATATCCCCTGTATACTATTACATCAAAAAACATAAATAAAACACATGTAATTGATACCATTTCTTCATGAACCAACCACAGATTCCATTAACCCATGAACCAGATTCAACCACCAATAGAGCCCAATGGGTATTTTTTATCTGCACAAGAAGGAACTTAAAGGATAGGTATGAGGGATATTTTATAGAAGAGTTTATCCAAATAATCCAACCAATATTTCAGAAATGAGAAACCAACATGACCTCCCTATACATTAGTAAGTCATTAAATCAAGAATAAAAATTAAATTAATCCTAAAAATAATATAGAAAAAAAAACAAAATAAAACCATAATAATTATTAACCATAATATTCATATCACTATTATCGAAACATAAAAGTATAATAGATGATCCCAAAAATAAAATAAGTGGTTTGGGTGGTTTAATTGGTTATAAAACATCTACAAAAAAATGTCACAAACTAAAGAAACTAAAATAATACACTACTATATTAATGTGTCTCAAGTTCTGACCCCACCATGTCATCTCCAGCTGCAATGATATAGAAATTTTGATCATTCACTTCCCCTAATAAGTTCATATCACTTACTTGTGTCACTATAAAAATGATCTACATACTCTCATTAGTTGTATGTTGGGTTAGATTATAATATCCCTGTAGGATCCCACCATGTTTACACTATTATAAAAGGTTTTTCATACATGTTAGAATATATATATATATATATATATATATATATATATTAAAATAATAGATTAATAATTTATAAATAATTAAGGCAATATGTTATAATTATTTTAATTGTCAGTAGAGAAATAAACATCATAAAATCAAACATTTTTGAAACAAGCAATATGGAATTCACCATGTGGTCGCTGGGTAATAGAGCTCCTATGATTTTCAATATATCCATAATAAATCAGGATCTACCAACTTTTATCTATATTATAGTGATAGATAGCATTATTACTTTTCAAATTTAAGAAATAACCCAAACTAGTTGAACAAATTCATTATAAAGGGCCTATCATGGTGTCCTTAGAAATGAAGCTAGGCTCTCCCCAGAAGTTTTAAAAATTGAAACAATTTTTAGAAAATGAAATAACATAAATAAGTGTTTAAAAAACATATATATATTAAAAAATACAGGTATTTGAATCCATTTTAAATATTCATGTAAAATATATAAAACCAAAACAACTCTTCACTTGAAATTCATTATACAGAAATTGAATTGTATAATTTATAAGGTGGAAATTTATTTTTTCCGGAATAAAGCATAATATTATCCACAAAAAATAATGTTCCATAAAACATATTCAATAATATAATGAAAAAACTTATAAATGGTGTGAATCAACATTTTACATGAATTAGGTATCCCAATAAGGTAATAAAAAACCCCAAACATATATATCAAACATAATAAAATCATCCAACATGAAACCTAGGCCAGAATGGAATTATGGTAAACTAAAAATTATAGAAGTATTAAGAACAAAACTGTTGAATATTTAACTAAAACACATACCATGGGTTTCCTTATATGAAAACTGCGGGAAATACCAACCAAAAGAAAGAACGAAGTAGGGTGATGGTTCATCTTGTAATGAGATTATAGGATTCAAAATATGGATGAATGTGTTCTTGGAGGGTAATTTATCTAGAATGGTTAATTAAGTATATTAATTTACTAAAATAACTACACATATAACATAAAATTTGAAATAGTGTTCCAATTATGACGATGAAAAGTTCTCCTTTGGATAAATACATATAAATCAGGTCACACTATTAGATCTAACCATGAACGTTCAAAAATAAATCCTTTTCCCTGAAATAGTTTTCACTTTCCAATAATAGACAACATAAATCCTAGTGTCTCTTATGTTTTAAGATATTAAGAGAACATTACCAAAAATAAAAAATAATAATAGTCAATAAAAAATATAATCCATATTAAAAAATGGGACTATGGGTGTAATAAAACACTATACATTATATTATCCTAATTTCTAATTTTATTGATAAAAATTACATAAATATCATTTAAATTTTTTATGATAATATTTATCTATTTACTAAATCCTCACTATTAAAATATTTCTTAATTTCTTTTAAAAAAATTGGATTATAATCAGTCATTATTGATTATTTTTGAAACACTAAAAGCCATTTTTAGGTTTTGTTTATTCACATTAGGAAAAAATTTGAAGAACTAGAATTATCTTGAAATTTCCAAACATTCCAACATTTTTTTTATTTTTTGGTTAATTCACACATTTTTTTAACATATTGAAGAGTTATATTATGAAAACATATATTTTTATTAGATTTAAGTAAATATAATTATTTTTTTATTTATATTTATATTGTATTTGTCATAATTTAATTGATAACATATTTTACAAATTTTAGTTATAACTAAATATTATTTCAATAGTTTTTATCCTTAAAAATATATTATAACAGATAAGAGTGTAAATTTTTAAATTTTATTTAGTCAATCCAAGATAATATCTTTCCATGTTGAAATTTTATTTGTTTATGCATCTAAAAATTTAATATTAAGCTATTTTTTGAAATTTTCATGTTATAATGAATTATTTATCATTGGATTGATCATTTAGTTTATATATCTAAACAAAAAAAGAATTATGGCTCTAAAACTTATACATTTAATCATTAAAATAATTCAAATTAAATATGAAAACAATTTTGTCTCTTTATATTGTTAGTTTTGGATAATATAGCTCTTATAGAGGCATGACTTGATTACTTAGACATTTATTAGATCATTGTGTCATGATGATATGTTTGTTGGTGATTGTCGTAAGGCTGTTTTGGATATGTGTCCATGGATCTAGTTGTATTGGAATTTCATTTAATATAGGGTAAATAAAACCTATTTTTTTGTATATATTATAACTAGTGAATTCCCTTGACTGGAGTGTGGGTTTGGATCTAGGACCTTGGTTGTGAGAATTTAGTCACAAGAGGTTTGTTGGCCTTCAATATTTGATGTCTTTAACCGTTTTTATATTATTTTTTTCATTATTTAGGTTTCATAATACAATTAAAAAACTATTTGAAACGTTTGGGATTAAAATACCCATATAAAACAGTGTTTTGGTTTAAAGACTTCAATGAGGTAAACATGCACCATTGAAATTCCCAGGTTGGTGGGGTATGGAGGAGAATATAGGTGAAGAAAATTTGGGTGAGGATAATATTAAATGGGAATAAATATTTAACTAAATCACCATCACATTTACATTAAGATGAAATAAAAATGAATTCTTTTCGACATTATGGTGATAGGTTGTAGTCATTTATTAAGGGGTGGGGGAGGGTTGAAAAACTGTATACCATGATATGGTGTCAATCAAAGGTGTTTAATGTAGTATTCATCACATTTGTGTTTCATGTTGTTTTGCTATTTCAAATATTTTAAATCACCAATCTCTACTAATTATTGAGAACCACAGGTGTAGTCGAACATTCCAATCCATGTTAGTGTCCAGTCAATAATTCTTTATATATAGTATTCTTGATCCATCTGGATTATAATTTTTATATCTTCATTTAAACCCTATTAAGCCCTTGGATCTCATAGAACTTTCCCATAATCTTCCTTGACAATTTAAAAATTGAGGTTCATTTTAATCGAACCCTCTTGACTCAAGAAACTATCCCCCTCCTTATTCCTCTTATACAATTCCCTATTGTTTTTTTACCGGTGGACTATAATGTAAATTTTTCCCTATTTTGAGAGATTTTTTATTGAAAATTATTTTAAGGTTGTTGTTATTGGAAGGTTTCATTCTTTTTTCATTCGTATTTAGTAGTGATTTATTTCAATAATATTTTTTTGATCATTAATTTAATTAAATATTTGAATTGAGTTAGGGAATTTTCATAAATCTATAATATTTTTAAAAACATAATTGAGCTTCCATGAATTTTTATTCTTTCATAAATATTCTATAATATCTTAACAATTATAATGTACTTTTATTCATTGGAATTTTTGGGTATAGTGTAAATTGAATGTGTTTATTTACTTTCATGATATTTTTTTAGGATATTTATGTTTTATTGATATTTTTTCATTGAAATATATATATTGTTACTGAACCTTTAGTATAGATCATGTGATTATTTTATATTAACCTTTTATAAAATTATTATCACAAAAATATGGTAGCAAAATAGTTTCATGAGATCAAAAATTCTATATAGAAGCATGTTTGAATGTGGAAGAATGTCATGGAACTGAATGATGAAAATATTGTTTCTTTATGGAAATGATTATTTTTTATTTATTACCATTTTTGTGTTCTTTATGGGTGTTTTGAAACGATTATATAGAGAATTACAATTCTAGTATAGTGGCACACATATGTGGTTATAATATGGGATGTGGGGATATTTTTGCCATTCTATTGTTGGAATGATGTATTTGAAGTGTTTATTTGGGAGATGACAATGATGGCTAATGTAAAAATATATGGTTTTTTGCATTGGAATGAAATATAGTCTGTCATGATGAATTTGAAATCATATTTTTTTTTGAATTGAATAACCCCACAACTAAAAATTAAATATTAGTACAAAAAATGAGTGAGTAATGACTAGAATTAATGATATAGTAGTCTAGAATATGGTTTTCGTTAAATATAAAATTTAATGGATTAATGAAAATAAATTCTTTAGTAAATGAAAAAAATGTAAGTGAAATTATGGTATGATTAAAAATAAATTGAAAAAATGTGGTTATTTTAATTTGATATGGGACTAGTTGTGTTGTCATAGATAGTAGTGATGGAAGTTTGATATAATGGTAGCATGGGGTTGTATTTTAGATATGGAATTATTATTTGGGGTTTCCCTCTTAAAATTATATTTTTGTCGATATAAAAATAATTTAATTTTATTTGTGATTTAAATAAACACCACGCCTAAGTTGGATACCCATGTTGATTACCATCAAGCTTCAGTTTCTTGGGGTTATCTCTTAATATCTAAGATAAACGGGGTATTCATGAATGACTACACCATCTTACCCAATGTCCATTTCATGTAGATCACGAGATATGACTGATCATAATAGGTAGGGTAATTATACTATAGTATGTGGTTAATTTAATGACAATAAACTATATTAGTGTGAAGATACATAAATTATGTACTAACACACTCTGATATGATTTCTGATGAATATTTTCTTGGTCCAATGGAAAATTTTGTAATATTTAAAGATTATAGTATATTTTAGGTCCATTGGAATGAAAATTTGGGTATTAATGTATAACTTATCAAAACTATCCCATTGTCTTGTAATGGACTAAAATTACGCTAACCAAAGATTCATCCCCAAGACACAAAAGTGTTGAAACAAATACCAAAGGTGTTACCAAATCATGTGGGTTGATTTTACATTACATTCACAAAAAAACTAAAGTAGGAATATCAATGATACATTTTTTATGAGGAAATAAATAATGAAAGTATAAAAAACAATACGTGAAATAAATTAAAAAATTTATTTTTACAGTAGACAATGATCAATACATATAATAAAATTAGATAAAGATTATATGGATAGAAAAAGTGAAAGCATGGCATGACCCAATGACTACTTACTCTAAGATCCATGCTCCATCCTTGAGGACCATAAAATTATTGAACACCAATTTAAATATATGCGGTATCTCATAACATGAATCATTTTGAAATAATACTAAATGTGATCCATGATTTATATGAATGGTTGAGTTCATTGATCTACTACAAAATCCAAAAAAAGGATTCTAAGACTTTTCACATAAAAAAGAATTTATCTCATTTAAAAAAAGTGATTCTAAATACCTAAAATGAGGAAAAAGAAACCCCCATAAAAATCACATGAAAAATTAAAATTTTAAATATTTCATAGTTTTCACGTGAAATCCACACCATAAATAATGCACCCTTATAATGGAAATAAATTAAAATTTGATATGTAAATAATAGAATCTGAATCCCATCAAAGTGGTCCCTCTTTAATAAAAATTATAATGAGAAAAAACCCTATTTCCAATTACTTAATTCATGAAAATCGACTATAAAAAATTTTTCCCACCAAAATGACACTGTAAATGATGTATGATCCAATAAGTACCCAACTATAATCATTATGAACTCACATTTTCTATACAAAATTAAAACTAATGTTCTCATCAAAATGGTACTGGAATCCATCAGCATTCAAAAAACAACTCAATTGAGGAAATATGAATGCACATAAACAATATTCCATTCACGATTTTAACACATTAAAAACCAAATATTTGAAACCAATAGAAATCTTATATACTTTCCAAACATGTTGGGGGTGACTCCCAAAACCTTTATTTTATATAATTGAGATTAATAAGTTCATAATTTCAAAAACATTTATAATGGGAATTCTTATAATAAACATAACAATTAAGCATTAAAAACCATATACTTTAAATTAAAAATAAGGTTGAGTGAGAGAGTGGACACCATCCTTAGTGACATTTTCCAAACATATTCCAAGAGAAGAATATTTGAAATAAATATCATTATAAAAATTATCTTTGTTGATAAGTATATGGAAGAGTATAATGATGGGTATTTTCAATTAATTAATTAGGTAAAAATGTAATTAAGAACCCCCCCTAAAATTTCACCATGATATCTCATTTAAATACAACTCAGAAACTATTTTTTCTATATAAAACAGTTTTACCAACACTATGGATTGTACCATGGTGTGGTGGAACCTTTAAATATGTTTCAACCCAAAAAGCTTAAGAAAATATTATAGTGAATCATCCATAACTATTTTTATGCATATTCTAAATGATCTCATCTTCCCTAAAATAACCAACACATCCACATTTTACCCATTCCAGTGGTCCCAATATTGAAAAATTGAATTACCCCATGAACAATTCCAACCATCAAAGTGTAGGAAAACTTATCTCATTATTACCAACTCACCTAATACACCAGATCAAATCACAACGAAGAAATACCATGGAAATAAATATTTTTATGAAGCTATCAACAATTTAAGTAGAGACATATCTCATGAACCATGTTTATTTCCACAGTATAGGGAACCTAAGCTCGTTATTTCAAATATTCCAAAACACCTCAACATTGTTATTTTAAAGCACAACTATGATCACCACTATAGTTATGGATTTTATATATTACCCACATGTATAAACCTTCATCTAGATAATCCCACAATACATTCAGCCTTATGTTGTAGAGACATTTAAAAGCATTACCAATTGACTATTCTCATATCCTTAAAATGTGTAGGAATACAATCACTAGAACAACTTACACCATGATGTAGTGAATAATAATGTACCCAAAAAAATTATCTAACTAAGACTCACTCTAAAATTGTTTCAAATATACAATAACACAACATAACATAAAAATACACAATATCAAATAGTAATAATATAAACCTATAGTGTTAAATTCTCCCCACAACTAGTATATTCATCCTAAATAATTTTTCAGGTTGACTATGTTAAGATATAATCTTAAGAAAATATTATAGAATAATATTATATTACTCCCAAACCTCTCAATAAACCTAATGATTCTAGTACAATAGACCTACCCAAGGTATGTGTCAATATAGCAAGATATTATCATGATCGTAAAAAATATAATACATAGTGAGAACCCATAAAAAAATCTAACTCAAGAGTATTGTGATGCCAACCAGTTTTGAAAATAGTGGATGTCACAAAATAAGTAGGTAACTATCCACCATTGGGCAATAAAAAATTCACAAATCCATGAAAATAAATAATAATAGTTAATTTACCACTGGTAGGAGTAATGTAAAATTACTATGAATCGAATTGAAAGACTAGATAATAATATGTAAAATTTTATAATAATAAAATCCAGTCCATATAGATAATATTAGTAAAATTCGATAATTGGAATACGGATGCCCTTATTATTGAATTTGGAAATTTTTTCACCTTATGAAAAAAACACTTCTAGATATAAAAAACACTCCCTAACATCTAGAGATTAAATCCCCCGAAAAATGAATGAAAATTTTTGAATCTATAATTTGGTCGAGTATGACCTTAATATCAAAATGTACCATCATATTGAAACTATAATATCATATCGATGAGAAAACATTGGACACCAAAATGAAGGATATAATTTTCATTCATTACCCACCCATAAATGGATCCCCACCATTAATTGTTATCTTAATTTTATGGGTATAAAAATTCACCTTCTAAAATTCCTTGGACTTAGTTTCCCTAAGTAAGGAATGGTATTCACTAAATAAAAACAATAACATCATCTTATTATTCATGACCCAAGTGTATATTAGAAATGTTTCCCATGAATCCTCAATGGTGAAACACTGTAGTCACTAATATACCAATGAAATTGGGTTTAATACATATGCAATTCATTTTATCATTAAATGTATGACCAACTCTGAGCTATCCTTAGTGATACGTGAAAATAAGACACATAAATAAGAACAAGAAATAACCCAGCCAGATAATAGTGTTAGAGTCATCATGTTATCTATAAATAATATTTGTAATGCATGCTATGAAAATATCCTACACATTACTAAATTTATGTTCCCTTCCATATACTCTACAACAAACAAATAAACTTTTAGATAGGTTAAATGTCTTATAACTATTGTCATCCCACCACACGTAACTTTAAAAATCAATACTGATATTTATTAAATAAAAACTAAAAGACTCTTCTCAATCCAGAATCTCATTTTACCTCTGCTAATAATATGGATAACTCCAAAAAATATAAAAATGTATATTTATGTCTCACAATCATTGTGATAATAAATTACATCAATAAATACCATCCCTAATGTATAGAATACGATCTTTTAAGAAAGGTAATTCATCCACAAATGGTTATGTAAATGGTAATTGAGAACGCTGACCAATATAGATCACATACTAATATTTTCCACTATTTACAATATATTCATACAAATTTTCATCAATTTATCGTGATTCCATTAAATTCCTTTCTATATGTTATAAAAATAATTAACAACCAGCACAAAATAATAAATACGGATAAAAAAATCATGCACAACCAGAATAAAAAACACAATGAGTGTAACAAGCATAAAAAAATATGACCAACTGAACCATTTAACAAATAATATATGTGATATAATCTTCCACATGAATGATAACAAAGTAACTATAATCCTAGCATAAAAAATTAAATTTTACATCCCCCCTCCGAATTCACCATGTTCTAAAAGTCCCCATAATAATAAAATGGTTTCCAATAAACATTTCCCTATCCAAAATCACTAAAAATGGAACTCTTTAAATTATTTATAAAATTTTAAAACTTATAATACCAATAATAAAATACATATTTATAATGACCATTTAAAATTAAGTATGCAATAATGTTATCCTTATAATGTAAATGTTTTTAGGGAAATTTTTTATGTTGGAAACCATTTAATAAAAACATGTCCTTGTTAAAAATATTATATATAACCCACCCAAAAAATTACTAAAAGTCCCAATAAATAATAGTTTAATAGTTTACACTGAACTTTCCATATAAATGAAAAGGATACTAAATTCATTATCAAATCATGTTCAATATACAATTTTAACACTAAAAAACTTTATTTCATGTTACAAAGAAACCTAAAGCACATTATTTTAGATTAACTAGGTTGAGAATAATATTTTATGACATATCATATATAGATATATTTCAGGTATTAATTATTATGTTGCAATTTTATTTCTCAACAACATCTGATACCCAGTTGTAATTATTATCTAATGGAAAAGGTAAATAATAAAATTTAAAATTTAAAATATTCATGCATTCTATCATGGAAAATAATCTATGTATCCCATGAATTCCAAAAATATTATAAATTACAAAAGGAAATAAATTTTAATATTGTTCAATTTGTATTTTAATATGCACTACTATAATAGAAATTATTTACTAACTACATACATAATAGTGAAAAATTCATTATATTATTTAATATATTTTCAAATTAATAATAAATATTCCATCTTCTATAATTTCATTTCTTAATTAAATTCATCATTACAAATATGTATAAATCATGAAATTATAATATATTAATATCATGTCACATAAATCATAGAATATATGTCTAAAAAATACTCAGTCATGTTTCAATATTTCTCTACAGTATATATATGTCAAAAAAAAGAATCAACCCTGATAGTAAAATTATATTCATATTTTTTGTACATATTTTGAAATTGATACCATTCACAGAAAATATAATGAATTCCAACTAAAATTAAAAAAAATAATTATAATACATTTCATTAAAAAATTTATCTTCCAATTACACACTATTTTCATGTTCATATATGTAATTGAAACACAAAGAAGGAATAAAATAACTCTATGATTCCAAGAAAAATCACAAAGAATAAAAAAAATATTGAACATGTTCTTGAAAAAATTTAATATAAAATATTAATTTCACATAATGCGCAAAAAACTATTTCTTGATATCAATGTCATCATGTTTCAATTTACCAATTCATAACATATAAAACACTATCTGAATGCTACAATCCAAGGGAGTTGATTTTTACTAATTAATAATACATATATATCATGAACTAAAACCTCATATATGAGGTAAAGAGAAACATAATAGTGATTATCAACACATTCCATACATAAAATCCTAGGTAAATGGATTTTTAAAACAAATTGGTTAGTTATTCTTTTTTATATTCTACATTTCTTATCCTAATAAATTATATATGAATGAATACAATGAAAATATATATAACACACTAATCTGATACAATTAGTAACATTATATACCTAATCACTATTTTTGGGTTGGTTTGAAATTATGAACAACTTCTTCACATCCCCCAGATACCAAATTATGGAAATAAGTGCCAAGTGATTTTCCAAATCATGGTGGGTTATTTTACCTAACATACACCACAAAATTTAGGAAAGGAATCCAAGTAAACATATATGTGATGAATAACAAATATAAAACAAAACTCTAATGAAAATATCAATTAAAAATAAAATGAATCACAACAGAATATTATATATACACTACTAGAAAAGCTGGTATTTGCGACGGGGTCCCGTCGCAAATAGCCCGTTGCTGAAAACGCCGTCGCAACTACACTTATTTGCGACGGGCCCGTCGCTAAAGCCTTTTTTTGCGACGGGCATTCTCCCCGTCGCAAATAGTATTCCGTATTTTTGTAAAAAACTTTTGAAACAGTTTTTGCGACGGGACCCGTCGCAAATACCTTTTGCGACGGGACCCGTCGCAAATAGATTTTGCGACGGTTCCGTCGCAAAAACTCTTTTTAAAAAAAATAAAAAAAATTAATAATACTAGTATTTGCGACGGGAGTCGGGACCCGTCGCAAATACTTTTTTAGAAACAAATAAAAAACTATTAATAATACTAGTATTTGCGACGAGCATAGTATCCCATCGCAAATACTATAAAAAAAATAAAAAAAATAAATTATTAATAAATTATTTTAATTAATATAATAATAGAATTATAATTTACAAATGAAAATAATAAATTATTTTAATTACTATAATAATAGTAGAATTATAATTCAAAAATAAAAATAATAGAATATTAATAAATAATTTAATTAATATAATAATATTACAATTATAATTCATAAATAAAAAAAATATTAATAAGTTATTTTAATTAATATAAAAACAATAGAATTATTTTACATTCAAATATTAAAATAATTCAAGTATTACAAAAAAAAATTAAATTATAATATTATAAAATTTTAATATATATATAAAATTTTAATATATAAATAAAATTTTAATATATATATAAAATTTAATATTATAAAATATAAATAATATTATTATTCATATTAATATTGTTATTTAAAAATATAATATTATTAATATTTTATAATGAGACAGAATCTACGAATAGAAAAAAAATATTTTGATTTCACAAATTTTATAACAGAAATACAAACTCTAATCTGTAGGAGGGGGGGAGGGGGGGGGGAGGTGGGGGATCTGCAGATGGTGGTGGAGGAAACTCCATCCCTAAAGCATGAGTGAGTCGGCGCATGTACTCCATCTGCTCCTGATGCTGCTGTTGCCACCGACTCGTCTGCTCCTCGTACAGCTGCTGCTGGCGTCGACGCTCCCCCTCATGCTGCTGACGCATCTTCTCCTGCTCCTGTCAGAGACTCTCTTTCTGTGCAGTCTGAGATCGCAACTGATCCTCATACTGTGTAGAAGAAGATGCACGAGCTCCTCTCGAGATGGACGCCGACATCGCATCACTGCCATAATAATCTCCGGGAGTCAGTCGAGAGCCGATACCAACTACCCGGCCCTTCTCGAAGGCATACTGGGTGGCCTGCATCCATGCCGCCTCATCAAACTGACGGGCAGTGGTCTGATCTGATGACTCGGCCTGACTCTCAGGCCGGGCCTGTGCCGCTGCGGCCTCATATAACTCCTATAGTTGCAATTTAAAATTAAAATTGTGAATATATTATATGCAGTTAATTTTTAAACTTGAAAACAAATAATACTGACCACGATGTGATGCTGACGATCACCTCTGAGCTCCCCAGTAGAAGGATCACTATACATCCTCCGATATACGTCGTACTCTGTAATATCGGGGTGCTCGACAGCCTATAAGAATAAAAAATAAACTGTTAATATTTATAGTTATATAAAATATTTATAAATAATGTACGTACCAGATGTTGTCTATGAGTACTGAAAGAACGACTCCCAGCTCGATGAGTCACCTCCTGCCTCCCCCGATTCTGCCTCCCCACCGATGATCTCCTCTGAAAGGCACAACTCAACCAGTGTGCACATAATCTATCCCATACATGGGATGAAATATACTCTGGTCGGTGTGCTCTACATGACTCATCAAACTCTGACACTCCTGTTTTCTTCATCGCATCTTTTCTTAAATTGTGCAAAAACTGACGAAGGCAATCACGCATGGCCACCTCCCATGCCTCATGGATGGCGCCACGCATGGTATCCTCGATCGGATACCATAAACCCTACAAATAAATCAAAATGTCAAGTTATAAATGAGATAATTTTCAAAATAAAAATTATTTATTTACGTACGTACCAACCAATGGCCGAACATGGCCTGCTGCACATCAATGGGAATCTGCTCCCATGTGGTCCACGGCTGAGAGAAATAGTTGCGAAAAATAGCGCTGCCCTGTCCGACTTCTATATGCGAAAAACTGAAAAAATAATAAACATTTATTATGTGAATGGATTAATGAAATCTTAGTCAAATTCACAGGTTATTACACAGGTTATCACACCTCCGGGTGCGCGGATCAAACCCAAGACGTGTACGTCGCTCGGGGACGGGGTCATGAATCATCAATCGTGCAAGACCGCGCCCCCTCCGCGTACTCCCTGGAGCGCCTGCAGGCTGAGGGCCATCTGCCAGCAACTCATCCGCATCGAAAGGTAGGTCAGCATCCGCCAACGCACGAAATGTGGCCTCGTCCATCTGAAACAGAAAATGTTAATGTTAGCAAATAATTGATAATTACTATTATATATACATATATACATATTATGATTGTATATAAATACCATGGAATTCTATAAGTGTTCATCTTCATCATCATCTTCATATATGTCAATGTCATCGTCATATTCCTCCTCAACATCATCGATATCCATTCGAGTTGCAGTTTCTTCATCTCTTACCATTTCAAATTCATGTGTGACATCATTAACATCATCGTCATCACCGACTCTTAAATGTGGGGTGTCGTCATCGATACTCATATCTCTTTGTAAAAAAGATTGATTTTGAGTACTCTCTTGAAAAACTTCAATTCTTTGCACATCAGTGAAAGCACATTCACTTTGACTAAACTGATTGTCTCGAATTTTGATTTTTATTACACTCCACTAATCAGTCAAGTCTCTTGATGTTGCACAGTACTTTGCATAATAAACTTGATATGCCTGTTGAGCCAATAAGAATGGTTCATTTACTGCGAGAACACTTTTACATTTAATATCGATGATTCCATGAGTCGGATGAACACGCACGCCTCTCTCTGTATCCAACCACCGACATTTGAACATGGTTATGTAATGTTGTCCAAGATAACAGAGTTCAATGATTTCATCAAGTATGCCATAAAAGTCAACTTAATTTTCTCGATGATGAGATCCTCTCAAGCTAACTCCACTGTTCATTGTTTTTTTCGATTCCCCATATGCATGTGTGTGGAATCGAAATCCATTCACCACATATGCATTATAAGTTTTAACAAGTTTGGAAGGTGGGTTACTCAATACACACAGCCGTTTGTCAATTTTATCAGCATGTCGAGACACCTGAAGATTTGTGAAATAATTATCAATATAGTAAACTATACATTGAATGAGTTGCTAAATGATAAAGAATTTATGTTACCAGTTTTTGAAACCACTAAGAGAAATTTTTCAGTCGACGTTCTTCGAGAGCAGCTGCTGTAATTTGTGGAATTTGTTTCTTGATATGATTATCATACAACCTATAAAAACCAAATTTATTTACTGTAACATAAATGATAGAATAAGTGATATAAACACTTACAGTACAACTGATGTCATCTCTTAACAGTTGAGGAGAACATACGTATGAGCTCTATGATATTCATCATCTGAAAGCCAGCGTTTAGAAACTCCACCAAAACCAAGCTCTGACTGGTTGAAAACAGATAATTGATTGTCGATTTCATCAATATTCCTCTCATTCCGTCCCATTCGGTTGTGTTTTGAAGGATACTCAGATTCAAAATAATGGGAGCAGAAAAAAGATATTTCCTCTTGCAAATAAGCTTCTGCAATAGATCCTTCAACAGATGCTTTGTTGCGTACTTTTCTTTTCAATTTTTGCATGCATATTTCAAATGGGTACATCCATCGAAACTGTACCGGACCTCCACATTTGGCTTCATATGGAAAATGTAACATCAAATGTTCCATTGAGTCGAAGAAAGACGGCGGAAATATTTTTTCCAGTTTACATATAATTACAACAGCATCTTTTTCAAGTTTGCCTAGAGCATCATAATCTGCCGTAGCCGCACAAATTTCCCGAAAAAAATGAGACATGTCTGTTATGGAATCCCAAATCACAGAATTCAACAGACCTCTTAATCCAATGGGTAGAAGTCTCTCCATTATAACATGACAATCATGACTTTTTAATCCAGTAATATGACCATTCTTTACACATCTACCCAAATTGGAAGCACAGCCATCTGGAAGTCTCAAATCTGCAATCCACTGACAAAATAATAAACGGTTTTCTTTAGACAGTGTATAAGCTGCTTTTGGTTTCAGTAACCTTTCTGTTCTGACATTCTCAAATAGTTCCAATTCTGGACACCTGCAAATTTGGGCAAGATCTAAACGTGCATTTACATTGTCTTTGCTCTTTCCTGGCGTATCCAAAACTGTATGAAACAAATTATCAAAACAGTTCTTCTCAATATGCATGACATCTAACATGTGTCGGACCAACAAATCAGACCAATATGGAAAATCCCAAAATATGCTACGTTTAATCCAATTGTGTTCTTTCCCAAAACCAGAAATTTTCTGTTGGTTTATTGTGGGACCAAAAGTGATGGGAGGTAATGAAAATACAACCGATTTTAACTTCGAACCTGATAGCATTTTTGGAGGTCCATCCCTTTCAGCTGTTCCTTTTCTGAAATGAGATCTGTTTCTGCGAAAAGGATGATCAGCTGGAAGAAATCTGCGATGACAGTCAAAATAACAAGGTTTCTTTCCATGAATGAGCATAAATGCATTGTTCTCTCCCATACAGTAATGACATGATTTTTGACCATGTGTACTCCAGCCAGATAACATCCCATAGGCCGGGAAGTCACTTATTGTCCACATCAATGCTGCTCTCAGTATGAAATTCTGTTTCGTTGCAACATCATATGTACTGACACCAGTACTCCACAATAAATTTAATTCATCAATCAATGGCTTCAAATAAACATCAATATTTTTCTTTGGATGTCCTGGAATTAGTAAAGTCAAAAAGATATATGGCTCCTTCATCAACATCCATGGAGGTAAATTATACGGAGTTAAAAAAACAGGCCAACATGAATATTGACTACCATAAGATCCAAACGGACAGAAACCATCAGTGGAAAGGCCCAGTCGAACATTTCTAGCTTCTAAAGCAAATGATGGATGCACTCTATCAAAATGTTTCCATGAATCACCATCGGCTGGATGATTCAAGCTTTTATCGGTTGAACTATTATCTTTATTCCATGACATCATTGTCGCTGTATTCTTAGACATGAATAAACGCTGAAGTCTGGATGTAAGCGGAAAATATCTCAACTGTTTTACAGGAATCAAACCAGACTTCCCGTGTTGTCCTTCTTTATATCTCAGTTGCCCACATGTGGGACAACTATCCAACGACTCATTTTCCCCTGAATATAAAATGAAGTCATTTGAACATGCATGAATCTTCTGACAAGTAAGTCCCAAATTTCGAACCAACCTCTTACTTTTATAGTAATTTACAGGTAAAACATTTCCTTCGGGTAACAGTTTTTTCAGCAAAGAAAATATCTGGTCAAAACAGGTGTTTGACATTCCGTTATCTGATTTGATAGCCATAAATTTTGCAACTGCTTCTAATTTGCTCATCTTGCAGCCAGGATATAATGCATCCTTAGCAGACTTCAACAACTCATAAAATTCAGACGGTCCCAACTCAGGATTTGAAGCTATATCAGCCGGAGTTTCTGTATGTTGAACAGATGAACCTGCAACATCATGTACTAAATCTTGAAACTGGGATGGATCCGGAATCAAGTTGGTATCACCTGCTCTGGAACTGCGTTCACCGTGTTGATTTCAAAAAACATAATCTTCTTGAAAACGAAAACGCAAGAGATGTTCCCCCACTTTGTCAAACGTGTCAAACGTTCTCAATGCACATTTTCTACAAGGGAATTTTATCATTCCTTCTGAAACAAATTCTGGATTTGATGCCGCAAATGATAAAAAACTCTCCACACCCTCTATATATACTGGATTTAAACCAGAACCATTTGGATTTCTACGTTGATTTATCCATATGCGGTCTTCTAATAATGACTGTTGACGACCTCGTTGTTCCATATTTTTCTATAAAATATAAAAGCATTACTGGTTTTGAATAATTTGTTAGAAAAAACACAAGAAAGGATTGAATATATTGAGAATAAAGCAAAACCTGTTACAAATATTGATAATTTTAATATTATATTGATTTTTTATTTTTTTAATAATACTAATATAATTTTTTTCATAAATATTAATTATATAATAATAACATCATTACATTATTAGTATATTTTATTATTCATATTAAAATAATATAATTTTCTATATTATATACAATTCTCCTTTCATCTGTGTGTTTCACATTCTGTCTCCACATGTAATATTGGCATTCACTTTCACCTCTCTATTGGCGAGTAGGTTGATAATTTTGAAAAATAATGCCAATATTACATGTGGAGACATAAAAAACACAGAAGAAAATAGAATTGTATATAATATATAAAATTATATTATTTTAATATTAATAATAAAATATACAAATAATGTAATAAGGTAATTATTCCAAATTATTGGAAAGTATTTCAAATTATTGGAAATTATTCCAAATTATTGGTAATTATTCCAAATTATTGGTAATTATTCCAAATTATTGGTAATTATTCCAAATTATTGGTAGTTATTCTTAATTTTTGGTAGTTATTCCTAATTATTGGCAAATATTGGTAATTATTGGTAAATATTGGTAATTATTGGAAAATATTTGTAATTATTGGTAATTATTGGAAAATATTGAAAAATATTGGTCATTATTGATAATTATTGGTGATTATTGGTAATTATTGGTGATTATTGGTAATTATTGGTGATTATTGGTAATTATTGGTGATTATTGGTAATTATTGGTGATTATTGGTAATTAATACTAATTATTGGTAATTAATACTAATTATTGGTAATTAATAATCATTATTACTAATTATTGGTAATTATTACTAATTATTCCTAATTAATACTAATTATTCCTAATTATTCCTAATTATTCCTAATTATTACTAATTATTGTTAATTATTACTAATTATTGTTAATTATTACTAATTATTACTAATTATTTCTAATTATTACTAATTATTTCTAATTATTACTAATTATTGCTAATTATTACTAATTATTGCTAATTATTAGTAATTATTGCTAATTATTACTAATTATTGCTAATTATTATTAATTATTGATAATTATTAGTAATTATTGATAATTATTAGTAATTATTGATAATTATTGGTAATTATTACTAATTATTGTTAATTATTGGCAATTATTGTTAATTATTACTAAATATTGGTAATTATTACTAAATATTGGTAATTAATACTAATTATTGCTAATTAATACTAATTATTGATAATTAATACTAATTATTGGTAATTAATACTAATTATTGGTAATTAATACTAATTATTGGTTATTAATACTAATTATTGGTAATTAATAATCATTATTACTAATTATTGGTAATTATTACTAATTATTCCTAATTATTCCTAATTATTCCTAATTATTCCTAATTATTACTAATTATTGTTAATTAATACTAATTATTGTTAATTAATACTAATTATTGCTAATTATTACTAATTATTTCTAATTATTACTAATTATTTATAATTATTATTAATTATTTCTAATTATTACTAATTATTGCTAATTATTAGTAATTATTGCTAATTATTACTAATTATTGCTAATTATTATTAATTATTGATAATTATTAGTAATTATTGATAATTATTAGTAATTATTGATAATTATTGGTAATTATTACTAATTATTGTTAATTATTGGCAATTATTGTTAATTATTGGCAATTATTGTTAATTAATACTAATTATTGGTAATTAATACTAATTATTGGTAATTAATACTAATTATTGGTACTTAATACTAATTATTGGTAATTAATACTAATTATTGGTAATTAATACTAATTATTGGTAATTATTACTAATTATTCCTAATTAATACTAATTATTCCTAATTATTACTAATTATTACTAATTATTGTTAATTATTACTAATTATTACTAATTAATACTAATTATTCCTAATTAATCCTAATTATTCCTAATTATTCCTAATTATTACTAATTATTGTTAATTATTACTAATTATTACTAATTATTTCTAATTATTACTAATTATTTCTAATTATTACTAATTATTTCTAATCATTACTAATTATTTCTAATTATTACTAATTATTGCTAATTATTAGTAATTATTCCTAATTATTAGTAATTATTGCTAATTATTATTAATTATTGATAATTATTATTAATTATTGATAATTATTGGTAATTATTACTAATTATTGGTAATTATTGGCAATTATTGTTAATTATTTCTAAATATTGATAATTATTGGTAATTATTAATAATTAATACTAATTATTGGTAATTAATAGTAATTATTGGTAATTAATACTAATTATTGGTAATTAATACTAATTATTGGTAATTAATACTAATTATTGGTAATTAATACTAATTATTGGTAATTAATACTAATTATTGGTAATTAATACTAATTATTGGTAATTAATACTAATTATTGGTAATTAATACTAATTATTGGTAATTAATACTAATTATTGGTAATTAATACTAATTATTGGTAATTAATACTAATTATTGGTAATTAATACTAATTATTGGTAATTATTACTAATTATTCCTAATTAATACTAATTATTCCTAATTATTACTAATTATTACTAATTATTGTTAATTATTCCTAATTATTACTAATTATTGGTAATTAATACTAATTATTGGTAATTAATACTAATTATTGGTAATTAATACTAATTATAGGTAATTATTACTAATTATTGTTAATTATTGGTAATTATTACTAATTATTGGTAATTAATACTAATTATTGGTAATTAATACTAATTATTGGTAATTAATACTAATTATAGGTAATTAATACTAATTATTGGTAATTATTACTAATTATTACTAATTATTCTTAATTATTGATAATTATTGATAATTGTTCCTAATTATTAGTAATTAAATGAATAATTATCAATAATTAGAAATAATTACCAATAATTACAAATAATAACATTATTAATATATTTTATTATTAATATTAAAATAATATAATTTTCTAATTTATATACAATTCTTCTTTCATCTGTGCGTTTTCTATCTCCACATACAAATAATACATGTGAAGACAGCAAACACACAGATGAAAAAAGAATTGTATATATATAAAAAATTATATTATTTTAATATTAATAATAAAATAAACTAATAATGTAATAATGTTCTTATTCCTAATTATTGGTATTTATTACTAATTATTAATATTTATTCTTAATTATTAAAAATTATTACTAATTATTCCTAATTACCATTAACTATAAACAATACTAATAAATTAAATTTATTAAGTAATAAAACAATGTAAACATAATTAAATTACAACTAATTAATAATAATTGAAACTAATAAAAAATTAAAAATAAATAAAAAATTAAAATGAAGATAAATACCTTGAAAATTGATCTGTTCTGATCGTTCTTCAAAACTTTAATATCAGCTCCGGAGAAAAAAATTAAACTGGAGAAAAACTCAACTCTAGAAATATAATTTTGAGAGAAGGAGAAGATAAGGAATGAGAATGAAATGAAAAAAACGGATGGGGGTATTTATAGGTTAGATTATTTGCGACGGTACCCGTCGCAAATACCTTAGCCAACATTTATTACGGTCAACCGGTAAATAGTTATTTGCGACGGGTCCCGTCGCAAATAACCCCTGCCGGCATAGTATTTGCGACGGGGGAATATTCCCGTCGCAAATACCTTTTACCGCCGCCGGTTATTTGCGACGGGAATATTCCCCCGTCGCAAATAAGTTTCCCGCGATTTGGCGCGCATCGCGGGAAAACTATTTGCGACGGGGAAAGCACTCCCGTCGCAAAAGCCTCCTTATTTGCGACGGGGAAATACCCCCGTCGCAAATAAGTTTTTAACATGACTATTTGCGACGGGAATAAATCCCGTCGCAAATAACCCGTCGCAATTGCTCATTTTTCCCGTAGTGATACAAATAGGACTTCATATACCAGATTTAACTGAAGGGAAATGTCCCAATGTGGTCTATTCATATACAAAAAAATAAATCTACATCATGATCTCATCAGTATCCTAAATAACCATATATTTAATTACCTCCATTGGAATGGTAATAGGTATCTTCTTATATATATCATTTTGAAAATAAACAACATACATACCAAGATATATTTGGAACCAGTGACTTTTCATTCTCCGTAGAAAATCCAACATAGTCTTCCCAGATACACCACTTATCCAAGAACATATTAGTTATAATTTTTCAAAAGGAAAAAAAGATAATTTGGGGATTTCATATGAGGTTAATTAAACCCATGTAAAAGAATCCCTGAAAAAAATACACATTCCAAATAATTCATAATTTTCATATAAAACATACTCCAAAACATATGGAATTAGACCATGTTCACAAAAACCTAATGTAATGAATAAAACCCAATGAAATAATCATTATAAAAATTCAATCAAAATAATCCAAATCAAAAGGATACTCATATTCTCCCTGACCCAAGCCATTATAAAGAAGAAACCCCCACTATTCCTACCAACACATCACCAAAATCCAAATCTAAACCAATTTTAACCCATCTATTTTTAACCTAAACATGAAGAATAAATTCACAATAATAACCAATAAAAATAATAAAATTTTACTATAATACATGTTTCTATCAATAAGAAAGTAATAAATTTAGTATGAATTTATAATAAAAAAATACATAGGAAAATTTTCTAACATCAAACATATAATGACCCCTCTATTTATTTCAGCTTAATTCATGATTTATTACATAAATGTACATATAATATAACCTAGAGGATCAATATGTATGTTTTATTTGGGTAATTTGATATATTTCATAACAATAAAAAATAGTGGGTGGATAACCATTAATTAAAAATTCTTTAACAAGCTCATAATATTCCATTATTCTTAAAACTATAAGTGATAACCTGGGGATATACATAAGAAAGGGTTGAGCTATAAAGCCCTGTAAGGGAATAAAAATGGCATAAATTGAAGAATGTTTTACATGTTAGAAAATAGTCAATTAATTGTGGTATAAAATAGTGATAATTATAAAAATGAATAAAGAGTGATGATATAACATGATAAAATTAAAGAAATATGGGAAATCAGCAACAATATTAATAAAAAAATCCTTAATATAAGACACCACTAACTTCAAAGAAATCATAAAATTATAGAATATGTATGATGATGGATTAGGTTCACTCCCAAGTCGTTTTCATGATGTCTAATGAGACTAGAACATGCACATGACCCTCAACCCTGTTAGTGAGTACTCAAAAAGTGTATCCAAGATAACCAAGATCAAATCCAGGTGGACACATATTTCTGATTAACTATAGTAGTGCTGTAGCGGGCACTATAGTAGTACTGTAGAAGGTGTTGTTTGGTTGTGTAGTAGTTGGAACTATTCATCCATATCTGCCTTTGGGCCACCAGTTTGGTCCTTTGGTCTTGCAAGGCTTTTGGGACTCCCAAGTCCTGGCCTAGTTGTCTATTAAAGCCATCAGACCACCTGAAGGACTTAGGTCTACCCTAAGGCCTCTAGGCCACATTAATATGCAGATGTACCTATTAAACTACCGGGGAAAAGGATCTAGATGTGGATTAGAGTAGGAAAATTCACCAGAGTATAGGTAAATGGAATTGAACGAATGAGATGTAATTTCCATCGGTATCGGGCCTATGCAGCTCTTCATAAGAAATCTAGCCGACTAACCTTGCGAAGGGGGAGTGCTGATATAATAAAATGTTCTAGGGAGGGGTAAACCCAAGTGGTATTGTTGGGGTGATTTCCTCTAAAGAACTACAGGTCGTGTAATTGTCTCTAAGCTTTTGGTCCTTGAAAGGGTTCCACATCACCACTTGAAAGATGGATTATCAAAAATAATAAAAAAATTACTTTGTTCCATTTAGTATAATGAGACTAGAACATGACCCAATGTGTTGGAGTTCTATATAATTAGATGTGACCACATCACTTTCATTTTGTGTACATACATAAGTGTCCCACACAAACCATTCAACATTTTATCACACATTGTAAAATTTAAATACATGATAAAGTAATGTGTAATAGATACATATAAGTTTCATATAAATTAATTATAAGATCATAAAGAATAATAACCTTGATAGGAAATGGGTACATGAATTTAAAACACAATTTTTTGGCATGTCAAAACACTATGAAAATTCAGCATCATAACGGGGGAACATAAATTATTATGGGAGGGCATAATAATAGAGAAAGGGGTATATAATAATTTCAAAATAATATGTTTTTTCTTGTGGATATGGAATAAAATATCATATAATTATGAGTTATAGATAAAAGGAATAATATAATTAAGATACCTGAATGAATAGGTTAATGAGAGGATCCCTTAACATGAGAGCGTGATTAGAAAATCATGGGAAGTGCTTCTTGAGAGCTTGGGGAAATCCTGGGAGGGATATAGAGAGGGGGTGGATTATGGAATTCCTATAAGGTTTTTGAGTGATGAAGAAGGGTAACTTTTGTGTGTTTATATAGGAAAATATAGGGGAGTTATTTATATTTCTCAAACATATGATTTGGACTCTATATAATAATATAATCAAAACCACATGCCATCCCATTGTTTTTTCTAATTATTTCAACCAAATGGGATTGTTGTTTATTATTTTATAAGTAATTTGGAATAACTTACTATAATATTATCCTTAGTTATGTGGAAGTAAGTCTTATTCATAAGTAAATAATTTTAAAATCATAAAATCAATATACGTTTTGGAGGATTCCAAAAGTCTTTATAAAATTAATTAAATAACCTCCAAACAAATTATTTTATTGATTAGACATATATTTTTTCATGGATAACTTTTATATCATTTATTAAAAAACTTTTTGATCATTATGATTACATAATACACACCGTATTATTATACTTTATTAATTTTTTGCTTAAAAAATTGACGATCTTAGAAAATTTTGAAAAAATCACAATTGGATAATATAATTTTTTTTATTTTGGAAATAATATTTTATTAAAAAAATGATTTTCTAAATATGTTAATTTTTTTACTTTGAAAATTAGAATAAACATTTATTGAAAAACGTTTGATTTTTGACCAAAAATAGTATATAAACCCTTATAAAGTTTACATTTGAAATCATAAAAATAATATTGTAAGTTATATTAAATTAATATTATTTAATAATAATATTTTATTAAAAAAAATTTATAAAAAAATTCATTAATTCATCGAAATAAATGGGTTAATTGAAATTTCATATTACCCAAAAATAAAATTTTATTTTTCTCATATCAAAATAAAAATCATTTTTAATGAAATAAAATGAGGAGTAAAATATAATTATTTTTAAATTGAAACTATAATATTAATATTCATATTATTAGGTTCATGATACATATCACATTATTGTACTAGAAAATTCCCTATAGTTATGGTGTGTGATGGTGATATATTCTTGGGGTTGTTCGACATACATGGTTTGTGCCATGATCTTTTTGAGCTTCAAAATCTCTCATAAAAAGTTTTTATTGTGCTTTAGTTGATGGATTTCAGCTTGGTCATGGTCAATGAAAAATCCCAGTGATTCTACCTCCCATGGAAGCTTTTATAAATAATATTTATAGGGTTTGATCCTACTGGTTGTGGACAACACATTATTTTTCTATCATTTGGCTTTGATAAAACCCTATATTTTTTCTAATTATATGATCACCATTTAATAGATATATTATCAATGGATATAGTTTTTAAAATTCTTCTCAATATGGAAGTATATAAAAAGGTAAGATAATTTCATGTTTTTTATTTTTCTATATAACCAAATTAGAAATTTCATTCAACATTAAGGATAATTTTATTTATAAACGTTTAGGTCATTAAAATATTCTCCACTTCAAAAAAATTTCCCTTGAACTTTTAATTTCACATAATAAAAAATTTTAGGGTAATTATTTTTCCCCACTTCATATAGTTACCACATAATTTAATCGAATATGTTGTTTCCCTAGATCACTTTTACCAGATTAATTATCTTATTTCATAAAACTTTGTCTCTATAATCAATCACTTTCCCCAAATTCTTTTCATTTGAACAATATTTATCTAATGGTACCACATCTAGATTGATTACATATAAAGGGTCTAATATGTACGTCCTAAAAAGGGATACATGTAACACATCAGGTAATTGAGATTGTTTAGGTGGAAGTGGTATTTGATAGGACATTGTTTTAATACTATCACTAATCTCAAAGGAACTGATTTATCTTGGAATAATCATTACCTTCATCCCAAATAATCATATTTTCTTCCTTGGAGATATGTCGAGGAATAACTAAGCTTCCACCTCAAGCTCCAGGACTTGTCTATGATTGTTATCAAAGCTCTTATGACCACAATAAAGAATCCTATTGTGCTGCTGAATGGTCTTGAAATTCTCTACCATTTCCACAACCATTTATTGATCCATTAATCAATATTAAAAAATATTATTCTAGCATGTAGCTATTCTTATTCTCTTCCCAAAAAATAATTAATAATATTTATTTTCAATCTTTAGTGAAAAATATTATTGTACAGTAACTTCACCAGATTAATATATTTATCACATCCCCCTTTTATGTATATTGGGAAATCTCTCAACATGTCCTTAAGTGTCTGGATAGTCCACACATATTGGCCATTTTTTTAGGGTGATAATCCATTTTGAAGTTCAATATAATATTTTTTGAAGGTCGGAGACTCGTACAAAACATAGAGGTAAATCATTGATCCCCAATAGATATAACAGATAGTGGTGTTCCTAAAACCTTACCACTTATATAATGTATATCCTTACCGGTTAATCAATTGATAATTCCACTGGAGTTGTAATGAAGTGAGTATCCTTTACCAGACAATCCACCAAAACCCGTATAGTATTATTTCCTCTTGATGTCTTCAGGATACTAGTGAATAAGTCTATGGTTTTGTTCTCCCATTTCCATGTAGGTATGGGTAATTTTTGTAACATACCCTTGTATTTTTTCCCTTTCATCCTTCACATGATGAAATACAAGACACATTAATTTTAATTTTATAATCACCTTCTTCATATTTTCCCTCAAATATTTCTATTGGATATCTCGGTGCATCTTTTTCTCCTTGGATGGATGTAAATGGTCGATCTATATAAATCATCCAACACTAAATTATTTAATTTAGGAATTAAGGGAACAAATAATTCTTACCCAAATCATAAAATTTTTTATTCATTAATTTTTAATTATGAGGATTTACCATTTATTAAATATTCCAATATCATCCTAATTTCCAGATTATCTTTTGAATAATCCCTTTTAATTTATAGAAGGGATTATTGGGAATTGAATCATGAAAGTAATGATGAAGTTTCTTTCTTTATGATTCCCATTTATATCATTTACAATTATGTAATGATTTCTTCATTCTTACTTCACATTAATAATAAAATTTTCGTATACCTTCTACATTAATGATATAATAGTTTATATCGATTACTTTTACGGTTGTGTATTGAGCAGTCATAGTCAATCACAATCTCTAACTATCTTTACTGGTTTATATTCTGCTCCTTCAATGTCAAAATATACTTCAGGCTCTTGTGATCATTATATATTTCATACTTCTCCCCAGGGAAATAATGATTCCAAATTTTCAACATTAAGATCACTACAACCAACTATATATCATGCATAGGGTAGTTTTATTCATGAAATTTTAATTTCCTTGATGCATAGGATATTAATTCATAATTTTTAATTAGTACACATCTGAAGCCCTTCATCTCATCATCATTGAATAAGATGAAAATTTCACCACTTATGCAAAGAATAAGTACATGGGTAGTGGTAAGAAATTTTTTTAAATACATGAAGCTCTTTTCACATTCATTATTCCAAAGAAACAGTAATACCTTCCATTTAATCTTTTTAATATGGTTGGAAATTCATGATAAATTTCTCCAAATCGACAATAGTACCCAACTAAGCCATGGAAATTATGGATGTATGTCATAGATGTTGTCCTAGAACATCCTTTAATTGTTTTCTTCATTGAAGGATCTATATATATTCCATTAATTTAGATAATAATCCACAATAATGAGACATCCTTAAACCATAATTCTTTTTTTTGTAATTTCATAAAGCTTCTCCTTTCATAAGGTCTTTATCACAAATCTCAAATTCTCCTCAGCCTCATAATTATTTTGTAGTATAATATAATACAATCTATAAATACTACCATATATTTGTCAATGTAATCTATAAATACTCCATTAATTATTTTCATAAGTATTTATGGAGAATATTTTTGTCAAAATGGAATTACTATAAACACTTTTTTATCATACTATGTACCAAAATATGTCTTAGGGATATCATCCTTCTTCACCATTACATGATAATATCTCAACTGAAGATCCAACTTTGAGATGTATTGGGATCCACATAGATGGTTGAACTAGTAAACAATATTTGGTAGAGGGTAATTATTATTTATCATGATCATATTGATAATAATATAACCAATGAAAAGTCACATTGACTGATCCTTCTTCTTGATGAGGAGGATTTTTGAACCCCAAAGTGAAGCGCATGGGAATATGAATCCTATATCCAGATTCTCTCATAGTTGTTACATCATCTCCTCAAGTTATAAAACAAAAATTCTATATAGTTTATTGTATAATATAAATACCCCATGAATATAATCTATTGAAAATTAAACATTTTTGTTAGGGGGATACAAGGCAATTATTTGGGAAACAAATCATCTTACTCCCCCACAATGAGCATTTCATCAAGCATGATATTTTTTATAAAACCAATCATTTGAGCTTGATTTTATTTCTCATAAGATAATAATATAATTTCTTGTTATTATTGTTGTAAATAAGATTTATCATCATCATTGAGAAAGTATATATTGAGTGGATGATTCATGATATGGGTAGTACTTTCATTCTCATGGAAATTTATGTTGGCTATATGTGCGGAAATATAATACATATATAGGATTGCATCAAAATATACTGAATAAAGTATCATATAGTGTTCTAGGATGTCTAGAATAAAAAATTTCATAGGGGATGAATTATATAATTTGGAAAAATAAATTCCCCATCTTCTATTTTCATAGGCAGCTCCAATTCCATTTTTTTAAAAGCTATACTAATCATAATTTATAGGAAGGAATACATAGAACTAGAATCAAAATCTATATTCACTATTCATGAATGAATAACTAGAGTACATTTCAACATGTCATTTTTAGGATCTATATTATTATTAGTAATGGTATAAGCTTGTTTTAGCTTCCTTGGAGGTTAATGGGGATGATTGTCTTCAACCACCCTAGGCATATTGTATTGTTTTACAATGGTCTCTTATTCCTTGAAGTTAGAAAAATAGGAAAAATAATTAGGGTTAAATAGATAATTCAAAACTTCCATTAAATTTTTTTGTTTCTCACATAAGAAATCACTAGATAGGTTCCCTTCCTTCATACAACAAAAGGATTCCGTCATCTCCTTCCATTAATTTTCAGGGTTTTTCTTTCAATAATTTTTACAAGTTCAATGTTGAAATTTATTACCACCATTTATATCTGTGCCCCACATTTCCAAAATTAAACTATATTTTCCCATTCTTATCCCCATGATACCCATGAGATTCATCGACCTCCATTTCGAGTTTATGTGAACATTGGAAAATTACCTCATAGCTATCAAAGTCTTGGATCAACATGGGTTTTTATTGTCTAGGTTTTAGACTATGAAAAAGATGTACATTTTTTTATTAAGGGGTAATGAAATTTCATTAGGTATATCATTAATGTCTTGTAAATATCACCTCATATTCACTGATGCATTCATCTTCTTTTAACTTGTGGGAAAATAAATACCTTTCCATTTTAAGATGGAGAGAGTGAAGAAAATATTTTTTGAAGAACATTTTCTGGAATTCATTCCACCCCATCATTTAGAACCCTTCATCATGATTCACATTCTTATCAATTTCCATTACCAATATTCTTTTCCCTCCATGGGATAAATATCCATTTTAACTATTTCATTTATTAAAAATTGAAAGATAGAGATAGTCTTCTCAATGGAGTTCATTTATTGTTCTACAATTAAGGGTTTAGATGGTCCATTGAATATAGGAGGCCTTTTTCTCATAAAGATATCAATAGAAGCTTTTTAGTTCTTAAGGGTTTTTGGGAATTATTCCTTATTCTAATTTCTATTTATAACTAGATTCATCTGGGAGAGTATCATCACAAATTTCACGATTCCTTCTCCTATCAGGTTTGATGTCTTATTTTAAAAGTCATCACATTTCCCTTCATTTTTTTTACCCAGTTACTATAATTTTCATTCATTTCATTAAATAAATGGAATTTTTTTTTGATTATTTTTAAACAATGAAAAACAGAAATGGAAATTCAATAACAATATTAAGAGAATATTTAAATTGAAATATTTCACATTGTTGAAGAATTCTAGGCTTCAATCTAGGTTATCCATTATCAATTTTCTAACATAGACACTTATAGAAATTTTTTGGTCCTTTAAAAATAGACCATAATGACCTTGTGAATTTAAAAATGTTTATCCCCATGGAGTTCCAGATAAGCTATTCAGAATGGAACATCATCATGCTTCAGTTTCCAATTGATTAAAGCTAAATGCGGTGTTTTTGGGTGTTACTATTAGGTTAATATGCGCCAAATACACATCCACTTTTAGTATCTATACAGGGATTTATTTTTTTTGAAAATCATTTACAATATAAATTACCAATGTTTATGGATTTATTCTTATGTTTATTATTTTCTCAGTGGGTTTTTTATAATGTTTACTAATCCTAATCCAAAAAATAAATAATCATTCTATTGATTCTAACTATGATTACCCCTTTCATTATTATATATTAATTCATTCTTTATTACATAAATGTACACATCATAAAACCCACAATATAGATAATTATAATGTCTTCGGGGAATTAGTTTCATTTCATTACATCATAAAATAGGTGGTGCATTTAACTTATTGAAAATTTCCCTACCATTCTCATAATATTCCATCATACATTAAACTAAATGGGATAACCTCAGGAATTTCATAAAAATGGATTCATCTATACAGCCCAATAAAAGAATAAAAATGGTATAACATGAATAAATTATTACATGTTAGAAAATATTAAATTAAATGGGATATAAAAAGGCTGGGAATCATAAATATGAAAAAAGAGGCAAGATATAACATGATATCAAAAAAAGCATGGGAACATTGCAACAACATTAAACATGAAAACATAAACATAGGTCAAGGATAACCTCAAATAAATAAAAAAATAGCGAAAAAGGTCATGTGAAGGACTGGTTTCACTCCCTAATCACTTTAGTGAATTATAAAGAGACTAAACCATTACCCTAGTCATTGTAGTGCTATATAATTCTGTGTTCACCATCCCATTTATATCATGTATATGAATAAGTATGCCACATAGATCATTTCAAATTGGATCATATTTCATCGATATAATATCCTAAATAATTTAATGTGATATAATTACATGTATTTTCCTAATAATGGAAGTATAATTTTATAAATTTTAACACCCTTGATTGGAAATGGGTACTTGTATTCAATACATAATTTTTTTCATGGAAAATTACACTGAAATTTCTACAGCATAACCAAGGAACAAAAATGTTTATTTGAGGGATTAATGGGAGGGAAATTTGTATCTCATAATTTTCAAATAACAATATAATTAATGGGAACATGGGAGAACATATACCAACATTATGAATTGGAAATAATAGGGATAATATAATAAATATGATTAAACGAAGAAGAGAATGGGAGAATCCCTTACCTTCAGAGGGTTATTATAAATGCTTGGGAAGAGATTCTTGAGAGATTGGGGGAAAATTGGGAGGAATATAGAGAGGGTAGGGATGATTAAATATTTTCTCTGAGGATTTTTATTAATGAGGAAGGAGATATTGGGCGGGTTTATATAGGTAAATATTAGGGTTCTCTTCATTATTTTTCAAACATAGGTTGTAGTCTCTACGTAATAAAGTAATAGAATAAAAAAATACCATGGTTTTTGTAGATGGTTTTTACAAAATAGTATTTTATTAATTATATTCTTTTCCAAGGGTCTGAACTTATTTAAATATTACCCTTAGTTATGTAGAATTGTGTCATGTTCTCAATGAAATGAATTTCAAATCATAAAATAAAATCTATGTTTTGAAGGATTAATAAATTATTTATATAATTAATAAAAGAACATAAAAAACATTCCAATAAAGTTAAATAATATATTTGGTCATTTAAACCTTTTATTTCCTTTATTACATCACTTTTTAGTCATTATGATGTCATAATAAACCATATATATTTATATCATATTTAATTTTTACTCACAGATTCGACCATCTCGTAAAATTTTGAAAAAATCACCATTGGATTTTATCGATGATATTATTCCAAATATAATATTTTTTTTCTCAAAATAATTATCATGTTATGTGAAACTTTACTTTTAAAAATAAGAATCTACATTTATTGAGAAATAGTGGGTTTGACCATAATAATTTTTGAACACTTTTTAAACATACATTTTAAATTCTCGATTTTATATTATCATTTTATTTAATATAAAATTATTTAATAATAATAGTTTATTAAAATATCATTATTTCAAAAATCAATTCATTCATATAAAGAAATGTCTTAATTAAACATTAATATTGATAGAAAATAAAACTTCTTTTTTTATCGTATCAAAACCAAAATAATTTTTAATGTAATAAAAATAAAGATTAAAAATAATTATTATTATATTTAAACTACAATATAAATTTTCATGTTCTTAGAGTCCTAATATATATCACATTATTACACCGAAATCAACCAGAGTTCATGGTGCACAATTATGATAATTTCTTCAGGTTGTTTAGCACACATGATTTGGGCCGTGATCTCAATGAGCATTAACTTATCCTGTAAAAAATTTCACATGTTTACATATTATATCTATGCTTAGGATTTTTCAAGGGAAAGGCATAGTGCTGTAATCTCCATTGGAAGGTCTGATATATGGGCTTCATAGGGTATGATCTTACTTAATGAGGATATCAAAACCATTTTCTGTGTAAATTGGATTTAACAAAACCCATTATTTTTTTATAATTTGATCACTCTTTAATGTATATATTATCAATAGTTATGAGTCTTAACGACCTTTTATATCTTTTAGGACAGAATAAAATCAAATAACTAAATTTGTTTTATGTAACTCCAACACATAATAGTGAATTTACTTCAATTATAAATATTGTTTTATTTAAAAAATCTCAATTCATTACAAAAAACTTTTCTTGAATAACATAAATATAGCATATATATATTGAAATAATTTTGTGGTTTCTTACCACCACCATTGTTGTTACTAATTCCAAAAGCATCAATAAAGATAACTCTTAAAATATATGTATTCCTTAAAAAATCAAAACCATAGCATTTTATTTCTAGAGAGAGTGAACAGAGAGGGAATCAACTTACCTCATATATAATTTCTTAGTATAATACAAGTGAATAATATTCTAAAGGAAGAGTTTCATAAACAATATCCATAAAAATCATATGGTTTTAGATCCCATAGTTATGGAGAATATATAAGAATTTTCAAGAAATTAATCTGGTCAATAATAATTTTATAAACCCCCTAAAACATTATAAAAAATTCTTATTCAATTTGTATGACTCTTCCCCGAAAATTGGTAGAATTTTAAACCATTTAAAAATCGGTTTACCTGACAACATGACATGGTCCCGGTCGGGTGAATCCACCAAATATGTTTCCACACACCATACCCATAAACAAGGTATTAATAATTATCTATTAATGATTTTACCTTGTATGTGAAACATGAACACCACTCACCTAAAAATATCATCAAGATCACCTTCTCACCATTTTCCCCATTTTACAGATGTTAACCACCCCAAGAAAAAAACTACCAAAATTTATGGTACCCTCTCTCCAAATTTTAAACATGTACGTATCTTCTAGATGAAAATTGAAAAAGCACCACCATGACCAAAATTTAAACAATGTATTTGAATAAAATTTAAATAATATAACCCACATATTCACCAGATCCACTACCAAAATGTGGGGAATAAGATCCATCTATTTTCAACACACATGCATATCTTGAATTCTCTAAGACCAAGAACTAACATGACCACCACTATGACCTTTCTGTTACTCCCATTAATCATTAAGTAATCCTTCCCCCAAACAGTATTGAAAAATTCCAAACCCAATGGAATAGTTGTATGCATGACTATGGATAACTAACAATGATTATGGTATAAAAATGAATAGGTCTATGGTTACCTCTATGGCGTAGTGAATCCCCGATAACAACAAACCTCATATTCCAATGGATGTCCTCTAAAAAACATATAAAGACTAAAATATGACACTATATAACATAGAAATACTTAATAACATAATGTAATAACTAATATAGTGTTTTTATATGATGGAATTTGATGAGGTGATACTAATGTGAGGATATATATTGAATTATAGCCCATGCCTAGTCATTTGATAATTAAGTGTCATAAATTAATTACTAAAATTGATACATTCTAATTATCTTTTAGGTTTAGTGTTTTAGATAATTAGGTAAAAATATAATTATAAAACCCATGTTCTTTGCATCAAAATATGTTGAACATGTTATTACCTCATAAGTCTTCAAAATCACCCAAAAAATCTCCATAAGGGATATCTTATTAGACATATCCAATGTAATATATTTTTTATAACCTGGTGAAATGGAAACATTATATATGGGGAGATCAATCACTCAGTAAGGGTATAATTATGTGACAATAATAAATGATAATAAGTTTCATAAAATAACCATATTGGAATGTTAATATAAAGATCATAAACATAAAATATAGAATTCATACACAACAAAGAAATTGATTAGAAGCATTGAGACATGACAAAAGAAGAAAATATCATATTTTCATGGAATAATGGAATATGTTGATGAAATATATTACATGACATAAAAAGTAAAATTCAAGGCACAATTTGAACACTATAACAATATATGGAATTCTATACTGGATTGGGTTCAATCACCTTTCCCATAATCATTGGGGAAAAGTCCAATAGTGGATTAGGTTCACTCCCTAATAAAATACATAACATCTCATGATTTATAATTCTCTACCTAATTCATTATAGGGATATATAATTTTAGGACCAACCATAAAACAATTAATGTCATATATATGCATGATAAATCTGAAAAAACCCATAGATAATGAATATGTATGTCAAAATCGATGATAAAGAGGTTGGTTTCATAATCTATTCTCAATGAATAAAAAATTAATTTATCATAAGGATTCCCAAGAGAAGAAATAAATAATCATTTTTGAATTTTTCATATATTAATAATGAATGATATTTCATAAATATTTTATCTATTATATAAAAACCCATGAGAAGAATCAAAGAAAATTAAAATTGAATCAAATAGGTAATAATTTTATAAATGATAATAGAATATTTTATATGAGGAAATATCTTAATATTTAACTTTAAAATTGAATTTATCAAGGATTGTTTTCTATGACAATAATTTGGATGTTACAAAACTATTCTTAGTGAATTTTTTTTACTAGGGTCAACAATTAGTGTGAAATAAGAAATATCAATGATCTATTTTTATGTTTTAAAAACACTTTTTCTTAAACCCCACATTGAAAAAAATTATAAAACATTTTTTTTGAAAATAGGATAATTTTAATAATAATTCCTAATTAAAGAACATATAATTAGTTTTTAATTAACATTGAGTATAATGAAGGGAAAGGGAAATTATAGATAAGGAGTGTAAACAATCATTAAAGATGTTGGGAATTATTCTTTGGATATTTAAATTGACAAGAAGGAATAGAACTAATAAACAATAACTATTTGAATAAAAATTGATCCTGTAAGATATAAAATCATCATTACATAAAACTTACATGACAGATATCAAGTAGAAACATTATAACTTAATAATGTAGATAGTGTTGTGAAAAATAATATTTTTTAAAATATTTCAATAATAACCCATTTAAAGGAAGGGAATGAATGAAACTAATGATTCTAAAATCAAATAACTATGATATTATAAGTAAAGGGGACTTTAGTTATTCTATAAAATGATTATTAGGGAATAATTTTAAAGCATTACTCAATGATGGGTGATTGAGACAGAAACCCTTACCTTTTATCATGATTTCATTGAATTCATTCTAAACTTCTTTATTCAAAATATTAATATAATAATTAAATATTTTATAAGGTTAATAATTACATATACCATTTATTACTCTTATTTATATTTTATTCTCTCTATGTATATTACCTAGTTTTTAATTATTTTCAATATCTATTATTTTGAAATAGTTTCATAATGGAAATTCCATTATTTCTTCATTCCCAATACATAATAATTCATTTAAAAATCATAAAGCTTATATTTATTATTAATATTTATTTAGAGTTTTTATAATTGAATACCTTTGGATTTTGAACTATAATCATTGACAGTAAAATCTGTGATAAGAAAATAGTTATTATTTTTGACAAATGAATAGAGGTGTCTTAATTAATGAGACTAATATAAATGTTACAATTCCAAAACAAAAAATAAGTCCTTATATAATAATTTTTTTCATATATTATCATTATAAATGATATAATGTCCATCAATGGAAATATTTTGTAGTCGACTTAAATGGGTGGTCAAACCGACACAAACAAAAATATATAAAATATTAATGGATGGTAATAAAGTTGTTAAGCTGTAATATAACTATATTAGAATAATATTAATCATAAATAGTATTTATTAGTGTTATATATCAAAATTGAAACTATTTATAATGAGAATATACTTTATATAAACCATTTTTTAGAATAAAAATATTTTTTTCATCTTACTGTGCTTGTTTAAAGATAGTTAATTTTATGAAAGCTATTAATTATTCATATAATTAATAGGTCATCGAATTTGACATAACACAACCACATTCATAAAATTTAAAATATTATAATACATTAAACCCACTCATAAATCCATCTATTATATCATGTTTTAAAAAAAAGAACATGGCGTTCCACAGAGGCTGTAATCAACACATATGCATTGATGATGCTATCATTTTCTTTATAATCATAGATATTATTAAAAAGATTTATCATTTTAATATAAAATAGATAATATTTTTATTATTTATCTATTAAATTTAATTTTTGACAATAAAATTTAAGTGGGTATGAAAAATGAACATGACACTTCATGGGGGAAGTAGTTTTCAAGGATGCATGACTCATATTTTTTTAATGGACAAGGTGGTGGACGTTAATTATTTTACATTAATTATAACTACATTAATTCATACTAATGATATCAGGGAAATTATTTTAAGATATTTTATACGAATTTTTAATGATTAACATTATAATAATGAACAATTTGTAAGGAATGAGTTATTACAATTTTATACACCACTTTTAGGATTGTCCCATCCGAAAAGGGATTAATCATTTGAGATATGTTATTTTTTTACGAAAAAACCCCTTTAGTGTGGATGGGAATATAGTTGCGTAAATTTTTAGAGTTGGGAGGAATAATGTGGGTTTTTAGGGTATGTGAGGAGAGGAGGGGCCCTTTTGTAACTGAAAATAGAAAACAAATTCTCCAATACTAAAAAAATTTACAGTGATGGGAAAAAATCTCCAATAAAGTGGAACAAAAATAGAAAAATAATACACAAGGGAATATATAATCTTGATCTCGGACTCAACCACTAATTAACAAATATTTTTAAAAAAAATTCTATTCATTACAACTATATTTTTAACTTCTACTATTTTTTCATTAATGGGGTAAAAGGTATTTACATATGAAAACATATACATAAATCAAAAATAGAAAATTTTCCTTATTAAATAATATGGATATTTAAATTATACATTTGAAATAAATATCATTTTTATGTTTCTATAAGTGATTAAAAATAATTTTAGATTAAAAAAATAAAAAAAATTAATTTTTTTTACAAATATAACATATGATCTAAAATGTAAAATTGGTGCTATAAATTATAATCAATATTTATTAAATAACAAATTAACTTTTAAATTAAATATTTTCTCTTAAAAAATATTTCATAAATTTTCTATTGATAATTATATATTGATAATTTAAAAAATTTAAGTGATTTTGAACAATTTTATTTCAAGCTATTCAATGAGAATTGAATCTTTTTTTAAAAATTTCTGAAAAATTATCTTAAACTAATCATGAATGAACATATCCAAAAATAGATATTATTTGTTAAGATTCATATTTTTTATTATCCTATTTTAAATTTTAATATAAAACTGTAATATATAATTATAATTTATTTTTATATGAAAACGAATTTTAATAATATTTTTAATAATATTTTTAATGTTATTAATTTCTATAAAACAATAATTAATAAATAAATGTTCTATTTTATTAAAATAAATTTCTAACAATAATATAATTAGTTTTTGTAATATAAATCTCAAAATAAAAAATATAGATTCTTAAATCCAATAATTAACTAATTATATTTTTTAAACATAACTTGTATATATATATATATATTTCATAATCTGGTAAAATTTATTCATAAATACTAATTCAAATATTATGTTTGAACTATGTAAATATATTATAATTTAATTTTAATTTTTTTTGTGTTCATATAAATATATTGAACTTATTTGACATAATTTTAGGAAAAACTATAATAAAATTGACAGTAATTTCATAATAGGGTCAAAAATTTTAGGAGGGAATGTGGTCAATGTCTTTAATATTCATAATAACATACAATGTATGTTTTTGGGATAATATATCAGATGAATGTGTTTAAGTGGTATGGGATAATGGGGATGATAATGTTATTAAATGAGTTATGGATTAAGATATGAGGTATCATGGATTAAAGGATTGTTGAAAAAGGGATTGGGATTGTATAATATTTGATATTGAAATGTGAGGGTGAAAAACTAATGAGTAACTTCATGTGGGGTACCATAATATTAAATGTTTCAATTTTATTTTTTAATGGATGGATGTGGTATTTGGTGAGTGATCCTTGATGATGCTGGATAGTTTATTACTCAGTATGTATTAGTTATTTAATTTTTTTTCACTAATGCAATAATATGATCCTTATATATATTCACGACAGTTATTTAATGTAATCTAACTATGTATTCATATTATATTCACCTATATATATATAAATATGTTTTAGGTTTCATGGGTGATATTTATAACTGATTTAAAGATTACATTCATAGAGCTGGGGATGGACTTTAGAGTTTCTTCTATGGATATCATTTGGATTTTTTTTGTATATGTACTTGTTTTATATTTCTATGAATTGTGATATTATGCTATTTCCTATATTTTTTACATTATTGTGATTATAGGTGACTTATTTCTATAGTTGTGGTTTATATGTTGTATATTCCTTCCATTTTCAGGTTATATACCCCTATTTCTAGTTGATAACCTAAAGCCTATTGGAGGTAGGCCCTATGAGTCATTCCCTTCATTATTAAAAGACCTTGGGGGATCCTAGTGTATGACTTTAATTAAATACCGGAATAAATGTTTTTTAACTATTATTTTTGAGATTAAAGTTAGAAACTAGTTAGGATTTTATAGTATTGTAGTGAAGCGGTACCTGTTTAGGTAGCTGGATGATGCAAGATAGGATGTTAAGCTAGGAAATATTATATTAGGGGCCCCATGATCCTCTTAATTGAATTTATTTTTTTAGAATGGCTAGTTTATGTTGCACTTACTATAGTTTAGAGTGTTATAATTGGTACATATGTCATGCATGTTATCATTTTTTAGTTGGATATGTTTGTAAAAGATAAATGAATTTAAATAAATGAAATTTATATAATAAATTAATTTATATATAGTATATGAGTATTATTGTTGTATGTAGATATGATTTTTGGTCATCATCCATGTGTGGTTTTGGATGGTGAGTTTTTGTAGCCTGATCTGGCTGATAATATAAGGGTTGACCCTGTAGAAGATGTTGATTTATGGATGAAGACAATGTGTGAATTTTAGTGTCATCTTATGGATAAGTATAAGGGGATTATATTTGATTTTGGGACAGATTACTACCAATAGGATCTCTAGATATATTTTAGTTTGATCCAATATATTTTTGAGTATCAGGTCATATTATACATCTTTAAGATGCATAGATCAGCATGGCGGTGGTGGGTTTTAAATCTAAGGGATCATAATGAGAATATGTTTCATTGGATGGCTTTTAGTGTTTTCTTACAATTGAGTTTCTATCATTAATTATTAGTGTTTTCAAGTTGTGAGAGTCTCTCCCAAATAAATATAGAATATTGAGTGTGTGGATAATTCATATTAGGTTTAATGGCCTTCTTCTCTTTTACATTGATACATTTCTTATTAATGAATCTAGATATTGGTGTTATAGGGTAGAGATACTCTTGTTATTCACTATCTATTCTCCCTTTACATTACCAATGTTTATGGAAGTGAATATAAATTCTATGTTTTTTAAGATGATTTTAGATCAGCCATGTTAAAAAAGAGAGGAGATCCATCGGAGTTTCTTAGGTAGTGTAGTTATTGGTTGATGACCTTATACATCTTGACTATAGAGGATGGTTAGGATTTCAAATCATCCTCAATTTTATCCTTATCCTTTCCCAAGTTATATCAGGTCTTGTTAACTTATCGAGGGTTATGAAATAGTGTCATATTCTTATGGGAGGGATGTTCATTGGTAATTTTAGTTCCTAAACATCCTTGGTGATCTTTGTGTTCTGATTTGTGATGTAACTTATCAAACCCAATATTAGATGTTTCCTTATAGGTATTATCAGTAGAAAGTATAGAAAGACTTTGTTTTCCAATGGTGAGACAATTTTGGTAGAAAAAAATCTCTATGACATCCCATGACCATAATAATACATGATTGAAAATTCCCATAGTGATTGTCATCAGTATCATGGTAGGGGAGTCCAATGAGTTAAATTTTATGCATTAGATATTCCAAATATAGAGATACAAGAGATCATATGAGGTTCCATTTTCTATTCCTATAATTGATTTTATGACATTTGGATTTTATAGTTACACAATCATTCATTTAACTCACATTTTATTTGTGATTACGACTTAATGTGTAGAGTCATCATGTGCTTATGTTGTTGATTATTATATTTGTATCGTAGATGTATAGTAACCCAAGAATTTCAGGAATATTATTAGATGGGTTTTAACGTAAAAATCCATTAATTACAACTCAATGATTGTGTGGCATAGTTTCATTATAATACAAGGTTCATAATATATCATTTTGAGACTAAAATAACTGTGGGATATTATTTTTTATCAAGAATTGCTCATAAATCCTTTTATTATCATGAAACTACAATATATAACCTAGGGAATACATATAAACAAAGTTGTGAGCCAGAAATACTTATAAGGTAATAAGTACCGAAATGAATAATAATTTGTTTGTCAAAGTTATAACATTATATAAAATGTGAGAATTAGTATGACTAGTAACGTTGGAGGATAACACGAATATCATGGTTTCATAATACAACATCAATATAGGAGAGTAGAAATAATGTAAGTCACGGGACAAACATATGTCAAGGACAACTGCAAGGAACACCTCACATTGTGGAAAAATCTTATAATAGACTACGTTCACTCCCCAATCCCATGAATTACATCTTAAAACACTAAAAAATTACCCCATTTTTTATAGGGATATATAATTCCCAGACCATATTTTACATTCCTTCCATGTATAGTAATGTGAATTCCAAAAAAAAAATCAATCACAAGTAATTACAAAATAATTACACATAGAAATAAATGAGTTTCATAATATTGTCTCATAACATAATCAAATGACATTTTATAAAGAAGTAAATTGGAAAATGAATATATGGAATTAATTACACAATATAATTAAAAGAGTGTGATAATTTTTAAATGTTATCTAAATATATACTTGAAAAAAATCATTAAATGAAATTAAATTGTGGTGTCACAGATGAATATAAATATTTTCAAAATGATTAAAAAAACATTGTTTTGGAAAATTATATTTAAAATTTTGATATCAATTTTGAAAATATTAAAATGAAAAAATATTTTTGAAGTAATTTTTCTTGATAATAATGATGAAAAATTATTAAAAAATCTATAATGAAAATAATTTTTATGAAATTTTTTTATTTTATACATTCCATGAATGTTAAAAAGCATTCCTTTAACATTTTATAAGAAAAATAAAAAAGTACCTAGTTCCAATAATGATTGGGATATTTCATCAATACCATTTTTTAAAGTAGAACATGGTTAGAAATTATTATAATTATTTAGTACATAGTATTAAATAAATATTTTAATCATTTTTATAAAACCTTTATTTTAAAAGAAAAATAATTTATATTAAAAAGTGAAATGAAGTTGGGTTTTTTAAATATTGTCATTAATTGTTTTTCTAAAAAATAGAAAAAATGATACTATCAATGGGATGTTTTATAAATAATGGAATTATAGAATAATATAAGTGTTATATTTTATAGTGAACAAAACAATTTCATTAAGGGTAATTGAAACATAAAAAATACAAACTAAAACGTGATTAAATTACAAACCAATAAATATTTGGTAGATTTTGATTAATAAACGCCATAAATTAAGTGATTGAATTATAATATAAAATACCATGATGTGTGAAGGATTAAATATATAACATGTAAATGGTCAGAAAACATACCATATAAAATAAATTCAGAGTATAATAGAACATGTGTCTAAAAGAATGATTTTTTATGGTGGAAACCCTTACCTTGAGTAGAGGGTCGATCGTGTATTCATTTTATATTATGTAATATTATATAAATTTATTCCTCCTAATAAAAATTTATATTTTAATATAATATAAATTATCTAAAAATTTATTTTATTTTAATGACGTGGTAAATTAAGTAGTCAGTTGTGTCCACACTGAGTGTTTTGAGTAAATTCGGTTCATAATTTCTATATATCATTATTGTGCAGACCGTGGTCAAAGGGGTCATAATTTCACCTTTTCCAGAAGAACAATAGTGAAATAATAATCATTTTTATACAAAAAATATTGTTTTAAAATCAATAACTATGAAATATGTTTATAAATAATGAACTATGTTACAATCATGGAGACGTTTAGTCATACATATGCATGACTAAAGATTCCATTTTACAACGATCATGATGAAAAGGAGGATTTTTTTTTATTATTATATAATTATAATTATATCTTTAATATAATATTATTTCTTTCAAAAAACATTCATGAACCATCAATTTAATTCTGTAATAAAATAATCACACCACTTCTTACGACGGTAGTCAAGTGTTCACATGAACTATGTCAAAATATTTAAATTGATGTTAATGTAATAAGTTATATGCTATTTTAATTTTTAATAATGATTAATATTTAATTAATATAATATATAAATAATAAATCTATAATAATGAATCAGATACGATGATTGAAAACAAATTATATCGGTTCTTGAGGTGATAATACGTCGAACACATCAATGATGGTTTTGTTTTCCATTTGATAGAATTGGTGATGGATGAATAGTTTTATGTAAAAATAATAAAATCTAATTATTTTTAATATTTTTCATTTATTATATTTTTGTAATTAATAAATATTAGATGGTATTAAAGAAAAATGAAAATGAAAAATGAATATGCTTTGAGAAGTTTATTACAATCTCTAGGAAGATTCTCCATTGGATCTCATATTTAGGACCATATGGTTGAAATTTTTGGTAGACCAGTAGCTAAATAATATAGATGAAGATGTATAGGAGTGATTATTTTATTTTTTTTGTTTATTCAAAGTTATTGAGTTGTCTAAATATGTGATGGTATGGTGTGGCCTTTTATAATTGATGAGAAGTTTCATTATTATAAGTACCCAAACTATTCGATAATGAGAAGTCACTCAAAGGCCAATTGACAATAAATTGATAAATAAATAATTGGAGGAGATATATAGTTGAGAGATGAATATACCAATAAAAGTTAAAAAAATTTCCACATTTCATCTGCTTTATCTCCAATGATACTCACTTATACCCTTTTAATTTTTTACAACAGTAACTATTTTTTCTGCTATTACTATTCATTATGTCCAAAAAATAAGTTCACCATAATATAAAATATATAAATTTTATGATTCCAATTATATAATCCATTTTATCAATTAAATTAATAATTATATACAATTAAATTTAAAATTTTTACATATATGTGCCACAAAACAGTTTTTCAAAAAATGTATTTTCCAAGCATTAGCTGATTTTATAAAAACTATATGAAATTTAGTTAAAAATGAGTTTAAATTAATATTTAAAGAAATATAATATCTAAATTTCATTTAAAACACTCCTTATTACTTTTTATCTTAGTTATTTGAAATCAAGAAACATTATGAACTATAAAATAGTTTTAAAAAAATGTGTCTTGATTCCTAAAAACAAAATTATATTAAAATCGTGTATAATAATTATTTAAATTTTATTTATTTGGTGAAAATATTATAAAAAAAATACTTAATTTACATAAAAAATAATATTAAAATAATAATGGTAATTATAAATTTCATAATTTATATAAAATAAATGATAATTTAAAAAAATCTGTATTTTCCACTATTCATTAAAAAAATCAATGTTTTCTAAAAATTCAAAAAAATAGCCTATGATAATTTCAATATGATTATTTAAAAAATGATTTTAATTTTAAAAAATAACAATTAAAAAATATAGAAAATATATTTATAATATTTTTTCTCTAAATTAATAAAAATATTTTTTAATGAAGCATATTTAAAAAAATTATTCATATTTAAATTGAATAATTATTTATTTAGAATTTTTAAATAAATTTATATTCAATAAATCTTTTATATGTATTTCAAAAATTATTTATTACTCTTTATACTATCTAATTTTACAACTATGTTATATGATTCATGTTTAAATAATAATATTTTAATATTATATTGTGGTTTATTTAAACTCAGTTTTTTATGTTATACTAGGTATCAAAGAAATATTTTTTTTTAAAATATTTTATTAAAAAATTGTCAGAGGTTAAATTCTAACCTACTTTTATAAATCTCATCCTTTGAATTTTAACATGGGAATTTTTATCTAGGGTTATACATTGGAAAATTATTTTACGGAAAACCCACAATGAAAAAGTGGGTGATAATGCTTCCTCTTTAAAAACTAGAAAAAGAAATATGAAGGTGATCACATAACTATGATTTCACATTAGATAACACTAGTGGGAAGTAAAAATATGGAGTTGGATGAATTGTGTTAATATGTTTGTAGAGTGGTAGAGATCAATGATAACAATAAATTAAATGGTCAATAGAATATTTACAACAAGAATTCCACAAATCGGTAATGAGATAAAATACCATTGATCCATCATATATGAATGTAATATTATAAATTTTTTGTTTAAATTTTTTCTTATATATTTGTTATTTTTTAAATTATGATATAAAACATGAGATAATATAATACCCTGATATCTTATTATTTCATATATTAAATTTAATTTTTTTGTTCTTCAATCGCTTTACACTTCACTTGTAACTCTAAGAAATAAATATCCAATATGTTTTTTATGCATTGATCACTAAAATTAACTTTTAATAGACCATAAAATCCATGAATTAATAACAATATATTGCTCAAAAATTTATTATGCCCAAATTGGTTTCCACACGGTAAGATAATAACCAAAATGAATATTAATATATGAATATTCCTTTTTCCAAAACAAATAAAAAGGTTTTAAATAGATCATTCATTAAATAGATGACCATATATCCCAAATAACCTTAATAACCACAAGATGAAAGAATATTTTAATGTCAAGGGTTATCTCAAACCCTTCATGTTACATATCTAAATAGAAAATTGTATTGTTACTAAATAGTCCATTATGTTTAAACTAAAGGTTATATACCTCTAAACCAAATCAATAATTTCCAAAAAATATAATGAACAATCTCAAATTAACGTTGATTATAAAATCAGTTTGTAATCACTAAGAATTTATGTGAAACCTCATTTTCCGAATAAATAATACAATCTTAATTAAATATCATTAACATAACATAAAAAAAAAGATAAACCAAAATGGTTACCAATATATTGACACTTATTTACACAAAATATAAAGTCATTTTCCTCTAGATAATTTATTTCAATGAAAACCATACTAAACTGACAGGTTATATTACCAAACATTTCTCCCAAAATACTCTTAGTCAACACATATTTCCATAACTAAAACCATATCAGTGGTATTTATTCCTCCAAATGTATGATCAACCTTATAATTTTTAAACTAAGACTCATATGTATATCAACAAATGATTTTTATAGAGTTTGTTAATTTTCAGAACATATACCATGATAATGTCAATCCAGATGTTCAATATGGAATGTTATCATTCTCCGAGTGATGATCAAGTCTCACTAAATTCACTATTTTCAAGGCTTTTAGCCCTAGGTACAACTGTTCCAAATAATAATACTCTTGTATTGTCTAGACACTAATGTAATTTTATAGATTCCATTCAGACATAAAATCACAAAAATTCTAAGATAATTCACTGCATATTGACATGTACTTTTACATATCCCCAGGGTACTGACTAATGTTTTCTCATAAATGATTCCAAATTTTAACCTGGAATTTTCTCTAATACCAACTATAGAGACACAAGACTTTTAAAAATTTAATTACATGATTTTTAATATAAATTTCCCTTAATTACAACCAAAATATCATGAGGCTTGGTTTTGTTGGTATACTATGTTCACAATACATCAAAATGAGACTAAAAAAATAAATCATTATTTTTTCTCCATAGCAAGATCTTAAATACATTCAATTTTCTAAAACTGCATGGTATAACTAAGGAATTAAGTATAAAAAATGGTGATAAAAACAACATAGCAAGGGAATAAATATGGAAATGAAACTTAATGTTTGAGTCAAGGGCATAACATAATATCATAAATCATAAGGCACTGGAGTAATAATGTGGGATAATAATATAAAGAATGAGGTATCATAATTTTTTTGAAACATCGAATGGCAGAAAATACCTAAAATATTAAATAAACATAATTCAATGCTATCCACCTAGACAACATTATAAGGTGGAGAACCTCCCATAATGTATTAGGTTCCCTCCATAATCCCATCAAGGATGTCTCATCAAACTAAACCTTTTCCCAATGAATTTTATGGATATTTGATTCTGGGACCATCCATCACATTTAATTAATGTAAATGATCATGTATGCCATAATATTAAATCAATCATAAAGCATAACATAATAATTACACTTAGAATGAAATCAGTTGTATAATATTCTCTAATAACATAATCAAAAAAGGATTCTTAAAGAAGGAAATTGAGAAACAAATAAGGAATTTATTACCCCATAAAATTATGGTATAGTGAGAAATTTATACATGTAAGATATAACTATATTTAACTATGAATAATTTTAAAATATTAAAGGTTATTTCCATTGATGAACTTAAATCATTTTAAAACATTAAAAATCATTCTTGAGGAAAATAACCCTTAGACATTGAAAATAACTTTTGAAATAATAAAATTCCAATTTTTTTTTGAAATTATATTATTTTATAATAACATTTTAAACATATAATATATGATTCAATTCAGGTAATGGTTATGATTATGGTAAATTTTATACATTCAACTTTAGTTAAAAAACATTTCTTTCAAAAACATTTGGAAAGGTTTTAAAGTGCCTCAATCTGAAAAAGAAGGGATGAATTTTTTTAAAAGAATTTATAAGTAAAAAATGTATCATAAATTCTTTATTAAACCATTTCACAATATTAAAACATTATTGAAAATATTTTCATAAAACATCTATTTGGAAGGAAAAATATTTTAGACTGAAATGAGAAATGTGGTATGATTTTCATAAAAACATTTTCTCAATAATTTTGAGTTCCTTGAAAGGAAAAATAGGATGTTACATGAAAATTTCATAAATCAATATACGGTAGGAATTTTAATTGGTTTTATTATAAAATAATATAATGATTTTCATCAATTTATATTCATTCCTAAAAAATCTCGACTAAAATTATATTGAAGCATAAACCCTTACTAATTTGGTAAATATTGTATCGTAACACCCATGAACAATGTAAGTCAATTTTAACTTAAGATACCATGAATTATTAATGATTAATTATATATTATATTCGAATGGTTATTATATAAAATATATTTAATAAATTAGGTATACAAAAGAACGCGTGTCTCAAGGAAGGAGGTTTTGAGACTGAAACCCCTACCTCGAGTCCATGGTTTATCGTGTGTGTAGTTTAACTCTTATATAATAAAAATATATAAATTATTTTTTTGTTGATAAAATTTTATATGTTTTACCCTTTATTCATAAACCATTTATTTTATTTATTTTAATTATGTGATTATTAGTGTAGTAATTTATGTTCACATCCAGTGTTTTGAGGATGCTTGGTTCATAATTTTCAAATTGAATATGTGTGTTGCACATAAAAAAATGGGTATCTATTCCACCATTTCAAGAATAATATTCATAAAATAATTTAATTTTTTTAAAAAAATTATACTTTTATATAAATATCCATGAATTATGGTTTTGAAAAATGAACTATTTTATTGTCAAGGATATGGTATGTCATATGTACATGTGAGTAATATTTCAATTTTTAAAAAATCATAATAGAATAATTTTATGTGTTATTTATCTTTAAATAATTATAAAAATATCATTAATATCATATTATTTATTTAAATACCATTTTATATAACATCCATGGGTTGTGGTAATAAAAAATTAATCACATCGCTTCATAATAAAGTAGTCCTACAAACACCCGATTGATTTTATCATTTTTCAGTAAATGGTATGGTAAGAATTTATATGATATGATAAATTTATTAAATGATTAATATTTATTGAATATAAAATATTTGAATTAAATTCTTCATCAGGAACAGTCGTTAGAGGTGATGATTGAAAATCAATTACATCTGTTCGTGATGTGGTAGTTCACCTTACACATGAATGATGGTTTCATTTCCCATTTGATGAAACTCAAGATTACTAAATGTTACACTGTCAACATAATAAGACACCAGTATATCATATATAATGGTTATATTATATTGAAATTTAGAAAAAAATTTAATGTGGTAAAATAATAACTAAAGAGAATGATCTTGGTGAAGATGATTACAATCTCTTTGGAGAACGTCAATTGGATCTCTTATTAAAACACTAAGGATTGAATTTTGGGATTAAATTATGTTCTATAAAATGGATTATAATTTTATGGAGTGATTTTTGGTTTGGTTTGTTAGATCTAAATGGCTTGAGTGGAGTGAATATGTTAGGGGATGGATTCCCTTTTATAACTTAAGAGGAGCATCATTCATTTAAATACCCAAAAACTATTCTAAATATGAATTCAATCCGATATTAAATTCCAAAAAAATTGACACATAATGGATTGGATGAGGGTTACTTCCATTACACACCTCTATTAATAAAAATAATCTTTTTTAAACATGTTTTCCTAATTAATTCTAGGGTTACTCATTATTACATTTTTAATGTTTTACGACAGAAAATATTTTGTAAATATTTTAACTATTCATTATGAAAAAAATTAAGTTTAATTTTTTATAAAATAAATATTATAATTATTTGAAATATTTAATCCCATTAATAAAATTCAATTTACAGAATTGGAATAATTTAATTTAAAATTAAAACCACAATGTGGCGAATTTTTTTTCACTAATAGAATTATTCATGCATAACATGATATTATAATAAATATGGGAAATGTATTCATTAATAAATGAATATAATATAATAGTTAAATTTATATAATATATTAATTTCAAAAAAATAATTTATCATTAGGTTTTACATTAATTAGTTAAAATGGAAAATAATTATGTAGTTTATTTCTTTTTCAAAAAAAATGTGTTTAAAAGACTAAAAATAAACATTATAATTAAAATATATTAAAATATGACTTATATTTTTCATTATTTTAATGATATATAACTAAATAATACTTATTTAAATTTTAAATAATATTAAGAGTAGAATTTTAAATTTAATTTTCCTAACTTATTTTTATGTAATGATAGTTTTACCAAAACTATATATTTTGATTATTAACTACAGAATCAATATTCTTTGAAAATTCAAAAAATTTAACCATATCTTAATTTAAATATTAATATTTAAGAAATTATTTTAATAATATAAATTATAACTTCTAAAATTTTCAAAAATTATTAATAACATTTTTCCCCAAAAGTAATAAAAATAAATTTTGATATAAGCAATTTTTTTATAGAGTAACATATCCTTATTAAAATTAAGTACGTATTTATAAATAATTATTAAATAAAATAATATTTAGATGGACCTTTATATATATTTTAAAAATTATTTAATTCTATTCATACATACCAACTTATCATCTAGGTTATATCGTTAATGTTAAAATAATAATTCATTTTATATTATATCATAGTTTGTTTAAATTCAATGTAGTGTGTAACACATGATCTCAAAGAAATAAAACATATTTAAAAATAAAAATATTTTTAAATTAATGGTGTTTTATAATATGTGTGTGTTTGATGTTTCAATTTTTTTTGAATTGATTATGGGGTAGTATTAGTCATCTCTAGATATCATTCTTCTTTAGATACAAACATATGATGTAATCCTTGATATCTACTAGTCGTACTATAAGTAGATGTTTATTGATTTCTTCTAAAGTAATGTTTAATTTTTGAGATGTTAATATCCAACATATGGTGTTCTTTGGTGAGTGGTAAAATCAAATGTGTTATATATATTTGGAAAAAATTTAATAGTTAGTAAGATCATCATTGGGATCGGTAGAGGTGAATGTAGTTTAGTCTCTCATATTCACTATAGAGTTTCTTATTTATTAAAAAAGAGGTTTTCTATTTAACCCCTCTATATGATATCACTTTATATATATAGTTACAATCTAGAAACTCCCTTATTTAAATGCATAATTTTATGATGGAACATTATATGTTATCAAAGGTGAGGGTTCATGTGGATGACCTGATATAAAATGGTTTTATATGACCCATTATATCATTATGGGGTGATAAATTGTTATTTTTTTTAAAAATATATGGTTGTATATAGTAGTGTATATACTACCAATGGTTAAATTTGGTGATATTAAACAACTATTTCTATATTATATGTATTGGTGATCTATTTTAAAATATGAAGGTATATAGATAGTTTTTTTAAGACTAGTCTGTAGTCTATAAATTTCCAGATGATAGTTTTATAGGGGGGACATCCTAATGAAGGCTTAAAGGTGTTTTTTTGTATAAGGAGTTTATTTACATTCCCTTCATCTTGATGAATTTCTTATTCAATTTTATGGGACTCATAAACTCTACATTCTAAATGTTCTGGGATCAATTTTTGGTTGTGTTTATCAATGATATATTCCATTGATTGTGGTCATATGAGGAGAATGTTGAGCATGTTAAGGTTGTTTTTCAAGTAATTATACACTAATATATTTATGGGATGATATATAGAATAATGTTTTAGACATGGGAGGATCACTTGCATGGAAATCTAGTGTCGTAGAATGAATTGGAATTATACTTGGTGAAGATTATGATAAGTATTTATTGAGTACCAGCAATGAATCTTAATAAGGTTTTTAGTTTAATATATCTAATGGGATGTTAATAAAGGTTTGTGTCTAAATTATATCAGTAAATTTCCCAATTTATTTAATTTATTAAAAAAATAATTATCATTCATTAGGATTGAGTAGTATTATGATGGTTTTAAATATGTGAAGTATAAGCTAATTTTTGATTTTGTACTTCAGTTGGTAGATGAGGGAGGGATGTTTTGTTTTTTAAATGACTATTCCTCACTCTGAATGTGATGTTTCATGATGAAAAAAAATTGTGATAACATACTTGTGTTGATAGTTATAGATACATTTTTGTAACTTTGCAACCCCTTATCTTGAGTTGTAAGTACTAGGTCTTTATATAATTTTGTGGATACATTGCATTATCCATTAGTGATTTCTGATCCTCAATGATCTTAAAAACCTAAGGTATGATTTCTCTCCATGTGATCAGAATAGTATATATTTTATGGGAATGTATTTTTTCAATGATTGTGAATTTTTGACCTCTTACACCTCAGGGTGGGAGAACGCAGTAGCCGATGCACTGAGTTAAAAGTCATTGGAAGATGTTTTTAGGATGGTGGATTTTTCTAGAGGTGTAGTAGGATATTTTAGAAATAAATCATGATTTATATGAGTTAATTTAAATATTCATTATATTTTATATGATAGTAAGTTAACCATTGATGAAATGGGTTGAGTATTTTCAGTGGGATTAACCAAAGGCAAAGGTGATATGGGATTGTGTTCAATGTGATTATTATCTAGATGAATGGTCAAAATAAGATAAATATAAGTCATGATTTTTGAATTTTTTTTGTTCTTCTAGTAACTAATGAGTTTCTATATGTATTTCAATGAACATTAGTGAATGTGTGTCATAGTGTGAAAATAACACCTCATTCCATCATAGGATATCATTGGTGTCCGGACATGAAAATATCCATAGTGGTGTTCATATCCTTGTTCTTTTTTCTATCAATTGGTGAATGTGTAGGAAAAGTTTCCATGTGTTTCATTTCACCCATTGGATGTGACACATTGAAAATAGAAGTACATAATAATGTATTTTAAGACCGCTCTTTCATTATCATAGGGAGGATGGTCTATTGAATGGTTGATCATCAATTGGTTGATGAAATCATCCCAATTCATAGAAATGACAGAGTTTGGTTTTTTATAGTCTTCGAATTATGTTATTTCGATGTCATTATTGAACTTAAAAACGTATAGATAAACATAATTTATAATCATTATTCTCAACTAACTTTTTAATTTTGGAGAGTATTTTAGAATTCTTTTGGACATCAATTTTTCCATAGAATTTTATTCCATGAACAAATGTATGGTTACATGAATTGTATGATCCAATCATTGGATAATAATTTATGGGAAAATATTATAATTATTTGGATCTTGGGTGAGTCAATTTCCCAAGATTGTGATTGATTATAATAAAATATCCCACTCTTCTACTGAAATGGCCTTGTTTGAGGTGTCTTATTTGTGGGCTTGTTATTATCCATTATGAGGATTGAGGTTCGAGAGTTGGAAGACCAATTAATAAGGAATATTAAAATTATTTGATAGTGTTTGATGGTGGAGAATTATATTAAAAATTCATATACATATTTGAAATGAAGTACTATACATCTTGAGTTTGGTGACTTTGTGTTCTTCAGGTTTTCTATTAATCAGGGGTAGTGCACCTCTCTAGGGGACTATAATCTTTCATTTGATTATCAATACATTCAAGTTATTTCAGTGCATTAGAGATGTGGTATGTAAATTTAATATTCATCAATAGATTGATAAGATTCATGATATCTTTTATGAGTCATCATTCTAGAGATATGATAATTAAAATTATGATGTCAATGATATGTGAGTTTTGGATATCAATGATGATATGAAATTAAAAGAATGAATGGTTGAGGTACAAGATTATCCTAAGAATGTGTTGTGTGAGAAATAAAATTTCATTGATTTGATTTCTGATTGGGAAATAAATTATAAATGATAATATGTGGGATCATGATTCATAAATTCTCACATAGTCTCTTTTTTTAATTGAATATTTTTTTTTATTTTTATATAATTATTTATATGGTTTATGGATGTTTTTTATTCCATGGTGCTGACTATGTTAAACTTCTCGTTTATTTTTCATTTATATTTGTTTGATTGAATTATCTTTTTTGAATTTTATCCCCATCTGAGTTCTCTATTGTTGGTATACATGATATTACTTATAGGATTTGAAATAATTATTGAGGATGATAATCCTTTGAGTATTATAAAACGTAATAGTATTGGCTATCATGTCAAGTTCCTTTGTGATATACTGGTTTTATAGGTGTTTTGGATGTGATATTTGAGTTTTTATACATCAATAATATCACAATTTTGAAGAGGTATGTGTGATGGTGGTAATGGTTAGTAATGTTTGGAGTATTTGAAATTGTTCCAATATTTTGATTTCTTGGTAAACAATAGGGTCTAATATGCTGATTTGGGTGTGTTTTTCCTACATAATTACACTATATGTAATGGGGAAGGTCTCTACACCCATGGTGGAGGGAGTGGGTTCATGGGATATCAAGTGTCATTCCCTCTATAATGTGTGGAGAACCAAACACACCAATTTTATATTTTTGTGGGTGTGAGTGATGGGAGTGAGCCGTGCGGGTAGTTTTTTTCCACACGAGCATGTTAGATTAGAAATTTATATGTGTCCCAAACATTATTAACTATTAGGGTGTAGTATAGTATAAGTTTGGGGTTGATCCCAAAAGGAGGATATTGTTCTATGATGAGAAGAAATATGGTCTTGAATCTTTTACTAGAGCCCATAATAATTTTACTAATGTTTGGGAGTTTTATAATTATTTTGGGGTTTTACATAAATTGATTAAAGAGGGTTCCAGATCATGTATGAGTATCTAAATAAAGGTGATCTAATTCTAATTATGGCAATTCCGTAACTACTTAGTCTACAAATAAAGTGGTAGTTGGTAGTTATCCTTGGTTCAGTCTTCTAGTTCTACCTAGGATGTAAATTTTACATGGTCAAAATACTAGTTACAATCCTAGATGTAATTAGTTCATTTTATATTGCAGAAAGTTCCCTAAGCTAATGGTTATAGTCCTAGTTTTTTGAAATTAGAATAGTTTCATTTGTTCGACTGTCTGATGGTCATGGTACAGTTGCACAAATGGGGTTTGACTATTGGTTTCTATCCTAATTACTAATCCAATTAGGTTTTACATGTTTATAACTAGGGGTCTAACTAAGCATGTAGATACATAGAATCTTGATCCCTACCCTTTAAAAGTTTAGCTACTCGTGATGGTAATTAAATAAATACAATGGATAAATGAAATTATAATAACTATGATAGTGGAATTTAATTTAAGAAACATCTAACAATATGAAATAATCCAAGAATAATACTTTAAATAACACCACACTTGAAATCAATTAAATTGAAATGAAACGGCATGGGAAATGAATTCTTTAATGAAAATGAATCCATAACTCTTTGATTGAAAACATAATGGAATTACAACGAGATAATGTGTTTCAAGAGGGAAATGAGAAGGAAATTACGAAGGGAGACTAAAAGGGAGAGAGAGATAATTATGTATTCCCCAAATATGATGCCGAGCATCTCCTTAAATAGGAAAAAATGGTAATGACATATACCTAATCGTCACATCATGAACCCATGATCTGGGTTATTTCGACCAGTATATCTAGCATGGCATGCAGATATTCAGAGAATTAATGAAGTTTGACTATGGTCAGGTCGTGTATAGGTGGTTCATGATGTGTACCCCATGGCCAACTGGGTTTTTTTTGCGTGGAATCTTCATGGATTTCTCAGCATCTAGTTTGGCTTGAGTCATGACATGTATGAGGGCTTCACAGCATGAACTGGATATTTCTCCGACTTGATGCTAGCTGTGATCATCAAGCACACGAAATTAATGTGGTCATCACGACTTGTACTTGGCCGGTTTTGGAAATTTTCTTCCTTTCTTACATGGAATCTTGTGAAACTCTATTTCATGAAATATTGGAATTTACTACATGCATTATCTAGTTAATGAATGAAAAAAATATAAAAGTGATAGAAAAACATATATAACGTTTAGGCTTATCAAATCATCCCACACTTGATTCACAACTTGTCCTTAAGAAAAATATCTCAACAATGATTTAAAAAGGATAAGAAATTTTAAAGAAAGAAATTTACATTATTTCCATGCAATTAAATTAAGTATAAGTAGAAAAGTAGTCATGTTCTAGTTTTAATCCTACACAGTAAATTAGTCATGCCTCATAGTTCAGATTTTCAAAAAAAAATCTATTTTTTAATCATAATATTTTAACTGTTCCTTAAGCTATATTCCCAGTTATAATTTACCTCACCATGCTTTTCTATCATCGCTCAGGGTAAAATATAAGTAAGGTATTCTCGTACCCTGATTCTATTTCCCTAACCATAGGATTTTACTGGTTCTATCATATACACAGTATAAAGACAATTATAAAAATAATCTTTAGGAATTTTAGTAACTCATTTTTGATGACTCTGAGGCTTTATGTGTGTAGGTAAAATGTTAAAATCATTCTATAAAGGAGGGTAAGCTCTAATTAACAACGAAAATGAAACAATATAAGTGTGAAAAATTTCTTCCATCTAGTGAGTGAGGTCCATACTCCATCAAATGAGGTTTCATACATATGAATAGAAAGTTAGTAGACAATGAAATAATACTATTCCTTTCCTTCTTCTTTTTAATTTTTTTAAGTTATGCCGAGGAAAGATCTGACATCCATCACCTAACCTCATACGATCCTTTGAGGGATTCATCAATTTGGATAATGGTGATTTTGACCCTCCTAGTATGCAACCCATATCAATTTTTTTTCTCTTAAATTTTCAAACGAATAGAATACAAATGAGATAAAAAAGGTATATGGATCAAAACATAGTAGTTAGGTGAGAAAACCACACATATATGAAAGTGAAAGCATCCCATGCTGTTAGAATGACTCTCCCACACTTGTTTAAAAATAATCTTGATGTATTGTACAAGGATTATGACAGAACGGAAAATAGGCTTGAAATAGATTTTTTTATAATAAGTCATTCATGGAAATTATGGGCTAAACAATATATAGATGTCAGGTGGGTCTCAAGTAAAATGGTTATCAAATTCTCCCTCAATAATTTAAAAATTACAATTCTTCATTCATCATTTTGAAAATATCTGAGAACACATTCTATTAGGTTTACATGTCCCAAGTATCTCTCAAGAAAAATGATCATAAAAACAATGATATTGAAGGCTTATAATCCTTTTAGGTAATTAGAATAAAATAAAATTTTTCAATTAAAAATAGAATAAATCCTATGTAGTGAGTCAATTGATCAAAATTTCAAAGATTTGAAATTTGAATTAAACTTCTAAACTCAGAAATCATTCTTAAATTCTAAGATAGGGTGAGACATGGTTCTTAAATTTTTCTTTTTAATTTACCTGGGTATAATGGTTTTCAAATTTCCAGCATGGTTATCAATTTGAAAAATGTCTCCTAGAATTGTGAGAACAGAAAATAATTCAAGTGTATCACTAGTTAATTTATGAGACCCCCCGAGAGATAAGAGGTGAAAATATCTGCACTGTCTATGAAATAATTGATGGGAGTGGTGTGAAAATGAATTTTGTGTAATTGAATTGGCATGGAAGTAATGACAGAATTTAAAAAGAGGGAATCAAGGGATCCCTAAGATAGAGTGGCTTTCCATGGGGGTGTCTAAGCTATCTTAAAATTGATATTTTATGCACCTTAAAAATATGTTACTAGAAAAATCATGACCTATAGAAAAAATGTTAATTCATATGTTTAAAAAATTGAATAGCTGAAAATAGGAAGGTGAAAAATTAATGGATAATGGTAACCATTGTATTTATGGAATGAAAGTTTATACAAAGTACTGCAATAAAACATTGAAAAATCCAAGACTCAAAACAAATCTAAAAAATACCAATGGGTTTCCACCCATAAAGCAGTAACTTATCATCGTCATCTAGATGGGTGGAAAAAAAATTAAAGGCATGGGCCCACAATCTTAGTTTCAATTTTTCCTTTTTCATCTACTGGTTGTCATGTCCTCAAGTTCATGTTGTCACTTAACTGGATTCCCAACATTATGTGCAGCTCAACTGAATATTAAATGAGGTAGAAATGGATTCGTTGGTTGAGTTGGTTATTGCTGTTGGTGGATTTCCAATGATAAATCCGGAAGTTTATTGGTGATTTATTCAACATGATGGGTTACTCATTATAGAATAATGGATGGAGGAATGGGTCTATTGATAACATCAGACAACTCAGAGGATCTATACATTTCTTTTGAAAAATAAAAAATAAGTAAAAATAAACACACATGGAAAATTGAAAGAAAACAAATAATGTATATAAATATATCTGTATAGAGTACAAGAAAGTGAATAACAAACCACCCCTACAAAAAGTCTCCCAATTCTTAAAAAGTATGAAACTAAAAATTAGTTCTTCAAGACAAAAATAATATCTATTGTCAGACTAGCATCAGAAGATGAATTGAACTGGTTAGCTAAATCACCATCAGTAGCAGCAACAATTGTGGTAGGTGGGGATGACATAGATGGTGGTGTGGTGGACATGGTAAGCTGGGATTAGGTGGGTGGTGGTGAATCCCTGATTCTTATAGTGGTCGTGTGTCTGGTAGCTGGATCAATGAATGGGGCATTAGGAGTGGGCTCAGTGGTTGGTCACTCTACCTTATGGGGTTGCTCCCTAAGAAAATCATGCTGAGCAATAGGGTTTGGGATGTTGGGAGGTAGGTCGGAGAGAAGAGAGTGTTAGGGGGGAAGGTTGGATGAGGAAGGGCCAGTGGTAGTTGGTGTTGGATGGGTGGAGGGGTAGAGGAAGTAGAATCAATGAAGGAAAGGTGGAGGTGGTTAGAGAGCTAGCGATGATTCGCTAGGATGAACAGAAGGAGTTTCTTCGGGATATAAGGAGTGGGATGGTTAGGTGTAGGATTTCAGGATGGGGTAGTGGTCGGGGATACTGGTGGTGATGGGTGGGTAGGAGAATGGTCAGTATAATGGTCTTCTTCTTCTGCCACCAGTGGTTGCTCCTGTGGATCAGCATCTGAAGGTGCATCTAGATGGGGTACATTCTCTTGGAAACCAAGTGCCCAGAAATTGACATCTCCTACCCCCACCATCATCCTCATCATGAGTAGGATCACAAGATCAATCAGATTAAATAGGCCAACCTGGGTGAGGGGATGTGAGGCATTGCAAACTTAGAGGTACCTGGCCAATCTCGTGATGAATGATCCTCCCATAAGCGTACCCCATATCCTCTGTGTCATCACACTATGGTATGAGGTGAACTACGGATCCATGTTGATTGGCGGCCCACCCATGGTAGTAGAGATAATAAGAACATCAAGATGTAGTACATTGCCTGGGGTCTCACCTCGTGCGAACCACCTGTGTTCCATGGGCCAGTGTAGTATATACAGAGCTGGAGTCCTCAGCTGGGTGGTCTTTGCCAACATGGGGTCATGGTGGTATTGAGGTTCACGGGAAACAAGATACCAAATTCTTGGTGCATCCTCTCGAGATAGCCTCATCTATAGGGTAGGATAGATATCTCAGATAACAACTCCTCATTGTAGATACCTAGTCCTACACCAAACAAGTCCATGGTGGGCTGGTGTGGTCTTCCCCCTATCCTGAAGTACAAGGAGTACACTATGATGTCAATGGAGTCTTGGAAATCCAAGAAAATATTTTTGTATGTCTCATTATATATTTCAATGATGATATTGATATGCAACATCTCCACTAATCATAGGATGTCATCTGCGATGTTTATCTTCACAAGCACAACCATATCCCGAGTCTTGTTGGTCCTCATGGGTTTCACCCGGAGTTGAATGAGGATAACCTGGGGTTATGGGTTGGCAAATAATATAACAGGGAACAAATGAATATTATCATCTGTATATGGGGAGGAGATCATGTCCAACGAGATGGATGGAACACATGGATGCTTTGTAGCAGGCTGCTGGTTCGTAGAGGCAGGTGATGCAGATGCAGAGGATAATCTTGATGAAGAATGATAAGGGTCATGAAGCAGCCTCTTGGTGCATTCCATGGGAGGAGGAGGAGTGATGGATGTGGTTTACTTATAGAAGAGTTGGAGGAGGAGAGTTTGGCTTCAGAATAATAGAGGAAGGGAGGTGTCACATCGGGAGGTTTGAAAAGGAGGGGTTGTGCATGGGAGGGGGCAGGTTAGGAGGAGAGGGGCTCAGGTTTGAGGGGGGGGGGGTCGAAGGGTCATGACCCTTTGGTTTTTAAAAACTTTCTCGGGCCATATCACAATGTGTATCTGAGGGTCACATAGTAATCCTTGAGAATAATTGGATTTTAGAGTGACAAAGGGTCACGTCGTGACCTATCGGTTCACGATGTGCACTTCATTGGTTTCCTCTGTTTTTTCCTCCTTTCTTTCCCTTCTTCTTTATTCAAACAAAAAATAAGACTCTCAAATGACATATCCTATTCTAAATTAATGAACTCCTAACCTGGGTTCCACCTAGTTAGCGCTTCATTTATAGTCGAGAACTTCACTCAATTAAGGCTCATTTGATGACAAAGTTCTCGCAGAATGGTTCATGAAACAAATTCAATCAATGATCATGTATTTTTTGATGGGGATATATCCATGTGTAATTAAGGGTTGAAAATAATGGGTATGGAGTAATATTTCCCTAGAAATTAGTTTTTTAAAGTACTGGGTTGAATGATGGGTGGTATAAATAATGAAACATCTTTTAGGTCTAATTGAGGTGGATGAATAATGGATGGAATCAACCAAGGTACAACCTCTCTGGTGGGTGGTTCAATAATGTTGACTTCTATGAATTCACAACCTCTGTCTTTTTTTTTTGTAAAATATTCATCACTTTATTCCTTATTATCTAGTGAATCTTCTTCATTATGGGTAAGAGATATGATGTTACAGTGCATGTTTTCATTTGAGTATTGAATATATCTAATTAGGTTTAACACAACTTGTTATTCTACCACATTGAATATGAGATATCATAGATCCACATCAGTCAGTTCCTTTCCTGTAGATATTAATGGTCTTCCAAGTATAATTGGCATGTCACTTTCTTATTCCATGTCTAACACCACGAAATCAACTGGGAAAATGAACTTGCTGACTTTTACTAGAACATATTTTAGAATTCCTCGGGGATGCTTGACTGAGTGATCAACTAATAGAAAAGATACCCTTATTTATTTGAGCTCTTTATGTCCGATATTTTGAAAAGAACTCATTTGAATAAGGTTAATTCTCTCTCCAAGATCACATAGTGCTCTACCAAATTTTCATGTGCCTATCTCACAAGGTATTGAAAAGCTTACAAGATCTCTCATATTTGGTGCAATTATTTGTTTTACAATATCAGATCATTATTAATTTAAGGAGATGACTCCTATATATTTTATTTTTCTTTTGTTAGATTAAAGTTCTCTTATGAACTTGGAATACATAAGCATCTATGTGATGGATTTGGCAGACGTGATGTTGATATGTAATTTCTTGAACATATCCAGAAACTTATTGAATTATATCTCCTATCAAATTTTTCTTGATATTTACCAGATAGGGAAGAGTTGGCTGGTATGGGGGTGGGGAAACATACACAGGTTCCTTTTTCTACACTGGTATATGATCCTTGTCATATGGTAAGGTGGGAGTGACTTCATCAGAATTTACATCAGGTACCGGTTGTTTTCTCAGCTCTTCTTATTAAAGCCTTGATTATTTGGGTTGTTGGAAGTCTAGAATCTTTTTAATTCTCATCACTACTAGCTTAGATTTCATCATGGGTTTGTATCAGTGTTACCAGGTAGAGTACCAGGTAATCTCTTAGATAATTTCTTTGTTATTTGACCCATTTTTAATTTAATGTTATTTATAGAAGCTCATTGTTTTTTCATAACCGTGTCATGAGTTTTCATTATTTGATCAGACTTTTGCACAAATGATGACAAGAGGTTTTTTAGAATTATTTTCACAGGTTCTTGCTGAGGTATTCGATGAGGTGGCTGAAATAACAGTGCTATTTTAGGGAAGTATTATTTTTGATCCTTTAGTCTTGGTACATGGTTCATCGGAGGATTCCCTAGTGGTCCTTGAGCTCTGAATTGGTTCTATCCACGTCCTGGTGGAAAATAACCATGATTGTTCTGAGGTTTCTACTAAGCAGGCCTCTACTAATAGTATTTTTTCTATAGGAATGGTGTGTTCTACTGATTTTAATTGGCATAATTACAATTTTTTTGGTTCTTCATATCTATCTTTTTAGAATTCACATATATGTGGGCCACCAAACATCTCACATGTTTTCAATTTCAATATAAGGGAAAGAGGGGGTTGAGTATTTGGTATCTAAAATGATTGTAACATTTTAGTGAGCACCTCCACTTGCACTTCAAGCCTTGTGGTCTCATCAATCTGGTAGATTACCTATCATTTTGGTTCATGATCACTCTTCCACAGACTGTCATTGGGATTGAATTCATTGAGAATGGATCTTTTTTTTCTTTGGGAGTATTAAACATGATACCTCCATTAGTTACTGAATTGACAACATTACATGTCGTTGGATGGAGTCCTTGATGGATGCTTTGGAGTTGTATCCACATATCAAGTCCACGATGGGGATGCTTCCCCATTAATTATTTAAAGTATTCCCACACTTCCAAACCAAATTCTCCATCAATTTTTTTGAATTTTCAAATGTCCATATGGAGCATCTAGGTTCGAATGGGTGGAACATACTTGTCTAGAAACTTCATGGCTAGTTCGTCCCAAGTCGTAATTGAACCGCAAGCTTAACTCATTATCCAGTCCTTGGATCTATCTTATAAAAAAATAGGAATATGAAAATTCTAATAAAATCAGAATAAACTCATTGGTTGGGAAATTTATCACAGAACTCTAGTAATTTGGCAATATGTTCATATGGATCATTGCTTTGAAGATGCAAAAATTTCCCCATGTTCTAGATCATATTAATGAGTCCAGGTTTTATTTCAAAATAATAGATTTGGATAAGGGGGTAAAAAATGTTATGGATCGTACCATGGAATTTTGGCAAGCCATAATCCATGATCTTCTCCTCCTGGTTCATTGTTGGGTGTTCTCTCAGAATGACTTGATGGTTTTTGTTTGGTGGGTTTGGTCCCGCAGGGTGGAATTTATCAGACATCGCTGACAATTGAAGAGAAGAGAGATCCCTTTCGATCTAGGGATCAAAGTCCAAAGGGGAATGTGCTTCAAGATTATTTATAAAATTCAAGGTACCTTGGTACATGAGTGGGGAAATGATAATATACACAAGAGCATCTAAAACAGTAGGAAAGGGGGTGAGGGGAAGGTAATCCTAGATCAATACCAGAGTCCTAACCCAAAAAAACGGCGCTGCCTCCCCGCCAATGGTGCCAAAAGTTTACTGGTGTGAGATACATGGATAATTTTTTTGAACGAGAACATCATATTAGAAATTAATATGTGTCTTAAGCATTATTAACTACTACGACATAGTATAGTAGAAGTCTAGGGTTGATCCCATGAGGATAATGTTGTTCTGTGGGGAGAATTAATCTAGTGTTGAATTCTTTGTATGAGTCCTTATTAGTTTGACTAATGTTTGTGATTTTTCTAATTAATTTTGGGTTTTACTTCAATTTATTAAATATGGAATGAGATAATGTCCTAATATCTAGATAAAAGTGATCATAATTCTAATCTTAGCAAATTCTTAACAACTTATTTTTCCAAGAAAGCGGTATTCTCTAGTGAACCATGGTCCAATCTTCTTATTCTACATAATATGTAACTATTCCATGTTCAGGAGGCTAGTTACAATCCTAGATACATTAAGTTCATCTTATATAGAAGAAAGTTCCATATGATAATGGTCATAATATTAGTTTCCTCCAATTAGGATAGGGTCATTTTTTGATTGTCTGATGATCATGGTACAGTCACACAAATGGGGATCGACCATTGGTTTATAACCTAATTACTATTACAATTAAGTTTTCTAAGATTATAACTAGAGGTCTAATTAAGTGTGTAGATACGTCTAATCTTGATCCCTACCCTTAATGTGTTTAGCTTCTCTTAATGTTAATTAAATAAATACAAGGGATAAAGGAAACCATAATAACTATGCTAATGGAATTAAATTCAATAAACATGTTACATTATGAAATAAACATGAAATAATACTTTAAATTAAACCATACTTGAAATGAATTAAATGGAAATGAAACAGCACTGGAATTTTAGGCGTTGAAGAAAATGAATCTATAGATCTTTGATTGAAATTTTAAAGTAATTGCAAAGAAATAAAGTGTTTTAAGAGGGATATGATAAGGAAATTATGAATGGAGTCTAAAATGGAGAGCGAGTTAATTCTTACATCACAAAAATGTGTTGTTGAGCTTCTCCTTAGAAAGTAGATAATGGTCACGATGTGTACTTAATATTCACATTGTGAACCCTTGATTCCTGTTATTTCCACAAGGATCTCCAGTGTTGCACGAGGATCTTCCGCAGATTAATGATGTTTAACCATGTCCTTGTCATGTAATGGTGGTTCATAATGTGTACCCCATGGCAATATATATTTTTTCATGGGATCCTCGTAGCTTTCTCAGCATCTGATTTTACTTGAGTCATGACATGTAGGAGGGATTCATGATGTGAACTTGAAATTTCACTAGCTTGATTCTGGTTGTGATCATCTTGTAAAGGATGTGAACTTGGCCATCACGATGTGTACTTGGCCATTTTTGTAGATTTTCTAACATTATTCCTTGGAATCATATGAATCTCTATTTCCTAAAATACTAGAAATCTACCACTTGCATTATCCTGTGTATGAATGAAAATAATGGAAAAGTGACAACAAAGTATATATATCCTTCAAGATTATTAGTGGGACATAGTGAGTTCACTTGTATAAAACTAAGGGTTTGAAATGTAGACTATGAAGGGTGTATTATTTGAAAAGTTTCCTTCTGGTAAACATTTACCCTTTTAATTCCTAGGTCATTGGGGCATGGTGGAGATATGAGTTGTGGGAGTGTTGGTGAGGGGGATGGAAAATAGTGAGTGGGAAATTTTAACATTATTAACAAGTGTAGTGGGATGAAACATGATTTAATTCTAATATATCTCTTGGTGAGAGGTTGTATTGGCTTCTTGGGGAGAGGAAACAATATCATTCAAACTATGGGGTTTGTTATAGTAATTTTAAAAGGTTTCTAATATGGTATTCAAACTAGTAAATGTTTTTGGGGTCATGAAATTTAAAATAATTGGATTCTCAAATATCCTTCAAATTAGAGGCACCACGATTATGGTTGAAGTGTACATCAAGAGATGTAGTCCTATCAATTATTTTTTATAAATATGGTGTCTTTACCTCTATAGTTCTAATTTATATCACATCCATCAAACCCTAATTACCCATTGGATCTCTCATAGCTCGTCATCTAACTTTTTTGAAAGATTTAACATAGTCATTTATTGGAATAAATCCCCCTTGATTTAGGTACTCTATCTCTCTCTCTATCTATCTCTTCCTCTTCCCATATTCCATATTATATTCCCCCAAAGTATTTTAGTGAAAAAATATCAATAGTTTCGGGGATATGTCACATGATTAGACTAAATGTCTTATATTTTTGAAAGGTCTTGGTGTGGTTTCCTTTGAATTTGGTACTAGTAAACTTCTTAATTTTTCCATTCATGAACATTGGTTTTTATTGTAGAACTCGGATTTTTTTCAGGTATGTTTTCCTTTTTGGGTCGCTTTTGAAAAAAGAGGAATTTCTAGAAATTTCCAAAGTACACGCTGTGTACTCAGTTATCGCAGGTAGCCGCGTGCTAGTCTTGTAGCGGCCATGCACATAGCCATGTGGGGGTGACCTAGAGGCTGTCTAAAGCAGAGTACACAAAAAGAAAGTACAAGCTGTGTACTTTAAAAGTACATTCCATGTATTTTATTTTTTTATTAAATGCATCGGGATCACATATAATTGCGAGAATGATCTTCTTCTAGGTATCGTTCGGCTGAGAGCTCCCATACAACTGTGATCCTTCTCCGAACCCCCAATCCTCTGTTCAATCTCCGATTTGACAACCGTCGATTGTGTTGGGATCGCTTCGGTAGGCTCTATCTTCTTATTAACCTTTATTTCATTATTCATTATAATTATCAAGTTATCCTCTGTTGAAACTTTGAGGTGTTTTTGTAGATCTTCGATGTTTTAAGGTGTTTCAGGACTCGATATTCACAGATATCGATCTCCTCATGTTGAGGTAGGTGGTTTGAGCCTTTCTATTGAAAGTCCATGAGTTTTATGTGAAAATTTGCCAATACCCATGAATGGGGTATTGCGATTTTACCATTTTAGCCCTATTGTTTTTCTGTAATGCTTGTATGCTTAAGTAGATGATATTTGATTGTGAATAAGGTGAGTTGTTGTGCTTTGGATATGTTTCCCATGCATGTTTTTCCTGTTTTGACCTTTGTATCTAGTTTTCCTGATAGGCGGCTGTTTACTTTCCCATGCCTAGTATTGTAGGATGGTGTTACTATTGTTATTCTACACTCTTATGATGTAGAATACTATCTAAGCAGTTCTTGAGGTTTACCTTGGCCGATACACACTACTACACTTACTTAACTTACACAGGTCCATGAGAACCTGGTGTATAGACCATAGGGAGAATAGACATTGAGGGCTTCTCTAGAGTTTCTGTTTTACTTACGATGCGAGACCACCAGGGGAATTGATGTTGAGTGCTTCCTCAGAGTGTCTGTAATTCCTCGACACGGGCCATAGAGGGAATGTGACGTAAGTTCTTCCCTAGAGCACCTTTAGTACCATTACGAGACTATAGGGGGAATTGACGGTGAGTGCTTCCTTAGAGAGTCTATGTTTAAGATGAACTAGACGGGTTAGACTGAGTGTACTGCCCAGAGGGTTACCTTTGTGTTGCTACATGCTTTTACTTGTTAGGTATGGCCAGAGGGGTTATACTGAGCGTATTTCCCAGAGGGTTACCTGTTTATGTTTATCTGCTTTTTTAGTTGTTGCTTGATATTGAAACTGTGGATTGTTTACTATTGAGTATTTTTCTGTTTAATGTTTCATGCACTTTTACCTACCATATACTCATTGACTGTTAGGAACAGATCTCATGGTGGTTTCCTACTGGGATTAGTCTAACACCATGTTTTGGACATGCTTTTGGGCCCAAACAGATTATGTTGTTGCAAGTATGGACAAGGGCAAGCACCCTTTTACTTCAGGTACTTGACATGCTATGGAGCTGGAGAGCACAAGACCAAGATGAGGCTTGCGATGCTGCAGAGCTGATTACTGTTTTCTTTTATACTTGGTTTAGTACTTTATTTCAGCATTGTACTGTGTATCGCTGTTTTCCTAGACATATTTATCATGCATCATTTTATATATGTGCTCCAGTTTATTCTACCAGTCATCTGCTATTTATTTTGTATGATATTATTATTGATTCCGCTCTTGTATGTATTTGTTTACTTCCATTTTGTACTCTTCCAACGAGGGAATTGTTTCCCCACTATCACACCCAAGGCCCTCACTGCTAGTCGGAAGCCTATGGCATTCAGAGCAATGTGCTTGAGGCCATGTGACCAACCAGGTATGGGGCACCTCTGGGTGGATTCCAGAACCGGGATGTTACAAAGTGTAATCAAAGGCTTTTTTATTTTGATTTACTATTTGGATCCTTTATCTAGGGATATGAAGGAATATGTACTTTGTAATAAGCTGTTCACGGGAGTATCTAACCCGTGTACAGAGAAAAGCCAATCTACCTCGTTTATTGCAATTTCTTCTGGATTCTCAAGTTTACAGTTGATCTGATTTTCACCGTTGGGTGACTCTCATGTTTTGTGTTATTACTGTTGACGTTATTTAGGTTCTCTTTCTATCTCAACATGATGATATGAGGGTATTCCATCTCATGCATCATATAGGAACATGTTAGAAATCAAATGTCTTGTATTATTTCTATTCCATCTAGGATGCATTAGCAATTTCATGTTGTTGTGATAGATGTTGTGTAGAATATGCATGTTTTTGTGATAGATGCCTTGATAAAAATACCTATTTTTTGATAGGGTATTGGTTGTGTAATGTTTTGTTTGTATGAATGCCAAAATTTGGCTCTTGAGGTGATGTGGGGCCTCATGGACCGGGATTTGGGGGATCATTGCATTTTTTTCCTTGTTATAATATATATAAGATGACAAGCATTGATTCACAGGGATTATGGGCCTTCACGGATCATAATTTGGAACCTTTAATGTTCATTTCAATGTTTTTCTGGGTTCCAGAGTTGTTTCTGAGGCTTACTGTCCAAAAAAACCCAGAATACATTCCATGTAGTTTTGACTGCACACAATGTGTTCTTCTATTTGAGAATAAACAATTTTTCTTGAGTACATGCCTTGTACTCTATGTACACGCGGTGTAGTATCTAACCGTGTCATCGACCATGTGGGAAGAGACACGAGATGGGGAAAGTTCGATGAGAACACACCATGTACCAGTTGGACATGCTGTGTATCTTGACCCAGGTACCCAGCCGTGTCACTAACAACATGGGTTGGTGTTATCCCTTCTCGTACACGCTGTGTCAATCTGAAACATGCCATTTAGTGTCATCCGTGTAGCCATCCATGTAACCAACCACATAGTTAGGTGTTATCCTTTCACATACATTTCGTGTCAACCTTGAACGCATCGTGTAGTGTGAGCCTTGTGTCAGGTCGTCTCACTAACAACACAGGCTAGGTGAATCTTTTCTAGTACACACTATGTCTCTGTTGAACATGCCGTGTAGTCTTGTATTAGGAGAGTCGTGTGGCTTAACCATGTGGAAGGACTCGTGTAGGGGATTAGGATTCAAGTAAACTCCATGTTCTAGGTGAACATGTTGTGTGTATGGGTTGTTACATGACCAGTTCTAGTAGGAGTACACGCCCATGTGAATGACTTAAGGGAACACACCGTGTAGGGGACATACACGTTGTGTAGTAATGTTTTGAAAAAATTTAATGATTTATTCTCATTTTCCCTTCCTATACTTCTCGATTTCAGTCCTTGATAATATTGATCTAAGGTGTGACTTTGATTTTGCAGAGTCATGCCGCCGAAACATCCCCTGGTTGTGCGCCAATTATAGTTTAGTTATTGGACACCAAATGTGGATGATCATGGACTACCCATAGATCCTATTGTTGTGCCAGTCTTGGAACAAATCGTTATACTGTACATAGGTGTAGATTCATAGTTTAGGGAAGACTTTATGAGGATGATGCAGACCTTTCAGGGGGCACCGCCTCCTGCCCTGTCGATGGATTATTTGAAGCGGGTCTTCCAGCAGTAGAATCCTCCCACTTTATCAGGGGATGGAGGACCATAGGTTGTAGAGTCATGGATAGAATCCATGTTGACGATCTTTGAGAATCTGGATATGCCTCCAGAGAGGAGGGTCAATCTCACTACCTATATGCTTTGGGACTCTGCCTAGAGGGGGTAGGATGTGATCTTATAGGCAGAACACCAGAAGGATATGGCATGAGATGAGTTCCATCACATCTTCTATGAATAATTCTATCTAGATATATTAAGGGTTGATCGAGCTCGAGAGTTTATGATTCTGGAGCAGGGTACTATTTCTGTTATGGAGTATCCCTCCTACTTTACCGAGCTACAGCGCTTCACGCCTATTTCAAGAGGTGATCAGATATTCATGGAAAGGATGTTCAAGGATGGTCTCAGGAACAACATTCAATCACAGGTGAACATATTCTGGTAGACTTATATCACTTCTATCGTTAACTAGTCACTGATCACAGAGCACAATCTGAGGGATTCCGGAGTTGTGAGCCAGGGCGGCTCGACATCTGGAGTTAGCATCCCTCCTGCTGATAGTAGGAAGTTCCACAGTGAGTCTTCACATGGTGATTCAAGGAGGCGATACACATCTTCTTGTAGCCATGTAGTGTTTTACCCATACAGAAAAAGTGGGAATATGAGGAAACATTTCTCAAAAGACCTAGTGGAGTGCCGATCTTGTGGCAAGATGGGTCCCCTTTAGCGCTTCTGTCAGATCTTCTCACCAGCAGCTGGTGACAGGGGTTCTTCTATGACTTCATGTTCGGGAGAACCACCACCAGTTTCTCACCAGTCTGGGAACTGGAGTTATTCATTCCGTTTAGGCCGAGGTGGAGGTCGTGGTTGTGGTAGCCAGTCGCCCGGTTTCTTGAGACATCAGGTCAGATCAGCTCTGAGTGGCCAGGAAGGGTCACCGGGCCATGGGGTAGGCCAGAATTTTGTAGTGGAGCAAGACCAGCAGGATAAGGATCCAAGAACTTCTACAGTTTGAGGTATGATCTTATTTTCCTCAGTTTTATCTTATGCTCTTTTCGATATAGGGGCTTCCCATAGATTTATATCTTTTGCAGTTGTGGAGAGCCTTGGGCTCTGCATCTTTTATTCTGCTGACATCTTGACACTAGACACTCCGTTGGGGAATAGAATGGTGAGTGTACGCCAGTGTAAGGAGTGCCATATAGAGGTTGGTGGGTATCACTTTTTATGGGATCTCTTTGTTCTTGAGATGACATGCTAGGATGTCATTCTCAGAATGGACTGGCTAGTTCCCTTCCAGGCAGTCGTCGACTATTATTGCCATAGGGTGAGTTTCACATCACCAGAAGGAATATCGTTTCTTTATAAGGTCGAGTGGGATTTCCAGGCGAGCAGAGCAGGTCCAGAGCAACATAGTTTAGGAGGAGTTACAGCCCAGATTGCTAGTCTATATCTGGATGATTAGGGGACTTCTCAGTTAGACCTTCCTCTAGTGGTGGATCGATTCAGGGATGTCTTTTCAGAGGACTTTTCAGGTTTTCCTCTAGAGTGTGAGGTAGAATTTTCTATTGATTTTGTTCCAGGAGAAACAACAGTGTCCATTCCTCCTTATAGTATGGCTACACCAGAGTTTTAGGAGCTCAAGAAGTAGCTGGAGGAGTTTCATGAAAAGGGTTTCATCTAACCCAGTACTTCTCCTTGGGTTTCTCCTATTCTGTTTGCAAAGAAGGAAGACGGCGCCCTCAGTCTTTGTGTGGATTATAGGAAGTTGAACCAATTGACTGCCAAGAACCTATATCCTTTACCAAGGATTGAGGATATCTTTGATCAGCTTCGAGGAGCCTGATTATTCTCGAATATTAACTTGAGGTCTAGTTATCATCAGTTGGGTGTTAGACCATATAATATACCTCTCACAGCCTTTCAGAGCTGGTATGGTCTATATGAATAAATGGTTATCTCATTCGGTCTCACAAACATGCCTGCAGTTTTCATGACACTAATGAACCAAATGTTCCATCCATACTTGGATTTCTTCGTGGCGGTCTTTGTGGATGATATCTTGGTGTACTCTCACACTCGACACGACCATGCTAACCATCTTGAGATCATTTTGATTACATTGAGAGATCATCAGTTATATGCTAAGCTCTCAAAATTTCACTTTTGGATGGATCAGATTCACTTCATGAGTCATGTTATCTCAGAGATAGGAGTATCAGTAGACCTAGATAAATTGAGAGTAGTAGTCTCCTGGGAGAAGTCAAAGAACGTATTTGAAGTGAAATGTTTTATAGAGTTGGATGGATACTACAAATGCTTCATACATGACATTTCACGCATAGCAGCACTACTGAAGATTCTGACTAAGAAGGGTGCGAAGCTCTTGTGGGCAGATTCTTGCGAGTTATCCTTTAAGGAGCAGAAGGGGAGGTTGACTTCAGAACCGATACTAGTATTTCCAAAGTAAGGAAAGAGCTATACTGTGTATTGTGATTCTTTAGGTATCGGGCAGGGAGATTTGATTATGAAAGGGGAAGGAGTCGTTTTGTAAAGGTCTCGACAGTTGCAACCACATGCGAGGAACTACCCAACGCACGATCTCGAGTTGGATATAGTTGTTCATGATTTACGCTGTTGGAGATATTATCTTATGGGAGAGAATTTTGTGGTTTTCACCGACCAAAATAGTCTCAAGTACATCTTCGCTTAGCGTCATCCGAATTTGAGACAGAAAAGGTAGTTTGAGTACCTATAGTCATTCGATTTTGAGATTGCCTATATGCCTGGGAAAGGCAACGCAGTGGCTGATGTGTTGAGAAGGAGGACTCAGATACAGGCAGTTCAAGAGGCCAGTAGTGAGTGGAAGCTTATGGATCTATTCTCTCAGATGCATTTGGAGGTGCACGACAGACAGGGGCATAAGTTTCTATCATCTATAGTTGTTACCTCTACCCTTCTTGATCGAGTAAGAACGAGGAAGCTATCAGATTCTAAAGGCCAAGTCCTATGAGAGAGCGTGTCAGTAGATGAGTCTATTCCAAGATGGACCATAGGTGAGGATGAGATCTTTCATTTTTTGGGGCGCGTATGGGTGTCAATAGACATATGTGAGGAGATGATGTGGGACTTTCATTCCCCAGTTTTGGAAGTTCATCCTGACGTCACCAAGATGTATCATGATGTACATCATTAGTATTGGTGGCTAGGTATGAAGAGGGATGTTGCTGGTTTTTTCATGAGGTGTTCCACCTATCAGTAGGTGAAGGTGGAACATCAGTGACCAATAGGGATTTTACAACAGTTAACTATTCCCAAGTGGAAGTGGAACGATGTCATGATGGATTTTGTGACAAGTTATCTAAGGTCGCCTCGAGGGAATGATGCAGTTTGGGTTGTCATTTACAGACTCACAAAGGTTGCTCACTTCTTGCCGATCAAGGATACATACAATGTTGACGAGCTGGGACGGTTTTACATCCGTGAGATTGTACGCCTACATGGAGTTCCACACTCCATTGTTTCAGACAGGGATGCAAGTTTTACTTCATAGGTCTGGAAGGGGCTATAGAAGGCCTTGGGTACACATGTACTTTTGAGTACAACTTACCACCCCCAAACAGATGGCCAGTCCAAGCATATGATTCAAGTGCTTGAGGAAATTCTCCAAGCATGATTTATGGATTTTAGAGGTTCTTAGGAGAAGCATATACCTCTTTTGGAGTTTTCCTAAAACAATAGTTTTCAAGAAACTATTTAGACAGCACCTTATGAGGATTTGTATGATAGGCAATGTTGATCACCCTTATATTGGCTAGAGGTAAGAGAGATAGATTTGTTGGGACCTCATCTTGTCCAAGAGACCACAGAGCAGATAGAGTTGATTTGGAAGAGGATGACTACTCCACAGTCTCGATAGATTTCTTATGCTGATCAGCGAAGTAGACCTCTGGAGTTCGAAGTTGGGGATCAGGTTTACCTATATATCACACTGAGGTTGGGACACAAGTGGATTAAGAGATAGGGTAAGCTTTCGACGGAGTACGTCAGACTATTTGAGGTGTTAGAGAGAGTTGGGATGGTTGCCTATCGGTTGCAGTTACCTCAGAGGTACCGGGCTATGTAGGATGTTTTTCATGTTTATCAACTCCGATGTTACTTTTCACAACCATATCATGTCTTTAAACTTGAGTAGGTTGAGTGGGAAGTGGACACATCTTTTGAGGAGAATCCTATCTGGATTGTTGATCATAGTACAAAGGTTCTTCATGGCCGGTCTTTTCCTCTGGTATGAGTGCTATGGCAGCACAGGTGGGTACAAGACGAGACTTGGGAGAGGGAGGCCGATGTACGTGCCCAATGGCCAGATTTGTTTAGGGTTTCTTCTTCTACGCCACGCTAGGGAAATTCAGGGATGAATTTCTTTACGTGGGGAAGTTTGTAAGAACTCGGATTTTTTTTTCACTTATGTTTTTCTTTTCTGGTCACTTTTCAGAAAAAGAGGAATTTATGGAAATTTCCAAAGTACACGCCGTGTACTTTATGAGTACACGCCATGTAATTTATGAGTACAAACCGTGTACTCAGTTACCGTAGGTAGCCGTGTGCTGGACGTGTAGCAGCCATGCACATGACCATGTGGGGGTGACCTGGAGGCCTCCTAAAGGGGAGTATAGAAAAGGAAAGTACATGTAGTGTACTTAAAAAGTACATGTAGTGTATTTTCTTTTTTATTAAACATAGTAGGGTCATGTCTAATCGTGAGAATTATCTTCTTATAGGTCTCGTTCATCCGAGAGCTCCCCGTATGGCCACGATCATTCTCTGAGCCCTTGGTCCTTTGTCCGATCTCCGATTTGACGACTATCGATTGCATTGGGATCGCCTCAGTAAGCTCTATCTTCTTCTTGAGCTTCATTAAGTTATCCTCTGTTGAACCATTGAGGAATTTATATATATATTTGACTTTATAAGGTGATTCAAGCCTTGATATTCACATATAGATATCTCCTCACGTCAAGGTGAGTGGTTTTTGCTTTTCTGTTGAAAGTACTTGAGTTTTATGTGCAAATTTTCCAATACCCATGAACGGGGTATTGTGATTTTACCGTTTTAGCCATTTTGTATTCCTAATATGATTGTATGCTTAAGTAGATGATATTTTATTGTGAATAAGGTGAATTTTTGTGCTTTGAATGTGTTTCCCATGCATGTTTTTCCTGTTTTGACCTTTGGGTCTAGTTTTCCTGTTAGGCGGCTATTTACTTTCCCATGCCTAATATTGTAGGATGGTGTGGCTATTGTTCTGTTATGCTGTTATGCTATATAATGCTAGCCAAGTAGTTCTTGAGGTTTTCCTTGTCCAATACACCCTGATACACTTGCTTAACGTACACAGGGCTATGAGAACTGGGTGTATAGACCATAGGAAGAATGGACGTTGAGGGCTTTTCCAGAGTGTCTGTTTTACATACGATGCGAGACCACAAGGGGAATTGATGTTGAGTGATTCCTTAGAGTGTCTGTAGTTCCTCAACGTGGGAAATACATGGAATGTGACATAAGTGCTTCCCTAGAGCACCTTTAGTACTGTTACGAGACTATAGAGGGAATTGACAGTGAGTGCTTTCTCAGAGAGTCTATGCTTCATCTGAACCAGAGGGGTTAGAATGAGTGTACTGCCCAGAGGGTTACCTTTGTATTGCTGCTTTCTTGTACATGTTAGGTAGGACCAGAGGGGTTAGACTGAGTGTACTTCCCAGAGGGTTACCATTTTATGTTTATCTTCCTGTTTAGTTGTTGCTTGATATTGAAACTGTGGATTGTTTACTATTGAGTACTTTCTTGTTTACTGTTTTCTTCACTTTTACCTACCATATACTCATTGACTGTTAGGCACAGATCTCATGGTGGTTGCCTACTATTATTTGTCTCACACCCTTTTTGGGCCAGGCCTTTGGTCCCTAATAGATTATATTATTACAGGTATAGAGAAGGGCAAGCACCCTTCTACTTCGGGTACTTGACATGTTGTCGAGCTGGAGAGCACGAGACCAAGCTTAGGCTTGCGATGCTGTGGAGATAATTACTGTTTTCTTTTGTACTTGGTTTAGTACTATATTTCATCATTTTTCTTTGTTTATCTTTTTTCCTAGACATTTTTATCATGCATAATTTTATATATGTGATCCATTTTATTATACTAGTCCTCTGATGTTTATTTTGTATGATATTATTACTTATTCCATTTTTATATGTATTTGTTTACTTCTATTATGTACTCTACCAATGAGGGCATATTTTCCCCACTATCACACCCAAGGCCCTCTCTTCTAGTTAGCAGGCTCTGAAATTCAGGGAAATGCACTTGAGGCCATGTGACCAACTGGGTACGGGGCGCCTCTGGGTGGCATCCGGGGCTGGGACATTAGACCTATGATGAATTGAACCATGGTTTTATATTTGATAACTCTCTTTTATTTTGAAAATTATTTTTGTTGGAATATTTTATTACTCTGATAAATGTATGTATTGACATATCTAAGATAGACAACTATTATTAATTGGAATTTATGGGAGGGGTTTGAATAACATGTGTTTAATTTCATTATTTATATATTTTATGGGATATATATTTCCTTGCAATTATTGATGGAAGTATTTTTTAATATATTTTTATGTGTTGATGTTGTAAATTTTCATTGGAATAAACATTCATAGAAGTAAAATCATATAAATATGGTAATGAACAAGATTTTTGGCGGAATGTAATTCATATGAATGCATGTTTAAAAATGGAAGAATATGAAAGCACATAATACTGAACTTGTGTGATTATTTGGGATAAATATTGTTTTTATTGGAATATTATTATAAATATTGTGAGTTTTTTCATGATGTTTGTGTAATGATGTGGTATTAGATGACATGGATGGCATTATGCGATAAAGTTGAGGTTAGGAATCTTCATGTGTGGTGGTGGATGCAATTACATAGTTTCAAAGAGGGAGTGGGTGGGTTTTTATGGTAGATATCTTGTATTATTAATGTGGGATCATTTGGTAGTTTCCCAATTCAATAGAATATAGTTAATAATGATTAAACTGAAATGAATTAGGAAGAATTGAATAACTCCATGGCATAAAATTAAATATTTTTTTCTAGAAAAGGGAAAGAATCTTTTAGAATTGATGAGGTTATTGTATGTAAGTGGTTTGTTATTAAATATGATATAAAAAGGATTAATGAAAACAAATATGTTGTTATATGGTCAATCTGGATATGAAATAACTATATGATTACCTAAAAATTTCAAATGATTGATTTCATATTTTTCCTCACAAGTAGGGTTAGTTTTGGTGGAAACGTTTTTAAAAATTTTAGTTCGAGGTGGTGGTAGTGAAATAATGATTGTAAGATGTGGAACTATTTTTTGGGCAACCATATTTGAATATTATTTTGTATGGCTAGAACTAGACATTAATTTTCCTTGGGATTTATATATACACCCCACCATAAGTGGATACCCTATATGATGGCCATCATGTATTAATTTCTTAGGCATTTCCCTTAACATTCTGTTTTTCAAGTGAACTAATGGTTGAATAGGTCCTCTTCTTCACTATAATTTCTAGGTGAATCATGGGCAATGATGGATCGTGGTAGGAATGAATACACTATAATAGTATTTTGAGTGTTGAAAAAACTTATGAATTATTGGCGTAATGATATTAAAATTATGTACTAGAGAACTCTATAATGTATTAGAAATGATTATACTATAGGTGAACAGGTAGACCTTTTAGGAAATTTTTATGTTATTAAATGGTAGGTTCACTAGAAGACCTTGTGAGATATTGATGTGATTTGATTAGTTGTTGCCAATGCGAGCACATACCATAATTGTTATACAAGGTAAGAGGGTGACACGAGGTTGATCCCCTTTAAATTCAAAAAGATCTATTATAGTTGAAATGTTGAGGACAGATGAGATAAATTATCAGCAGTAATTATAGGAAGAAGTTGATGATATATTTATGATATGATTCCTGAATTATGATATAAAATGTTTTTTGTTACTATTCGGATGTAGAAATGATTTGGAGTGAATAAATCATGAAATTGGGGAATGAGAAAAAAAACTAGTGCGTAGTAGTTGTGGGGTACCATTTTTAATAAATTTATATTACATTAGTATTCATGTATACAATATTTGGTTAGTTAGGCATGGTCTGGTTGGGTGGTAGTTAAACCAATAAGTGTTGGTTGATTGTGATGTTAATAAATAGATGTATAAGTATAAACCTTACACATTTTAAAAAGTAGTCTTGGGTATAATTCTAATTAGAATACATGTTATGTTCAACCATTGATATATAACCATCATTCGGGATTTCCAGGTGAGTTTGGTGACCAAGATGGACTATAATAGCTTAGATCTACGGATTGGTTATAGATTTTATTCCTATAATGTTATATGGTTTTTGTTTTGGTTTTATTAATATAAATTTTACTCATATTTTCTAAATATTATGTATCATATATTATTTATATCATATTGTTGATTGGTTGTTTATTTATATATTAATGGGTTATATGTGGTCATTTCCACCAATTGTTTTGACTTAAACTGTCAGTGTTAATCTCCCAAGTGAGAACTATTTCAGTTCATCATTGGATTAAATATTTTTCCCCATTCAGCGAAAATAGGGGATCCAATTATGAGAGATTCAAGACATATAACATGTTTGAATTAATTTCAGGTGGTTCAAATATTTCAAAAAATTCTCAACATTCTAGGAATAAAATATTCTTGAAAATCTAAGTACTTTTTAACAATTTAGATAATTTCATGTTTTTTATAACATATCATTTCAAGAATACACATTGGATTATTCTATGAAAATTAGACATATAATTGGCATTCATTTTTTTTCCAGAAAGGATACTAATTAAACATAGGTTATTATAATAATTATTTTTATTAATTCCACATTATTCACTTATTTTTTATCCTCCAATGAAAATTTGAAATTTAAAAAATATTTAAATTCTTAAAATTGAACATTGGGACATTCTAGGAATATCATACAATTGAATTTTTTCTTGTATATCATTATAGATTAAAAATAACTATTAATATTTATTCTAAATTTTAACATCTATTAATTCTTATTTTGTAACTCTTCATCATTTGATGTATTTTTTAAAATTTACCTAATTTATGATTTTCAAAATATATATTGGATCATTTTGAGAATATCCTCTATGCAGTTGACATGTTTTTTATTCCTGTTGTTTATAAATTAATTTATGATATTTTTTCTATATTTTAGCAATTATACATGTCTTTTTATTGATTTTCAACGTTACAAAAAATATATACCTTAAAAAATAGTTACAATTAAAGAATTGTTTTGGTTCATTCCAAGATCACAAAACACTATATTGATGTTTTGTTTCCCCATATGATTCTAAAATTAAAAAATGTGTAATTTCGTAAATTTGAATCACAATAAAACCATATTTTCATGGTTTTTATTTTTATGATTATTTCCATCATAAAATAGTTATTAATTGAAATATGAAAATAGAATAATGATGATAATAATATATATCATACTTCAGTTTGGATTTTTCCTGGAAAAAATTATTAACATTTTTTATAACACATTTATTGAAAATCCAAACTCATTTATATCAATTTTATTATTATATATATATGCGAAAGAAAAAAATCTTATTGATTTAAAAAATTATCCATTTCTATGGGAATATTAGTGATCATACCCCATAAATATAAATAATCATTCATATTATCGATGAATCACTAGGGAAAATGATCACTATGTTTATGTACATCATCTAAAAATTAAAAACATAATATATGAAATCCAATGTGATTTTTGTTGAATAGAATATTCCATCACATTAAATCTATGGAAAAAATATTTCTTAGGCTTATATCTAATGTTTTTATTTTAGAATAATAAATTATAACTATATTATAATTTAATAATAATGCACCAAAGAAATTGATATATATCCATATTTTACCATCGATGGAATTAATTTTTTTTGACAATTTATTCAAAAAATAATGAAATAACTATAATATATCATGATATCAATGATATTAAACAAATTTCTAACACTATAACCCTTTCCCTTCATTGTTTATGATAAAAGGTCCATCATTAATAAAATAATAACCCCACAAATAAAGTTGAATATATATATATATATATATATGCCCCAAAACATTTAGGATATATCCAACATAATGAACACTACAAAATATATAATATTTTTCAATGAACATAAAAAATTTTTTATTCAAATTAAGAAAAATATAAATTCAAATTATTGAAGAAAATTAACAAAAAAGGGATTAAATAATGATTTTAATATAGTTTTAGAACATTCTAACACCATGTAATAAGGTCATTCGTCACTAGAAAAATCAATATCAACATAAAAATAAAATTCACAATATATATCTTTATAGTTTCAGACATATATAAATAAGAAATGGAATATATATGGGTTATATACAAATAAATATATTAAAATAATGGAAAAAAATCTTTACAACCTTATTAGAGACATTATTTATTTATACAGTGCTACATCTTTTATAATTTTAATAACACGTGATTCGTTTATTTTATGGACACCCAAAAAAACAAATTGTTATTTTATATGATTATATAGTTAAAAGTGATTATTTATATGTTTATATATATTAATTTTTAAATAAATATTTATTATTTAATTTTGGATCATATAACCATTCTATACTGTGGGTGATATATTAATATCGCAATATCAAAAATATTTCATGAATAGAGCTAGATAAGCCACCTAAAATGTTCCCAAATCAATCCTAACGTGGACCAATGAAAATTCCTAGAAACTACTCACTGGAGACATGCACCTAGGCATGGAAATGATTAGGGGGGATTATTTTCCCCAAAATAATTATTAATCAAGGATAAGTGATAAATATAAAACAATAAATGGCAAGTATTCCAAACATCCCTAGAACAACACCATATATGGATTAATATATGTCCCAAATTGATAGTCCAACCAAAGAAAACAGATAATAACATCAATAAATTATCACAAAAACTCTGTGAATCCAGTGTATCATATGCTCCACTAGTCCCAGCTATGTCCAAAATCACTCTAACCAAGTATATCCACAACCATTTTGTGGTGATTTCCCTTCTCCTTGATCATTATTTATATAATCAACCAAAACCTGATGTAAAAATTATTGTTTTAGAAAACAATTCCGAAACTATCCCACCAATAATTTCATAAGAAATATATAATAAATAAACTAATTATGGTAAATTTTAAACAATACATTTCATGGAAATATTTTCAAATTTCCATTAAAAAATGATTTATAAAATATTTTTATAGACATTATAAAACCAGTTTCAATGTAAAATCTCATCAAATCAAGAATACAAGAACAATTTTTCAAATTATGAATTATTTGGTATTTCTAGAAAACAATAACTAAGAAAATAATTTTATAGAAATTGGAACATATAAATAATTTTCAATCGTGGTGCTATGTTAATATAAAATCATTTTTGTTGGTTCATGTAACAGTGTAACAAGAATTCTTGGTGTAATATGGATCCATGTATGTACACACTCTCTAAATCCCAAACCTAGGAGGTAAGAGAGAATACAAATAAATTAACTCCATACCCACCAGAAAGTTTTTCATCATTATCATCATCATTACATTACTAGATATCATTTTACCTTGTTCGAAAATCTTCTCACTAACTACATGGGATCCCATGTTCTTCAATGTAATCCATCATACATGAAGTTATTAATAAATTCAATCAATAATTTCAATCAATAAACTCATTTTTCTCTAACTTCAGTTTTCAAAACAATCCATAACATTTCAAAATCCACATTCAAATTGCTAGTATAAAAAACGAATACCCTTTCAAATCAACTCATTTTATTTAAAATAACAAAATATGTAATGAATTTTATTCCCAAAAATAATCATAAAATTAATGATTCATATTCAACATTTAAATTCAATATCACTTTTCCTAAAATCACACATTATTTCAAAATCAATTTTCAAGGGATTTTCCCATCCACAACACATCATTTCAACTCATTAAGAGAGTAACAAAATTATGAATTTAGAAATTAATTTAAGCCCCAATTTCTATTGAATATGAATCAAAGTTTTTGATTTTTATAGATTGACTTAGAAATATACAACCCTTTATCAAGATCAACAAAAACCAAAGTGGGATCCACTAATTGAGTGAAAAAATGATAAGATCAGTCTAACCAAAATCCTACAAACACAATTACTCAAGTAAAGCTCTAGATCAATAAACAATATGAGGATCCACCACTATCAAAGAGGGATATAGTAGATAAAATAAAAATTTATGTTACAAAAATATTACACTTACAATAAAAGATCCAATACCCCAAATAGAACATCAATCTATTAATAATTAAGTATGGTATAACCAAAATAATATCTGGAGAGACTCTAACTTTTTTAGGGTTAATTAAAATTAGGGGGAAATAATATGTCTTAAAAAAGATATTAAAACAAGGAAAAGTAGTGATATAACTCTGGAATTTCACATCCATCTTGGCATCAATAGGTAGTCATTTCCCATCACCAACTACCCAGTGGAGCCTCAATAATTAAATATCTATGTCCCAATAGTGGAAGATAAAGAATATATATCCTAGTGGACACTCTATAAGCTAGTTGGTTGAGTTCATGTTGGAACTTCTATACTTCCAACCTTCCACCAGTTGATTAGTGGATGTCAACCTCTATCCGGTGGGCCTGCTATAGATTTTCATAATGTAAGTTAAATCCCACTCCCACACTAATTCCCCTAGCCATATTCCAATAAGTAAAAAACAATTATGATCCATACAACACCCACTGAAATATCAATGATGGGGGAAAATAATAAAAATATATATAACTACGATGTAATAGAAAAAACTAAGTATAAATATGAAAACATAGTGACAAAATAAAAAATAATTGTTTACACCTAAAATTCAGTAATGGAATGTCATAATATCCCAATCATAATTGCTTTCTACCCCTAGAAATCATGATATTAATATTGATCTAGGAAGAGGTGTGGCCATTGGTTTCTCATCAAATCCTCATGCATCCTTTCCTTATGTGAATTAGAACCATGGCCCTAAATAACCTAATCTAAGGGAATATATTTTGAAAGATATTTAATTTTCATAAAATCATACATCTAAATTTCTAACTCAGCCCGTGATAAATTAGGATCTATGTTAATGTTCTCCTAGATCATGACACGAGATAGTTCAAAGAGATAGTTTCTTATCTCTCACACATGTAAAATTTTATGTATTGATTTAATATGAGATGGTAAAGAAAAAGGGTAATTCCTCCTTCCAATCTAGACAACAAACATAAATTTTCCATTTGTCTTAGTGAAAATATTCAATAGTTTTCATATCATTCTTCACCCAAATGGGTTGAAACTATGAAAAACAACCAACCAATAACTTAGTATATCAAACACCATAAACATGATCATCATTGTATTTATAATTTATTTTTTATAATAATATTTTTCATCAAATTATATGAATATTTTTCATCATCTATTTTAAAAAACATGGTCCAACCAGAGAATATTCAGCAATATCCAACCAACAGAGATGATATTAAAAAGCATGACCATATAAGTCTGAAAAGAGTACCTTCTTGATGGATGACTGGAAAATATTTAAATAAGAAAATTCAACCAATACCTATTTTAAATCGCAAAAACATCCAATGAAATGGACATAAGAAGAAAACATTTCCTCCAGAATTTATATATCCAATTCCATCTTGAAATATGTCTTCGAATGCTATGTTTTTCTCACCTTGAATTGCAATCTTATTTCTATACAATGGACACTTCAAAAATAATATGTAAAACATAGATCCCTATCATAATTTTTGGAATATGGTACACCATGTAATCTAATGATCTTATTCACATACATATTTCCTAGGTTCCGAACATAGGTTGTGTCCTAAATGGGAATAATGTAAGTTGATTTGTTCAATCAGGAAATCCCCACCCTTAGAGAAATATTTCCTCATGGATTATGTAACAAACAAAAAAAGGTTCACTAATATATCATCATAATTCCATGTCAGTATTTGAAGTGGTTAATGTAAACATGACGACTTCTAATGCTCAAGATTGACCCACAAACATGTATAACAACGTGAGACAGAATCAGAAATGTCTCAATGCATACATGTCCACCTAAAATTATAACTCATATCGTAAAACATTTTTCCTTTTCATTGGCTTATTTTCCACTAGTATTGATAATAATACCCCTTCACATCCTTCCTCACAGGTAATTAAACAAAAAAATAGTTTCATAATAAAAGGATACCCTCTGAAGATAGATACTTGCTGATGATCTCCCCACCATTAATTCCTTAAAACTCATTAATATAATTTTATTCCTAGATAATGATCTAAAAATAGATTTTATCAACTAAATACTCATAAAAAATATCAATTTCATCTTCACATCCACATAAATTCATTCAAGAAATATGTGATAGCAAATTTCATTCCTCAAAATATTATATCATGAAATTCATGGAATTATCCTACTCAATGAATCATCAACCACATTTCAATTACTAGGGGTGTAGAAAATTTTAGTGTGAAAAAAACTATAGTAAATCCACCAATAGACTCTCTTGAAGGTTTAAATATTTTTAAAAGATGGTATAACTCATGATTTTTTTATTAAAGTTGACTGAAAACTTTTCATTCGAAAGGTATGTTCATAAAAAAATCAGATTTTCATCACTACTATGAGTTATAACTGGTTAATGGGATAGTTCCTCTCTGTAATCCATATATAAAGAGACCAAAAGGCATAATGTGATCCCCTATATAATAATTCATCTCAAACAGAAACATGTTGCATCACAAAAGACCATATTATCATTCCCAGCACATAGTAGAGGAAATATTACCATGAATGTCAAAATATTCTTAAACTAAATAAATAATAACTTCAATTATATGAAAAAACTCCCTTTTAATTAAGTGTGTTCATCTACGAAGCTATCATTGAGAAATTATTTTATAACCGATGATAATACCCAAGACATCGAATCTCAAATGCATTTCATGGTTCGTCTAATTTTATGAGAACTTTTACCATATCAGGATCAATAAAAATGACATTCTTAGAAACCATGTGTCCTAAGAGCATTAACTCCCATAACTAGATGTTTCATTTATATATATTTTTTATAAATATTTCTCATTTCTCAATATTGCTAGAAATAATCTCAAGTGACACACATAATCCTCTTTGGTTTTAGAGTAAACCAACATGTCTTACACAAATACCACTGTTAATAAATTATGTTACTAAAGGAAAATAATTTTCCATAAAGCTAAACACATTAGGTGAATTAGTTAGACCAAATTCCAAACAAGGTACTGATAATGGTTATAAATACTCCAAAATATGGTCTTAGTAATATCAAACTCCTTGATCCCAAGCTAATAATAAAAATACTATATATAAATATTTGAGAAGTTTTTTTTTCCGATTTCAGCTTTTCAATGAAACCATCTATTTGGGATAATATATGTTTATTACTAAATGTGAACTGAATGAAATTTTGGTAATAAATTTAAAGGTAAGGGGTCTTATTGGCCTTCTTAGAAAATGGAAATGACACTTCTCATGGTGAAATGATAGGGTAAATAATGTCTTTGAAGACAAATTCTTCTAAATGAGTGTTTAACTCCTTCAATCCATATTGTTTAATATGGTAGGATGTAATAGAAAAAGGATAGGTACCTTATACCTCATTGATATAAGACTCAAACTCTCTCACCATAGAAACTATGCACTGTCCAAAGGAATCACATATAGATACTCAACAATTACTTGTGGAAGATTTCTAAAGGAATAATACTTCACTACTCCAAAGAAAAACATTGATATAATCCCAAAAAAATATGAAACAAGAGGTCCCTCTCAAATTTACCTAATTCCAAATATCTATGAATAGAATAGCACACCCCATCGAAGGTAGTATTGGAAACCCATAGAATATAATATATTATATAATCTATATGGGAAATAAGTCAATAAATATTGTGAATGGAATCCAATGGTTACATATCCAGAACAGAAAGGTCCCATGAATGATCAACATCAGATAGATAAAAATCACAGGAGGGGCATCATATCCCATGCACCGTCTTTATCCCAAGAGGCATAGAAATATCCAAAACAAATGTAATAGGATCTATTGGAATAATTAAATGTTCCCAAACTTTTTTATATATGAAGGAATTAGAGCCTTCAATATCGAATAATGTAGTTTCTATAGACATGGCAATGGTATTGGTACCTCCCACTTTTATGGCCCCCATATTTTCTCCCACATGATACTCATCCAATGCATGAAAATTTTTAATTAAATATCGATATGACTAGAACCCCATCTTGCTGAATATTTTAACTTCAACGTAGATCCTTCCAGTTATACTAAGCATGTACGTCATCGTGGAGATGTAAAAACATTTTATTACCTATACAACTCACCAGATCATCCACACGAGATACTAATCTCCAATGTATATATACAAGATCACTTTCAGTGCCTTAATTTTCCACAAAAGAAACAAGTTATTGTTTCATTACCAGATACTTTAAAATACTTAGAATAATTAATATTCTAAGTTTCACTACTATGGTTTGTATCACAATACAAATTATGCTTCCTCTTCCCTTTAAAGGGACCACTTGGGCTACCACCAGATGTTGGGGGAACTCTCGTTAAATAAATTTACCTTTCATGGCATGGGTTTTAATCAATATTCGGTCTAAATCATTAGCATGAGAGGTTATATTTTGTTAGAAAAAGATATATTAAATATATTATTTAAGAACCATCACAATTATATGATGTTTTGTCATTTACTTCGACAAAAAATCAGGTGACAAATGAATAAGATTGACAATATGGATGGAATAATGGGTCACTATCCTATTATCATTATGATATCTAATGAACACCATATTATTTGGAAACATCATTAATTATAGAAATAACATGTACTTGAAAGTATTCCTAACATCCTTCCAATCTATTTCCTATATTTTTTAATCATAACTATACAGTCCTACACCTTCTTTTAGGCCCATCAAGATTAAAGATAAAATATTTCACCGGAACTAAATCTAGATTATCATAAAATTTAAAGAACTAACCAATATTCATCAATAAATCCTCATCCTCCTAGTAATTTTATATATTGTAGAAAAAGGGTGGATTTAGATATTTAATTTCCAGTGAATTATCCATTATGTCATCCGTTTGGGGTAAAAACTAAATAGTTTGAATGGAAACAGGTTAAGCTGCCTTCCCATAAGCTCAGACCATACCCAAAACAGCCTCTATATGGTTATAATCCACTTGAGTTTTTTGTGTTTCATCAATATCCCCACCTTGTGGCCTAATCAAACATATTTTGGTGGATATTCTACCTAATATAAATTGACCACAAGGTAAACACCAATCAGGATACATGAGATCATCAACTATATCAATCAAAATTATTCCGAGAAACACAATTCTCATATTAATGCCTTGTAAAAATTATTTTATTACTTAATAGAATTTCCCAAAGAAACTTTTACCAATAACCAATGGATAATTATGGCTCGTTATAGTGATATATGGCCTAGAAGACACTCATCACCTACCACTTAAGTCTCTTTAATCGTTTCCCTTTTGTAACCATTTTCAAAGTATTATTATGGAATTTTATTATAGTTCCCTTTCATATATGGGTGTAACTCTCTATTAAATACCCCATGCCTCATGTTGGGACATACCCCATATTGTGATACTTGAGGCAGTATATAAATGGTCTAATCATCATGAATTTAAATTTAATATTTTTTTCTCCACCTTGGTCAATGTTGTTTGAACTAAAATGTTAGTCATATTGTTTTGACATTCATAATTTCAAATTTAAAAATTAAAAACAAATAAAACCCAACATGTTGAATACCCACAAAAGGAATACTAGGAAATCATCTTATTATAGTCTCTCTTAACACTAACTTCATCTGATCCGTAAAACAAATTGAGTGTTAAATTTGATAAGTGATTCACAAAACATATTTAGATTAAAAAAACATGGGGGTCTAGTAAAAATCCAAATCTTAGACATCTCATATAGGGATTAAGTAAAAGTTAGGGTGAGAATAGAAAATACATAAAGATTAGGGTAGTCTATGATATGACCCTAGTAAAGGAAATGTTCCACCTGCTATGTCTCTTGGACTATGATATTTTTTTAGTATTCCTCATTTTTATTAATAAAAATGACCTATCATGATCATTGAAATGCTCAGTATATATTTCAATTACAATATTTGAATCATGTTGACTCATATCATTCATCCGAATGGAATAACTATACTTTTACATTGATGATAATTATATACATATCCATCTGTGAGGCATTACCATGAAAAATTCATTAATTTTTATGTATAGAATAACTATAGTGTTGGGTCAAAATATTTTCTTCCTATACCCATCCATGAGCCACACCCATAAGTACATCACACATCTTAATGGAATGAATCTAGTGTTACAATTATTTTTATTATTCCTATAATCATTTTTGTGTCACACCTATAATAAAATATTTCTAAACCAAATATTTGGGAGATATAAATAACTTTTTCACCTAAAATAAAATTTTCAAATAGTTTGGGAGCCTTTTAATTTTCCATTTAAGTGAACTTTGGAATTATCAAAAATTGGTATGTAACAAAAAAGGGGATGAACTTATAGAAAAAAAACGATGGATATAGATATTTATTTTTAATGAAAAAAAGGAATATGATCATCACAAAATCTAGAGTATCTATTTATCATGAATAATCTATTACATTGATATTTCTATAGAGGCCCAAGGAACTTAACTAGATTATTGGGTTTCTTCTATGATAGTATGGAGTTATTCTACCCTTGAAGTATTTAGTCGTCAATAATAAATAGACCATTCATCTTAATAACATCATTTTCCTTCTCATTTGTGGTATCCTTATAATTCCTTTGGTGATTTACTATCCTACCCCATTCTTTATCAAGATTTTTAAGAGTTTTATTATGTGGTAATATTTTTTCCTTTAAAATAAGTTATTTCTCTAACTCTGAAACCATATTATGATATAATTATTAAATAACCACTTTTATAAAATGGGAATACAATACCCATAGTTCTACCACTTGAAGGAATCCTAAATCTATTCCCCTTAATTCATGATCTAGAATGACCTCTTTCACATGGTCATGGATGTTCTGGTAGTTAAAACTCATAGAACCCAGAAATAGTAAATAATGATGGAATAACTATATATTCACATTATTATCAACTATTGCAGTATGATTGGTATGTCTCTATATTCCTCTTTAAGTATAGTGATGTGCGGTATAGTAGTAATAAAGAATTTTCATTTTTTGTATTAGCATTTATTTTAGTCACTTGAATGTATTCTGAAACAAAGTCACTAAGGGAATTATATAATTTGAATACTTAGAGGGTTGAAGGAATAAATTCATATTAATCCATGGTAGGCTCCTCTACTCCTCTAAAAATTACTAAGAGGTATGTTATAGAATATTTTTTAACTAATAATATCAAATTTAGAGGAATGAAATGTTGATTCTTACCTTCCTCCAAGATAGTTATCACCTCAGTTGGTAAAAATTCATGGTCAAAACCCTTAATTTTAGTTATAAAATTAGAATCAATGGGGTAAAAATTCATCATTTTGGTTATATATATAGGTACCATTAGAGTATGACCACCTCCCATTACGTGGTAATCATCTATAAATTTTTTGATGCACTATATATAAATTTTTCCCCATAAGAATGACCAAGATCTTCTAAGTGGGGAAATTTCAATGAAGAGATCCATACCTCGCATATGGAAGGATATATTCCTTATCACTGTCCATGGATAGGACTAAGGCGATGAAATCCATGACCTTTAATGACTCAGTTTTTTCATGTATTATTTTTGGATATTTTATTGATTATTTTCGAGAACATGCTTTGAAAAGAATTTTGATTCTGAGGCCCAGTGTACCCAGAATAAAAGATTGAAACATAATAAATATGTTAAATAGTAAAAATGTCTATTTTTCCTAAAAAGTCACAAAATATTATATATGGTAGGTCAAATTAAAAATTAGAGGGAACCAATGAGTTCAGAACATGGGGTTAACCGTTGGTGTGACATAACTTTAGTCTTTAGTAGATGTTTGTGAAAAAATTTCACTAGGGTAAAATTAATAAAATAATAAAATATTTTATTTTTATTTTTTTGTTGATGAAAATAAAAAATTTATTTCATTAAATACATGCTTATTGAAAATTTTAAAGGTTATATGCATGAATCTGGGAATTGATGAGAGCCACTGGACTCATTGGAAGAGATGTTGTTGGCAAAAGAAGATCGAATCAAATATTTATTATTGGTATGGGATGGAATTTAAGGATCTCTCAAAATAATACAAATCAGATTATTTTTTTCATAATATATTGATATAAATATAGTTAGGAAATTATTCTATTTGTAATTTTTACACATTTTGTTTGAAACGATGAACACGTATCAATCAACAAATTGATTGATATGCAGATCAAGAGTATTACAAGATGGGTTAGATTAATCTGAATTTTGGATAATATCATTGTGATAATTTATTATTCTATTTTAATTATAATAGTAAATAATAAATCTTGGCATGACCATCAACCGAGGTCCATTCTTGTTGATTGTTATTATGTTTTTCCTTTAAGCGGTTCATTAATTTCTGGCACTCTTCATTTGAACTGTGGTTTGATGTATAATGAAAATTTGAATGTTTCACATCTAATTAATGGTTAAAATATTTGAAACCATACATATGTTTGTAAATTGACATGATAGAGATGCATCAATTTATAAGGAATTTTATTGGTGAACATAGTTGCCCAATTTTCATATTCTTTGGCACACAACAAAGAACACCATGTGATTAATTTTTATTAATTAATAGAAGGGGTGAAATGTTCTGATTCGCCGACAGAGATGTTTTCTTATCATGGTTCCTTATTTTTTCATGTTCGGAAAAACCAGAATAGTCTCTAAAGAAGTAGAGATACCCAAAAAACAAGATCTTATAATTTTGTAATTCTAGTTCTACCCGAAGTGTAATGCAGATCCACACACTGTGTGTGCCCCTAATAGGGGAGACTATAGTTTTTGATATAGTTAAGTATCACACAGTTTGTAGTCATATTATATGGTGTTTGATATATCCCTAGTGGCTTAGCATGTACCTCAAAGGGTACATAGACACATGCATGGGAATGCCATGTACTCCCATGTGTACAAAGACTGGGAAAATTTACATCTTCTATGTTGTGTACAAGTACATGGGTAGAGTACATGGAAATATAACACACCATGTACTATTAAAGGAACCCAACACATGATATGTTTACACAAGCAGGGATCTAGGTCAAGAGACATGGTGTGTAACCATACTACACATCTTGTACTCTTAAAAACATGGCATGGAGACCCTATCCTCTGTATCATGAACATGTTTCATTATGGTCAAGTCCCCATATCCATTATTTTAATGTTAGTATAAAATAAACTACTAGACAAAATAAAATGATCCATTCATCAAGAATTCTTGGATTGTGTTGTTGGAATCCCTCCAAGAGGCTTTATGTGAGATCCTCTATTCATCTTTGAGCCCTAGGTGGATTTCTTGGAATCATTGTGACCAGCACTACATGGGAACTAATCCTCTGCATAGTGATTTAATCTAGATTGATATGTTTCCATACCCCATGTAATTGGGTGTGATCTTTATATATATGTTGTATCTCTTTGGAATATAAGTTTGTACTTCTAATGGTAATACCTAATGATAAATAACTATTGGACATATATCATCAGTATTAATAGAGTCATAAATGAGTTATTTTAGATGAGTGCTTTCAAAAAACATCAAGAAAGAGTCATGGGATGAAATTACAGTTGTAAATTACCTTTATACAATGTATATATGATTTTTATATATGGATATTATTGTTATATGTTTTTTAGACAAACACTTATGTATAGCTGTCTCTATTCATTTATTGTATGATTTGTGGTTTCAGGTTGTCCTATTGGGTGTTTTTATACTCATTACTACATCGTATTTGACTATACGTGTCATGTATTTTGAATATGATCGACCTTTTGATAGATTCCTAGAAGGAACAAGATCATATGGTGCTTATTGGGAATGGCCAAACTGATGTGTGTTCTTGTGATATCTTGACCGTAGTCCCATTCTTTACTTTCTGGTTGCATTAATTTTTAAACTCTTCTATTTTTCTTGTATTTGGATATGATCACACTCCATTACTCCATGTCGTACTGTAGTTGTCTAATTTTGATGTACTCATGCACATTTGATTAGTAGTTTTTACATTTCAATATTGTATAGATGGGATATGTGTGCGTTTTTATAGGTACATATGTTAAGGCATCCAATGTTAGTGATATATCTATTTAGTTGTAGTCACCAGCCACTGGCCTATTGGAGGGGTCTTGGGGATCCATTGTATGGGACCCACTTAGATGGGTTGTGATAGAGTGGTATCATATTATTTGATTCTAACTTTAGACCAAATTTTGTGAGATTGGTTTGGGTACTTAGTGCTAAGTGTTTTGAGTTCATCTTTCAGGTCAAGGAACTAAGTGTTGGTAGAGGGTCCAATTCATTCATACATGGATTTGGAAGGATGAGAGGGTATGGATACGCCATCAGAACCGGCCTGTGCATGCATGGTAAGCTTAGCCAGATGACCATGTGAAGGTGGGGAGCTACTATCACGATGCAGATGCTGGGGAGGGGAAGTTCCTTGTATTTATAGTCTGGTTGAATTCCCTAGGGCCTTCAGGTAATGTAATTTCACTTAAGCATACGGGCCTTGTAAGGGTTCCCCCTCATCCCTTGTATGGGGGGTTATCAAAAAAATCAATAAAAATGAAGGCATTCAGGCTACTCGGGCATGGTGTATAGGGGCTGGGATAGCCACAGGTGCTCAAAGATTACAAACAAGAGGTTTTCATAATGATATGAGGTGTGATCATTGTCTTTTCTAAATTATATGAAGTATTAATAGACATAAGTTTTACTAAATCCTTTCTTTCCACCTATATTTTTTGAGACTTTGGGATTTTAGATAACCCCTTAGTCTGACCCTTATGCTTAGAGTCTCCTATTAATGATGAATCATCGTTCACAAACATGTGCCGACAGTAGGAAACAACTCTTAGAATTGAGTGTTTATATCGGGATCTCATTATTTTAGCAAAGAGGCCTTATGATTTCATATTGGGTATGACATAATTGACTATTGTAGGTGGAGGGTGCAATGTGTACACTGTTATAGAACTAGGTTCTTCTTTTCTGGTGAAAATGATACCCATGAAGTGTATGATGGACTCATGAATTGGAGGGGGCATCCAATTTCTCATTATATGGCTCGAATGACCCTTGGTGTAGTTTAAGTAATGAGATTTTAGTTCCATATAGTGGTGGGGAATTATGAAGGCATCTTCCCTGAGGATGATTTTGGTTTACCTCCCTACTAATAGATTTACTTTTAGATTGATCTATACCTTGGGATTGCACTGACATATATTCTAGTATATCATATTGCTCCCATAGAGTTTCTCAAGATAAAGGTGTAGTTATAGGATTTTTAGTAGAAGGGATTTGTTAGAAAAAGTTTTTCACATATGTTAGGCCCATTTATGTTCGCTATATGTCTTGATGAGAGATTGAGGTTTTGTGTTGACTACATACATATGAACCTATTAACCGTGAAAAATAAGTATCAACTACTAAGGATTGATGAACTATTTTATTAGTTTAGAGAGGCATGATGATTCTCTAAGTATGACCTAAAGTCAGGATATAATAAATTCGAATCAAAATATGAGGATATACCAAAAATAGAATTCTAATGTCACTATGATCACTATGAGTACATTTTGGTTCCATTTGGTGTGACGAATTCCCTAGTAGTGTTCATGGGATTCATGAACCATATCATTCATCCCTTTTATACTGGTTCATGCTAGTATTCATTAACAACATACAAGTTTACTCGAAATCTGAGGAGGATCACATGAGGAACATGAGGAAACTTCTGGACATACTTTGAGAGCACCAACACTGTGGGAAGCTCTTTAGGTGTTAGTTTTGGATTCAGGCGGTCTACTTTTTTACATGTTATCTCAGTAGATAGAGAGGTAGTGGACCTAGAGCAACTTATATTTTTCATAAATTACAATTACATTAATTTCAAGACAAAAAACATAATAGCCCTACATGACTAGGATCCAAAGGTTTAGTGTCTCAGGAAAATTAAGACAATAAATATATCTTACCAAATTAAACACAATCATTTATTTAGTCACTTCTTCTCTAGCATCTTAGTGGCCCTCATGTTCTCCTTTGTAAAAATGTTAACATGAGGATATACTTCAAAAGAAGGAAAGATATAAAATCCTAGTAAGAGAATGAATAAGATTCAAGAAACATGGGTGAGCATTATCATCATCATCAAAATATAAGAAAATAATCCTCATCATAATCATTAAAGGAATTATTATATAAGGGTAGGGTATGTGGCAGGGTATAAAAATGATAAATTGTGTCCATATGGTATACTACCACATAAATTTCACTTTATCTAATGAGATATATCACATTACCCAATGAAATAGAGTGAAATATAATTTTGGGCACACCCATCACATCATAACATTTAGATGCACTATATAATTATATACATACCCATCCAAACAAAATGTTAACATTATGTTCCACGCCATGTAGAATGTTTGTCGATATTGGATAGAAAATAACCCATGGAAATGTAAGAGTTTCATCTCATAGATCATACATTTTGGAATAAGATATGTGGTTAAAAATGAAAATGGAAAAAATGTTTGGTATAGGATTCCTCATTCGCAAGTAAAGAAGAAACAAATCAAGAGGTTTCAAAATGTGTTTTGGAAATAATATTTATTTTTGGAAAAAAATCACTACATTTATCATAAAACCATATGAGAAACATGTATATCCTAGAAAATAAAGGGCTGGAAAAAATAAATGATATTTAGGGAACAATATAGGGATATATATACTAAAATGGAGTGAATGAGGGAAAACCCAAAGAATGAGATTTGGGGTTTGAGAATCCCCTTACCTTAATTTCTAGTTAATTGCGTCTCTTTTTCACCTCCTGAATAAAAAAATTATTTTTTTAATAACACTAATACATAAGTGAATTATATTAATTTTTTAAAACAATTATCAATTATAATCATTGGATTATAGTTATTAAATTTGTTTGGATGAAATTTATGTGTTTTGATATCAAATTTACATAAACATTTACCATCTTGAAATGATTTGGTTATTTAATTGAATTGAATTTAAAAATTACAATAATTAATTACATAATAATAGAATACTTGTAATTATAAATTTTTTTGTCATATATAATCCATATTATTCATCTATGTTGGTGGATGTAAGAATTGTTTAGGTAATGTCTTCATAAGTGATTATCTGACCTTCAATGAGACATTCTCAAAAGAGTAAGAAAAGTGAGTAAGAAGGTGATATATGTCATATATAAGATACCTTTAGTATGTTAAAAACATTAATGTAATGTTAAATTACTACATAATTAATTTTAGATTATGCGATTTTAAAGGAATTATTATATGATGTAGAAGAAAAAAAGGGTGAAGAGTTATCAGAGACTTACTCCTTACTTAGTGTGGCTCATCTTTTACAGTACTATAACTCACTTGGTGATTGTAGTGGATTGGTATAGAATGTCCCTATGTATTATAAGAGATTTATGTGGAGTATATGGGTACATAATTGGATTTTTAATGTGTGGTAGGAGGGGTTTTCCAAGGGGAGGGAGAGTAGTCATTTATACTTGAGGAGTGGGGTATTTTTAGAATAAAATATTAAAAAATATTATATCAAATGTTGGACTTATAACATTGTTTTTTATAAATATGAATCATATATAAATAAAAAATAATTATTTTTATACTTTAAAACACCTTTATAATTAAAATTAATTAACTTATTAAAAAGTAATGTGGAATGAAAGATAATTTGATATTGTAAGGAATCACTTTTGACTTTTGGTTTTGGAAAGTTCTTTTTTTTGGTCTGGAAATTGATTTTATTCTATTTTAATGAATCATTTTATAAAATAAATATATAATAGACGAACAATAAGTTCTAGGAACAATTATGTCACCATTACATAATGAATGATGTAATTTTAGTTAAACTAGTTATGCAAAAACTAAATTACTTTATTATTCCCTGGAAAATTGAATTATTTCAAAACAATTACCAAAAAAATAACCCTTTGAAAATTTAGACGTGATGATTTAAAACATTAAATCCAATTTAAAAATATAAGTTTCCCAATATGTGAAATTCATTTTTAATTAAAATCATCATTTATATGAAAAATATCAATTTTTACATTATAACTCATTTTCTGTCAGTTTGAAAAACTAATTAGAGTCTCATAAAATAATATTATTATCAAATGATAATAAAAATATTAATTTATGAATCTATTTTATGAAATAAATTTTCATTAAAATTATTCAATCAATTATAAAAATGTAAATTAACATTGTTATTTTATAAAAACAACAACAATTAATTTATCATTTTTAAAACTTTTAGTTACTTATACTATGACGTAATTATATAATATTTTCATTTCTAATATTCCAAGATTTTATTTATATTTTCATTGGTGAGGTATTTATTTTATTTTCCAAATTACTATTCTTAATAGCCATGTTACTATTCTTCGGGTCAAGTCACTATTCAATCAGGATGGGTTACTTAATTTCATCAAATATAACTTATTTGATTCTTTATTTATGATGGTGATTTTTTTATTTGGAATCCTTTTCTATGTATGTGTTTTAAACCATATAACATTTGTATATGACTATAAATTCTATTAATAAAATTTTGGTTTGTTACTTTTTCACCCTTGAAATTTCGTTTCACATACCTATATGAGAACATGTGAGGATACATATCCTTATCTGTTTCCACTAGTTCCCATCATTTTCTAAACTAGAAAGGTTATGAACAAAACATTAGTCAAAAAGTCATGACTTTATAATTTATTCCTTTTGGAAATTAACTCTGAAGACATATCTTGCGGGATTCATATGTCTAGAATTTTTATAAAACAACTCTTCTTAGGTGATTACATATACGAAGTCTAATATTAAGGTTTTTCAATAAGGTTATATAATCCTAATTACCAAATTAAATAAACTGTGCTCTTGTACCAACTATAGAGACCCAATATTTTCTTAAATAACTATTAAGTCATTTTAATTATAAACAACATAATAGTGTTACACGACTAGGATCCAAAGGTTTAGTGTAATTGGAAAATTATGACCATACGTAACTTTTATCATAATAAAACATAAATAATTTTTTAATTACTTCTTTTTTAGCTCTTTAGTGCCCCTCATATTCTCTTTAGTATAAGTATTCACCTGAGGATGTGCATCAAAAGAGAGGGTGAGTTAAAAAACAAGGAAAGGGATTAATATGTTATATGAAACATGTATGAGAAAACTAATCATCATAATAATTATATAAAAAATGGGCCATCATCATAATTTTGATTGGAAGCAATAGATAAAGGTAGGGAAATGTAGAAGTGCATGAAAATAAAACATCCTTTCATAGTGGAAAACTAACACGCATATTTCAATACATCTCATGTGATACATCAAATTAACCAATTCATTTGAGAATTATATAATTTTTTGTGCACCTTTCACTTCATAACATTTACTTGTGATACATAATTCCTGGTGAACCCATGAAATCAGAACATTTACATTATCATGCTTTCCACATATAATGCATATAACATATCAGACATAAAATAACACCTGGAAAGTAATTGGTTTCATTTCATAAATCATGAATTCATGAATAATATTTGGGGTTACCAAATTAAAAATGGAAGAACATATTTGGTATAGGATTCATCGTTCTTGAGTGATGAAAAAACAACTTAGTAGGTGCCAAAATGTTTGTTAGAAAGAAGGGTTCTTTTGGAAAAAACATTACATTTTTCATACAACTAGATTGAAAGAATTTATATACCATAAAATAAAAGGTAATTTAAGAATAAATGATATTTAAGGAACCTTAATGTGACAGAAATATTTAAACTTATTGAAAGAGGGAAACCCCGGAAGAAAAAGATTTAGTGGTTCGAGAATCCCCTTAACATAATTTCTGCTTAATTACATCAGTTTTTTGCCTCCTAAATAGCTAAATTATTATTATTAAAACACTTATACAGAAGTTTATTATAGTAATTTTGAAAAAATATTTAACAATTATAATAATTTAATTATATTAATTAAATTGTATTTATGAAATTAAACATTTGGAAATCATATTTTATTGTAAACATTCTCATCATGGAATGATTTCGTTGTTTTATTAAATGTAATTTATAAATTAGTATAATTAATATCATAATACAAGAAGAAATGTAATTAAATATTTATAAGTTATATATAATCCATACTATTAATACATGATTTTTGTTTTAATAAATTTTTGGAATTGTCTTCATAGGTGGTTAACCGAACTTCAACAGGACATTGTCAAAAGAGCAGGAAAAAGGGAGTAAGAACATTATATATTTCATTTATATGACAGTTGAATTAGGTTATCATTATTAATGTAATTTTAACTTAATTCATAATTATTTTTAGAGTATGTTACATTATATAAATGTTTCAAAACTAGGATATTTAAAAGAGGGAAGAGTTATTGGCAACTTACTCATTCCTTAGTGTGACTTCTTTTGCATGATACTATAAATCAATTAGTTATTGGAGTGGATTACTCCAAAACATACCTACGTATTATAATATTATTGAGATGGAGTATTTTGGATGATATTTGACTTTGGAATGGTTGGGAGGAGTGGTTTTCCAAGGGGAAGAAGAGAGGTAATATATACTTGAGGAGAGGGAAATTTTTAGAATAAAATATTAAATAAAAATATTAATCAAATGTTATACTTGTTATAGTTGTTCTTTGAAAATATTAATCATTTATTAATAGTATATAAATATTTTTAGACATTAAAAATACCTATATAATTCTCTTTCATTAATTTATAAAAAAGAAATGTAGAAATAAAGAGAAATTGATATTTCCAAGAATTAATTTTGACGTTAGGTTTTGGAAAGTTCTTTTTTAGTTTTAGAAATTGAGTTTATTGTATTATAATGAATAATTTTTAAGATGAAATATACAATAGCCATAATTTTTCTTCTATTAATCATCATTTCCCTATTACATCATGAATGATGTTATTTCAATAACACTTATTACACAAAAACTATATTTTTTACAATTCATCGGAAAATCAAATTATTTTAGAAAATTACCAAAAAATGACACATGGAAAATTTAGATGAAATAATTTAAATAAATGGTCTCAATTTCATGAAGATATGTTTATAAAAATAAATTCGTTAATTTTTAATTAAAATCATCATTTATTCAAATAATATGGATTTTAAAATTGTGACTGGTTTTAGGACACTTTGAGAAAATAATTAAAGTCCCATAAGATTGTATTAAAATCATAAAAAAAAGAATTAATAATTTATCACTCTATTTGATGAAATTTAATATTCTTTAAAATTGTTTAATAAATTATAAAATTGTAAATAAACATTGGTGTTTTATATAAATAACCACACTTAATTTTTTATTTTTAAAAAAATTTATTTACTTATACTATGATGTAATTATATCATATTTTCATTTATTAGAAAGATAAATTTTATTTATATTTTCAAATGTGATGTTACAATTTAATTTTCTAAATTACTAAACATAATGGTCATGTTAGTATTCCAAGGGTAATATTATTGTTCCATTATGTTAGGTTCCTTAATTTATTCAAATGTAACTTATTTAAATATTTATTAATGGGAATGATGTTTTTATTAGAATTGTTATCCTAGTTATGCATTTTATACTATATAACAAATCTCTAAGAAGGTAAATTTTGTTGATTAAGGTTTGGGTCTTTATATGTCTTATCCAAGGTCTAGGTAGTGATAACTTATTACCCCCCTAAGAGCGTGATAGAGGTGAGGAGATTCTTTGGGTTAGAAACTTATTTTTAGAGATTCATACATAATTTATCTAGAATATCAGCATCCCTGAAATATTTGACATGGAAGGGTCATTCATTAGTGTTGATAGAGAGGTTCTAGAAGGAATTTTAGTAGTTGAGACTGATATTGATGATAACTCCCATCATGAGATTGTTATAGGAGATTGTCGAGTACGTAGTGTTATGTGACACATCAAGAATGTGGATTGTTTGTTGTTTTTTTATAGTGGAAGGTTGTGATTGTATTTTATTCATTTCAGTTGATACCACAAAAGAATAACTATGTGACCCACAATCTTGTTTAGTAATGGTAGTCTTTGAACAAAATATGTGGTGACACCATCTAAAGGGAGAATGATTAATCATCTATTATGATCAAAAAATTATCAAGTAAATCATATCTCGAATGAATAATAAGTTGAGAAAGGGGATATGTCCAGAGTTCCTCAAGGACTATGGATTTGAAATTGTTTATACTCCGAGGAACTTGAATCTTTTTTAAGATTCCCTATACGGGATATCATGTTTGATGTTTCTAGATGAGGCGCCAGAGTAGTATTCCTCATTGTAACAATCCATTGTGGGTGGAGATAGAGATTATTACTTCAAGTTGATGGTTTCCCCCTCTTATTTTATATCAATTTATCGAGGAAATGATTGGGGATACCGACAGTGATACTATATACACTATTATATCCACCAAAAATCCACCTAATGGATTTTTAATGGTGGGAAACATGTTGTTATTTTTAAAGGATGTAGGATGGTACCAAGGACATTATGGGGGGGGGGGGGTTGAGATAGTTTCCAAATGTCTCATTTGATAGCACATCTGGGTGTGACAAAGATTTAATGGAACCTCCAACATCATTTTTGGTGGTCAGGGATTAAGAAGGGAGTTATTGACATTGTCTCCCGATGCATTACTCATCAGCAAGTAATGAATGAGCACCATGTTCATGCAAGTTTAACTCAACCCCTTCAGGTTCCATAGTGAAATTGGGATGGGATATAACTAGACTTCATGAAGGTATTACCACATACTTTTATGGGACACGATCCATCAGGGTGATCATAGACCAACTCATCACATCATCCCACTTCTTAGCTATTCTAGAACATAGTTTAGTATGGAAATTATGAATCCTTTATTATCAATAGATAGTTAAACTCTATGGATTTCCACCCAAAATAGTTTCTAACAAAGTCTCTCATTTCACATCCTAGTTATTGAAGGGATTACAAAAGGAATTTGGGGCTAAGTCATGATTGAGCACAACATTTCTCCCAAAAAATGAATGTCAAACTATGAATACCATTCAGTGTCTGGAGGAGATGTTGATAGATTTCATGTTGAAATATGGATTTAGTTGGGAGGATCACCTAACACTGGTGAAATTTTCCTACAATATTAGTTATTATTCCACCATTGGTATGACATCATTCGATTATTTTCATTAGTGACCCTATAGGTCACCACTTTAATAGAATGACCCAAGAGAGTCGACACTCATGGGAATAGTGTGGGTTTGAGAAACTACTGAGATTATACAGATCTTCCTGGAGTGGATGAAGACTATAAAGAGCAATCATATGTCTTATGTCGCCAAATTATGGAGGCTTTTGGTTCTTTAGGTGGGAGAACACATGTTCTTAGGGGTTTCACCAATACATGGATTGTGGAGATTTTTCTGGTGTCATAAGTTATCTCTAGGATCCATTTTCCCTTTAAATATATTGTATAGAGTTATCAAGGTGGCTGGAAAATTATATCAATATCTATAGTTAGACAGTGTACATGATGTATTCCATGTTTAGTAGCTAATGTGGTACATGCGTGACCCATCTCAAATTATTGACTAGGGTGAGCTAGACATATAGGATGGAGAAACCTTTTCTGAGTACCCAAGAGAGATTGAGGATCATCTTGAGATATTTCTCATGGGTGTGAAATTTAATTAGTGGATGTCTAGTGGCATTATTAGATTCTATAGGAGAGAATATTAGAGCGGGAGGCTCATATTCATGCTCAATACCCACATCTTTTTATGTAGCCCTTGTTTTGTATTTTCTGGATGTAGATCCTCATAGTGGGGAGAATATAACGACTCATATATTCCATGAATTGGTTTATATTTTATGTATTATTTTTGAGACTATTTATTAAGACAATGTTCATTTATGAGGCATCATGTTCCTGAAATGAATGTTTGAGGTATATTAAATATGCAAAAAATAATAATCACAGAGTTTTCCTAAAATAGTGGAATAACATCTAAATGGGATGCAATATCAGAAATAAAATGGAACCATTGAGTCCAGAATGTGGGTTTAACGAAGGAGCGACATAAAAAAATTCATCACTAGGTGTTTGTGAAATATTCATCCTAGAAGTAAAATAAAGAAAACAATTAAATAATTTTTTTTTGTTAACACAACAACATAATTTTATTTTTTAAATATTTTATTAAGGAAGAATTTAAAAGTTACTTGGATTAAAATTCTTATTGACAAGATCCTTTGGATCTGTTGGAGGATATTTCATTGTAATGGGATGACTATATTAAGGATCGATTACTGTTTTGAGACAGAATCGAAGGGTCTCACCAATGAACATGATGCAAAATAATTCTTCATCATTGATCGATAAATACTGAGGCATAATGTTATTTGAATTTTTTTATTTCCCCGTTTTGGTTCCTATGAAAAACAAAAATCAATCAACCAACAGATTGATCTGCAGATCATGAGTATTGCAGGATGGGTATGATTAATCCGGTTTTGGGAGAATTTATTTCTGATTCCAGATTTATCACTTTCCATTATAATGTAAATAAATTTACGTCGACATTAAAATTTACTGAGGTATATTACTCTATATTTATATTGTGATTTTTATGCATTTTCTTAATTCATTTCATGTGTTCTTCGATTGGAGAGCAGTTCGACGTATACTGGAAAATTGAAATTTGTCCACCTAATTCTTGGTGGAATTGTTTGAAATTATAGATATGGGATTCACACGAAATGTTAGAGGTGAGATGATGGAGGTGGAAATAGAATTAATGAAATTGGTAACATGATTTTATGTTCTTAGGCATGTAATGAAGAGTGCCATTACAAGTAATTTTATGAAAAAATCGAAGGTCCTAAATGTGTTGATTTTTTGATGATATATATGATTATGTTAATGTAATATAAGTATAATAAATATTAATTTATTGTTAATGATGTTTATACATGTATGAAAGAAAAAAAATCCTAAGGTATTGGTATATTTCCCAATGTCAATATTATTTTAGATTGATTATGTTGAAATAAACCTTGAGATAATTGGTTGAAATTTCTATCTTAAAAATTTATTTTTCTAACAATATGGTTATTAATTAAATTTTCATGTAATATTACTATTTTCCTCTTGTTTTTACTAAAAATGATTGAGAAATATTTTTAAATAAGAGAGGAATTTAGTTTACTATTTGATAAAACATCCTTTCTCGTCCATATCTATATTTTTTAAAATGTTTCTAAGAATATTTTTACCATTATAATTTTTTTTAAAGTCATAAATTTCAATTTTTTACATCTAAAGAAATAAAAATGGATATTATTTTAAATTTACAAAAAAGGTACTTGTGTATATTTTTACAGAAGTGTGAAAGGAATTTTCTTCAATTATATGACCTGAATATAATTCCCCACTATTATGACGACTCATTGATTTGAATATTCCATTAAAATTTTAGAAGTTTATTTTATTATAAAAAATTTCATTAAATTTTTTGAAAATTTTAGATATTAAATAGGGGTTTTCAAAGTGAAGAATGAATTTTGCCTCGATAAATTTTCCAATGATCTTTTGAATTTATTTTTATCTATATCAATATAACTTGATGAATATTAAGATTTTATGAGACTATAATCTTTTGGTACCATCCATAATATTTCACAATATTTTTTATGATGATTTTTACTTGTATTAAACTATTTTATACCATTATCCATATTACTCTAGACGAATAATGATTATGTGAATGTAGTAACTTTTCATATGATAGTTTTTTAAGAAAATGTTTTTACATTGATTATGTATTAAACCTATAATATAAAGAATTAATTGGAATTAGTAAGTGACATGAAGGGACTTCTATATCCCTTTTATGCATAATTAGACTCATTAGACAAACTAGATTGGGATTTGACTAATTACTTACCCATTTATATAGACTTCTTACCACAAGGTCATGATGGTTTTTTAGATTTCTTGGTACATGGAATTTATGATATGTTTTAGATGGCCAATATTATACATTACATAATTATGAAATCCTTAATTGATTTCCATGTGATTATTTTATTTTTTATGTTATCCAGGGATAATTTTCTAGCTTTTAAGATTATCTCTATGGAATTACTTGATCATCATTTTTCATTCCATAATATTTATTTCTTATATAGAATCCCTTTTATGCGTACCCTTAATAAGCACATGAGATATCACATTTCTTATGTTTACTTTCCCCAAGATACTAGGATGTGTATTATAAATGATTTGGTGGGTTATGCTAAAGGGTATTATAGAGTACTAAAAGAAAATACTATGTTATATTCTAATATTTTCAAATGTTTTGTGAAATTCAAGTATGTATCTATCATTCCAATGATACTAAATTATTTGGTCCTATAGGGTGTGATTACATATATATAGTGCCAATGAACTTAATTAACCACCAAATCCAGGATATTGGGTACATTATATTTATATCTCTAACCTTCACGACACCCCAATCCCTTTTTAATCACAACACCTTGGTGAAACACACATCTAAATCCCCTCCATGATTCCTCCTTTTATAAAACATATCATCATGAATTTTGTGTCTCCATGTTCTCTATACCCATTAAAACCCATCTCATTCGTTCCCCATCCTTCCATGTTATTGGTATCATCAAATATCATGAAAATAGAATTTTTCTAAAATCATGTTGTGGTAAGTATATATTCCTCTTGATCCTAACAATATGCACCCCAATGTTGGAACCCATGAATTTCACCTTACCATGGAAATGTTTATGCCTTATACCTTTCAAAATAACTTCTTGAGTAGAAACATAATTCCTGAGGGTGGAATCATCATGGGAAACTGATTACCTTTACCTGTAAGGAGTGCTAGTGTTGTATCCTTCTCTTTTACTCATAAATGATGTCCCTGCGTATAAGTCGTCCCCGAGTCAGATGTGTTGTAATTTAAACAAAAAAACCCAATTTCCAAGCCATTTGAAACTAAACTAAAAATAAATGTCCTCAACACATGAAGTTAAACTATAGATTTACCTTGTGTGATGACAATTGGATGTCTCATGTATGACTCACGTGGAATGATACCCCACCACCTAAGAATCCTGTATACAAATTCCCCACAACATCCCTTGTGGTATCCCATTTCATGAAACTAGTTTTCTTACCACTTGAATTTAAAAAGAATGGACTTGTCCAGTAAAATGAACTTTAACTATCTATATGGATTATGTGAGTTTTCATACCTATCTATTAATAGGATATATATTATTCCTCCATTAAGTTAAATCTTGCTCCCCCATGATCACCATTAAATCTATTTTTCTTCCCCCTCATAGGTAACAACCTTGAGGTGAGATCATATCCCCCTCCAAGAGGCACAATTGAACTCTTTCTATTTTAACATAAGGCCCCCTAATGGGATTCAAAATCACTATGTGATTCCCACCTATATTATCAGATAACACAAAATTTTTTCATTGAAAAAATCCACCCAATTCATTAAAATTATGGCCAAGTTTTACCAATAAGTGTTAAATTTATGACCAACCTATCCGCACAACATATTATTATTGTGAAAAACCAAACCCAAAAATATTTTAAACCCATGACCAAAATATCCCTATAAGATGTTAGAAATGTTATTAAATTTTCCAAATAATATGTTAAACCTATGATCAATCCATCCCCAAAAGTCATTAAACATGTGATCATGTCACCATAAGACTTAAAACTTGTGAGAATGTCTCTATAAGACATTAAAACTATGACTATTACCCCCCACCAAATACATTAAACATGTGACCCCCATCAGTAGCATCAGAATATCTACCCATGTGATGAACATGGTATTCTTAAAGAATTTATTTTCGGACACCTTACACCCCTGGTACAAATTACCCCATGACTAAAATTGGATGTATTTGTTTTTACACCTAAGATGACTCATACATCAAATTACTTCAACATTAAAAGATGATGAATTGGTGAATGTCCAACACAACTAACATTATCATATGTATAGTTATACCTCACATAACTATCTTCTCGGACCATAGGTAGATTCCCTATCATTATTGAAGTACGTAATTAATCGGTCCCCACTTCAAGATGGCATTGGGACAGAGCTCCAAAAACATCACTCAAATTTAGGAGGGAGACAGAGACAAAGAAATGAAATTAATGGGGGATTCTATAAAATTAGTAACTGATATCCCATCATCTCATTTTTAACAAGGATCCAACATCGTAATCCAAGATTATAAATGTCACCTACCTTTGGAAAATGAAAATACGAGGTAATGAAAGTGTGTGGCAACCTAAAGGCACTCCCCAGCAGAAAGTGTTGAAAAATAAACATTTAGTTATCAGTCTCATTAATCATAGATGTATATTTTACATTTAATATTCATATGTTATGATGGTTTCATGTTGTTGATAAAACGAAATGTGGTGATGGATTTGAGATGTTTCTTGGATGGTTATGTCTGCAATGGTTAAATAATGATGATAAATTGGCCGTTAAAGACTGGGGGATAGAATTATATCTTCATAAAGTTAATTAATTAGTGGTATGACATAATAATATGATTGGGATGATAAACTACACATTTTTATCTGAGTGTTGTAATGGTATCATGGTGATGATACTTTTTTAGAAGGAAGAAAATTGAAATCCAACTTCAAGTAAGTGGTCAAACTCGGTCAAAATAGTTATGGGATTTATTGTGATATTTCTTGTGAAATTAGTGGAAGAAAAAAAGTTAATAATGACTAGAAACAAGTATATTTCATAAAACCTAAAAATATGGTATGTAATTGAAAATAACACATACATTTTATTTCAGTGATGTGGAGCTAGGGTTTTTGTGGTTGTTAAATATCACATTTCATGTGATATCACATTACATTTAATGTGATAATTTATGACTACCTTGTTGTGAATTGTATGTATATTACTAGGGACTCATGTGTCCCCACACTTTATGTGTGTTGGGTTACACCTTGTCTACCCTCAGAGGTCCATGAATCCGATAGAGGCACTAGAAAATTATTGATCCTGACCCTCCCCCCCACAGACACAATGTGACACCACTACTCATAGTTTAGATGAGAATACACATTCCATAAGGAATGAAAAAAAATTCATGGTTGGAAACTTTGGATGATACTCCATGTATCCCTAATACATGTTATATAGTTTCCCTTATCTGGGAATTCTATGGTTAGATGATGATTCCCCCCTTAGTGGTATAGGTTTTTCACTTAGGTAGACTAGGATCCACCTAAGTAGTGGTATTTAACCAAGGTGAATTTGTGTAAAACCCTGACCATAGCAGCCTAGATCTATTGCATTATTTTAATAAATTGAAATGATTATAAGGAGTCAAATCCCAATGGACTGATAAGCTTTGGAGTCTTGGAAAATACATTACATTCATGAACCTTTCATTTAAATTCAAAACTTAAAATACAACATAGATAATACTTTGAGAACCCCATTATTCTATTAAATTAACATTACATATAACTCATAATACACATATTTGTGTCTTGGGAAAATAGACCTAAGAAAGGGGTGAGCTCAGATTCACATTAAGGGTAAACAATAGAGCATAATCTTTTGTAAATAAGAATAAACGTTTAAGGAAAGATATAAAACTGAAACACAATCCTTATAAACATAATAGTCTGTATAATATGGAAAGAATAAGTCAAATAACATCATTTAAACATTCAAATAGATATTCTACTACTCGAATAATCATGTGTAATATCAATAATTATTTTCATAATGAGGGAATGCATAATGCCAGACATCATAACCATACCGTCAAGGCCTCATGGCATGACCATACATAAATAGGTAAATCCCCAAAATAGTTTGTCTCATGAGACTTAATGATGCATTGCGGGGATATAATGACCCCTAAATATCACATACTATGTCCAATGCATTCCTCATATGAAATGGGTAAATCATTACTAACATAAACAATCATATAAAAACTAGCATACAAAATGTTAATACATTAACCATAAACCATGAATGGTGTAAAGATAACACATCCATTGTAAAACTAATCACAAACCCATCAATATAATATGATAGGTTGTATCATAAGAATTCAACCTCAATAAAGAATAATATCCAATATAAGATGCTGACATAGATGAAAATAATCTATTAAAATCATTTAAACACTTTGATAGAAATATCCATTTTGGAATTTTAAAACATTAAAAAGCCCTGGAAATTTAAAAGAAAACATTTTTCTTCAAAATACAAATGTACTTTTGTAAAGGAAACTTCTAAACATAAAAGATTAATTATGGAAGAAAAATTATCTCACCCTGTATAAGTTAATAAACATTCTTATTGTACTTTTTCAAAAAAGTCAAACAAATTACCTCGTTAAGAAAATCCTTAAAAGATTACTTTTAATAAAAAAGAACATGGGTAAAAATTACTTTAAATAATTTTAAAATAACAATAAGAATGTTTAGAAATAAATTTTTATGAAATATATATAGGGATGATAAATATATCCCATTAACTTCTTATGTAAAAGAAATCCTAGATAATAAAGAGATATTGAAATTAATCCTTACCTTGTACTTTCCTATAGTAGAGGGTGCATTAAGATTTTTTATAACGTTTAAAGCATGTTATGAAATTATACCAAGACCATATACATATTTATTATATCATATATGATCATCTTATATCATTTTCTTAATAATATGTCAGTATTACCATTATTTTGGGTGTTAACAGCTTTGTTTTCCTATGCATATTTTGTTGTGTAATTAGAGTTTCTACTACATAGGATATATTTTATTAAAATAAATTATGATATTAAGATCATGAATATTATATTCACTCATATTATACATTTTTTTAATCATTATTGGAGGTGTAACGCAGATAATGAATATCATTGCATCGTGGAGACGGTAGGTCGTACGTATTCATGAGAAACAATATCATTACCTTAATGGTTAAATGATTGAAAAGTGGATGGTATATTAATTATAAAGAAAAATTTTCAGGTAATATTAATTATTTAGTTCCATTATACTCAAAATTATAACCATCCAAAAAAATTATTGATGAAAAATAAATTATTCCACATTGTGGAGATGGTGAGCAGTACGTACACACACATGTTGATATTATTTTTCATAGGATGAGTAAAAATAAAGAATATGGTTGTAACATATTTACTAAAACATATATAAATACATTATATGTTTTATATATTACTTCAGTATGGAAACAACTTATAAAAAGGAAGTATGTAAAGAAAATAACTTTGAAAGTGCTGATAAAACAATTACCTCTTCCTCATGTATCTATTTTTGACTTGAACAAAATGACTTCGTAGGATGGCTTTATTCCCAAAGCATGGACTATAGGATGAATTTAGGAAATTTTAGAGGATAAATGGATATGGTTTGGCTGATCCAAAAGGATTTATAGGTGTGAAAAAAAGATAATTATGGGTTCCTTTTATAAGAGAGGGGAGAGGCACTTTAGAAAACTTTAAAACTATTAATTTATAATAAATTGATTTTTGATTCCAAATTTCTCAAAAATGAGTTATTTTGAAGATAAGATGATTATTGGTATAAATCATTTCAACTATAAAGATATATATAGGTTTTTATTTTATTTTGAAACATATCATTTTTATTTATTCTTAATTAATCTATTAATTTTGAATTGTAGTAATAATATTCTAAATATTAAATGGTAATAAATATTTAATTATGTGGTTTACAATTTCCACAAATGGAACAATTATTAAAATTGAGACCTTATAATTATAAAAAAATTAATTTTTTTTATTTTTAAATAATATAATGAAATTTTATATTTAGAGCATATCAATAGTGTCAAATTTGAAACTATTCATTTCATTGATTTTAAATAAAATAAAAAAAGCAAAAATGAATTTGAATAAAACCATTTAATAAACTAATAACATGTCATATTAACCAATAAAATTCACGGGGTACCATAATTATTTCATATAATATTACTTTCAATATTTATAATGTCATTTATTTGATATTTCGATTAATAAAATAATTTCTACTTCACTATTGTGAAATATTTAATGGTAATTATTTAATATCTAAAAATTATAAATAATATAATTTGATATATATAGTTATTTTATCTTTTTATAGACTAATTATGATTGATGTTATCTTCTAGTGATCTCCATATTAAAATTATTAAACTTATAAGAAATGAGAGTTTGACATTTTGTAATATTCATTGATTTTAATAATATTTATGTCATATTCATCGAAATGTGTCCATTAAATGATTTCATTTGGAGAAATATATTATAAGGGTCTAATTTAGACATACAATTGGATTTTGAGAAGTGTTAATGTAATTTAATAATATTATTTTTACCTTTAATAACCTGATTTACCCTTAACCACGGTAATAAAAAATTACTAAAGTTACTATTAATAATGTCAAAAAAATTCCCTATTTATATAATTTGGACTCACTAATTTCAAATATGGAATAAATTTTTCAAAATTAAAAAACACAGAAGTTGGAGTAATAAAATTAAAATTAATCTCTTTGATGTAACGAGGAAACATATTTTTTAAAAGTAAAAACCATCGAAATATTTACAAGTGTTTATATCCAATTATAATGTGAAAATAATTCCAATGACCTAAATTAGATTAAATGATAAAAATATCATATAATTATTCATTAAAACAAATGAAAATTCTTACGAAATATTATAAATTATTTTTATGAAAAATGTTTTTTTCAATTAAAATTTAGTATTTTCACTAAATGATACTTATCAAAATAATACCAAAAATTGATCCCAAATAAATTTCAATATTATGATTTAAAATAATAATTTTATTTTTTCAAACTAAAAATTCAAAATTTTCAAATATTGGATTTAAAATTGGTTCACTATTAAAATGCGATCAAATTTGTTTTAGAAAAATATATCCTTAATGCATAAAATTGATATACCTAAAAAATATTTTTATGTTTGTCAAAATAATTTATTAATTATATAATATATAAATTTCATCATTTGGTTAATAGTATTCATTCATTATGATGTAACAACTAGGTTTTAATGGACATGTTAAAGTAAAGATAATTAAATATATATCATAGTTCATTTAAAATAGGTTTTATGTGGAACGTAATATATTTAAGAGATTAAATTTAGAAATAGACATAATATAAAATCATTGGGTGTTATAGTATAGGGATGGGATCCTCTACATATATAATTATATATAGTTGGTATTTCATCCCTCTTACGGGGTAGGGATCCAATATCTATGAAGTCGGTATTTTTCAAATCTATAGAGATTAGATGTGATAAGGATACTCTACTTGTATTTTATTTCACCCATGGTCATCGTTCATGGATCCAATGACATCATTTGAGGGAATGACATTGTATATTTCTTGATACTTCTAGATAAAAATATTGTAAGGTAGTTTTTGTTTGGATGGATGGATTTATTTATTGTACTCGGAGACTTTTATACCTATTGTGGTCATATATAGAAGTATCCCTCCACATCCCATAGTATAAACTACCTCAGTGGGAGATCAAGCTTCATGGTTGAGTAAACTCTGCTTTTTCGATTTCACATGAAGAGTGGAGAATTGATTATTGTGTAGTGTTAACTTTTGTGAGGCATTTAACTCCCCAGAACCATGGGGTTTTCCATTAAGATGTGATGTTTTAGATTTCTATCAAATCCAGGATTCAAATAATCTGTGATGTTTTAATCCATGTAAACTATTCATGCATGTTGGTTTTTTAGGAATGGATCTTTTGTGACATAGACATCTCAGCATCCTTGAGTACCCTGTTATTTGAGTACATCTGTATTGCTCTTCATTACTTCGTTTCATATACTCATTTGTACTGGAAATATGATATTACTTGGTGTGCTATTTTTATAAATTATCTATAATTTATATGTCTTATATTAAAATTGTGGGGTTGATAGTTGTTTTATAGTCAATAATGATTCTCATGGAATCCTACTGAGTATGTTCATACTAAAACATGTATATGACTTAAACCCACACATGTTGTGTCGATTAAGATAATGTATAGGATCGATATGGATTTGAATGATTTAATTTGATATAGACTATTTTGAGAAGATGCCTAGAGACTTTGGGGGATGCAGTGTTAAAAGAATCAGGGTGGTACCTAGAGTAAATGGTTGTTGGAGATGTCTGTGGTTAGATCCAGATTATTATGGGGACCTATTCCCCTAGGTTGAATATTAATTTTCCTTATTGTTTATTTGATAATTATTTTCACTAAAGGGTTTTGTAATCCATAATGGTTATATATGTGGATCCTTATAGATGTATCAGGTATGTTTTATGTTCAATTCAATTGATAGAATGGTGTATATCAAACTTTCATTAATGGTATTTTTTGCATTGGAGATATGTATTTGTGGTATGTTATTATAGGAAAATACCTCCCATGTGTTTTAAATTCCAACTTGGTGTTATCCACCATCCCCTTTCCCATAGGAAATGGGATTGGGGTAGCACACAAAGCTTACTGTCAGTCTAAGTGGGGCCCTAGTGGGTCAGGTCATTTAGAAATCATGTCTTGAGTGGATAGACTTAACTCATTATCAATATAACATTGAAAATACCAATTATCCAACATTCATTGGAATGGGATATTTGTAGAAGCACACTATGTATTTTTCATCTCAATTTCACCCCATGATAGGAATACTGGTGCAGTAAGAGTTGTAAAAACTCAATTGTTTCTTGTAAACTATTGAAGCGTCACCATTTTTCTATAAATAAATCAATATGTTTGGTCTATCAACGACTTGGAATATCTTTGATGACAGTTCTATTACCAATTCACCTATATACCCTGAAATTTTATTTTTCTTGACCTCTCAAATCTCAAAAAATGTGAAAATGAGAGAGTTTCATATTTTGTCACTAAGAGAATAACCTGACATGTTCAATGAATGTTTACCTTCCACAAAATCAGTTATTGATGATAATTATATAGAGTCTCTAAAATGGGTTATAGGAATAACTCATTCCCTTTAAACACAGTAATGGATTCTAAAAGTTTTCAACAATATAATAGTAGTTGAATGATTTTATTTATCATTTTGAAGAAGAAAATATAATTCATAACATTTGAAAAAGGAGATTAAATATGGTAAAATATAAACTAAAAATATCATGATGAAACCATAATTTATGTCAACTACAACCCATGATCCCACTCACTAGCATGAAATTCCCCCTCCTAATAAATAACCACACCAAAAATGCCTTTATCAACATAAATAGTAAAAGAAACATTTACAAAATAATGAAACTCATAAGAATAAAAGTAATGTGTTTTAAAGCCTATATATATATAACCCTAGATAGGTCCTTAATCATGGATTTCCTCCACCTCTCAAGATAATTTAAGGAATCCATTATTGTGGATCTTTTAATTCCTCAAGAGTTTGAGACTAGTGTCATTGCAGTTGAGATGTTCACATAGAGACTGATTCCACTAAGTTTCATATGATCGTTTCTTTTAAAAAACAAGACTAGGGAACTACAATACATGGTTACAGCAAGACATTTTTCAATAATGTAATTCACCTTGTTATTAGTGTTTGTTGATCTATATTTGATAATAGTCTGTGAACCTACATCATCCCTACTGTAACACCACGAGATTTTATGAAAAATATTCTTTTAATCTCATTAATGTCTTGTTTTTTATGCTACACCAAGATTACCTTGCGCTATATGCAACACCGTATTATCTTGCAGTATACGCAACACTATTCTTGGATCGTGTTACACACCATTTTGATAATAGTTATTCTACGCAACATTGAGTATATATATATATATATATATTCAATGTATAAATGAAATATGGTTGGATTCTGTTATACGAAACAATGAAGGATTCTTTCACAACACGCAACCCTGACTTGTCTTGCATTACACACAATCACGACCTTCCTCGATAGCGTGTGTTGTACGCAATACCTGGTTTTACTAAACAACGATATATTATTATAATATTATTATGAACTAGACGCTATGAATAGTATTAACTAAATTTTGAATTTTATAACATTATTATTCATCTTACACATTTTCTAGAACATGGTATAAGAACAAAAAAAAATTTCGGGTAAAATAAGTATTTTTCAAAAAATGCAGTTTTTCCGCCTTTTGATGGTGCACCCACTTTAAATCTAGTTTTTGACATGTTTATAAGTTCAATTTGACAAAATAAAATTCTTCTTTTGAATAAAGAAATAAAAATTTACTTTGGATAAATTTTTCATATTATTATGGTAACATTCATATTTTGATGAATAGTAAAAACACGCTATATTTTAATTAAAAACAACTTTTTTCATCGCAATAATTTATATGGTTAAATTATAATATTGAATGGTTTTAAAGTATAAATAGTTTATATTTTTACCATTTAATGTAATGTATGTCCTTATCATTGATTTTACATTAAATTCGAAGGTTAAATCAATTCAATCTTTTGCAATGTTTTAAAGAAAAACCCATTTTCTTTCGACAACGGGATTAATTTTGATTTAATTTATGAAACTTTTGTGTATTGAATTTGGAAAAATGGATTCCATATTTGGAATCATTGGGTCCAAATTATGTTAATAATCTACTTTTTATTTTTGGGAATTATGAATAGTAACTACGGTAAATTTTATTTACCATAGTTAAAGGTAAATCAGGTAATTAAGGGTAAATATAATATTATAAAATTACCATAACACATGAAAAAATTCTATTATATGGCTAAAGGTATACCCATATAACCTAAGGGTCAGATTAGATTCATTTTTTGGACTTTTGACCATGAAAATAATTTAATTATTATTAAAACCAAAGAAAGTGACAACATGTCACTCTCTTAAATATTATAAGTATAATAATTTTAATTTAGTGATAAACATCATAAAACTTAAAAAATGAATAGTCTCCAGAAAGCTAATAAAATTATCTACATCATGATAATTTATTTAGAATTTTTGGGGATTAAATAATTGTCATTAATGGTGATACGTTAATGATACAGAAATTATTTATTAAGTGGGAAATAAGTAATATAGTTTTCATTGAAACAATAATACCCATTAAAAGGACCACAAACCTGAAAAAAACTTATTGGTAGTGTATATATACACCTTAATCATCAAATTACCTAATATATAACCGTTTGGAGCCTTATAAAAGTGATTATATCACTTATATTAGTTTATTTTAAATGATGCCAAAGTTGTCACCTTCATAATTTAATAAATATAACAACTTAAATATTATGATTTTAAGATGATAAATTAGAGTAAAAGTATTATTTTAAAATTTAATAGATTTATATTCATCATAGAATTTTATTTTTAAATTTTATGCAACAAATATGTATATTAAATAATTATACAAAAATGTTGTAGTAATTATTTTATTAAGAGATAAATCAAATAAATGGTTTTAAAAATAATAAACTATATATTATATGAACTATTTAATGTGATCCACTAATTTTATAGATACATATGACCTTTTATGAATCTATTAAAGCTTTTAGTTCGAACATATCCTCTTTATATATTTTATTTAAATTCAAATAAATGAATAGTGTCAAAATTGACACTATTGTTATTTTATAGAAATAACATATTATAAAATTGTTTAAAAATCACAAAAATATTTAAAAATTATAAACTTAAATTTATATGGTCTATAATGTTAGAAAGTAAAAAATTATGTAAAATTCACAACAAATAAGTTATTATTTGTTATAATTTAAAATTTAGAATTTTATTACCACAAATAAACTTAAATAGATTAAATAAGGATAAATCAAAATGATAAGGTTTCAAATAAGCTCAAAACATGTCTAAATTTGATTGGTTGATGATATTACAACCCTATATCATCTTATATTTAAATATGAGTCATTTTTGGAGGTTTTTAAGTGGGTTTAGATTTATTATTAAATTAATATTTTTAAAAATTTCAAAGGTGCCCCTCTCCTCCGTTATAAAAGGGAACCTCCTCCCTCTCTTCCACACACCACTTTGAGCCTTCAATATCAGCCAACCCCTACCCAATTATCTTCTCCACTTCCCTAGAAACATCCTAGAGGTCCTGGTATTATTCAAAGACCAATTTTAGTGCCCTAAGAAGAGGTCTCAAAGAGGCGCTTCAAAGAAGAGGTAATTTCCGTTACCGATTCTTTCACCTTTATTTCTTCTTCCATTTATTCTTCTTAGGTTGTTTCAATATGAAGTAATAACATCAGTATCACTAATATACTGAAATGTTATTATATGTATGAAACAACCATATTTCACCATCTATCCATCCTATGGAAAAAGAAATCACCGCGCGTGCGTACGTACGGAATACCGTCTCCACGCCGTGGTGTAATCTATTTTCCACCACCACCTTACTTGGATGGGTATAATTGTGTAAATAAAAACTATATACGATTATTGTAAAGTGATATTGATTTTGTAATAGTATACATACACTCCAATAAAATTCCACGATCATGGGAACGATATCATCGCTCGTGCGTACGTACAGAATACCGTCTCCACGACATGATGAGATTCATTCTTAATGATTAACCATTCATAAATGATTATAAAGTATATATAATAAGTAATCATGAAATATATGAAATAATAATGATACTGTATTTATGTATATATATATGTATGTCATCCAATTAATTCCATTCAATTCAATGAGGAAACGAAAACAACGTTCATGCGTACGTACGGCCTACCGTCTCCATGAACGCTGTATTTCTTTCCATTTATCGATCTATTATATATATATATATTATGAATATATATTATATATAAATAATGTTTTATATTCTGGATGTAAGTAATCATGATATAAGTAATCATATAAATAATTACAAGTCAAAACACAGATGACAAATGAAACGATTTTAACCAAAACGCTCTTTAACATGGAATTTACAAAAGAACGGGTAATATAAAGTCATAAGTGAACCATATATGATATAATAACAATTAATATGATTCTTTAATAAGTCAATAACATTATTTAAATCATTATACAAGAGGTTCGGATACGTACGAAGCATATCAGACCTAAGGTAAGGGATAATTTTGCAAATCTCATTTTTATCCGAGATTGTTTATTCGTAAGTATTTACTGGGGTTATTTCTATCATCCATTTCCATGTTTTATAAAAGTGTTTTCATGTATGTTTAATGTCATTTTTACCCATTTTTGACTTTTACTACATGGTATGTAAGGAATCTTTCTTTTGTTTACGTTACGAGGTACTTTTTGACTTTTCCGGCAAAAGTACGAAAAGAATGTTTTTCTTTTAACTTATACGGCACGAACGGATTTTTATGGTTTTATAAAGCCTTAATTTCATGAAGATTCCTCCAAAATATTTCATGACTATTTTAAACAAAATCTCTTTCTTTTAAAATTGCATGATGTTTTGTGAAAAGAAATTGATTTTGAATAAGAAAGGATATTTTCCTCAAGAATTCATTACAAGTGTTTTATCAAAACCATTTTCCATATAAGATGAAATTATTTAATATGTGTATGTTTCAAGTGTAATGTCTCTATGATTGAGATGGTTTCACTTTTCTTATTATGAAATTATATCCATTTATTTTATATGGATTATGTGATGATGGGATGATGTTTATGAAACCCATTTTATTCGTTGGGTTATTATGAATGATGTATGTTTATTTTGTGGATCAAGTAAGAATGATTTCATTATGAAATGGGTGGGACCTATGTCTCTCTCTAATGCATTGGATAAATATTAATATCTCATGAGATAGACATGGCTGAAATGGAAAGTTAAACAGGTTCAGTAATACAGGACTGGAACGAGGAGTGAACTCGATTCAGAAAGGGACTTTGTTCACTTAGATGGTCTTGGCAGTAATGCCTTGGCTACTATGGAAATCATATCATGTGATTAATGGTTTCCATAATTACATGTTTTATTCCCATGCTATTTTATCATTATTAATGTTTCTTTATGATCTATGCCTTACGTACTTCCATGTTTTATGTCATTTCTCAATCTTTTTATGTTTAAACATTATGTTCATGTTTTTAAGTTCAAATGTATATGGTATGTTTTATTTTATCCATGCTTACCCTTACTGAGCATTTGAGCTCACCCTTTTTATGTTTTCTTTTCCCCAAGATATAAAGAAATGTTTTAGTTAAGAAAAAAAAGGGGAAGATCTTTATGGGAGATGTTGAAGATCTTTCACCACGATTAAGAGATTACGTTCCAATTTTCCAAAGACACTAAACTATTACGGTCCTTATGTGTCTGTTTTTGTTATGTATTAAGTATTCCGCTAAAGTAATGTAAGGTCCATGTACGTCAAGCTTCGGGTCTCTACAGTTGGTATTAGAGGAAAGGTTTAGTCAACCTTTGGAAACTAGGATGCGAAAATTTTAGTGAGATCCCTAGAGATATTTCTATGGTATGTCTAGGGATGTCCCTAAGGATAAGTATACGTATAGGATACAGTCCTAGAACTACGGTAACGATCATAGAATTTAACCTAAGATGTTAGATATTGAGGATACTCCCGTTTTACTGTGTTGTTTTCCCTAGCATGATTTTTTCCTCTCACACTATTATTTTTGGGTTTTAGAAAATGGCTGGAAAAAGGAAGATTCACGATAATGGAGGATATGATAGACAATGGAATGATTTTCTTCATGAGAAACCAAATGAAACGGGATCTGGAAGTCCAAACATCGTTATTATGCCTAATCAGCAATCTCATAATATGATCAATAATCTCAACTTTGGTAAGTTTCCCGACTCAGATAATAAGAGAAAGATGGAGTTTCATGATGATCATAGAGGAAAGAAAGTTCAATTTCCCTCATGTAAATCATGTGGGAAGAGGCATCAATGAGATTGTTTCAAAGGAACTGGATGATTCTTTGGGTGTGGATAAGAAGGACACACATCCAGTAAGTGCAAAGGAACAGGTTCAGTTAACACCATGGAAAAGGATAATGGTATTGCTACGATATAAACAATGATTAGATGTTTTAAATGTGGAATGTACGGGCATTACGAAAACCAATGACCTAAGGGAAAATCTAATGAAGAGAATCAGCATGGTCATATGGGTAGTATTTATGTGGATGATGATGAGGAGACTACAAATGATATATGAGCTGAAAGAAGTGTTGAATCTCAGTCCGTTGTTTTAGAAGGTAGTGGAATGATTGTATGTTTATCAAGAGTTATGTTGTATAGTTAATGGTACTATGGAATAAAGAATCATCTAAGGATTGTTACAATATTGTTTTTCCTAAAAGTATTTGAAAGTATATATTGAATGGTACCAGTAACCATGGAAGGTTATTCAGATATTTTTGTAAAGTAGATGATATGCGCATAATGAAGGAATAAGAAGATAATGAGATGTTTGATTGTATTCATGAGCTCATGATTGATATAAGGACTAAGTGATATCATGGTTTGAGTATATAGAATTTTGAGGATTTTGGTATGTGGAAAGTGTTAACTTTTAACTGCATTCATGTTTTCACTAAGGCTCAATGGGTATTCATTTTTCAAGAGAATACATGATTAAGGCCTTCGAATATTTGGAATGTGACCAACAAGACATATCTTATGATATATGGGGATCAACGATGGTATTAAATCTCTGGTAATCGTTTTCACTATATTATGAGAGTGGACTGTAGTATTATGGATAATACTAAAGATTGGAATGGATTATGTTGGACATAAGTTAGTATTGTTTAAGGATAGAAGTTTTTTCGATATTATTGATAGGATGTTATAGTAATATAGTTTTAGAAAAAGGACAACCTACAGGATGGGCGACAACCCATCGTGTCAGACAAGGCTGTTGGAATTGAACCCACAACCAAAGTGTAACTGGCCATTATCGCCTACCACTAGCCTACAGGAAGTCCCTGGTTAGTAGAAACTAGTTTTATTATATTAAGAGGTATGATATATGAAGTATAAGTTCATTTTTGGAAACATATACGATTAATCTAACCATAAGATGGAATTATAACTTTTGATAACCTTTTGTTTGAAAGAGATGGAATGACCCATCATTCTATCACATGATCTGCTAACACATCATGAATAACAAATTCAACTTTATTTCTTTAAGGGTTGAAGTGGAAATTGTTCAATTCACGAACAACAGTGAGATTGTACCAAAATCATGCAAGTATTTCTTTTAATTCATCAACTTTAGGGAAATGATCTTGAAAACAAAAAATTTTGTCCTAGTTCCCTTATATCCGATGAATCAGATGGTACCTTATATCATCACAAATCAATAGCTTTGAGATTTTTTTCTTTTTCATAGCCATGTTCTCTACCACTCTCCATCAGAACTTGATGGTTAGATTTTTCTTCCATATCCATATTTTCACCTATGTTCTCCTACGTGGAAACCCAGTGATGAGTTAATTTGGGTAACCGTTACATTTCATACTTTAGTTTTTAAAGCCATGTTTTGGTATTCCTTTTTATGATGTGGGTTTCTATTAAACAAACTTTCGAGTAGTAAACCATTTATAACCCCAACGAATTTCGAGGGCGAAATTCATTTTAAGGGGGGTAGAATGTAACACCCCGAGATTTTATGAAAAATATTCTTTTAATTTCATTAATGTCTTGTGTTGTATGCTACACCAATATTACCTTGCGCTATACACAACACCATATTAGCTTGCAGTATACGCAACACTATTCTTGGATCGTGTTACACACAATTTTGATAATAGTTATTCTACGCAACATTGAGTATATATATATATATATATTCAATTTATAAATGAAATATGGTTGGATTCTGTTATACGAAACAACAAAGGATTCTTGCACAACACGCAACCCTGACTTGGCCTGCATTACACGCAATCGCGACCTTCCTCGATAGCGTGTGTTGTACGCAATACCAGGTTTTACTAAACAACGATATATTATTATAATATTATTATCAACTAGAAGTTATGAATAGTATTAACTAAATTTTTAATTTTATAACATTATTATTCATCTTACACATTTTCTAGAACATGGTATAATACCAAAATAATTTTTTCGGGTAAAATAAGTATTTTTCAAAAAATGCAGTTTTGCCGCCTTTTGATGGCGCACCCACTTTAAATATAGTTTTTGACATGTTTATAAGTTCAATTTGACAAAATAAAATACTTATTTGGAAACAAGAAATAAAAATTTACTTTGGATAAATTTTTCATATTATTCTGGTAACTTTCATATTTTGATGAATAGTAAAAGCACACTATATTTTAATTAAAAACAACTTTTTTCATCGCAATAATTTATATGGTTAAATTATAATACTGAATGGTTTTAAAGTATAATTAGAATATATTTTTACCATTTAATATAATTTATGTCATTATCATTGATTTTACATTAAATTCGTAGGTTAAATCAATTCAATCTTTTGCAATGTTTTAAAGAAAAACCCGTTTTCTTTCGATAACGGGATTAATTTTGATTTAATTTATGCAACTTTTGTGTATTGAATTTGGAAAAATGGATTCCATATTTGGAATCATTGGGTCCAAATTATGTTAATAAACTACTTTTTATTTTTGGGAATTATGAATAGTAACTACGATAAATTTTATTTACCATAGTTAAAGGTAAATCAGGTAATTAAGGGTAAATATAATATTATAAAATTACCATAAAACATGAAAAAATTCTATTGGATGGATAAAAGTAGACCCATATAACCTAAGGGTCAGATTAGATTCATTTTTTGGACTTTTGACCATGAAAATAATTTAATTATTATTAAAACCGAAGAAAGTGACAACATGTCACTCTCTTAAATCTTATAAGTATAATAATTTCAATTTAGTGATAAAAATCATAAAACTTCGAACATGAATAGTCTCCAGAAATCTAATAAAATTATATACATTATGATAATTTATTTAGAATTTTTAGGGATTAAATAATTGTCATTAATGGTGATACATTAATGATACATAAATTATTTATTATGTGGGAAATAAGTAATATAGTTTTTATTGAAATAATAATACCCATTAAAAGGCCCACAAACCTGACCAAAACGTATTGGTAGTTTATATATACACCTTAATCATCCAATTACCTAATATATAACCGTTTGGAGTCTTATAAAAGTGATTATGAAACTTATATTATTTTATTTTAAATGATGCCAAAGTTGTCACCTTCATAATTTAACAAATATAACAATTTAAATATTGTGATTTTAAGATGATAAATTCAAGTAAAAGTATTAATGTGAAAGTTAATAGATTTATATTCATCATAGGATTTTATTTTTAATTTTTATGCAATAAATCTTTATATTAAATAATTATACAAAAATGTTGTAGTAATTATTTTATTAAGAGATAAACCAAATAAATGGTTTTAAAAATAATAAAATATATATTATATGAACTATTTAATGTGATCCACTAATTTTATAGATACATATGACCTTCTATGAATCTATTAAAGCTTTTATTTCTAACATTTCTTCTGTATATATTTTATTTAAATTCAAATAAATGAATAGTGTCAAAATTGACACTATTGTTATTTTATAAAAATAACATATTATAATTTTTTTTAAAAATCGCAAAAATATTTAAAAATTATAAATTTAAATTTATATGGTATATAATGTTATAAAGTAAACAATTATGGAAAATTCACAACAAATAAGTAATTATTTGTTATAATTTAAAATTTAGAATTTTATTACCTCAAATAAACTTAAATAGATTAAATAAGGATAAATCAAAATGATAAGGTTTAAAATAAGATCCAAACATGTCTAAATTTGATTGGTAGATTAGATTACAACCCTATCTCATCTAATATTAGAATATGTGTCATTTTTGGTGGTTTTTAAGTGGGGTTAGATTTATTATTAAATTAATATTTTTAAGAATTCCAAAGGTGCCCCTTTCCTCCCTTATAAAAGGGCACCTCCTCCCTCTCTTCCACACACCACTTTGAGCTTTCAAGCTCGGCCAAAACCTGCCCAATTCTCTTCTCCACTTCCCTAGAAACATCCTAGAGGTCCTGGTTGTAACACCCCGAGATTTTATGAAAAATTATTATTTTAATTTCATTAATGTCTTGTGTTGTATTCTACACCAAGATTACCTTGCGCTATATGCGACACCGTATTAGCTTGCAGTATACGCAACACTATTCTTGGACCATGTTACACACAATTTTGATAATAGTTATTCTAAGCAACATTGAGTATATATATATATATATATTAAATGTATAAATGAAATATGGTTGGATTCTGTTATACGAAACAATGAAAGAGTTTTTCACAACACGCAACCCTGACTTGGCTTACATTACACGCAATCGCGACCTTCCTCGATAGCGTGTGTTGTACGCAATACCAGGTTTTAATAAACAATGATATATTATTATAATATTATCATGAACTAGCCGTTATGAATAGTATTAACTAAATTTTGAATTTTATAACATTATTATTCATCTTACACATTTTCTAGAACATGGTATAAGAACAAAATAAATTTTTCGGGTAAAATAAGTATTTTTCAAAAAATGCAGTTTTGTCGCCTTTTGATGGCGCACCCACTTTAAATCTAGTTTTTGTCATGTTTATATGTTCAATTTGACAAAATAAAATTCTTCTTTTGAATCAGGATGTAAAAATTTACATTAGATAAAGTTTTGATATTTTTCCGATAACTTTCATATTTTAATGAATAGTAAAAACACGTTATATTTTAATTAAAAACAACTTTTTTAATCATAATATCTTATGTGGTTAAATTATAATATTGAATGGTTTTAAAGTATAAATAGAATATTTTTTCCCATTTAATATAATGTATGTAATTATCATTGATTTTACCTTGAATTCGTAGGTTAAATCAATTCAATCTTTTGCAATATTTTAAACAAATACCTATTTTTATTCGACAACAGGATTAATTTTAATTTAATTTCTGCAACTTCTGTGTATTGAATTTTAAAAAATGGATTCCATATTTGGAATCAGTGGGTCCAAATTATGTTAATAGGCTACTTCTTAATTTTGGGAATTATGAATAGTAACTACGGTAAATTTTATTTACCATAGTTAAAGGTAAATCGGGTAATTAAGGGTAAATATAATATTATAAAATTATCCTAACACATGAAAAAATTCTATTTGATGGCTAAAAGTAAACCCATATCAACTAAGGGTTGGATTTGATTCATTTTATGGTCTTTTGACCATGAAAATAATTTAATTATTATTAAAACCAAAGAATGTGACAACATGTCACTTTCTTAAATATTATAAGTATAATAATTTTAATCTAGTGATAAACTTCATGAAACTTAGAACATGAATAGTATCCAGAAATAGAATACAATTATCTACATCATAAGAATTTATTTATAATTTTTAGGGATTAAATAATTATCATTTATTATGACACAACGATGATGCAGTAATTGTCTTATTAATGAAATATTGACATAATTGATGTTATAAATGCCCAAATAAATGTAATTTGAGACTTTTTATGACTTAAAATAATTTTATAGATTAATATGACATGTTATTGTGGATTTAAGTAACTTGGTTAGAACTTATCATTCTATTATGAATTTCATAAAAATCATGTACCAAATAGTGTCAAAATTGACATAAATTAGTTTTTGAAATAAATATTATATTATTAATTGTTATTTTATTCCTAAAAATATAAGGTTCGGCCAAATTACTTAGATAAGATTATATATATTAATAATAAACAACATGGGGTTCGTTTGGCTTGTTATGGTAAGTTTATTAACCATATAGTGTAAGAAAACAAAAAGACACGGTAAAAGTTAAATTATTTAACTTAGAGTTAAATCTAATTGATAAGGTTAAAATAATAACCTAAACTTGTCTAAATCCCATTGGATGAGAGGATTTAGACCCATACCTACTTTATCTTCGAAATTAGACCCTTTTGAACCATTATAAACTGAATTTGACCTTAATATAAAATAATATTTTGAGATTTTCCTAAGGTGCCCCTCTCCTCCCTTATAAAAGGGCACCTCCTCCCTCTCTTCCTCACACAACTTTGAGCATTCATGCTCGGACAAACCCTGAAAAAATATCTTCTCCACTTCAATAGTATCATCCTAGAGGTTCTGGTATTCTTCAAAGACCATCCTTAGTTCTTTAAGTGGAGGTTAAGAAAAGACGCGTCAAAATAAGGTAATATCCATTACCGATCTTTTTCAATTTCTTTCTTCTTCTACTTCTTCTTCTTTAGTTGTTTCATGATAAGGTAATAACATCAGTATTTATTATATACTGATATGTTATTATAATTATGAAACAACTCTAATTAACTTTCTATCCATCCTACGGAAAAAGGAAATCACCGCGCGTGCGTACGTACAGAATACCGTCTCCACGCCGTGGTGTAATCTATTTTCTGCCACAACCTTAATTGGATGGATATAATGGTGTAATAATTAACTATATATTATTATTATAAATTTATATTGATACTGAAATAGTATACATACACTTCAACACAATTCCACGACCATGGGAATGATATCATCGCTCGTGCGTACGTACGGACTACCGTCTCCACGACGCGATGAGATTCATTCTCCATGTTAACCATTTAAGAATGATTATAAAGTATATATAAGAAATAATAATGTAATATATGACATTATAAAGCTACTGGATTTATTTATATATGTATGTCATCTACTTACTTCCATTCAAGACAATAAAGAATGGAAAACAACGTTCATGCGTACGTACGGACTACCGTCTCCATGAACGGTGTGTTTCATTTCATTTATCTATCTATTATATATATATATACTGAATATATATGATATATAAATCATGTTTTATATTCTTGAAGTAAGTAAATCATGATATAAGTAATAATAATGTCAAGAACAACAAGTCCAAACATGGACGACAAATGAAACAATTTTACCCAAAACGCTCTTTAACATGGAATTTACAAAAGAACGGGTAATATAAAGTCATAAGTGAACCATATATGATATAATAACAATGAATATGATTCTGTAATAAGTCAATGACATTATTTAAATCATTATACAGGAGGCTCGGACACTTACGAAGCAAATCGGACCTAAGGTAAGGGAAATATCACAATCTCATTTTTATCCGAGATTGTTTATACTTTGGTATTTACTGGGGTGTATTTTATCATCCAAATCCATGTTTCGTCGATGTGTAATATTGTTTCCATCCACCTACAATTGTTTAAATCCTATTTTACCCTTCGGTGAGTTTTTAGTAAAAGATATGAAAGGAATCTTTTGTCGTCTTTCGTACGAGGTACTTTATGACTTTTCTGACAAAAGTACGAGAAGAATGTTTTTTTAACTTATACGGCATGAATGGATTTTTAAAACATTATTTCCAAGAATCTTACTTTAAAAGTTTTCAAGTTTATATTTAATCAACTTCTTTTAGTTTATAATTGTATGACATATTAAGAAAGGAAAAGTGTTTTTGAAGTAGAAAGGATATTTTCCTCAAGAATTCATTTCAAGTGTTTTATCAAAATTATTTTCCATCTAAGATAATATAGGGTTCTATTTTTATCCTTATTATTACATTGATTTGATTATGTTGTGATGGAATTATTTTTATGAATTCCTTTATCTTATATGAATTGTTTTATGATGTCATGTTGTTTAAGAATCCCATTTTTATTACATGAGTTATGAAATGATGTATGGTTTATGATTTTGTGGAACACATAAGAATGGTATCATTATGAGATGGGTGGGACCTATATCTCCCTCCAATTAATTGGGTAAATATTTTATATCTCATGAGATAGACATGGATGGAACGGTAGGTTATACCGGTTCAGTGAAACAGGACTAAAACGAGGGTGACTCGGTTCAGAAAGGGACTTTGTCCACTAAGATAGTCTTGCCAATGAGTCATGACTAACAAGAAATGATTCTATATGATTATGTGTGTATGCCACAATGTTTCATGTTTTATGTTATGATTATTGTGATTACATTTCACTGCCATGATTTATCCCATGTTATGAAATTATGCTCTCTTTTGCAGGTTAAGAATTTCAAAATGTTATGTTCTTATGATGTGATTGATATTTCTTTTGTTTACCCTTACTGAGAATTTGAGCTCACCCTTTTATGTTTTCTTTTCCCCAGGATATAAAGAAAGGTTTTAGGTATAAAAAAAGGAAGATCTTTATGGGATATGTTGAAGATCTTTCAATAGGATTAGAAGATTATATTCCGAGTTTCCAAAGACACTAAACTATTACGATCCTTGTGTGTGTGTTTTTGTTATGTACTAAGTATTCCGCAAATGTAATGTAATGTCAATGTACTTCAAGCTTCGGGTCTCTACACTGGTCTTCTTCAAAGACCAATTTTAGTGCCCTAAGAAGAGGTCTCAAAGAGGCGCTTCAGAGAAGAGGTAATTTCCATTACCGATTCTTTCACCTTTATTTCTTCTTCCACTTATTCTTATTAGGTTGTTTCATTATGAAGTAATAACATCAGTATCACTAATATACTGATATGTTATTATAAGTATGAAACAAACCTATTTCACCATCTATCCATCCTATAGAAAATGAAATCACCGTGCGTGCGTACGTACGGAATACCTTCTCCACGCCGTGGTGTAATCTATTTTCCACCACCACCTTACTTTGATGGTTATAGTGGTGTAAATAATTACTATATATGATTATTGTAAAGTGATATTTATTCTGTAATAGTATACATACACTCCAATAAAATTCCACAATCATGGGAACGATATCATCGCTCGTGCGTACGTACGGAATACCGTCTCCACGACGCGATGCGATTCATTCTCAATGATTAACCATTCATAAATGATTATAAAGTATATATAATATATAATCATGAAATATATGAAATAATAATGATACTGTATTTATGTGTGTATATATATTTATGTCATCCAATTAATTCCATTTAATTTAATGAGGAAACGAAAACAACGTTCATGCGTACGTACGACCTACCGTCTCCATAAACGGTGTATTTCCTTCCATTTATCAATCTATTATATATATGTATATTCTAAATATATATTATATATAAATCATGTTTTATATTCTGGATATAGGTAATCATGATCTAAGTAATCATATGAATAATTACAAGTCAAAACACGGACGACAAATGAAACGATTTTAACCAAAACGCTCTTTAACATAGAATTTACAAAAGAATGGGTAATATAAAGTCATAAGTGAACAATATATGATATCATAACAATTAATATGATTCTGTAATAAGTCAATAACATTATTTAAATAATTATACAGGCGGTTCAGATACGTATGAAGCATATCATACCTAAGGTAAGGGATAATTTTGCAAATCTCATTTTTATCTGAGATTGCTTATTCGTAAATATTTACTAGGGTTATTTCTATCATCCATGTCCATGTTTTATAGAAGTGTTTTCATGTATTTTTAAAGTCCTTTTTACCCATTTTTGACTTTTACTACATGGTATGTAAGGAATCTTTCTTTTGTTTACGTTACGAGGTACTTTTTGACTTTTCCGGCAAAAGTATGAAAAGAATGTTTTTCTTTTAACTTATACGACACGAACAGATTTTTATGGTTTTATAAAGCCTTATTTTCATGAAGATTCCTCCAAAAGATTTCATGACTATTTTAAACAAAATATCTTTCTTTTAAAATTGCATGATGTTTTGTGAAAAGAAATTGATTTTGAATAAGAAAGGATATTTTCCTCAAGAATTCATTACAAGTGTTTTATCAAAACCATTTTCCATATAAGATGAAATTATTTAATATGTGTATGTTTCAAGTGTAATGTCTCTATGATTGACATGGTTTCACTTTTCTTATTATGAAATGATATCCATTTCTTTTATATGGATTATGTGATGATGGGATGATGTTTATGAAACCCATTTTTTTCGTTGGGTTATTATGAATGATGTATGTTTATTTTGTGGCACAAGTAAGAATGATTTAATTATGAGATGGGTGGGACCTATTTCTCCCTCCAATGCATTGGGTAAAGATTTATATCTCATGAGATAGAAATGGCTGGAACGGCAAGTTAAACCAGTTCAGTAATACTGGACTGGAACGAGGAGTGAACTCGATTCAGAAAGGGACTTTGTTCACTAAGATGGTCTTGGCAGCAATGCCTTGGCTACTATGGAAATCATATCATGTGCTTAATGGTTTCCAAAATTACATGTTTTATTCCCATTCTATTTTATCATTATTAATGTTTCTTTATGATCTATTCCTTACGTACTTCCATGTTTTGTGTCATTTCCCAAGCTTTTGATGTTTAAACATTATGTTCATGTTTTTAAGTTCAAATGTATATGGTATGTTTTATTTTATCCATGTTTACCCTTACTGAGAATTTGAGCTCACCCTTTTTATGTTTTCTTTTCCCTAGGATATAAATAAAGGTTTTAGGTAAGAAAAAAATGGGAAGATCTTTATGGGAGATGTTGAAGATCTTTCACCACGATTAGAAGATTACATTCCATGTTTCCAAAGACACTAAACTATTACGGTCCTTGTGTGTATGTTTTTTTTATGTATTAAGTATTCCTCTAAAGTAATGTAAGGTCCATGTACGTCAAGCTTCAGGTCTCCACACCTATCGAGGCCCTTCTATGCCTAGAATAAAGTAACGATGAATTTTCTCATAAAAAACATAAAAAAATAGAGGTATGAAAAAATTTAGAAAATACCACTCATATTAATTAAAATGGGGACTCAATTTGGTGACCTCAAATCTGAAACCAAATTTATGGTTGTTTATTAATTTACATCTTAAAACATCATATTGGAAATACACTAGTTTCAAATTTATATAGGACTTCCCATATCATATCTCCAATGACTAAAGATCTATATTGAAGGAAAATTTGAGGTATTGTATGTAAATAGATCCCATTTTAATTCCTATTAATCTCTGTAAAAATTCAAGGGATACAATAAAAGGAATGCCAAAAAATTTCTAATAAATGACACTACATGTATTTCCACCCATAATGTTCTAGAAATCTCCCCTATCGAAACATTAAGCAAGTTCATCAAAAATATTGTGTTTTTGACCAACTGAATTAAAAAAACTCCTCAAGATCTAGAAAACCACACGGTCATATTATAAAATGATGTAAACCATATAATTACTTTTATCTCTTTTTATAGTAAATAGAATGTTCTATTTGAGAGAAACCACCAATAGTAGAAGATACCTCCTTTTTTCAACTGAATTAACCTCAAATCTAATAAAATATATCAAAATGTAGGATTGATGGGTATTTTGTCAACATATCCATATATTTTTGATTGGTTAGGTATGAAACATAGAATGTTAATGTGAGGATTGGGCATTGTGTATTACACATATAGGGTGTTAGGTACGCTATATGAACCCATACATTCCATAGAAGGATCTGACCCCGATAGAAATAGTGCTTCCACAATATCATCTCTTAGGTATGAGGGTTTTCATCTATCATATTTTCTCAAAAATATTGAAAAAAGAGTATGAAATCAAGGATTCTACAATGGCATTAATAGAAAGTATCTCAACCACCATTGATGAACTTAGACACTTTAATCTAGGTATGGATAAATATTTGGGGCTAATATTGACCCATGATTCCATGATTATGGTTGAATATAAAGAATAAAAACCATTATTTAAGTATAAATGAGATATATTTTCATATAATTACAAGGAAATTATAAGGCTAGATCCCAAAGTTGTGACCCATCAATAGAGACTATTATAAAACCATCATGGTTATAATTAGGAAGTAAAAATAATGTATAAGACCTATACTGAAAAGCTCAATGTCGAAATTAATAAAAAAAACAACATAAACATAATCTAGTAAATTTGATACCCACTAAAGCTGGATAATATTATCCCCTTAATCAAGAAGAAAAAGAAAACCAGAGTTTTATTGACTTCTAGGATCTCAATAACCACTTACCAAAATATGACTTTAAAATTCCAATGATAGACTATAGATTGATGAAATAATTAGTTTTAAAGACATACCATTTATGGATTCATATTATTTTGATAACCAATTTCATATGGATCTTGAGGATAATTAGGTCACTACCTTTTGGACTCCCCAATGAGTATATTATTGCCATGTAATAATAATTTTATTGAGGAATGTTGGATCTAAATACCAATATTTCAAGAACCATATTTTTAAGTCCTTTCTAGGGATGATCATAGATTTATATATGGATATTCTAGTCATAAAATATCAACAATTATGTGATCACAATTCCAATATTTATGCATTTATCAAAAAATTTAATCATTATAAATTTAATATGAACCCTATGAAATGTGATTTTGTGGAAAAATTTAGAACATTTCTCAGATATTTGGTACTCCTTCATGGAATCATGATGAACCCAAGAAATTATAAAATGATACTTTATATTCAACACCCTAAAAACCTTATGGATTTGGGAGGGATCATGGAGAACCCCTATAACATATGGTCCGTCGTCAATGATATTTTTGGAATGTTTTTTCCTTTAAAAATTTGATGACGGAATGGGAAAACTATCAGATGAATAATTATTTTAATAGAGAATATAATGACCTCAAATAGTTCCTTCTAATACCACTATTCATTATTCAACCCATAGAAGGAAATACCTTCATTCATTATATAGAATCCCTAGAATGATTTCTTAATTCCATCCCTGGTAAGAAGAATAATATGCAAAGGGAAAAATTATTTATTATCTCAGAAGTAAAATGTTGGATGTTGACACCCAATATTTAGATATCAAAAAAGAATTTTCTTACATTACTTTTCATAGTGTAGAAGCTATGGCACTATTTATATCACCATAAGGTCCACCTTTCCGTAGTGTTATTCCACTAAAATATATTGTCATTTCTCCAATGATAACTGGAAACTACCTTGGTGGGTAGTAATTATACAATAATATCACATCAGATCAATGTCTCAAAAGGGGATCAAGAGGAAAGAGATAGAAAATTTCTTTATAGTAAACCCCATAATTGAGAAGACATTGTTAAACCTGAAACTCATCAATGATGAAGTATTAAACATCCATGAAATAAAAAATAAATATGATATATATATTGATAGATACTTTGGGATCCCAATATATATAAAGATGGAAAACATAAAGCTCAATAGAATCACTTTGGTGATTTGGTTCATTTCTCCAGCAAAAGTGGTTTTTCCTTACTCTCCCATACTATTAGAGAGACGTACTAAAATTGAGGAAGAAAAAAAACTAATTTATTTATTGGAACTAACCCTATAAATAAAAATTTCCTAATTAAACATTAGGGTGATTTAGAGTTTCTAATTAGGAAAATCAATTCTAAATATGTTATCATGAAGGGGGGTTTTCCCTTGCTTTATTATGTGTGCAGATTAATGTTTGAATTCACCTTATAACCAACATTATCTCACATAAAATTTTCATAAATTTCTTATGAGTATACACTATCCAATGATGATATAGTCTTCAATAGTCTAGATCAAGATGAGATGTTCATTCATATTGAACATCACATAGTGGTATTTCAATTTTTTAATAATTATATTCCTGAAATAAACAAAGTTAACTCCTCCAATGACCAAGGAAATTTGTTTCCTTCACTAGTTTATAACATAAAGTATGGATATATTATATTTAAAAGTAACTAAAAATTATAATTCTTCTATTGGGTTGATCTATGATGGAAAAAATCGACCATCATTTATAAAATGTCCTTCTTTCTGAAGGCCCGAATTCTCAAAAGGACCTCTATAAGTAGGGCTTTGATGGAGTCCTCATTGGATGTATTTGATGAAGAAATAACTTTAAATCTATAGATTAATTCTATGATGGATCCTGCAGTACATAGCAGCCACAATCCATAATTTTCTATAAGATTATGAGACCTAAATTTTTTTCCCATCAATGATACATGAGTGTATGGAATTCAGAATGAAATTCCACACTTTTAATAGACACAGTAACATTATTCATCAAACTTCATAGGTTTTTTCAACTACCAAAACCACTTTTACATTTTCTATATAAGGGATAGATATCATGAATCTATACCCTCTAGACACAATATGATAGTTTAATTTCATTCTTACTTTATCTGATTTCTTCTAAAAATAGGCCAAATTCATACCTTTAAAAGAATTCAGAACAAAAGTTTTTCTCAATTTTATGAAGTATTTTATTGTAAAAAATTTCTGATTCCCTCGAATATTATTTATTGAAAATGGAACCATTTTTTCTCTTTTTAATGAGATATACTTTATGAAGAGTATATTATATAGTGTAAACACTCACCCTATTATCATGAAGTGCAAAATGACTAGATATATGAATTGGAAAAAAACATCCCAATATCTTTTAAAAGATGTGTGTAAAGGCATTATGTCTTGTTCATATAATCTATTATATCCTCTATGGGATTATCACACCACAAACCATAACACCACATAGGAGACCCCATATTCGCTTGGGTATGGGGCAAAGGTAGTGCTTCCCATTGATGTTTTTCATACCTTGCTTCATATCACCATCTATGTTCAACAATCCAAAGATGATCAGTATCATATATTATTGGATTAATTATTGAGGCTTAATGTAAAAAATTTATGTACATCACACAATGTATAGATTTATTAGAAATCATGTTTCAATAACATTTAATAAAAATGTTCATATCCACTCATTCATCTAATGAGAACTAGTATTGTCTTTGAGAACACATATCATACACAATAAGAAACCACTAAATATTTGTAAATTTTTTTAAAGACCCGATGTAATAAACAAGTTCTACTAAAACAGATCATACTCCCTGATTCTGGTGGATATAAAGTTTATAATATATTAAAAATAATGAATTTTTATCAAATTATACTTTAAATTATTTATAATGTGTTTGCATAAATAGGATTATCCATGTCTCTAAACAAATTAGAAATGGTATGAGTCATATAAAATTTATTTAAAATACATAATGGACCACATCATATGAACCAACACATCATGAAACACAATTCCTTATCTCATGATATTAAAATACATGACGTATTTTCCACCCAACATGGTAGATAAACTACATGGATTTTTTTGTCAATACAACTCAATTCGTTACATGAGAGATTGATCTATAAAAGGATTCCTAGTGTGTGTTTACTCATCAATAGAACTCTACTAGAACTAAATTTTTTCCTTATTCTTAATAAATTTTGGTGTCTTGGTTTCTATTTTCAAGGTATGTGTAGTGATTCCTAGAATCCCTAATTTTGGTCCAATCACAAATCCTATAAACATTAATCATGTTGTATATGCCCCTACTCATTCATATTAGTTATACCATATAATCCTAGCACCATAATGAAGCCACCCCATTTTCCCTTACATAAAATTCAGATCTATACAAAGATATTACTTTTTATAAATACATGTGGCTTCATTTATGTCTCTATAAGATACATTTAATCTCTCAAATAATATATTCTATACTCAATAAATAATTTATTAACTATAAATCCCTCATATAATACAATTTTCTAAATATTCATTTAGTTGTTATCTGATATTATTTGAATGAATAGATACTATGATGAAACCAATGTATTATCTCATGTCATGAACTAGATCAATGAAGAGTCCTTTTTCTGAACATCCTTTCTATATTACTTTAAACTCTGTATTATTGAGTCTATCTAATAGTATATTAAACTAATTAGTAATTATTATAGTTTTATGTCCCTAAAATTTAGGATTGTAATGGACTCATCATAAGAATATAAATGGTATAACACCTATGTCCTTATTGCATGACACTAAACTAGATGGAATATTGTCCCCCATGTATGAACTTTAAAATTCATAGAAGTTATCCATTTTATATGAAAATATTTACTCATATATGTTCCATATATTTGTATGTGTTCCAATTGTATGAGTTTACAAGACCATGTGGGGTCTTCTCCAACCTCTCTACACTGGGTTGAAAAAACATTATTTTCTCTTATGCATGAGCTAGATGTGTATAGAGAACTTCCTTTGAAAAATATATGAATTGATCTTTGTTATTTTAATTTTTTTGTTGATGCCTAGATTTATTATATCAATTAAAACAATGAATATTTTCAACATTAATCTATGGTGTCGATACCCTCACAAATTCAAATTAAGTCTCATTTTTACCTCTCTAATGAGGTAATTCATCGATTACATTTAATTTTATCCTATTCACAAGACACATCTATATAGATACATTCCTAATAAATAATTATGCCTTGATTACAATTATCCGAATATACATACTAACTCCCTGATTTCTTATATAGTATCCATATATGAATACCATCAACTTTAAAACTATATATGCATGAATTCACTAATTCATTTCAGTTTATCTATATTAAAAATATATAGAGAGTTTATCTAATAAAAACCTATTATCTTATCCTTGATACATATATAGAGGTTCATCTAGTATCAATCATAAAATAGAATAAAATATACTCCAATTGAGTACTATGTATGGATTCATTTTTTGTTTCTTTTTGGGATATATTGTGGTTCCTATAATTCTTAACCTATTACCAGTCAAAAATCATACTAATTGTAATCCTATTCTCTAACCTAGTGTTTGTGCCTTCATATAATTCATTTCAATCCCCATGTATTGGAATTAGGTTAGAACTATTCTATTTTATATTGGTGTAGAGACCACATTCATGTTGGGTTCCCTCCCTTCTCACTCAAGGAAAACAATCCATGTTACTACCATATCCCTTAAACTTGTGTTAGATTTTTTTAGAGACTATATAAAATAATTATGATCATTGATTCATGTTATATCATAATATATAGTGACACACATATGTCTCAACCCCAATCCAGACATAGATACCATCAACTTCAAACACCCTTCTCACATATGGTCTCTTCATTCACATGAGATTACATAATGACCCTTCACAGGATTTAATCCATCATAATTTCATATGTACATGAAACAGGTCAACACAATGTTATTTTATAATGAATATATGTGGCATGATTCCTACTATTATAAGATATATAGAAATGTGTAAACCAACATTCTCAGGCCTAGCTTCAAATATTCATCCATTTCCACTCCCCCTTAATAGTTCCTAATAACTCAAAAATGGAAAACACTAGACTAGATTACCATAATCATATTTTGAATATGCTCTTCTAAAATTCCAAACATTGGAACTTGAGTTTTTAAATCACAACAAATCTTTTCTAAATATTGGGAAAAGTGTATCTGATTCCAAAGGGATCCCTCTAGTTGGTGATAGTATATTTTCTACATATTTGACCCACTCATAACACATTATAGGAAATATTTTATCTTGATGTAATAATCAATTAACCCTATAATCCCTAAATAATACTTTTATGGAATGAATCATTTGAATTCATTCATTGGTAAACCTCATTATACAAATTCCACTAATCACATCCATATTCAAAATAAATCCATTTATGATTTACATAAATTTAATTACTCTTTTTTGGTACTGAAGAAATTATTTCACACAATACTATTTGTGTTATTACGCCCCATATATTTTTCAATAACTATATATTTAAAATGTTTTCCCCATTTTCTACCAGAGGTTTCACATATTTTTATTGGACACGTACCTCACATTGGGTAAATTATACCAATACTTATAGACTGCAAATACCACTATTATTTAAAGATGTATGGATTTGTACATTTTCGAGCATTTTTATAATCACTAGGAACTCAAACAGGGTGGACCTCTACTCAAGGTTTTTCATACCAATAAGGGGTCTTACTCATTTGAATTGGGTTTTTACTTTTCCATTATCTTGATGTAGAGTAACTACACCTTTTTGTATCAATATTAAGACCTTAAAATAAATGTGTATTCCCATTTCATAGGTCATTTATACTATTATGTGTTAAATAAATTCACATTGGGTTGGTTTTTCATTGATTCTAAATATATGACTTCACCCCTCTTTTAGTTGAATTTGTATGACATTGAACCAAAGAAATGTTTGATCCAAACATTATGGCCTTAAATTATTTGAATCCATTCTTTAGTTTGTTTATATAATCGTTGTACCAATATTACATTTAGATTTTATCATTATATTTATTTTATATTTATTGCCTCATTGTTTTGGTAAAATTTATATTACTTTAAGCTTCAGCTTCATCTTGGTTAAATTTTTTGAACCTTAAGAAATAGTTTCATCAATCGGGATTATAATACCCTAAACTACCAATGTAATGAGACATAGTATTCACAAATTTTAAAAACTATAAAAGGTATCCTATGAAAAATTTGTGTCTCAAATTGTTATTCTTTTACATAGCACAACCTAAGAAAATAATTTTATTGCTCAAAATCATAAATGTAACAAATTATGTAAGACTGAAAATCCATGGAGGGAAAATTGAGAAAAATTCAAGTTACTACCAACTAATACTACCCCCTTTTATATCTTATGAAAATGTTAGAGCTAAAACAAAATGAAATAAATAATATATGGACCACTATTCTACCTTATAAAAAGTCATATTATACTTACTTGGTTTATTGTACTAGAAAAAATTGGAGTTCCATATAATTAATTATACATAATACTTCAAATTATTTCTAACAAATGTATGAAGTGTAATTTCATGGTACATTGGTTTATGTTGAAAATTGAAATCCTCATGAAAATCCCTATTCATAATTTCTTATATTTTAATATTCTTAATTATTTCATATATGATTGGATTTTCCATATATTATGATGATAGTAACCACACCATGTATTTAACCTAACTATATCCATCTGTGACAAAAATTATAGCAGAAAGTCATATGAATGGACTAGAATTATCTTATAGTGAGTTTAATCCCACCACGTATCTTGATTTCATATATTGTTCTAATAGTATAAGTTATGGAGCATGTAAAAAAATTGTAATTTATTTTATCACATACATTACCAATATTATTATTATAGTATTTTTATTTGTATCAATCATTCCTATATCAATATAAGGTAGATATCCATGAAGATGAGGGATTGATTCATTTATTTCATCACTGACTCAAGTTTTTTTGGGTGTTTTATTTACTAGATATATTTCCATGAAATGTTTATGTGAATCAAATTATTATGATACTACATTGTGTGAGTAATTCTTTTTATAATGAAATGATCCTAAAAATGAAAAAAATTCTTAGGGATTCAGTGAAATTTGAATAAAATTTTTCATTCATCAAATTAGATGAGTAAATCAAACATTAATTAGTGTCTCTATTTCACTTTCTAAATAATTATTGGATACATATAAATTATGGTGAATTACATGTTATGTTCATGTGATAGTGTAATTAGTTAAATAGATTTCCAAGATCCCTCAATATTGCGTTAATTTTTATCTAGTACTGCAAGTTTATATTCTTTGGAAAGGTTTATCCTCTCTGTTCTTGGAGAAATATCGGCTTCTCCACTATTTAAATTTTATATAATATTTTGGGGCTCTAACAAACTTACGTTGACTTTGTTATATTATGGATAGAGACACCATACCATAGTTTTATATTGAATAGTTATGTAATTTTACTCCTATATTTCTGTTGTGTATTGAGATCCTTCTAGAAGTGTTGTAGCTACAAGACTCTTAGAATTAATCATTAATTCTACCTTGGACAAGTTTAGTAATACTGATTAATTATTCTCCCATAAAAGGAAAATTTTACACACATTAACATTAATAGGATATTATCCAACCTAGACATATCCTTGATTTATGAATATATAGTATAACTAATGAATTTTAATATATAGTTCCTCAATAAGAGTTTTTAGACCAGCATTCAAATTACCTTCTTCACATTCTCCCATAATGCGTGTCAAATATTTGTGGAGTTTGGTTCTAACTCAGAGTCACCCCCAAAGAATTAAAAATATCTAAAGTCTAGTTCTATCAAAGGGATCATACATTCATCTCCAACTGATCTAATTAGAAGATGAATATCACCAATCTTAGTAAATTATGGAATTTGACTTATCAAGATTGAACTTTATTGAATCTTCTCTAAGTTAATTATGGTGTTACTACTAGGGACATGTAAGAAATAGGTAATATTAAATGACTATTAAAGGTAATGAATGAAACTATAGACACTCACATACTCTCCTAAATGTTTTAAACTCTTCAACTACTATCACCACCTATAGTTGAAAAACATGGACATCCTATTTAGTTTCTTCTTATTCATTTTCTATAACTCATTAATCTTCATTAATAAACTATTCCCCATCATATGGACATAATATAACATACTTGTATTATATCATTCTATTATTAGTCCTTGGATCATGATCCCCTCCCATGGATCTCACCAAATTAATCTGGGGGCATGAATTTAATGGTGAGGTGAACCCTCTAGGGGGCCTCCATGATCCATATTTGGAAGGCCAAAATAGTTTATTATTTCAAACTCTTTGTTTTTTGAATTATCCCCAGAAATAGGAGAAATGGGTATAATATCTTATCGATGGGATACCATAGATATATTTTAGTATACATGACTTTATAATTTTGGAATCAAAGTCACCTTGTAGTGTAGAAATATAACTCATTAAGAATAAGTATGGAAAATAAAAAATCCTTACAACCCTTTATTGAAGTCACTAATCATAACCAAATAAAAATGGATATATATTGATGATAAAATTTCCTCCACCATGGTTTTGTGATTTATAAAAATTATATGAATTGTTGCATGAAATAAAATAATCAATTTGATATGGATTGAATAAATTACAGTTGGTGGTCGTGCTTGAGCCATATTCTTCTTCAACAATATAAATAGTTAGGCTAGACACTTCTATTTCCCCCACTGACCAACACCATCATCACAACTCTTTTATCAATATTTGTTAGGGTTTCCCCTTAAATTAACCCTTTATCATCCTCCAGGGTTGTCCCATAAGGACCCATTTTAGAAAAGAGAGATGTTGAAACCAAAGGAGTGTGGTATAAATATTTAGATATGTAGATAATAGTGGGGATTTTTTAACGACCTATTTATATAATTAATTTTTATAATAAATAATATCTTCAATATCATCTTATTTGACATAGTAAACCTTTTCATTTTATTTCTAGGTCTTATGGTCCCCAAACCAGGAATGTGTACCACAGTTCTTATCCCACTACCTCCAGCATCATTTTATGTATTAGTGGTAGTTATTATTCATATAAAATATTTGATCATTATACACTTACTATTATGGTGTCTCCATTAGTAAATTAAAGAGTAATTATTTATAAATGAACCACATATCCCCCTATAATTAGAAAAGATACGTATATAAGAAATAGTTAAAAATTGAAGACGTTACCTTTAAAAATTATCTCTATACATATTTTTGTTCAAAAATAATATCCCACTTATCTTTAATCAACTAATTGATTACCCATTTTTTGATGAATTGGTAAATCTATTCTTATTCCCACTTTTTGAATTTAATCCTTTATTCTATCATGTGTACTATAACCTCCTGTTATTTGTGATACATTCCAACTTTGTTATGGTTTGTTTCAAAGTTTAAATACTTAGATTCCTTTAGGTTTATAATTCATGGAATATATATGAAACCTTGAAGGGAAGTTTATAATTCCATAATTTCTTTAGATAATTTCAACATCCACAAAAAAATGGTAGGCCTTTGTGTATCAATATTCTGAAGAAGAATCAGTTGGTTCATTTATAGGTTTCGAATAGGTTTCAAACCCATTATTTTTTAGCTACATCCCAAGATCCTCACTCTCATACATGAAATTAATTTGTTTCTATGAAATAGAACATCTCTTACCTCACTCATGATATGATGACTCTTAAATTGGGAGTTATTGAAAAGATTAAGAGAGGGGTTGGACTATATTCCTAGGAACATAATTGTTCCTAAACATCTTACATTATTTATAGGTAACCCATTTATAATTATTCATGGATAAGGATAGAGTGACATTGGAAAAACTATTTTCAAGAATAATGGAAGGATACTAAGATTTTCAAGAAATATTATACCATGTTTTTATAAAGATACACATTTTATCGGTTTATAATTAAATTTCAATTCGATTGGCCACTTATACTGATAACACCTGTAACTGTCATAGTGTAAATTTATCTTGTTTTATTTTGACATATGTGAGTGGTTCCAGTTATTTTTGTCTTATGAATTTTAATTTCTATAAAACTTTTTGCGGCACATAGTCTTTATGGATGATGTCATAATTAACCTGGGTTGGTATAATGTAATATCTTATGGCTATCTTATTAGATTTTTATTCATAACTTATATGAATGATGTCTCTGACTATCCTGGTGGAGAATTACCCATATGGAAATAAAATAAACTCCAATTGATGTATCTAAAGAATAAGAGCCTCATCACCCTTCACTAATAATTTCACGATAACATGGACTTCCAAGATTAATATACTAAATCTGAATCATGGTATGTGAATGTAATGACCAAGATTTTATGAATGAAATTTACCATATGAATTTATACGTGCGCCAAACATGTTAATATAGTATAACATTAAACAAAAGAACCACATAATAAAGATAAAAAATGATTTATTTGATTAATTAAAAAAATTATGCTTCTAGAATAATTATATCTATAAAAATTTAGAGTGTTACAATGGTGAAAAATGAAGAAAATATGATAACTATAAAATAAATATATGGATATTATCAAACCATATGAAAGATCTCACTATTGAATAACACTTTAGAAATAAAATTATATATTTTTAATAGGATATTATTTTTGAAAATGAACATATATATAACCATGATAGAAAATTAAAGTGAAATAATATTTAATGAAATATGTGGTATTTATAGAAGGAAGGAAAGTCATATGTCCATTATATATATTACCATTGAAATATTAATTAGACCATTATAGTAATTTGAATATTAAGAAGAGTAAACATACAATTTTAATAGTAACATCACCTATGTAATGGTGAAATAATATCTAATTATTTTATATAATGAAAATTTATGAATTTTATATCATGATACATATACCTAAATTTTTCAAAAATGATCAAATCAGCGTCTAAATTTTTATAAAACACATATATTTTATTTACATTTTTAAAATAAATGTAAAAATTGAAATGATATTTTATTTTAAAAAATTTGTTTATAAAATAATATTATGTTTCATTAAAATTATTATATAATTTTATGACACCACAATTAATTTTTCAAAGGGTCATAAAAATAACAATATTATAAATATTGGTATTTTTGAAAAAATATATTTAAAAATATGATTTCTTATATTTAGAAAAATAATTTATAAAATAGAATTAATTTTTGTAATATATATGTTGAGGAATGGTTTGGGTTATTTTTTTTAATTTTTCTAAAATTGTTGAATTTTTCGGTGAATAATGAAATATAGAAAAATATGTTATTTAGTATTATAAAATAAATAAAATAAATAGTGAGTCATGGTTGATGTAAGAAGCCTATATATAAAAAACCCACACCCTAATTACTCTATATTTTTAGAGGAGTCAACAATATTGGTATTCCTGATAAAATATAATAAACTATTCAATATTATATTAAAAAACTCCCCTATGCTCCCCTTATCAAAACCACCTCCTCCCATTACACCTTATAAGCCTTGAATCTGATTTTTTTGGACAAAATTCCCATCCAAATCCTCTCACATATTATCAGGTGTAACTGATCTCATTAAAGACTATTCCTAGGATTCTTCAGGGGTATCCTAAAAATGAGGCACCCAGCAGAAGAGGTAAATTCCTCCCTGAGCCTCTTTCAATTTTATTCTTCTTCAACCACACCATTATATTTTCAATACACCATGAAATAGAATCATAAATATACTAAATATAATTATATTTTTTTATTATAATTTAATATCCATTTTCTAACCTCCCCCATTTGATTCTAAAATAAAATTATAATTTATAATATGGTCGGATCACCTCCCCTTGAACAACGAATATCTTTTTCCACCGCCACCTCCATGGTAAGTTCAAATTCAATTAATATTTCTCAAAACGACTTAAATAAGTAAATTTTATTTTATTTAAGGTTTTTTAATGGATATATAGACATAATAATAAATAAAACCACATAAGTTCACTAGGGTATGAAAAATCAGCCTATAACAATTGACTGTATATTGAGATTAATTAAGCTACATGAACTGTGGGTATTTTTACTAATATTTTACTTTAAAAAAAATTAAATATTAGAATAATATGAACATCATTTCATCACACTTATATATTTATGAAATTATTTCATAATAAACTTCAATAATTTCTTATAGGTGATACGACATTGAAACCATTTCAAGAATGATATTGGGATAGTAGAAATGGAAATCATATATCAAATAAATGATTCTAAACAAACATAAAACCTTGATAATAAATTAAATATTTTATAATCATGAATTTAAATATATCCTATTTGATTATTCATGAAATTAATTGAAATTTTAGATTGAATATGGTCCTAAGGTAAGGAAACTCTATCTACCACCCTTTTTCATTGGGTTATGAATTATTTCTCTCTACCTCACGTTATCAATTTAAATTTTTGATGATAAAATTATATATTCTATTTAAATTTAATTTGAATATATACCTTGGTTGACCATTTTTTCTTTGTTGGGAATAAACAAATTTGGGTTCATCTCCCAGATCAGTATTTTATGTAAACCAAATTTAATGTAACTTCTTATTTATTATTTAATTTTATGAACCACCCCATGAAATGTATTTAATCATTAATGGTATTTGATAAATACACAATTCTTTAAATAAAATCCTCTTGGTTCACTTATAATTTTAGAAGAAAAACATATGACATTATTATAATCAATAATTATTCCATTACATTTTCTTAAAACCTTGTTATTTATGTTTAATTCAAAAATTACATATCATCTCTTCATCGTGATTTTCTCTCCAAATTAACCCCATATCTGAGACCCTTTATCATTTATCCTAAGATGAAAAGTAAAAATATTTAATTCCTTCATCTATTTTGAAACCATATGATATGTATTTTAATTATGATTTGTGGCATTATTATGAAACCCATTTCCTTCCATATGTATTTATTATGTTTATGCCTCACATTTTCTTCCTATATGTCGAACACATATACATGTATGTGTTATGATTCATGGACCCAGATAGTGATCTAATGAATTGGTTAATGTTTTTATCTCATGGGATGGTATGTGTGGGATTAGGGTGTAAGCCTAATACATTGTAGAAATCTATCTACAATTTTTTATGAGTCAGTTGTAACACCCTAGTATTTTAAAATAAGAAAATTGTTTTTGATAACATATATGATAGACAACACCGAGGTTAAATGAACCATGAAATATTATTATTCAAATATGAAAATTATAAAATAGTTTGGAATTGGTACTAATGAATAGGAATAACCACATTATGGAATATATAAAAAGTTCATAATAAATAAAATTGTATTGATTAATTCTATAGAATTGAGAATTCAATGTTTAGTAAAGTTATATTATGCTTAAAAAGGTTTCCCTCAAAAATTATTTTTTTTGTAAGAAGATATTTTATTTACCTTTCCTAGTTTTAGAAAATATATAGGATATAAAAACATTAATTTTTTAAATCATATTATCAAAATTAGATTATGGCGATTGTATTTTGTATTTTTTTTTGAAAGATTGTTTTTTAGTGAATGGTGAAAATACTAATTTTCATTGAAAAAAACTATCTATTTCAAGAATTTAAATATTTATATTTTGTTATAAAATGGTTTCAATGTTACATTAATTATCATATATTATTAATAATACAATTAATTTCATATGAATGAATATTATCGTTGAATTTCGTACAAGAACACCTTTATACATAAAAATTATTTTTTCCAAAAGACTATGTTTCATTGCATTGAAAGTTGTTTTAATAAATTTATTATTTCTATAAAACCCCAAGACATAATGTTATGTGTATTATTAAATAAAATCAATTCATTTGATAGTTTATATGGAACAGACAAATAGTGATTTACAATTAAATATTAACTTGATCGTTTGAATAGTAATGTGGCCATTAAGGATAGTAATATGACTATAAGATCCTGGATCTTTATTTCATGTAAGGATCTTGATTTCTTGTGTTTTTTAGGGAAACAGGATATTTTTAATACTTTCTAAGTACACACTGTGTAATATTGAGTACACGCCGTGTAGCCGGTTGTCGCGTGTAGCCGGGTACTGGCCGTGTAATGGCCATATACATGGCCCTATGGACTGCCTAAAGTGGGGGATGGTTGAGTCTAGTACACAGTGTGTAAATTAAATGAACATAAAGTGTCATTTTATTTTTATTTTATTAATCGGACTGGGGTCGAGTCTAATCTCCAAAATCGTCTTCTTCTAACCTCGGTTTGTCCAGGAGTGATCGAGAGTGATGATCAAAGTCTGAGCCACCATTTATCCATCAAAGATCTGATTCAAACTATGGCTAGTGTGTTGGAATCCCACCAGTGATTTCTTCCTTATTCTATAGCCTCTCTTCCTGATAAATCTTCTTTCTTTAGTTATCCATGGTTGAATGATTTTTACCTTTTTGTATATCTACAAAATTCTAAGCCGATTCAAGGGACCACATTCGAGAGTGTTCATCATGCAATGTCAAGGTAGGTGGTATTTTTCCATTCAGTGTTTGGCTTTGAGTTATATATTCCAAAGGGCCGATTACCCATGATTCAGGTATTTTGTGTTAAGGAATTGAACCCTGTTATCCTCTTACTTAGATTTATTGATAGATTAAGGGTTTTTGTTGATATATATTATGTTAAATTGAATGTTTAGGGGACACCCCAAGAGAATGTTTTCTTTATTTGAATGTTTATGGTCGTTTGGTCCAGGTTTCCTATTACGAAGACCTTTATTCCTTGCCTTTATTGTTATGTTGGAATTGTTTTCTTAATTGTTTCTTGTTAAATGCTTGTGTTATGAATTGTAGCTGCTTAGCCTTGTAGTATTTGAGATTAATTTGGGCTGCGGGATATCGTTTGTGCATAATTTTATTACACAGGGCTGTGAGAACCACTTGTAGTTAGAACATATGGGGAACTGATGTTGAGGACTTCCCTAGAGTGTCTTTTACTTTACGTTGCGAGACCATATGGTGGATTGATGGTGAGTTCTACCTTATAGTGTCTATAGTATTCTGTTATGAGACCATATGGGGAATGGAAGTTTAGTGTTTCCCCAAATATTCTGTAGGTTATCACTAAAATACCATAGGGGGAATTGATGTTGAGTTCTTCCTCATGGAGTTTTTGTTTTTGTGAGGCCAAAGGTGTTTCAATGTGTGAGCTTTCCCAGAGAGACATTATATCTTTATTGAAATGGAGATATTTTGAACCTTAGGGGATAGGATGTAAGAACATTTCCACAGTATTTATTGTGAATTATTGATTGATTTTGATGAGTGTGCCAAGCCAAATCCCAATCTTAGACTTAGTCTGACTTGATTGTTAGATTGTATTATGAGACATAAGTTTTTATATTGCATATGGGTTACAGAGCTTAGGCTAGATCCTAAGATTTTTTTATTCAACAGTTTGAATAATTAATAAATGTAAATGAATTTAATTGAGAACTGTAGGATTGTTTACTTTTGAGTACTTACAAGTTTATTACTTCTTTTTTCATATTTCTTACTATATATATTCAGTAACAGTTATGCATAGATCTTTTGGTGGTTGCCTACTAGGATTAATCTCACAACATATTTGGGTTATTATTTTGGAACCAAATATATTATATGGTTGTAGGTATAGATAAGGGAAATTTCCCTTCTACATCAGGTACTTGATTGCTGTTAGAGTTGGAGAGCATGAGACCAAGATGATGCTTGCGAAGCTGTTGGAGTTTACTGTTTTCTATAATTTTGTTTTAGTATTGTATTTCCAGCATTGTTCCTTGTTTGGATACTTTCCTAGATACTTGTGGCATGCATCATTAATTATATATATATATACCAAAGTCATTTATACTACCATTATTATGTTTTTTACCCTGTTGTATGGTATTACTGTTTTCTCTATTTTTTACTTTTTGTTCTGCAGTGTTACTTTGAAAATGAGGGCATAGTTTTCCCACTATCACACACAAGACCCTCTCTACTAGTTGTCATCCTTTGGAATTTGGAAAAATGCACTTGAGTCCATTTGACCCACTGAGTACGGGGCACCATTGGGCAGCACCCAGATCTGGGACGTTACAAAGTGGTATTAGAGCCAGGTTTCTTTACGGATTTGTCTTACTATTTAGAGCCTATAGACATATAAAGGAATGAATAAGTAGTTGGTAATAAACAATTCCATATAGTAGCTGACCCGTGTATAAGGAAAATCTATGTTACCTTGAATATTCCCATTTTTTGGAATTTTCAAGTGTGACAGTTGATATGATTTCCATGTTAGGTGATTAGGATGTTTTGTGATATTTTCATTGATATTATTGAGGTTATATTTCTATTTCAACCCGATGAGATGAGGTTATTCCATCTCATGCACCATAGAGGAACTTGATAGAGATCACATTCCATGTATTCATGTAATTCCATTTAGATTCCATTAATTATTTCATGTTGTTTTGATAGATGTTGTGCTAAATATTCTTGTTGTTGTGATAGATGTCATGTTAGAATACCTGTGATTTGATAAGGTATTTATAATATATAAAGTTTCATTTGGATGAATGCCAAAAATTGGTCCCTAAGGTGTTATGGGACCTCTTGGATAAGAATTTGGTGGATCATGTTTGACCTTTAATTCTATTCTATTATTATATGATCTGAAGAACGATTCAAAACTTTTATTCGTGGGAGTATGGGCTCACACAGGTCAGAATTTTTCATTCCTTGGATGAAATTTTATGTTTTTAAGGGTTATGAAGATGTTTTAGAGGTCTACTATTTGAAAACCTTGACAACACGGTATGTGGTGCCATCAATACATGCCATATGTTATTTTGTTCTATAAGAAACAACTTTTCATATGTACACTTTGTGTACTATATGTACACGTCGTGTAGTGATTAATCATGTGACTGACTATGTGAGCAGAGAGACTGGGTTGGAAAACATCTCTTAGAATACATTGTGTCTATATAGTACACACTGTGTTGTAGAGACCATGTATTCAGCTATGTGGCTAACAACAGGGTTGGATAGAACTTAGGTTTTACACGTCGTGTTCTATTATTACACACAGTGTAGAGTCCAATGTGTCTCCGAACATGTGACTAATGACACAGGTGGTTGGAACCTAGGTGTTACATGTCGTGTTTAGGGTGAACGTGCCGTGTAGTGTTAACTAGTAGGTAACTAAGTGATTTGGCCGTGTAGAAGAAATTGGGAAGGAGAGAAAAATTCAGTTACATGTTGTGTCATAGGAGGAACACATCGTGTTTAGGGTTTTTACCTGTCCATGTTTGGTATAGGTACACACCCATGTTGAAACCTAAGATAACAAAACGTGTAGAGGGTATAAATGTGGTGTAATCCTATTCTAGAAAACTGAATGTTTTTTATCTTGTTCCCTTCTTACACTTCTATGTTTTATTCCATGATAATATTGAACTGAGGTGTCCACTTGACATTTTAGAGTCATGCCACCGAGATGTACTCCAGTTGTATGCCAGATACATGGAAATGACCAGACCCAAGAAATGATAGATCAGGGAAAACCAACAAATCCTCCTGTCATGCCCGTCTTAGAACTAGCTGTAATACCAGAAGTATGTGTTGATACACAATTGTGAGAAGGATTCATGAGTTTTATTCCCCCTACCAGGGAGCACCGTATCCTTCCCCGTCTATTGCAGAGTTGATGCAGGTTTTTTCAGTAGCAGGATCCTCCCACATTCTTAGGGGATGGAGGACCTTAGGCTGTGGAGTCATCGTTATAATCCATGTTGTCTATATTAGAGCATATTGATATGCCTCAAGAGAGTATGGTGTCGCTCACAACCTACATGCTCTGAGATTCAACCATGAGATGGTGGGACGTGATATCACAGGAGGGATGCCAACGAGTTTTGGCTTGGGACGAGTTCCAGAAGACCTTCTATGATTATTTCTACCCTGAGACCTTGAGAGGGACCTCATCCTGAGAGTTCTTGGGTTTGGAACATGGTAATCTTTAAGTCGTGTATTGTTATTCTCACTTCACAGAGCTGAAGTGATTCACAACCATTTTAGGGGGTGATGAGTTATTTCTGGCTAATAATTGTGAGGATTGTCTCATAAATGACATATAATCCTAGGTGAACATCTTCTGGTTGACTTCTATAACTTATATAGTTAACCAGGTGATGATCACTGAGTGTAATCTGAGGGATTCTGGAGCTGTGATGCAGGGCAGTTCGGCATCTAGAGTTGGTACACCTCTGACTGATAGGAGGAAGTGCCGCATGGAGTTTACAAGTGGATGTTTGAGTAGACAAAGACTCCTTTAGGTGTCTAGGTGGTATGATACCAATGTGGTAAGAATGGGAAAATGAGACCTCAGTGCCTAGGATACTAATTTGTGAGCTGATCTTTTGGAAAGATGGGACATCTTCAGCATTTTTGTCGGTTTTTTTACACCAACAGCTAGTGATAGGAGTTCTTCTATGGCTCCACATTCAGAAGAAGGACCACAAGTTTCTCATATGAATGTGAACTAGAGTTCTTCCAACCATTTAGGATGGAGATTAGGTCGTGGCCATGGTAGCCAATTTGTAGGCTTTCAATGACAGTAGGGTAGATAAGCTCAAGTTTGTTAGGCAGAGTCATGGGGCCCTAGTACAGGTCATCATTTTTCACTAGAGAAGACCCAACAAGAGCAGGATCCCTGACCCTCGATAGTTAGAGGAATGATTCTATGTTCCTAAGTTTTAGCTTCTAGACTTGTCAATACATGGGATTCTCATCGTTTTGTAAATGTTTTCGTCGTGGAGAGACTTGGGCTTTGTATCTTCACTTCGGAGGATGTTATATTTCTAGACACTTTATTGGGGATTATAATGGATAATGTACATCAGTACAAGGAGTTCCCTCTTGATCTTTGTGGGTGTCAATTTTTATGGCACCTCTATGTCATGGAGATGAAAGGATTGGAAATCATTCTCAAGATGGAATGGTTAGTCTCTTTACAGGCCTTTGTTGACTACTATCTCCATAGGGTGAGTTTCACGTCACCCTAGGGTGGGTCTTTTCTATACAAGGGTGAATGGGATGTCCAGTCAAGAAGAGATGGACCCGAGCATCATGGGAGGGGATGCATTTCAACCCAGATTTCTAGTTTATATCTGGATAACCAGGAGACGTCACAAATGTACTTTCCTCCAGTGTTGGATCATTTTAAAGATGTATTTATAGATGAATTGATAGGTTTAACTCAAGAGAGAGGTATATTTCTCTATAGATATTGTTCTAGGAGTGGCACATGTCTCCATTTCTCCTTATAGGATGTCTACACCAATGTTACAAGAGCTAAAGAAGTAGTTATAGGAGTTATAGGTAAAGGGTTTCATCAGACCCAGAACTTCTCCTTGGGGTTCTTATATCCTATTTGCAAATAAAGAAAACAGTACCCTCATACTTTTTGTGGATTATTGGATGCTTAACCAATTTGTAGTTTAGAAAAGATATCCAATTCCAAGGATTAATGATCTCTTTGATCATATTTGAAGAGCCCAGGTGTTCTCGATGATTGAATTTAGATTTAGTTATCATCAGTTGTGCATTAGACCTTTAGATATATATCTTACATCCTTTTGTATTAGGTATGGTCTATACAAGTATTTAGTTATGTCATTTTTTCTCATGAACGCACTACCAGGTGTCATGGTACTGATGAACCGATTGATCCATCATTACCTAGATTATTTTGGGGTAGTCTTAGTGGACGATATCTTGGTGTACTCTCGCACTCGACACGACCATTCCACCCATCTGGATATCATTTTGAGTACACTAAGGGAGCATCAATTATATGCCAAGATCTCAAAATTCCACTTTTTGATGGACCAAATTTACTTTTTGGGTCATGATATCTCAATGATAGGAGTATCATTAGACCCATATAAAGGGAGATCTATAGCTTCTTGGGAGCATCCGAAGAACATATTTGATGTATAGAGGTTTATGGGGATAATTGGTTACTACATCCAATTTATATAGAACTTTTCATTCTTAGAATCTCCACTGAAGAGACTAAATAAGAAGAGTTAAAAGTACTTCTAGAATGAATCCAACGATTAAGCCTTTCAGGAGTTGGAAGGGATATTTAATTCATCACTGATACTTATTTTTCTAGAGCCAGGAAAGAGTTACACTATTTATTGGGATGCATCAGGTATCAGACTGGGAGTATTGCTTATGCAGGGGAAAGGAGTCGTTGCATATGGCTCTCAATAGTTGATGCCACATGAGAAGAATTACCAGATGCATGATCTCAAATTCACTAAAGGTGTTCTTGTTTTACAATGTTGTAGAAATTACCTTTTGGGGGATCATTTTGTGGTTTTCACTGACTAAAAAAGTTTCAAGTATAACTTTACTTAGCATGATTTGAATTTGAGACAACGTAGGTGGGTTGAATAGCTTCATTCATTTGACTTTGAGATTTTCTACATGCTTGGGAAAGGTAGTGCAATGGTTGATTCATTGAACAGGAGGACTCATATATAGGTAGTTTAGGAGGCCATAAGTGACTGGAAACTTATGTCTCTATTCCCCATGATGCATTTGGAGGTGCATGAAAGACAAAGGAAAACGTTTCCTTCTTTAATAGCTATTACCTCTACACTTCTTGATCGAGTAAAAAAGAGGTAAATATGAGATTCTGATGGCCTAGTCATATAGGAGAGTGTGTCAGGTGGGGAACCTCCTCCTAGGTGGACCATAGTCGATGATGGGATCTTGCATTTTTATGGGCCCATATGGGTGTCAACAGACATACATGAGGACCTATTAATAGATTATTATTCATCAGTTTAGGCAGTTCATCTTGGTGAAACCAAGATGTATCGAGATTTACACTGTCAGTATTTATCGCCAGGTATGAAGAGGGATGTAGTTGGTTTTGTTATGAGATGTTCCACCTATTAGTAGGTGAAGGAAGAGCATCAATGAACAATATGGATTTTACAGAAGTTACCCAATCTCAAGTGGAATTGGGAAGTTGTCGTGATGGATTACGTGACAGGTTTACTGAGGTCTCCTCAAGGGAATGATGCTCTTTCGGTTTTCATTTGAAGACGTACGAAGTTTCTACAATTATTAATAATTAAGGTAACCGTTAGTGATGATGAACTTGGAAGGTTGTACATCCGAGTGATTGTTCGGTTTCATGGGTTTATGCAATCTATTATTTCAGACAGGGATGCTCGATTTACTTCTTGTTTCATGAAGGGACTACAGAGGGAGTTTTGTATGCCGGTAGTTATGAGTATGACTTACCATCCCAAGATAGATGGCTAGTCTGAGTGCATGATTCAGGTTTTGGAGGAAATGCTTTCAGCAAGTGTCCTAGATTTCGGGGGTTCTTAGTAGATACAAATTCACGTAGTGGAGATTTCCTACAATAATAGTTTTCATGAGATAGTTCAGTTTGAACCAAATGATGTTTTGTATGGTTGGTCATACCGATCACCTCTATGTTGGATGGAGGTAGGAGAGGCAGCTATGCTAGGACCTCATCATGTCTAAGAGACCACTGAGTAGGTGGAGTTGATTTGAAAGAGGATGGCTACTGCACAGTCTTTCCAGAAGTCTTTTGCTGATCGATGGAGATGACCTCTGGAGTTCGAGGTTAGAGATCATGTTTTCTTTCCTGTCACACTGAGGTTGGGACATAGGAGGATTAGGGAAAAAAGTAATCTTTCATCAAGAAATGTTACGCTATTTGATGTTTTTGAGAGAGCCGAACCCGTTTCCTATTGGTTAAAATTAACTCATAGGTATAGGGATATGCACAATTTCATCTATGTTTATCAGCTACGGTGTTACGTTTCAGACCCATCTCACGTTTTTCAACCCAAGGAGGTTGAGTTGGAGGTGGTTGCATCCTTTGAGGAGCACCATTTTTTTATTTTGTTTCACAACATGAAGGTTCTACATGGTCGGTATGTTCCTCTGGTATAGGTGTTATGGCAGTATGGGTGAGTACATGATGAAACTTGGGAGAGGGAGGTTGACGTATGATCATAGTGGCTAGAGTTGTTTGAAGTTTCTTTTTTTCCACCCTTGAAAGGAAAATTTGGGGGTGAATTACTTTAAGGGGGGAATTTTTCAAGAACCCAGGTCATAATTTTAGCAATGGATCTTGATTTAGGGAGTTTTATAGGGAAAATGATGATTTTGAAAATTTTCTACGTACACTATATGTAATCTTGAGTACATGATGTGTACCCGGTATCCGTGTGTAGCTATGTACTGGCCGTGTAATAGCTGAGTACATGGCCGTCTGGACAGCCTAATGTGGGGGCCAGTAGAGGCAAGTATAGAGAATCTACATTAAATTATCAGACCGTGTACTTTTATTTTTATTCGATTAATTGGACTCGGGGAACATCTAATCTTCAGAATCATCTTCTTATAACCTCAGTTCATCCAGGAGCGGCCGTCAGTGATGATCAAAGTATGATCCACCATTTCTCCATCCAAGGTCTGATTTGATCTTCGATGGGTGAATTGGAATTCCACTAGTGATTTATTCCTTCTTCTAGAGCCTCTCTTCCAGATTCCTCATCATTCTCCAGTTTTCAAAGGTTGAACATTTTTAACCTTTTTGTAGATCTATGAAATTCTAGGGTGATTCAATGGCCGAAGTTAGAGAGTGTTCATCATGCAACACCGAGGTAGGTGTTTTTTTTACTTTCAGAGTTTTTATTTGAGTTATATATGCCTACGTGCTAATTACCCGTGATTCAGGTATTTCGTGTTAAGGAATTGAACCATGTTATCATCTTTCTTAGATTGATTGATTGATTAAGGGTTTTTGTTGATATATATTATATTAAATCTCATGTTTAGGGGACACCCCATGAGAATGTTTCCTTATTTGAATGATTGTGGTCGTTTGGTCTAGGTTTCCTATGAGGCAGACCTTGCTTCCTTGCCTTTATTGTTAGTTTGGAATAGATTTCTTAATTGCGGCTTGTTAAATGCATGTGTTTTGAATGGTAGATACTTAGCCTTGTAGTAGTTGCGATTACTTTGGGCTGCTGGATATCATCTGTGCACGATTGTATTACACAGGGCTGTGAGAACATGGTATAGTTAGACCATATAGGGAATTGACGTTGAGGGATTCCCCAGAGTGTCCGTTACTCTTACGTTGTGAGATCATAGGGGGGATTGATGGTGAGTTCTCCCTCAGAGTGTCTATAGTGTACTATTATGAGACCACATGGGGAATGGACATTGAGTTCTTCCCTATAGAGTATGTATTTTACGTTAAAATACCACAAGGGGAATTAACGGTGAGTGCTTCCCCGTAGAGTCTTTGTTTTTGTGAGACCAAATGGGTTAGATTGTGTGAGCTTTCCCAGAGGTTCGTTATATATTTATTGAATTGATGAAATTTTGAACTAGATGGGTTTGGATTTCACAACTTTCCTAGAGGGTTTCTTGTGAATGATTGATTGGTTTTGATGAGTCTGCCACGTAAAAGAACAATCTTGGACTTGGTCTTACCTGATTATTATATGGTCTTATGAGACATCTATTTTTCTACTGCACAGGGGATACAGAGCTTAGGCTAGATCCTAGGATTTTATTATTCAACATTTGGAATATTTGATAAATGTAAATGAATGTAATTGAGAACTATAGTATTGTTTAAATTTGAGTACTTCCTAGTTCATTTCTTCATTTTGAATATTTCCTGCTATATATATTCACTGAAAGTTAGGCACAAATCTTTTGGTGGTTGCCTTCTGGGATTCGTCTCACACCCTATTTGGCTTCTTCTTTTGGACTCAAACATATTATATAGTTGAATGTATATATAAGGTAAGGTGCCCTTCTACATCAGGTACTTGATTGTTGTCACAGTTGGAGAGCATGGGAGAATGCTGAGGCTTGCAATGACATTGGAGTTTACCTTTTTCTGTACTTTGGTTTTAGTATTGTATTTCCAGTATTGTAACTTGTTTGCATGATTTCTTAGATACTTGTGACATTCATCATTACTTACATATATGCTGCAGTCATTTATACTATCAGTCTTCTATTGTTTACCATGTTGTATGGTATTTCTATTTCCACTAATATTCACCTTTTGTTATGAAATTTTTCTATTCTAATGAGGGAATAGTTTCCACACTATCACCAAGGCCTTGTCTATTAGTCGGAAGCCTCTGGCATTCAGGGAAATGTACACGAGGCCTTGTGACCCACCGGGTAGAGGGAACCTTTGAGCGACACCCGGATCGAGGATGTTACATAGACCAATAGAATAGTAACCTACCCTTTGAATGTATAAATAAAATTTATGTATCTTATGAATGAAAATATGATATATTTATATCATGGAATAAAAAAATAAATTTATTAAAATGATAAAGTAAGAGTTGGTATATTTGTGAAACATAATATTTTATTTAAAATTTTATAATTAATATAATTATTTAAAAGAAAGTTTTTTTTTCATAAAATAAATTAATAAATTAATATTTTTATGTCTTATGATTATAATATAATTTTATAAGACCTTAATTATTTTTTCTAAATGTCATAAAATTAGTTATAATTTTAAAATCGGTATTTTTGAAGAAATTAGGATTTTAAGTAAAAATTAAATTTCACATGTTTGGAAAATTATTTTCAAAACATGAAGTTAATTTTTGAATTATACATGATGAAAAATAGTTTTGGTAAATTTCTGACATTTTTTCGAAATAGTATAATATTTTGTAAATAGTGACATACGATAATTTACTGTATTTTCTTAATACACGAATAATTGAGTCATTGATTTTTTTGGATTATTTAAGAACCATTATATTGGAATATCTTTATACCTTTACTATATTTAGAAATTTTAGTCATCACTATTGACATTCTTGTGCCAAAATAATGAACTAATTAATGAAATAATCAAAAAACACCCCTCTCTTCCACTATAAATACCACCCCTAACCACCCAATATCCTCACACCTTAGTAGCCATGAATATTGTTAAATTTCTAAAAAATCCTATTACCAAGTATCTCCCCCACATCTATGATCCTTTGGTCTCACAAAAATACCAATCCCTAACCCCTCAAGGAGGTTCTCAAGGAGAAGAATTCAAGAGGTAAAATCTTCTTTCTCTCTCTTTTAATTTCTTTTCTTATCCTCTACTTAACTTATCTATAAAAACATGCATTACAAATTCAATATTTTATATAAACTAAAATTTTATTATGCTAATGGGATATCAATAATCAATCCCCTTCTCCTATCCCTTTTATTCTAAAAATGAAAACACCATCCGTGATGTGTTGGCTTACCACCCTCATGGACAATGCATTTTTATTTTACATTACCGCCATCAAGGCTGGTCAAAAAACTATTATTATGGTTAAATTAGATTGTATTGTACATATTATAAGTTATATAATGGTCTTTAATCAATATATATTTATATAATATTAATTAATAAAACAAAACTAATTGCTGATGATCCAAAAAAATGCCAAAATAATCTATGCAGTTATCATTAACATTTTATCTAATTGATAATACTTGTATCTAAAATATATATATAAGAAAATTTAATATTCTAGAATTTCATTAATTAAATTTAATTTCAATTATAGATAACTATTCTCACTTTATATGATCTTTCATACATGTATAGAAGTGAACAAATCAAGGAAACCATGGAAACGAACACCCCCGAACAACAATACTGAATCATATAACTCATAAAAAAGTTCCATAATTTAACATAATAAAATTATTGTAAATAAAATTAATGTATAATAGGTTTTAAATAAAATTATTAATTAATATTATTTCATTATCCAGTACATTAAGAGAAAGTGGAGAACACTTTTGGACATAAAGGGATTCTCCCCAAACTTTCATTTTTTTTGGGATACTCTTTCTCTCTATCTCAATACACAAATTTAATTCTTAATAATTCTTATTTTCTTCTCTAGAGGTATGTTTAAACTTTCCAAAAATATTTACCTAGAAAAATTATTCTTTCTTTGATGGAAAAATTATGTTTTATATGGTTCTCTTTTCAATTACTTTCGATAAACAAGCCCGATTTGGGAGAACATTCCAATTTCATACCCATTTTCAAGTACACTACAAAATTCATTTTAATCCACCAATACATTTCCAAAGTCACTATTCATATCCTGAAAATTTATATTTTTTCAATTATGGTTTGATGAAAACAATTATGTTTTTTCCTGCTTTAAAGACTCTTTTATATTTTTCCTTTAATCGCACTAAAGAGGAAATTTTACAAAGATTCTTAAAAGCTCTTTTTACATGTTTCCACTTCCATTTGACAAAATTTGTCATAATATACACATATTTTCCCTTATGAGTGTGTAAGTATGATTTAAATTCAATATTTCATATAAATAATAATGATATTCCATTTGACCACTTATTCTTTATGTGTGGTGTATATATACTTACCTTTTTTTATTATTATCATTCATTAAAGATTTTAATAAATATCCATATTTCTTTTATAATGGATATGATTATTTCATTATCCTTATACCATTTTTACATGCTGTTTTTTCTTATTATGTTTTTATTAAATTTAATCTATGTTTGGGGAATGATTTGGACTTAAAGTGAAGGTTGAGTCCTAGTTATAGATAACCTCTCTATACATCGACAGGTCTAACAGACAAAACAGTTGGGGAAAAACCATTCATGTTTGTTTCAAAAAATAATCAAATAGTTTTTTATCCATAGACTTAATCTGGCTTGAAGGTATAATTTTTTATGTCCAAGATAAACGACAGCAAATAAATAAGAATTTTCTTCATTCATTATTCTCTTATTACTTTACATGAGGTTTTCACTATGAAAAAATATATGGATTAATTTTCATTCTATGTGTATTGATTGAATGTGTTTTTTATATTATTTAAATTTCCATAATGTATATGAATTATTTATTTTTTTCACTTATTATGGTTTCATATAACCCTTACTATGTGTTTGATCTTAAGATTTTATTTATTTTCTTTCCCCAAGTTGTGAATATGAAATTCTTGAAAAAGTTATAAGAATAAGTTTATTTTCTTTTGTTATATTCTATGTCTAATTATAGATGTAATAAGGGAACCATTCATGTATCTAGTTCTTAAATACTACTAATCTAACCGATCCTTGGTGATTTTATCTCTTTTATCTTTTACATTATAATAAAACAACCACCAACTCTAGGTTATTAGGGTAGGGGTTATTAGAGTTGAAATCAGATCAAGTTTAGTAGAAACCATGGGAAATAGATGTTAATTAAAAATAAGAATTATAATAATTCCTAATACTAATTTTTTTATAAGTACTCATGATGATTAGGATATAACTCAGTAGGTTCCATTATTTAGTCATACCGCCTAATGGAAGGAAAGGAATTGATACCCACTACTAATGTAAGGATTGACCCATCAAGGAAGTCAACACTATTAGTGATTTATTAGAGAATATCATGACCATATTAGTAAATATTACTTATATTATGATGAATAACCATACTAACATATATGTTAGATCATTTCAGGTGTAATAAGAATCGATATTTTCGTGGGACTACTAATCCAATGGTATCTGAGTAGTGGATCATGTCCCTTGAATAGATATTTCTAGTATTGGGATGAAATGAAAATCAAAAGGAATTACAAGAATCATATTTTTATTAAGAGATATGTTGATCAATTGTGGTTTTTGATACATAATACTAATGAGGAATATGAAATATTACAATTGGAATGGATAATAAGAAAACATTATTCAAGAAGTATTTCCCTCTTGAGAAACAAACTGAAACAAAGTGAAAATTCCTTTGATTAAAGGAAAGGGATGAAGAGAATGTTGCAGAGTATGTAGCTACCATCACAAGACTAGCCATGTATTCTATATATTACATACATGATTCTAAATACGAGATTTAAAATTCCATTCAAGGACTTAAGACATGTCTTTAATGGGAACTTTATTCTAAACAAAATTTATCATATGATGAAATAGTATTAAGTACCATCAAAACAAAGAAGGAATTTTCTAGATATTATATGTTCAATGAAAATAAAGAGAAGAAGAGGTCTTTTATTAGCCGTGAAAATGAATAAAAATAAAATAAGAATAGGGTAATGGAGTAATTTCCATTATCTGAAAATTATGGATCTAATCATCCTGGAAAATTCATGAATGTCCTGGGAGTTTTTTATAAGTGTAGAAAAAAGGGCTATCAAGAAAATGAATCTCAGGGGAAGAAAGAAAGAAATGATGTTAAATGCTTTAACTATAATGAAATGGGGAATAATTCAAACAAATTTTCCAACCGTTAGGGGAATCTACCGCAGAAGTGGCCAAAGGGAGATGGCCTTGATTATGTGATCAACATAGTTGAAGTTAAATCACCCAAAGATTTAGTGGAACATACAATAATCCTAACTTCAAATTTACCCAACTCTTTATTTGGTTCTGGATCATCGCACTCTTTTATATCTACTCAATTTCATAAGAAAATTAGATATTTATTCTTTGATTTAATAAGGGTGTTTTCAGTCAAAACCCCTAAGGGAAGTCTCATTGCAAAAAAAAGTGTTAGGTAGTTCCCATTATAGAATATAAACATGATTTATTTTATAACCTTAGGATCATACCTATGGTTGAATTTTATTAATCCTAGGTATGTACAACATTTCAAAATACTATGTGGAAATTTAATACAAGAAGATGGAAATTATGATTTGTGAGGAAGATGTAGAATCTAATATCATTAGAGAAGAAACATCATCATTTGATTCTTATTAGGATCCTCCCCCTTTTAGATCTATGAAATGAAATTATTTTGGAGAAAGAGAACAAATAATATAGGGATGAACAATGTAATATTCAAATTGAGGATGTACAAATTGTATAAGAATATTTTGATGCATTTCATGAGGAATTACCAAGACACCCCCTAGAGCGAAAAGTTGAGATTACCATTAATTAAATCATAGGTTCATAAACAACATCAATATATCCTTATAGAATGGTCACAATGGAATTAGTGGAGCTGAATAAACAACAACAGGAGTTGATTAGTAATGAATTTATTCTCCCCAGTGTTTTCCCACGAGGATCCCATTTTTTCTTTGTTAAAAAGAAATATGGATTCTTGAGGATGTGAATTCACTATAGAAAATAAATGAATTACCATACAAAAGAAGTATCCTATAACATGAATTGATGATTTATTTGATCAACTTCATGGAGATCAATATTTCTCAAAGATTTACCATTGTTATATTTATCATTAGTTGCAAGTAAAGAAGGAAGATATTCCACAGATATCTTTTTAGATGAGGTATAGACATTACAATTTCACAGAAAATTCATATGGAATGACTAATTCACCATCTATTTTCATAGATCTATTTAATTTTGTATTGAAGTAATATCTTTAATATTTTGTAGTAGTATTTACTGATGATATTATGGGGTATTCTAAAAACTATTAAGACCATGAGAATCACTTGTGGATTATTCTTGAGACACTCATATGGAAATAGTTATATGGTAAATTTAGCAAGTGTGAATTTGGGATTTAAGAAATTTATTTTCACTACCATATTGTCTCTAGGAAGAAATATTCGTTGATCCTATAAAGAAAATATAAATCCAAGAATGACATATGCCAAAAAAATATAACTAAGGTGTGTATTTTTATTGGTTCAGTAGGTTACTATCAACATTTTGTTCATAATTTGTCCTAATTGGATAACCCATTAACTAAACCCACACATAAAAGGGTTAAGTTAATATGAAAAAAAGATTTTTCAGAATCTTTCAAATAATTTTTTATATGATTAGTTAATGCTTAAATTTTTACTCTACCATTAGGAAATGATGGGTCTGTGAGATATAGTGATGAATTTTAGAAAGGGTTGAGTTTTTTCCTTATGAAAAATGATGATGTTATTGCATATTCGTCAATGAAGTTGAAGATTCATGAACAAAATTATCTAAATGATGATCTTGAGTAAGAATCCATAATATTTTCTCTGAATATATTGATATAATACCTATATGATAAAAAATGTGATATATACAGATCATAAGAGTCTGAAATAAATCATTGTGTAGAAATAACTTAACATGAGGAAAATATGGTTGCTCAAGTTAATTAATGACTATGATTGTTCATTAAACTAACACCTAGGTATGGAAAATATGGTAGAAGATGCATTAATTAGGAAAGATCATGGACTTCTAACCCAATCTAGGATTGGGAGAGATCCTATGTTAATAAATTTAGTAATGATGGATATGGGAATTGTTAAGGAAGGGGAAACATCGCTACTTTTTCAAATGATTTCTATAACATATTTACTAGGGAAGATAAAAATTATCCAATCTAATGATTAGAATCTTCAAAATAAAATTAAATCCATTAAGGATGGAAGATTAGAATAATTCTTGTATGAAGATGGAATTGTAAAATTTGGAAAGAGGTTATTTGTTCCACCAATACTTGAGCTAAAAAAAGGATCTATTATTGTAAGAACCTGGATCCTCCTTTCAGGTATGTTTTTTTTTGGTCATTTTTGAGAAAAGGAGGAAATTCTGGAAGTTTTTTAGATACACACTATGTACTTTATGAGTACACGCCATGTACTTCATTACCACAGGAGGTTTTGTGTTGGCCATGTATTAGCCACACACACGGCCGTGTGGGAGTGACTTGGAGGCCGCTTAAAGAGGAGTACAGAAATGGTGAGTACACGCCGTGTACTTCAAAAGTACATGCCGTGTACGTTATTTTTTTCATTAAGTTCACCGGGTCGCGTCTAATCGCACGAAATATCTTCTTTTAGGTGCCTTTAGACCGAGATCTCCATACGGATGTGTATCTTCGATGAACCCCTGAGTGTGCATACATCCTCCAAATCAAACACCATCGATTTCTTTGGAATCACATCAGTGATTTCTGTCTTCTGATTGAGCCTCATTTCATGTTTCCTCTTATTTGTCAAGTTATCGTAGGTTAAAAGTTTTGGAATTTTTTGTATATCTTTAGTGTTCTAGGGTGAATCAATCTTCTAGGTTCACATATATTGATCTCTTAATTCCAAGGTAGGTGGTTTGTGCCTTTCTGTTCAATGTATTTGAGTATTATGTGAAAATTCCACCAATAACCTTGAACGTGGTGTTGTGTGTTTACCGTTTTACCCCTGTTGATTTCCTGCCATGCTCGCATTTTTGTGTAAAGGTTATTTAGATATGAACAGGGATGATTGTTATGATTTGGATGTTTTGCCCATGCATGTTCTGTTTATGACCATTTGGTCCTACATAACCTTAGGCATCCTTGCCTGTTTTCCATGCATATTGATGTAGGATGGAGAGATTGTATTCTGACATGCTTGATATGTTGTAGACTATCTGGCCTAGTAGTTCTGTAGGTTTACTTCGGCCATACTGCATTGTTATGCTCGTTGACCTACACAGGACCTTGAGAACCTGCTGTAGTAGGCTATAAGGGGAACTGACTGAGTGAGCTTCCTCAGAGAGCCGTTGAGCACAATAGACTATAAGGGTAATTGACCGAGTGATATTCCTCAGAGAGTCTTTGAGCACTTTAGACTATGAGGGGAATTGACCATGTAAGCTTCCACAGAGAGTATTTATTTTACTCTGAATTACCTAGACTGGTTTAGACTATAAGGGGAATTGACGTTGAGTGATTCCTAGAGATTCTATGAACGACTAGGGCTATAAGGGGAATTGACCGAGTGAGCTTCCTCAAAGAGTCTTTGACATTGGGGCTATAAGGGGAATTGACTATGAGTGCTTCCTCAGAGAGTTCCTGACAACCTTAGACTATAAGGGGAATTGAATATGAGTGCTTCCTTAGAGATTCTTTATATAATGAAACACAAGGGTTAGGCCGAGTGTATTTCCCAAAGTGTGTCTTGTACTTGTTAGGTAGGACCAGAGGGGATGGTTGTGAGTACTTCTGAGAGGGTTACGTATTTGTGCTTAGCTGTTTGATTAGCTTTTTCTTAATGTTGAAACTATGGATTGTTCACTGCTGAGTACATTCCTTATTACTGTTATATGTACTTTACTTTCCATATACTCACTGAATGTAGCTGACCATGTAACCAAAAACACATGTCAGTGTTATCCTTCCACATACACGTCGTTTCCACCTTGAAAATGCCGTGTAGTGTGAGCCATGTGTTAGGCCATGTCACTAACAACACTGGCCTGGTGAAGCTTGTCTAGTATACGCCGTGTCTACCTTGCACATTCCGTGTAGTATTGTCTTAGGAGATCCATGTGCCTTAACCGTGTAGAAGGACTTAGGCAGGGGAAGGGGATTCAAGTACACACTGTGTGTTAAGAGAACATGCTGTGTGTTTGGGGTGTTACACGACCAGTTTAGGCAGGAGTACATGCCCATGTGGATAACTTAAGGGTACAAGCCATATAGGAAATGTACACACCCTTTAGTTATGTTTTGTGAAAATTGAATGTTTTTTTCTCGTGTTCCCTTCTTACACTTCTAGTTTTTTGTCCATGATAATATTGATCTAAGGTGTGCGTTTGATTGTGCAGAGTCATGTCACCGAGACATTCTCTGCTCGTACGCCAATTTCCATATGGTAATCAGACACCGGACATGGTTGATCAGGGACTCCCAGCAGATCCTCCATTCATGCCAGCCTTGACACAGGCCATTGTACCTGACATGGGTGCAGATTCGTAGTTAGGGGAGGGATTTTTGAGGATGATGCAGACCTTTCAGGGAGCGTCGCCTCCTGACCCATCGATGGAAGATTTGACGCGGGTCTTTCAACAGCTGCAACCTCCCACTTATTCAGGGGATGGAGGACCCCTGGCTTTGGAGTAATGGATAGAATCCACGTTTACGATCTTCATGAATCTGAAGATACCTCCATATAAGAGTGTGAATCTTGTTACCTACATACTTTGAGATTCCTCCGAGAGGTTTTGGGATGTGATATCATAGGTGGGACGCCACCAGAATATGGCATGGGATGAGTTTCAGCACATCTTCTATGATTACTTTTATCCTGAGACCTTGAGGGACGATCGAGCCCAAGAGTTCATGAGTCTGGAGCATGGTAATCTTTCTATTATGGAGTATTCCTCTCGCTTCTCCGAGATACAACATTTTATTCCTATTCTGGGAGGTGATGAGTTATTCCTTGCACGGTTGTTTGAGGATGGTCTCACGCATGACATCCGATCTTAGGTGAACATATTCAGGTTGACATCGATATCCTCTATCATCAACCAGGAACTAATCACAGAGTGTAATCTGAGGGTTTTTTGAGCTGTGAGCCTGGGTGGTTCGTCATCCAAAGATAGTATTCCTCATACTGATAGCAGGAAGCGCCACAGGGAGATTTCACGAGGATATCAAAGTAGGTGGGATGAATCTTCTGTTAGCCAGGTGGTATTCTACTAGTGTGGGAGGAGAGGGCATACAAGTCCTCATTGCCCGAGAGACCCGGTGGAGTGCCGATCATGCGGTAAGATGGGTCATCTTCAGTGCTTCTATCAGATCTTCTCACCAGAAGCTGGTGATAGGGGTTCTTCTATAACTCCACGTTCAGGGGTAGAACCACCAGTTTCTCACCATTTAGGAAACTGGTGTTCTTCTGGATGTTCAGGACGAGGTGGAGGTCGTGGTCAGGGTATCCAGTCACCCAGTTTTCAGCAACATCAGGTTGGATCAGCTCAGATTTGTGAAGAAGGGTCACAGGGCCGTGGGGCAGGCCAGACTTTTGTAGTGGAGCAGACCCAGCAAGACCAGGATCCCGAACCTTCTATAGTTTGAGGTACAATATTAGTAGCTTCAGTTTTAGCATCTGATCTTTTCGATACAGGGGCTTCCCATAGCTTTATATTTTTTCTATTGTGGAGAGACTTGGGATCTACATCTTTTCTTATACTGATATCTTGACGCTAGACTCACCGTTGGGGACTAGAACAGCTAGTGTATGTCAGTGCAAGGAGTACCCTCTTGTGGTTGATATGTGTCACTTTCTATGGGACCTCTATGTCCTAGAGATTACAGGCTATGATTTCATTCCTGGAATGGACTGGTTGGTTCCGTTCCAGGTATTCTTCGATTTCTATCACCATAGGGAGAGTTTCATATCACCATAGGGAATATCGTTTCTTCATAAGGTCGAGTGGGATGTCCAAGCGAGCAGAGTGAGTCCACGACATCATGGGTTATGAGGAGTTACAACCCATATTGCTAGTTTATATCTGGATGATCAGGGGACTTCTCAGTTAGAATTTCCTCCAGTGGTGGATCGTTACAGGGACATCTTTCCAGAGGAATTTTCAAGTTTGCCTCCGGAGCGTGAGGTGGAATTATCTTCTGATCTTGTTCCAGGGGCGACACCGGTGTCCATTCCTCCTTATAAGATGGCTACACCAGAGTTGCAGGAGCTCAAGAAATAGTTGGAGGAGTTACAGGAAAATGGATTCATCCAACTTAGTACTTCTGCTTGGGGTTCACCTATCCTGTTTGCAAAGAAGGATGACAGCACCCTTAGGCTTTGTGTGGATTATTGGAAGCTGAACTAGTTGACGGTCAAGAACTGATATCCCTTGCCGAGGATTGATTATCTCTTTGATCAGATTTTAGGATCCTGGGTGTTCTCGATGATTTACTTCAGGTCTGGTTATCATCAGTTTCACGTTAGACCATATGATATACCTCTCACAACCTTCTGGAGTATGTATGGTCTATACGAGTATATGGTTATGCCGTTCGGTCTCATGAACGCGCCTGCATTTTTCATGGAACTGATGAACTGAGTCTTCCATCCATGCTTGGATTCTTTCGTGGTTGTCTTTGTGGATGATATCTTCGTGTAATCTCACACTCGACACGACCATGCCACCTATCTTGAGATCATTTTGAGTACACTAAGAGAGCATCAGTTATATACTAATCACTCAAAATGCCACTTTTGGATGGATCAGATTCACTTGATGGGTTACGTTATCTAAGAGATAAGAGTATTAGTAGACCTAGATAAAGTGAGAGAAGTAGTTTCCTAGGAGCACCAGAAGAACGAATTTGAGGTACAAAGTTTTCTAGGGCTGGATGGAAACAACAGATGCCTCATACAAGACTTTTCATGCTTAGCAGCACCACTGACGAGTCTGAATAAAAAGGGTGAGATGTTATTGTGGTCATATTCTTGTGAGTTAGGCTTTCAAGAGCTGAAGGGGAGGTTGACTTCAACACTGATACTAGTCTTTCTAGAGCTGGGCAAGAGCTATACTGTTTACTGTGATGCTTTAGGTATCGGTCTGGGAGATGTTCTTATGTAGGGAGATGGAGTCATTTCGTATGGGTCTCAGCAGTTGAGGCCACATGAGAGGAATTACCTGACACACGATCTGAATTTGGAAGCTATTGTTCATGCCCTACAATGTTGGAGACATTATCTTCTGGGAGAGAATTTTGTGGTTGTCACCGACCACAAAAGCCTCAAGTACATCTTCACTCAGCATGATTTGAATTTGAGGCAGCGAAGGTGGGTTGAGTATCTTCAGTCCTTTGTCTTTGAGCTTGCCTATACACCTAGTAAAGGTAATGCAGTGACTGATGTGATGAGTAGGAGGACATAGATACAGGCAGTTCAGGAGGCCAGTAGTGAGTGGAAACTTATGGATCTATTCTCTAAAATGCATTTAAAGGTGCATGAAATATAGCTGAATACTATTCAATCTTCTGTAGATATTACCTCTACTCTTCTTGATCGAGTTTGAATGAGGGAGCTATCAGATTCTAAAGTCCTAGTCCTAAGGAATAATGAGTTAGGATAGGACCCTATTCCTGGATGGACCATAGGAGAGGATGAGATCTTGCATTTCTAGGGGTGCGTATGGGTCCCAACAGACATACATGAGGAGCTGATGCAGGAATTTCATTCCTCAGTTTGGGCAGTTCATCCTGGCGTCCCCAATATGTATCGTGATCTAAATCGTCAGTATTGGTGTCCAGGTATGAAGAGGGACGTTGCTGGTTTCTTCATGAGTTGTTCCACCTATCAGTAGGTGAATCTAGATCATTTGTGGCCAGCAGGGCTCTTACAGTAGTTACCCATTCCTGAGTGGAAGTGGAATGGTGTTGTAATGGATTTCGTGAACGGTTTGCTGAGGTCTCCTCGAAGTAATAATGCAGTTTGGGTTGTCATTGACAGACTCATGAAGGTCGATCACTTCTTTCCGATCAAGGAGACCTTCAGTGTTGATGATCTAGGACAGTTGTACATCATTGAGATTGTACGTCTACATGGAGTTCCACAATCCATTGTTTCACAAATGGATGCTCGTTTTACTACTCGGGTCTGGCAGGGGCTTCATAAGGTTTTGGGTACACATGTACTTTTGAGTACAACTTACCATCCCCAGACAGATTTCCAGTCCGAGCATATGATTCATGTGCTTCAGAACATGATCTGAGCATGAATTATGTATTTTAGAGGTTATTGGGAGAATCATATACCTTTTGTGGAGTTTTTATACAATAATAGTTTTCAAGAAACTATTTAGATGACACCTTATGAGGCTTTGTATGGTAGGCCATGTCGATCACCCTTATGTTGGATGGAGGCAGGAGAGGAAGCTTTGTTGGGACCTCATCTTGTCCAGGAGACCATAGAGAAGATATAGATGATTTAGAAGAGGATGGATACTGCACAGTCTCGACAGAAGTCTTATGCTGATCAGCGGAGATGACCTCTAGAGTTTGAGGTCGGGGATCAGGTTTTCCTGCGTGTCACACCGAGTTTGGGACACAAGAGGATTATGAGACCGGGTAATCTTTCTCTGAGGTACGTCGGACCGTTTGAGGTGTTGGAGAGAGTTGGACCGGTTGCCTATCGGTTGTAGTTACCTCAGAGGTACCGATCTATGTGTGAAATGTTTCAAGTTTCTCAGCTCCGACATTACTTTTCAGACCCATATTATGTCTTTCAACCTGAGGAGGTTGAGCTTAAATTGGATATGTCATTCGAGGAGAATCCTATCTGGATTGTTGATCACAGTACAAAGGTTCCTCATGGCTATTTTGTTCCTCTGATACGATTGTTATGGCAGTACGGGCAGGTATAAGACGGGACTTGGGAGATGGAGGCCGATATACGAGCATAGTGGCCAGAACTGTTTGGGGTTTCTTCTTCTATGCCGCACTAGGGAAATTCAGGGAAGAATTTATTTAAGGGGGAAGTTTTTAATAACCTGGATCTCCATTTCAGGTATGTTTCTCCTTTTTTAGTCGTTTTTGAGAAAAATAGTAAATTCTGGAAATTTTCTAAGTACACACCGTGTACTTTATGAGTACACGCAGTGTACTTCCTTTCCACAGGAGGTCGTGTGCTGGCCGTGTATTAGCCACAAACATGGATTTGTGGGAGTGACTTGGAGGACTCTTAAAGAGAAGTATGGAAATGGCGAGTACATGCCATGTACTTCAAAAGTACACGCCATGTACTTTTTTTTCATTAAACACACTAGGGTCGCGTCTAATTTCCAGAACTCTCTTCTTTTAGGTCTCGTTCAATCAAGATCGCTGTACGGCTGCATATCTTTTATTAACCCCTGAGCGTGCGTCCTTACTCCTAATCGAACACCATTGGTTGTGTTGGAATCACATTAGTGAGTTATCTCTTCTCATTGATCCTCGTTTCATGTTTACTCTCTTTCTAAAGTTATCGTAGGTTGAACGTTTTGGAATGTTTTGTAGATATTCGGCGTTTTAGAGTGAATCAAGCTTCGAGGTTCACATATATCAATCTCCTAACACCAAGGTAGGTGGTTTGTGCCTTTACGTTCAAAGACTTTGAGTATTATGTGCAAATTCCACCAAATACCCTTGAACATGGTATTGCATGTTTACTGTTTTACCCCTATTGATTGCCTGCAATGCTCGTATGTTTGTGTAAATGTTATTTGGATATGAATAGGGATGATTGTTATGCTTTTGATGTTTTTCCCATGAATATTATGTTTACAACCATTTGTTCTGACTTAGCCTTAGGCTGCCTTGCTTGTTTTCCATGCCTGTTGATGTAGGATGGAGGGTTTGTATTCTGACATGATTGATATGTTGTAGACTTTCTAGACATGTATTTCTGTATGTTTACTTTGGATATACTGCATTTCTATGCTCGTTAACCTACATAAGACCATGAGAACCCGGTGTAGTAGGATATAAGGGGAATTGACTGAGTAAGCTTCCTTAGAGAGTCCTTGAGCACTTTAGACTATAAGGGGAATTGACCGATTAAGCTTCCTCCGAGAGTCTTTGAGCACTTTAGACTAAAAGGGGAATTGACCGTGCGATATTCCTCAGAGAGTCTTTGTTTTACTCTAAATTACCTTGACTGCTTTAGACTATAAGGGTAATTGATGGTGAGTGCTTCCTTAGAGAGTCTATGAATGATCTGGTCTATAAGGGGAATTGACCGAGTGAGCTTCTTCAGAGAGTCCTTAAACTTGGGGCTATAAGGGGAATTAACTGTGAGTGCTTACTTAGAGGGTTTCTGACAGCCTTATACTATAAGGGGAATTGACTGTGAGTGCTTCCTCAGAGAGTCTTTATATATTGAACCACAAGGGTTAGACCGAGTGTACTGCCAAGAGTGTGGCTTGTACTTTTTAGGTAGGACCAGAGGGGATGATTGTGAGTACTTCCTAGAGGGTTACCTATTTGTTCTTATCTATTTGATTAGCTGTTGCTTAATGTTGAAACTGTGGATTGTTCACTACTGAGTACTTTACTGTTTACTATTTTCTGTACATTACGAGTCATACATTCACTAACTATTAGGCACAGATCTTTGGGTGGTTGCCTATTGGGATTTAGTCTCACACCCCATTTGGGTCATGATTTTGGGCCCAAACAGATTATATTGTTACAGGTATAGATAAGGGATAGTGCCCTTCTACTTCAGGTACTTGACTAGCTGTGGGGATAGAGAGCATGGGACCATGCTTAGGCTTTCGATGACGAGGAGTTGTTTTTATTTTTCTTTTGTACCTTGGATTAGTACTGTTTGTATTTCTAGAATTGTGACTTGTTTGGATGCTTTCTTAAACATATATATCATGCATCATTTAATATATGTGGGCGTGCTCCAGTTTTTTATTATTCCAGTCTTCCGCTGTTTACTATTGTTGGATATTTACTGCTTCCACTATTATTTGTATTTGTTTACTTCCGCTGTGTACTCAGCCAATGAGGGCATATTTTCCCCACTATCACACCCAATGCCCTCACTGCTAGTCGAAAGCCTCTGGTGTTTAGGGAAATGTGCTTGAGGCCATGTGACCAACCATGTACGGGGTGCCTCTAGGTGGCTTTCGGAATCGGGACGTTACAATTATATTATTCTCATAACACAAATTTGATTATAAAATATAGTAGTACTGTGTTGTATATAGATCATAAAGAATTTTTTTAGTGGTATAATATGAAGAGGAAAATTGTAGACAATGTTTCAAGATTCCTATTTTGACAACAATTGAAGGCTAAGAGACATCATCCTAAATGAGTCATGCAAACTCTACCTATTCCCACCTGGAAGTGGGGATACATTACCATGTACTTTGTCACTAGATTACCAAATACCCCTAGAAAGAAAGATACAATATGGGTTATTTTTTATAGCCTTACAAATTCATAAAATTTTCTTTATATAGTAGAAGATTTACCTCTTCATCACCTAATAAGACTCTATTATAATGAATTTTTAAGACTTCATGGTGCACCTTTTTTGATTTTGTCAGATCAAGATCCCCATTTTACATCAAAATTCAAGAAGAGTGTTCATAAGGCTTTGGATGCAGATCATTATTTGAGAAAATCTTATCGCCCTCAAATAAATGAGAAGGCTGAAAGGGCTATTAAAATATTGTAAGACATATTGAGATCACGCTCACTTGACATTCGTGGTATGTGGGATCATTATTTACATTTGGTGTAATTTTCCTATAATAATAGTTTCATTTTTGTATCCAATTGGCGTCATATAAAGAATTATATGGAAAGAGATGTCGTAATAAAACTTATTGGGATGAATTTGGTGAGAGGAAACTTAAAGGCCTACAACTTATTGAAGAGACAATGAAAATGGTAAAGATTATAAAAACTCATATTAAAGCATCTCAAAATAGGAAAAAGAGTTATTCTGAAAAATGGTGAAAGGATTTGGAATTTCAAAGAGGAGATCCTGAATTTCGAAAAGTATCTCCATTGAAGGTTAAAATAAGGTCTGGTAAGAAAGGTAAATTGAACCCCAGGTACACCATACAATTTGAAATTCTGGAAATAATTGGAACTTTATCTTACCAATTAGAAATTCCACCAAGTTTCCAAAAAATTCATGATGTTTTCCACATATCATTGTCAAAGAAGTATATTCCGGACCCAACACATGTATGTTACTATGAAAAAATCAAATGGGTACATTATTTTTCTTACTACGAAGAGCCTATCGAGATTCCTGACACAAGAGATCAAGTATTGAGGATACTGATGACTTAACTGGTAAACATTATTTGGAGAAACCATAAAATGGAAGAAGAAATTTGGGAACCTAAGGATGTTATAAAGAATAACTACCCTCATCTATTTAGAATTAAATATTTATGAACAAATTTCAAAGATGAAATTTTGAATGGAGGGAAGAATATAACACCCTAAGGATATTATGGTGTGTTTCTTCTTAAATAAATTCAATTCATTCAATAGTTTAAATAGAATAAATGAATCATGATGTACTATTATATAGTAACTTGATCATTGAAATAGTATTATGACTATTAGGAGAAGTAATTTGACCAATATAATAGTAATCTTACATGTGGAAGTATAAATAAAATTTAGGTATCTTATAAATGAAAATATGATATATTTATATCATTGAATATCTAAATAAAAGTATCAATAAAGATAAATTAAGGTTAAGTATTTTTGTGAAATATAAATGTTTTCTTACCATTTTATAATGAATAAAATAAAATAAATTAATTTTTATTATCATAAAATATATTCATAAATTAATATTATTTTTACTTATGATTATAGGATAATTTAATGTGACTTTAATTAATTTTTCAATGTGTTATAAAATAAGTTATAATTTTAAAATCATTATTTTTCAAATAAATAATGATTTTAATTAAAAATTTAAATTATCATATTTAGAAACTAATTTTTAAAAAATTTGTTCCATTTTTTTAAATTCTAAACATCGTAAAATGATTATGGTTAATTTTTCATAATTTTCAAAAATAGTTGAATTTTTAGTGAATAGTGGAATACGTTAATTTACGGTATAGCTAAATACATGAATAATTAAGTCATTGATGATGTATAGATGATGTAAGAACCATTATCTAGAACTCTCATTATATCTTTACAATATTTATTCCTTGGAATCATCACTATTGTTAGTATTGATCCAAAATAAAAATGTAATGAGTAAAACAATCAAAAAATAACCCTATCCTCCGTAATATATTCCACCCATCACCACCACTTATCCTCTCACCTTTTGAGGCATTAATTTTTAATATTTTATATAAAATCATCTTCACAATACTCTACCTCACATCCAGGATCCTTTGGTCTCACCAAAATACCAATCCCATGACCCTTAAATATTTTCTCAATTAGAAGAACTCAAGTGGTGAAATCCTCTTTCGCTCTCTTTTAATTTATTTTAATTTATTTTCTTATCCTCTCCTAATATACTCTATAAACAAGATCCATGATAAATATATTATCTATATATAGGGTAATTGTTTTTTTATTATGTAATATCCATCATAAAACCCCATCTCATCTCCCTTTTATTCTAAAAATGAAAACAATGTCCATGATGTCTCAATTTACAACCATCATGGACGATGTGTTTTATTTTTCCATTAATTCCATCAAGGATGGTCATAAAACCATAATAATGTATAAATTAGATTTTATTATACATATTATTAGTTTTATAATGGACTGAAACATGTATATATACATAATATTAAATAATTAAACAAAAGTAGTTTTTGATGATAAAAAAATGCCAAAATAATCTAAGCAAATATCATTAAGATTTTATCAAATGAATCATCCTAATTTCATGAAAAAAATATATAAGACCATTTAATTCACTATATGTTCATTAATAAAATATAATATAAATTATGGAAAACTATTCCCATTTTACACGATCTTTCATACAAGTATACAAGTGAATAAATCATGAAAACCAAGGAAACGAACACTCCTAAACAATGAAATTGAATCATATAACTCATGAAAAGGTACGTAAATGAACATAATAGAATTATAATAAATCATATAATTGTTTAATAGTTTATGAATTAAATTCTTTATGAATATAATTTCATTATCCATGACATTAAGTTCATGTACATAACAGATTCAGACAATGGTTAAGGGATTCTCCTTGAACATCCATTTTTCATTTAGGTTACTCATTATCTCTCTTTACCCCAATGTAAGTCTTAATTATTATATTTTAATCTTCCAATTTTTCTAAGTTACATAAATATATACCTAATTCAACAATTCTTTCATTTATGGGTAAATAAATTTTTTATAGTGTCCTCTTTTCAAATCCTCCTGATAAGGAAGTTCAATTTAAGGGAACATTCCAATTTCTTACCCATTTTCATGTACACTCCAAAATATATTTTAAATAATTTTTTTTAAAAACCACTCTTTATTATGAAAAAATATCTTTTATCATTTATGGTTTTATGCAAACAATTTTGTTGTCTCCCACTTTAATGACTTTTTTATATTTTTTCCTTTAATAGCATAAAGAGACTCTTTTCCAAAGTTTCATAAAAACACTTTTTACATATTTTCACTCCCCCAAGAAATAATTTATCATTACCTAGGAATATTTTTTATTATGAATGTTTAATTATCATTTAAATCCATTATTTTATGGGAACAATTAGGATATTATCTTTGACCACTTATTCTTTATGTGTGGTGTATGTATACTTCCCTTTTATTTATAATCATCATTTATCTAAGATTTCATTAAATATCTATATTTTGTATATCATGTAAATTATTATTGTCATAGATGTATACCATTTTTACATAAAGTGTTTTCTTTAAATTATATTGTTGACTTTAATCTATTTATGAAGAAAGCTTCAGACATGTATTCAAGGGTAGGGATCGGTTATAGATAGTCTCTAGATGCATCAACATGTATCATGAAACAAAAAAATTGGTAACCTACCCTTCATGTTTGTTTCCATGAATAATAAAATAGTTTTTACCCACCGACGTAAACAATATTGTTGGTATAATGATTCATGTTTCATAAACATGACATCCAATAATTAATCATTTCCTTCATTCAGTATTCAGTTATTAATTTCAATGATTTTTTCACTATGAAAAAATATATGGATGAATTTTCATTCTTAGTGTGTTGAAGAAATGTTTTTTTAACTTATTTACCTTTATATAATTTCTATGCCTTATTGACTTTTCTTTATTTATTATTGTTTTATTTAACCCTTATTGAGCATTTTAACTCACCGTTTTATTTGAATTACTTCCCCAATTTGTGAAGATGAAATATTTGAATAAGTGATAAGAATAATTTTATTTTCAGTTGTTATGTTCTATTATTAATTACTAATGTAATAAGGGAACCATCTATTTATCTAGTTCTTTATGACTTCTAAACAGATCGATCATTAGTGATGTGATCTATTGAATCTTTTCCATTGTAAAAAAATGACTACTGAATCTAAGTTACTTGGGTCGGGGTTGTTAAATTTTCTACTATTATAGATTTAATATTGGAAAATGTATAAAAATAAGTAAGAATGAGGTAATTATTTTTTAAATATGACCCTTTTATTATCCGTCAAAATGAATAGTAACCTTTGTAAATATTTGGTGCCTTGGTAGAGTTAAAATGGTTAAAATGGTGTTAAAACCATGAGATATGGTCTCAAAATCAACCTCAAACTTGAAATTATCTTATTTTATGGGTTTAGTTAGGCCATGTACAAATATAATTTAATATATGTCCACTTGTTTCTATTTTTATTTGATTATGGTCTTTTATTATTTTACGAAAAAAATAAATACAAAATGTCACTCTCTATACTTTAACAACACCATATTTTTATTATAAGGATAAAAAGAGGATAATTTTGGTTCTAAATGTTTATTTAAAAGATGAATTAAATTTTTAATGAGGGTAATTTATTTCTAATTTTTTGTGACTGAATAATTACCATAAATTCTTAAATGACACCAATGGAGTGTTTATTTAATTAATGGACATAAAAAATAAACAATTTTAAAAATGTTAAAATTAAAAAATTTTGTTAATTATTGTTGTCTATGAATTTTATATATAAATAAAACATATTAGGAATGTTTTAAATGTTTTTTTGAAATTAATTCTCTATTATATTGACTTTAATTCCATTTTAAATGAACAATGCAAAATGACATTAATTATATTTTAGGTTAAATTATATTTTATTATTTTTTTTGAAAAATCATAAAAATGTTTCAATATTAAAAATATGTCTAAAATGGTTTAAAAGTTTATCCTTGGTCCATGTATGAGCTAATTTTAACCTTATAAGTAAAACTAGACCCCTTAAGTATTAAAAAAATCACCACCATAGTTAATATAAAAATTGGTTAATCAAGGTGTTAAACCAAAAAGGTATGGGTCAAAATGACAAAAAAACAATATAAATTAAATTTTATGGTGATAATTCAACCTCATGATCTTTTTTATTTGAATCACTATCCATTTAGAATGATTTTTCAGGAGAATGATTTAATTGTATTTTAATCTGGTTGGTAATTCCTATTGTATCATTTCCCTCCCTTCAAAAATAAATCATTTTTGCTATCTTTTTTACACCACATTGATTCATATATCTCAACCAATCCCTACCCAATTATCTTCCCAACATACATTTCCACAAGTTAGAGTTTCTTTTCTTCTCAAAACACCCTTCCAAGGGTCGTTTGGAATTGATCAAAAGGAGGTATCCCAAAGAAGTTGTAAGGTATTACTCATAAGTAGCTTCTCCCTCTCTTTTTTGCTTAGATAGGGTTCCCATCAGTGGAGATTTGGAGGGGGAGGCATTTGTGCCATTTTATTTGCATCATCTCTCCCTACCATCTTTTCTTCCTTCGTTCCCTCCCCACTTTCCCCCTTTTATTCTTCCTTGTCACTCTCGCATGTTGTTTTCTTTCATTCCTTTCTCCCCCCCACTTCTATGTTATTCCTTATGTGATCTTGGATCCTTATTGAAGCCCCATAAACTCTTAATCAGCTATTCCATTCCAGTTACCATGGTTCTGACACCGTTCGAGTCTATTATTCCATATTTCTTGGGGAGGCATGGGTTATGTAGGTTGAGTCATGTCAGTGTCCCAAGAGATCGACATGAATTTGGTCTCTAATATTTGTGGTTTCCACTTTCACATTGGTTATTACATCATTGGTGGGTTTCTAGTTTACCATTTTCCCTATTATATATTTTTTGGTCAGGGACGATGGTTTCAAGTGATGATGATATTCATCATTGAGGCCCTACAACTTCAAACTCTATTATGAATTCTTTTTCATTTGTCGCTCTCCCAACCAGGAATGTCAATTTCTTTCAAGAGGCTTTGGGATGTGCTATTTGTTTGGTTTATGGTAATATAGGAAGAATATCCTTTGTTTTCTTCTAATTTTGTCATAGTATTTTCATTTTTTGTTGTATTTTAATCCATGAAAATTGTTTTTTCAAAACTAGATTTCTTGTTGTTTTATTGGTGAAGGAATGTTGGGTTCAGTGAAGGTCATGTCTTTCTCTGGTGAAGGAGAACACTAGTTTCCAGCCATAAAGAAATTTATGACATTATAATATGTTATTAGGTCTATTAAGGATATAGATATCCCATTTATGGCTCTAGTTTGTTTCATTTTTTCTTGATGTTTGTCTCTTATAGTGTAGATTCCGGACAAAGTTTTTGGTTAAGTATTTTTGTTTGATTCAATAGTTATTTTGTGACATGACAATGGAGTGGTTAAATGTGTCTTTAGTGATGTGGTTGAGCTTCTATAGGATGATATTTTGTGAGATATCACCACCAGTGGAGATGATGAAGGTGATTTTGTCTATCACAGCATGGCTCTAGGCATATCACTGCGTGACATTTTGTGACTTGAGGTGTTTAGATGGAGATTGGATTGAGGGATGGATTTGGAATTTGAATTTTTCTTTAGTTTTTTTTCTATTTTGATATTAAAATTTGGGATATGTGGGTATTTTGGGTTGATTTGGTTGAATGTGAGGTTCCCACATAAGCATACAATGACTTTTAAGATATAACAAAAAATAGATTTAGAGGTATTGTATTACCCAAGCTATTTCAAATTATATCTTATAATACAGTCAATAAATCAATGGTTTTAATAAAATATATAAAAAATTATTTATTCTAAATATATTGAAATTTTATGCTGTTTATAGATCAACCATTATCCACCCATTTTTCCCTCAATTGAAAAATAAAAATTATCACTCACGTGTACATATGTACTACCACCATAGCGAAAAAGGTTTTCACCATTAAGACTTTAGAATATTCCTAAAAATATTTCTAATTCTAGTCGTTGAGTGGGTGCGGGAATCTGGGAATAGGGGTCCTCAAAGCGGTGATTTTTGAAAATATTAATTATTTTGAATCGCGTACACAATTTCACTTGACAAATGAATTGCTCTAGAGTGGAGTCTCATATCATATTTCATAGTCCTCAGTTATGTTTAGAATGTTGTGTTTACCCTAGGCATGACATAAGCTCTATCAACAATGGGTTTTGGGTTAGAGGTGAATTGGGGTCAGGGCGTTAAATAAAGAGGATAATTTAAATAAAAATAAAATCCCTATTCCCCCCCTCCTCTCCCTTGTGTGCATGTAAGAGGAGTCGAAGCCCCTATCCTCTCCTTATTTGGAATAAAATGACCCAAAGGCCATTTCGAGAAAATGAAGTTTTGTCACTCTCAGAACACGACGGAAAATGCTCCCAGATCGAGTAGCAACAGCTTTCGAGAACCGATTCAACCTCAAAGCTCTACTATTTCATCATAAGGTAGGTGTTTTGAGTTTTTAGTCCTCCAATCCATTTTTTTATTTTATAAGAAACCACTTTTTGGTAAGTGGGAACCAAACGAAAACCTCCACATATCACCAGACCATAAACCAAAATTCAAAATTCAAAAAACACTGCAGGAAAACCCTACCTCCATTTATCGACTTCCAAAGATCCACAAAAATCAAAATTCAAAAAACAAGACATCATCACCCATTGATAAATGAGTCATCTCGATCCCATCACCTTGAAACTCGCACCATGCCTCGAGTCACACACCTAACTCAACATCATGTCCGCATCCACGCCGATGAGCTCCACCAGCGGCCGCCATCACCGTCGAAGGAATCACCATCGCCGTATTCGCATCAACACAACCCTAGGGTCTTCGACCTCCATGCCTCATCACCTCCAGCCACTCTGAGCCAAAAACCTTCAACGCCGAAAGAATAACCATCACCATCTACACTGTCTTGTAGTTACCATCGTCAGAGTCATCATGAACGCCATACTCACCATCATAGAAGAAACCATCGACGTCGTCTAGCTCCATCATCATCTCCATTCCAACATCACACCGGTCGCCGGAAAACACAGGAGACCTTCATAACCACCCAAAAACCCACCAAAATGTCATGAAACTAAAACCATAACCATCATCATCATCTTATCGAAAGATCGGCATATAGAAAGCCAGAAACGCTAGAATAAGGATACCCCAAAATCAAACCGACCCAACACCAGATCCCGTCGCCGCAAGAAAAACAGCCGAAGAAGACAAATTTGAACCTTCGAAGTGTTGAAGCCACTGTAGAACAACCCTCAAATGTCGAAACAAACTACCGGAAGATGCCATGCCGCCATGAATCGCGAATCCACGAACTCTTCGAAGAGAATGCCGGTGAAAAGAGTGACCATCGCAAGCCGGTCTTACCGACGGAGATCACGAACCGAAAACACCGCAAAGCCCATAATAGAATTGTCATAGAAAGAGGGGTGATCCAAAAACAGGACATGAGAATACCGGAAGAATCTGCATAGATCCGCCATGGGGGAAAGGTCGGCGGCGATGGGGGAAAACCTAGCACTGCAAGCCCCTTACGGGGCTCATCCCAACCCTTATGATTTGTATGCATTTTTAGTCACTATCCCCTTTTTTATGAATTTTATTAAGGTTGAATACCCCATAGATACTTTGTAGAGACCATTTGAGGTTTGATATGGGTTTTTTTGTGGTGAAAGAGGGTGGTCTGTGTCATTATCTGGGAAATCCCAAGGGATTTTCTCATCTATACAGGGTGTCGAGAAGTTGGAATTGTTGTGTGTAATTTAAATTTGGGGAACATGATTTTAGGGGACTTCACACTATATACAATGGGTTGTAAACCATGTACTGGCCCCATGTTTTGTGGCCTGAGTACATGGACAAGGAATCCATGTGGCATACATGCTCATGTAACAGTACACGTCCAAAGTACATAGACATGGGGTTCCACACATAGGAAATGGTATGAGACATGGACAAGGGTTCGTGTAGTCAGGACACACCGTGTACCAAGATGTACATGATGTCTAGTGTACATTGTTGGTTGTTCTGTGTAAAAGGGTATCAATGTCTAGGGCCTAGGTGAGGTGAGACATGTCGTATACCACTGGTAATCATCATGTGGTCCCACATGCCCAGAAAATCAATGTGGGTAGATAACATAGTTGGGTGTTTGGGTATGATCACCTGCTATGTAGCCCCCCACTGTGTAGTCTCCCCTTGGAGGAGTTTACACCTTTTGTATCCTCTCATTCGTTTCTCGGATTCTGGCCCATGAGTATCCCATTATAATATGTTTTCTGCGTAGAATGCGATGGTGGTCTCGGTTTGGGACTATGTGTTTTGGTGCTCAAGAGACATTGTGTGGGTATCTTAGGTTAGTGATGATGATCAACAGGGTTGAGCGGGTACACCTTGTCTCTGTTTGTGATGTTTAAACCGACTAGGTTAAGTGGGTATCCATGGTCTTAGTTAGTGATGTTTAAACAAGAAGGGTTGAGTGGGTCCCACTAGTCTCTGTTAGTGATATTTATACCAGAAGGGTTGAGTGGGACCCCCTGGTCTTTTCATTTTGAGGGATTCAGTATCACATCATCATCACAGTATTGTGCCCCTCTTTGGCTACTTCATGTACTAGCTGTGTGGGTGTGTTCCCACTTTATGGATTGAGTTTCCACATTTTTCTTTGAATACAGACTCATCATACATGGTAAATGTATCGCCTCAAGATTCACGATGTGATCATCACACCCCTTCATGTTTCCATAGCAGGATTATTGGAATTGGTGTGACAAATATTTAAACAGACATTGATCCTCTACCCATGAGTAAGTTCCAGCAGGGAACAGATCCCCAGTGATCCCTCAGTGCTGACCCTCTAACTATGTATTGATATCCCTTCTTTGGTCATTCTTCCATGATGTGTTCCAAGGGTAGTGTTTTTGGAAACAATAGTGATACAATCCCATAATTTGTGTGTTGTACCAGATGGGGTTTGTGGTATTAGAGTGACCAACACTACAAAGGTGATGATCCTCTATCTGAGTGATATGGTCTCTAGAGTGTTAGATCAGGTTTGTTGCATCCCCCTGCACATCCTGGGATGGATCCCCTTTTTGAGTGGAATGTGAACTTTTCTAGGATGGGTTTGTAGGATCCCCTACTGGGTCCTGTGATGGATCCCTTTTTGATGATTGATATCTGTTGAGATCGAGTGTTATGTCCTTAGTGACGATATTCGATGAGTGTGTTCTCTTAGATGTATGCCATTGGGATGGTGGTGATTCCATTGGTTTTGAATTACCTGATTGATCATTATATATATTTTGTTTCATTAGGGATTGTTTGGTTGTGTGAGATGGATTTTATATCTCGGATTAGTTCCATCTAGGTTGACTTAGTTCCTAGATAGTCCCACAGTGGTGTGCTTTAAATCCTCGAGTAGGATCCTGTCGTTGGGTATGAGGTCCGGACCTCTTGTGACGTGTATTTCTGGGCTTTCTTTTTTGGGTTTCCTTATGATTTTTCTCTTCTATTGGTTGAAAAACCAGGTAGTCTGAGCTAACTAGTCATGTTTAGATGTGTGTAGTCTCAAGATAGAGTTTCTATCTCGTTTGGGTTGCCTCTGGCTGGGTAAAGTTGATTGTTTATTTTCAGTTTCCCCATTTTATTTTCGAGTTACTGGGGTACCTATTGAGTTTCATTATATTAAAACCTCAATGGTATTTTCCCACATGTTTTGGGACTTTTACATACCATAGGCCTTTTCACGGAGTCCTTGGAGGACCCGGAGCAGGCATATATTAGTGAGCTAGACCGACTGAGGTGTTTCTTAGAGCTTGGTCGAGGAGTTTTTTGGTGGGTGAATTTTATCGTGATCCCCTCCTTCTTAGTATGTGTGTTGATTTTTTAATTTTATTATTTTGGGTGTTTATTTTTCCCTTTTTTACTTTGTTTGTACTTTGTTTTGGGTTAGATTTATGCATTCATTTTATTTTTCAATTTTTTTATATCTCTAAACTATTTAATGGTGGTGCATATGGGTGTGTGCGTACATGTTCCTTAGGATAAGGCATCCCAAGTGATTGATAACCTACTTAGCACTGATCTCTCGAACCTAGACTATAGACGTGGTCTTGGGGTGTCATGTATCGATCCCCATTGGGTTGAGTCATTACAGAGTAGCATAAATGGGGGTTCCACTACGAGATTGTAGTCGTGAGCTTGGTTAGGGTTTCATTGCATCAGTGTTATGGTGTTATGAGTTTAGATTTTAGGCTATGGACTCTAGTGTTGGTGTGGGAAGCCGATGTATACATTCACTAGGAATATGATAACTATTATTTCGACTCTGTACATTAGTACATTGGTCACCACAAAATAATGGTACATGAATCATATAGGACTAGGTTTTGGGTTTTTTCTTGTAATTATTGAGTCGGATCCCTAGATGTACTCTATTATCATGGTGTGTATTGATTTTCTTTCAGGATACCTCTATAACAATATCCATACATTTTTTCATGATACGATTATGTGAAGATATTCCTTGAGTTGAGGATTTAGTGTAGGGAAGTGGTCCAAAGGATAGACCTCTATGTGGACCCTAGTTGAGACACCACCTTTAGAGGATAAGGTTGGGATGATAGTGAAAGATGAGGATGTGTGTAGGATGAGTGCACTAAATGAGTTCCAGAAGCAGTGACCTATGAGGTTCTGAGATGACCCAGAGCCCTAGGAAGCTGATGACTAGCTTCAGGCAGTCACACATGTTTTTCTCCTAGTGAGGATACCTCATGATCAGATGGTGGTGATAGATGAAAACCATTTTCATGGTTTGGTTAGTCACTGATGGAGTCTTATGATGAAAACCCATGATGAGGATACACTCCTGGGTGGAGTTTAAGTAGCTCTTCCGAGAAGAGTTTTATCCGGCCATGCTAAGGCTAGTACGTATCCAGGAGCTTCTATATCTTCAGCAAGATAGCATGACCATGGAGGAGTACTCATTGAGGTTTACAGACCTAACACAATAATCCCTATATATGGTTAGAGATCCATTAATTCGATCATGGACCTTTAAGATGGTATTTCTTAGGGATATCATGGTGTTTGTAGTGTCATTTTGCATTCCCACCAATGCTCGGGCACTAGAGCGATTCCTGGTGGTGTAGAAATTTCGGACTGAGCAGACTCTGACTGTTAGTGATGGTCATGCAGGAGTTGAGACCTCAATAGCTGGTATCGAAAAGAAGGCTCAGGAATCCATGCATTCTTAATTTTTCAGAGGTGATCCCAGGACATAGGATCTAAGTATCAGGGCTCTGAAATCGGTTTTGGTCTTCCACAGGAGAGACTATGTTATTCTTATGATATCCAGAGACATCTTACAAGAGATTATCCAACCCATAATACTATTGAGGGGGACACAGTCAACATACATGCTTTCCTGAGTTAGTTTTTTATCATGGATATAAATTATCATATACTTTTTATGAAATCAAATAATTTTTTTATAAGGGTTCAGAAACTTTTATTTCCAAAATAAATAGCTTTTATTAATATATATATAGATTTTATTTTAAAAATGCAAATTCACATATTTATAAATTTTTTAGATAAAATGAATATTATTTTTTGAATCATAATTTCAAAATTTTCAATGGATTTATTTTTCATAATTTTCTAAAACAAAAGAATTTTTAAGTAAAAATTAAATACCATACAAATATACATTATGTATTATGACATCATAATGACCAAAAAGTGATGTAATAAATACTATAATTTGTATAAATGACCATATATATGTCTTCCCTTTAAAATAATTTTATTTTTTGTTTATTTTTTTAATTTTATATATCCATTATGAATCCTCCAAAAACCTTAGTATATTTTATGGTTTTAAATTAATTTCATTAAGAGAATGACACACCTCCACATAAGAAAGGGCATTATTCTATTATGTTCATCCCTTATCATTATAAAATATTTAAAATCACTCTAATTTTTCTAAAACCATGGGAAAACAATGGAAGTGATTGTGGTTTTTATTGTTTTATGATATAGAGTCCAAAAACCTATGTTTTATAAATAATAATAAAATACCCACTCCATTCCTATATAAAACCCCCCATGATCCCATTTTATTCACATAAAATCCTCGGAGCATGTCATTAATTTGACATATCCTCTCTATAGTCCTCTCAAATCACCCCAATCTCCCAAAAAGCTCCTCACAATCATTTGGAAGCACACACTCAAGTAAGGGATCCTCACCTTCTATTTTTTTTATTAATTTTTCATTTTTTACATTATGTATTCTATTTCTAATTAATTATGTTGGGATATGTATTTCCATATCCATATTAATTCCTATTTTATTTCCAAATCATTATAAACTCATTTTCCCTAATCATCGAATTTTATGAATTTTTAAGTGATGTTTTTATGCTATTGAAATTTCATTGCACTTTTCCATGCCAAAATAATTGTATAGTGAATACCATACCCATTTCCTATTGAGGTTGTTCACTATTATACACCTATAACTCCTTTAAATGGTAATTATATGTATTTTATTCACACTCCTTTATCATGTAAAAAAAATTATGGTGAATGAATCCTTGTTGTATGATCTATTATGCACACTTAAGCATGAGAATGTAATGAATGTGACGGGTGCACCCAGAATTATATAGCACTCCAATGAATTGGGTAAAGATTAATCTCATGAGACATTAGGTTGGGATAAGAAGTGTACCTAATTCCTTTCTGGGACTTTTTCCATCATGATTTCTTGGAAATTATCCTTGACCTATATTTATGATGTAAAGTTTTATGTTGTTTCCACATTTCCCATGACATGGTTATCATGGTATATAATTCCAAGTAATTAATATTACTTTTATTATTCATTGTTATTTTAATTGTATAACATGTTTTACCTTATTCAATGATTATTCCCTTTCTGGTATTTATATATCACTTCTTTCTTATTTGTTTCCCCATGTTATCCCATGTAGTTTTAAAATCCATGGAACATTTTGATCATGTAAATTATTTATTCAATAAAGTTTATCTATTTTATATTTTAAGATGTTACATAATGTAATTAATTTCCAAAGACACTATAATTATAGATCATTAAGGTTTTATTATGTGTAATATTATGTAATAATGAATGTATTGATGTGTAATAAATAGAAAGGTTACTATAAATTTCCTCTCAACCCAATGACTCTTCTAGTTGTAACTCTAATGTGTCTAGAACTCTTCATGCTTGTGTCTCCTTTATATTTCAAATTTTGAGATTTCTTTGATATAATAGACACTTTACTTGCATTCACCTTCATCTTGTGTGTATTTTTTATCCTCACTTCTACCAGTAATAAAGTATCTTTCCTCGTTTCTTGTTTTCTTATCCTAAACATTAACCTTTGAGATGAAATAAGAGTTATACAATTATTTATGCTATGAAAATATTTCTTGCACCTTCTGCACAAAATTAGTGAGACACTATATTTTTCATGTTATAAAAAACTCTCTTAAAATTTGATATATTATTCATGTGAAATAATATGTTTTCCATTTTCTTTTTCTCAATCAAATTCTTCATTCTTAACTTTTTTTTCAATTCACCAGTATCTTGTAATTGCTCAAAAAAATTGTTTAATAGTTCTTATTAACAAATTTTATTTTAGAGATTAAACATGTATTATTAAATGATTTTGGTTTACCTTTATTAGTTAACTTATCAATATCACCTTCATAAAGGTCTTCAATCAGTCCTATCTTATGGTTTCTCAAATTAATTTATTAATTTTTTTATTTTAGATAGCTAGAATTCATTTCCATATGTTATTTGATGTTTTCTAGGGTATTAATTATCTTTCCATAATAAAATCATTATTTCTTCATTAAGATGAAATTCTTGGATTCTAACAAATCATCCTTCTTGGGAGTAGCATTCTTTATTGTTTTTTGATCATAATTCTTTTGATTATTCCCCATAGAAGACATTTCAACATTCATTTTTTATTATTCATTTTTTGTTCTTTTCTTATCATTAACATATGAATAGTTCATGGGTGGAATATAAAAGAACTGCTCATAATTGTGACCACTTATGTTTTAATAATCAAAGAAGTCTTCACGATAACTAAATCTATTATTGATAGATAGATTCACCGCCATTTGTGTATTTTTCTTCAGTTATACGGTTTTCTTCATTTCTTCACATCTACTCCCCCCAAAAGTATTAATTCATTAATTTTATTATTATGGATCATTATTCCAACAATCAATGCCTTAATGCCCAAATTTCCAGTATCACTAACAATATCAAAAAAATCTTCTTCTTTTTATTGTTGTATAAGTCAGGCTTGATTTAGTATTGTGTCGTTTCTTCCTTTTTTATTTTCTTATTTGAATCATAATTTTGGTTGTTATGTTTATTATTTTTCTTATATCTACCCTTGGTGTGTTTATGGATGTATCAAAAATTTTATCAACCCAACTTTTACTACATTTTGTCTTTAACTGGAGCTAGTTGATAATGCGGCATTAATAAAAAAAAATTGGTCCATGGGTTACCTTCATCCGTTAGTATATAGAAGATTGATCAAGGGATGATCCCAATCCCTTATTGCCACCAGTATGAGTCTTTTCAGAGCCATGAGTCTCATCAACACTTTGTGTAGAAACATGCCTTTTGGAGCATGACTCTTTTCATTTGTTTGGGTGGAATAATTCCTCTACTCAGTAACTTGGGAAATTTTATACTGGGTATCCTTTAAAATTTTCAATTCAATCTCAAGTTTAAGGAACTTCATTCTAAATGGAATCTACTCATTTTCAAGTAATGTAACCCTGTCTTCCCATTAAATTCTCATTCTATTGATCTCATCTCTATGTTTTCTACTACCTTCATTGAGAAAACTATCAAGGTCTTTGATTCTTATATCTTTAACTTCTAATTGGTATTCCATGAAACTGATGGTAGCTTTTGTATGTCTTCTATCATAGGGATCATCTCCATATACTCTTCATGAAACATGGTCTTTTATTCCACTAATATTTCAATCTCTTTGACCATACATGTTTTTTATTTATTTTGAGAAACTCTAGAATTCATGGAAACATTGAAAAATGTTTCAAGTGCATGGATTACTTAATCAAAAACATGTTTACTCGTTGTTCTCTCATAACGAGGCCATTTAAATTATTATTCAATTAATCAAATCATTTTATTTCAAAGATTCATATATTCTTCCTTTACACCAATGAGGTATTTGAGAATATTTGACCTTTTGAATTTCATTGAAAGTGAATCCTCCTATTTATTTATTTCTTATTCTGGATGTTCTCTTTCATCAAATAGATCATTGAATGAACTAAGTACATCTTAAATCTATTCTTCAGTAAAATTATTCATATATAATTCAAATTGAGAGTATATCCTTCAACAATTTTGATAGATTCAACAACATATTACTCTCCAAATATTAAACTAGTTTCTTTGTAAGAATCATTTTTAAATGATTTTACAAGAGAGAATTGGTCTATCTCTTCTTTATTTGAGATTTTTTTCAATCTTTGTGTTCCCTATTCTTCTTCTTTTTAGAGTCCTAATAGAAAACATCATGTTCTCCTCATCAAGAGTGGAGATTGAATTCTCCACCTAATGTTATTTATAATTAACTTCAAATTTACACTTCATGTAAACAATTTAAAAAACTATTGATAAAACTCTGATAAAATTACAAGGAAACATGTTCCATGATTCCACTTCTAGAACCCAAATAGATTGTGCAGGGACACAAAGATGGGGGTGAATCAGTGGAACCAACGTTGAATTTTACTTTAATTATTCATATGTTCCCTCTTAATCTCGAACGTCTACCTTAGTTAAGAGAAATCGATCTATTTTGTGGTCTTAAAAATTATAAAAACATGAAATAATGATTATAAAAGAGATAGAAAAACACAAGTATATTTACAATATTTGGTACAAAGATATGCTCCTTTTGTTATGAACCTATGGTAGATTCATAGATTCTACCATCACTCTAATTTACCATGATTACAAATGACTAGAAATGGAATAAAATGTTTAGGAAGAAAATAAACAATCTTCCTGAGTTAGTGGTGTTCTCTACACTAGTTACACCAGTCTTCAATGGAATTCATTATACTGGAACCACAATTTCATCAAAGATATTCAATAAACACTTTGAAAAATATCTATTTAATAAACTACATATATTTTCATAAATTGGATAATATTATTCCTCTTCTAAAGTTCTGTAACTATAACTGAATTATCAAGATTATATACACATTTTCCTTGTACTATTTAATAAGTGAATTATGATACCTCTAATTAAACTCTCTGATTACTCATAATGAACAAACGAAGAATTTATGAATTCACTACAAGTTTACTTCTTCTTCACTAATGGAATTCTCAACCTACTATTTGTATCAAGAATTAATACCTTCTAATATATTACTTTACTTTAGTCTCAAACATTATTTAGGCATTCACGAGTATTTAACATGTCTATTTATGATTCTCATTTTATTTATTTATATAAAATCAATTCTTTAATATAAAATACTTCAAACACCCCTTAAATCTTATTCTTATATTTTTGTTTCAAATCACTTGATGTTTATTAAGAATGGTACTTGGGGTGTAGAGGATGCATGAATTGCCTGGAATTCATGAAACTATTATCTTCTCCACGTTGGTATTATTTCATGACAATTTCATGATCTTTGTCCAAGGTTACGTGAGGTTCTTGATAAATTCTCTTTACTAAAATGATCCAAGTGTGGTTCACAGGGAAATACTTCTTCATGCACCCATGTTCTTGCAAATGTCTGATATGGGCCTCTAGTGTTGGTCCTCCATTGTGTGAAGTGTTCATGAAATAACCTTTCCTTATTCATGGGACCACGTGATGTTCATGTGAACTACTCTCCTTGGATCACACTCCCATCACATAAGACTGTAAATTGTGTATTTATTTCACCAAATTTATTTTCATAAGTAGGTGTACTTCATGATTTACAATCTTGATACACTAGATTATATCTATGGGATCACCTCTAGGAGATAATGGGTTTTCTATAGGAATCATCGTCTTTCATTATGTAACCTATATGGATTCATGAGATCTAATTTGTGTGACACTGGTTGGGTCCACGGGTTCCTTCTCTTTCCCTTTGTGTGACCAAATGGCTTGTGAGATGTAACATGGTGAGACCTGGATTATCCTGTGTGTATCTTTTGTATAACCATAGACTATCTATGAGGTCTTTCGTGAGAAAATGGTTGATGTATGTAGCTTCCTTATAACAATTCCTTTAAGAGATCAAACATCTCTTGGAATACTCCCTCACATGAATAGATCATGTGGGAAAGCACTATTTTTATAGATTTCATCGATTCATCCAAAATGCATACAGAAACAACTCTTGAAGGTCCCATGATTTATATAGTTGGGTTGAAACTATGTATCTAAAATATTTATGGAGAGCCTATGACTTCTTCAAAATTCAAAGGATCTTGGGATCTCTTTAATGCCAAACCTCTCAGATTCGTTGACGACACTAGAGAGAACAGGAGAACTGTTTGAATGAATCACATGCTAACTTATTTGATTATTCCATGGCTCAATGGACTTCTTGAGATGCCACGGTTAATGTCCATGCACATTCATTCATGTTTACATTGATTTTTTTCCAATCTGATTCATGTTCTCCAAATAGATTCTTGGGTTGTCAAAGGTTCTTGTGACAACTCTTATGAGACAAGTTCATGGACAACATAATGAATTAGTTGGCATAAAAGTGTATTTTCATGTATGTTCTCAGTGAAATCGAGTTTTTCATGAGCTCTTGTGGTGGTTAGTTATCTAGAGATCACATGAAAAACCTTAGGTTGCTGAAGGTTGGACATGATTTCCTTTTTGAAATTATGTGCTGTGTGGGATTGGGTTATTTGAAACCACATGACGATGAATTGAACAGATGATGAGGATAGTCATGATCAGACAATGATCCTTATTAATGTCATTTTAAATGTGGGTGAACAGTTCACCCTAGGTTTGGTCCCATGTTGAATTATCAAACTTCCTCCACTATGGTATATCATTCAAGGTGTTCATTGGAGTGGCCAGAAATTCCTTCCCCCCTCTGGTAACCACTTGGTCCACTTCTATCATTGTGCCACCATGCATGGTGGTGTCGTGGCCGTATGAACACACTCTTATAGGCATTACATAGGGCCCCACACAATTTCCACTTTCTATATAGTACCCTTTGGTGGTGACGACCTATGTGTCCCACATGAGCCCTTGGTGGAGGATGGCTGGTCATCTTTGCGGGATGAAAATTTTTTTATGTATGAAAAAATAATACTTAAGACATATTCTACATAACAAGGAAATTCATAGCCATCCTCAAATATAAATTCCAATCCCACTCAAGCACTTTTCTGTTCATTAATACCATCTTCAAATCATTATAGAAGTGATTTTTCAATTTCATGGACTTCAACATTCTTCATGAAATTTATCATTTACGTCAGATTCATTGTTGTATCCAATGTAAAAAAACTCCTTGGCATGTGTCTTTATTAATTTAAAAATAATTTCAAAAAATCATTAGATTTTACAAGGATAATCATCCATGTGTGACCTACAATGAATCCATAAAAATTCTTCAGAAATCATCATAAATATTTTTGAATATGTATGAAACTATTTCCAACCATCTATTTCCATGATAAATAATTAATAATTGAGGAATACATCATACATTGAATTTTTATTACTTATTATTTATTAAAAAAAATACAAACATATTCATCAACCATCCACATGAGTTTTTAAATAATATAGTAGGTTGGAACACATATGAATGAATTTGGACTTTAGGTAAGGGTTTATTTCGAAGTCTCATCATTATTTGCGATTATTTATGTTTATGTATCTACTTGGAGAATTTTTTAATCTTTATATAATAATCCCAATGTATTTTAATCTCTTCTGATTATTTATGGAAATTAAAATTCTTTCCTTCCATTTTTCTCTCTTTAAGTTCTGAAGATACTATGATAATAATTTTTTGAAAATATGACTTCATTTATCTATTCGATTAGGACTGATGTTATTCTATGTCCATGTTTTCCCAAAAAAATTTATAATAATATGCTTAATTTTCACAAATTATTTATTAATGAAATTTTTACCTATGTTTGATTTTTTTAAAAAAATTTACATAGGATCTTCTTGTTATTTTTCAAATGGGGTTCTTTTTACTTTTTATTAAAAATGTAGAAGGGAACATTTTTTAAGGTACATGACATGAATGGAATTTCTAATTATCATGACCGCATAATTATTTGAACATTTCTTTACACGTTTCAATGGTTTCTTTGATATAATGATTTTTTAATAATTTGGATTTTTTTGACTTTATGTATGTGATTTCAATGTGAAAATTTTGTTTTCTTCCAAAAATTTTCCAATGATATTTTTAAATTATTTTATCTATGTAAGCATACTTTGTAGAATATTTTATTTTACTAATGAAATAATCTTATAATACTATCTCCCATATTTATATGGATGGTTTATGAAGATTTTGATTGTGGAATGTGTTAACATTATGTGTTTTATTTCTTCTAATACATACATTTATTTATTTTTAAGGAATATTGAATAAGTTGTATAGTTTATTCACACGATGAATGCATTGGACATTTTATGTGATGGAGGACCCTAAATTACATATAACATCAATGTATTGGTAGGTATTATGAGATAAAAAAGGTTGAGAATTTGGATGCAACATTACCCATTTATGAAGATGTCTTGGTACAAGGCCAGAAGGGTATGTTTTACTTGTATGGTATTATACATTCCGCCAATATGAAATTGTTTATTGATTTCCATGTGATTATTATAATAGTTATGAAATCTAGTGATAAGATTCAATATCAAGTGATAATATATTTGGAATTTGTTGGTTTCCATTTATTCATGCTATATTATTTATGCCTTGTTTATTCCATGTTGTCTTCTATAGTAGGCATACACTTATTCAGCATCTGAGATCATGCCTTTCATATGTTTTAATTCCATTGGATTCAATTGATTGTATTATTATTGATATGAAATTATATATTATAGGTAATAATTATTCTCTAATATAAAATAATATGTTTTATTAAATGTTTTCAAATATATTTTCATACTTAAGTAGGTATCTATTTTTCAAAGACAACTCAATTATTCAGTCCTTTGGGATGTGATCTCTTGTATCTAGTACCAATGTAATAATGTACCCACCATCTCTAGGATACCAAGGTCAGGTATTATACAATTAGTTTCTATGGATGTTCATTAGAAAATTTGTGATCTAGATTTAGGAAAATATAGATTAGGGAACATAAATCGTTGACTGACATTAAAGATAAGTCTAAGAATAGGATAACATCCTAAATTTTTTCTATGGAAGATATTATGTGATTTTCCAATAAATAAATGCAGGTTCGGAAACTATATGTGGATTTAGTTTTATCATAGATGAATCTAGGCATAATAACCCTAACAAGATTTATTTAGGGATATGTCACCCATAATTCAAGTGCGCGGTGGGTGTTCCCTTACAATTCACCTATTTTAAAACTCAATTGGGATATTATTTGGTTAATTTACATTTTCCATAAGAAACATCATGAAGGTTTTGAATAGATAATTATCATGGATGACCTAGTATAAACCTAATCCTTCATAAATTGAAACTAATTTTTCATGATTTAGACATCACAGAAATGATTTTTCATGATAATATGTTATCCCCATATAATTATTCATACTATAATTTTTATTTCTTTCAATGTATTGTACGATGAGGATTAATGCTAACATATAATTAGATGGATAATGGAATGATCATACTCATGAGAAACGAAATGAAATGGGATCAAGATGGAAAAACCTTGTGATTATACATAATCAATTATCTCATTATATGGTTAACAATCTTAACTAGGGTGAGTTTCAGGTCCCACGTAATAACAAAAAATTAGAGTTCCATAAAGACCAAAGGGAAAAGAAGATTAAGTTATCTACATGTCTAGAATGTGGGAAGAAAAACTCAAAAGAATATCTTAATGGAATGAGAAAATTTTATCTATGTGGAAACGAAGGGCATAGAGAAAGTAATTTCAGAGGAAAAAAGAGATTTTAATGGATTTAAATGATGTTAAACCTAAGGTAACATTTATAGTTCAAATTATTATGTCTATGTAATATGGACATTATTTGAGCCAATGCCCAAATCTAAGGGTTAACTCATCTAACAAGGACAAACATATGTTACACTAATTTTTAATTTATAAGGATTAAAGTTATTGTGTATCAATATTTTAGAATAATATTATATAAGTGATATATCAATAATATTCTAGATATAAGTTTGTTGAGATATATATGAATTATTTCATAATAGACTTTCTTTAAAGATTTGAAAAGCTATTTTGAATGCTACTGATAATTAATAAAATTTATTTAGTAGTAATTTAATAACATTTAGTTAAGATAAATAGATGATTGGTATTAATGAAGTGAATGTGATATTATTATTGATGAAGAAATTGAGTAATGATTTCAGGAAAAAGTTGTTTAGGTTATCTTTTGTGATGTTTATTGAATTTTTTATTTATGGAAATGGTCTTTTATTTTATTTTATGAATAAATATTATCTTATTTTTTGGAAGAATATATGTTTTTACTTGAAGATAATATAATAATTATGGATACCATTATGAATTTATATGTTTAAGTTTAATCATAAGTTAAAAATCATAGATAACCATTTTGAAGATTTAAGTGATGATAGTTTGAGGTGATTTGAAAATTTTACTAATTTTTAAAAAGAATACTCTATTTAAGATTCTATAACCTTTGTGTTACTAAATTATTTGAATTAAGTTAATTATGGTCTATTAGATATTGGGATAAAGGTAATAGTGATGGTTCAAAAGTGCTTCTTTGACAATGTAATATTTTTAGATATATTTTTATTCAAGATAAGGAATAATATTAACGTTAGTATCTATATTGTATTAGTGATATTTAAAGTGACCCATACTTTTTAGACATGGATATTACATCTAAATAGAAGAACATTTTTTTTCAAAACATAATGACCCATGACAAACTCATTTTGGTATAGAATATTTAGAAACATAAAAAACTTGTTTATAAAATATCTAAATCATATCCCACTTATTTATTCACAACTATCACAATTCATGGACTTATAAAATTTAATACCTTTATTCCTAATCTTTGGAGAGGAAACACAAGAAAAGGGTGAGTTAAGATTCACAGAAAGAGTAAAAAAAGATATATTGATGAAAAAATAATTATAACATGAGCATAAGGGTATAAGAACATTATATTAACATAATAAACCCATTAAATACATATCAAATATCATAATATTAAGTCATGATATAAATCATGTAAGTTATTAAGACGTGAATCATAAGGAAATCAATGAACATGAACCCTATGAGCATAATATAGAAAAAATACATTGAATTGTGGAATAAACATAAGTTTAGACAATAATTTACTTATAACTAATGGTTCTTTTAAAATACAATCATATTTGAATTGTTTCAATCCTCAAACCTTAGTAGTTTTCAAGGTTCACTGAAAAGATATCATACTAGAAAATTTCCCTTACTAAAATGGGTTCACTCCCCATTACGGTCCTATTATTTTATTAGATATCAATCTGTACCTAGTGCATTGGATGAATATATATGTCCCACCAATCACATAATTAAAATAATACATATATTTTCCTTAAGATAATGAATCATTAATTATATAAGTACCCATTAAAATAAATTTTTTTCATAAAAACTTCTTCGAATAATAACATGTGGAAAAAGAAGAGGTTTTATAAACATCATTTAATAATAAACATAAATAATTCAGGGAAAGAATAAATATAGTATCCATGGATCATATCCCTTGTAAATAATTATTCAAATCAAGGGTTGTTTTATTTTATGAAAAGAAATACCAATAAAGCATCATTGAAACATTCTTGAGAAAAATACCCATTCCATTTTGAAAGCAATTATTAAATAAATTGAAGAAATATAAAGGAAAAAATTTTATTTGAAAAGAACCATTTATAATTTTAAAGGAAACATCATAGAAAATTTATTCATGATGGTGGAAAAATGTTCCCATGTTGTATAAGTTAAAAAAATTAAAACCATAGTTTTGTTATAGAATTCACAAAATACCTCATTTAGAAAACAACAAAAATATAATTTTTCAAAATATTTGGAAAAATTGGAACATGGATAAAAAAGAATTTAAAAAATAATAATACAACATTAAAAAAATTATTTATACTTTTTTGGATAACATGGATATTACATTGAAAATAGTTTTCAAGGGAAGAGAGAATTGAAGTCTGGATTCCCTAAATACATATTTTCACTATTTTTAGAACATAAGGTGAGTGAAATGAGAGGAAAATATTTTTTTAATGAAATAAAAATAGGTGAATAAAATTAATTAGTTTATTTATAGTCTGATCATAATATTTCATCATTACAAATTAATCACAAACAACCTCTATAAACAATGAGATTATAACATAAAACCCTTACCTCGAGTTCGCCTTCTTTAAAAATCACTATAACCTCATATACAATAAATTTAAATTTATCATAATTCTATAAAAAATTCACATTCATACATATAATATCTTATATTATCCATTTATAAAATTTTAACACCAACTTTTATCAATAATTTATTATTAAAATTTCTATTTCAAGATGTTGAAAGTTTTATTTATCCTTAGAATTTTTTTAATAGTCAATATCCCTGTAAATTTATCTTGGTTACATAAAAAAGAATATAAATTATGATATAAATATCATATATGTTCATTATAAACATATTTATAGTCATCCATGAATGTTAGAGATAGAAAAATGAATTACATCATTCTTGGAGATGGTAGGTTGTACATATGCATGAACATAGATTTAATTTTTCAACTAATAAAATAAAATAAAGTTAAATATTAATTAACCTTTACAAGATAATTATCATATAATATATATTTATCCTATTCATATTCCTTATCATCCAAGTAAAATAAAAATTAATAATGAACCACATGACTTTGTAGAGGTAGTAGTCCACATATATGCATGAACGACATTATTGTTTCACAAAAGACTTTGTGGTAAGAAGGTAGAAATGATATTATCATTAAAAAATTATTAAGGCAATTAACTCCTCTTTAAAACGATTCATTTAGATCACCTCTAATGTTATCTAGTGATGGTATTTTTGGAAGACTAGATATTCTAGAATTTGTATAGGGAATTTTTAAGATAAATGGACAGATTTTAGTCATGATATATGAATAAATTAGATGTGAGTAAGTGAGGGAGGATGTCCCCTTTTAAATATGAGTTAAGGGGAACGTTTTGGAATTTCTGAAAAGATTAAATTATAATAAATTCATTATAAAGAAAATTGAATCCAAATATCCAAGGATTTTAAGATAATGTTTTATACAGTTGTAATACCATCAACTAATATAATTTATAAATGTTTTAGGATCACTTTGAACCTTATCATATTAATTAACCCTTAGTTAACCAGTTTTAATTTTGACTACGATAACAACTTTTACCATATTAAAGGGTTGTCATTTTTTCTTATAAGGTTAAAATTTTTGCATAAATTATTAATATATAAAATTATATACCATATAATATCCACCTTATTGTATTTAAATATTTTTATGAGTTTTAAAATAATTTAATAAAATATTATTTTGATAAAATATCATTATTGTCAATTTTGAAACTATTCATTTAATTGGACTTAAAAGACATAAACACAAAGATGGAATTAAAATATAATCATTAAAAAAGAGAAATAATATTTGATATTCACCTATAATATTACTATAACACTATAAATTACTCAAATTATATCACTTTTAATATTTCCAAAATCATTTATTTTATTTTTCCATTAATTGAATAAATACTATTTTTTGTGTTGTGAAAATAGTTTAAGATTATTATATAATGCCTAAAACTATAAATGAATTACCATAATTAGTAAAATTTAATTATTCCAAAAATTAATATTAATATCGATTCATAAAAATTTTCTCCCTATTTGATCAAATAAAGGATATTTAAAACTAAGAGAGTGAAATTTTGTAACTTTCATTGATTTAAATAACATATAATTCATTTTCATGTAACATTATATATTAAAATGAAAAAATAAATATTAACATGATAAGCTTATAATTATCTTTATCCAATAATAATTAGGATTAAAAATTATTCCAGTTAAAATGATTTTTAGTCTAGATTGACCTTATTTTCCCTTCACTAAGGTAATAAATTTTATCATAATTACTATTCATATTGGAAAAAAATAAATGTCCCCTATTTACCAAATTTGAACCTACTAATTCAAAATATTTAATTAATTCTCCCTAATTAAATTCCTATATATGGTAGAAGTTAATTGTAAAGTATGTTCTCAAAATCTGATAAGAACTAATTTTTTAAAAAATACATTTATTAGCAAAAAAGTGGATTTATTTTTATTCAATGCCTAGAAAAGTATTTTTTTTAATGTTTAGAAAATATGACCATGTAAATTATAGGTACACTTCAATAAAATAATTCACCAATTTGTATTAAATTAATTTATTAAGATAAATTTACACTGAGAGCATAAAAACTATTTTCAAAAACATATTTACTTTTCTTTAAAATAATTTTTATATTCATTTTTAATCATTTGATATAAATGAATTAATATTATACATATATAAAAATAAAACTTTCATAATTTTTTTTATTACTATTTAAAACCTTCAATCCAACTTTTTGGCAATAATGGTCATTTTGAATAAAAATATTTTAATAATACTCATGGTTTATTTGAACTCGGTGTTGTGTGTAACACAGGCTATACAAAAATTAAAATTTTTCAAAAAGAAATACCTCAAAAAAAATATTAGGGTGTTAAATTCTACCCCCTTAAAATGAATTTATCCCTCAAAAGTTATTAGTTTGATACAAAAAAATAAGGACACTTCTTCCTCATTAAATCCTCAGGTTCCCACATTGTTTAATCAAACCAATGGTGTCACCATAAAACATTAACCAGTTGATTTATCTTGTTTCATATCACTTTATCTATTATATAGAATATATAATAGTATTTCTTATTAATAAATATAATTATACAATGGTATTATGTCTATGTTAAGTACATCTTATGGATAATGTATGTACTTCCTTAGTAGAGATAAACTGAACACATAATGAACTTTAAAGAGATTTAGTGAAAACTCTAATTGATAAGATACTATACCAATAAGATCATGACTTTAAAAAGGACCAATATACCATGGGTTTATCTTTACCTTATTTCTAAATATCATCTCCCTCTTTCGGGGCGATATTCATAGAAATAACTTATCCCAAACTTCAAAATCTAGATATTTCTAATGATTTTCAAAATACCTTCTAACCAAATCTAAGCTTGTAACACCCTGATATTTTATGAGAAGTATTTTTTTTATGTCTTATGTTATATGAAACATCAAAGTAATGTTTAGTTAAACACAACACTAGCTTGGCTTGCGTTAAACGCAAGATCAACCTTCCTTGATAGCGTGTGTTGAACGCAATATCAAGTTTCACTAAACAACGATATGTTATTAAAATATTATATAAACTAGCCGTTATGAATAATAATACCCAATTTTTTAAATTTTTTAAATTTTATCTTTCAAAATGGACTTCATTTTTGGATTCGGAATACCGAAATTAGCCTAGGGTGATATTTTGGTATTTTTCTGAAAACATTCAATTTTTGATGAATAGTTAAAACATTGGGTTACTATTTAAAAACCGAATTTTTATTTAAATAATTATTTATTTTATTTAAATGTATTTTAGGTCAAAATTGATACATAATACCTATATAAGTTCAATGTAATTCACTGGAGTCATTTTATAATAATTTTCGATATATAAAAATTTTATTGAACTTTTCACCATCTTTTACCCACCTCCTAGGAGAATTTACAAATGTACATAAAATGTAATTTTATTGCTTCTGTGAGTGGAATTTAAAAAATCCGAGAGAAACAGTTAATTTAAAGGTGTAAAATTTGGTTCAATAAGATAAAAATAAATTTTTTTGAATAGTAACGTTTTACTTTTATTTACCATTGTTAAAAGTAAATAGAGTAGTTAAGGGTAAAAATGATATTATTATTACCATAAATAATGTCCTAATTCTATTGGATAAGTTTAATTCAACCAAAAACAAGCTTAGGAATAAAATATTACCCTTTAGGTCCACTTGGATTAGATTAGGACATTTATTATTATTTTATTTCACGATGTGTTAAAATTGTTAAAATCAAAGTTTAATAACTAAAAATATTTTTAATGTAGGGTTATACATAAGATAAATTTGACTATAAATATTCATTAGAAATATAAACATATTTTCTACATAATTTTATTTTATTTATAATTTTTAGACATTAAATAATTTATTTTATTTATGACACAATAATGATGTAGTAATTACCTTATTTATGAAATATTAACATAATTGATATTATAAATACCCAAATAAATGTAATTTGAGACTTTTTATGAATTAAACTAATTTTATAAGTTAATATGACATTTTATTATTAATTTAATTGACTTTTTTTGAACTAATCATACTGTTATGATTTTTACAAATAATCAATTACCAAATAGTGTCAAAATTGACGTAAAATAGTTTTTAAAACAAATATTATATTATTAATTGTTATTCTATTTCTATAAAATCTAAGGTTCGGAAAAATTACTTATATAAGGTTATATATATTAATATTTAACCACTTGGGGTTCGTTTGGCTTGTTATAGTAAGTTTATTAACCATATAGTGTAAGAAAACAAGAAGACACGGTAAAAGTTAAAATATTTAACTTAGAGTTAAATCTAAATGATAAGGTTAAAATAGTAACCTAAACTTGTCTAAAACCTATTGGTTGAGTTTATTTCTACACATACCCACTTTATCTTAGAAATAAATCAATTTGGAGCTATTATAAACCAAATTTGACTTTATTATAAAATAACATTTTATGTTTTTTTAAGGTGTCCCTTTCCTCCTTTATAAAAGGGAATCTCCTCCCTCTCCTCCTCAGACCATTTTGTGCCTTCAATCTCGGACAACCCCTGCCCATTTTCTTTATCAACTTCCCTAGAAACGTTCTAGAGATCCTTGTTTTCTTCAAATACTAATTTTAGTGCCCTAAGAGGAGGTTTTAAAGAGGCGTGTCGAAGAAGAGGTAATATCCATTACCGATTCTTTCAAATTTATTTCTTCTTCTACTTCTTGTTCTTTAGTTGTTTCATTATGAAGTAAAAAAATCAGTATCACTAATATACTGATATTTTATTAAAAATATTAAATAACCATATTTCACCTTCTAACCATCCTACGGAAAACGACATCACCACACATGCGTATGTACGAAATACCGTCTCCACGCTGTGGTGTAATATGTTTTCCACCACCAACTTACTTGGATGGGTATAATGGTGTAAATAATAAATAAATATGATTATTTTAAAGTGATATTGATTCTGAAATAGTATACATACACTTAAATACAATTCCACGATCATGGGAATGATATCATCGCTCGTGCATACGTACGGCCTACCGTCTCCACGATGTGGTGCGACTCATTCTACATGATCTTCATTGAATAATGATTATATAAATGAATTGAATGAATAAATATGATATAAATTACACTAATACCATTTTTTAAATGAGGTATCTATAACATAAAAAGAAGAATAAAAATTTATTCGACGAAACATGCATAAGAACATAAAGTAATGAACACCCGAATAACAAGTAGCAATGAAATATTACTAATAAGAGGATAAGAATATGACCATATATGATATCATAACAATTAATATGATTCTATAATAAGTCAATGACATTATTTAAATCATTATACATGAGGTTCAGATACATACGAAGCAAATCGGACCTAAGGTAAGGTAAAATCTTACAATCTCAATTTTTCTCCGAGACTGTTTATACTTTAGTAATTACTGGGGCATATTTATCATCCACATCCATGTTTCATCAATAAGTAATATTATTTATATCCTCCTAAAATTTTTTTAATATAAATTTACCCATTGGTGACTTTTTAGTAAAACATATGAAATGAATCTTTTTTCATTTTTAGTACGAGGTACTTTTTGACTTTTCTGGCCAAAGTACGAGAAGAATGTTTTTTTAACTTATACAGCATGAATGGATTTTTATGATTTCAAATATCATTATTCCCATGAATCCTACTTTACAAGTTTTCAGGTTTATTTTTAATTAACTTCTTTTAGTTTAAAATTTTATGACATGTTAAGAAAAGAGAAATGTTTTTGAAGTATAAAGGATATTTTCCTCAAGAATGGAGTTCAAGTGTTTTATCAAAATTATTTTCCATCTAAGATAATATAGGGTTATGTTTCTATCCCTATGTTTACAATGATTTGATTATGTTATTATGGAATTATTTTTATGAAGTTTTTTTTTATCTTACATGGATTATGTTATGATGGCATGAAGTTTAAGAATACCATTTTTATTACATGGGTTATGATATGATATATGCTTTATGATTTTGTGGCACACATAAGAATGGTTTCATTATGAGATGGGTGGGACCTATATCTCCCTCCAATGCATTAAGTAAAGATTTATATCTCATGAGATAGACATGGCTGGAACAACAAGTAATCTGGTTCAGTGTTTCAGGACTGGAACGAGGAGTGAACTCGGTTCAGTAATGGACTTTTCCACTACGATGGTCTTGGAAAAGAGCCTTGACTAATATGAAATGATTTTATTTGATTATGTGTGTATGCCACAAAGTTTCATGTTTTAAGTTATGATTATTGGGATTACATTTCACTACTATGATTTATCCCATGTTATGATATTATGATCTTTTTTGATGGTTAAGATTTTCAAAATATTATGTTCTTATGAATATGATATGATTGATATTTATTTTGTTTACCCTTACTGAGCATTTGATATCACCCTTTTGTATGTTTTATTTTCCCCATGTCAGGAAGAAGGGTATTAAGTAGGATATGCCAAAAGCGACTCTAGATATGATGAAATAAACAAGAGACAATGTAGATAATTTATGAACCAGATTTTTATGTTTCCCAGTTTCTAAAGACATTATACCTATACGGTCCTATCATGGTTTTGTTATATTTTGTAATAAGTATGCTTCAATTCTAAAGTAATTACCATGTATGTAAATATGGGTAATTATAATTGGTATCAGAGGAAAGGTATAGTCAACCTTTGGAAACTAGGATGTGAAAGCCTTAGTAAGAACTCTTAGGATATGTCTAAACATAGAACAAAATATTAGTGTTTTAGAAATGGCCAGGAACAACCTATGATAAGACCTAAAATTTTATTCTTGATTATGTGATATTTCTGTTATGATTAGTGTTTCTCACACTATGCTTCTTGGTTTTAGTCAATGGCTATAACCCGAAGGAACCGTGTTAATTCTGAATGTGACGGGAAACGAAATGATTGTCCCCCGAAGCAACCAAATGTTATGGGAGATGGAATAAAAAATCTTGTACCAATGCTCACACAACATTCTCAAGCTATGAATCATGCAGGACTTCCAAATGAACAAAGTAAGGAGCAACATTCTATTGAATCTTTCATGAGGCAGCGTCCACCTTCATTCAGCGGGTCTTCTGATCCATTAGTGGATGAACAATAGATTAGTACCACTAAAAAGATATTTTTAGTCTTGTAATGTTCTGAACATGATAAATTCATCTTAGTAGTATATCGTTTAGAAGGTGAAGCTGATCAATGGTGGAATATTATTAAGAATACGAGGAAAAGGGATGAAATTGATTCCATGGAATGGGATGAGTTCAAGAACTTATTTTTCAATAAGTAATTCCCTCGCAATCTTCGAACAAATATGGAGAAGGAGTTTCTTTAACTGAAGCAAAAGGATGATTAATTGGTTGGTACCTACGAAGAAAATTTTACAAGACTTGAAAGGTACGCTTTCAGAATTATTATCCAACTTGAGAGTAAGATCGATCAATTCTTTAGTGGATTAAAACCAATTCTTCTAAGGGAGTTATCCATATGGGACTTCAATAGCTACGAGGAAATTGTTCGATGTTATCTTAAGGTTGAGATGGAGATTGGAGTAAGCCATCAGTCATATCGGTTTTATAAGAAGAGGAAAATGGAAATCAAGGGAAAATCTAAAGACCACACTGAAAAGAAGACGAGTCTTCCCTTATGCTCAATGTGTGGAAAGAAACATGGAGGGAATTTTCTTAAAGGGACAAGTAAATGTTTTAAGTGTGGAAAAGAAGGTCATCAGGCATTTTAATGTCAAAATAATGGGAAAAAGATATCTAATGATGCGAATAATGAAAGTGATACATAGAATGAACCTCCTACACTTCAATGTTTCAAGTGAAATGAAATGGGGAATTATGCCAATCAATGCCCTAATCCAACGGTTGTTGATGATGATTGACGTCAACAAACTCTTAAGGCCAAAGACAAAGGAAATTCACATGAAATTTCTATCGGCGATGTGGAGTATGATAACGAAGTGGTGAAAGGTAGACCTACCATCCACTCTAAATTAGAAAATGTTTTATTTGATTATGGATCCAACCACTCTTTTATTTTTGAAGAATTTTCTATGGGTATCACCATATTACCTCAGCAGTTAGATATTGAGTTAGTTGTGACAACCCCTAATGGCACAACAGTTGCATCAAAAGTTTACAATTATTCTCCGGTTGAAGTTTTTGGGAAAGTGATTCATGCAAATCTTGTGATCCTTCCTACAGTGGAATTTTATGTGATTCTTGGCGTGGATTGGCTTTCTTTAGACGGAGCTCATATCAATTTCCAAATAAGTGAAATCACATTTAATATTCTCGATCAATCTACTATCATATATCGATGCAAGGATGAATATAACCTTCCAGTGGAAATTTCTTCCATCTTATGGGTCTTGATTCCAATAAATGAAGTTTATTTATCTCAAATGGTTGGACTTAAAATCACGATTATGAATATTTCCATTGTACGAGAGTTTGATGATGTCTTTCCAGAGGAATTTCCAGGTCTTCCACCAAATCGTGAAGTTGAGTTTTCAATTGAACTCATAACGGGTGCTGTGCCTATTTCAAAGACATCATATAGAATGGCCCCAATTGATTTGCAGTAATTGAAGAAGCAACTCCAAGAGAATCTTGATAAAGGATTCATACACCCTAGTACACCACCTTGGGGAGAACCTATTCTGTTTGTTAAGAAGAAATATGGATCAATGAGACTCTGCATTGATTATTGAGAACTTAATAAGATCACTATCAAGAACAAATATCCTCTCCCGTGCATTGATGACTTATTTGACCAACTACGCAGAGCTCAATACTTTTTCAAGATTGATCTTCATTCAGGGTATCATCAATTAAGGGTCAAAAAGGAGGATATACCAAAGACGACTTTTCGTAAAAGGTATGGACACTATGAATTTATAGTGATGCCATTTGGTCTTACTAATGCCCCTGCTATCTTCATGGATCTGATGAATAAAGTCTTTAGAGACTATCTTGATCAGTTTGTGGTAGTATTTATAGACGATATTATTTTTTATTCAAAGAGAGAGGAAGAACATTAAGATCACTTGAGAATTGTATTAAACACCCTAAGAAAAGATAAGCTTTATGCCAAATTTACCGAGTATAAATTTTGGATTCAAAAAGTTTCATTTTTGGGTCACATAATATCAAAAGAGGGGATATATGTGGATCCAAAAAAACAAAGAGGTGCAATGAGAGGTGCAATGCTTCTGAAAGTAATGATTCACCAAATGAAGAGGAAGAAAAATCTACTCACATTGAGGAAGATTATCTGTGAACCATGGCTAGGAAAGGTAAAAATCCAATAGTGGATGTAGATGGGTTCATTGGCCCTAATCCCAAAAAAACGAGGAAACGTAGGGATTATTCCCAAGTTAAAAGAACTATAGTTACTCGGTCCTTGGAAATTTCAAGAAGGGAAGTCTCTATTGATCCTTCTCGAAGGGAAACCAATGAAACTTCTGAAGTTAAACCTCTAAGTGAAATGTCACTTGAGGTGATCTCAGCCCCTGACACATCTCAACATGTTGAGGTCCCACAACAGCATGGCGGGGTAGAAAAACAGGATGTACCTTGTTGTCAAGACCCTGAATCTTCGGAGAAGATCTGAGATGAAATCTTATATAAATCTTTTCAAAAAGGGGAGATCTCAAAGAAAACTTACATAGTTGTTAAGCAGGATATTTTCAATGAAAGATTGAAGATGAAGATTCAAAAAACTACTTAATTCTTCTTTGATGTTTTTTCAGCCTCTGCACTGTAGGATTTGGTTTTTTCTGATTGCTGCAGATGCTTTTATTTTTACTGGTGCTTGTTGACATTGACTGTTTTAATCTTTGGAATGTCTTGATCAGTCGATGGATTTTGAATCTGTTTCAGAGTATTCTTTACTGTCTATTTTTGATAATCTTTGAGTTGATATACTTCTGTTTGAACCATGTTTCAACAAGGTGGGATCATACTTTAGCAACTGTAATGAAGCTCTTTTAGACTACTGATCAGATACTCTCTCAGATACAGAACTTCCTGTCTATCCCATTGATTCTTGACTTTCTTCCAGCAGGACTGAAAGAAACATACCTTCTTTTGGGGATGCCACTGATTGGTTTTTTCCTTGGATGAGGCTATTGTGGTCTTTATGAGTGAGGGGAGAAGCAGTTCTCCCAGAATTTGGTTTTTCACGTCCTCCTTTTTTCTTGATGCGGAGATGATGCAGCGAACAACTTATTTTTCTGGAATTCTTTGGCTAAGTCTATATCAGTTCGGCATCACCCCTTGTTTTCCTCTGCTTTGTGATCCCCTGATGATGACAGTTTATAGTTTGTACCATTTTTTTAGACTTTGTTGATGCACCACCTCTGGCGCCTACTGCATGCTGTTGACTGTGAAGCTTCTAAAGCCGCTTGTCAGTGTAGGCCAGTGAAGATTTTTGATGCTATAATACCTTGGGTGCATTCACAAGACATCTTGGATGATGTTTCTCAGTGCAGGATTGGGTTGCTGCACTTTGGAATGAAGTGTTTTTTAAAGGCAGACTTTTTTTTGCTTCTGTTGTGGGTTGTTGTTGGAGACCTTTTGATTTATCTGCATGTATGCTCTCTTTTTGTGTTGGTGTAAACACACTACCCTCACCTGGGATTATATATAACATCCTTATTTTTATGAAATATATTTCTTTCAATTAATTTAAATTATTTAATCTATTTGTTTCTAAACAAAATTTGTCTTACATCACATGAAATAACATGATTATCTTGTTTTGTACGCAATATTGACTGCCTTTAATGACTTATGTTACACACAAGCCCAAGGATTATGAGAAAACAATATACTATTAATATTATTTTTATATAAATCACCTAGAAATAGTCATAAATCTAATTAAAGAGATTATCAAAATTATGTAATTATAGTTTACACATGTTTATAAGCTGAATTCATTGGTTACCAATTAATTATAAATGAAAATAATAACCAATTGAATTTAAAGGATGTGACATACCAGGTAATTATAGAATAATTATTTTTCCTATTTATTAATATTTATGAATTATAAAGTAATTTTACCTTAAAATTGACACTATTACCAATAGTGTACTTGGAATGAAACAATGAGTTTCTCTAAAATCTTATGTTGCACGCAAGACTCTGTTATACCAAAAATAATATATTGTTAATATTATCATTTTAAGTGGTAGTTATTTCCTAGAAATATTATCAGTGCAAGTGAATAGTACTGAATATATTATTTTTAAATATGTTTAATTAATAATATTACTTTAATCAAATAAATTTTATATGCTTAAAATAATAAAAAATCAATTTTAAGCATAAAAAACTCTTTATTTTTTAAAGGTAGTATTACTGACTTTTAATGATGAACCCATTTTAAATAAAAATATTGAAATTTTAAAAAAATTTATACTAAAAAATAAGATTATTTTTTGAAATATAAATATCAAAAATTACTTTGGGTAATTTTTTTGAATTTTTATGAGAACTTTCATTTTTTGATGAATAGTGAATAATATGGCATTTTAGCTCTAAAATTGTTTTTCATTCAAATTATTAATATAGATAAATTATGTTTTTAATTGGATTGAAAGTATAATTATACCATTTTTAGATCATCTAAACGAATTTATATCATTTTAATAAATTTTACATTTTATTAAAATATAAAAACTTATCAAACTTTGTAACATTTTTACTTTAAATACCCTCTTTGTCGTCCCATTTGTGGGATTAAATTTAAATTAATTTTTGAAACTTCGACTATTATAATTCTTAAAAATGGTGTCAATATTTGTAATAATCATAATTTATAATATATAATATGTTCAAATTATTTTTTGACCAAAAATATTAGTGAAAGTAAATAAAATTAAATATTGCGATTAAGAGGAAAATTAGCTTAACCAGAGAATAAGACTTAAACATTAGAGAAAAAAGGACAGAGAAACTTGTTCAAAAGAAATTTTATTTTCATGTTTCTACCTTATACCAAATTTTATTGAATATATACCATTATTAGATCCACATTACATTGAATAAATGTGGGTATGATTCATTTTTTAAAAATTTCCTAGAATGTCACTCCCCTCCACTATAAAAAAGAAATAACCCTTACCATTTCATCACACATAAAAATACCATTTTTTATTTCCAAAACCTTCTAAAATAATGACCCAAAATCCCTCCCCTAACCATCGATGCCTCTCCTTGGGCATAAATGAAACCAATAAGTCCTTTTGTGAAAACCCAAAAGGAGTTAGCAGAAGAAGAGGCATCTTTCATCAACATGCATTTTTATATTGTTTTCTTCTCCACTAATTGGATTTTTTATTATTACATGCTTATATAATAAAATAAATATTCTTAATATAATACTTTTTTTATTTTAATGTTTCAACCTACACCTACATTCACTTCTATCAAATGGGTAATGAAGTTACCATTCGTGTATGGTGAACTACTACCTCACATAATGATGTGATTCATTTTTTCCTTTACTAGCTCTCATGGTTGGGAATTATGATGAAAAAAATATTTTTATATGATATATATATATATATGATAACTATTATATATTAATACTTATTGAATTTATATATACACATACCTTCATTATTTTTATTTTGTGTAAAAATGATAATGTTGTTTGTGGATATGTGGACTATCGCCTCCTCAAAGCGATGTGATACGATCACACACTATATTTAATGTATTAATGATGAATTTAATTAAACATATGTGACATAAATAACATCCATATAATACTAATGACGTAATTAACATTTTTTAAATACAATATATCATTTTCTTTAACACCTTTTCTACTACTAAAAAAGTGATAACATCGTTCGTGGACATGTGGACTACCGCCTCATCGATGTGATATGATTCCATTCACATAATGATAATTATATATATAATTATATATGATTTAAAAAAATTATTTATGATATTATTATCATTATTTAAAGATAAATGTTACTTACCTTCTTTCCATAATGATCATCGATAAATGAGAATGTTACTCATACATATGTACGACCTACCATCTCCATTACTGTAATATTGGTTCATTTTTCATAACATAATGTCGTGATTATTTTTAAAAGTGTAATTTATGTATAAATATAATAATTATTTCATGATCATTTTTCTTTATAATTGTATATAATGACCCTTTTTCCCAATTGTTTCCTTCCAAATTTGTTTTTGACACAAAAACCGAATATGGTCAAAACACCCAACATAAACGTAATTGTTTAAGTACTTGTTTACAAAATTGTAATAAGTAAAATAAAAATAATGATAAAATTGAAAAATGTTATGAATTATTGTAAATAATTAAGATTAGAATATTATTCATGAATTTAAGACACCCAAGTTAGAATCCAGGTAAGGTATTTTGTCTTAATATCCTCCATTGAGGCATTTCTTAATGATATGCACCTTTATTATTTTATATGGTGTATATATATCCTGTTTTACACTCTATATCCATATTTTACCTATCATCATGTTATTTCAGGATTTTAAAATTTTTATTTGTTCACAGTGCATATGATTTAAATGTTCAAATTGGCATGGGATGCGTTGAATGTTTAAAGATTTAATCATTTTATTTCAATATTCAAGATATTATTTTACATATTTATTTATATATATAAAAGGGTTATAAAGGAAATTTTATGAGTAAATTATAAATTATTTAAAATTTTTAAAAAGTAATATTATTAAGTGTTTTATGAGTAATGTTTCAGTAAATGACAAGAAGAATTTATTAGTCTTATCATACACGGTGACAATGACTTTTCTTCCATCGTGGCCATTATTTAATTTTTGTCTTCCATTGATATATTTAATTTTTTCTTAAATTAAAAATTATATTTACCTTTTCTAGGTATTTTTGGTATTGTAATATGGGTTTTCAAATAAAATGGTGTTTGGCTATTGAAAATGGGTGCTCCATAAAAAAGCGATTTTTTATATCATTGTGTTTTCATATATATTTAAAAATAGTTTTAATAGGTTTTTTGATGAGTTGTTTTATTATTTTTGAAATAGTAATTGATCATTATATTAAATGGTTGATCCTGGTACCACATATATAAAGGGTTGAGCAACATTATAGCTCTTTAGAAATGGGTGATCCCGTTATAGATAATATGAATGGTTGAGCCCCATTCTAGCTCACAGGAATACCTAATATAGCTTATATGAAGTGTCATCCCCATTATAGATCTCTAATACATTGGGTAATGATAATTTTGGAAGTTCTCCATAGGATTATTTGAATTAAATGGGTTTCAAGAAGGTTTATATATATATGCTTCTCTAAGTCCCTAAATGAGGTTTAATTTCATCCTACAGGTATTAATGATATTACTAGAGAAAAATTTGTGTTTTTTATTCATGTGAAAATGTTTCATTTCATATTCTCAAAGGTCATTGAATATAAAGGTAAATGTTATTTTCTTTTTAATGTTTTTAGTGAAATAAAAATTTCTATTCTTTTTATATCCCTTAGTGAGAATTTGTTCTCATCCAAAGTTTTTAAAATGTTTTCACAAGGATTAAGGATGAGAAATGGAAATAAAGGAGTCATGTTGTAATTTTTTGATATTTTCCATAAAAATAATTCATGAGTTATTTTAAAAGTTTTATATTATTAGAAAAAAATGGATGTTGTTCAAAAGTGTCCACTTTTTATTTTATGGTTTTTATGTATGAGTTGTGTCCTAATTGTTTAAAATTATAATATTTAAAAAATGATCAATGTAAATGAATGTTATTTCTTGAGTAAAAATCATGATTATTTAATTTTTAAGGTCAGGTACTTAAATTTGGTATCAATGAAATGTTTTCAATAACTTTAGAGGCTATGATAATGTTAATATAATTCCCATTAAAGATTTTACTTTATAGTTATGTTGAAATGATGTAGCATTTTAAGATTACCAAGTTTCTTCATCTGAACAATATCTTTTTAGAATGGTTTTACTAAGAGGAAGTAGGATATCTATAATGGGAAGGAACTTAGAGGAAAATATCCATCCAAAATAGCACCCCAAGATGGTTTGAATTGTAACTTACCAACTTTTTGTAGTGATGGATCATTTGACACAATCTATAAATGCCGGTGGTATTCATGCTAAGAGGAACCTAATAAATCATAAATTAACATGTATTTTGTGGAGCCCATCATGAATAAATATCCCCCATCATTCAATGGATCATCTGACCTAGTGGTATCTTAAGGATTGATTAATGCTGTAGAGAATATATTTGAATCCATGAGATGTTCAAAACATAAAATTGTACCCATTTCTATTTATCATTTATAAGGTGAAGATGATTGATGGTGGTATTTGGTTAATAATACTAGAGAGAAATAGTATCTTGATTCCATAGAATGTGAAACATTTATGAATCAGTTCCTTGTGACATATTTCTATACGGTTATTCGGGACATGGACAGTAAAATTAATATATTTTACTCAAGATTGAAACTAAGTCTATGAAGAGATTTATCCTCTAATGAATTTAAAAGTTATGAAAAAGTGGTTCATTATCCATAGAATAATGAAATAGTGTTTACTAATACATACATTCTATGATATGAAAAGAGTAATAAATGTTCAAGGTGTTAGGAAATAGAGAATAAACCAACTAATAATTTTGGAGGTAAGATTAAAACTTATTCCATGTATGGTAAAATACATTCTAGTGAATGTATACGAGGATCATTAAAGTGTTACCGATGTGGTATATTTGGCCACAAGGTTCATGAATACAAGAAAAATATCCCTAAAACCCCAATAATGAGATAAAAATGACCAGAATGTAGTAAGATTCATTATCTAAAATGAATTGGGACATCATGCTAATGTGTTTTTAAAGAAACATACTCTGGACATAAATCTTCATGATCAGAAGTAAAAAAGGGATGAAAAATCATTTTCTACTTCTATAATTGATGTTGGGACATCTAGTGAAGTGATCGATGGTCCATATATTTATATATTTTTGGAAGTATGATCATAATCCAAATGTATTTGGAACCCCTATTCTATTGTTTTAAATAATAGTAATACTTTGGGTGCCATTTATTTAGTTTTTATAGATGTTGGAGGTATATGTTGAAATGTAATTTGAGGAAAAATACATATACTAGTGTGGATGTAAGTTTAATGGTATTAGTGACCATTAGGGTTAGATATCTATGGAATGATTAGTTTTTAACTTTAGGTATTACTATTTAACTATGGAGATTAATGCATTAACTCACCTCATGAATGTTTGAATTACTTTGTTATGTGCTAACCATGTTGGTTTCTATTAATATCTAAAGATGGGAGGAATATAATGTTATCCATTTAAGGGTTATTTGATCTATTAGAAAATTTTTCTAGTGCTTCTGTAATGAAATGTAATTTTGGATACTCATTATTTAGAGAAAGCGATTAGTATGTGGTGGAAGTTGATTAAGGGATGAATCTCTACTCATCATGTAAGTATATTTCCTTAAGATTTCATTATAGACAGTGAAGGAATACATAAAATCTACTAATATAATATTCAAATAAAATTTTATATTATTACCATATTTTCTTATGATATCAAGGACCATCTCCACACCAATTTGGCTTGTGGTTCTGTAGTCATTAATTTTCTCATGACCGTGTTTTCTATCACTATCTTTTAGTCCCTGGGAATTAGATTTTCTTTCAAAATAAATATTTTAATTTCCCACAAATGTTATATCTATTTTGAATCATAGTTATGAGTAAATTATAGTGACTGGTTTGTTTCCCACTTTCCCATTGGATGTTTTGTTAACCCTTTCCATGATGTGGGTTTTGATAAAGGAATTCTAGAAATGTTAATAATTTTATAACCAAGAAAACTTTTCAGGGGGGGGGGGAATTAATTTTAAGTGGGGTAAGATGTAACTTATTGATATTTTATGAAATATATTATTTCATATTAATTTAAATTATTTAATAAATAATGTTCTATAATATACACAATTTAGCTTTCATCATATACAATGCCAGTTTTATCTTGCATTGCATGCAATAATGACATCATATGATGACTTATGTAACACATAAGACCGAGTCTTAGTGGACTACCATATACTATTAACATTAGTATTATACTCATAACCTATCTATAGGAATGAATAAAATGCACGAGACTAAATAAATTAGGAAATTATAGTTTATACATGTTTATAGGATGAATTTATGGTTACTGGTTAATTATAAATGAAAATAATGACTAATTGAATTTGAAGGATGTGACATCCTAGGTAATGATAGAATAAGTAATTTTTTATATTTAATAATATTTATGGATTAGATAGTAATCCTTCCTTATAATTGAATCTATGTCTGATAGGATACCTGAAATACAACAATGATTCTCTCTGAAATCATATATTGCAGGAATAACAGAGTTATAGTGAAAAATAATATATTTTTGATATTATTATTTTAAGTGGTAGTTATCACATAAAAATTTTATCAGTGAGAATGAATAGGACTAACTATATTATATTAAAACATTTTTATTAATTGTTTTTACCTTCATCTAATAAATTTTATAGGCATAAAATAATAATTAATCCAATTTTATGTTTAAAAAGCTCCATATTTTTAAAATTTATGTTTACATCCTTTTAATAGAGAACCCACCCTAAGTATAGTTTTTGAAAAATTTATAATTTTGATATGAAAAAATAAAAGTATTTTTTGAAATATAAATTTCAAAGTTTACCTTTGGTTATTTTTTGTTATTTTTCTAAGATCATTCATATTTTGATGAATAGTGAATAATACTGAATTTTAGTTCAAAACTTCTATTTTTTCCAAATTATTTTTATAGTTAAATAAAGTTTTTTATTGGTTTTAAATTATAATTAGAAAATTTTTATATAATTTTTACTACTTTATTTAATTGGATAAATTTTCACATTGAATTTAGATATAAAAATATATCAAACATTTTTACATTTTTACATTAAAACTCGCTTTGTTGTCCTACCTATGTAATAAAATTTAAATTAATTTATGCCACTTATATGGTTTTAATTTGGAAAATGGATTAAATATTTAGTATCATAATAATTTATAATTTATAATAATGTAATATTAGTTTTTGGTCAACAATATCAATGAGTCTATTTAAATTTAATTACAATGATTAAGAGGAAAATTAACATAACAAGAGACTAAACCTTATTCTTAAGAGAAAAAACAACCTGAAAACTACTCCAAAATCCATTGGACGGTCATATTTAGATAATATCCTCCCTTTTATCAATTCTTTACCATTATTGGAGCTACATTACATGAGAACAACATGGGTATAATTTCTTTTTCAAAAAATTTCAAGAGTGTCACTCCCCCGCCACTATAAAAAGGAACTCACTCTTATCATTTATTAACACCTATAAAGAACCCTTTTATCATCTAAAACCTACCCGAATAATTTTTCAACATCCATAATCTAACCCTATATGACTTACCATTTTAATAAATCCATCCAAGATGTCCTTTTGTACAAACCAAATAGGAGTCACCCGAATAAGTGGCAACTTTCATCAACAAGCATTTTTTACTTCGTTTCCTTCTCCACTCCCTTAATTTTTTATTGTTAAATTAATATATAATAACATAAGTATCATAAATATAATTATATTTTTTATTTCAGGGGTTATATATAAACATATACATTCTTCTATCGAATGGGTAATGAAATTATCATTTGTGTACAGCGAACTACCGCCACACGTAGCGATGTCATTCATTTTTCCTTTAGCACCTCTCATGGTTAGGAATTATGATGGAATATTTTTATAACATATATATATATAAATATATATATGAAATTTATTATGTATTAATACTTATATAATTGATATATACACTAACTTTCAAGATTTTTATTTTTTGTAAATACGATAACGTCTTTTGTGGATGTGTGGACTACCTCCACATTAAGGCCATGTGATACGTTCACACACTACATGGAATGTATTATGGATGAGTTTAATTATAATTATGTAACATAAATAAAATTAATATGATATTAATTAAAAAATTAAAGTTATTTTAATTCAATATATCATTTGCCTTAACACATTATCACACACTAAAAACTGACAACGTCATTCATGGATGTGTGGACTACTGCCTCCTTGACGTGATGTGATTCTTATTATATCACAATAAATATATATATAAGTATATATAATTAAATAAAATGGTATTTATTATTAATTATCATTATTTAAAGAAAAATGTTATATATATCTTTTTCATAATGATCATTTAAAAAGGGAACGCCACTCATGCGTACGTACGACCTACCATCTCCATGATAGTAATGATGGTTCATTTTTCATAATAGAATTTCATGATTGGTTTTAAAGGTATAATTGATTTATAAATATGATAATTATTTCCTGAGTACTATTATGTAGATTTTTATAAAATTACTCCTTTTACCATAGTTAACCTACCAAACTTTGTTTTGACACGTAAACTGAATATGGTCCAAACAACCAGCGTAAACTTAATTGTTTAAGTTATTGATTAAAAAATTGTAATAAGTGAAAAAATGTAATGATAAATCTGAAAAAGGATCTGAATCAAGTAAATAATTAACATTAGTTTATTATTAAAAAATATAAATACACATAAGTCAGACTCAAGGTAATGTATTTCGTCTCAATCTCCTTCCATTGAGGTATTTCTTGATGTTATACACCTTTATTATTTTATAATATGTATATACATCCCATTTTAAATTATATATCAATATTTTACTTATTATAATATTATTAATGGTTTTTTTATTTTTATTCTTTCATTGTGATTATGATTTAAATGTTCAAAGTGGTATAGGATGCTTGTAATGCTTAAATATTTAATCCTTTCCTTTCAATATTTTTGAAATTATTTTACACATTTATTTATATGGATATAAAACAGCTATAAATGAAAATTTCATTAAAATTTTATTTTATTAAAATGTTTCAAAAAGTATTTTTTACATGTGTTATACTATGTTTTTTCAAAAATGAAAAAAGGAATATTCTATTCTTAATATAAACGGAGACAATTACTTTTCTGCCATCATGGCCATTATTTTATTTTTTGGACTCATTTACAAGATTTAATGTTTTCTTAAATGAAAATTACTATCTCATTTTACTTGGTTATTTTGGTATTGATTTTTTTTAAATATAATGGTTTTTGGGCATTAAAAATGGGTTCCTAAATAAAGCGGGTATTTTTATCTCAACGGGTTTTCATATTTATTTAAAAAGAGTATTTTACATGTTCCGTGATTAGAGTTTTTTACTCTTGATATGGTACACGATAATTATATGATATGGGTGAGCCTAAAATAGCTTATATGAAGGTTTGATCCCCATTATAGATTATTGGTGAGCCCGATAGAATTTATACGAAGGGTTGATCCCCATTATAGCTCTTGAGAAATGGGTAAGTCCGATATAGCTTATACGATGGGTTGAGCCTCATTAAAGATAAAAGGTGAGCATGATATATATTATATAATGGTTTATACCCATTATATATTTATAAATAATTGGATAATGATAATTTTGGATGTTTTCCATTAGGTTATTCCAATTAAATGGGGTTTTTAAGGGTTTATATATATGATTCTCTAAGTCACCAAAATAGGTCTAACTTCTTGTTATGTGTCTTAATGATATTCCATGATACAAATTTGTATATTTTATTCATGTGAAAAAAATATTTAATATTATCTATGATCATTGAAGATAAAGGTAAATTTTATATGAGTTTTCATGTTGTTATCGAACTAATAATTTTCTTTCTTCTTATATCCCTTATTGGGAATTTGTGCGTATATAGTGTTTTAAAAAAAATTCACCCAGATTAAGGATGGGTAAGGGAAATGATAAGGTCAATATAGATGTCTGGGATATTTTACAAGAAAATAATTCTGGATTTATTTTAAAAAATTAGATTGTGGAAAAAATGGATACTGTTTGAAAGTGTCAACTTAGTATTTTATAGTTTTGTTATGTATGAGTTATGGCCTAATTATCTAAAAATTTAAACATGAAATGATAATAAATAGAAAATAATGTAATTTCATGAATAAAACTGAATATTATGTAATGTTTATGTATGCTTCCTTGTATTATATATCCCAAGAATGAAACTTTCCAAATCCAAAATCCACACTTAGTAAATTTTGTAAAAATATTATCCTTACATAGGGTTATCAAAAAAATCCTAATGTGATCATCATGATCTTTTTTATTATTTTAATAATTGAAAATATAATATATATATATATATATAGAAAATAAAAAATTGATCAAGATAATATCTAAAATCTCAATTCATTAAATCCTTGAAGATGGAGAGGGAATTAGTAAGACCAAATTGAATCACTATAAATTTATAGTTTACATACCTTGAATTAAATGTTTTCTTATGTATATATTCTTTCAGAACCCAAAATTTAGGATATATAGAATTAAGATGAATCTTTGAACAATATTGAGCTTCAATCAGTTGATCAAACAAGTCATCAATATGGGGTAGAGGATAATTTTTTCCTGATAGTGATCTTTTTATGTTATCAATAATAAATATAGAGTCAAATTAATCCATCTTTCTTATTAATATATAGAATAGGTTCACCCCAAGGTGATGCATTGGGATTAAATTATCCATTTTAAAGGTTCTCCTTGAGTTTCTTATTCAATTCATACAACTCAATCAATGACATTTTATATGGAGTCTTGGAAATAGGTATAGCATCGGGTATGAGTTTTGTTGAAAAAATATTTCCATTATTCTATGATAGACCAGTAAATATTTCCCAATATACATTAATAAAATCGTAAGAAATAGAATTATCTTCAATTATTAGATTCCCCCCAACCATCTAAGATAGATACCCATTTTTAATTGCATTCATGACCCATAGAGTGAATTTAATTTCTATAAGAAGATCATTATTTTCATTAATATGATAGGAGATAATATATTGGGTTTGAATATAAAACATAACTTCCCTTCCTTATCAACTGATGTGGTATTTAGATAATTAAATCCAATCTATGACCAAAATAACATTGAATTCAACTAGAGGATAAATGATAATTTTTTCAGGAAATACATTCCCATAGAATTCAAACAGAGAATAACTATAGACTTGGGATGTAATAATTATACCATTAAGGGTTTTTACTGCTAAATAAAAATATACTTTTTGAGGTGGTATGGTCATACACTTATAAAATTCTTTATATACAAAATAGTTAGTTGATATAAATCAAAAAAGACATTATAATTAATCGATTAGAGGGTAAGTGTATCTTTCACTATGTTGTTATTGGACACCTCATTAGAAATGTTGATCACATGAAAATTACGATTACCTTTGGGATTAAGAGGTTGTTTAAATCAATCATCATTATAATCCTTATAATTTGGTCTTTGGTTAGAATAATTCCCATATTTATTTCATTTAAAACAATAGAGTGTGAGTGGTACATTTTTTGGATATTTTTATCTATTCACATCATTTATAGGATGCCTAAATCGTGACACCTTCTTCTATAAAAACCTAGGTCATATATGATCATTACCAAAATATTAGGATTTTATCCTATACATAGAATTATCCTAGGTGTCTTAATGAAGATCTCTAATCCTATTTTCCAAAGGAAAGTTAATCATTTCATTGACACAAACTATAGTGACCCATACTTTTCATTCAAAGATATTACATATAAATATATTAATGTTCTTTATATAAAATAATTTTCCATGCCAAAATTGTTTAGGTCTACTATATTTGGAAACATGGAAATATAAATAATATGTTCATAAAATATCAACATCATCTCCTACTCGTTTCTCCAAAACTAGAACCCTTCTTAGACATTTCACACTTACTACCATTCTTCATTACCTAAGGAAAGTAACCATAAGAAAAAGGTGAAATCATATGCTCAATTGAGGAAGAAAATGAAGATATTAATGATAAAAATAATCATAACATAAGAATAAGGGTATAATAACAAGATCTTAACAATTAGAGACTATAAATATTGGTAGTTCATAAGACATTAATAATAAGAGAATAAAAGAACACGATCCCTAAGAGCTTGATATGGGTATAAGACATGGAATTTTGGAATGAAAATAATCATAGATAATTATTTCCTTAGTAGATAAGGATATTTTGAAAGACTATCATATTGGAATGGGTTTACAACCCAAACCATCATAGTAGTCAAGGTTCACTCCAAATATTATCATAGTGGACAAATTCTAATACTTAATTAGGTTCACATTCCATTCTAGTCATGTTTATATCATGATATATCAATATTTACCCAATTTATTGAATGGATATATAGTACCCACCCATTAAATTATTAAAATACTACATATTTTGGCCATAATATTATTTAACATTCATCATACTAGAACCCATTAAAAGAAATTGGTTTCATAAACATTTCACCATTGTATAACCTATGGAAAATGAACTATTTTCAAAAATATAATTCCATAATAAACATAAAACATAAATATAAATAATAATAATAGTATCCTTCGATCATATACCCAATAAATAATAATTGAAATCAAGGTTTTTTGTATTTGATGAATATAAATATCATTAAAAGGACATTAAAACATTCTTGAGGAATATAACCATCCTATTATGAAATAGCTTATTAAAAAATCTCCTATAATTTAAACGATAAACTTTTATGTGAAAATATCCTTGTAAACATATAAATTAATATTAATAGAAAATATTATTCATTTCTTTGGTAAAATCCATTCATTACATATAAGTTTAAAATCATTCCTTTAATACTTTTGTGATAAAATTCACAAAATAACACCTTTGTAAAATGAAAAAAGAATATTCTTTTCAAAAAAAAATTTAAAAATTAAATAATGGGTAAAAATGAATTAAAAAAATAAAAAATTTTTATTAAAAACCATATTTAGAAAAAAAAATTAAACCATGGATATAGAAGATAAATTTTTTTCAACCGAATAGAGAATTGAAATCAATTTTCCTTAAAAATATATTTTCAGTTTTTTGAGTATATAAGATGAAAAAATGAATGTAAATCATGTATTTTCAATAAATAAAAATATGAGGATAAAATTAAAGATTATATTTGTAGTGATATAATAAAATATCAGCATTAGAACTTAATCATAAACTATCCTGATAAATAAAGCGATTGTAACATCAAACCATTACGTCAAATTCCCCTTGCTTTAAAAGAACTCTAAAATCCTTTATAATAAATTTAAATTTATTATTTATTTTATTATGTATTTGTTTCATACATGTAATATCATATATTAATCCTTTATAACATTTCATCACCCCCCTTTTTAAATAATTACTTATTAAAATGGTCACTTCTCGGTGTTAAATGTTTCATTTATCATGAGTATTTCTGTTCAGTAGTTCCGGTCCTTATACATTAATTTTATTTTCATAATATAGATAATATTAAATATGAAATAAATATCATATATGTACATTATATACATATTTATATCCATTCATAAAATTTAGAGATAGAAAAATTAAATACGCCAATCATGGAGTCGGTAGGCTGTACATACACATAAACGTAGTTTTCACTTTTCAATGGATAAAATGATAGAGATATAAATATTAAATTAGCTTTAAAAGATAATTATTATATCATATATCTTTATCTAATTCATCCTCATTACCATCCAAGTAAAATATTAATAAAAAATTAATCACATCACATTGTGGTTGTGGTAAACCACACGTAAGCAAGAACAACGTTATCCTCCCACAAAGGACTAAATGGTAAGATGTTAGACAAGATATTATCATTACATAAGTATAATTTTTCAAAAATATAATAAATAAATATTAATCCTATAATAATTCCCATTCATAAAATATGGTGATTAAAAATGAATCGTATCGCTACATGGAGATGATAAGTTGTATGTACGCAAAAGCGATCCTTCCAAATATCATTCATTGGGAAAGAGGGTGTATAATGGTATTTTTATAATAATTGTGAAATTTAATAATATTTAATATAATTAAGTTAATATTTTCTTATAAATTCCATATATTTATACATGGTAAAGAAGAGTAGAAAAAAAAGTGATCTGTGAAGTTGATTACCACTTATTTGAAATGATTTCTTTATATCTCCTCCAAAGGAATCTAGGGTTGGTATTTTTGAAATAATATCACATTTAAAATTTAGATTGAGAACTAGGAAGTGAAACTTATAAATTTTGGTTGACCTAAAATACTCTGAGTGGTGAAAATAATTGATGAAGGCGGTTCCCTTTTATAATTTAATTGAGGGGTACCATTGGAATTTCTCAAAATATTAAATTATAATAAATTAATTCTCATAAAAAATGCCTAAAAATATAATGTAATTTTAATAAAAGGTATAACAAGTTTGTAATCCCATAAACCTATATAATTTATCGTTGTTTTTGTGTCATTTTAAACCTTATCATTATAATTAACCCTTGGTTAACAAATGTTAATTTTAACTATTATAACATCTGTTTCAATATTAAAGTGTTGAGATTTTTACTTATAAAGTGAAAATTGTACGATAAATGGAAATGTTATGAAATTTATTACCATATGAAATCAAACTTTTCATATTTAATTATTTCTATGATTTTTTAAAAAAATTAATAAAATATTATTTTGATAAAATATCATTATTGTTCATTTTGATACCATTCATTTAATTTTACATAAAATACATTAATACAAAGTTATTATTTGAATATAATTTACAGAACAACATAATTATGTTGTATTCCATGATAAAATTTATGGAACACTATACTAGAAATGTTCAAGATCTGAGCTAGTTCGGTCTAAAAATTTATTATGGAAAATATAATTTCAGAAATAGAAACACAAATAATGTGGCACATAGAATACCACCCAACATGAAAATTTCCAAAAATAGGACAAGAAATATGCATGAAGTACCCCAATAATTCATGGAATAATCCTATAAGAAATTGGGCCATAGCATCACTATGTTGTCTACCATTGAAAGTCCATTTTTGACAAGAGGATCTCACCCAACCAATGTCGGCCAGCCCGTTAAACATCCAGCATAGGTTTGTTGATAGCTATCATTTCTTAGTCATCCTAACACATGTTTTAGTCATATCTCTCAAGGTTTTATTAAGATCCAATTTTTGAATGGGTAATTGTTTCCAAGTAAACATGGATTTTTTATTTTCCGGCTGGTCCAACATACATTCTATGCTTTGAAACATAATTTTGATATGTTGAACATTATGAGGAGTTTTATAGATGGGATTTCATGCCTGATGAGTTATTTTGAGCACAGGTGAGTTTCAAGAGTGTCAGACCCCTAAAATGCATTTCTTAAAATGTATAGGTATAGGTCCACAATTTGATAAAATTTTGTAGCACGTAATGCGATCCCATGAAACAAATTTTTGTACTATATAATTCTTATAAAAACCATGCATGTTGGGTATAATGATCATGTGAAAAGTATTTTGTATTTAAAATAGGGTGTGCATTGTTGTGCATGGTTTGAAAAACCCTATACCTATCATTGTGAGGGGTGACCCCTTGGATAGTGGCCTCCACCCAATCTAGGAATTGTTTAACAAACCATGAACCTAAGTATGAAAGGTAGGGTACTTTGGATAGTAGCACCACATGGTTGGCATAGGGTTAGCCAAACTGTGTGGCCAAACCATGTGGGTAATTCAAAGGGGTGAAATTAATATTATACCCCTACAACCTATTTATTTATTATCACCATTTTCTCCTCTCATCTATACGCCTCCCTCTATCTATAGATCTATCCCTCTCCCTCTCCTAGTTTTCCATAGAACTTCTTCTTGGAAGCTCTAATTCGAGCTTCATCTATATTTTTGGATGCGTAGTTGCATTTCATTGAATCTTATTACATTTTTTTTTAATTTTTTCTCACCATATAAAATGATAAATCTGTATGATTTATTTTTCCATGTTTTTAGGGTCTTCTATAGAATCATGGTTTCTCTCATTACATCTTGAATTAAATGGTGATATTCTCTGAGAGAGTTCCTATGAGTCTTAGGTAGGTGGTTCCTTGATTTCTCTTTAAATATACATGTGATATGTGGTGTGTTATTTAATACGAATATGTGGGTCCTCCGAGTGAGACCTGTGACAAATTAATGCTTGTATTTAAATTTTTTAATGAATGTTATGAGATGTTGATGTGGATTATTTAACCTATTTAATTATTCTATGATGAGTATGGGTATTTTGGTTGGTTGGGATGGTTATGAAATTTATTTAAATTATCAAATTAATTAAATTACATATGACTGTATGAGTTCTATGTAATCATGGTGGGAATGGACCAGGGTATTGAGGTGATTCTGATCACTGGGACTAAAGTTGATAATCGTTTTCAGGCTGATAGAATAGAAATAAATATATGGGATTCTTTTGAAAATCAATATTTAGGTGATGTGATCGTCTGGTTGAGGTGGATAGGGATTACCATATCATGGATGGGCGATGTGATTTTAATGGGTAAATGAGGTTTCCATATGGTATTTCTTATAAAATGGATGGTGATTTCTACTCACTATTGTTGGTTGATGTTGTCATTCATGTCATTTTTACATAAATAAGACCCATTTGAGGTGGTTTTGACCACTCGTTCTAGGTAGAGGCATCCATAGTTATAGTGGATTAAGGGATGTTGTTGATTTTTAGTTAGATAAGAGTTTTTTACCATAGTAATCCACGAGCTATGGTGATTGAGGCCATTAGTTAGGGTTTGAGGATCACCATACATATTTGAGGTCAATGGGTCAGGAGTATTATAGGATGGATATCACCATTCCATTGGATGTTGGGATATTAATCCAATTGAGAGTTTTTATATATGATAGGATGTATATCATCATACCAATAGATTTATGGTTGTTGAGTTTATGGTGATTTATTATTCATTGGAGGATAGATATCATTGTGCCATGGGATTTCGGGATATTGAGCCAATGAGGATTGAATGAATGGAATCCTCAGGGACTTTTGACATATTTTTTATCATGTTATTGGGACATTGGTCATACTCAATGAAATCATACATGTGGATTTGGTTGGAATGAGGTGTTATGTGACATTCAAATAGATGAGATATTGAGGTTCTTCGGATATGACTAACCGTGAATATAACATTCAACTTTAGCATTGGCCAAAGAAGGTAAAATATTTCTCATAGCTATTGTAAATGAGTAAAAAAGGTAAAATGTTTATTATTATGTGATTCAATGCTATTTTTTACATATGAGTTCATTGTATAATTGTGGTTGTAATATAAGAATATATCTGTGTTGGAACACGTAGTTCAAAATCAGACCCGACATAGGCCCCTTGGGACGTGTATAGACTTTATGGTTTTGAGATCAGGTTAGGGATCAGGTTCACTCTCAAAACCATAGTGATCAAGGATACACATGTTGAATGGATGGATTACATATGTACTATGGTGGTTCTTTACAACGAGGTGAACTTATTTTTGGTTTTTTGAGTATACTCTTATATGATCATCCAAGCGATTTTTTTTCATGTCTATATGACTGTTATGACATGTAATATTATATACAAATGGTATAATGTCATAGATTCGTTTTTACTATTATTATTTATTATTTCTTCCACTGGGATTGGCATTTCAAAATCTATAGTTATTTGTTATTATATGACTATTATTATTATCATCAGTAGAGGTTATAATCTCCCAAATATCACATAATCATACCTTCACTACTAATCAACAGCCTTTGAAGTATGTGGAGGCATGATTAAGGACTATTTTTTCACTGGTATAGTGAAAAAGTTATGTGGATCCTGGGTTGAGGTGCTAAAAATTTTATATGAGGTTTTTCTTTTCATTTTTAGTCATACTATTTGGGATTTTGTAGATCACAGACAATAATCGAGTTGGAATTGGGTAAAGATCTCTTGTTTGGGTTCATGCATCCCCTTACATGGAGGATATACCAATGTAATAGGGGTTATAAATTGATGTTTTTTTATATTATAGCTTATTGATTTCAACCTAAAGTAGAGTATTTGGGTGTTATGTTATTAGATTATGATATTTTGACACTTGGATTGGTATGAAAAGGGAGGATTATTATGGATCACGGTAGGAACTTAGGCTCATATGATGTGTGTTTATGATTGTAAATTTCATTAGGAAACTGTAATGTGCTAATAGAGGTTAGTATATTTAAAGTGTCAAAAAAATCTAGATAGTGTTTTAATGTATAGACTTTTTGTGGAATTATACTCTTCCATACCATGCATGTGGTTCTGGAAGATATTGGTATGTGATGATATGCATATATAGTATTTATGGGCCGAAATATGATATGGGTAGGAATGAATAATTAAAGGATTGATCTGTTTAAAATTTCAACAAAAAGATAAACAAAATTTTCCTATATAGCCCTTAGGTACCATTTTACTCTCCACCCCATATTGATGATGTCAAATATGCATGATATGTGATTACTGACTTTATTATGGCTAGGAAGGAGGCCATGTACCCAAATGATATGTAATTTATAACTCTGTTATGGGTGGGAAAGGGTCCATGAGGCTGGATGATATGATATTTCTAACTCTATTATGGGTGGTAAAGGGGTCATGAGGCTGGATGATATGTGATACCTAACTATGATATGGATAGGTAAGGTGTTACAAGGCCTTATGATATGTGACATGGGTGCGGTAGGGAGGTGTAAGGGAGTTGAGAAACACTACCTATTATGAATTTACTATATAATATATATATATATATATATACATTTTATGGAAATTTTGACCATGGTGTTTGGTATTCGGTGTGATGTCACCTATACAGATTCTAGTGGATCATCAGGATGGTGGTGATGTGGTGCCGCTAGAGAATACATGGGATATAGGGACCCATCTTTTCTTACATTACATTTAAAACATTTTAATGATAAACAACATAAAAAAATTACACAACGAGGTTCCAACGGTTTAGTGTCTTGTGTAAACTAGGACCATACATAACTTCTACAACATAAAACATAAAAATTTATTTAATTTCTTCTTCTCTAGCTTCTAATTGGCCCTTGAGGTCTCCTTTGTACATGTTATCACATGAAAATATAAATAAAAAATGGGTGACCTAAAATCCTAATAATAGGATAATAACATGAGGAAATAAATAATGGGGTGATTATAATGATTACTATCCTAACGTAGGCATAACATCATAAAAATGATAGGAAACATTAATAAAAGACCAAGAATGAGGTATTGCATAAAAATGAAAAATCATGTCTTAGTTGTCAACTACCACACATAGTTGTGAAAATATCTAGTATCATTCTCACTCATATTTCACTTTACTCATGAGGTTATTCATATTATCCAATGCATGGGAGAACTATAAAATTCAGGTCACACCCGTCACATCATAACATTTTCATTCTGTTATATAATTTCAGTCGCACCTGTCACGTCATAACATTTACATTATCATGCATACCACATATAACATATATCAATCTTGATAATAAAACAAACCATGGAAAGGAATGGATTTAACTTTATAAATAATACATTCATAAACTTTGGTTTCCCAAATAAAGAGGTGATGACATACTTGATACAAGAACCCCCAACCTTGAGTGATAAGTAAAAGGTGTGTTTTTTAAGAAGATTTATTTTTGAAAATGATGTGTTTAACATAAAATCCATTAGAGAAAATTTATACCCCAAAAATGAATGAAAATTTATTTTATATACATAACAATACATAAAATGGAGTGATAGAGGGAAAACTAGAAGAAAGAAAGTTTCTTTCAAGAATTCCCCTATCATTTTGTCCGAATACATTCTTCACTTTAATGTATGCTATAATAACATTATATTAATTAATTAACACTTAAAGAACCTTTTATTCATGTATTTCATTCATTATGATTTTATTATGTTATTTTATCATCATTTTTATGATTTTTAGAATTTAAATTCATTGTTCAGGAGTGTCCTTTTTCTTAGTTTTCATGAACGATTCACTTGTACACATGAATAGAAGTTCATATAGAACATGAATAAACATCCAGAATTGATATTACATGTTATTAATGATATTAAATGAGTTTAAATGATCATGTAATGAATTTTTTTATACACCATGATAATGAACCATTAGATAAAATTTAATGATGATCATTCTAGGTTAATTTGTGCGGTTATTGGATCAAAATGAACATGTTTTGTTTTATCATTTAGTGTTATCTATAAAATTGGTTTACAGAACATAAAAGAGTTTATAGAATAAATATTAAAATATTTTTTCTACCATTAAATGGTTTTATATACATCTTTGAAGGTGTTAAAGAAAAATGAAAGTGCATCTCCCATAATGTAAGTAAATTAACACATCACATGCAACAATTTCATTTTTTATAAAAAAAAGAGAGGGAAGGGGGTTTAATGAATAATATTCTATTAACATGATATAATTATAGTATATCAATAATACTAGAGTTATCATGAAACTTTTATAATAGAAGTTGAGGATAAGAGAAGAAAAAATGGAAATTTTAAAGGAAATTGAAAGAAAATAGAGAGAGGAATTACCTCTTGAATTATCCTCCTGAGATCCTCCTTAAGGAAACTAGGCTTGGCCTTTTGATGAGAACAAGAGCTCCTATATGTGGGGGAGTGGATATATATGAGCTTTAGGTATAATTTTTATAAGTCTTTAAGCTTGATATGTGTGAGGAAATGAGGTTATTATGGTTGGTATTTATAGTGGTGGGGAGAGGGGTATTATCAATATTATGATCATTAATTTATTATTTCTCCACAATAAAAAAATAGTCATGATTCTTGTGAATAAATACAGTAATTAGTTCATGTTAGTTTAAACCAATGTCCATTTATATCATCCATCACCCAAGCAAGATGTAGAAATTCATTTATATAGCGTATTTTTTAAATTATCGAATTTCCCTATACACCAAAAATTAAAGTATTTCTAAAAATAAAAAAATTCTCCCAAACTATTTTTCAACATGTAGAATCCAAAAATGAATTACATTATATGAATATAAATTTCTAAATAGGATTAATTTAATTTTTTATTAAAAAAATTATTTGAAAAATATAAATTTTAAAATTAAAACTACTTTTCTAACACTTTAAAAAATTAATTTATGTCTCCTAAAATTATCATATAATCATAAGACATCTAAATACTATCTTATGAATATAGTTTATGAAAATAAATTTTCTTTTAAATTATTAAATTAATCATTACATATTCTTGATATACAAAAACACTAACACTATAATATAATTATATCATATTGTCACTTATATGATGGATATATTTTATTTATACTATCATTGGTATAGTTCCAATTTACATGGAAAATTTACTGTTCATAAGGGTCATGTTACGATTCATAAGGGTGGAATTACAAGTCATAAGGGTATATTACTATTCAACAAAAATTATGTTTGTCTTATCGGACTCCTAATATCTTACTGATCGCAACTGTGTATGTCAGATTTTTGAAATTCAAAACAAAAAAGTTGAAAAATTATGTTTAAAGGTCACATAGAATTTAGTTGTTCATTTAATCATGATGTGGAATTGTGTTTCATAATTTAATTTTATGTAATTATAATATATGACATAATTATAAGTAGGGAATTCAATTTAAAGAACTCTGGGTCATTGCATTCTTCCCCCCTTTTGAAAATTTTCCTTCAAAATTTAATTTTACATAAATAGGTGGGTGTACTTCTCCTTCATCACCTCCTCCAGTTCCCAAGTTTCTTCTTCATACAAATGGTTCATTCACAACACTTTTACTAGGTCTGTTGTCTTGTTACGTAGAAACTTATCTCTTCGATCTAGAATCATTATTGGTTGTCCCTCGTAAGAGAGATCCTCTTCTAGTTGTACCACCTCTGAGTTCAGTACATACAAGGGATCTCATATATACTTCCTCGGAAGTGATACATTAAAAAAATCATGAACATGAGCCATATTTGGTGGAAGTGAAATCAAATAGGCCACAACTCCTATGCGATCAAGAATATCAAAGGGGACAATGTTCCTTGGGCTTAGTTTCCAATTATTTCTAAACCAGATGACTCATTTCCATGGTGATATTTATAGGAATACATTATCTCCAACTTCTAACTCCATGTCCCTTCAACGGTTGTCAACATATCTCTTTTACCAACTCTTAGAGGAATTGATATGTTTTTTGAGGGCTTGAACCTTCTCGGTCATCTATTTTACTAGATCAAGTACTAGTAGATTTCTTTCTCTAACTTCATCTAAAATGTTAAAGTTCTAAATCTCTTTTAATATAGATCCTCATATAAAACCATCTGAATACTCCAGTGGAACATATTATTTTATGAGAACTCAACCAATGGGAGATGGTGATACCACCCACCCTGAATAGGCTATTAGCATGTCTTTGAGCATTGGAATAGTCCTTTCAGATTGACCATTAGTTTGGGGATGATAGGTCAGGATGAAATTCCATTAAATATTCAAGGCATGTTTAAGAATCCTCCAAAATATTAATTTGAACCTTGTATCATGATCCATGAAAATTGAGAGTGGAACCCCATTCATTCCCACCACATCCTTTTCATATATTGTTGCATGTTGTTCAAGAGGGATATCTTCCCGAATAGTGATAAAGTGAGAAGTCTTGGTGAGTCTGTCCTCCATAACCAATACTGAATTATTTCCTTTGGATGTCTTTGAGAGATCTATAAAAAATTATATAGTGAAAATCTACAATTTCCATATGGTTATAGGAAAGGATTGCATCATACCTTTGGACAACTATCACTTTTCCTTAACTTTCTGAAAAATCAAGCACCATGAGATAAACTCAACAATCTCTTTATTTATGTTGTCCCACAACAGGTTTTATCAGAGATCACATTACATCTTGTTGAAACCAGGATAGATAGAAATATTTGAGCTATGTGAATTGTATAGTTACTCCTTCTTTATCATGGGTGATGAAGTCACACAAAATCATCTTCCAAACCGAATCACACCACCATCATCTATATGGAACTCTTATAGATTCCCTACATTTACTACATTAACCTTCTTTTGTAACTCCAGATCATCCATTTGTGCCTCTTTAACCTTATCTTGGATGGATAGTTGGGAAATCATTTGATAAAGGTAGGATGTATTTTCTACAGTTATCTTTTCCAAATCCATCCTTTTCATATCCATGAAGATATGGTCTTTCTCAATCAGCAACATGGATAGAGTATCAGGTTATTTTTGGTTAAGAGCATCTGATACCTTATCTGCCTTGATAAGATGATAGTGAATAGATACATTATAGTCTTTTATTAGATCTAACCATATCCTTTGATGCGTGTTGAGATCCTTTTTTGTGAATATATTTTTAGGATCTTGTGGTCGGTATATATGTCACACTTTCCACCATATAGGTAGTGCCACCATATTTTCGTTGAAAAAAATCATAGTTGATAGCTCCAAATCAATTGTTGGGTATCTTTTCCCATAGATCATCAACCACCATGAGGAATAGGCTATCACATAATCATTTTTCATGAGTACACAACCAAAGCCATTCTTTGAATCATCACTGTATATCACAAAACATTCTCCACTTTTTGGTAAGGTGAGTACAGGTGAAGTGATAATCCTTCTCTTTATCTCCATGAATATTTCATCACATTCTTCATTCTATACATAATTTAACCCTATCCTTGTTACCTGAGTTAGCAGGCTTCAAAATTGTAAGAAATTTATCAAAAAACATCAATAATAAATGGTTAATCCATGAAAACTATGGATTTTTCTGACACTAGAAGTTATATTACTTTCCTTAGTCACATTTTTTAAGTTTTCATATAAATTCCCTCACATGTGATCACATTTCCCAAAAACATGACTATATTCATCCAAAAGTCACACTTTCTAAACGAGGCATACAGATTCTTCTTTCTCAATGTCTCTAAAAAAATTCTTATATGTTCTTAATATTCATCCTTGATCTTGGAGTATATGAGAATATCATTGAGAAACACTACAATTGTTTTTGAGGTAATGTCTAAATAATCTATTGATAAAATATATTAATTTTGTAGGGGAATTAGTAAGTCTGAAGGGAATCACCAAAAACTAATAGTTCCCAAACCTTTATGGAAAGTAGTCTTCTGAATATCTTTCTTCTTCACCTTTAGCTAATGATATCCAAAATAATGATCCACCTTTAAGTGTTACTAATCTCCTCGTAGATGATTGAACATGTCATCAATACTTGGGTGAGGATAATTTTTCATTATGCTGATCTTGTTGAGTTCTCGATAATGGATACATGGCTGCATTGATTCATCCTTCTTCTTCAAAAATAGTACTGTTCCACCACAACGTGATGCACTATGGTGTATGAACCCTTTTTCTAAATTCTCTTTTAGCTTCTTCTTTAACTCCTCCAGTTAGATATTAGCCATCTTATAGAGACACTCTGAGATAGGAGTTTTTCTGGGTATGAGTTCTATTAAGAACTACACCTCACAATCCGAGCATAGTTTGGGTACCTCTTCCAAAAATACATCATTGTATTCCCTCACAATGAGAATTTATGCTAGGTTGATACTTTTCTTTGACTCATCCATTTGAGTGAGGTAAGCCTCTTCATAGGGAATCAACACCCACGCCATTGAAGGATTTTTCAAATAAGATTCATGATATTCCTTGTATTTGTAAAGTGGAATGTGATAGTTTGGAATATGAAAATATAATTGTTTTTTCCTACAGTTGACATGTGATCTATATAATGAGAGCCAATCAATCCCCAGTATTGTTTCAAATTACACTAATAGATGTATTTTGAGATTCACTGGAAGAATCTTCCCACATATGCAATGAAGAGTAGATTACAACACTAGAGTTGCAATGATTTCATTACTAGGTGTTTTTACATATATTTATACTTCAAGGTTTGGGGCTTCAATTCAAAATCAATAGAAAACTTGATGGATATAATGGAATGAATGAATCTAAAATCAAATAATACTTTTTTTTATTATTGAGTGAATTTGAATTATACCATGTACAACATCATTTTCATGATTCAATTCATTAGTAGTGATCGAATAAGAATTCCCTTGTTCCTTTGGATTTGGTGGCTACTAATGCTAATTACCCTCAAGGACTCTAGGTTTGATGCACTGGCGGGTACAATTCACTTTCTCCCTACTATTGTATCATTGGACCATGAGTGTTGTTCTACTTTCCTCTACTACAATCTCATGACCTTTCATGTATTTTTGACATTTAAGACCATTGTTGCCATCATTCCTACACATGATGCATTTCCACATCCACCTAAGAAAATTTCCATGATGATTCTTCCAACATTTTTGACATGTGGGTGGTTGAGTTTTTTTCCACCGTTCCCATTAAATCCTCTACCATGAAACTCCATCTTTTGTTTCTTATCAACATAGACATGAGACAATTCTCCAAACTCCACCTCCACTTTTAGAGAACATTGAACAAATTCATCATAATTCACCAAGTATCTAATTACAAGATCCTTCCGAAGGTGTGGTATTAATCCACTAAATAATCTATCAATTTTGTTATCATTTTTATAACAAAACCTGAGGCATACCTTGAAATCCTTGGGAAATTTTCTTTGTAGGCCATGAAAAATTCTCCATCATTTTTATTTAGCTCTATGAATTATCTTTCCATATTAGTGTGAAGAGTTCATGGGAAATACTAGTAATGAAACATTATATTAAAGTCTTCCCACTCCATCTCTTCAATTTTGTTCCCTGTCTTGATGTTCTTAATCAAATCCATCCATTAGTCAGCCTCTCAATCAAGATGATAAATAGAACAAGTCACCTTCTCCATCTTAGAATAGTGATGTATAGAAATGATATTCTCCATTTATTTGACCCACTATTCTGCAATAAGTGGATTAAAATATCCACTAAACATCGGTGGTTGATTCTGTATAAAACACACGACAAATATGTTCTCCCTCTTAGGTAAAATAGGATGGTCCACATTATTTAGGTTATTTTTCAAAACCTGATACAACTAGGTAAGCATAGACATGAATTTTTGAACTCCACCACCCAAAATATTGGGGATCTCATTCAGGAAATCACTATATTTTCCATCACACAGGCTCTTGGCCCAATTTCTCCTAGTTCCCACCAATTTCTAGAATAGAAAATGTTAGAAAAAAACAAAAGACAATAATTAATGAATAAATAATTTATTTCATTATAAAATTAACACTAAAATCTAATATTATGGTATCCCTTTGTTTTTAAAATCTTATTGTGTACTTAAATATACTTAGTCTCACACTAAGTGTTTTTACTAGGTTTCCCTAATCCTAATTTTCAAATTAACTAAACCATGCCTCTGATACCAACTTTAGTAACCCTTTTTTCTTAAATTTATTTTACATAATTTTAATGATAAAAAACATAAAAACATTACCCATATAGGATCTGAAGGTTTAGTGTCTTGGGTAAACAAGGAACATAAATAAATTTTTCAACATAAAAAATATACTTATTTTCTTCTTCACTATATTCTTATTATCCCTATAGTTCTCTTTAGTACACGTAATCACCTGAGGATATATATAAAAAAGGGGTGAGCTAAAATCCAAATAATATGATAAGAACATGAGAAAATAAATCATTTGGTGACTATAATCATTATCATCATAACATAGGCATAGTATCATAAACATGATAGGAAACATTAATAAAAGACATGAAATCTAACAATGCATACAAATGAAACGTCATGTATTAGTGGTCTACTACCACACATAGTTTTGAAAAAACACAGCATCGTGTTCATTCATATTTCACATTAATAATTATGTTATTCACATTACCCAATTCATTGGAGATCTATATAATTCTAGGCACACCCATCTCATTGTAAGATTTTCATTGCGATATATAATTTAGGGTGCACCTATCACATCATAATACTTACATTATCATGCATTTCATATAGAAAATATATCAATCATGAAAATAAAACAATCCTTGTAAATGAATGGGTTTCGCTTCATAAATCATACATTCATACAATTTATGTTCCCAAGTGAAAGTGGGAACAACATAATTAATACAAGAACCATCGACCTTGAGTGAGAAATAAAAGTTGTGTTTTTTAGAGAAGAGTTATTTTAGAAAACACTGTGTTTGACATAAAATATAGTGGAAAACATGTATATCCCAGAAAAGGTAAGATAATGATGAATAAAAAATTTTTATGGTATAACTATATAGAGAAGGGAGTGAAAGTCAGAAAACCCGAAGAAAGAAAGTTGGGTTTGAGAATTCCCCTAACATTGTGTTCGAATGCATTCTTAAATTTAATGTCATGTATGATCGCAATATATTAATTAATTAACAATTAATTATCCTTTTATTAATTTATTTGAATAATTATGGTTTTATTTAGTTCATTTATGGTACTTTTGATGAGTTATAGAGTTTAAATTCATTGTTTGGGAGTGTTCTTTTTCATAGTTTTGATGAATGGTTCACTTGTACACATGAATAGAAGATCATGTAGAACACGAATTAACATCCAGATTTTATATTACATTTTATTAATGTCCTTAAATTAGTTTGAGTGATCTTATAATGATTTGGCTATATACCATGAGGATTAATCATTAGATAAAATTTAATGATGATTGTTTTAGGTTAATTTGGGTGGAACATGTTTTGTTTTATATTTCAGTATTATGCATAAAAGATTTACATAACATAAAAGAAGTTAAAACATACATATTAAAATATTTTTAAATCTATTTAATGGTTCTAATTATATCCTTGAAGGTGTTGAAGGATAATGGAAGTGCATCTCCCATAATGTTGGTAAATAAACACATCACATGCAACAATTTAATTTTTATAAACAAAGAGAGAGGGAGAGAGATGGATTAGTTTAATGAATAATATTCCATTAACATGACATCAGACAAATATATTGGTAATACTAGATTTATCATGAAATTTGGATAACATAAGTCGAGGATAAGAGAATAAAAAAAATAAAATTTGAAAGGAAATTGAAAGAAAAGGGGGAAAGAAATTACCTTTTGAATTCTCCTCTTGAGATCCTCCTCAAGGAACCTAGACATAGTATTATGATGACGACAAGAGCTCCTAGACACGAGGGAGGTGATCAATAAAATATTTCGGCATAATTTTTAAATGTCTTGAATATTGAGATGTGTGAAGAAATGTAGTTGTGAGGGGTGGTATTTATAGTGGAAGGGAGAGGGGTTTTCACAATATTATATTCATTAGTTTATTATTTATCCACAAGACAAGAAATAATGATAATTTTTTTGACTAAATATAGTAATTAAGCCATGTTAGTTCAAATCAATGTCCATTTACAACATCCATGAATGAAGAATGATTTATAAATTCATTTATTTAGAATATTTCGTAAATTTTCAAATTTCACTATTCACCCAAAAATTAAAGTATTTCAGAAAATTCCTGAAAATTCATCATAACCATTTCTCGACATACAGAATCCAAAAATTAACTCCATTTTTGAAAATAATTTTCAGAATTTTTGTAATTTAGTTTTTAATTAAAATCATAATTTATTTGAAAAATACAAAATTTAAAATTAAAACTGCTTTTCAAAAACTTTGAAAAAATAATTAAGGTATTGTAAAATTATCATATAATCATAAGTCATCTAAATACTAGTTTATGAATACATATTATGAAAATAAATTTTCTTTTAAATTTTTAAATTAAACATTAAATATTTATGACTTACAAAAATACAAACAGTATAATATAATTATATCATGTTGTCACTTATAAGATGGATAAATTATATTTATACAATTATTGGTAAGGTTCAGATTTACTTGTTTGATCTAAAATTCATAAGGTTCATATTACTATTCATAAGGTTAGCATTACTATTAATATGGGTAAGTTACTATTCCCTAAAAATATTTTTTCCCTATTAGGCTTTTAATATCTTAGTAATTGCAACCATGTATGTTAGATTTTAAAAATTCAAAACACAAAAATGGAAAAATTATGATTAAATATCACGTAGAATTTTTTAGTTCATTTATGAATGATGTGGCATTGAGTTTTATAATATGATTATATGTGATTATAATATATGACATGATTATAATAAGGGAATTTCATTGATAAAACTTTGGGTTGTTACATGGGATAAGGCCCCTAAGTATTGGGATGAGGCCCCTGAGAGTCTAGTTTATAATGATCCACATGTATAGGCTCTAATGCAAGCAGTGTAGCCACATTAGATGGTGGATTTTGGTCCATTGATAGAAAATCAGCCCATGGTGAACTCGGTATGATTCATACAGGGTATTGAAGAGGGGCCTTAGGGAGATAATCAATCCTTGTATTATTTGAATCATGACTTTATGTTATAGCACCTACCCTTGTTTTAGGGTGAGGGTGGACTGTAGGTAGAATAGACCTAGATCGAGTCTGTGTAGATGATTTTTGACAAGATTGGGACACCACTAGGTCAGAGGATGAAGATGTATTTATATATTCTCATAGGAATGGAAAATAACTGGTTGGGTGTGTAGGTGTAGGCTGGTAGGCATGAGGTATTGGATGGAAGGATTTTGAGGCTAGGTTATTTGACAAAGTTTTCCTAGAGACACTAAGAGTGGAATGATCCCATGATTTTAAAAACCCAATGTAGGGAGATACATATATTGTGGATCATATTGTGAGCATCCTAATCCTATCATGATTTTTACCTTCTATGGTGGGTGAAGACATCTCCTGGGTGAGATGGTTTGAGGATGGATTGAGGCATGCCATTAGGGTGTAAGTAAATATATTACAATTGATATCACTTTCAAAGTTAACAAAGCATTCTTCCATAACTGACAATAATCTGATAGTCCAGTCATATCAAAACCTGGTGAAGGTGTTGGGGTTAGCATAGTGGTGATGTTTTAGGTAGCTGGAAGTGAGTTCATGAAATGCCCCATCAAGGTATTTGGGATATAGACTTGGGAATACCATTGGGGAGTGGTTATTTGAGGGTGTGCTTCTAGTGTGGGCATCAAGTGCATGTTCTCACTCGATGTGAGTGGGCTCCAAAGGAGTGTTGGGAATGCGATCAGATGGGGAATCTAGAGAGGTTCTATAGGAAGCCTTCTTGGATATATGGGATCAAGGGACCAGTTCATACATATGGATCTGATGTTGGTTTGGGAGAAATACTAGGAGCTGGTAGTGGGTATACTACTACATGTGTAGGTTAGGGAAGACTGAGAGATACCCAGTAGGTGGGGAAGTGGACAATAGCTAGTGTATCTCTATAGGGAGGCTCGGCCTTGGTTAGTTGGGATTTGGGCTCGGTACATGTTACTAATCTAGAAATGTCAGATCAGGTTTTGGATCTAACAATGGTTAGATGTACGCCTAGATCATGGGGTTTCCTTTTTTTTTTTGTAAATGAAAACTATGGGTGCAAGAGGTTAACCTTTTTTCTTGAACGAACCAGGAACCTGTTAGTATGTGGGCATTAGATATGATGTCTGGTTTTTATGATATGTGAAGGAATAGGGACTATGATGGGCATGAATCTCTATCTCTATCTCTCTCTCTCTCTATATATATATATATAAATTTTTTGTGATGAGGTATTAAATTTGAGCATCAATTATGATGCACAACCTTGGAGAACCAGTGGGATTTGGTTTTCGATGGGGTTTTTCTGTGACACTTGTACAAATTAACATCTTATGTGATTTAGGAATTGATGGGAAAACATATATATATATAAATAATTTAGTATTTATTTTTTGAACATCAACATGATGTGGGAATTCTGAGAATCAATTTTGATACGGGACCTCATGGGTGTCTTTTGTTACATGAGAACGAGTTAGGCATCAGTTGAGAGGAAGGATGTAGGGTAATTTGACGAGATGAAAGACTCATGGATTTATTACATTAAATGGATTTGAATTGAGAACTTCAAGAGGTATTGGAATTAATATAGGTCATGTGGTGACCTTTATTTTTGGAGGATAGTCGGTGGAACCATCAGAATAATTTTTGGGATAGGAAGTGACCAGGTAGGTAATTTCTATGGTGGGGATATCCATGAGAGAAATTGACGGATTACAAAGTAATCAGGGTAGATTGGGGTGATGATAATGACATGCACATGTTTATTACCAAGTTAGTGTGATACCACATATCTCGGAGATGAGCTGATATATGTTGGAGTGACTATAACATATCAGTTTTTTAATAGTTTGTTTTTTCTAGGTAAAAACAATTTATTAATTTAGTGATTGAGAAAACATAAATTATATTCTTAAAATCCTTATTCTGGGAGTATGAATTCTCCAATGTGTTATTATTCAATTATTTTTTATGTCCTATTTAGTGTATGGGGGGTTCATTTGATTTTATGGAAGCAAGGACCAAATAATTATTTTTTTAAAGTGTGCAGGTAGAGGCATATGGTTCTATCAAACTGTGTGTCCTCAAAAGTTAAACTGTTCAAAACATTTTTTTACTAGATCATAGTTATGAAAACTGTATGAGGTGTGGTGCATAACCCTTCTAAATGGAAGCAGTTTTTAACAGAGGGTGTGCATCGACTATGAACGGTTTGATAAACCATAAAACTATCAATGAAATGGGTGACCCCATAGACAATGGTGTCCCCACCTGCTATGCACAGTTTAAAAAGTCAGGCATCTAGCCATGCGAGGTGGGGATTATTTAGATAGTAGCACCAAACAGTTTGAGAAAAATTAGAAACAACTATGGACAAACCATGTGGGTCATTTTAAGGGGGAAATTACTATTCCCCCCCTCCATCCTATTTCGTTATTCTCCCTCTTTTATCCTCCCATTTGTGAACTTCCTTCCATCTATGGATTTACCCCTATCCCTCTCATTGTTTCCCTTGGAACTCTTTTGTGTGAGCTCTGACTCGAGATTATTCTATCACACTGTAAGTGTAGCGAGAACTCCTCGAATCGACTAGATTAATTTCTTACCTCATCTCTCCATTTGGAATGCTAAATCCATGAAAGATAATTTTCCCTATTTTCAGGGGTTTTTTTTATAAAATCTCTATTTCTCTCATTACGGATCAAATTTAGGGATGGTATTCAATGAGGGAATGCATATGAGTCAAAGGCTGGTGGTTTCTAGATTTGTCTTAAAATATATGGGTGTTATGCGGTGTGTTATTAACAATGAATATGGGGGTTGTCCGAGTGATACCCTTAATAAACTAATGCTTGTCTTTAAATTGTTTAAATGGTCTTATGAGATGTCTATAGGAATTCTATAGACTATTTAATTATAATAATCAGAGTATGGGTATTTTTATTAGTTGGTAAGGTTATGCCAATTTTTTAAATTGTTAAATTAATTAAATGTTATATGGATTCATGATTTCTTTGGGAGAGTGATGGGAATGTCCTCAGGTAATGAGGTGATGTTGATCCCTGGGACTAAGATGATGTGGTTCTTCAAGATGAGTTTGTGGGATGACATACATGGGATAGAGTTAAACACTGGGATTTAGGTGATGTGACCATCAGGTTGATGTATATTGGAATGACTATTTTATTGATTGGTGATGATGATTCAATGTGAGAATGTAGTTTCCATGTATTGTGTCTTAGGAAAAGGCTGATGATTTCCTCTAACTATTTTTTAAAGATGTTGTCATTGGAGTCATGTACACAAAAATATGACTTAATTTAGGTGGTGTTGACACTCATTGTGGATATAGGACTCCATAGTTATAGTGGCTTAGGGGATGGTTTTTAATATCAGTTATGGAGGAGGTTACCTCCATAGAAATCCAAGGGAGATTTTTTTGAGACCACCGGTTTGGGGATGAGACTCATTGTTTATATTTGAGGGTGATGGGGTGGGACTATTAGAGGATGGATTTCATAGTGCCTCGAGACATCGAGTTATGAGTTGATAGAGATTTATTATATCTGGAAGGACATATATCTCCATTCCTCGAGATATTGGGTTATTCATCTGATGCTGATTTATGATTTATTAAAGGATAAATATCATTATTCCTTGGGTTGTTGGGATTTTAATCCTATAGGAATTCAATGAATAAAAGTATGAGGGACTTATGATTTATTTTTTGGGAATGTATTTGGGAGCCATGATGTACATGATGTCAGACTGGGTGTGGTTTTTGGTTGAATGAGGGGTCAGGGGACATTCATATGGATGATATACTTAGGTTATTCCTATACGAATGATTTGGATATATCATTCCACTATGAAATTGGTTGAAGTATGTAAATGCCTCCTTGTGGCTATTGATATTGAGTTAATTGTGTTACATATTCATTATTATCTCTGATTTTCTTCTATTTATTTTCATATGCATGCACTATATAATTATAGATGTAAGACATGAACACAATTGTAGTGGCCTACTAAGTCCATACTCACACCCTACTTGACCGCCTTAAGGGGTTTGTATACTTTATGGTTTTGAGATCGGGTTAGAGATCATGTTCATGTAGTTGACCATAGTGATTATGGATATGAAACTACAATGTATGGATGGAATTTAGAGCATGGTGTCTATTTTCATATAGTTGCAGATCTTATGCGGATTTTTATTAAAGAATTATATGTTCATACAAATATGACCTGGAATGTTTATTTTATATGATTTTATGACATCTATTGTTATCTATAAAGGGAATTATTCATTAGGATTATTTTTAATTATTTTATTTATTATTTCTTCCATTGAGTTTGGTCTTTTGTTTTCACGGTGTTTCATTTTTATATTACCATTATTGGAATCATCACCAGAGAGTATAGTCTCTCCACAATCACATAATTAAACCCTCACTACTAGTTGGTAGCCTTTGAAATTTGGGTACGTGCACCAAAGACTCAACGACCCACTAGTTAGTAGAACAAGTTAAGTGGATCTTGGGTTAGGGAACTAATAATGGCCATATAAGGCATTAGATTTGAAAAAAAACTCCACCACCAAGATCATGTAACCCTCATTGGACTACTCCTCACATTCCATGGTATCCTTCATCCTAAACACAATCCTCGTTATTGGGTAGGGGGCCTCGTTACCAAGATTAGAAATTTAATGGGAAACCATCTCTCCATGATACTTCATAGTCATAAGTTACCACCAGGTCCCTAAACCCCTCATATTCATAGATGAGAAGTAATGTAGGCTAGTGGTAACATATATCTTCATCATTGGGTGTGGAATGTTTTATGCACTCCTAAATTCATAATCGATGAAGCATCCTCCATAGACTGTCACCCTACCGCCCATGCATGAAGACATCATTGATGGCCTCATGAGTCATTAGATCATTTTCACTACTATCACTACCCACTAAACCACCCTTGCTAGTCCCATTGTTCATCTCCATTATTAGAGAATTCAAAGAATGATATTTTACCTTCTATTTCGTCACCTCTAAATTCACCCTGATGATTCTTGATTCGATAAGCTGTAATCATTTCGTAATTACCAACAATATCTTCTCTATGATATTTAATGATTTTTTGGAGAAATTCCCATTAAAATCAATAGATAGATGCTATCCATTCGTTAGATATATTTTATCCATATATATCAATCATGGAACACTATAACTTACTCAGATTATATCACTCCTAATATTTTCAAAAATATATATTTTATTTTCCCATTAATTGAATAAATATAGTTTTCGAATTGTACTATAATTTAAGGTAATTATATTATAACTAAAAACTATAAATAAATTAATATCAGGAATATAATTTTATTATTCCAAAAATTTATTTTAATATTTTTTTATAACTATATTTTACCCGTGTGAACACATAAAATATATTCAAAGCTAAGAGGGTGAAATTTTGTAACTTTATTTGATTTGAATAAAATATAATTTATTTTCATATAAAAGAAACCATTAAACAAATAAATTTCACTAATAAGGTGATAAGGGTATAATTTCCTTCATCACATAATAATTTGGATGATAAACTATGGCCTTTTCATTTATTTTCAATCAAGATTAACCCTATTAACCCTTTTCGAAAGTGATAAATATTAATACGGTTAATATTCATTTTGAAAAAAAACAGAAAAATACCTATTTACCAAATTTGAAGCTCAAAATACTAAATATTTAATTCATTTTTTATAATTTAGTACATATAAATGGAAAATTTTAATTTTAATGTAGGTGTACAAAATGCGATGAGAACTTATATTCATAAAAATATATTTTTATGCATAAAAAAAGATTTATACATACCCTCTTCCAAGAAAAATATTTATTTAATTTTTTAAACTTTTTATCTAGTATATAATATAATTTTTTTTAATATTATTCCCCAATATAGATTAATTTAATTTATTAAGATAAAAATACAATGGGTTCATAAAAACTATTTCTCTTAAAAATATTTCTCTTTATTTCAAATGATTTTTATTTTCATTAATAATAAATTCATAACAAATGAATTAATTTTATAATTGTAATACAATAAAATTTTCATAATTGAGTTAGTATTATTAATAACTATAAACCCAATGGATTTTAGATAACAATAATTTAAAAAATTAATTGTTTATCATGATTCATTTAAACAATATGTTACGTGTATTTCAAGATATCGAAGGGATCAAATGATTTTTAGAGAAATATATCAACAAAAATTAAGTTGTTTCAATATTTTATTTAATATCAGTATATTATAATATTTATTATGGTGATTAAGGATACTTTGGGAGATCATTCATTAGGTTGAGGTATATATAACCCTTTGGTTTAACATGTGATTTAACATGAAAGATTATTTGGGAAGAATGAAATTAATTTTTTTGGTAGGAAAGATAAATTAAATGGGATAACATTTGAGGTTATAAAATTAATTAATTTTAAGGAAATTGAGGTTCTTTTTTATATAGTTTTATTTATGAAATGGTCTTTGTGGAACCTTTGTTTTCATTGTGAAGAATTTGGATTTTAATATGAAGGTTTATACACTTTGAAAATTATCTTACCTTGAGATCAACATTTAGTTATGGGTAATATTTAATGATATAATAAATATATTAATATATTTTTCCGGATTATTAAGGTTAATTTAATTCCTCATACATGAAACATTCATCTTGAATATTCATCACGATGAGAAAAGGATTGGTTTATGTTGGAAATATATTAAAGGATTAAATTCTACTTTTTAGGTAAGTATATTTCCTTTTGTTTTACATCAAGAAGGTAAATTTATTCCTAAACTCTAGGAAAAGATTTTCAAAACAATAATTATTTCCTATAACCTTTATTTTTAATCAATCAATGGTCTTTTTTACACCTTATTTATATATGGTTTATTGGTTGTAAAATTTCTCATGATCATTCACTTTCTTGTGATCAATGTTTTCAATCACTCTCTGTCAATTTTTCGACATCAATTCTTCCTCCATTTCCACATTTTCACTTAAAAAATATTTTTATATTTAAAAAAACTTGTTATTTTTTATTTCAGATTACCTTGGTATTTCACTTTCCTTATTTTCAAGAAATTTTTTTATTAACATGTTTTACAATATGGGTTTTCAATAAAAGAACTTTCAAATATAAAACCCTTAATTATTGAGAAAAATTTCAAATTGTGATACTGAATTTTATTAATGTGGGATAATTTACCACCCCAATATTTTAAATTAATAACATTAGGTTTGCTATCCTATATGACCAGTAACACTGATATTAAACAAACTATAAAATATTATTTTTTAAATATTGAAAATATAACTTAGTCCTTGAATTGGAGGGTTTGAACACAAAAAAAATATGTAATGAAATATATATATATATATATATATATATATAAATCAATAAAAACTCACTGATTAATTCTTTGGATATATAAATTCTATTTTTCATAAATTTACATTATTTTTAAAAGACATCGCCTTCAAAAAAAATTTACTATTTTTTGTGAAAACTATTATAATTCATTTTAAATAATTTCAGAAAATTTATTTTATTAAATTAACTTAATTTTATAAATTATAATATTAATATTTTTTCATATTGACTTTTTTGGAAATTTTCTGAAATGTTTGATTTTTCAGCGAATATAGATAAATAATGATATTTATTGAAAACTATATTTTGGTTTCAATCATGTAAAAAGTTCCATTATTTATTAAATGGTTTTAAAAAAAATTCAAATATTTGATGAATCAACCATCATGTTCATTGAAATAATTTTTTTGGTTGATTTTGATATAAAATCAATTTTATAATTTAAAAGGAAATTTTCTCAAAACACTATTTGTCATTCCATTTTGTATTTTTATCTTAAATTAATTTATGCCTATTATAGTGATTGAATCATTTAAAATTGATACCATATTTTGACTCATGCGTTTAAAATTTGGTAAATATGTCTGTCTCAATTTATTTCATTATAAATAGAAACATTGGTAAATATTTGTTGTCATGAACCAACCCCGGTCGAACCTGAACCGGTCAACCAAGCCGATCCGAAGCAAGGCCCAAGAGGCATTCCTGATCCTCCCAGGCTAGCGACAAGAGTTAGGGAATCAAGAGAGAACAATTTGGAATGATTTCTCCCAATTAAAATAAATAAAGCAATAGAAAAGGTAGAACAATGAAATTTAAATAAATGACATGAATAAGAAAGAACATCTAACAACAACACACTAACTTGACCCAGACCAAAACTCCATGTGACCCCAAGAGTCACTCTCTTATCCACAACCAACTCTATCCTAGGACAAACAAGCTTGATTCCAACATGTAACAAGAACAAAAAATTAGAGAACACTATAGGCATGAGAATTTATAACTCAATAGGTAGACCTGGATAATTCTATTCCCAATATGCACCATTTAAATAAATAAAACATTGATTAATAGATCTGAACAATAGAATATAAAAATAGGTTTTCTATACATTATATTTTTAAAATCCAACAAACATGATCAATTTCCCTCCTAATATAAATCAAAAACAAGAAGGAAATAGAGGGTGTTGTGCTTTATTTTCCAAAACACGTAGTTGAAATATTTTTAAGGTAAACACACATTCACTATTTTCCAACAAATACCAAAAACATGTTCAAAGAGAAAGTTCCACATAATGAGGGAAACAACTCTAATAGTTTTCGTAGTGGGGAAATAAGGGAAATCCGAGGAACTCAAAGCAGAACTAGAACACACTCTACATGTGACTCATCCTGAAGGCAAGCCCAACTCAATGAAGTCATAACGACTTAACGCCCGATCGTCATCCAACTTGGATAAGTCTAGGGGTCCAATCCCATAGTAGTAATAATAATAGAGTATCCTCTATTATAGGTCACTATCCAATGCATAATCTAAACTAGTGCTGCAATCATTCTCGGTTAACCTCTTTTCTATGATAGGTTCACATGTTATGTTCGTAAAAGGAGGGTGTTTCAAATAGTAGAAGTAAAAAATTACACACACACACACATATATATATATACTATCACACATAACCAACTCAAACTGGAACCACCCAAACAACTTTGAGGAGTATTCCTTTCCTAAAAACAATAATCATACTAGTGAGGTCCCATGACAAGGACACTCCTACCAATGGCCAACCGACCAAGAAATACTCACTCCTCAATGGGTTTTACAAATAGCCATTTAGAAAGTCCAAATAGATTTTTCAACATCTTCACATTTTAAATATTTTTTTGCATAGTCATACATAGGTTATATTCAACATATAACTAACTTATAAATCCACTTTGGAAGCATCAACAACCATTTGGATAACAATTATCATTTACCAAAACCGAACCATGCTCTTGAAAATTAAAAATTAATTAGAAAATACAATCAGACAATTTACCAACACATTAAAATACATTTTTAAAACAAATCGCACCTCAAAATATTTCCAAAATATAATCCTAACCACTTATAATATTTAATAAACCATAAAAAAATTTATAAAAAAGTTTTTAATGAGTATTACATGGCTTTACACACACAAAACTAGTTCAAAATCCCTTTGATAATTAAATGTCCACCCACAACATACCATATATGAATGTTCCCCACTTTCATAGTTAAATTAACAAATTACAGAATTTAATAAAAACTATTAAAAAACAAAAATTTGGTTTCCACAAAAATAAACCTTAATTCATTTGATCAGGCTAAAAAATATAAAATGAAAACTAATTTCCTTTAAAAACTAAACTTACCACCACACCAATTAATCACAAAACATTACAAATCAATTAAGTGGGTAAACTATTAGCCAAAACATTGTTTATCTACCACTACCACCTAATATCTACAAAATTGATTTTTCTAAAACTCAAACGTAACGAATTAACATTCAATGGATATGAAACATTAAATAAATTAAAACATTTTCTAAATTTAAAGGGGGAAAGGCAAAGGGTTCCTACCTCGCATGATGGTGAATCATCCGAAAATCATTGCTAAAACACAAATGCAGCTCAAACGCACCATCAGAAAGCTAATACCGTCCAAGCACAACAAAATTGAAGACAAAATTTTAAGAAAAAGACCATAAAAAGAGAGATCTATGGAAAAAACATAACACAACTAATTGAAGGAAGGGTTCGTTAGATATGCTGTGTGTGGAGGGGAGGAAGTCATCGGAGGTTGTGGGTTAGCTGGAGAGGGGATGGTCGTTGGGTTCACTAGTTGGAGGAGGTCCGATAGAAGGTCACGACAGCGGGACAAGTTCCAGAGAGGGCACAGCCTGGCTGGGCAGTGACGGGTGTGGCTGGGAGGGCCTGCGGCGGCCAGACGGCGAGGGGCGTGGCTAGCTCGGAGGTCTCCTGAGAGGGAGTTGTCCAAAGGAGGAGCGTTTCACATCAAGGAGGCCATTCTGGGGGGGGGGGGGGCTTCCAGCTGGGGGTAAGAAAAGAAGGGGTAGATTTGGGGTATCATGGGATTTGGATAGAATTAGGGTTACACCACCTTTTTTAGAACTAAAAACACAGAATAAACTAACGTTAAAATATTAATATTAAAAATAATTCAACTAATAATAAAAACAATAGTAAAATTAATAAAAATAATAATATAACAAATAAAGAGATATTAATAGTAGTTTTTGTTGACACTAATTGTAATTTTTAATATTTTTAATTATAATAATAATTTTCCACAATATTAGCACAAATAATTATAATTATTATAATAACATAAAAATAAAAGTATTTATAACATGTATTTCATATTTTATAATGTTTTCATTAATAAACTATTTAATAGTATTAATTTTAATAACCATTTTAATAATAGTAATAATGATTGATAACAAAACAGATTTAATAATAATAATAATATCCGTAATGTTAACAACGTCATTAGTTATTCTTAAAACTCCATGTTTCTTTTCATTATTTTATTAATTTGAATTCCACAACCACGTGGCTCATGAACAAGTCAAACACCCATTCATGGACCATGAAGTAGCATTTATCCGATTCAAAATCAGCCACACGAGTGCCCGAGATGACCACATGACCTCTGCTAACTGTGTGGTGCCCGCGCATCGGCCCAAAAAAACAATAATCTTAACATAATAACAACAATTAATTAATTAATTATAACATACTGATAAAAATAATAATGATTATAATAATCGTAATTATAAAAATAAAATTGATTAAAATATTCATTTCATTTTAATAATAATAAAAAAATTAATAAAAATATTGAATTTTTTAAAATACACAATAAATTACAAAATCTACACATTTTTATTTTTCGAACACATGTGGGGTTTCCAAGATAGGATCCTCCCTCACACCTAATGACGTCTACTGAAAATGCACACTTTTTGAAAAATCTTAAAAATCTCATTCTAGATTCAACCTGAAACTCGAAAAAAAAAATCAAAAGGAAAAGAAATAATAAACTAAAATAGTTGGACAGTTAAATGTGTGAAAATTCTCCCCACCATAATGATTTCCTCCCCCAAAATCCATAGAAAGATCTAGACCCAATGATAAAACTTCTTAAGTGTCACCCACCTCTAAAAGTTTAAGCACCTCCAGTAGATCGATCCAAACAGACACCGATATCCCATGAGTTACAACTCATCCTCAAAACACAACACCTTAACGACTACGAAACCGATCCCAAACCATACATTTCAACCAAAGAATGAATGAACCTAAACCACCTTCTACATTTATTCCCATAGTCTTAGTCCAATGTAACTGTTGGGTTTACTCGACTATTAATGTTTACTCGAGAGGAAGAACATAGGATTAGGCGGTTCCGCACGAGACTAACCACCACCAAACGATATATGAAAAGAGACCCTGATACTGACATGGGGAGGCATGAATGGACTTCCCACTATAAGGATCAGTATAACACTAAATTAATTGAGATGTAACTTTGTGAGACCCCGAGTGGGTCTCCATACCATAAGAACTGATGACATCAATCGAAATTGGAAACTTCCCACACAGACCAAAAAACATTTACCATGAGGGGGGAGAAGGGAAGGGCCCAACTGAAAGAGCATCAAAACAACCTCCATCTATATATCAACAACATTACACCCTCATATAATCACAAACCATTCCACACTAAAGACAAAGACAAAACGAAGTATCTTTTACATCACTGGGGTTCTTCTGATTACGCGCTAACTTTACTCTGGGACCTATGGTTAGAACTCCGATGATTGTAGCATCTACTTCCATGTAGTCATGCTTTACGAAACATAACACACCAACCAAAATTTTACCAAACACACATCCATTAAAATAAAGGTTTCAAAGAGGTTTGACAATAAACATTCTTAAAACTGAAGGAAAAGAAACGCCACCCAATGCTACCTGAGACAACCACTACCTCCAGGGAACCCAACAAAGAGATAACCCCAAGATAATCCCAAATATTGACCTACTCTTGCTGATAGGATGAGGTGAACTTCGATGAGACAGTTCTATCATCAATATGATTCTTGGAAACACCTTGGAAGAACCATTTCAAGTGACCCAAGCACCCACAATGTTGTAGGGTTTCGGAGTAGCTAGGCACATCTACTTATTATGACCCTGCTTATCACATCCTTGACAGGTCACAACATTGCATTGTGAAGAAGAGAACTAATGGTCTGAAAGCATCTTGATTCCTCTATTAGAGACACCAGCATTATTTCTCTTCCCATTCTTTATATTTCCATCTTCTACACTACTTCCTAAGTCTCGGGGAGGATTTTCCACCTCAGGTCCTCCTGTAAACTCAACTTTAGAAAAGAAATTATTTCCCCACAACATCCAAAAAGGTGGATAGGTTGAGCTCTTCAACTTTTGACAATAGGTCAGGACTAAGCCTGAGCTCAAAATTCTAATATTTCACGGGACCATTTCTAACATACCCTGGTTTATGTGGAGCTACATCAAGGAAACAAAGAAAGAATTCTACCACTAATCAAACACCTTTATGAATACTGCACAGCTCCATCCTCTTACTCACCTTGTTCGCCTCGTATAAATACTGTTGGATGAATGGGGACCTGAAGAAATCCCAAGTGAGATCTTTTTTAGGATTTCTTTAAGACACGAACTTCCACCATTTCCAAGTTCAACCTTCGTACATAAAGTTATCCAATTCCTCCTTCAATGAATTAGGATGCGTGAGAAAAAATAAGTTCCTATCAATCATCCACAACCACTCCTCTCCCTCAATAGGATCTTCTTTTTCATAAAAGAGAGGAGGGTTGAATTTCAAAAACTTGAGGATGTAATATATGTACTGATCAACTGGATGATTTACTAAGGGCATACCACCTGAAGCATCACCTTAGGAATTCATCAATTCTTCATGGGGGTGAAAACTATGGAATATAAAAATAGATAACTTAATCAAAACATGGTCATTGCCATTTCAAATTCAAATTTTCACAATTTCCAAAACAAAATTTTACAAATGGATTTTATATTTAAAGAAGACCCTAATGATTCACTAGGAAGAACTTGTGTTGATGGGTGACTCATACATATGGTTGGTGACCATACGCTAATCATTCCACCATAAGGGAGAGCATTCTAGGGTAATCTCTCAAGATCCACATGGATTTCTAGGTCCTATGAGCTCACAGGGCTACTTTCTCAACTCCCTTTTAATTTCCCAAAATAAGACAATTCAAAGGAACTAAAAAGACACAAATAACCCAGACATCCTAGGGAAACCCTAGGTTCGGAACTAGAATGGGATCATGACATCTTCCCATCCCCATGCCTTAATTTCTGACAATTCAACTCCTTCTACCATGACAACCACAAATAACAATGGGTGCTCCATTAAGCAAGGTACACTTAAGAACCAACCTCCTCTACTAGCATTTTTTCACAAACGAACCTGGGTCAACCATGAACTGGTCACCCGATCCGATCCACAATAAGGCCCGAGAGGTGTTCTTGATCCCCTGGGATGGAGACAAGCGCCAGGGAAACAACAGAGAAGAAATGGGAATAATTTCTCCCAATGTAAATAAATGAAGCAGTGGAAAAGGTATAACAACACAATGTAAATAAATGACATGAAAAATAAATAATGACCAACAACCACAAACTAACCTAACCATGAACAAACTCCTCATGATCCTGAGATTCACTCTCCAATCCACAAGAAAATCGCACCCACTGCAAACAAGCTCGAGTTGAAACTGCAATAAGAACTAAAAACAAGAAAAAACTATTGGCATGAGTATTTAAAACTCAGTAAGTAGACCTAAGTGATTCTATTCCCAATTAATAACATTTAAATAAAGAAAAATTTGATTAACTGGTTTGAACTACAAGATAAAAAAATAGCTCTTTCGTACTTTAGATTTTTAAAATCTATCAAACATTATCCATTTCCCTGTTAATTTAAAATAAAAAAGAAGAATCAAATAGAGAAAGTTGTGGTTTATTTTTCAAAATATATAATTGAAATATTTGTAAGGTAAACACACATTCCCAATTTTCCAACAAATACTAAAACCATGTTCAAAGATAATGTTACACAAAATGAGGGCAGTGACTCTAATAGTACTCATAGTGGGGAAACACGGGAAATCCTAGGAACTCAGAGGAGAACTAGAATATAATATACACGTGACTCATCTTAAATGCATTCCATACTCGATGATGCCATAATTCCCTAACGCTCGACCATCTCTCTAACTGCCCTAGTCGAGGGGACCAATCCCATAGCAATAATAATAACATAATATCCCAAACCATGGGACACTATACAGTGTATAATCTAAACTATTGAAGCAATCATTCTCGATAAACCTCTTTACTATAATAGTTTCCCATGTTATGTTCATAAAAGGATGGTTTTCCAAATAGTACAAGTAACAAGTTACATATATATATATACATATATACTATCACACATAACTAATAAAAACTAGCACCACCTCGACCACTTTAATGAGTAGTCTTTGCCTTAAAACAATAATCATACTAGGGAGGTCCCATGACAAGGACACTTCTACCCAAGACCAACCAACCAGGAAAAACTCATGCCTTAATGGGTTTTCCAAATAGCCATTTATAAAAACCAAATAGTTTTTTCAACATATTCAAATTTTAAACCTTTTTCTGAATAGTCATACATAATTTATATTCAACATCAAACTAACCTATAAATCCACTTTGGAAACACCAAAAACCATTTGGATAATAATTATCATTCACTAAAACCAACCCATGCTTTTGAAAATAAAAAATTAATTAGAAAATCCAATCGGGCAATTAAAAAACACATTAATATCCACTTTTGAAACCAAGGGCACCACAAAATATTTCCAAAACATATTTTTCACCACTTATAATATTTAATAAACCAGTTAAAATTCTATAAAACAATTTTCAATGTGAATTACACATCTTTAAACAAAAAAAACTAGTTAGAATCCCCTTTTATAATTAAACGTGAAACCTCAGCATACCATATCAGAACACACACCACTTGCACAACCAAAATAACAAATTACATAATTTAATAAAAACATTTAAACAACACCAAATTGGTTTCCATCAAAATGCATTTAATTCACATGAGCAGGTGGCAAAATATAATATGAAAACTATATTACTTTAAAAACTAAACTTTGCACCACACTTGTTAATCACAAAATATGCCAAATCAATTAAGCAAGTAAATTATCATCCAAAACACTTTTTATCTACCAAAACAATCTAATATCTACCCAAGAAATTTTTTCTAAATAAAAAATAAGTAAGTAATATTCAATGGATATTAATCATTCAAGAAAAAATATATTTTCTAAATTTAAATGTGGAAATAGAAAGGGATCATACCTCACATGATGATGAAACATCCAACAATCGATGTCAAAACCCAAACGTTGCTCAAATGAACCAGCAGAAAGCTAACATCGAACTAACGCAAAAAAAATTGAAATCAGAATTTGAAGAAAATGACTCTAACAAGACAGAAAAATGTAGACAAAACTCAATGCAACCAACCGAAAAAAGGGTTTTCCGGAGAGGCTACGCGCATAAGAGGGGATGGCATTGGAGGTTGCAGGTCGGCCGCAGAAGGACTGGCCAATGGGGTTTCCAGTTGGAGGAGGTCTGGCCGAAGGTCGCGGTGGCCGGACAAGCGCCAGTGAGGGTATGACTTGGTTGGGCAATAAGGCGTGCGTTTGGGATGGCGTGTGGTAGCCAGAGGGCAAGGGGCGAGGCTGGCTGGGAGGTTGCCTAAGAGGGAGTTGGCTAGAGGAGGAGCATCACGCAACAAGGAGGTTGCGCCGACAAGGTATGTGCATTTGGGGTAATATAAGGAGGGGGAGATGGGGGAAGCATGGGAATTGGGTAAAATTTGGGTTGCACCCCCTCTTTTAAATTAAAAAAACAAAATAAACTAATGTTAAAATATTAATAATAAAAATATCCTAATAATAATAAGAAGAATACTAATAATAATAACAATAAATATATAACAAAGAAAGATTTATTAATAATAGTTTCTATTGACACTAATTGTTATTGTAATACTTATAATAAAAATAATAATAGTTTACAATATTAGCACAAATAATTATAATAACATAAATATAAAATTATTTATAACACTTATTTTATTTTTAATAATATTATCATTAGTATCATTTTTAATAGTAATAATTTTAATAACCATTTTAGTAATATTATTAATGATTAAAAGAAATAGATTTAATAATAATAATTCTATTTTCTGCAACATTAACAATGTCATTAATTATTCTTAAAATGCTTTGTTGATTTTCCTTATTTCATTAATTTGAATACTACAACCATGTGGCCCACGCACAACTCAAGCACCCATGCGCGGATCGTGCAATATCTTCTGTCTGATCCAAAAGCAGCTACACGGGTGCCCGGGCTGACCGCATGACCCCCACTAACCATGTGATGCTCGCGCACCGGCCAAAAAACATTAATAATAACTTAATAATAATAATAATTTATTTATTTATAACATACTAATAAAAATAATATGGATAATAATAATAATGATGATGATAAAAATAAAAATGGAAAAAATATTAGTTTCTATTTAATAATAATAATAATATTATTAACAACAATAAAATTTTTAAATAACACAATAAATTACAAAATATACCCATTTGATTTTTTTGAAGACAAGAGGATTGTTCCATTTCTTGGGCGGAGCCTTGCACATTTTCCAAGACACACTCTACCCTCGCGCCCAATGACTTCTACTAAAAAACACACACTTTTTGACAAAACTCAAAAATCTCGTTCAGGATTAAACACGAACCTCAAAAAATTTAAAATACAATGAAATAAAAAAATAAAATTGTTGAATAGGTTGGGGTGAAACATTCATCCCCTCAGAAAGGGTCAAAAAGGATAAAATAGAGTTAAAACCATGAGATAAGGAATAAAAAAACCCAATCACTTTCCATTATCTATTTGTATAAGTATATATCATCCCATTATATATAATTATCGAATAAATGGACCCCGGGTTCTATTTTTCTTTTATTATGAAAATTATATTATTTTAAGAAAATGATAAATATGAAATATTTAACACCCCGAGATTTCCTGAGATATATTATTTTTTCACTACACCAAGATTAGATTGTACTATACACAACACCATATTAGCTTGCAGTATACGCAACACTATTCTTGGATCGTGTTACACACAATTTCATGTTCGTTTTGTGGAAGTATTCTACCCAACATTTTGTATAGATTATGTTTAATGTTTAAATGAAATAAGTTTTAATTATGTTATATGCAACACCAAACAGAGATTTCACTACATGCATCCTTGACATGGCTTACATTACACACAATCAAGACCTTCATTGATAGCGTGTGTAGCACGCAATACCAAGTTTCACTAAATGAGATATTATTATAACATTATTATGAACAAGTCATTATGAATAGTAATACCCACTTTTTGAAATTTTATAAATTTTATCTTTCAAAATGGACTTCATTTTTAGATTCGGAATATCGAAATTATCCTAGGGTGATTTTTTGGTATTTTTCTGAAAACTTTCAATTTTTTATGAATAGTGAAAACACTGGGTTACTATTTAAAAACCGACTTTTTATTTAAATAATTATTTATTTTATTTGAATTTATTTTAGGTCAAAATTGATACATAATACCTATATATGTTCAATTTAATTCATTGGAGTCATTTTATAATAATTTTAGATATATAAAAATCTTATTGAACTTCTCACCGTCTTTTACCCACCTCCTAGGAGAATTTGCAAATTTACATAAAACATAATTTTACCACTTCTGTGAGTGGAATTTAGAAAATCAAAGAGACATATATAATATCAAGGAGTAAAATGTGGTTCAATAAGATAAAAATAATATTTGGTGGATAGGAACTTTTTACTTTTATTTACCATGGTTAAAAGTATATAGGGTAATTAAGGGTAAAAATGATATTATTATTACTATAAAAAATGTCCTAATACTATTGGATAAGTATAATTCGACCCAAAATAACCATAGTAATATAATATTATCATTTAGGTCCACTTGGATTAGATTAGGGAATTTATTATTATTTTATTTAAAAAATAGTTAAAATAGTTAAAATCAAAGTTTAATAAGTAAAACATTTTTAATATAGGGTTATAAATAAGATACATTCGACTATAAATATTCATTAGAAATATAGAATGATTTCCTACATAATTTTATTTTATTTATAATTTTTAGACATTAAATAATTTCATTTATTTATGACACAATGATGATGCAATAATTGCCTTATTAACGAAATATTAACATAATTGATGTTATAAATACCCAAATAAATGTAATTTGAGCCTTTTTATGAATTACAATAATTTTATATGTTAATATGACATGTTATTATTTATTTAGTAAACTTTATTAGAAATAATAATGTTTTAATGAGTTTCACAAAAATAAATTACCAAAGAGTGTCAAAATTGACATAAAATAGTTTTTAAAACAAATATTATATTATTAATTGTTATTAAATTATTAAAAATCTAAGATTAAACCAAATGACTTAGATAAAGTTATATATATTAATAATGAACCACTTGGGGTTATTTTGTCTTGTTATAGTAATTTTATTAACCATATAGTGTAAGAAAATAAGAAGACACAGTAAAAGTTAAATTATTTAACATAGAGTTAAATCTAAATGATAAGGTTAAAATAGTAACCTAAACTTGTCCAAAACCAATTGGTTGAGATGCTTTCGACCCATACCCACATTAGAGTCGAAATAAATAAATTTGTAACTATTATAAACTGAATATTGCTTTATTATAAAATAATATTTTATGTTTTTTCAAAGGTGCCCCTCTCCTCCCTTATTAAAAGGGAACCCCTTCCTTCTTATCTTCACAAACTTTTGAGCCTTTAATATCGGAAAAAACCTGAAAATGTCTCTTCTACACTTCCCTATAAACATTCTAAAGGTTCTGGTATTCTCAAAAGACCAACTCTACTTCCTTAAGAGGAAGCTTAAAGGAGGTGCGTCGAAGAAGAGGTAATCTCTTCTTCGGATTCTCTCAAGGTTCTTTCTTCTTATACTTATTCTTCTTTAGTTTTCTCAATATAAATTAATAACATAAGTATTAATTATATACTGATATTTTATTATAAATATGAAGCAACCCTATTTCACATTCTATCCATCCTACGGAAAACAAAATCACTGCGCGTGCATACGTATGAAATACTGTCTCCACGCTGTGGTGTAATCTCTTTTCGACCACCTCCTTACTTGGATGGGTATAATGGTGTAAATAAATAAATATATATGATTATTTTAAAGTTATATTGATTATGAAATATTATAAATACACTTAAATACAATTCCACGATCATGAGAATGATATCATCGCTCGTGCGTACGTACGGACTACCATCTCCACGACGCGATGGGATTCATTCTCCATGTTAACCATTCATGAATGATTATAAAGTATATATAATGAATAATAATGAAATATATGACATAATAATGATACTGGATTTATGTATATATATTTATGTCATCTACTTAATTCCATTCAATTCAATAAGGAAGCGAAAACTGCGTTCAAGCGTACGTACGACCTACTGTCTCCATGAATGGTGTATTTCATTCCATTTATCGATCTATCATATATATATGTATATGATGAATATATATTATATATAAATCATGTTTTACATTCTGTAATTAAGTAAATCAGGATATAAGTAATAATATCAAGAACAACAAGTCGAAACACGTACAACAAATGAAACGATTTTACCCAAATCACTGTTTTACATCAAATTTACAAAAGAACGAGTAATACAAAGTCATAAGTAAACTATATATGATATAATAACAATGAATATGATTCTTTAATAAGTCAATTACATTATTTAAATCATTATACAGGAGGTTCTGATACATATGAAGCATATCAGACAAAAGGTAAGGGATAACTTTTCCAATCTCGCTCTTATCTGAGATTGTTTATTCGTATGTATTTACTGGGGTTTTTGTTATCATCCATGTACCTGTTTTATAAAAATGTTTTCATGTATGTTTAATGTCCTTTTTACCCATTTTTGATTTTTAACACATTTTATGAAAGGAATCTTACTTTTGTTTACCACACGAGGAACTTTTTGACTTTTCCGACAAAAGTACGAGGAGAATGTTATATTTAACTTATACGGTGTGAACAGATTTTTACAGTTTCATAACGCATCATTTTCATGAAGCTTACTCTACAAGATTTCATGATTATTTTCAAAAAAACCATTTTCTTTTAAAATTTCATGGCATTTTGTGAAAAGAAAATGATTTTGGAGAAGAAAGGATATTTTCCTCAAGAATTCATTTCAAGTGTTTTTATCAAAACTATTTTACATATAAAATGGAATTATTTAGTATGTTTATGTTTCAAGTATAATGTATATTTTATTTAAATTCTTTTATTTTTTTTCTTATGATGAAATGATATCCATTTCTTTTATATTTATTATGTTATGATGGGATGATGTTTATGAAACCCATTTTATTCTTTGGGTTATGATGAATGATTTATGTTTATGTTGTGGCACACGTAAGAATGATTTCATTATGAGATGGGTGGGACCTATATCTTCATCCAATGCATTGGGTAAAGATTTATATCTCATGAGATAGACATGGCTGGAATGGTAAGTTAATCCGGTTCAGTGTTATAGGACCGAAACGAGGAGTGAACTCGATTCAGAAAGGGACTTTGTCCACTAAGATGTTCATGGAAGTAATACCTTGACTACTATGGAAATCATAACATGTTCTTAATGGTTGCCAAAATAACATGCTTTATTACCATTCTATTTTATCATGATTTATGATCCATTATGATATATGCCTTATGTACTTCCAAGATTTATGTCTTTGCTCAAGATTTTTATGTTTAGATTTTATGTTCAAGTTTTTGCATTCAAATGTTTATGGATTGTTTTATGTTCTCTATGTTTACCATTACCGAGCATTTGAGCTCACCCTTTTTTTTGTGTTCCCCAAGATATAAAGAAAGGTTTTAGGTAAGAAAAAAATGGGAAGATCTTTATGGGAGATGCTGAAGATCTTTCACCAAGATTAGAAGATTACGTTCCGAGTTTCCAAATACACTAAACTAATACGATCTTTGGGCGTCTGTTTTTGTCATGTATTAAGTATTACACAAAATTAATGTAATGTACATGTACGTCAACCTTTGGGTCTCTATAGTTGGTATCAGAGCAAAGTTTTAGTTAACCTTTGGAAACTAGGATGCGAGAACTTTAGTGAGATCCCTAGAGATATTTCTAAGGTATGTCTAGGGATGTCTCTAAGGTTAAGTATACATATAGGTTATAGTCCTAGAATTATAGTAATGATATTAGAATTAAACCTAAGCTGTTATATATTGAAGGTACTCCCCGTTTATTATGCTACTTTCTTAGCATGATTTTTTCCACTCACACTATTCTTTTTGGGTTTTAGAAAATGGCTGGAAACAGGAAGATTCATGATAATGGAGGATATGATGGACAATGGAATGATACTCTTCATGAGAAACAAAATGAAATTGGATCTGAAATTCCAAACATAGTTATTACGCCTAATCAAAAATATCATAATATGATCAATAATCTCAACATTGGTAAGTATCCCAACTCAGCTAATAAGATAAATATGGAGTTTCATGATGATCATAGAGGAAAGAAAGATCAATCCACCTCATGTAAATCATGTGGGAAGAGGAATCAGGGAGAATGTTTCAAAGGAACCAGAAGATGGTTTGGGTGTGGAAAAGAAGGACACAATGCCAATAATTGTAAAGGAAAAGGTTCAGTTAACACCATGGACAAGGATAATGGTATTTCTAAGACATCAAAAATGGTTAAATATTTTAAATGTGGAATATATGGGCATTATGAAAACCAATTCCCTAAGGGAAAATATAATGAAGAGAATCAGTATGGTCATATGGGTAGTATTTATGTGGATGATGATGAGGAGACCACAAATGATATATGAGATGAAAGAAGTGTTGAAGCTTGGTCAATGGTTTAAGAAGGTAGTGGAATGATTTATGTTTATCAAGAGTTATGTTGTATAGTTAATGGTACTATAGAAAAAAGACACATCTAAGGATTGTTACACAATTGTTTTTCCTAAAGTATTTGAAAGTATATATTGAATGGTACTGTTAACCATGAAAGGTTATTCAGATATTTTTTGGAAAGAGCATGATATGCACATACTGAATGGATAAGGAGAAAATAATATGTTTGATAGTATTAATGAGCTCATGATTGATATAAGGACTAAGTGATATCATGGTTTGAGTATATAGAAATTTTGGGATTTTGGTAAGTGGAAAGAGTTAACTTTTGACAGCACTCATGTTTTCACTATGGTTCTATAGTAATTCATGTTTCAAAAGAATACATGATTAAGGTATTCACATGTTTGGAATGTGACCAACAAGATATATCGTATGAGATATGAGGGATAAATGATGGCATTCATGTGCTTGTTATGTGACCTTTCAAGTAATCGTTTTCTTTATACTATGAGATTGGACAGATGTATTTTGGATAAGCCTAAAGATTGGAATGGATTATGTTGAACATCAAGTAGTATTATTTAAGGATAGAACTTTTTTTCGATATTATTTTTGGAATGTTATAATATTATAGTTTTAGAAAAAGGACAAATCATAAGATGGGTGAAAACCCGTCGTGTCAGACAAGGATGCAGGAATAGAACCCACAACAGAAGTGCAACATGCCTTTATCGCCTATCACTACCCTACAGGAAGTCCCTGATTAGTAGAAAATATTTTTATTAAGCGCCATGATAGATGAAGTATAAGTCCATTTTAGCAACCATATACGATTAATCTCAGCATAGATGGACTTATGTATAATAAATTGTGCTAAAATTTTTGCGATAGAAACAGATGGAATGACCTATCATTCTATCACATGATCTGCTAACACTTCACGAATGAAAAATTCAACTTCATTTCTTTAAGAGATGAAGTTGAAATTGTTCGATGCATGAACAATGATGAGATTGTACCAAAATCAAGTAAGTATTTCTTTTAATTCAACAATTCTTCAACATTAGGTAAATGATATTGGAAACCAAAAATGGTGTCCTAGTGCGATTATATCTAATGAATTATATGGTACCTTAGATCATCACAATTTTATGGCTTTGTGACTGTTGGATTTTCATAGCCATGTTCTCTACCACTCCCCATCAGAACTTGACGGTTAGATTTCTCTTCCATATCCATATTTTCACCTGTGATCTCCTATGTGGGAATCCAAGTGATGAGTTACTTTGGGTATCTATTTTGTTTCTGACGTTTGTTTTTAAAAAGTAAGTTTTTGTATTCCTTTTTATGATGTGAGTTTCTATGAAAGAAAATTTCAAGTAGAAAACCATTTATATCCTTGACGAATTTCGAGGGAGAAATTCATTTTAAGGGGGGTAGAATGTAACACCCCGAGATTTTATGAGATATATTATTTTTTCACTACACCAAGATTATCTTGTACTATACGCAATACCGTATTAGCTTATAGTATACACAACACTATTCTTGGCTCGTGTTACACACAATTTCAAGTTCATTTTGTGGAAATTATTCTACCCAACATTATGTATAGATTATGTTTAATGTTTAAACGAAATAAGTTTTAATTATGTTTTATGCAACACCATACGGAGATTTCACTACATGCAGCCTTAACATGGCTAGCATTACACACAATCAAGACCTTCTTTGATAGCATGTGTAGTACACAATACCATGTTTTACTAAATGGGATATTATTATAATATTATTATGAACTAGCGGTTATGAATAGTAATACCCACATTTTGAAATTTTATAAATTTTATCTTTCAAAATGGACTTTATTTTTAGATTCAGAATATCGAAATTAGCCTAGGGTGAATTATTGGTATTTTTTTGAAAACTTTTAATTTTTGATGAATAGTGAAAACATTGGGTTACTATTTAAAAACCGACTTTTTATTTAAATAATTTTTTATTTTATTTAAATTTATTTTAGGTCAAAATTGATACATAATACCTATATAAGTTCAATTTAATTCATTAGAGTCATTTTATAATAATTATATATATATAAAAATTTTATTGAACTTTTCACTATCTTTTGCCCACCTCCTATGATAATTTGAAAATTTACATAAAACATAATTTTACCGCTTCTGTGAGTGGAATTTTGAAACTTCGAGAGACACGGTTAATATCAATGAGTAAAATGTGGTTCAATAAGATAAAAATAATTTTTGGGGAATAGTAACTTTTTACTTTTATTTACCATGGTTAAAAGTAAACAAGGTAATTAAGGGTAAAATGATATTATTATTACCCTAACACATGTCCTAATACTATTGGATAAGTATAATTCGACCAAAAAGAACCATAGGAATATAATATTATCATTTAGGTCCACATGGATTAGATTAGGAAATTTATTATTATTTAATTTAAAAAAGAGTTAAAATAGTTAAAATCAAAGTTTAATAAGTAAAAAAATTTTAATATTGGGTTATAAATAAGATAAATTTGACTATAAATATTCATTAGAAATATAAAAATATTTCATACATAATTGTATTTTATTTCTAATTTTTAGACATTAAATAATTTCATTTATTTATGACATAATGATGATGCATTAATTACCTTATTAATGAAATATTAACATAATTGATGTTATAAATACCCAAATAAATGTAATTTGAGACTTTTTATGAATTAAAATAATATAATAGGTTAATATGACATGTTATTATTGATTTAGTTAACGTTTTTTGAACTAATCACGTTGTTATGATTTTTACAAAAATCAATTACCAAATAGTGTCACAATTTACATAAAATAGTTTTTAAAACAAATATTGTATTATTAATTTTTATTATATTCCTAAAAATCTAAGGTTTGGCCAAATGACTTATATATGGTTATATATATTAATAATGAACCACTTTTGGTTCTTTTGGCATCTTATAGTAATTTTATTAACCATATAGTGTAAGAAAACAAGAAGACACTGTAAAAGTTAAATTATTTAACATAGAGTTAAATCTAAATGATAAGGTTAAAATAGTAACCTAAACTTTTCTAAAAACTATTGGTTGAGAGGATTTAGACCCATAACCACTTTATCTTCTAAATAAATCAATTTCGAACTATTATAAAATGAATATGACTTTATTATAAAATAATATTTTAAGTTTTTCCAAAGGTGCCCCTCTCCTCCCTTATAAAAAGGGCACCCCTTCCCTCTTCTCTTCGCACCCTTTTGAGCCTTGAATCTCGGAAAAACCCTTCCAATTTCGCTTCTCCACTACCCTAGAATCATTCTATATGTTCTGGTGTTCTCAAAAGACCAACTCTACTTCCTTAAGAGGAATCTTAAAGGAGGTGCGTCGAAAAAGAGGTAATCTCTTCTTCCGATCCTCTCAAGTTTATTTCTTCTTATACTTATTATTATTTAGTTATATCATTATAAAGTAATAAAATCAGTATTTCTTATATACTGATATATAATTATAAATATGAAACAACCCTATTTCACTTTCTATCCATCCTATGGAAAACGAAATCACCGCGCGTGCGTACGTACGAAATACCATCTCCACGCCGTGGTGTAATCGGTTTTCAACCACCGCCTTACTTGGATGGGTATAATGGTTTAAATAAATAAATATTTAAGATTATTTTAAAGTGATATTGATTATGAAATATTATACATACACTTCAATACAATTCCACAATCATGAGAATGATATCATCGCTCATGCGTACGTACGGACTACCGTCTCCACGACGTGATGAGATTCATTCTCCATGTTAACCATTCATGAATGATTACAAAGTATATAAAATGACTAATAATGAAATATATGACATAAAAATGATACTGTATTTATGTATATATATATATGTATGTCATATACTTAATTCCATTCAATTCAATAAGGAAACAAAAATAGCGTTCATGCGTACGTACGACCTACCGTCTCCATGAACAGTGTATTTCATTCCATTTATCAATATATCATATATATATGTATATGATGAATATATATTATATATAAATTATGTTTTACATTCTGGAATTAAATAAATCAGGATATAAGTAAAAATATCATGAACAAAAAGTCGAAACACGTACAATAAATGAAACGATTTTACCCAAATCGCTGCTTTTACATCGAATTTACAAAATAAAGGGTAATATAAAGTCAAAAGTAAACTATATATGATATCATAACAATGAATATGATTTTTTAATAAGTCAATGACATTATTTAAATCATTATACTGGAGGTTCAGATACATATGAAGCACATCGAACATAAGGTAAGGGATAACTTTTCCAATCTCGCTCTTATCTGAAATTGATTATTCGTAAGTATTTACTGGGGTTTTTGTTATCATCCATGTACCTGTTTTCTAAAAATGTTTTCATGTATTTTTAATTTCCTTTTTACCCATTTTTTATTTTTACCACATGTTATGAAAGGAATCTTACTTTTGTTTACCACAAGAGGAACTTTTTGACTTTTCCGACAAAAGTACGAGGAGAATGTTATTTTTAACTTATACAGTGTGAACGGATTTTTACGGTTTCATAACGCCTCATTTTCATTAAGATTACTCTACAATATTGCATAATTATTTAAAAAAACCCCTTTTCTTTTAAAATTTAATGGAATTTTGTGAAAAGAAAATGATTTTGAAGAAGAAATGATATTTTCCTCAAAAATTCATTTCAATTGTTTTATCAAAACTATTTTAAATCTAAAATGACATTATTTAGTATGTTTATGTTTCAAGTATAATGTATCTATTATTTAAATTCTTTGATTTTGTTTCTTATGATGAAATGATATCCATTTCTTTTATATGGATTATGTTATGATGGAATGATGTTTATGAAATCCATTTTATTCTTTGGGTTATGATGAATGATTTATGTTTATGTTGTGGCACACGTAAGAATGATTTCATTATGAGATGGGTGGGACCTATATCTCCCTCGAATGCATTGTGTAAATATTTATATCTTATGAGATACACATGGATGGAACGGTAAGTAAATCTGGTTCAGTGTTAGATGACTAAAATGAGGATTGAAGTCGATTTAGAAAGGGACTTTGTCCACTAATATGGTCATGGAAGTAATGCCTTGGATACTATGGAAATCATAACATGTTCTTAATGGTTTCCAAAATTACATGCTTTATTCCCATGCTATTTTATCATTATTGATGATCCATTATGATATATTCCTTACATACTTCCAAGATTTACGTCTATGCTCAAGATTTTGATGTTTAGATTTTATGTTCAAGTTTTTTCATTCAAATGTTTATGGATTGTTTTATGTTCTCTATGTTTACCCTTACTGAGCATTTGAGCTCACCGTTTTTATGTTTTCTTTTCATCAGGATATAAAGAAATGTTTTAGGTATGAAAAAAAGGGGAAGATCTTTATGGGAGATGTTGAAGATCGTTCACCATGATTAGAAGATTACGTTACGAGTTTCCAAAGACACTAAACTAATACGATCTTTGGGTGTCTGTCTTTTTCATGTATTAATTATTCCTCAAAATTAATGTAATTTCCATGTACGTCAAGCTTTGGGCATCTAAAAAATATCACTCTCTTGACATTAGTAACTCTAAATTTTTATTATAATGTAAAAAGGATGATTGTTTTGATTCTAACCGTTTCTATGAAATATGAGTTAATTTTTTGATTGGGGTAATTAATTTCTAATTTTTAGTGATTTAATTGTTAACTCAAATTTATACCCAACACTCTGAGCATATTTATTCAAATAATAGAAAATTAAAATAAATGATTTTAATAATAGTAAAAGTAATAAAATTTCTCAGAGTAAATATTCTATAAACATTTCACACACACATATATGTATATTAAAAATTAGGATTTTTAAGGGTTTATACATGTATTCCTATTTCATCACATATTCATTAAAGTCAAATTATATTAATAGTGTCAAAAATGAAATTACTGATATTTTTTGTCAAATAATATTTTTGCTAAATTATTTTTAAATAATGAAAATATTGATAGAAGAAAATTAGGATAATAGATGGTCTAAAATTTCATTAATTTTATATTTATTAGATAATTGTTACCTTGTGAATAAAATTACAACCCTATAATATTAGAAAAAGTCATTAACATGATTAAGGCTAAATTGGTTAATCTTGGGGTTAAACAAAACAAATTTGGTTTAAAATGACACCAAAACCTTTAAAAATTTCATCAAATGTTTATATTTAATAATTATCCGGCTTTTATTGAAATTTATGGACATATTTAATCATTTTAATTGAGAATGAATTAATTCTACATTAATATTTTTTGGTATTTCCAAGTGTGTCCTTTCCCTCCCTTTTAAAAGTACATTGCTTCTCTCTTTTCTTTACACAACATTGATCCATATATCTTGACCAAAACCTACCCAATTTTTCTCTAAACATTACAAGACACACATTATAGTTGTTTTTCTTCTTAAAATTTCATTCCATGGTTCGTTCAGGAAGGATCTAAAGGAGTTCTCCCAGAGAAGATATAATTGTATTACTTGATAACATTCAATTTATTTCTTCTACTATCTTATCTAAATCTATATAATTTATAAAAAAATATTAAATTTAGTAATATAAATATTATAGAATTTTTTTATTTTTCTGTAAATTATATTATCCACCCTCTTTACCATCAAATAAAAAGTTATAGTATCGCTCGTGATTACATGTGTATTATCACCTCCACAAAGATAAACAATTCTTTTTTACATCACCATCATTCACAGATGAGTAATATGATGAGATTAATATTTATGAATAGTATTTATGACATTATTTTTATTATTGGTTTATAATATCATATCTACCTTATTATGTCCCAATCCATTGAAAATCAATATCGTCACTTATGCATACTTGAGTACTACCAAATCCATGAAGTGATGTGATTTTTTTTATGTTTCTCCTTTAAAATGATGGTAAAATTTTGGATTTGATGAATATATATATATAATATTATATAATAATGGATTTTGAAATATGAATTAATATTTTCCTTTCTTTCTAATTATTTAAAATTGAAAATAACATTCATGTGTGCGTACGGTCTATTGTCTCCATGAATGGTGTAATCAATTTTTCTATCTCTACTTTTTATGGATGATTCTATATATAAAATTATGATGAAGATATATGATATTAATAAAATGATAAAAATTCTTGATATGATGTTCCCATGATAAAATTATAAGGATCAAAACTATCGTACCAAAACATACCTAAAAATAAAGTAATTATCTCCCAGAGTAGGGATTTTAATAAATAATTGTTAATAAAAAAGTAATAAAAGGTTATATGTAAATCATATTTGTAATAGTATATATTATTACATTTCATTAATATATTTCTAATAAATATATATTTATTATACAGGTGTTTCAAAAACTTATGAAGGAAGTCAAACAGAAGGTGATGGTTTGTTGTACAATCTCATCATTATTCGAGATAATTTATGATCAAGTCTCTGCATGGGAAATTATTTGATATTTCTATATTGAACCCAATATATTTTAATTTCATATGTTTATATCTATAAATTATAATTTCTACTTTAATTTTCCCCTCTTTATATAATCAATGTACTGAGATAATTTTTTTAAGGAAAACAAACTTTGGTTTTCTACTTTTTCGGGAATATTTTTATTCAATTTTCATACATTACGTAAAAATTTTAAAATAATTTCTCACTATTATCAAATAATTTATTAAATAATTATTTCACCATGTATTAATTTAAAAAAAATTGTTTTAAAAGTAATTTTCTTGTCATTGTTTGAATGATATTCTTTTTACCTTTTTACCGAAATTGTGAAAGGAATCATTATTTTAACATACACGAAAACAATAGAATTTACTACTGTCATGACTACCCAATGAATTAAATATTCCTTTATAAGTTTCTAATTTTTATTTCAAGGAAAATTTTCCCTTAATATATTTGAAATTTATTTATTTTAAATAAGTTATTTCACAATTAAATTGTTATTTTTCTCAAAAACAATTCTAGTGATATTTTTAAAATATTTTCTTATATGCCAACATCATTTATTGAATATTATTATTTAAAAATTATATTATGTAATAATAATATCCAACATATTTATTTTTATGGATTATTATAAGTTTTACAAAGTTAATTATTGAAATTATGTATTCTAGTTCTTCCAAAATAGACAGTTGTTGATTTTTAAGGAATATTGATAATGTTGTAATGTTTATTCATATGATAAAATCATTGGACTTATTAGGTGATGGTTTGGACATGGAATTAAATATCCCCTTAATTTATTAGTATGTATTGTGATACTAGATAGGTTTTTTGTCTATGTCCTTACCCATTTATGTATATGTCTTGGAAAGAGGCCTCAAAAGTTTCTTTATGATATCTGGAATTATTCATTCCATGATTATAGAATCAATTATTGATACTTGGGACATTATTTGAAAAGTTATTATATACATTTATAATTTTAAATCCAATTATATTATTTATAAGGAATCAGTTGATCATTATTTAGCCCTTCAATATTTGTCATTCCTTATTTATTCCATGTTATCTTTCACAGTACACATTCCTTTACTGATCCTGTGATCTCTCCCCTTTTTACATTTCCTTTCCCTAGGATGCTGTGAAGACTGTTATGATTTATTTGTAAGGATATGATAGAGGGAATAATTATGTTCTCAAAGAAAATACTATGTTTTATTTTATTTTTTCAAATATAATTTCATATTTAAGTATATGTCTACTTTTCAAATTCAACTAAACTTTTCAGTCCATTGGGATACAATTGCTTGAATCTAGTACCGATGTAATAAGGTAACCAACAGATATGGGATACTAGTTTCATGTTCTATATATTTGGAATTAAATGATGTTTAGTATAAACATTAGGAAAAAGATTTAGAAAAAATTAATTAGGGAACAAAACCCTATGACAAACTTTGAGAATAAGTCTATGTATATGATAACATCTTATTGTTTTGGTAAGGGAGAAATTATGTGATTTTCAAAGAAGTACATCTCCATATGAATACTATAATTATAAGTGGTTTTTTCATATATTCATACTATAGTAATTACCCTAAAAAGTCTTGTTTGGGTATACCTCTTCAATCATTCTATTGCATTGTGCATGTTCCCTTACTATGCACATAGTTTGACACTCTGGAGGGATATTAACGAGTTAATTAATTTTTCTTTATGAACCATAAAAATGTATTTGAATATATGGTAATCATGGTTAACATAGGTTATACCAATGGCGTCATAAATTAAAAATAATTTTTTTGATTTAGACATCTTCTAAATTATTTTTCATGATTATGTGGTTTCCCACATTGATTATTCACACTACGTTTTAGTTCAATTCAATGGTTATACCCAGGAGAATTCATGTTAAAACAGAATTTAAGGTAAAATAGAATGATTTTTTTCATGATTAACCCAATGAAATGTGATTTGGAATTTTAAACTTATGATTATTCCAATAAGTTATCACATTATATGATTAAAAATTTCAACCGAGGTGAGTTTTCCATCCCATCTAATAAGAGAAATTTTTTGTTCCATGAAAAACATATAGTAATATAGATTTAGTTTCCTATAGGTCAATAATGTTGGAATAATAACATAAGGTAATATCTAAATAGAATAAAAATATGTTTTCTATATATAAATTAAAGTAATGTAGAAATTAGCTGTCGAGTAAAAATAATGAGTTTAATGAACGATAATGAAGATCATCTTAAGGTAAAATTTATATTTCAATATCTTACATGTGGGGAATATGGTAATTATCTGATACAATGAAGAAATCAAAGGCCAAACTCATTGTTTAAGGAAGGACCTATGTTATACTAGTTGTTGAAGTTGAAGGATTGAAGTGTTTATGCATCAGGATTTGAGAATTGTGTTGTACAATTTTTATATCAATGATATCATGATTATAAGAATAATGAGACAAATAATTATTTATTCATAATACATTTTATTTATCTATCTAATGGTCTGAATCCTCAAAATTTTTTAATTTATTTTAAAGAAACCCCATTTTAAGGGAAGAAGGGGGAAACCCAAGTATACATTATGACCATATGACAAATCACGACATAATGGTCTTAAAGAGAAAAACTAGACTAACAACATGGAGCTCCCCCTCCCCAAAATTTGAACATGACAAATATCTTCACCATTGCATGGCTGATCAACAAGAAAGTTTCTTATGTCAAAGCATAGGCCTGATTTGATGGCGACACCATACCCTCTCAAATAACCAAATCCAAAAAGCACTACAAAGATGAATGGTCAAATCTTGAACCTCATCGGGGGCATGTTCAATGTGGTAGAGTCCAGGTGCATCAACATTCCAACAGAACACATTTTAAAGACACCAAAAAAGTAATTATGCATAAAAAAACTCAAACCAAGCACAACATTAAGGATGAAAACCATCAACACCCGCTTAGAATGACACTGGAAAAAGCAACGCAGAACCATCGCTGAAAATGAATCTGCCGCAACGATCCCATAGGAGGCCTACAACACCGTAGCGTAAAGCAGTCCAAATGGGTAGGTTCTCCATGATAAGGTGTTGATTCATCGCCACCTTGGGCTGGATGACCCAACTAACACACCACCGAAGCGCCACCGAGGAAGGGATCTAAGCCGACCTGGACCAGAATCGCCACTCTGACCTAAAACTGGGAAGATCCGAATAGAGGAAAAAGCCTTACTAGCTTCTGATTATGATGAAACCACTAAACAATGAGAGGGAAACAATGAAACAGGAGCAGGGCCATGCTAGATGATCTAAAACCACATATTAAACAAAAATATACTGAAAACCAAATGACTGCATCACTATATCACAGAAACCATCTCAATAAACCTGGAGTTGTAAAGCCTCCATTGGAAGTCAAAACTAGAACGCATCCCCCCTCTAAGATGTTGTGGAGATAATTTTGATCGTCGCCTCACCAGAACACCAAAACTGTCGCCAAGTTGTGCCAACCTTTATTTGAAATGTGCCACAAACCAGATCCACACCAGAATCCAAAGATGTCAAGCCTCACTAGAGTAGATGAGTTTTAACACAACTAAACCATCAACTCACCTTGCTGACCTTGATCTGAGTAAGACTACATCAAGACTCCCAATCATGCCGGAGGAGGGAAAGAGAAAACACCGAAATGGGAACCCTAGACACTGCGAGAGAAAGTAGATGCCTCTCCGAGGCTTCTCCCTCTCTCTCAATTTTCATTATCAATTTAAAAAAAATGCATTGGATGTGATTGATAAATCAAAAAAATTAATCTAGTGGTTATGTGTTAATGTTTAGTTGGGATTAAAAGATGATTGATATTGAGGAAGGAAATGAGATATTATTGGAGACCTTGAAATTGGGTAGGAATTTGATGAAAAAGTTATTTTTGTAATATTTCATGAAGTTTATTTAATTTTTTGGATTTATAAAAATATACTACAATATTATTTCAGTATTATTTATTAAGTTAGTTTTTGGAAGAATATATATTTTGATGTGCAGATAACATAAGAGTTATGTATAATATCATGGGTCAATAAGTTTAAGATTGACCATAAGTTCAAAAGCCTAGATAACCATCTTGAGGTTTTAATTTATGTTATTTTGAGGTAAAATGAAACTTTTATAATGTTTTAAGAAGAATAATCTATTGCGGTTTAAATTTCCCATTGGGTTAGTGTATGATTTAATTTTAGTTAATTGTGGTCTATTTTATAGTGGGATATAATAATCATGATGGTTGAAAAGTGATTCATTTAAAATGAAATATTATCATTGAAATTTATTTTCAAGTAATGGATTAACTTTTGGGTTAGTTGTGATGATATGTATGTTTCTATCCTGTTACTTTGTCAAGGTGTTGGTGGTGGAGGTGTCTTTATGAAGCCTCAAGAAGTTTGGATGGGAAAAATGAGGAGATGAAACTGAGATATCATATGAGAAATGCTTTATGGGTTGGAGCCTTATTCTTTATTATGCTGGATTTCATTGTGGCATAGAGTGTCTAATTGTGGAGTATAGTATTAGGGTGTATATTTTATATGATATTCCATTTTTGGCATAGATACAATATAGACCATTATTGTGGAGTAACATTATGTGTTCTCTGATTTGGTGGTTTTTTCTATAACATAATATCTTGTGGAGAGTTTCGATGACTCTTACAATTATATCAGATATATAGTTTGGATATATTCTATAGTGTGGAAGTATTTTGGTTATTTTTTTGTTTTTTGGGTTTTTTCATCAAAGAGAAGGGCTAAGGCCTAGTACCTTTATTAGAAATTTCCTTCTATGTCATGGTGGTTTATGTTACATCATGGTATTCTCCCCAGTTTTTGTGACATGTAGTGTAAATCTCTTCATATTTCTCAAACAGATCATTGGCCATCTATTATATGGCTTGGTATCTCTCCTTTTCACAATGGTCTGAATTTTTTTAGAATTTCTACTACCTGGTGAGGTATGTTGAATCATAGACTTATTTAATATTGATTACCAATAAATAGTTGAACCCCGTCAAGCCCTATCATTATCTAGACTTTTATCTTATTTTTTAAGAAAACCAAGTGAATCCCAAGGATCAATTTCATCCACATTTCAGTTTCATTCAACTATGGCCTTGGTATATAAAACTTTGGTTGTTTTAGGTGAGTTAACCTCCTTTATTCTCCCAATTTTTTTTCATTTTTTCGTTTTAGGAAGAATTAATGTCAAGGAAACCTGTGGTTTTGGTGTTGTTTTGATATTTTGATAATGTATGTCATTATTTCTAGGTTGATCCTAATGTTTTTGTTCATTGTGGGGCATGAAGGTTAACTCCCCATGTTCCAATCTTGGGTAGTGGATCTAAAATATTATTTTTATTTGGGTATCCTTTTTATATCTTCTATTTGTATCATGAGGGAGGAATTATGCATTTTTTATCATTTTGGATCATGTTTTTCACCACGTTAATGTATATTATTAGTTGTATTTATTTTAATTGATGCGAAAAATAGAATGTAACACATGTTTTACTGATTTTGATATCATTGTTATTGAGATTTTATATACTTGATTCCATGATAAAAAAACATGTTCATTGGAGTATATGTTTTTTTGTTGTGAATATGATTGTGGAACCCTTGTTGTCTAGTCATTTATTATCACTTAGAAGTAAATTGGTTAAGAACGTATATCTAGATAATAAATTTGATTCAGATGGAATTTTTGTGTGTGAAAATACCCCTGATAGGTTAAGAAAATGAGATGAAAACCCCCATATAAATCTGAAATGAAATATGTAATAAGTGGTTGTGGTGTGTGGTTGTGATGTTTGGTAGTGATGCATGGTTTTGGTGTACCGTGGAGTTGAAATGGGAAGTTGCTGTTATATGGTGGTTATAATGATATGTGGTTGTGAAATGGGGTGGTTGTGATGTTATGTGGCTGTGGTTTGTGGTGTTTATGATGGGAACTGGTGGTGACATGAAGTGGTAGTAATTGTGGGCTTGTTGGAATTTGAGAGATAAGTTGTTTTTGTATTCTGTAGGGTTGTGTTTGTTTCCCAATAGTGATGAAATAATTTTTTAATAATGAATTTTATATGGCATGGGGTGGAATGGTAAATAAACTATCATGTTAAAATGGTAAGTTTGGCATAGAATTTTATTACTAAATGTAAATTAAATGGAATTAGATAAAGAAATGGGTGGCCTATAATAATCAAATTGGATGGTAATGGGAAAATAAAAAAATGTACTAATTTGATAAAGAATATTAAATGTGGATTGTGAATCACGGATTGCATATGTGGTGTTTTAAATTTTGTTATGGTAGTGAAATTAGATAATGTTGTGTGGGATTGGGGTGATGTTGTGAGTTATTATTGAAATCTTATTGTAAATTGAAATGTTCAAATTATGTATTGAGGATATTATATATATACATTGTATTTAATTGTGATTTTTATATACACCCGACTCATATCAAGCACGATGTGCTGATAACCAAATGTTTTAGTAGTGTTTTTTACAACATCTTGATGGGGATGATGAGTGTCTTGCTATCCCCTCTCCCCCATTATCACTTCTAGGAAATTATTATATTCATGGGTTGTGATGGTTAGAAGTAAAAAATTTCCCTATAGTGATGTTTGTTTAGATGAAGAGATGCCTTATAGTGGGGGTAATTCGTGCTAAGATGAGGGAACAAGGTTTATGTCCTCCTTATTCATGATACCTTACTATCCTGGTTATCATTGTGGTTGAGTTATGTTTTGATGGCACAAGTTTCTATGAGAGATATGGGATGAAATGTGTTGTTATGGATCAAGTTTTGACAGTTGAGACACATTGTGATGAGATATGATATGATGCGATGGTCTTTGTGTTTGGTGGTGGTATGTGATTTCCGATGACAATCCATCTATTTATGGGTAGGTTTTTGAACAGAAGATATGTGATCACCAAGGCATACGATATTACATGGTGAGAGAATAAAAACATTGGGAAATTAGTGTAACATACCCCTTTTTTATGTGCTTCTTATTATGTTACTATACATGGATGCGTTATTTGGTGAGGATTCCATGGTGAGGATGTGATTAGTTAGTTGGCCTATTTAGGATTTTTTTGGTTCTGTTGTTTTCTCACTAGTATAATAATATAAACATTCCACATGTGTATGAGATAATTTAAGTATGATCCTAATGATTATACTTGTATTATCACCACACTATAAGAAAATAGGGTTTATTCAGTATTATGGATTTAACAAAACTAGCTAAAAGCATTGTTAATGATCCCCTTTGTTAGTTCTAATAAACTTAAATTAAAGGGGGTCTTTAATAGTGATTTTTTAGTGTTGTTCAAGGGGTTCTTTAACAGTGCAAAAAAAATCATTCTTAAAGGGATCTCTTTATCAGCCATTATAAAAATGTGCTGATAAAGGATCACTTTATCAGTGCTAGTAAAAAATCACTGATAAAGGGGGACTTTATTGACACTTCTAAAAAAAACATTGTAAAATGTGGGACTTTATAAATGCTTGTAAAAAAGTGATGATAAAGGGTATATTTCAAAAAAAATATTTCATTTAAAATAATATATAAATATATTTAGATTGATATAAATATAATATATATTTTTAAATATTTTTTAGATAAGTCTACACAAGAAATTAAACTTAATATATATAATATTTCATGAAAATAGCTTATAGAATAAAAATATATATATTTTTATTTAATAATTTGATAATTTTTATCGAGTGATTTTTATTTAATAACAATTTTAAGATAATAAAAATAAAAAATATAAAAAATATATAAAATAAGTTAAAAAATTAAGTCAAACATCAAACAGACTTAACATATGATCCAAGGGTCGGTTTTGTCTCAACCACATATCAAATAGAAGCATGCAATGATCTCTACGCCATGATGACTGGGGTATGCCATTCAATATTTTAAGGAAAAAAGTGGCACATAAGGCCACCCAAATTGAGTTTTCAGTTGGGGTGCCCTTATTTTTTTACATTAAATAGATTTTCAACCTCATTTAAGAGGGTATTATTGTAGTTTTTCGATGGGGAATAAATTTTTTACCAGGTCTTACATTCATATAGATATTATGGTTTTAAAATTTTATCCTCTCATCCAATAATGTTTTATTTATAATTAAACGTATGAATATTTTATTTTATTTACTTTTAATAAATATCTTATACAAATACATATATCAATATATTTATATAAAAATGTATTTAAAAAAAACATTTGTCATTCATTTTATTTAATGTCAAAAATATTCCATTTTATTTACCATACAAAAATGAAATAATATATTGATATAATTTTTATATATATATCTGTGTATTAATAAACATATATATATTACAATATATTAATTAATATTAATATATAAATTATTTAAATAAATATAATTTTACATATTTATATAACACATTTAACAATATATACAAATAAATATAATAGTTATTAAATATACAAAAAATATGCATGGCATAGTAGTAAACAACATTCAGTCCCATAAGAGAGGTTTAGGGATCAAATCCAGGTGTTTAAAGGTATTCATGATATCATTGTAGTTCTAAGGAAGAGAGTGTGATTCGTGATAGAGGATGTAGTAATTGAATTTTTAGAGAATGGGTCTATAAAGACTAAGAAATCGGGTGCTGAGGGTGCGTGAAAAATAATTATTTTTTTCATATTTTTAACAGCAATTTTTATAGTACTATTAAAAGACAACCTTATAAAATGCTAAAAAATAGTGAAAAGGAACAATTTCATTGTTCTTAAAATTTTTTTGATAAAGGGTTCCTTTAACAACATGTGTTTTTTGCACTGTTAAAATCCCTCCTTTAAACATCACTTGCCATATTGGTGCTTTTGAATCACTGATAAACCCTATAACTCTCATTGTTAATGCCATGATTTTTAGTAGTTCCATACATATATAAAAACATTTTAATAGGTTTCTAGGAGTACATGGACCATGATTTAAATTTATAGCACGAAATTTGGAGTTTTTTCAGGGTCACTGCCTTACGATTTTCGGTTGGTACTTTATTTTGGAAATTTTTTGAATATTTTAACATTATACATGAATTGTGGGATGTTTTTTGAATAAATTTTGAATTATTTCAACAAGTTTATTGTTTTTTATTTAACCAATCTATTTATCCTATGTTATAGATGGTAATGCCTTCCATTTATGTGATGTCTTTATACCCTCAGTTCTTATCGGGAACAATGAGCCTACTGATTGTGGGTCTTAGAGTTCATTATTAATCTTCATTTTTTTAGCCTAAGAGGGGTACCCTTATTATGATAAGGTTATGATATAATGTTATATAAGGTTTTGGTTGAGGTATAGTATTGATTTTGGAGTTATATACTGTGAGTATTTCATGGGTTGGTAAGGAAATAGTGTCATTTCATCTTTGGGAAAGACATATTCAAGGAAAGACCAATGATGACATAGTATTTTAAGTACCACCATGATCCAATATAAGTACTCTAATTATATTGAATAAAAAAATCGTGGTGGCACAACTTACAGGGTAGAGACCTAGAATTTGTACTTGCATCATGATTTATTGTGTTCTTATCTAAATCTGGTGATTCTAGGAAGTTAAAATGAATATACTAAAAGGATGAGTCATAAAATTACATACTACTAAGAGCAATATATCAATGTTTTTGTTTCATCTATGGTTTTTGGACATAATCTACTTGATTTCTATAATCCAACCAAGTATATCAAAGGAGGGTTTATTTGGTTGAAGAGGGAAATTAGTGAAAGTGTATGATGTTAACCATCCAATAGAATGATTAGGGAAAATATAAGGGAAATGTATTCAATAGGAACATAGTGTATTGGTCATAGGATCTTGAGATCAGATTCAGTATGATATAATCCCATGTAGAGTATTAGATTCAATTGTTCATTAGTCATATGTGAGGTGTAGTGTGTTATTGGTTGATGTAGTATCTCTGGGACTATAATGAGGTAAATGTGTTATGGTAATACTTTTATAAGGAGTTCTGAGAATAGATCCTATTGTCGACCATGACGGTAGTGAAGATATAGGATCTTATTTCCCATTAAAAGGTGATTTGGTGTGGATAGTTTCGTTTTTTGGATGTGATATTGCTGATGGGTCTATATATCATTAGAGTTATGATCATCTTTATGTATATTTTAGTTTATTCCTTTTTTGATTCAGGAAATTATCACTCCTTTGTTTCACCCTCTCTAGTATGTCCTCTAGGAAAATACATAGAGTGATTTCTCATTACCCTATTGTTCAATATGCCAGTCAAAGGCTAGAACTGGTTGTTTTATATGTTTTTTAGGTGTAAACTAATGATATGGACTCCGTATTTGCGTGGATGTATTTTCAATATTCATGTATAGTTGTATGATGTCATATGTGGAATTGGTAAGTTGTATCATATGCGTGTATTTACAAACTATTTCCAAAGAGATCCATGTTCTCAGACATGTATGGTCAATAAGTGGTTTTTCTACTAAGGTTGTGATTTCAGTAGTAGACATGATTAGCCTTTTCATTCCTTGATTTCTAATTTTTCTGGGGAATTAGTAGACACTAGAATGGTGGATATTTTTAGGTCCATTAGAGAGTTTCTATATATTTTTTGCTAAGATATTGGCACACTGCCCCCTGGATGAGATATTGAGTTTAGTATATGTTTATAGCATAGTGATTCTCCAATTTTGATTTTTATTTAATGTATGTCACCAAATGAGTTATGGGAGTTAAAAAATTAAGATAGAATATATAATGGAGAAAGGATTCATTTGGCCTATTTTGTCAGCATGGGATGCTCTAGTGTTGTTCTCCTAGAAGGTGGATGGTAGTCTAAGGCTATGATTTGACTAATGAAGCCTGACTCAAATGATGATTGATAATATCTACCCTCGTTCAAGTAATTATGATATTTTCAATTAGTATAGAGTACCTAGTTAGTTTTATAAGACCTGTCTATGGTCTAGTTATCACCAGTTGAGGTTAATGGAAGATGATATCCCAAAAACTACCTTATGGTATAGGTATGGGAACTTTATGTTTATGGACAGACCATTCATTGTAACAAAAACAATAGCTATGTATATGGGGATCATGAAATCTTTATTTCATGAGTTCCTAGATATCTTCACATTCATGTTCCTCAATGGCATACTAATCAAGTCAATGTTTGATAATGAATATATTGATCCTCTCATAACTATCTTGTAGGTTGTTCAATGAAACTGACTAAATAGATACTTTTCAAAGTTTATGTTTTGTACATGGGAGGTTAATTTCATTGGGAAAGTAGTGTCCCAATATGTTGTGGTCATGGACCTATCAAATTCTTTATGGTTTTGACCGACCATAAAAGCCTGAGGTATATCATGTCTCAACATGAACTAAATCATAAAAATAAGGGATGGGTAGATTTTATATAGGTTTATGACTTCAATATAACCTACACCTTTGAAAAAAGGACCCTCGAGGATGATTCCTTACGTAGGAAGTCACATAGGGATACTGTTATAGATTTTAAAGATGCTTGGAATGTGATGCAGGAGTTACCATCTCTTTACTTGGATCTGAGGATGGTTAATGGAGTAAGTTTCTTATTTGTCATGATAGTGTTGTCTTATATGATGAAAAATTTTGGGGAGTCTCATGGGTAAACTCATAGGTAGAGTTCATATACAACTTTTTTGGATATATTGATGCTTTAGAGGTATGTTCATAGGATAGTTGGAAACCTATGTTGTTTCAAGGGAGGCAATTTGATCTAGTGGTGATGCATAATGGATTCCCTAAAGAGTTTTATACCTCCAAATTAGTGGTTGAAAATAAATTATCTAATATTGAGAACGGTTTTAGGATGTAGTTTAAGTGTCCTATGATGAATTGGGTGGTGACAGAGTGTGTGGTTCAATGTCTGGTTTGTGAGTTGGTAAAGGAAAAACATCATGTTCCTATATTTTTTTACAACGCTTGGATATTCATGAGTAGAAGAGGGATAATATATCTATGAAATTATTTACATTATTACCTCAAGATTAGGGATTTTTTAATCTTAATTTGGTAATCTTGTTTCTACTGAAGAATTATGCTCACTTCATATAGATCAAGGAGCTGGACTTCATGGATGTCTTGATAAAGAGTTATGTGGATGATGTTGTGTGGCCACTTGTATTTATATGATCCATTTTTTATGATCAATAATTTCATTTTACCTCATGTGTCTAGAGAGTATTGAATCATGATTTTGGAACTCAATTATGGTTGAACACTACTCTTCACCCTCACTCGGATGGACATAGGAAGAAAACAATCTAGATGTTGGAGGATATGTTATGAGAATGAAATTTTAAAATTTTAAACTCTAGGAAAAATAGATTTACTTTGGGTAACATTTCTTGTTAAAACATCTACCACTCATCCATTAGAATGGAACCATTTGAATACTTTTATAGGCATCCATATTGATCTCTAGTTTTAAATGAAAAGGTGTGGGATCATTGGATCTTGATCCAAATTTGGTGAATATAATAATAGATAAATATCAGGTTTTATATGAAAGTATAAAGTAAGAACAAGACTAGAATATTTCTAATATTGATCTTAAGGGGAGTTCTATATAGTGTTTAGCAGGGGACCATTTTTTCCTAGAGTATTCCCCATATCATGGGCAATAATGGTTTTTAAGCGGGAGTAAAATATCATCCCAGTTTATTGGGTCTTTAGAGGTGTTGGAGTGCATTAGATAGAAGCCATATTGATTCGAACATCTTTTATATGTTTTTCATGTCTCACAACTTTTTTATTACATTCACAATGTCTCACAAGTCATTGATTAGATAGAGATATATATTGTGGACAACATGAGGTTCATGGAGCTTCCAGTAGATATCCACGATTTTCAAGAGAAGGTTATACATGGACTGAACATTCCGTTGAGTTTTTTTTTGTTTTGAAGGCATAGTGGTCTTGTATGGATTACTTGGGATAATGAGATACAGATCTGATCCCAGTACCAAGATAATTTTTGAGTTTTTCCTTGTCATAATTTTCTTTATTGATAATATGTTTGATCCATGATATTTTTTTTGATGTTATTATACCATTGGTGATGGTTTATTATTAATCCTTAAAATATATTAATAGGCGGTAACTATTTAATAATAAATTCACATTATACTTTGATACATTTTAAAATCTGTCGGGTGAGTTTGTTCCATCAAAAGTGGATAATATCTTTTTATAGGAAGTGGATTTATTTTATTTATATATTTTGGTCAATTTTGTGTGTTGGTTATGGTAATCATTGGTTTGGAATTTTGGATACTAGAATTTTGGTACATATGATATTACAAGTGTAGTGTCTTGAGGTTGGTGTGAGATAGTGGTGGTGTTTCAGCTATGATGAGTTCTCTGAGAGGTATCTTATGGGGTGTTTATTTGGACCTCATTCCCTATTTAATTTTTTATTTCAGGATTTTACTCTTGAGGGGGTGAATAGTTTGTTATGCATTTTATGTAATGTTTTGGACCTTTTAAACCCATTAAATAGTGTGATTTTTGGTGGTGGAGATTTTTGGGGGATGTCCTGAGGAGTTTGGAGAGTTAAATGAGTAAATACAGATAAGATTTAAGTTGAGAGACATTTAATGGCATGGGGGATTAGGATGCATAGTAAGTACTGTCACTACATCATAGAGAGGATGGTTGTAGAGTATATTCATGGGGTGGACATTTTCAAAAGTTTTCCCAATTTTAGAGTAGCTACCCTATTATGAAAGAATGAATAATTTAGTTCCTTTTTTTATTTAAAGGTAATTTCTTTCTGTGATGTGGTTATTTCAGTTACATTGTGGTCTAATCCATAGTGTTTTGGATCTTGATAATGGATATTTCTATATTTAGCAGGTGAATATTTGACTAGCTCGATTGTATCACAATTTCCCCCTTTTATGTTGTGGTTTCCCTTTTTTTAACAGTTCTGCAGAATGGTAAGGAAGGCTACGCCATAGTATTTTTTCCAAACTACCAATATATTCCTAAACCTTGTTAAAACCTATCAGTGTTCCAACTTTTCTATCATTTTTATGGTGAAACAACTGTTTTCCAATTAATTTTATCTCCCTTTAAGTGGCTTTCAACCATAGCCTTGGGAGATCAATCTTTGGTGGTTTAAATTGAGTTTCCCACCTTCCTTATCCCATTTGTATTCCTTTTTTTCATCTTGTTGAGGAAAATATTAATGAAACCTATGGTGTTTTTTGATTTTATGTGGGGTGATTTGTGTTTTTGTGTTCTGGGTAGATCCTAGTTATTTCATTCATTTTTTTATGGCGGTACCCTCCTTGTTCCAAAATTGGGTGGCGTATCTAAAAGATTTTTTGAGATAAGGGATCCTTCATATATCGTCTAGTTAAATTATTTTGTAGGGTTTATGATTTTTTATATCCTTTTAGAAGAATGTTTTCTTTGGATTAATGAATATAATTAATTTTATTGATTTAAAATGATGAATAAAGGGGAAAACACATATTGTTTAGTTTTTTTTAATATAATTATAATTGAGATAATACAAGATTTATTCCTTAATAAAAATCTTGTTCATTGGGGATATGTTTTTACTATAGTGGATATTATTTTTAACCCTTATTATGTGATCATTTGATATCACTTTGATAAAAATTTCACAATAATGTGTATCCTAATATTAAATTGGTTACCTATGGAAATTATAAATTGTTTGAAAATACACTTATAAATAAAATAATATTTTATTAAAATCCCATTGATAAATGTGAAATGAATTAAGTAAAATGTATTTTTTTTCTGTTGTTGTGAGGTGTTGTTGTTGTGGGTGTTGCGGTGGAAATGATAAGTGGTTGTGATGTGGCAGTTGTAATGATATGTGGCTATGATATGAATAAGCTACCAAGAGAATTGGTTTTTTTGTGTGAAGGTTGTGATGAGAATAGTTGGTGATGTGAAGTGGTAGAAATATTCATATTTTTCCTGATAAATATCAGTTATTGTTGTATTGTGCAGTGTTGTGGAAGTTTCCTGATTGTGGTGGAATAATTGGATAATAATGAATTTTATATAGAATAGTTTGGAATAGAAAATGAACTCTAGAACTAAAATGGAAATTCTATCTTATAGGTTTGTTATTAAAGGTAAAATAAATATGAAGAAATAATGAAATTAATAGGATGGAATAATGAAATTGTATGGTAATGGGAAAATATGGAAAATTGCTTAATCTGATAAAGAAGATGGAACGTGTATTGTGGTTTATATATTTCTTGAGTGATGTTTTTCATTTAGTTTTTGAAGTGAAAGTATAAACTTTTGTGAGGCCCTGGGGGTGACATTTTTATTTGGGATGGAACTGTTGTTCTAAACCCATAGGTTAGGATTTTGTGTTGAGGATATTATAAACATACATTACATTTCGTTGTTATTTTTATATGCACCCCGCCTATTTCAAACACTATATTCCAATAACCAAATGTTTTTTCGGTATTTTTATAAACATCATGATGGTGATTATGGTTGGTTGTCTACCCACACATCACCACACTTTCTTCCAAGTAACATTGATATAAACATTGTGTGATGACCATAATTCAAGAGAGAACCATGGTAATTTTTTAGAGATGATTAGATGGATTATTATGGGGATCACGCATAGTAGGATGAGGGAATGAATTTGATTTTATATTATGTTCATGATACACTATTATCTTAATTGGGGTTATTCTTGAGATGTGTATTGATAGACCAGGTGTCTACCAGAGAGACAAGATGTGATGTGTTGTAATGTCCCAAGTGTAAATGGGTGAGGCAAGATGTGATGTGATGGAAAAAATTTTTTATAAGAAATAAGTTATGTGTTTTGACAGCCCAGGTGTTTATGGGATGTTTTTTATATAGAAGATATGGGAACTATATGATGTAAAATGTTGTGGCGTGAGAGAGTAAAACTAGTGGGAAAGTAGTGTCAGGTACCCTTTTTCAATATGAATCATATTATATCACTATAACTAGATGTTTTATTTTATGACCATGCCATGCTTTGGATGGTATTTCTTTGATATCATATTTAAGTATAGTAGGTTATGTTTTTTTCTCGCTACTATATTACTAAACTCTTTTTACTTATACACGATAAACATTTGGCATAATCCTACTAAGTATACTTGTATGGTCTCCATACATGTATACAATTTATTTACATGTTTCTTAGAAGATTTTATGGACCATGATGGACATTTTTTGCTTGGAATTTAGAGTTGTTATATTTTCACAACCTCAATATTTTTTTTGGTACTTTATTTGGGAAACTCTATATATCCATTTACTTTGTACAAGCATTTTGGATGGTTTTGGTTTACATTTTATATTTTGTTGATAGAGTTCCTTGTATTTTTATCCTATCAACCGATATAATATTATAGAGGATAATCACTTCCAATTTTTAGAGATTTTTATACCATTGGTTATGGTCGCAAACCCAGGGCATAGTGAAGAAGAGACTTGGGGGGTCATTATATCTCTCCCTTCATGGTAGTAACAAGAGGAGTAACTTTAGAGGGAGGAGGTTAGGAATTTGTTATCTATATTTTATTTGGGATATTTTAGTGAATTTTAATACATTATAATATTTATCATGGGTATTAATGACATTTTTGGATATGTTTTATTACGTTGAGGTATATGAAACCCTTTAGTTTAACAAGTGATTTAACATGAAAGATTTTATGGAAAGAATGAAATTAAATTTTAGGGATATAAGCTCATGGGTAAGAGATCACCTTTTAGGTTAAAAAAATATTTAATTTTGAAGTTGTTGAGTTTATTTTGGATATAGGATTACTTATGAATAGATCGAGGTGGATCCTTTGATTTTATTGTAGAAATTTTGAATGTCAATTGGAATGATTATACACATTGGATGTTATCTTACCTTATAATAACCTTCATTTTTTTCATATATAAAGATAGTATGAATAACTTAATATCCTTTTTTGTATTATGAAGTTTATTTTAGTGCTATTGGTATGAAAAAATATTATCTAATACTCACCATTTGGAGAAAAGATTGAATTTGTGATTGAAATTGATTAAAGTATGAAATTTTATTTTTTCAAGTGAGTATATTTCCTTAAGTGATTAGTCAATATGGTAAACAAATTCCGAAACAATAGTAAAAGGATCTTGAAAAAATATGTTGTCCCGTTAAATTTATATCGATATTTATTTTGATAACATATTGATTTATGGTGTTGTGGTCATTAACCTTCTCATGATCATTCAATTTATTATGATCAATATTATATATCACTCTCTACAATTATTTGGATATTAATTTATCCTCAGTATATATTTTCACTTCCCACTAATTTTATCCAATTTGAAAACCTAATCGTGTGTTATTCTAGATGGACTTCAAATTTACCTTTCCCTCTTTTAATGTGGAAGTTTCATCAACCCTTTTTATGATGTGGGTTTTCAATAATGAAATTTATAAATATAAAACCCTTAATTTTAGAGCACTAGTTCAATTTTTCTGAACCCAATTTAAGAAAGGGGGAATGTATCACCCTAATATTTTAAAATAAGAACATAATTTTTGATGCTGTATAAAACATGGAACACCGAGCTTAGATAAAATCATGACATATTATTTTTAAAATATGACTGTTTTAGCCTAGCCATTGAATTGAATGATAAGAATATAAAGAACCATATTAGAATATTTATATAAATCTATTACTCAATACATAGTTTATTATTAATTATTATAAAATAAGAATTCAATTTTTATGTAATTTTATATTATGCTTAAGAAAATGTTTCCTTAAAAAATTATTTTTATTGATTTTTCTGAGAATATATTATATTTAGATTTCTCTAATTCTATAAAATGTATTTTTGAAAATGAAATATTTTTTTTAAATTATGATATCAAAATTATCTTATAGTGATCTGTTTTTAATTTTTGGAAAAAAAATTATTTTCTAATGAATAGTAAAAATACAAAATTTTTAAACAATATTTTTCTTCCAAGCATGTATAAAGTTAAAATTTGTAACAAAATGGATCAAAAGTAAAACTAATTCAAAAATATTATAAGTTATCATATTTAGTTAATTGTAATAAAAATATTACTTTATTTTTGTATAAAAACATTTCTATACATAAAAATCCATTTTTCTTAAAAAGCAATTTTTCATTTAGTTTGTTTATTAAATTAATTTCTACCACTAAGGGGGGTCAAATATTGATAAATAAATACCAAATTTTGAATCATGTGGTTTGAATTTTTTAAATATTTCCCTTTTATTTTTTGTCATTATAAATAGTAACCTCAATAAATATATGTCACCTAGGTAGGTGTAAATGGGTAAAATGTGGTTTAAACCATGAGATAAGGTCTCTAAATAAAAGAAACACTTTAATTTATCATATTCTATGGGATTATCTTGGATATTTACAAACAAATATCTAATATATATCCACATGGTTTCATTTTTCTTTGGTTATGACATTTATATTATCTTATGAAATTAATAAATACAAAATGTCACTCTCTTGACTTTAATTACTCTAAATTTTTATTACACAGTTAAAAGATGAAATTAGAAGTTATAAATGTTTATTTTAAATAAGAAATATTTTTTTATCATTTTAATTTATTTAAAATTTTTCTATATTGAATAATTAACTTAAATTCTAATGGAACACCAAAAAAGTATATATTTTATTAATGTGAAAATAAAATAAATGATATTAATTTTTTTTAAAAGTAATATAATTTTTTTGAATTATTATGCTCCATGAATTTTATCAACAGATAAAAAATATTTAGAATGTTTTAAAGGTTTATATCATAATTCCTTTTCTTCCATTTTGTCTATAAACACAAATTAAATGAATAGTTTCAAAGATGACACTAATGATATTTTACGTTATATAATAATTCACTAAATTATTTAAAAATAATTAAAATATTTAAATAGGACAATTAGGATTATAATTGGTCTAATATTTCATCTCATGGCCATTTATGAGCTAATTGTTAACTTATAAGTAAAATTATAACCCTTTAATATTAAAAAATCATTATCACGGTGAACATTAAAATTGGTTAACTAATGGGTTAAACCAAAATATAATGATTAAAATGACACCAAAACCTATCTATATATTATTCTATATTTATATTTAGGCCTTATTCACTTTTTATTTGAATAAATTTATATTTTGAATAATTTTAATTGAAAATTAATTAATTATATTTTAATATTTTTGGTAATTCCAATTGTGTTATTTCCCTCCTTTATAAAAGGACACTCATTCTCTTTTTTCTTTACACCGCTTTGAGCCATATACCTCAACAAAAACCTATCCAATACAATTATAACTCCCCTATACAAAAATTGTATGTTCTTTTATTCTTAAAATACAATTCCAAGGATTATTAATAAAGGATCTAAATGAGTTCTCCTGAAGAAGAGACAATCATCTTGCCCAACCACTTTCAATTTATTTTTTCTTCCACCTTCTCTAAATATATGGGGTTCATAATAATAATAATAAATTAAGTATCCTAAATATAAAAAAATTATTATTTTTAGGTAACTAAAATTATAAACCCTTTTTTCCATGAAATGATAAGTGAATGCACTGCTTATACATACTTTCGGTCTACCACCTCCGTGTAGTGATATAATTAATTTTTTCATCAATATATTTAATGGATAGATATTATGAAGGGTTAAATTACTATAAATTATATATATTAAATTATTATTATTCTTTAACTGTAATATAAATATCCTATTTACATTATTACCTTCAAATCCATTGAAAAATAGTAACATTAATCTTGTGTACGTGTGGACTACTACTTCCATGAAGTAATGTGATTCGATTTTCATATCCTCTTTACATGGATGGTAATAAGGATTAATTTTATGAATATATATAATATATATGATATAATAATGATTCTATTATGTTCAATTATTATTTAAATTTCTTTTTTCCATATGTTAAAAAGTGAAAACAACGTTAATGATTACATAGAGCCTACCATCTCTAAATATTGTGTAATTCATTTTCATATATCTACTTTTTATGGATGGTTATAAATATATATGTACATAAGAAAATATATGATATTTATTTCATTATTAACATACTGGATATTATAGAACCATGATCAAAGAATATACACCAAAACTTCTAAAGAAAAATATACTAGAAAAATGAAGCAGTTATCACCAGTAACAATTATTTTAATAAAGAATTGTTAATAAACAAGTGATAAAAATTTATAGGTAAAAAATATGGATTTACTTATATATGATTATTGTTATTTATAAGGCTAATAAAAATCTATATTTACTATAAAATATGAACAAACACATAAGAAGGCATTGAAACCATATTTAAGGATTTATTATACAATCTCATCATTATTACGGATTGTTTATGTTTAAATATACACTGGGTAAATTATTTTACCTTTCAATATTAAACCATTCTATTTTCTTCTCATCTATTTATTTATAAATATTAAAATATTTCCTTTCATTTTTTTCTCATTAATTACTTAAGATACTAAGATAATGTTTTTTAAGAAATATGATTTTTTTACTCAGTTGGTAATATTTTTATTCCATGTTCATATTTTATATAAAATGATTAAAATATTTCTTTTAAAATTATAAAATTATTTATTAAATAAAATATTAACCATTTTTTTATTTTTTAAATAATGGTTTAAAAAGAATCTTCCTTCCATTTTCTGAATGAGGTACTTTTGAATTTTACCAAAAATGTGAATGGAATATTTATTTTAATGTACCTGGAATGAACATAATATCAAATCATCATGAACACCCAACTCATTGAAGTTTACATTAAAGGATTAAAAGTTTTTTGCAATGAAAATGGTTTCATAAATATTTGTAAAATTTATTCATTTTAAAAATGGAATTTTATTGTGAAAATGGTATTTTCCCCAAGAACTTTTCTAGTAGTCTTCTTGATGTATATTCATCTATACCAACATATGTTGTTGAATATTATTATTTAATGAGGATATACAATTATAATATCATTTACCATATTTATCTTAGTGTTTTATGTCCATTTTGAATAGGGGAATTTGTCATGACCCGTCACAGTGGGGTAAATGTTGTGACTCCCAAAGCCAACCTCAAGTAGGCTAGGGGCTCGTGACTAGAGTTGAGTAGGAATATCACTAATATGGGAGGAATTCCTTATGTACATGTATTCATGAACAAATCTATTATCCCACAAAATCTGAAATTTAAAACAATATGTAAACCAGGAATGCTACTAAGACAATCACTGAGAGTGACAAAACAAAACTGAAAGAAAAGGGGGTAGTATAGAGGCCCAAGAAAAGAATTGTAGTAAACAAGTAAGTACACAAATACCTGGAAACACATTTGAAGAAAACCCTGCTTGAAGTGTAGGTTAATCGCAGCTGCCTGAAGCCAGAGGAGTATGCCTCGTCTATGTGATCTTACTAGGAACCACCTAGTCCTCGACCACCTAGGTCTCTGTCAAAATGTCGGTCGTTAGCATAAGATATAACACGGGCAGGCAAATCCCGTAGTAGTGAGTAAAATAGTACCTAGTAGAACTCCCCAAAATCATAAAGGAATGAACACAAAGGAAATTACACATGAATTACTCTCACCTATCAAAGGTATAAATTTATGGCACTAAAAGCAAGATTATTGAACATAGTCTACAAAACACCAAGTATCAATGAGACTATTAGTCCTGATGAGACCCTCAATCATAATTAGAAACTTATTCGAGATGAGACAATTAGTCTTCTTGGGACACCTAGTCCCGAATATTAACATAGCTTCAAGATCACATAGTATTCATGTTAGATAGTTTTATGTCACATCAAGACACATAATTCCGCACTTAGCACGCTTGATATGGTAGAACCTACTCCCCAAGCCAACAGACATGCTTCAATTTCTAAAAAATCCACTTAGATTATCTCAAAAGGACCACATTGTCGCAAGGGTACCAACACCGCAAATGGCTCATCAAACAGACATAAGGTTTGGAAGTTATGGAAATTTTAGTAAAAATGGGCCGGTTAGGTCTGAGTATGGTCTGAACCGATCTGACCGACCTGACCCGTGGTCCACTAACCTAACCGGATGGGTCATCCTGACCCACTGAGCCTAGAACAACCTGCTAGCTCCATCCTAGTCTGCTTGATGCAATCCGGTTCGGTTCACTCGGATGCGGAGGATGCCACATCCTGCCTCACCAATGCAGTCGGCTAACGAGTCGATTGGTCCTCATGCACGCAGTTTGCAAGACCACGTGCCGGCTGGTAGATGTGGCACCCTACCTCGTTTCTAGTCTATACTTCCACGATCCACTTTAGTTTCAGCTCATATCCCCCCACCCACCCCTGTGGTTACACCGCTGCAGGCTCCTACTGCCACCGTCCATCGAGTCGGCGGTCTCCGTCACCACCACCCACGAACCCCACCCACAGGTTGTCCCACTACCGTGGTCCCGTTTGTCCCATGGGACACTGTCACTACTGACTGCCATTACAGATGCCATCCTCCTAACCAAAATGCGCCACCAGGCTAGTGCCACTTCCACCGCCGATCTCTCCCCCTGAGCCCTCATCTCACGTCATGCCTACCATCACATCTCCGCAACATCATTTGGGAATCAGATTCCTAGTTTTGCGTTGTTGTGATTTGAATCAAATGTTCAACAACCTCTTGCTTTCAAGATCATGAATAACACGAAGAACGGGGGAAAATGAGATGCATTAGAAGACCCAAAGAAAGATCTCAGCCTTAGTTCAAGTTATCCTTACTTCATACTTGATAGAAAGATCACAAAGAACAAAAATAATAATCATAAGGATCTAATTCCCATTTAATCCCCGCATAATAACTCTCATCCTACTTGGACGATCGACCTGTAGATAAAAGTTTTTGTGGGTTGATTATTAATTTATGTTTAGAATGAAATAATTGGGAAAGAGAAATAACATTGAAATAAAACACCCACCTAGAGGATTGGATTGATTTATGACGATGAGAGGGTTATGTGTTCGTTTTTCATCAAACTGATGATGCCTCCTATGAATCTGATCTTCGATCCGCCAGCGTTCATCATCGCTCGCCAACGAGGGGTTTCACCAACGAATTCCCTCTTCAGACTATTCCAAGGAATTTTTCCAGGGTTATGAATCTAACCCTATATCCCTATTAATCCATTAAATGGTTAAAATTCATTTTAGTGTCACCATGCTATTTCATTTAAGAAATAAAATGGATTGTATCGTCATTGTGTCGCATCTCCGTTGTGTCGCAGCGAGATGTTCAAAAAGAAATAAAATAAACTTCTTGAAGTTTATTTTATTTTTCCTTTAAAACAACCAAAAATTATCTTTTACCCTTAACCTATGTCAGTTGAGGCTAATACCTTCCTAAGGTAAAGTCTCTTTTCTGAACGCAATGTCGCAGTTGGATTTTAGATCTAAGCACCTATTTAAAAGTTAATAAAATTAAAACTTAGCCACCTTAGAATTTTTCATTAAAAACTTTACTCCATTAAAAGATTTATTTCATAATGATCAGGCCTTGGAATCACATTATGTCTCAACACATGGTCTCATAATTTTCTGAATTAATTTAAAAAAAAATCATAGAAAAATTGGAGTCATTATATTCTCCCCACCTTAGGGCTTTACTCCCCATAAAGCCAAAACAAGGGCTACTCATCAAAAAGGTGAGGGTACTAGGCACCAATCTGATCCTTTCAATACCAAGTTATCTTCTGGAGATCCCCATGCTACCACTAAATGTGTACTAGAGGAATAAACCTCCCATGGAGGATTTTCTCCTACTGATCTCTATCTCCACCAGGAACTCTGCAAACGTCTCCCCATCATCAATGTCTAGCTCAACCCATTTGATAACATGTGACAGATCAAGAATGTTCCTCCTCAGCTATGTCATGTGAAATAAATAATGAACCTGATGCATCTATGGGGGTAGAGCAAGGACGTACTCCACCTCAAAAACTCTACTTGGAATTTTAAAAGGGCCAATGAATCTCAGAGATAACTTGTCACCCCGTCCAAATCTGTGCAATCCCCATCAAGGTGAGACTTGAAGGAACACATGGTCTCCCTCCTTGAACTCCATATACATCCATATTCTATCTACATATGATTTATTCCTACTCTGTATAGTCTTTATCCACACCTGGGATATTTTCACCATCTTAGTGGAAGCCCATACCAACTCTGGACCGATCAGTGCAGACTCCCCTGGTTCTATCCATCATAGCATTGATCTTCATTCTCACCCAAAAAACGCCTCGAATGGTGCCATACTAATGATGGAGTGGTTTTTGTTGTTGTACCAAAACTCTATTCGGGGTAGGTTATCCTTTGAACTACAAGCAATGTTCAGGATGCAATCACGTAGCATGTCCTCTAGAACCCAGATGGTCCCTCCATCTAGCCATCAGTCTGGGGATGAAATTCTATTCTTAAGAAAAATTGAGTCTAAAATGACTCTTGCAATCCCCTACAATGTTTTTATGTAAATAAAGAAGAATGGTTTGAAAATATTTTCGAATGAACCCCATCATGCCGATCTATCTCATGAACATAGATGTGTCTCAATACCTCTACCAAACTCTGCTCTTAATTGGGTAGGAAGTGGGCCGACTTGGTCAGTCCGTAAATGATCACCTAGATATTATCATTCCCCCTGGATGTATATGGTAAAACCATCACCAAGTACATTGATATTCCATCCCACTTCGACACCAGCACCTTAAGTGGCTGATCCAGGCATGCTCGAACTTGATGATCTACATTCACATGCTGACATGTGAGGTACAGAGAAACAAACTCTGCCACTACCTTCTGCATCCCTGGCTACTAGAACTAACATCAGAGGTCCTGGTACATATTTTCCACACCCATATGTACTGGTAAAGGGGATGTGTGAAACTCCCTTAAAACCTCCTTTCGCAACACCGCTAGTACAATAGTGTGCACTCGGAAAAGGACAACATGCTCCCCACCTATCGAATATCTATTAGGGGATTGACCTATGGATAAATGAGCAAGTCAGGTCTCATAGTTTAAATCACCAATCTATTCCTACCTAACTCATAGTAATATGTGGAGAAGTGACAACCATCGACTGGAGGTAATCTTCTCCATCACTACCCAGAAAGGATATATACATCATGGATAACTACTCTAACGCCTCACTCAGAAACTGTAAGCCAGATCTCCTACTGAGTGCGTCAGCCACCACATTACACATCCTAGAAGAATAGACAATCTAAAAGTCATAATACTTGAGGAACTCCAGTCATCTCCCCTATCTCATGTTCAGATCCTTATGGGAGAAGATATACTTTAGACTTTTGTGGTCAGAGTAGACGATAAATTTCCCACCCATCAAGTAGTGCCACCACGTTTCCAATGAAAATACCACTCTTTCTAGATCAAGATCATGGGTCATGTAGTTATGCTCATGTTGACTCAACAGTCATGAACCATAGGCAATCACCACTTTTCCCTACATCAGGACACAACCCAGTCCAGTCCCTAATGCATCGAAGAACACTACATACCCAACTCTTTCCTCTGGTAGTCACAAGATGTGGTCACTCATTACCTCTACCTTCGCTCTTGGAAACTCTTCTAGTAATTTTCCATCCACATGAAGGGATGTCTAGTTCATGTCAAAGTTGATAATGGTTCTACTACACTAGAAAAGTCAGCCAAGAACCTCTAATTGTATCCATCAAAAACTAATAAACTTCGGACATCAGTCATGCTTTTGGGTGGCTCCCAAGCAAGCACCACCTCTATCTTCTCCAGATCCACCACAACTCGAGCCTCCGAAATGACTTGTCCTAGAAAGTGGACCTTTCGAATACAGAAATGACACTTCGAGAGCTTCCCATAAAGATGGTGCTCTCAGAATTTATCCAGGACCATCCTCAGGTGTGTCGTTTTCTCCCCCTCAGACATTAAGTACATCCGGATGTCATTAATGAAGACCACAATGAACCAGTCAAGGTGAGGCTAGAAGATCCTGTTAATTAGTCCCATGAATACTGTTGGGGTGTTGGTCATGCCGAACAGCGTCACCAAGTACTTGTAGTGACCATACCAACAGCTGAAAGTTGTCTTCAGTAAATCATCACTAACACAAAATGGGGAAAGGGAAATATCTTATTTTATCAGTGATATGTATAAATCACCTATAGGGGGGCTTTATCAGTGCTAGCTAAAAGTTCTGATAAATATATTCTTTTTTCATCACTACTAATGGGTGGATTTATTAGGACTAGTTTTAGCGTTGAAAAAAGTTTTTAATAAAAATATATATACTATTTTTATATTTATATTCAAAAATAATGTTTATTTGTATATGTTAAATAAAAAACACATGTTTATAATTAATAGTTTTTTTAATAATTCAAAAATATATATATAATGTTTTAAAAAACTATAATGTTATAATTAAATATATATCTGTTTCTAATGAATTTGGTCAATTAATATATTGATCATGCATGCATATATGTTATGTATCAACATGAATGTTTATTTATACATTACAATCAACTTATTATTCATGATATTCATTGATTTCTTGTTTTTTATTATGTATATTTTACTATAGGTGTATATGATTAATTCATGTTACCCATATATATATACTATATTATGTTCTCAATACTTATAAAATTAAATTAAACGTATTTAAAGAATATATATTTATTATATTTATTATTATTAAATTTTATGTATATATAAATAATTATTTACCATATTTATTTGTAATAACAATTATAACCATATATATTTAAATAACTATAAAACTACAATAAATACATATATTATAATTATATATATTTATATTTATAAATATGTACAAATATTTATAAATATATTTATTTATTGTTATAATTATAACTATATATATATATGTATGAAAACAATTGTAAAATTATAATAAATATATTTATTATACTACTTTTAAGTTATAAATACATAATTAAATAAATATATTTATAAATATATAATAATATTTATAAATAAAAAACAAATGTTTATAATTATACTTCCAAAATAATTATAGATATATTTAAATAATTGAAAAATTATAATAAATATATTAAATATATATATTTAAATAAAAATATCTATAAAAAATGAAAATAGTTACGAATATATTTCTAAATAAATGTATATATATTTAAATAATTAAAAAATTATAATAACTATATTATGTATATATATTTATAAAATTATAAATATATTTGTTATAATTTTATAATTATTATATATTTATATATTAATATATAAAATTATTAATAATTTATTTATTTTAATTTTTTAATTGAAAATAAATAAATTTTTATTTATTAGTTATAAATATAAATAAATAATAAGTTATTTAAATAATTATTAATTCATAAAAATTATATTTATTATTTTCATATATAATGTTATGTATAATTAAATTAATAATTATAAAAACATAGAAATAAATAAAAATTATTTTCTTTATCGTTATAAATAAATATAGATATATTTGAATAATTATAAAATTAAAATAAATATATAAAATATAAATATTAGAAATATTTATTTGTTATAATTTTATAATTTTTTAAATGAATATATATTCATTTCCAATTATAATTATAAATAAATAAATATTCATATAAATATTTATAAAATTAGATGAAATATAGTTATATATATCAATAATCTTAAAAATGTATATAATTAATATATTTATTGTAAATATATTTCTATGATTATAAATATAATAAGTATATTTCTTATAATTTTATATTAATTTAGATTATAATTTTATAAATATAAATACATATTTATCATTTATTAAATTTTATAAATATATATGGTAATAGTAATTCAATATTAACATTATATCTTTATCAGTTCTTTTTTAGCGGTGATAATTGCCTATCTTTATCAGCACTAAACAAAGGCTGATACATGCATGTTTTATCAGCATATTCTATTTTAGCACTGATAAAACATACCTTTATCAGAGCTTAGCAATGATAAAGGGTTCACCAAGTTTAATAAAAAACCCACAAACTTTATCCTCCTTCCTCGCACCCCTCAATCTCTCGTGGAATCCGATCACTACCACCACACCTCCTCCTCCTCTCCCACCATCTCTCATCTTCTTCAAACCACACCTTCACCATGCGCCTCTCCTCCACCATGAACTATACAACCATTCATCTCTCCTCCGTTGTTCGCGAAGAAGACCGTTGTGATCCTCTCATCCGACGTGTGCCACACCTCCACCTCGCACCACACCTATGTCATCCGCCTCTCCTCCACCGCATGCCACACCTCTATCATGCACCACACCTCCATCATGGGCCACACCTCCACCGTGCACCTCTCCTCCACCGCACACATGTCCTCTTTCGGGCACCTCTCCTCCACCAGAATAGTCCTTCATTAGAGGAATCCCTTGCTACGTGCCTCTCCTCCATCACAAATGCACCTCTGCAGCGTGCTGAACGACACCTCTACGGTGAGTTTTCTCCTCTTTCTCATTGTTTGATGGTAATGTTTTAAATTATATGGGCTAAAAACTCCGCTGAAAATCTTGTTTGATGATGGTCCTTGTTTGTTCACTAAATGAATTTCATGTTGGTTGATTTTTGAAAAAAAAATTGGTGGTCCTCTAGTAAAATATATTCGTGTACCTTGAATGTGTGTTTGTGAACATGGGAAAGGTTATGCTAAGTATGAATGTGTTTTAATGATCATGTTTATCAGTTTCTCATATGGTTTTCACTTATAGCTTTTTATTAACTTTTTCAATGTTTTCCAATCATTTGTTGGGTTTATCAGAAGATATCCACAATACCAACACTCTCTTCACTTCCTCAAATGTTTCTTATCACCAGAACATTGATTAGGTATATTTTTGTATAAAACTCATTTTAATTTACCTGCCATAGGATCTTTAGTATTTTAAACCACTTATTTATCTAAATTATATTGAATTAAACTAGTTTGGATGATGAAATAATGATTCCTTATCAACGTGACCTTCAAGTTAACATAAATGGGTTTCCCAAAGTTCATTTATCCACATATTATTAGAACCACATTCTAACTCACTTTATGTGTTTCTATAAATTCATTATTGTCCTTTTCATGCACTTATATTTTTAAATAGTTTTTCAATCCACCTAATGACCATGAAACATTTACTATAAGTAATAAATTAATAATTCTACATTAATTTGTAGTTAAATGTATCTTTTTTAGGGGATTTCATATTTATTGAACTTTGGTGTTCTTTTGTTATCATTTTATGAATATTATATATTAATTTGATTTATTAGTATGTAATGATATATTATATGACTTTTGGACACCCCGTTATGTATGTTTGATATATATATGTTAGAATTTAATTCATTTATTATTGAAAGGAGTTGTTCATTATGTTTTGGATCATATTTTGTCTCCAAAAAAGGATTTTATGTGTTCAACTTGGGTGAAATATTTAAGGATCATTTAGTAAATTCGTAAAAATAATTTCTTGTTTTGGTTATCAATGAATTATCAAAGTCTTGGTTAGAACATTATAAAAAGTGTTTAAATTTGGGAACATTTTCTCTATCTTATATTTATATATTGATGGTTATATAAAGTAGGTCAATTTTCTTTTGGAATATGTTATACATGGTTAAAAAGGGATTGTTTCAATGTATGATGTTGAGAGGTGAGGTGGATAGTTTTTTTGTCATTTAGGTTTTATTTGATTGACTTCATGATTTATTTTGATCTCCTACATTTCATTTATCATGAGAACCACTGTTACTTAGGCAGGACCTAGGACATGTACTTGATATAAATTTATTTGGTCTCCCAATTATGGGATTAAATCCCCACAATTACAAGGAATCAATATACTCACCCTATATATGGATCAAAAAACTTCACATTCTAGGAATTGATACATTCTAACTAAGAACCACTGTTTCACAAAAAACTCGACCAATCATACTCCTTCATCCCTCCCTCCACTCCACATACAGCTTTAATACTCAGCATCATTGAGGCATGTCCTTATTCCCTCTTGGATCCAGATTCTCATGGAAACACATTTTAAAAATATTTCTAATTCTTTCATCTCATTTTTCCCATTATACTGTATGCCTTGTCTATCTGATCCCACTAGGAACCACTGGGTCCTCGACCAACTAGGTCTCTTCCAAAATAGTGGTTGTATTCACAAGACATGACATGTGTGGGAAAATCCAGTGCATGATTGAGTATAACAATACACGGTAGGATACCCCCAAAAATATTAAATATCACAATGAGAAGTACAGATGGAGTATTTTTAGCTCACATAGGTATAAATCTATGACAGAAAATTAAGATTAACCGATGTTTTCCATGAATCAACTAGTTTAGATTTGACACTTAGTCTCAATGAGACACTTTGTCCCAATGAAACACTTAGTCCTAGTGAGACACTTAGTCTTGAGGATACACCTAGTCCCTAATAGTCATTTATCCTCAAGGTCACATGGACTTCAAGTCACATAGTCTCGACGTCACAACCAGCAATAGGATTCTTCTCTTAAAAAGATTTATTTGGGGGAACATACTCCATAATCCAATGATCGTAATAAAATTTACACAAAACACACTTAGAGTATTTTAAAAGTACCTCCTCATATCAAGTGTCCCAATGCTACAAACGGATCATAAAATGGACACACAGTTTAGAAGCTATCAGTATTTTAGTAAAAAGGGGATTGTCAGGTCTGAGTCTTTCCCAACACCATCAGTCCAACCCAACTTGGGGTCCACCGACATGACCTTATGGTTGCCACCCGACCCACTAAGTTGACCAACATCACTATGCCCATTCCTCCCCATTTATGCTCAGCCCATTGTACCGGCCTGGCCCTGCCTGCTAGCTCCAGCCTGCCATGCCTGATGCGGGCTGGTTCAATCCACCCAGAAACAGCGGATGCCATATCCCGCCGCGCCAACACGGCAGACCAATGAGTAGACCACTCCTCCCTCATGTGTTCCACACCATTGTGAATCTCGTTTCCACCCACAGTCTCCTACCACTACCGGCTGTCGAGCCGATGGAATCTATTGTGGCCACCCGTAGCCCCCTACCACAGGTTTCCCCGCTTCCACGGTCCCATTGGACCATGGGTCACCCCTGCCATCGGCTTCCATGTCAGCAGATGTCCTCCTAGCTTAGTCACACTGCTAGTTCGGTTCCACTTATTCCCCCAGTTTCCCCGCTAGCATCCTCATCTCGTGACGCTAATGCCTTTGCACCTCTGTGGCATCGTTTGGGAATTGGATTATCAGTTTCGGGTTTTTAAGCCATGAATCGAAGATACAACAATTGTTTTCTCTCATGATCATGAAGAACGTGAAGAATGATGGGGAAAGGATAAGCACAAGAACAACCAAAGAATGATCCATGCCTTTGTTCGTGTCAGCCTTAGTTCATTATTGTTATCAGTATCAAAAATAAGGAAAATAATAATCACAAGGATCTAATTCCCATTTAATCCCCACAAGATAACTCCCTTCCTGCATAGACGATCAACCCATGGATCAAACTATTAGTATCCTGATCAGCGTTCTTAATTTAGAAAGAAATAATGAGGAAAGAGAAATCCAATTTAAATAAAACCCATAACTCGAGGATTGGATTGATCTTTGATAAAGAGTGAGTCATGTGTTCATCAATTTTCAATCTGCTGACACCTACTCCGAATCTGATCATCGATCCGGCAACATTCATCATCGCTCGCCAATGAGGGGTTTTTCCAATGAATTCCCTCATTAGAGTCTTACATGGAATATTATCTAGGGTTATGAATCTAACATTGTATCCTTGTTAATCCATTAAATGGGGAAAATTCATTTCAGGGTTTCAGCATTGCCACACTCTTTTATTTATGATAGAAAATGCTTTGACTCGTCGGTGCTTCATTGCGTCACTGCGAGATGATCAAAAAGACATAAAATAAACATCATTAAATATATTTTATTATTTCTTTATAATGTAAAAAAATTATCTTTTATCCCTGACCCACACCTATTGAGGTTAGGCCCCGCCTAATGTAAATTCGATGTTATGAATGCAATGGTACCCTCAGATTTTTTATTCGGGAACCAATTTAGAAGTTATTAATGGTTTAAGTTAGATTTCCGAGCATTTTTAATTCACAACATCACTTTATTCAAAGAGTTGTTATAGGCACACTAGCCCTCCGAATATCATGTTGTCTCAACGCCTGGTCTTAGATTTTTATCAATTAATTTATAAGAAAAATTTGAAGAAAAATATAACTCAATAAATATATATTGACATTCCATAATCTAATTATTCCAATTTATATAATTATTTATTTTTATGGAATATTGATTATGTTTTACTATTTATTTATATGATGAGTTAATTTTTATTATTAAGTGATGGGTGGGGGAAAAATTACATATCCCCTAGATATATAGGTATGTCTCATGAGATAAAACTTTTTGGGTTTTTGGCCTAGGCATTTCACATTTATATAGATTTGTTTTCAAAAGGCCTCGATGGTATGTTTATGATTTCTAGAATTATGTATTCCATTATTATGAAATTATTAATTTATGTATATGTTATTATTTGAAGATTTATGATATCTATGTTTGAGTTTCTAGATCATGTGATTATTTATAGGGTATTAGTTGATCATCATTTATTCCTTCTATATTATTGATGCCTTTTTTATTCCATCCTAGCTTCTATTGTATGCATACCCTTACTAGGAATCTATGATCACCCACTTCTTATGTTTTCTTTCCTAATATTCCAGGAAGTTCATTATTACAGATATTCATGGATATATTAGAGTGAATAATGATGTTCTAAAAGAAATAACTATGTTATATTTTATGTAATCAAATATAATGTCAAATTTTATTTTATATCTATTATTCTTTGAATACTAAACAATTTAGTCCTTTGGGATGCGATTTATTATATCTAGTACAAATATAATAAAGTAACCATTGACTTCAGGCTATTGGGTTTGGTGTCTTTACATTGACAGCGATCCTTGAATTATTTTTATAATGTATTTTATTATGATGTTTACTAATTCTTTTGATGTCACAGTCCTATGATTCCATATTATTTATTTCATGCTTATATATGATTATTCATTAGCCTTGCATTTTATCATATCATGTTATGTAAGTTGAATCATATGGTATACTTTGTTATCATTCTTATTCCCTTACCGTGCATTATAACTAGACCCTTTTTATGTATTATCCATTTTATATTATGTTTTCTTAGAAACAAAATGGTATTTTGGAGCATATTATGGAGTTAAAATGAAATATATTGTACTTTGGTTTTGTGTTGACGTTTCATGAACATTGTCTTAAAAAAAAACTAGGCCTATGGATCCTAGGGTTTTTATTATGTGATATTTATATTAAAAAATTGTAATATTTTGGGTAATAAGATTGTATTTATATTGTAGGTATTAGAGAAAGGTATAGTTATTTTTGGGTATGGAGAAAATAATTCATCAGAAAAAACCCTAGGGATAAGTCTAATTATATAGAAGCACTCTGTAATTTGGGTAATGTATAGATGGATTTGTTTCTATGAAATGAAACCCCTAACAAGAAAAAATAAGTAGATGTGTCTATAGAATAGATATATCAATTGATAATAACAAAAAATGGATCGTTGGGTATTAACATGAGCTATACCTACTGCATGAAAAAGTTTCCTAGTAGAACACCCATTTTTTCACTCACAAGGGATAAACTTTAGAAAATTTACAAACTCTTTATGAACCATTATGAAGGGCTTGAATAGATTTTCATTTTAGAAAACCCAATAGGTAAATTAACATGGCTAATCTAAATTGAAGACTATATACTCATACATTAGGATATAAATGTCATTTGTGAGTTATTCCTTCTATGTTAATTGTTTATCTTTTATATTATTATTAGTTTATGTATTCTCATACCAATGTTTTCATTATTATAGTTAATGGTATGAAATATGAAGAATTGTTTCAAAAACAAATATGGTCATCAATGTAATGATTTATCTAATGAGATGCCTAAATTTATGGGAGTGGGAGATAAGAACTTCATTTTAGTACTATCTTAATGGGATCATGTTATTAATAATAATTGGAATCATGTTGAATTCCCTAACTCTCTTGAACATGTATGTTTTTGTTGAGTACTTATATAAAAAAGGCCTCATACATTTAATGTATCTTCTGATCCCCTCATCATCAAAAAATAGAATAAATCCATTGAAAATATATTCCCAATCATATAATTCTATAGAGAATAGAAATTCATAAATGACATATATCTCCTAGAGGTAAAAGCTGAACAATGGTAGACACGAATCAAGAACACAAAGCCAAAAAGGAAATAAAATCCGTGAAATGGGAAGGAATCAAGAAAATAATCACTGAATATTTTCCAAAAACTATCCATATTAAAATGGATAGGGAATTCCTTTGATTGAAATAAAAGGATGATGATCCTATTGGGTTTTATGAGGAAACTATCATCAGGGTTTCACAACACACATTGAGTTTCTTCATCTGCACTAAATGTACGGTGAACCAATTATTTAGTAAATTAATGATGATTCTATGAAAATATTTGGTGATTTGATATTATCCCATCTATTAAAAGTTTCCCTAGTGTTTTTCCTTATAGTTAGTTTCATATTTCTTATTATTAGTGGTCTTTAGGTTCTAGAGATAAAAAAAGGTAATTGAGTTTAATTAAAGAGGTTCAATGGATAAATAATATCATGAGGGAATTAAAAATTAACTTTTCATGTATCAAAAGTGTGAGAATAAGAATCATGGAAAGTATCACAAGGGAGAGAGATGATTATTCAACTGTTAAAATGAGGGGAATAATGATAATCAATGTTGAAGGGATATGAAGAATCCCACTAATGTGCTGGATGAAAATAAGGTCATGATCAAATGATTGTATATATTATACTGTTTAAACTACAAGGAACATGAATATTATGAAAGGAAATGACTTATGACAAGGATTGTAAGAGATGAACATCAACAAAACAACAACAAATTCAATAAACTCTAAGGTCTGAGAGCTAAGAAGTTCTTATGCTATAATTAATTCTGAGTTGGGACCTGATAATGAAACATTTATAGGTACAATATTTAATAATTACAGAATAAAAAATTTCATATTTGATTCCGGTTTATCAAATTGTTTCATATCATTCATTTTTTCTATAACTAATCAAACACAACCTCAAAACATGGAAGTTTAGTTATCTGTGATAATAGAAAATTCAGATATTATTGTGTCCCAAGTATATTAATCTTCCCCAGTCAATGTTTGTGGATTGAACCACCAATAATATATTTTCACACATCATTTAGTGGAATGTGATTATATGTTGGACATAGATATTTTTTTCTTATATAATGCTAACATAAAATACTAGTAGAGGGAAGTAACACTCTATATCCTAAGTAATCCTTTGATTCTATTTAGTTTAAATGATGGGGAGGAATCTCCATTGAAATTTTATACTCAAACATGGATATTATTTTTTATAATAAATAAATATATCTTAAATGATTGAGACAATGAAGGGAGTCATGCCTCAACACATTTCCATTGTGATAAACTATACTAATGTATTCATTAAAGATTTTCTTGATCTTCCTCCTATCTGAGAGGATGATTTCTCAATTGAACTTATACTTGGATCTATAATTATAACCATGAATCCCTATAAAATGGACACCATTGAGTGGGATTCACTATAGAAATAAATATAATAGAATCTATAAAATTATTTTATACACCTGAGTGCTTTACTAGGGGATCTTTAGGTCATCTTAGTCAAGAAGAAGGATAGTTCAATGCACCTATGTATTAATTATTATGAACTCAAAAATATCATGATAAATAACAAGTACCCCTTACCATGGATTGAATAATGGTTTCATTAGCTAAATGGGTCCTAGTATTTCTCTAAGGTATATATTTGGTTTGGATATCACTAATTAAAGGTAAAAATAGAAGATATTCCCAAGAATACCCTTCAAAAAAGGTGTGTACAATATGAGTTCATAGTGATACCCTTAAAAATAACTATGTCTTTGAAAATATTAATTGACATAATGAATATAGAACTTATAGATTTCCTTGATAAATTTATTATCACCATAAAAGGGATTTCTACAAATCCATTTTTGACAATAGAAAATTGGGGAGTGCCCCCGATCAAACTATATAATGGAGAATCATAGTTAACTATGGTCGATGGGTACTATCAAAAATTTTTTAGGAACGTTTCATGGTTTTAATACATTTTTTACAAGCTAACTCATAATGGAGGGATGTTTTTTTGGACCAATTAATGTAAATATATCCTTAAGAAATTGAATAAGAGGTTTATCTTTTTCCCAGTACACACACTACCCTAAAGTGAGATTTTGTTTTTGTATATAGTGATACTTAAAAGTAGGGATTAGGTTATGTAGTAATGAAAATCAATAAAGTGATAGAATACAGCTCAAGGTAGTGGGATTTTCATGAGCTAAACTATCAAATTCATGATCTATATTTTTTGGTAGTAATCTTCTCATTAAATATTTATTTGTATTATCTATATAGGGAGAATTGTAAAATATATATAGATCATATGAGACTCAAGTATATATTCAAATATAAATAGATTAATATGATCTAGTGAATATGGATAGAGCTGATGAAGGACTATGACTACTCAATCCATTATTATCTTAGGAAGGAAAATAGAGTGGTATATTATTTAAATATAAATGACCCTGAAACCTTATCAATTATGATAGTTGAGAAATATCCTATATTTTTATACATGAAAAGGATGAACATAAAATTCATAAATGAAGGAACAACATACTATCTACCTCAAATTATTACTCAACAATCCATTCTTGATAAAATAAATAATGCAAAATAGGATGATGAGAATATAAAAAATTGTGTGGAAGCTATAAGAAAAGGGAAATGATAAGAGTTAAAATTTGATGAAGAGTAATTCATAAGAGTTAGGTAATTAATATTTATATCATCAAATCCTAAGATAAATATAGATATATTTAATGATTACCATAGCTCAAACATTCTCCATCCAACGAGGAAGAATAAAGGTGTATCTAGATCGTTGAGATGACTATTTGTGGTACAAAAAGAGGAAAGAGATTATGGAATGTATATGAATGTTTATGGTTTGTCAACAATTGAATACAAAGTGGAAAATTTCTAGGAGAATAATAAAACCATTATCCATACCTAAATGGAAATGGGCAAACACTACATGTACTTTTTCATTGATCTTATCAAGACATCTAGAATAAATAATTCTATATGTGTTGTGGTAGACTGACTTATAAAAACTACTCATTTTATTTCCATTCAGGATTAATAATCACCCACTATTATTATAAGTATAACATTAAGGAAGTTTCTGTGTTGGATGAACACCACTATTGATTATAGTTAATCAATATCTAAGGTTTACCTACATGTTTTGGAAAAGTATCCAATATTCTATAAACACTGAGTTAATATTTAAAATGGAATATCACCCCCAAAATAATTGTCAATCTAAGGAGAATATCTGGAAAGAAGATGAATTTTTTAAAGAATTCTCGATGGACTTCAATGGAGGATGATATCAACATATTTATTTAGTATATTTATATAATAATGACATATTTCACTCAAAAATCCAAATGGATCGATAAAAAAATTTATGGGAATAGATATAGAAAACATATGTGTTGGGATGAAGTTGGTGAGAGAAGATATTAGGACCCATAATGGTTAAATAAATGACATAAATGGTCAATACCATTGAGAAACTCATAATAAAATCTCAGATTCCTCAAAAGAGTGATGTTTATAATCATCGACGAGACATGGAGTTTAATGTTGGTGATAAAGTGTTACTTTTTATATCTCTCTGGAATAGACTCATGGGGTTTGTGAAGAATTTAAATTTAATTCCAATATAAATTAACCCTTTTAATATTCTCAATAATATCATAGTTGTGGGGTATTGACTAGAACTCCCACCAACACCGTCTTAAAAAATGATGAGTTCAATGTATCTATCTTGCAAAAATAGTTACCATATTACATACATGTAAATAATCCAGAGGTGGTATAGTCAGAGCTTGATGTATCTTGTGAATAATATTTAGTGAATATCTTGGATCATAGAGACAATGTTCTATACAACAAGACAACTCACCTAGACAAATTATTATGATAAAACCATAAGAATGAGGATACTACAGGAGAAAAAGAGGATGTAATGAGATAAAAGTACACTAATTTGTTTTAATATAAGTGGGTGAAATGAAATATTAAGTGAAAAGTTTATTAATTTTGTATGTTTCCAATAACCCAGACTTTTAGGAAAATTTTTCATTTTGAATTTTTGTGTGTTTCATATTTGGTAATAAATTATAATATAAAATGAATGCACCACATAATGAAAATAAAAAACACATTATTATCACAATTAAAATAGTAAATTTGGAAAATAAATTTAACAACCCAATATTACATGGTACACTTTTTGTTAAATAATTCAACGACTTGCATTGTATGCAACCCTGAGTTTAAGCACAGCACGACCGATCAATGTTGTTGTTTAAAAAGAAATTATGAATAGTATTGACCAAAATATGAAATTTTATAAACATTATTTCTCAAAATATACATAATTTTTGAATTGAAAGTATAAAAATTAACTTAGGGTAAAATATTGAAAATTTTCTGAAAAATTTTCAATTTTTGATGAATAGTGAAAAATACTGCATTTTAATTCAAAACTGTATTTTCATAAAATTTGTTTATATAGTTAGATTGTATTTTTAATTGACTTTAATGTGTAATTGGATTACTATTTTATCATTCAATATAATTATTTTCATTGGATGTAATTTCACATTTAAATTGTACATAAACAGATGTCAATCTTTTGATAGTTTTTACTTTTTAAAAACTGGCCTTCTGGTTTTGACAACAGGAATTAATTTTAAATTAATTACTAAAAATTAAATGTTCTTAATTTGTAAAAATTGATTCCAAATTTATAATCCTAAGTACCATATTTTTTAAATATGAACCTTTTTTTGTGGAAATTATAAATAGTAAATTCTGTAATTAATTTTATTTACCATTTTTATAGGGTAAATATGATAAATAAGGATAAAAAATAATATTATACTAATATTAAACTACTCTAAAACATGTCCTAATACTATTGGATTATATATTTCTGACCATGGGGATCCTTGGGTCGATTTTGGGACCCCATGGATCCATTTGGGTGTGATAATGACCACATATAATATTTAATTTAAAGAAAAGGGAAATATAACATAAACATGTATATTATTACTAAATAAATTTTAATTATAATTATATAAGTTATATATTAAACGATAAATATTTATTATTAATATTAAATTATTTCATAAATCATGGTATTTTATTTCAAATTTTTAGACATTAAATAATTAAATTTATTTATGAGACAATACTGATGTAGTATTTTTCATTATTAATGAAAGAATTAAATAAATGATATTATGTATATTAAAATAAATGTCATTTGAAATTTTTTATTCCACAAAATACTTTTATGGATGAAGATTATATTTTATCTTTGATTTAATGTATTTGTATTGAAAGAATAATGTTTTTATGACTTAAAAAAAACAATTACCGAATTGTGTCAAAATTGACACAAATTAGTTTTAAAAACAATATTATTTTATTAAATGATATAAAAATAAAAAAAACAAAGATTCAAAAAGCTGACTAATATATTGTTAAAATTTTCATTAATTATTCACTTGTGGTTCCCTTGTCATTTTATAGTAACTATAGTAACCCTATATTATGAAAATACAAGAAGACATGGTAAGAGTTAATGTTTTAACTAAGGATTAAAGATAAAAGATAAAGTTAATTTTTTGACCTACAAATGTGTAAAATATATTGATTGAGAGTATTTCGACCCATCCTCATCTTATCATAGAAATAAATCACTTTTGAGCCATTATAAATTGAAAATCAATTTATAATAAATTAATATTTTAAGATCTTCCAAAACTGGCCCTCACCTCTCTTATAAAAGGTAACACCTCATTATCTTTAATTAACACCTCCAAATCCCTAGAGATTGGTAGGACCCTACAAAAATGTACTTCCAACTTCCATAAATTCATTATAGAGGGAACACTTTGGGAATAATTCCAGCATAAGGAGTGCTTCAGTGCAAATTAAAAAGGGATTCCCTAAAAAGAGGAAATCGTTTTATCACACTCTTTAAATGTTCTTTCTTCATCTAATTCTATTTATTAGGTTGTTACCATACTAAAATAATAACTCCAAATTATAATATATTCTGATATTTTTTTATGATTATATTATAACCATACTCCTCCTTTTACCCATCCTATAAAAAACAATATCAACCTGTGTGTGTACGTACTGCTTACCATCTCCACGCCATGGTGTAAACTGTTTTTCATCTATACTTTATTATGATGGGTATAATGATGAATATATATTAAATAAATATTAAATATATTAATATATTATTCATATTCCATCCAATTACATATCATTAAACCACTAAGGAAATGATATCATCGCTCGTGTGTATGTACAACTTACTGTCTCCACGACACGATGAGACTCATCTTCCATGTTCACATTCAAATAATGTTTATAAAAGAATATATATTATGAATAAATATGAAATATATGAAATAATAATTCTATTTTAATTATATATATATATATGTACATATATTTCATTCACTTACATCCATTCAATACGATAAGAAAACAGAAACAACATTCATGCGTACGTACGACCTACCGTCTTCATGAATGGTGTATTCCATTTCATATATATGTCTATTATATATATTCATATTATATATATTCATATTATAAATAATATCATAAATTTTGGAAGTAATTAAATCATGATCTAGGTAATATGATCACGTATAACAAGTCAAAAAGCGTATGATAAACAAAGTGATTATTTCCTGAAATGTTGCATTAACATTGAATTGCTAATAAACAGGTAATATAAAGTCATAAAATAATCACATATGGTATGATAAATATTATTATTATTATAATATAAATAAATAATTTCATTAAAACCATTATACTGGAGTTCCATACATATACAGAGAGTATCAGACTTAAGGTAAGCGATTTTGTCTCAATTTCATTTCATTGTGGAATATTGAGATATTATGCACCTAGTTCCTTTTATAAGGTTTATATTCCATGTTTTTCTTTAATATCATGGATTTTATTATTTCTATGATATTATATTATTTATTTCATGGTAATTATTGATATGTTCATATTAATCATTCAATGTTTTTATTTGTTAAGTCATATTCTTTATTTTTTTCATTCAATATGAGAAATACATTAGACTGGAAATGATGGGTGGAGCCTGGACTTTATATAGCTCCTCGGTGCATCAACAGGTTCTCATGAGATTAATAAGTTGGAAAAAATGGGTTTCTTTCCTTAATTTAAAACCTTCTTGTGAAAGGTCTTGAGGGTAACAGGTTTTCATGTGCCTGAGACATCACATCATTAAAAAAAGTATTTCCCTCATTTAATATCAGTTATTATATATCCATGATATTTTTACTCAAAAAAATATTTAGATGTAGTCCATTATACTTTTATTTATTTATGGCACATGTTTTAGTTTCATACTTTCCATATTATTTTCACCTTATCTATTTTTATAAATGGAAAGTGTTTTCAGATATTTACCTTTCCATATAGATTGATTATTGGTTTCGTTCTACATACCCTTACTGTGCATTCGATCTCACCCCTATTATGTTTCTCTCCCCAGGTTTTGAAGAAGTGAACTATTAATATTCTTTAAATGATTTAGTTCATTTCCATTATTGTGTTTCATGTTTTATTTATTTTTCAATTAATTATGGGTATCATGTTTGTAATCTGTATTTCCTAGACTTCTAAATTGTACGGTCCTTCAGGATTTGTTTCATTGTAATAATTCCAATGAAATGTTATAATTCACTAGCTTCAGGTTATGTAAGGTCGGGGCATAACAGGTGGTATCAAAGGATGTTTAGTAAGTACCATGGAAATTATATTTAGAGAACATAGATTAGGGAACATACCCTAAGATAGACTTTGAGGATAAACTTATGATAGTTCACCCAAAGTAACAAATGTTTATGATTTATGATGCATAAATTTTTTTTTTATGTTTAGTTTTTTACCATGTTTGAAAATCATAATTTAATGAGTGTATCTTATATGTTCCATTATATAGAAATGGCACCTGGAAGGACATATGGTATCAATACACGGGTAAATTATAGGGGTTTACCTACAGAGAAAACCAATACCGCTAGTATTGGAATGTATAAATTTATTGTGATATTAGGGAAAATTAATCATGTTATGATATATAACCTTTCCTGAATGGAAAAACCCATTCTTCAGATGGAATTCCCTATGTTGGATCGCTTTATGGGACAAAATCCCCCATCATTCAGTGGGACTACTAATCTAATTTAGATGAGTAGTGGATTAAGTCTCTGGAAAATATATTTATGGCCTTTGGATGCAGTTAAATATAAAAGTTTACATTTTATGTATATTTTATCAAAGGTGATTTCGATCAATAGTGGGTATTGATCCAAAATACCAGGGATGAAGATGAAATAGAACTTATGGAATGGAAAACTTTTAAGGTGACATTCTTTGACAAATACATTCTTATTGATCAACAAATTGAGATGAATAGAAAGTTCCTTAGCTTAAAGAAAAAGGAAGAAGAGAGTGTTGAAAAGTATGAATCTACCTTTACATGGTTAGCTCAGTTTTCAAAAGATTATATATAGAACAAAGAGTGCAAGATCAGTCACTTATTTGAAGGTCTTAAGACAAATCTCCAAAGGGAACTGGTTTCGTAGATGTTTTCATAATATGATGAAATAGTTTTATGTTCCATAAATACAGAGAAGGAATTTTCTAGGATAAATATATTCAAAGGAATAAAAGAAAATAAGAACTATAAAACGCTGAAGAAGAAGAAGTTTCAACGATTTTCATATTGTGATAAATGTGGAAAAAGCACCCTGGGAAATTTTTGAAGGGATTGGAAGTTTGTTATAAGTGCGGAGATAAGGGACACCGGGATCAGGAATGCTAAGGTAAGAAAATAATCAATACTGTCAAGTTCTACAATTGTATAGATATGGGAGACTATGAAAATGAATTCCCCAAATGTCAAGGGAATCTACCATAGAAGAGGATTATGAGAGATGGACAAGCTTTTGTGATCAATATTGCTGAAGTTGGAATTCTTAATGATGTAGTGGTAGGTACTTTAATTATTTACTCAAATTTAGATAATGATTTATTTAATTATGGATTGTCTCATTCCTTTATATCATCCATGTTTTCTTTAAAAATTAGACATTTACAATTCACCATGACAAGGGAATTATCAATCAGAACTCCTAGTGGGAACCTTTCTGAAACAATGATGTGTTGATCAGTTCCTATTATGTAATATAAAAGTGACCTAATTTCTAATTTTTTATCAAATGTATGTTTTATTTCGATATAATTCTTGTAATGGATTTTCATTCAAAATATGATATGAAAATCTATTTCAAAAATAAGGAAGTTACAATTTGTGAGGAAGATGTAGAATCTATTATCTTTAGAGAAGAAACTTCAATAATTAATTCTTATCAAAATCCACCCCCAATAGCTTTACTGAATGAGATTATTGAGGAATAAGAGAAAACAAATCTAGGGATGAAGGAGGTAATATTCAAATTTATCATGTACCAATTGTAAAGGAATACATTGATGTTTTTCTTGGAGATTTACCTGGAAAACACCTAGAGTGTGAAGTTATGTTTTTTATTGATTTAATCCCTGATATAGGGACAATATTAAAAACTCCCTATTGAATGGGCACTATGGAATTAGCAGAGCTAAAAAACTTTATGAGTTGGGTCAAAGGGTATTTATCTGCACCAGTGTTTCTCCATGGGGAGCCCCTATTCTCTTTGTCAAGAAGTGCGATAGATCCATGAGGCATTGTTTTGATTATAGTGAAATCAATGCGATTTCAATAAAGAACAGTTATCCTCTGCCTTGTATCAATTATTTATTTGATCAAAATCATGGATATCAATTACTTTCTAAGATTAATCATTGTTATGGATATCATAAACTAAGAGTGAATAAGGAATACAACTCAAAGATAGATTTTTAGATGATCTATTATCATTATGAGTTTATAGTAATGTCTTTTGGATTGACTAATGCACCCTCAGTTTTTATGGATCTCATGAATAGAGTATTCAAGGAATATCTTGATGATTTAATTGTGATATTCATTGATCATAATCTGATATACTCTAAAAACATTTAAGACCATGAGTATCACTTGAGAATCCTTTTTGAAACTCTTAGGAGAGAAGAATTATTTGGTAAATTTATCAAGTGTGAATTCTGGCTTCTAGAAACTTCTATCCTTGGCCATATAGTCTCCAAGATGGTATATATTTTGATCCTTCAATGACAATAGAAATTCCAAAAATTTCCAGCACCGACAAGTATAACTGTGGTATGTAGTTTTATTGGTTTATCATGTTACTATCAACATTTTATCCAGGATTTTTTCTGATTGGATAACCCATTAACCAAGATCACATGTAAAGGGATTAAATTCATTTCTAAAAAATAGTGTGAAGAATGTTTTGATTAATTGAAGAGAAGATTAGTCAATTACCCTGTCTTGACGTTAATATATTAAAATGATGGGGTTTTTATCTATAGTTATGAATCAAGGCAAGGACTTGGTTGTGTCTTTATAGATAATGATAAGGTTATTGAATATGCATCAACGAAATTAAAAACCCATGAACAAAACTATCCAACTCATGATCGTGAGTTAGCTGCAGAAATAGTTTCACTAAATATATGGAGACACTATCTCTATGGTAAAAAATGTGAGATATATACTGATCATAAGAGTTTAAAATATATTTTCACATAGAAAGATCTCAACATGAGATAAAAGAAGATCGCTTGAGATATTCATGGATTATGATTTCACAATACACTACCATCAAGGGAAGAAAATAAGGTGGAGGATGCCTTGGGAAGAATGAAACATGGAATTATGAACAAGAGGAGATTTGAAAGGGATCCTATGTTCATTGATTTAGTAAATATAGATATAATAATTATCATATAAAGTGAAACATCAATACATTTTCAAATGGTTTCTAAGACATCTTTACTGGAAAGGAAAAAAAATTCTCAGACTGAGGAAAAGGAGTTTCAAAAGAAAATAAATGTTGTGAATGATGGGGGAATGATTGATTTTTTATTTGAAGATGGAATTTTGAAATTTGGGAATAATATGTGTGTTCCCACTATACCTGAGCTAAAAAGTGAATTATTGGATGATGCTCATAGCTCCAATTTCACTATACACCTCGGTGGCACTATGATATATAGAAATTTGAATTAATATTTTTGGTTGGACAATATGAAGAGATAGATTCTTGATTATTTGTGGAAATGATTGGTTTGTCAATATGTGAAGGTTGAAAGATAGGATCCTCGATTATTCATAAAACCACTTCATATTAGAATTTGAAAATGGGATGATATTATGATGGTCTTTGTCATTGGGATACCAAAGACTCTTTAAAGTAATGATGTGATAAGGGTTATTGTTAATCGTCTTACCATGTCAACATATTTGCTTGTTATAAAAGAAGATTTACCTCATGAATTTTTATCAAGACTATATATTAATGAAGTTTTAATACTTCATGGTGTACCCATATAAATAATTTATGACTGTGATCCCTGCTTTACATTCAGATTCTGGAAAAGTCTTCAGAAGGCCTTAGATACTGAACTTCGTTCGAGCACTGCATACCACCCTCAAACTGATAGAAAATCAGAATGAACTATTCAAACATTATAAGACATGTTGAGATACTACTCACATGACTTTCAAGATATGTGGTATCACTATTTACCTCTATTATAATTTTCTTAAATAATATCTTCCATTCAAGTATTCAGATAGCACGATATGAAGCATTATATGGAAATAGATGTCGTACACCAATTTGTTGGGATGATGTTGGTGAATGAAAACTTATAGGTCTTGAACATGTCTAAAAACAGTGGAGAAGGTTAATATTGTCCAAACCCATAACAAAATAGCTCAAAGTAGGCAAAAGTATATGCCAATAACTGAAGGAAGGATTTGGAATTTCAAGTAGGAGATCTTGTTTTCTTGAAGTTATCTCTATATAAGGGTGTTATACAATTCTATAAAAAGCCTAAATTAACTCCCAAGTACAACAGACGTTTTGAAATTCTAGAAATAATAGGAGTTGTAGCCTACTGTTTGGGAATTACACCAGTCTCTCGAAAGTTCATGATGTCTTCCACATATCACTGTTGAGTAAATACGTGCAGACCCAACGCACGTACTCACCTATGAAGAAATAGAACTATAACCCAATTTTTCTTATTGTGGAGAGAATATAATGATTCCTGATACTAGGTCACATGTTTTGAGAAATCTAACAACTCATATAGTAAATTTTTTTTGGACAAACTATAAAATGGAAGAGATAGCGTGGAAACCTGAAGAACATATGATGAAGAACCACCCAAATATTTTTATGTAGGGATATTATAGAAATTTAGAGGATGAGATTATTTGAAGGATGAAATAATGTAACCCCCTAATATTCTATGGTACACTTATTTTTAAATAATTCAATTTCTTGTGTTGTATGTAACCCCGAGTTCAAGTATACCAAGACCTATCAAAATAGCCATTTAAAAAACCAGTTATGAAAAGTATTAACCACATTTTGAAATTTTATAAACTTTATTTTTCAAAATAGACTTCATTTCTGTATTTGGAAATAAAAATTATCTTTGGGTGAAATTTTGGTAATTTTCTGAAAAGTTTCAATTTTTGATTAATAGTGAGAAATATTGTGTTTTAATTCAAAACTGCTTTTTCATCAGATTTATTTATATAGTTATATTGTTTTTATAGTTGTGTTTAAAGTATAATGGGATTAATATTTTATAATTTCATCCAATTATTTTAATTTTAAGTAATTTCACATTTAAATTGTATATAAACACATGTCAATATTTTGATACTCTTTACTTCTTAAAAACCCACTTTCTAGTTTTGAAAACAAAAATTAATTTAAAACTAATTACTACAACTTATATGTTTTGAATTTGTAAAAATGAACTGAATATTGGAAATAATAAGGTATAATTTTGTTAATTATTTATCTTTTGATTTTGTACAATATGAATAGTCACTTCTGTAATTATTTTTATTTACCATGGTTAATGGGAAAATTTGGTAAATGTGGGTAAAAATAATATTATAATAATATTAAACTACCATAACACATTTCCTTATCCTATTGGATGATATATTTCAGACCATGGTCATCCTTTGGTCTATTTGGGGACCCCCTAGAGCCACATGGGTGTCATAATGACCTTTTATAATATTTAATTCAAATAAAAGGGAAATATAACATAAAACATGTATCTTATCACTAAAACAATTTTAATTCGAGTTATATAGGAGATATATTAAAATATAAATAGTCATTATAATTATAAAAAGGTTTCCTAAATCATGGTATTTTAGTATTTATTTTTATACGTTAAATAATTAATTTTTTTTATGAGATAATAATGATGTTTTATTTTACTTATTAATGAAACAATCAAATAAATGATATTATAAATAATAAATAAAATGTCATTTGAAATTTTTTATGCTATACAAAAATTTTATTGATAACTATGACATGTTATATTTGATTTAATGATTTTTTTATAAGGAATAAAATTGTTATGACTTTAACAAAAATCAATTACTTAAGACTGTCAAAATTGATGTAAATGAGTTTTTTAAACAAATACTATTATAATAAATGATATAAAAATCCTTAAAATATAATATTAGTCCAAAAGAAATATATAATGGAAAATATTTCATTAATTATCATTTTTTGTTTCTCTTCTAATTTTATAGTAACTATAGTAACCGTATATTATAAAAATACAAGAAGACTTTGTAAGAGTTGATGTTTTTAACTAAGGGTTAAATCTAAAAGATCAAGTTAATTTTGTGACGTAACATGTCTGAAACCTATTTTATGATAGTATTTTTACCCATACTCTTCTTATTTTAGAAATAAATTACTTTGGAGCCATTATAAACTGAAAATAAATTTATAATAAATCAATATTTTAGGATCTTCCAAAATTTCCCATCACCTTTCTTATAATAGGGTACTTATCATTCTCTTTAATTCACACCTACCATTCCATTTGATTTTACAAAACCCTTCCAAAACCTCCTCCCAAATTTCCTCACTTTATCATAGAGGTAACACTTTGTGCAGAAAGTCAACTTAAGGAGTCCTTTTGTGCAAATCAAAAGAATATACCTGAAAAATAGGTAATCGTTTTATCAAACTATTTCCAAGTTATTTCTTCTTCTAATTCTATTTCACAAGTTTTTACCAAGATAAAATAATAAATACAGAATATACTACATTTTGATATGTTTTTATGATTATGGGACAACAATATTCCTAATTTTACCCATCCAATGAGAAATAATATCCCCATGCATGCATACGTATGACTTATCGTCTCCACACTGTGGTGTAAACTATTTTTCATCTATAAATTATTTTTATTGGTATAATGATGAATATAAATGTATTAAATAATAAATATAACATTTTATTTTTCATATTTCATACAATTACATACCATTAAAATATTAAGGAAATGATATCGTCGCTCGGGTGTTCGTACAGCTTATCGTCTCCACAATGTGATGAGACTCATCTTCCACGTTCAACATACAAGAATGATAATAAAAAAATATATATATTAGGAAAATTCTGAAATATATGAAATAATAATTATACTAGAATAATATATATATATATACATATATATTTCATTCCCTTACTTCCATTCAATACGAAAAGAAAATTGAAACAACATTCATGCGTACGTACGACCTACCGTATCCATGAACCGTGTATTCCATTTCATATATATATCTATTATATATATTAATATAATGAATATATATGATATATAAATAAAATTATAAATTATTAAAGTAATTAAATCATGATCTAGGTAATATGATCCAAAATAACAACTCAAAACGCGTACAATAAACAATGCGATTATTACTCGAAATGTTGCATTAAATTGTAATTATTAATAAAAATGTAATATAATGTCATAAAAGAATCATATATTATAACATAAATATTATTATGATTCTAATATAAGTTAATAATATTTTTAAATCCATTATACAATAATTTCATACACATACAGAGAGTATCAGACTTATGGTAAGGGATTTTGTCTCAATTACATTTCATTGAGGCATATTGAAATGTTATATACCTAGTTTCTTTCATATGGTGTATATTATACATTTTGATTTATTATCATGAATCTCATTATTTTCATGATACTCTATTATTTCCTTCATGTTATTTATTGATAGATCTATATTACTCATTCAATGTGGTTATTCGATAAGGTGTATTATTTATTTTGGTCAATCAATATGTGAAATAATTTACACTGGAAATGACGGGTGGAGTTTGGACTTTATATAGCTCCTCGATGCATTGACAGGTTCTCATGAGACGAATAAGTTGTCCAAATGGGTTTCAACCCTAAATTTTAAAACATTTTGTGAATGGTATTGACATTAATAGGTTTTCATGTGCCTTAGACATGACGTCTTTAAATAAAGTGTTTCCCTCATTTAATTTTAGTTATTATTAATCCATAAAATTTTTCCTCTACAGATCTATGGAAGTAGTTCATACACAGTTTATTGATTTGTGTAATATGATTCATTTTCATAAATTCCATATTACAAATCTGGTTCTTTAAATAGTAATTTTTATCAGATATTTACCTTTCTATATAGATTGATTATTTCTTTTGTTTTACATACCCTTAAAGGGAATTTGAGCTCACACTTATCATGTTTCTCTACCCAAGTTATCAAAAATATAATTTTGTTTAATATTTCAAGGATACAGTTTATTTAAATTTTTGTGTTTCTTGTTTTATATTGTTTTACCAATGAATTATGGGTATCATGTATATTATCTGGATTTCCAAGACTCATAAACTGCATGGTCCTTCGAGATTTGCTTCCTTTTAATAATTCCAATGAAATGTAATAATGCACCAGTTTTAGGTTATATGTGGTTGGGGAATTACAGTAAATATATCCATATTAATTCCTAGTGTTTCATTTGGTGAAAAAATAGAAAAAAATATAACTATAATATGAAAATATGGATCTACTTGATCCCTTAGAATGACCGAACTCATGAAAAACAGTATAGAAATAAGATAGAGTATTAGTAATGTGATATTAATTTTGTAAATGAATATATATATATATAACCATGATATAAAATAGAAGTTAATGAAGAATGAATGAAATAAAAAGAATTTTTAGAAGGTAGGCCATTACAAATCTTACTATTTGAATAATAATATGGGAATTGGAATAGTAATCTGAAAATTAATAATTGAAACATTATCATTAGAATAGTAACCTCATATATAAAACTAAAAATAATATTTAGTTATCCTATAAAATGAAAATATAGGAAATTTACATCATGATACAAATAAATAAATGTTATAAAATTAACTAAATAAGTTTTTATATATTTTAAATCACAAATGTTTAATTTATATTTTTCTAAAAAATATAAAATGATAAAACAATTTACGCAAAATTGGGTTTTAGAATACTATTTAGTTTATTTTAAATGATAATATAATTTTATGAGATCTTAATTAATTTTTAAAAGGGTCAAGAAATTGATCATAATAATAAAATTTTTATTTTAAAATACATAATAATTTTTTAAAACTTAATTTAATCATATTTAGAAAATTATTTTGAAAAAAATAATATCTTTTTTGGAATCGACACATCAAAAATTTGTTAGGGTGAGTTTTTTTATTTTTCTAAAATAGTTGAATTTTTTTGTAAATAGTAAAATAAAAAAAATAATTTATTTAACCTTATAAGTTGAATACATCAATTAGTGAGTCATGCTAATGTAAGAAAAAATTATCACAAACTCACATGCCAAAATTATTATAAATGGTCAAAAAAATCTAAAATATTGGTAGACTTTGAGAAAATAATAATAAATTAGTCGATATTATATTAAAAACTCTTGTATCCTCCCTTATAAATACCACCCCTTATCCTCACACATTCCGAGCCATAGAGATTTCCAAATGTCTTCTCAACTCTCTTAAAAATCCACTATGTCATGTAAAAGTGTTTTTTTCTCACAAATGACCATTCCAAGGAGCCTTAAGGGGTATCCTAAGAGAAGACATCCAAAGGAAGAGGTGAATTCTTAATCGAACCTATTTCAGTGGTATTCTTCTACTACCACACCCATATGTTTTCCATCAACCCTGAAATAGTAACATAAATATCCTTAATATTCTTATATGTTATTATTATGTTGGAATATCCATTTTCTTCCCTTCCCTCAATCGATTCGAAAATGAAAACAATTTTTTATAATATAGTCAAAACACTGCCCAATGAACAGTGAATTCTATTTTTCACCACTCCCTTCATGGATGGTTAAAATTCACTTTTTAGTGATTGAAATGATAAAAAAGTTTATTATATTTTATTTTCACAATACTCAATTAATATATTTCCATAATATTATATGAAACCATATATGTTAATCGTGGTTAGAAAACTATTTATGTGAATTAACTATAAAATTATAATAATTATACTCTATGAATAATGTATATTTTTTTTACTCTTTGAATTTTAAAACTTGTTTTTGAATCCTAAAATAAAATGAAAATCATTTCATCACACTTATGGAGTAATTAAACCACATTATAAAGCCCTTCCATAATTACCTACAAGCGATGCAACCACGGAAAAATGACACGAACAACATTAGAATAGTATAATGAAAAATGATATCTCTAATTAGTAAATATAAACTAACATAAAATCATGATAATAGATAAAATATATTATCATAATGTTCTAAATTATTTATTTAAATTATTTAATTTTATTATTTTGTAAATTAAGTGACTGTACAGAGTGAATCTGATCCAGAGTTTTGGAAACTCTTTGAACCATTCTTTTTTATTTGGGTTATTCCTGATCTATATCTTCCTCACTTTTTCACTTTAATTATTTAATAAAAATATTATAATATATATATATATATATATATTCACCTTTAAGGTATACCTATATTATCCTTATTTTCATTGTTTTTGATAAAAAATATTTTCATGCTCTCCTACCAAATCATTATTTTATGTAAACCCTATTTAATGGAATGTCCTATTTATTATTTCATGTTATAAATCACCCCATTAAATGGTTTTAATAATCTAATATATTATTAAAATACTCATTATTTTATAGATAACCCTCTTAGTTCACCTTTTATTTTATGAAAAATATGATCTACATAACATGTTTAAGTATTTCATAACATTTTTGTAAAACCTCACTAAGGATGTTTAATTTAAAAATTAATTCTCCACCCTTCCCCAAAATTTTTTATTAAAATTGAATCAATATTCAAGACCTTTTATTATTTATCCAAATATGAAAACTCAAAATATTTAATTACATATTCTCTTTTGAATCCATATTAGATATTCTTTAATTATGATTTGAGTTAGGATTATAAAACCCATTTATTTCCATGGATATTTCTTATCATTATTCCTTATATTTGACTTCCTTTTCTATCATAGATATGCATGTACATTGTAAGAAACCAGGTTTTCACTATAGTATGGTTCCTTTAAATTTTGGTCAAATTTTTTCATTTTGACCTAATATGGATCATAATGAGTTAGTAGGTGTCTTAGAGGTGTCCGATGCATTTTTGGATCCCAGAACCCATCTTTTTGGGGAAACTGGCCATGTCACACTATTAGTGCACAATTGGATTGTGGTTTGGGTAACCATGTTGACTTAAATTTCTGTACAGAACCAAATCGCATGGTTTTCTCATGGTCATGAAGCCTAACCATGCATGTTCCCATTCTTCTAAGGTAACTGTGCATGGTTTTTGCACAGTTTGTTGCACCGTGCATACAAACCATGCAAATGCCATTTTTTTGGAAAAGTTGTCTTTTTTCCCTTAATGATCTAATTAGATCCCCCTTTATTCTTGAATCCTATAACCAATAGTATTAACCTAATTCTTTCCCATTTTTGAGCTTCTTGAAGACCTAAGGTAGGAATCAATAGATCTCCTTCATCCATGATATATTCTAGATTCCTTTTTCCACGTTGGATGTGCAACAGTAAGTACTTGAGTCTGATTAAGCCTTTCTCATTCACTTTTTCTCTCGACCTAGTTATCATGGTCTGAGTGTTTTTATCAATTTCTCATATATACACTGATCTAAACTAAATCAAAAGAAAATACTAGAGGATGAGAGTCATACAAACCTAAGGTGGGTGGTCTATAACTCATCTGCCAAGTTTGTTGATGTTGGGAATGTCATGTGGGGCCCACTAATTTCATTGGGTGTCGTTTATAAGATTTATATTACATTTTTATAATCATTAAAACCATATGGATATGATATTTATATAAAGGTGATTAATTTTTTTAGGTTACCCCCATAACTCCATTCATCCCATTTAGGAAGTTTTTCCATAATTTTCATTTAGTGTTTTGACCCATTTGAGCCAACAATTGGGTGTACCATGGATTGAACTTCCTAAGGGTAAGTGTTTCTATATTAAATGTATTCTTTATAATGATATTTGTATAATAGAAAGTATCACTTATTCCCTCCACCTAACCCACCTAAGGTAAGTGCTTCAATTTTAAAATTAAATGTGAAATGTGAAATGAAAAGTATACTAAGTATATGACATGACCTTAGATGTAAGTGAATGGTAGGTTTTATATCCATAACACCCATTACCACACTAATGGGAGGTAGTAAAATGAAGCATGAATATGGAATATGCTTTAAATGGATTAAATGAGTGGTTGAATGCTACTTGACCTTATCCCACTAAGGGAAGGCAAAGCATGAACCAAATGACTTGACTAAAAGGTCGCATGCTACTTGACATTATCACATTAATGAAAGGAAAGTGTTGAACCAAATAAAATATTACATGAATTTTATATGAAATAGGAGTGGTTGGAATTTATATCACCCTGGATTATAATTGGTGATTTTCATTTGCACTTGAGAACCCCATTCCGAGTCAAGGATATAGGTTGCATAGGTTGAGACCAGCTTAGAACCCAATCCTTGTATATTCTTTGGATACTTGGTATGACACTATAAAATCCCTTTCATATTATAATAGGATTTCTTATATACACTCCTTGGATTCAGCATTTACAAGTAGGTTTTATGGTTAAATCCCATCGGGCCCAGTCGTTGCATAGCCCCATTTTACCATGGATGAACTCATTGGACTCGGTAGGTGTCTCATTTTGAAAAGACTTGGATTGTGAACTTTGGATTACACTCTTACACAATGCTAGGAAATATTTATTACTGATTTGGTGACCCTTGACGCCAAATATTCTTGGTTATTACATTGGGGATTCACTATTAAATACCATTACAGGTTTCTTTGTTACATCTTGGAACCTTCACTTTTATCAACAAGTGATTTTTTCATAAATTTGTAAGAATCAATTAATGGACTGTTTACATGTTCAGACACCAGCCAAGGGATGAATAAATTACTTGGGAATTTAGTTACATTGTACTACTTTACTTTATATATTCATGCTTGCACACTGTTACATTTCCATTAGACGGGTTGGATGTTATAGACATTGTTTGTGGTGGCCCACTGAGATTTATCTCACACCCTCTATGGCCACCATTTGGTACTTGGTGTAGATTACATGGTCATAGATTTTGACAAAGGGAAGAATACGACTTCAAACACCTGATTGGATACTGTTTAGGATGCATCTTGATAGTATATGACCGAGTCAGAGCTCATGATTCTTGGGATTGTCTTTTATTTTCTTTATAATTTTGTGGAACATGTTATGCCTGTTTTCTTGTATCCATGTTTTCTATTTTTCTAGTGACATGACATAGCATCAGTTATGGAATGTTATTCTAGTTCTTTTAGTTATTTTTACTGGTGTCTCTATTTTCCATTTTACCTCATGTTTGCTTATTGCTTCATCTTTTTATCTATGTTTACATTCATCTACTACTATACACTTTGGTAATGAGGGAATAGTCTCACCATGGACACACCCTAAGCCCTCGCTACTAGTCAAAAGCCTCTGGAGTTTGGGGAGATGTTCTTGAGGCCATGTTCCCTACAGGGCTTGGGGAACCTATTAGGTGGCATCCAGGTTTCGGATGTCACAATGTGGTATCCGAAGGATTTTTCATTTCTTAATTTACTATTTTGAGAAAACTAGTTTGAGATTAGGAATTATTGGGACATGGTTGTGAGCCTTGATTGGGCATCATGAACCCATGTTTTGTGTAGAAGCCAAGTTACCCTAAATTATAATTTTTGTTCTCATTTTTCCTATTACAGTTGATATTATTTCTCTATTGGGTGATGCACATGTTGTGTGGAGTTGTTGATTATTACTCTATTTGAGTATTTTCTCTCATCCTTGTACAGATGATGTGAGGGAAAGGATCATTGTAACATGAATCATTATAGAAACCTAGAATTCACATGTCATGCATATTTCCATTCAATATAGGTGCATTTCACTGATATTCATTACATGACATGCCTGTGATTGTTGAGTGATACTGTGATAGTTAACTTGTACATGTATTACTTTTGGTTGTTATTGATTGAATGTATGTCTCAATTCATGAGGTATGTGGTTTATCATTGGTTGGGATGAGTAATTTACTAAGTTGTTCCATTATGATGTAAATAAAGGTGTGTTGTTTCTAGTGATAGGTGTATGGGAACTGATTCCCCAAAAAATGGCTATCCATTATAAAGTGATTCATGAAATCTAAAATGAATTAGATTCACATTGTTATTCTACCTTGTCATGTTTATAAAATTCAAAAGAGTGAACTTGGTATTTAAATGAAAAATGAAATAAAACATATACTTGAGAACTTACTGATACCTGGCCATCTAAGCAGGTAGTTGGGGTAGTATGACTTGGGTAGTGATTTTTCATACATTAATCTTTCTCTAGTGATGTTATCTTTCTGCCTAATATTTGTATGAGGCATGTGTTTGGATATTGTAGACCAATGACCCCATAACGTCCTTGTATCGTACACTAAGAGGGTGGACAAGACCATGCTTTAGATTTGGAGGGCCTTGAGCCACCAATTTTACCTCCAAAAGTGCAACTCAAGGTAGTGACTACTATACCTGATCTGGGCACTCATACCCAAGTTCATGATAGTTTCCTACGTCTAATTCAGTTCATGCATGGTGCACCACAGCTTGAACCTATGATGTGTGATCTAACTCGTGAGTTCCAAAAACATCATCCTCTTACCATTTCGAGGGATGTCAGTCCGAAAAGAACCGAGTCTTGGATAGAGGCAACCGTATATGTATTTTATCATCTTGAAATTCTTCCATAGAATAGATTCTTGCTTTCCACATATAGGCTTCAGGACTTGGCCAAGCATTGGTGGGATGTGATTACCCACATCGATCATCATCATGACATGTTATGGGTTGATTTCTAGACTACCTTATATGATCAGTTCATTCATCATATGTTGAGAGATGATAAAGATAGATAATTCATGCATCTCAAGTAGGGTTCTCTATCTGTTATTGAATATTAAGAATGTTTCACAGAGTTTCAGTGCATTTCAACACTTCTAGTCAGTGATGAGATTTTGAGTGCTAGACACATTGAAGATGGGCTGCAGTACGCCATCCGTATGTAGGTGAATGTAATCCGCCTACCTACCTTCTCTAAAATAGTAAATCTGGATCTTATCACTGCGTGTAACCTAAGGGAAAAAATAGTACTTGGTTTAAAGGATCAGTGTTGTGTTAGTCTTGTAGTTCTTCTGGTGGCATGAAAAATTCCATCGAGGTTTCTCGTTAGGGTAGTGAAAACTAAAGTGGCCATTTAGGTAGCTTTAAAGTGTGTCATTAGTGTGGAAGAAGGGGGGATTTGAGGCCTCAGTGTTATAGATACCCACTGTATGGTCAGTCTTCTGGTTGGGCGGGGCATCTCTAGTATTTTTATAGGACTATTACACCAACATTGAGTGGAAAAGGATCTGCATCAGCTCCACCTTCTGGAGCGAGTTCTTTTACGCCACATTAGGAGGAAAGATGGAATAACAATGACAGGTCTGGCCAAAGAGGTAGTCGTGATCATGGTATCTAGACCCCTGATAAAAAGCAGCACCAACAGAGCAATTGTGATCATGTTAGTCCATCTGTCACATAGGTCCATGGATCAGGCCAGTTGAATGAACTACAGCTGATACCTGAGGATCAGAATGCAGAAACATCTATAGTATGAGGTACTATAGTAGTGGCTTCTACTATAGTATCTACATTATTTGATACTGGTTTTTCAAACTCTTTTATCTCTATATCTATTCTATAATTTCTCATACTAGAGATATAGTATTACTATGGTTTAATGACACCAGATGTATCGTTAGGGGTACTAATAGAGGTTATACCCTTGTGTAAGGACTATTCCCTTGAAATTTGTAATTACCCTTTCTTATGGAACCATCTTTTTTCTCAAGATGATATTCTTCTATGTCATTCTTCATCTTGATTGGTTGGTTCACTATCATGCTTCTGTAGACTACTACTGTCGCAATGTATTGTTTTCATCACTAAAGGGAAGCATTCATCTATATAAGGGTGAGTGGGATGTCCAAGTTGGTAATTCTATACCAAAGCATAATGGGATATGTAGATTGACCACCTAGATTGAAAATATATTCCTAGAGGATCATGGTTTATGATAAGCTAATTTCCCTCCAATAGTGGATCATTTTAGGGATATTTTTCCAATGATTTTTCTAGATTACCTCATGAGAGAGAGGTAGATTTTACAATAGATCTAGTTTTAGGAGCAACTAAAATGTCCACTACACCATATAGGATGACACCAAAAGATCTTCAAGAGATCAAATGGAAGTTAGGTGATTTATATTCTGAAGGCTTTATATGGCCCAGGACATCCTCTTGGGGTTTGACCGTGCCTTTTTCAATGAAATAAGACAAAAACATACATCAATGCATGTATTATAGAAGGTTGAACTAGTTTACGATCAAGAACTAATATCCACTTCTTCGAATAGATGATCTCTTTAACCAAATCCGAGGAGAAAAATTCTTCTCCAAGATCAACCTGAGATTGGGTTATCATCAGGTATGAGTCAGGCCATCAAACATACCTCGTATAGCTTTCTATAGTAGGTATGGTTTGTATGATTACATCATTATGACATTCGGTCTTACAAACGCGCTCACCAATTTCATGGCTCTGATGAATAGGGTTTTCCACCCTTATATGAACTCTTTTGTTATAGTAATTGTGGATGTCATCTTGGTGTATTCTCACACTCATAGAGACCATTCCAAACATCTTGAGATCATTATGTGCACACTGAGAGAGCATCATATTTACACCAAGCATGCTAAGTGACACTTCTACATCGATAATGTCCCCTTATTGATTCATATAATATCAGAATTAGGCATATCAGTTGACCTAGAAAAGGTTAGTGTTATAGTTTCCTGGGTGCATCTAGAAAACATGTTCTATATATAGAATTTCATGGGGACGGATGGATTTTACAATTGTTTCACACATGATTTCTCACATCTTTATTCACCTCTTAATAGTCTTACAAATAACAGTTTCAAGCTTATATGGTTAGAATCTTGTGAGAAAGCCTTTCAATATTTGATATGGAGGCTTGTATCAACACATATTTTGAATCATCCATATCTAGGAATAGGTTATTCCATCTTCATTGATTCATAAGGCATCATCCTAGGAGTACTACTGATGTAGGATAACAAATTCAATGTGTACGGATATTAGTAGTTGAGGCCTCATGAGAGGAATTACTCGACGCCCACCCTTGATCTTTTAGTAGTTGTCCATGCCTTATGTCTCTCAAGAAACAATTTGTTAGGTGAGTGATTTTTTATGTACAAAGGCCATAGGAGCCTAAAATATATATTTTATAAGCATGAATTTATCCTCAGATAGAGAATATTGGTTGAGTATTTATAATCCATTGATTTTGATATTTCATATACTCTTGGGAAGGGTAATGTAGTTGCAGATGCTCCAATTTGGAAAACTCAAAAATATGCTATATATGAAGATAATGATAAATATAAGTTAATATATCTCTTCTCTAAGCTACATCTAGTGTTTCATGATAGATATGAGTTTTATTACCTCTCATCCTTGACTATTATATCTTCCATATTTGAGAATGTGAAGGGTAGACAATTTACAGGTCCTGATGGTTGGTTTCTTTATGAAAGTATATCAGAAGATAACCCACCTCTAGATTTAAATGTGTATAGAGATGACATACTGTGTCCATGTGGACATATCTGGGTTCTTAGAGATATGATAGAGGAGTTAATGAAAGAATCCCACACTTACCAGTGGGTAGTTCATCTAAGAATCTTCATGATCTATCGAGATATGTGATTCTAGTATTAGTGTACTAGGATGAAACGTCAGATAGAATGATTTATCACTAGGTGGTCTACCTATCACCAGGTGAAGGTGGAGCACTAAAGACCTACAGGTTTGTTACATATTTTTCCACTCTCAGAATTGAAATGGAAAGATGTTGTTATGGATTTTGTAGTCAGTTTACCAAGGCCTCCTAAAGGTAAATATGTTTTTTGGGTGGTCATTGAATGACTAAAGAAATCATCCCACTTAATTCCTATTTTGGAGAAATTATCAATAGATGAGATGGGAAGACTGAAACCCTGTGAGATCATACAACTACATGGGATCCCTCGTACTATCATCTCAGATAGTGATAATTACTTCATGTGAAGATTATAGTAAGGATTGGAGAAGGATATGGGAACACATGTGCATCTAGGAATATATTTTCACCCTTATATTGATGGACAATCCGAATGGATGATACAAGTTCTAGAGGACATGCTTCAAGAATGTGTCCTTGATTTTGGAGGTTCTTGGGAAAATTATATCCCTCTCATTGAGTTCAACTATAATAATATCTGTGAGAAGAAAATTTGGATATATCATTTTGATCCCTTATATGGTAGGTTGTTCCATTCACCCATGTGCTGGCTAGAGGCTAGTGAGGAAGTCCTACTAGGTCCTCATCACATTCAGGATAGTTCAGAGAAAGTTCAACTAATCAGAAAGCGTATGACTACTGCTCAGTCTAGATATAAATCTTATGAAAATATCTGTTGATGAACTCTAGATTTCGATACTAGGGATCATGTTTTTCTTTGGGTATCACCCAAGATGGGGCATAGACGGTTATGAAAGCAAGGAAAGATATTTCCCTGTTATGTTGGGACTATTTAAATTCTAGAGAGAGTCGACTCAGTTTCCTATCTATTGCTACTACCTCATAGGTACCATACCATGCATAAATTCATCCACGTCTCATAGCTTCACCAATATCATGTTGATACGTCTCATACTTTGTATCCAGAGGAAGTCGAGTTAGTTGTTGATGCTACCTTTGAGGATTATCTAGTATGCATCGTTGACCGGAGCACGAAGGATCTCTAAGGCCGATATATCCCTCTAGTATGGGAGATATATCAGCATGGCCGGGTACAAGATGATACTCCATAGAGGGAAGATGACATACATGATCATCATCAAGATTTGTTCACATATAGTGTTTCTCCACCCCTGGACGATGAACTAGGGGATGATTTCTTTTAAGGGGGAAGACTGTAAGAACCTTGTTTCTTACTCACATAATTATCCTTTATATTTTAGTATAATTCTTTATTTTTTACGTACTATAGATGCCTAATTAGTTAGAAAAGGTGACAGGGGTATCTGGGGAAGTATTAGAGCCTGAAACCCATCTTTTGGGGAAACTTGCCATGTCGCACTATTAACACATGATTTCAGCATGGTTTGGGTAACCGTGAAGATTGAAATTTCCAAACATAACCAAATAACAGGGTTTTTACATGTCCATGAAGCCTAACCATGCATGTTACCCTTCTACCTAGGTAACTGTGCACGATTTTCACACAATTTGTCAAACCATGTGGTTAAACCATGCATATGCCATTTTTCTGGGTAAATTGTCATTTTTCCCTTAATTATCTAACTATATCCTTCACTCATCCTTAATTTTATAACCAACAATATTAACCTAATTCTCTCCCTATTTGGATATTTTTGAAGACCTAAGGTAGGAATCAAGAGACCTCCTTCATTCGGGATCTATTCGAGCTTCAATTTGTCACTTTGGATGCACAACTGTATGTACTCGAGTCTGTTTAAGCCTTTCTCATTTTATTTTTCTCTAGACCTAGTTAGAGTGGTGTGAGAATTTTTCTCCTCTTCTTAGATCTAATTTGATATGAGCCAAATCAATGGCCAATACAAGAGGAGGATAGACATAAAAGCATAAGGTGGGTGGTCTATAACTCAACCCTCAAGTTTGTTAATGTTAGAATGGTCTTATGTGGCCCGCCGATTTAATTAGTTTCTATTTATAGAATTTATATTCCATCCTTATAACCATTAAAATCGTATGGATATTATCTTTCTATATTTGTGATTAATTGTTGGGGGTTTCCCCCACAACTCTATTCATCCCATGTACGATGTTGTACCCTAATTTTTTTAGTGTTTTGAAACATTTGAGCCACCATTCTGGTGTGATTTGGCTTGAATTTCCTAAGGGTAAGTGTTTCTATATTGAATGGATTGATTTTAATGAGAATTACGCAATAGAAAGTACCATGTATTCTCACCACTTGACCTGCCTAAGGTATGTGCTTTAATTTTACAATATAATGTGAAATGTAAATTGGAAAGTATACTAAGTATACGACTTGGCCTTAGATGTAAATGAATGGTTGGTTGAATATCTATAGCACCCCTTACCACAATAATGGAAGGTAGCAGAAGGAACCTTGAATATTGATGATTCATTAAATATATTAAATGAGTGGTTTCATGCTACTTGACATTATCACACTAATGAAAAGAAAGGCTTGAACCAAATGACATGACAAAAAGATTTCATTCCACTTGAAATTATCACACTAATTAAAGGAAAGTCTTGTACCAAATGAAATATTACACGACTTCAATATCAAATAAGAGTGTCCTGACTCATGCCCTCCTTGGATTCTGATAATAGAATTCCATGAGCACCCAAGGACACAATTATAATTCAAGGATACAACTCGCATGGGTTAAGACCCAGTGATATCCTAATCCTTTTCAATTATTTAGATGGCTGTTAGGAAACTATAGGATACCTTACATATTATCATTGGATGCCTCAGATACACTCCTTTGGTCCATCAATGAAATGTAGGTTTCATGGTTAAATACAATCAGACCCAGTCATTTCTTAGCCCCGTTTTACCTTGGATGAACTCCGTGGACTCGATAAGCGTCTCATTATGGAATTACCTAGACTCTACACCATGTAGGATGTTATTACATAACTTTAGTTTAGTGTTTTGACACATTTGAGCCACCATTCGGGTGCTTCTTGGATGGAAATTCTTAATGGTTAATGTTTCTATATCAAATGGATTGTTCATACTAAAAATTTTATAATGGAATGTACCATGTATTCTCACCACTTGTCCCACCTAAGGAAAGTGCTTCAATTTGACAATAAAATGTGAAATGTGAATTGGAAAGTATAAAAATTATATGAAATTGCTTTACATGTAAATAAATGGTAGGTTTCATATCTATAGCACACCTTACCAAACTAATGGAATGTAACAGAATGAACCTTGAATATGGAATTTTCATTAAATGTATTAAATGAGTGGTTTCATGCTACATTACCTAATCACACTAGTGAAAGGAAAGTATTGGACCAAATGACTTGACTAAAAGGTTACATGCTACGTGATCTTATCACACTAATGAAAGGTAAGGTTTGAACAAAATGAAATATGACTTGACTTAAATAACAAATAGGAGTGGATTGACTCAATCTTTCATTGGATTCTTATTAGAGGATTCCATGAGAACTCAATAATACCATTCAGATTCAAGGATACAAATTTCATAGGTTGAGACTCACCAAGATCCCAATCCTTGTATATTATTTTGATTCCCTATATGACACATTAGGACCCTTAAATTTTATCATAGGATTCCTCAGATACACTCCTTGTATTTATCATTAACATGTAGGTTCCATGGTTAAAGCCCATCGGGCCCAGTAATTTCTCAACCCCATTTTACCTTGGATGAAATCCTTGGACTCCGTAAGCATATCATTATGGAATGAATTAGATTATGAACCTTTGATTACACTCTTACCCCAAGTCAGTCTATAGTTATTACTGAGGTAGTGACCCGTGAGGTCTCTATCTCCTTGGTTATTACCTTGGGACTTCACTATTAAATATCGTTACAGGTTTCCTTGTTACATCTTGGAAATTTCACTTTTATTAACATGTGACGTATTCATAAAACAGTAAGAATAAATAAATGGATGATTTACATGTTTAGAAACCAGTTGAGGTATGAAGCATGTTATTAGTCATTTAGTTACATTGTATCCAAGTTTTCCAATTTTATATTGACAATAAATATCATCAGTTGTTGAATGATATTCCAGTTGTTTCAGTTATTGTTATTTTTTCTCTATTTTTCATTATGCCTCCTATTTACTTATATTTCCTCTAATATTTATCTATTTTAACATTCATTTTCTACAAAAAAATTGTAATGAGGGCATAGTCTCCACACAGACCTGCCCTAGGCCATCGCTGCTAGTCAGCAACATCGGGAATTTAAGGAGATGTGATTAGTCACTTAAAGTGGCTAATATTCATTGTTAAGATCTTAATATTAATGTGTTTAAATGTTCATAAACATCAATTTTAGTCCAATTCAGAAATTGAACTTCATTTCCCATCATTGTGCAATTCATGCTTAAAATGTCAATTTGGGCCCACTCAATAATTTGCTTGTGGAAATTACAATATTCATCATTTTAATTTGAAAGTTTGGGATATTATTTATCACTTTGTTTGGAACATTTTATCTTTTAGGTCCGATGGATTAATCCCAAATGAAGATGGAGAAATTTGCGCCTGAAGCCAGAAACTTGCTGGAAAAAGCATAATGGGCCTAAGGCCCATCAAACAAATGTGGGGCCCAGAAACCAATCCCAATAAAGCTCACATTTATACATTAGAAAGATAAAAATATGAGGATCATTTTATTCAACTGTGGCTGGAGCTAATTCTGAAGTTATCATGATGATAAAGGGATCTGAAGTTGAGATTTAAATGGTGGACTCGTCATTAATGCACAGAAAACTGTCCCACCATTTCGACCATAACATCCAAACGGATGAGCCCAATGTCCTGAAATTTTTCGAGATTCTAGAAGACGCATTAACGAAGACATTACTCTTCTACAACCCCTCCGGATTCGGCCTTCTTCAATTTCTAATTCACACGTCAATATGGTGGACGAATCTGGACAGTTTTCCGGGTCAAATTCGAAACATCAATTTCCTTTTTATTATTCACCCTCCATTTGACTCTATTAATTGTTGGGGGGTGAATTAATTGTTGGGGGATGTACCTAAGGCTCCTAATATTCCTATATAAGGAGCTATTGGTGAAGGGAATGTGGGTGGATATTTTTCATATCATCTTGGATGTTTTGTTCAATTGTAATGTTATGCTGCATTTTTGTCGCCTCAATTTTGTCTTTCACATGTAAGATTGTTCAATTCACATTAGTTTCTTAATAAAAGTTCTTATTATAATCTTATTCTGTTTTTCTTAATATCACATTGATACCGTTGGATCAAAGTTTGAATTTATTCATACCAACCCTTGTGAAATTATTCACACAATGGTGGAGTGATCATTTTATTTTTGTTGTTTTCTTTACTTCTTAATTTCCTCCCTCATGAGTCTACTTTCCGCTTCCATTGAAACCATGAGATCAATGGAGGGCTAACCCACTTATGGGTTGATCCAAGGGAGTAGAAAGGGGCTGGATTGGATGTTATTTATCACCTAATTAATGTATAATCACTTCTTTAATTTGGATTTTTATTTGATGATTTTTAAACATCATCGTCCTTGTTGAATTTAAGGCCACACACATCAAGTACTAATACGATCCTTTACCTTGAAGTGCTCAAAACTTTGATCCTTCAAGTGTATAGGTGATTAGTATTAGAGGGTTTAGGCATTAAACCAGTAAGTGATGATGTTGTTTTATCTCCTTAAATGAACCCATCTCAAATTTAAGAAATTGAAATCATTAAAAAGAAAATACGTCTAATACACCCCGAGCGATAACCTAGGATCAACTCATTTATTTTAAATTGAATCCACTTAAAAATTTTAGATATCTTTAAAACCCATCCAAAATCAATCCAAGTTGGCCACTTCATAGCCAAAAATCCATCCCTTAGGTTGTGTATCTTAGGTATCTTCTTAGGTCTTTGTGGAATCGACAACCCAAGCTACACTACAAGGACCGTTCTACCCTTCTTCTCTTGGGTAAATTTGGGCGCAACCAAATTTTGGCGCCGTTTCCGGGGACCCAAGTAAGTACCTTAGACACTCATCTTCTTTTCTCACCCCAAATTCTCTATTCTCACCCTAATTTCTCTTCTCTTTCCCCTTTCTATTTCTGTGTGTCCAAAAAAACCCAAAACCAATTTTCAATCAATTCCAATGGATTATCCTCCAAAATACCCATTCATAAATCAATGCTGTAATCAAGTTGGAAATCAATATTGGGAAACACCTCACGGAGGGAATTTCATTGACCAATCCTTATTTGAATACACCACACCAAATGAGATGTACAATCAATGGGATGCTGAATGTTTAAAAGATCAATTTCCATACCTATCAAGAATGATTGAAAAGATAAATAATGAGGAATTCCATGATGTAAAAACATATATCAACCCTAATCCTGAAAAAATTCTTGAACAATTGTGTGAACAAATGGATAAAATGAATTCAAAAGTTTCATCTTTCAGATTAGAATTACAAAGCTTTAAGACTTTTGAGGAACCCGTTCCCACTCAAGATGTTCTTTCCTCATCATTGATAGATGAATCTTTTATCCCAAAAACCTCTCATTATTTGAAAAAAGAACTAACCATTGGATATGGGATAACTGAACAAGATCAAGTAATTGTTAATGAGTGTTTAAATCAGGATGAAATTGATTTAATGAATTCACAAGAGGGAAATTTTTCTTCATGGATTGAATGCCCGGAATATTTCTCCAATGATAATTTTTCAGAAACACCAATCATTGAACCATTAGGAGAAATCACAAACATCAAATCCATACCCATTCATGTAACTCATCTAGAAAACTTTGGGGTTGGATATTCAATTCAAATGGAACCAATTGTGTTGGGAAATGCTAAAAATGAAATTGATTTTGATTCTAATTCCTAATCTGTGTTTAAATGTCCTATCCAACCTGAACTCAAAATCAATGTCCTTACTTCCCCACTGAGGCATCCCATCATAGGTGATAAATAAGAAATTTCAGTTGTCATTCATCCATATCATGAAATCAATAATGTAGGAATGATCCTTGGTGTCTTAGGAAAGACTATAGAAACAAATCGATCAACCATTTTAGATATTCCTTCGATTTTACCAATCATTATAGAAAATATGATTTCATACGAACCAAATTTCAAAAAAACAATCAATCTCAATCTTGTTGAAGTGGAAAAAGATGGGTTAATTAAAATTCTGAAATTTGGAATTGGATAAGTTGGGGGGTTCAAGTCGAGCTAACGACGTTAAACAAAAGCGCTGCATGGGAGGCAACCCATGGTTTTTATGTTTTCTAATCATTTTGAATCATTTTCTTTTTCATATTATAAATTACCATAAGCTGTTGACCTGTTCTTCTTTTATGAGTAAGGATGAGTATGAAAGGGGAGCACCATATTCATCCGTGTCACGTGGTGTGATCTCTGAGTAATACCTTACCCAGAAAATATAAAGAAGACAATGTATCATCAGTTTATTTTGTTTTGTTTTATTTTTATAGGTTTAAAAAAATAAACGGACATGTCGTAATCCATAAGAAAAATCCATTCACCACCATCAAAGTTGCTGAGACTCGAACCCAGGATTGAAGGGAGACTATGGAATGCGCTATCATCATCAACCACCAGGTGACTTCATTCCATGATTTTCATTTTAAATTTCTTTTTTGAACTCCTCTCCTACCCCCTTCTAGCTTTTCTTTTCTTTAAACACTGGGGATAGTGTTATTCTAAGTTGGGGGGGGAATAAAAAATGATTTTTATTTTGAATAAGAACATGCATGAAAAAAAAATTCCATTAACCATAAACATGATAAAGACACATTGCAAACTCTAAAATTGGATATCAAATAAATTTTGAATGCCTTGATTCTGATTTTAATGCAAGTTTAAGTTCATGAGAATAGTTTTTGGAAAGTGCGGTTGTCCGATGTGATTTTTCAATGTTTATATTTTCATCCTCTTAATAAAAATGCCACAATGCACGTCTACTGGATCGTGGGTGTAAATTTGAGTTCTTGGGTCCCTTTCATTATAGCATAGGGTTCTGGGGTCACTTTTAGTTTAATTTGAGTATAAAAAAAAACAAAAAAAAACAAAAAAAAGACCACATAGAGCAATGTTTTGTCCAAATGCGTGGCGTCCGGCACTTGGGGATCGTGACTCCATAGTTGTCTTGCCCAGAGTTAGGATTTATATCTCTATTGTAGAGCATGAAATTGACAAAATGCGTGGCGTCCGGCACTTGGGGATCGTGACTCCATAGTTGTCTTGCACAGAGTTAGTCTTTTCATATCTATTGTGGTTAAAAAAAAAAAAAATTAAAAAAAATGGATACTCATCTTAAGGTTTAATGTGATTCCCACGTAGCGCTTCCATTTTTTCCCCTTGAACAATAAAATGGGCCCCATATCTTTTATGATGCACAACACTTTATCATGCTTAATTGGAATTGGATGAAATGTGGCGATGAATTTGAACAAAGGAATGGGCTTGGGCTTGGGATATGCTTATGGACCTAGCATGTTTTAAATGATTTTGATGGGTTTTCATAATTTTTTTTGGTATTAGATATTTGGGTGAGTAATGTGTATTTAAATGTTTTTGGAAAAGAGGATTTGGATTTCATATTTGTAATTTATTTTGCTCGGGACTAGCAAAACTCAAGTTGGGGGGTGTGATTAGTCACTTAAAGTGGCTAATATTCATTGTTAAGATCTTAGTATTAATGTGTTTAAATGTTCATAAACATCAATTTCCTTTTTATTATTCACCCTCCATTTGACTCTATTAATTGTTGGGGGGTGAATTAATTGTTGGGGGATGTACCTAAGGCTCCTAATATGCCTATATAAGGAGCTATTGGTGAAGGGAATGTGGGTGGATATTTTTCATATCATCTTGGATGTTTTGTTCAATTGTAATGTTATGCTACATTTTTGTCGCCTCAATTTTGTCTTTCACATGTAAGATTGTTCAATTCACATTAGTTTCTTAATAAAAGTTATTATTATAATCTTATTCTGTTTTTCTTAATATCACTTTGATACCGTTGGATCAAGGTGTGAATTTATTCACACCAACCCTTGTGAAATTATTCACACAACGGTGGAGTGATCATTTTATTTTTGTTGTTTTCTTTACTTCTCCATTTCCTCCCTCATGAGTCTACTTTCCGCTTCCATTGAAACCATGGGATCAATGGAGGGATAACCCACTTATGGGTTGATCCAAGGGAGTAGCAAGGGGCTGGATTGGATGTTATTTATCACCTAATTAATGTATAATCACTTCTTTAATTGGGATTTTTATTTGATGATTTTTAAACTTCATCGTCCTTGTTGAATTTAAGGCCACACACATCAAGTACTAATACGATCCTTTACCTTGAAGTTCTCAAAACTTTGATCCTTCAAGTGTATAGGTGATTAGTATTAGAGGGTGTAGGCATTAAACCAGTAAGTGATGATGTTGTTTTATCTCCTTAAATGAACCCATCTCAAATTTAAGAAATTGAAATCATTAAAAAGAAAATACGTCCAATACACCCCGAGCGATAACCTAGGATCAACTCATTTCTTTTAAATTGAATCCACTTAAAATTTTTAGATATCTTTAAAACCCATCCAAAATCAATCCAAGTTGGCCACTTCATACCCAAAAATCCATCCCTTAGGTTGTGTATATTAGGTATCTTCTTAGGTCTCTGTGGAATCGACAACCCAAGCTACACTACAAGGACCGTTCTACCCTTCTTCTCTTGGGTAAATTTGGGCGCAACCAAGATTCGATTGAGGCCATGTGGCCCACCGAGCTCAGGATACCCATTAGGCGGCATCCGGGTCTAGGACGTCACATACATGTTATGGTGGGTGAACCTAGATAGAAATATAATGTATTGGGTAATGGTTATATCTCATGGGATAACATGATTGAGATTTGGGATTAAACCAAATCCATTATGGGACTTTGTCTACAATGTTATGATGTATTAAAAATTAACCTCACTTATGATTATGATGTCATGTATTATGATTTTTCCACATTCCTATAATTCCATGATCTTATGATTTCATATTATTTATGTAATTCTTCCTTATTATTATTCATGATCCTTTCCACTTATGAATGTTATTCTATTTGACTCATATGCTATGCTTCATTACCATGCTTATTAACTTATTGGGATTTATAAATCATGCATTTTTAATGTATTCAGTAGGATATACTATTTAGTTTTTGAAGAGAAAAGATATTTAGGGCCACATTATAAATTTTAAAATAAAGTTGTTTACTTTAGTTTCATGTTGATGTTTTATGAACCCTGTCACTCATATATACAAGGACTTTGGATCCTTGGGTTATTTTTATTAGATATTTATGTTTAAAATCATGTAATAATATGTATATATGTCTTGGGTGTCTATATTTAAATTGTCTATAGAGAAAATACACGTTATAATGTGTTTAATAAAGTCCCAAAATGCTTTAAAGGTTCCTACGTTATGAATCAACGACATTCTAGAATATATATATAGAAAATGAAAATGAATCATGAACAACACTGGTACTACCAAGACAATATCCTTCATCAATTCCATCTTATACACCATTAAAAAATAAATTGGCCTTATAATTAGGTGTAGATCATAGATTGGAGCATATATTTACTAATCCATAGGATGAAAAATCAAACCAAGAAAACTTGAGTGTGTATATATGGATTAACATTGTCACCCCACTTCTCTAATTGGCCTCCCTCTAGTTCAAGTCAATAGAGGCTCGACACTCCCATTTTCAATATAGGGGGACACCCTATTTTAATTTTTTATATTGTAACAACCTCTTATTGGATAGGTAATATCATTATCTATATTTCAAAAATAATGTGTATCTAGGGGAGAGGTTCTTTCTTCATGGAATTTTCTATCTCTTCTAGTAGTACATGGTCTGGTCATATCCTTCCTATAGAATTTCTTAAAATTGATTTCATGGGTATAAATTCATTTTAAATTAATATAAAATTTTATTCCCAAAATTTCTTATATATATCCCACAAACTTTTTCACTCTTCTCCACGAATCAAGTGGAATGTGTTCTTACATCGACTTTAGTGACTCAGTGGTTCTGGCATGAGATCATATCTTTTGTATATGTACATTTTGGATATCCAAACAACATCATCTATTGCTAAAAATTCCAGTTTATCTTTAAATACAGTGAATGTTCATCTAACCATATAAACCAACATCTATTCAGGCTTGGAACAACCTCGGGGGCATAGATTCTAATCCACATTCCCTCATTGAATTAGGTCGGTAATGGATCAGTAGAAGATGAACAAATAGAAGTTTGTTAATATATGATATGTATAAGTTATAATATAGGGTTCACTTGAAATGATACCATATGTAATAAGAAATGGTCTCACCATAATTTATATATAATCCCGTATAAGAAATTTTTTCACATCCTAGATTTATTTACTCCGTAAATCTAGAATCTAGTTTGTTTTAATATAATTTTGGGACATCAACACAAGTTAATTGACCTTGAAAATATAGTAAGATAAATTATAGTGGATAAAATCTCTTATGATGCACTTGGATGTCCTCTATAAGTGTTTTGAGATATGGTTTTCACTATTAAGATTTCCCATCATAAATGATGTTGAAAGATAGTCGTTACAGAAGGTCACTACCATTTATAGAATAGTTTAAAAAAAAAAATTCTGATAAAATAACTCAATAAAATATCAATTATATTTTAAATATATTACTATTGAACCACATTTGGAATGAGGATTAGATGAGTGTGAATACAATTAGGTGAAAATTTGGTAAAGTAAAAAAACTATCCCAAGTCACTTTAACCAGGCTGTTTTACCCATGTAATTTTTCCAAGGTGTATTATCCAAAGATTAGGCACCACAGTTTTGCACTAAGATCATATAAACCTAGATAGGCATACCAAAATGAAATAACCTAGACTATATTTTTCCTTACATAGCATTCCAAGAATAAAGTTAAAAGATAGAAGCATCTAGTATATAAAAGAATAAAGCATTATAGGGTGTCAAAAAGAGCTATATTAATCTACAGGTTTCAGGATTGGTGTTGATGTCAACCTTCTCTTTAGCTCCTTAAGGGTTGTCTCATAAGATTCTTACCAATCGAACTTCACACCCTTCTTAGTTAAACCAGTCAATGGCACTGCTAAGTGGGAGAAGACTTGTATAAAGCATCTGTAGTAACCAAACACCCTTAAGAAACTCTGTATCTCAAACACGTTCTTAGGATTCTCCCAGGAATCTACTGCTCTCACATTCTCTGGGTCTACCGCAACTACTGCCTCTGAGATAATATGACCCAGGAAGTGAATCTGGTCCACCCAAAAGTTTCACTTTGAGAGCTTAGCATATAGTGGATGCTCTCTCAGTGTACTCAATACGATCTCAAGATGGGTGGATTGGTCGTGTCGAGTGTGAGAGTACACCAATATATCGTCCAAGAAGAGCACCACAAAATAATCTAGATAAGGGTGGAACACACGATTCATCAGAGCAATGAAAACTACAGGCGCGTTCGTGAGTTCGAACGGCATAACCAAGTACTCGTATAGACCATATCTACTCTGAAAAGCTGTAAGTGGTATGTCCGATGGTCTAACATGTAACTGATGATATCTGGATCTCATGTCAATTTTATAGAACACTCATGCTCCCTGAAGTTGATCAAAATGATCATCAATCCTTGTTAAGGGATATCAGATCTTGACCATCAGCTGGTTCAACTTCTGATAATCCACATAGAGTCTGAGGGCACCATCCTCCTTCATCACAAAAAGGAATGGCGAACCCCAATGGGATGTACTGGGTTGGATAAAAAAATTTGCCTGAAACTCCTCTAACTTCCTGTTGAGCTCCTGCAACTTAGGTGTGGCTATACTATAAGGAGGAACGGACACCGGTGCCACTCCTGGCACAATCTCAATGGAGAAATCAACCTCTCTCTCTAGAGGAAGACCTGAAAAGTTGTCCGGGAAGACATCCCTAAAACGATAAACTAATGGAGGGAAATCCTTCTAACAATTCTCCTGATCATATAGATATAAACTCTCAATCTGGGATGTCACTCCACCTTTCCCATGATGCTCGGTTCCAGCTCGGCTCGCTTGGACATCCCATTCACCCTTGTATAGAAACTCTCCTCCCTCTGGTGATGTGAAACTCACCCTACAACGATAGAAATCCACAAAGGATCAGAAGGGTAACAACCAGTTCATCTTAAGAATGACATCATATCTCATCATCTTCATGACATAGAGGTCCAATAGAAAGTGACACCCACCAACCTCTAGGGGGTAATCCCTGCGCTGACGCACACCAGCCGTTCTAGTTCCCAACAGAGTGTATAGCGTCATAACATCAGAAGAAGAAGAAAAACAAAGCCCAAGGCTATCCATTAAGGCCATAGATATAAAGCTATGTGTATCACCAATATTGAAAAGTGAAGAAGATAAAATAGAAGAAACTAGAATAGTACCTCTGACAGTTGAAGGTATGGGATCTTTCTCATGTTGGGTCTATTGTATTGCATATGCCTTCCCAGTGCCATGGTCCTGTGACACAGCCTGGCTACCCTGAGCTGACCCACCCTACTTCCTCTGAGATCCCGGTGTCTGGCTACCACGGCCACGACCACCATCTCTGCCTGCACGCCCTGACGTATTCCAGTTTACTGACTGGAAAGAAGATGATGGTCCTACTCCCGCATGCAGAGTCTACATAGAACCCCTCTCACTATCCACTAGTGGAATCTCCCTGCAAAAACACTGGAGATGACCCATCTTTCCGCAAGCTCGGAACTTCACTAGGTCTCAGGGACACTGAGGTCTCTTGTGCCCCTCTCTACCACCCTGGTAGTAGATGATCTAGCCACATAATGTATTCATCTGAATAGTACTGCCAATGTGATAGAAGTCCATCTGTCTCTTCCTGTTGTTGGTAGAAATAGTACCCGAAAATGGTGTCGAGCCGCCCTGGCCCACACCACTAGCTTCCCATAGGTTCTGCTCTATAATCAGTGCCTGGTTCACAATAGCCTGCATGGTAGGCATCCTAAAAACTTTCACCAGCACTCGAATGTCACACCGAAGAACATCCTTAATGATTATAGCCCTCAACGCCTCATCACCCACCAGAATGGGTGAAAAACGTTGAAGCTCAGTGAAACGAGCAGAATAATCCATCACTAACATGGCACCCTCTTGTAGATTCATGAACTCACGAGCTCGATCTACCCTCAGCGTCTCCGGGAAGAATAATTCATAGAAGGTTTCCTATAAATCATCCCATGACATGTATTGTTGATGCTCAGACTGGGTGGTAACATCCCACATCCTCTTGGAGGAATCACACAACATGTATGTAGCGAGCTTGACCCTCCTCCCAGGAGGCGTCTCCAGATGCTCGAATATCGTCTGCATCAAATGCAGCCATGACTCCGCGGCCTGCGGTCCGACATCCCCTAATAACGTAGGAAAATTATTCTACTGGAAGATATGAGTGATCTCTTCCATAGATGTGGTGGTCGGTGGTGCTCCCTAGAAGGTCTGTATAATCGACATAAATCCTTCACAGAACTGTGCACCAGTGCTTGTGCCTGGTATAATGGTTGGCGACGCATCTGGCACTGCGAGAGGATCCATTGGTAGCTCATGACCTAACATCTCAGGAGTATAATCATCGCCGCTCTCATGGAAAACAACTAGTGTTCGTCTCGGTGGCATGACTATACAAAGTCAAAGACACACCTTAGATCAAGATTATCAAAGACTGAAAATGAGGAGAACAAGAAGGGAACATGAGAAGAACTCATTCAAGATTTAAAAAACTTGACTACACGGTGTGTATAAAAACTACAAGGTGTGTTCTCACATGACATCGAAATGGGTGTGTACTCTAGCTTAAACTGGCCATGTAACACCCCAACCACACGGCGTGTCTTCTGAATACACGGCGTGTACTTGAATATTTCTTCCCTACCTGAGTCCTTCTACAGGGATAAGCCACACAGATCTCCTAAAGTAAGACTAAACGGTGTGTCCCAAAGGTACACAGTGTGTACTCTACAAGATTTCACTGGCCCGTGTTGTTCTTGACACGACCTGTGTACCTAGGTCACACTACACGACGTGTTCCAAAAGGACACGGTGTGTACAAAAAAGACCCAGACCGACCCATGTTGCTCTCTACATGACCGGTTATATGGCTGACACTACACAGATTGTTCTAGGCAGACACGGCGTGTAGTAAGAAAGATAACACCAACCCATGTTTGTTCGTGACATGGAAGGGTACCTGGGTCTGACTAAACGGAAAGTTCAAGGTAGACACGGCGTGTATGTCTTAATTTTTACTCCATCCGTGTTGTTAGTTACACGACGGACACTGGTTCAACACTACACAACGTGTACAACCAGTACATAACGTGTTTCTCCAATCCATTCCCTACCCCGTGTCCCCACCCAAACGGCCTATGAAACCGGAAGATACTACACAGCGTGTACTGAGGGTACACTTCATGTACTAAAAAAGTTTTCATTTCTTCCCGAGCAGAAGAACACACAACGTGTGTCCATAGAACTACATGGAATGTATGCTGGGTTTTCCAGACAATAAGCCTCAGAAACTGCTCCAGAACCCAAAAAAACACTAAAACAACCACCTAAGTTCCAAATTATGATCTATGAGGGCCCATACTCCCCGTGAATCAAAGCATGGAATCTTATACATGTTATAACAAATTAACTTGTCAATGATCCACCAAATTCCAGTCATTGAGGGCCCATAGTCCCCAAAAACCAAAGTTTTGCATTAATTATATCAACAAACTCACACAACAATACCCTATCAAATAACATGTATTCATCAAAGCATCTATCATAACAGCATGCTTTTCTAGCACAACAACTATCACAACAACATGCAATTTCTAATGCAGCTACATGGAATGGAAAGAATGCAGGACATGTGATTTCTAGCATGTTCCTAAATGATACATGAGATGGAATACCCTCATGTAATCTGGTTGTGACTAAATAGAATCCATGTATAAAATATAAATAGAATACTACAAGTGCATCACCAAATGGTGAAAATCAAGCCAACTGTCAAATTTTCAAAATCAGAAAAATTGCAATAAACGAGGTAGACTGGATTTTCCCTGTACACGGGTTAGCTACTACCAGGCACAAATTATTACCAACTACCATTTCCATCCTATAAATAAATAAGGCTCCAAACACTAAGTCAAATAAAATAACTCCTTTGATACCACTTTGTAATGTCCTAGATCTGGAAGCCACACAACGGGTGTCCCAGACCCGGTTGGTCACATGACCTCAAGCACATTTCCCCAAATGCTAGAGGTTTCCAAATAGCAGTGAGGTCCCAAGTATGATAGTGAGAAAACTATGAACTCATTTGTCTAAGTGTAGCGCAGCAGAAAATAAATATAACATTCAACAGCAGAAGCAATAAACAATATGAACTAAAAAAGAACAACTTCAGCAAAAGATAACCAACAATTATATATAAAAATGCAGCAGGTCACTATTTCTATGAAAGCATCCAAAATAGGATACACTACAATAAAATAAAATACAACTCAAAGTACAAAGTGCAACAAAATAGAATAAAATAGAGTGAACAGAATGCGGCAGCATCGACAGCCTAAGCTTGGTCCCATGCTCTCTAACTCCTTTGCTAAAATCATGTACCAGTATAGGGACCCTTTCCCCTATCGACACCTGCAGTAATATAGTCTGTTTGGGCGAAGACATGACCCAAACAGGGTGTGAGAAATAAATCCCAGTAGGCACCCACCAAAGGCCCGTGCCAAACTGTCAGTGAAAACGTGCAATAGCGGTGTGCAAAAGTAAATGAAGTAAACTAGTAAGTACTCAAAAGTAACTATCACTACCAATTTCATTTCCAATTTAATTATTACTTATCACCTCCAAGCTTATGCTTTACCATGGTAGGTACAACATAGAAAATAACTATGGTGAATATTCTAAATGGCCGTGTCCTTAGACATACTATCCTTATCCCGAGGTAACAGAATAAAATACCCGCAGGTGATTGCCCTCAAGCATAATGAGAATTTCCCTCAAGCATATGAGATATGGCTGTAAGGCACAGAAAAAACTGCCCAGAGGCATAAATGAAGGTAACCCTCAGGCTAACCAAACACTGCCCACAGGCATAGAAAACCCTTCCCTTAGGCTAATAAAACACCGCCCTCAGGCTAAAGGAACACTCCCCTCAGGCTAAAGGAACCGGGCCAAGACCCAAACCATAAAAAAGCAATTTATATAATCTTTATCTCAAGAAAATGAAAAGAACAATATAATCATGGCATACCCTCAGGTATCTTGGCCAAACGACTAGATAGAGAAACGCACCCCTGGGGTGGTCCTGGATCCAAGCAGTGACCCCAAACAGTTGTTTAAACTTATCATTAGATTATCTATACAACTTTAGATATATTTTTAGAAAAGGTATCATCCATATGACACCACAACTATGGTCATGTAGCCCAACAGTACACAATTTCAACACAACAGTTGAAAATAAACATCAGACCACCTACCTTGATTGCCCCTGATCGGTATACGTGAATGATGCCTCCCGAAACACCCATGAACGACGTAGAACTGGGATAAATGTTCACCCATTCAACCTCAAATAACATTCCCTAAAGAAATAATTTGAAAATACTACTCAAGGAGAAGGAAGGAATTACTCGGGCGGTTTAAAGGAGATCAATGACATAGGAATTGGGTTCCTGGTGTGCAGTCGGGAGATCTCCAAAGCTCAGGCCTACTCTCCTGGCTCCAAAACAAACTCAAAGCCTCATCTGCCATATGAGGCGGATACTGCCTATTTTAAGTGAAATAAAAACTACATGGAGTGTACTCTCAATTACATGGTGTGTACTTTCCATCATTTAATTGTTCCTCTGGTGACTAATTTCCACCATGGCATTTTTCATCTGTCAACATGAGCACACAACATGGACTCCTGAATACACAGTGTGTACTGTCGCTCAGATGGAAGCTACCTCTTCTACCTTACTATTCACCTTCCGACTGATTACACGGCGTGTAGTTTGTTTTTACACCCTTCATCTCTGACAGGCCTACACGCCCAGTGTACTCATCCCACTCGGCCAAAGTACATGGCATGCACCCACAAAATTTGGGATTTTCCCCATTTTCCTTATTTTCTCAAAAACACTTAAAAAAAGTAAAAGAAAAAACCCGTACCTCAAAAATAAGAAATGGGTTCTTACAAAATTCACCCCTTAAATAAATTCATCCCTGAATTTCCCTTCCAAGGGTGGCGAAGATAAAGCTGTGAAAAAATCTGGCCACTGAGCACGTATGTCGGTCTCCTGCTCCCAGGTTCCATCCTAAACTCGGCCATGCTGCCATAGCACCCATATGAGAGGAACTGACCGGCCTCAGAGAACCTTCGTGCTACTATCAAAAATATGAATCAGATGCTCCTCAAAGGCTGCATTGACCTAAAGTTCAACCTCCTCTGGCTGAAAAATGTGAGACGGGTCTGAATGATAGCGGCGCAACTGAGATACATGGAAGACGTCGTGCATGGACATGTACCATTGTGGTAACTGTAACTGATAGGCAACCGACCCGACTCTCTCTAGAATCTAAAACAACCCCACATACCTCATAAAAATTTTACCCTTTCTCCTAATCCACCTATGTCCAAACCTCGGTGAAACATGCAAGAAAACCTGATCCCCGACCCTGAACAATAAGGGTCGTCTATGACGATCATCACAAGATTTCTGACAAGACTGCGTAGTATCCATCTGCTTCTATATCAACTCGACCTTCTCTAAAGTCTCCTGCATGATACATGGTCCCAGTAAAGCTGCCTCACCTGCCTCCATCCAGCACAATGTTGGTCGACATGACCTACCATAGAAATCCTCGTAAGGTGACATCTCAATAGTTGACTGAAAACTATTATTATAGGAAAACTCTACCAGGGGTATATGATTCTCCAAGGATCCCCCAAGTTCCAAGACACATGCACGCAACATGTCCTCCAGCACCTGTATTGTACACTCTGACTGGACATCAGTTTGCGGGTGGAAAGCTGTTCTCAGAAGCAATTGTGTACCTAGCTCCCTCTGAAAACTCTTCCAGAAATGAGATTTAAAGCAGGAATCCTTATCTGAAATGACAGAATGAGGAACCCCATGAAGACTTATAACCTCATGGATATACAATTTCTTGATCTCGTCAACACCAAAGGTCTGCATGATCGGAAAAAAGAGATCTACCTTCATGAGTCTGTCCACAACAACCCCCATGACATCATTGGCTCGAGGTGACCTCAGAAACCTGGTCACGAAGTCCATTGCGACATATTCCCATTTCCACTCTGGAATGGGTATCTCTTGTAACAGCCTAGCTGGCCTTTGATGCTCTGCCTTCACCTTCTGATAGTTGGAATATCTAATAACAAAACCAGCGATCACTCTCTTCATACCCAGCCACCAATACTGATGTCTCAAGTCACAGTACATTTTGGTAACCCCATGATGAACTTCCCAAGCTGAAGCATGAAACTCCCACATCAACTCCTTGCATATATCTCATGGAGCCCACAATCATCCATGGAAACACATTACCTCATCATCGCCTATCGTCCACCTAGGAGGAGGGTCCTCACTTTCCACCGACTCCCATAGAACTACGCCTTCCGAATCTGATAGTTGTCGCATCCTCACTCTATCCAGGAGGTTAGAATTCACAGCTAAGGAAGAAAGGTAGGTGTGCCCCTAAATATCATGCACCTCCAAATGAATCTCATAGAACAAATCCATAAGCTTCCAATCACCACTGTCCTCACGAAATGCCTATGGTGAGTGGAAGTTGGTGATACACTGAGCAGGAAGACTCAGATACAGGAAGTTCAAGAGGCCACTGGTGACTGGAAGCTTATGGATTTGTTCTCTGAGATGCATTTGGAGGTGCACGACAGTCATTGGTGAACCTATCTTTATTCCTTTTATGTGACTTCTACCCTCTTGGATAGAGTGAGGGTGAGACAGCTATCATATTCGAAATGTCTAGTTCTACGAGAGTCGGTGGCAAGTGAGGACCCTCCTCCTAGGTGGACGATAGGTGATGATGGGGAACTGTGTATCCATGGATTAGTTTGGGTTCCAAGGGATATACACGAGGAGTTGATGTGGTAGTTTCATGCTTCCACTTAGGATGTTTATCCTGGGGTTACAAAAATGTATCGCTACTTGAGATGTCTGTATTGGTGGTCGGGTATAAAGAGAGTGATCTCTGGTTTTGTTACTAGATGTTCCACCTGTCAGTAGGTGAAGGCAGAGAATCAGAGGCCATCTTCACTGTTACAATAGTTACCCATTCTGGAGTGGAAATGAGATGATTTCGCGATGGACTTCGTGTCCAGGTTGCTGAGGTCACCTCGAGGCAATGATGCCATGTGGGTTGTTGTGGACAGACTCACGAAGGTATCTCACTTTTTCCGATAAAGGAGACCTTCAGTGTTGACGAGCTCAGAAAATTATATATCTATGAGGTTTTATGTCTTCATGGGGTTCCTTATTATATCATTTCAGATAGGGATTCACACTTTACGTCTCGTTTCTGGCAGAGTCTTTGTAGGGAACTGGGTACACAGGTGCTTCTGAGCACAGCTTACCACCCTCAGACCGATGGCCAATCAGAGAATACGATACAGGTGTTGGAAGAAATGATGCGTGCATGAATCCTGGACCTTGGGGGATCTTGGGAGAACCATATACCCCTAGTCAAGTTTGCCTATAATAATAGTTTTGAGGAAACTATTGAGATGGAACTTTACGAGGATTTATATGGTAGGTCGTGCCGAATACCTTCGTGCTGGATGGAGGTAGGTGAGGAATCTTTACTAGGACCATGTCTCGTGCAGGAGACTTCAGTGGAGGTCCAGTTGATAAAAAAGTGGATGGCTACTGCACAGTCTCATGAAAAACCTTATGTTGATCGCTACAGACGACCCTTATAGTTTGTGGTCGAGGATCATGTTTTCTTGCGTTTTAACCAAGGTTGGGACACAGGTGGATCAGGAGACAGGGTAAACATTTTCCATGGTATGTGGGGCCGTTTGAGATTCTGGAGAGAGTCGGGTCGGTTGCCTATCGGTTGTAGTTACCACAGCAGTACTAAGCCATGCACGACATCTTCCATGTATCTCAGCTGCGCCACTAACATTCAGACCTATCTCACGTTTTTCAGACCAAGGAGGGTGAGCTTCAGGTCGATGCATCCTTTGAGTAGCATCTGATTCGTATTACTGATAGGAGCCCAAAGGTTCTCTAAGGCTGGTCAGTTCATCTCATATGGGTGATATGGCAGTATGACCGAGTGCAGGACAAAACCTGGGAGTGGGAGACCGACGTACGTGCTCAGTGGCTAGATTTGTTCACAAATTTATATTCTACACCCTTGGAACGGAAATTCAGGGACAAATTGCTTTAATGGGAAAAGTTTGTTAGAACATGGATCTTATTTTTGAGGTACGAGTTTCTTCTTTTATTTTTTCCTTAATGGTTTTTCTAAAAATAAGGAAAATGGGGAAAAATATCAAATTTTTTGGGTACACGCCATGTACTTTTCCATACGTCATGTACTTTGGTTGTGTGGGATGATTATAGAGGGAATGTAGCCCTGTCGGCAATGAAGAGTGTAAAAACCAACTATACGCCATGTACTAGGTATTTACACGTCATGTAAGCAGTCGGCAGGTGAAGAGTAAGGCGGTGGAGGTAGCTTCTAGGTGAGTGACAGTACACGCCGTGTATTCAGGAGTACACGCCGTGTACTCATGTTGATCGATGAACAGTGCTGTGATGGAAAGTAGCCTCCCAAGGAACAATTAAATGATGGAAAGTACACGCCGTGTACTTGAGTGTACATGCAGTTTGGTTTGTTTTTCACTTAAAATGGGCAGTAGCCTCCTCATTCGGTAGAGGAGTCTTTGAGTTCATTTTGGAGCTGGGAGAGGAGGCTGGAGCTTCATAGATCTCCCAACCGCACAACAAGAACCTGATTCCTATGTCATCGATCTCCTTTGAACCGCACGGGTGTGTCCTTCCTTCTCATTGAGTAGTTGTTTCCAATTATTTCCCAAGGGAATGTTATTTGACGTTGAATTTTTGAACGTTTATCCCTGATCTACATCATTCATGGGCATTTAGGGAGGTTTCGTTCACGTATACCGATCAGGGGCGATCGAGGTAGGTGGTCTGATGTTTATTTTGAAATGTTGTGTTGAAATTGTGTACTGTTGTGCTACATGCCCATTATTAGGGTGTCATATGACTGAGGCCTTTGCTGAAAAGATATCTATAATTTTATAGATAATCTAACGATAAGATTAAACTATGGTTTGGGATCACTACTTGGATCCAGGACCACCCCGGGGGTGCGTTCCTCTGTTTAGTCATTTAGCCAGGATACCTGAGGGTATGCCATGATTATATTGTGCATTAAATTTTCTTGAGAGAAGTTATATATATATATTTCTTGTTTAAGCTTTTCGGTTCGGCCCGGTTCTTTTAGCCTGAGGGCAGTGTTCCTTTAGCCTGAGAGAAGTGTTCTATTACCCTGAAGGTAGTGTTTTCTATGCATGTGGGCAATGTTTGGTTAGCATGAGGGTAACCTTTGTTTATGCATGTGGGCAGTAGTTTTTTTTCCTGAGGGGCATATCTCGTATGCCTGAGGGCAATGACCATTATGCCTGAGGGAAATCACCAGCAGGTATTTGATTCTATTACCTAAGGGTAAAGATAGTATGTTTTAGGACACGACTATTTATAATATTCACAATGGTGATTTTCTATGTTGTAACTTTCAAGCTAAAGCACAATCTTGGAGATGATAAGTAATAATTAAAATGTCAATGAATCTATTAGTGATAGTTACTTTTGAGTACTTACTAGTTTACTGCATTTACTTTTTCAAACTACTGTTGCACATTTTCACTGACAGTTGGGAACAGGCCTTTGGTGGGTGCCTTTTGGGATTTATTCCTCACACCCTATTTGGGTCATGCCTTTGGCCCAAACAGAATATATTTCTAAAGGTGTCAATAGGGGAAAGAGTCCCTATACTGGTATATGATTGTAGTAGAGGAGTAGGAGAGCATGAGACCGCGCTTAGGCTTGCGATGCTGCCACGTTCTGTTCACTCTGTTTTATTCTGTTTTATTGTACCTTGTACTTTGTGTTGTATTGTATAGTATTTCAGTGTATCTTGGATTGGATACTTTCATAGACATAGTGACATGCTTCATTTATATACATAACTTTACTTTATCTTTTAATGTTGTTGTTCGTTTCTAGTTCATATTTTTTACTGCTTCCGCTATTGAATGTTATATTTCTTTTCCACTGCGCTACACTTTGACAAATGAGGGCATAGTTTCCCCACTATCAGACCTGGGACCTCATTGCTAGTCGGAAGCCTCTGGCGTTTGGTGAAATGCTTTTGAGGTCAGGTGACCAACCGGGTTTGGGGAACCTGTTGTGTGGGTTCTGGATTCGGGACTTTACAGTGTAGTTCTATGAAACTATCCTAGAGAGGTGTACAAGGGTTCCACTTTAATTAGGTCAACTAGATCAGAATACTATATCACCATTCACGGAGTCTACAATAGACAATCCTACTTGGTAACCATTCACTCAAGCTAGCCCCATAGACATATACTAGGGCACCACTAACTGGGATACCAAGATAAATCATATCTAGTTGACATTCACCTTGGTTTCCTATTTTGGGTTTTCTTCCATTATCTTAAATCTTATAAAGATTCTTTATTCACGTAAGTCTCTAAATTGATCTAAATTAATTTCCCTAAATTCCTTTATAACTATCCGGAACCAACCCATTGTTGAGTCTTATCAACCATGTAACTCCAAAAAGGTATAATCTTTTAGCATGTTCTCATTGATAATATCATCATATGGCCTATTAATGGTGTATAAATACCATCAGCGTCCTACTTGGAATAATTTCTAACCATAACCTCTCTTAGTTAGTTACCGACAGATGGGATGAACCAAAAATATTTTCTCATGTTTACTCCCTATACAAAATATTTATATGTACATTTCACCTAATAATCTATTCCATGTATTATTAAACATCTCAAAATAGGTCCTGGACTTATGAACATAAACTACAAGTCATCATGGCCTTGGTTGAACGACCTTAAAAGTTGCATCATGTTTTTGGATTCATAAATTTAAAAAGAACATCATTGGACCTGTACACATAACCCTAAATGAAACTCAATTCAGTCTTGAATGCATGACCTTAAAAGGTAAATCCTTCATTCATGGACACATGACCTTAAAATAAACTTCATTTGATCAATACTGCATCACCTGTAAAGTCACCATAATGGTCCTCATCAAATGACCATAAATGATATGACATGTCCCATTAAGTGGAATTTAACTAGATGAGTTTTAATTCCTATCAATGCAATGTGAAAGAATCCCAAAACATTATCCTAATCAAGAATCCACAGTTCCTAACACCAACTAATATAGTGAAAAATTCCAAAGTTCCCAGTTATGTGACACCAAACCATAGTATAACTAGCCACTAAGGTAGAAAATAGAGAAACCATGATATATAAAATTATTCAGATCCAACTAAGGTATTAATAAATTATTCACATAACTAAGGTAACTGGTCTTATAATTGGAATTCATTTCATGAATATTTCTTAAATTTATAATCAAGTCTCATACTATAAAATATGTCCCTCATGTAACGATCCAACATCCCATCCTATTGATTGTAATGTGGAATTCAAAGTATCCTTGGAACATCCTAATAAATTCTTAGATATAAAAATCTTATCAATATCAAGATATAAAATTTTGGTATTAAGAACATTAGTGAATAATGAAATAATTTACTTTTTGTAAGAACCTAAAATACACAATATATGTTTCATAACAGATGATTGTAAACTCTATGATATTAGACCCATGTTGCAACACTACAAAATACATGATATGTAGTCCTTACCACAAATCCATAAACTACATGGTACTAGGTTCTTATCATAGGACCCTAAAATACATGATTCATTACACATCCCACAGGACATTAAACATTATAAACTATTCCTCATTTCAAGACATGGATCTATATGACAATAAAATATTAAAAACCCACACCATTTTTTTTATCTTGGTCTACAAAGAGATATTTAAAAACCATTATAATTTTATCATTATTCTAATCTCTAAAACCACCATGGTGCTCAAGTTTTATAATTTATAACTTATTTTTTATCATTTTATCCTGGAATCAGGGTGTAAAACAATCAAAAATACTTATGGATTTGTAATATTTCATATATGATATTTAATTCTTCCCAAAACTCTAATCATGTTCCTAGATAAAGATTCAATTTATAACCGTCCCTCAATCAATAAAACCCATTTTTTAAACTCACTTATTCACATCATGTAATAATATATTTATTAAACATAAATATGGGGAATCCTTTTCTCATTATTTTGTGTGGATTGATTCATCTTCCCATATGATATATAATAAAAACTACATATCATATCCTAGGACCAACCGCTACCTTCCATCTTATTTGATCTTTGAATTCACCTTGATATTGAAGTTATGTATAATTCATTCCATATTTGGTGCTCTAATTCCCAGACCAAGGTAACCTTTCAATCCACTAAATTTTATAACACTTTAGAATTCTCATTCATTACCAGTTGACATCATGTTTTTATTATTGTAGTTCACTCACATATCATTGAGTATATTTATTATTTTCCTAAAAGGACATGTTTTTATTCCTAAATATCATATCCTTTTCCTATTCATTAATTAATTCTTCCCTGTAATTACTATGGTTCGCTCAGTAAGAATATTTATTTCATGTAATCATTACTCATTTTCACAAGTCCTCTTTATCATAGGCTAGGTGTCTGAGCTTCCTGTCAAAGATTTATCTTGAATACATGATCTCAAATTATATAACATTATGATCCAAGAATTGTGAAATTAATCAATATACACATTTTTCTCCTTGAATAATCTTGAACTGATCTTTATTTCCATCGATTCATTTGGAAAACACCCCACATTGGATTGAAAAATATTACCTTTAAATAAAAAATATTAAAATTTTAAACTATCAAACTTTTGAATATGATTATTGTTTTTATACGAAACTTAGAACCATGAACTAGGAGCCACATATTATTAATAGCTCTATGACCTTATAACTCATACACCCAATTTGTTTTGAGATGTAAAACCTTAAACTAGGATCTACATATTTTTCAATGCGATATGACCATAAACATCAGGCACCCTAATCTCCCAACTATATAACCATTAACTAAGAATCAAATATTGGTAAAATATTTATGAAATTAACTATAAAGTACCTTATCATTTTATTTCTACGAACCTAAACTAAGATTCATCAAATAGCCAAATTTGTGTGACCTTAAACATTGTGAATTATATAGTTTATAATATAACACAATAATTTTTATAGGAAGACACATAAATATATTAAGGTTTAAAAATCAAAAATAGTTGACAGATAAAAATTTGATTATTCACCTGCTAATATAATATCATTAATTATATTTAAAAAATGTGAATTAATAAAAAATAAATTGATACAAATCTAGTGGGATCAACATTTAGCCCCGGAAAAGATAATCCTTGATCACTAGGTTCGTGGATCTATGAGAAAGTTATAGTAATTTATTGTTCTATAAATCTGTTTACATTTATATCTTACAATGGGGGAAAATAATTCTAACTCAATATACATGTTACCCTTTTAAAGAAATATTTCCTTCTACCAAACCATCTTTATAATTTTGACTACCTTGAGAACCAGACTATGTCTATGTCCAAAGGGTCATTGATGGCTTACAATAAGTGCACATGAACCCTATATGTATCCCAAAAATAAATTTCCTTGTTCACAAGTTCGAAAAGAAATCACCCTATTTTATATCAAAATTGATTAACCTTGGATTAAATTGATGATATATATTCCTATAATACATCTGGTATATACCCATCCAAGAGAATAAATCTAATTGGAATTTGAACCCTTGTTATTTGTCTAATAAACCAATTATTTCATATGGTAATGGTATATAGGTCTTATATATATCCTACACATACCCATATAATCACACACTACTATAAGATAATTGACTAGTCAAAACCATATCGATGACTCTAAAATAATGATTTTCATACCACATTTAACATCTCTTTCAAATGTATTTTAGTTACCTTCAAGATTTATTATAATGCATATTTATAATTCACCAGTTAAAATTCAAATGTCATGTTATGAAGTTAATACTTATCTAAAAAAGTAAAATATTTAGAGATTCATTCTAGTCTAAGGTGTAAAATCTCTAATTCGAATATCCCCTCAAGAAATACAAGAATATGTTTATTTTCTTTCTAACATATTAATGATTAAAAAATGAAGAATTGTAACAAATTTTTAATAAAAAAAAGTGTAAATACACCCATAACTTGGGGCATCTTATAGTAATAGAAAATAAAAAAACAAAATAATTATTACAAGATATTTTCTGATGAATGTTGATTATGGGTTAGTAGTTAAGGTGAAGCATCAACTTTCTATTGAATTATATCTAGCCGAAATTTTATGTATCCCTTTAAACATTAAATTGAGTGATCCATGAAATCATTTCATATCAATAATACTAAAATTATCGTATCCTAATCATTATTGGATAATGTTTTCACTGGAAGTTTCTAGTTGTGGTTTGAGCTGCTCTACTTAGGTCTATTGATCCTAAACTTATACATGGACTCAATCTTCAAACTCTTACATTTATTCCAATACATGTTTATCCTATAATCTTTTTTGAAATATATATTTATTTCTTTGGATCTAAAAATATCAACTAATTGAATAAAAAATAATACATAAATTTAAATAAATTTTCAAATAAAGGTGAATATTTCTTGATTTTCTAAAGGAACTATGAAAAAACAATCAGATATGCTGTTGTTAAAATCTAATTTACTATCTATTTCACCTAATGTTTCTTTAATAAAAATATTTCAAATGTTAAAAATAACCCATTTTTTATATCTCATTTTTACAATAGATTCAGGCTCAAATCCTTTACCATTTCACCAAAAAAATTAGAAATAGAACTGAGTATTTCTATATAAGGATCCCTCTCAATACACAGAGATTTTGGGAATGAATCTCTAGTTTCTTTGTTATCATGGCTTTTGTTTATGGTTCTATACGGGAACCTTATTTGATGGACAAACCTCTTTTAATATCAACCTTCAAATAGTGAAGGAATGGATGGTATCCTAGGTTTTCCCTTGGCACACTTCCTTGGGATCCATATTATTCAAAGCTCTTAAAGGTTATTACAAAAGTGATCACAATTTTTATTTTTATAACATATAGTTTTAAACCCCTTTTCTTTATAAAATTAGTCTAAAGGAATTGTTGATAGTGAACCATGTATGGATGGTTGACTACGATCTCTTTAGAACTCTTCCTACAACACTATATTTTAATAAAAAAATTATTGCCTTTAAGTACTCGCATAAAAATTTAGTTGGGGAATTATATAGGTGATATAAATATTTGAGGAATCATATATTTTTGCTCCAAAATCCACATAAAACAATGCAAGAAAATTTGAAGTCGTCCAATATAAACCCAATGAAAGGGAAATTATGTAAATCCTTATAGACATATAAATTACAATGTAAATTAATATAGTGGTTAGAGTTTTTAGAAGTTGTATTTATTATCTTAGTCTAACACTAAATTGTCTCAAAAATAAATTATTTGGGTGATGTTGTTATGGGTTCGACTAGAATCATCAACAATAAACCCATGGTTATAACATATAGGATAAATTTTAAGTGATATTAATGTCTCATCATATCATAAATTTCACTAGAATTCATTTCCATTGGTTATATTCTAATAATATTCAGAAACTATGGGTATAATATGGATTGAGGAATCATTAAAGTGTTCAAAACTCATAATTTCCAAAGAGTTATATCATTAAATCATATCAAATTTTTGTTTATTCAAAGTCTCTATATAGGGTATTTTAACATTGGATATTTTCTATCATATAAAAATTTTGTTTAATATAAAAACTATATGGTTGATCCACCACCCATATGAAAAATTATCATCAATTAATAAGGTTCCCACCTTCAATCTTGACTGAGAATATTTCATTGGGACTATTCACCCACTAAGGATCATCAATAGAAATCATGTTTACTAAAAATCACGAGCCACCCTAGATTGAATTTGTTGATCCACAAAGTATATTTAAACATTCCAAAAAAAAACAATAAAAAACCTCTATATTATGGTAATGTATAGATTTAATGCTCCCCATGGGCCTTTCCTGTGGTTTATATACATGCAATTATGGGAAGATATCGACTGATTCACCAAATGGAAAAATAAAATGAAGTTAGATATCCATTAATAGATTCCACTTTTTTGTCACTATAAACTCTTATACTCGAAAATATGTCTGCTCAGAATCACTAGAGATGCTAGATTCTAAGATAAATTCACCATACATGTCCTAAAGGACAAGAAAACCACTGGTTTAGTACATATCCTAATGACGATCCCAAACCTTTCTATGAGTTAAATGAATTTAATTTATCTATCGATACCAACAGTTGGATGATGATTAAATGTTTTCATTATAGTGGTATACTATAAATTTTAAGGCCAATACTATATGATATTTTCCAATCTCTTATATTTAAATCACGAAATACTCATGAATTTAGTAGACCCACTAATATGAAACTCATTAATCTAGTACCTTTTAGAACAAGATCCTAATGTAGGCTCCATAATTCCCTTTGATGTGTCATTTTGGAATCAAGTATTGTTGAGATACCCAATGTAAAAGGTTTGTGTCCATAGAAAATGTTATCCATATTCAATGAATAATTTCATTAAATGTGTTTTCTTCTATTTCAACCACTTTAATGGGTTTTATATCAAAGTTAATGAATATATAGGAATTGTTTAATGTGTCCGAGAACCATGCCAATGGTTCTATGTATTTAGGTGTAACATCCCAAGATTATATCACTATAATGTTTCTGATATGGGTCGCCACAAGAACTCAAGTGTAGCTCCTCATACTCCATAGGGTTCTGACTAGTAGTGAGGGTCAAATAAATATTGTGGATTGACTTTAGCCACTAGTACTGAATAAAAAATTACATATGAAAGATGAAAAAAAACCAATATAAATCAACACTAGGAGAAAAAAATAGGAAAATCAAAATCAAAACAAAAAGGTCAGACCATGAAATGTCATATTGATGGTCTGACTAAGTTTCATACAAGAATCCATTTGAATAAATGACTATAAATATAAATAATCCCAAATGTTGTCAAGAACCCCATGCTCAATCCTATATCCAAAAATCATCCCCCACATTCCAATCCAACAATCATCCACAAGGCCACTTTCCCTTGTTTTTACCTATATTCATGAATATTTCCTGGGTACTAAATGGTTTCTCAACTAGGTTGTGAGTAAAACTGAGCATTCTAGAACAAGAAGGGTCTACAAAAGTCCATTATGAGTAATAGTTCGTGAAACTGTATGATATAAATTGGAATTAATTCATAATTAAATTCAAATAATCTAAATAAACCTTACAACCCTCTTACTCTAGGTTGAAACCCAGGATCATCTAAACCTACTTTATAAGGATCTCATATGTCTCTACCATTATTCACCACCAAGTCCAAGTACATTCCCATGCCAAGGGACAAACACACATTCAGTTCATATTAGACTCCAGGTGGGTTCCCATTCCATGAGTTAATTATGTACCACGTGTATCAATGAACCAATTGTGAATTACCTTTCTATGGATAGATTAATATTATGTCATATTAGTGCCAAGGATAATTATGATGTCAAGTACAATTAAAAATCCTTGTATCCAAATCCAGAAATATCCAAAGTATTCCAAATTACAAAACATGGAAAACATGTTAACATAATTACATATTAGATAATAAATTCCAATTACCAATTTTATTTCCAATTACAATTACATTCCAATATTATTTTTTAAAATTACCAATTTCATTCCATGATACCAATTATCATAAAAATTGTGATAATTAAAATTCACATTCTATTTAGACCAATTTACAATTCCACATGTTAAGAAAATTCCATATTTCAAATTTCCAACCCCCATGGTGAATAGGATCAAAATATTCGTTCTAGATATAAACTTGAAATAATATTACTCAATTATAGGGACCCCAAAACCACACATTCAGATTCAAACCTAGGTTTTAGGATAGTCAATCTTCTCAAGTGGCCAAAATTCAATGGTATCAATTACCAATAAACTGAATGGGATCTATGGGATGTCTAAGCATGAGTGTTAAATAAATTATTGTGCATTTGGATTCAAATAAGTCTTGTTCACAGAATGTTAGTTTGATCTCAAATCTTGCACAAACTATAAATAAAATAAGATCATATAAGATGTTACAGACCACTCACATCATGGAAATGAAGAAGGATCCAAATATTGAAAGTCTAGATCAATGTGAAACACTAATATCCCATATGTACTATTATAGATACAGTATGTCATGGATGGAAGAATAATATCTAGGGATAAAATAGAGGAATCCATTAATTCCAATAAAAACATGTCAAATACAAACTTCTAGACAGAACAATAGATCAAGGGAACCATGATAAAGAATTGATGAAGTCAGTGAATCCCTGAAGAACCCTTCATATATGTTTGTACAGAATTATGTTCAAAGGTGGAGGATTAAGGATCTAAATTAGGGTTAAAGGTGGAAGAAATATGATTTTTTTTATATGAGAACGGTTCCACCAACTAGCTGGTGGTTTCGACTACAATGCCCCCTGAAAACCCCAACAAAGGGCTAGTGGGTCTCAAAGATGGGATAATGGGATTTATATTAGAATACCATTTTCAATGGTGCCACCAGCTGTATAGTTGGTCTCAATGGATGGTCGATGTGCTTCTTGTATCTTTTCCTGGTTATCACCCCATCTATTGGCTTGTAAGTGGACTCCACTAACTAGATGGTGGCACTGCAGGAGATCCTCTACTGCATGACACTAATAGCCTTTGCTGAAGCCACTATGATACCCAAATAACCTATGAAAACCAATTCTAAACTATGAATAGGGATCAATTAGAAAATTTAAAATGGTTCAACATAACCATATAGAGAGAAGTACCATGATAAAATATTGTATCTTCGAGTATAGTAGTTGAATCATCATGACGAACAAATACTTATAGAGGTTGAATGTTTGATAATTGGTAGCATTAATTATATTTTTTATGTGTCTAGTAAGGGTTTTAATTCGGAAAAAGCTAATATTTCATGGTTCGGGCTTAATATGTCCATTCATGGAGGCCCTTTTATCAACATAATTTACTCAATCTGAAGGTTGAGTGCATCAAAAATCCATTTATTCCCATTAAAAGGAAAAACAAGGAAAAGTTCAAAAAATATAAAAAATGGTAAATTCATGAAGTTCTTGAAACCCTTTTACAATACTTCTCCTTGATAAGATAGTCTACTGAGTACCTGGGAGAAGTCTACTAGGGTACATGGTGGTATCTATAGTTTTCTATGGAAACCACCACTACACACCATGTACCTGGTGTGACAGCAAAAATACCTAATGGTACCTAATGCACACTATAGTAGTACACCAATTTAAACCTTCAACCAAACTTGAAAATTTCTATAAAAATTACAAACACTCATAAATTCATCCTTAAAACCAATCTCTGTAATAAAACCCCAATCAGAAACTCAAAATATAACACCAAATAGCTCCATATATTTAATATTCCAATTTCATTAAATTACATTAACACATAATGATATAAGTCATTAAAATTATATTCATATACATTATTGGTAACCCCGCTAGATGAACAACCAAATAAATATCATGAATACATAATATTTATTTAAATAATAATAGATAGTCACATCCTTTCAATTTAAAACCAGTCAAGAATAATTTTAGTCTAAAAAATTAGTGAATTATCTCATCATAGGAGTCATAATAGATTTCATGCAAGTGTCTATGTAACTATAAATATCTACATATATAATTAAAAACAAGTTTAGTTCATAAATTCATTTTGGTTTCGATCTCACCACAACAATTTCTCTCCAAATAACATGAATATATATAATGTAACACATTATATCATAATATTCAATGTCCCACAAAAACAAACACTCACAAAATAATATCTACATAAATAAAATCCAACAATATACCACACTCACTATGATAATAAATTAAAACTCGAATATCAAGTAAAGTAAGAAATAAAATTAGTATTAACATCAATAAAAATATGGTGTCTGAACACACCCAAACCTAACAGTGGGGTAAAGAGGGTATAATATGTTAGTCATTTATTTTATATACTCGGTAAGTAGAAATTGGGTCACACTCAAGAATATATTCACCAGGTGATGATTTCATAGTGAGTGGAACACCCATCAAAGAAATAGTATCAATAATACAACAATCAATAATTCATGTAATCTTAAAGTTATAATAATGCTTCTAACATGCATCATCATCGTATGAATTTTATAATTATCATTCATAATCATATTATCAAAACTATTAGTATTTTCTTTATACTATGTAAATCATCATTGAATACCAAGTGATACATGTAATAGAGTAAAGGTAGTCTTATTAATAATCAAAAATCATCCCTACACATAAGAAAACAACTCTAGGGGAATCCATATATATGTCATCATTACACATAGTCTACATTGTTATCATAATTAATGTCTCAAAGAATCTACCTTGCTATATCAAACCTCCAGAGTTACAAAATCTATTCCATCAAACACCAATCTAGTTTCACTCAAAAGTTTGTAATTCTATCGTGTTTATATATTAAACTTTCATATAATACCTCACCAATCAATTAGAAAAAATCCATGTACATTTCCCTTATATAATAATGAATATGAAAATTAGAATAACAAAATGTACACTATCACAATAGTGCAATGTTAAATCATAGTTTATACATTATACCACACTATGTAGTAATCCCACGTCATCAATACCACAAGATCACATTCATGAAACTATCCATTTTATTTCATTCCTATAAGAAGATTATATAAGGACAAGGAAATAATAATAATAATAATTTCACATTGAGTAAAAAAATTAAATGAAATGAATGTGTGTGAATATGTGATGAATGGTGGAAATAAACTAGCTTCAACCTTTGGATTCAATATTATTCATTGTAAAATTATTTTATTACAATTTAAAATTCTTTAATTTATAAGTTTTAAATATAAAATTTAAAATTGTATGTTTCTAAAAAACAAAATTATACCTCATTGTGTATGTATTACTTCTTATGAATGTGAACCAATTAATAAGTAACCCCCATGAAATTAAATCTAGTAATGATTTTTATTCTCTTAATTTATTTCCAATATTAAAAATATTAAAGAAAAAATGGATTTATGTTAAAAGAATGAACCAGAAATCATTATTTAATAATTTAACTATTAAAAATACACATAACAAAAAGTAGATGAATAAAAGTTTTATGTAAAACTAAAAGAATATATAATTCATGAACAATTACAACATGATTTATTAATGAATAAAAGTCTAAGATAATATTTTAAACTAGATTATAATAAAGTAAATCTTACTTAGAAGATGTGACTATTGGACTATATTACCTCAAAAAAAATTGGTTTATCAAAACATATAAAGAATTTGGAAATATTATCTTCACTACTCACAACTCTCAAGATACCCCAATTTTAGAAGTTATTCTCTAAAATGATTTTTTTCAAATAATGAAGGTAATTATATTAAAGACTTATATAAACAATTCCTCAAGGTGACTACCTTTATACATATCATAAAAAATATACATGTGGCATCTGTCACTTTTAATTTTGTACTCTTTATTCACTTTAACACAACCTCTTAACAAACTAACTCTCATGCATGAGATTCCATTTCTTCTATAAATCGATTGTATCTAGACATTCTTAACATGATAAGTCCATTATTAAAATATTTATAAATTTTTATTTCAATATTGGTGCACCTCCCACCCCCAAATAATTTATTTCTAGATCTAAGATATTTTTTTATCACAATTATTATGACTCATTTATCATTCATATCTAAATGCCCATATGATATTATTATTTAAATATTAGTATAAATACACTTATTATATAGATAATTAAAATCACATAACTAATAAACTTATAGTTATAAGAAATTAAATTTTATATTTTGTTACTATCTCTTATTCTTTTTCAATATTAACTCAGGCCATATGTTTTTTACATTTGACTCCTTCCTTACTCATTTTTTTCTTCAGTTTCTTCCCTCATATTTATTTTATACAAACTACACTCCCTTTTATTTTGGAACCAATATAAGAGTATATCAACAGATACCTCAATCTTCCTATTATTCATATTATTATTTCAGTTCCATCTCATGTCATGGATTAAGTCTACTAAATTACATTCTTTTTGTATTAGGCTAAACAGTCTCATTCTATAGAGTTCACCAAAAAAATAGAATCACTCTAACAAGTATTAAGAACATTCAGGGGTCTGTTTTCTACTATAAATTTAAAATCCACAATCTATATTGAATTCCAACTTCTATTGGAATTCCCATACAAGTCACACATTCTATAAATTCCAAAACATTCTCCTACCATATTGTAAATTTTGGGGATTTCATTAAGAAAAATGTTTTGTACAATAGTGCTACAATGACCTCAACACTAACCTAAAACAAAAGAAGTCATCCACTTCATCAAACGTAATTCTATAAATACATTAAATAGTGAAAAATATTGTTCAATTTAATTGGATCCTCAATATTGGTCATTAATGTTCATAAACCATCCATATATTTCATAAAATAACCAATAATTTATCAGATTAGTCAAAATCAACCCTAAAATTGGATAAATGTTACTTCGTTCAATTAAAATTCAATTTCATGTTTAGTGAAATCATTTTCCTTTGAAAATGGGTCATCCTCTTCATCATTATTTCATGATGCTCTTTCTTCAGAAGATATTTTCTAGTATCATCGAAGCCTCACACTATAAAATATCTAAATTATTTTAATAGGGACATATGTATTGTAAAAAGTACATTTTATGTTGGTAAAACATTTTACCAATTGATTGTACTTATCACAATAATTTCAAAAAAAAACTATTTCACTAAATTTTATTTTAATAGATAACATGGATCTGTTAAATTATAATAATTCCAACATATAATATATATTTTTATCAAAGTGTATCAAAATATATTCAAATGACATATATTTATATTTGTAATAATATTACCAACATATAATATATTTTCATAAATTACATTTAAAGAAAAATAATAAATATTCATTACTAGTATGATTTAATATTATATTTATTAAGTTTTCATATATAATACAAATATATTAATTATTAAACTGAAGATGTTTTTTACATATTTTCCAATAGGGTAATAGAATAATTTTAATAAAAAAATTAACATACCAATCACAAATTCATTTGGTGTCCCAAAATCAACCATAGTAGTTGTAGAAAAATATTTTGACACACCCTTTTGCTTGTGATCATGATGATATCCAGCATAAGTGACAAACTTTAGGCATACACTATAATACTTCCCAAACTAATTGAAATTAAAAAAAATCTTAATATCAACTATTCATTATTTGTTTGATTATTTTCCTTTAATTCAAAATCCAAGTTCCCAAACATTCCACATCAGAAGTACTTCATATATTTCACAATAGATTCACAATGGTGCTTTTTACAACAATAATCACAAAATGAAAACTTTATTTTATTACCATTATATTTCTTTAATGGATGTTTCCCCATTTCCTACAAACTAGACATTTTCTTTCTCTTGTTTTAAAGAAATAAATGATCATGAGAAAACTCAATTTCTACCCTCTCAACACATCAAAAATGTTTCTCAAAACATTTAAACACATGGTAGGCCAATTTACATCAATATATTTGATTTAGTCTTGATTGAAATTGATTAATTTTACTACCACGGTCATAGAAAAACTTTGGTACATACCTTTCCCAATAGATGTAGTTTTAATCATACATAGCCACTTAAGTTTCTAGATTTTTGACTAAATTCCTATATTTGATTTTCTATCCTAATTCGAATATCCTAAAAAAATATTTTTCTAAGAAAATATTCATAAATCCATCCCATACCAAGTTATCAATATCTTCAATTTCTCTAGTATTCATAAAAATTTCTAACCATTGATCGGACTCATCTTAAAAATAGTAAATAAAAAGGATTAGATTTTGATTCACTCGAAAACTGATGACATCTATTATATTCTCCAAACACATCCTTATGCTATCATAGGATCAAAAGATCCATTGAATGTTGGAGGATTCTATTTCATTGAATGTTCCACCACAGTCATGTTCCTCTGGGGAAAATAATTCTTCTCTATTGAATGAATACCACCTGTATTTATATCTTATTTCATCTTATCCATTATTATAACAAATAGATCTATTACATTTTGAATGACTCTAGGTTGCCCATTCTGAAGGATATTGTCCCATTAGTGCCTTCCAACTTCGTCTTCCCAATTCCCTATGAGGAACACCATTCATAACAAACATAGTTGAGAAGAATACATATGGTAATATTCAAATGACATATCATTTCAACTTATACAAATTTTAAAATATATTAAGGGTATTCTATTAACATTATCTAATCCTATAAATTTAGCAAAACAATGATCTATAATACAAACTATAAGGACCCAGATATAAACATTAAAAATTATAGAAAATTTAAAATAGAATACACAAACATACCTTCAAAAAGATATTTTAGGATTAAAGTTTTATATAGTTATCTCATAATTATTTTATAGAAAAATCAATATTTTATAAAGTGGACACTTTTATTCAGTATCAATTTTCCCTACCAAACAAAACTTTTTCATAGAAACATGTTTTATTTTCAAGAAACATCTTCATAATTTTTATCTTGAACTCATCCTTTACCTTAATCATCATTAAAAATAATTTTTAAATTTGGGATGATCAAAAAAATCTCTATAAGGGATATGAAAATTTAATAAATAAATAAACATTTTATTCTATGAGTCCTTATGAAAATTTTCATTTTCAAAATAAACATTAGGTTCAAATTAAACATTTTCTCACCTAATAAATCACCTTCTCTACCCAAATAATTTTGTTAAAACATTTCTTAAGAAATAAAAAATTAAAAATATTACTCATTAATCTTTATTTGAATTCATGAAAGCTTATAAAAAAGTTTTCCCAAAGTAATACTTTTGACCATAAAAAATTAAAATATACAATACATTAAATAAAAGATCTATATATTTCCTATAAAAATCATAATAAACCTATAAAACCCCATATAAATAATGTTAAAATATGTATTTAATTGTGGAAATCATAAAATAAATCTTAAAAATTGAATAATCATACAATCTAATTCTTTAACCATTACATTGAAGGGCTACCACAGAACCACTCATCTTTGGTTTATAACGGAACCACTTATCCTTGGATAACAACCCAACCAACCATGCTTAGTTTATTATGTAACCTCCCTTCATCATAGAGATTATAAATAACTATAACATAATCAAAACGCATAAATATTTGTAATTTCTTACATTACATTCAAAAATGTATTCTTTTCACCCATAAGAATACATTTATGGATATTGATATTTTTGTTACAATTTCTAAAACTTTTTGAAATTAACTAGAATATCCGGAAAGAATATGTTTCTGTTAATAAAACATTAAATCTTATAATGGAGTTTAAAATTAAAATAAATGATTCCATGGAAGGAAAATTCATTATTTCCATACACATTAAAATAGAACATTCATTTTATCATTTTTTAAATAAATTAAAAACATTCTACAATAAGAATTCTTATTAAAACCTTTGGAATAATGTAAAAGGTGGAATAAAATTTTCTTTATAATTATTTTGTTTTCATATAAATATATTACTAATATTTTTAAAAAAATATAGATATAGAGGAATAATAGTTAGAAGGGAAACATTAAAAAATTATTTTTAAAATAAAGTCATTTTCGTCGATCCTAACTCATCACAAACATTTTTTATCGTCATGAAAAATAAACTTATGTTAATTATTTAGTTACTTTATTACCCCTTTCAAGATTATTATTTCTTTTAATTTATTTATTATAATGTTAAATACAATTACATAATCAACTAAGTTCACGTGAGATGTTTCGATGATATTTGACTAGTGTATCCATAATGAATTTGGTAGGTTGACTATGATCAAGGAGTCCATTATTCCGTCACCTATATAATAATAATAATAATTCCATAACTAACATTTTTACATAAATTATACTTTTTAAACAATAATTAATGATTCTTATCAAAATGAACTTTGTTACAATAATAGATATGGTAGGTTGGACATATGCATGAGTAAAGTTTCCATTTTTCAAAGATCATTATAGAAAGAAGGTAATTATTATTTTATTGATAAATAATGAAAATTATATAATAAATTATAAATTATTTATTTGGATATACCGATATATATCATTCCTGTGATTTGGTGATGAAAAATGCATCACATCACTCCATGGATGTGGTAATCCGTACATACACATGAGCAATGTTATCATTTTTTAGTGAATGGAAAGGTAAGAAAATAAATTATATATAACCTCCAAAAAATTATAAATATTTCATTAATATTTTATATATACATTAATTATATAAAATTTAACCAATTATAAGAGATGCTGATGGAAAATGAATTACATCGGTTCGTTAGATGATTGTTCTCTATACACGCGAACAATGGTTTAATTTCCCATTTAATTAAAGAGGATATAGATATAGGATGTTACATTAACAAAAAAAACCTACTTATATTTAATATATTGGTGATTTTATTTCATAATTTTTGAATAATAGTTTAGTTCGGTAGAATGAGAAATAAAATAAAAACATTCATTTCATAACAATACTTCTTCTTCGAACAATCTCCTTTTCATTACACCTTAAGACTGCTATGGTTGGTGTTATTCTATAAATAATGCCTCTGGGATATATGAAGGGATATAATAAGTAATTTAATAATGGTTTTTAGGAAACCAAAATGTTTTTTATGGGTGGATAAATGAGAATAATAGGTTTCTTTTTATAAGAGATGGGAGGGGCACTCTTGGAATTCCCTAAAATATTAAATTAATATAAATTAATTTTAATGACCAAATGGATAAAAATTTATAATTTTAGAAGAATATATGATTATAAATCTAATTAACCTCATAAAATAAAATTTATAAAATGTTGAATCATGTTTTTACTCTTGTAGTTTTGTTTAATCAATTCGTTCACAATTTTGACAATTATAGTGATATCAATGTTTTTAACTATTCAGGGGTTAATATAATCACTATAAAAGTATAAATGGAACAGAAATGGAATTGTTTTAATTTAATACACTATATAATATTAAATTTTCCAAATATATAATTTTTATTTAATTAAATCATTTAATAAAACATTATTTGTTATAAAATATCATTAATGCCATTTTTGTATTGTTCCTTTAATTTGAAATTTACAAGCACAAGAAAATAATGGAATTAGAATAAAATGATTCCATAAATAAATAATATTTTATATGTAACTATATAAATCTTTTAACACAAAATAACTCCAATAATATTATTTTTAGAGTTTTATAATCATTTTATTTATTTATTTTACTTCTTGAACAAACATTATGTCAGTGTTTCATAAGTAGTAAAAGAAATTATTTATTCAATAAAAAATGAATTAAATTATCATGATGAAAAAATAAATATTAAATAAAAAATTACTATTTATAACTGAAAATATCTTCAATTTATCCCTATGTTAAAAAATATTATAATTATTAAAATCAAGAGTGTGACATTGTTGGCATTACATTCACTTATATAATATAAAGCTCAAAATCATGTCTAAATGGAAAAAAAGACCATATATTTTACTTTTGAATGGTTATAAATTATATATTCCCATAAGTATAATTAATTCAAGAGTAACATATATTCTTTAGTCATTATCATTTTATATGTAACATTACTTACTCAGTTTATGCTTTATTGTGGTAATAAAAAATAATGAAGTTTCTATTCGTAATATCCAAATATAAAACGGACTATTTAAAAATTTTATACCAATATATTCCAAATATTAAATCCTTTTTATAAGATTCAAAACACAAACGTCGAATAGTCTGATTAAAATTTTATATTGAAGAAGTGGTACTAAATAAAACATTTTTCTAGAAAAAATACATTTTTTAAGTATAAATTGTTTTATACGAAATGCATGTATAAAATTCATTAAAAATATATAATTGTATTATTTAAAATAAAAATTAATTAATTAAAATTTTCAAACCAATAGAAAATATAATTTTACATTGTAAATAAAAAAAATACATTTTTCCATGAAAATCTATAATTTTTAGAGTTTATTTAAAAATAAATTGTGTTAGAATGTTTTAAAAAATTAATCCTAATATAATTTTTAAATGAGGAATTGAAAATTGAAATTAATTTTTTGAAATTTTAATTCTATAATTTTAAAATAAATATTTTAAATAAAACCATATAATGTAAAAAAATACAATTTTGTTATAAATAACTCTTTTCCCTTTTTACTGGGAAATTACCTAATATTCTTATAATGAATATAATTCTATAAAATCTAGCTAATGAATATTAATTAGACATGAAAATTATTTATTCTAAAAATATCTTTGTTTTTACATTCATCCCTACTTTTGAAATTTGCATCCTCTCAATTTTGTACATTTATTCTAAAAATATCTTTGTTTTTACTGTTATTTATTCTAGTACCCAAAAACTTCTAAAATTCTTTCCAAATATTAAAAGTGAACATATGAACACTGTTAGATAAAATGGAAAGAGGAACTCCATGTAACGTTGCTATCTCTTTAAGGTACAATCAAGAAAGATAATCTAAATACATTGTATCTAAAATGGGTATAAATTCATAGAATTAATTATTAGATCAACAACAACCCAAATTGAATTATTACATTGAGATGTATTTGGAAATCAGACCATGAAATCCATAGATATATTTTCTCATTTCCACTCCAACACTAGAAATTGTTAAATCATATTATTATGTAATTTTTATTCTTCTTTAACCATTTGATAAGTACAACTTTAAATAGTAAATTTAACAATAACTCTTTCCATTCCAACCCATTAATAATACTTCCTATGTTCCGTATACATCATAGTGCTTCTAGGATTAACTCAAAATGGGGAACTATAAACTTAATTCACCAATTATTTTTTACTATGAATCACAAGACACACATAATCTCTTTCCAAATCTCAAAAAATATTCTTGTTCAACATTAAATTCAAGAAACATAACCATATTAACTAATTATACCATTTCCTTTAACCCATGGACTTACTTCTAATCTTATTTTTTTCTTTTTCATACAGACAATTGTATTGAAACATAAAACAGAATGGAGAAAGATCCTGCAAGCACAATTTCAAGGAAAAAATTTATAAAATATCTAAACAAATGGTCATCCTCCAAACTTAACATAGTTTATGATGCATGATATTTTTGATTCAAGAATTTAATACTTTTTATTCTTTTATAGGGTGATAATGAATCACTCAATTGTAATCCTTATGATGTTTTATCCATCCACTTTGCCTCATGTTCAAATTTTTTTGAATAAATATATACTTTAATCATTTTTATTAGTATATATTTAACACTTTACTATTTATAAATTATTTCTTCCTATTTTTAAAGTAAAAAACATGGAGTCCTATATTAAATCATTTTTTGGAAAATTTAACTCATGATGTTTCAATTATTGTGAAACACTAGCAATTACCTAATCATTCTACATTAAGACACAAAAAGGTCCCTTTAAATATGAATCGTTGCAGATGAAAAAAATCATGTAACATACTAAGATTTCATAGTAAGTTATGTCTTTAAAGTTACTCAATATCTTATACAGCATGCAACACCAACTTGGCTCGCGTTATATGCAAGATTGAATTTATATGAAACAACACATTAGTATTATAATTATTTAAACGATATATTTACTCATCAATTAAACATTGTGATATAAATAGTAATTTTTTTTGTTATTTATAATGTTTTCACATAAATAAAACATAACAATAATGAAATGTATATGTTTTTTTAAAATAGTTATATATTTAGAAAAACTATTTTCTTAAAAGAACTACTTTTTATGTCCTTTTGTGGACAATAATAAAATTAATATTAGAAAATCCTAAAAATTTATTTTGGTAAAATAGACTACATTTTTAGATTCATAATATCAAAATTATCTTAGGTTGAATTTTTGTATTTTTCTGAAAACATTAAATTGTTGATGAATAATGAAAAATACAATATAGTACATAAAAACAAACTTTTTATTTAAATAATTTTTATTTTCATTTGAATTTATTTTAAATTAGAAATAGATACATAATACCTATATTAGTCTAACTTAATTAATTGGATATATTTTATAATAATATTAGACATATAGAATTTTATCGAATTTTTTAATGTCTTTTACCCACCTTCTACGCACATTTTCAAATCTGCATAAATCGTAATTTTACCGCTTCTGTGAATTGAATTTCAAAACTCCTAGACACACAATTTACATTCGTAATTAAAATTTTGTTCAATAAGATGAAAATAATTTTTGGGGAATAGTAACTTTTGAATTTTATTTACCACAGTTAAAAGTAAATAAGGCAATTAAAGGTAAAAATGATATTATAATTATCCTAAAAAATGTCTTAATTATATTAGATAAAAATATATCAACCAAAATAAACATTAGGAATAAAATATTTTCCTATTTTATCCACATGAATTAGATTATGACATTTATTATTATTTTATTTAATGAAGAGTTAAAAGTGTTAAATTCAAATTTTAATAAATAAAACATATTTAATATGGGTTTATACATAAGATAAATTAAAAAATACATATTAATTATAAATATAAAAATAATTACTACATAATGGTATTTTATTTATATTTTTTGAACATTTAATAATTAAATTTATTTATGACACAATGATGATGCAGTAATTACCTTATTAATGAAAGATTGAAATAATGGATATTAAAAATATCCAAATAAATTTAAATTGAGACTTTTGATGCATTAAACTAATTTTATATGATAATATTAAATTTTATGTTTGATTAAATAAATTTTTTCGATGTGATAATGTTTTTATTACTTTCAGAAAAACAAAATATCAAATAGTGACAAAATTTACATAAATGAGTTTTTAAAACAAATACAATATTATTAGATGATATAATGTTCCTAAAAATAAATGGTTCGGCCCAATAACTTAGATAAGGTTAGATATATCAATAATTATCCACTTTAGGTTCTTTTGGCTAATTATAGTAAGTTTATTAACCATTTATTATAATAATACAAGAATACATGGTAAAAGTTAGACTATTTAACAAAGAGTTAAATCTAAAAGATAAGGTTAATTTGGTTACCTAAACCTATCTGAAACCTACTGGTCGAGATTTTGGTGACCCATACCCACATTATTCTAGAAATAAATTCTTTTTGATCCATTAGAAAATGAAAATTATTTTATAATAAAAAATAATTCAAGATTTTCTTAAAGTGACACTCACCTCTCTTATAAAAGGGTACTTCCCCTTCTCTAAAAATAACACCTCCAAATCCATTTTTCTCAACCTAAACCTACTAAAATATCTTACCAACTACCATAAAATCAACCTAATGGCATTACGTTGATCAGAAAGCCATCCTATGGATCCCTTTTGATCAAATCAAAAGGAATCACCCGAAGAAGAGATAATAATTTCATCACCTCTTTCAAAGTTCTTTTCTTCTTCCACTTCCTCTTTCATTGTTGTTTCCAAAACAGAGTAATAACTACAATACCTTATACATACTGTGTTGTTTTTAAAAATATGTTACAATAATATTCATTATTATATCCATCATATGAATGACAAAGTCACCATACGTGCGTACGTACGGCTTACTGTCTCCACGTCGTGGTGTAGTTTTTTATTCAACACTTAATTATTTAGATTGGTATAATAATGAGCATAATTGATTTCAATAATAAATATAATATTTTAATGATTATGTATATATGATATACCATCCAAATATATATGATTTTACAATAAGAATAATGAAATTGTCGTTTGTGCATACGTATAGATTACTGTCTCCACGAACTCGAAAATATTCATTTCCCCATCGTAACCATTCAGTAATAATGTTCATTTTATGATTAAAAATATTTTTTAAGAACAAAAATCTAATTCCGAATATGAATTAAATACATCTTTTCCATAACAAATATGAATTATGTAACAAAACATATAAAGGAAAATGAATCCTTTAACACCCAAAACAATGATAATACTACAATACTATTAACAAAACAAAATATGAACATCATATATGTTATATATTTATGTACGTGGTTCTTATATAATTTATTGACAATGATTTAACTACTATACATGAGTTTAACATACCCTTGTCAAAGGAGAAATATAAGGTAAGGGTTAATTTTACATTCACTTTACTATCTAAGGTTGTTTATACATAACTATATACTGGGACCTCTTTATCATCAACATCCGTGTTTCTTAAAAATGTATTTTAAAACATTTTTACTATTTACTGCTCTATGGGTTAAAGTCATTTAAACCCTTGTTTTAATTTTTGTAAAATGGTATGAAATGAATATTTCATTCGTTTTCCAAAAAAGGTACTTTATGACCTTTTCGACAAATTAAGGTAAGAATGTCTTTTTAACTTATATAGTGGTTGTGGCTATTTTCTAATGTTATAACACATTTGAACCTTCCTTTTAAAGCTTATAAGAATATTTTCAAAATAAAATTATTCTTTAATAATTATGTGACTTTTAAATGATTTTAAAATAATATGAGATATTTCTAATAATTAGTTTTGATTTATTCTATATCAACATCCTTTTATGGATTTTACACTTGCTTGAAGCTGAATTATTATGATACAATATTCCATATTGTATTGAAGCGTTTGTGTTATGTTTGACTGTGGATGTTTTATTTTTATACCATTCATTGTTTATGGTTAAAGTATTAACATTTTGTATGCTTGTTTTAATATCAATGTTTATGTTATGTTTCAAACTTTTCATATGAGGAATGCATTAGACTTAGTAAGTGACGGGTGGAGCCCGCTATAGCTCCTCGATGCATCAGTAGGTATAATGAGACAAACTACTATCTTGTCACAATGCCGTGACAAAATATTATTTGTAATCTTGGAACGAGGCCTTGACTATGTGGTTATGATGTCTGACATTATTCATTCCATCGTTATGAAATTAGCTATTAATATTACCTGTGATTATTCGACTAGTATAATATCCATGTGAATAGGTAAATGGAATTAATTGATTTATCTTTTCCATCTTTTTATGAAGTTTAATTTTAAAAGGATTATGTTTTAGTCATATACATTGCCTTTAATGTTTATGCTTATTTATAAAAGTTCCCACTATATTGTTATCCTTACTGATCATCTAATATAACCCCTTTCTTATATTCTCTTTTTCCAAGGATGTGAAGAAGTATATTACGAGTAACCTTCAGAAATACGCTAAGTGATATGAGTGTGTTTAAAAGAGACACAATGGTCTTGTTTTTCCATTTCATAATTAAATGTAAAATTTATCTATCTATCTAGTACAACCAAGGCTACTAAACTAATTGGTATTTTGGGACTTGATCTCTTATGATCGTTCCAATGTTATGTAATAGTGCACCGACTAAGGGTAACTAGGGTTGGGGCGTTATAGTTGGTATTGAGGGATGTTTAGTACAAACCATGGAAAATAGATTTAGAAAAATTTTGAATAGAGAAAATTACCCTAAGATAGACTTTGGGGATTAAAATATAACTTCCTGGATTTTGTTGATTTTGTGAGTTTTCCAAGAAATACATCCTTGTCTAGATATGAGCTGGTAGAGGTGGCTCTAGAAGAGATGTACTTAGGAGTGAAAACTCGGACAATGAGTTTCGGGCATGAACTGGGGTATCCTGATACATCACAATGGGCCTTGCTGCACTCTTGGTTAGGACACTCCTGGGGGATATTCTTAGGATAATTCACATTTTCTTTACAAACCATTATGAAGGATTTATTAGTAAATATATCATAAAAAATATTTTTTAGGATTATGGATTATATGTATAAACATTTAAATTTATGTTAGGTATTTTAAAAGTTTGGAATTATGGATTGAAATTCATAAACTAACATAGTGTATGGTATTGTTTAGAAATGATTCCCATTATAAGGAATGATAACTCCACCAATAAAAATGATTCACAGAGTAATTATGATCATATCTTTCATGGTATTAAACCAAATTTTAGATGGTAAATAGTGTCCCAAATATTCTCATCATATGAAGAAATAGTATCATGTGTTAATAAGATAAGTAAATAATTCTATGATTCATATGGATTTGAAGGGAAGCCAAAAAAAGAAAAGGATGGTAGAGATAATGATGGATAAAGGGAAGAAGGGAAAGAAGGATTTTCCAATATGTGATAACTGTGGAAAGATTCACCTCGGTAAATGCTTAAATAGGAATGAGAGTTTTTTATATGTGTGGATAAAAATGACACCAAGTACGTGATTTCAAGGGTAAGAAAACGGTTTTAAATGTACAATGCTTCATCTACAAGGATTTGGGACACTACTTGAATCAATATTCCAATTATCACAGTATTACCAAAATAATGATATTGGATAATAATAAAGTTATGATACTACAGTAGAAGAAAAGGAATAATTGGTGGTCTTATATTATTTTAATGAATTATGTAATTTGAGTATTGTATCAAAGACATACTAGTTATATTAATTATGGAAATAAATAAGGATTGTATTTTAGTACTATTTCATTGAGGATTTTAGATTATATGGTACTAATAAAAGTGACTCAACATCAAGTTAAACTTTTTGGAAAATAAATGATTGAAGGAAAGATAACCCATAATATATTCCTGATACCGAGGTAGTGATTTTGGAATAAGAGATGGTTGATTTGGATAAATTATATTGGATATTCATTACTACCTTGGAACTGATTAATGGTTTGTTTAATCCATCATTGTAGGAGTTTTAAAATTTTTGGATATAAGGAATATATCTAATATTCTATAAGGAATAAGGGAGCATGAATGTAATAAATAAGGTTTTATGGTAATTCAGGGTGTTTCCATGTTTTAAAAGAATACATGATGAAGGTACTCACATTTTATTATGTGGAAAAAATAGATATTCAATATGTTATGTTGAACTTCCTCATAAATGTTTGGACTACGAGTTTGGACACAAGTATATTTGATAAGTCTAAAGATTGTAATGATTTAATTTGGACATTGGATACTATGGTTTAAGGTTAAAACATTTCTTAATATTACTTTTGTATGTTTTATAAAAATGACATCCTGAGGGTTGGGTGACATCCCGTCACGTTCAGAAATGCCATGATACTAGAACCCGAAACCGAAGGGCAACAAGGGTGCATCATCTACCACTGGCCTACGTGATGTCCTTGTTGGTATAATGTAGTTTTTTAAATGATATGAGTGGTGATTTATAAATTATTATTTTTTTAAAAACCTATATGATTAGGATAAATAGAATATTTTTGAGTTCTATTATCTTTTGGAGTGAAAGATGAGTTTGTGGTAGAAATTAATTAAAGAATGGAACTCTAATTGTCAGGTATTTTTTTATTCTATGAAGAAATTAATTCTTAAACATTAGAGTAAGGATCTTAAAACGAAAAATGTGTTATCCTAATAAATTTTTTTATGAACTAATTAACTTTTAAGTCATCGCAGATTTATGGATTTGAAACCCACAGTTTCTTATTTATTGTTAACTTGTTTATGATTTATGACCTCAATCACTACCTATAAATATTTACGTTTTCCTCCAACTATGTGTCTCAAATTGCCTCCAATGTTCTATTATTAGAAAACCAAATTTTGTGGTGACTTTTTCATTTCCATGTCTCTCTTATTATGACTAAATTTTATTAACCCTATTTCTAATGTGGGTTTTCCAAAAAGGTATTTTCTATTTTTAACCTTTTATTTTCAAAGAAAAATTTCAAAATTACGAGGATGCAATTTATTGGAGGAGGGGAGAATCTAACCCCCCAAAATTTCATATTAATTTATATCTTTAAAGTAAGTAAATAGATTCTACTACACGCAAAAACCACTTGGCTTGCGTTATATGCATGTTTGAGTTTCTACGAAACAACACATTAGAATTATAATTATTTAAACAATATATTTATTTATCAATTAAATATTGTTATATGAATAGTAAAAAATAAGTTTTTATTGTTATTTATAATTTTATCACCTAAATAAAACATATTTATAATGAAATGTATGTGTTCTGTTAAAATAATTATATATTAAGAAAAATTATTTTCTTAACAGAACTACTTTTTATGTCCTTTTCTGAAAAATAATAAAATTAATATTAGAAACTCCAAAAAAAATTAATTTGGTAAAACAGACTACATTTTTAGATTTGGAATATCAAACTTATCTTAGGGTGAATTTTTGGTATTTTTTGAAAAACTTTCAATTTTTGATGAATAGTGAAAAATACTGCATAGTACACAAAAAACAAAATTTTATTTAAATAATTATTATTTTTATTTAAATTTATTTTAAAGTAAAAATAGATAAATAATACCTATATTATTCCAATTTAATTCATTGGATTCATTTTATAATAAGATTATATATATAATTTTATCAAATTTTATAACGTCTTTTACCCAACTTGTAGATACATTTGTAAATTTTCATAAAACGTAATTTTACCGCTTCTCTAAATTTAATTTTAAAAATCCAAGAGACATAGTTGACATCAGTAAGTAAAATTTCGTTCAATAAGATGAAAATAATTTTTGGTGAATAGTAAATTTTGAATTTTATTTAACACAGTTAGAAGTAAATAGGGTAATTAAAGGTAAAAATGATATTATAATAACCCTAACATATGTCCTAATTCAATTTTATAAGTGTATTTTGACCAAAATCAACCTTAGGAATATAATATGACCTTTTTTTATCCATTTGGATTTGATTAGGACAATTATTATTATTTTATTTAAAGAAGAGGTAAAAGTGTTATATTCAAATTTTAATAACTAAATCATTTTTAATATAGGTTTATACATAATATAAATTAGGCTATAAATATTCATTATAAAGATAAAAATATTTCCTACATAATTTTAGTTTATTTATAATTTTTATACATTTAATAATTAAATATATTTATGACACAATGATGATGTAGTAATTACCGTATTAATCAAAGATTAAAATAATTGATATTATAAATATCCAAATAAATGTAAATTGAGACTTTTTATGCATTCCAAAAAAAAATTAGGTTAATATTACATGTGAGGGTTGATCAGATAATTTTTTTGAAGTGATAAAGTTGTTATGACTTTCACAAAAAAAAATACCAAATAGTGTCAAAATTGACATAAAAGAGTTTTTAAAACAAATACAATATTATTAGATGATATAATATTCCTAAAAATATAAGGTTAGGACAAATAACATAGATAAGGTTATATATGTCAATAATTAATCAGTTGGGGTTCTATTGTATTTTTATAGTAATTTTATTAACCATTTATTATAATAATACAAGAATACATGGTAAAAGTTAAACTATTTAACTAAGAGTCAAATCTAAAGGATAAGGTTAATATGGTGACCTAAAACTATCTAAAACCTATTTGTTGAGAGGTTTTAGAACCATCCCCACCATATCCTCAAAATAAATCTTTTTGGGGGCATTAGAAATCAAAAATGATTTTATAATAACATAATATTTCAATCTTTTCCTAAAGAGACCCTCACCTCTCTTATTAAAGGGTACTTTCCATTCTCTCAAAATTACACCTCCAAAGCCATTCATGGTGTAGTTTGTTATTCAAAACATAATTATTTTTATGGATATAATAATTAGTATAACTGATGTTAATAATAAATAAAATATGTTAATTTTTATGTATATATGCTATACCATCCAATTACATACCATTTTTTTGTCAAAAGAATGATATTGTCGCTCGTGCGTACATACGGATTACCCTCTTCACGAAGGCGATAATATTCATTTCCCCATCATAACCATTGAAGAATAATTATCATTTTCTTATTAAAAATAATGTTAATAACTTAATATCATTATATATATGAATCAGATACATCTTATCCAAAACATACATGACTTACATAACAAAACATATAATGGAAAAATGAATCAGTTAACACCCGAAACAATGATACTTCTGAAATATTATTAACAAAGAAACATTAGAAGATCATATATGATGTAATATTTATGTATGTGGTTCTTATATAATTTAATAAAAATGATTTAAATATTATACTGGAGGTTAACATACCCCCGACCAAGGAAAAGTACCAGGTAAGGGTTAATTTTAAAATCTCTTTATTATCCGAGGTTATTTATACTTAAGTATCTAATAGGACATCTTTATCATCCACATCTGTGTTTCCTAAAAATGTTTTCAAAACTTTTTTACTATTTACTAGAATATGTTTCAAAGTCATTTATACCATTCCTTGAATTTTTATAAAATGGTATGAAAGTAATATTTCTGTTTTTTTTCAAACAAGGTACTTTGTTACCTTTTTGGCAAATTAAGGTAAGAATGTTTTTTAACTTATACGGCAGGTGCCCCTATTTTCCACCATTATAACACCTTCGAAGATTCCCTTGAAATATTATAAGAATATTTTCAAAATAAATGTTTTATTTAATAATTATGTGACTTTAAAATGATTTCAAAACAGAAAGAGATATTTCTCTCAAATAGTTTTGATTTCATCCATGTCAACATCCTTTGATGGATTTTACACTTGTTTGAAGTTGAATTGTTATGATACAATATTCCATATTTTATTCAAGATTTTGTGATATGTTTCACTGTGGATATGTTATTTTTATACCATTCATGGGTTATGGTTGAAGTGTTTACATCTTGTATGCTATTTTTAGTATGAATGTTTATGTTATGTTTCATCCTTTTTCATATGGGGAATGCATTAGACATAGTAAGTGATGGGTGGAGCCTGCTATAACTCCTCGATGCATCTATAGGCCTCATTATACAAACTAGTTTCTTGGCACAAGGCCTTGAAAAATATTATTTGTATTCATGGCACGAGGCATTGACTATGTGGTTATGATGTCCGACATTATTCATTCCATTATTATGAAATTAGATGTTGATATTACATGTTATTATTCGACTAGTAGAATATCCCTATGAATAAGTAAATGGAATTAACTTATTTATCTTTTCCTTATTATGTTGAAGTTTAATTTTAAAAGGCTTATGTTTTAGTCTTATACATTACCTTCAATGTTTATGGTTATTTATGAAATTTTCCACAATATCGTTACCCTTACTGAGCATCTAAGCTCAACCCTTTCTTATGTTTTCTTTTTCCCAGGATGTGAAGAAGTATATTATGATTAACCTACATGAATAGGCTAAGGAATATGAGTGTGTTAAAAAATAACACAATGTTGTTGTTTTTCCATTCCATAATGTAATTTGAAACTTATGTATGTATCTAGTACTTCCAATCTACTAAACTAATCGGTATTTCGAGACTTGATCCCTTGTGATCATGCCAATGTTATGTAATAATTCACCGACTCTAAGTAACTAGGTTCAGGGAGTTACAAATCACCATTTATGGGGGGAATGAAAAAATAGAGCATTCAACAATATTATTGTCAACTCCTAAAGATATGAATCATAAAGTTTTGTCGAGATGAATTTAAATCCTTTTAGAGTTAAATTAGTTAATGGGATAGACAAATGAGAATAGTTTTTTTAAAAAAAATCCATTATTAACCTATTAATCCAAGCAAACTATGAATCTCGGTGACATTTTTCGATCTTGGAAACTCTTCAACAACTTTTTTTAGTATGGTTAACAGTTATTCCATCTCTAGAAACAATATGACCAAGAAATAAATTTCAACCAAATTGATACTTACTAAATCTTCCATATAACTTCTTTTCATTTATTGTTTGAAAAAAATACTTAGGTGTCTTTCATAATTCTCCTAAAATTTAAAATATTCAATATTATCATCAATAAACACAACCATAAGAATCTCTAGATATGCATGAAGAACTAAATTCCTAATATCCATAAATATATCTACTACAATAGATCCCCAAATGGAATAATTAAAAAATATTATTTCACATATATAGTCTGAAATAAAATCTTAAAAATATATACATCCTTCATCCTCAATTTATGGAACCCGACCTGAGATCAATCTTTGAAAAATGTTGTTCTACCTATATATGATCAAAAAAATCATCTATATGAGACAAAGGTTACTTTTTCTCAAAATAGATGTTATTTAATTCTCTGTAATAAATGAAAATCCATGGAACCATAATTATTTTTAATCAAAAAATAAGAGCAGACCATCGGGAAGTACTCAGATGAATGAAACCCTTAAATAGAAACTCATTAAATTCCCTTTAAATTCTAAATATTCTACTTGAGATATTCAATAAGGAGTTTTTGAAATAAGCTTATCATATGGATTTAATTCAAAAAAACATTACCCCTTAATTAAGAGGAAAAATAGGAAAATCATTAGGAAAATAATCCAAATATTCATTCACTAATGGAACATCACTAATCTAAAAAGATTATTTCATTTAAAAAACATGTGTTAAATAACTTTTACTACCATTTCAAATCAATTTCACTTATTCTTGGTAGGTTATCAAATGTATGAAATCCCTGAATAACAGTTTTTAAGCTTCGTAATTTATTTTAGCATAATAAATAGAATTTAAATCTATACACAAAATAATATAAAACTCCACTATGGGAAATTCAACAAGATTTTTAGGAAAGTCTATTAAAATGATGAAAAATGGAATATTTCTATAAATCTTGGTTTCTTTAATATTTACACATGGAGTTTTCATCAATTGTTCTATATTAATTTCATGATGTGATATTCCCAATTTACATGAATATGTCTCATAAATGAAAAAATATGAATATCAAGAGTTAGAAAAGGTATTGGAATAATTTTAATAAACCAGTAACATACCTATCAACACATCATTTTTATAGCCCAAAATCAACTGTATTAGTATCAAAATATTTTGGGACACCCTTTTGATTCCAATCATGTTGATGTACTACATCTGTAGATAAATTCATACATATATTATTGTAATCACACAAATCATTGAAATTAAATCATCTTACCATCATCGTTTTGTTATTTTTCTAATAATTTTCCATGTAGTCATGATTCATGTGTATAAAATTTCCACATCGGAGGCACATCCCAGATTTCATAAGACATTCCCCAAGGTGATTTTTACAATTCCAATAAAGAACTATAAGCTTGATTTGTTCACCTTAATATGTCTTTTGATGGATATTTCCCCATTTCCTATCAACTATTGCTTTTCTTACACTTTTATTAATAAAATAAATTATCATCATAATGCACTATTTATAAACTCTTAGTCCATCTTACTAGTTTCTCATCACTTTTAAATTCAAATAAAGATACTTTTATTTAATATCTTGAATCGAAACCTGAGTAAAATGGATTAATTTTACTATAAAGTCCATGAATAAATTTTGAATGTAACTTGATAAAATAGTGAAGTTTTCTTCATATAAAACTAGTATTTTTTTTGTTTTTTCTTAATTAAAAGAATTTATTTTATTTCCAAAGTTGAGTAGACTTAGGAAAATTTTTCTAAAAGAAAATATTTTTAAAATAATCTCATTTTAAGATATCAATCTCTTTAATTTCTCTAGTATTCTTAAACATAATCCACCATTGATCGATTTCACCATCAAAACAGTAAATAAAAAGAATTAATTTTGATGCATTGAACAACCCATGACATTAAATATCTTCTCTAAATATTTAATCCATTCTTTAACTAACATATGATCAAGAAATATATTGAATGGTAGAGGACTTTGACTCATATAATGCTCAACCATCATCATGTTCCTCTTTGGTTGATCTGGATTCTTTCTCAAATGGATACTATTACAATTTATAACTTGTTACAACTAATCCATTACTATAAGAAACTGATTCGTTCCAATTCAAACCATTGCATATTGCATCTTCAAAAGCATATCATCCTCTCAGTTCCCAAAAAATTAAGATTCCTTATTCCCTCTATTGAAAACCATTACGAATAGACATAGTTTAAATAATGAAACTAGGTAATTTTCAAATTATTTTTCATTTCAACTTATGAAAAAAGTAAAATCATTTAATGGTATTGTATTATCATTATCTTAACCCCTAAATTTATCTAAACCTTTCTCTAATACCAACTATAAGGACTTATAATTAAACATTAGATATTATATATACTTCAAACTATATTTCACTTTCTTACATTCCCAAAATATAATTCATGTTTAATGTTTTAGAGATTTAGGTCACAACCCTTACATAAAAACCAATTTATTATCAAGTGGAAACTTCTATTCTGTATCCATTTCCAAAACTAACATAATATTTTAAAAGAAACATGATTTCATTTTATAAAAGAACTTCAAAATTTTCAAATTTACCTCATCATTATCACTAATCATCATATGAGAAACATTTTAAAATATGCTATGACAAAAAAAACGAAATTATATATATTAAAAGGATGAAATAAAGAAAATATTTAGTCCATGAATACTTATAAAATTTTTCTTTTCAAAATATACTTTGGGCTCAAAATAAAATTTTTATTATCCCTGAAATCTCATTATCTTCATAAATATTTCCATAAAACATTTCAAAAGATATAAATTAAAGGAAAAATATAACTCATAAATATTTTTTATGCATTCATGAAAACACCTTAATACTTTTCCAAAGAGTTATACTTTTCACCCTTAAAAAGTATAAAATACTTTACTTTATACATAATATCAATATCTTACCCAAATAAATCATAATATTTTTATAAAATCACACATCAAGAATATTTAAAACATATAATTAAATTGTGACATAATTTCAATATCATACTTAAAATCACTCAGAATAACCATATAGAAAATATCCACACCCAATTATTTATAGGGATATCATGAACCCACCCATCCATTGTTTTTCATATAAGGAACCATACTTGGTTAACAATATAACCACTCATCCTTGTTCCATAACATAACTGCCCATAATCATAACAATTTCCATGAACTAAATCATATTCACAACACATAAAATCATTAACCTTATAACATTAAAAATATAAAGATAGTTTTTGTATCAATAAAAAATTAAATATTTTAAATGAATCCAAAAATAATATAAATTTTTTAGTGGTGGAAAATTCATTTTTGACGTGTATGTTAAAATAGGACAATTCTATTGTTTTTTGGAAAGAAATTCAAACCATTCAGTAAATAATGCATTTTTAATACCTTTTAAATAAAGTAATAAGACAAATAAATTGACCTTTTTAATTATTTTATGTTTATATAAATACATTTATAATATATATTTTTTGAAATAGACATATGAAAAAAAAGTGTTCAAAGTGAAACTTTAAAAGTTTATTTTTAGATGAAAGTCACATACCTCGAACCTAAATAGTCAAGTGAATTTATTCCCATTAATAATAATAAGATTATTTAAATTATTTACTTAATTTAGAACCATTATAATGTTTATTATTCTTTTTATATAAATTATTACCATGTTATATACAATTACTTAATCAATTAATCTCATGTCATAATTTCTGATGATATTCAACTCATTTTTTAAAAATGACATTTGTAGGTTGAATATGGTAAAAGATGTAATTAGTAAATCATATATAGGAAAATAATAATGGAATAAGTATAATTTTAATACATTAAAGATACTTATAAAATTAATCATGAAAAATGTTTATGAAAAATGAACAACATTACAATTAGAGAGATGGTAGGTCGTACATACGCAAGAGTAATGTTTCCATTTTTAAAAAATCATAATGGAAGGAAGTTAAATATCATTTTATTACTAAATTTTTTATTTATATCATAAATAAAATATTATTTATTTTAAAATACTTATATATATATCATCCATGTGATTTGGTGATGAAAAATGAATCACACCACTTCATGAAGGTGGTAGTCCGTACGTATGCACGAACGACGTTCTCATTTTTTGTGAGTGGAAAGGTACAAAATAAATTATATATTATATTATAATAAAAATAAATATGTCCTTAATATAATATATATATACATTAATTGAATAATTATAACCAACCTTTAGAGATAGTTATGGAAAACGAATTACATCAGTTCGTGATGTGTTAGTCCATCGTAAACACAAATGATGGTTTTATTTCCCATTTGATGGAAGATGAAAGATATAGGTTTATATATTTAATAAAAACAATTTAGTATATTTCAGAAACTAGTATTATTATTTCATCATGATATAATAATATTTGAAGGTGGTTGAATAATAAATAGAATAAAAATGCTCAGTTAAGAAATATACCTCTTCTAGGACTACCGCCTTTTCTTTACACCTGAAGACATCTAAGATTAGTATCATGACCTATATAAGGCCTATAGGATATGAAGTGGTATTTATGGAAGGTTTTTTAGTAGGTTTTTTTCTAAACTAAAATGACTTTGAAGTTTGAGGAAATGATAAGTGGATGTGTGCTTTAATAAGAGAGGGGATGGGTACCCATTGAATTTCTTAAAATACTAAATTAATATAAATTAATTTTTTTTTCCAAAATATAAAAAAATTGATAATATTCCCATTTAATATTATTATAAGCTCAATTCCTTTAATAAAATAAAATTTTTACATTTTTGATCAAATTTTTACTTTTATATTTTCGTTTTAACCGTTCATCAACCATCTTAACAATTACAGTGATATCAATGTATTTTACTCTTAATGAGTTAGTATATTTAATATAAAATGAAAATATGACCCTAAATGTACCATGTTTGATTTTATAAACCATATCCCATTCACTTGGATGAATATAATATATTTAAAAACTCAATATCATAAAATAAAATATTATTTATTATAAAATATATTCAATATTAATTTTGATACTATTCCTTTAACTATAATTTTTTAACCACAATACAGTAGTGTTATTAAAATAAAATGAATCTAAACCTGTCTAATAAATAAATTTTGTCTTAAATAAATATTTAAAAAAACCACTCAAATAATATTATTTTTTTTATAATCATTATATTGATTTTTTTTCACTACTTACACAAGAACTTGGTCAATGTTTCATAAGAATTTAAGGAAATTATTTATTCAATAAGAGTTAAAAGTTAATTAACATGATTAAAAAAATAATTAAAATTAAAATTAAAATTTATAACCGAACATATATTCTATTTATCCCTACATTAAAAATCATACAGTTATTAAAAGCAAGAGTGTGACATTTTTTGGCTTTATATTCACTTATATATTATAGGGTTAATAAAAATGTCCAAATGAAGAAAAGGTAATATATTCAACTTTTGGATTATTATAGAAGTGATATAATCATCTAATAAAATTAATTAATGTTTTAGGTTTATTCTTTTTCCTAATAATTTTATTTTTAACCTTAATTGCATCATTTACCTTTTACCGTATTAACAACAATTATAAAACTTACTATTCATTATGACTAAAAATAAATGGTCCTATTAACTGAATTTTGAAACACTGATTCAATAAATGAAATCCATTTTTTAAGATTCCAAACACATAAATTTCATAATTTATTTTAAAATTTACCCTTACAAAATGTGATGATTTTTTTTTGAAAAATACTTTTTTAAGTATAAAATGATTTTATAATCAATTGAAGTATAAAATTAATTTCAAAAAGCATAATTAGATTATTTTAAAAATTATGGAACTAATAAAATTTAAAAAATAATCTAAAATATTACTTTAATTGTATATAATAGAAAAGAAAATATATTTTAAATAAAAATTATCATTTTCTCTATTCAATGAAAAATATATTTTTTATATTGTTCCCATAAATTCATCCTAATATAATTTTGAAATTATGAACTCAAAAATGAAATTCATTTTTTAAAATTAAAATTATATAATATTTAAATCATTCATTTAAATAAAACCATATAATGCTTGAAAATCAAATTTTCTTATAATGAAATAATTTCTCCATTTTAATGAAAAAATTAACTAATATTCTTATTTAGAATATAAATATGTTTAATTTAACTAAAAAATATTAATAAAACCTAAAATGATTTATCCTAACAATACCTAGGTTATTATAACCAATGAATACCGTATAATTTTGATCTGATAGTACCATAACGGCATCCTTTCTAGTAGACCCATCACCAAATTTTCCCTAACTCATTTATATCCCTCTATCAACATAAAATTGTCATTTCATTCCAAAACACTTAACTAGAAAATATGTTTAAAAATAGTATGGAATAAATAATTCATTTAGACCGGTTACCCTAATCTACAAAACCTTATTTGTCCTATAAAATAATCCCAACAAGTAGTTAGAGAGAATAATTAAAAGAACTTGGTAGGCCCAAAATAAGAGCATGATAAACCACCTATCTGTTTGTCTCCAAGTATACCATCAACAAATGAGAATAATCTTCAAAACCCAAATTAGTTACCTCCCAATGAAAATAATATCCCTTAATCATATTTCTCTTTTCCTTCTGACACATATCAAATTACCTTTTCATCAAGTATATAATATAATTCAATTCATAGGGAAACTAATAAATAAATGAATCAATTGAAAAAATACAAAAAATAGTGATATAATATAATGACCATCTTCCAAAAGAAAATAAGATGAGATCATAAATTTTTTTACAATAATAATAACTCTTATAGTAATGATTGAATGTACCATATGAATGGAATATCCTTATTCAAGTAAAATCAATGTTCATAAATAAAACCATTATAAGGCTCAAATTAATAAATATCTGAAGAAATAAAAATGGTAAAAACCATGTAATGATGAAAATAGGATAACACCCTCAATAATTTGAGTAGGAAAAGAATAAAATAATACATAAATGAATGTAATTTAAAACAAAAATTATAACCCAAGGGATACAAGAATAGAGTCCCTTAATATAAAACCCCATGATATACCAAAATTATTAATGTGCTTGATTGAATTGAATGGTTTATCTCATGGGAGTTAAATTTTATTTGGACAGAAGACTATTTTTACATCATCCCTGTATCATATTTTAAAAAAAATTATAAAATACTGTAAAAATATTTTTTAAAACAATAATACCAATTATTTGAGAAAATGATAAAATTATTCAAAAAGTTACCCAAAAAATTAATTTTTTGATCCAGTGAATGTTTATCAATTTAAAAAGAAAAAAATTTAAGTGGAATCTCAAAACTACTAAGAATAAAACACCAAATATCATATTTTTCCTATAATTTAATCCATCATGTATTGAAAACTCTAATCACATAGAATCCATCAATAATGGACTTTATTATCAATTATAGAGCGGTGAAGGTGATGTCTATACTTCTATATTTCTCTTTGAACACCTGGTGTGTATGGTAAACATCTTTATTTTCTTTTCTCCTTTTATGATTTGGATAGAATCTATTGAATTCATGATTATTTGAAATTTGGTATAGAAGATATTCAAAACCTCAACCAATGCTATATTAAAATTCTAAAAGAGGACCCTAAGACCATCTCATTAAAAACCAATACCTAAAATACTTCTTCCCCAAAAATTAAGATCTTCCCAATCGATGTCTGAGTCATGATTCTTTGAAAGTGATTTGGCCTAAATCTAATCCCGATAAAATGTTAAGGTTATGTTCAGTGTGGGTTATATGAATCACATGCAAAATTTATCATGATATTTACTCACTCTTTAAACATATTTTTAACAAAAATAATTTAGATCTTTCAAATTAATATCTTGAATAAAAAATTAAAATTGATCTAAATATTTTTCAAAAAATATAATATTAAAAAAAATATGAACTTGTATATAGTTAGATATTTATCTTGTGATAAATTTTCATTCTAATGACACCACCAAAATATTTTTTTAGTAAATGAATAATTGATACTAATAATGTTTTTAGTAAATTGAATGTTTATATGGATAAAGTTATTATTTTTACCTGATAATACCGTAATATTTTTTTAGTAAATGGATATTTAATTCTAATAAATTTTTTATTTTTATATGATTTATTTGTGCTGAATAAGTAATATAAAAATATTTATATATTGAAAAAAAATATTTAAATTATAATTAATATTAATATAATAATACAATATATAGATTGAAAAATCTGATAATTTTTTTTATAAAATAAACTATTGTGTAAAAACAAATGATTTAAAATTATAAATGAATTTAAAGAAATTAAATAGGCATCAATTTCATTATAAAACATTAACTTATACTTCCTCATATTCCAATGTCACTGATGAATACATGATCAGATTGAGTGTAATTTGAATGGCTTTCTATGGGATGCCCAAGGCATGGGGAAATGTTGGTGGGCCTCCTTGAGCAGGATGGATAAACTGGTAGATCATGGGGGTATTGCAGGTAGGGATGTGGAGAATTATATGCACCACCATAAGGGAAATATTGTGTGGGAAGTGGTCGAAGGTGACTCTTTATGGGGTTGTTTCATCGTAGGGATGTATGGATTTGGATCCTGGGTGAATGGAATACCACCCTCTCACCTATGGAAAGCAATGTGTATCCATCTTTATATCCTCATTGACCACTCTTAATGGATTCTTGGCTGGGGTGAGATCAAATTTTGGAAAATCAATTGGTGGGTGGGATTTGGGATATTCCAACCTACTATGTCCCAAATATTTCGGCCAGGGAGGCCAACCTTTACCCCGAATTTACCTAGAAAATCCTCAACTCATATTAACAGGAATCCTTTGACCACATCCGGATAGATGAATCCCTAGACCATTGTTCTCTCTTTAGCTCTGAGTGTGGTAAATTTTCTGCCAAGTCCTAAATGTAGATGTTGTCCTCTCAGTCCAGCATCAGCCCTTTGGGTTCCCATCTCTGGTGTAAGGACATTCACGCAATGTTTATTTTCATAAATTGGAGGGTTCAAATTCATGCATAGCCTACCGATCTAGTAGTCCAAGATAAGGGAGTCCAGATGGCCTCTCAGTGTACTAGATGTGCATCCCCAGTGGAAGAATATCTGATGCACCTCTTCTTTCAGAGCGATTGGGCTCGAGAGGTTTTGAGGGAGCTGTGCGATTTCATGCATCCCACCTCATATTCAGGTGTCTCTTTCCTCTTTGCTCTAGGACTGGTTCAGCCTGTGCCCTGGTTTCAAGCCAGAGGAGACCACCCATGCCATGATCTTGGCTACTGGATATTGGATCCTCTGGCAGGCCTGGAATCAAAAGCGGCATGGATCCAGATTTGTACTGTGGGGCTTCTTGTGCATGCCAAGTGCACTGTACGTGATCTGGAAGTACTTCTTCATCAAGGGGAGAATGCCTCTTCTCTTAAGAAATACCTCCCCAGTAGGCCACCCAACCCCTTCCGGATAGAAAAATGGATCCACTGGATTCCCCCTCTCCTACCAATGGTCTCAATCTCAACATTGATGGTTCATGTTCCCTCAACTGCATGGGTAGTAGATGAGTGGTATGACACTCCTTCGACTCTGTTTTTTTCCTTCAATGCCTTCTGTGGTCCAAACAATTTTATCAAGGTGAAGGTGTTAGTGATTAACACTGGTCTTTACCTCTATTGTTTGAAGAGAATCAGCCTTTCTAGTGTGGAAATTGTATCCAAGATCATTTTTGGGTCCCTCTTTGGAACCTATCCCCCTCCCTGGACCATTACCTATCTGATTCGCGAGTGTATGTCCCTCCTCTCAGGTGACAGGATGATCATTCACACCTGGTGGGAAGACAATTTTTTGTTGGATTTAATAGCTTCTCTATTCACCAAAGATCACCCCTTCTAGAATTTGGCTCTATTGGACCCTTTCCTCCAAATTGGATGCCACATGTTATTGAAGATTCTATGGGACTCCACTTATTTAGACCCCCCTTAACTATGTAACCCTTATGTTTTTTAATAAAAATATTATTGACTTGAAATAGTCCTAATGAAATATTTTTTGGATACAACAAAAATTAAAAGTCATGAAAATTATTCTTGTTTTTTCTATTTATATGATTAAACAAATAGTGTCATTTTATAAATTAATATGGGGTGAAATGGATGATATTTTAGTTTTTGGTTTAAAGAATGGTCCCATTGAGGGAACTATTATAGGCACTTATTTTTATTAAATATATATGGGATTTTTTGTTAATCCTCATTCAGGATATAAATCCATCAAGGGTAGTTGATGCATAAGTATTTAGAGGTCATAAATATAGCAGTGGGTCCACCCATAGATGACCCCTACTTTGAGTTCTCCTCAACTGGTTAATGCTGAGATAATAGACAAAATGAACTCATAAAAACTAATATAACGTACCAAAACCCTATTTCGTATAAATATATACAATGATTTGAAAAAAATTATGATTTTTTTCAAATTAAATGAAAACATACTAGTGACTTCATGAAATCACCCTAGAATTACAATTTCCATGTTTCAACATAATTAACTAGAATCGCATGGGAAAACATAATTTAATATTTCTTCGGAGAATTATACGAACAAAATGCTAAGTAAAAATAGATGAGAAGATCATTCCACAAATACTTTTTATTTTTAAAGGAAATATTGATACTAATTTGTACAATATTTTGGTGAATATTTATTTATCAAACTATTAGGGTTGAAAAATATTAAATAATAAATTCATATTTTCATTTGATTGCTAGTCTATTATTGTTGTGCGGATTTAATGAACACCTTAGGAAAAAATATTTTCTTCGTAATCAAATAAACCCATTTTTAATGGTCCCTATAATAAATATATATCACATGGATATTTCATAAAATAGAAAACAAAAAAACCACATAATCTTAGAGTCCAACCAGGGTTGTTTTTGTAAAAATATATAACATTTATATGTTCGAGAATTATAAAAAACCCCACATAAAATGGACACCCACCATCATATCCTATTTGGTAGAACATTCTAACAGATTTAATAACCTAAACAAAACTAGTTAAAAATAATAATATGAGTTTTAAAACTATAAAAAAGTAATAAATAAGTAAGAAAATAAACAAATACACTATGTCTCTAGGAAGTTTTCTCAATCCTAGGGTGAAATAAAAAGTCAACGAATATAAATATGTCATATCAAAGTCCCTAAAACAAAAAACCAAAGATAATATCAATAATAATTCATAAATCATAATGATTATAGAGAAATTTCATTATAATAAGGCATGTTTAACAAATGCTAAAACAAAATAAAACTGAACATGAAATTTTTTCTCAACACGAATATCTAATCAAAATTAATAAAAAATTTATACATTAGTAATTCTGGGTATTTGTAGACTTTTATGTATGATTAATAAAAATCCTATAATAAAATAATAATCATAATAATCTTAAATAATGTGTATTTACATCATTGAAACAATATAAACCAATACATTTACTTGATCCTGTCTAATGTCATGTCATTGATGGTTCATATATTTGGAACTGATATTTAAAATTTTATTATTTATTGATAAAAAAATGATTCCTCAAAATCATATATTTACATAAAAAACATGAAATATCAAACGTTTGGTTCTTAAATAATTAAATTGATAAAATAAAAAAAAATATGTATTGGGTTAACTTAGCTTTTTACCATTTGATGATCATTTTTAGTAATGTGATCCAAAGATTAAATTTTTAGGGACTTGTGAAAATGTTATACACATTCATAAATAAAAATAATTGAAGATTGTATTTTTTAATAATTTCTTTTATTAAAGCATTAATGAGTGGTTATATCATAATAAAAAATATTAAAATTTCTAAATACATTTTTTATACCAATTGTGTTAAAAATATATTAAAAGGGATAACCTTTCCAGAATTGAGATTAGGTATTCTGAATCTAGCTATTTTTTTTGTGTTGGAGAATATATTATCTACATAAAACTGTGAGTATTCCTAAAATCAAATTTTAAACCAATAAAATATTCTTATTCCAAGAAATAATTATTCATACATAAGAATGTGTATCCACATTAACATGTAAGGTTGAATTCTAAATTCTAATAGTGAAAATATGTCACAAATAGAAAAATTATCCTTCATTGAAACTAAAATAATATGATTCATGCTATTGTGATTTGATATTAAGAAAGTGAACTTGTGATGAAAGATATAAAAAAATCAATAGATTTCTAAAATAAATGAATAAGGATATGAAACCCAATAAAATTGATATTCATCATACGTATTTAGAATACAAAAAATATTGTAGGTATTTAAAAATGGGATAAAAGATAAATAATTTACTTTCTCATCATTTAATACAATGTTTAATTGGGCGACCGCAGTGTAAGATAAACAAAAACCCAGTGTTGAAGTAGAACTATAAAAATAATGACCAATGTAAATATTGTTTACATAAAATCAAGTAGAAATGAATAAAACATGGATTGAAAAGGGATAGTAATGGAGGTATTGAAAAATAATGAAAATAATTCAGTCAATAGTATGTACATCCCCTTGACACGCTGAATTCAAAATATTTAGTAATTCGATATTGAGGAAATAAAAATAAAATTGATAAGTAATGAATAAAATGAATGTAAATTTATTTCCAAAGAAATTGATTAGATTTCATGTGTAATGATGAATTAATTGCTAGTAAACAATTAAAAGTGATAAAACCAAATTCTATGCCAAGAAATTCAAAAAAAACATTACTATTCCTGTTGTTATATAAAAAATAATGATCACATAGCCTTTTAAAAACCAATACATAAAAATAGAAACTACTAAATACAAACTAGAATAGAAACTGGAACTGAAGTAGAGCTATCTATCATAGAGAAATATTATCCCAAAAACCCAAATCCAATTAGAAAATAGAATATTTTGTAAAAGTTAAAATCTAACAATTTATTTCTGTAATACTATCCAAAGATGTGATCTATAGAAAATATTCAAACCAGGGAGTAGAATTGGGTTCCACAGTGTGTTGGAAGGGATGATCGCTACTATGGGGAAAGGATTCTGAAGATGGCAAGGTTTGAGATAGGGAACTAGGTATAAAGGGGTTTCATGGAGATACTAGTCTAAAATGATGTGGATGACGGAGGTTGAGCATGTTTGATGGCTTGAAACACCTAGTATGGTAATGTTTAATGAAAATTTATGTGTGAGGATATATTCCAAGAAAATGGAAGAGAGGTCGCATAATGACATTCGTGGGTGACACCAGCCGAGAATAGTGAGTGTGTTTTTGAGAGTTTTTTAATAAGGGTTGGTAGCCTAGAATAGTGTGGGGTTTCTTAAAAGGATGTCCATGAGGAACGTTTATTGGGAATTGAGAGGTAGGGTTGGGGTAGGGGTTTTGGGGATGATGTCTAGAAACTAGGAACATAGGGGTAGGGTTGGGGGATGTAGGTATGGTGGGGGAGTGTTATGGGAAGTAGGGTAATGTTTTTGCAAATATATATATATATATATATAAAGAAAATAGTTATGAATTTATTTATAATTTATAGAACAAATATATTTTATAAAAACTAGTATTATATATATAGATAATCAATAAATAGTACTATATTATTGACATTTTAATTAATCATTTGTTTTTATTATCAAAATAATAAGTTCTTAGTGGGTTGTATATATATATATTCAATTTTCTGGTAAAATATTTGATATTATATATTGAAAAAATTTTGATGATGATTTTTATAATGGAAAAAATATTTTTTGCTAATGTTAATTAATAACAAAAAATTTATTTATCAATTAATTAGTTATTGTTAATATTATAAAAAAATGAGAACATTAAAATGTTAATAAAGTTTTATATTGAACTATTAATACAAATAGATATATCTTTTGTGAAAAAAATATTTGAGCCAAAAGTTTATATTAATGGAATTTAATATCTGCTGGAATAAATCAATTTTACCTCACGATATATTATTTTTCAGTAATTTTATATTGGTATAATAAAATTGTAATATTTTAATATACCTATTATATTAGAATTCATAAGTTCATAAAGGTTACATCAGTGATTCATTGAGTTTCCTTCAAAATCTAAACTCATTCTTATTTTATGAAACCCAAATTGTTGCCTTTAGTAAGCTAGATCAATAACAATAGCATCGTTATTCCAATATCAAACTAAGATTCAACTTCCACTCATCCTCTTAGAAATTTCATATGTTTCATCTTGAATTGGTCTATATCAATGATTCTATTGAAGTCCATAGTTCATCTTTGGTCATTATTCACTAGTAAAAAATCCATATCCTTATAGATCTATTTTTTATAAGAGGGATTGGTCCGAATTATTTTAATATATGTAACTCACCAATTATTATTATAATGTTCCTTGAAAAAAAGTATTCTTACCAAATCTCCCCCAAAAAATATTTATCCTTCCGAAACTATTCTTTTATATCTATCACCACAAATTATGTGGAAATAGAAATACAACTAAATATACTTAGAATTCCAATTTTATTCCTAAGTAACCTACAAAGTTACTATTTTATACCATGGAAAAGTAAAAAAATTATACTCACATAACCCATCTTATTAATCTATAATTCATTCCAAAAATTGTTTTATTATTATTCCAATAAAATTTATTCTTAAAAACTACATCCTATAAAAATCCACATAAAAAATTCAAAATTAGTGAAATGAAATTAAAATTTGTTAATTCATTTAATCTCAAATTTCCATTCCAAATTAAATTCAAGAAATTTAATATCCATTACAAAAAAAATTCGTTTAAAATTTATTGATCAAAATTATTCCACAAAAAATTATTCAATAAAATTAATAATCAGACCATTTTTATATTTGAAAATTCATGAACTTATTCAAAAAATAATATTCCAAATTAATATTGAATGACACATTAAAATTCTTCAAATATTAATATTTCTATAAAAATCATCAATGTCATCAAAAAATGATGTTGAAAGAATATCTAAAAATATAAATAAAAAACATTTAATCATTTTCACATTAAAAATATATCTTCAACTGATTATTCATTGAATAAAATATTTCAATCAAATTAAACCATTTTGTATAGTTCATCAGAAAAATGTACATTTTAGTCACATGAGTACCAAAGAATGAAATCAAATGATATGTTTCAACCACTAAAATATTATGAAACATAAAATTCAAATATTAATACAACATGTTAATAATAAAATGTTGTTAAAATATTAAAAAAATCTACATTTTTTATGTTCAAACACACAAAAACATATATGTATATATGTATACAAAATAAAACATATTAAAAACATCATATATATTAATGGGAACCATCTGACCATGAGAGTTCTAGTTTCTTATTTTACCATATATATGTCACACCCATAGGTTGAACTTTAAGTGTCTCATTCTATTTTGTAGGTTATGGTTCTCCTTTCTTAAAAAAAGGGTTTATCCAATCCTATTAATGCCATCTGCCATCCCATTTTAACATAGTTGTGCCAACTAGAATCCCCTTTATAAAAACATCTATTTCTCATAGTCCTTCCAGATGAAATTGGGTCAACCACTCCCAATCCATCCTCAAATATCACAATGTTAGTTAATATTATTCATGTATCCTCACCAAAATCCAAACCAGTACACCAGACACCCTCTTCAGTTGAGATGCATCATTGCATCACTACATGGAGCTACACCCATCATGACACATCACAAGAATTATGTTACAATATCAGTGACTATATGTTATAAACAGACACCGTGAAAATTAATAATAATATTCATAGTTATTAAACTATAATAATAATAATATCATGATTATTAATACTATAACTATATTATAATAATACATTATCATTAAATACTAAGAGACTAACATGCATAAATTATATTAGTAATGTGTTTTAGGATCGTTCCATAGGGGAACGTGTTCTCTATTTACTCAATCCTATTGAACTTTTTTTTTATTGAATCCTAGACTCTAGAAACCAATAGATGGTAGTTATATTACATTACTAGTATACAATACAAGATTTTATATAGGATTAAACAGCTTGGTAGTCTTGTTAGTCTAGATACATACATAAAATTTGAAAACAAAAGATTTAGTAAGAACATATTGTGAGAACATGATTATCACTTCCATAATATCCACGAAAACTATACATATATCTTATCTAGGTTTATTGGGGAAAGGAAAACAAATATGGGGTCTCATATTCTCAGTGATTCATACAGAGAAAACTTTCATTCAAAAATCATGTCATAAGTGATTTGGCAGGAATAAATGAACCACATGAAGTATTAAAAAATCAAACTGAGGTAATTACATATCCATTACAATAAATGAAGACATATATAAAAATAATAACTGATCTCATATAGAAGAAATAAATAATTTCAGACATAAAATCAAAGAGTCGTGGATTTATTCCTATACGCTTTCCTATCCTGAGAAGAGGTATATACCCATGACCGACATGTTTTGTCTCATGAGACCTATCAACGCATCAATGGGAAATAGAATTTTAGGCCCCAACCATCACCTAATTAAGTAAAATGTATTCACATGATAGTCATAAATATATTTCACATCATTCCTTAAAGAACCTCTTATTTAATAAAACTTTGGTATCCATATAATGAGAAATATGGATATCAAAAATTTATCTATTCAATATAATAATGTGGATTCCCAGAATAACATCCATTATTTAACTTAAAACCCTGGGGTATCTTCACAGTTACATAAATTTCCATTATCAAAGAAATATAGTGGTTAGGGTGATTATAATATACCAGTTTATCCATGGAATATAGAAATTGGGTTCAATAGTTAATATTGGCAGCATACAAAGGATGTGGTAGGAAAATCATTCATGATGGTTTATTAAAAACATTCGAATATTCCAAAGAATATCCCATGGGAGTGTCACACTATGTGTAAAGTATCAGGTTCTCATGGAATGAATTAAGATGATTATTGAGTCAATTATCAGCCAATACTTTTTGGGGTGATAACCTCTTGTTAAATCTAAGTCACAGTGGCATCCATTTTCCAATATCCAAACAAGGATTTATTTTCAAGGAAATTAAACACACTTTTACTTTATCAAAACCGAGTATTTTTTCACCATGTATTGTTTTGTCTATTCCATTCATTTATTATATTTATCTTTAAAGGTTCAATAGATATTCCATCCTTGGAGAAAATATTTACCTGAAAATAATCTTCATTGAGATAAAATTCAAATATAATATATTTCCTATATAATTAATTTTTTCCTAGGTTTTCTAGAAATATTTTTAGATTACTCTCATACTCTTCATATATCATAGATTATATCAATATGTCATAAATCAATACCACCACAAAATTAAAAATATACTCCTTTAATACTCTATTCATTGGATCTATAAATACACAAGGTGGATTATTCAATTCAAAAGGCTTTATGGTAAACTCCTAATGTCCATACCTTGTTAGAAATTTAATCTTTAATATATTATCATTCTCCACCTTTAGTTTATGATTAGAAAAGTGAAGATAGAACTTTGAAAAATATCTGGATACTAAATATTGAACAAATAAGTCATCAATCTATGATAAGGGATACTTATTATTTGTATTAATTTCATTGATATCCCTTTGATTGATTCAGAGTCTCATAAACCCCTCATTGTTTCATGAATAAAAATGGGGATCCCCATGGTGAAACACTAGGGTTGAAAAATATCTTTTCACTAAACTCAAGTAGTTGTTTCTTCAACTACACAATCATTACTAGTGTCGTTATATAGGGATTTTTAGATATAGTCCTTACACGAGGAATGAGTTTAGTAGAGAACTCAATTTTACACTCCAGTGGATGACTAGGTAATTATTCTAGAAAAAAAAATTAGTTTTTATACCATAGGTACAGCCTATGTTCTTAGGATGTCTTCCTCATCCGTATATAATTCAGAAACTTCTTTTCTTCATAAAATTTCATTATGGATGGCCAATAGGTGGGATTTTTAGATGATTTGGATAATGAAGTTTCCCCTCCAAAGATATAAGAATCCACCTTACCTTTATAAATGATAATAATTTTCTCTTAAAAATTATTTTTTTATCTATAATTTGAAATAAAATCCATACCAATAATCATATCTATGTCAACTAGAATTATAATAATAATATTTTAAAATATGTTATGCCCATGCATCATAATTTGAAATTTATAACAAATATGTTTTATATAATATTTTCTATTGGTATCTTAATTGATAGAAGCTTTACTATGGTGATATGGAAGTATATTTTTTTTAGAAAAAATGGAATATATAAAAGAGTGTTATGATCCAAATTCAAATAAAACATTAGATAACTTTGAGGTAACGATCAAAGTACCAGTCACCATACCATTAGGATATTTTACTTCAACTATGATAATCACATAATCTTGGCCTCTCTAACATATATTATTTTGAGGTAAATTACCTTTACTATTAGGGAATTGGTTCTTATAACGTTCATTATCCCTATAGTTAAACCATTGAACATAAATAGATTCTTCATTTACATTACATTAGTGACCCTAATGGAATTTTTCTCTACAATTTTATCAAACTTTGGTTCCCTTAATACAAGCCCATGGGTGTTTCTTCCCATAGTTATAAAATGTGGCAAATTTCACCCTTAACGTTTTTAAAATTTCCATATTGTTCCTCTAATAATTCTTATCTAACCAATTATTATCCTAATTTGTATTGTATACATACATCTTATAGAACACTTTTTCTATCCAAAAGGTTCTTGATACTATCATCATATTAATAAAATTTCTATGAAACCAATGACCTTTAAGGGATCATCTTTAACCAATCAAATAAATGATCAATCTTACTTTATGGCCTGCAAACAAAGTCTGTAGCATGCCCAACTAACCTTGTAAAGTTGTACTCATAATCAACAATATATTCTTCCTCTTTTTTTTTCTAAAACTGAATAAATTCCTTTCCATTTCTTCTCTTTTCTCATGAATAAATTATTTTTCATAGAATTCCTCCTTGAAATTTCCCTTTTCTATAAACTTGATATCATATTCCACTTTATTTTTTTGAATTAGAGACCACTATTAGTCTGCATCTTACTTCAAATTATAGATAAACATGGTGAATTTTTTCATTGCACTAATTCCCAAAGAAAGAAATATATTACTTAGTGACTTGATCCATTGTTTAGCTACCAATGGATTATTATTTCCCCTAAATAATGCAGTTTGTTTCCACATTAAAGGTTATAATAAAATTACACAATGTTTTCAATCAATATAATGATCTATGTGTTTGATATTATTTGTCATAAGCTAGCTCAAATTACCAAACATATTTATGAACTGGTTATAATCAAATCTAGATTCATTAACTTATTCAGGGGTAATATAACTACATTATATATGGGTGTTGATATGGTTCTCAATTCTCCAATTAGTCACCATATTTTTATAATCTCATACACATAATGAGATCAAGATATTAAATTGTAAAATATAATTCTTATTACATTTTTTATAGTTTTCCCTATAAAAACATAGGTATTTTCATAGTAATTATTCTATAACACATAGTTAATCTAAATATAGCCTCCATGGTTTTTACTAAACTTTCTCTAATACAAACTATAACATAAAAAAATCCATAAACCTATTGTTTAATGTTAAATTACATAATTATTACATAATACAAGAGTCACCATAGGATCAATATCTTAGCGGTCTTGGAAGACCGGAAACATACATACATTACATTTAAAAAATAAGATGCTGCATCAAAAATATTTTAGGAAAATTATTACCCCTTCCATCATATCCCCAAATATTACACATAGTCATCCTCTATTTTTTTGAAGGAAAGGAAATAAAATTATGATGTGATTAGATTCTACATAAAGAGTAAAATAATATATGAACTTTCATAATATAAAAATAATATAAGTTATATATCCAAAATAATTGAACACAATAAAGCCATAATCAACTAAAACCAGGGGAATTTATATCCATGATAATAAATGAAAACATAGATAACAATAATCATTGATCTCATACTGATGTAATGTATAATGGAACACATCAAAACTGGTTTTCAAGGCTTCATTCCAAAACACTTTTTTATCATGGGAAGAGATACACAAAAAAACCCTACCTATTTTGTTTCATGAGAAATGTCAATGAATCAAGGGGATATTAAATTTCAGGCCCCACCTATCATCTAATTAAGTACATTGCATTCATCATAAGATCCACCAAGATCATTCATATTATTCACTAATAAACCTCTTATATAATAATACTTAGTAATAAATAAATTTAGAAATACAAAACAAAATACTTACCTATTCAATTTAACAATGTAGATGTCTACGATAACAACCCTTAAACAACATAGAAGTTGTATGAAATTTTTAAAGTAACAATCAATACCCTTAGAAAAGACATATATTTTAGAGGGTAATTGTGATGTGTTGGGTTATCTATGGAAGATAGTAATTGGGTTCAGTAATTTACATTGGTAGGATACTAGGTAAGTGGGAGGAGAAAAAATTTATCAAGGTTCATTAAGAGTATTTGATTATTCAAAAGCATATCCATTTGGATTATATCACCAGGTGTACAGTCTTAGGAATAATTCTCATGTATCAATTTTAAAATTATGTCGATGATCATCAAACCATTTTAAAGTGATTTTCCCTAAGTGAACCTAATACAAACCCACATTCACTTTCCCATATCTAGATTGGGATTATTTTCTTGGAAATTATAAACACTTTTAATTTACTAAAATTTAAGATGATTTTTCTACCATGGATAAGAATTAGTTTTACAACTATTTTGGTAACTCTAGAATCAAAATAATATAAGACAGGGATAAAATAAAATAGCTATAAATCCATTAAATTTCATGATTAATGTGTAAATAATTATTCCAAGGAATTGTATGCACCATAAAAAAGAAAATGGGCCACAATTTTAATATAGGTCCCAAAGAATGAACATTGAGACAAAAAAACACCCCTTACGACATAAGTTGCAATTCAACCATAAAATATTGTAATAAATTGAATAAATATGATAATAAAACACCATGAAAAAGTTAATTTCATGATATAACATCTCAAATATACTTCATATACACCACATAATAGAAATTATGTGCATAATAAAAAAATTTCCGAAAGAGTAATTTGATGGAGAAAACTATTATATCTTGTCCTAACTTCCATGAAAATAACTTAAACTGCTATATCAAAATTTTTTATCTAAATTATTTAAGTTATAACTTTAAACATTACCATTTTCATTTATACTCTTTACCTATAGTCATTCTATAAATTAATTCTATTGATTTTTCATATCGGGTGTTTATACTTTCGATCGTTTGTACAAACTTCATTATAGTGGTATGTATATTCACTGTTATTAAAAATTTTATTATTAGTAGATAATTATATTTATTTTTAGTGATTATTTATAATTATTTATTATGTTTAAAACCCCTTTCCAGAATATTTTAATCTATATCCTTGAATATAAAGTTGATAATATTCATGTTTCTGTGATTCTTGACATTCGAAGTGTATTTTTTAATTAAAGAATTAAATATTTATATGAAATATTAAAAAACAAAAAATAATAATATTTTACTCATTTTCATAGTATTAAACTAGTATTTATGTTTAAATAGCCGTTCATGATATGAATTCCTTTTATTGTTCAACTATACGGTGAAACCGACCTAAATAAGTACATACCCATATTTAATGGATGGTTATGAGGTGGTTTTGTTGTAATATCATTATAATATAAGTATTATGATATTATTTAGTGTTTATTAGTTTTATTCCATAATTTTAATGAATTATAAGAATAATTAATGAATATGGAAGAATTACACAATTTGAATAAAATATTGTCCTCTTAGTGCGCTTGTTTAAATTAAAGGTGGTACTTTATTTATCATATCATTAATAGGGGTTCTGATATTTCATTCCATAATCTTAATGATATCATAAAAATAATATTTATTTTTTAATATTATCCTTATATCCACCCTTCTATGACAGCGATGGAAAATGAAACATGTTGTGTTAGGGAGGTGGTAATCTGCACATCGTATGAATGACGCTCTATCAAATAAAAATTTATTTCATTAAAAAAAGGTGGAGTAGTAAAAATCAGGGCAATATAAATAAATTAAGACTGAGAACGTCACTGATAACATGGTCCTCCCAACCTAGGGGAAGGATGCCAAGGGTACAAAACATTAAAAGGGGCATTATGAGGTAGCAGAAGGAGTTAAGAAATCATCCACTGGATTTCCATTATGCCACATATATAGAGGATCTATATGTCTATAGAGAGGAGGTGTAATTCCTTAACAATATTTACCTAGATTTGCTGCATTATTACATAACATTGGCATGATCACAAGAGATCAAGTCCCAAAATAATGATTAGTTTAGTATCCTTATAAGTACTAGATACAAACATGAGTTTTGCATTACATTACGAAATTGAAAAAAACCATTGTGTCCCCATTGAACACACTCATATACCATATCCTATTCCTGCAGAATAATCATAATATACTTTTTCACATCCTGGGAAAAAGAAAACATAAGAAAGGGGTGATATTAGATGCTCAATAAGGATAACAATATTGTGGAAACTTTTATAAATAAGCATAAACATTGAAGTCAATGTATAATACTAAAACAGAAGGATTTTAAAATTAAACTTCAGTATAATATAGAAAAGATAAATCAACTAATTCCATTTACTAATTCACATGGATATTCTACTGGTTGAATAATCACATGTAATATCAATAGCTCATTTCATAATGATTGAGTGCATAATGATGGACATCATAACCACATAGTCGAGGCCTCTTTCTAAGACTACCAATAAGATTTCATCAAGTCCTTGTGCCAAGAAACTACTTTGCCTCATGATACCTACTGATGCATTAAGGAGATATAGCAGGCTCCACCCTTCACATACTAAGTCCAATGCATTCCTCAAATAAAATGGTAGAAACATAACATAAACATTCATATTAAAACTAGCATATGAAATGTTAATACATTAACTATAATCCTTTAATGTTATAAAAATAACACATCCATATTCACATATATCACAGAAACTTAAATACAATATTGACGATTTTATCACAACAATTCGACTTCAAACAAGTGTAAAATTCATTAAAGGATGTTGACATAGATAAAATCAACACTATTTGAGAAAAATATCTCGTAGAAAACCTTTATTTTGAACATATTATTAAAATATTTCAAGGGATTCTTCAAAGGTGTTATAATAGTGGAAAATATCCTCACCTTTTGTATAAGTTAAAAAAACATTTTAAACTTAATTTGTCAAAAAGGTCATAAAGTAACTTGTTTGGAAAACAAAAAAAAATATTCCTTTCATAAGATTTTATGAAAAGTAATACAAGGGTATAAATGACATGAACCCATAGTCTAGTAAAGAGTAAAAATGTTTTGTAATAAATTTTTAATAAACAAGGATGTGGATGATAAAGTGGTCCTAGTAGAAAATTACATATAAACAACCTCAAATAATAAAGAGACTGTACAATTAACCCATACATTGTAATTCTCCATGGTCGAGGGTAAGTTAGACACCTATATAATAGTTAAATAATTTTTATTAAATTATACAAGAACCACATACATAAATAAGATATCATATATGATCTTCTAATATTTATTTGTTAATAATATTTTAGTAGTATCATTGTTTTTAGTGTTAACTAATTCATTTTCCTTTATATGTTTTGTTATGTATGTCATGTTTGTTATGGAAATGATTTATTTTATTCCTATCCATAATGATATTTAGTTCTTAAACATTATTTTTAATCATAAAATGAAAATTATTCTTTAATGGTTATGATGGGGAAATAAATCTGATCGCTTTTTTGGAGATGGTAATCCGTATGTACGTACGAGCAAGAGTATCGTTATTTTGATGGTAAAATAGTATGTAATTTGATGTTATATCATATATACAGAATAATTAACATATTATATTTATTATTAACATTAATTATACTAATTATTATACCCATCCAAATAATGAAGTGTTGAATGACAAACTACACCACGACGTGGAGACGGCAAGTCGTACGTACGCACGTATGGTGACTTTTTCATTTATAGGATGGATGGAATAATAAATATGGTTGAGAAATATTTATAATAACATCATATTATGTATAAGGTAATAGATTTATTATTCTGGTATGGAAAAAACAATTAAAGTGGAAGTGGAAGTGGAAGAAAAAAAGAACTTTGAAATAGGTGATGAAATCATTACCTCTTGTTCGGGGGCTTCATATTGATTTGATCAAAAGGGCTCCGTAGGTTGGTTTTTTGATAAATTTAAGGCCTATAGTTGAATCTAGGGTTGTAGGGATGATATTTAATCATGTTTTGGATGAGAAAAATGGCTTTGGAGGTGTTATTTTTAGATAAGGGGAAGTACCCTTTTATAAGAGAGGTGACGGTCACTTTAGGAAACGCCTGAAATATTATTTTTTAATAAAATCATTTTATGATTCTAATGGCTTAAAAATAATTTATTTATAGGATAAGATTGGGATGGGTCAATAAACTCTCATCCAATAGGTTTTATACATCTTTAGGTCATCATATTAACCATATCATTTAGATTTAACTCTTAGTTAAATAGTTTTACTTTTACCATGTATTCTTGTATTATTATAAAAAATGGTTAATAAATATTCTATGAAAAATACAAGAGAACCCCAAGTGGTTCATTATTGACATATCTAACAATATATAAGTCCTTTCTCTGATCCATAGTTTTTTTTGGAAAATTATATCATTTAATAATATTGTATTTGTTTTAAAAACTCATTTATGTCAATTTTGACAATATTTGGTATTTTGTTTTTGTGTAAGTCATAAAAACTATATCACTTTGAAAAAAAATTATTTAATCAACCCAAACATGTCATATTAATCTATAAACTTATTTTAATTAATCAAAAGTCTCAATTTATATTTATTTGGATATTTTTAATATCAATTATTTTAATCTTTCATTAATTAGGTAATTACTGCATCATTATTTTATCATAAATAAATTTTATTATTCAATTTCCAAAAACCATAAATAAAATATAATTATTTAGGAAATATGTTTATATTTCTAATGAATATTTATAGTCAAATTTATATTTTGTATAACCCTATATTAAAAATGTTTTAGTTATTAAAATTTGAATTTAACACTTTTAACTCTTCTATAAATAAAATAATAATAAATGTCCTAATCTAATAAATGTGGATAATAATGATCATATTTTATTAATAAGGATTATTTTGGTCTATATAAACTTATCCAATAGAATTATGAAATGTATTAGGGTAATTATAATATCATTTGTACCTTTAATTACCCTATTTACTTTTACCTGTGGTAAATAAAATTCAAAAGTAACTATTCACCAAAAATTATTTTCATCTTATTAAACCATATTCTACATACTGATGTGAACTGTGACTCTTAGGTTTTTGAAATTTAATTCCCAGAAGTGGAAAAATTATATTTTATGAAAATTTACAAATGTGCCTAGAAGGTGGGTAAAAGACGTTAAAAAATTCGATAAAATTTTATATATCCAATGTTCTTATAAAATGACTCCAATGAATTATATTGTAATAATATATTTATCATGTATATATTCTGACTTTAAGATAAATTTAAATAATAATTATTATTATTTATAGAAAAAGTCAGTTTTAATATACTATACAATATTTTCACTATTCATCAAAAATTAAAAGTTTTCAGAAAAATACCAAAAATTCACCGTAAGATAATTTTGATATTCCAAATACAAAAATAAAGTTTATTTTACAAAATTAATTTTTTATGAGTGTCTAATAATAATTTTATTATTTTTCACAAAAGGACAAAAAAATTAGTTCTTTTATGAAAATAGGTTTTCTAAATATATAACTATTTTAACAAAACATATACATTTATTTATAAATATGTTTTATTTATCTGAAAAAATTACAAATAACAATAAATATTTATTTTTTACTATTCATATCACAATATGTAATTGATAAATAAATATATTGTTTAAATGATTATAATATTAATGTGTTGTTTCGCAGAAACTCAATCTTGAGTATAACGCAAGCCAAGTTAGTGTTGTGTGCAGTATAAGATATTGAATTACTTTAAATATATAACTTAAAATGAAATATCATGGTGTTACATTCTCCCCTCTTTCAATAAATTGATTCCTCTCAATTTAAAAAAAATCAAAACTAAATGGTTTAAAATAAAAAATACCTTTGTGGAAAACCCACATCGAAAATAGGGTTAATAAAATTTAATCTTAATAAGAGGGAAAGGGAAATGAAAATGTCACTACCAAATTAGGATTTCTAATAGTAGATAAATGGTCGAAATTTGAGACACATAATTGGAGGGAAAATGTAAATATTTATAGGGAGTGATTGAGGTGATCAATCATAAACAAGTGAACAATAAGTATAAAATTGAGGGCCTCAAAGCCATAAATCAATGATGGCTTAAAATATCATTTGTTCATAAAAACAAAAGGTATTTGGATAAAAAAAAATTTACGATCATTTCCCTAACGTTTAAGAATAATTTTTTCATAGAATAAAAAAATACTTGACAAGTAGAGTTCAATCCTTTAACTAATTCCTCCCACAAACTCATATTTCACTCCAAAACATTATAGAACTCAAAAATATTCTATTTATCCTAATCATATAGGGTTTCAAAAAAATGAATTTATAATTCATCTATCATATCCTTTAAAAAAAATACATTATACAGACCATGACATAAAGCAGGCCAGTGGCAGGTGATGCACCTTTGTCGCCCCTCGGTTTTGGGTTCAAGTCTCCTGGCCTTGACAGACATGACAGGTTGTCGCCAGACCTTTGGGTTGTCCTTTTTATAAAAAATCCAAAAATATTCTTATGAAAAGTTTTAACCATAAGCCATAGTATCCAATGTCTGACTTAATTCATTATAATCTTTAGAATTACCCAAAATACTTATGTCCAAACTCATAGTCCAAACAGGTATAAGGAAGATTAACATAACATAATGAAGAACTCTGTTTACCACATAATAACATGTGAGTACCTTATTCATGTATCCTCTTAAAACATGGTAACGCCCTGAATTACCATAAAACCATGTTGATTATATTCATTCTCCCATATTCCTTATAGAATACTATATATATTCTATATATCCAAAAAAAATTAATACTCCAACAATGATGGAATAAACAAACCATTAATCAGTTCCAAGGTAGTCATGAATATCCAATTTAATTTATCCAAATCAACCATCTCTTGTTCCAAAATCACTAACTCAGTATTAGGACCATAGTAAGTGTTATCTTTCCTTCAACTATGTATTTTCCAAAAAAGGATTAACTTTTTGTTGGGTCACTTTTCTTAGTACCATATAATCTCAAATCCTCAATGAAATAATATTGTCATACAATCCTTATTTTATTATATAATTAATATAACTATTTCATATTTGATAAAACACTCAAATGAAATAATTCTTAATAAATATATAATCACATTAATTATTCATCTTCATCAGTGGTAGTATCATAACTTGATTATTATCCAATAGCATCATTTAGGGTATACTCTGTTGATTAGGACATTGATTCACATAGTGTTCCAACTCCTTGCAGGTGAAGCATTGTACATTTGAAACCTTTTTCAACCAACCTTTTCTTCTTTGGATTCCCTTAAAATCCATAGGACTCTGAGAATTTTTTACTTATCTTATTAACACATGATACTATTTTTTCATATGATAACAATATTTGGGAGACTATATCCCTTCTAAATGATGGATTAAGGCCATAAAAATACGATCCTTCTTTCTCTTGGGATCATGCATATTTCTGGAGGTCTAATTATTTCTACTGGGAACCATTTCTAAATAATGGAATACACTAGGTCTCAACCCAGTTGGTGAGGTATCCTTAAGTGCATCCACAAGACCCAGATTTGAAACCAGGTAGAGGCATATTTCTGGGTACTAAAGTAGTACTATAGAAGGTACTATATAAGGCACTGTAACAGCACTGTAGCAGTATGGTACACTGTGTAGGTACTGTAGTATAACTGTACACTGTAAAGGTACTGTAGTAAAACTGTACACTATACGGGTACTGTAGCAGGTACTGTTCAGTACTGTAGCAGCAGGAACTATTCACCTTGGGCCACCAGTTTGGGCTTGGAGTCCTTAAGGCTTTCGGGCCACCCAGGCCTTCGAGTCAGTAGGGATTTCGGGCCACCTTTAAGGTCCCCGGGCCCCCTCAAGGCCTTCGGGCCACATGCAGTTTCCCCAGACACACTACAAAAAAGGAGCATCCCCAGATTAGGATTCAGAGCAAGTGCACTCACCATAGCAGAACCAAATGGATTTTCAGAATGAGAGGGAATGGATATTCCATCGGTACCAGCCTGTGCTTTCACGGGAAGCCTAGATAGATTACCACTCAAAGGTGGAGAGCTACTATCATGACGCAGACGCAGGGGAGGGGCAGTTCCTTGTAGATAGTCTGTTTGAATTCCCTAAGACCTTCGGGTCATGTAATCTCCTAAGCCTACTGGCCTTGTAATCTCTGAGCCTATGGGACTTGTAAGGGTTCCCCCACATCCCTTAAATGGGGGGTTATCAAAATCAATAAAAATGAAGGCCTTAGTGCCACTCAGGCACAATACATAATTCCAAACTTATAAAACACCGAATATAAATTGAATAGGATATGCATAAAATTTATAATCATAAAAAATGTTTTCTTTGAGGAAGTATTTACTCATAAAACCTTCATAACGGTTTGTAATTAAAATGTAAATTATCCTAAGCATATCCCCCAAGAGTTTCGTAACCAATAGTGTATCAAAGCTCATTGTCATTTACCAGGATGCCCCGAGTCAAGCTCAAAACTCCTTTTCGTATTTTTCACTTCTAGGTACATCAGTTACAGAGACGCTTCTACCTGCTCATATCTAGGCATGGATGTATTTCTTATAAAATTCACAAAATCTCTATATTACCGAAATTCTAGGAAGTTCTTCTATAATAATCCGTAAAATTCTATATTTTGGTAATGTTCTCTAATCAGAGTTTTTCTAAATCTAGTTTCCAAGGTTTGTACTAAAATTCCTCTAATACCAACTATAATTCCCTGAGGCTAATTTCCTGGAGTCATTGCATTATTACATAACATTATAATGATCACAAGGGTTGATGTCCCGAAATACTGATTAATATAGTAGACTTGGAAGTAACAGATACATACATATGTTTTACATTACATTATGAAATGGGAAAAAAACAAAATTGTGTCCCATTTGAACAAAGTCATATCTCTTAGCCCGTTCTTGAATGTTAATCTTAATACACTTCTTCACATTCGGGGAAAACGAAAACATAAGAAAGGGGTGATATCATATACTCAATAAGGATAATAATATAGAAGAAACATTTATAAATAAGAATAAAAATTGAAGAAAATGTATAAGACTAAAACATAATCCTTTTTAAATTAAACTTCATCAAAATATAGCAAAGATATGTCAATTAATTCCATTTAATTTTTCACATGGATATTCAACTCATCGAATAATCACATGTAATATCAATAGATAATTTCTTAATGATGGAATGTATAATTTCGAGCATCATAACCACATAGTCAAGGCCTTGTACCAAGACTACAAATAATATATTGTCAAGGCCTTGTGCCAAGATACTAGTATGTCTCATGAGACCTACCGATGCATCGAGGAGCTACTGTGGGATCCACCTATCACTGACTAAATCCAATGCATTCTTCATGTAAAAAGGTTGAAACATAACACAAAACTTCATATTAAAACAAGAATAAGAAATGTTAATACTTTAAACATAAAATATGAATGGTATAAAAATAACACATCCACAGTTAAACTTATCACAAAAGCTTCAATACAATATGGAAGATTGTATCATAATAATTCACCTTCAAAAAAATGTAAAATCCATCAAAGTATGTTGACATAGATGAAATAGAAAATATTTGAGAGAAATATTTATTTCTATTTTGAAATAATTTAAAAGTCATATAATTATAAAATAAAACATTTATTTTTAAAAAATTATTATAATCTTTTAATGGAAGCTTTGGTGTTGTTATAACAGTGGAAAATAGTGACACCCTCTGTATAAGTTAAAAAACATTCTTACCTTATTTTTTCAAAAAGGACATAAAGTACCTTGTTTGGAAAATGAGGAAATGATTCCTTTCATACCATATTATAAAAATTCAAAAAAGGGTATAAATGAATTTAACCCATATTTAACTAAATAGTAAAAAAATTTGAAATACATTTTTAAGAAACACGGATGTTAATGATAAAGAGTTCCCAGTAGATACTTACGTTTAAACAAACTCAAATAATAAAGGGATTATAAAATTAACCCTTACCTTGCACTTTTCCTTTGTCTAGGGTATGTTATCCTACTATATAATAGTTTTATTATTGTTATTAAATTATACATGAACCACATACATAAATATGATATCATATACGATCTTCCAATATTGCTTTATTAATAATATTTCAGTAGTACCCTTGTCTTGGGTTTTAACTGATTCATTTGACTTTATATGTTTTGTAACATAAGTCATGTTTGTTATGGATAGGATATATTTGACTCATATCCAAAAATATATTAAGTTCTTAAACATTATTTTTAATTATAAAATTAAAATTATTCTTGAATGGTTATGATGTAAAAATGAATCTTATCGCGTTCGTGGAGACGGTAATCCGTACGTACGCACGAGCAACACTATAATTATTTTGATGGTAATATCGTATGTAATTGGATGTTATATAATATATAAATAATAATAAACATATTATATTTATTATTGGCATAAATTATACTCATTATTATACCCATCCAAATAATAAAGTGTTGGAAAACAAACTACACTACGACGTGAAGATGGTAAGCCATACGTATGCGCATATGGCGACTTTGTCATTCATAGGATAGATAGAATAATGAATATGGTTTTACCATATTTATAATAACATCACATTATGTGTATGGTAATGGATTTATTATTCTAGTATGGAAATAACAAAGAAATTGGATGTGGAATAAGAATAGAACATTGAAAGTGGTGATGAAATTATTACCTCTTCTTCTGGTGCCTCCTTTTGATTTGATAAAAAGGGCACCTTAGGTTGGTTTTATGATAAAATTAAGGAATTTCAGTTTAATTTAGGGTAGTTGGGAGGATATTTGAGTAGGGTTTGGCTTATCCAAGGCCTCTGGAGGTGTGATTTTGAGAGAAGGGGAAGTACCCTTTTATAAGAGAGGTGAGGGTCACTTTAGGAAAAGCTTGGAATATCATTTTATTATATAATCATTTTCATTTTTAAATGGATCCAATGGAATTTATTTCGAGGATACGGTGAGGATGGGTCAAAAAACTCTCAACTAATAGGTTTTATATAGGTTTATGTCACCATATTAACCTTATGATTTATATTTAACTATTAGTTATATAGTTTAACCTTTACCACATATTCTTGTATTATTATAATAAATGTTTAATAAACTTCCTATAAAAAGACAAAAGAAACCCAAGTGGTTCATTATTGACATATGTAACCTTATCTAAGTCTTTTGGTCAAACCTTATATTTATCGGAATAGTATATAATTTAATAATATTGTATTTGTTTTAAAAACTCATTTATGTCAATTTTGACACTATTTGGTATTTTGTTTCTGTGAAAGTCATAACAACATTATCATTTCAAAAACAAAATATTTAATAAACCCTATCATGTAATATTATCCTATAAAATTATTATAATGCACAAAAAATATCAATTTACATTTATTTGGATATTTATAATAGCAATAATTTCAATCATTCATTAATAAGGTAATTACTGCATTATCATTGTGTCATAAGTAAATTTAATTATTCAATGTCTACAAAATTATAAATAAAAAAAACACTATATAGGAAATATTTTTATCTTTATAATTAATATTTATTGTTGTATTTTTTATTTATAACCCTATATTAATAATGTTTTAGTTATTAAAATTTGAATTTAACACTTTTAACTCTTCTTTAAATAAAATAATAATAAATGTCATAATCTAATCCAAGTGGATCAAAAATGATCATATTTTATTCCTAAGGTTTATTTTGATCTAAATACACTTATACAACAGAATTAGGACATGTGTTAGGGTAATTATAATATCATTTTAACTATAATTGACTTATATTCTTTTAAGAGTGGAAAATAAAATGCAAAAGTTACTATTCACCAAAAAATTTATTTTCATCTTATTGAATCACATTTTACATACAGATGTCAATTGTTTCTCTCAATTTTTTTAAATTTAATTCATACAAGAGGAAAAATTACATTTCATGCAAATTGGAAAATGTGCCAAGAAGGTGGGTAAAAGACGTTAAAAAAGTCAATAAAATTTTATATATCTAACCTTATTATGAAATGACTGCAATTAATTACATTTTAAAAATATAAGTATTATCTATAAATTTTTATTTTAAAATAAATTTAAATAAAAATAATTATTATTTAAATAAAAAGTCAGTTTTTATGTACTATGCATTATTTTTCACTACTCATCAAAAATTGAAGGTTTTCATAAAAAAACAAAAAATTCACCCTAAAATAATTTTGATATTTCGAATCTAAAAATGGAATTCTATTTTATCAAATAAAATTTTTATAAGTGTTTAATATTAATTTTATTATTGTTCACAAAAGGACTTAAAAAGTAGTTCATTTAAGAAAATAATTTTTCTAAATACATATCTATTTTAACAAATCATATACATTTCGTTATAAATATGTTTTATTTATGTGAAAACATTATAAATAACAATAAAAATTTATTTTTTATTGTTCATTTAAAAAAAATTAAAATGATAAATAAATATATAGTTTAAATAATTATAATACTAATGTGTTGTTTCGTATAAACTCAATCTTGCATATAACACAAGAGATTTTGGTGTTGCGTGTAGTATAAGCTAATGAAATAATTTAAATATATAACTTACTATGAAATCATGGGGTGTTATAGGAGGACCTTGCACTTTCAGATCAAGTAATTGATTTCCCATGGAGAGGAAGAGGTAACAATGAGAGAGTTCCACATGAGTATGGAATCTGTCTCAATAGTGGTCAATGTAATGTTTTGGGATATGCATAGAGAGAGGGTGCTGAGCATCGGCATTTACTCTACCTTAATAGAGTTACATGGTCCATAGAAAGCACTAAAATAAAAAATTATAGAGCTTGATGTGTCATAGACCACACCTCTGCCACGCATGATTCTGGAGCTGAAGGCTCCATCGACGTTGAGCTTCTGGCTCTATGTGGGAGGAAACCAGGGAACCCAGCACCCCCTCTTCCTGGGCCTGGTACACCCCGGAGGAGTGGCTCTTGAAAGAAAATTTCAAAGGGAAGGTTGTGCATCCTGGTGGGGAAGGAGGTCATCTAGATCTGATGTGAGGAACCTAAATCTGGCCAGCAGGGAAAGAATGGAGCACTGGGCCCCATGACGCGCCTGGTTGCCTACGAGCCATATGCCCTAGCAGCCCAACCCCAATAGGGTCACCCTAGCGGAAGTCTCCTGGTTTTTGTTCAGGCATCTATTTAACTAGCTTGAGAGGAAGTACTTAGGGGAGGCCACAGTGCTATGAGTCATAGATAATTATCCAAGATAACCCTAGATCTGCATGGCCAATTCACTTTGGAAGAAGAGGTGTATAATAGATTTTTCGCAGTGGGAAATAAAACAGAAACACATAGAGGTAAGCTGAAAACGCTTCCCTTTAATCGCCAAATCTGATGGGAGAGCATGGTGTCTAATTCTCCAAAGTAAAAAAGGAGAATTATTTTTTGGGTGTCTTTGAACAAGAGTCACCTCCCCCACTGATCGCTCTCTAGTAGAGAAAGAGTATACTGGTAATAAGTTTTGGCTGAGAACTTACCATTAGAGGATCTAGTGAAAATGCAGCTATGCGGGGATCCATTGAAGTTGATGCTATCAAAGAGGGCCTTTTGTGTGGGAGTGGGAACCGACTGGATGAAGTAGGGGTGCACACTGGATTCCAAGAAACATATATTAGGTGTAGGGCGGCCTGGAATGTTCAACATGACACCCCCTAGTCGCACTCCCAAAAGTTGAGATCCCCTTAGCCCCAAACCCACTGTGAATGGCATAATATAACGAGAAAATAAACCCAAAGAGATCTATAGATTCTTGAGGGCGATCTTCCATTCTCACAAAATCTAAATCCGTACCTCACTTGAATAAGTTGCCTCTACAAGGAGTGTCCCTCAATAAACTCCCATGAAATCCTACCCTGGATGAATTACATAGCTTGTCCCACATCTCTAACCCCATTGTGTCCCAACTCCAATGGCCCGACAAGTTTACTCCATGAGGACCACCGACATAACACCTCCCATTGGCTATCCCAAATAAATCCATTCGAGGGATTCTAAATATGAATAATGATATACATTGGGGCCTTGAGGGTGGAAAGAACATGCATCGAGATAGATGAGGGAACATAATTAACCATGGTTATCCTTTCTCCAAAGGACAGGAACCTATTCCTCCATTTGAGGATGTAGTTGATAATTCTAGAATCTAGACCATCAAAAAATCAAGCCTAAATTCTTCTAGGGGAAATGGGATCTCCAAGGTAAATCCTCCAAAAGTTTTTTCTCCAAATTCCCAGAGTGGAAACAATGTTATCATTCCTTCTGTCCAGGCAAGAAGAGGGAAAGTAAACCCCTCTCTTATCCCTATTCATCATTTGACCACTACATAAAGAATACTCATCCCTGAATCTGATAAATCCCTTGACAGAGGAATTACCCCCATTCATGAAGAATACCATATTGTTTGTAAAGAGGATGTGAGACACTCTTGGAATTCGGGCCCCAAAGTGATAAGTAAGGACACAACCACATTGAATAGAGGATTACACATACTTACTTAGGACATCCTTCACTAAAATAAAGATATTGGGCAAGATAGGGTCTCCTTACATGATCCATCTGACCAGTTTCTAGAGGCCGCATTTCCTCCCTATAAAATGTAGGTCGAGCCACTGTGAGCTGTAACAACGAAACACGAGGTCAATAACCCATTTAGAAAACCCCATGATCTTCATTGAGCGAATGATAAACCCCCACTCTAGTTTGGAATAATCTGTTCCCATATCAACCATGATCATGATGTTGGACCCACAAACCTTCATGTTAATAACATAAATCATCTCATGTGTGATAGCCATTGACCCTTGAATGGACCTCCCCTAAACGAAGGCATGTTTTTTACTCAACAAAGAATATATGAATAAATTTGGAATGTCTTCTGTTGATGTGGTTTTCCAGTACCATTTACATGAAATTTCACATACAGATTGGATGATACAGCACAACAAAGATAATATCACTTACCTTGGGGATGAGGACCAGGGTAGTACCAAAGGTAGCCCATGGAATCCCTCCTCTATAGAAAAAAACCCAAAATAGCACTGATGAGTTCCTCCTTTAGGGTATTCCATGCACTAACAATGAAGGATCCATGAAACACCATCTAGGCTGGGAGAACTCTCCTGGTTTAGTGGGGTAACTAAATCCCACACCTCCTTCTCCTCCAGAACATGCCCAAGAACCACATTGGTATGGGCGAAGATAACCCTGGAGACTGATCTAAAGCATTTGGTCTGATCCCGGGGGTACCCTTTAATCTATAGGGATTGAAGATTACACAAGAGAGAATAAAAATAAGAGTTGACCATACCACCAATGAAATCCAAGTTTCTAGTAAAGGATCTATATTCATGGTGGATATTCAGAGCCATGCGCCAACGTTTCTCTCTCAGATATACATGAATATTGGTTGCACTTTAGTCTCCCACCATGATCCAGGTGGCCTGAGAATGCTCACAAAGACACCTTTCATGTTCTAAAAATCTCTAAATGAATTTCTTCTTCTTCAGACTGAAAGAGGAAAAAATCTCCCCATTCTAGAGAACTTCCAGGAAGGCCTCATCCTTCTCGATCTCCTTCTTAAATTCCTCCAGGGAGGTAAGAATATAAGTAAGAGAATCCAACTAACCTTGGAGTAAATTCTTTAAACATTGGGTCTTGTTGTGGAGACAAGTCCACCCCCCCCCCCTCATAGGGGGCCACCTTGGAAGAATGGACCAACTCGAGAATGTCGGGGTGATCTATCCAACTTTTTCAGAAAAATAAACCTCGTCACCAAGGTTTCATCGATCTATGGTGAACAAGAAGGTGTGAGCGATCCGACAAAGCACAAGCCAAGTGTATAAACTCTGAGATTGTGAAGTCATATATAGCTAAGACATTCCCAAAGTAGCGATCCAACCTGATTCATGTCCAATGGACTCCTCTCTAATTATTCCACCAAGCAAAGAAATCACTAGAAAAACCTATATCAAGAATCCCCTCTTGAGCTACAAATGATGAAAATTGGACTCTATCACCTTGAGGGAGGGAGCTTCCCACCTTCTTTTCTGGTGGATCCAAGATTCAATTAAAATCTCCCCCAACCAGCCGAGGTTCGTCTCCAGTGTTAAAGTAAATATGATACAGGCATAACTTCTCATAGAGGTGTGCCTTGTATTTGGAATAAACAAAGGGGGAAAACAAATGAACTTTACAGAATCCACCTTGATCGAGAGATGCTGGTTAGAAACTGACCGCTTGTCCACCAAGATATGATCTTTCCAAAAAATATAGATATGATGATTTTCTGGCTCACCATGAAAAATGAACTACATCCCTGATCTCCTAGAACACTCCCCAATCCTAGAATATCTTGATTTAGGCTCAAGAATAACCAAAATAGAGGCTTTGTTCTTAACCACCTCATTGGAGATGAAGTCCGTCTTAACACAAGACCCTAAGCCCTGAGCATTCCACATAAGCAGAGATAACTTTAAAAAATAGGGCTCCTGGTTCAGATATCAGGAGAAGGTCCACCAGATAGCTCCCTTGGGAAGAGGAGAAAAGACTTTCCCAAAGATTGGGTGCACATCCTGCCAAAGGGAGGGCTGGGGGAAGAGGATTGGGCCGCCAAATATGGGGGTACTCTAACAGGCTGAGAGGATGGCCTACGAGAGATGGAAAGACTGGATAATAAATTGTATTTATATTATTATTTTAATATATTGAATGTAAATTATAGGAAGGATAAGTTCTCATAAAGAAATATAATAAGAAATTAGTGTTTATAAATTTAAACCTCACATCTGGTTTTATCTCTTATAAAAATGGGTTTAAGAATTTGAGGGATGGTATATATAAAACACCACAAACTTGTTATGTTTTATAGGAGTGCGGAGTAGAGAATTGGGTAGATTTTGGAATAAAATAGAAGGATTTTTTTTGAGGGTATGTTTGGGGAGGACAATCCCTTTTAGAAGTGAAAAGCGATGGAATATTTTAAAATACCCAAAAGTATTCAATAATGGGAAGTCACTCTCAACGTTAGTGGCTCAAAAATTGGTAAATAATAGAGATTATAAGTGAGAAATTCTATCAATGAATCATAAACACATTATGAAACATTTTATAAACATTTTTTAGGTCTTTTACTCTTAGATTCTTTACTCTTTACTTTTTCCATTTTATCTTTTATCATGGTAACTAGTTTTTACCTATGGTAAATAAATATTTATGCTTAAAAATAAAATGATCCTGAATAGATAATTTGTAGCTAATAATTCTAAATCTTAAATCAGTTTTTTCTAATTAAATTTCTTTACAAGATAAAATTTATTATTAATTTAAAATGTTTATAATATATGAAAATTAGTTTTTAGAAAATATTACTTGAGTTATAAAATATCAATCGTGGGTCTATATATTATAATTAAAATTTTAAAATGTAAAATTTCAATTATAAAATATAATTTTTTTCAATAAAATGTTTTTTAAATTTATAATTCATGCCTATATACTAATAATGGCATAAAATTTAGACTTTTAGTAAGATCTTTATATTTCAATATTCACCTAAAAATTAATGATTTTTAGAAATATTCAAAAAACACATATTAATATAATGTCTTTATGATGAATTCAAAAATGAATTTACGTTTTTTAAATCAATTTATAGATTTCATAAATTAAATATTTAAATATACTTATGAATTAAGGATCTTTATATTTCACATTGTGTTTTAGTTCAAGAAATAGTATTTAGCTACTACAATTGAGTCTCAGGTGTTACATCCTCAATATGCGTGCCAAAAAAAGTATTACTGGGTGGTAATTTGTATTTATTGAAAAATATTTTTATAATGATTCTGAGATCCATGTTCATTTTAAGTTTTTATGTCTGGAAAAATATAGTCTTATTTTATGTCAATATGAGATAAAATTTTCTTGATATCATTTCTTTTTAAAAAAATGATTCATGAGATATTTAATTCATTAATTGAATTAAATTAATAATCACATCAAAAACCAAAACTCAATCTATTAGTACAAAAATACCACCTAAATTAAAAATAAAAAATTAGAGATAAATACAACCATGTTTAAATGTTTTAATATTGTTTATTATGATAAAAATAACATTTCACCCCTTTTTTTGAAATTTTGAAAGTTGACATGAAAATTCATAAAGTTAAAAATTAAAATTTTTATACCTTTATAATAAATTATCCTTAAAAAATAAATTTCCTATGAAAATACCATAATAACATTATAAACCCTAAACCTCAAATATATGACCATTTCAAAATTTGTCAGATCTATTTAACAAAATAAAACACCTTTGAAAACACTCATAAAATAATTGAAATAATGTTGTAATAAAATTATATAGTTTATCCAAAACATCTATTTCATTGATATATCTACTATCAATTGATCTTATTTTCATTTCATCAAGATAAAAACCATTAGAAAAAATTATGCTATTGTGGCGTCATCTTGGATTCTTGAACCTAGAAGCTCTAATTACCCGTATCCTAGTCAGTTTGAATTTTAGATGACAATAGTGATTTAAAGTAACTAATATAAGGTCTATTTTGAATATTTGGTTTTGACTAAGGTTTCATTTTATATTATGGGTTTTTACATGAATTATGATTCTTAAAGAAGAATTTATAGGTGTTTTTGAATGTGGTTTGAATTTCAACAGAATATTTAGAAGTTTAGATTAGGCCAAGATATAAACACCTACAATCCTTGAATGATAGGTAACACCACATACCAAATAGAGGGTACTATATACCCAATGAGTATAAAATAGGAGGGGACCAATCCTTGAACTATTGGTGATACCACATACCCAATAGAGAGGACAATCCTTAAGCCCCTTTGTTTCTCCATTAAACCATTAAACCCTATCCCATCTCTAATTATTCATTTTGATCTATTTGGGTTCCTTAATCCCATGTTCTTGATCCTTTTATCTTGTACATTTTATAGGGTTTTCCAATTAAAATTTAATTATATGCTTCTATTAAATTCTCCTCTATTGTATCCTTCCACCTCTCATGTTTCCCTTGTCCTAATAATGGATTTGGAACTATGATTCCACCAAGTCATGGTGAAATCTCCACTTGGTCTATGGAATCATATTTTTTGGTCAAAAAATATTGTACATGTTTTTCTCTAATTATTCATCACTGTTTGGGTGAAAACTGTATTTTTTAGATTTATTAAGGGATTGAATTTATGGAATTATATTGTGGGTTTTTGGGTAATATTATCATATGTATTTCTTAAGTCTTATGCATATATTTGTTTATAGTTTCGTTGAATATTGGTTTTCATTTGATTGTTAGTTTAACATATGGGTTTTTGACTATTGTATATAGAATTTTAGGTGCTTCTCGGATGATTATTGATGATTGATAAACTTATCCAATTGTACTAGTTGGTGGTCTTGACCCTTTGAGTGATTCTCTGGATATTCTTGTAATATATCTTCCTATGTTTTTTGTAATAATTAATAAATATTAACTCATATTTTAATAAACATGATTGGATAGTTTTTCAAAGTATATTTTTTATAAAAATGTAATTATTCCCAATGGGGTTTTATATAAAATTATTTCTGGGAATTAATTTATTAATAATTATTTTAAAATAACCTGGTCTAATAAATTTAACCGAGTTGTTCTCTTTGTGTTTATGATATTTATATGCATATTTATCTTGAATATATATTCTTAAGAATATTTATAACTTTTTGGGAATTATAATCTCATGTTCCACCAACCACATTAGGGTTTCTAGGAGATTTAGAAATTTATCTTGTGTTAAACACGTAGGTATGTGTTGTTCTTAGGTGAAATGTAACATATTATCCCTTACTCATGTGGTATATAATGAAATTTCATTTACCCATATTATCCTAAGTGAATTATATGTCAAATAATTATACATAACCTCTAGTTACGAAATTTATTTAATGATGAGATAATAATTTGGTTAGTCATACGTGGAATTGTGGGGGCTAAGATTTATTTGGTTATCAAATTAAACTTATGGATTCATGTACTATTTCTACAGTTGTTTTTTTAATATGTCTTTCACTATGGTTTAGGTTATATAAACACACAAAATTTTAAATGTTTTTTTGAATAAATATCATTAAGTAATGTCTCCCATCTTTGAAATAATTTCATGGTGATTTTACTTCCCTAATTTAAAGGTTTTGACAAGATAATTTTTTTTGTAAACATGTTTTAAATAATTTATCTATAATTTATTTGAGTAATATAAGGACAATATCATTTTAATTAATTTTTTTTCACAAAACATGATTTATAAAAACCTTCTATAAAATAGTTTGAACAAATAAGATAGTAATTTTTTTCTAATTTAATTATAATCAATTAAAGACATGACTTGGAAAATTTTACATTATTTTAAAACTAAAACTTCATAATAAGTGTTAAACATTTTTATTACTGACTAGTGTTTTTAACATCTATTTCAACCCACTTATATCAATTAATAGTATGGTTTCTAAAGTGTTTTAATATTATATTTACTTAAATGGTGGTTTGATAGATGTTATATTGGGGGATTTAAAAGTGAATCCAAATATTGTAAATAGTTGAAAATAAGTGGTTTTGTTCCAAAAATTAAATGCATAGAGTTATTAACATCAAGGAATACTTTCACATAGTGGTTGATTATAACTCTTATGATATGAATTCACTTCCATTTTTATTACCCTATATATAGTAACTAATTCAATATGTCTAAACTATATAAAACTATTTCTTATTCTTTTCTTATATCCACATTTTATATCTTTCAATTATGTTAATATGTTAATATTATTTTTTTATAATTACTTATTTGAATACAATATTCAATATGATTTGGAGTATTAGGGCCTTGGGAGATTTGTGGCAGTGACGATGACATCTAGGGCTTTTTCATTTCTATTTCCTTCTCACGCGGCATCAAGCTTGATATCCTTATGGGAGAAAATATTTATAATTATATTCCTAATATTGATTCCTATAATAATGATATGAAATTAGTTTCTCTATTGAAGGTAATAGGATCATGTTAATGAAGAATTTTCTATTGTTCTAATCATCGGGTTCCAAATAGAATCATTGAACGAGGTACTATTGTATATATTACTACAGATCTAGAATTACTTTTTTAAAAATTCATGATCTTTTAATTATCATTCATTTCTATAATGATCCTTACTTATTTAGGTAAGTTATAGAATACCCAGGATTTGGTCAATCACTTTTCAGGTTTTTGGGGTTTTGGCTATTTCAAATTCATTCTTATGGGCCATGGGTATCTTCATTTACAATTACCCTTTGATGATCTCATGAAAAATGTGTTGGGATTTTTTCCTATTGTTTTGAAGATGAAATTTTTTTTGCAATAAGAGTGGGATGATAAATGTAATCCATTTGAGTTAAAAAAACTCACCAGCACAAGTTTGGGTGAAAAGTTTTTGTCTTAAATGGATTTTATGGCATAAAATAATTATGTATGATGTTTCTTCCACTTTGAGTTTTCCCAATAAAATGGATCAAGAAATTGATGAAGCCTAATTTGGTTTCTACACTCGTATTTTTTTTGATGTGAACATAATCACTCCTCTCATTGATGAGTTTTTTCTTTCTACTTTAGATGATATATTCTTCTTAAGAGATTAATATGAGAAGACTCACCATTTTTTATTGAGCTACCAATCTAGTGGGGAATTCATAGTGAAATGTATTAAGGCCTTATCATGCTATTTCTATTCAAAGAAGATAATTGACCCATTGAACTACCCATAAAGAAAAATGGTGTTGAGGGAGTATATTAGACTTTATTCTAGGCTTTTTTTGATCATACCCATCAAACATTCAAAGGATAAAATTTAAGGAAGTATAGAAATTAACCAAAGGAATTCTCGGCTTGAATATTTAAGGGGATAGAGAATGTTATGAGTGATTATCCTACTAAAATTGGGGTAATCCAAATAGTGGTTGCGGGGGATGATATGGAAAATCAAAGGGATGGTGGAATTCTTCCAAATCATGATGTTCAAGTATATTAGGCTATGGAAATTTCCCCTAATTGATAGGGGAAAAGGAAACCATTTTCATCTCAGGTTACATGAGGTGTTGAACAAGGCCTCTCTTCAAGTGGTATGGAGATAGATAATAATCATATGAATATAAAGACTTGAAAATCATGTTTTTATGGGATGATTTATTCATCATGAAAAAATAAATCACGGAAGGAAAATGTATCGGATGTCAATACTGAGAACATGTAGGATAGTAAATCTGATTTTGGGACTGATGTGTATGAAGTGAAAAGTGGTGTAGCTAAATTGAACATAATTGGTTCTCCTAATGAGGAATCAATGGATGCTCAATCCATTTATGAGGCTATTTTACAAGAGTTGGATCATCAAAAGTTATAGAAGGAGTAGATGATTGCATCAAGGATTCGAAAAGTTAAACAAATAATTAATGGTAAATATTCTGTGAAGATTAAAAATATGATTGGAACACTTCTTGCTCAGACTGATTCTGGATAGGAATTTTCTCCTACCATATTAGATATTTATTTCTCAGGGTGTGGTATCTCTCCCTAGATATGCGTCCATGGGAGTACACGATGGTATAGGAGAAAGAAGTTCTTATGTTTGGAAAGGTATTTGTTTATCTTTTTCTAAAGAATATGGGATTATATCCAATGGATGTGCATGTTTTTTCCTAATTCTCAATATTAAAATGAAACTTAATAAGAATAATTGATTACTCACAATCCTTATAGAGTCCTCAATTCAATTAATGAAGGATATTAAGGCAAAGATCAAGTTGGATGTGAGGCATGCTTTAATGTTGTTCTCCAATAAACTCTTTCTAAAAGATAAATATAGCTAGATGAGGACATACCCTCATAGGGAAAATTAATTAGGTTATAGTGATTGATGGAACATCTAATAAGGATTTTCATACAAATAATGGAATAACTAACTCAGAGGAAAATGGAATTAACTTCCTTTAAAAACAAGTGAAATGTTAGAGGTGAGTCTATCATCCCCTAGATCAAGGATATGAGAATGAAATTACTAATTGGAATTCCATGCATGATGAGGAGTGTAGGATCAGGTCTGAGATCAAAAAAATTGTAGGTCTCAACTAGTTTTTTGATAAGGGTGGTTTTTCTATGTTTGAAACCGTCCTTTGAACTTTTTCATACTTTTTTTAAAAGGACACTGACTCTACCTTTTAAAAAATAATCATTAATGATAATTTCTTATTGAAAATTATGTCTATTATTTGATTTTAATCTTTTCTATTATTAATATAGATAATTTTTAATATTACAGTATAAATCATGTCTATTTTTAATATATGTAATATTTGTTATTTTATAATATTTATATTTTTCATTTTTCTTAAATTTTATATTGATATAATAATAATTCATAGAGGATTCCTTTCATTGTGTTTCATAAGCATACCCTTTATTTTTTTTATGTATGAAATATATAGTATGTCTGCCCTTGTGTTGTAAGTTCCAATATTAAACATGTATACTCAATACACATGGATATATATCTACATGTATATACAGTTCCTATTTATGAGGAAAGAGTCCTCATATAGATAAAATATTATATATATTTATAATATTATAGTAATATATATACATGTTTCTTTATATGTGAAGATGGGCCTCCAAGGTGAGGGTGTTTTTTATATGGTATCTCCCCAAGAATAGATTAGTGGACACTGAGGTTGAGTGGTTTATAGAACATTCCTATCTAGGTGAAGGTGATAGACACACACATATGTATTGGTATATATAAATATACAGTGCCTGTTATAAAGGATGTATTCAATTAGATGTCTCTTATAGAAAGCCCATTACAGTGAACGTGAATATAGCTTAAATTTCAAAAAAAACCTCAAAGTATATTTTTCAAATGTGAATTGAAATAATTTATGTTCAATTAAAATATGATTTATATGTTTCATATTTTATAGAAAGTATGTATAACATTTCAATATCTAAATTTATAATTTTCTTCCTTATCTGATATTTTATTACATTCATTTTGATTTTTTATATAGTTATTTATATATATCTATGTAAATATTCATACATGTTTATACATACACCCCTTATATCACTATTTGTGTTTAGACACTTTCAGTGGTACTCTACTATGTATTTATAATCACACCCTTCATTGACATCCCAGTGGAAATGCAGCCTTTCCTTTGTGTCATTTCAATTATGAACAAGTATATTGTTTGCTTATACAAACACCTATCATGGTTTTTAATGTTGTAGGAGTGGTTTGAACCTCTACCATGGTGTTGGAGTGGTTGGATAGCTTGTCCAAATTTGTGTTTATTCTATCACCTATTAATTTATAGTATGTTATCATCTATAAGAAAAGTTATATTGTGGTATTATATATTGATGATTTTATTTTTTGTAAAATGTATATGGATTTTTTGGGGTATCTATTCATATATAGTATGTAATTTGTTTTGTTGTTGGTCCTTCTTACATGATTGGTGGGTTCTAGGTTACATTTCTTTCAACATTTGACTTATAGAAATCTCATGTGGGGTATAAAGAGAGATCTGAACACATGTAATATTTAAATTCACATTAGGTAAATAATTTCCCACTATTACACCAAGATATGTAATGCTAGTCTCTAGTACTGGGAGATTGAGGAACATCATTAAGTTTAGTCACATCTTGGTTAAGGTATAATCTTGGTATTTGATTTGGGTTCACTACAAGGGGTACCAATGTGAATAATTATGGATTACATATTTTTTTTGTTTTCCTTAGACAATTGTAAGGAATTTTATGATAATAAGTAACTAAATAAAGTCTTGATCAATATATTTATGGTGGAAGATCAAGTTATAGGGGGATATTTTGGTGTATGGGCTCTTACAATAGGATCATGTGATTATTTTCTTAGGATTTTTCTAATGTGATATAGGGAATATTGGGAAGTGTATAGGGATTGTTAAAGAGATATTTTCCTTTTGGATTCAAGCATCATGATTCGATATCTTTCATAAGGAATAGGTATAATGACATCACATATCATGGTATAGACTATGGTTATTTATATTGTATTTATAATCAAATAAATAATTATTTTAATTGAAACATACATATTCATAAAGAGTTCTTTCTTATTTATCTAGTACTGATGACTAGGATAATATGATGTGAAAATTAATTCTTTTGATTGTATTTTATCTATTTATTCTAGTCAATGGATAAAATTCATTATTTAATTTTATGATACTAAACATAGACTCAGTTATTTTATTTACCTCGATCATTACTTATGTTTTTTATTACATGATTAAATATTCTATTTTTTATAATGTAATTAAATTACTTATTTTTTGTGATTGTTGATCATAATAATAATTATTTTAGTAATTTTATCAATAATTCTATTTGATTTCTTATTTAGTTATATGAAATTGGTTTTAAAAAATGTATTATTTATTTATATATCCTATTGAGAAAATTTTATATTTCTTCCTTGGTATGAATACATGATTTAACTATCATCATATTTGAGATATGATGTGAAACAAACTATCACATATGGGTAGTTCCGTATACCCAAAAAATGTTACTTATTAAAGAGAGATTGGTATAAGTAGTAGTTTAGTCATAATATTGATGAGTTGATGATTTAGTTGAAAATGATATCATTCAAATCAAACCACAATTTTGTTCTTAACTGAAGGGGAGATTAGTGTGAAACTATTTTAAAAACTTATATTCTAATTTAAAATATAAGATGCTTTATTTTGGAATTATATGTGTATACCAATTGTTTTTAAGAAATTATTGGTGTTTTAAATGTGTAATTTGGGTTTTGAATTATGAAAAGAGATAAACCCTGGGGTAAAAGTCGATTTTATTTCCTAACATTATAAAAGTTATGTGCCTATGAAATTTAAAGGATAATAAGAAATTATTTATTTTAAAAAGAAAATTGGAAAGACTTTTTTGAATTTAATGGTTAAATTAAAATATTTATAATTTATAAGTAAGACAAAAACGTTTTTCTTCATGTTTAATTGAGAAAGGGCCCAAGATTATTAAATTTTTTGTTCTTTTTGAAATGTTTTGACATATGGTTTTTGAAATCACGTTTATTTTCCTAATAAACCTTATGGAAGGTAAATGTTTGGATGAACAAGAAGACAATGTTCTACTATAGGAATAAATATACCTTAGGATAATCATATGGTGGGGATAACCATATATCATGGTTTAACATTTGGATCAATGGTATTCATGGAATCAAATACATGTTCAAGTATCTTTTCATATTAATACTCACTAATATTGGGGTTTAATATTATCTTTTGGAGTCACAAATCTAAATCATGGTGATATTTATGATGAAAAAATATGGTGTTACTCATTGTTGGGAATCATAGATATTAGGAACATGGTTGATTTTATGGCATAGATTTGTTTCGAGAGTTTTTTATCTAGTGTGTGAAACATTTTTTGATGGAGTAATTAATAAATTGGATATGGATCTGTGATTTCGAAAGATATTGAGTCTTGGGTGAATATCTCATTGAACATATTATGTAGGAAAATTAATATAGTGGTAATATTTTAAAAACATATAACATAATACTTTTATTTTCTTGTTTTATATAGAGATTTAAAGTAGTATAAATTAGGGTAGAATTGAATTTTTTGTCCTGGGTGAGGGGATATCTTCTAATTTTTGGATTTAGATATTAATTATGAATTCTAAAGATAAATCTATATCTATTTTTAAATGTGTCTTAATGTTTTAGAGGGTGTTTGGGAGTTTCGGTTAGGTCATAGTTATGAAAACTATAGTATTAAAACTATATGTGATATGAGGTACCCAATAGAGGGTACCGATACCAAGTGAGATAAACATAGGGGGTGGTAAACATTGGTGTTACCATGTACTCGATACCCATACATGTTTTTTTCTACGATTCTTATTTTGGTGTTTTTAAAAATATTATTTTCAAACACATTTCTTCATCATTAGACCCATTTCACCCTAGATCATTTATGATCCTCCTCCTTAGGTCAATTTTGGTACCTCCAAACCATCTTCTTTCTCATTTGATCTAAGAATATACGGATAATTTTCTATAATCAAATCAAAGTTATGGATTCTTATCTCCTATCCTCTTCACAATACTTATTTATTACTAGTTTATTTTGACCGAATTTGGGATTTTTTCTATGATTTCACTAAGTCATTGGGAAATTACCTCTAGGTCTAGGTCTACATATCCTTTTATATTAAGAAATATTCTACCGGTTTTTCCCCCTATATATCATATTTTGTGTTCAAATAAAATTTTGGGTGATTTATTCAAATTATTTCATATAAATTGATAGAATTTATGGAAGTATTTGATAGATATTTTTGGATATTATAGTGGTAGTAAGATTGGATGGATTTTAGAGCCTTGTGTAAAAGTTTCCCTTAGATTTTGTTTGACTCTTACTTTATGATGTATTCTTAATTTGTTTATGGAATATTATTTAATTATTTTTATTTGTATTCCTAGTGATATTTTATTATTGGTAAAGATATATTAGAGTATTGGTAGTTGGTCTCAACCATCTATGTGATTCCAAGGTTATGCATGTGATATATAGTTCCGATGTTTTCAAAATCCTTAAAAAGAATAAAGCTTATTTTTATACATATGGATGGATATTTTTTCTAATGCTATTTGTAATAAATAGTTCATTATTTTCAATGGGTCTTCATATTATATATGGAAATTGATTTATTATTGATTATTTTAAAGACATGTGTAACACCCCAGGCTTCCACAGTACGTTTCCATTTGAATAATGCAATGACGTGCATTGTACGCAACTTCGAGATTCAAACACACAACAACCAATCAAACTAGCCGTTATGAATAACAATAACTAATTTTTTAAATTTTATAAATTCTATCTCTCAAAATGGACTTTATTTTTAGATTCATAATATCGAAATTAGCCTAGGGTGAAATTTTGGTACTTTTCAGATAACTTTCATATTTTTATGAATAGTGAAAATTACTAAATTTTAATTAAAAACAATTTTTTTAATCGAAATAATTAATATTGATAAATTATGAATTTGAGTAGTTTTAAAGTATATTTTCAATATATTTTTACCATTTAATTCAATGTTTTTCATTGGACATAATTTCACAATTAAACCAGACATACACAAGTGTCAATATTTTGATATTTATTATCTCTTAACAACATGCTTTTTGTTTTAACAACAGGAATTAATTTTAAATTAATTTCTGCCACTTCTGTGTTTTGAATTTGGAAAAATGGATTCCATATTTGGAATCAGGATTTTTAAATTTTGTAAATAGGTAAGTTTTATTTTTAGACATTTTGAATAATTACTTCGGTAAATATTTTATTTACCATAGTTAAAGGGTAAATCCGGTAAATAAGGGTTAAAAAATAATATTATAATAATAATAAATTACCCTAAAACGTGTCATAACCTTATTTTTTGATACATTTCCGACCTTGGTCATCTTTGGGTCAATTTTGGGACCCCATGGATCCACTTGTAAGTGATAGGGACACTTTATTTTAATTAAGTTAAAATGAATTCAAAAATGACACAAGAATATATATTTAAGAAAAACAACTGTTAAATAGGGTTATATATGTTTTATTTTAGACTATGAATATTCCTTAGAAATATAAAACTATTTCCTACATAATGTTATTTTATTTATAATTTTTATACATTAAACAATTTAATTTAGTTGTGACCAATGGTGATGCATTAATTATCATAATAGTGAAAAATTAAAATGATTGATATTGTAGATACCCAAATAAATATAATTTGAGACATTTTATGAATTAAAATAATTTTATAGGTTAATATGACATATTAGGATTGATTTAATTTAATTTCTTCGAAGTAATCATTCTGTTATGAGTTTCACAGAAATAAATTTTTGAATAGTGTCAAAATTGACATAAAGGAGTTTTTAAAAGAAAATATTATATTATTAATTGATATTAAATTCATAAAAATCTAAATTTCGGAAACGATACTTATATCATGATAGGTGTATCATTAATGGACCACTTGGGGGTCTCTTGGATGTATATAGTAAGTTTATTAACCATATAATATAAAAATACAAAGAGACATTGTAAAAGTGAAACTAATTAACTAAGAGTTAATACTAAAAGATAAGATTAATATAGTAACCCATACCTATCTAAATCCTATTTGTTGAGTGGTTTTTGACCTATTCCCACCTTAACATTTAAATAATCCACTTTTGATCCATTAGAAACCGAATGTGGATTTATTATTAAATACTATTTCTAGCTTTTCCAAAGGTTCCCCTCAGTCCTCTTATAAAAGGGAACTCCCCCTTCTCAGTAATTCACACCTACAGAGCCTTTTGGTTTGGCCAAACCCTGCCCCAATACTCTCTCAACTTCTCTCACTACAACGTAGAGGCCTTAGTTTTATCATAAAGCCAACCTAATATCCCTTTTGATCAAATCAAAAGGAAGAACCCGAAGAAGAGGTAATGATTTCACCACCCCTTTTCAAGTTCCTTTCTTCATCCACTTCTTCTTTATTTGTTATTACCATTCTAAAATAATAACTCCAGTATATTATATATACTGTGATGTTATTATAAATATGGTACAACCATATTCAGTATTCTATCCATCCTTTGAATAACATGTCACCATACGTGCGAACGTACGGCTTACCGTCTCCACGTCATGGTGTAATTGTTATTCAATAAATTATTATTTAAATGGGTATAATAATGATGTGTAATTCATGTAAATAATAAATATAACATGATAATTATTCTTTCTATATGACATACCATCCAATTATATATTATTTTAACATCAAAACATTGATATTGTCGCTCGTGCGTACGTACGGACTATCGTCTCCACGAAAGCGATGAAATTCATTCTCCATCGTATCCATTCAAGTATAATTATCATTTGATGATTTAAAAATAATGTTTAAGGACTTGATATAATTCTGGATATGAATAAGATACAACCTATCTATAACAAACATGTCTTACGTAACAAATAATATAAAGGAAAACGAGTAAGTTAACACCTGAAATAACGATAATACTAAGATATTATTAACAAATCAATGTTAAAAGTTCATATATGATATCATATTAATGTAAATGATTATTGTATAATTCAATAACAATTATTTCACCATTATAAAATAGTTTAACCTACCATCTACCAAGGAAAAATTACAATGTAAGGGGTTTATTATCTCACTTTTAATTCCGTGAGAATTCCATTGTTCACCACTTATTTATTGCATGTGGTGGGTGTACTGCCCATGACTGTATTCATTGTGTAATATACATTAATTTATGGGTATTTAAATAATCATTTTATGATCCTCATTTCATGGGTGCATAAGTTACCAAATTAATAACGGAATTTAAAATTTCAATTTCCACTCATTCGGCTTTACGCATACTTCATTGATTATTTTACTCCAAGATTATGTGTGGAATCACTATTCATTTGATTAAGTCACAATTTCCACTCCCCTTTCTGTGGATATAATTTTGATACACATAATCACTCCATTAATAATTTCTAAAGTAATCAATATGAATTTGATAAGAGTAATTTTAACTCATTCTCCATTTGTTGAGTTAAACATCCAATTCATTGGTGTTGTTTTTACAAGATTATGTGTGAATTTCCTTTGATTGTTTTACACTAAATACCCAATAATATTGAGTGTATTTATATTTTTCACACATAATTATGTCGTTGATTTGTCCTTAACTAAAGTATATGGTATTTATAAGAGAATTCATCTCAATTTACATTCCATTGAGACTTCTTTGTTGTTATACACCATATCACTTTTATATAGTGTATATAATGTACTTTGAAATAGTATATCATGAATCCCTATATTCTCATGATATTATATAGTTTTTATTACCACAATTATTTGTATTCAAGTGTCTCTCTTTTGGTTAGAAACTCTAACTAGAATATATTTTTAAGTGTTTTAAAGATTGATTATTCTAAATATTTCTAATTAATGTCCATGTTTTAAAAATGGTTTGAAAGATTTATTTATATGGACATTAATGTTTTAAAATCAAAATTACTTTTAAAAGTTTCAAATTTTTATGGGACACTTTGATTCTAAAATCTATTTTAAATGGATTCTTGATAAAAAGTGTGACTTTTAAATGATTTCAAGAAAAAGGGGGATATTTCACTCTAATTGTTTTGATGATTATTTTCATCTATGTAAATATCCTTAATCATTCTCGATTGAGGTTAATATGATACAATACAATATTCCATATTGTATCGAATGAGTTATGTTTGACTGTGTATGTGCTATTTTTATACCATTCATGGTTTTTGGATAATGTATTGACATTTCGTATGCTAGTTTTAATACGAATGTTTATGTTATGTTTAAAACTTTTCATATGAGGAATGCATTGGACTTAGTAAGTGATGGGTGGAGCCTGCTATAGCTCCTCGATGCATCGGTAGGTCTCATGACACAAACTAGTGTCTTGGAACAAGGCCTTGGCAAAATCTTATTTGTAGTCTTGGCACAAGGCCTTGGCTATGTGGTTTTGATAGCCTGACATTATGCATTCCATCATTATGAAAGTGGTTATTGATATTTCATGTGATTGTTCAACTGGTAGAATATCCATGTGAATAAGTAAAAGACATTATTTCATTTTATCTTTACCATATTATGCTGAAGTTCAAGTTTAAAAGGCTTTTGTTTTAGTTATAAATTTCTTTAAGTGTTTATGCTTATCTATGAGAGCTTCTTCTATATTGTTATCCTTACTGAGCATCTGAGCTCACCCCTTTCAATGTTTTATTTTTCCCCGGATGTGAAGAAGTAATTTATGAATGACCTGTAGGGATATTATGAGGGGATATGAAGACAAGATGTTTTTGTAGTTTTTTTTACCTTATGATGTAATGTAATACTTATGAATATATCTAGTGTTTCCAAGACTACTAAACTAATCGGTCTTTCGAGACTTGATCCTTTGTGATCATGCCAATGTTATGTAATAATGCGCCGACTATAGGTATCTAGGGTCAGGACGTTACAGTTGGTATCAGAGGAAGTTTAGTACAAACATTGGGATCTAGATTTAGATAAACTCTGATTAGAGCACGTAGACCTAAGATGAACTTTGAGGATTAGTATAGAAGAACTTCCTAGAATTTTGGTATTGTATAGATTTTGTGAGTTTTCCGAGCAATACATCCCTGTCTGGATACGAGCAGGTAGAGGCGGCTCTGGCACAGATGTACCTAGGGGTAAAACCCGAAAACACTGCTTTGATCTAGACTCGAACGGGAACTGGTGCACGACAACGGGCCTTGCTGCACTCTTGGTTATGACACTCTCGGGGGATATTCTTAGGATAATTTACATTTTCTTTACAAACCGATTTGAAGTATTATATATATATGATGAGAGTAAATGACCTTGGTTAATCCTAATGTGTTTCAAATTGAGAATATGGTGACATGTTAATCTCTAAATGATTTTATGACTACTGTTACTCACACAATGCTTTCTGGTTTTATTCAATGGATGGATTCTAAGGAAGTCATAGTTACTTTGAGAATGATGTACAAGGTGGGAACAGTGGTAGAAATGAGAAAAAAATGGAATGTTGATAGGAATAAAAGATATTGTCTTTATGCCAAATCAATTTTCCAAAAACATGATCAACAATATATATATTAACCAATTCCCGGACTCAACAAAGAAGAGAAACGTGATGAATGATAAGAGCTCCAGTAGTGGAGACCATGGAGGAAGGAATCCTCAATTTCTATCGTGTAGGAAATGTGGAAGGAGACACCCAAGAAAGTGTCTCAATGGGACAAATAAATGCTTTACGTGAAGGAAGGAAGGACATAAAGTGAAGAATTGCCGATGAAAAATGAGGAGTACTATGGAAGAAGATAAAAATGGTCCCAAGAGTCCATTTACAGTCATTTTCCGTAAATGTAGGGGACCTGGCCATTACCCGAGTGAATTCCCTATTCTATAGGATATTTTATTGCTCAAATAAGAAGATATGTGGAAATAAATGGTTGGAGAAATGTTTAAAAAGTATTAGTTCTCCTTATTGATGGGTTTACTTCGGAATAATTTTCTCTTGTATTTTAACCCTGCATTTTTTCATGTGAGAATGATATTTGAGGAAGAATTATCTTTTCTCTTGTGGATATAGTTATAAATAACCATTTGGTTTTATATGATCATTGGGTTTGAGGCAATTATAATTTATCATAATTTGGGATGAAAATGAAAGGTATGAGATAAGATTTGTGGTTAAATTATGTTATGGTTATTTTGAGGAAAATATCTAATTTTGGTAATGTTATAAAATATAGTTTTTGAAAAAGGACAACACGCAGACCGTGTGACAACCCGTCGCATCGGACAAAGCTGTGGGAATCGAACCCACAACCAAAGTGCGATTGGGATTTATCGCCTACCACTAGACTACGTGAAGTCCCATGTAAGTGTGACTTTTGTTTTTAGTTAAATGATTTTATTAATCATTAATAATTTGATTTGGGATCTTATGTCTTATCAAATTAATACCCTTAGTATAGGAAAATGATTTGGAAATTAAGTGATAAATGTTATTTTGGAAGTTGTTCACTTTATTGTATGGAAAATAGAATAGTATGGGATTTCATTTGAGGAGTAAAGGTAGATTTTTATCTATGCTTTTATTGTGGATTTATAGTGATTTGGGTTGTTTAAGGAAATGATTAGGTTAATTACTTTTAGGTATGTGGCTTTAAGAGTAATTATTGTCATTTGGAGATACAATTTAACATCAAAGACTACATTCTTATAATTTTTGAGTTTCAATATTAGTTTGGATTATATTGAAGGATTTTAAGGGATATTGATTATTGAATGATATTTATTTAACTTTGGGGTATTGATGGTTTAATTTTAGAAATTAAGATTAGTGTTTTTTTCTCTCTAATGGAATATCCTTTGGGGGGTCATCAAATATTATACTAACCTTTTTGGTTCTGATTAATCTCTAAATACAAGGTAAATATATAGTTTATCCTACGTGGATCATTTATTTCTATAGAAGTTTATTCTAGATCTTCCATTATGACCAAGTCTTCATGAATACTCATTATTAAAAAAAATGAGTTAGTGGTAAAAAATTATTAAAGATTGAAACTCTACTTAAAAAGTAAGTATATCACTTTATGTTCTTTGTCAATATCATAAATGAATTCCTCGTCCTTATGTAATGTAACTTAAAACAAAAAAAATGTTGTCCGTTTACTTTTCCTACTGGGAGACTAAGGACCATTTGTCCCAACACAGGTTTGTGATTTTCTTATTGTTAACTTTCTCCTGATCACGTTTTCTATCCCTCTCCATCAGAACTGAACACTTAGTTTATCATCCATATCCATGTTTTCCTACATGGAATCCTAGTATGGGTTATCTTGGGTGACTTTTATACCTCTCTTCCTTTCTTTTAAAGTGATAGTTTTATTGAATCTTTTGACGATGTGGGACATTCCATTATATTCTCAATCCAATTTTAAAAAAAATTGTGAGGACACAATTTATTGAAGGATGGGATAATGTAACACCCCAAGCTTCCACGGTACTTTTCCCTTTGAATAATGCAATGACGTGCATTGTACGCAACTTCGAGATTCTAACACACCACAACCAATCAAACTAGCCGTTATGAATAATAATACCTAATTTTTGAAATTTTATAAATTCTATATCTCAAAATGGACTTCATTTTTAGATTTGTAATATTGAAATTAGCCTAGGGTGAAATTTTGGTACTTTTCAGATAACTTTCATATTTTGATGAATAGTGAAAATTAATAAATTTTAATTAAAAACAAATTTTTTAATCGAAATAATTAATATTGATAAATTATGAATTTGAGTGGTTTTAAAGTATATTTAGAATAAATTTTAACCATTTAATTCAATTTTTTTCATTGGATATAATTTCACAATTAAACCAGACATAAACAAGTGCCAATCTTTTGATATTTATTATCTCTTAACAACACGCTTTTTGTTTTAACAACGGGAATTAATTTTAAATTAATTTCTGCCACTTCTGTGTATTGAATTTGGAAAAATAGATTCCATATTTGGAATCAGGATGTTCAAATTGTTTAAATAGGTAACTTTTATTTTTAGACATTTTGAATAATTACTTCGGTAAATATTTTATTTATCATGGTTAAAGGGTAAATCCGGAAAATAAGGGTTAAAAAATAATATTATAATAAAACAAAATTACCCTAAAACGTGTCCTAACCTTATTGGTTGATACATTTCTGACCTTGGGCATCTTTGGGTCTATTTTGGGACCCCATGGAGCCACTTTTAAGTGATAGGGACACTTTATTTTAATTAAGTTAAAATGAATACAAAAATGACACAATAATATATCTTTTAGAAAAACAATTGTTAAATAGGGTAATATATGTTTACTTTTTGACTATAAATATTCCTTATAAATCCAAAACGATTTCCTACATGATGGTATTTTATTTATAATTTTTAGACATTAAATAATTTAGTTTAGTTATGACACAATGGTGATGTAGTAATTACAATAATAGTGAACAATTAAAATGATTAATATTTTAGATACCCAAATAAATATAATTTGAGATTTTTTATGAATTAAACTAATTTTCTAGGTTAATATGATATATTAGGATTTATTTAATTGACTTTTTTCGAAGTAATAATTCTGTTATGAGTTTCACAAAAATCAATTTTTGAATAGTGTCAAAATTGACATAAAAGAGTTTTTAAAACAAATATTATATTATTAATTGATATTAAATTCCTAAAAATATAAGGTTCGTCCAAGAGACATATTTCATAAAATTTTTATCATTAATGGACCACTTGGGGGTCTCTTGGATGTATATAGTATATTTATTAACGATATAATATAAAAATACAAAGATACATATTAAAAGTGAAACTAATTAACTAAGAGTTAATACTTAAAGACAAGAATAATATAGTAACCCAAACCTGTCTAAATCCTATTGGTTGAGTGGTTTTAAACCTATCCACACCTTAACATTTAAATTATCCACTTTTTATCCTTTAGAACCCGAATATGAATTTATTATAAAATAATATTTCTAGCTTTCCCAAAGGTGCCCCTCACCCCTCTTATAAAAGGGCACTCCCCCTTCTCATTAATTCACACCTTCAGAGCCTTTTAGTTCGGCCAAACCCTACCCAAATACTCTCTAAACTGCTCTCACTACAACATAGAGGCCTTAGTTTGATCAGAAAGTTAACCTAATATCCCTTTTTATCAAATCAAATAGAAGAACCCGAAGAAGAGGTAATGATTTCACCACCTTTTTTCAAGTTCCTTTCTTCATCCACTTATTCTTTTTTTTATTACCATTATAAAATAATAACTCCTGAATCTTATATATAATGTGATGTTATTATAAATATGGTACAACCATATTCAGTATTCTATCCATCTTTTGAATAACATGTCACCATACGTGCGTACGTACGACTTACCGTCTCAACGTCGTGGTGTAATTGTTATTCAATAAATTATTATTTGGATGTGTATAATAATGATGTGTAATTCATGTAAATAATAAATATAACATGATAATTATTCTTTCTATATGATATACCATTCAATTATATATTATTTTAACCTCAAAATAATGATATTGTCGCTCGTGCGTACGTACAGACTACCGTCTCCACAAAAGCGATGAAATTCATTCTCCATCATATCAATTCAAGTATAATTATCATTTGAAGATTTAAAAATAATGTTTAAGTACTTGATATAATTCTGGATATTAATAAGATACATCCTATCCATAACAAACATGGCTTACGTAACAAATAATATAAAGGAAAATGAGTAAGTTAACACCCGAAATGACGATAATACTAAGATATTATTAACAAATCAATGTTAAAAGATCATATATGATATCATATTAATGTAAATGATTATTTTATAATTCAATAACTATTATTTCACCATTATACAGGAGGTTAAACTACCTTCGACCAAGGAGAAATTACAATGTAAGGGGTTTCTTATCTCACTTTTAATTCCGTGAGAATTCCATTGTTCACCACTTATTTATTGCATGTGGTGTGTGTAATGCCCATGATTGTATTCATTGTGTAATATAATTTAATTTATGGGTATTTACATCATAATTTTATGATCCTTCTTTCATGAGTGCATAAGTTACCAAATGAATAAGGGAATTTGAAATTTCAATTTCCACTCATTCGGCTTTACACATACTTCATTGATTATTTTACTCCAAGATTATCTTGGAATCACTATTCATTTGATTATGTCATAATTTCCACTCCCCTTTCTGTGGATATAATTTTGATACACATAATCACTCCATTGATAATTTTTCAAGTCCTCGATATGAATTTGATAAGAGTAATTTTAAACTCATTCTCCATTTGTTGTGTTAAACATCTAATTCATTGGTGTTGTTTTTACAAGATTATGTGTGAATGTCCTTTGATTGTTTTACAATGAATATCCAATCATATTGAGTGTATTTATATTTTTCACACATAATTATGTCGTTGATTTTTCCTTAACCAAAGGATATGGTCATTATAAGAGAATTCATCTCAATTTACATTCCATTGAGACTTCTTTGTTATTATACACCAAATCACTTCCATATGGTGTATATAATGTACTTTGACATATTATATCATGAATCCCTTTATTCTCATGATATTATAATGTTTTTATTACATCAATTATTTTTATTCAAGTGTATCTCTTTTGGTTATAAACTCTAACTAGAATACATTTTTAAGTGTTTTAACGATTGATTATTTTAAATCTTTCTCATTAATGCCCATGTTTTAAAAATGGTTTTAAAGATTTATTTATATGGACATTAAAGTTTTAAAATAAAAAATCATTTTAAAAGTTTCAAATTGATATGGGAAACTTTGATTCTAAAATCTATTTTAAATGGATTCTTGATAAATAGTGTGACTTTTAAATGATTTCAAGAAAAAGGGGGATATTTCACTCTAATTGTTTTGATGATTATTTTCATCTATGTCAATATCCTACATCATTATTGATTGAGGTTAATATGATACAATACAATCTTCCATATTGTATCTAATGAGTTATGTTTGACTGTGGATGTGCTATTTTTATACCATTCATGGTTTGTGGATAAAGTATTGACATTTAGTATGCTAGTTTTAATACGAATGTTTATGTTATGTTTAAAACTTTTCATATGAGGAATGAATTAGACTTAGTAAGTGACGGGTGGAGCCCAATATAGCTCCTCGATGCATCGGTAGGTCTCATGAGACAAACTAGTGTCTTGGCACAAGGCCTTGGAAAAATCTTATTTGTAGTCTTGGTAAGAGGCCTTGGCTATGTGGTTATGATAGTCTGGCATTATGGATTCCATCATTATGAAAGTGGTTTTTGATATTGCATGTGATTGTTAGACTATTAGAATATCCATGTGAATAAGTAAATGGAATTATTTCATTTTATCTTTTCCATATTATGCTGAAGTTCATGTTTAAAAGGCTTTTGTTTTAGTTATAAATTGATTTAAGTGTTTATGCTTATCTATGAAAGATTATGCTATATTGTTATCCTTACTGAGCATCTGAGCTCAACCCTTTCAATGTTTTATTTTTCCTAGGATGTGAAGAAGTAATTTATGAATGAACTGCATGGATTGTATGAGGGGATATGAAGACAAGATGTTGTTGTAGTTTTTTTACCTTATGAGGTAATGTAAGACTTATGAATATATCTAGTGTTTCCAAGACTACTAAACTAATCGGTCTTTCGAGACTTGATCCTTTGTGATCATGCCAATGTTATGTAATAATGCACCGACTTTGGGTATCTTGGGTCGGGGCGTTACAACATGGGTATAATAAATTTTATGTAATTGATCTATAAGTGTTCACGTATTTTTTTGGATGATTTAGCTTATATAGGTATGCATAATAATATTTATCACCAGATTGGAATGGTAATACCATGTTCCCCTAACCACATGAGATTTTATAGTGGGGTTTTAAATGATTCTAGAATTAAAACCATAGGAAAGTGTTATTCTGACTAGAACCATAAATTTTTGGGACTTAATCAAGTGTTATATAATAGAATAGATTTTCCATGCATTGACATGAATGAGTTATAAGTTAAAGAACCATATTTAAACTCTTATTAAGTAACTATTTTGGTAATTATATAATGGTTTGGTTATTCACGTGGAGAAATTAAGGAGGGAAAATAAAACTTATTTGGAATTCAAATCATACCCATGGTTTAATATAATATTTGAGGATTTGTTTTTTTAAAAGACATTATAGAGGTAGAAGTTTTACGTTTTCATTTTCTATTCCTTTACTCCTAGAAATAAAAAACAACCTATTAAAACTATGATTACTAAATTTTAATGTCTCAATTGTTTTATTATGTTTTTTGTAGAAAAATTTCTTTTACCTAAGATAGAAATAATTTTTATATATTATGAATATGGACATACCATTCTTCAATATGATCCCTCAGATCAAGGATGGGACTGACTAATCAGATTGGACATTATTTTGACAAGTGGTTATACTTTTTTCTTGATTATCATATTGAAAAAATCCATGACCATTGGACTAATATTGGTACCAATACATTAGACTAACCCTTTTAGGATTATTATATCAAAGGTGATAAATAATTCTATTTCACTATCCTAAGTTTATAATTAGAATGTATATACTTTTTTATATCCAAAGGAATATATATTAGAATTGTAATGGTTCTAAAAATGACATCAGAATGTTGGTTACAGATGAGATATCAAGTTCCAGCTATCTAAAGTCATTTCAACATACTATGATATATGAACATTTGAGCTTCTCTTACAAACAACATGTTAATTAATGGTTTTTGAGTTGTTAAATATCCCATATCAAGTCATCTAAATATTTCTTAGCATGAACAACTCATTATTAGTCTTTTTAACACTTTATAGGGTTGTCATTATAAGAAATCCTTTTCATGGTTGTTTCCTTTAGATTATATTCTTTTTTATTCTAAATCTTATCATTGTAATGATCAAGGGATTCTAGGGATAAAAATAAAATGAATCCAATCCATCAGATCAATCACATCATGGGATATAAATATAGACATTGATCATCATATTTAGGGCGTCCAAGGATATGACTACAGAGCTTGTTTTGATTATTGTATTGGGGGATTTCTTGGTAAGGAAAGGAATACATTACAATAAATATAAAACTAGAGATACCTTTAGTAAAGGTTTATGACTAAAATTACTCTTTAGGTTAAATGAGTAAATTATTTTAATATTGCTTGTAAGTCATTCTAAATTTTACTAGCTATGGTATTTCTTTTTTATAAGTCTTCAATTTGATGTGCATATTATGATAGAAAGTTTGTCTTAAAAATATTTTTTGTTTTTTATTGTTGTATCTATGATAATGGTTAAAACATACACTAAAATAATACTCTGATCAATGGACAGTATTGAGTTCAATAATTTTACATAAATAGGTTTTTTTGTGTTTAGTTTAAATTATTTATTCTATAATTCACCCACATCTTGTAATAGTAACCGTATTAGTTGCTCTTTCAATCCAACAATTTCTATCAGATAAGGTTCTATAGTTTTAACTTGATGAGTTTTTAATTTCTTTATCAACTGAAAATTTAATTATGTTTTGATATAAACTACTTGTTTATAAATTGTCTTTACACTTTTTTGAATTTTGTATGTATTTATTATTTAAATCCTATACAACTCCCAATTGATTATAGGAATGACTATGAGTTTTGGAGAGATATAATGAAAACTTTTGGGATTAACATTGGAGTTAATAATTTCATATCTCTTACTAGGAAGTAAAAGATTGCTAATAAGGATGTTTCTACTTTTACTACTACTGAGAAGTTAGAATATCTATTAAACTAAAAAGTTATAAATAATTTATTGTGTACTATGATGATGAATATCTATAATAGGATATCATATTGTGAATCCGCCAGTAGTATTTGGATAAAATTGGAAGTAACACATTTTGGTACATCTAAATTCATTATAACAAGAACATCCACTATTATAGATGATTAACAAGACCTTTATCTTCGACCTAGTGAGATAGTTTCCAATATGCACCAAATATTTATGACTATTATCAATATTTAACAATCTCTTGGATAAAAAACTCTTTACGATTGTGTTTTGTTTGAAAAGGTTATTTTTATAATTCTGAATGAATGGGAATATAAAAGGACTAATATGGATGCCACAAGGAAGATAATGAATCTCAATCTTGATGATCTTATTAGTACCCCTATGAAATATGAATGAATATTAAATAGAAATATTGAAAATAGTAAAAATAAAAATGCTGGTGTATCTTTTCTAACTATTTCTAATGTTCCAACTAATGTTCAGTCAGCATATAAAGTAGTGAAATATATAAAGAAAATGAAAGTTTTGAATCAATACAATTATAATTAATCAATACAATCTAAAAATGAATTAAAAAATCTTGAAATAAGAATGAACAAAAAATGGGAAATAAATATTTCTAGTACAGATATAAGAAAAGTCAAAAAAAATCGAATGAAAAAAATGAATCGGAAGTAAATTCTTATGCACGAAAGAAAACAAGTCATATGAGATCAGATTGTCCTAATTTTTAAAAGGAAATATATGAAGGAGTGAAATAAAAAAAGAAATAAAAATAAATATTATAATTTTAAGAATAAAAAAATTAGAATGAACCGACACGAATTTCCCTGAAACCCGACATACAACAAAATTTGTCACATACTCGAAGTGCATTCCCAATCCACACAGGCTAGCAACAAACACTAGGGCATTGAACAACAAAATTGAGGGAATTATTTCTTTCATCCTAAACAAACACATAACATACATATATGTATATATATAATAATAAGTAACATAAGGCTGAAAAATATATATTCCACAACTTTAAGGGAAAACAGCTGAGATAGGAAAACTAAAACAATAATTAAAAACTCCAAAAGACATGTCTAACTTTAAAGGACTCAAAACCAAACAGCTAATCCAAAAATTATAAGGATTGAATCCAACCATATCATCAGTAGCTACCCATCCTAGCTGACATAAACCTCACCGCCTCACTATGGCGCCTTGAATTTTTCTGCATTAGAAGACAAAAAAAGGTCTACGAACAATCGATGTAGTGTGAATGGTGTGAGCAAACAGGCTCCGAAGGATCCCACCTAGATGTTCCATAGAAATTATCTATATAAAAATTCATGTTTTCTTATTTAAAATTTAAAACATGGCATGATAAGTAGTAAAGGAGTATTATAGAAAACAAGTTAAACATTTCCCTTTTCCATAATTTTAATCAAATGAATGTATAAAAGTTTAAAAGCATATTTTCCACAAATGTTTTATAAAAACATAAACATTAATATCAAGGACAACTAAAAAATCAAATAAATACAAAATTGAACCATAGGTATCACACAATAAGAAATTCTACAGGTCAAGGCAGCAAGCTAATCATACCATAACAATCAAGTCCACAAAATTGATCCTATGATAGTGGTCCTAGGAAGCAGAGGAGTACCGAAGGAGTAAACCCACAAAATTTCAATATTGGTCCCATAGAACAATGGTCCAAGGAAATAAAGGAAAGCCACATGACAACCCTCCTTAATAATCACAAAAAAATGGAATATGGCATCAAGCTAAACCTTCCACCTAAGTACCCAAGGTAACCCATGTGCTTAATTTCAAATTTCAATTTCAATGATTTAGGAACCATTAATAACCATTTCACAATCAATTTATTAAAAGACATGGAAAAAACCATTTTTCATTCAAAATCCTTTTCCAACACACAAAACAAATCAGGCTAATTTCAAAAATCAATTTATAAAGCAATAACAATCGTTCTCATTATCGTAGGCTACAAACCGAACAACCTGCCTCAATGTTTGGGTTGCATATGCCCACAACAGAATCCAAAAGAAACAAAACCCAGTAATGCCATCAAATATGGCACTATAATTAAAACCACACCTCAAAGGATTGATTCAAAATAGAATACAAGGTGTTGAAGGAAATAAGAAAGCCCACATACCTCAAGAATGAATGTCTGTTGTACCACAACTATCCAAGGAATAGCCTTTGAGACAAAATATCATAATGGATCTAGATGAGGAAAAGACGAAACATCTAAATTAGATCATTGTATTAGATAACGCAAGGTGAGGGCGCTATCGCAATCAATCGCAAGAAATAATCAGAGAGAATACTTACCTAGATAGATGCATCGTAGAAGCAATGATGAATCAAAGTCGATCATATCGACCCGAAAGGTGAGACACCATTGAAAAATTCATTGGAGTTGTATAGGGTCGAGATCCAAGAGGTTCAGGAGGGAAAAAGTAGATCAAAATATAAAAACATATGACTTAAACCTGGACTTGGGCTTGGTCACGATGTGTACACCTTGGTCGCAACTTGTAGTCCATGTTGGATACGTTGCATTGAAAAACCCATCAGATCTGGTTCAAAATATTTTATTTAACCTTTAAATGATGTGTACCTCAGGTACACGATGTGTACCTACTTAGTACCTGTTTACAACATGATCCCCCATTCCTGACATGAATCCAGAAACCTGTACATGATGTGTACCTGTTCTACATATTTCAGTAAACCCAAAAATTCACTTCTAAGGATTCCTAAAACTAGAAGGGAACATATAAAAAGAGAAAACATTCCTGATCAAGGTAATGGGACGTTAAAAAGTCCCCCAAAAAGACTTTAAATACCTAAGAAGTCATGTGGAAGATGTAACCTTTGGAAAAAGATGAGTCCATTACTCCCTCATCAACGGCTCACATTCCCCAGTCTCATGCGAATCTGATTTTTTTTCATAGAACACTAAACAAAGGAATCAAATTCTCAAAAAAGACTTTTTTCTAAGGGTCAAAGATCTCAAATGGTTTCCCTAAAAGAGAAGCATCTGGTTCTATCTCAATTTCTTCCCATCATAGAACATGAGCGGGTTCAGAGTGATACTTCCTAAGATGAGATAAGTGGAAGACATGATGAATGTTTGTCAACTCAACTGGAATTTCCAGCTGATAAGAAACTTTTCCAAGTCATTCAGTGATCCCAAATGGTACAATATATATCATAGAATAGTTTCCCTATTTTCCATGTCAATGGTCACCCATCCAAGGAGAAACTTTCAACAAAACCTATTCACCTATACAAAACTCCAAAGGATGACAACAATGATCTACATTGGGTTTCTGTCGACTTTGGGATATAACCAGATGTCGTCACACTTTCTAAATCCTTTCTGACATCCCCTGAACCAAACGTACTCTAACCAAAGATACTTTGCCCACCTATTCCCACAAAGAGGTGATTGGCATGATCAAAAATGAAATGCATTGAAGGGGGACATTATAATCGATGACTGATAATTGTTGTTGTAAAAAAACTCAACCAGTACCAGATTGTTATCCCATGAATCAATGAAATTCAAGATACAGGAACGAAACATATCCTATAGGATCTGAATTACATGCTTCGTCTAGCCATCCTTCTATGGAGGGTAAGTTGTCCTCAACTTTAAGTGAGTCTCCCTTTCTTCTTGAAGACTCTTCCAGAACCTCAATGTTAACCTAAGATCCCTATTTGAAATAATGGAAGAAGGAATCCCATGTAACCTCACAATCTCTTGCACATATAGCTTACCTAGATCTTCACTTTAGTGGTCTCTTCGATGATAATGAAATTAGAAGACTTATTCAACCAATAAATGACCACCCAGAGATCATTTTTTACTCATGTGGTCCATGGTAACCCAAAAACAAAATCCATGGACACATCATCCCACTTCCAAACTGGCACTGGGAGAGGCTGAAGCAAAATAGAGGGCTTCAAGTGCTCTAGCTTTATCCACAGGTAGGTGTAATGGAAGGGAACATAATCTGCAATGTCACGCTTCATACCTGACCACCAGAATCATCTTCTCATGTCATAGTACATCTTCATAGCACCTAGATGAATGGACCATGAAGATCTATGACAATCAAAAAAATAATGAACTTTTCATAGATGTTGGGATGACAACTAAATTTCAAAAGTGAAGTATGCCATTTGAAAAAAGAGACCAACTTGGAACAGTCTCCCCACCATAATGTTTTTACTGAATCTTATGAAACTCATCATCCTGTTACTGAATTTTCAAGATAAACTCCACAAGAGATGATGATAACTGAGCATTAGTGAGTTTCATCTTGAAACATCCTATTCAGTGTCCAAGTCCATCTAAGAAAGAATCCCCATAAGATTTCACACTTCCTTTGATTGCAGAACATCATGTGATGGTACCTTCCAGATTAGAGCATCTGAAACAACATTCCTTTTCCTTTGGATGTAAGAGATGTAAAAGTTAAACTTATAAAGGTATTATATCGATCAAATCTTACTGAGACTCATGTATTTCTTTGGAATGATATATCTTGGACTCTTATGATCTGAGAAGACTGTGAACTTCTCCTAAAAGAGATAGTTCTACCAACATTTAAGTGAATGCATGATCATAGAAAGATATAAATAATGAGTGGGGTAGTTCTCCTCATGTGGTTGGAGATGAGGATATCCATAAGCTACCAAATGATCATCTTGTATAAGCATGCATCCCAAACCAACACCAGTTGCATTACAGAACACCACGTACCCCTTACTGAGATCAGATAAGATCAGAAAAGTTGTTGTTGTCAAAATTCATTTCAGTTCATCGAAAGAGGAATGAAACTTCTCATCCCATGACAATTTCACCAATTTATTTGTAAGAGAATTCAATATTTATTCTATTTAGATAAATCCTTAATGAACCGTCGGTGGTATTTAGCAAGACCAAGGAATATTTTAATTTCAAAGACATTCCATCATTCCTTCCATGATAAAACAGATTTTAAATTTTCTGGATCAACGAATAAGCCATGCTCAGAAATTTTTTTACCAAATAAATTCAAATATTTAATCTAGAATCTACATTTTTAAATCTTCTCAAACGGACAGTGACTTCTCAAAACATATAGAACCAAACTGAGGTGGTGCTCGTGATCACGATCAGATTTTGAATATACCAGAATATTATCTATGAACACTACAAAAAAAGTGTAAATATATTGATGGAAGATATGATTTATAAAATACAATAAAATAGTAGGAGAATTAGTCAGACCAAAAGGAATCACAAGATATTCATAAAGTTTATACCTTCTCTTGAAGGATGTATTTGATATATCAGACTCCCGAACTCTGAGTTAATGATAACTCGACTAAATATCAATCTTCAAGAACCACTTTTCCCCTTTTAACTAATCAAAAAAATCATCCACACAAGGAAAAGGGTATATATTATTAACTGTTACTCAGTTCAACATACAATAGTCCACAGACAACTGAAGAAAACCATTCTATTTCATGGAAAATAGAATAGGGTTTACCTAAGGAGATACACTAGGGTGAATGAAACTATTCTCTAATAGGGTGTACAACTAAATCTTGATCTATTCCATCTTTGATGGTGTCATACGGTAATAAGGCATCAATATGAGATATGTACCTAGCAATAAGTCAATCGTTAACTCTTCCTCTCTCTTTGGAGGAAGACTGGAGAAGTAATCTAGGAAAATTTATGGAATGTCTTGGACACCAACAGGAAAAACCTCAATAGAAGAAACATCAAGAGGATTAAACACAATAGCAACAAACGAATTCCAGATCTGCGAGCGGGACAGTCCTGCTTGATCTGACCTCAGGTCCCACTCTCCCTAAAACACACGAGATCTCCCATCAGTAGTAAGAAATGAAACACACTGATGATAACAATCAACCTCATCTTGATGAGATACAAGCCAATCTATACCAATTAGAATGTCAAATAGATCCAAATCAAGAATGATAAAATCCCAGACCATATTTGTGTCTCCTATTTTCAATGAACAAGAAGGACACTAAGACCCCTGCTCTTCCCTCTTTCCAAGAGGTGTCTCTAAATCCATTGTAAAGGTAATAAGTACTATTAAATGTTTAAGAATATCAGTAAAATGTGTATATATAAATGATTAGGAGGAACCAGTATCAAATAAATCAATTGCTACTAAAGCTGTAATAATGAGTGTACCTGTAACTATTATCAGACTTGCATCAACCTCCATTGGACATGAATCTACTGTGTGTAAATGCTTCACTATTGAGGCCTATGATAGGATCCTTATAGTATTTTAAATTTCTAATTTCACTGCATTAGCCTTTGGAGCTGACGAACCCTGACCATAATGTGGCATATTCATAGCCTGGTAGAAACACTACAATATACCAAAACACCTACCGCTATTCCACATATTCATAGGAATAGGATAAGAATGTCTGGTGTGTTCTATTTTGATGCACTAATAGAAAGTTAGAGGTACACTACCATCTACTATAGATGGCACAGAGAAGGATCACCACTGAGACCCAACTCTACCACTTCTGCAATGGTCCTGCCAATTTCTCTTCTCCCCATGCATGCCACTGAAGCTATCACCATATAGAATAGAAGAGGCAGAAACTCTGACCATATCAACCATGTCCAAATCTACCATCATTTCTCTATCCACATTCTCTAAAGACGTAGAAATATGCAACATGAACACCTGCAATCTAATGTTTGAGTGAAAACCCTGTAAGTACTTCTACACATTCAACAGATCATTCCTTGCCACATCTAGAGAAAAATAGACAAGATCAGAAAACTGGTTGGTGTAGGATGACAACAAACAATATCCCTACTACAATGATTGTAACACAAGAAATTTTCCAACATCAAAGACTCTGGAAAAAACTTTTATAAGAATGGGGTCTTGAAACCCTTCCAATCCAACACCACATGTCTGTCTCCATGAACAATAGAGTACAACCAGTGCATCTCAGAACCCTCAATTATGAGCATTGTGAACCTCACCCTATTATTCTTAGTTGTCGCATGGAAGTCAATGATTTTATTTATCCCGTACAGACAATCCTTTTCCTCATGAGGTTTATTCATCCTTTTAATGGACGATGGAATCTCGTGAAAGAAATCATATGATCGATATATTTCTCCTTCACCTACTGGTTGTACCTGATCCACTACGTTCTGAACTCATGGAACATCTTGATCAATAGTAGGGGCTGCTCATACAATCATCTGGATGAGATTATGATGAATAGGTGGATTCCATTATAGAGCATCAGCTGCACCTTCCTAAGGAACCTATGGAAGACGTCACAGAAGAATACTACTGCATAACAAGACATAAAAACCATTAGACATCGAACAAACATAGTTCAAACAAGAAAAACAAAAATAAAAAATAGATATTTTAAAATAAAATCTAACACCAGAGACACATATCCCAACATCCCATGGTAATTTGTGTCTCATTGCAACAAGAGTTGGCCTAACAGTTGTCGTAACATACCTCTCTAGTCCTGACAGTCCTATCTCCAGTCTAACAAAAATCTGAAGAAAAGATTCCAGAGGAAACACATCCTATAATACCAAATTTTAATGAACTGATAGGGTTTACTATGAAATCTGACACCCAACCCGATCCATCACATACCCGAATGATGTTCCCAATCCCCATGGGTCGGTGACATGCACCTGGGCACAGAATGAAAAAACTGAGGGAATGATTTCTCCCAACCTGATCAACCACACAACATATATATAGAGAAAAGAGGAAAAAATATAATACTAACAAATATATATAACATAACTGTAATGGAAAATAGCTGAAATTGGATAACTAAAATAGTAATTAAAATATTCAAAAGACATGTCTGACTGCGAAGGAATCAAAACCAAATAGCTACTCCAATGATGGTATAGAATATCTCTAACCATCTCACCACTAGCTACCCATCCTAGTTGACATGAAGCTATCCTACACAATATGACCCCTTGCCTTTCCTTGAACTAGAAAATAAACAATGGTCTATACACCGCCAAAGTAGTGCACAGGGTGTGATCTAACATGATCATTAGGATCCCACCCAGGTTTTCCATTGAAAGTCTTTATATGATAATTCATGTATCCTTATTCAAAATATTATACATGGAATGATAAGAAGTAAAGTAGTTTTATAGAAAATATGGTAAACATTTCCATTTTCAATAGTTATGAACAAAAGGCAAGTATAACAATTTCAAAGCATATTTTCCATAAAATTTTTCCACAAGCATAAAATTCAATCTCATAGATAACTTGGAAATCCAAGAAATAAAAAACATAATCACATGAATCACACAACAAGGAATATTACAGTTCTACGATGCAAACTGCTCATACCATAATAATCAAGTGCACAAAACAGATCCTAGAACAACTAGCCTAAGAAGAAGAGGAATACCACATGAGTAAACTGCCAAAGGTCAATATTGGTCCCCTATAATAATGGTCCTAGGAAATAGAGTAAATCCACAAAACAACCCTCAATAATCACAAAGCAATGGATGATGGACTTAATAAAAACCTTCCACCTATGTACCCAATGTAACCCATGTGCTGAATTTCAAAATTCAATTTCAATGCTTTGAAAACTATTGAAAATAATTTCACAATCTATTTATCAAAATAAATGGAAAAACAATTTTTCTTTCAAAACCCTTTTCCAACACACACAAACAATCACTCCCATTTCATAAATTAGTTTGTAAATATATAGAAATCAGTCTCATTGTCATAGGCCAGATACAAAACCAGGTACCTAAAATTTCGGGTCGCACATGCCCACAACGGAATACACAATAAATGAAACCTAATAATTCTTTCAAAGAAGGCCCTAGAATCAAAACTACTCCTTAAAGGATTGATTCAAAGTAGAAGACAAGGGGTTGGTGGATAGATTAAGTCCCACGTACCTCAAGAAAAAACATATGATGCACTAAAACTAGACAAATAATGGCCTTTGAGACAATATCTCACAGTGGATCTATATTAGGACAACAAGAAACATCCAACACGGATCAGAGGATCAGATAATGCAAGGAGCGGGAGATATCAGGATCAATCACAAGGAATAATCGGAGAGAACACTTACCCAGAGAGACACACTGTAGAATTAATGATGAACCAGATCCAATCAGATCAATCTTAAAGGTGAGACACCACTAAAAAATTCTTAGTAGCAGTTTAGGATTTAGATCCAAGAGATTTGAGAGGAAAAACACCGAGTGAAACAAAAAATTGCGTGACTTAAACCTGGGCGTGGGATGGGTCATGATTTTTACCCCTTGGTCATGATTTGTAGTCCATGATGGATAAATTATGCTGAAAAAACCATCACCTCAGGTTAAAAATCCTATATTTAACCCATACATGACATATACCTCAAGTACATGACATGTACCAGCTCATAGAGTAATCCCCCATTCACAACATGAATCCAACAACCAGTACATGAGATTTACCTTAATTAAATGATGTGTAACTGTTCTACATCCTCCAATAAACCCAAAAAATCACATATAATGATTTTTAAAACTAGAAGGGAACTTAGAAAAATGGAAAACATACCTGATCAATGTAACTGGATGTTACAAAAAAAATATTAAGGCTTCAAACACATGGAGTTTCAATGGTGTATATTATTCTAATAATTATTCCGATAATGAATGTCTTGGATAAAGAAACATTAGCCTATTTGAACAAGTATCTATGGTAAATCATTGTCTCATCAATAAGGTACACACTGTTGAATCCCTTATAAATTTGTGTTTAAAAGAAAATTATCTAGAAAATTATAATGATAAAAACTCTACGTTTTACGATAAATAATCATCCTAATATAATGAAGATAATACCTTATGTAGTTATAAAGAGTTTTCTTGGTTTGAAAGACTTTTAGAAGAATTTTTTTTTTAATCTTTGTAAACAAATTGTTAATTCCAAAGAAAAACCTTATAAGGAATATTCGAGGATAACTCTTTTGACCAATTAAATATCAGGTATTGATAAAAAAATTGAAAAATAAAATCTTTTTAAATAATTTGAGAAATTAATCATTCATAAAATGATATTACAAACTGATTTAGTAAAACTTAGTTGTAACGCTATTACTAATGATGACAAAAACATAGTTATAAAAATAAAATATAAAATTTCTAGTTCGAAGAAAATTATATCAACATTTTCCTCTATTAAGGAAAACTTTGATAATACGTATAGACAAATTAGATGTTGAACTAATATTTATATAATGGGTTATACAAGTTGAAACATGTTTTTTAGTGAAAATTATTTTTCTCCAAAAAGTGAATCATTTTTTTACTAATTGTTGGACAATGGAAAATGATAATTTTCTTTAAAAAAGATCAATGTTTAGGTTTTCAAAAGGATTATTTTTCTAAGGAATATATATTTTCTCAAAAAATTAAAGTTGAAAAAATGTGGTTACAAAAAATACTATTCTCTAATTATATGGGTCCCAAGAAGGTTTGGGTTCCAAAAAACTAATTCTTTTGGTTTTAGGAAAATAAATATGGTACCAACAACATCAACATTTGGTACATTTATAGTGGTTTCTCTAGACACATAACTGGGAACAAAGATTTCTTTAATATGATTATCAATATTAAAGTTGAAAAAGTAACTTTATGAGATAATGATCAATGAGAAGTCATTGGTATAGGTAACATTTTACTTCTTGGTAAATTTTTAGTTTAAAATGTTTTATTTTTTGTAGGACTTAATCACAACCATATAATCGTAATTCAATTATGTCATGATAGTTATCTTATTAAATTTATGAATGGTAAATGTATTGTATATAGTTACACAACTGAATTTATTCTTTCTTCCAATATACATGAGAATGTATACAAACTAAACATATAAAACCATAGAATCCAATAATTACCTTTCCTTAGTGCAATTAAATACTGATATTGGTTATGGAATAGAATATTAGGACATTGTAACCTTAGAAACGTAGCTAAGTTGACTAATAAAGGACTTGTTAAGGAATTATTAGAATGTAGATTTTCTACTTAAAAAGTTTTTTATCCTTATAAATATAGTAATCAAGATAGGTCAAATTTTAAATCTATTAGTTAAGTCTCAACTTCTGATTTTTTATAATTAGTTCACATGGAATTATTTGGTCCTACACAAAATGGTTGTTTTAGTGGAAAATACTATGTATATATCTTAGTTTATGGTTACACTAAATAAAAATGGGTTTATTTTCTAACAAGAAAATCTAAAGCATTTAGTTATTTTTAAACTTTTATAGACAGAGTTAAAGATGATGAAAAATATCCCTGGTAACACTTCCTAATGATCATGGTGTATAATTTAAATATTCTAATTTTAAAAGTTGTTGAAGCAATAAATGTATTGAATATAATTTTTTAGTGCTAATAAATACCCAGAAAAATGGTGTAGTAGAAAGAAGGAATAGAGTTATTTAGATGATTACTAGAATCATCCTGAGTGAATACATTGTTGATAAACAATTCTGGGCCAAAGTGGTTAGTAATTATTTCTATAAAATAAATTTATTTTTAATTATATGTTTTATTAATAAAACTATTTATGAGTTGGGGAGTGGAAGAAAAATAAATGTTTCTTACTTCAATGTATTTGGTTGAAAAGTATTAATTATGAATACTAGGGATAATTTACATAGGTTTGAACCCAAATATGAAATAATAATATTTTTAGGTTACTCCACATCTTCTAAGGAATATAAATATTTTTTTAAAAAAAATTATTGTTTGGGAAAAAGTGCATGTTATGTTTTATTAAACTTCTCCATTTGTTTTCAATAAACATCAACCTACATCCACAAATGTTTTATCTAAAAATAATTTTCAATATATAGTTGAAAATGCTTATCAAAAAAATTAACTAAATAATTTTTTTAAAGGTTTTTTCCTTTGGATTATTTTCTACCTATTGTTGAAAAACAGACTCTTAAAAACCAATGAAGTTGGTTGTTTCTTAAAAATATTCTTAGTGAAAGGAAAATTGGTAACATAGATAAAAAATTTAGGAATAGAAGTACATTGGTAAATGAAATTAAACATTTAAAATTTTTATCCCATTTTGAATATAATAATATTGATGACGCATTAGGTAATGATGATTGGATAAAATTAATGCAAGATGAAATCAATGAGTTTGAAAGGAACAAAATTTGGACTTTTGTTTAATTACATAAAGAAACTTCTATAATTTGATTAAAATTTATTTTCTATCATAAATGTGATGAAAATAGAATAATTGTTATAAATAAAGATACTTTTTATCTATGGTTTATAAAATAAAAGAGGTAATATAGTATGAAAAAACTGATTTTGTGGTATAAATACTTGAATCTATTCGAATACTTCTAGATTTTGCAACATTATTTAATTACAAACAATTTCAAATGGATTTGGGGTGTGATTTTCTTAGAGAAAATGATTAAGAGGAATTTTATTTAGAACAACTTCCTTTTAAAAAAAATAAAAAAAAACATCTATAGAATGTTTTTAAACATACCAAGGAACTTTATTGACTTTTAAATACCCTAGAGCATGGTATGATAGTTTAACAAGATTGTTGTTACAAAAACAATTAAGGGAGATGTGGATAAAACTTTTTTATAAAATGAGTAAATAAAAACATTATTATTGTAAAAATGTATGTTGATGAATTTTTATTGGTTCCAACTCAAAAATAAATAACAAATTCATTTGAAGAAATCATGAATTCTGGGATTGAAATGAGTACGATTGATGAGTTAACCTGTTTTCTATGTTTTCAAATTTTATAAAAACATAGAGAACTTTTATATATCAATATAAGTATATAAAATATATTCTTAATATATTTGGATAAAAAAATATTAAAGTTATAAGTAATCTCGTCAGTGCCTCCAATACTTTAGATCTTGATGAGGCTGGGAAACCAGTTCATGATAAAACTTTTAGAGGTATGATTAGTAACCTACTTTATATAGTTTTTAGTATTCTAGATTTAATTTCTTCAGTATACTTATGTTCTTGATATCATGACAATAAATAATAATCCCATCATAAATCCATAAAATTATTCATTCATTTTCTTAAGGAAACTATAGATTTTGGCTTATTCTATTCTTTTGAAAAACAAATATGAACTAAAAAGTTATTCAGATGCTGGCTTTGGTTGATGTCTAATGTATAGAAAAATTACCTTCGGGACATGTCCTTTCTTTGTAGAATCTATATTTTTTTTGTCTTATATGAAAAAACACTCATTATAACTTTCCACTGGTAAAACTAAATATGTAACAGTTGGAAGTTTTTGTGCTCAAGTATTGTGGATTCTACACAAACTCACTAACTATGGCATGAGTTTTAAAAAACTCAAATATATTGTGACAAAAACAATACCATTTTATTATATAAAAACCTATAAAATCATTATCATGTTAAGAACATAAATATAAGAAATATATTACTTTGGTATTAGACACTTAGAGGAGATATAATTGTACAATTCTTCGGAACATAAGAAAAAAATACAGATATTTTTACTAAACCCCTTGTTTTCAAAAGATTAGAATATATTAAACAAAAGATGTGAATGGTCATTATTAACTATTTAATCATATATAATTATAATTCATAAATATACATAGATTAATATACTTTTTTTCAAATTATTATTACATATGTTTATGTTTTTTAAAAAAATATAAAACTTTTAGATTTCCTAAAAAAAAATTATCGTAATGACTTTTTTGGACTCAAAAACTTTTATGAAATTTTTTTGAATGAAAATTTGTTATAAAAATTATAGACTTGAATATTTATTATTTGGAAATATCTTTTATATTAATAAAATTTCTTTATAAAAATATCATAATGAATTTTCTTTATTAAAGTATTATAATGCATTTTTGTTTTAAAAGTATCAGAATGAGTTTTTTTAAAAAAAGTTTTACAATTTATTTTCAACATCAATTTTTGTTTTATTATATATCATAATAAGGCTTTGTTAAAAACCAAGAAAATAATGTTAGTAGTACAGATGGAACTTTCTACTATGAAAGGTAATCTTCTATTATTTTATTTTTTTATACTAATTCATTACAGTAGTTTATAATGTTTTCAAATAATTATTCTTTTTATTTTATTACTTTTATTTTTTTTATTAGAATGATTCTCACCTTGGTAAAAAGATTTAAAAAAATTGAGAGTTCAAATTAACATTCAAAACATTCTTCAATTAAATATTTCCCATCATATCAGTTAGGATTTAATCTCAACCATTAAAATTTTTCTAGAATTCAAACCAATGCCTCTCAAGATTATATAATGGTGGGATATTCCTTATTAAACATTGGTTTTCAAAAGTTTTACTCTTGATCTCCTTCCCTCCTCAGAGTTGATAGTATGGTTGTTTATCTCTTTATCTGATCTCTGGTTTGAGTCTCAATATGATGGATAAAATTAAAGATTATTCAAAAATGTTGTTTTTAGAGCATGGCTAGTTGGAATAAAGTGGTTTGAAAAGTATAATTAAATTGTTTAAAGAATTATTTGATATATGTCTTGGGTGGATGTATTTATAGAAAACATGAAAAAGAATACAATTTAAAATATGATGATATAGATAGATAATTTTTCACTTCTGTTTAGTTTCTAAAAGAAGGTGATAATGAATTAGTTTCTTTTACCTTATTCATAATGAAATTCGGGATCTCTAATAAAAAATTTGTAGATCAAGTTATCATTCCTACTAGATGTGAGCCATATCTACCCTCACATAAGTTTTCTGATAAACATGGTTCTATTGAGAAAAATAGGGAACGAGAATATTTATTTCCTTATTATGAGAAAGTAAGGAAAGTTTCACATCAATCACTGGACATCAAGGTTATAGATTTAGAGATTCAGGAATATTTAATCCCATGGGAAGCTGATAGGGATACGTTGAAAGTTATTTTGACTGGAAATTTTTACATATTAATTTTCTATTCCTTTTATTTTAAAATCACAAACACTTCCTAATTAAATGATTTATAACTTTTCATGTCCAAAGTGTTTTAGAATTTATTTTAGAAAACATAAACTTTTACAATACTTGGAATTAGTTCTAAAAATATTCATGAATATGAACTGACATACTTCATTATGATTATCATACAGAGTATAAATCTGATAAAAATCATATTTATCTTTATCAGTTCAAAAGTAAGACTTTTTGTCTTGTCTTTCATACTGACTAAGTCTTAATAATCATACTAATACTTGAACTAATAGACATTGGATTCAAACTCATAAATGTTATCATAATGAAAATTGTAAGTAATTTTATTAGACTAACTAAGTTTAAATTATGAATACAAAAAATGGATTTCTAATGTTAGGAAAACTTCTTACACTATATTTTTTTAATTTATACAATTTTGAACATTCAGTTGTGTTAGAGAGGCACGTGCTATTGAGTGACACATGTCCATTTCATTGAAAAAAACATGGAGAAATATGACCATTAGGAAAGAAATATAATCATTGGATTATTTTCTATAAATACTTGGTCATTCGAAGAGTTTCGGTCTGATCAATTTCATTTTTAAATTTCTCATTATGGGAGAGATCTGGAGATTACACAACATGAATGTCTTGTTCTTAGTCTTTGTAATTGTCTTAGAGTATTTTAGTTCTAAGGAAACCTTGTCAAGGTTGTGTCCTTGTAAACTTTTTCTTTGTAATCATGTGTATGATTATTGTGATCACAATCATGGGATTATAGGGATAGGTGGATAGAACAAATCTTGTCCATTGAATCATGGGATAATAATGATAGGTATACATAAGAAATACAATATTTGTATTGAGGTATATCCTTTATACGAAAATACATACTTTCTTGTAAGTATAAAACAAGAGATACCTTTAGAAATGGTTTTTCGATAACTTATTATTAAGGATAAAATATCTATTTTCATTTTTAAATACTTGTAATTATTTTATTAATTGTTACTTTTGTATTAATTATTTCTTAAAAGTTCTATATACCACTTTGATTGTTTGTATTAGTTTTTATCATAAAAATTCTAAATATGATAAACATAGTCTGAACTATTAATCAAATCTAATGTGAATATTAAACTCTCTAATATAATAAAATATATTCTGATTATGACCAGTTTACTTTGTTTTAATGGAAACATAGGTGATTACAATTATTTTAATTTGGTATAAAACAATAAAACCAAATTCAAATAATTTAGTAACCAGACTTAGGTAAATGTATGAATTTGATCATTTTACTTAAAGTAATTTTTGAATTCGTTTAGTTTAATTCATTTAAATTAATGTTTTAAAACTACAATTCACCCCCCTCTGTAATTGATCAATAAAGAACATATTCGTTCAATTCAAATAAGAATACTTATGATATACTAATCAAAAAATAGGTTTCATAAGAGGTTTCCACTTCTCAAATACTTGCTAAGTTTTTACTGGTTCTACTATTTCAACTTTTTTATGTACTGTTAAAAAATTTATGTTTATAAAACTATTATTACACTAACATGTTTTTTTTGAAAAGGATATATCTTTTGTTTTAATAAAAATGGAATGAATTAACCTTGAATCCGTAGATAATATTAATTCCAAAAAACCAAATTTTAATGGTGCTAACAATGAATACTAGAGGGATAGAATTAATACTTTTGTTATCAACACAGGTATTGGAAATTTCATTACGTTGACTGCGAACTATAAAATTATTTATAAGGAAGTTACTGACTTTAAAAATATTGAAAAACAAGAATATTATTTGAACTATAGAGTAAGGAAAACTTTTTTATAATCCATGATAAGAATAATTTATAGTCGAAATTTATCTTGTGAAGATGCTAAGTGTATTTGGATGAAGTTATAGGTTACTCATTTTGGATCATCAAAGGTTTTAAAAACCAGAAGAGCTATCTTAAGAGCTGTATCATGCATTTTATTTTCTACCTGGATAATCTGTTTCAAAGTTGCATCAAAGATTTATGGTGATTTTTAATAGCTTAGAAGTTATTGGTGAGAAATTTTTAGATGATGAAATCCTTGTGGGTAAGATAATAAATATCATTCCAAATTATTGGGAGTCTAAGATAACTATTATATATGAAACTAAAAAGTTATGAAATCTTACTTTTGATGATAATATTTGAACCCTTATACAATATGATGGAATATTAAAAGGAGATATTGAGAAATATAAACAATGAATTGTGGTGTTTTCTTTTACTACTACATCAATCTTACCAACTAATGTTCAATCAGTATATAATGTTGTTAAGTCTTTAAGAAAGAAGAAATTTATTATTCAATCAGATTTGAGTACTCATGAAATTTTTTAAAATAACAATGTTATTATTTATAATAGAATGAATAAGATAGTTTGAAAGAATTATTTCTGATAATTACACAAAGAGGTTCAAAAGTATAGAAGTGACAATAAGGATTTAGTCACTTGTTATGAATGCAAGGAAACTGGACACATTAGACCAGATTTTCCAAGGAAAAGAAGAACAAAAGGAAAGATAATAATTATGAAAGGAATGCTAAATTTTTTTACAAATCCTAAAAAATGTATTAAATTTTCCTCACACTTGGAGTTCTAGTTGTGGTGATTTATTAGATAATTATCATAAGAATAAAAGTTCTAGACATAGGAACTTAAGACTTTTTTCCAATATACCTATTGAAAATCATTTTTTCATGGACATGGTATGAACTATTGAAAACCTAACTAATATGTATTTAAGTTCCAATTACCCCAAAGATTAAAATTCTACATCCTCAGAAGAATAATCTTCCTTAGTACACTACTGGAAATTTGACTTTTCCCGACGCTTCTATACCAACGGTGTGTAAAAACTGTTGGTATAGGTCGTTTTTTCCAACGGTTTGGCCAAACCATTGGTAAATCCCACTTTGTGGACACCTTTCCCAATAGTTTTGGAAAACCATTCGGAAAGGGTATGGCTTTCCCAACGGTTTGGCCAAACCATTGGGAAAATTCCACTTTGTGGCCACCTTTGCCAACGGTTTGGCCAAATAGTTGGGAAAAGTCCACTTTGTGGACAACTTTCCCAATGGTATGTCCAAACTATTGGGAAAGGGTATACCTATCCCAATGGTTTGCCAAAACTGTTGGGAAAGGTCCCCTAGAAATAAACCTTCAACCCAGAATAAATTTCAGAATCAAGAACTATACCAACGGTTTTGACAACCGTTAGTATAGGTCCTGAGAATTTTTATCATATCTTCTTACCGAGAACATTATATAAATCAAAATTTAAAATAATTATGACAATACATATATATATTTATGTAATTATGTTCACAAAAGTCATGTTAGGTTAGTGGTTAAGTCGTTCAATGATAAACTAGGGGTCTTGGGATCAAATCCCAGCGAATGTGTGTTTTTTTGAAATACATATACCAACGGTTCCATAACCGTTGGTATAGATTTTCATATTACTTATACCAACGGTTTCGAAAACCGTTGGTATAGGTCTATACCATCGGTTTTCGCAAAAATTTTGGTATAGACCTATCCCAACGGCTTACTTGGCAACGGTTCTCCAAACTGTTGGTATAAGATACACCAACGGTTTGCAGGCCTATACCAACGGTTCTAAACTGTTGGTATATGTTAGTTTTCTAGTAGTGGTAGAGGATAATACTCTTCCTTCTTATAACTACGTTTTATATTTTTCAAATATTTTTAAAAATGAAAATTGTAGTGTTTGTAAGAAACCTGAAAAGGCCAATTCAATAATCAATGTTTTAAAAAATGAAGTATCATATATTTTTAAAGAACTTGATAAAGATAATTTTGAAAATGGTACAATCTCTAAAGATTTAGAAAAAGGTAATTTATGAAAAAGATGGTTTACAAACTTGTTTTGAGAAACTCAATTCCCAAACAATTAATAAATAGGATAAGAATTTAGTTGTAAAATTAAAGTAAAAAATTTCTTATTTGAATAAACTTTTTTCTAACTTTAGTACTATTTAATAAAAATTTATAATAATTTAAAAAAATATGTCCTTGTTATTTTGGTTCAGGTATGGGTTATACCTATAAAAATGACTTTTTCGTAACAATTTCATTATTCCAAAAAATGCCCCCTTTTGTAAAAAATATAAACGTGTAGGTCAATAAAAAAATGAATTATTCTTTTAATAAATTAAAATTACTAGGTTTCTACAAAGGCTATTTTTCTAAAAAAAACTTTATTTGAAATATTTTGTTTTCTAACACTACCAGACCCAAGAAGGTTTGGGTGACAAAAGCCTAATGTTTTTTAGGGAAAAAAGAATGTACCAATAATAGGAATACATGGTACATGGATAGTGGTTTTTCTAAGAATATGACTGGTAATAAATACATTTTTAATAAGTATTTCAGGATGAAATGTGGAAAAGTTACTTTTGGATATAATGATAAAGGTGAGATTATCGGTATATGTAATATTGTTCTTCTTGGTAAATATATCATTTAAAATGTTTTGTTTGTAAAAGGTATTAAGAATAACTTTATAAGAATAATCAGTTATGTGATAAAAGCTATATTATGAATTTTATGAATGATAAATGTTTTTTAGACAATTTCAAGGATGAATTTATTCTTTTTTCCAATCAAAATAATACTGTATATACACTAAACATAAAAGACCTTAGGATATAAGACTTATCTTTCCTCCCTACAATATAAGTTAATTATTTTTTATGGAATATAAGGTTAGATCACTATAAACTTGTTAAATTATCTAAATTTACTAATAAAATAATTTTTAGGGATCTACGAGAGTTTGTCTTTTACTCTTGAAAAGTCTATGACCCTTTTCAATATGGTAAGAAACATATGTCAAGTTTTAAATCTATCAGTGAAGTCTCAACTATTGATTATTTACTATTAGTGGACGCGAACATATTTGTCCCCACAAAATAATATAGTTATTGGGGGGAAATACTATGAATATGTCTTATTTGATAATTACACTAGATACATAGGTTTATTTTCTCACAAATAAATATGAATCTTTTTTTATTTCAAAAAAAATAACCAAAAGTCAAAAATGATTAAAACCATTTAAACGATAACTCCTTGTAGTGATCACGAAGGAGAATATATAAATACTAATTTTGAAACTTTTTTTAGTAAGAAAGATATTGAAAATAAGCTTTCAACACTTAGATCCCCTCATCAAAATGATGTTGTTGAAAGAGGAAATCATATTATTCAAGAAATAACAATAACCATATTGAGTGAATACTAAATTTATAAAAAAAATTGGTATGAAGAAGTTAGTAATACCTAATATACTATAAATTATGTTTTCATTGTACATTTACATAATAAAACTATTTATGAGTTGTATAATAATCAAAAAATAAAAGATTCTTATTTAATATTTGTAGGATTTAAAGTATTCATCTTGAATAAAAAATATAACTTTCACAAACATTCACCCAGATCCAATGAAGGAATATTTTTAGGTTATTCTTATAATTATAAATAATATTGTCTTCAATTAAAATAATTGTAATGTTGAAGAAAAATTACATGTTAAATTTGATGGAATATACCCTTTTGTTTTTAAAAAAATCTAAACAATATCCTCCTCATACGTGTTTTCAAAAACATCTTTTCAACCATTGTTAAAAAATTATTCTTATAATGAAAGTACAAAAGAAATTTTTTCTGAGGTATTTAATCAATAATATTTTCTACCTTATTTTAATGAATAGAGTTTACAATCCCCAAGAATTCAATTGTTTCCTAAGAATCATCCTTGTGATATTATCATTGGAGATACTGATGAAGCAATTTGGGTAATAAGTTCCCTAAGAAATGATGTTGAACATATATATTTCCTTTCAAAATTTGAACCTACAAATCTTAATGATCCTTTACGTGATAAGGATTGGATTAGGGTTATGAAAAACGATCTAAATGAATTTTAGAGGAGAAAATTTTGGACCCTAGTTGAATGGCCTAAAAAACATCTTAAATTGGAGTAAAATGGATTTTTAGGAACAATTTTGATGAAAATGGAATTACTATTCGAAATAAATAAAGTCTTGTTTCTATGGTTTATAACCAACAAAAAAGGAATAGAATATAAAGAAACCTATGCACATGTAGATATACTAGAAGTTATTTATATTCAATAAGACTTTACATCATTATTTAATTTCAAAATTTTTCAAATGTATGTGAAGTGTAAATTTCTTAATGGAATTGTTCTGGATGAAATTTATACTGAAAAAACCCATGGTTTTGAAAATAAAAAACATCTGTAATATTTTTATAAACATATCAAATAATCATAAGTACTTAAACAATCCCCTAGATCTTGGTATGATAGTTTAACAGGATTGTTTTGAGAAAAAAAACATAGTTAGTGGAGTAGTGGATCCAATAAATTTTATAAAATTAGTTTTGAAAAATATTATGAGTGTTTAAAATTATGTTCAACACATAATTTTCAGATTAACTCAAAAATTATGAATATATTCATTTTTGGAAATTATAAAATTTTAGTTTGAGATTAGTAAGAAGGGGGAGTTAACATATTTTCTAGGTTTTCAAATATCAAAAAAACCCAAAGAAACATATATATATCTCAACGTAAGTATATTTAATATCATCTTAAAAATTTTGGATACACCAATACTAAAATTATCAGTACTCCTACATGTACCTAAAATACTTTATATCTTAATGAGGTTGGGAAATTAGTTGATCAATAAACTATTAGTGGTATAATATGAATTTTAATATACTAAATTTATAGTTGATCATAATTAATGTTATATTTATATTTATGTGAAATATATCATGATAATACAAAGTAATTAAATTTAAAAACTATAAAACAAAATTTTATTTATCTAAATGGAACTATTGATTTATGAATTTTTTATTCTTTTTGAATTTTTTTTGAGTTATGATGTTTTTCGGATGCTGAATTTTGTGGTTATAAAATGGATAGGAAAAGAACATATGGGTAACTTTTATTCTTATTAGATTTATTAGATTATTTTCCATATAAGAAACAAATATTGGTACCAATTTTTATTACTGAATCCGAATATGTAGCAGTTGTATGTTATTATGCTCAAGTTTTGTGGATGAAACACACACTTACTAAATATGGCATGAGTTTTACAAAAAACTCAAATACTATGTGATAATACTACTAACATTAATTTAAGTGAGAACCCTTCACATCAATATTATGAAAAAAACATAGATATTCAGGATTGAATTATTAGGGGAACTCAACTAAGGGATGTTTTATTTTACAATTCCTTGGAACACAAGAAAAACATTCTGATATTTTTACAAAACCAATAATTTTAGATAGATTCTAATACACTAAATAGAATCTAGTAATGATAAAATTAATGTAATCCTTAATATATACTTCTTTTTTACCCATCCCCTTACATTAAAATACTCCACTTCATAGAGGGGAGTAGATATGTTTTTATATATTTCAAAAAAATTATTTATCTAAAATTAATAGTTTAATAAAAACTTTTTTGTATACATATTTTCTAAAATCAGTACCTCCATACAATATTTTGATGTTAGCTTTCTTAAACTATTTTTCAGTCTCTGAAATAGTAATAAGAAATTTCTTGTATTCATTTTTATAACATATTTTATCATAATGAAATTATGTTTTAAAAATTATCATACTCTATTAGTTTTTCCAAAATCAAGAATAAAATTGTTATCATACTGATAAATTCTTCCAACTCAAAAATGTTTTATTCTTTTCATTTAAAAAATTTCACTATCTTATAATGATTTTTCATCTATATTGTTGTTATTATTCTCTTATTTTTTTATAAAAAATCCTCTTTGATTCATTTTTAATAATTTTTTCTTAAAAGATTTTTCAAAATCATATTCATTATTGATATTATTATTTATTAAAAAAACATTGAGTGTCTAAAATTATTTAAATCATTATTTGGATATTTAAAATCATCTTATCGGATTATGGTGAATCTCACCCATTGGAATTATTTTAGAAGATTAATTGTCTCTCTCTTCTCCTATATAAAAGTAGACCCCCCACCAAATATCCCACATCCTTTATTTTAATGATTCTATGCTGATTTAAAACTTCCTTCTAAATTTCCTAGTTTTAAATATTTCATTATGTAAGAATCTCTATTTTCTTCTCAAAATAAGATTTAATTTGATAAATATTTCAAATTTTGGTTCTTATTCAGAGAAAGGTTAGTCAAAAAAATATTTTTTTCAAAAAATATAATTCCATCCTAAAAAAGTTATAAAATTATATGGTTTGGAATATTTCATGTAGGAAATTCTAATGAGGATTATGATTTGTGTTATTTTTATATTATTTTAGAATTTTATAGTTCTATAAAGTTTTTCAAATAGAATGGAAAATAAAAAATTTCTTTCAGGATATAAGGAAAATGGTATCAAATGTCAAATATGACAGTCAAAAATGTTGTCGGTATACTATAGGAAAGAGAATCTTTTTCCCTTCTCACAAATTACCAGATGTTCTTGGTTATTTTTATAAGAATAACAAAGATAATTCCTTATTCGATCACTAGAAAATAGTTATGAAAATTATATCATCTAACCCTAGATAATAGAGGTCTTTCATTATGTATACAAGGTTTTTTAATTCTATGGAAAGGGGATCATAATACATTAAAGGTTATTAATGTTTTCATTTTGGTTTTTCCAGTGAATATGAGAAAAATAAATCATATAAAATTCATTTTTATTACCATCAATAATACCAAGAATATATTTATTAACTCTAAAATCATTATATTCCAACCTTTGATAACTAATCTAATGTTTGAATTCATAATTGTTTTCAACATTTCAAAAAAATCAAAGATAAAGAAGATAATGATTATTTTCATTGGTGATGATGCAATGAAAATGATGAGTCTGGGTTTTGATAATGAATAAAATTTATTTGTTTTAGAAGTAAACCCTCAATGAATCTTGATCAGTGTGATCATAAGAATAAAAATAAAGCTAAACAGGATGATTTGGAAAATAAATAGAAAGAATAGACATCCGCACCTAAGAAAGTAAAGAAATAAATGAAATTACTTTATGATTTTTATTAGGATTAGTTATGGAAGAAGTCAGAAAGGAAGCAAGGGGATCCATGTTTTTATATTGACCCTCCAGAGGCCTTGGAATTAAAGATTTAAACTTTTAATAATATGTAAAAAGAATCAAAGTATATGTAGAAAAAAACTACAAGATTCAATATTTGTAGAATCATTGATGAAAAAGTGTTGAGGTAGCCTCCAGAAATGTTGTTTTACGACCATATCAGCCCAATAATGTGAATCCAGATGCTGGTTTCATTTTCCAAGAAACCAAAGTAGATAATGATAATTTTCCCTCTATCATAGATAAGTGGAAATATAAACTTGTTATTTTTTAATAAACACCAATAAAACGAAAAAATCAGAATCCTAACCAACTAGTAAAAGTAAGTTCAGAATAGAAAGAAAACTCCCTATGGATTTTGTAAAATAAATGGATTAAATTAATATAGGGATTGATAATTCATCCAAATTTGAATAATTAATTGAATAATAAAGTCAATATGATGAAGATTTAGTTGAATAAGAAGTGAATGATGATGAAAATAAGGAAAATAGTGAATATTATAAAGAAGAAGAAGAAAGAAATAATAAAAATTAAAGAATCCGATGTAGATGAAAAGAATGAAAATGATTAAGATGAAAATGAAGAAGTAAATTTGAATACAGATAAGAAAAATGGTCAATCCAATAATAATTTATCAACATAGTAATACTCATCATCATTACCCACTAAGACTGATAAGGGTAGTGAATCTAAATGTTCTAAATAAGTATAATAATTGTCTACAAAGAAGTTCAAGTCCTCATCAGAATATAATGTGGATCAAACCTCAAAGATAGAGGGTAATAAATCTAACAATGATGATTATTGGATTACAGAATTTTTTTTATGATAAGGAAGCATGTGATAATGATTCAAAGCAGGTTGAGAGATCTCTCTCGAATAAAGAAGACAAGTTGAAAGGAAAGGTAACTAATGTCAGAATAAGTCATGCCCAACTTCTTGAAATAGAAAAAGAATCAGATTTAGTGAACATGATAATCATATAGGGATTTGGTTATCACATACAGTATTGAAAAAGGCTCGAAGGGATAATTTCATACTTTCTATGACATGAAGTCCGGGTGGAATTTATTTATGAAAATAAAATTGAAGAATAAAAATCAATCAAATTTCTAATAGACAGGGTAATTCAGTTAGAGGTTGATTTAAAAAAAATTTAAGAAAGTTATATATCTCATAAAAATCCATAAAATAAGGTTGGAAAATTCTCTCATGATATTGATGATATTGTCAATATACATGATAAGAGATTTAAATAAATGAATAATATTATGACGGAATCTGCAGAATCTTTCCCTCAGTTACCTAAGGATATGGTAGATTGGGAGAAATTCCTATAAAAGTTCTGAGATACAATATAACATTTAATTATGGAAGTGAAATATTTAATAGGAATGATGAAATATTTTCATTTTGAGTTTTCAAGAATGAAATATAATTAATATTATATCATTCGTTTGAAAAATTAGAATAAATAATTATCTAAAAAGATTTGGATTCAAGAATAGATGTCTCAGATTTAATAAGAGAAGTCTTGGATTCAAGAATAGAATATTTGGATTTCGGAAGAAAGGAATGTGAATCTAGATTAGGATATACATGAGTTTAAGAGAATAAAATCATTTTTCAAACCCCTCATAAATAAAGACTTGTTTTTTATGTACTCTTTTTGTAATAATTTTTTATTTTTTTTTCTATGACTAATGAATGAATTACTCTATTCATCCAAATATGATTGTTTTATTTTTTTCCCAATTTCATATTGTTTTAATATTTTTACAAAAACAAAGGATGATTATTTAGTTCATTGTGTAATTTCTTTTCTAACCCTTTTCAGGATATGAAGTATTTTAACCATTCCTTTTTCAAGAACACAAAAAAGGATATTTTTATATAAAGGGTGAGAATTTTTATTTATTGGTGAGAAGTTTTTCTATTTGGGGGATAATACGATGCTTTTGGAGAGTTTTTATCCTAAATGAAATTTAATAATATTCATCATTTTATTTATATTAGTCTTAAACTCATGGAGGTAACGATTAATTTTTAATTCAAATACAATAAACCTAAATGTAAATGGACTGTAATTTTTTTAAATTTTTATTTTCATTTCTTTTTTCGGTTTGTGATTTCAAAAAATCGGGAGACTATTGAGTCAAAATTTTTAATTATGACTTTTCCATTCCCTTTGTTTTGGAAATCACGAAAACATTCCTAATTACATTATTACTAACTTTTTATGTCAAATTTGTTTTAGAATTTTTTGTAGAAAGAATAATCTTTTACCATACTTGGAATTGGTTATAAAATTATTCCTGAATATAAACTATGATCATTCATTATGATTATAGTAATGAGTATGGATCTGATAAAAAATAAATTCACATTTTTTAGTTTATATGTAACACCTTATGTCTTGTCTTTTGTTATGATAAATTCTTAATAATTCGAATGATACCAAAACTGATAAACATTGTATTAACACTCATTATTATTATAATAATGAAATTTTTAAATAAGTCCATCGTAAATAATAAGTTTAAATTATGAATATGTAAAAAATATTTCTATAGTAAGGATGGAATTTCACACTATAATGGTGTAAATCAATGTGATTTCAAACATTCAGTCATTCTAGAGAGACATGAGATGTCAAGTCTCAGGTGTCTAAGTAATTACAAAAAACTCAAGGAAATATGACTGTTGGGAAATAAATAAGACTATTGGAGGATTTTAAATAAATACCTGATCGTTCAAAGAGTTTGAGGATGATCGATTTCATTTTCCAATTTCTCATTGTGCGAAATATTTAGAGATTACATAGTGTGAATATATTGTTCTTATTCTTTGTAATTATCTTAATGTTTTTTAGTTACAATGAATCTCAATTAGGGTTGCCTCCTTACAAAATTTTTCTTTGTAATCATGCATCTGATTATTATGATTAGGATTGAGGATTTTTAGTGATAGAAAGATATAACAGAGATGATCCTTCGGATTGAGGGCTATTGGGTATAGTCAAAAATAACAAAGTAGATTTTCATATTGAGGTCTTTCATTTTTTAGGAATGATAGACTATCTTATAAGTATAAAATAAGGGATAATTTTTTCCAAGGTTTATGGATATCATATTCTTAAGGTTAAAATATATATTTTAATTTTTAAATAGTTGTAAGTCATTCTTATATTATTTATATTATATTACTTGTTTCTTATATGTTCTATATTCCGTTGTGCTTGTTTATATTAATTTTAATAAAAATGATTCTAAATATGATAAACACAATCTAAACTAATAATTAAATTTACTGGGATTCTGAAACACTCTGATATAATTTTATTTAATCTTATTATGATATGTTTACAATGTTTTAATCAAATATTATGTTATTAAAATTCTTTTACTCTTGTATATCAAAATCAATCCTAATTATGATACTTCAGTAATCCAAAAAAAGGGAAATTGGTTGAAATTGGATTGGGCATACTAAAAACTGCTCAGGTTGATCCCAATAAATCAGTCACAGTATCTATGGCTGCTCAAAATGGATTTGATTAAATTTTTCGTACCTTGAAAAGTTTGAGTGATCAGATTCCTTATCTACCTATCATAGAGGCAAGATGTAATTTGATTCCAGAATCATTGAATGAGATATAAGAATAACTAAATGTTTTGATTGAATCAGTGATCGAGATCGAGGTGAATTTAAAAGTATATCAAAAAACGTTTTAAACACAAAAGACTTAATGTAGTCAATTGGTTAAGTGGTCGAATCATGTCGACAGTAAATTAAGAGATAATGATGACAAGTTTATGGAAACAAAACCCCTTACTCTGGAAATGGAATAATAATTCAAGAATTAATCCCTATATTTTTTATCAATTTAAAGTTAATAGAAGAGTTTAAATATGCAACTGATGATCAGACCGAGGAAGTAAGTGTTTGTAAAGGAAAGGTTTGAGATATAGAGTTGGAGAATGGTTGGATGATGTCATGTGAGAATAAATTGATCATTACGAGGGATGAAAATAACTATTTTTGAGGAGTTTAAAAGATTGATGGCTCGGTTTATAATGGACCTAGAATTTTACACATACTTTTACATTACATTAATCATAAATTTACTTCATATAAAAAATAAGGATTGTAAATTCTAGTGTCTTTGGAAGATCTGGTATATAATTAGAAATCATAAAATCAAGATAAAAACATTTTTATTTATTATCTATAATGATATCCTAACATCAATTGAGATCTTATATCTACACAGGATAACCTAGGAAATACTTGAAAAAAAGGGATGAGCTAAAAACCCCAGTAAGGAAATAAATAGAGGAATAAAGAATAGTACATGGGTTTGAAGGCATAAAATGATGACATAAAAAAGTCATGAATAAACATAAAAAAGCATAACATGTTGTTTCAAATTGGTTCGAAATGCCCAACGGTTCCATATCCGATGATACATGGATCTGCTTTCCAAAGGCAGGCGTTCGCTGGGTAATTTGGCCATTGATGCTTAAAAACTCACATTGGTTGAGAGGATGGGAAGTTGGGCTCATCCCACCCTTTTGAGGGGGATTATTTCCTGTTCCGGGACTCTCTTATAGATTTAAGATGTATTCATATGTTCGCGAATATTTGTTTTATACCCAAGCATAGTATCCACAGATTACTCCTTTTTGGAAATGGTCAACTAAATGCAGGGATTCAGAATCATTTAGGCCCGAGGTTTACAATCCATCATTGGATTAATGTATTCGTGGAGTTTGGACTCATTAGGACGACTCTGGTTTAAATCCTCATAACTGGGCACTCTGGAGTTTATTTTCATCCAGGGGGGAAACATAACGACTTGAGCATTTGGATTGAACCTGTGATACGGTCTTCCTATATATCCTTGTGAGAGTAATCAGAATCCACGTAGTTTGATTTGGTTTGGGGCTTACACCCTAAACCAGCCCAAGGTGGTATGGGGCTTACACTCAGAGGCGGACCAAGGTGTTGGTGAACCGACATGAAGGAGGTCGGAATGACAAGTTGTTGGGCCTGAACCTCGGCGAGGCTTCCAACATTCCCCGCCTAGGAGACAGGGATCAAATTCCACGTACTTCGGAAGATTTTCGGAGAACCGACGTGAATGTGGACTCGGGGGGTCTGATGGTAAGTGGGCTTGAACCTCGTAGAGGCTTCCTATGTACCATGCCTTGTCCTGGATCAAAGTCCCCATAGTTTGGAAGGTAGGGAATTGGGGATTACACTCTGGGCGGCCGAGGAGAGGATGTCATGGTCGATGCTTACTCTAAGTCCATGTGAGTCATGCTCGGTGTGAGAAACTAGAGGCAGCAGGAACCAGATGATCATGTCGCGAAAGGAGCGTCCGTTGGAAGTGCGGTGGGGCTTACGCGTGGGGTGGCCTGAAAAGTCAGGGCTTACTCTGAGATGGATGCCTAGGTGCTGGTATGGAGTGGAAATCGTGAATGGGTCTTACGCATGGCAGCTGCCCGGGTGCTTCTATGGAGAAGCATTCGTGAATGGGGCTTACATAAGGAAGCTGCCAGAGATGTCTTCCTCATGTCTGGACATGAGGACGCCCCATCCCACTGGTGTATTGAGGCCTTCACCTATGCGCTGGTGCACAAGAGGGATAACGCCAAGGGGAATTGGAATCTGTCCAAACAAAGGGAGATGAGAAGTGTGAATCACATGCACATCATTCGGAATGCAATGAGGGTGGCATGATGATGGATAATAACTGTTGACCATGTTCGAAACACAGAATCCATATCACGTTAGCCTGAAATGGGAACAAACAAACGAGGGTCGACTGCTAACCATGTTCGAAACACAGGACCTGACTCAAAGTGTTTTCCAAAGTCTTCCGTGGCATTGGCCCTGGTTGGTAGGTGAGCCGATGTGGCATGGGACCAGGCTGTTAGTGGGTCCCTTCAGACATGGAAGTGTATAAAGACCCGATTGAAGGAAACGAAAAGCATGAGGTAGAGTGATGGCATGTTTTAACGGATTCCAACGCTCTTGAAATTACGCCACTATAATCATGGCATTAGGCATCTTATTCTTGGAGCATAAGGCATCTCTTGTCTGGTTCAAGAGGCATCCTATGTTTGGAACATAGGGTGTACTATAGTTTATAGTCATGTAGATAGGACTATTGGATTCTTATGCATGGAGCATAAGGAATCTCTCGTATAGGGCAATGGGCATCCTGTGTTTGGAACATATGGAGTACTAAAGTTTATAGTCATGTAGATAGGAATATGGAATCACAGTTTAATGTCATGTTGTAGGGACTATTTCCACATAGTTTAATGTCATATGGATAGGATGAGGGACGTACAGTTTATCATCATGTGGTCAGTATGGCTAGGTAGGAGAGACCTTTCAATGGTTGGTGTGGGACTTACGCAAGGGCGGCCCTTTCTGGATGAACCTAGCATGCGATCTAGGTAATGGGATTTTAGGTGTCTCATGAGGAGTAGCTCGACTCATGGCATTTATAGGATGGATATTGGAGCGGCATAAGGCTGTAATAGAAAATAATTTTGACCCTAACTGAAACTTTTGAGGTGAGACTCTCCATTTTTCATGGGGGTCAGTGACAGTAGCGAAGGGACCCTCTGCGGTGGAGCTGGCCGCGTAGGGTTTCCGCGGAGGAGTTGGCCACATTGGAGATGTCTGCGGAGGGGCTGGCCGCATAGAAGCTGGCCGCCTAAGATTTCCATGAAACAAATGGCCATTAAGGGATGGTCGCGGAGGAGTTGGCCGCATGTGGTTCGCGGTTTGGTTTCTCCTCTACGTGGAAGAGTGCATCCGTGGATGATATGGGGTCCACGGATGGTCACAAAACATTACCGCTGGGAGCGATTTCTCCAGCGTCTCCCCATGGTTTTACACAAGTTCTTTCAACTGTGCATTATTGACCCCCCCCCCCCCCCCCCTCAGAGACTATTTATAGAGTAGCTAAGAGGCAGTATTGATGGGGACCATGACACCTTCTGCGGAATCCCAAGAAGAAATCCCCACCTGCGGACAACTCAGTCAACCAGGGATTTTTGGAACCGAGATTCACGGGATTTCTCCATGGTTTCATACCTCTCCGCCTCTACTCTGTGAACAAAGAGGTTCGTGGTTGCATACAGATTCTGCCTCCCTTTCTTGAGCGAGGAGGTTCACAGACTCATACAGCTTCTGCCTCCATTTCGCGAGCGACGCGGTCTGGGGCAGCATACAGCTTCCTCCTCTGTTTCACGAGCAACACAGTTTGTGGGATTGTGGTTCGCCGAACCGACCACATACTATTTCTAGGAGACGGTACGCAGACCGGTTCGGTCCATTCCCATGTCTTGGGGTAATTGAGTTTCCCCCTTGAGGAATTTTTAGGACCCTAAAAATTCCACCATCGGAATGGGGTCTGATCGGAATGAAGAGGAGGCTATTCTGATGTAGAGTGGTCCTGAAAATCGATGAGTGATTGGACAATGCTCTAAATTTTTTCTGAGCCAAGGGACCCAGCAAGCACAGTTTTACTTTTGCTAGTGTTTTGTAGAAAAACCCTACTAAATTTTTGTCTTTTCCGTCAATACCCTAATTTTTTCTGGGCCCATTTGGTGTGGACCTAGCGGGTATGGCTCGACTTTTTCTTAGGTCACCCTTTTCGGGTTATCGTCCTAATGGGCTTTGCGCCTCTTTTTGTGAGCGGTTTAAAGTACCGCCAACAAGACTATAATTACTAGTGTTTTAGTTCAAATATCGTTGACTAGATATGGTAGGGTGAGGGCCCTGGTGAGGTTTGGTCGATTACAAGATTTCTCAATACCTTTCAGATGCACATGGTGGGAACATGTTTAGATTTGAACAACATGTAGCGAATGTCACACGGCATGGGATCTGTATCAGTGTGCAGAGGTAGGAAAAGCATTTCATAAGGAAGAATTTCCTTTGTTAGACAGGCCATGGGTGATCAATATGAAGATCCGCTGAGGGCATGGAATGCATAGTCATGCAAAGGTGTCCTCAAGTCAATTTTTGTCCATTTCTGATGTCCTGAGGACTTCATGGATGTCCTGATTATAGAAACCACCATGGGTGGCTTGAAGAATTATGAAAAACCACCAAGGGTGGCTTGGAAAGGGTATGTGACATCTTAAAGGGTTTGGGAACATCTACGTGAATTGGGAATGTGGACGAAGGGTACTTTTCCTACGCATTTAGTCAGCGTAAAGGATGGTTGGAGCTTGGAGAAATTTAAAGTCATGCAGTTGGGACATTCTTTAAAATGGAACGGCTTCTCCTGGTTCTCAGTAATCTCGTCAGAGACGTTCCAGCATATTCAGGTAGGGTTGTGAAAGAGTTTGGTAAGCTGCATCTCAGAGGGTTTCAGAGTTCTAGTATGGATATGGGGGCTCAGAGGCCTAGAGGCACACAGAGAGAAGCAATGCCTGAGGAAATCATGCCTTTGGTAGACAGGCCAGGGGTGATCAATATGCATAGTCGCTGAGGGTATGGTATGTATAGTCATGAAAAGGTGTCCTTAGGTCAATGATTTTATTCTCTTGATATATGAGCAACATCAGGGATGTTTAGATTGAGGACCACCAGGGGTTCCTTACAAGGGTTCAGCTCTTTCTGGGTACAGAGTATGGTTTATTAGGAGAGGGTGCCTGGATATGGGAGAAACATCTAGAATAAATTGCCCAGGAATGGGTAAAGTCATCCCTTCTCACGTTGGTGTGAGATGGTGGTTTATGAAGGTCTGGCCTGGGCATTTAAGGAAGGAGGATAAACTCTATTCCTAATTAAACCTGTGAAGAGCTCGACCATGCAGTTTAACATCATGCAGTGAGGATGGAGGGCATTTTAAATTTCGTGCAGTTTAATGTCATGCGGTAAGGATGGTTTTAGTGCAGTTTAACATCATGCGGTAAGGACAGTTTCCGTGCAGTTTAGCGTCATGCGGTAAGGACGGGGAGCATTGTAAATTATGTGTAGTTTAATTTCATGAGGTAAGGACAGTTTCAGTGCAGTTTAATGTCATGCAGTAAAGACAGTTTCCGTGCATTTTAATGTCATGCGGTAAGTACTATTTCTATGCCTTTTAGTGTCATGCGGTAAGGATGGGGAGCATTGTAAATTCCTTGTAGTTTAACGCCATGCGGTAAGGACGGTTTCTGTGCAGTTTAACATCATGCGATAAGGACGGTTTCTGTGCAGTTTAACGCCATGCGGTAAAAACGGGGGGGCATTTTTAAATCTGTGAACAATGCTTGTTGTTGGAGGCATTTCCCTAGATGTTTAATGCTTGGTATTTTTTGCTTCACACTAAGCGGTAAAGAAATTTTATATGAAGTTTTAACCATCATACGGTAAGAAAGTCTTTACAAAGGACACTCTTGATTAGAATATAACTGTGCTCGAATATCGCGGCATGTCCAAGACTTGGAGAGGGGTTGATGGTGTAATCTTTTGTTCCAAGGGTTCTTAGATCAGGAGTGATGATATGGGGGCTCTGAGGCATGTAATCATACAGAGATAGAAAGAGTATCGCCTGAGGAAATCTTTCCTTTTGGTTGATAGGCCAGGGGATATCAATATGCAGAGTCGTTGAGGGAATGGTATGTATAGTTGTGAAAAGGTGTCCATGGGTCGATGACTTTCCACTTTCTATTTCCATGAATGATTATGAGGATCCGCGATTTTCCAGGCCACGAAGTCTATCATTTGGTGAGGAAATGTCTGGACATGTTGGGGATGTTTTTCCCTGGTTGCTGTTAAAACTCAAAGAGTTCACCGCGCTGATTTATCTTGCACATGGGGTGTACCTGTTATCCCTGCCATTTAAAGTCGTGTGGTAAGGATGAAGTACTCTTAGTTTAATGGTCATAGAGTCTGGACCATTGGGTGACTATTGCTACAATCACCCATAGGGCAATTAAGTTTGGATGCTCTGGTATACTCTGAACAGGTATGAGGGAATGGGGGTGTAAACTATAACTCTGGGGTTTCTTAGATCAGGAGATAAGTTAGGGGGCTATAAGGTCTGTAAGCGTATGGAGCTAGGAATAGTATCACCTGAGGAAATCTTTCTTTGGTAGATGGGCAAGGGGATATCAGTATGCAGATCCGCTGAGGGAACAGTATGCATAGTCATACAAAGGTGTCCACAGGTCGATGACTTTCCACTTCTAATGGCCATGGATAATTATGAATGTACAGGATTCCTCATAGCACAGAGTTCAGCATATGGGGATAATGGTGTCTGAGCATACAAGAAACATATTCACCGTAATTGCTTGTTGAGTCGAAGTAGCCCAGCACTGGCTTGATGTTTGTAGATGTAGATCATCATGTGAACCATGGGCGGATACATAGGATAACCAGGTAGGGATACCCTTCCAACATTTGGATGTAAGAGGGGAATGAACTTGTAAACCACTGCTCCATAAATGTTTTGGATCGGGAGGTATTATGTTGGGGATCTAAGGCCGGTAAGCATACGAAGATAGGAAGAGTATCGCCTGAGTAAGTCTTGCCTTTGGTAGATGGTCCATGGGCTATCAATATGGAGAGGCGATGAGGGAATGGTATGCATAGTCGTTCAAAGGTGTCCACTGGTCGATAATTTTCCACTTCTGATGGACATGTGTTGTTATGAAGATCCGCAATTACCCGGGTCGCGGAGTCTGATATATGGAGAGGATACATCCAAACATGCAATAACTATTCCCATCCCGTTTCACAGTATATCTTGGGTGGGTCATGACGAATCCTGTGTAGTTTAACTTCATGCGGTGAGGATGAAGTCCATGCAGTTTAACGTCATCCGGTGAGGACGAAGTCCGTGCAGTTTAACGTCGTGTTGTGAGGACAAAGATGAACCGTTATGAAAAGGGGGTTCTATGCAGTTTAACGGCATGAGGTAAGAACAAGGGGTATATATACTTTTGTTTTCATTTATTGGTGGCTGGGATAGGAGATAAGATCTCGGCGTCGCTACATATCCTGCGAGGGTAATAATCAAGCCATATGTAGTTCCTTGAGAGGGATACACCCCATGCAGGTCTGGTCCATATGGGGGAAAGGGGAAAGACAATTCTTATCCGTGCAGTTTAACATCGTGCGGAAAGGACGAGGAATACACCCCGTGCAGGTCTGGTCCTTTAATAGGTGAAAGGGGTAGGTTTAGTTTCATTTGGGGTGGCAGTGCCAGGATACAGAATCATGACATCTCTATGTATCCTGCAGGGGTACGAATCAAGTGGTATGTAGTTCTCTAGAAGATAATACACCCCGTAAAGGTATGGTCCATACATGGGGGGAAATGGGAATTTTTAATCTTATCCGGTCAGTTTAACGTCATGCATTAAGGATGAGGAATACACCCTGTGCAAGTCGGGTCCGTATACGGGGGAAGAGGGCATTTTTAATCATCATTTGGGGGCGGCTGGGCCAGGATGTGGAATTTTGGCATCACTACGTATCCTGTGAGGGTAGGAATCAAGCCGTATGTAGTTCTTTAAGAGAGGATACACCCCGTGTAGGGTTGGTTTGTACACGGGGGAGAAGAAAGCACTTTTAACTTTATCCGGGGATGGCTGGTATAGGATACAGAATCCTGGCGTCACTACGTATCCTGTAAGGGTGCGAATCAAGTGGTACATAGTTCTCTAAAATCCGTGCAGTTTAAAGTCATGTGGTGAGGACAAAATAATCTTAGTTTAGGGTCATAGAGTTTCGACCATTGGGTGCTTAGCAGTTTAACATCATGCAGCTCGGACGAGAGGCACTTGGCAGTTTAACATCCTCCAGCTCGACCGAAAACTGGTTTTGGTTATGCGAAATACATCTTCAGAAATATCTCATTCATAGGAGCGGTAGTGAACTGCTCGTCCATGGAGATCCAGGCATATTCCCCATTAGAGTATACATTGTGTATAACATATGGTCCCTACCACTTGGGCTCCAGCTTTGGGGGTTTCTTTCCAGGTATCATTGGGGTCCGGAGGACCAACACCAATTCTCCTTCCATGAAAGATCAAAGATGAACCTTTTTATTGAAGGATCATGAAATCCGGTTCTAATATACTTCCAGACGGTGCAAAGTGTGCAACCTCTTATCATCCAGCTGATCAAATTCACCTATCCGTTTTTCTGATTGCACATCATTGGATAACTGATCACAAATAGCAACACAGAGCGAGGGAAATTGGAGCTCAATGGGAAGGACTGCTTATGTAATGTATACTAATGAGTACGGAGTATCCCAAGTAGTGGTGCAGATTGTGGTTCGATAATCCCACAACGCATGAAGGAGTTTATCTGGCCATGATTTCTTGTATTTTTCCACCCTTTTCCGGAGAATGTTGGATAGGGTCTTGTTGAAAGCCTCTATTGGTCTGTTGGCCGCAACATGGTTGTAGGATGAGTGGTCAGCCTTAATACCATATTCATAGTATAGTTTCTCCAATTCAGCATAGCATAAATTGGTGTCGTTATCCGTCAGTATGGTATGAGTGACGCCAAATATGGTGATGATATTGGATTTCAAGAAACAGATAATGTTTATTGCCCCGACTTCCTTAATGGGTAAAACTTCTACCCATCTGGAAAAGAAGTCGGTTTATGTGAGGATATACTTCAGTTGTTTGGACGTGGTGGGAGGATATGGTCCCACAACGTCCATTCCACAGATGGGAAATGGCCAGGAGTACTTGTCCTGATGAAGTAACTCCGGGAATTGGTAAATGAAATTGGCATGAATTTGGAAGGAGTTTCATTTTGTGGTAATGTGCTCGCAATCTCGTACCACGGCATGCCAATAGTACCCAAGCCTTCGAACCTTATGGGAAAGCTTATACCCTGGCTGATGTGCTCCACATACTCCAGCATGCACTTCAGTCATTAAGGCAGCAATTTCTTCCCCATCAATGCATCTCAGGAGGACTCCATCAAGGGCTTGTTTGTAGAGGACCTCTTTCTGACCCGCGCCGCCATATAGGACAAAGTTGATTGCCCTTATCCGTATTTTCTCTTGTTCAGCCCTGTCTAATGGATGTTCTCCCCATTGAAGGTAGCTTACAATGGGGGTCATCTAGCAGGTGGAAGGAGCATATGGCTCAGGGAGAGCACTGACTGCGTTGATTTCTTCTGTCTTGGTCTAATGAAACGACAAGACCATTCGACGATGAGAAATACTGATAGTTGTTTCATCCCGGTCTGGGTCAGCTAGGGCTTTGGCCGCATTACCCAATTTATCGTCCTGGGAATTTTGAGACTGGTGAATTTGGGTCAATGTTGGTTCTGTGGAGAATTCCCCCATTAACCCTTGGATATGGTCAAATAGGGGAATCGACTCCTCCTTGTTAATAGAATAGTCACCAATGACTTTCTTGATGATCATTTCTGACTCACCTTTTACCTTATAGTGTTGTACTTGTTCCTGGAGTGCGAGCTACAGGCCTGCAATGAAGGCTTGATACTCCGACTCATTGTTTATAAATACATCTAATAGGAGAAAGGAATATGAAAAGACTTCCTTTTCCGGGGACATGTGTATTATCCCCAAACCCACCTTGTTAAATTTGGGATCCTCCATCCTCTTCCCGGTTGGGCTTCAGGATGCGCCATCAAAGTAAATTTTCCATGTTGGGAAATCCTCTCGAACTGAGAAGATGTCTTCATCCGGTAGCTCAATTTCTGGTGTGGTGGTCCCTATCAAGGGGTGATCTGCCAGAAAATTTGCTAATGCCTAGAATTTGATGGCCTTCTGAGGAAAAAACCGGATGTCAAACTGTTGTAGGATGACTGCCCATCAGGATAGGTGCCCAGTCAGCATCGGGTGGCTGAGGATGTACTTGAGCGGGTTACTATGTGAGGCCAAATGGACTTCATGATGCTGCAGATAATGCTTCAATTTTTTAATTGCAAAGACTAAGTCCAAAAAGATCTCCTCGATGATTGATTATTGAGTTTCAGTGTCGATCATGGTTCAGTTAAGGTAATAGAGACTGTTTTAACTGCCAGCGTCATTCTTCTGTGCGAGGAAGGCCCCCAGTGACCGTTCGAGGGCTGTAACATATAGGATGAGGGGTCTTCCTTCAACTGGGAGCATAAGTATCGGTGGGATTAAGAGGTACTTATTTAGGTTGTCAAATGACTCTTGGAAATCATCTGTCCATTGGTACGTAACCCCCTTTTTCATTAACCCGGTGAATGGAAAACATTTACCCGCCAAGTTGGCTATGAACCGGCTAACGTAGGCCATTTTCCCTTAGAATCTTCTCAACTCAGTGAGATTTTAGGGAGGTGGTAAGACAAGGATAGCCTTAGTCTTTTCAGGGTCAACATCGATGCAACGATGGCGTACGACGAAGCCAAGTATTTTTACTGAGGTAACCCCGAAGGCTCATTTCAAGGGGTTCATCATGAGGCTATGTTTTTGATGTTTTTTGAAGACGGTTTCAAGGTCTGACAGGTGATCTGAGAGCTATCTTGATTTGACCACCAAGTCATCCACGTAGCATTAGAAGAATATCCCTAGGAATGGTTTAAATATACAATGCATGGCACATTGATAAGTGGGGCCCACATTCTTAAGACTAAAGGGTATGACCCTGTAACAGAATACTCCTTGAGGGGCTCTAAAGGAAGTGGCCTCTTCGTCTTCTTGGGCCATCCTGATTTGATTATACCAAGAATATCCATCCATAAAAGAGAGAACATCATACCTAGCCATTGCGTCGATTAATAACTTGGTGATCGGGACCGGGAAATCAACTTTTGGGCAATACCGATTGAGATATCTGAAATCGATGCAGACGCAGATTTGTCCATTCTTTTTCATGATGTGGATAATGTTGGCTAGCCAGATGGGGTATTGGACCTCCCAAATGAATCCTACATTAATTATCTTGTCGAATTCAGCCTCTATTTTGGTCGCATGTGTGGGGTGCATCCATGTAGCGGCTTCTTTATATCCATGGTGGTCTTCAGGAAGATCTAAGTGGTGCCTTGCCACTTCAGAATCAAGTCCCGACATTTCTGTGTAATTCTAGGAAAAAATATCCCGATGTTGCTTTAGGAAATAGGTATATACCTCGTGCTCCTCGAGTGGCATGGCTGTACTAATGAGAGTGGGCCTTAGATCTTCCTCGGTACCCAAGTTTATTTCCCTGAGCTCGTCCACAGTGGGGGAGATACCTTCCTCAAATGTGGGAGGTGCATCCATGAGATATTTCTCCTCTTCTTCCCCCACATTCTCATCTTTTTCATCCGACGTGGGGAGAGTTACCAGCACGAGCTCCTGGGAGTCCGGAGGCGAGGCATCGTGGGTGTCCCCGCTCAAGTATTAACCCCCAAATTGAGGGTTCACGGACGTTTCCGCTTTGTCACTCTCGACCATTATGGATGAAGTCATGAGGACAACTGAGTTCGTGTCCGGACTTGAACCCCTGCTCTCAACATGGTTGATGGGTAGTACATAGTCTCTATCGAGCTACTTGAGGGGGTCATCAGGAACTATTTCCAGGCCATTTTGAGCGGGGATCCAGTCAACACAATCGACCAAAGGCTTCTTCTTCTTTTTCTCATAAAACCCAGCATCAATGCTGTGTGACTCAGAGAGATCTAAAGGGGCCTTGTCAGCATGAAATTTACCATTTTTTCTATTGATAAAATACTTAATACCCTGGTGGTATGATTAAGGGATAGTCATGTTCTTATGGAGCCACGAACTTCCCAGCAGGGCGTTGAACGCTGTGTTCTGCCGGACCACCAGGAATTCCGAGTAGGCCAAAAAGTCGCAAAAATGGGTTTTTAGCTTGATTTTTATCATTGTCTTCTGTTAACTCTTGTCGTAACCCAACAGAGTTGTGGATGAGGGTATTAGATCATCCTCACAGTATCCCAACTTTCGAAGTGTCTATAGGGGAAGGAGGTTAACTACAGAGATGTTGTCAATAAAGACTTTTCGGGTCTCGGAATCATTTAATGTACCAGACACATATAGTGGTTTGATGTGTCCTTGCATGATGGCATCTTCATCCTGATCAGTGAAGGAAATCACCTCATTGCACTCAGTCGGGCTAGTCTCCGTCCGGTAAATCTTGGTGGTGGATAACATGGCTTGAAACTCCTGGGGGCTGAGCAAGGCTTCTACAAGTGTCTCCCTAAGATCTGCTAACAATCATAGGGCATCCAGGATTGAATATTTGGATGGTACCAACGCCAGCTATTTAATGAGATCATACTTTTTTGCTAGTGTCCGATGCTTCTCCGTTGGTGAGAGAGTTTTAGCAGGCACTTTAGGATCTTCAGTACGTGACGAGGAGGGATTGGTCATGGGGTCAGAGGTCGACGGTGTTCCCACGTTTTGGGGACTCGGCCAGCCCGGTATGTTTGTGTGCAGTAGGCGGATCAACACGTGTTCCTCCTATGGTGGATACTGCATAATGACGGGGCCAGAGTGGCTTCTTTTGGAGGTGAAGAGATATTCTTTCTCCTGCTGAGTCTGTTGAAAGGATCTCCCACGGGGATCTGTGATATTAACGGTCTGGGCTGGGGTAAAACCATAGAGTTTGTTCCGGCAACGATTGTGCCTTCCCTGGTATCCCCTGCCTCTGGGATTCCTCCTCCTGACCCCATGTGTGGGGAACTCAGGTTTGTAACCATACCCTTCGTCAGGGAACGATTCCATTAAATAGAGGACATTGATAGAACCAAAAATTAGTTCCTCATCCTGTAACAGATCAACCTGGTCGGTTGTCTATGATGGTGTCGTTTGGTGGGTCGGTGCCCATGGATCCAACTTTGGGGGTATAAAATACGACAGTGTCAGGTCTAACTTTGGCCTCATTGCAGAATGCTCCTCTTGCTCTTGTCTCCTCCATTTTTGATTATACATGGATGACTAGCTCTTGGAGGGTTGTAAGGTCGATATTGTCAGATGTTCGACATTTGGGGCTGTTGGTGGAAACACCGGCTGTTGTAATTGAGCTCGGAGTATGCCCTGAGCTCGATTGATGGTCTTCTGAGTCCTCCAGCCATCAAATTTCTACCCCTTCTTATTGGTGACTTTCCGCCAACCCTCCCCTTTTTCGGAGTGGGTTGTAGAAATATACGTCACATGTGCAGGGGGTGGTCCCATATTGACCTACCCAGAGTCTACCATCATTTGCAAGAGATCATTGAAGACGAAACATTCCCGAATATTTTGCCCCATAATTCTATGGTAAGGATAGTAATATGGCTTGTCATCACGGCCGACTTCCTCGGGCTTCCATGGTTCCGAGAGGTGGAGAAAATTGAAATTCATGGCGGCGGTGAAGTAGCAACTAACTTGGTCCTCTCGGAACGAGTGTACATTGTGCCTTCATTCCTTGAACCAGTTCCGCTTCGATCCTCTCTAATCATCTCGCTTGGGCGGAGGCGGACCCTAATACATGGGGGTCCCTTGATGATTTAGTGGAGGCCTAAGCGGTGGAGTTGGCACAAGGGATGGCTTGAGCGTGACAGAGGATGCTTCGTCTCTAACTGTTCTCTTTACAAAAGCATGTGAGGCTATTCGGGACTTTGGATTAGTCTGCTTCAAGGATTGTTCAATTCTCTAGGAAATTACAGAGATATTGCAGAAGTCAGTGGTGTACTCCACTGGTATGAGCGGTGTTCAAAGCTCGTCCCGAAGGTTACTGATGCATATGGAAAGCATATTTTCTTGGGGCATTGGCCTGTTCTGAGAGTAGGTCAGAACCTTCCATCTGGTGATGAAATCTGAGACCCTCTCATTCTCCCTCTGTTTACAATTCATGAGGTCGACGACCGTTATTTTAGGCAGCGTTGAGCTGAAGTGGAACAGCAACTGCTATCAAATGTCTTCCCAGATTTTTATTGACTGAGCTGGCATATTTGTATACCAGACGAAGGCACATCCTTACAAGGTCCGCACGAAGCATCTGAGTTTCACTGCTTCTTGTTGGTCTGTATTTCCCATCATAGGGTCGCAATAATATGAGTAATAAATCAAATGTTTTTCCGGATCTCCTGATCCATTGAAAATATGGAATACAGGGCTCCCAAAAATGGGTGGGGGTGGCTTGTTTCTCACCTAGTCTGGGTAGGGCTTCCGCTCTGGCTGTATTGGAGCGTGTCAACCTTCCATTTCTTCCAATCAAGCTTTTAGTGCCTCGATGGTGTTGGTGAGACCCTGGTTTACATCCTTTTGGGCCCGATCTTGGGCAGGTGTAGCCCGAGGCATTGCTGGAGGATCCGGCTCAGCCGGCACCAAGGGTGCATATGCCGTTTGTGGAACCTTCGGAGGGTTCAGACGCACTTGCTCCGGTTTCTTCCTGAGTGGAGGGAAGTCTTGGTATTCATCCGGATCCATATTCAGGTAGTTGGATGGGTCGAGCGCCTCATTGGGTGGGGGCCCTGACCGTGCCTCATTTTCCGAGGAAAACCATGGTCTTTGATATGAACTTGTTGGGAGTGAATGGTGTGGCTCTTTAGGGGAAACTCTTTCAATAAGACGGTTCCTCTAGAGTATCTCGGCGTCAAGCCGCCTCAATTCTTTCATTTCTTCTTCCTATCGAGCAAATCTCTCTTCGAGCATAAGTGGCTCGTTTTTATCAAGAGAAGGAGGCTGGTTAAGGGTTACCGGTCCTTTGTCATTATTATCCTTGTTGGGAGCTCGCAGGGTATGAGAAAGAGGGTTATCTAGAAGGGAGGACATATTTAGGGCGGCCCTATAGTTCCGGGTGTGCACACCTGGTGGTTCGTTGTGAGTCATAACCTGACTGGAACCATCGTCTCCCGATCCATCCGGATTTTCATCATCTCTGGTGTCACCTGTGGGGTTAACCTATATGGCGTTGATAAATTCATATCGCAGGGTGGAGCATATGTCATTTTCCAAATAGGAAGAGGATCTCACTCGCCTTTTACTGGTCCTCCCCTTCCTGTCCCTGGATTTCTTTCGGACTCCTTGACGAACGGTGACGCAGAGAGTTCTTTGATGCATCCTTATGGTACGCCTCTGTCTTGAAGGGGATGATGATTTAAAGGATGGTATTGGGAAAGAACTTCCTCTTCTGACTGTCCTACCTAGATGAGAAAATACTAATTCTCATGGGGGAGGTTGTTGTTGAGGTGGTAAAAATTCCCCCATCCCTGGGGGATGTGGTTGGCTCAGTTCCATGGACGTTGAGTCGCTTCTCGTTTTTATTGGCCTTACGGGGGCATTTGTTGCCAAAAATTCCCCCATCCCTACAGGCTGGGGTTGACCCTGGATTGTGGTAGTGGATGCTGCTATCTCTACCTGCCAGATCTTGCATGCCCCCATTCGGGGGTGAACTGGATTTGATGCAGAGTTCACCTACAAATCAATCCCCTCTGGGGAGGTAGGCAATAACCCCTTATTGTCCACTCTTAGGTGAGAGGCCTGTTATATTCTTTCAATGGAATGATTCGGGATTTCTTGAATGTCTTGCTCCCATCGATCCTAATGCTTTTGAGACCTACTCAAGGCCTATCTCTGTTGGCTGTGTCGCCTTTCCTAAACAGGGACGCCACTCGATTGTTGCCTTGATGTGATGACTTTGCAAGACATTATGTCGAATTGGTTATTCTGGGTGGGGAGTGGAGTGACATTAAAAGCTCCATGTTCTCCCCATCCTCTGATATGGACTCTCATCAGAGCATTGCCAATTAGGCGGCATATCTAGTGTAGTGCACAGAGGCAGGCTGTCTCAATGTTACTTTTACGCCTCTCGGGTCATTTTTTCCATGCCAAAGGAAGAGCTTCCTGGTCGATGTGATGTAGGAGGTCTCATAAATTCTTGACATGGTCTACATACCGATTGTATGGAATGAAACTTGATTTCCACCGGTGGAGGGTTGTCCATATATTGGAGCGGATGTCATGCACACATTCTTCTTGCAACTTTCTGGGTATATTGAATTGAGAGGTGGCTATGAGATAAAACATAAATGGTACATCATCTCTGGCCAGTCATTTCCTCTAGTGCAATATGTCGGCATACTCCTCCGCTAGTGATTCCTCTACCTGGTCGGCCCAACTGAGATGCTTACCGACAGTGTGGTCGGAGGTAGTGGTGCCGGTAGGTATTGGATTATTATGTGGGAAATTATAAGGTGGTTCAGAAGATGAATGTGGCCCTGGACCGTCTCCTGATTGATGAAGGGTGTCGTTGGTGACTAGATGGGAATCTGACATGCCCAATACCATCCTTCTGAGTGCCTAGGCATATGATGGATTTCATGTGCTTGATTTGGCAGGGGGAGGACCTTCCTGTCGATATGATATGTCACTACGGGGAGGACCTTCTCAATGGCGGTGGAAATGCCGAGGACTACCATTACATCTTCCGTAGGGAGAGAACCGGTGGGGTACACCCTGAGGAGGGCCTTCAGAATGTACCGCAATGAGGGGAGGTCCTTCTCATTAGTCAGTGTCTAGAAGATTAGGGACTCTAGTATCCATGTTATAATGGTGAGGGCTACCATTACTAATTGATGCCTCACTGCATAGAGGACTTTTGTAGTGCATACCCTGGGGAGGACCTCCAAGGCATATCGCAGGGAGGGGGGGACCTTCTGGCTACATAGAGTTGTTATGGGGAGGGACTTCTCAACAACTTCCATCAAGGTGAGGATGACCATCATAGTTTGACGTTCGATGTGTATCCTGGGGAGGACCTTCAAGAAACACTGTGACAAGGGGAGGACCTTTTGTCACTTGGGGACATTTCGGGGAGGACCTTCGCAATGGCGGTCGTGGTGGCGAGGAATACCATAATAGATGCCGCAGGGAGAATTTCTGTGGGGTACAACCTAGGGAGGGACTTCAGAATGTACCTCAATGAGGGGAGGGCCTTCTTGTTGCTTGACGTCTCTACGGGGAGGACCTCCATTATCAGAGTCGTGAGGACTACCACCGTGATCTGATGCCTGGATGTGCGGAGTGTTGTTGCAACGTAACCCCTAGGGAGGACCTTCAGAGAAGGCCACGACAAGGGGAGGGCCTTCTTGTCGTGATGAGGCATCACTACGGGGAGGGCCTCCGCAGTTGCGACTATGATAGTGAGGACTACTATCAAAATTTTTGGTCCCACTACATGGAGATTATTTTGCAGTGTATACCCCAGGGAGGAGCTTCAGGGTGGACCGCAGCAAGTGTAGGGCCTTTTTACTGCTCGATCTTCCGGTCACGTGGAGGGCTTCCGTCACTCGCATAAAAAGAAAAAATCTCGTGATCGATCGTTATATGCCCATGGGGGTGGCCCCCTTGGGTGCTCTGAGGAGGACCTTCAGATAAGCTGGTAGCGACATTGTAGGGAGGACCTTCACAACTGCTAATGACACTCCCATAATACGGTAATGGGTGGGAAGGGTTTTGAGCTTTTGATATGTTCATAGCAGCATTGGGAACCCCATCTTCCAACAGAGCAGAGTCATGAACCCACTATTTTTTTTTCAGCTGCCTTTGGCGCATTCGGGGCGCTTTCTTGCAGGCAGCGGAGACCATCTGTTGTTGTTAACGGACTTCACCTTTGGTTCCCTTTATAATTGGGTCCTGATATGCTTCCGAGATATGCCAACGAACATCTTGACTTTTAGCAAGGATATATGCCTACTCTGGAGTATCCACTGTGATGGACGGGGGTCCCCCAGTTGGAACGAGTCAAGCTACTCGATCTGGTTTCCCTTGTATCACGGAATATGGCGGACGACCCTCCTTGGTGGAAGCAGGGATGTAGATCTGCTTTGTAGTGGCTATATCGTCTCTCAGATGAGTCGCCTTAATTGGGGAGATGGACTCACGGGCCAGAGTCCTTGCTGTTTCCACTGATGGAATTACATTCTGGCAAGTCTGCAAGATATGATCTCAGATCGATACCTGCTCCTCCATCATTTTCAGGATATGTAGAGAGACATGTTTAGCTGGAACGGGTATGAAGGTCCATTCTGGTATTAGAGTAGGAATATCCTACTCCGGTGGTCAGTGGGTACTGACAATTCTTCTATGTCGGGGAAAGTGAATGAGTCTTCCCCTATGCAGGGATATGCGAGTTTATCTCTCCGTTTGCTGCCACATTAGGATGGCAGACATTACTTGCATCCGCATGGAGCTTCCCCTGCATATGTTGGTTTCCCACAGTATCGAGTCAGTGGAATTTGTTGGTAGGGAGACGTTCCTGCCTGTCAATTGATACCACATCTATATGGCGGACTTTACTGATCGCCACCACATTAAGATGGTAGGAATGAGGAGAACCTGCTAGGATCTGTTCTTGTAGGCACCGGGTCGCCCCCATGTTTGTTTGGTGGGCTTCACGACCCTGGGCAAGGAAAGGTGCATGTCGGGTAGGTGTCGTCCTGTGTGACTAACGGGCTTGACGGAGAACGGTAGGGATGCACGCTTGCTCATATTATGCCACCATATCTGGATGGAGGGCTTTGGAGAAGTGAACAGGTGTATGTGCCTGCTCGCAATACGTCTATGTGACTGGGAAGTAGAGCTTCTCTAAAGGGAAAAAGGTGATGAATGGTCCTTGATTGTACGTTTTCTTCCCTCATCGGGGGGTCCGAGGGTCCGGAGCTCGGGTAGCGTGGGCCTGGATCCTCAGGGCGACATCCCCCTTAGCATGATGATATTGAGTTTCGGCATAACCACAATGACGTCTTTCAACTGGGGCCTTAGAGAGGAACCCTCGTTCAGCGGGGATGAAGTCCTCAATGTCGACCTCATCTGCCTCCCTAAGGTAAGGGATGTATGTTTTGTCTCGTTCCGGGGATAGAATTTCGAAATGGTTTGAGATGGAAAACGGAGCTGTCTAGATCTTCTTTCACGGTCGTTGTTGGGCAGGCGATCGGCGGTCTTGGAAGATTGGAGGGCGTGCATGGCTGCCTCCACCGTTGGGAGAGTACCGTTCAAGTGGTACTCTCGGATCAACTCATCTGTGACCGAGCAGTGAAGACGCTGGGTAGGTGACAGGGTCCTTTGTTGGTGAGGATGTCTGGTCATTGTGTTGTTTGAAGTACATGTCCATGAGTTACTATGTGATTCCATTGGATCGAAGGGAGTTCTGAGTGGTACCTATAAAATATTTTAACAAATACAAATAGAAAACCCGTCAAAGCAACATCTCATGATCCCATGCGTAATTAGTGACTTTTCTTGGCCCTCCTTTTGAGTATAAGGAGACATAGGGTGGGATTAGGTTAAATCTGTCATGCTTGGTTAAAGATTCACGTCGAGTTCACCATTTTTTGTTTCGAATCGGTTCGAAATTCCCAACGGTTCTGTATCCAACAATACGTGGACCTGCTCTCCAAAGGCAGGCGTTCACTGGGTAATTTGGCCAATGACGCTTAAGAACTCACATTGGTCGAGAGGATGGTAAGTCGGGCTCATCGCACCCTTTTGGGGGGAATTATTTCCTGTTCCAAGACTCTCTTATTGATTTAAGACGTATTCATATGTTCATGATTCTTTTGTTTATACCCAAGCATAGTATCCATGGATTACTCTTTGTTGAAAATATTCAACTGAAAGTAGAGATTCAGAATCATTTAGGCACGGGGTTTACCATCCCTCATTAGATTAATGACTCTGAGGAGCTTGGACTCGTTGAGACGACTCTGGTTTAAAGCCTCATAACTGGGCGCTCTGGAGTTTATTTTCATCCAGGGGGGACAGATAACGACTTGAACATTTGGATCAAACCCGTGATGTGGGCTTCCTATGTATCCTCGTGAGAGGAATCAGAATCCACGTAGTTCGGTTTGGGTTGGGGCTTACACCTCGGAGCAGCCCAAGGTGGTATGGGTATTGCACTCTGAGGAGGCCCAAGGTGTTGGTGAACCGACATGTAAGAGGTAGGAATGATCGGTTTTTGGCCTTGAACCTCAGGGAGGCTTCCCACATACCCTGCCTAGGAGACATGGATCAAATTCCACATATTTCGGAAGATTTTCAGAGAACCGAGGTGAATGTGGACTCGTGGGTCTGATGGTAAGTGGACTTGAACCTCGTGGAGGCTTCCTACGTACCATGCCTTGACATGGATCAAAGTCCTCATAGTTCAGAAGGTGGGGCATTAGTTCTTACACTCTGGGCGGCCCATAAGAGGATGTCATGGTCGATTCTTACTCTAATCCCACGTGAGTCATGCTCGGTGTGAGAAACAAGAGGCAGTAGGAACCAGATGATCACGTCGTGAAAGGTGCGTCTGTGGGAAGTGTAGTGGGGCTTACATGTGGGGAGGCCTGGAAAGCTGGGGATTACTCTAAGATGGATTCCCATGTGCCGGTATGGAGCGGAAATATTGAATGGGGCTTATGCAAGGTAGCTGCTCGGGTGCCGCTATAGAGCGGAAATCGTGAATGGGTCTTACGCAAGGAAGCTTCCCGGGATGTCTTCCTCATGTCTGGCCATGAGGGTGCCCCAACCCACTGGTGGATTAAGGCCTTCACCTATGCGCTGGTGCGTAAGAGGGATAATTCCAAGGGGTGTTGGACTCTGTCTAAACAAAGGGATATGAGAAGTGTGAATCACATGCACATCATTCAGAATGCAATGAGGGTGGCGTGGTGGTGGATGATAACTGTTGACCATGTTCGAAACACATAATCCATATCATGTTAGCCTAAAATGGGAACAAACAAACGAGGGTCGACTGGTGACTGTGTTCGATACACATGACCTGGCTTGAAGTGTTTTCCAAAGTCATTTGGGGCGTTGGCTCAGGACGATAGGGGAGCCGATGCGGCATGGGACCAGGCCGTTAGGGGGTCCCTTAAGACATGGAAGAGTATGAAGATCCAAATGAAGGACACACAAAGCGTGAGGTGGAGTGATGAAATGTTTGAAAGGATTCCAATGCTCTTGAAATTTAGCCACTATAATCATGGAATTAGGCATATTAATCTTGGAGCATAAGGCATCTCTTGTCTAGAGCAAGAGGCGTCCTATGTTTGGCGGATAGGGTGTACTACAGTTTAAAGTCATGCAGATAGGACTATTGGATTCTTATGCATGGAGTATAAGGAATATCTCGTATAGGTCAAGGGGAATCCTATGTTTGGAACATAGGGAGTACTACAGTTTATAGTCATGCAGATAGGACTATGGAGTCACAGTCTAATGTCATGTTTCAGTGACTATTTCCACATAGTTTAATGTCATATGGATAAGACAAGGGCCATACAGTTTAGCATCATGTGGTCAGGGAGGCTGGGTAGGAGAGACCTATAAATGTTTGGTGTGGGACTTACACAAGGGCGGCCCTTTCTGGATGAACCTGGCATGGGATCTAGGTAATGGGATTTTAGGAGTCTCATGAGAAGTAGCTTGACTCATGGCATTTATAGGACGGATATTGGAGAAGCATAAGGGTGCAAGAGAAAATAATGTTGACCCGGCCTGAAAAGCTCGTGGTGCACCTCTCCATTTTTCATGGGGGTTAGTGACGATAGAGAAGGGACCGGCCGTAGCAGAGCTGGCCGCATAGGGTGTCCGTGGAGGAGCTGGCCGCATAGGAGATGGTCGCGGAGGGGCTGGCCGCGTAGGGTGTCCGTTGAGGAGCGAGTCGTGTAAGAGCTGGCCGCATATGAGATGGTCGCGGAGGGGCTGGCCGCATAGAAGCTGGAAGCCTAGGATTTCCACGAAGGAAATGGCCACTAAGGGCTGGCCGAGGAGGATCTTGCCGCACGTGGTTCACTGTTTGGTTTCTCCTCTATGTGGAAGAGTGCATCCACAGATGACATGGGGTCCATGGATTGTCATAGAACTTTACCACAGGGAGCGAGTTCTCTAGCGTCTCCCCATGGGTTTTCACCCGTCCTTTCATCCATGCATTTATGACCCCCCTCAGAGACTATTTATAGAGTAGCTAAGAGGTAGTATCGATGGGGAACACGACACTTTCTGTGGAAGCCCATGAAGGAATACCCACCCGCGGATGACTCGGTTAACCAGGGATTTTTGGAACTGAGATTCACGGGATTTATACGCAGTCACATACCTCTCCTCCTTTGTTCCGTGAACGATGAGGTTCTCGGCCACATACAGATTCCGCCTCCGTTTCGCGAGCGACGAGGTTCGTGGCCGCATACGGATTCCGCCTCCGTTTCGTAAGCGATGCGGTTCACGGACGCATACAGCTTCCGCCTCTGTTTTGAGAGAGACATTGTCTATAGGATTACGGTTCGCCGAACCGGCTACGTACTATTGCTGGGAGCCGGTACCCAGACAGGTTCGGTCTTTTTCCAAGTCTTGGGGTAATTGGATTTCCCCCTTGCGGAATTTTAAGGACCCTACACATGTATAACATGGGATCATGTAAAAATGTAATCATAAGAATGTGGAAACAACATATAACATGAAATGATCATGAGTCCAAGATAAATTTCAAGACCATTGCACATAGAAGAGCATGATCCAAGGGTAACTACCATGACCATTGCACATGGGGGACAAAGTCCCATAAAGGATTCAGGTTCACTCCCTATCCCAAAATGATATATTGTGAGACTAGAAATTACCCAATATATTGGAGCTCATTTTGTGGGAACAAAAAAAACATGTTCATGAATATGTGTTCCACTTTATAAATCACACATAAGAAATAAACATAAGGGTTATCCATAGAAATGAATGGGTATTGTAAACTTTTCATAAGGCATAACATATGGTCGTATCATAATGGTTTCCATGAATGAATGGATTAAAATAATATGTGAACATTAACAATGTTAAATAGATATAAAGATTGATATGAAAAGTCAAACTGAAGTGAAAACATGTAAAAAGTGTGTTTAAGAAACTTTAGAATGAGCCACTTTATTGCAGATTAAGGGAAAACATTAAAGATTATTTAAAATGGAAAATTTAGAATTGATAGTATAAAACCATAAATTAAACAAGGTTGGTTTTCATGATAAAATCAGTTATTTTGTTAAATTAATGGTGGTTTAAAATAGATTGTGTAGAGAACTTAAAAATTGGTAAGAAATGAAGAAGTTCCTTTTAATCTGTCTTCTTTATCGGGAGGAATTGAGAAAGGAACCCTTTGAAAACATGTATTTCCCCATAAAATAAGGATGTAATGATGTGGATACATTCTTCTGGAACTAATAAATAGAATTTAAAAAAATTATATAAAAATAAATAATAATTACATTGGGGTAAAGAGAGATAAATGTTTTCCTAAGAAGAAAAATTGAGTTTCGATAAAATCTTTTACCTTACGTATGAAATTGTTCTTCACTTGATCTTATGTTACAATATAATAAACTTAAATCCATTAATTAATTAATTCAGAACATTTTATAAATATAACTGAATTATTATAATTTTTTATGTTCATTCATGGGCTTTTTGATGAGTTATAATATATCATTTCATCATTTAGGAGTGTTTATTTCCTTGGTTTTCATGATCAGTTCACTTGTATACAAGTATGGAAGATCATGTAAAATGAGAATAGTTATAAAAATTGAAATTATATTTTATTAATTAAAATAAATAATCTTAAATGGTCTTAAATATCGTTTTTTCAGTTGTGGGGATGATTCATTAGATAAAACCTTAATGATAACTGTTCATATTATTTCGGAGTTTTTTTTATTATCACAAACTTGTTTTGTTTTATTAATTAATATTATGTATATATACTTGTTAAAAAATACTAAATAATATGTAATAAATATATTTTAATGTGTTTTAATCATAAAATTGGTTTTATGTCCATCCTTGATGGTGGTAATGTAAATTGAAAACTCTTCACCCTTGAATGCGATAAATTAACACATCACAGACAATGTTTTCCTTTTTATAATAGATGGGGGGTAAGAGAAATGATGATGGGTTGTTAAATTAAAAAAATGACGTTAAATTATGTTATTGATACTAGATTTTTCATGTCACTTGAATAATTTGAGGTTAGAATAGGAAAATAGAATAAAAAAATGAAAATAAATTAAAAGAAAGAGAAAGAGGTTTTTCCCTCTTGAATTCGTCTCCTTGAGAACCTACTTAAGGAAGGTGATTTTGGTATTGAATTGAGAAAAAAGGATCCACGTTTTTGGGGAGAAACTTGAGAATATTATTGGGTATATTTTTGACAAGATTAATTAATTTTGAGGTGTGATGAGCAGAGGTGGTGAGAGGTGGTATTTATAGTGGGAGGAGAGGAGTGTTTGGATTATTTTATACATTTGTTTATTATTTTGGATCAAGAAAATGAATTGTGAAGATTTTTATGAATAAATATAGTAAATATATCATTTTAGTTATAGATAATGGACACTTAAATAATCCATGACTAAACCAGGACTCCAAAATTCATTTATTTACTTATAATGTTAAATACTGTAAATTATCGTATTTCACTGTTCACCAAAACATCAACTATTTTAGAAAAATCCCAATACTTCACCCTAAATATTTTTCAATGTGTAGAATTTAAAAATATACTACATTTTATGAAAAATAATTATATATATTATATATTTAATTTTTTAATAAAATCATCATTTACTCAAAAAATACCAATTTTAAAATTATAACTGATTTTTTAACACTTTGAAAAAATAAATAAGGTCTCTTAAAATTATGTTCTAACCATAAGTAAAAATAAATTAATAAATTAATATATTTTATTAAAATAAAATTTATTTTAAATCATTATATTAAATATCAAATTTTAAATATACATTTATGTTTCATAAAAATTCCAATATTTAATTTATCATTTCTGAAAAATTTATTTACTTATTCCATGATATAAATATATCATATTTTAATTTAAAATATTCATAAATTTTAATTATCATTTCATATTTGAGGATACTATTTTATTGGTTGGGTTCCTATTCTTAATGGTGACATTACTATTCTAAAGGTCATGTTACTATTCCATTGGTTCAAGTACCTTAATTTCTATAAAAACTTGTCTTTTTGTTTATTCTTAATTTATAAAGTTTTTATTATATTCTCTATGTGGTTTTATGTGATGTATACCATATGATATAATTATAAGAGGGAAAATATCCTTGGTATAATTTTGGGTCATTACATCCACCCTATAAAATTTCACCCTCAAAATTTCATTTTTCAAATTAAAGGGAAAATAAGTGAGGGTATATATCCTTAATTTCATCCTTTGGTTCTCCTATTTCTGATTCATACTTATGGTCCTCCATAGTAATTTAACTTGGTGAGTAGTATTGTTTCATATAAATTTATCTATATGGTCTAAGATCTTTGTTAGCTACTCCTCTTAAGAGAGATTATATTCCAAATGTACCACTTTTAAATTTAGTAAATTTGATGGACATGGTATGTACTTCCTAAAGAGGGATATGTGGAATACATATTGTACATGAGACATGGTTGGTATAAGTGTTCTTCTATAGGCCACAACTCTGATATGATCATGAATACCAAAGGGGATAATGTACCTAGGAGTTATCTTTCCCTCATTCCCAACTCTCCGGATCCTCTATCATTGAGATATACGAGGGAATACCATGTCTACAACCTCAAACTCTAGGTATCAATGATTATTATCTGCATAGATCTTCTGTTGACTTTGGGATTCCTTGATGTTATGTTGAATGGTTTTCACCTTTTCTACCATTTCTTCACCCATTTCAAGTCCTATCAACTTACATTCACTGACTTCATCCCAACATGTCAGTGTTCTGCATCTTTTTTTTATAAAGGGCTTCATATGAAGTCATCTGGATTCTCGAGTGGAAAATATTTTTTTAAGAGAACTCAGCTAGAGGTAGGTGTTACTCCCATCCTACATTAAAGTCCATAGAACATGCTTTCAACATATCTTCTAGTTGTTTGAATAGTCTACTTATATTGGACCTTAGTTTGAGGATGATAGGTCATACCAAATATTAACTCAGTGTTTAGGGAATGTTAGAGACTTTTCTAGAACATTGAGGATTATTTCAAATTTGATCGAATACAATTGATAGTTGTAATACATGTATTGTTACCACTTCTCTAATGTATATCTATATAATCTGATCTAGTGGTAAGTCCTCCAAAATTTCAATAAAGTTAGATGTCTTTGAAAGGTAATCCATAATAAACCATATAGAATTGTTTCCGCTGGATTTTTGTGGAAGTCTCATGATAATGTCCATGGTGATGTTTTCCCACTTCTATGTTGGTATGGGTAATTGTTTCACCATCCCCTTAGAAATTTTCCTTTCATCCATCGTCTACTTACATACCAGGGAATTTTATGTATACTTAGTAATATTTTTTTTTCATATTTCCCCACAAATAGTTCTCTTAGAGATATTGATATATCTTTGGGCTCCTTTAGTGAATAGAGAGGGATGATCTTTTTGTATCATTCAGAATCTCATTCATTATCTTTGGATTGTATGGTACACATACTCAAGAACCAAATATTATGACTTATTCCTCATCAATTTTGAACTCTAAGGACTACCCATTTATAATAGATTCCACCATTTTTTGAATTTCTTCATAATTTAATTGAGAATAATTTATTTTCTCCATAAGAGATGGTTGGGTAATAATTTGAGAAAGGATATATGACGTTCCTTCCTAAAAAATTCCCATGTCCATACTTTTTAATTCTAGTAATATTGGATCCTTCTTAATTTCCATCATTGATAGATATGTTGGATCCTTTCTACTTAGAGCATCTTCCACCTTATTTACTTTTCCCGGATGGTAGTAAATTAAGAATTCATGATCCTTTATGAGATATAACCATCTTCACTGGATAATATTAATCTTTTTCTATGTTAATATATATTTGAGGATATTTTTATTGTTATATATCTCACACTTCTCCCCATAGTGACAATTCTGAAAAAAATTTAACACAAAGATCACAGTCTCCTACTCCATATCATGTGTGGGATAGTTTTTCTCATGAATTTTAAAATACCTTGTTTTGTAGGAAATCAATTTACATCTTTTCATTAGTACACATCATAATCCCTTCTCTAAAGCATCATTTTACACCACAAGGAGTTCCCCACTTGTTAGCAGTATGAGAAATGGTGTAGTGAAAAGCCTCTTTTTCAACACTTTGAAGTAGTTTTCTCATTCACTAGTCTAGAGAAACTTCACTCCCTTTTGTGTAATCCTATTTATTTTATTTGAAATTCATTATAGAATTTTCACAAATCATCTGAAATACCCAGCTAGACCATGGAAACTATGGGTCTCTATTAAAGATGTGGGACTAGGTCACTCCTCAATTTACTTTATCTTATAAGGGTCTACAAATAATCCTTTTATTGTGATAACATTCCCCAATAATGACACTTCCTCCATCCATAAATAGAATTTAATAGACTTTTCATATAGTATCTCCCTTCAAAAGTTCTTTATCACAATATCCAAATGATCCTCATGTTTCTCATGTATCTTAGATTATATCAAATTATTGTCACCAAAGACTATCATAAGTTTTTCATGCTAATATCTAAATACTATATTCATTAAATCCATGAAAATATTTAGAGAATTAGTGAGTCTTACGTTCATCACTATGAACTCAAAATGTCCATACCTCATTTGAAATTCAGTCTTGGGAATATCTTCCATCCTAAAATTTAATTGGTGATATCCTGACTAAAGGACCACCTTAGAGAAATACTTATCCTCGCATAGTAGATCAAACATTTCATATATCTAAGGTATGAGATACCTTTTCTTTATAATTCATTTGTTGAGATCACGGTTATCAATTCAAAGGTGAAATGATCCATCCTTCCTCTTGACAAAGAGGACTATTCCACCCCATGGGGAAACACTCAGGCCTATAAAACCCTTTTCCTTATTCTCCTATAACTACGTATTTCGATCTTCTAGTTCAATGGTGTCCATTTTATAAGGTTTATTTGATATAGGAAGAGATCCAGGAATAAGTTCAATTGAGATCTCAATATCTCTGTTTGGAGGAAGACTGGAATTTTTTTAGAAAATACTTCAGTGTAGTCCCTCAAAATGTGCATGTCTTCAAGAATGATTCGCTCCTTTTCCTCAATCATTTGAGAAAGATATTTTTGATAATAATAAAATAATATCTACACTTGAGATGATTATTCTATAGGAGATTCATCCCCCTCCTTAAACATGTAAAGAATTGAAGGATGCTTTAGGCTATGAAGAGTGATCTCCCTTTCCGGACATTTGATATTGGATTTCTATAAAGGTATCCAATCCACGACCAATATAGAATAAAAATATTACAAAGTATGTTTGAAAATATTTTAATGGGATGATTAGACCCCAAAAATTGATTGGGGATGAGTTTTATACTTTGGATGCAATAATTGACTGATTTTTTATTCTCACAAATAACTCAAACTCTATATTTTGAGGTGGTGTTTTAATAGTTCTACAAAACATAAAAGATATAAACGAATTCATAGAACTAGACTGAAATAGTATGTTCCCTATTCTTGAATGAATAACCAGTGTACGTGTCAACAGATAATTTTCAGGCTCCACCTCAGCAGTATTAATATCATATTCCCTTCTTTACTGCCTTGGAGGTAATTGTTATTGATTACCTCTAACAACCATTAGCATAGGGTAATAGATCGCATATTTCCCATTTTACTTGTAGTTGAAACACTAGAAATTATGCTGAGTATTTATCTGAATCTTTCTTCTTATTACAGATTATTGGGATTCTACATATCTCATCAACAATTATTAAATTTATTCCCCATTCTTACACATTTGAAACATCTCTTGGTTCCCTTTAGATAGTTCCTAGGATGATTCTTCCCACTGTTTTAAGATTTGGGTGTTGTATTTTCTATCAAATATGGGAGTTATCTATTGATCCTCCAATATTAAACTATATTTTTCAAATTTTATCCACATCCCCATTAGACCACTAAGAGTATATGATCTCCATTTAAACTATAAGGACACAAACGATGAAATCCTCTTATATATCAAAGTCTCAAATCACAAACTCTTTTCCAAGACTCATATCTAGTCAACTAAAGAAGCGATCAACCTTGATTTCTATGTTCATGACAAATTCATAGGCATATTGTGCAATCCTTGTAAAGTTTTCTTCCTACACCCTGATAGACTCGTCTTCCTTATGATTTAGTCTGAGGAACTCTCTTTCCATCTTGAGATGGTGGATTTGTGGAAAATATTTATTGAAAAATATATTTTTTTAATTTCTCCCAATTCATGGAATCAATTTACTCATTGTTCCTTGTGTTATTGATCAGTGTCCACCACGAATCTACTTCCCCATCAAAATGATAGACCTTATTCACAACTTTCTCTTATTCTGAGCATGGGAGGTCAAAGATTATATTCTCAATGGATTTATTCAATTTTTTCTCCTAGAAGTGGATTAAATGATCCACTAAACATGGGTGGCCTCTGTCTCATAAAGTATTTGACCATAGTTTTCACTTTTTTAGGAGAAGAAGGGTGTTACAAAAAATCCAAGTTATTATTAATAACTTGAGATATATAATAAATTACTTTCATAAACTTTGAAATACCCATTCCCATTAGATTTGGCATGTCATTAGGGAAATCATTACATTTCCTATAACATTGATTGTCAGCATGGGTTCTCCTATTTCCCAATACTGACTAAAAATAATAATTTGCCACTATGGGGATTCAATAACTAGCTAATAATTATATAAAAAAGATAATTTAAATTTATATAGATTAAAAGTTAAATGAAAATCATATCCTAACTTGTGATTCCCTATGTTTTAATCTAGGTTATCCATGGTGATAAAATTATCCCCAGGGTTCTTAATAAAGTAATCTAGTCCTAAACTCCAAAAATAACTAGACCATCCTCCAAGACTAACTATAACTTCCCTATCCTTTTGAAAAATATTTTTACGTTATTTTATGAATAATTTTCTTTCAAATACAAACCAAGTATCATAAATTAAAGTGCCTTTGGAAGATCAGTTACGTAATTAGGAATCATAAAAAAACAATAAAAAATATTTTACTTATTCTCCATAATGAGATCTTAAATTCCATTTAGATCTTACATTTTCATAGGATAACCTCTGGAATACATGTAAAAAATGGATGATCTAAAAATCCATGTATTTAAACAAACATAGGAATAAAGTATAGGACATGGGATAGAGGGAATAACATGATGACAAAAAATGCATGAATAAATATAAGGAAGAATAACATGTATAACATGGGATCATGTAATCGTGGAATAATAGAAATCTGAAAAAAACATAGAACACGAAATAAGAATGAGTCAAGGATAACATACAACACCATTTCACATGGAGGATCATGAGTCAAGGCTAACTACCAAGACCCTTACACATGGCGGAAAAGGTCCCATAAAGGAATCATGTTCACTATCTTTCCCAACATGACATATCATGAGAATAAACATTACCCAATTCATTGGAGTTAAATCTATTTTCACTAATCGTAAAATATTTATGAATATTTGTTCCATTTGAAGAATCAATCATAAGGAATAAACATAAGTTTTACCCTTGTAAACAAATGGGTATCGTAATCAATCCCGAAGGAATAACAAATGGGTGTATCATAAAGGTGTCCATAAAAGAATGGATTAAACTAAAATATTGACATTAATATAGTAAAACAAGAATAAAATATGATAGTTTATGTCAAAATAAATTGAAAACATGAAAAAATAGTGTTCAATAAACTTTATAATGAGCCACTTTAGTGCGGTTTAAGAGAAAAATTTATTGATTTTTTTAAAATGGATAAAGAAAAATTGTCTGTATTAAAATAGAAATGAACAAAGTTATTTTTTCAGGATAAAAGTAGTAAATATATAAAAATAATTGAGGATTTAAATATATTATAAATAGCACATGAAAATGGGTAAGAAATCAGGATGTTCCCATTAATCGGGCTTGCCTTCTAGGAAGAATTAAGAATGAAAACTTTCTAAAACATGTATTAATTTATAAAATAAGGATTGAATGATACGGATAAATTATTTTGGAAACAATACAATGATTATAGAAGAATTATATAAAAATAAAGAATAATTTTATTGGGGGTAAAAAGAGATAAAGCACAACCTAACAGAAAAAATAGAGGTTTGGAAAGAATCTCTTACCATATGTTTGAAACAGTCCTACACTTGATCTGAATGTCCTAAAAAATAAAATTAAATCAATTAAATAATTAAATAATAAAATTTTATATATTTATTTGATTTAATATAATTTTATAAATTTCATTCATGTCCTTTTTTATCAGTTATAAGATAGAATTTCATTATTCAGGAGTGTTTGTTTCCTTGGTTTTTCTGATCAGTTCACTTGTATAAGTGTCTGGAAGATCATGTAACATGAGAATAGTTCTATAGAATTTAAATTATATGTTATTATTTAAAATAAATAATATTAAATGTTCTTATATTTAATTTTTTTCCAGATGTGAGGATAATTCATTAGATAATATGTTAATGATAACCATTTATATTATTTTGGTGTTTTTTCAATCATCATAAAATGGTTTTGTTTTATTAATTAATATTATGTATATATACCTATTACAAAAAAAATTATAAGTTTAAATACATATATTATAATCTAGTTTAATCCTAAAAATTGTTTTATGTCTAGACCTATAGGTGGTAATGTAAATGGAAAACTCATTGTCCTTGAATGTGAGAAATTAACAAATTGCTGACAATGTTTTCATTTTTAGAACAAAAGGGAAGGGGAAGAAAAATGATGATCGGTTGGTTCATTAACAAAATAAAATTTCAGTATATTAAATATATTAGATTTATCATTTCACATGGATAAAGGTATGTGAGTATAGGAAAATAAAAGAAAATAAAAGAAATTGAAAAAAAATTAAAAGAAAATGAAAGTGGTTGTTGCCTCTTGAATTATTCTCCTTGAGAACCTCCTTGAGGAAATTGAGTTTGGTCTTTTATTGAGACCAATGGATCCTGTACATGGGGAATAAATGTAGGAAGAGGATTGCGTATAGTTTAGACAAGCTTCATGTCTTTTTACCTGTGAGGAGAACAGGTTGTGAGCGGTGGTATTTATAGTGGGAGGAGAGTAGTGTTTTTTATTATTTTATTCATTTGTATATTTTTTTGGCTCAAGACAGTGAATAGTGAAAATTTTTGTAAATAAATACAATAAAGAGAGAATTTGAGTTCGAGATAATGGCCACATACATCATCCATGACTCAACCATGACTCAAAAATTCATTTATTTACTTGTAATATTAAATACTATAAATTACTTTATTTCACTATTCAACAAAAATTCAACTATTTTAGAAAAATCACAAAAATTAACTCTAATAATTTTTTAATCTGTAGAATTAAAAAATGGTCTGCATTTTATGAAAATAATTTTTTAAAAATGAGAAATTTAGTTGTTAAATAAAATCATCATTTACTCAAAAAACAATTTTAAAATTATAAATGACTATTAACACTTTGAAAAATTAATTAAAGTACCATAAAATTATATAATCATAAGAAAACAAAAAAATAATTTATGAACCTATTTTATGAAAATAAATTTTCTTTTAAATCGTTACTTTAATTATAAAATTTTAAATAATCCTTTATGTTTTACAAAAATACTAATACTTAATTTATCATTTTTATAACATTTGTTTACTTATACCATGATATAAGTATATCATATTTTCATTTTTAATATGCCTAATTTTTTTCATACTTTTATAGGTGATGTTACTATTAAATTGGCTAGTTTACTGTTCTTAATGGTCACATTACTATTCCAAAGGTCTTGTTACTATTCCATTTCTTTAGGTTCCATTATTTCTATAAATACTTCTTATTTCATTAATTCCTTGTTTATAAAATTTATATTGTGTTCTCTAAGTGGTTTTATTCTCTTTATACTATATGAAATAATTATAAGAAGGGAAATTTCAATGATAGAATATGGGTCATTACACAAGTCTTGAAGAAAGAATTAATAGAAGAAAGAATTTTCATGCTTCAGAAGGATCATGAGGAGTTCAAGGATATGAAAACCATTATCAAAATGTTGATGAAGAAATAATGAATTATTTTTCATTTTTAACTCTTTGTGTATTTTATCAAACATTTGAATATTAATGAATGTGATTATATTTTCATTCAACACTTTTTGTTTTAATGCATTATAATTATTTTAATTTAATTTCTTTAAATTATTTCATCGACGTATACATAGCTCAAAATTAATTGTTTTGTTTATGATTACTCTTCTAAAATATCAGGAAATTATGGATACATTCTAATTCTTTTTATAATACTTTCCACTATTTCAAGAAGTAGTTATAAACTCTATGGGAGTTATAGAGAATATCTTAAATTTTCTTAAAAAGAAAAAGGTATGTATGTTTTTCTAGTTATAGATTTTCCATTAAGAATTGTTTTTTTTTCTTACCAAAAAGTTGAATTTTTTTGATTTAGATGTTTTAGAATATTATTCTCCATTATTTTAGTTTTTGAAATCACAAACAATCTCTTAAAACTATGATTACTGGATTTTTATGTCTCAAGAGTCTTAGTGTGTTTTTTATAAAACATTATTTTTCCTAAAATAGAAATAATTCTAATGTATTATGAATCTAAACTAATCATTATTCAATTTGATCCATCGGTTGAGTTTAATTCATCGGAATAACCTTTATATTGACTAGTGGTTATAACTTTTTCTTGATTATCGTACTGAAAAAATCCATGATCATCAAATTAACACTAGTACTGATATCTCATACTAATTCTTATAGGTTTTATCATATTAAAAAGTGATAATAAAAAATACATCAGACTATCATAAGTTTATAATAATAATATATATACTTTATTTCTATCATAAGGGATACATTTTATCACAGTAATGATGATGAAAAAATGATGTAGGACATTCATTTATAGATGATTTTTCAAGTTCCAACTATCTGACATTGTTGTAATAAACTATGAAATATGTTTGTTGGATATTTTCGTATAAAAAGCACATCATTCAAGGAGTTTAGAGTTGATACATTTTTCAACTGAATTCTTCAAAATAGTTTGGAGCCTGAACTGCTCATTCCTTGTTTTTGTAATACATTAGAGAGTTTTCATTTTAAATAATCCTTATCTAGGTTGTTTCCTTTAGAAAAGATTCTTTTTTATTCTTCATTCGATCAATGTAATAATCAATAGATTCTAGGGATAGAAATATAGATAATCTAATCCATCAGATTGAGGGATTCTAGATCTTGGAAGATAGACACCGAACATTATATCAATGGATTCCGAGGATAGAAAGATATATCCATTAATGGTCATCATAGAAAGGGATTTTTTAGTAATAAAATAAAAACATTATAGTAAGTATAAATCTATTGATACCATTATCCATGTTTGCTTACTACCTTTACTCTTTATGTTAAAAGAGTGAATTATTTTACTATATCTTGTAAATCATTCTTATTTTTATTATCTATTTTACTATTTTTTACAATTCTTCATTTCAAAATGCATATTATGATAGAAAGTTTGTTTTACAAATATTTATTATTATTTTTTTATCTGTGTATCTATGATAATGATAAATATATAATATGATATAATTTGAAAATTGGTGAATCCGATTCTTTTACTGTAATCATCAGACAATACTAATTCTAATAATTTTAAATAAATTTTATTATTTCTGTTTATTTTAAAATTTTAAAATTATAATTCACCCCCTCTTGTAATGGTAATCGTCCTAGTTACTATTTTGATTCAAGTGATATTTAGTCTAATTTTATTTATGTTATAAATATACATTTTAAATTTTCTTCAATAAAAAAATCTCTTCAAGAAATGTCTCCCCTATTTGAAATTAACTCTTGGGGGTTTTTACTTACCTTCTTCAAATGTTTTGAAAAACTAATTTTTCTATGTAAAATTTTTACAATGAAGGTTACTTATTTTATTGGGAAATAATTAAAATACAAGATCATTTAATTTGTTTTTTAATAAAATAATAATTGGAAAACTTTTTATGGTAAATGGTTTGAAAAAAGTAGAGAGTAAACTTTATTCTACATAAAATAGAAATTATTATATACATAACTTGATACAATTTAATTTATTTTAAAAATTTTAATTCATAAATAGAATTACACCTTTATAATCAATTGGTGTACATAAAATGAATTTTAAAATAATTATAAAAATTAATAATATGATTTCTAATGTGTCTTGGTATGTGATACACCTAAATGGTGGGTAAATAAATGTTCTTTTGGGTTTTTGGTAAGTTAAGCATAATATATTAAAGTTTAGATAAAAATGGTGTCTCAGAAAGAAAAAATTAAAATGTAAAAAAATGTGAAAATCACATAATTACATCTTTGGATGACTATTATTCCTCTTATTATATGAAAAAATTTCCATTTTCACAACATGTACATTACAACTCCTTTAACTTATCTAGATTTTCTGAAACTATTACTTATTCCATTATTATTCCCATGTTTAACCTATTGATATTATATTTAGATATTAAAAATATTATATCTGGTATCATGTTTGAAGGAAATTGGGATGCATTATTTATTAAAAAAAGTCTTCTCTATTATCTATTTTAGAGCATGACTATAGTTGATAAAGAACATGTTTATTGATATGGTATAAATCATGTCTACTATTGATATATGGAATATTGTTTATTTTATATAAGTACTTTATGCTATATTATTTCCTTTTTATGTTTATATTCTAATCATGATTTGAGGCTTCATTGTATTCTATTTAATTTGGATGGAATTTTTTTGCTATGTATTCCAAAATAAGTATATAGGCACTGACTTGTAGGTTCTAGAGTTAAACATGTGTACTCAATACATAGAGAGATATATTTATATGCATATCTAGTTTCTATCTATAAAGATAGAGGCCTCTTATAGATAGATGATTAGATATATGTACAATATTTTATATATATATATATATATATGTGTGTGTGTGTGTGTGTGTGTGTGTGTGTGTTTTCCATTCAATGTGACGATGTTACTCCTCGGTGAGGAAAATTTATATATAGTATCTCCCCAAGAGAATATAGGTGGCCTCCCTAGTTGAGTGATTTATATACAGTTCCACCCTAGGGGTGATTATTGACACGCACACATACATATAAATATTGATATGTATATGTGTGTTTTCATTGCCTCCTATAATGGATGGATTCAATTGGATATCTCTAATGGTCGGTACCTTAAGGTGGAGAAGTAAAAAACAAATATTATGATAAATTATAAAAAAAAATTATGGAAATTTGTCTAAAAATTATTTATAACCTATTAAGATATGATTCGTGCTTTTATTGTTGGATATAAAAGCATGTTTACTTTCTACCAACTCTTAATCTTAAATTTACTTAGTTATCTTATATTTTATTTCTATCCTTATGAAAATCTATAAAGTTCATTTACCATATATTTGTAAATGTGTAGAAAAATTTATGTATGAACCTACTATCTCAATCTATGTGATGAGATATTATTTGTGCTTCCCCACTGAGTATTTATGCTGACACCCTATATGGGAATATAGATGGAAATTAAACCATTAATTTTCTATATTTTAGGTATGAATAGGTATAATTGTATCCATGTAGTGTTCTAATCATTATTATGGATTTCATAAGAGTAGGTATGGGTTCCACGATGGAGTTAGAGTGAATGGATAGTTGGTTATGGGATGTGTTTTTATTATTTCCAATTTATTTCATGTTTTTAAATGTCTTTAGGTACAATATTTCTACATAATTATCTAAGGAAAATTTATATGTTCTGAAATGAATGTATATTTATTGGGTTTGAGTTCACATAGAGATTATATAATTTGTTATTTTCGCATTCATTTTTGTATGATTGGTTGATTCTAGGTTTAATTTTTGAGAGCATCCAACATACCAACAGGCCATACCAGGTTTTCAATAAGATATAAACATGGTTTATATTTCAATACATAGTGTTTAAATATTTCCCCACTAGCATACAAAGACCCATGAAACTATTCACCAACCTCTAGGGACCAGGTAATTCCCTTTGAGTTAGTGTAATCTTTGTTTAGTTACCAGTTGAGTATCCAAGTTAGGGCCACATCATGCTCTCTATTACAGTTCATTCCCCCATCGCACAAGATCTAGAAAAATCATCCACCCCTCACAAAACCTATGGGTTTTGGACTAATATATAATCTAAGGAAATCTATTCCTATGATTTCCAAGTTTTTATAGTTTAGTCCATGAATTCCACATAATTATCTTTATTTAACTAATTTATTCAACTACAGGAGAAATATTTAAGTAAATATCATTTCAACTGACACATAGAATACATCATCTTCCCATCCTAGAATATATATCAGAATCAATAAATAAAAATCCTCTCCAACCCAATTCATGAACATAAATAGTTCCTCACCCCCCCCAAATTTTTTTTTTCAAATATCTACTCCATCCTTGGAGTCGAATATGCATCGTTATCTAACACAACCATGAAAAAAACATTTCTAATTTTAATTATTTTTCTAAAAGAATCCTCACCAATCAAAAACCCATAACACACCAAAAAATGATAACTCGTCATTATATATGAATAAATTGACCAATAATAAAAATTACACAAGATTTAAATAATTAGTAATAATCTTATTCGTTCACCTTTAATGAATTACTTAAACCATCATCCTCTCTTAAAGAAAACAATGAATATGATTATTGTGAACCCAAAAATAGAGATACATTGGAAAGTGGATAAAGTTTTTTTACTAACATATATATATATATATGTAAATGGTTTCAAATCCTCCAATTAAATTTATGTTTATTGATAAAAATATTTAGAATTTTTTGCCTTTATTATTTTATCACAAAAAATGATTTCATAATTATAAAATGATCAACTTATGGATTCCAACTCAATCTAATACTATGTGTTTTCTTATCCTCATCTCAATCAATAATTATATTTCTATAGTTCATTGTAAAATATCCTAAAAAGATAATAATATTGATCAAGGTTTGTGAAAATAATTCAAATATACCTTTCATACTCCAAAAATATCATCTTCATTAATTAAGGTCAGTTTAATTTCTCTCACACACAACCAAATGTGACAAACTCATCATCTATATTTTTCTATTATCGATGTTCATCTACTCTAATATCCATCCACTAAATTCAGTAATCTGGGAAACAATTTATATTTAATTAAGTATGAATTGTTTATGGTTATGGATGTAATGAATGTGTATTTTGGATGAATAACTGTTAATGTTTTTATAAAATTTGATAGATCATTCATAAAATATGAAAGATGTAAACATCATGACCCATGATATTTTTCTATTAAATATTAACATACAAATCCCAAAACCAAGATATGTAATTTTAATGTTAAATTTATAATCAATTAATATATATCTAAAAATGATTACCTTGTCTTAGGATCTTTATGTGATGATGTTGTTGATCTTATCAAAAAACTTTTTTTTATATCGTAATTTTGTGGGAAGGACCTAACGTATAGCCCCTCTAGGGGTGAACCATATGCAGTCCTTTGATCACCAAACAACACCAATGGACTATCTAGTGCAAGCATGGTAGATCTTTAATATTTTGATGATCGTCTAGATCACTTTAAGTTACTTTTGGTCTGGATGAATCTCTCTTATTTATTTCAATATCAAGACAATATAAGGATGAATCAAGATAGAAATATATTATTCACAAAGATTCTTAATTATAGATTATCCCTAAGCAATAAATATATCCATCTATTTATAGATTTAGGGATAAGGTTAAAAATATTATCTAATTACAAAATAGCACTTAAATAATATAATGATCCTTATTTGACCCCATACCATATAATAATAATATTATTTCCCTTTTTATGGTGATCACTAACTGGAATAATAATAAATATGGTTTTATCACCTTGAAAGATAATATTTATTGATGGATATTGACTTGGTCCACTCATCCTCCTCAACATTTATCGAATACCCAAATAAAAATTTAATTATATATTTATTAAAAATTAAATATATTATTCAGAGTTAGGGGAATAAATATTTATTAAATATTCAATAAATAAAATTAATATGATATTCACAATCATGTTAATAAATATTTATTAAATATTCAAAAAATTTAATAAAATATTTTTTAATGAAAAAATATTTATTTATTACCTTATAAATAATATTTTCTATCAACAAATCCTAAATAAAATTAACCTTATTCTAGATAATAATTATTATTCTTATTGCTAAACTCAAATATAATTTAATTGAGATCGACAAAAACACTTAGTTTGTGACTTTATGGAATTCTTTCTTGTTGAAATTGGGTAGGCTTGCCTAAAGACCAAGATTACAATCTATAAATGGGGTAAGACACCAAAGAGAAATAGGTTAATGTCATAATGTCAGTAACCACACTCCAATACTTACTGTGTAATATATTCTTTTTTTCACAATGCCTCGTCAAGCAGGTTGAACCCACATGTCATGAAACTATGTTCTTGATATGTCTTTATTTTACTATAAAAAATAAACTGATTTTTACACTATGTAAATAGAATTTTATGTGATTGTTCCATTTCCATCAATGGTTATATATATAAACTTCCATAAATAAGGAAGTGATAAATCCTTCCTAAAATTATTATGTAATAACACATAAACCCTGACACACACAATGCATCCCAAATAAACCCAAACTACATCATCCTGGTTTATGAAATATATCAAGCTGGTAGAGTCATGGTATGAATTAATAATAATATTATAGTCTATTGACCATTACACATGCTCACAAATAGAAATATAATGTGACACATAAAATTTAGAATTCCAAAGGGTTGGTATATTATCATAATCCCCCACCATAAAAATTACTATGTGTGGACTTCATGGAAAAAATTATCATCTACTTATGAGTACTCACACAAGATTGTAAAGATTATATGTGACCTATCAAAGAATTATATTCAACTATACAATTGTATTTAATAATATAATCATGTAATTTCAAGGTTCTAATAATATTAGTTAACTAATATGACCTTATCAATGTGATATACACTCTAGGACATTATTACACTAAATTGATGAATAAAACCCAAAAATATATAATAATATTTTAAAACATATATTCTTATATTCGAATATACAAGTAATCATAAGTACAAACTACATGTTTTAGAACACCAAATCTAAACATTTCATCACACCAACCTAAATAATATACCATTCATTTCAACACCAATTACTCAATCATCCCATAAACATTACTAAATCCCATTTTCCACTCACTACCTCACAATATCTATGTTTTCAAAAGATCTAACAACTAATATATATAATTTCTTCAACCATAAAAAGTCCTTAAAGAAACATATGTCAATTATCATCACTGTTCTAAGATATATAGTGACAGAAAAATACTCTAACATATACTGAGAGATATCTTCGCCATCATACATCACACAAGTTTTTGAACTCAAGAAGCACATATCCTATAAGAGACTCATTCTTCCATAATCCAAAGTGAAAGGGTCATGATCACACCTAAAAAATCAATATAGTGGTTTGATTTATAATTCATATTGGATAATTAATTCATGATTTTCATCTATCTTGACTAATTACAATATTATCATGGTGGTTTTCTCTATAGTTATCAAACACAAATAAAACTTTACATTACACAAGGAATGTACAAATTTATTGGGTAACTACCCAAGGGGTTGGTTTAAATTCATAAAAAATGATCATATGTCTAAATATTAGAAACCCATTAGAATATGTTTTCCCATACAATCAATTATCACTAAAATCATATAAGTGGTTTGGAAATTTTGATTAAATGCATATAAAAATGATCTTAATTCAAATTATCTATCATTTTATAATGAATAATATAGATAGTTTTGGTCGTCATTTTTTCTCCTTAAATAACCTATTCTCATTCTGATAAGTCCTCATAGTATTTTCAATCATCCCCTCATTAATATTAAACAAAATAATGTAAAAATTATGATATATATCTAGTATGGAACACATTAGAAATAAAATAACATAAGTAGTCTATTTATCCAAAAAAATAAGAACTAAATTTCTGAAATCAATCTGGGAATCCATATATTAATTCATGATACCCTTCTAATCAGTATAAAATATCATAGTTTACCACTTTATCTCTTTTTATGTAACAAATATTTTATGGAAAAATAGTTTTGTAATTAAAAATATTCTCGTTAGGGAAAAGTATCCTACCAAAATCATCTAGACAATTCTTTTTCTATTGAACTATGCTCACCCACCATGGGGGATAAATTTAAAAATGAATCTCATATAATAGCTCACCACTATGATTTTTATATTAATTTCAATTGTCCTCCATATTGTGATTAACCCTTATTATAGAAGATGTTGTTGGCCTCTTGTTCTCAATTCCCTAAAGAAACCCATCATTAATGTCTTAATCAATCATGTGTGGAACATAGATTGGTGTAAACCCAGTAATTCTTTACATAGGACATAAAATATAAAATTTCTACATCATGTGATATTTCATTCAAAAAAATTCAAAAACATCATTAATTTTATAGTCAACTAATGTTGTAATTTATAGAATATCATTATAATTTTTTGATAGACTATCTCAGAATAGTTCCCATAACACAGTAAATGATGTTCAAAGATCAAGTTCTACACACAATGTGATACATGTATAAAAAAATTATACCCTTAAATAATTTATATATATACTCAAGTCAGTCGTTAATTAATTATTTTCCTTTCACACAAATATATCATTTAATACACTATATACTAGATTTTCTTTTCAATCCTAAATTACTCTGATACCTCTAACATTATTGCCTTAGTATTTTATATTCTAACTAAAATCTTAATTGTGTATAACTCTTAAATATAACTTATATATAATTTAAATATTATGATAACACCCTTTCATGAATGTACCCCATAAAGACCCCCCAAGAATATTGGTGATATTGGGTGAGACAACTAATTGTTGAGTTGTTTCCTAAAATTGCTTCTTTTAGATTCTCCTTTTGATAAATCATGGTAGACATTATACTTCAAAATTATTAATACGGTATTTACTTTAGTTTTTTAAATAAATATTTCATATTAATTATCTTATAATTCTAAATTTAATATATTCTCAATAATACTCATTATATAACATATCAAATTTTCAAAAAAAAATATAAGAAGATTCTTGATAAATTTTTCAAATCCTTTAGAATGAAAACATTCATGAATACATACCTTGAGAAATTTTTTAAAACCAATATTCATAAATAGAAAGTGAGACTCATGGATATTTTATTGATTAAATAATGATACTATTGTCAAAATAAATGTGATTAAGTGAAAAAAAAATTACTTCTTTGTTCTTTCGGTGTAGTCATGGAGCCTCTATTTCATTGAAACTATTATAAGTAACTAAGATGTTTTTATTATAATATTTGTCTTAAAAATCCCTATTGATCAAAGAAGTTATGGTGTAAGGAATTTTTACTCAAAAACATTCATCAAATAATATCTTAGGATTGATCTTTTGATTAATGTGGTTCCATCTCATAACATAGTACTTCAATATTAGGGATTTCATCCACCTAAAACTTTGGAATAAAATTATTTATATTATAGGGATAAGAATCTACATAACAATCCTAATTAAATTCTAGAGGTGTTTTGGAATATTTATCTCAAAACCCATTATATTTGTTCTCTATTTTCATATTTTTATATTGTTAAATTTATAAATATTTATTTCATAATTACATTATGTTATAGATTTTATAGGATATACTACTATAAAATTTTACTTATATTTACTATTATTAGTTTAGAGTGTCTACTAAATCTAAATGATTTCTTTTATTTTCATTATGTTACACTTATATTTTAAAAATATTGATTCATATATGTTTAGAGTTATTATTGTCCTATCCTTCCATGTTATCATGTTTTGTGTGGGAGTAATTTTATAAAAATTTTAAATATTTAATACATCTCCCTCTTGAATCTTCCTATATGATAAAACAAATTATCAAATAAAGTCTCTAATAATTTCCACATACAAACATATAAATTGAAAAAACATTACTATATTAAAAAATATTCCAATTATAACTATGAAAACCTTAATTAAAATTACACGCCTATTTTTTATGGTGTTGATTATGAAAATGAGTGATAAAGAAAGAAAAATATATTTGAACACAAGAGTTAATAATTATCTTATAATCGATGGTGAATATAGCATTTTGGATAATACTATTCAAAATAATTCCAATATGATAATGATAAATTTCATAAAAACTATAGATTTCAAAACATATTACTATATGATATTATAAGAGATATTTAGAGTTGGGTTTATATTAAATTTTTTGAAACCAGAAGAGCTATGTTGAGATATTATTTTCAATAATTTAATTTATTTCTTGGAGAATATATCATCATAATATATCAAAATTTCATGATGATTTAAAATAGTTTACAATAAATTAGAGAATTAGATATTTATAATCAACTCACAGTTTAAATGTTCCTATATATTCTCTTTAAAAAATGGGAATCAAATATAAAAACTCTATAAGATACAAATAATATTATCAATTTAAATTTGGATAATCTTATAGGAACACTAATATTGTTTGAAGGTCATCTTAATATATATGTGTATAAAGAAAAAAATAATAAAGGTGTTTTTGTTAATTCTATAACAACTATAAATACTTCAAAAAATCTTCTAACAACTTCAAAACATAATTTTAAAGAAATATTTGTTCATCTAAGTGAATATAAATTTCCTAAGTTAATAATATTTATATAAATAACGTTGAAATAAAAAATTCCTTTGAAAACAAATAATCAGATAAGTAAAATAGATAAATATAAAATACTTTTAATTAGGGAAAATAGAAAATATTAAATTAATTTTATATGTTTTGAGTAAGAAACAAGGAAATATAAAAATATATTATTCAAGATTGACTAGAATATGAAAGTATTTGAAAGCGTCAAGAAATATAAAGGAATTAAAGTATTGAAGGCATGTGGAACCTAGAGTGTAAGTGATGAATCTTATTATGAAATAATTTTATAAAGTGAGGGAAACAAAAAAATTATATATTAATAGGAAAAACTATTCCAATGAGTGAAGCGAGATTTATGAAAAAAATTACTAAATATCTATCTAATAATTATTTCAATTATATTTATTCTTCATATGATGATGAATATTATTATCAATTAATATAAGAAATGAATGGTTATATGACTAAAATAGACTAATCTTATAAAAATTTACCATATAAATATAATCATTCAAAGAAATATATTTCTCAATGAAATAAGAATAACTAAAAGCGTATTTTATAGTTTAATGTAGACTATTTTTCCATTTTCTTTTCTAATGAAAATAAAATCCAGGTTATTAAATAAAAATCAAAAATAAAAATCCTAAATAAAATGGTATATAATTTATATAAGGAATAATAAAACTATAAAATATAAAACAATGGTTTTAATCTTCAATGGTAACATCCAAAGTATGATATTCCTCCACTTTGAATTAACATTTTTAAAATGATATTTAATTATATAAACTACTAATTTTTTACTATATATCAAATGGAAGGTTACAAGAAAAATATAACATCCTTAAGAAATAAGAAATATTTTGAAACAACTATGATATATAATTAAAAATTTCTAGATAATACTTTTTTATTAATGAACCCCCTTATACACACCGGTCCATCTAGACAACACATAACACATGCTCACAAGAGGATGGAAATGAAACTGCCACTTAAAAGAAATACTAGGAATGACATTATGAATAAATGTGTCATGGTTATTTGTCACTATCTTGATTCCCTGGATAGTCATCGTCACATCGTCAAGTTTTTGCCCCGTATATCGCTTCAAGTATATGCTACCACTAGAAACCACCAATTCTTATATTCGATGTGTGTTGTCTCCCTATTTTATGCTCTATGAAATTCAATGATAAAAAATACCACCCCAACATAGAAAACCGAAAACAATTAGTGGGTTTATTCTAGATATAACATGAGGCTATTCCATCCCAAGTGGAAAGACCTATAGCCGAGAGTCACTCAGCTGTGGAACTAGACAAAAATAACATGACATCCTTGAACATATAACCCTTGGTAAGTTATGGATGATGGAAATTATTTTCTTCTAATATTTTCAAACCTAAGGAAGTTATAGAAATTAAATATATAGTTGTTTTATTTCAATAATGATTTCTAGGTAGTAAGGGAAAAACATTTGGTACATGGACAATGGTTATTCTTGAATCAAGAACGAAAACAAGTCTATCTTTTTTAATATGCAAATAGTTGAATGTGAATATATATTTTTTGAATAAAATATATAATTTAAGATCTTGGGTATCGGTGGTGTATCTATCCATGTTTTTATTTAAATTTATAATTATTTATATGTTTTATAATTTAATAATATTCTCATCAGTATTAGTCAACTATAACATTATTGGTACTTTATAAACATTGGTAATGAAAAATGTATCATAAAAAATTCAGAATCAATACTCCTATTATCTTTAAATCATTGTGATGATGTTTATAATAGAGATATAGAATATTTACCAATCAAAATGTTCTATGACTCAGTGAAATTGAGAATAATTCTTTTATTTTATACCAAAAGTTAAGACACCATAGTGTTCTGACCCGGACTAAACTTTCTAAGATGGAACTTTTAAAAGAGGTTTAAAAATATAATTTTAACTCTTATAATGTCTATAATTCTTTTAAATATAGAAAAAAACCAGGAATAATTATAAAAATATTGGTGAGGTCCTAAAATCTTGACCACCATTATTATTATTATATATATATATATTTAGACCAATATAAACAATAAGAATCCAAGGAAACCACTTTTTTAATATCTTAATTGATGAATACACATTATATACATTCATTTAATTCACTAAAATAAATAGAACGCTACTAGAACCCAGGGATATACCTATAGACCTGTACCAACATTTTTCAAAACTATTGGTATAGGTTGTTTATATGAAATGTATACTAATTATTTTGTAAAAAAATTGGTATAGGCTTTTCAAATATACCCTATGCCAATTCCTTTTCCAAAAAAATGGTATAGGTGAAGTTTATACTAATCATTCAAAGAAAACATTGGAATATATTATAATATTCTAAGTCCATAACAATGGTAAATGAAAATAGTTGGAATTTATATTTTTATACCAATGGTTTTTTAAAATCGTTGGTATATAATTCTTCACAAATGAGGCTATACCAATAGTTTCTATAAACCAATGATATAGATTCAATTATGCCAATGTTTTGAAAAAAACTATTTATATATCCTTCCACCCAAATGAAATCATAAGGGATCCACCTCCTCCTCCCATATAAATGTCTTCTAGATCACTATGAGAATCATTTAATTTTCTTACCGATCCGAGGTGATCTATCCTTGGGTTTTTTTCATTCTGTTGTTATTAAACATAAAATTAGTGAGTTCCAAATTGGTCATATCTTATTCTAATATTAATTATCATTTTTTTTGGTAAAAATCACTAACCATTATTTTTTATGACATTATTCTTCAAAATTCATTGAACATGGGTCATTTTTTATTATAGTTGTTAATTTACTTCATAATTAATCTAATTTTTGGTTATGTAATTTTAATTAAATTCATTTAAACCCAAAATTTTATATAAACTACTATTTCCTCTCATTTTATTTCACAAAATTTTATTTGTGGTTTCTTTAAAAAACAATGAGTTGGAAATTGATTAATAATGGGACTCATGAATTGTGGTACAATCCATGGTACTTGTTTTCATGGCTAGTTGAAAATGAAACTCTATGAGTTATTGTATAAAATAGAAAATTTTATATTTCAAGAAATTAATTATATAAACATTAATTAAATAATGAAAATTTCATGTTTATTATATGAATTTATTATTTTTGTACACATTATGATAACTCATACTCAGGGTTAGATATTAGATTATAATGGTTTTGTTCAATCTCTTTGACCCTATTGGGATATATATCTCTATTAGTTAGAATTGAAAACATTGTGAACCGATACTATATTTTATTGGTATATTTATGGATGTGTGATATAAATTCATTGATATAATATCTTACTTTTAATGATATAAACATCATATATATATGTGTGTGTGTGTGATTTTCATACAATGTATATTATGGTTTTTATAGAAGAAAATTTTATTCATTAATTAATGTATGTAAATCTAAGATATTGAGTGTGTGTATTAGATAGATATATTAAAATGATGAGAATAATTTAATAAAATGTATCCAATAGAATATTAAGTGTCATATACCTTTTAATGTTTTCTCATGTAATGACCTCAATCATTGAAATGGGTGGGTCGAAACAATATTGAGGAATAATGATATGTTCGATGTAAAGAATGTAAGATAAAGATTATTCATAATTGGAATTGGGTTAACACTTAACCTATTATTTTTTTCAATTTTGATAGAAAATATAACTCCTTTCTACTATAGTAGTTAAAGAGATGGAGTTCATATAATAAAGAGTTGAGCAACATATATTATTTTCAAATGTTTCATAAAAATAAATTTTTTTCTCAAGTAAAACTATTTGTTTCTAAAAATATGATATTTTAATCTCAAAATCCAGGTGTATATATTATTTTAAATTAACTTTAATACATTTATTATTCATAAAAATTAATTATTATTTGACTTATAGAGGAAGAAACATTATTCTAGTAGAAAAATAAAAATAATTTCTATGTTCTCAACACCAAAAAATGACTCTTAATATTTTTAAAATATTTTAATTACATAAATGAAATATATTTTATCCTATATAAAACATAATTTAAAAATTAATATCATTACTGAAGAATTAAATTTAAAAAAAATAAGGCAACTCAAATTTTTCAAAAAAATCATATTTTCAAATTTATTTCCCCATTAATTATTTAAATTATATTCCAATGAAAGGATTTTTAATTTAAATTGGTTCAAATAGTTTATTTCATCATCCACATCATATGTCTCAACAATAATTATCTAAGCTTCAAGTTATAAATTTTAAATTTTAATTTCAATACCAAAATGATAATTATCATTTTTGATAGTTAAAAAAATTCATAATTTGATTCAAATAAATTTAATTCAACATCTAATGTAACATAAATGTTAATAAAAATGGCTTTAATTCACATTCAACAAATCCATCTACATTTTCCTCTTTATTCTTCTTTGAAAAAACATTTGAAATTATTTCTATAAGGTGGTTCTTATCACTTAAATTTTAGTTTTTTTAATGAAATAAATATGTATTATTGAATTAATCCTAGATATGATTTTATAATATATAGTTACTCTTTTCAAAATATCATTTCAAAGATATATCATATTATGTATCCCACAAAATCTCATTTTGGTAAAAATATCATTTGAATCATAATATTATTGTCTTGAAGAAACTTCATAATCGTCTAAATTATATTAATAGATTAACTCTAATGTGTAGTTGGTTGGTTGAATAAATAATTTTTCAATTCAAAATATTTCATTTAATTCTCATCTACATAATGCAATAATGGTGCAGATATTTTATAGTTAAAATAAGATAAATGATAAAAATTTCATGTTTATAAAGTATTAATAATGAAAAATAAAAACATTATTCAACTCACTTCCAAGTATTACTATAAAATTATATCTGGACTAGTGCCTTTAGTATGAAGTTAACAAGTTTATGAAATGAATAAGTGTTTATATGTTCTTCAACTTTTAGTTGACTCCCTTATTCATATGTCTAGTAAGTGTATTTAAATAAGGATGACATTATATCTAGTTCCTTTAGATTTTCTACATTAAACTAATTAATGTACCTATATATTTCACTATGTTCATCAACCAATGGATCAATTATTTAAACCTTTAATATTTCATTATAAAATTTCATGAGTTCTCTAAAAATATTCTCCTTCCAACCTAAACCAAAGAGACTTTTGATGTTCATAGGAAAAAATTCAAAATATTATTACAAAGGTAACTATACTTCATTGTCATAATCCCAATCCATTTTCAAATTCAAGGTGAATTAGTAAAAGAATAATTTTATTCAAAACAATCACTAAAGAAATGATGGAACACACTAAAATATTTATTATAGATAGTGCAACCAATAATTTAATAAATTTCACAATAAATTAAAGTCACCATTTTTAATAAAAATCTACTCTAAATCTAAGAAAACAAGTGGATAATTACATAATTCGAATGAATGATAAATGAATGTTGATTTTTTTTCTTGTTTTTTTTTTGGAATTTTTTCAGTATTATATAAATATTTTTACACCTCCCCAGTTATGGTGATAATTTATGGTAGGTATTTATTTTTATAATCTCTAATCAAAATATTTTGTATTCCAAAAGGATTATCTTTAAAAATACATGATAACCTCGGGTTGATCTCAAAAGTATGCCATTAAAAAATGTTGAGTTTTTTATTATCAATATTATTTCATTATATAAAATAATGCATAGTACATGGAAGCAGTGGGGGATGAAATTGAAAACATATGATATATTTATTATGATGAATAAATATAATGTAAAATGGAACATAATTAATAATTATGAACAATATAATTTTGTTAATGATGAAATACCATATTTTATGTGATTTTGGTGATATTAATAACTATTTTAAAAATATGAATCAATCACATTATTTTTACTCACTACAATGTTCAATAAAAATATAAAAATATATATTTGATCTATTAAAAATTAAAAAACACGTGAGACCTAAATATAAATGAGAACATATTCCAATATGTTGATCCACAACCATTCAAATGCATTCAGGATATTCACAAATCATTTCTATCATATGATTGATTTTGTAACTAAAGTGATGTTAAAAATGTGATAAAGAATAAAATAAATATTGTAGGAGAGACATTATGGGAACTTCTCAACAATATCACATTAACACCCAACAAAATTATACACTAAACTTTATAGGAAATAAAAAAAGGTAATAATATATCAAAAGATATTCTATTACTATCCTTGGAACATGTGGTATAATTAGTTATCCATGGGTGAGAGTAGATCACGTATATAAAATAATAACATTCCCTTTGAGTACAAAATGAGATAATTTACTGATAAAGATAACTAAGAAAATCGAGTATCACCACACAAGTGGGAATGTCTATACAAGATAATAAACCCCTTATTTAAAAGAAACAAAATATCTTTTGAAATACCAATTAATTGGTAGCTTGGTCCATATGGTCATAAATCCTAGAGATCTCAAAATTGATTTAATTATAATTCATGTAGGTTAGTTTTACCTCATAACTAAAAATGATCCTCCCAAGTGATTTAATATTAGCTCGAACTCAAGTGAATTTGAATGAATTTCAAGTCCTTATCCACTTCCCCCAAAAATTTATGTTTCAATACATTCCACATTAAATATTTTTAAATATACACTTCTAATTTGGATGAAGTATATATTTATATGAAATTGTCCTAGACTTATCTCTTTGGAGGACTTGATCATTAAATAGGGTCTTTATACCTTCAATCATGAAACTCAAACTTCCATGGATTCTAAACTTACATTGCATGGTAATTGATTGAACACATCGTGGGTATAAAACTAAAGGACTATGATTGTAGTAATCAAAAACTAAATATCAAAATACTTGAAATCACATATCATATTTTAATATTATATTCCCCCATTTCACCTAAAACTTATTATTACCCAACTCTAAAATTCAAGAATTAATATTATGTGGCATGGATAATTTAAGTTTTATTCTTATGTAATGATATGTAGATACAAAATACTCTAATGATGATAGGTTGGTAATATTACCCACCTTATTTATTATTCCATTTATTATTATATACCATGGAAATTCATACGTTAATCTTATAAAAACATAGGATCTATTAAAACATGAAATAGTTTTCTAGAAAATATTTTACTGTGGAGTAATCATAAACTATGATCCAATAAAAAATTTATTATAAAACTTAAAAACTACTTTTGATTAAATATAATAAAACAATTTGAAAATGAATAATCCCAATCTAGGAAATCCTGACCTACTATATCCAAGGAAACATCTTGACCATGATCTCAGAGCAACAAATGTACATGTTATTAAATTTTTCTCTGTCCTGAAACACACAGACTACCAAAATTTTAAATAATATCAATCATGAAATCATAAAATCTCGAATTTGATCTATATGATTCATACTTCATTCCATTAAAATCCTTGTTTAGTCACTAAGGTTCAAATCATGTTTCATAAATATGAATCATTCTTAATATTATGTTGATTTTCCATCCTTTTAAATGACCTCAATTCGGACTACATGTATAGAATATCCTTAGTATGACTTGTTATAGTCTACCCTAATAAATACATACATCTTCTTATCCCAAAATCCAGTATTTATCTTAGATATAAAATTTTCAAGTCCTAGAATTCATTTAGGTAAACTCCTTAAGCCTTCCTCTACATGGTAAGGGGATGAAACCATCATTGAGATGTCTACATAATTTTGGGAGGCATATCCTCTAAAAACAACCCAAAACTATTTATCATATATTAAAATCCACCACAACATGCCTGAATCCTGAAATAAAAGATAAAAAATAATATATATAATAGAAACCTCTATAACATGATTTATATGATATAAATAAATTTCCAAATACAACAACACATCTTGAACGGATGTGAGATCAAATAGTGATGACATGTGGGTGTCTGTCATAAGAAGATCTCTAATATTCTAAATATCCTAATCATCTATCCATCTCCTAGATCCATAATTATAAGTTATCTTTATTTCTAAATTTCCATCAACAAAATGAGTGCAATGAACAAGTGTTCATCTGGTTGAGACAAAAATAACACTCAATACTATCATCCCAAGTAGTATTCCAACCCAATAATCCTTTAATTTCTATGTCTGTCAATATAGACTCTCAAAATGATGTTTTATGACTTAATTTGATTGAATATAAGTTTTATTTATTATAACTGTTTCATTTCAGTAATTTATTTTGAGAATTTTCTATATTGGGTGCCACTCTTTTGGGGATGTGGATGTGTGATGGTTTTGGGAAAGCATGGAAGGTATTATTGGCTAGCTTGGGAGGTTCTATTGTATAAAAATATCAATACCAATAGTTTTTCATATTGTTTTTATATACCTATTAAAAATACATGTGTTATACCATCGTTTTTATTGAACCATTGGAATAATGTACATCTAGTCATCATATACCAATGATTTTAGTAAATCATTGGTATAGGGTAAAAAAATGGTAATAATAAACAATTAGTATAGGATAAATATGGATTACATATACAAATGGTTTAATAGAAACCATTTATAAAGGGATATAAACACACCAAATAAGCCAATAGTTGAAGTAACCATTAGTATAGCCTATACCAATGGTTCTAGGTGCTATAAAAATAGTTTAAAACCACTAGTATAGGGTGAATTTCAAATAGTGAAAATAATTTATGTTATTTATAATTTTTATTATCTATATTAAAATGATAAAAAAATTAATAATCACTTTATTAATTGAAAATATAGGAGAAATTGAGGATCTTTATTTTGAAATTTTTTTAAATTACAATGTTATTAAACAAAACTTTCCAAAACCAATAGCACCACAACAAAATGGATTTATTAAATAAGAAGTAAAACAACTTAAAAAAATTTGGGTCAATGTTATTTGTGATTATCAATTAGATGAATATATTTGGGATGAATCTATTAACACTTTTGGTGACACTATAAATCATATTTTTCTTCATCTAGATTTAAATAAAACACCATACAAACTATAGAATGTTAGGAAACCAAAAGTTGTTAAAATAAATTTTTTTATGCAATGTATTCATTATCAATGAAAATATAATTTTCCTCCATTCAATTTAAATATAGTGAAGGAATATTATTTATTTATTCCACCATTGGTAAATTTAATCAAGTTTTAAATAAATAAAGACATACTATTGAATAAATTGTATATGTGAATATTAATGAAACATATCCATTTATAATGTTATTTTATTGATGTATTAATTTTTAAAAAATATTTGGATTTGGTTTTAAACCCCCCTCCCTATATTTTTTATCCATTAATTGAACCAAAAAATATAATTCCTAGAAATGGATGTAAAATATTTACAAAGTGATAATCAAGAAGATGAAGAATAAACGACCTCTTTTACTAGAAGTTAGAAATTACTAAAGAACTATATAATTAACTATATTATTTCTTATGTTTATAAAATGATAACAACTCAACATTATTTTTGGAAAGTGTTACCATATTTTATTCAAAACTCAATTTGAACCTGAATTGGTAAATTATTACATAGGTGATGAAATTTGGATAATGGATATATAAGAAGAACTCAATCAACTAAAATGGAATAAGGTTTTTCCATTAGTAACAAATCGGTATTCCTTTCTAGTTATAGGAACTAAATTGATATTCTGAAATAAGTGTGATGAAAATGGAACAATATTTCTGAATAATATTAAATGAATTATTAATTTTTATAATCATGAATAAGGAATAAGTGATGAAGATATTATTTCCTAGTAGAAATACTTGGGTATATCTAAATTGAACTATCATTTATAGCTCATCTTAAGTAAATTTCATTCCAAATGGATGTAAATATTTTCTTCCTTAATGGATATGCTCCACATGAATTTTATGTAAAGAAACTTCTATTTTTTAGTATATAATTATGATATCAAGTATTTAATCTTACAAAGGATATTTATAGAGTAAAATAGGATCTAGGATTTTGGTATCATTTATTATTTCTATTTCTTATTCAAAACACCAAACGAATGAAAAATACAACTATTTTCTATAAGAATGATTTTAAAGACATTATATTTATAAAAAACTATATTTATGACCTTATTTTATGATACTCTTGAAAATATAATACTAAATGTTTTAAAAACCCTGTGAAAATAGATTTTGATAAGTGTAAAATGGATGAGCATAGATATTTTATTTTTCTTTTTGCAATTTTATAGAAATAATAATATTAAATTTATCTCAGTATAAGTACATCAAAGATTCGTATAAAATATTTTCATATTATAATTCAACTAGTGTCAGTACTTATACTAATACTTCCTTTACTATTGATCTTAAAAAATCCATGAAACTAGTGAATAAAAAGCATTATAGATAAATAATCAATATCTTATTTTATGTAACAGCTAGTTGAAGAAATATCGCGTGTCTTATAAGTATTTATTTAATATTTTAGTAAAATCTAAAAAAACACATTTAAAATAACTAATAAGATCCTCCATTATTTTAAGGGAACATCAAAATATTAAATATGTTTTCTTTTTAGACCTAATATATTAGTGAATAGTTATTCAGATATATATTTTGAGGTTTTAGAATATATAGAAATAGTATATCCATCACATGTCACATTATAGGTTCGTATTTAGCTTTTTTTTCTTCAAGAAACAACATTTGGTGTTACTCTCCACTACTGACTCATAATATATAGCAGTTGGAAGTTTTATGATCAACTTTTATCTGGGTAACTCACACTCTCATATTTTGGACTGATTTCTTATTAAACTATAATTATGTGAGAAAAAACAAGTGTCATTTATCTTACTAATAATCCAAATCATCATTAATGAGAAAACATATATATATATATAAGATACTATTTTATTTAAGATAATACCTGAACAAGTATATATATTTCTTGATTTTATCATAACAAAAATATAGCTTCCTAATATATTTATAAAAAATGAATTTTTAAATATTCAAATATATTAAACAAATTATGGGAATGGTTCACTATAAATTATCACACTCCATTTCATTTTTCCCAACATCATGTGGTACAAAAATTCTTGAGAAATGTGGAGGAAATTTTTCATATAGTAAATATTTTAGTTTTCAGTGAATTCATAATTTAGAAGAAGTCAATTAGATTAAATCTAAATTTTGACACATCATTAAAAATGAATCATTTTGAACATATGTTATATATTTAGAGTATGTAGTTTCAAAGAAATATTTTTTAATTGAATGTTTAATAATAATGTCTATAAAATTTATTCATACATATTTTTACATCAGAATAAATATTTTGAAAAGATGTATATTTCATACATTTTTTATAGAATTATATATCGAAAAAAAAATTCGGTTTATTTTTACCCTAAAATTATCTTATTAGAGGTAACTAAATTTCCTTAAACATGGGATATATATCTTCATTAGAATCATCAATACATCTTCAAATATTGACATGAAATAAAACAATCAATCAAATTTCATATCAATGGTCAACATTTATATTCATTTTCTACATAAATTTTAAAACAAAACTAGATTTACTATACAAAATTTCTTATGAAGATTTATTAATTTTACTAAATATCATAACATTATATGTTTTTAAAAAAACATCTAAATTTTTCAAGATATGCAAGATTCCTATGTATTCCCAATAAAAGTTTTTATTTTTATGTTAAGATTATACAACTAATGTAATATGGATTCCAAAGAGATTCATTACAAATGGCTCATAGATATGAAGTAGTTCAGGAATCATGATCCACCACTCATATGAATCATTTATAATGACCCTAGAATAGTTTATGGATACAGTATGTTTTCATTTATAAAGGATATATTATTATTTTCCCATAAACATCTAGAAGAGTTTAAAACATATAAAAAGGATATATCCATAATACTAATTTTATATCTAAATTCAAGCCATATAATGTGCTAAATCTTAGAGATGAACACATGATTGTTTTTCAATAGGTGAAAAAATTATCATTCCAATAATGTTTTTGGTTGAAATAATAATGGTGTAATGAATTTATATACTTTATTTATTATTCAGAACATGGTATTTAAATTTTTTTCAATTCATGATTTATTTTATTCAAAGTGTATATTTCATAGTAGTAAAATTTTTGCCTCTTTTTTATTACTAAATTCTAAATATAATATAAATTATAATGGTCAATTAAAAAGTAGGTGTTTATTTAGAACAAAATTTAATGTAAAATCATAATCCGATCAATGATAAAACTATCAGAAATATGAAACTTGAATATGACGGTAAGAAAATATTATTTAATAATACTCTTAATTTTCGTACAAGTACGTGAACAATTGAAAAAAAACTCTAAATATTATATTAGTGATTTTATCTGGGAACCAAATGCATTAAATGTTACATTTTTCTATAATGAGGAGAAGTTTTGAGATCAATTAACAAAGAGAACTATGAAGAAGAAAAAAGATGATAATAAAAAGTAAAAAAATAAGAATGGACTAAATGGTTTTTAATTATTGTCATAAATGACTATATAAAATGTGTAAATTGATATATTATCATGATATTAAGATAGAAAAATTTAATAAAATAAAAATATAAAGAAAAAAACTGTTTGGAACTATAAAAAATATAGCTCATAATCTTCCTATAAAATACAATGACAAGATAGAACGAGATAAGATAAAAAAATGTGATATTCAGAAGATGATGGGTGACCTAGAGACTAAAAATTCTATGATATAGAAGAAAAATTTATTTTTTTAGAGAAAATTAAACCTAGGAAAAATAATTCAAAAATTTAAGGATAGAAGGAGGTAAAAAATAGAATAGGAAAGAGTCACCAGTATAAAAAATAAAATCATAGTATCTCTACATCTATTCGCAATTCAAGATGTTGGGAATGGAGAAAAACAACTTCCATAGAGGAAGCTTAACTTTAATCCAACTCTATCAAGAAATGGGAAAAAAATGTAACTGAAGTTCATGTAAAGGAATTTTTGATTCTCTATCATCTATATGGTTAGAAAAATGAGATATAAATAAATACTATAAATAATTTGAAAAAACATATAAACCTGTTATTCCACAATCATCTATACAATTTTTATCATCACCATCATTTTTTAAGACACTAATTTAGAGCCAATATTTATTAGATCTAAGTAATATCTAATTGATAAAACTAAAATATCCTTGTTTAATTAAAAGGCTCTAGAAAAGAAGGTTTAAATTTATATTTCAAATGATTTATAGATTCATTATAGAATAAACTAACCAAGTTAATTTCTATATGTAATCTAATGAAGAACCATGATCTAAAAATAAATTTTAATTAGTCGATATTGAAAACATTAAACTAAAAAGAAAAAATATAAAAAAAAATAAGAATCATTTGAAGAGACTATATATAGAAGTAATCTACTAACCAGTATTGATATAATGAATACATACATTTTTAATGATAATATGGTCACTCTTGATGGGTTTTTCATAGTTTATTTATTTTTTAAAATGAAATAAATAGGTAACCCTCAGTTTACACCTATAATTAATATCAATTAGATAACTACAATATTATTTTTCTTCCAAAGTTAAAAATAGATATCAATATAATTCATAAGTATACTAATACATTTCAAGCTATCAGACAACATACAATGAAAAGTTTTATCTTATGAGAACATATCTTAATGAAGTAAGTGTTTTCTATTCCTGGATAAGATTATCTTAAGCATTCATAATTGATAATGATATTACAAGAAATTATATAAAATAAAATTTTAAGATTTAATCTCATTAAAAACCAAATATCATCTTCTAGGAGAAATACATGATATTTTAGAAAATAGGTTTAAAAATATAGGATGTAAGTGTGATGAAAATGAATAGAAGAATCAAGATCAAGGATGAAATATTGAATATATTTTTAAACTGATATATGATTCTAATAGAAAAAAATACTAAATTTTCTTGGTAATTATATTCATTTTTAATTTTCAATGAAAACATTTTGATAGTTTTAAATATTTTACTCTTCATTTATATGTTATTGCCTAAATTTTTTGTTTCTTTTTTAAGATTACAATGGAGGAGAAAATATATTATAGTAAGTTCTTTCTTTTATCATGTGAGAGAAATTACATGGGTGATAAAAATGCTTCAAAAAAATTACTTTTGATAGTAGATCTTTCAAATCTATGTCTGGTATAATTTACATTGTCATTTTTTCTCATCATTAGAACTCACATTATAACTATTTAGTTTATTTCAAATTATTTACTACTCGTTTTTATTTTTTATACTTTATATAAGTTTAAATTTAATTCCATTTCATCCATCCAAACTATCTTAATTTATGATATAATTATTTTTTAAGATTTTTAAATCATTAATTTTCCCACTCTTAAAGCTAAATATCTAGTATACCACCAGTACTCACCTCTAATAATCCATGGGTTTTAGATTACTATAGATGGTCTAAATTTCAATAATGGGATTCATTACCCACTAGAAAATATATTAAATTATTGTAAAAGTAAATGAAATAAACTCCATGAATAATTAAAAATATCAGTCTATACTGATCAGTAATATAATTAAATTAATTTTATCCAACATAACCCAAATTAATTATAGATATAATAGTGAGAAAACAACCACCAAACCCCAGAATACAAAATACCACGAAACAATTGTATACCTTAGTGTTATATGAAACAATTTCCCACCACTAATTTCATACTTTTTACCTCCATCCAGGTGCTGAAACTACTCAAAAAACTCCACTAAAAATATCGAGTAACCAAATATATAATATTAGGGGTGATTATATCCACATAATCAATAATCCATTCTAAAATAATGAACAACCAATTCAATATCTTGAATTCAAAGTATTTAATGTATCAAAATCATAATATATAATCATGACTTCAAGAACCAAAACAACACACATGTAATTTAAGTCAAAAATCAACTTTCAAACTACCTCATCTACATACCGGCATAAGTTATCACATATGTTCCTATTTATCTTATGGTATATATTCTATAAGATAAATTATTATTTCATAATAATATTCTATTCCTAGTATCATCACTTACATAACTCCAAAAAATAACAAGAATATATATAATACATGAAATTAAAATGTAGAAGTTCCACATGTACAAGCTCCCATCAGCTAATATCCAAACCAACAACATCTAACATCCTACAGAATTAACATTCATAACTAATTTAATTCAATCAAGTCTATAGAAGATGGAATAATATTAATATCCAAATCAATAATTTCAAATGTATTATTACACCTAAACTAGTATGTGTTTTGAATAAGGATATACTTAGAAGATTATCTGGTTCATTTTCTTACTTTAGTCACCCTATATAAATTTATCTTCAATGGTTGGTTTCATAGTTAAGGGTATACTCCTTACTAAAACAACATCCAAAATAAAATAAGAAATAACTTATATAATGTTGTACCTAAATTCAAGCTACTAACATACATATTCATTCTAAAATTATTCAAATAAATTTCAATATTCATGTTATCTTTAACATAAATGTCATTATAATAATATTTGAATCATCATCTTATATAAATATTTAATGAATCAAAAGTGATGGTGCTTATATATGTAATCATAAAACTACCATCCACTTAGGTATACACCTTGACACAGACCTGTCACGGGGCATGGTAAAAGAAAATTTATATTCCTAATGCAGTAGAGTAGTTGACCAGGGTCATCTAACTTGAGGAGTGTTTCAGTCGGTTCAATCACTTATTTTAGTTCACCTAATCTAATTATTTTGGGTTTTCTTCTCTAATATTTACTAAAATAGTGGTTTTGGTTTTTTAAAACATGTTATTAAAATAATGAAATACAGAATTCAAATATAAATATTGATGCAGACACATACGGAATAAAATTATGGAAGAAATGTCTTGGTCCTAGGGTTGGATAACAATGGTTCATTCATCATTTTATTTGTTTTTTAAATTCTATTTTATAATTAAATTAGTGAAACTACATTAATGAATTAATTTTCCATGATTTATTGAGTGTTTGATTTTAGCATGCGTCAGGCACACCCAACCACACCTCCTCCGGTAGTCAAGTAGGGTTACACCTTAACCGAGAATGTTATTTCTAAAATACTCGGCTCTACTGTATTTCAATTTATCCTTTATAGAAACCCCAACTCTGCCGTATGAAGGATTTTTCTATGAGAAGAGAGGAAAAATTATTAATCAAAGAAAATAAGTGGATTTGGAAATAGTGTTGTTGTGGATGACCACCGCACCTATGCAATTTTCCCACCTTCACCACAAATAGATTTAAAAAAATTCAATTTAAAGATAAACAATTAATAACACCATAAAAACCTATCCATGGTCCAATCCTTGAGTTATTCACTTACCATGGTGAATTTCATAGAGATCACAAGGGACTGATGGAAGCGAGAGAATGAGATTGAGTTTGGAAGAGAAAAGGGGTGGAAGAAGAAAGGTAAAACACTATCATTGTAAATAATCATGTGTTAAAATGGAAATAAAAACCAAAATAAAAGGAAAATAAATAAATTAAAATTCCTAAATGGGCCTTTTCCTCCTCTCCATGGTGGTCTAGATGGTGTTGGGATGGGAAGGAATGATTTGAGAGGTAGGAGCTCCTCTCCTTTTATGGGAATATTTACGTTCTCTGAATGTTGTTGCATTGTTGACCAATTCTTTGGTGGAATAACGCATTGAACCATTCCTGAAAGTTGTTCATAAATGATATTTCCATTTAGCCCCCAAATTTTAGCTTAATTTTCCACTGTATTTATGAGTTATAATTTTTTCATTAGCGGTTTCTTTTATTGGATGCAGGTTCTAGGAAGCTTCCTACAAAAGTATAACATCTGTTAGAAACCTTAATTACTTCAAAAATACCTCACTTTAACTGTGGATGTGATCCTATGTCTCCTAGTTTTATACCAGGTATAATAACTTCAATTGGACGTGTTTATACTGAGATGGACTTCCGTTACACTGGTGGGGTCCACAATGTCCACCTAGAAAATTCTTCAACTTCATTGATTTTTTACGGCCTCTAGATGATTGAATCAGCCCCAGGTCTTGAAGAAAAATTTAAAAGGAAATAAAATAAGGATTCTATTAAAAATCCAATCACTCGATTTGGAATTATATATTTCATTAAATTACTAAAATAAATTTGATTTAAAAATATGTTAAAATACCAGAATTAAACACTTTTCCCCATTTAGCTCATTTTCATTATATAATCCAAATTTCCAATTATTTTAAGAAAACATTTAAATACATGGGTTTTATCTTTTATAGATATCAAGAATTAATTATTATTCGATTAAAAATATGCACATAACTTTTCTCTTTCATATACCACCACACTTAAACAATGCTTTCCCTCAAGCATAAAATCTCAACATGGAATTCAGAGGACACCAATGTTACCAATATTCAAATTTCAATGTAATAAAATCAAACCATTTTCAGTGTAAAATCAAAATTTCGAAAATCCACATAAAATATCGATTTAATTTCCTAATTTTTAAAGAAATAATTATTTCATATATTTTATTTTTTTCCCATTGAAAAATGATGTTACTTATTCTTTCATTCATTCAAGATTCTCAATTCATTATTATTAAAGATTCCACATCATGATTTTCCTCATCTTTTAATTTTAAATCTCATCTCTCATAATACAATTCAAGAAAAGTTATTCTCATATCTTGATAACAAGCACCTTATCCATAGTCTTGTAAAAGAACAACTTTGTCCACATTGTAAAGACAAAAGGAACATAAAATCATGAGAACTTTTCAACAAAGGTTAAAATGACTCTAAGGCTTAAGGTTGGTAGGATTTGATTATTTAAAAATTAAATCTCAAGGAGTTGGTTTATCTCTTTAGTACAATTATTGATATTAAAAATGGTAATGAAATTCTCCCCCATCAAAGTAGCAACACCCACTTCCACAAAACTCAAAGTAAGGTCATGATAAAATTTTATATAATAAGTTATTTGTACACCCTATTGAATATTGTTTTTACTTTTGTACCTTTTTTTTCTTTTTTTGAACGTTATAATTAGATAAAACCTCACATCTATCACCTAACCACATACCATCTAATAACATCAGTCTGGAAAGTGGTGATTTTTGTTCTCCCAAATCACAACACATTTTTCACTTTTTTAGATATTTTTGTCATTATTTCATTTTTTTTATTCAAGAGGGGAAAACAATATAGTATAATGAATGATTACACAACCTTTTATAATTAAAAAAATACCACCACACTTTTTCCTTACAATTTATGTTATCCGATCCACCATGATTCCTTTTACCCCCACACATCCACTTTAAATTATCATGAAAATGCCAAGACTAGGGTAAGAATGGATAAAAAATGGCTTGAAACATGGATCATCCCTATAAAGGTAATTCATGGTCTCTATGAGCTAAAAGAATGGTTCATGTAAAGGTGGTCTTTAAGGATATGGGTTTTTCAAAAGATTCCTCAATCATTTTAAATGTTTTTTTGGTACGATCAAAGATTTGGAAAGTTCAAATGAAAGTTCTGGAAAGTGACATGTCCCAAGACCACTCAATAAATATGCTCAAGAATAAATAAAAAGTACTTGGTCTAGAAATCCTCTTTGGAATTAGACATATGATGCTAAAAATCACTCAAGGCATGATTAATAACAATATATGAATTCTCAAGAATTTCCTAAATTAAAAGTATGAAAAATGGTATTGAAATTTCATTTATATAAATAAACTAATTCCCTTAAATCATGAGTCATCATTTCAATATCCATGCTTTACATTAAACATTCAATTTTTCATTTTACTCTTTCAATATTATTAACATTGAAATCGAAAACATGGCATCACTGGATTCCTAGGAAAATCATGTCTCCTAGATATGTCAAGTACAATATAATTCAAGTGTGGTCAGGCAATTTTGTCGTTAAATATAAAATCGTGATTTGGACAAAAATTTAAGGAGTTTGAAATTTAAAAATTAAAAGTGAAATACGTTTTGAAATAAAGATCCAGTCCTCTTCCTTCAATTTTTGGGGGATTCCTTATACCATCATGATCCAAAAAAATTACTCAATTAATCAAAAAGATAATTATATTTAAGATAAAAATTAAAAGATGGAGTGGGTCGCATGATGAACTACTCTAAAAAAATAAATTTAAATTTAAATTCAAATAATTCATTTAAAGATAAATCTTGTTATGATCCCCCATGTGGGCCCTAAATTTTTACTACCTCCAGTGGGAAGTACTAGATATTATCCGTAATCTGATGGTTGTTGGAGCTTCTTGGACATGAACCACCACATGTTCTTCTCCCCAGCATGAAGTTATTTTTTATTGTTGAGGATAACTCTATGGATAGAGTACACCAGGTCCTCCCCCTTCTCAATATGTTACAACTTTCATGGAGGGGGAGTAGGATGAAGTGTGGAGCCTCCTCCTCCTTCATTGCTACTGGTGCAGCATCTCCCTCTCCTTACATTGGTTTCTCTTATAGACACCATGAAATGTGTTCCATGCACTTTTATATAGAGTGAAGATGTAATATCTCATAGACAACAAATGACCAGTATGAGTAAATATGTTTTCACCATTAAGAAATAAGATGCAGCCTGGATTTTTATGTTCCAAAATACTACCCCACACCCGATGAATAAGTTGAATGATTACCCCTTCTATGATTATGTAGTTGATCTCCAGGATCAATGATGAAAAGTTTTTAACACAATAAATTCAATTTCTGAGTTTTTTCTGAGAATTCATGGTGTATTTATGATCCCAGGAAGTGTATATCTCTTCAAGACCTTCGATTTGACTAGTCGCGGAACCAAAACGGACATACAGACCAAAAGTTATGCCACTTGGAAGATCGATAAATTTTACAATGGGACCTACGCGGAGTACCTACCCGGAAAATAAATTTTTTACACCCCTATGTGGAAGACCTACATGAAGGACCTACGCGGATGACCTGCGTGGAAAACTTCCCTTCATCCAAGTCCCCTATTAGCCTATAAATAGGACCCTTGGGCTCCCCATTTCAAGGACAGAAAAAGTTGGAAGAAGTCACAAAGCTCATGTTGTGTAGCTATTTCTCCATGATCTCCAAAATTTTCCCAGGTAGCTCTCTGAAACAAGAGATAAGAGAGAATTAAATGGGGAAACATTGTTCAAAGTCCCATCATGATCTAGAACACATAGTTCTGTGCAGATAACCTTCATGGAACACCTGCGTGGAGCACCTCTGCATCCCACCCTTGCGGAGAACCTACGCGGAGCTCCTACGTGACACACCTTGGTGGAGCACCTGCGCGATGCACCTTGGTGGACCACCTGCACAACACACCTATACGGGGCACCTTGGCAGACCAACCATGCAACCGTATTGGTCCATACTGCTAGGGATATGCCCCCCACCCCCTCTTGGGTTCATTGTCGGGCTGTGGTCTCGGCCCTTCGGGCCGGTCCCTTCATTTCCGTCACTAACCCCCATGAAAAATGGAGATTCACACCATGAACTTTTCAGATCCGATCGAGGAAATTTTCCATTTTTCCCTTTATGTGGCTCAACTTCCAACCTTCAAATACCATGATTTGATACAATCCACAACACTAAATAAAGATCCTTGAGTTGTCTTAGTCCTCTTGGTTCCTTTCACATATTACGAGTTTGGACTGTCCTTATGGATTCATCGGGTACCTTGAGTCGATACACTCCTCAAGATACTCCTCAAGCTTCATCACATGACTTCTATGCCAGGGTAAACCTCATTGGGAATCCTCCTTAGTAGTAATACCCAACCAATTCCAAAATGGGCATCCTTTATAGGAGTAATCCCCAACCAATCTCAAATGGGCATCCTCTATAGGAGCAAGCTCCAACCAATATCAAATGGATATCCTCCTTAGGAGTAAGCCCTAACCAATCTCAAAAGGGCAGTCACACTGGTATAAGACCCTCACCATCACCCCTTCCTCCTTCCATTGTACCCTTCTCCAATGTGAAGAAAATATAGGGAAGGCTCGTCGCCTCACCCTCTTCCACATTCACTTCAACCTCAATCACATTGGACACCGTAGGGTAATTGTCTTCCAACAACGGAGGAGGAAAAATTTGGAAGTGTGAATGAATTTGTTGAATTTTTGACTTTCTCTTATTTCTCATACTGAGCATGACTCACGTGGGCTTAAAGACTTTTCATGATCACAACATTTTAACAACTGAAAGAACTAAGAGAACTCTGATTTCTATTCAAACCATTATTTTTAGGAAGCTCTTTTAGGGCCCGAGCTCAATATATATCCTCCTCCAGAATCCAACCCTAATTCCTCTAATTTGGGCATCCTCATTAGGAAATAATCCCCAAATTCCACTCTCAAATCATCAAGGATTCCTTTTCAGGAAGTAAGCTCAAACTCATCTCTCTTAGAGGACTATACTCTCCTATGATATTTGTTGAACTAAGTGTTCTTTGATGCCCATTAATGTGGGATACAAAGTAAGCCTCCTTGAGGTTCAAACCCAACACTTCAAATCAAACTTGTTCTCCTTGCACCATATTCCCAATAGGATCTGATCCTACTTAGAAACCTATATCCTTTCCAAAGTTCCTTGGGCTACTTCAGCATAAGTCCCACATTATGTTTTGACTAAGCACCTTTCACTTAGAGGTCCTTATCACCTGACCTGAAAAGGTATGATGTGTCCTATTAAGCGACACTGAACTATGAGGGTTCTGATTCCTTTCATAAGGATACGTAGGTATCCCATTTTACGGGAATTATCCTCAGATCAAAACAAACCTTCATCTCCCTGGATAACAATAAATTTTAGAGTTCCCTACTGAGTGGCTTAAAAACCAATATCATCACAATGATGATTAAAATAATCTCTAATTGGTATATTAGAGGATATCATTGATGGAAAACCTCAAATACATACAAATGTTTCCATTTATGAATATCCTTGAATGCATACTGATGATTATAAACTTTACACATGTTAATAAGTGATTGTAAATTCTAAGGGATACTTATGATATACCTGGTAAATTAATAAGTATTCATCAAAATATATTAAATTTTTATAGAGAGTCCTGGAGTAGACCAAAATTCCCCCCAAAAATGGTGTGATGAGTCTAACCTCCCATCCTCTCGAACAATTCATGTTCGTAAGAATTGTAAAGTTAAAACCTAACAAATTCCTGCCTTTGGAAAGCATGTCCCCTTTGGATAAAGAATAGTTGGGAGTTTATGGTTCCATAAATAAATCGAATGGAAACCACATGGAAATAGTGATTGTTAAAACTAGAACACATGTTTCAAATAACTACGAAATAGCTCTATATGTGAAGTAGTATGCGTCTCTAGTTCTTCAGGAAGATCCCCTGGTATCACTTCAAATAATCCCCCCAATAAATATTCAATGTCTTCAAGGAGATCCATGGGCTCCTCAATAGGTGCATCTAAATTTTCATCTTCTTCTAAGGAAATGTATGGATTTACCAAATCTAAAAATTAAAAATTATAATGAGTGATTCTCAAATCAAATTGAATGAAATCAGAAAAGGTAGAGTTTATGGAAGGTTCATCTCCCTGAGTTGGTTTTTCATGAATATTTTCTTCAATGGAAAGTGCCTCTTGGAGTAGACTCTCAAAGGATGGAAGCAGGTACTCAAGATCCTCTATTTTGACTTCAAATTCCACCACTTGGGAGGTTTATTCTTTTAGTAGTACTGTATCTTTTTCCTTGAAAGGCTTGGGGATATCAAGAAGTTCCTCACATTCATTCCAAAATTCATCCAAATCCTTTTGATCTCCCACATGTGGTTCAGCATGAAATTCATCATCCTTTAAATCTATCTAGGGTTGAATTGGTTTAGTGTGGATGAATGAGTCTTCATGTACCTCGACATTTACCTCCTCTGGTTCTTCAATGATGAGTGGTGAATTTTCTTCCACCACTACCTCGACTTCTTTTTCTAGTCCAGGGTTAGGTTTTTCTATCACTTCAAGAACATAATCAAATTCTCATTCCATTTTCCTCCCAAAATCATCTAGATCATTTCTTATCCTTTCAAACTAGTCATTTAGATCACGATAATCAACTTTTGGTTCTTGATATTGCATCTGCAAGTAATATTATCATGCATAAAAATTTTAATTTGAATACATCATGGAAAAAAGAATTTTTTTTTAGATTTTTTTTGTAAATAAATAAAATAAAAATATATACAAAAAATGTTAATTTCAAAAAAATGATCAAAGTAACTACTTATCTCCCCAGCAATGGTGCTGGTTTTGAAGTACGCCTATCGCATGGCGTGGAAAAACCAAATTTATATTCCTAATGTAGCATAGTGGCTGACAAGGGTCGTCTCACTTAAGGAGTTTTTCAGTCAGTTCAATCATTTATTCTAGTTTACCTAATATAATTATTTTTGGTTTTTTCTTTAATATTTACTAAAAATAGTGGTTTTGGTTTTTTAAAACACGTGTTTAAAATAATGCAATTCATAATTAAAATATAAATGATGATGTAGACATCGACTGAATGAAATTATGGACGAAGGGTCTTGATCCTAGGGTTGGATAACACAAGTTTATTCATCATTTTATTTTTTGATTAAATTTTATTTGATAATTAAATTAGGGAAACCTCATTAATGAATTACATTCCCTTGATTTATTGAGTGCGTGATTTTAGCAAGCGTCTAGTACACCTAAACCACACCCCCTCTAGTAGTCAATTAGGGTAACACCTCGACCAAGAATGTTATTCCTACACGACCCAAATCCAACGTATTTCATTTCATCCCTTATAGCAACCCCAACTCTTCCATATAAATGATTTTACTAATATATGAGAGGGAAAATGATTAATACATGAAAATAAGTGGATTTGGAAATAGTTCATCGGTTAGCGACTAGCACTGAGGATATATTATTTAAAATGGGAGTCATTATCCTCTTTATGTAAATTTTTTTAATTAGAGATAATTTGTTATCCACCAATCAAATCCACTCTTAAATATAGAATAAATCCCAATACATGTATGTAATTTCATACAGACTGATAAAACTGAAAATACCAAAACAAGCCTAGGAAGTTTCCATGAACTATAAAAAATCCAAAATAACTCCATGAGCTAGTGAATCCAAGAAAGATTACCAAAAAACTCCTTCATACCTGAAAAATATATATATATATATATATATAGGTTGTGCATACAAGTATACATAGTGTGATCATTTCCAAAACATCTTGTACAAATAGTGAAAAAAACATATTAATGATTAGTAAATAAAAAATAAAAACAGATCATTACCTAAACATGTAAAACTATATCTCAGACTCACCATGTCTTGCTCATCATGTAACATATATGAGTAATAATATCCACAAAATATATATATATGTAAGAAAGTTATCATGCTTCCACTCCCCCATTAGTTTGTCACTCTCACACCCCAAATCCAAACATCTTATTACACAATACCTTATATAAGTAATCCTACACCTCATGAATACATCTCACATCCAAATATCTTATTGTATCTTATTAAAAACATAAAAACTCATGTATAACCAAGTAGTTTTCTTGAATAAATTAAAACCCGCGTATCGTGCATCACACCTCAAACCATCATAGCCCATGCATTTACACCCATTGAAAGATCTAGCCACTATGGTAGAATATAAGTATATAATATAACCATAATCCAATACTACTCTAACATAAATGTATAATAAAATTGATATACATCACATCCCTTGTAGATATATACCCATTACCATAATCCATCACATCCCAGATATACCTACACATAATATCAAGATGAAGGGAGAGCAAGGTTGATATAGAAATAAGACATCTGTTTCCTCACCAAACTGTATGTTAAGGAAAAAACACAAGAAAACATTTTTGTTTCAATTACCATACTAAAATGTTTCTTGATGCATATTAATTCTTAAAATGTAACAATATATCATGAAAAACCCTAGAAAGGGAAACTGCCTAGCCTTAGAATCAATATGTAGCTACCATCTCACATGACACGCATCTTTCACCACTAGGTTATAGGAACTATATCTCATATAGGTACACAAGAATCTAGAATCAAAAATATTAACCATAATTACTTAGTAATTAGAAATTACTATCCATACGTTCTTAAAACAATTTCAAATTCTTTTTTGAAATTTTATCTTATTCATAAACCAGTATGATTTCGAATATACATTATAATTTCTATATTTATATCAAATTCAACTCATATGTAACATCCTGACTCAGGTGCCACATGTTGGTTCTCCTAGCTTGTACACTACATGACCTTAGGTGTTCCTGCCTATATTCCATAGGTTTCTAACTAGTATTTAGGTTCAAATATATAACATGTGGAGACTATATGTTCTTTATCAACATATTAAAATAGCATAAGTAAATAAAAATAACAAAGTGATAGTAACCACAACCTGAATAATACCAGTATTAAATTATGACCAAAACTAGATTATAATATCCAAACCAAAAAAGCATATATAACATGCCATATATTGGTTAATTTTGTAAATAAAACCCAAAAAGATAGACACACTAACAAATCTCCAAATGGGTCCCAACAACGCGTCTTTTTCCCTTGCCCATGCTCCATCCCAACTAATCCATCTAACATGGGGCTCTTTCCCTTATCATATCCTATAGACATGAATTCTATTTGGGTATCAATAAGTAATGCCAAGTATGGTGTGATTACAACTCATTAGGACACCACGAATGGTGTCTAAAACAATATCCAATCTATAATATTGTATGTAGTTGTATAAATACTAAATTATAATAAATTAAATAGTTATCGCATTTCATTATTCTGTAATCGACAACATAGATTACATGGGTTAACGATGACACCAGAACCATAAATATGTGATTTTTACCATGGAAGAGTCTGAACCATATCACATAGTGAATTATAATTCATTATAACATGGGCATCCATTATCCATTTAATTTCAATTTATAACACTTGTAATTGGAACCATAGTCCAATTACAACATTTTTGGCCTATAATTTAATGTCTAGAACACTTTGGTATTTTGAAACATTAGTCCCTATCAAGAACCTGATTGTAATCACATATGGGATTTTGAATCATTGTTCCATGTCTCATAATCATAGTTATCACATATGGGATTTTTAAGCATTATTCTATTTCCCACACTCTTAGTTATGACATATGAGATTTCGAATCATCAGTCCTTTTCTCACACATGTCTATCACATATATCACATATTTCATATGCATCGAGGTTAAGCATTATTAATCTTCTTATCAAACAATATCATCAAATTGTCTCATTGGAACTATCAAGTTAATCCTAGTTATTCACATTAATCACATGGAATAATATTAAAAATTAACCATTAAACAATTTATCCACATTAAATCATAATACCCATTAATCAATCAATTAAACACCCTATTATTAACTAATTACATAATCAAAATTTCAACAAATTTCATAATCACCTCATTCCGTCAATTCAATGATTACATTTATTAATTAGTCAAATTCAAGAAGAAATTTCCCAATGTGGTATTTCTAATTTCACAATTACATGCACATAATTAAAATCAAGACTATAGAAATTGACATTTATACCACCTAACTCATGATCCTTTACAGAATTTATCCAAAGAATAAATCCCCAAATTGAAATAGAAATCTCAATTTCACATTGAAGAACGAGATCTAGAACAAAAACCTCGATCAAGATAAAACATATTAAGATCTATGAAACCCTAGATCTAAAACCTTCATCAATAGAGTCTAAAACATTTCTCTTTATCCGGAAAGTGAGACCAGAGAGAGAGGGAACCACACGAGAAGAGATTATATACTAGAAGATGTAGAAATCTGTTAATCAGATTTTTGATTCATTAAGAAAGGGGTTTGAGAGGCCTAAGAATTCATCCAAGAGATCCCAAAAATGAAGTAAAATTTTTAGTTCCGATTTGAGGAAAAGTGAGGTTAATACTAGGGGGTTCGATATTTTTTAAATAATTCTTTAGAGAAATAAAAACTATGCCAATAGTTTCCTAGTTTAGGGCCCATGGTTTTATAAACCATAAACACTAACCATGGGACTCTTCTAGGGGTCTCATGGTTAATACTAAAAGGGATCATAGTTTGACAAACCATGTTCCAACCATGAATTTCCCCATGTTTTGGGATGCACAGTTTTTTGGGGTCGGGCAAACAGTTTAGGAAAACTATATTCCAATCATAAACCACCAAAAATTCCTCCAAAAAATTCTATAATTATCTTATTTCACCCAAAACATCTGAAAAGCAAACCCAAACAATGTTATGCACCAACAAATGGTAAAAGAGTACATAAAAATTTGCATGATGCATCTCTAAAAAGTTTAGGATCTTAAAATCTATCCACATTATAATATCTCATCCTCGAGTTGTACTCCTAGGAATCTCTGAGATTATAAGGTAAAAATATTGGGCCATTGAGCCTGTATATGTTCTTCTTCATCCCACGTTTACTCATGATAACATCCATTTTTTCTCAATAAAAAAACTATCAACACGGTTATTCTACGCAAAAAATTCTCACTACAATTCAAAACATGTTTCAGATTCTTATCAATGGATATATCAGCCTCAATATCAACATCATTTACACCGATCACATGAGATGGTTCAGGGATATATTTTCGAAGTTTTGACATATAAAAAACACATGCATCGCATTATACCTAAATGGAAGATCCAATTGGTATGACCGAGCCCGATTCTCTCCACAACCACAAAAGGTATGACAAACGTGGGTTCCAACTTACCCATCCCTTGAATCCTTTTGTAACCCATTCTAGGTGACACCTGAAGAAACACATGACCACCCACTGTATACATAATGGGTCATCGACATCCATCAATATACATTGCTTGTATACGCTGAGCTCTATCCATATGTTTGTGATTCAGTTAAACCTTCTATAATGTCTCTTCCATGGGACTTAGTCCCAATATCTCTGACTCACCTACCTTCATCCATCATAGACTTGATTTTCTTGGCCTATTGTAAAGAGCCTCATATGGTTCCATATAAATAGTTTTCGGACAACTATTTTCTTAGGAAAACTGAATGGGTGCCAAGATATTCTCCCAAGATACACTAAAGTCTAGAGAACATTACCATATAATTTTAAACAAAACCTATATTGTATTTTCCGAATACCAAACTATCTATGTATGTAAATAAATACTCATTAATACCTTTTTATGAAGATATTTCTAAAATACTTGATAGAAATCTGAATTGAAATGTTATTTATGGTTAAAAAATATACTCCATGGCACCCCAAGAAGATAGACTATCTCCCAAACATATTTGTCCCTCTGAAAAATCTACTGATAAGGTGTCCTAAATAGGAAAGAAATATGCCACATTCATTATTTGATATACTATCAACCAAATATCATCATTCTTATGAGGAATATAAGGAAGAACTATCACAAAATCCCATGTAACGATATCCCACTTCCATTCCAAAATGGTAAATGGGTTTATTAAATTAGCAGGTCATTGACATTGACCTTCACCTGTTGATAGGTCTAGAATCATGGAATGGACACTGTAATCTCGTTTTTCATGATCGGCCACCAATACTATCAATGTAGGTCACGATACATTTTTTTCAAACCTGGATGCACTACCCACTTCAAAGCATGAAATTCATGTGATATCTTTTATCACATACATATAGGCACAACAACCCAACCTCATACATGGACAATATCATCCTTATCTATAGTTCAATAAGAAGGGAACTCCCCACATTCAAGGCTTTCCCTTAAGGATAGACACTCTGGGTCTACATGTTGTCTCTCCTTAATCTTCCACTAAGTTTTCATTACCCTGATACTGAGATGAAGTTCATCTACACCTGGACCTAACAAACCAAAAAATGTATCTCTTCTAGTAAAGATGTTATCTTCCACTCAGAACAAGACTCTTTAATTTCCTAATTATAACTTTTTCTTCTAAATGAATCAAGAACATTTTTCCCTTACTGGGCATATATGCTAGCTAAAAATAAAAATATCAGTTTTACACTACCAATATAAGATACTAGAGAATCAAATATCACTAAAAAGGTATACATTAATCTCTTGTGATCGGTATACCCAGTAAACTTTGCACTCATAAATAATGCCTCCACCACATCAGGCCATAAACCACTTCAACTAAATCGAGGTAATGCATAGTGTAATTCCATTCAATTGGCCTCAACTTCCACAACCCATAAACAACAACTTGATCTCCCTACATCAACACTACTACAAGAATGATCCCAGATTCATCACAAAACATTTTTTACTCCTCAACTGGCTTGAGTAAGATCAATATTGATGTGGTAGTAAAAAGCTTCTTCAAATTCAAGAAATAATTCTCAAAAACTATAGAAAATTTAAACCTAACAACTTTATTAATCAACCTAATAGTGGCGATTACATGAAGAAAAATTCTAGGATGAACCTTTGATAATATCCTGATAACCCTAAAAATATTTGGATGTCGAAAACATTGTTGAGATGCTCCCCATAAAAAAATTTCTGAACATTATCTAGGTCTAATGACACACTTTCATTAGAGATGATGTGACCCAATAAATGTACATAATCAATCTATAATTAATACATGGATAGCTTGGAATATATATGATGCTCTCTCAGTGTACTCAGGCTGATTTCAAGTTGTTGGGAATGATCTTCATGAGTCTTGGAGTACACCAAGATGTTATCCACAAAAACAACCACAAAATGATCCAGGTAAGGGTAAAATATTTGGTTCATCGAAGTCATAAACATAGAATGAGTGTTTTCATCCCAAAAGAATCATGATAAACTCATATAGGCCATACCTTTTTCTAAAAGTAGTCCATGGTATATCAAAAGTTCAAACTATAAACTACTAACACTCTAATCTCAAGTGAATCTTGTAGAAGACAAAACTATTATCAAAAGTTCAAAGAGATCATCAATACATGAAAGGGGATGTAAGTTCTTCACTATAATCTTGTTTTACTTCTAATAGTCAACACATAAGCCCAATTTCTCATTATATTTATTTGGAAACAAGACTATAGAACCCCAAGGAGATATACTTGTATGGATAAATCCCTTATACATTAACTCTTCCAGTTGATTCTTAAGCTCTTGAAGTTTTGTGGGTGTTATTTTTTATGGTGGGATAGAAAATTGATCATCCCCTCACATGAGCTCAATCGTAAATTCCACATCTGTCTTTGGTGGAATCCTTGAGAAGTCCTTAGAAAACACATTATGAAATTAGTCCACTATGTGTAGAAATTAATCTGTCTCTATACCTACATCATCTTGCAGCAGGCTTGAAACCTGTGCAGTGAGATCCCCTACTTTCTAATGAATTGGCCTTGTATGATCGTCCGGGATATCTCACTCTCTACGATGAACATAATTTCCAACCTCACGAGGAATAAATTTCACTATCATGTGGTAACAATATATGTGGGAACAGTATTCTAATAACCAATATATATCCAAAATCAATTCAAAACCTAACATATCAGGGATGCAATGATCCCATAGAAAATGACAGTCCCCAACCTCGAGAGAACGCCTCTTGAAAAACTAGATGTCTCTTAATCATACCCTCGAAGGCGTATTGACCATCATAACTATGCTCACAAACACTACTATTAGACTCAAGACATTCGCAAGCTGTGAAGATATAAAGGATTTAGAGGCACCAGTATCAAATAATATACTAGAAATCATAGGAACTGAAATAATAGTACCTCTAACTGTCGATGGTCTTACCTCTCTATCAACAAGTTCTTGTTCACTTCCATAAAACTATCATTCCCCTCTTACCTGTGATATAGTCTAAATATCTTGAGACGCACCACCCTTTTTAACATGGGAAATCTTTCTCATAATTACCCCATCTACTACCCCGACCACCAAAACCAATAGAGCACCAACTGGTAGACTAATATAGGGTAGAAGAACCCCATCCAGCACTCTATTTCTATCAAGATATTCTATTATTATCAATATATTGTGGGATCCTATAGATCCGTTTTAGATGCCTTATATTTCTGCAAGATCAGCCCTCTGCTAGTGGTAAGGGGAACTATCTACAAATGTCACCCATCCTACCACACTGGTGGTCGATCACTCGAGTAATATCCTAATTAACTGACCCTTCCCCCTGGACACTCTTCTTCCTTTCACCCAAGGTGAAATTTTCATTGTGATTCTTCCTACTCTTGAAATGTGTACCACATAGTCATCTAGAAGAAATAACTAATCCTCTATTAGAACCCTCCTTCTGGTACAACTCAAATATGATATCCAAATTCACTACTTTTAAAAACACTTTCAACCTAAATATAATTATCATGGACTTAATATCACATTTAAGGTCATCCTGAAGCTGTTTCATGGTAGTTCCTTCATCTCTTTCCAACTTTTTGAAAAATCACTAAAAATCATAAAAGTCCTATACATAGCCTGTTATGAATATAATACCCTAGTTCAACCACATAAACTCAGTTTACCTATCCTATTTGAGTGTCTCAAGGAAAAAGGGCTCCAAGAGTTTCTCTTGAATTTCCTTTCACTCCATATTCTCTAGTTTTCCATCATAAGTTTGGATTTCCCACAAATTCTTTTCAGGACCACATAACATATAATCCATCACATTCAATATATTCCTAATAGAATTCTTTATTTGTTCAAGGATCATTTGGATATTCTCAATCCAGAACTCAAATGCCTTTAGTCCACCCTCTCCGGTTAAAGTCAGAGGGTGTTGCAATTGAAACTCATGTGTCAGGTCACAAATACTCTTCATAACCCACCCATGGTCTATATATATACAATTCTTGATCTATGAAAATTTCTCATTGAACTACCCTCTGGATTCCCCACCTGGAACTATTAGAGCCATAGGTTCCACTACTGGAGTCACATTTCTCATCATGTCCTCCTATTATCCTATCAATAAACATCATCATGGAAGAATATCACTACAATTCTAAACACACATATTAGGAAAACATTCACAACATTATCACTAATAGAAAGTTAATTTTACATTAATCCATAACAATTCATCTGCCATATCCCACCACATGGTCAACAATGAGGCACTTTCACTACAATCAATCATCCCTCAATTAGGTCATGGATCACATAGGGTAAAAAAATGTATAGTTCAAGTTTATCATTAAAACCCATTTACCCATTTTAAATTATCACATTTTTCATCATTTAAAATTTCAAAATTTTATTTTTGGCATCATTTTCATTTAAAATACAGAATAAATAAAATAATTTTCATTTTTAATAATTCACCTCAAACTCATGTTTTCTAGGCATTACAAAACTAACACATGACACAATAAGTCTTGGGTGCCTAAAATGATGCATGATTACACAAATGTTGTTTCATTATGGGCCACGATGTAATAATATTTGAAAAATAATAACATCATACAAGAGTTGTGTCATTTGAGGTGAAATAACAATCAACTATAATAAAAAACATCAATAACAACAATCTCACACTTGGTAATTGGTTTTACCCTCAAACATGGGTTAGCTACTCCCATGCATGAGCTATTGAACAAACAAAAATTCATCCCAATATCTTATATACCATTACCGAATAGTAAAAAAATAAAAATAAAATAAATATCCTCTAATACCATTTTGTAATGTCCCAACTTGGGTGACACATGCCAGATCCCCAAGATGGTTTACTACATGACCTCAAGTGTGCCTCCACATATTCTAAAGATTCTAACTAGTAGAGAGGGTCAAATATATAACATGGGGAGTCTATACCCTCTTTATCAAGGCTGAAAAATAGTGGAAATAAGTAAAAAATAACCAAATTATAATAACCATAACCTGAATAATACTTGTATCACATGATGACCAAAATAAGATTACAATATCCTAACCAAAAAAATAGATATTGCATGCCTTATATGTTTCAAGTGTTGAAATAAACCCTAAAATAAAAACACACTGAAAACTCCTTAAGTGGGTCCTACATCACATTAAGTTTCCTCATCCATGCGTCATCGAAACTTAACCATATATCATACGGATCTTTCCATTATCATGTCTTGTAAACATGAATTCTATTTGGATACTAATCAGGCAGCCCAAGTAGGGTGTGCTCAAAAATTAGTAGGACACCACTAAGGGAATCTCTAAAAATATTTAGTCTATAATACTGTGCATAGTTTTATAAAGAATAAAGTACAATAAAATAAACAATTGTCACATTTCATTATTCTCTAATTATCCACATATATTACTAAGGTTCATAAAGACACTTGAACCATCAATACCTACTTGTTACTGTGTTGGAGTCGTAACCGTATCACTTGGTGAATCACAATTCATTATAACATGGTCATCCATTTTTAATTTAACTTCATGTCACAACATGACTACTTGGAACCATAGTCAAATGCCATATTTTTTTGCCTAGAACGTCATTTCTAGCACCCAATGGGATTTTGAAGCATCAATCACTATCCCAAACCTCATTTTTATCACATATGGGATTGTGAAGCATCATTCGGTGTCCCACACTCATAATTATAAAATATGTGATATTGAAGCATCAATAATTGTCCCCCACTCATAGTTATCACATATGGGCTTTTGAAGCATCATCCATTTTCCCACACATATTTATCACAAATGTCAAAATATCAAATATTTCATATATGTCAAGGTTAAGCATCATTAACCTTATTATCAAAAATTATCATCAATGTGTCCTATTTCAATTATCAATTTAATCATGGTTATTCACTTTAATCACATGGAATAATATAAACAATTCAAAATTAATTCATTTATCAACAATAAATCATAATATCAATTAACAAATAAATCAAATATTTTATTTTTCACTAATTTATTAATTGAAATTTCAACCAACTTCATAATTATCTCATTCTATCAATTCAATGATTCCATTAATTAATTAACTTGTTAATTAATCTAATTCAAGAAGTGATTTCCAAACATTGTAATTCTAATTTCAAAATTATATACTTGTAATTATAATCAAGACTATGGCAATTGAAATTTGTACCACCTACATCAAGATTGTTGATGGGCATTCTCCAAAGAAAAAATCCCCAAATTTATATGGGACTATCAAATTCACAATAAAGGATGAAATCTAGATCGAAAACCTTTATCAAGATTAAATGGATTACAATATATTAAAACATAGATCTAAACCCATCACCAATGGAGGTTAAAAAATTCATCTTCATATAGAAAAAGAGATGGGAGTGATAGTAAACCACAATGGGAGAGATTACATACTGGAAGAGGTGAATATCTATTAATAAGGTCTTTGATTCGTTAAAAATAGAATTCAAGAGTCCTATGAATACATCTAGAAGGTCCCAAAAATGATGGAAAACATTAGGTTTGAGATAGGGTGAATTAGGGTTAATACAAGGGATTTAGTATTTTTAAAATAATTTTTTGGGGAAATAAAAACAATGTGCACAATTTCCTTGGCTTGGGTACATGATTTATTAAACTGTTCACCTCTTCTATAGGTCGCACGGTTACTACTAAGAGGATGCATGATTTGAAAAACTATGTGTCAAACAAGAATTTACCCTATGTTTGTGGATGCCCAATCTGTTGGTGTGGGGTAAAGGGTTTGGAAAAAATGTGTTCCAACCATTAAATACCCAAAAAATCCTTCAAAAACATCAAGAATTATCTTGTTTCACCTGAAAAATAAAAAATTAAAACCCAACCAAGTTATTCTCAAAATGAGGATAAATGGGTACCTGAAAAAAAAAAGAATGATACATCTCTAGAAAGGTGAGTATCTTACATAATAAAATATAGTTTAACCATCAATTGGTTTCAACAATTAAACATTTATCATCTTTAACACTCATCCCCTGAAATCATTTATCATTTCATTTACCATTCCATAAACTGTGTACTCTAAGACTAAACCTTAGCTACCCAAACTAATTATTCACTTATCATACATATATTTTAACTATTTTACACTGTCATAAATGATAACTAATAATATATGACTAACCAAACATTTAAAAAATCACCACATAACAACCAATGAGAAATCCCATCTTTCAACCTTTATAACCACCCTCGGGTCATTCAAAACACCATTTTGCAAAGCACGTTTCATCAAGACATCATTAGAATTATCAACAACTATAGCCCTGGGAAGCCATCCCATTAGTTATTGAATACCAACCTTTCAAGGTTCATAAAAAATTATAGTAAGTCTCTATCATCTTAGATAAATTATAATAGAAAAAAAGCATATTCATCATGGAAAACTCACAATGAAACTGAGGCCATAAATCCATTGCATGCAAGAATTTAGACAACAAGATTAGGCTAGATTATCCCCAAAAGCTTATCTTCAGCAAAAAAAAATTTATTAACCATATTAAATTAACTTATTCATCATTAATTTGTTTTAGTAATCAAAAAAAATATAACTAAAAGTAATAAAAATATGTAAAGAAACCATACATAGTCTTTAAACAATAATTTGGTATTCAAAAAAAAATATGATAGAAAATTAGTTTACACACCTACATGAATAATTACTTCATCATGAATAACATTATATTTTTAAAAAATTTCATAAATATGAACAATGATAAAAAACAAACAAGTGGATGACACTCTATCTTGAAAATCACAAGGTACATCAAAAATAAATTATCCTTAAATGTGATCCCAACATCCCGTCAAATTCATTCTTGATTTTGGTTATTATATTCAATAGTTTAATTAAATAATTAATAAAATAAAACATGATAATACCATAATTAAACATAAAAATAGAAGTGGTTTTTCCATTACTTTGATTAGAAGTTCAACTTTCACTTAGTAGGAATGGATGAATAAAGAACAACCACCAAATTCAAAGGAAACACTACTAAACCCTAAAAATATTAATCATCATCAGGTATAGTTCTAAACTCATCCCAAAATAGAAAAATTACACCAAAATTTAACCTCTTGAATAAAATAAAAACAAGTAAAGAAGAGGAGAATCGAAACAAAGAGTACATCGATCTAGGAGACCATGATCTGATGATAAATGGTGTTTAGACTCTCAAGGGAAGCGGTTTGAGAGTTTTGAGATAGTTAGGGATCTTGTAGGGTACAAATAAACATATTTAAAAATTGATAAAAGAAATTAATATCCCAATATATATAGAGGAATCCTTTATAGCCTCCATCATGGTGTAGTGACCTACACTACTCTCATAGTTCCCCTTAATTAAAGGAGATTCAATTTTTAGGCATTTTATTAACTAAATCATACTCATATTATATATTCATTGAATATTACTTTATTGAAACCACACCATTAACCAAATTTTTCAAAATAGTGTTTTAGACACCTAGTAATCCACCATAACATTCAACTATGGCAGAGGGAAGATTCTCTTTCTATTTCACTAGGCACGCCAAAGACCATGTCATAGAGGACTCTATATTTTTGATTCCCTTCCACCATCCATAGCTCAAGAATTCCTAATATAATAAATTCCATGAACATAGAAATAGCATGCTCATCTCCTAATTTCCCACAGGGTGACCCACTGTGTCTTCATGCCCAGAAATAAATGTAACGACCAACATTTCACTATTTATTTTCCTTAAATAAATATTGTATTTTATAGCCTTCGTTACACTCAACACTAAACTCGAATGAGTTGATACATAATAGAATAATAGTATTAAAAAAATTAAGAATAATAAAATCAATTGTAAATTAAAATAGTTTAATCTATTATATATTCCTAAAAATAGTATTAATGACATCTATTGTTTTTAAAAAGAATGTTTCAAAAAAATAGTTTTTCTTTTTATATAGTATTTTAATCTAAAATATAAATTTTTTAATTTTTTAATTTGAAATTTATAAAGTATATTTATTTTTTAATTTATCACATCAAAATTCTCCTAAGTTGAATTTTTTATATTTTTCTAAGATAATTGATTTATAAGTGAATAATCAAAATTATAGTTTTCCAAAATTGTATATTTTACGACTATCAATATTTGAGAAAGACCTAGAAGTTTATAAGTGATTTTAATTGATTAAAAAATTATTTAAGGATAAAAAATGTGTATTGGAAAATATCATTTGGAATTTTGTAAAACTATTTTCATCATTTTAGAACATAGGTAAAATTTTATTCAAATTTAAAAACTATTTTTAGTCATTTTATTTTGTTAAACATTTTAATGGTGATATTAATTTTTGAATTGATTTTTAAGACATAGAAATATTATTAACATTATAATAATATAAATTACATCATAAAATTCAATGTAATTGATAAATTTATAATACATATTAATCTTAAACTTAAAACACACTTTTTCTAAAAATAGATTTAATGAACCAATAATAAATTTATCTTTTATATTCATTAGATATTTTATTTGATAAAATTATTTTAAAATTTTAGATCAAATTTTTAATATTATTTAATAAGTTCAATATTTTTTTTAAGCAAAAAATTATGTTTCCAATATAAATATTAGTTACCACGATAAAACAATTATTTTTCAAGGAATGGTATTTTTTATAAATAGTGTTATTTAATATTAAATTATACAATATTAAAATAGAAAATATAACATGATTTTTAAATTCATATAAGAAAATAAATCATTTCATTAGTAAAAAAAATAAATAATGTTAAAAACACTTAATCATTAAAAAAGCTTTTTTTACAAAAACAGTTTTTCAACTCATTATATGTTTTAATTTAAAAAGATTATTTTATCATATTCAGAAATTATATGAAATTAAATTGAGTAAAATTTAATTTTAAAAACATTAATTTTTTTAATAAGGGTCACCTTATATTTTTTGTGATTAAATAAATTCCACTGTTACAATTTAATCAGGAATAATAAGTGTTAAAATGGGTAATCTATTATGGTACAATTTTTACTAAATCAATTTGACACTTCAACCTTATAGAATAAAATTTTTAATTTTAAAATTGTAACAACCCCAGTACCAATAAAATAGTTTTTTTCATATTTATTATTTTTCTTGAATAAAATATTTAAATTCATAATAAATATGAAAAGTAAGAAATAGTTTTACTAGACACGTTACTTATAAGGATATATTTCAAAAAAATTCAAATTATAGAATTTTAAATTGAAAAAAATAATTTAATTTTTCATTAATTATATCAATATTATCATAGAATGAAGTTTTTTTAATTTTCTAAAAAGATTAATTTTCAATGAATAATGAAAAATACAGATTTTTTCTAAAAATGTAAATTATTTTCAATAATTTAAATAATTTAAATGTCTCATTATGTTTTTAATGTGAATTATATTAACATAAGTTTTATTTATTTATATTTAATCCATGTTATTATTTTTAATTTACATTATATTGTATTTTAGAATAAGTCTATTATTGGGTTAAAAAATGGGATTTTTCTGAAAAATATTTTAATGTACATAATGTTTCTCCCTCATAAATAATTAAAATAATAACTAATGTGGAATTTCATAAGTAAAACCTATATATTATATATTATTAAATATTAATTGTATTTCATAAAATTATAATTATTACTCATAGAATCAATATATATTTCATTTTTTCTTGAAAAATACACTTCTTGAAAACCCATTTTTTCATCGTGTCTACGGGTTTTGTTTTAAATTTAATTTTTTAATTTATTTGAATTTAATTTGGTAAAATGGATTCCATATTTGGAATCAGAAGGTATAGATTAGTTAATATGGTCATTTTTATTTTTAGCCCTAAAAAAGTTAGCATGGTAAAAAAATTATCTAACGGAGTGTTGGTAAAATAATGAAATGAGTTAAAGTTAAAAGGTAAAAGATTAAAATAAATAAATAAAATAAAACTTTAAATGGTTTTTTGATGTATTTTTTAACCATTAACATAATTTAAACATTAATTATAAACAAATTTTTTTGTAATTACTTCCACCCAAATGTGGTTGGCTTTTAATATAAAATAATCATAATTTAATCACTTAAAACCACCCCATCCTCAAGTATAAATATAACTCTTCACAACACAATTTCTCAAAACAAATCCTTGAAGATCATTAAATCTCAATTAAAACATCGTATACTCACTCTCCCCACATACAAGTGCTACCTATATCACCCAAAGTCCAATTCCAAGTTCATTAAGGGATCCTTCAAGGAGGTGAAATTCTAGTTTCTTTTCCTCTTATACCTTATCCTCACTTCATTAATATATCAAATAATAATAAATATCGTATAATTTATATAATTGAATTTTATATTTCTAATGTAATATCTTATATTCATTCCTTTTCTCATCTTATCTTATTCAGAGAAACAAAACCATTGTCCAAATTACGGTGGTTAACCGTCCCTGTGAATATTGATTATTTTTTTACATTACCTCCGAAAATTTTGTTCACAATACTACCAAAAGAGTTGGGGTCAAGCCCCTTTATTAAGAAAAGAAAAATGAAACACAAACCCATTTTTAAACTAGGTATGGGAAACCCATTACAAGAAATAAATCCATGAGGAATAAACCCACCACAAATCCTTGGACAACAGAGAACATGTTACCCAAAGTCCAGAAAACCAAATTTCAAACAAAACACGAGTCCACAAAAATGATCCAAAGCCCACATAGGTGCCCGAATCAAACCTAAACACCGACCACCAGCGTCATCACCGGCCTTTCATCGTCGGAAAGCCTCGATGATCATCACCCACCCGCAGACCGCCTCGCGCCAGTCAGCCCAATGCTCCGCAACGTCAATCAACCAATCTCGAACAGATCTGGCACCGAGCTAGACCATCAGAAGGCACTCCGAGAGGAATGAGGTACCACTGATGAAGCCCAGGGGGGGAGCACCATCGAGAATCTGCAAAGGGAGATGTCGTCGAAGACCAGACGGGTCCCTCTGCAAGACCATTCCATGACGTCGTCTCCAGCGCCATCACACCAGGACCGATTCTGACCATATCTGGTATTCCGAACCAGATCTGATTTTTTAGAGGTAGACCACCGCACTGCCAACATGCTTCCACCGTGAACCATCGTAACAACGACCGCACCTATCGGCCAGATGCAACACCATCCGGGCACCTATCGGCATGATGCAACACCACCCGGGCACCTACCGCGTCGCCGAACCCAAAGACACCGCCTGGAGAAGAAGCGGCGGCTCGAAAACCCTAGACTGCAGAAACCACCCGCTCCCGCTCCGCTCCTTACGGTCTCATCCAATTAAGAATCTGTTCACAATACTATAATTATGGTTAAATTATATATTAATATATATAATATAACTTATTTAAAGTTCTAGAACTAAAATATAGACATAATATTAAATTAAATAAAACTATTTCCTAGTGGTCGGAAAAAATACCAAAATAAACTGATCTTTTATCATTAACATTTTACCAAATAAATCATCCTCATGTTAAAAAATAATAATATATAACAACATTTATACTTATTTAATTAAATTAATACCATTTTATTCTACTTCTTAAGTATTATTTCAATTTTATAATTAAATACATAATTATACACCAATTTATAGACCATGAAACCATGAATTGAACACACTCAAAACAAGGAAAATAGTGAAATATTATTAATCAATGGGTTGTACAATGTTATCAAGGGATCATATAAGGTATTATGAATTTGAATATAATTATAGAATAAATTAATAAAATTATTTAAATCTTTATACATGAGTTTTTCATACCTTTTAATGAAGTCTAACATGAGGTAAGGGAATTCTTAACCCATTTTTCATTAATTGGGTTTAATTTATACATTTGATTATTTCATAAAAAGATTTTGTGTGGAATGAATTTTGAACATATAATTTTGTATTTAAACTTTTTATGTGTATTTATAGTTGATACACATAATAGATTCATTTTATTTATTCTCATTTCAATGATATGATATTTGTAAGGGATTTTCATTTCAAAAACTTATTGTAAAGTTTCTTTGCAAAAAATTAAAAAATGAATGTTTTCGTACAAATATAGAATGAATAGAATTTTCCATGTTCATGTTTCTTTAATTTTTTTATATTATTAATTTAAAATTTTATATTTTTACATTCAAAAAAATGTTTTCCCATTGTATGTGTGCAGTTTTTCAAAATGAGTGATTTCAAAATGGAAAGATTATTTTCTTCAAATATTATTTTATGATCCAAGACATCATGATTCATGTTTATGTTATAGTTATTGGGATCTTTTTATGATGATAGATGGTTCTATTATAAACTATTGATGGTCAGTTAGTTGATAAAAAAAGTATGGCTGGAAACATTATTAACCAATGATGATTGGTTTCGTGGAAAACCAAGGATAAGTGGTTACGTTATAACCTCCAATGAATTGGGTACTCCAGAGATGGAGGTTTTTCATATTGGTTACTCAATTTTTATGATTAATATGTATAATTATATTCCAGGTTACATACTTATATTTATTATTCTTTATAATTAGTTTTCATGGTAATTTATTGATTTTCAAAATGTAAGATAATGATCTTTCTGAAAATTTGATTACTTTTTCCGGGTGAAAAAGTATGTTTTCATTTAATTTTTCACATGAGTTTTAACTGGACTAATTATTTATTTTATTTTATATCCCTTAATTATATTTTTTAATCATAACATGTTTCAAAATGTTCTTCAAAATATTTAATGGGTAATAAAGACAATGATAAGAATAAGGGGAAAATTTTAAAGATTTTCATGAAGAGAAAACGTGTTTTATTTAAAAAGTATTTTTTGATGGAGAAAATGGATACTATATATATTCTTACACTTCTAATGTTTTGTTTTAGTATATAATATTTTTTTATAATTCTATAAAGTTTTATACATAAAATATCATTAGGATTGTAATAATGAGAATTCTATAATAAAATCACTAGAATATGTAATGTTTGAGGTCAGATCCTTATAGTTGGTTACAGATGGTGGTTTTTTTAACATTAGGGGTTAGTATTATGTTAATATAATACACATAAAAAAAATTTAATTTATGGTTAAGTTGAAATGATATATCAATTTATGATTAATATGTTGATTTATATAAGATGTGTTTATTCTTAATTGTTTTCCACAAAGAAAAAATGGAACTTTTGGGGGGAAGGCATTGAGAAGAATACATCCTTCCAAATCAGCATCCTGATATGGTTGGAATCAAGACATAACAATTTTCCAAAGTAATGGATTAGTTGAAAAAATGTATAAATTTTGGATGTATCAATGCAAGGGAGAGTATGGATCGACCATAGAGGAATATTTTAATAGTTGATCATTTTATGAGGCAACATCCTATAGCTTTCGGTGGAACCTCAGATCTAGTTAAATTCAAAGGATGGGTCAATACTCTCGAAAATATATTCTAAGATATGGGATGTTTGTCATTACAAAAGTTGTCCTTATCTATTTATCATTTTGAAGGTTAATTATATCGATGGGGTTCTATGGTTAATAATTCTAGAGAGAAATATAATCTAGATGATATGGAATAGAATTATTTTTTGAGTTTCTCTCTTGATAAATATTTTCCTAAGACGATTTTACTAGGAATGGAAAAAATATTCCTAGAATTGTAGTATAAGGATAAATATTCTATAGCTTCATATGAATCCAATTTTATAATACTGGACAAGTATGTACTAGATTTTGTACCGGACATTGATATTAAAATTAATAGATTTTAATCTGGTTTAAAACCAATTTTACAAAGATAATTAGCTTCAAAAGAGTTTAAAATATATTATAAACTTGTTCATTATGATAAAAAAGTTGATATGGAGTTTTATTACATGTATATTCCACATGAAGAAAATAATAATAAGTGATTAGGTTGGTAGGAATTGGGGAAGAATTCATCAAATAAATTTGGAGGTAAGAAAATAAAATACCCTTTTTTGGGAAATTCTGATAATAAGAACCCTGGGGATTATCTCTCAAAAATATGGTAAATGATTTCATGTGAAAATTTTGGTCACATGGCCTTTGACTATAAAATATTTTACCAGACAAATAATGAAAGTTTAAGGGTAAGATTCTTTAATGTAAATTATTTTATACATTATACTAATGTGTGTCCAAATTTAGTAACTCAGAGGGGGAATCAACATGATCATAAATAGAAAGTATTATAAAAGTCATTTTATACTAATATGGTTGATGTGGTGTCGTCAAATGAATTAGTGATATGTATATTAATTTTGTATTCAAATTATTCCAATACCTTTTTTGATTTTGGAACATTACATTATTTTATTTATGAGAAATTTACAAGATTAATTAGAATATCACATAAAGAAAGTATGATATTACTAAATCTAAAAACTCTAGGTGGAAGTTTTAAAGAAACTAATATTTATGGGAACCTTTTTATTTTTATCATTGAATTTTTATTTAATTAAAAATCTTGTAGAACTGACCATAGATGAGTTTTATATTATTTTGGGTACGTATTGGTTTTCAATTTATCATGATAAGATATATTGAAGAGCTAGAAAGTCTTGTTTAATGATTTTATACCTTTGATAACCTACAGAAAAGTAAAAAATTAATTAGAAATGGCAGAAAAGGTTACTTAGCATGTGTCATTGAAAAAATTAAACGATTAATATTAGTCATTTGGAAGTAGTTAATGAATACATAGATGTTTTTATTGATGAATTTCTTAGTGTTATTCTTGATTAGTTGTGTAATGAACTTACCCAGAATATCATCTAAACCGATACCTAAGACAATTCTCCACTAACCCAAAGAGAATTCTCGATCTCTTCAAGCTAGAAACAAGCACCTTGGCATAAAAAACCACTGGGAATGATTTTTCCCACAAAATAAAACAGAATCAAGTATAACGTGGAAACATCATTAGATATATATCAATTAATACATGTATATATATATATATCAAGGTACAAAGAGACACTAAGAAAACTAAAAGTGGAACTTAACAATAACAAAAATGCCTCCTGGTGGCCCACGATCACCCACCATATCCAAGGTCTCCCACCCTTGGACACCCAAGAATGAACCCACAAAGTATGGTGAGAGAAAGAACACATTATATGAGATATTAAATGGATAAAACACAAAAATTTAAAAGAAGGTTGTGATCTAAAGATCCTAGAAGGATTCTTCCAAATATTTTATTTAGTTATTTCATAAGGTATTTTAAATATCATAAAATATGAGTATATATAAAATATTAATAGAATACCATTTAAAAAATATTTTTAAACATTTAATATTTATTTACCAACTAAACCTATAAAATATTCAATTTTATCATTTAGAAACTGTAGATTTTCTTGAAAATACTTGAAAACCAATTCCCAAGATAAAGTTATAAAATTAAGAAAAGATGAGAATATGCACCTGATATAGAAATATGAAAATGAGTCAATATAATAGAATCAAGGTTCATAATATAAATTAATGAGGTAATCAAGGAAACTCTAGTGCTAAATAGTGACAATTAACATTTACATGTATCAATTATCAAGTATACGAATTTCATTAGTACAATCTTGGTACGATACTGAGTCCACCTTAGAATATCTAATCAAATTACTACATGACCAATTAATGGGCTTACATCCAGTCTCATGGGTCTAAAGAAAACTAGTTCCACACACATCCTATTTCCATGTTGTAATTACATAGCCCAAAACTTTCACATTCTCTATAGATCCACTAGAATGGCATGAATCCACTAGAGAAGCATATATCAAGTTCATCTCATCTAACTATCTAGGTTCCAATGAATAGTGAAAAGAAGGTGTGAGATAGAAAAACGTTATGATGATCACTGGATCATTATCATCAACATCTCACTCTCACCCCCCCAACTCTCTCAAAGTAAATAATCCATTTTCCACCCCCCAAAATAATGGGAATTATAATAATATATCAAGTTACAATTATAGGGTTATGAAAAGGGATAATTATCATAAAGTTCTAACCGGGACATCAAGCATCATAAATTTCAATTCAAAACCTTTTATAAAATTCAATACTGAAAAGGGTAATAATGCCTCCTTTCACAATTCATCATTAAAATTCTAAACATTCCTTTAAAAATATCATTTATTTAAAAGAAACATTAAAGCAATCAAAGGAAGTATTACAGTTTTAAAAAGGATTTAATACATTTCAAAACATTGGTTTACACCCTATTTCTAAGTTGATAAATCACTTATTTCAAAAAACCTAAGAATACTAATTCCAAAATGAGGGAAAATCATTTAAAATGGTTTATTGGTTATTTAATAAATTAAAGCATTTAAAACAATTTAGAAAACATTAAGTAGTTCAATTCATTTAATTCCAATCAAGGATGTTCATTTAATAAATCCAACCCCTATCCAAAATCCATAATTTCACCAAAACACTCTTCCAATTCACTTTTAAAAATAAATCAAAACAAAAAAGGAATTTATTAATTGACAAAAATGTGAGATAAATCAATTAAAAGACATTTAATTTGTGTCATATTCAATTCAAAGGGAAAAGGACCAACAACGATTTCATAAGGAGTTCAATGGAAAATTTTCATAGAACATTTGTTAGGTATAAAAAAACGTGTATTTATGAATTCTCAAGAAACAATGAATCAAAAAAATGAATGAAAATCATAGAAAACATTACTAAGAATTTAAGGAATTCAACCACAACAAATCTGAGATGTTTCTCCTCGGAATAAGATCAGTGAATCTATGAAAATAGATGTTAAAGGAAGAGAGAGAAGATCCTAGATTTATACTTCCACATCAATCAATCAATATCTAATAAAATGAATGTCTTTCAAAGTCTTTACGAATAATAAATAAAGAGATTAAGGGAGATCAAAAATCAAGAAGAGGATAACTCGCCGAGATAAAATATCTCTTCTTCGATTGGTTCTTCAATCACCAATGAAATATTTTTGGGAGAGCCAAAATTATTATGGAGGGCTTCTAAAACCCTTAGCATTAGATTATTATCGAGTGAGTGGAATTTAGGGTTAATTAGGGGGTTTCTAGACGTTAATTACAACTTCTATAACTTTAATTATTTTTCTCATTGTTTCCTGAGCCATGTAACATGGTTAGTACAAACCATGAAACATTTCACATTTAGGATGCACACTTAGTTTAATCATGAACAAACCTTGCGACCGGGATGCATACTTACTTTAACCATGTGCAAACCCTGAACTAGGTTGCACACTTTGTTTAACTATATGAAAACCATGTAACCCTGGTTGTACACTTTGTTTAACCATGAGAAAACCATGAAAAGTCTTATAACCCATCGAAAAATGTTTTATAAAATAACAAAAACAACCCACAAAGAGATAAAAACATTGGGTAATCAAATCAATAGGTCAAAGCACATAAAATCAAGTAACTGAATGTTACAACCTTCCCACCATAGGACTTTCTATCCCCAAAAATCTTCCAGTCTAAAAGATAGAACATGATGACACAACAAGAAGACCCTCACTTATTTTATGAGGTGAATGGTATATGGTCCAAATGTTAGACTAAACCAAAGGTTAAAAACATAGAAAACTACAATTTTAAAAACATCAATATCATCAAATTTATCTCAACTCAAGAAAGACTGTAGACCTAGAATTAGTCTCCCCACAATTTAAATATTCACGTAAATGGTGCAACGTAAGAAAAGAATGTCTATTAGACCCAAATAATAGATCAACCCTTACATAGGTATGAGGGTTATGATTTATGGGTGAAGATATTTTATAAAGAAGATATCCTTAATAACATCATCATGAATAAGCCCTGGTATGAAACATACAAAATGTAGCAATTTTTTTTCATACTCCACAACAGATAGCTCGTCTTGAACAAAACCCAAGAACTCAAAAATGTTATCAATATTTACTTACTTAGGATACTATTATCAAAAAAAGATTAACTTAAATAATTGTCAATACATTAATCTATGTAGACAAGGGGGAATCACAACTTTCTACAACTTCCGACTAGGTCCCTAAAATAAAGAGTTGATAGACTTAACCATCAGAGTATCAAGAGTCTTGAGATAGTCAAAAATATCATCAAATTATTCAATCCACTTTACTATCTCATGAGAACGTTGTTTTCATTTGTATCATGGTAGATAAAAATCCTATAATTCAAGGATGTGGTTCCATGTATTTAAAGTCTCTGGATCCACCACTCAATATAGAGTTTGGGTATATTTTCTGACAATGGATTATACTTTTGGAAAACCAGAATAACTACCTCACGGAATGGACTGTGGGACAAAAATTCTATATTTATTAATGTAATTTTTGGGAGACATTTTTTAACATCACAAAACAAAATCATTTCAAACCAGGTATCAAAAAACACTCAAAAATCCCACAAAATATTTTAAATAATGTCACAAATTTTTTTATCAAAAAATTATTGATTTCAAAATGCACAAGATTTTAACTTTTAAAAATCATTACTATTTCCTTTCAAAATGATAAATCTTTTCATAAATTAATCACAGTTTTAAAAACCCTTTACCAATAGTTTTAAATTATTCGATGGTTTCAAAAGTATTAACCCATTTTTCAATTAATAAAACTATTTCAATTTAAATCCAATAGAATCCAAAATTTATTCTTAAAATATTGTTTTAACACATCCCATAATGGTCTTTGATAGTTATTTTTCAAACCAAAAATTTCATAAAACTAAATTCTTGGTAATTGAAATCATTTCTCAAAGAACATACCAAAACATTTTTTAAGAAAAAAAAATTATTTCACAAGGTATTTAAAATTATCAATAAGGGATTAGATTTGGAATAACAAAATGAGAATATTAAACAACCTGCATCCATAACCCACATAACCAAACTCACATAAGTAAAGTAACATGTAAGAAAATGGATAAGGATTCAAGTTTAGAACCAAGTAAGAACTATAATAGGATTGGTTTTATGGTCCGGTAGACCGCACACCAACCTCATAATTATTCATAGATGGATTTCCAAGTAATCCACACTAATTCCACGCAGTTTACCAAATTTTGAAAACATAGTGACTATGTGGTCATCCTTCTATTCTAGTTCTAAAAATCCTAAGATATTCCCCAAATTAAATATAGTCTCATTGTAAATTTAAATATAATTTATCATAAAAACTCGTAACTCAACAGAAATACTCAAGTCCCATCATCCCTGGGAACTCAAGTATCACCATGAATGGGTGGTGATCAAGCACCCACTCACGGACTACCTATTGAGTCCCAACACATTATTAATCTTTTTTCTACCATGTCTCACCATAAATAACATAATAATTTAAATGTAAATTATTTAACTTTAAGTAATTACCTGATATGATGCCATTTGTAATGAACTAACCCATAATAACATCCAAACCGATAACTAAGCTGATTATCTACTAAGTCGAAGAGCATTTTTTATCTCCACGTCGTGGAGATAAGAACCCAAGCATCAAAAAATAACTGTTGGGAATGATTTTTCACACAAAATAAAACACCAACATAGTATAGTACAGAAACACTATCATATATATCAATAAATACATACATATAAAGGTGCAATGATACACTAAGAGAACTAAAATTGGAACTTAAAAATTAAATCCCACCTCATCGTGGTCTGAGACCACCCACAATGTCCCAATTCACCCACCCTTGGTCACCCAACCATGAAACCATAGAGGAATGTGAGATAAATAACACCTTCTATGAGATAATAAATGGATACAAACACCAAAAGTTACTAGAAGGGTGTGAGCTAAGGAGCCCAGTAGGATTCCACCAAAGATTCTGTGCAGTTACATCATTAAGTAATTAAAATATTTTAAATGAGGAGTATAAATAATATATTAAGAGGATTAGTTTTAGAAAATAGAATTTTAAAAAAAATTATATCATTTATTAAAATAATCCAATAAAACATGCCATTTCAACATTTAAAAACTAAACATTTTCCATAAAATATTTTAAAACAATTTCATAAGGTAATTTAATATAATATTGAAAAGAAGAGAATATACACTAGATATGGAAATACAAACAAGATTCAATACAATATAGTCAAAGTTCAATGTATGAAGAAATCAAGGAAACTCAAGTACCAAATAGTGACAATGAACGTTTTCATGTATCGAGTATTAAGTATATGGATTTCATGGGGAAAACCTTTGTATCATAGTGAGTCCACCTAAGAATAACTAATAAAATTACTAAAGGACCAATTTTCGGGCTTACATATATTCTCACATGTCTAAAAAAACCAGTTCCACACACACCCACATTCTTTACCACAATTCCATAGCCTGGACCTTTCAAGTTCACTATGGATCAACTAGAAGGGTGTCAGTCCTATGGTGAAGCTTATATCTATGTAATCTCATCTAACTATCCATGGTCCCCTGACTAGTCAAAAGAAGGGGTGAGATAAACAAGTTACAAATATTATGGGATCCTTATCATAAAGATCTCACGCTCACCCCCCAAAATCTCACAATATAAATAATCCATTTTTCTACCCCCATGACAATCAAAAGTATAAAAATCAAACAAGTTACAATTTAGGGATTTTCACAAGGTATAGTTATCATAAAGTCTCAATAAGGTCATCAAGCATCATTGATTTCAATTAAATTTATTTTAAACAAATCAATATTAAAAAGGTTAATAATACCCGCTTTCTTTCACAATTAATCGTTATAATGCTGAAAGGACCTATAAAATAATCATTTATTTCATGTAAAAATTACATAATTCAAATGAAGAAATACAATTTTGGAAACGATTGAATAAATTTCAAAACATGGGTTTACACCCTCTTTCAATGTAGATAAATCATTTATTTAAAATAACACAATAACACCAATTCCAAAATAAGGTTAAAATAATTTAAAATGTGTTTTTGGTTATATAATAAATTCATTAATTTAAAACTATTTTAAAAAAATTTAATGGTTTAATTAATTTTATTCAAATCAAGGAAGTTAATTTAATAAATATAAACACCAGGACAAATAACTCAATTTAAACAAAACACCCTTTAAAATATATTTTAAAAATAAATCAAAATAAACATGGAATATATTAATTCAAAAAAAGTTTATGGAAACAAAATTAAAATCTAATTAATTCACTCCATATTCAATTCGGAGATAAAAGGGTCAAAGAATATATTATAAGGAATTTAATGGAAAAATTTCATAGAACATGTGTTAGAAATAAAGAAATATGTATATATGAATTATCAATCCCCAATGAGACACAAAATGAAGGAAAATCATAGAAAAATCTACAAGGAATTTATGTAATCCAACCATGACAAATCTGAGTTGTGTTGCCTCGGATGGCAATCACCATATCTAAAATAATATATCTTTAAAAAATCTAGAAGAGATCATAGATCTACAATTACACATCAATCAATCAATATCCAACAAAATTCAAGGCTGTCACAGGCTTTAGGAACAATAAATAAATATAATAAGGGAGATCTAAAATCGAAAAAAGAAGAAATCACTAAAAGAGAAGATCTCTACTTTTATTGCCACTTCAATTTACAAACATATGAGTTTGGGAGAGCCAAACTACCTCTAGAGGGCTCCCAAAACCCTAAGGATCAGATTATGACCAAGTGGGAGGAGTTTGGGATTTATTAGGGGGTTTAGGACTATAATTACAATTTTTGTAAATTTAATTATTCTTCATATGGTTTCATGGTCCAACGTGCACAGTTAGTACTAACCATGTACCTTAACCATGAAAAATTGCAAACTTAGGCCGCATACATAGTTTAAATATGTGAAAACCATGATACCGGGATTCGCAATTGGTGTAACCTTGATCAAAACATGATAAAACCATATCACTAGTTGCACACTTTGTTTAACTATACATAAACCACATAAACCAGGTTTCACAATTTTTTTCACCATTGCACAATATGAAAATGCCCAGAAACCTTAGAAAAAGGTCCACTAAAATATCGAAAACAACCCTCAAATAGATACAAATGTTGGGTACTCAAAGAAATGGGTCAAAGCACCTAAAAACAAGTAACAGTATGTTATAGGGAGGTTAATTTTTTTGTTGATGTAGTCCCTAATTCTAATCATATTTCAAAAAACCCTTATTAAATGAAATAAGTAGAACATTTGACATCGAAAAATAAATTTAAAGAGTTTTTAAATAAATGTTTTATTCAACTAATCACTTAACCATGGGGTGATCCTTATTTTTTTAATAAGAAAGTTAGTTTTCTGAGATTTTGTATTGATTGTAGAGCTTTGAATAACATCACCATTAAGAACAAGTACCCCTTTTACTCATATCAATGATTTGTTTTATAAGCTCCATAGAGTGTAGTACTTTTCAAAAATATATTATGATAATTTTCTTATAATTTTCTAAAAAGAAATTTTTTTCAATGAATAGATAAAAATGCCGAATTTTGTAAAAATATCATTTATTTATGATAAATTAAAAAATGTAAAAGTACCATTTTGTTTTGAATATGGTTATAAGTGAAATAATATTTATTTATTTATATTTAGTCAACTATTAAATTATATTTAATAAATTTTAAATTTTATTTTAAAAAATGTTTATTTTTGGTTTTAAAAACATGATTTTTCTAAAAATAATTATAAGTACAAAATGTTTATCCTTTTTAATTAATTAAAATAATCCCTAATTGGGAATTTTTTAAATGAAATTTATAGATTATATATTTGTAAATTTTAATTCATTTCCTACAATTATAGTTATTATCCATGGATTTAATATAAAATCATCTTTTACATAAACAATACACTTCTTGAAAGCCTGTTTTTTATTGCATCTGCGGGTTTTGTATTAAATTTATTTTTGAAAATTCATTAAATTTAATTTGGTAAAATGGATTCCATGTTTTGAATCATATTTTTCAAATTATTTAGTATATTCATTTTCTTTTTTAGGTAAAAAAGGTACGGTGAAAAAAATGATTTACTACAGTATAGGTAAAATATTAAAATACCTAAAAACTAAAACATTAAATGGTTAGTTGATGTATTTAATGATCATAAAAAACCTCTTTATAATTAATTATTTCCAATTTAATTAGAATAAATTTCACATAAATGTTTTTGGATTTAAACATAAAAAAAATCATTATTTAATCACTTAAAACCACACCTCCTCAATTATAAATACCACTCCTCGCCACCCCATTCTCCATACAATCCTTTAAGCTCTTAAAATATATACCAAATCCTCACCTCCACACTCTAACCACATAAAATTTCTTTAATTATCACACAAATACTAATTCATAGCACTTTAAGGGATATTTCAGGGAGGTGATATTCAATAGGTAACTTTCTCAAACAACCTCTCTTAATTTCTTTTCTTATTCTAACTTTCTCCCCACATAATTCATATATAAAAGCATATTCAGTCTATTATCATGTATATACTTAAATTTAATGTTTCAAATTTAATATATTATATGAAATTCTTTTCTTATATCCTATTATTCAATGAAACGAAACCATTGTCTAAATTATGGCGGTTAATCATCTATGTGGATAATGATTATTCATTTTACATTGATGACTTAAAGGATAGTAATAAAAATATTATTATAATTAAATAATATCTTAATAAATATAATATAACTTATTTAGTTATTTTTTACTAATATTTATATATAATATTAAATAAAACAAAACTAGTTCGTGATAGTCGAAAGCCCGCCAAAAAAACTAAACATTTATCATTAACTTTTTATTAAATGAATCTTCCTCGTGCTTGAAAAAATGATATATGGGACCATTTATACTTATATAAGTTAATTAATACCATTTTATTCAAATTATATAGTAATTTTTCCATTTTATAATAAAATAAAAAATTATAACCAAATGAACTGACCAGGAAACCATGAAACGAACACACCCCAAACAATAAATATAAAGAAATATTGATAAATAACAGGTGGTAATATGTTATAAAATGATCATATAAGTAATTATAAATAGTAATAGAGTTCTCTAATATATTAATAAAATTATTTAAACAACTATACACATGTTTTGGAACATGTTTTGAGGAATTCATTCCTAGGGTAATGGAATCCTTAACCCAATTTCATTCATGGGGTTAAAATTCTACTTCTTGATTATGTCATGATAAGATTATGTGTTTAATTGATTTTCAATAAATTATATTGTACTTAATATTTTTTTATATGGATTTATAGTGGATAAACATAATCTAATCATTTTATTAATTCTCATTTCATTGATATGATATTTATAAGGTACGTTCATTTAAAAAAACCTCTTTTAAAGTTTCCTTTTACAGAAGTCAAAAGGAATGTACTTTTACATATGTTTTGTGAATTTAATTTTACACCTATATGTATCTTTATTATTTTGAATCCTAATTTATAATGTTACATGGTTTCATTCAAAGAAAATGATTTCTATTTTATGTGCACTATTTTTCAAAATGAGTGATTTCAGAATGGAAAGTTTATTTTCTTCAAAAAGTGTTCTATGATGAAAGATTTAATGATTTGTGTTTTTTTATGGTTATTGTGAATTTTTTTTTTGATGAGTGATGGTTTATTTATAATCCAATTATGGGTTTTTATATGATATAACAAGGATAGTTAGTTATGTTATTAACTAATGATAGGTGGTTCCTTTATAAACCAACGGTGTGTGGTTATGTTATAACCTCTTCTGAATTGGGTACTCTATAGTTGTAGGTTGGCCATATAGGTTACTTAATTTATAAAATGACATTTAAAATGATGTCCCAAGTTACCAACATATATTTTAGAGGATTTCTAATGAGTTTTAATGTAAATTTATTGATTTTTAAATGGTAAGTTAATGATGTTTTTTGAAAAGATGATTCCTTTTTCAGGGTGAAAATGTATGTTTTCATGAAAAAAAGATTATAGGTTTTAACTAGTATAATTGTGTCTTTTCTATTATATAACTTACTAATATTTATTTCTCATCCCAAGTTTTTTAAAAAAATGATAGGATTTAGGGAGGGGAATAAATAAGGAAGAGATCAAGGGTAAAATTGTAATGTTTTTTCATGAAGAGAAAACATGTTTTATTTAAAAATATGGTTTAAAAGATAGATACTATGTATATGTTTTCACTTATAATGTATGGATTTTACATGTAATATTTTTTCCTAATTCTCTAAAAATCAAAACCTAAAAGATCTTTGGGATTGTAAAAATATGAATTCCAATTTAAAATCCCTAGAATATGTAATTTTTTTGGTTGGTTCCATAAAAAAATAATTATCACCATGTCTCATAAATATTTACCATCCTATATCACCTAACTTTCATTAAATTACATTTTTTTCCCTTACCTATAATTATTTTCCAAATATTTTTCATGCTTTTATAAATATAAAATTAGCTAACTTCGTCACAATCCAAGTGACACATATAGTTTGAGATTTTAATGTAAATATTCCCTATTTACTACTTCTGGAATCCCTCTACACTTTTGTAGTCCGATAACCTCAAAATATTTCCTCAATTACTTCATTTCCAAAGGATACTTCATTAGAATATCTAAATTCTCAAGGTAAGTATTACTTTCCGTTTTACTTTATTTATTTTTTCAATCCCATACACCCTCCTACAAACCAACAAAACCATATTTATATAATTCCATCAGTATAAAAAATATAACTGAATTTTATTATATTAATTTTATAAACATTATTTATACCCCTCCCATTCAATCAAAAAAATTAAAATGTTGCTCATGTGCGTGAGCGAACTACCATCTCCATAAACTAAAAGTTTCATTTCTCATCACCATTTATCTGGGATGGTTATAGAAATGGTTTTAGTGAAAATAAATTTCATTTATTTCATTATATATATTCTTTAAATATAAATTAGTAATTTATAATTAATTATAGAAATAAGAGGTCATTGTAAAAATAACCACCTAAAACAAACATACCAAGAGAAAAATTAATTTATAAGTGAAAATAAGTTTTTCAATTACCTTATTCTTATAACTCATAACAATTATGATTCAACTCCTCAATAATATATAAATAATTTCATTATATTTTTAGGACTTTGATACTAAACTAAAGGGATATTTTCTATATTCATACCCATGCATAGATTGTATCATGTTCTTATTAGGTCGGTCTATCCATCTATGTGAAAAATGCTATAAATTTATATCAAAAATATTATTGGAAACATAATAATTGGTATTAATTATTAAATAATTATTTTTTGGTTTTTTAAATGTAATATAAAAATTTAACCCATTACTTTATCCAACAATATCTGTTTGTTGTATATTACCAAAACAATCTCATCACCGACATCGTTATCGTAAATATTAAATAAAACAATTTTTAAATAAAATTGTAAAATTATAAGTAATTAAAAATAATAAATTCTTGTACCTTATATAATATGTTAATTATGAAATTGTGGAGAATAATGAATAACAACACCACTATTAGGGAACTACATTAAAATGATCAAGATTATTCACATGCGATATTGAAAATAAATAGTAAATAACTAATATATATGTAGAGAATAATTATATATGACTTATATAAAAGATTATTTATATTAAAAACGTTATGAAATAGATGATTAAGATATTATGTTTGTTATAAATGATCATAAAGTTCATTTGACTTGGTGGGGAAACAAGGTGAGGGTTTCTAGTATCAAATTTTCACCCCTTCAGATATATTTCAAATTATATACCATTTTTTCTTTGGAATGGTTTACCTTATACCCCATTAATATTTGGTAAAATTAATATCCAATATTTATATATATTCAAATTTCTATTACATTCTCTTTATATCATGGTGTTTTAAACTCAAAAGTTTCTAAGTTTGTAAGGGGTTCTTTGTCTCAAATTAAATTTCAATAGAGATGTTTCATATTTCACAAAATTATTTATATTATTGGGTTTATTTAATGAATTTTTGATTTTATGTTTATAAATAAATAAAATTTTATGATATTTTAATTTTTATTTCATGATCTTCCTCTAAAACTTCTTTGATACTTATGTTACCCATACCATGAGAGTTTTCTCACCAATCTGATTTCAAAAAGATATTTTTTTAATGATACTCCATCTAGGGAATTTGTAAAATTTTCCCTTAAAATCCCAATATTTTCATTATCCTCTATTCATTTTTCAATATTTAATTATCTTCTGCCAATTTTATTTTCCAACTATGATCACTGTTTACCAGTTTTTGGGAAACAATTCCAACTTTTTTTCGAATGGGAACCTCCTATCTTCATTGTTCATATTCGTTAAATAATTTTTTGAATATACTTATCTACTAATCTATAATTTATTTATTTCATTTTTATACTACATGATAATATTAAAATTTTTTAAATAAATTTTGAACATTTTATATATGGGTTATTTTTATTGTAGTGTGAAAAACTTCCCTTTTTAATGTTATCTATGTAAACACATCTTTCTTCCAACATTTTCATTTTATATAAAATTTTATTTATTAGTTTTAATGGTTTATAAAATAAGTTATTTTTCCCCTAGTTAAATAAAATATTCCAATAAAATTATTTATAAATATCAAATATATTTCTTATTTCCAAAGTGATTTTTTTCAAAACTCCTTAAAATTATATTTCATCAAAGTTTTTTTTTATTTTTAATATCTTATACTTGATCAAGGATTTTATTAAAATGTAAAAATACACCTCTGTTATATTGGTTGATTATCTCATGTACTTCCCTTTAAGATAATTGATCCAACACTTCTTTTTTATTACCTAATAATTTTCATTGTGCAATCATAATTTTTCTGCCAATGTCTTTACTCTATAAATAACCTATTTTTTATTTGTTTAACTGAATTATATTCACCTAGATTAAATTAATTAATTAATTGGGTAAAATTATTATCTTAGTCATATACCATTTATCATTATGTTGTAAATACCATATTCTGTTTTTCTTGATTGAATGGTACATACATTAAAATTTACTTGATTTTATCGGATACCCATTTCTTTTTCTTGGGATTATCATGTTATGATTATTTATGGAGTTAATAATGATATCCTTATGTGAATCAATTTGAAAAAGATGTGAAATTATTTTTCTTTCTATGGGTTCTTTCTGATGTGTTTAACGAACCCCATTTCCTTCTCTTGTGTTATTTTTTCTATAAAAATAGAATGATTTATATTGTAAAGTATTATTAAATCGCTTATAATTTTTGAGTTTTAATAATTTTATAGTTAGAACATTTATTATGAAAAACATTTGTATATATATTATTTAAGTGAAATGTGACCTATATATAGCCCTCCAATTCATTGGTTAATTTTTTACATCACATGAGATATTATTTAAAGGATTATTGAAACAAGATCCAAAATAGGAAATATGTTGTGATGGTTAATATTATATAGTAAATAGGTGATTAAATCCTGATCCACAAAGGGAAAAATGTGATTGCATCATGATCCACTAAGGGAAACATGTTTTGATACCTAATCTGCAATATTATGAACTATATGCTTATGGATATTCCATAATTCTCTAGTATGCCTTGTTTATATGATATTTAAAATTTTGATGACGTATTATTATGTTATTCCATGATTTAGTATCTATGGATGATTGGGTATAACATTATTATATGTCCTTATTATACACATATTCTCATCTTATTCTTACTTAAGATCCTTGATTCATATCCCTTATATTTACCCATACTAAACTCATCCCATTATTATGATTCCATTTCTGATGGTTATACAGATAATAAAAGTATGAAATGTATATAAGGATAAATTATTTATAGAATTATTGGGATATGTTAAAGATTTTTTAAATTAATCAGTTACTTATATAGTAGAAAAATGTCTATTATTTAAAAAGGCATGATTTTTTTTATTTAATGTTTTATCCTAATTCACTAAAAATAAAAACCTAAAAGGTACTATGAATGTATTATAAGGGAATATTTTCATGACGTTATGTAATTTAGATAGTCATGTTCATGGGATATTATAGTTAGTATCAAATTAGAGTTTAGATAACGTGAAGAGACTATGATGTTATCAATAGAGTATAATTTATGAGTTACAAATGTAATAAAAGATTGATAAGTTAAGATTAATCCAAATTTTAAAGGCATAGATAACCCATTAGGTTAATTGAGAAAATAACGAATATTTTGGGGATTCAGATAAGAGAACCTTGGTAAAATCTTTTGGGATAATTATCAGGGATAATTCTAAGTAAATGATAACATCCTGAAATATTGTTAAGATAGAAATTGTTTGGTTTTCTTGGAAATAGAGTCTCTACCCGGATACTATAAGTGGACATAGGATCCAGAAAAAGTATACCTAGGGTTAATAACCATGAAAAATGAAATGTTTCTTATTAATTCAATCGTCACTTAGTTCATGAAAAAGTGGCATAACTGCACACCTAGTTTGATGCTTCTGGAGGATATAATTTGGTTTATCACATTCTCTTTATGAACTATTATAAAGGATTTATTTTCTAATTCAATTAATGGATTATGTTAAGAAGTTCACAATAACCTAACTTAAATAAAGGTAGATTGAACTGGAATTATCAAAGGACTAAATGATGGTGGAATTAGATAATACATATTAGGATTGAGTTTTCATTTTCATATGATCATTTACCCTAATTTTTATTGATAACCATTTTGGGTTTTAGTATTTTTTTAAAACAAGATCATGGAAATGAAGGTGACAAAGCAATGTTTCTAGATACCAACATTTATTATAACTCAATAAGGTATCCTACTTAAATGTTTAAGAAACTTAATATATTCAGTTTATGATAAAAATGGTACATATCTTAGTCCTACCTAAGTTAGTGAGGATGATATCTTAATAGAAATTAATTATTTATACTTTTATCTATTTTCATTAGTGAGTGATATTTATCAATGATATTCTGTTATATTATGAAGTTTATTTTGATTATGTGATCCATTTAAAGATTTATATTCAATAGGTCTACTTTAATGGTATACAATAATATATTTAATGGCACCAATAAAATTGAAAATTGATTTTATGAAAACAAATTCATATATTTATTGAGTAACACTTGAATGAGGGATGGATAACTCTTAGGTTTATAGGGATGACTAATTTTGAGAAAAGTCATATAAATGGTATTAATAGACACATATTTTGTTACCAATTTAATGAAAAAATGATCCATGATATTTTTAGTGAAGTAAATATTATTTTTTGGATTATGATATATATATTTACTTGTGTGTGACTTTAGGATCAAGTGGTTAATAACATTTTTAGATTCAATATAGAGTTATTTTTTTTGGGGAATTTGCGATTTTGATGTCATATAATGACCTAGAGATTCAAATGATTTTAAGAAATCAATTTTATGGAAAATATATGTTTAAGGTATTTACATATTTGGATATATAATTGGTATCAGAGGTTAAAGTTATTTGAGGAAGCATGAGTAACTTAATAAAGCATAAAGGAGTATGGTAGATTTCATATTACAAGTTATTTCTAAAATGACCAATTTTTTAGGAATATTATCACCTACTTTCATGGGTGAGTAATAAATAAAATTGTGCGGATGAAATTTATCTAAGGGAGTAGAATGTAACAACCAAATATTTCACTATTTATTTTCATTAAAAAAATATAATGTTTGATAGCTAGTTTCACATGAAAAACTAAACTAAAATGATCCATGAAATATTATATGAATATTTTTAGGAAAATTTATGAATAATAAAACCACTATTAAATTAAAATATTTTAATCAATTATAAAGTCAAATGAAATAGTATTTGGAGAATCTAAATTTTTAAAAGTGAATATTTCAATAAAAGTAGTTTTTATTAACATATAAAAGAGAAATTTAATAATTTTAGAATTTAAATTTTTTTAAATTAATTTCACTATGGAATTTATTTTAAAAAATTAATCCTAAAATGATTTTTTGAGATTCTTTTAAAAATTGATTTTTAATTAAATAGTAAACATTAAGAAATTTTAACAAAAATGAAAATTTTATGGCTTGAATTTTAAGAAATACCTAGAATATTATAAAAAAATTAATTGATAAAACATTTATTTAAGGCTTAAAACTATTTATAGTAAAATATCATTTTGATCTTAGAAAGCATATGTTCAACATTTTAGAACATAAGTAAAATTTTATTCTAATTTAAAAATAATTTTCATTATTATCTTTTTGATAAAAATTTTAACTGTAATATATAGTTTCATATTTATTTATATGTCACATAATTTTTTTTATATAAAAAATTTATAACCTTAAACTCAATGACATTGACAAAATTATACTACAAATAATTATTAAACTGAATAACAGTTTTTATTAAAAAAAATCATGTAACAATATTAAACATAATTTTATAACATTTAGAAGTATTATTTGATAATATTATGTTCATGTCTTTTTTATGAATTTTTTAATATTATTTAATAAGTTAAATTTCGTTTTTTCATAATATTAAGTTGCCAAGAAAAATACTAGTTACCATGGTAAAACAGTTATTTTCCATGGAATAATACTTATTCGGAATATTGTGATTTAAATTAAATTGTTCTACTTAGAAATAAATAAAATAATATTATGTATAAAATTATATGAAAATAAATTAACACACATTTAATTGGTAATCAGTGTAAAATAATATTAAAAACACTAAACGATTAGAAATAATTTCTTTATAAAAGAGGTTTTACAACACATTATATGTTTTAAATTTAAAAGTTAATTTTATCATATTTATAAATTAAATTAGATTAAATTTATTCCAAATTTGGTTTATTCATGTCCAAATTTGGTAATAATGTAAATATTATATTTATAGTGATAAAATAATTACCATGATTAAAATTTAATCAAGATTAATAAGTATTAAAATGGGTAATCTAATGTAGATTGGATTTACTATATAAATTTGGTAGTTGTGACTTCAAGAATAACTTTTTTTGGATGTAAATTCACATATAAATTTTTAACCAACATTTCCTACCTAAATCTCATGCAATTCCATTCTTACCACTTACCTAAAATTCTTTTCCAAATAATTCTCCTTCTTTTTCACCTATGAAAGGATTTCAATTCCTACCATTTTAAGTGACACCTATAGTTTTAAATTCACATAATATTAAACCCATTGAAATTATTCTAGAGTCTCTATAAATAATTTTCATCCCCAAGCCTAAAAAAAGTTCCTCAAGTCATTAATTTCCAAAGGATACTTTGAGAGAAGTTCTAAAATCTCAATATAAGTATTACTTAGCCTTTTAATTTGTTTCTTTATCTTTCTCATCCATAATCCTAAAAACCTATATGGATATATTTATATAATTAAATCATTATAAAAAATATACTTAAATTTTATTATATTTATGATATAACCATTTTAAATTCCCTTCCAATTCAATCAAAAAATGAAAACATTGCCCATGCGTGCATGCCAACTATCGCTTCTATGAATGACAAGAGTCATTTTTAATTGCTAAATTTCAAGGTTGGTTATATAAATTAGTTTAGTGAATTTATATGTTATTTATATAATGATTTATAATAAATAAATAAAATTAGTAATTCTACAATTAATATTAGAAATAAGCGGTCATTGTAAAACAAACCTCCTAAAATGAACATACCAAGGAAAAATGTGATTTATTTATAAGTGAAAACTTGTTTTTTTATTACCTTATTCTAATATATCATACCAATTATGATTAACCACCTTAATAAAATAGAAATAATTTTAAAATATTTTTTTGATGATGATAGTATAATATAATATTTTCTTTTATACACATACTCACACAAAGATCGTAGCATGTTCTCGTTAGGTTAGTTTATCCACCAAAATTAAGAGTGATATAAATTATTATAAAGGATGAATTCGGAAACCAAATATTATATATTAATTAGTAAATAATTATTTTTTTGTATTTTAATGGTAATATATACATTTAACTCATTAATTAAGATCACAACGTCTGATCATTATAAATTACAGAAACATGCACGTCACCAACATCATCTCCATGAATAATAAATAAAATAATTATGAAATGAAATTATAACATTATATTTCATTACAAATAACAAATTAAAATACTTATTTGATCGTATAATGATGTAATTTTGTTTAATAATTAATAACCACACTGTGATTGTCACAAACTAGATCTGGTCACCATCAAAACCGACACCCGAACCAATCCCTGACAAGGCCCAAAGGGCATTCTCTACCCCCACAGACTAGAAAAATTTCCCTGATATCACGAATATGTTTTTGGGAATGACTTACCCAAGTTTTGAAGCATTAAACAACCAAAAACAATAAATAAACTAAATCTGAAAATTTAATCCAAACAAGCTATTAATAAAATTAAGAACTAAACCACATGGTTTTAGAGAAATAAAAATAGGGCCACAACTCTAAATTAGTATAAAATAAAACTCTAGAACCACCAAATGGCAAGGGGCCATCATACCCAAGCCTCCTCTACAACATCGAATTCAGGATGGAAGCTAAAAACCCAAACTGCCATCTCCAAACACGTTTCCCTTACATGTGTCAAACATAATGATGTATACGTACACCCAAATTTTTAAGTAGTGTATAAGAATAATCCCAATATAATTCCACCAAAAATGGTTCCAGGTGATAAAAATTATAATAAAAAAACATGCAAGTTTTTATAGACAACAAATGGTAGCAAAAATTTCTAAATGGGTGTAACTTTTAAATGAAACAGATTTCAAGGGGAAGCATTAAAGAATGAACAATTTTAAATAAAACATGTATGATGATAAATTTCCCATCCAAACACACCACATTAAAATGGTAAGTACAAAATATTCCATGATCACTAGTCACGGGAACTCCCCTAGGCACTAGCTAGTTGTGGACCCTAAGAACATCACATCTCGGTGTAAAAAAACCATAATCCATAACCTTCTCGTACATGATCAACTAAGAGGGGAAATCCCAATATCTTAGTGGTCTCCAACATCATGATAGTTTATTTATTGTTTTCATAATCAACTAGCTAAGTGAAATAGGGATGATACCGCTCCAGATCACTAGCATACTAGTCCTAGTCCACCCACAAAGATACCCTAGTTTCCCTCTATGTTCTCAAACAAGTTACACATTCTATAAAATAACATTTACACATAAAAATAATAGTTTTGGTCATACAGACACCAAATAGTATCTAAACATGTTTTTCACCATTTGTGTAACCCAATAAACCATTCAAAATTTTAATAAAACGATTTCAAGAGGTTTAACAAAACTTTTCACATGAAATCCATATAAAACCCATATTTTAAATCTAATTCCCACCAGTGTCACACCAATCTAGAATTGGATGTCCTAAAAACATTTAGTAAATCTATTCCATGAACTATAAAACAATCCCAAATAATACAATATAGATTACACCTTAAAAACACTCTTTTTTACAAAAAAATGCTATATTAAAATCAACCGCATACTATATGCTACTATAAATGGTTTTCAAACCAAGTATAATTGAAGAAGAACATGCTAAAAATTTAAATAAAACAATTCTAACTCATCAGATAATACTTACACATGGAATCACCTACCATATATGTCAAAAACCTCAAATCCTTTTGTGAAACATCAAGCACACCACTATCAAACCACAAGGGACTAAAAACAAACCCAAATCAACAAGATTGGACCCTGAAGAATTACAATTTTGGAAAGGATTGAATAAATTTAAAAACATGTGTTTACACAATCTTTCAACGTGGATAAATCATTTATTTAAAATAACACAAGAACACCAATTCGCAAACAAGGTTAAAATCATTTAAAATGGGTTCTTGGTCATTTAATAAATTAATTAATTTAAAACTATTTTAAAAAAAATTAATGGTTCAATTTATTTAATTCAAATCAAGGAATTTAATTTAATAAATATAAACACCAGGACAAAGCACTCAATGTCACCAAAACACCCTTTAAAATATATTTTAAAAATAAATCAAAATAAACATGGAATTTATTAATTCACAAAAGGGTTATAAAAATAAAATTAAAATACAATTAATTCATTCCATATTCGATTCAGAGATAAAAGGGTCAAAGAATATATTTTAAGGAATTTAATGGAGAAATTTGATAGAACATGTGTTAGAAATAAAGAAACATGTATCTATGAATTCTAAAGCTACAATGAGTCACAAAATGAAGGAAAATCATAGAAAAAATACTATGAATTTATATAATCCAACCCATGAAAAATCTGAGATCTGTCATCTTAGATGGAGATCACCAGATCTAAAATAATAGATCTTTAAAAAATATAGAAGAGATCATAGTTCTACAATTACACATCAATAAATCAATATCCAACAAAATTCAAGGATTTCATAGGATTTAGGAAGAATAAATCAATAGAATAGGGGAGATATAACATCAAGAAAAGAATAACTCGCTAAAATAAGAAGATCTCTACTTTGATTGCCACTTCAATCTACAAAGAAATGAGTTTGGGAGAGCCAAACTACCTCTAGAGGCCCCCCAAAATGCTAAGGATCATATTATGACCAAGTGGTAGGAGTTTGGGGTTTATTAGGGGGGTTTATGACTTTAATTAAAATTTCTGTAACATTAATTATTGTTCATATGGTTTCATGGTCCAAGTAGCATGGTTAGTACAGACTATGTACCATAACCATGCATCATTGAACACTTAGGATGCATACATAGTTTAACTATGTGAAAACCATTAGACCTGGATACACAATTGTTGTAACCATGATCAAAACATGATAAAACCATAAAACTAGTTTCATACTTTGTTTAACCATATGTAAACCACATAAACCAGGTTTCACACTTTTTTTAACCATTGCATAATATGAAAATGCCCATAAACCTTCGAAAAAAGTAAAATAAAATATCAGAAACAACCCTCAAATAGATCCAAATGTTGGGTACTCGAAGAAATGGGTCAAAGAACATAGAAACAAATAACATTATGTTATAGGAAGGTTGATTTTGTTGTTGACTTAGTCCCTAATTCTAAGCCTATTTCAAAACCCCCATTATTGAATAGAATAAGTAGAACATTTGACATAGAAAAATAAATTTAAAGAGTTTTTAAATAAATGTTTTATTTGACTAATCACTTAACCATGGGGTGATCATTACTTTTTTAAGAAGAAAGTTTGTTTTTTGAGACTTTGTATTGATTGTAGATCTTTGAATAACATCACCATTAAGAAAAATAACCCCTTTTCCTCATTTAAATGATTTGTTTTATCAGCTCCATAGAGTGTAGTACTTTTCAAAGATTGATCTTAGGTCGGGGTATCATTAGTTGAATGTGAAGGAGGAAGATATTACAAAGATTTTTTTCTAACTATTTGTGGGTATTATGAGTTTTTATTTATCCCCTTTGGGATGAAAAATTAATTTTTTGTATTTATGAATCTAATGAAAATACTTTTCTAGTGCTTTTGAATGATTTTGTGGTTATTTTTATTGATGATATTTTAGTATATTATAAAATTCATGAGGAACATGAAAGAAACCTATATATTGTTTAACAAACCATAAAATAAAAAAAGCTATATTGAAAATTTATTAAGTGTTAATTTTGTTTAAAATATATTTATTTCTTTGGGAATATTAATTATAAATATTGGAATACAGTTTAACCTGATAAAAAAAGTTTTTGAAGAATGACCAAGACCAAAAAATGTCATAAAGAATCATAGTTTTAATGTTTTGTGGGTTAATACCAATGGTTTGTTGAAAACTTTGCTCGATTTTCTAACCCACTAACTAATTTAACATGAAAATGATTTAAATTTATATTTAGAAAATAATGTGATGATTTATTTTAGGTACTAAAATAGAATATTGTAAAATGATATACTTTTGGATCTACCCTTTATAAATGGTGATTTTATTTCTCTATAGTAATGATTCATTAAGGGGAATTAGTTTTCTTCTAAGGCATAATTATCCGGTAATTTATTATGCTTCATGGTAATTAAAACCTAATAAAAATATTGTCCTATGCATTATTTTGAATTAGTTGTTGTGGTTTTGGATTTAAAAATTTGCAGTAATCATTTATATGGATCCAAGTGTGAAAAATATATTATTTATAAAATTTTAAATCATATATTTACTCAGAAATATTTTAACATGAGGAAAATAAGAAGGTTAAAACTAATTAAGGATTATGATTTCATGATTAGTTATCATCCTGGAAATGAAAAATAAGTGGTTGATGCTTTAAGTCAGAAATATAATTCTACATTAACAGTGTTACATTTTGAACATGAAAATTTGGTTAATGATTTGATAAATTTTGTTCTAGAAGTTTTGGGTGTAAGAAATTACTCTATTTTGTTTCAGGTTTCTATGTAATATTCTTTATTATAAAAAATAAAGTAAGATCATAAGGAAGACCAAGAGATATAGAAAAAGGTATAATTGGTTTATGAGGGAATGTTTCCGGAATTTAATGTTAAGGAAGAATTCTTATTTAGATTTGGGAAGAGGTTATCTATGCAATATTATTCTCAATTAATGACGTATTATTTTAATGAATCGAAAAGTTCTTCATTTTCCATTCATCTTGGTAGAACTAAAAGGTATAGAGACCATTGGAAATATTACTAGTGGGATGGAATGAAAAGAGATCTTGCTGAGTTTACCATGATATATTTGACTTTAGAACTGGTAAAAGTGGAATGACAATTATCGAAGGGTATGTTTCATTCTTTTCTAGTTCCATAGTGGAAATTGTAAAATATATCCATGGATTTCATGGTGGGACTACCAAATATTTCTCAAGGTAATAATTAAATTTAGGTAATTATTTATCAACTGACTAAGTCTACACATTTCATTCCGATTATATATATTTTATCTTTAGAATAACCTTTTAGACTATATATTAAAGAGATATTCAGGTTAAACATACTTCCTCTCTCCATTGTATTTGACCATGATACAGGGTTCACATCTAATTTTTGGAAAGGCCCTCATAAGTTGTTGGGGAATAAATTAAATTTCAGCGCAACCTTTTATCCTCAGTTTGAAGGACATCCAAAATCAAAAATTCAGACCTTTCTATACATGATTTTTTCTTCTTAAATGGATTACTAAGAAATTTGGTAACAATGCCTTTATTTTGTTCAGTTTTCTAATAATAATATTTTTCATTTAAATATACAGATGGCACATTTTGTGGAATTATAGAAAAAATGGTGTCAAAATCTAACATTTTAGGATGAATTATGTGAAATAAAGTTGATGGGGCTATAATTAGAAAAAAATGGATTAGAAGATAAATATTATTTTGAAATAAATGAGGACATCTCAAATAAGGTAGAAAAGTTATACAGATAATGGGAAGAAAGATCTTTCATTTGAGGTAGGTGGTTACGTATTTCTTAAAATATGTCCATGGAAAAGTGTAATAAATTTTAGTAAGAAGGTAAATTTATGTCCAAGATTCATTGGACCACATGAAATCCAATAAAAGTTTTTATCAGTTTCCTACTAAGTGTATTTCCCTCCGAGTTTATCCAACGTACACAATGTTTTTTAAGTTTCAATTTAAAAAAAACATGAGCCTGATTCACCTCATGTTCAAATCCCTAAAGTATTTTACTTTAAATAGAAACTTTATTTTGAGAAAAAACCTATCCATATTCATTATCATAGGGAGTAAGTATTTAATAACAAGGTAATTCACCTGGTTAAGGTTTTTTGGAGAAACCATATGGTTGATAATGCAACATGGGAATCTAAAAATGATATGAGGGAAAATTATCCCTACTTGTTTAGTTATTCCGGAATCCCTCTACACTTTTGTAATCCCATAACCCCAAAACATTTCCTCAATTAATTCATTTCCAAATGATACTTCATTAGAAGATCCAAATTCTCAATGTTTGTATTACTTACCCTTTTACTTTATTTACATATCCATCCCATACACCCTCCTCCAAACTAACATTACAATATTTATATAATTACATCAGTATAAATAAAATAACTAAATATTATTATATTGATTTTATAACCATTATTTATCCCCCACCCATTCAATAAAAAAATTAAAATGTTGCTCATGTGTGTGTGTGAACTACCATCTCCATAAACTAAATGTTTCATTTCGCATCACCATTAATCAAGGATGGTTATATAAACAGTTTTAGTGAAAAGAAATTTTTTTCATTTCATTATAAATATTCGTCAAATATAAATTAGTAATTTTATAATTAATAATAGATATAAGAGGTCCTTGTACAAATAACCACCCAAATCAAACATACCAAGAGGAAAATTAATTTATAAGTGAAAATAAGTTTTTCAATAACATTATACATATAACTCATTAAAATTATGATTCAACTCCTTAATAAAATATAAATAATTTCATTATACTTTTATGACTTTGATACTATAATAAATGAATCTTTTCTACAGTCATACCCACACATAGATTGTGTGATGTTCTTATCAGGTCGGTCTAGCCATCTACATGAAAAATGCTATAAATTTATATCAAGGATATACATGGAAACATAATATTGGGTATTAATTATTAAATAATGATTTTTTGGTTTTTTAAATGTAATATAAAAATTTAACTCATTACTTAATATAACAATATATGTTCATTATATATTACCAAAACAATCTCATCACCGACATTGTTATCATAAATAATAAATAAAAAAAATTAAAATAAAATTTTAAAATTATAAATAATTAAAAATAATAAATTATAATACCTTATAAAATATAGAAATGATGAAATTGTTGAGAATAATGAATAACAACACCACTATTAGGGAACTACTTTAAAATGATCAAGATTATTCACACCTGATGTTGAAAATAAATAGTAAATAACTAATATATATGTAGAGAGTAATTAAAAATGACTTCTATAAAAGATTATTTATATTAAATACGTTATAAAATAGATGATTAAGATATTATGTTTGTTATACATGATCATAAAGTGCATTTGACTAGGTGGGGAAATAAAGTAAGGGTTTCTATTATCAAATTTCCACCCCTTGAGATGTATTTCAAATTATATACCATTTTTTCTTTGGAATGGTTTACCTTATACCACATTAATATTCGGTAAAATTATTATCCAATATTTGAAGATATTAAAATTTCTATTACATGTTATTTATCTCATGGGGTTTTAAACTCAAAATTTTCTAAGTTTGTAAGGGGTTTTTTGCCTCAAAATAAATTTCAAGAGAGATGTTTCATATTTCACAAAATTATTTATATTATAGGGTTTATTTAATGAATTGTTGATTTTAGTTTAGAAATAAATTAAATTTTATTATATTTTAATTTTCATTTTATGATCTTCCTCTCAAACTTCTTTGATACTTATTTTACCCATACCATGAGGGTTTTTTTCAAAAATCTCATTTCAAATAGAGATTTATTTTTAAAGATTCTCAATCTGGGAAATTTTTTAAATTTTCCCTCTTAAATCCCAATTATTTCATTCTCCTCTATTCATTATTAAATATTTAATTATCTTCTCCCAATTTCATTTTCCAACTAGGATCATTCTTTACCAGTTGTAGGGAAACCATCCCAATTTTTTTCGAATGGGAACATTCCATCTTTAATGTTCGTATTCATTAGATACTTTTTTGAAAGTACTTATCTATTAATATATAATTTATTGAATTAATTTTTATAGTATAAGATGATATTTAAATTTTTTAAATAAATTATGAACATTTAATATATGAGTTATTTTTATTGAAGTGTGAAAAACATCTCTTTTTAATGTTATCAATGTAAACACATATTTCTGCCACCATTTTCATTTTTTATAAAACGTTTTTTATATGTTTTAATGGTTTATAAAAGAAATTATTTTTCCCCTAGTTTAATAAAATATTCCTTTAAAATTATTTATAAATATAAAATATATTTATTATTTCCAAAGTTATTTTTTCAAAACTCCTTAAAAGTATACTGCATCAAAGTTATTTTTATTTTCCATATCTTATACTTGATCGAGGATGTTGTTCAAATGTAAAAATACACCTCTCATATATTGATTGATTATATCATGTACTTCCCTTTAATATAATTGATCCAACACTTCTTTTTTATTACCTAATCATTTTCATTGTATAATCATAATTTTTCTTCCAATGTCTATACTCTATAAATAACTTATTTTTTATTCCTATAATTGAAGTCTATTCACCTAGATTACATTCATTAATTAATTGGGTAAAATTATTATCTTAATCATATACCATTTATCATTAGGGTGTAAATACCATATTCTTTTTTTCTTGATTGAATGGTACATACATGGAAATTTACTTGATTTTATTGGATACCCATTTTTTTCCGGGGGATTATCATGTTATGATTAATGATGGAGTTAATAATGGTATCCTTATGTGAATAAATTTTAAAATGATATAAAATTATTTTTCTTTCAATGGGTTCTTTATGATGTGTTTAACGAACCCCATTTTCTTCTCTTGGGTCATTTTTTCTATAAAAATAGAATGATTCATATTGTAAAGTTTTATTAAATCCCTTATAATTCATGGGTTTTAATGATTTTATAGTTAGATGTTTTATGGAAAAAATTTGTATATATATTATTTAAGTGAAAGGTTACCCCTATATAGCCCTCCAATTCATTGGTTAATTTTTTACATCACATGAGATAATATTTAAAAGGATTAGTGAAACTAGATCAAAAATAAGAAACATATTGGGATGTTTAAAATTATATAGTAAATAGGTGAGTGAATCATGATCCACCAAGGGAAAAATGTGAGTGAATCACGATCTGATGAGGGAAACAGGTTTTGATACCTAATATACTATATTGTCAACTATATTCTTATAGATGTTCGATAATTCCCTAGTATTCCTTGTTTATATGTCTTTTGAAATTATGATGTGATATTGTTATGTTATTCCATGACTTCGAATCTATGGATGATTGGGTATAACTTTATTATATGTCCTTATTATACACATATTCTTGTCTTATTCTTACTTAAGAACTTTGATTCACATCCCTTATATTTACCCATACTGTTAATATAAGCTCATCACATTCTTATGATTCCATTTTTGAAGGTTTTACAGACAAAAAAATTATGAAATTAATGCAAGGGTAAATTATTTAGAGACTTCTTGAGATATGTTAAAGATTTTTATTGATTAATCAGTTACTTATATTGTAAAAAAATGTCAATTATTGAAAAAAGCATGATTTTTGTTAGTTAATGTTTTATCCTAATTGTCTAAAAATATAAACCTAAAAGGTAATGTGAATGTATTTTTAGGAAATATTTTCTTTAAGTTATGTAATTTACAAGGTCATGTTCATGGGATATTATAGTTAGTATCAAATTAAGGTTTAGATAACGTGAAGAGACTAGGATGTTATCAATTAAGTATAATTTAGGAGTTATAAATGTCATCAAATATTGATAAGTTAAGATTAATCCAAATTTTAAAGGCATAGATAACCCATTATGTTAATTGAGAAAATATTGAATATTTTGGGGATAAAGATAAGAGAACCTTGGACAAATGTTTTGAGATAATTCTCAGGGATAATTCTAAGTACAAGATAACATCCTAAAATATTGTTAAGATAGAAATTTTTTGGTTTTCTTGGAAATAGAATCTATGTTTGGATACTATAAGTGGACATAGTATCTAGAAAAAATATGCATAGGGTTAATAACCTTGAAAAAGTAAATGATTATTATTAACTCAATCGTCACTTAGTTCATGAAAAATAGGCATAACTGGACACCTAGTTTGATGATTCTGGAGGATATAATTTGGTTTATCACATTCTCTTTATGAACTATTATAAAGGATTTATTTCCTAATTAAATTAATGGATTAGGATAAGAAGTACACAATAACCTAACTTAAAGAAAAGTAGATTGAATTGGAATTATCAAAAGATTAAATAATGGTGGAATTAGATAATACATATTAGGATTGAGTTTTCATTTTCATATCATCATTTAATCTAATTTTTATTGTTAACCATTTTGGGTTTCAGTATTTTCTCAAAACATGATCATGGAAATGAAGGTGATAAAGGTATGTTTCAAGATACCAAAATTTCTTATAACTAAATAAGGTATCCTACTTAAATGGTTAATAATCTTAATATATTCAGGTTATGATAAAAAGGGTGCATACCTGAGTGGTACCTAAGATAGTAAGGTTGATATCTTAATAGAAATTAATTATTTATACTTTTATCTGTTTTCATTTGTGAGTGATATTTATCGATGATATTCTGGTATATTATGAGGGTTATGTGGATTATGTGGTCCATTTAAATATTTTTCTTCGGTAGTTCTACTTTAATGGTATAGAATCATATATTAAATGGTACAAATAAAATTGAAAATTGATTTTATGAAAAACAAAATTCATATATTTATTAAGGAACACTTGAATGAGGGATGGATGACTCTTAGGTTTACAGGGATGAATAATTTTGAGAAAAGTGAGATAGATGGTATTAATAGACACATATTTTCTTACTAATTTAATTAAACAATTATCTATGATATTTTTAGGGAATGATATCTCATTTTCTGGATTATGATATATATATATATATATATTTACTTGTGTGTGACTTTAGGATCTAGTGGTTAATAACATTGTTGGATTAAATATAGAGTTTATTTTTTGTGGAATATGTGATTTTGATGTCATATAATGACCATGAGATTCAAATGGTTTTGAGAAATCTATTTTAGGGAAAATATATGATTAAGGTATATACATATTGGGATATATAATTTGTATGAGAGATTAAAGTTATTTTAGGAAGCGTGATTAACTTGATAAAGCATAATAGAGTATGGTAGATGTCATATTACAAGTTATTTCTAGAATGACCAATTATTTAGGAATACTATCACCAACATTCATGAGTGAGTAATAATTAAAATTTTGAGAATGAAATTTATCTAAGGGAGTAGAATGTAACAACCAAATATTTCACTATTTATTTTTATTAAATAAATATAATGTTTGATAGCTACTTTCACATGAAAAATTAAACTAAAATGATCCATCAAATATTAGATGAATGTTTTTAGAAAAATTTATAAATAATAAAACCACTATTAAATTAAAATATTTTAATAAATTATAAATTCAAATGAAATAGTATTTGGAGCACCTTTTGTATTAAAAGGGATTTTTTCAATAAAAGTAGTTTTTATTTACATATAAAAGAGAAATTTAAAAATTTTAGAATTTAAATTTTTTAAAATTAATTTCACAATGTAATTTATCTTAAAAAATTAGTCCTAAAATGATTTTTTGATATTATTTTAAATATTTATTTTTTGGTGAATAGTAAACATTAAAAATTTTTAACCAAAATGAAAATTTTGTGGCTTGAATTTTCAGAAATACCTAGAATATTATAAAAAGTTAATTGATAAAACATTTATTTTAAGCTTAAAACTATGTATATTAAAATATCATTATGATCTTAGAAAAAAGTTGCTCAACATTTTAGAACATAAGTAAAATTTTATTCTAATTTAAAAATAATTTTCATTATTTTATTTTAGTCAAAAATTTTAATTGTAATATATAGTTTCATATATTTTTATATGTCACATAAATATTTTTTTATATAAAAAATTTATATCCCAAAACTCAATTATATTGAAAAATTTATACTACAAATAATTATTAAACTAAAAAATAGTCTTTATAAAAAAAAATCATGTACTAATATTAAAATTCATTTTATAACATTTAGAAGTTTAATTTGATAAAATTACGTTAATTTATTTTTTAAGAATTTTTAAATAATATTTAATAAGTTAAATTTCATTTTTTTCATAAAATTAAGTTTCCAAGAAAAATACTAGTTACCACGGTAAAACAGTTTTTTCTTAAGGAATAATACATATTCAAAATATTGTGATTTTAAATCAAATTGTTCTATTTAGAAATAAATAATATTATATTATATTTTAAATTATATGAAAATAAATTAACACACATTTAATTTGTAATCAGTGTAAAATAATATTAAGAACAGTAAATAATTAGAAAGAATTTCTCTATAAAAGAGTTTTCACAACACATTATATGTTTTAAATTTAAAAGTTAATTTTCTCATATTTATAAATTAAATTAGAATAAATTTATTCCACGTTTGATTTAGTCGTGTCCAAATTTAGTAATAATGTAAATATTATATTTTTAGTGATAAAATAATTACCATGATTAAACTTTAATCAAGATTCATAAGTGTTAAAATGGGTAATCTAATGTAGATCAGATTTTACTATATAAATTTGATAGTTGTAACTTCAATAATAACTTTTTTTGGTTGTAAATTCATATCTAAATTTTTATCCAACATTTCCCACCTAAATCTCATGCAATTCCATTCTTACCACTTACCTAAAATTCTTTTTCAAATAATTATCTTTCTTGTTCACCTATTAAAGGATTTCACTTCCTACCATTTTAAGTGACACCTATAGTTTTAAATTCACATAACATTAAACCCATTTTAATTCTTATAGGGTCCCTATAAAAAAATTTCATCCCCAAGCCTCAAAAAAGTGCCTCAAGTCATTAATTTCCAAAGGATACTTTGAGAGGACATTGAAAATATCAACATAAGTATTACCTACCCTTTTTAATTTGTTTCTTTATCTTTCCCATCCACCATCCTAAAAACCTTTATGACCTTATTTATATAATTAAGTAAGTATAAAAAATATACATAAATGTTATTATATTTATGATATAACCATTTTCAATTCCCTTCTAATTCAATCAAAAAAATGAAAACATTGCCCATACGTCTATGCAAACTATCACATCTATGAAAGAAAAGTTTTATTTTTCATCACTAAATTTCAAGGTTTGTTATAGAAATCTGTTTAGTAAATTTAAAGGTTACGTATATAATTATTTATAATACATAAATAAAATTATTAATTCTAAAATTATTATTAGAAATAATCGGTCATTGTAAAACAAACCGCCTAAAATGAACATACCAAAGAAAAAAGTGATTTATTTATAAGTGAAAACATATTTTTTTAATTACCATATTCTTATATATCATTCCAATTATTATTAACCACCTTAATAAAATATAATTTTTTTTTTATATTTTTGTGATAATGATAGTATAATAAAATATTTTCCTCTATATATATTCTCACACATAGATCGTAGCATGTTCTAGTTAGGTTAATTTAACCACCAACATTAAAAGTGATATAAATTAATATAAAGTATGAATTTGGAAACCTAATATTGGATATTAATTAGTAAATAATTTTTTTTATTGGAATGGTAATATATAAATTTAACTCATTAATTAAGATGAAGACATATGATCGTTATAAATTACTAAAACATGCATGTCACCGACATCATCTTCATGAATAATAATTAAAATAATTATGAAATAAAATTATAACCTTATAATCAATTACAAATAACAAATTAAAATACTTATTTGATCATAGAATGATGTAATTTTTTGTAATAATTAATAACCACACTGTGATTATAACGAACTAGATCTGGTTACCATCAAAACCGGCACCTGAACTAATCCATGACAAGGCCCGAAGGGCGATATCTATCACCATGGACTAGAGAAAGTTCCACAATATCACGAATAAGTGTTTTGGAATGAATTTCCCGAGTTTAGAAGCATTAAACAACCAAAAAATATAAATAAACTAAATCTGAAAATTTAATCCAAACTAGCCTTTAATAAAATTCAGTACTAAAATACATGGTTTTAGAGAAATCCAAATAAGGCCACAACTCAAAATTAGTATAAACTAAAACTCTAGAACCACCACACGGCAAGGGGCCCTCATACACAAGCCTCCTCTAGGACACCGAATTCAGGATGGAAGCTAAAAACCCAAACTACCATCTCCAAACACCTTTCAATTACCTGTGTCAAATATAACGAAGTATACCTACACCCAAATGTGTAAGTAGTGTGTAAGACTAATCCCAATATAATTCCACCCAAAATGATTTTAGGTGATAAAAATTATAATAAAAAACATGCAAGTTTTTATAGACAACAAATGGTAGAAATTTTTTTTAAATGGGTTTAACTTTTAAATGAAACAGATTTCAAGGGGAAGTTTTAAAGAATGAACACTTTTAAATAAAACATGTATGCTGCTAAATTTTTAATCCAAACACACCACATTCCAGTGCTAAGTACAAAATATTCCATGATCACTAGTCACGGGAACTCCCCTAGTCACTAGTTTGTTGTGGACCCTAAGAACCTCGTAGCTCGGTGTGAAAGAAACCATAATCCATAACATTCTCATACAAGATCCAATAAGAGGGGAAATCCTAATTTCTATGTGGTACCCAACCACATTATAGTTTAGTTATTGTTTTCATCATAAACTAGATAAGTGAAATAGGGACGATATTACTCCAGATCACTAGCATACTAGTCCTTGTCCACCCACATAGATACTCGAGTTTCCCTCTATGTTCTCAAACAAGTATCACATTCTATAAAATAACATTTATAGATAAAAACACTAGTTTTGGTCATACACACTCCAAATAGTATCTAAACATGTTTTCACCCTTTCTGTAACCCAATAAACCATTCAAAATTTTAATAAAATGATTTCAAGAGGTTTAAAAAAACTTTTCACATGAAATCCATATAAAACCCATATTTTAAATCCAATTCACACAAAACCAGAATTGGAAATCCTAAAACCATTAAATAAAACCATTCCATGAACCATAAAACAATCCCAAATAATACAACATGTATTACACCTTAAAAACGCTATTTTTTACAAAATAAATGCTATATTAAAATCAACCGCATACTCTATGCTACTAAAAATGGTTTTCGAACTAGGCACAATGGAATAAGAACATGATAAAAATTTAAATAAAACAATTCTAACTCATCAAAGAATACTGACACATGGATTCACCTACCATATATGTCAAAAACCTCAAATCCTTGTGCAAAACATCAACCACACCACTATCAAACCACAAGGGACTAAAAACAAACACAAATCCATAAGATTGACCAGGAATCCCAAAACCAAACCCCAGTTATAAATCCATAGTTTTTGTAAATTTGGAACATCAAGGAGGAGGGAAGGAACCCTAAGTAAAGGGAATAAAAAAAGGGGAAATCACTTACTTGATGATCCTGGATGTTTTCCACCAAAAAAACTTTCAAAATGGGTTCCAAGAGAGTTTAAGGGATCTTTGGAGACTTCCACGGTTTCTTGGGCCTAATGGGTGAAGAAATGGGGATATTAAGTTCAATTCTAGAAAGGTAGGGTTGGAATTTTAAAAGATTTTTAATGATCTATAGAACTGTTCATGGTTTGGTAAACCGTGCACCAAGCTCCATCCACTCAAAACAAATCCAAATTATTTCAAATTCAAGGGGGCCTAGTGGAAACCTAGGGGGAAGTTAGTAAAATAATTTACCAATGCTATAATGGTCTTTATAGAACTCATGAATAGGGTATTCCACTAGTATCTTGACTCCTTCATCATGGTATCCATGGATGACATCCTGGTTTACACTGGATTAAAGGAATAGCATGAGCCACATATTTATATTATGTTGGGAACTCTATGGTATCATCACCTCTATGAAAATATTTCCAAGTGCACCTTCTGGATTAGGAAAGTGAGGTTTCTTGGCCACCTGATCTCAGAGCAGGAGGTTCCGGTGCACCCTAAGAAGATCAGTGCAGTCATGTCATGGGAGCAGCCAAGGAATGTGTTAGAGATCAGGAGTTTCCTTAACCTGGAGAGTTATAACTTGTTTATTTTTGATACAGGTAAGGGAAAGGTCTTTGGAGATGGCGGTTCGGGTAGCCAGCTTCCATTCAGGATGCAGTGTTGTGGAGAAGTCTTAGGGATTATGGACCCTTTTCATGTGGTGGTTCTAGAGTTGTAGTTGCTGCTACTTTTGAGTTTTGCCACTCTTGGTCTTTGTATAAACCCATTTATTTCACTTTTTAATTTTATTAAAGGATTATTTGGATCAAAATTTTCAGATTCAATTTATTTATTGTTTTTGGTTTTTTAATGCTTCTAAACTCGGGTAAATCATTCGTAAACACTTATTCGTGATACCCAAGCACTTGTATCAGGCTCTGGGGATAGATAATTTCTTTCGAGCCTTGTAATGGACTAGTTTGGGTGATGGTTTTGATAGTGACCATATCTCGTTCATGATAGTGATTACGAAACTAGTTCAAAACAATCAATATTATCCACATCTGATAGCAAAAATAGAAAATAAATAACTAATATAATTAAAGAGTATAATTATACATGAAGTATATAAAAGGTTATTTATATGAAAAAATTTCTATAATATGTGATTAAGATATTTAGGTTTTATATACAGTATCTTAGATTGCATTCAACTAAGAAAGGAAAAAATGTAAGGGTTTCTTATCTCAAATTTTCTCCCCTAGAACCATATTTTTAATTATATACCATATTTAATTTGGTATGGCTTATCTATTGACCCTTTAATATTTTTTATAACAATTATATTATATTTCATGGTATTTAATGTTTTATTCCATTTTATTTATCTGAGGGGGATTTGAACATGAAAATTTCTAAAGTCATTATGACTTCTTTGTCTATAATATAATTTCATGAGATATGATTGATATCGCAGACCATAAATTAATTTAAGTATTTTATTGACAACATAATTCATTTTAAGTATGAAATACCTTCCATTTTATGAGATTTAATTTCTATTTCATGATCATCCTAATATTATCCTTTTATTCTTATGTTACACACACAGTAAGGGTCTCATCAGCAATCTCATTTTCAAATAGAGATTTATTTTGAAAGATAATACAAATGGGGAATTTGTATAATTTTATTTCTAAAACCCTAATGTGGAGAATTAGTGGGACATGTTGAATACCACTTATGGATGAAAATATTTCTAATATAGTGGTAAAATCTTCCATTCCATAATAAGGAATGCATTTTTTTGTTGATGTTTTTTCCTAATTCTCAAAAACACTAAATCTAAAAGGTCTTATGAATGTATTATAATGAAATATATTCTTCAGGTTATGTAATTTAGGAAATCACATTTTTGGGCTATTAAAACATTGGAATTTCAAGTGTGCATGCTTAAAATTGGAAAACCCCAGAATCCTCAAGTGGAACCACACCATCCACTATGTCAAGGTACTCTTCCTTGTTTCTAATAGTTTGAACATATAAGGAAAAAAGGTATGAAAAATTCCCTCTGTGGGAATTTTTTTCCCCTTGGTGCACTAAACCCATAACAACCACCTCAAAATTTCCAAGGCCTCAAAATGGACAACATAAAAATGGATACACCACACCTACATCCCTAAATGATCTCACCACGGCCAGCACTATGTGAACGACCATTGAATGGTGTCCTTCTAGATGAACAAAAACTCAACCCTTCCCTTCAGAATGGCTAAAAATCTCCTTCTCATCACCTTAAAGCATCTAGAATACACAACAAAAGGGATTTACAAAATTAGGACCTTGCAACATGTACTTATCAAACTATTCAAATCCCCATTATTTATAACCAATCTTAGGATAAAAAGAATGATATAAAATAGTAATCCCATGAGAAACATCTCAAGGATATCACTTCATGAGGAATGTATTCAATATATCAAAGGAAAAATGTGCATAAAAATTAAATATATTCTATATTATAAAATGTGAAAATGTTAAAAAAAGACACCCAAGAATGATAAAACATAAAATAAATTATGATATTGAGTGTGAATTAGTGACCCCCACTCCCATGAACACTCCTCTAATCCATCATGCTACCATTGGACACAAAAAAATGGAATAAAATGACCATGCCTCACCTTCTCCAAGCATACTTGAATCTCAAATAGTCACTACTCAATGGTCACATCATCTTCAACTCCTATAACACCCTAGTTGATGACATGTGAATCATCGTGGAGGTACTGGTGAACCTACAACAAATGAATGACTAAATTAATCCATCTCATTTATTGGATAAGTTCAAATCGATATTCAATTGCTCTAATACACACCAATACCTATAAAATCACAAACAATCAAGGAGAAATCTTATCCCCATGATTGAACTTTAACTTCTAGTGATGAGGATAAACCTTTAATAACAAATTATATAGAACATTAAACACCTAAATACTTGTACTATAAACATTATAGTACTTATAGTGATTAATTGGAAGCCTTCATTGCCTCACGGATCACCTTCTCCTTCTCTATCATGATTTGTACCAAATTTTTCTTGACAATAGTTATCTCTCCAATCTGATTTCTACAAAATAGAGATCGATAAGTTTATCTACACAATGCTTTGAATAGATCCATACCATTAGTATAGTAAAAATTCTTACTATAAGAAAACTCCATTGAGGTAAGTTTTCTCACCCAAAAACCACAAAAATATAGAAAGAATGTGCGTAATATATCCTCTAATGTATGAATTTTCAACTTTGTCTAATTTTATTTCTGTGGATGAAAAGAAATGTTAAGGAATAACTATGAGGAAAAGGTACACTAGGGACCTCTCCAAACCCTGGACTTGAATTGTGGATCAATATCAGAGATGATAAACTTCGAAACCCCATGGAACCTCATCCCCACCTCCATATACTGCCTTGATAAAACCTCTACCAAGATTAACTCATTAATGATTAAGAAGTGAGGTAACTTCATCAGATAGACCATAATCACCCATATAAAATCACAACCTCCCTGGTCTCAAAGAAAAATAATGATATAATACATTGATATTTCCTCCCATGTGACAAACCATAATTTTATCATTGAAATTTCACTTCTTATAATTATGTGATGTATTATAAAGAACAACCATCACATAGATAAACTAAAAAATAATTATTATCATGAATGAATAATGATACATTAGTTAGTAAATAAACCAATAATAATTTAAAATATTACAGAAGTACAATAAATATAAAATAAGAGAATAAGAATAGGATAATTTGTATTTTCACGATCAACTGGAATGACTGCTCATGAACAAAGCTGTAAAAATAAAACATAATGTTCATAATAAAACATTAATTTTGAAAAAGATATTATATAATACTAAGAGAAAATATAATTAAATGAATAATGGATAAATTAGAGGTATATATATTAATTAAGTAACCTATATGGTCATTATAAATCTTACCATTAGAATAGTAATCTGGCCATAGAAATAATAACATGGTCATCGGAAGAGTAATCTAACTGTTGGGAATAGTAATCTGGTCATTATAATTGTAAGATCACCTATTAAAGTGTAAAATAATATTTAGTTATCTTATAAATGAAAATTTGGTATTATTATATCATTGTATCTGTAAATAAATGTTTTAAAAAATGAAAACTTGAGCATTTTTATTTTTAAAAAATTTAATTATTTTATTTTCAATTTAATAATGATTTAAAAAGAAATTTTAATTACATAAAATGGATTCATAAATTTATAATAATTTTTATTATAATGACAAGATAATTTTATTAGACCATAAATATTTTTTCAAAGAGTCATAAAACTGATTATAATATTAAAATCGATATTTTTTTCATAAATGATACTTTTATTTAAAAATTGAATTTATAATATTTAGAAAATTATTTTTGTAAAATGAATTACTTTTTTTAATCTGTTGATGCAAAAAATTTGGGTTAATTTTTTGTATTTTTCTCAAATAATTGAATTTTGTTGAATAATGAAATACAGTAATTTACGGTATTTAACATTATAAGTTAAATATATGATTTTTTGAGACATGGATGATGTAAATACTCATTATTTTGAACTCACATGCACTATTTATAGTATATAGTCACAAACATTAATGCTATTGATAGTAAATATCCAATATAATAAACTAGTGAATATAATAATCAAAAACACCCCTCTCCTCCCCTAATAAATACCACCCATTCCCTTCACACGTTCTATTATTTGGAACCTACCAAAATTCTACCTAATTCCATTACAAAGAATCTTCCCCATGATCTAGTATTTATAGTCTCACCAAAATACGAAACCCAAGTGTCTGAAGGAGTTTCTCAAAGAGATGACATTCAAGAGGTAATATGCTTCATCTTTGCCTTTAAAATTATTTCTTTCATCTACTTTATCCTCACTCACCATATCCAAAGTGACATGATAACTCAAATATAAAATGTATAATATAATTTTATTATTTTAATGTAATATCCATCATCAAATCCATCTTCTCATACTTTTATTTTAAAAACAAGAACATCATTCGTAATATGTCGCTTCACTACCTTCATGGACGATGAGTTTTTATTTTTTGTTAGCAACTTCAAGGCAAGTCATAAAACCATTATTTTTGTTAAATAAGATTTTAATGTGTATATTACACCTTATTTAACATTTTATAACTAATATATTATCATAATATAAAATAAAATTATACTATTTCATAATGACTGTAAAATATACCAAAATAAATTAAACATTTATCATAAACATTCTACCAAATGAATCATCCTCATAGTAGAAATAAATATGATATATGGGAACATTTAAACTTATTTAACTGAACGAATAACATATAATTTCACTTTTGGAGTTTTATTTATATTTTATAAGAACATCCATAATTATACACAAGGGAATCGACTACAAAACTATGAACTAAATGCTACCGAAATGGTGAAATTGAACTTTATAACTCATCAAAATGGCTATAAATTACCTTCATGAAATTATAATAAATTAAATTTTTATGGAATAGGTTATTTGTGTAAAAATTAATTAATTTAATCTAATTATCCATGACATTAAGTTAAAGTGTAGAACGCAGTAGGACATAAGGTAAGGGATCTCTTCGAACCATCATATTACATTTGGGTTATGCTTTCTCTCCCTTATCCCTAATGTATTTATACCTTATTATTGTATAACTCCCCTATATATTTTCATATATTCCAAAAATATGTATCCAGATCTATTCATATATATTTTATAGGTAAATTCATGCCTTAAAAGGTTCCCTTTATAACTACTCTTGATAAGCAAACTCGATTGAAGGGAACATTTCTATTTATTACCCCCTATCAAGTACAATGCATAAAATTTTTTAATCCATCCATATTTTATAAAATAACTCATTTCATCCTGAAAAATATTTTTTTTCTTATAGTTTTATGGAAATTATCAATCTTTTACCCACATTTTAAATCTCTTTACCTTTTTCCTTAAAACCCCTCTTAAGTGGCACAATTCCAAAGTTAGTTAACCACCTTTTCTCAGGTTTATACATTAATTTGAAATAATTTATCAAAATATATGCCTATTTTTCCTTTATTAATTTTCAATAATTATTCAATTATTTTATTAATGTAAACCATTATGATACACCCATTGTTTATTCTTTATGACATGATCACAAAACCCATTTCATTCCATCATTAACCATTATGTTCATTCCTTATGTTTGATTTATTTTGGGAGAACACATATACATGTATATATTATGATGGTTATTCCCCTATTGTAAACTAATATATTAAGAAAAAAAATTCCTCGTGATAATTTATGTATTGGATTATGGAGTAAACCTAATCCACTATGGGACTTTGTCCACCATGTGATTCCATCTTGGAAGTTATCCTTGAATCATGTTTATGTCATGTTATGTGATTTGGACATATTATTATATTTCAATTATCATATTATTCCATGTTATGGATAATATGAATCTACATGTTTATTTAAGTTCCATGTGTTTTTTTTATCATTTTATTCCTTCTGAATCATGTACCATTTTTATTCCTTTATTGGGTTTTTTAGCTCATCCCTTGTTATCGATGTATTCCACATGTTATCCTATGAATATATGGGAGGTAAAAGAAAGATACGATATAATTAAAGAGATTAATAAAGATATGTTTTATTCTAGTTCTATATTTTCAATTTTATGTACCTAGTATTCCAAATACACAGGGCCTTTTAATCCTTGGTTTTTATTTAGTGGGTAATTATGTTTGAAATCATGTAATAATTTGTGTAAAGGGATAGGGTTTCTATAGTTGGTATCGTAGGATGGTCTAGTTATTTTTTTGTATTGGGAATATAAAACTTTAGTAATAAACCTTTGGATAATTCAATCATCATGAATAACCTAGATTAAAACTTAAGGAATCATATGTTAGGATATATTTTCATTTATATGTTATTCCTTCAATGTTTATAGTTTAAATTTTATAAGATCATTAGAAAATAATTCAAACCCCCTGGATTTTCTTTTTTCTTTTTTCTTTTTAGATAATGGATATAAATAGGGTTAACCCATGATAACAACCAATGTGAAGGGAAATGTGATGATTTCCATAATGAGATGCCAAATTTGATGGGAACAGAAGATCAGAAGACCGTGAAAGTACTGGATCAATTGGCTTAGGTTATGAATAATAACTTGAATCACGTGTAACACCATTCATCAACCAATAAAGATAAAGTCTTGGTAGAATAATTTATGAAAAAAATACCTCATATATTTATTGTATATTTTGATCCCCTCATCACATAATAAAGGATTAACTCTATTGATAAGATATTATATTTCCTCTAGTCATCAGAAGAAGATAAATTCAAGAAGGAGTTCAATCATTTTGATGAGGAATCTGATTAGTGGTGGGAACTGATAAAGAAAACAAATTCTAAAGAATAAATTTATTCCATCAAATGGGAAACATTTAAAAAAATATTTTTCAATAAATATTTTCCCTAAAATCTCTTTATTAATATCGGGAGGAAGTTTCTTAGACTAAATTAAAAAGAAGAAGAATATATTAGAGTGTATGAGTGAAAAATCAAATGTCTTGCATGATACACCTATAACTTTATCATGAACACTAAAATCAATATTTATTACTTATTGGTGATTAGATACTTTCACAACTATGTGGAAATTTTCTATTGTTACCTTAAGGTTGAGATGAAGGTTTTAGATTCTTAGTGGTCTCCTGGGATCAGAGAAAAAAAGTGTAAATGGGGTTTAATTTAGTACGATCAACAGATGAATCCCATGGAGGAAAGAAAACCCAACATCCCATATGTAAAAAGTGCAGTAAGAATCATCCCAAGAATTGTCTATAGCGAATGGGGAGATGTTTTAGATATGGAGAAGAGGGGCATCAAGATAATCATTGTTGAATGGATATGAAGAATCCCCCAAATGATGAAGAAAAAAAATAAGGTTCAGATCAATATTTAGCTTATAGTAAAGTGTTTCAACTTCAAGGTGAAAGGGAATTGTAGTGGGAATACTATTTGATTCTAGTTATAAACACTCTTTCTTATCCGATATGTTTAGTATGAATATCTAAAAACCACCTAAATGTTTGGATATTGAGTTATATATGAGAATAGTGGATAGGGAAATGATTTCATCCAAAGTATATAACTCATTTTCATTCAATATTTGTGGACTAATCCTCCCAAAAAATCTTGTCTTACATCCTTTAGTGGATTTTGATTCTAAATTTTCCATGTATTTTCTATATTTATATAAATAAAACATAAACTATTAGGAAAGGTAAATCACTCTTAACATCTCAAGGAAAATACAATTCTATATAATCATAATGAGGAGGATGAATCTCCATCAAAATCACCACCTTGAGATATTATTGCCTTGTAAGCAAGTGTATCTGCATCAAATAATTGAGACAAAGGAGTGGATCATGTTCTAAGACCTACCCATTATGAGGGACTACACTAATATGTTCCTTGAAAAATTTTGCAGTCTTCCTCCTAACCATGATTTTGATTTCCAAATTGAACTTATAACTGAATTTCTTCCCATATCAAACACTTTTTATTGAATGGCCACCATTGAGTTGGAATAAGTGAACAAATTACAATTGAATCTAGAAAAATGTTTCATATGCCTGCGTGATTAACCATTGGGGTCACAGATCCTCTTTATCAAGAAGATGAATGTATCAATGCACCTATCCACTGATTATATTTAGATGAAAAAAATCAATATAAAGCACTAGTATCCCTTTCCATGGATAGATTACTTCTTTGATCTACTCTATGGGACCAATTATATCTCTAAGGTGTACCTTCGTTTGGAATATCAACAATTGAAGGTGAATAACAAATATATTTTCAAGACTGCCTTTCGAACGAGGTATAGACACTATGAGTTTATAGTGATTCCCTTCATAGTCACCAATGTTCCAATAATTTTCATGGACTTAATGAATGGTTTCTTTAGATATTACCTTGAAAATTTTGTGTTAGACTTTATAGATTATATTCTAATATACTCAATAGCAAGTATGAGCATGAATAGAATTTTAAAACTATGTCATAGACTATGAGAGGTGAGAAAATATATGATAATTATAGTAAATATTATTTTGGGATGAATTAAGTATCTTTCACATGGAATATTATCACCAAAAAAGGGATATCTATAGACCCTTATAAATAAATGGAAATCAAGGAGTGTCTTTGACCATCCTCTGTAATGGAGATTTGTATCTTCCTTGGTGTAGCTAGGTATTACCAATTATTTTTGAGAAAATTTTCACAATTTTCAAAACCACTATCCCATATAATTTGGAAGGGAGTAATGTTTGTTTGGACCAGTTAATATAAAGATTTCTTTAAAGTGCTGAAAAGAATGATTATTACGACACCAGTACAAACACTACTAACAAGTGGTGGGAAATCTTTTTATTATACAGAGATTCATTAACTAACGAATTATGATGTGTACTATTGAAAAAATATAAAGCGACAGCCTGCACCTAATGGAATCTAAAAGATCATGAGATAAACTACCTCACATGTGATCTAGAGTTGGCAGTTACGATCTTCAGATTGAAAATATGGAAGAATTATCTCAATGGGGAGAAGTGTGTGATATATATTGATCAAAAGATACAAAAATATATATTCAAAAATAAGGAGATTAACATGGAAAAATGAATATGGTTAGAGATCATCAAGGATTATGAATGCTCAATCCACTACCATCCTGGTAAAATAAATAAAGTGGAAGATGATCAATGTAGAAAGGATCCTACAAATTTATCAATGATGATAATTTAGAAGGATCCAGTCTTATTAATAATTAAAGGACTGGAATGGGGATCATCAAGAAACAAAGATCATTAATCCTTTCTGAAATGATTTCTCAACCATCCCTTTAAATAAGATCAAGGATGTTGAAAGAGATGATGTGGAAATTCAGAAGAAGGTGGAAGCTATCAGGGATATGAAATCCTCAAAGTTAAAAATTGATTAGGAATGATTCATGAGATTTGGGTCATGACTATGTATACCATAAAATCAAAATATAAAAAAATTGACTTTGAATGATGCACATACCTCGACCATCTCTATACACCTAGGGAGCACAAATACGTATCAAGATCTCTGAAAGTACTATTGGTGGGACAATATGAAAAATGGGATCTATGAATTTACATCAAAGTGTCTGGTATTTCAACAAGTGTAGGATAAAAGGAAAAAATCAAATGGGGTGATGCGTCCATTAATCATACCTACATGGAAATGGTAAAACATCACCATTTAATTTTTCTGTGGACTTCTGAAGACATCAAAAAGAAAAAATGCAATATGGGTTGTTTTGGATCATCTTACAATGATAGTTCACTTTGTTTCAATTAAAGAGGACTTCTCGATTTTTATCAAATTTCATAGATATAAATAATATAATTAGTGATCCTATATAGATTACAATTATCGATTGTATCTGGTAATGATATTAGATTTACCTCAATGTTCTATAAAATTCTTCACCACACTCCAAACACTGAGATGAAATTTAGTACATATTATCATCCCCAAAATGATGTCCATATAGATAATTCAATTCAAACATTGGAATATATGTTTATAGTATGCTTAATGGACTTCGAAAGAGTATGGGATCGTCATCTTCCACTGGCTGGGTTCTCTTACAACAATAGTTTCCACTCAAGTATCCAAATGGCCCAAATGAATCCCTTTATGGGTAAAGATTAAAAACAACTGCATGTTGGGATGAATTTGGTGAATTTAATTTGATGGGACATTTAATGGTCAAAGAAATGATAGAAAATTTGAACACCATTCAGTGAAATATTAGAGAATCCCAAAGTCAATATAAGAGATTTATAGAAAATCATCAACAAGACCTAAAGTTTGAGTTTGGAGACATGGAATTTATCTGAATATATCTATGGAAGAGATTCATGTGATTTGGGAATAAGGTAAATTTATGTCCCATGTACATCGTCCCTTTTTAGATTATTGATCGCATTGGTTTTGTGGTCTATCGACTAGCACTTACACTAACCATTTATCAAGTTCATGATGTATTCTACATATCCCTCTTGAGTAATTACATACCAAATCCCTCACATGTACTGAATTCAGAGGTGGTGCATCTAGAAAATGATCTCTCTTATAAGGAGTAGACGATGAAGACCTCAGAATGTAAAGATAAAGTTCAACAAAAAATACTACTCATCTGATCAAAGTAATATAGTGGAACCATAAATACAAATAGGAATCATGGGAACCGGAGGAAGTGATGAAGGAGAAGTACCCTCACCTATTTTCAACTTAGTATATAAAATGAAATTTCAAGGGAAAAATTTCATAAGCAGGGAAGAATGTAACAACCCAAAATTTTATCAATGAAGTTTCCCTTCTTATAATATAAATCACAAACATCGCATAGATAATCCAAAAAAAATTATTATTATAAATGATGATTGATACATTAGTCAACAAATAAACTAATAAAAATACCAAATATTATAGCAGGACAAGAAACATAAAATAAGATAATTAGAATATGATATTTTTTATTTTCTCGATCCACATGAATAATCTAACTCACGAACAAAGTTGTAGAGACAAAATATCCTATTAATAATAAAATACTCATTTTGAAGAAAAAAGAATATAAATTTAAGAGAAAATAGATGTGAATGAAGAGTGACTGAAATAAGTGGTATTTATATAAATTAAGAAACCTAAAGGACCATTATAAATGTGATTATTAGAATAGTAATATGACCCTTGGAATAGTAACCTGACCTTTGAAATAGTAATCTGACCAATAAGAATAGTAATATTGTCATTATAACAGTAACCTCAAATATTAAAGTGTAAAATAATATATAGGTATCTTAAAAATAAAAATAGGATATATTTATATCATAGTACAAGAAAATAATTTTTTTATAAAGATAAATTAGGGGTTGGTATTTTTGTAAAATGTAAATATTTTATATAAATTTTATGATGATTTAAAATAAAATTTATTTAAATAAATTGGAATAATAAAAATATAATAAGTTTTATTATAATGAAAAGATAATTTTATGAGACCATACATATTTTTTCAAAGTCATAAAATATATTAAAACATTAAAATTTGTATTTTTTTAATAATTAGTGATTTTATTTAAAAATTATATTTCACATATTTAAACTTTTATATTCATAAAATGTATTATATTTTTTAGATCTACACATCAATAAAGTGTTAGAGTGAATTTTTGGTATTTTCTAAAATAGTTTATTTTTTATGAATAGTGAAATATGCTAATTTATCGTATTTAACATTGTAAGAAAAATATATGAATTTTTTAGTCATGGATGGTATAAGAACCCATTAGATCAATCTAAAATTCACCATTAATTGTATATAGTCACAATAATCAATAATATTGATAGTATTGATCAAAAATAATAAACTAATGTTTATAATAATAAAAAAACATGCATTCCCTACCCTTATAAATACCACCCATTCTCCTCATACATTCTAAGATTTATATAGTGAAAAAAATCTTCTCAATTACATCCCCAAGACTCTTCTCTACAACATTGTCTTATGGTATCACCAAAATACCAAAACCAAGTTCCTTAATTTGGTCCTCAAGGATAGGACATTCAATAGGTAAAATCCTCCATCTTTCTCTTTTAAATTATTTCTTCTTTCTACCTTATCCTCACCCCTATAAAAAGTGACATGATAACTCCATTTTCATTCATATAATATAATTTTATTTTTTAAATATAATATCCATCATTAGATCCATTCTCTCTTCCTTTTATTTTAAAAATGAATATATCTTCTGTAATATGTCAGTTCACTACCTTCTGAATGACAAGTTTTTTTTCCATTTTCAACATCAACAATGGTAATAAACAATTATTATTGTAAAATAAGATTTAAATATGTATATTATAACTTATTTAATATTATATAACTAATATTTAAACATAATATTAAATAAAATGATACTAGTTCATGATAGTCATAAAAACATCCAAAATAAACTAAACTTATAACATTAACATATTATCAAATGAATCATCTTCGTAGTTGAATAGAATATGATATATGGGGCCATTTAAACTTTTTTAATTTCATTTATACCATATAATTTCACTTCTTAGGTTTTTTTCATTCAACAAGAACATCAAAAATTATATACAAGTGACCCAACTATGAAACCATAAAATGAACGCTCCTGAAATGATGAAATTGTAATTTATAACTCAACGGAATATATATAAATAAAATTAATAAAATATTATAAATAAAATATATGTGTAATAGGTTATTAATTAATTATTTAATTAATTTAATTTGATTATCAAGAAAATTAAGTGAAAGTGCAGAACGTATCTGTACATAAGGTAAGGGATCTCTCTGAAATTCCAGATTACCTCTGGGTTATGCTCTCTCCCCCCTTCACCTGATTTATTTCTTTATTATTATTGTATAATTATCCTATATTCTATTTATATGCTCATCACATATGTATCGACATTTCTTCTTCTTTATTTTATGGGGAAATGCATGTCTTAAAAAGTTCCCTTTATAACTAATCTCGATAAGAAAATCCGATTAAATGGAATTTTTTTTCTTACTTTTATTCAAATACACTCCATAAAATGATATAATCCAAAAAAAATTATAAAATCACTCTTTTTATTGGGAAAAAAGACTAGTTTGCTTCTGGTTTTACAGAAATTATTATGACCTTACCCATTTTTAAACACTTCTTTATCATTTTTACAATTAAGTTTGACATATTTTATCATAATATTTTCCTATTTTTCCTTTATTAATTTTAAAAAATGATTAAATTCCTTTTTTCATATAATTTTTTATGATACGATGTTTGGTTATGATTTATGATATGATTATGAAACCAATTTCTTTCCATGGGTAACTATTATGTTCGTTACTTAAGTTTGATTTACTTTTTTGGAAAACATATGTATCTACATGTTATTATGGGTTATCTCAAATATCACCCCAATGCATTGTGTAATATTTTTTTTCAAAAGTATTGTTATTTTTGGGATTTGGGAGTAAACCAAATCCACTAGGGGACTTTTTCACCAAGTAATACCATCACGGCAGTTAGCCTTGACTCGTGTTAATGTCATGTTTTGTGTTGCTACCAAATTCCTATATTTCAATGATCATATGATTCCATGTTCTGTGTTATATTCCTCTATATGTTTATTCAATTTCCATTCCTTTTATGTTATCATGTTATACCTTCTGAATCTTGTACCATGTTTATTCTATTACTAGACTTTTTAGCTCATCCCTTTTTCAATGTATTCCTCAGGTTATCCTATAAATATATAAGAGCTAAATTGAAGTTAGGATCTCATTATAGATATTAATAATGATATTTTTTATTCTATTTTCATGTTTTCAATTTTATGTACATTTCTTCTTAAGACACTATACTTTTAAATACATGGTTTGTGTTTAATATATAATTATTCCTAAAATCGTGTAATAATATGTTTAAAAGGATAGGGTCACTATATACCAATTCCACATGATAACTTAATGTGGCTAAATAAAATCAATAGAAACTTGGTGCTCTAACTTCTCCCTTTATAAAACAAAACACTAAGAGAAAAATTGTGCAACTGATGTCTTCAAGTCTGGACAAAGAAACTGGACTCAAGAAGCATGATACATCTTATCTACACCCATATGTATAGAAAAATGTAAACTATTGAACCAATGAAAAAACACATCATGAATTTATGAAGGAACAAAGGGATTCTAATGGAAGAAAAAGATGATGTAGGCCATCCTCAGAATATTACATAGGAGTATTTCCATAAATAACTCTATCTCACAAGAATTTCACTATTAAATCCCCCAGTTGAGACTCCACCATCTACTACACCAAATAAAGTTACACCGTAATCTGATAAATACATATTCTTCTACCAACTACTCCCATATAAAGGGTTGTCCCATCCAAATCCTCTATCACTCACTAAGAGTGTTCAAACTCATGCACAATACCACCACATTACTTCTTACTTAGGGAATTCACTAAAACATTCCATTTTCATGATGTATAAGAAATATAAAGTCATAATCCAAAAAGAATTAAATTCATAGTTACTAATGAAAATTCCAATCTCATTGGGATAATACATACCTTAGGATCTTATGATATTTGAAAACCAAGAAGTGATCATCGATGAGGTAATGTCCCCACAACTTTAGATAAAATGTAACCATAGAATTATCAAGTTTAGGTGTTGCAAAGTTATATTCATGATTTCATAAATATATAGACCCATAAGTGATAAAAATCCTCTACTTCATAAAAAAATCCCAAGTCAAAAAGATTAGAATCATAATAAACCTCAAACACAACACTGTTATTTAGAAACAGAAAAATTGGAGAACTGACTAACTTCTCCTTCAAATACTCAAAAAAAACTAGAAATAATTATTCCACATGAATTTATAATCCTTTAAAGTCAAATATATCATAGGAAGCATAATTTGTGATACATTTCGTATAAATCTTCTATAATAGCCAAAAAGACCAAGCTAACATTGTACATTTATGAAATTTTTGGAGTCTACCCAAGAAACAACTGACTGGATATTCTTAGGATCCACAGATACTTGTTAATGGGAAAAAGAAATACCAAAGAAGTGGTCTTAATGATTCTAGTTTGAAAACTCCCCAAATATCTATTGATGATGAAGATATCCCAAAAAAGCCTACAGATGCTCTATGTGATGCATCACCAACTCATAAAACATAAGGTTATCATCAATAAACACACACAGTAAATCAATAAAGAAACTCATAGAACATTAAATCCATCAGTACCTTAAACATTGATGGTGAATTTTTTTACATAGAATGACATTATAATGACCTCATAATTCCTATAATTACATCTAAAACATTATTTTAAATATCCCCATCCTTCAACTTCATCTGATGATATCGTAACTGTTAATTAATCTTTGAAAACTAGGTATCTCCCTACAACTGATCAAATAAACAATAAAATAATTCAAGAGGATATAGTTTATTAAATTTCACTAGGTTAAAGAGGTGATAATTTATACACATCAATATACTATCATCTACCTTATCTAAAAATAGAAATAGGGTACCCTAAGGTGACATACTAGGCCGAATGAATCCTATTAATAGAATATAATCAGTATAAATTTTCATATCTCTTAAATTTCAATGATTCATAATATATTAATACAGGGATATTAGAGTGATACCTAGGTGAGTATCTATACCAAACTCGATATCACACTAAGGAGTTAGTTCCTGGGCCTCTTCTAGAAATACCTATTGGTACTCCTCGATAACCTTAAGAAAAAACCATTAGTTGATCCTCTATGAAACCTAATATCATACTTCACACAAATTAACACGAAGACACAATAATCCTCTCACTCATCTGAGGGTCCCAATCAACAACACACACAGCCTTGTCTCTATTAACATTGTAGGATGGGATGGGCCTCATGAAGAAATCCACAATATCCTGTTTCGAACATGGCCAATCCATGCCAAGTATTATTTTGTATAGTAAATCATCCTCATAAGGATGTATACCTCTAATCATCTTGTAATCTTTATGTGTATCATAAAATCTAGCTTAGCCTCCAACTAAAATAGTCAACACCAAGGTCACTGGAATCTTATCCCTATCAAGTCCTAAAGTATGGACCATGGCATATAAAAAAATAGAGTTTGTACCTCATAAATCAAATAAATAATACTCATGTATAGAATTGAGATATATGGTACCTCCCATGATGTTTTCCTTTCCTATAACTAGAAACTATAAGTAATTATCCTAACCATGACCTACTCTATGAACTCTCTGACCATAATGGTGAGTACCTCCAAGGAAATGATCTACATGTTATCCCTAAGGATGAACGGTATCAAGAGGTTTTTCTATACCTTCCTCATAACGTCTCTCTTTTCATAGACTTAAGAACCTTATTATAGTTTATACCTCAAAGTATACTATTGCAGTTGTTGAGCCTAAATATGGCATGTAACTCCTATATTACTTCTATATAAGGTCATACACACTGTATTCTGATGCAAATGACCTCTGTATGCATAAAAAACATGCCCAATAAATTATAAGGTGTCTAAGAACTAAAATATCTAGTGAAATGAGATGGTGAAGGCTAAAATCAACTCCCCATTGTTTAAAACATCTCTATTTATCGAATAAAATAAGAACACATGGACACAAATATACTTTATAGAGAGTTTGGAAAGTTCCCCCACCCTAAAGATGATCTAGTCCTAGCTATTTTCCCTCAATGACATATACCCTCTCTAGAACCTCAAGGTATGTCTTTAACATAAATGGGATAAACAGATTATAGTTGTCCAAAATACAAAGACTCCTCAAAATGTCTTACTCTATCCTTGTCATCTATAAAAATGTTTGAATCATATCATAAGAGGTTATTATATCAGATACTAAAATCAATCATGATGTAAGTATCCTATATGAGACTACAAATATATTGCAAACAAGATGCCTTCGATATTAAATAAACTAACTTGGCCTAAAACTACTTTTGGAACTTCTCCCACAAAATAGCCATCTCCTCCCGATGGTCAAGTAAAAATTACTACCATTGTTGAGTTAACCCATGAAGCATCATCATAACAAATAAAAATTAATGACACAACTAATAAAGGATCAAGCTAAAATAAATATGTACCTAATTCATCAAGTATCAGTATACTGATATAAAATAGATCCCCAATACTTTTATAGACACTAGATACAAAACTCTCAGAGTGTCCTCCTTTAAGTTTTATCATCATCCTCAACTCTACATCAATTTATTTGTACAACTTTATGAATATATTTGGTATTAACCTAATTGGGGCATAGACCTAGATCCATTATAAAAAAAGTAAAAATTCTCGGGACTCCCTATACAAAGAATATGGAATATTTAAGGTTTACTAATTAATTTAATTTAATCTTTATTCCCATTCTCTACCCAATTCAATCACAGAAAAAACAATCATGATGCATGATCCCTGCTAAATCCTATATCCTTAAATAAACATCACTTATCTTAGCATGTTCAACTAACTTAAAGGCATTTTCTTCATATCACATGGTTTCTTAAATACCCATGTCTTAGACACTCTCCATTAATTTATATGTACAACTTTATGAATATTTTTGGTATTAACCAAATCGGGGCATAGACCTAGAGCCATTATAAAAAAGAAAAAATTCTAGGGACTCCCTATACCAAGAATATGGAATATTTAAGGTTTGCTAATTAATTTAATTTAATCCTTATTCCCATTCTCTTCCCAATTCATTCACAGATAAAAACAATCATGATGCATGATCCCTACCAAGACCTCTATCATTAACTAAACATCACTTATCTTAGCAAGTTCAAATAACTTAAAATAATTTTCTTCATATCGCATGGTTTCTTAAATACCCATGTCTTAGACACTCTCCCATGTTTACATCACATATTAAGTTCAATTGAAAATATTGAGCTACCAACCAATTAAAACCTCACTAGTGCATATCTCTTAACTTCACCCTATCTATCAACCATAATATCTTATTTAAATCTATCTCAACCAACGCCCCCCCCCCCCCCCACTATTACCCCACCTAGAATGGAAATGAAGATAGGTGGATCACCCATTAATCTTGCCTCCAATAATCCACGGGATGTTATTTAGCACAAATGGTTTATAATGAATAATAGGAGACATTACCCTCATTATGTACATTTTTGGAAATAGAGACAAGATGAGATCTACCAATCGAATCTATAAATAAATAAATTATCAATATCAGAATGTGGATGTTATTTTATAAAGACTAAATGAATTAAAAATAATTAAATAGGCCTAAGTAGTGACCACAAACTCCAACTACTCCAAAACAACTCCTTGAGATAGTAACGCCCAACTCAATTACCAACCAACTACTGTTCATCTAAAAACAACTTATATATAAATATATAGGGAAATAAAAAATGTATAATCATTAGGATTATCCCCCGAACCTCCCATGAATATTTTGAAATAATCATACAAAATATTAGTGGATAAACAATAAAACCTATTAATAACCTAAGTTGGTACAACTATATCTCATCCTATCCATGGGTCACTCACTAAGTAATTCATATGAGTAATAATGTATATATAAAAACATAGATGTATTAAAGGTGCCTCACTTCTACTTACCCCCTATCTTTTCACTCTCACTCCCTAATTCCAAACATCTTTTACTACAATCCCATAAATAAGTAATCCTGCAATGTATGCGTACATATCACAACCACACTTCATCTTCCATCCCATACATCACATCACAACCTCATCTAAAACCAAGTAGTATTATAAAATCCACTATATCCAATGTATCATGAATTACACCTTAATCTATAATAATCCATGCATTTACACTTAGGGGAATCCATGTCCACCACAACTATATACAAGTATGTTTTATAACATTACGTTTTTATATCAAATACCTAAATTCCTAGTAAAACCGAGTTTCATCATAGTGAATGTAGATCTATACCATAAAACTTAAACCATTAAATCCTAGAAAGGTCTACAAATAATAACACTGTCAAAAGGAGAGTTGAAGAGAGGGATAAGTCATCCATCTATTTCCTCACTTTTCAAGATGTTGGGGAAAGTATTCCTTAAAACATTTAGGTGATGGTTCCCTGAACAACTAAGGTGGTAAAGCTTATTAAATCATAAAAAAATATAAGAATATTTGACACGGAACCACAATAAGGTAAACTACATATACTAGACTCAATATGCTACTAGAATCTAACATGAACCTCATCTATCACTACTAAGTTCTATAAACTCGATCTGTATAAGCACAAAAGCATCTATATTTAACATTATTAACCATATATACTTAGTAATTAGAAATTATTATTCATTCCTCATTAAACCCATTACAAATACTGGTTTAAGAAATTATTTTAATCACAATTCTACATAGTTTATAATCGACATTAAAAATTTCTTATGTACATGACATGCTCTTCAAAGTATCTTTCTTAACCATCCCTTGGATTTTTCTATTCAACATTTTTCTTCATAAACACCCATCCCATGAATTAATTTATCATTTCATTTACCATTCCAAAAAATGAGTACTCTAGGACTCATTCAAAGCTACTATAACCAAATATAAACTTGATATACATAGATCTAAACAGTTTAATGAATTTGGAAACCATAACGAATAATATATAGTAAACTAGACATTTTAAAATAATTAACAAACAAATAATGAGAAATACCATATCTCAATTGTTTCCAACCACCCTAATGTAAGTTACAATGCCATTGTGCACAACTCATTCCATCACACCATCACCAACATCAACCCCCATTGTAACCATGGGAAACCATATCATTTATATATAAGTAGTGTGAATTGCATAGTCAAAACAAACAACAACAATCACCTACCATCCTAGAAAAATCATATAAGAAACAAATAAATTTTTATAATCACACACTGATAGGGAAATTAAGGCTATAACTCAAAGGAATAGAATACTTTAGCAATCAAAAGTGGGATCACTCAACCAAAAAAATTTATTTTTTTAAACGCCATTTTCATTATCATCTTGAATTAAATGATTCATTATTAATAGGTTTAAGAAATCGTATTACCTATAACCAATAACTATCAAAAGAAATGAATCATCCATAATGATTCTTCCAAACATACATATGTATTCAAAAACAATTCAAGGAAGGTTGTTAATTGGTTTAAATGACTCTTGAATTAATCACTTTATCTTTACCGCATTTACATATTTTACAAATTTTAGCCACATTAACCATGATAACCAACAATAATTATCATCGTAATTAAATAACATATTATCTAGTAAATTATAAGAGGTTAAAATAACAAATCATAAACACTTGCTATCACAATATTTATTCCAATTCATTCTTGATTATGGTTTTTATATTAATTAAGTTAATTCCACAAATATCCATGGAAATAAATTATGATAATACTTCACTTTCACATAAAATAGGTGAACTGTTGAACCTCCTACCACAGTATGGATTTCAATTTTCTTAATGAAATAATAGAAGAACAAGGATCACCCACCAAATTCAAATGATACACCACTAGTGACTAAGAACAATAAACCATCATTAGGTATATCTCAATACTAATGCAGAAACAAAGAAATGTCAATAAAAAAAGACACCCAAAATAAATAAGAACATGGAAAGGTGAGGAGAAGAAAAAAATACCTTGTTATAATAGAACTCGATTTGATGGTCCAAGGCATTTAGACTCTTAATGGAAGTGGATTGATAGTAGTGAGATGGAAATTATTTGAATATGTTTTGAAGAAATAGATTGAAAATAAAACTAAGTATATCCTAGCCCTCTATTTATAAACGAATCCTTTTTATCCTCCATCATGGTGTACTGAACTAAACTATAAATATGGTACCCTTTGGTTGAAGGTGATATAAGATTAAGGTGTTTGAATCCCCAAATCTCACACATTTTAAAAATTCAATAAATATTATTTAACCCCAAATCACTCTACACCATGGCTTTGTGGGAAGCATTTTGGACACCCAGTGGGACACCATATCCATACACCATATCATAAGGAAAATTCTCTAATCATTTTGAATAGCCATAACAAATCCATAGTATAAAGGACTTTATCTCACTATTTCCCTTCCCCCAAACAAATCTCAATCACATATTGACCAAAAAATACCATGACCACAAAAAACGGGTAGTGGCCTCCCTATTTTCCATAGAGAGGCCCACCGATTTTCCACTCCCAATATCATGGGCATTTCAAGAGTTCTCGTTTCTGACAAGGAAACCCTAAAAATCTCCAGTAGCCCCACTCCCTCTACTACAGTGTTGTTCTCTACCCAAATTATCATAGAAGGATAATACAAGGGAAAAATCATTTCAAAACATTGTCCCTATAAGTTTTTCTTCCTATAGAATACAAGGAAGCACAAAGACACCTCAAAACACACCCAGGCCTCAAAATAGACAACACCAAAAATGGAAAAACCACATTTTTAGACCCAAAGAAGCTCACTAAGTCTAGAACCATACCCACTAACATAGAGAGTTGGTCTTTTATAAGGAAAGAAATTGACTCTTCCCACTAGAACGCCTCTAAAACTCCCTCACAGCACCTCTAATTCCTAGGAAAACATAAAGGGGTAGATTTTTTAAAATGATTGCCTTACAATATATATGAATATAATAGTACTAATATTATTATTATCAATACTAATAATACTATTTACATTAATAAAAATATTAATATAGAATATTAATAATGATATGTTACTATAAGATTCAGCAAATTCACACTTTAGTATTTAACACATGCACAAACAATTATAAAAATAAAAAATAAAAAATATAAACTTTCCAATAATTTCTTATTGAAAACTCAAGAACATGTGAATCCTGGCTTCTCAGTTCAACACACATATAATGACCCTCCATGGGTTGACCATCACACTTCCCAACTACAAACTTAAGATATCATTCTCTTTACTCAATGTTAGGGCAGACTGAACTATAGATTTTTTCTACCCCCTCCCAAGATATCATAGTAATGAAAGATAGAATACCTTATCTAGAAACATTGTTTCACCCTAACCCTACCAAAACATGAAAATCGTGCTTCCCTCACCCATGGATTCTTCTATCACCATACCATCACTCAATATGATGCATACCACCTCTCTTAATCCTAAACCACCACTATTACACACCTTATTTGGTCAAATAGAAATGTCATGTATTTGAGTGATTACTCCCCCATTATAGAACCATGTTATATTTGTTGGTTTGTACGTGATCAAGTTATCCTCGTGACACTATTTTCCTTATTTGACTTCAATAATGTTTTTTATCCTCTTAATCCACTCTCCTAAAGCATTCATATATGTAACAAACACACTACAATAGATTTTTTCCAAGTATAGTTGATTTATCCTTAGACTATACGACTGATGTCTCCATAATTAGCTATAGAATCACTCGATCAACCATCCACCATCACATTATATAGTAATAAAATTTTCAATGGTATCTTACCTTGGAATCATTGGATATAGTGGTAAAAAATACTTGAGCCATACTAGTCAATAACAACACAAATATTTTTTTTTACCTAATGGATACAATGTGTCCAAATAGTTAAATACATGGATATATTATACCATTTGTATGTGGGAATAATAAGAGGATGAAGAACATCATATTTTTTATGATTGTCACTTTTAACCTACTCAGAAGTATGTCATCATGATAAAAAAACTCTATTTCACTTCTCATACTAGCCCACCAATATTTTTGTATCATGGAATAATACATATTAGTGGTTCCTAGATAAACTACCGATATAGAGTTATGTAAATAATTTATCACAGTTTTTATCATATAAAGAGGAACTACATAACAAATCCTGTTATAAATAATTCTCCTAAAAGATAGAGACCAAATACTGGTGGTCTCTATTACATATATAATTATCCTAATATACTGACACTTTTCTTTCCATAGTTACTCTTAATTATTAAGTAAAACATGTAAAGGTTTCAATCTGATGCTAGTAAGAAACATTGTCTTATTTTATTCCTTCACTTATAAGTGAATTTGAGAAAATAATTTCATCAGGTTCCATTCATCACTGGATTCTCTCAAGGATTATGAAATGAATTTCCGAAGAGTATCAATGACTATATTTCACTTTACTACTGTATAAGTGAGGTTAAAATGAAATTTATTAAGGTATTCCACCAATCATGTATGTGTAATATTCAATGATTTTTATAGAAAATTTAAACCAAGATTTTATGATCTGTATAAACTATGAATTTATCACTAAAATGGTAGAACTGAAAACATTTGATATAATATATAATTATCACTGGATCAAAAAGATTTTTTAGATAATTATTTTTTTGTGTCCAAAATTTATGTGAACTATATTCCACTATATAATCATCCTACCTAATTACGCAACAAAATCCAATAACTGGTATATAATAATACATAATATATCCCTATCTTGTATTAGATTGGACTAAAATATGAGTTTATATAAAACTCCACAAAAAATCATAAAAAGATACTTAGAACTCAATTCTCTATAGAAACATCACTCACTTTTGAGTGAGGGTTGTCAAAGGCGATGCATTCCTAGAATTTTCATGGGAAAAAATACTATAGTATCCATCTAGACCCAAAAAACAATGTATCTTGGATATATTATTTGGTTTTTCTTAAGATTTAACTAATTTAACCTTCTATGGATCAACTAAAATTTCAAATTCCAAAACCACAGTTCAATATAACATCACTTCATATATCAAGAAACTACACTTCAAAAACATTTCATAGAGATGATGATTCTGAATACTTCCCAAACTCATCCTCAAGTGATGCTCATGCTCCTCTTTATTTAGGAATAAACCAATATTTTATCAATGAATACCTTGATGATGGAGTAAACCAATCCATGAAATATCATGTTCATAATCATCATGAATATTGTAAGATAATTTTTTAAACTGAATGGAATCACAAGGAATTTGTAATATTTATATCATCACCTAAAACTAGTCTCTGGAATATCAAACTTCTTCACCATGAGATGTTGATACCCTGAACAAGGGATAACCTTTAAGAAAAACATTTCCCCTTTCAATTGATCAAATAGTTCTTCTATTTAAGGATAGAGGTATTTATTCTTTATAGTCACGTGGTTTAGCTTCTTTTAGTCAATGCATAAGTGATCAGTTTCATTTTCTTTCTTAAAAAATATCACTAGAGTGTCCCATGGTGATACTCTAGGATAGATAAATCCCTTAGTTTCCTAATCATCTAGCTTGATTTTAAATTATTTTAATTCATTTGGAACTATATGATAATAAGGTAATGAAATATATTTCATCCCAAAACCCAAATCTATGAAAAACTTGAATTCCTACTCAATGAGGTAACCCTAAGAAATCATCTAGAAACACTTCATAAAATTACAAACCATGGAATAAAACTCTCTTCTAATTTTTCCTTCATTTTCCTCAAATTGAAGAAATGATATCTAACATATAAACCTAAAAGCCTCATGAAGAGGGGGTACTTTATAAAAGGCCATGGGTCTCATTCTCCTTGAGATAAATGAGTGATCCGATTAGGGGTAGTGAAGTTCATACTCTGATGATAACATTCAAAATAGGATATAAATGTGATCATCCATACCATTCTAAGAATAATATTAAAGAGATCCACCTCGACAATTATTAAGATCAATGTTAACTCCACCATATATATAGAGATAATTCCTTTAAGTCATCAGAATCTATTATCCATATTTCTCCCAAGAGGTGTGGATATTTCAATGACATAAAAAATATTATAAGAAATATTTAATAGAACTATAACATAAGAAGATATAAATGAATTTTAGGAATGAGTATCAACACATATTGTATCCATATACAATTCTGTAATAATAATACCATGCACCATTTTCAATTCTATGTCTAATTTCACCGTCATTTACTCTACCTCCTACAACTACCTCACTTAAAAAATTACATGGGGCCCATAATGAACCTAAGGATCAACTCTAAATTGAATCTTTACATGTGAAGGACTGCATCTACCTCTAAGGACTTTTTGTTTTCACCCTATTTATTTATAATCATCATATTGGATAGTGGATCCCCTTATAGATGATGATTTTATACCCCTTTGACAATCGGGGTTTAATCTACAAAACTTTTGAAGATGAAACTTATTCCCATAATAAGGAACAGGCTTGAGGAATCTTAGAGAACTAATCTTATATGGATAATTCTACCACACTGATGGTAGACTAGAATTTTTCTCCCCATTGAGCTGGGAAGGCCGACTATGATAGATTCTTAGAACCACCATCACTACCCCTTCTAGATTCATCACACTTATTATTTCCTAAAAACCTCGATCACTTATATAAAAAATATTAGGATCATAAATCATTCTTGACATCCTATATTGATATATTTTCACTATCAGGGATCAATACAAAACATCTGAGTAAGTAGAGAGCTTAAATAAAAAAATATGGGATCAAATGTAAAGTTGATCGTCCATTTCAAACCATCAATATTTCAAAATATCATCTGAAACTATCTCAGGAGTGAAATTGATGACCTTATAAAACCAATTTTCATACTCTATAAAAATCCATCCCTCTATGTTGAAGGAATAAAAACTCTCCATAATTCACCGTGGCCATTGTATCATAAAAGAACAGTTGTGTAAACATAAATCTAAATTCTTTTCACATTAGGTTCTTATGCATCATGTATTGAAAAATTAATTCCTACTATTTATATTTGGGTCCTTAAAGTATAAGTGACATAAACTTCACTTTGAAATATTTTTTAATTTTTGGGAATTCAAGAATCATTTCAATATTTTACAACCAATACTCTACCACTTGAGTGTTTTTTCTTCCTTAAAGGTATGGAGACTAATAGTGAAGAAATTATTGATCCCAGTTCTTATTTGATTTGTACCAAGACCTAGATCTGTTATCTATGCTTGTCTAAGGCCCACTACTTTGCTTATCTATTTAATGGATCTCACTTCTTAATCAAATACAAATCCACTAGAGGTTGGGCTCATGGAAAATAATTTATATACCCTCTGGGGTTCATAAAAGGTCTTAGAGGGGGTATGGTATTACATTTAATCAACTAAAAAATAATACAACTATTAAAATATTAAAATAAAATAAATTAAAATCATAAAAATTCATTGAAAAACAATAAAAACCAAAATAAATATTTTAAAAGAGGGAAACTAATTTCCAATATTCCAACTATGCACAATTAGGTTGTATGGCATGCCAAATTGTGTTCCAACATCATATATGTCACTAAACGGTTGAGGCTAGCTTTAGGTTTGGACACATGGTTTTAAAAAAAATATTCCAAACCTATGGGGTATGCTAGATTTCACCTCTAGTATGGGTTTTATGGTGTAAATCTGGTGCTCCTAAACCATATACCATAGAAAATCCATCCAATACCCAATTTATCAACCAAAAATTCCTCCAAATGAAAAATAAAATTAAAATAAATTCCAAAATACTAATTTCTTGATATCCCATGGTGAATTAATTCTCAATATGAAGAGTGTTATCTTTAAATTTCTTACAACCTACCCAAAAATTCGGATTATCCTTTTTCTTGACAACCATAAGTTTCAAAATATCATAAATCAAAACTAGTCTATGGTATCATTATCTCATGAACCAAATCTTTCTACCCTTGAACAAATACTAGAAATTCCGAGTGACAAGTCCTTAAGGGTGTTACTAATCCCCCTAGTTATAATATAGTGTATGGGCCTCGAGGATACACCGTTGGAATGGTTTATCTTAATAAATCAAACTACCATCAACTAATAACACAATATAACCCAGCTATGTATTAGAGATTCATGCACTCAAATAATTTAAATAGTAGAAACTGAACACCAACATTTTATAATAAAATATTAAATCTAAAATAAATTATAAAAAAGAATAGATAACAAAAAACATCCATAACATAACTAATAAGTTAATCTCATGCATATATAAAATACGTTCAAAAAAAAATATAATGGGGAAAATTGGATTGGCAGAAAACAAGCCCATATAAAGAATGATTCTGTTAAAAAATCCAAAATAATAAAAAAAACTAATACAATCTTTGTGTGACATGATCACTCTCTTCCACCATGTCAACTCCTCTAAACCTGAACACCACAATCATGAATATCCACATTCCCAAAGTGGTATCTTTCCTTTATTAGTGTCATCCAAAATAAGGTCTGCATATACTCAATGGGTGTATGTGGTGTATGAGAATAACTATCATATTATAATCCCCCCATGTATTTTAGTAGAAATAATTTTTAGATAATAAAATCAAGATAGTTGGAAAATAAACATATGAAGAAAAAATTTACTATTGAGAAACGAGCATAAATATTTAAAACAATTAACAATTAATTTAATTTCACATGAAAAAATATATTTACTTACATACATTATGGAATATACTCTATGGTTATTAAGGTCATGGGCTACTAGGATTCCCATATTTATTCATATCCAACCTATGAAACTACACATAGTCATCTAGCCAAAGTGGCATTATAACTAAGGATAATGTGCTTGGTAGAGTAGAATCATTCCCTATAATGGTACCTAACCTCAAATCCCTACACAAAAACCCTAGGTTACAATGAGGCATAACTATTATAATAAATCAAAACATTACTATAAAACTATTTCCATTAAAATAAACGTTTCATTATGCGTATGAAATGAAACATTAAACTACAAATATATAAAATGGTTTTGAAATAAATTTGAATACTTATATCAAATGTGATGGATTAGAAAAAAATATTATCTTATAAATTATATTCCACTAATGGAATACACCACTTTCAAAAAATTGGGAATCTTATATTTAGGAATAAAGTATGAAAGGATCTTCAAACAAAATGAGTGGAAGGAACTAAAAACATTAAATAAATGTAACATTTTGGTGAATTTTGGAAATCCACTAGAGAAGGTTAGGATGGGCCATAACCACAAGATTAATAACCATAATTATCAAAATACCAATCAAAAAAATTTCCAAAAAAATATCTAGAAAACTATGGAAATAAGAAAAAATAAACTCATGGAGAATAATAGAATAGAACAAAAGAGGATAATAAAATACAATTGTTGTTTACTTGGTGAAAGTTCTACAAGAACCAAGTAAAAGGGGATGGGATTCAATAAGGTCAATGTACAGTCTCAGAATATTTGAATGATGAGAAAGGGAAAGAAACATGGTTTTAAATTAATGAGAGATAGAAGATTGGATTCACACTTTTAATTTTTAGGTTAGGTTTTATAGTCTAGCTACACATTTTAGTAAACTATATTATAACCATTAAAAAGGATCCTTCATACAAAAGGGGAAACTACATGGTTTGGTCACATAGATTATGAAAATGTGTTCCATCCATGTGGTGACCTCAGAGGAAAATTTCATATATTTTAAGGGTAGTTTTCATAGTTTTACTTAACCATGAAATAACCATTCTTCATATTATTATGTATCATATATTCCCAGATAGTTTAGAGAACCATGAACCAACTTTGAATACTCCACTATAAATATCTTTCCATCCTCGCATGTACTAGGTTCATGGTTAGCACAAACAATGCATTAACTGTCTTCCAAATATTGGTTATCCATATTAAAAATTTTAGATTTATTAGAACCTCAGTTTATGAACAAAGGAAAAACGTCAATATATAATTTATCACATACCTAAAATTTCATGGTGGGAGTGAAAATTGTCCCCACAATATCATTTTATTCCAACATAATGTCAAACTAAAGATGGTAATCAAATAAGAGGTGATATTATTACTCCCATATAAAATAATCTCACTCCAATGTCTCATGGGAGTAACTTTCATGATTCCATAATATCTGAACCAATGGAATATACTTCACAAATAACACTTTATCCTATGATATGATATGAATGATAAGTTATTCAATCAACTCCTCCATCATTAATGTTATGAAGTACATGAACCTCCATTGATACAACCTCTAAGATATCCCTTATGTTATTCATATAAATTTCCATCATATAATTATAATTCCAATATTCTCTCTCTTTATGTGTGTATTAATCCATCAGACTTCTTCTACTTTTAAAGAGAAGGATATCCTTCTAATATTGAGAGAATTTCCACGTTTTCTCTTTGATTATTAATCAAATCAAACTAGTTAGGAAGGGAAAACTTATCAAATTACCTTCTTCAAAACCATGATATAGTTTCCCATTTAATTTCTCAATTTCTCCCTTGGAGTATATGATCTTTGAATATAGAAATCTATTGGCTTATCTTCTTCATGATATGAATAATAACATCAGGACATGAACCTCATTACTTCTGGAAACCTTAATTTAGTGCTCCAACCTTAATGAAAAACCCCATAATGTGACAATTTCCTTTATCGTGTGTAAATAGAATCCTCTAAAATTCATGGTTCGCACTTTTTAAAAAACACTATAATCAAAATATTAATATTTTCATTTGACGAGAACACTATGGAAAAACATTTATCATTATGATGTGGTCTCCCTAACTCAGGGAATAGAACATTTTCCATAATGAGTGTTTTAAATGTGGTCTTCTACCACATCATGGACATTTTTAAATAAAAATAGCCATTGATATTTTATTAAACCTTCATAGGTAATTTCCATCCTTTCCACAGTGTGAGAAAATATTTCACATTGAAGTTTTGGCTGATGAAACCATTACTTATCCACTTTTGTTACCCTTAAATATATGCAACTAACCCTTACATATATAACTTTAATATTTAAAAAAACAATAGTATTACCTCAAGGTTTTACATGGTATTATATGTTGTAAACATTTTATTAAATTCAAATAATCTGAAGGAATGATTTTATAGGTTCCCCTTTAAGGTGTGAACCACTCCCCACGATACCAACTATCAAAATAAGTTATTTTGGAATTCCATTCTCACAAAATGACCAAGGTTTTCACGTTGTGATTTCTATCCAATAGAATAAACTTCTATAATTTATCCTATTTACTTTCATAAATCCTTCAACCTTCTTTATGAATTCTTATTCTACATTCAAATTCTCTTCAATAGACTTATCAACAAACATAACCCAAAAATATTACATGAGTTTTTTGTTAAAATATTCAAATAAGATGAAAATAATACTTATTTTATAATATTCAATAAACTTTTTGAAAATTAAATAATCACTATGTGATAATGAAAAATATTTTTTCACAAACGAACATGAAAAATTAATTTTATATATAGACCAAACGCTAATAGACTCCCGCTTGAACTTGATCCAACTGCTAACATTTTCAACCCACTAGCTCTCATATGAAATTCAGGATTTTACTACGGTATGGATTTAGTTTTTAGGACTAAAACATTTAATATTTTTCTATACTGTTAATTATGATATCAAATCCTTGTGAAACAAATTTAAAGAGATGATATTTCAAAAATATGTCAATACTGCTTCTTGAGTTTCATATGATTCTTTGATATAAATGGACTTTATAGATCTGTTAACCATGAGTTACCTTGATATTTTTTTACTATTACACTACAATAATCCTAACTATGATATCATATTAAACTAATCATTACAGAAACTATATATTTATTCCATAACAACTAGTTTCTTATCTTCTTTATATACAAGGAACATATCCTCTATATAAATTTATTGATTTAGTATAGTTTTAATGAGGCATCTCGAGTATAACATACAACCATATACCATAATTTTATATGACTATTCATTAAAACTCTCAATAATATGAACCCTATAATTTTTAATGTTTAGTATCTTTAGAGAAAATATAAATAATAAATTTATTTTATGAAATATCATCAATATCAGCTATAAGGATTTCTCTCAAAGTACCCTTCTTAAACATATCCAACTTAATAATTTCTTTCATGACCTAGGTAAATAAAAACATAATAAATGGTGAGATTATATGCTCAGTAAGATTAAATATGGGAGATATAAATTGATGAACATAAGTGAGTATAAGTTAATCATAAGAGTATGAAAACATGATCAAAACTTATAAAACATACCCAAAAAATCATAGACCATAAATCCTAAGTCTTTTCTTAAGTATTTTTCATAATAAAATACATGATTCGTAAGATTTTGGTATCATAAATAATCAATAATGGGTCATAGGAGAATATTATAAATATAAGATATAAGTTTTTGGCACACATATAATAATATAAAATTATTTCCTCATTCAAGTCTAACCTTCAAGACTATTATAAAATAGTGGACAGAGCCAAACAATTGATTGGGTTCATTCCCCACTGCAATAAACATAGTGCATAGAGTCCCATATGGGATTGGGTTCACATATTATTCCATTTTGTATTATCTCAAGAGATATCAATATTTTCCTAATTCATTGTATGGATATATTATTTTTATCTCTCCCATTTAATTATAAAAATTATACATATTTGTTCCATAAGATGACTAGAATGTCCATCCTTTAATCATATCTTAATTAACCTATGTAAAGAAAAGGGTTTCATGAAATCATATTTAAAAAATTATCATCAAAAGACATCTAGAAAAATAAAGTGGATGGTATCATAAGGTAACTTCCCCAATAAATCAAAAAAATACCTAATGTATTTTTAAATAGATGAAAAAGTTATTTTATAAAATCATTTGAAATAATTTTTTTTAAAAGAAGAAATATCATTTTCTTTTGGTAACTCTAAAAAACAAAAAAACCAGGAAAAATGTGGATAGTATTTTCTTATAAAAACCATGGAAACTTATAAATAAATATTTATGATGAATAAATTACATGATAGAGGAAAGTTTTATTCATTCTGTAAACATTAAAAAATATTATTTTTAATCATTTTCTACGAAATTAAAAAATTGATCTATACATAAAACCTTTGAAAATATTAATTTTAATAATTTGTAAGGAAATTAAAATATAGTAGAAAATTCCATTATAAAACATTTATTTATTTATAAAAACTACCATAAATCAATTTCAATGACATTGACATAGAGTAGAAATATACTTGACGAAAAAATAAGAAATAAGGTTGGAATTTCTTATAAGCATTATTTTTAGTTGATTCTTAAACCTAGGGGTAGGAGATAATAATGACACATGTAAAATATTTGAATAAATTGGGGAGAATAAAATATATGGGGCCAAATTGGTAAATAATATATAATTACCCCAATGTAAATTTAAATATAAATAATCTTGATAAAAAGTGAGATTGTAACATAAACCCTTTTATATTTGGTAAACATTGAATTAAAACCTCATGAAATAGAAAATATATTATGTATTAGTAAATATACATAATTTTCAAAAAACTTATCATCAAATAAATTCATAGAAAAAATATACACCACATAAAATAAAGGAGGTGGTGAATGTAGAACATATCTCAACAAAGGGAAATTGAGATGAGGAAACCATTACCTCAAGTCTCTTCATGCTTCATATATGATATAACATCATATATAAAAAAATTATATTTATTATAAATCTGTACCACAACAATGTTCAAACTTATTTTACAATATATAATTCCCTTATAATTTCAAATTACCCATTTAATAAAAATTCTTTACTAAAATCAATATTTTTGTGTTAACTGTTCCATTTTATATGCATGACTCATTTTAATAGATTTGGTACATTCACCTTTTTCATTATTCAAGATTCTTATCATGTCTTAAATTTCAGATTTATTTATTATATACACTTTTAGAACCATATTTTTAATAATTTCAAGAAAAATAGAATGCATTACTTTTTAGAGGTGGTAATCTGTAGGTACACTGGGTGTTGATTTTATTTATCAATGGATGGAATGAATGGAATTAAAATAATGATTTATATTTTAAAAAACATAATCATGGTATAAATTTAATACGTATAAATATACAATACATATATATATATATAACTATATATTATATGTGGTGATGATAAAAAAATATGACGTTCATGCAGGCGGAATTCTGTACAGAGACACGAGCAACATTTTCATTTTTTTCAATGTTTAGGAGGAAGGTAAAAATAATTAATCCTTTAAAATAAGACAATTTTAGTATATTTATGATATTTATGTAACTATTTTATCATGGTATGAAGATATTTGAATAAATTATGATAATAAGGAAATAAATGAAAATGAAAAATGTGTGATTCAGAATTTTTTTCTAATTCTATGGTGAAAATCATTATCAAATTAGATTAAGCATTATAATGATGGTATTTTGATGAAATAAGGACCTATAGAAAATGTATAGAAGTTTTGGATAGTTATTTGGGAATATTTTTCTAAATTTATAGGCTTAAGGTGTGAGGATAATTGGAGTGGTGCAGGTATCCTTTTATAAGTGAAAGGGGTGGCACTATTTAAAACATTTATTACTTTATATTAATGTAATGAAACATTCAAAGTTAAGTGGATATAATAGTGAAAAATAATAGATATAAACGGATTATTGGTAGATAAAACTCTCATAAACACAAATAAGGGATAATGTTTGAGATATTTTAGGTTGTTTCCCCAATATTTATTATTTTACCATAATTTATTTTTACTATAGTAACTCATTTTTAACCTTAGTAACTTATTTTTATGACTAAAAATGAAATTATTATTATTATATAATTTGGATATTTTTATTAAAAATATGAAAAACATTTTAAAATTTAAAATTTAAAAAAATTATAGAAATTAATTCTAAAATAATAATTGTACAACACATAAAACCATTTTTTAGAAAAAATATTACTTAGGTTCCAAAATGTAAAACATATGTTTAGAAATTAAATATAATTTTTTTTAAATGTATAAGTTTTCTTTTGAAAGAAACAATTGATCAATAAAAAGGTCCCATGGTTTTTCAAATTCATTCTTATATCCTAATGTTTTCATAAAATTCACAATATTTGTGAAAATTGTATTTTGTTCTATTCACATGAAAATCACTCTTATAAAAAAAATTGAAAATTTCACTCTAATCTATTTTTGAAATGATGATTCTAATAATGATTTTAATTTTATAAAAAATTAATTCTGAAATTTATAAAATTATCTTTTAAAAATATTATATATTATACAATAAAAATAATGTTTACAAATAATACACTTTCTTTTAGCCAGGATTCATTTTATTAACATTCTTGATAGTTACATAATTATTTATTTTATGTTTTAAATTTATCATCCCCTTTTTTATCTATAAGTTTAATTGATATCTAAATAATAATTTGTGAAGAGTTATAATACATTTTTTTGTAATATATTTTTATTTATTTTTCGGTTTTCTTCTTTTCTTAATTTTTTTAATGATGTTTCATTGGGTATTTTCATAATTTATTAATTTCTACCTTTATCTATAATAATATATAATGTGGTTCTTTTTTATTTGGTTTTGTGTACAATACAAGATATTGAACTCATGGAATTTATTAAAGGGAAATATATCCGAAAATCTTAGAGTGTTGAATTCTACCCCCTTATAAGAATTTATCTATTAAAATTCGTTTATCCTACTAGAAACATGTAAGGATAATTATGACTCATTAAATCCATGGGTTTTCACATTTCTTCCTCAGATTTATGGTTTTCCTATAAAATTTTTACTAGGTGAGTGATATTTTTATGTAGTACTTTATCTCTTCAATCCATAATCTCCAATGGTTGTTCCTCATAACAAAGATCATGCTCTATATATACTACCATTGAGTTTAGTACATGTTAAAGATCATGTATGTAATCCCTCAAAAGTAGTACATTTAACACATAATGTACTTAGGAGAGGTTTGGTGGAAGTTTCATTTGAAAATATACCACACCAATAAAATAAAGAATCTCAAAGGGACCAATATATCTATGGTTCATCTTCCCCTCATTTCAAAATCTCAAAACATTCTTCAAAGGATATTTAAATTGGAATACCTTATCACCGACTTGAACCTATAAATCTCAGTAATGATTATTATAATAACTCTTATATAAATTCTAAACTACCCTGATGTGTTGTTAAATGGATCTAAATTTATCTATCATTTCCTTATCTTTCTAAGGAACCACTATCTTATATTATCCATCTTCATCAAAGCATGTTAAACTTATATACTACATTACAGAGGGGGATTCATAAGGATCCAAATGAATGCTCTCGTGAAATATATTTTTATAAGAAAATTAAACTTGAGGAAGGTGTTAATCCCAAATACTTTTAGAAAATGTAGTTTGAGCTCTCAGTATATCATCTCAGGTATAAATTATCCTATCAAACTAATAATCTATCTTATTTTGATATATAGTGCTAAATTCCAACTCCATATTCAATTCATGCAAAATAATCCTCCATAATTTTAAGGTAAACTCAATATCTCTATCTGATACAATTTAGAGTGGTAATCATTGAAACCTTACCACTACCTTAATATATATCCTATAAATTTTGTCAAGTGAGAAATATTATCTTATAGCAATGAAATGTGCTCACTTAATAAGTAAATCAACTATAATTCAAATGAAGTTATAGACTCTATATTTTTATGGGATTCCAATGATGAAATACATGCGATATTTTCCCATTTCCATATAGGTATGAGAAATGCTTTCGTCATCCCTTTATAATTTTATTGTTAATACATAACATGAAAAATTATAAAGCATCAAGAAATATAATCTGAAATATCCCACTTCATGTTTTCTAATCATAAATTCTCTTTGATATCTCTATAAATCTTTCTACGTAAAATATGAATAGATAATGATGATCCATGTGCTTCATATAATATCTCTTTCTTCAAATATGTTATTTTAGGGATACATATTTGATTCCTGAATAATATCAATCCATCGTGATCATGTTTGAACTATAAAACATTCCTTGCTTTATCTTTTAGAAGCACATCCTCCTTTTCCACCTCTTTAAACATCAAATGGATATATGGATGAACATTCATTTGAATAAGATTAAATGTATCCCCTTCCTTAATGATCTCATGTTACATCCTATAAAAATCCACAAGTACTAGATATTTTTCAATTATAATCATGCATATGATAAACTGATTCTTTTAGCATATAAAATCAGTTAGCTTATTCAAATTCTTATTTTTTTTAATATATTAAGCAGACACAATATTTAATCAACTCCAAACCTATATTTTATAACATATTTAACTCTTACTATGTGAATATATACCTCAATATTTTATGATAAGTATATATATCATACCATTCACCATTTAATCCACCAAGTAACAATTATATTTATTTTAAATGTCTCAATATGTGTTTAGTGAAGGTGTTCATTCTTCATGGAGTATTATTATAGATACAACCTTAAAATCATATCTAAATATTGGTGGTTAAATATTATTTAAGTACAAGACTATGTGTTTAGTGAAGGTGAGGGTGATTCCTGGATAATTTTAATGAATTCAACCTCAAAGTATATCTGAATATTGAATTTCTATTCTAAAAGTCAAAGATATGTTTTAATTATATTTTATATCAAATTTTTTACAATAATGAAAAACTGAATAATAGTGAAGAGTTATTGATAGAACCATACAAAAATATATTATTTTTTCATGAAGAATATTTGGAGTATTTTTGGGAGACACAATTGGTGGAAATTAATATTATAAAGAAGGATTTAAAATTCTATTTTTTGAAGATTTGTTTCTGAATATTTTGGAAAAGTTCTTTTATGAACCTCATCCAAAAAATATATATACCATTCCTTATAATATACAAATATATCAAGGATATTGGGGAACATAGATGGTGCATCAGTAATTTAGGAGAATTCTAAGATCCTGAATAGTGTACACAGGTCATGCATGGTTGGTTCCCCGGATGAAGCAGGATGCACGCAAGGGGTAATTCTACATTGTAAGGAGTGTGTGAGTATAATTGAGATACAACTTCAATACTATTGAAAATTGAATGATGAGTGATCAATGTTAATTAGTATCATGAGTTAAAAGTAGACTCTGATGTGGGAATCCTGTTATATAAAACTATTGAAAATGTTTAAAAATTCATACATAATGAGGAAATGTCATGTGTCCACTAAATTTATGGATGTAATCTTATTTCTCTTTCCTAAACACTCACACAATGTTTGATATGAATGTGAGGTTTAATGTCAAATTTAATGTATTGACTGCACCAAAACCCACCAAATAAAGAGAACCAAACCTACCACCTGAGAAGGTCCTACCATTATAATAGTGAAGTTACTCTGAATAGAGGGATACATTGAGGGTGATGAACCAATCGTGAGTGTCTAATTAACCTCAAAAAATATATGATGATCTAAAATGAGGATTCAATCTACCATGAGAACCTACTATCATATGTTCCAATCAAAGATATTACATGATGAGCTTTACAAAATTCATAAATAAATTGACCTACTATGAGGTATGGAGGATCTAACATGTGTTTTTCATGGCCAAATGACTGATTGTATCATAAAACATTGGCCACACTAACTGAAATAGTCATGTTCATTTATTTTGGATAAATACAGATAATTCATAAGGGTAATTACATGATATATATCCAAGTAAATATGGAGATTTTTTGTGTAAAAATTCAAGGAATTATATTTTAAAATTAGAATTCCTCAAAAACATAGATTTTACATCGCAAATAATAGATTCACAAAGACTATGATGAGTTCTATATATTGGTGGGATATTCCATAACTCATGATGCATTTTTCATGAATGTAAGGTATACATGTAAAATGTAAATTTTTTGGATGTTTTTTTGGATACTGAAAATATATGAAAAGCCACATGTTATAAGAATAAGGTGTTGTGTCATAGATCTATTCATATAAATATAAATACACATGGATAACTAGATAAATTCACAAGCATTAGTTTCATAGGATGTTTTTATGTGATATATAAATATAACAAACAAGGTATAAATTTCAATATTATATAATTTATATAATGGTGTAATATTTAAAAAACCAAATGATATAAAATCCATTGATTCATGGTGATTTTGAATGATTTATAATTTCTTGACGAATTCAAAGAAGAATAAATTTTCAAGCCTTAAGTAATTTAAATGAGTTTACAATGATCCAATATCACATGAGGAGAAATACCTGAGTCTTTGGGATGTTTCAAAGGAAATATTATCTCATTATTAAATGATATTAAATGTTAAAGACTTAACATTTTATGATTGTTTAAATGAATTTGAATGTTGATAATCACCAAGGATTTTGAATTACCAAAAATATTAGTAATTCATAATAATTAAAATGTAAAATAATTTTCAATGTTGTCATTCCTCTATAAAGGTTTAGGTTAGGTATCGAATAATTGAAGATATTTGAGAAATATTGTTCATATTGGAAGATCGTTATGATAGGGTTATATATAAAGTATTGAGGAGATAAATTTATCCATATCTAATAGTCCCTAAAGGAGACACACATTAGTTTTTTAAGACATAGAAGAATCCAAATTGCATCATATTTTGGAAATGTTTTTTAATAAACTTACCAATTACAAGTATCCATTTATGGTCTTGAATTATTATATGAGAAATCATACTCTTACAGTCTCTTGGTGGAGGATCATTTAATTAATAAAATTATCTTTCTTTAACTAGATCAATACATAAGAGGAGGAGCTTGTATCTGGGGTGTCTAAGAAATTTCTAAAGAGGATCATGTTTTGGGTGTATAACTAGTCATGGAGAAGAATAATGGTTAGGGAGTCTAAATATAGATGGTATAAGAATTGGTGAGTGGTTTTTATAACTAGAAAAAAACTGGAGGATTGACTATGAGGGATTATAACCAGTTGTTTCCCAAGATAGATGATTGGGGGTATAACCAATCACACTCATATTGAATCAAGATCCACTATAATTGATAATAATATTATATTATAGGATCCATGTTGGGGTTTCTAAACAACATGAGAATGAATATAATTTTTATGTTGAACCTTATAAATATAGTGTGTTGACCTCTCAATTATTACTATTTCACATGATGTGATATTGTGAGAAATGATTGAGTGGATTGAGACCCTTAACAAGTTTGAGAGGTTGAATTAAAATAAATATAATTCATTAAAATAAACCATTGATCCCCCCAAGTCATACATCCTAGGGACTTAGTAGTGGTATTAGACTAAAATTAACTATAAATATGAAATAAGTATTGAATATGGAAGGTAAAAAGTATATGTTCAAAAGGAATGTACTAACATCTATTGAAATTGATAAGTATTCCGGTGAGATCATTTCCCTTATTTTAAGAATGTTAATAAAAAATAAAGTAAAAAATTTAAGGAAAATAACTAATAACGTGCTAGTATTATAATGGAAATAGAAACCTTTTCATATTTAGGCCAATGAAGAATCTGATGAGTGGAAAGGAAAAAATTGTCTCATTATTATCATGTAGTTAATTTAGTAATGAAATAAATTTCAATGATTATTTTTAGAAAAGGGAAAAGAAGAATGAGTTAGATAAGAAATAAGAACTTATATATGAGATAAAGTGGAATTGATTAATGTTGGATAAGGTTAGGATGATAGTAAGATATCTCAAATAAAATACGGATATAATGGAAGAAAACCCCTTTGATACATGGGATATATGTATTATTGTTCAGTTTGAGTTAAATATTTCCATATAATTATTTAAAAAATAAGTTGATATCAAACGGGAGTCTTCTTTAAATTGTGACAATAATGATTCTAAAGAGTAATTTAAATATACACCTACTCAAATTAGAAATAGATCTTTTACCCTAATAGTAATGGTGAAAAGAATTGAGGAGGTTCATACCAAGAAAAATGAGAGGAAAAATTCAACCCCAAAATAATGAATATATGATCTAAGAGAGCCCCATCCTATAATACAAAATAAGGATTCTCTTATAGTAGGACACAAATAATATTAATCTTAAAGACTTAAATTTCAATGGTTCTATTGGTTTTGTGGAAAGGATAAACACAAATAATTTTTTTTAGCATAATATATCAATTTTAGGAAAGAGGCATTAACTAAGGGGGTTTGGAAATAAAATTAGGAAAAAACTCAAAAGGGTCAATCTATGACTAAAACTATATTGATTCTTTCAACCTAAAAAATATTTGACTCTTTAAATATAATATGTGAATAATGATGTCCAGAATGGCAAAAATATTACTATTTCAATACTAGTGAAACAATATAAGTTCTTATACTATAAAATGGGAAAAATGAATAATACAGCGATAGAAAATTCATGAAATATTGAAGAAGTCAAAAATTTATTTGAGAAGACAAATGATATTGGAAATTAAATAAATATAGTATTGTTTTTCTGATCCCATTAGACAAGACAGAAAAAATTAATAGAGCACAATTCAATGTTATGAATAAAGAAAAATACATGGATAATGTTTTTAGAAGTCATCTACATTAGGTTACATGAAAAATAAAAATATGTTTCAATAATATGGTAATAAAATATCCTTGAAAACTAAGATAGAGAAAACAAATACACCTGAGGAGTTAATTCATGTGAAAAATATGTGCACAATATATGAAGGTTTTCAACCATGAAGAGAGCACATACCATAATAATCTTGTGATGAATATGAAAGAATGGATTATAGGAAACTCTATATCTAAATGTTTCTCTTAATGGAAAAAAGGTCCCTACTTATTCATAGTTATTTTATGTGTTTGGAACTAACATATAGTGAATTAAGGGATATGTTTCAGTGCTCTTACATCTAGATAGAATTTATGTTTAGTTCTCATAGAGTAATGCTAAAGATAATTCTCTATGGAAAAGTGGAGATAAGTTCATCCACAAATGGGGAACGAAAATTGATATAGAGTTATCAAACATCATAAATTGTGTGAATTTAGTGAATCTAGAAATTCTGGACAGGTTTATAAAATCTAAAAATATAGGTACCTAATATCAATTAAAACCCTTGTTTTCTATATATCAATCATTCTTATTAAGGGGGTGTTGGTTGATTAAAATATGAAACAAATGGGGAGTTGTTTTATTATCACTTAATCTTTCTGAATTTTTTGAGGATATGTGTGTAGATTATAATTATTTTCTTGAAAATATATTTATGAGTAACCCTAAAAATGATTTATGAGTATCATATCACCTTCATGTTCATGTCTGGATAGAATATGCAACCTTGGTTATATATCCCTTATTTTGTATAATGACTTAGCCCACATTGACTTATAGTAGACCAACTAAAGGCTCTTTTCTAAGAGAACATGGTGGTATCACCATTCTCATGGATTTTAAAAGGGAGTAAGAGTATATGATTTCCCTAAAATGTAAAATAATAGATGACCAAACCCTTACATTAACCTTTACAATTATTTTCAATAAGGGAGAGAATGAATAATTCATCTAAGAATAGATATTTAAATTGAGGATTGTAATTGAAAATATGTTTAAATGGTAATATTTAATTCCCTAAGAAATAATTTCACTTATTTTCAATGTCTCACTATGTGTTTAGTAAATTTTAGGTTTATTTATAAATTATTTTTAAATATACATCCTAAAAATTATATCTAACAATTTTTGGTGAATTATTATTGAAATCCAAGAGTACGTGTCTAGTAAAGGAGAGGGTGATGATTGGAGAATGTTATGGATACATCCTAAAAATTATTTCTAGTTATTGTAGAGCTATTGTTAAATTCATATACATTGGTTAATTAAGTCTTGTGGCACATTTTTAAAAAAAAATAATAAGTGAAAAAGATTTATGAGTTGTTTAGAGTATCATGGGAAAGTATATTATTTTTTATAAAGAATATTTGAAGAATTGTTTTTGAGGAGGCTCAATTAGGGTCTATACTTATTGTAGATAATTTTTTAGCGTTATATGTTTTCTAAAAGAGTTTTTTATGACTATTTTGGATAATTACTTTTATTTAATTTATTTAAAAATTTAGTCCATGTTATATATTTTTCACATGGATCTAAGGTGAATCAAGAAAAGAGATTATTCATATATGAGATGGGAGAATTCATGGATCTAGAATAGTGTACATGGGGTGTGTACAAATGGTATGCATGGATAATTAGGGAACAAAAAAGTGGGAATGAAGTTGTGTAAGGAGTGTGTGAGTGTATCTTAGAGCTGAAAATGGTTCCCTGGTCATGAGTCTAGTGTGAGGTGAGTTATAATTAAATAGTATGAGTTTGAATTAGACACCAATGTGGAACTTCTATTATGTGTAACTATTACACAATGTTTAAAAAAATAAAATTGAATGATAGAGTGTTTCATTTCATATTCCTTCACTTGAATAGTATTATTCCTCCCACTGAAACTATCAATTGATTTTTGAGTATTACAGAATGTTCAATACCATGGTTGATGGACTGACCTCACCAAAACCCACCACATGAATAGTCCCTAACCTACATCCTAAAAAGAAGCTATTTGAAGAATAGTGATTTCATTGTGAACATTTATATACTAAGAGGGTGAATAACTAACCATGAGTTTTTTATCAACATCATGAATATAGGATGATTTCTTTTGAGGTTTCGAGCTACCATGAGAACCAACCAAGATATGTTTTAATCCAAGAAATTGCATGATGTGTGATATAATCTGTATGAAGAACATGAGCCACAATGAGGTCATAAAGATCCACCCTTAGTTTTTCATTGTCATATTAGTGACTATGTGATGAAATATCAACCACCCTAACTAAGATAGTCATATAAGGGAAAGTTTTATAAGAATAGATGCTTCATAAGGGTGGTTCCAAGATATATATCCAATTCAATATAATGATGTTAAGTATAAAACATCGTAGAATTGTATTTCAATCTAATGATCCATCATTAACATTCTAGTTACATCAAAAATAATAGATTCAAGAATATTATGATGCGTTCCATACATCATTGGGGTACACAATGATGTATGATGAATGTTTCCATGCACGTAAGGTACACAAGTAAAATATAATTTGTATGAGGATTTCTTTGGATTCTGATAATTAAAAAACCTATACATCACATGGATAATTTTTTTCATCATAGATACCTGAAAATAAATACCCATACACATAGATAACTGGATAAATTCATAAGCTTTGGTTTTTGAGGAATTTTTGAATGTGATATTCTTATATCACATGAAAGGTATAAATCACAATACAATGGAGTTTATATTATAGTGTAATATTAAAATAACCACATGAGACAAAATCACTATATTCACAGTGAATTTTAATGATTTAGACAATTTATAGGAATTCATAGAAGTATAATTTCTATGTATTAAGGTATTTAAATGTGTATGTGATAACTCAATATCTAATCATAAGAAATACCCAATTCTTTATTAGGTTTAAAAGGAAATATTATCTCATACATAAATGAGATTAAATTTTGAAGACTTCGATTATTTTAATGAGGATTTAAATTAATTTTAATTCGAATAATAAAAAATTATTTTGAATTACCAAAAATCATGTTAACATAAAATAATGAGAAGGAAAAATAATTTTCAAAATTTTCATTCCTCTATAAAGGTTGAGTGCATGTATCAAAGATGCGGAGATATTTGAGAACTCTTGTGTATATTAGAAGATCATTCTAATAGACTCAAACATCATGTATCTAGGAGATAAATTTTGTAAAATCTAGTATTCCCTGAAGGATACATGTCTGACTATTAAAAGATAGAGAAAAGTTAATATTTCAATAAATCTAGAAGGATTGTCAATACAAACAGACATATTCCAAATAGCTGTTAAACATTATAAACTATTACTTCAGAAAGCCTGGTCTTAAAGTATCATAGAGAAAGATCATCTAAAAAGTATATCTTTCTTCCACTAGATTAACACAAAATAAGAGGATATTGTATCTAGGGTGTCAAACCACTTTTTTAAGAGGCTATTGGTTTAGGTTTATAACCCGTCGAGGAGAAGAATAACAGTTGGGGTGTTTAACCGATTGTGGAATAGTAGTTTGTAAATAGGGTGTAGAACAATACACAATTATATGATTAACTACTGGAGATTATAACCATTTTTTTCCAAAGATAGGTGATTGATTGTATAACTAATCAAACTTATATGGACTCCGGATACACTATAATTAATAGAAATATTATTGTGGACAATAAATGTTGGCATACCTAACCAACATGGAAATGAGTATTCTTTTATAACGAACCTTATAAATATTATTTGTTAATCTCTCCCTTAATACAATTATGCATGAGGTGATATTGTTTAGTAATATTGAGTGGATTAAGAAGATTAACAATTTTTTTATGTTGAATTAAGATAAAGATAACTTTTAAAAAAATACCAATGATTCACCCACACCCCACCCCCCACCAATTATTCATCATGCCATGTGTACAATAACAATCACTACTGGAAATATGACTTCTACCAATGGTTTTGGCCAAAACGTTGGTATAGTTCATTAATTTGGGGTTATACCAACGGTTTGGCCAAAACCGTTGGTATAGGTCACTTATATGGACCTATACCAACGGTTTTGGACAATCCGTCGGTATAGGTCCATTATGGAGACCCTATACCAAAGGCTTGGCCAAAACCATTGGTATAGGTCCCAAAATCCAAGGACCTATACCAACGGTTCTCAAAACCGTTGGTATAGGTCTATACAAACGGTTTTGACAACCGTTGGTATAGGTCCTTAGATTTTCTATCGACTCTTCTTACAGAGAAAATTATATAAATCAAAATTTAAAATAATTATGACAATACATATATATATTTATGAAATTATGTTCAAAAAAGTCATGTTAGGTTAGTGGTTAAGAAATTCAATTATAAACTAGAGGTCCTCGGATCAAATCCCACCGAATGTTTTTTTAAATACATATACCAACGGTTTTGAGAACCATTGGTATAGATTTTCATATTACTTATACCAACGGTTTTCAAAACTATTGGTATAGACCTATTGTCATGGCTTACTTGGAAACGGTCCTCCAAACCGTTGGTATAGGGTATTTTTCTAGTAGTGAATTAAGATAATTCCTTCATTTTTTCAAATGAAAACCTTCCACTTCCAACTCGAAATCATGAGTCAAGTAACTTTTCTCATTAATCCTCAATTGGCGTGAGTTATTAACTTCCACCATGTCATTTTTCATGAAAAATAATATCAATCCATTATGTGTTGCATCACTATATATCATAAACCCATCTCTATTATAGGGTATTATAAGCACAAATTCAATAATCAACATTCTCTTTAGTTCCTTTAAATTTTCTTCATATTAATTTATTCAAAGGAACATATCTCCCTTTCATATCAACTTTGTTAGTGGGATTTATATCCATTATAAATTTATTACAATGCATCTATAGTATTAATAAAATCTAAGAAAACTGTGTATATTAATCAAATTAGTTAGTTTAGGCCATTTTTCTAGAGTAATTATTCAAGGATCCATCCATATACCCTTTATTGTGATTACATGACCTAATAGTGATAAATTATGTGATTAGATTTCAAATTTTCCATTTTGGAATATAGATTCTATTTCCCCATGGTCTTTAATCCAATACTCGTATAATCTTCATTCCCTTATTTAAACTTGTAATATTTGATAATATCATCTTTAAAGACTATTAAAAATTGATCAGGGTAATTTATAAAGAATATATTGATTAGATCCAAGGATATAGTGGGGTAATTCGTAAGTCCAAATGGAATCACTATAAAATCATAGTGTTCATACCTCATATGAGAGGTTTTATAGGGTATATTTTCCTTTTTAACCTTAATTGATGATATCTATATCAATGTTAAATCATTGAAAAATATTTATTTGCATAAAATTAATCACTCAAGTCATCAGTATATGTTATGGGATACTTTTTCAAGATAGTGATCTTGTGAACTTCTTGATAATTAATTAAAATATTCTTAAACCCACCTTTATTATTAATAAAAAGAATAAATTCACCCTATGGTGACACATTAGGGTATTTGAATCCCATTTCTATATTTTCTTAAAGTTTCTTCTTTAATTACTACAAATAAATTGGGTCTATTATGTAAGTATTCTTTGAATTAGTAATAGCACCAGGTATGGATTATATTGAAAACTCAACTTCATGATTTAGAGGAAGACTATGAAACTATATAAGAAATACATCTTCATGTTCTTGAACTATCGGAATATCATAAATTTTGAATTTCTCCCCAACCATTTATGTTAGACCCCTCTCATGAGTAGGTATTAAGACCAATATATGGATGTAATTTCTATTGGAATTTTATATTCATCCTCAAACTCATAGATAAACATAGATTTATTTGAGATAAAAAATGTGACTTCTATTATTTGGAAATATATATGGTATATATATACAGAATCCAGTCTATACTTAAAATCATATCAAGATTTCCTATAGGGGAAATAATAATATTTTTAGGAAAAACATTCCCATAAACTTCAATAATAAAGAACTTATAAACTTTACATGTTTTCATCATAATGCTATATGTTTTTACCATTACTTCAATATCTAATTATTGAGGTGGGGAAGTGATACACTTAAAATATATATATATATAAGGGTCGATAAAAACTTAATAAAATAAGATATTTTTTAATTATATATTGGATTATAAGTTTACCTTTAACCTCTTCTCCCTCATGATCCAATTCTGAAGTTGTTATTGCATATAGATTCCATTTTTCCTTTTTATTTGGAGTATTCTGATTTTCATTATCATTATTAAACATTGTATCCATGAATTTTTTTTCATAATGTCTATACTTATTCAAATTATAGCATTAGAGTGTGGGAGGTTAATTTGGTTGATATTTCTTCTCATCATTTATTGGCCTCTTCATTCCTATTAAACATTTATAATCTAGTGGGCCATGTTTAATATACATTAAGAATATACCTAATCCCATTATGAAATTCTGACATGATTCTTTCCAAATTTTCAATGTGAATGGAGAATAATTTTCTTTCATCTATGGGTTTTATTATTTTTTTTCCTAGAAAATCTATTCTTAATGTGAATGGAGATTAATTTTCATTCACGCCATGCATGTCTGGTGAAATTTTTCTTTATAGGTTCTAATGGGTTCATCATTATTCTAATTTAGTTATGAAAATTCCCTCTATATTTTAGTATATATATTTTTAGGAAAATACTTATTTATAATATATCATTAAACTCTTCCTAGTCTATGGAGTCAATTTTCTCCAATTTTATCATATTATTGATAAGATTTGGACATTGATCTACTTCACCCTCCAAAAAGCACACAACCAAAAATACCTTCTCATGATTCAATAACTAAATAATTCAAAATAAATCTTCTATTTAATTAGTCTATTGCTCATAAATAAGCGGATTAGAGGACATGCTATTAGAAGGTAGATGTTGTCATATAAAATACTCGATATCATGTTTCTCATTATTTAGTGAAATCAATATATCAATATAGTTTTTATTTTTATTCTTAAGTAAATAAATCTGTGTTATAATTGTAATGATGTTTTTCACCCCAGCTCACATACAATTTGGCTACTCATTATGACAATCATTGTATTTCCTCTATCACCCAAGGTTAAGTTGGTTCCTCTGGTTTTATATATTTACTAAAATTATGGAAATTTATATAGGAGAATACTTATAAATGTAAAACTATGAAATTATAATAAATGAATCATAAATAGTGTGTATTACCTAACTTATGAAATTATAGGTTTCAATATAATTTTTCCATGTTAATTTCTTATTATCCTTTCTAACCCCAAACATTTTTAAATCCCTTATAATGGCCTATAAGGAGAATGTGAATTTACCAAATCATAACCCCTATGGAGTATCAACCATGGTGTATAGTTAATACTCCTTGAATTATACCAAGTGAAGATCAATTTAATAATAAACCAATATTTCGTAGTATTATTTATCATAGTGGAATGTATTCTGGATCCTTCATTCACTTGTTTGTATCCATCTAGGGATTAATTTCTAGGAAACCACACACTATATACTTTACCAAAACTATAAGATATTTCCTATAATAGACTTATCCATAGGGTTTTAACTAATATTTTCTAATCATTGTCCAAAAAAACTAAACCCTACTCTAATAAAAACTAAGGTGGTCCGAGCATAACAAAAATGTATATACCATTATTTTATAAGATTATTCATTACAAATATCGATAATACAAAACCCATAACCATAATGGTTTAGTATCTTTAGAGACTAGACACATAAAAAAATATTTAATGAAATATATTCAACACATAAAATAAATTTCTTCTCACATATTACCCTTATTAAACATATCCTACTTATCACCTTCTTTAATAACCAGGGGAAATTGAAACATAAGAAAGGGTGAGCATGGATTCTATGTAAATGTAATCATGAGAGATATCAATCAATTATCATTAGTGAACATAACATAAGAATAAAAATATGATAATATGACCATTTATTAAGAAAAAATAATCAACAAGACATACATCTTAAAACATGAGTCATGGAATAAGACATTATTATAAAAAATACATGAGTCGTTAGAGGGTGGAATTAGCAATAATCAACCATGAGCCATGAGATCATATCATAACAATAAGAAATAAATTTTAGGCATACAAATGAGTCTATAAAGTTATTTCCTTATTCAATTATAACTACCAATATAATCATAACATAATTGGTAGATTCTAATAGTGGAGTGGTTTCTCTCCCCATTACCATAAACATTGTGAATAGAATCCCTTATTTAATTGGATTCACTCTTAATTACCTTTCATATAATCTCTTAAAATTATAATAATTATACAATTAATTTGAGATATATATCATTATGTACCAACCCATCACATAATTCAATCCATACATATGAGTTCCAAAAGACCATAAAAACATTCATTATTTAATCTAGCTTAATTAACTTGTGGGAAAGAAACGAGTTTTGTGAAAAAATTCTTAAAATATAATATTCATAAGAAGTATTGAGAAAGAAATTGGATGGTATCATAAGATAATATATATATATTAAATAATAATAATTCTTAAATGATTTTTACATATATAATATAAAATATTAAATCATTAGAAATATGCGATGAAAAACAAGAAGAAATAACATTTTATTTTGGTAACTTTTAAAAACTAAAATTTATAGGAATAATTTGAAAATTATTTTCTTTGATAAACCATGTAAAGTTGTAATTTAATATTTATAATAAAGTAATAACATGACAATTGTAAAATCCATTCATTAAATTGATGTTAAAAATCATTTTTTCAAACTTTTATAAATAATGTCAAAAAGTGAGTCATATGGAAAACATTTTAAATGATTAATTTTAATCATTTATATGTATAAAACATTTATTCATACATAAAAACATTTATAAAACTATTTTAAGTGTATGGATGTGTATAATGTGGATTCTCAACTGAATGAAGAGAAATAAGGTCATATTTCCTTATAAGATTGCTTTTCAGTTAATTCTGGGTCCCATGGGGTTGGGAATGATAATAAGAAATTTAATCCCCATGAAATATGAGATTAAATATATGTGGTTAAAGAGGAAAATAGAATTAAATTTCCCCAATAAAAACTAAAGCATAAAAAATCCTGATAAAAAGTGATATTGTGATGGAAACCCTTACAACTTTGGTAACCTTTGAATTAAAATCTAAAAAATATAAAATATTAGAGAGATTAGTAAATTACTATAATTTTCATGAAATTTATAATAAAATAAATTCATTTATATAATATAAACCATATAAAATAAATAATGTGGTGAATGTATAATATATCTCAATGAAGTGAAATTGATATAAGGAAGCTCTTACCTCAAGTCCTTCCTTTATTTTTTCATGCTCTAAAATCTTATATAATAACCTTATATTTATTTGAAATATATAAAACAGACATATTAATAATTATATTTCTATATATAATTCCCTTATAGTTTTTAATTACACATTTATTAATAATTAATCATTAAAATGAATATTTGGGTGTTAAATGTTTTGTTTTCCATGCATGTTTTGGTTCAAAGGACTCGCTCCTTGAAACTTGGTCATGGTAATATAATATTAATAATTTTATAAGTGTATTATATATTTATTATAATAACCATTTTAACCATCCATGAATAAGTTGATGTCAATAGAATACATCACTTCATAGAGGTGGTAGTCTGCACATACACACAGGTTATGTTTTTATTTTTCAATGGATGAAAAGAAAGGAAGAAAAATAATAATTTATCATTATATAAAAATAATTATATTATAAATATAATATAGATTCATTAAATACATCTATATAAACATTAATTATATGTGGTGTTGAAAAGGGGTATATGTTATTCATGGAGGTGGAAGTCTGCACGTACACTCAAGGGACATTTTAATTTTTTTTAATAGTTAGGAGGAAGGTAAAAAAATATTATTAAATTATCATAATAAAATATTGGAATGACTCTGATGATAATTTAATTATGATTTTAGAGGTATAATATATTTTTAGGTGTTATAAGAAGAAATAAAGTAATATAAATGAAAAATGAATTTTTATGATATTTACCTTACTCCTTTGAACAACTCATTTTCAAATTAGATTAAGTCATTTTTTGGTGGTCTTTTGATGATAAAATTATATATAGGACATGAATAGGAGTTTTAGGGGTATATATGGGAAGATATTGGTCAAGATTTATGATTAATGTGTAATAAGAATTGGGGTGTTAAATGGCTTCGTTTATAAGTAAAAGGGGAGGTACTTTTGTAAATATTCATAACCTTATATTAATAGCACATTAATATCAAATGATAGTGGATCCAATAGTGGAAACATGTTGGATAGGTTGGGATTATTAGTCAAAGTACCTCTCATACACACAAATAATATATATTTTATAGATATTTTTTTCCTTTTCCCTCAAATTTAACTTTTTACCATAATTTAATTGCACTATAGAAACGCATTTTTTACCTAGAAAACCTATTTTTATTGAAAAAAATTAACTTTAACTTGTTAATTAATTTGTATATGATGTGTCCAAACATAATGAAATAAGAGTAAATTATATAATAATTTCTCTTCATTATGGAATTAAATATTTAAATTCATTATAAATTTATAATGAAATAAGTGAAATTTATACAAATTAATAAATTTAAACTGATAGAATAGTAACATGGCCTTAAGAATAGTAACATGTCCATTTCGAATATTAATGTGGACAATATTATAGTAACATAACCTATGATAGTATAAATAAAGTTTGTGTATCTTATAAGTGTAATAAAGATATATTTATATCATGGAATAAGTAAATAAATGTTTTGGAAAGGACAAATTAAGTGTTGGTATTTTTGTAATTCATAAATATTTAATAACACTTTTATAATTAATAAAATTATTTAAGGGAAAATATATTTTCATAAAATAGATTCATAAATTATTTTTTTTATTTTCTGATGATTATAATAAAATTTTATAAGACTTTAATTAATTTTTTAAGGTGTTATAAAATCAGTTATAGTTTTAAAACAGGTATTTTTTAAATAAATTGTGATTTTAATCAAAAATTAAATTTCTCATATTTGGATAATTATTTTTAAAAAATGTATTTTATTTTTTAATTTTACATGTCAAAAAATTGTTAGGAGTAATTTTTTTATTTTTCTAAAACACTTGAATTTCTGGAGAATAGTGAAATACAGTAATTTATGATATATGCTAAGTACATGATGTTTTGAGTCATAGATGATGTAAAGATGATGTAGGAAAAAAATTTAAAAAAATAATTAATTATTTTAATATATTTTACTAGAATTTTCATACTACTTATATTCTTGAGTCAATTTAATAAACTAATTAATATAATAATGAGAAAAAACTCTTCTCTTCCACTATAAATATCTCCCCTCACCACCTCTTCCCCTCACACCTCAAATACATTAATCTTGGTTAATTTCTACCCAAATACATTCCAAATCCCCTTTCCCACGTACAACACCTAATGGTCTCACCAAAAGGACAAAAATAATGGCCTTAAGGAGGTTCTCAAGGTAGAAAATTCAATAGGTAAAAATCCACTTTCATTTTTTTATTTTCTTTTCAAGTTTTTTTTCTTTTCATATACTCTATTAACCTAAACTTATCCCAAATCCATGAAAAAACATTTATCTTATATATACTTGAATTTTATCATGTTTATGGAAATATTCATCACCATAATTATTCTCCTCTCACTTTTATTCTAAAAATAAAAATGTCTCTCTTGATGTGTCGATTTACCAAGATCATGGATGATGTTTTATCAATTTCCATTACCACCTTCAAGGATGAACATAAAACCATTAATATTTTTAAATTATATTTTATTATACATATTATATATTATATTATGTTTTCAAAACAATGTTCATAAATAATATTAATTAATACAATAAAAGTGTTTCGTAATGATCAAATTTCCCCAAATAAACTAACATTCATCACTAATATTTTATCTAATGATTCATCCTAATTACATATAATAAAAATGATAAATAATATAATTTAACATTATAGAAGTTAATTAATAAAATCTAATTTCAATTATATATTTTTTCTCCCTTCGATAATAAAATCTATAATAAACTAATCATGGAAAACATGAAATAAATGCACCTAGAAATGAAAATAAATAAAATTATTAATAAATGGATAGAAAGATGTTATGATAATATCATATAAGTATTTATAAATATGAATATAATTCTTTAATATATTAATCACACTCTTTAAACTATTATACATAAGTTTGGAACATGTTTGAAGTAAGATGTACCCTAGGTAAGGTAATTCTTAACCCAATTACCATTCATTAGGTTAACCTTGTACTTCATTGATAATGTGGTCCTAATATTATCTGTGAAATGTCTTATAATTATATTATGTTTTATTATTTATATTTATAGTTTATACACATATTATATTTTTTATAAATTATCACTTCTAAAATATGTTATTTTTAACAGACTTCTTTTTTAAAAAATCCTCTTTCAAATTACTATTTTTAAAAAATTCAAAATGAATGTTTTTATGCAAGTATTCTTATTTTATAACTATTTTATTGTTGTTGAGAATTTTTTATTATTAATTTTTGGACTTATATATCCCTATAATTCATTTTTTATGTTTGTGTTTAAGGTCGACCGTATTGTCACTCCAAGTATAACTACGACGGTTAAACCATTAGTGAGTCATGAGGGTTACATTGCAAGGTATCTATAAGGGTTACATTGTAAGGTAGTTGTGATGGTTACAAATTAAATGGTAGACATGATGGTTACAATATAAAGTAAGTAATGATCCAAGTAATCTTTATTGTATTATTTATTTATTGTATGTTTTATGGAAATCTCAGGTTTTCAAAACGTACTATATGACACTTATTGGGTGAGAAGTATGCCTTTCTGAAAATGATTTAATATATTCATAAGTATCCATGTACTAATGATTTATCTCCTTATTTTGATATCCCTTAATCATATTTCTGTTCTCAACCCTATTTTTAAAATGTTATTCACAGGATTTAAGGATAGTTAAGAGAAAAGGAGAAACCCAGATAAATGTGGTGAAGTCTTTTCAAGAATAGATTTCATGTTTTTAATTAAACGTATATGTATTATGAAAGAAATAGATACTATTTTAGTTGAACCAATATTGTATTCATGTGGGATGATATATTTGAATTATGTCTTAACTTTCTAAAACTCTGAATGAAAATATCTTTGGGAATGTAAATAAGTTAATTCTGAAGGAATTTTCTAGATTATGTAATGTTTAAGGTAGGGTCTCTATACAAAATTTCAAATATAGGTCAATAAATTAAACCTAACATTTCGAAATATATAATTTAACATATTAAATTAATACTTGATAAGGAAAATGGTTTCATAATTTTTTAACTCATTATTATATCCTAATTATGACATAAAGGGCATAGTATTTATTAAAATGTTATTTTTTTACTATTCACCTAAAAATAAAATTTTAAAAAAATCATAAAATTTCACTTTAAGATAATTTGGAAATAAAAAATATGAAAATAAAGTTAATTTTATCAAACTAAAATTATAAAATTTTTCTAATTTAGAATTTAAATAAAATATATGTAATATATAATAAAAAAAATTTAAACAAGTAATTTTTGTTTAGCCTTGAATAATTAAATTAAAATTACTTGTTTTTAAATAATTATTTATTAGATGTTACTAGTTTATCATCCCTTGAATTTACTTAATACATTCAATTGATATAATAATAATAATAATAATAATATGTGAACAATTATGATGCATTTTTAATTATAAATCATTTTCATATATTTTTATTTACTTTTGGATTTTATTCTTATTTTTAATTTTCCTAATGATGTTTCATATTTTATTTTCATAATTCATTAATATTTTCCTTTCATTGTAATATGGTAAAATGTGGTTCTTTTTATTTTGGTGTCAAGTGTAAAAGAATCTATTGAACGCATTGAATTTTTTAAATAGAAATATATTCTAGAATCTCATGGTGTTACATTTAACTAATTTATCAATAAAGTTATCCCAAAATTGCTAGTAAATAACATAACATATATTATATATCTAATAATAAAATAAATAATATAAATTCTAATTATTTATGTCATGTGGCATTAACAATTTTCCTCTCTTTATTTCTTCTTCTTTGGTTTTTCAATACCTCTCAATGTATGTACTTTGACATAATTTAAAATAGTTATTAGATTTATATTTATAAATCTTGATCCTAAATAAATGGGATGCTTTAACTAGGTCCGTCATGAAGAAGTAGTTATTTAACCAGGTCTTAACTAAATTTAATACTAGTAACTCATTTCTCATTAATAATATATCATCCACATATATCATTGAAAAAGTAATGGAACTCCCACTGACCTTCTAATAGACACATGCCTCACTTTAATTATTAATTAAACCTTATAAAAATTAATATTACATTATATTGATACTTTTATTAATCTATAAATGGATGCATATAACTTTTACTCATTTTTTTTTGTTATTTTCTATCATAATCTATTATTCATGTGATATATAGGCATCTTCCAAAAAAATTATTTAATATAGAAGTCATGAAATATGTTTACATGGTTTCATTATCATGGTATGATGTTATAGAAATTTTATTTTTAATAAAATTTTTTTATTGAAACGAGTGAAAATATTTCATCATAATTGATTCATTAACATTTCTTGATAAATATAGAAATAGTTCATTTTTATATGTACTAACTTCACCATAAATGTCTATTTTCTTTTCAAATACCATATTATATTGAATAGGTTTTATATAAAATTGAGGATTAAAAAAATACGAACATGATATCGGTATATAGAATCCATTTCAAAATTCATAGATTCATTCCACATAGAAACTATTGAGATATCTATTACTTCCTTGTACGGCATGGGTTCTAAATGAAATATAAAAATTGCATCACTTCCCTTGATATAAATAAATTTATTTCTCTTTATTTATATAACTTCACTCATTAACTTAGAAATATCTATATCTCTCGAACAACTTCAACCACTAATCATTATGGATTTTATATTTCTATGCTAGCTCTTGTACATCTTGATAATTAAACTAATTGAAATATATCTTTCCCCCGCTATCACTATTAGAGATATGATCCCTTCCTAGATATTATTTTTTATCTTTATTAAAATTTAAATATACACTTCCTATATTTAGATGAATGTTTTTTTATAAATAACCTTAACAAAAACTTTCAATCCGTATGCACATTATTATGATCTATTAGATCATTTCGTACTATAAATTTTATGATATCTCATAATCTATTAGTTGGTAAATATTTTAGTTTTTATGTTGTTGTTATAATGTGTGTTTATGGATGAGTCTGCATGACTCCAAAACAATGAATGTTTAGTAAAAATATTCTCTTCATTTCTCTTATCAAAGTAACATTATCTTATTAAAATATTGATTCTCTATTATTATTTTATACTCATTAATAATTTAAATGGATACGATTTATACCTCATAAAATTGATTTATTTATATCTATATATTACACGGTAATAGTAAAGAAGTATAATAATCACTTCCATTGAATCTTGTGACATAAATTTGTTATTATTTACCAAGTAAGGATTTACTAATTCAGGTATACATTAAAATAATAATTTAATTTTTTACATAATATAAGATGGTATTTTATTTTAAAATTTGAAATAACCTGGTTTCTAAACTTGAAAAAAAAATTATAATGACCCATACTTTTTAAATATCATAAATTTCCTTCTCTAAGTATAAGATTTCCTCATTTATGTATAATGCATAGTAAAAAATTACACACACATCATAATAAAAAGTAAAATAATTTTATTACATCAATATAAAATATTTTACATGAAACATAAATATAATCTCTAAAATATAAAATATTACATTGGAGAAATAAACACATGAAAATAATATAACTAGAAATTGAAATTTGGGTGCGTCATGTTCTCCAAGATTTAGTGTCGATGTGAACTATATAATAAATACATAAACAATTATAAACATTATTAACAATGTAAATAAATTTTTAATAAAATGTATTGAATGAATAAGAAGTAAATAGTAGGTGTTTAAAAGATATATAATTATATGCTCATTGGAATAGTAACTTGTCATTATGGATAATAAATGACTGTGAAAATAGTAATGAGGCTGATGATAATAGAAAAACGCCTAAAAATATTAGTAAATACAAGGAGAAAAATAATTAAATATAAATATTATATTTCTTGAAATATATTTCTTAAATAAATTAACTTACAAATATTAAATTTTAATAATATATTTTTTAATATATTTAGTAGAATAGTAATTTTTATTTTAAAATTTAATTATATAATATTGAGTATTTTTTAATTAAAAATATTTATAATAATTAACGACAAATAATATAATAATTTTTAATGATAACAAATACAAATGTAATCACTCATCATAAAAGAAATAGTTTTTATTAGAGAAAAAATTGTTTTTCAAAGAATTATATGATTTTATTTAAAAATTAAATATATAAAAATTCAAATATTTATTTAATAAAATGGAATTATCTTTTTTATTCATCGCATAAAAACCATCTTAGAGTGAATTTTTATAATTTTTGCTACAATATATTATATTTTTATTAATAGTAAAAAATGCATTTTTTAAAAATACAATGACTTTTATTACATCAAATTGATATAGATGATCCGAAAATATTTATAAAAATATATATATACTTAAAAGATATTAAATAAGTAAAATCATTAATTTAAATATAATATACTAAATTTTATAACCAGAAAATAAATATTCAAATCCGAAGTTATATTTTATTCAAATAATGAACTATATTTTATTATTTTCTTTGTATAAAATAATTAAAAAATTTATTTTGGTTTTGAGTATATTAAAATATAAAATAAACCTCCATCTTATAAATAAAACACTAATAAATATCATAGTAATCAACATTATTAATATTATTTTTCCAAAATAAGTGGACATGGAGAGAGGATTGAGGTAACACGAGGCCATCTAATTTCATATGTTATCAGAGACAGAGTCCTATAGAGTTTATGTTTGATGAATATATGTTCTTAAGGGTATCAACTATTCAATGGAAATGGAGGTCTGTTAAGTGTATTAATCTCTCTCTTCATTTTTATTTTTCCCTTTTTAGTTGTCTCTACATGTTGGAATGGTGGTGTATCGGTTTTTGCTTCGTACACAGTTGGAAAGGATCCATAAAGTTTTCCAAGTGCCACAATTCAGGTGGTATCTTCATAAATATTCTCATGAAATCAATAAGGTGAGGAAGATATCCAGGGATATGATGTTTTTTTAGAGAAACTAATTTAGATTCAAGATCATAAGAAGAATGTGTGGTGTGGAAGTGTTATTCAATTGGTGTGAATTTTGAGGAAACATAGTGGAATAGAGTATAGTATGTGGGAATGTGAGTCATAGATAAATGGTCAGTATTCGAATCTATTTGAATCTGGATTATTTTTATTATTTAATGATTTAAATAGTGTTTATCTAATTGAAATTCTCAATTCCTTTGTTTTTATATTTGGTTGATTTTGTCATCTTATTTGAGTCGTATCTCACATGGGAGTGTTTGATGTTTTAGTTTTCAATGTTTCCTTTTGGGTTTGGTTTTGATTCTTAAGGACTAGAATCATTTCATAGGTTTATAATGTAATATTCTAGACCTTCTTATCTTGTTACATGGAATTTTTTGTGTGTTTGAGATACCATGATGAGGCATGAGGAAGGATTATCAAGTTTTGAGCAGAAATTTTTAGCTGAAAGAGGTAGGTTGTGGTCTGGAATTTGGTGTGGTGTTGTTGTTGTATGCTGAAATAATAGGACATTGATTCATTCTAACAAGTCATGGAATATAATTTTATTTCACAATAAGTGGTGTACTGTAAAATAGTGGAGTTTCCCATTGATGAGCTTTATAGTGTGTCTATGTTTATCATCGAACATAAATCAGAGTCTGGTTTTTTAGTGCCTTTATCTTAGGTGACATTGTGGAATGGAAATATAGGTTGATACATGACCTTAATTTGGTTAAATGAGATCTATTTATTTAACATTTCTCTGAATGAGAGATATTTGGGGGATTTTTTTACATGATTTTAAAATTTCCAATTGATATTTACCTATAATGGAAATACCATAATTTTTCACACCGAATTTTAGGGTTTTTCATATGGTCGTGATATATATATGTCATGTTTTTCCACAACTGGTTCTTTTTCTAGCCAAATAAAAAAATTAATTTCATTTAGTTTCTCCCAGATCCATTCAAATTCTCAAACACTAATGGAAATAGAATGTACAAAATTGGAGTATCTTGATCCCCCTTTGTTGAGTTTGGTCCTTTTATTTAGGATATCAATAATTATTTTATCTAGGGTGAGTTATTCCCCTTTTTTTATTATGAATTATTCTTTTCTTCACACATAGAAGGTTTTGGTTATGGTAGAAGTTAATTTGGGTGGTATTGTGGTGAGTAGATGATGGTTATGGTTGTGTTCTATATTTCTGAGGTTCCCTTAATGTGATTTAGGCCTCAAGATCATATCCTCTCTATATTTTCTCTTCAGTGATTTTCGAAGCATCGATTAAGGTAGGATATTTGGGATATCTCTTATTTTATGTGTAAATTATGGTGATTTCATTCTTTTATAATCCTTGGATAAATATTATGGATTTTATTAATAAATATAATAAACCATACATAAATTTATTTTATGGTAATGGGGTGAATTGGATATGTTTTCTTTCGTTTATGATATTTCTTGGGAGATTTACATCTTTTTTTTGTTATTGATAAAAAACAATGTTGTTGTTTATCCCTGTGTGCTGATAATGTGAATTATTTTTTGGAATTAACTTTTATAAAAGGATCATAACATAAATAATATAATAAATAGGTTGTGTGGAATATATGAATTGATATGAAATAATTTTTGAATATGGAAGAATGTGATAGTACTTAATGATGGAGTTCTTGTTCTATAGTATGTTAAATCTTGCTGATGTGGCTAATTTTGTATGGTTATTGTGAAGTTGTTCAGGAGGTTTTTACAGTGGATGAATTGTTATATGACATGGTTTAAATAGTTGGATGTGGTTTGGATTTTTGTCTGTATTGTGGGGTTGTAGCATCCTTTCTATGGTTGTTAACGATGAATGAGTAGGTTGTTGCAGGCATTGACTAGGTTGGTTGACATGAGATTATTTGTTAGATTCTAGGTGGCAAGGAATATTATTGTTAATAGTTAATTTAAAATTTGTTTTTATATAATGGAATAACCTCATGGTTAAAAATGAAACATTGATACATGAAATGAATGAGTAATTTATGAAATTAATGTGGGTATCTTTTGGAATTGGGTTGTCATTAAATATGTAATGAAATAGATTAATGAATGTAAATTGTTTAGTAAATAGTAACTCTAAAATAGATTAATTGAATTATTAAGTAGTATCTTGTCATATTTGATGTGGTAGTTTTCATAGGATGTGGGGTTGGTTGTGGTGTTATAGTATTCAGGGATGGTATTCTGATGCGTTGGTGGCGTAGTGATGTTTCTGAGGTGTGGCAGTGATTTTTTATGTGACCTTCATGGGATGGTATTATATACAGATAAAACTATACTTCTATTCTCATTATGATAGATATGAACATCCCACCCAAGTTGAATACCATTATTGATTCTCAACATGATTTTTCTTCTGAGTGTTCTCCCCTAATATATAGGTCAGTGAGGGAACAGATGGTTAACTGATACATATTATGTGTTCTCCCATCCATGTATAGCATGACCTATGGTGTATTGAGGTAGATACAATTATACTACCATAGTATATGGTGAATTGAAATACCCTGGGAATTATTTGTTTGAAAATAGTTACATGATGTACTGGAAGACCCTACTGGGTATGGATGGGGAGGTACATAGTGAGCTAGAAGAATTTGTGGTGGTATTAATGAGATGATATTATATGGTGGAGGTCATACATGGTTAGAGGTAAATATATTCTTGTCCTTCGTGTTCATGACACCCTACTATACAGAATATGGGTTTTCGTATGTGAAAGTGTGTATGGGATGAGGATGTTATAGTTTTAGTATAAGTTATGAATTGTGATAAGATATGTTTTGTATCGTGTCATGGTTGTGGATGGGATTGGGAGCATAGGATGTTTCGAATTCGGAAATGAGAGCATTAAACTATTGGGGATGTGGTTGTGAGGTAACATCATATTAAATTCTTTGTAATGAACTGACCAGGGCATTCAAGTGGATCGGAACCCAAACTGGTCCCCCATATGTCCCAAATGGCATTTTTCTTGGGGAATGGTTTTTCCCAAATCATAGATAAATTGAAGATAAATAAATAAATATAACATCAAAAATAATCTAAAAGGCATATAGAAAAGAAAATATAACTATATATTAACAACTACAATAAGGAAATAAAGTCATACAACCTCCACGTGACCTCATGGGTCACTACCACCCAACTTACACCATGGCTATGAAGAAAAAACAATATCCAACATAGAACCTAAAACCTAAAATGATATAGGCATGATGTAAAAAACCACAATATGTCACCACAACCAAATGAAACTAAGAAAATGATTTCATATTACATTTTTATCATACTAGTTTGAAATACAATAGAAAAGCAAACATTTTCTACACATTTAATCAAAAGAAGTGACAAAAAATTACAAGTTTAGAAATACCAGTTTTCCAAAACATGATTGAAAACAAGACATTTATAAAAACTAATCATAACGGCCCAAAACTCCAATTTCCAATTTTCTCAAAAGAGAACACTTTTCAAACTCATTTCTAAAAAATAGTTATAAAAAACGTTAATTCAATATTTCACCTGCCTTCTTAATAAAAATATTTTGGAAACTATTTTCAGAAAATTTGAAAATAAAACCACTGAAAGAATGAAGAAGGAACACAAACATGATCCAATATGATCAAGTCAAACAATAATAAGAAACAGATGATAAGAAAATTTTATTTAATAAATAATCCAAGAAACAAGTTAGATAATCGAATCATAAGTAAAATACCCTACAATGGTCCAAAAGATCCTGGTGCCATGGTACTAACCAATGGGATCTAAATGGGAACTAGCAAGGCACAAAATCTCCCAAGGATAATCTATAGTACATAACATGACTACAAATAGGTGTAGCCTCACACGGTCCTCCTTGGTCTCTCACATTCCCCACTGGTTTTCTCTCAGTCCCTAACCACCCATGAGCATACTCGATCTCAAGGTGTAATGTTCTCACAAAAAGATATCTCAGTCCCGAGGGAAATTCTCCTAATCGCTAACCTAGGTTATGGATTCAACAGGCTCTATCAACTATTCTAATTCCCAAGGTCTACCAAGATAATTCAATGGATCTTTACAAAATATAACATTCTTCACTCATAGAGAGATAAAATTTAAAGAAACAAATTCACCAAATCCTTCCCTCAAAAATTTATCCTCATGCACAACTAATATAAATAGAATATACAATGAATAAAAGATAAATATACCCTCATGGGATCAAAATTCATCATAATAATGTAATAATCACAAGGATGTCAAGAGGGTTTCACACAATTTATGAAAACACATTTTCATAAAATTCAAAATGGGTCACTTAATTAAAACAAAACATACTTGGGATTACAATACATTTCATATAAACATTTTTAAAAATCAAAAAAGGAAATTTATATTTCCATTTTTAAATCGGCTTTTAAAAAAATCAAATCTTCCCAAGTTTCAAAATAAATTCCACATGGGTTAAATCACCCATATAAATTAAAACATCCCAGTTTTAATAATTTAAACATGTTTTCAAAACACTGAATAACTGTTTTGAGAGCCACATTATTTCAAGAACACTTTTTAAAACAACAATATGGTGCTCACTTCCACTTTAAGAACAAAATTCATAATTAAAAATCCAAACTAGAATTTCTCAAACACCTAGAATGGTATCTCAACCCATTACAATATTTAAAAATCAATTTTATAGAAAATTGAACCTTCATATTCCATATGTATATATATAATCCTAATTGAAAAAGAAATCATTTTTTAATATAAGAACAAAAAGTTATGCATTATAAAGTGATTAAAAAGTAATACATGCCTCAAAATAGAAGAAGTTGAGTATAAAATGACCCAAACTCATCATCTTTAATGGTTAAAAATTCACACTTACACACATAACCACTTTTGTGTCTATATATATAGATATAAATATATATACCCCTTAATATAATGTTCATAATCCCCTCTCCATGATGGAATATGTACAAGGATGGAAAATATATATATACTCTTCTAATTATGTGTGATAAAGCCTTCTAGGATCCAAAAGGAACCCTAAATAACCAACTAGAAACTAAAAATTACCCAAATCCCATAGTTAAAATTGGTCTAACAAAAATAGTAGAATAATGATTACCTAAAACTATGATGGGTGAACCAGAATGAACTGAATCACTTTTCCTTCAGTGGTGAATTATGAAATATGCACGAATACATCCAGATTGTCCAATAATATTCCCTAAAAATAGAATAAATTACCAAAAAAGTTAGGTCAACCCTTTACTAGGGTTCTTTCAAACTAGGTGGGGTGATGGGGAGTGTTAAATCACCAGAAAATGGAAAAAATGAGGATAAAAGGATTTAACTTGATGATTAAACTGAGAATCCTTAAGAAATATGGGTGGAAATGTTGCACAGGATGAGGCCATGAGGTGTGAGTTCGTGTACTATGAGAAGGTTCATTCATGGGGGTGTCATGAGACTCATAGGTAGGGGGAGTAAAGAAACAATGGAGGGAAAAATAAACAAAAACAAATAAAAATTATCTTTTTTTAAAAGAAAAAATGAAGTATGGTTTAGGCATATGGGTCACCCACACAGTTACCCCTAGGTAGATTAATAGTTGAGAAAACCATGCTCAAACCATGTCACATGAAACTATATATAATTTCAAATCCAACTGCATTATGTTTTCATGGTTTAATAAACCATTTGAAATTCATGTGCCTCCTCACAAATCCACTTTTTCACCCACAAAGGAACTCCATGGTTACTAATAATCGTGTTGGCTAATCATGATCCTGCCAAAAGGCCTCCAAAAACTAGAAGTTTTATCTTAAATTGAACTGAAACTCAATACGACTCAAGGAAACATAAAATAAGACCAAAATAAAAACACCATGACATAGGGGGTGTCACAAACTCCACACCATTACACTTCCTATACCCATAAAGTCCCAATCAAAAAAGGAATGGAAAAGAAAATGGTGCAAAGGGGACCTATTCAAAAGGAACCCTTACATGGCATAGCCTCAAAGTCCACAACTAATATACTCAAAAAAATAACTAAATTAGTGAACCTGAAATCACAAATGTCTCTAAGAGCAACTGAAAAAACCTCAAACTAGAAGTTATACAAATCATATAAGACCTAACATGGTCTCCCCACCATTTGATGTTTCTCTAAAATGGTATCCCCACTATCTATATTCCCTCTATCACAGTGGTACTAATCAAACTACTAATAGATGAATCCTGGAACAACCGAGAAACCATGAGAGAAACTAAATCTTATCCCACAAGTGTCTTCAAACCCCAAGGGAGGAAAAACATCCAAAAAAATCCTTAAAATAATTGACATGATCTCTCACCTCAGGTTATGACACATTAAGATAACCTAGGCTCAAAAGAGGGATCACCCTATAGGCCATTTCAAAACACAATCTAGTACATTGAACTCAACTGGTAAACCAAACATCCTAGTTACCCAATCATGTACCCAAGGCCACACCCATTTCCAAACACTTATCACCTCAATACCTCAGCTAGAAAACAAGTACAAGCAACTACCAATAAGAAAGGTTTTCCCAAAAAATGAGGCTCATCAAACATCAGTCATGCCCAATAACAAAATTCAAGGTAGTCACTAATCCAAACAAAGAGAATGAGAAAAAGAAACCAACAGCCTCAAAATATAACCTCAATAGAGGGAGGGAGAGTAACACCATAAGAAATACTAAAACTTCCAAAACTAATCCACAAGGCCATCCATAAGAAATATCCCAAAATGGAACCGTCCAAATGATCTCCAAAACCATAGATGATGCTCCAAAACTAAGATCAAAATCACCAAAAGAAAGGCTTCCCAAAGAAACACTGCAGAAAGATATCTCAAGAAAAACCCACACACAATAGATAAGGTACTTTTTATTTCTTCCAAACCTGGATGAAAATGAAAAGTGGGGTCTGAAAAACTATCAATATATCTTATAAAGAGGGTCTCATTTTCCCCAATCCACTCAGAGTTTATGTAGGAACTAAAACTAAGAGAAATATTTCAACCATTATGGGGGGATAACAATAATGGAAATAAAAATGGACATCACCTATCCATGACACAAAACACATCCCAAGTTATTACTCAATAATAAAAGAACCAAAAAAACATCAATATACAACAAATTTAACATCAATCCCTTAAATTAGGTACAAAACACCACACCAAAAAAAAATTATTTTCAAATTACCATTTTACCCAATGAATTTTGAAATCACCCACCACTAAGGAATTTCCCAAAAACCAATCCAATAAAAACTTTAAAAACAAAATATCCTTGGTGGAATTCACCCAAAGTAAATGTCACACTGAAATAAACACCCTTTAAAAATCCCATTTTCCTTTTAAAAACTAAGAAATTGATGAACGCTCGACTAAAAATCCATTTTTCCTTTTCAGATTACCATCCATAAGGGAAAATAACCATTCTCAAAAATATTTCCTAAAACCAAAGGAATTCTACCATACCAGTAATCCATAAAACAATTTTTTGAAATTAATCATTTTCCAAAAAAACCTATTCATTTTTTCTCAAAGTGAGTTTTAAAACAAATCACACAAAAATCGCCACACGAGAATTAACACACTCATCAATCCACCTCCAACTAGTGGAAACCACTTTTCAAGAATCCAGATTTAATAAGATTACAAACAGGACAACTGGGTAAGAAATAATTTTTATACATATATTGTACACATGGTTGGGTGACCATTTTCTAATCATGCAACACACATTATGAGGGAGGTTTACTTAACCACGTGGACACTATATAGTTTCCCAAACTGTCTGAGCTAACCATTAAACTCAATTTATCTTCCTTTCCACCTATATACCTTAACAAACACAGAATATCACACACGATATCAATGGGTAAAAAAACATAAACTGCATAAAAATAAATAGAAATTATTAAAAGAAAACTCAAATTCACAATTTATGACCCAAATTCCCCTAACAGCTTGAGGCTCGGGATAAGAAAGAGAAAGTTGGACTCTTCTCACCATTAAATATCAATCCATTATAGCCTTTTCCTCCTTTCAACCCAAACATTCCAAAATAATAAGGGTAGAATAAGAGGATTATGTTCCTAATAAACGAAACACATCTTACTTATCATACCATTTTGTAATGAACCAGCTCAGGCTTCCATCTGACCCGACACCCAACCCAATCTTCCGTATTAACTGAAGGGAATTCCCAATCCCCAATATCTTTCAAAAAGTTCCTAAGAATCATAGAAACTCCTTTAATAATGTATTTTACCAAATTAGATATAAATGACATCAAAATAAATAAATATTTGAGAAAAAATAAATAAAATAAGAATAATAGATGAAAATATAATAATAATGTAACAACTAAAACAAGGAATGAAATCAAGACTAACCACAAAATGACGCTATGGGTCACCACAACCCATCTCACCCCACGTATATGACAAAAAAACATGATCCAATAGAGATCCTAAAGCCCAAAAAGACATAGGTTTGATCTAAAAATACCAAAGGGTCACTATAACCTGCTGAAACCAAGAAGTAACTTTCATATTAAATCCTAAGAAATCAAGTTTGAAATATAATATGAAAGTAAAAAAATTATATAGTTTTAAACATAATCTATATAAAACCACATGTTTCAAAACATTGTTTTTTCAAAACAATATTGAAAACCAATCGTTCATAAAAACAAGGCATAATGGCCCAAAAATCTATTTTTTCACTTTTCTCTTCAGAGAACACTTTTCAAAATCATTTCTAAAAATAGTCAGAAAACTATTTAATTAAATTTATACCTTAATTATTAATAAAAATATTTCACAAACCCTTTTCAAAACATTTTAAAAGTAAACTGCACAAAGAAGGAATAAGGAATACAAATAGGCACCATTATGCTCAAGTCATACAATAAGAATATGAAAATGGAAAGTACATATGTGAAACTAATTAATAAATTAAAAATGGGATATAATTGAAGAAAAAATCACATCATCTAAAATGATCTAATGGATCCTAGTGTCATGGTACTATTTAATGGAATCTTAACAGGCACCAGAGCAGCTAAAAATAACCCTAGGATAAAGTGTACACATAACATGACTACATTCATGTGGAGGATCACAAAATCCTCTCTCATCTCTCACAGTCCCCACCAGTGTGCTCTATCTCCCCAACCACCATTGATCACACTTGATATTATGGGGGAATGTTCCCACAACAACCTCTCTCGATCCTGGGGAAAACACTTCTAATCACTAACCTAACTAGGGCTTCAACCGCCTCAGACTCCTACCCCATTTTCTAACGTCTACCTTGATGTGTCAATAGAGGTGTGAAAAAAAAATTCATTACTCAAGTATAGATAAAATTAAAAGAAACACACACCACCTACTACCCTCATAAAATCATCCCCTTTCAAAACAAATATAAAAATAATATACAACGCATCAAAGATAAGCATCCCCTCACATGATCAAAATTCGTAAAAGGAGCACAAGAATCAAAAATGAATCAAGAGGGTTTCACACCATTTATGAATACTCATTCTAAAAATGGTCAACCTATTTAAAAAAATGATTAGGATGAAAATACATTTCATCATAACATTTTTTAAACAAAATTGGGAAATAACTCTACCCATTTTAAAATCTCCTTGAAAAATACTCAAAGTCACACAAGTTTCAAAAATAAATTCCACAAGGTTTAAGTCAAACTTTTACATTCACACAACTCGCCTTTAAAAATTTAAACATTTTTCAAAATACCCAACAACTAGATTGAGATCCACTTTGATTTAGGATAACTTTTTAAAATAATATTTAGATTCTTACTGCCAATTTTAAAATAATATTTCGATTCTTATTTCCAATTTTAAAATAAAAAAATTTCTTTAAAAATCTAATCAGATTACTCTAAAATGCATGGAATGGTCTCACATCCCATGATAAGATTTAAAATCACTTTTATAACATATTTACCCCTCATAGGCCATATATATTTAATCATACTTTAAATATAAATCATTTTTAAAATAGTAAGCATAAAAATTCATGTAATATAAAGTGACTAAAAATTAACAACTGCATAAAATAAAGGAATACCAAGTTGAAACACCCTATAACTCATTGCCTCTGACAGCACCACTTCACACTTACACACATGTTTACTTATATTTTTATATATATACAACCCTTAATAAAATGAGAATATTACCCTTTCCATGAGGGAATATGTACCTGGAGGGAATATATATATATATACTCACATATGTGTATGTGTAAATGACTTTTAGGATCCACAGGACACCCTAAGTAGCCACGGGGAAACTAAAAATCACCAAAATCTCATAATAAAAATGGGGCCAATCAAAAGGGTATATGAAAGCCTACCTCAAAAATTGGTGGTAGAATCAAAATGGATAGAAATGATTCACCTTGAATAGCAGTTTCCAAACACACATGAAGTCATCCTAAGAGACCCATCAAATGAACTAAAAATGGAAGAAATCACCAAAAAAATCAATTCAACACTTTTCTAGGGTTTTTTCAAACTAGTTGGGGAAATGGGGAGAAGAAAAATAATTAGAAAAGGTAGGTGAGGAGGATCATAGGATTTAACTTGATGGTATGACCAAAAATTATAATCAAATAATAGTGTAAACACTTCATAGGAGGAGGCTGTGACGGGGGAGGTCACACGACATGGGGGGTCATGGAGGTATTGTTTGACTCACAAGGAGTGGAATGAAATAAATAAATGAGGAAAAGAAAATAAGAAATAAAATTAATATTATATTCACAATCTTGTTAATAAATATTTATTAAATATTCAAAAAATTTAATAAAATATTTTTAAATGAAAAAATATTTATTTATTACCTTATGAAAAATATTTTCTATAAAAAATACTAAATAAAATTAAGCTTATTCTAGATAATAATTATTATTCGTATAGCTAAATTCAAATAGAATTTAATTGAGATCGACAAAAACACTTAGTTTGTGACCTTATAGAATTATTTCTTGTTGAAATAGGGAAGGCTTGCCTAAAGACCAAGATTACTATCTATAAATGGGGTAAGAAACCTAATAGAAATAAGTATATGTCATAATGTCAGTAACCACATTCCAATACTTAATTTGTAATATATTCTATTTTTAACAATGTCCCGTCAAGCGGGTTGAACCCAGATATCATCAAACTATGTGCGTGATATGTCTTTCTTTTACTATCAAAAATAAACTCATTCTTACACCATGTAAATATAATTTTATGTGATAGTTCCATTTCCATTAAAGGTTCAATATATCAACTTCCATAAATATGGAAGTGATAAGTCCTTACTCTAATTATTATTTAATAACACATAAACCCTGACACACACAATACATCCCACTTAAACACAAACTACATCATCCTGGTTTATGAAATATATCAAACTGGTAGAGTCATGGTATGAATTAATAATAATATTATAGTCTATTGACCATTACACATTCTCACATATATAAATATACAGTGACACATAAACATTTATAATTCCAATAGGTTGGTCTATTATCATAATCCCCAATCATGAAAATTACTATGTGTGGACTTCATGGGAAAAATTCTCATCTACTTATGAGTACACACACAAGATAGTCAAGATTATATGTGACATGTAATAGAATTATATTCAACTACACAAGTGTATTTAATAATATAATCATGAAATTTCATGGTTCTAATATTATTAGTGAACTAATATTCACTTATCAGTGTTATATATACTCTAGGACATTATTACACTAAATTCATGAATAAAAAAAACAATATATAATAATATTTTTAAAAAAAATAAAATATTTGAATATACATGTAATACAAAGTACAAACTACATGTTTTCGAACACCAAATCTAATAATTTTATCACACCAACCTAAATAATATACCATTCATTTCAAAACCAATTATTCAATCTTCCCATAAACATTACTAAATCCAATTTTTCCACTCACTACCCCACAATATCTATGTTTTCAAAAGATCTAACAACTAAAATAAATAATTTCTTAAAATATAAAAAGTATCTGAAGAAACATATTTCAATTATCATCACTATTCTAAGATATATAGTGACTCATAAATCCTCTGACATATACAGAGAGAAATATTCACCATCGTACATCACAAAAGTTTTTGATCTCAAGAAGCACATATCCTATAAGGGACTCATGCTTCCATAATACAAAGTGAATGGGTCATGATCACACCAAAAACCTCAATATAGTGGTTTGATTTATAATTCATATTGGATAATTAGTTCATGATTTTCATCTGTCTTGACTAATTACAATATTATCATGGTGGTTTGACCTATAGTTATCAAACAAAAATAAAAATGCACATTACGCAAGGAATGTACAAATTTCTTGGGTAACTACCCAAAGGTTTGGTTTAAATTCATAAAAAATGATCATATGTCTAAATATTAGAAACCCATTAGAATATGTTTTCCCATACAATCAATTATCAACAAATTTAAACAAGTGGGTTGGAAATATTGATTAAAGAAATTTGAAAATGATCTTAATTCAAATCATCTATCATTATATAATGAATAATATTGATATGTTTGGTCATCATTTGATCTCCTTAAATAACCTATTCTCATTCTAATAAGTCCTCATATTATTTTCAATCATCCCCTCATAAATATTAAACAACATCATGTAAAAATGATGATCTATATCTAGTACGGAACACATTAGAAATCATATAACATAAGTAGTCTATTCATCCAAAAAAATAAGAACTAAATTTCTGAAATCAATCTGAGAATACATATATAATTCATGCTACTCTTCTAATTAGTATAAAATATCATAGTCCACCACTTTATCACATTTTATGTAAAAAATATTTTATGAAAAAAGAGTTTCATAATTACGAATATCCTTGTTAAGGTAAAGCATCCTACCAAACTCATCTAGACAATGATTTTTCTATAGAACTATGCACACCCACCATGGGGGATAAATTTAAAAATGAATCTCATATAATATATCACCACCATTATTTTTATATTCATTTAAATTTTCCACCATAGTGTGATTAAACCTTATTATAGAAGATGGTTTTGGCCTCTTATTCTCAATTCCCTAAAGAAACCCATCATTATTCTTTTAATCAATCATGTGTGGAACTTAGATTAGTTTAAACCCAGTAATTCTGACATAAAATAAAAAATTTCACCATCATGTGACATTTCATTCAAAAAAATTCAAAAACATCATTAATTTTCTAGTTAAACAAAGTGGGAATATATATAATATCATTATAATTTTTGACTCACTATCTTATAATAGTTCCCCTAACATAATAAATGATGTTCAACAATCATGTTCTACACACAATGTAATACATGTATAAAATAATTATAACGTTCAATAAATTATCTATTTACTAAAGTCACTCATTAATTAATTAGTTTCCTTTCACACAAATCTATCATTTAATACACTATATACCAGATTTTATTTTCAATCCTAAATTATTCTAATACCTCTAACATTATTGCCTTATTTTTTTCTATGATAACTAAAACATTAATTATGAATAACAATGAAATATAACTTATATATAATTTAAATACTATGTTAACACCCTTTCATGAACATACCATATAAATATCCCTCCCTATATTAGTGGTGAGATTGAGTGAGACCGCTAATTGTTGAGTTGTTTCTTAAAATAGATTATTTTAGATTATCATTTTGAAAAATCATGATAGAAATTCTATTTCAGAATTATTAATATGGTGTTTAATTTAGTTTTTTTAATAAATATTTCATCTTAATTTTCTTATAATTCTAAATTTAATATATTCTCAATAATACTCATTATATAACATATCAAAGTTTCACCAAAAAAGAATAATATAAGAAAATTCTTGATGAATCGTACAAATCCTTTAGAATGAAAAAATTCATGAATGAATACCTTGATAAATTGTTTAAAACCAATATTCATAAATAGAATGTGAGACTCAAGGATATTTTATTGATTAAATAATGATACTATCGTCAAAATAATTATGATTAAGTGAAAAAAAATTACTTTTTTGTTCTTTCGGTGTAGTCATGGAGCCTACATTTTATTTAAACTATTTTAAGTTAACTAAGATGTTTTTATTATAATATTTGTTTTCCAATCACTATTGATCGAAGAAGTTATGGTGTAAGGAATTTTTACTCAAAATCATTTATCAAATAATATCTTGGGATAATATATTATATATTGTATCTTTTTATTAAGGTGGTTCCATCTCATAAAATAGTACTACAATATTAGGGATTTCATCCACCTTAAACTTTGGTATAAAATTAATTATATTATAGGGATAAGAATCTATATACCAATCCTAATTAAATTCTAGATGTGTTTTGGAATATTTACCTCAAACCCCATTATATTTTTCCCTATTTTTTTATTTATATATTGTTAAATTTATAAAAATTTATTTCATAATTACATTACGTTATAGATTGTATAGGATATACTACTGTAAAATTTTACTTATATATACTATTATTAGTTTAGAGTGTCTACTCAATCGGAATTATTTATTTTATTTTCATTATATTACACTTATAATTTAAAAATATTGACTCATATATTTTTAGAGTTATTACTATCCTATCCTTCCATGTTATCATGTTTTATGTGGGAGTAATTTTATAAAATTTTTAAATATTTAATTCATCTCCCTATTGAATCTTCCTATATGAGAAAATAAATTTATTAAATAAATTCTCTAATAATTTCCACATACTAAAATATAAATAGAAAAAAACTTTATTATATTAAAAACAATTCCAATTATAACTATGAAAATCTTAATTCAAATTACACACCTATTTTTGATGGTGTTGATTATGAAAATTAGTGATAAAGAATGAACAAATATATTTGAACACTATAGTTAATAATTATCTTATAATAGATAGTGAATATAACATTTTGGATAATACTATTCAAAATCATTCTAATATGATAATGATAAATTTCATAAAAAATATATATTTCAAAACACATTAATATATGATATTATAATAGATATTTAGAGTTGGGTTTCTATAAAAAAAATTGAAACTACAAGAGCTATGTTAAGATATTATTTTCAAGAATTTAATTTACTTCCATGAGAATATATCTTCATAATATATCAAAATTTTATGATGATATAAAATAGTTTACAATAAATTAGAGAATTAGATATTTATAATCAACTCATAGTTTAAATGATCCTATATATTCTCTTTAAATAATGGGAATCAAATAGAAAAACTCTAGAAGATACAAATAATATTACTAATTTAAATGTGGATAAGCTTATAAGAAAACTAATATAGTTTGAAAATCATCTTAATATATATGTATATAAAGACAAAAATAATAAATGTGTTTCTATTGAAGCTATAACAACTAAAAATACTTCAAAAAATCTTCTAACAACTTCAAAACATAATTTTGACGAAATTGTTGTTCATCTAAGTGAATATGAATTTCCTAAGTTAATAAAATTGAAAGAAATAATGTTGTAATAAAAATGTCCATTGAAAAAAATAATAATTAGATAAATAGAAAATATAAAAAAAACTTTTAATGAGGGATAGTAGAAAATATTAAATTAATTTTATATTTTTTTGAGTAAGGAATAAGGAAATATAAAAATATATTCCACAAAATTGACTAGGAAATGAAAGGATTCGAAAACATCAAGAAATATAAAGGAATTAAAGTATTTAGGATATGTGGAACCTAGAGTGTAAGTGATGAATCTTATTGTGAAATAATTTTATAAAGTAAAGAAAATAAATAAAATTATATATTAATTGGAAAAACTATTCCAATGAATGAAGCAGGATTTATGGAAAACTTTTGTGAATATCTATCTAATAATTATTTTTATTATTTTTATTCTTCAAATGATGAGGAATATTATTCTAATTTAATAGAATAAATTAATTATTATATGACTAAAATAGATGAATCTTATAAAAATTTACCATACAAATATAATCATTCAAAGAAATATCTTTCTTAATAAAATAAGAATAACTCAAAGCACATTTTATAGTTTAATGTAAAATATTTCTCCATTTTCTTTTCTAATGAAAATCCAAAGCAGGTTATTAAATATAAATCCAGAATATAAATCCTAAATAAGATGGTATATAACTTTATATAAGTAATAAAAAAAACTATAAAATATCAAATAAAGGTTTTAATCTTCAATGGTAACATACAAAGTATTATATTCCTCCACTTTGAAGTAACATTTTTAAAATGATATTTAATTATATAAACTACTAAATTTTTTAATATATATCAAATGAAAGGCTACTAGAAAAATATAATCTTCTTTATAAATAAGGAATATTTTGAAACAACTATGATATATAATCCAAAATTACTTGATAATATTTTTTTATTAATGGACCCCCTTATACACACCTTTGCATCTAGAAAACACTAAACACATGCTCGTATGAGGATGGAAATAAAACCGACACCTATAATGAATACTAAGAATGAGATTATGTATACATGTGTCATGATTTTTTGTCACTATCTTGATTACCTAGATAGTCATCATCACATCATCAAGTGTTTTCCCCATATATCGCTTCAAGTATATGCTACCACTAGAAACCCCCCATTCCTATATTCGATGTGTGTTGTATCCCCATTATATGATCTATGAAATTCAATGATAAAAAATAACACCCCTACATAGAAACAAAAATAATTGGAGGTGTTCTTCAAGATATAAGATAAAGTTATTCCATCCCAAGTTGAAAGACCTATAGTCGAGAGAAACTAAACTGTAGAACTAGCCAAAAATAACATGACATCCTTAACCATATAACCTTTGGTAAGATATGGAAGATGGAACTTCTTTTTTTATAATATTTTCAAAGCTAATGAAGTTAGAGAAATGAAATATAAAGTTGTTTTATTTCATGAAAGATTTCTAGGTAATAAGGGAAAAACATTTGGTAAATGGACAATGGTTATTCTTGAAACAAGAATGAAAACAAGTCCAACTTTTTGAATATGAAAATAGTTGAATATGGATATATATTTTTTTGAAGACAACATATAATTTAAGATAATGGGTATAGGTGGTGTATCTAGCCATGTTTATATTTTAATTTATAATTATTTCTCTGTTTTATAATTTAATAGCATTCTCATCAGTATTAGTCAAGTATACTATTATGGGTACTTTATAGACATTTGGAATGAAAAATGTATCATCAAAAATTAAGAATCAACACTCCGATTATCTTTAAATAATTATAATGATTTTTATACCATAGACATAGGATATTTTCCTATCAAAATTTTTAATGACTCGGTGAAATTGAGCATAATTATTTTGTTTTGTACTGAAAGTTAAGACACTACAGTGTTCTGGCCTCGACTAAACTTTCCAAGATAGAACCTTTAAAGGACCTTTAAAAATATAATTTTAACTCTTATATTGTCTATAATACTTTTCAATATAGAAAAAACCATGAATACTTATAAAAATATTGGTGAGGTCCTAAAATCTCGACCACCATTATTATTATTATATACATATATATAGACCAATATAAACAATAACAATCCAAGGAAACCACTTTTTTTATGTCTTAATTGATGAATACACATGATATACATTCTTTTAATTCACTCAAATAAATTAAAATCTACTAGAACCCGAGGATATACATATAGACCTATGCCAACATTTTTCAAAACTATTGGTATAGGTTGTTTATATGAAATGTATACCAATTATTTTGTAAAACAATTGGTATAGGCTTCTTAAATATACGCTATGCCAATTCCTTTTCTAAAAAAATGGTATAGTTGAAGTTTATACTAACCATTCACAGAAAACATTGGAATATATTATGATATTCTATGTCTATAACAATGGTTAATGGAAACCGTTGGAATGTATATTGTTATACTAATGGTTTTTTAATATCGTTGGTATGTAATTCTTCACAAATGAGGCTATACCAATAGTTTCAATAAAGAGATGATATAGATTCAATTATTCCAATGTTTTTAAAAAAACTATTTATATATCCCTCCACACTAATGAAATCATGAGGGATCCAACTCCTCCTCCCATTTAAATCTCTTCTAGAAAACTACTAGAATCATTCCATTTTCTTACCCATCCGAGGTGATATATCATTGGTTTTCTTCATTCAGTTGTTATTAAAAAACAAAATAGTGAGTTCCAAATTGTTCATATCTTATGCTAAGATTCATTTTAATTTTTTTAGGTATAAAGTACTAAACAAAATTTTTTATGACATTATTCTTCCAAATTCATTGAACATGGGTCAGTTTTGATTATATTTGTTAATTTATTTCATAATTAATCTTATTTTTGGTAATGTAATTTTAATTAAATTCAGTTAGCCCCAAATTTTATATAAACTACTATTTCTACCCATTTTGTTTCAAAAAAATTGATTTTTGGTTTCTTTAAAAAACAATGATTTGGAAATTGATTAGTAATGGAACTCATGTATTGTGGTTCAATCCACGGTACTTTTTTTCATGGCTAGATGAAAATGAATCACTATGAGTTCTTCTATAAAATAGAAAATTTTTTATTTTATGAAATTAATTATTAGAACATTAATTAAAGAATGAAAATTTCATTTTTGTTATATGTATTTATTGTTTTGGTACACATTATGATAACTCATACTCTGGTTCAGACATTGGATAATAAAGGTTTTATTCAATCTCTTCGACCCTATTGGGAAATATATCTCGATTAGATATAATTGAAAATATTGTGCAAGTATACTATCTTTTAGTGGTATATTTATGGATGTGTGATATAAATGCATTGATATAAGATCTTACTTTGAATGAGATACACATCATATATATATATGTGTGTGTGTGTGTGTGTGTGTTTGATTTTCATAAAATGTATATTAATGTTTTAATTGAAGAAAATTTTATTCATGAATTAATATATGTAAATATAATATATTGAGTGTGTGTCTTAGATAGATATATTAAAATGATGAGAATTATTTAATTAAAAGTATCCAATTGAATATTAAGTGTCAGATAACTTTTAATGTTTTCTCATGTAAGGACCTCAATCATTGAAATGGGTGGGTTGGGACAATATTGAGGAATAATGATATGTTCGATGTAAAGAATGTTAGATAAAGATTATTCATAATTTTAATTGGGTTAACACTTAACCTATTATGATTTTCAATTTTGATAGAAAATATAACTCCTTTCTACTATAGTAGTTAAAGAGATGGAGTTCATATAATAAAGAGTTGAGCAACATATATTATTTTCAAATGTTTTATAAAAATCAATTTTTTATCGAGTAAAATTATTGGTTTCTCAAAATATGATATTTTAATCTCAAAATTGAGGTGTATATATTGTTTTAAATTAAATTAAATACTTTTTTTATTCATAAAAAGTAATTATTCTTTGACCTATAGAAAAAGAAACATTATTCTAGTATAAAAATAAATATAATATTTGTGTTATCAACCCTAACAAATGACACTTAATATTTTCAAAATATTTTAATTCAATAAATGAAATCTATTTTATCCTATATAAATCATAATTTAAAAATTAATATCATTTATGAAGCATTAAATTTTAAAAAAATCATACAAATCAAATTTTTCAAAATAATTCATATTTTCAAATTTATTTCCCTATTAATTATTTAAATTATATTACAAAAAAAGGTTTTTAAATTTAAATTGGTTGAAATAGTTTATTTCATCATCCACATCATATGTCTCAAAAATAATTAGCTAAGCTTCAAGTTATACATGTTAAATTTCAATTTCCATTCCAATATGATAATTATCATTTTTATTAGTTAAAAAATCAGAATTTGATTCAAATAAATTAAATTCAACATCTAATAAAACATAAATGTTAATAAAAATTGCTCTAATTCACATTTAACAAATTCTTCTACATTTTCCTCTATATTATTCTTTGAAAATTCATTTGAAATTATTTCTATAAGGTGGTTCTTATCACTTCAATTTTAATTTTTTTTAATGAAATAAATATGTATTGTTGAATTAATCCTAAATATGTTTTTCTAAAAGAGAGTAAATCTTTTCATAATCTCCTTTTAAAGAAATGTTATATTATGTATCCCACAAAATCTCATTTTGGTAAAAATATCATGTGAAATAGAATATTCTAGTCTTGAATAAACTTCACAATCATATAAATTATACTAATAGTGTAACTCTAAAGTGTATTGGGTTGGTTTAATAAATCATTTTTCAATTCAAAATATTTCATTTAACTCTCGTCTACATAACGCAACAATGGTTCTGAAACTTTATAGTTAAAATAAGATAAATGATAAAAATTTCATATTTATAAAGTGTTAATAATGAAAAATAAAAGCATTATTCAACTCACTTCCAAGTATTAGTATAAAATTATATCTGGACTAGTGCCTTTGGTATGAAGTTAACAAGTTTAGGAAATACATAAGTGTTTATATATTCTTCAAATTTTAGTTGACTCCCTTCTTAATATGTCTAGAAAGTGTATTTAAATAATGATGACATAATATCTAGTTCTTTTAGATTTTCTACATTAAACTAATTAAAGTACCTATATATTTCAATTTTTTCATAAACCAATGGCTCAATTATTTAAACCTTTAATATTTGATTATAAAATTTTATAAATTCTCTAAAAATATTATCCTTCCAACCTAAACTAAAGAGACTTTTGATGTTCATAGGAAAATGTTCATCTGATTATTACAAAGGTAACTATACTTCATTATCATAATCCCAATCCATTTTCAAATCCACGGTAAAATAGTAAAAAAAATAATTTTATTCAAAAAAACACTAAAGAAATGATGAAAGACACTAAAATATTTATTATATCTAGTAGAACCAATAATTGAGTAAATTTCACACTAAATTAAAGTCACCATTTGTGAAAAAAAATATACTCTAAATATAAGAAAACAAGTGGATAATTACATAATTTGAATGAATGATAAATGAATGTTGATTTATTTTTCTTGTTTTTTTGAGAATTTTTTTAGTATTATATAAAATTGTTTACACCTCCCTAGTTATGGAGATAATTTATGGTAGATATTTCTTTTTATAATCTCTAGTCAAAATATTTTGTATTCCAAAAGGATTATCTATAACAATACATGATAACCTCGACTTGATCTCAAAATTATGCTACTAAAAAATGTTGAGTTTTTATTATCAATATTATTTGTTTATATAAAATAATGTTAAGTACATGGAAGCAGTGGGGGATGAAATTGAAAACATGTGATATATGTTTTATGATGAATAAATATAGATTAAAATGGAACATAATGAATAATTATAAACAATGTAATTTTTTTAATGAGGAAACAACTACTTTTATGCGGTTTTAGTGATATTAATAAATGTTTTAAAAATATGAATCAATCGCATTATTTTTACTCACTATGATTTTCAATAAATATATAAAAATATATATATGATCTATCAACAATTAAAAAACACTTTATACCTAAATATAAATGAGAACCTATTCTAATATGTGGATCCACAACCATTCCACTACATTCAAAATATTCACAAATCATTTATATCATATGTTTGATTCTATAACTAAAGTGATGTTAAAAATGTGATAAAAAATAAAATAAATGTTTTAGGAGAGACATTATGCGAACTGCTCAACAATATCACCTTAACATCCAACAAAATTCTAAAATACACATTATATAAAATAAAAAATATTAATAATAGATCAAAACATATTCTATTACTATCCTTAGAACATGTGGAATAATTAGTTATCTATGGGTTAGAATAGATCACACATACAAAATAATAACATGCCCTTTGAGTAAAAAATGAGATAATTTGCTGATAAAGATAACTAAGAAAATCCAGTATCACCACACAAGTGGGAATGTCTATACAATATAGTAAACCCCTCATTTAAAAGAAATGAAATATCACTTGAAATACCAATTAATTGGTAGCTCGGTCCACGTGGTAGTAACTCCAAGAGATCTTCAAATGGAATCAATTATAACTCATGTAGGTTAGTTGTAACTCAAAACTAACAATGATCCTCCCAAGTGTGTTCATATTAGCATGAACTCAAGTTAATTTGGATGTATTTCAAGTCCTTATCCACTTCCCCCAAAATCCTATGTTTCAATACATTCCACATTAAATATTTGTAATTATACACTTCAAATTTGGATGAAGTATATATTTCTATGAAATTTTCCTAGACTTATCGCTTTGGGGGACTTGATCATTTAATAGGGTCTTCCTACCTTCGATCATAAAATTCATATTTCCATGGATTATAAACTTATATAGCATGGTAATTGATTGAAAACACATCATTTGTATAAAACTAAAGGACTATGATTGAAATAATCAAAAACTAAATATCCAAATACTTGAATTCACATATCTTATTTTTATATTATATTCCCCTATTTCAACTAAAAATTATTCTTACCCAACTCTAAAATTCAATAATTAATATAATGTGGCATGGGTCATTTAAGTTTTATTCTTATGTAAAGATATGTAGATCTAAAATACTCTAATTCTGATAGGTAGGTAATATTACACACCTTATTTTTTATTCCATTTATTATTATATACCTTGAAACTCATACGATAATCTTATAAAAACATAGGATCTATTGAAACATGAAAGACTTTCCAAGAAAATATTTTATTGTGGATTAATCATAAACTAGGATCCAATAAAAAAATTTATTGTAAAACATAAACACTAGTTTTGATTAAATATCAAAAAAACAATTTTAAAATGCATCATCCCAATATAAGAAATCATGACCTACTATATCCAAGGAAACATCTTGACCATGATCTCAGAGCAAAAAATGTGGATGTTATTAAATTTTTCTATATCCTAAAACACACAGACTATTAACATTTTAAATAATATCAATCATGAAATCATAAAATCTTGAATTTTATCTGTATGATTCAGACTTCACTCCATTATAATCGTTGTTTACTCACTAAGGTTCAAATTATGTATCATAAATATGAATCATTCTTAATAATATGTTGAATTCCCGTCCTTTAAAATGACCTCAATTCTGACTACATGTATAGAATATCCTTAGTATGAATTGTTATAGAATACCCTAATAAATACATACATCCTCTTATCCCAAAATCCATTATTTATCTTAGATAAAAACTTTTCATGTCCTAGAATTCATCTAGGTAAACTTCTTAAGCCTTCCTTCACATGGCAAGGGGATGACAACCAGCATTGAGGTGTCTACATAATTTCGGGAGACATCACCTTTAAAAACAACCTAAAACTAACTACCACATATTAAAATCTACCATAACATGCTTGAATCCTAAAAAAATAAAAAATAATAATATATATATATAATAGAAACATCTATAACAAGATTTTAAATGATATAAATAAATTTCCAAATACAACAACACGTCTTGAATGGATGTGAGATCAAATAGTTATGACATGTGGGTGTCTGTCATAACGAGATCTCTAATATTCTAAATATTTAAATCATATATCCATCTCCTAGAACCATAATTATAAATTATCTTCATTTCTAAATTTTTATCAACAAAATGAGTACAATGCACAAGTGTGCATCTGGTTGAGAGAAAAATAACACTCAATACTATCATCCCAAGTAGTATTCCAACCCAATAATCATTTACTTTTTATGTGTGTCAATATAGACTCTCAAAATGATGTTTGATGAATGAATTTGATTGCATATAAGTTCTATTTATTATAATTGTTTCAATGTACTAATTAATTTCTAGAAGTTTCTATATTGGGTGACACTTATTTGGGGATGTGGGTGTGTGATGGTTTTGGGAAAGCGTGGAAGGTATTGTTGCCTGGATTGGGAGGTACTACTGGATACAAATATCAATACCAATAGTTTTTCATATTTTTTTTATATACCTATAAAAAATACATGCCTTATACGATCATTTGTATTGAACCACTGGTATAATGTACATCTAGTCATCATATACCAATGATTTTGGAAAATAATTAGTATAGGCTAAAACAATGGTTATAATAAACCATTGGTATGGGATAAATATAGATGACATATACCAGTGGTTCCATAGAAACCAATGATATAGGGATATAAACACACCAAATAAGCCAATGGTTTAAGTAACCATTAGTATAGCCTATACCAATGGTTCTAGGGGCTATAACAATAGTTTAAAACCACTAGTATAGGGTGATTTTCAAATAGTGAAAATAATTTATGTTATTTATAATTTTTATTATCTATACTAAAATGATAAAAACATTTTAATAATCAATTTATTAATTTAAAATAGAGGATAAATTAAGGATCTTTATTTTGATTTTTTCTTAAAATAGAATGTTATAAAACAAAACTTACGAAAACCAATAACACCAAAACAAAATGAATTTATTAAATAAGAAGTAAAAAAATTTAAAAAACTATTTGTTCAATGTTATTTGTGATTATAAATAAGATAAATATGTTTGGGATGAATCTATTAAAACTTTTGGTGACACTATAAATAATATTTTTCTTCATCTAGATTTAAATAAAACACCATACAAACTATAGAATGTTAAGAAACCAAAAGTTGTTAAAATTAATGTTTTTTTATGTAAACTATTCATTATGAATGAAAATATAATTTTCCTCAATTCAATCTAAAATATGGTGAATGAATATTATTTCTTTATTCAACCATTGGTAAATATTATCATGTTTTCAATAAATAGCGACATACTATTGAATAAATTGTACATTTGAAAAATAAGGAAACATATCCATTTATAATGTTATTTTATAGATGTATTAATTTTTAAAAAATATTTAGATTCTGGTTTAAAACCCCCCTCTATTTTTTATCCATTAGTTGAACCAGAAAATATAATTCATAGAAATGGATGTAAAATGTTTATCAAGTGATAATCCAGAAGATGATGAATAAAAAACCTCTTTAACTAGAAACCAGAAATTAATAAAGGACCATAAAATTAACTATATTATTGCTTATGTTTATCAAATGATAAAAACTCAATGTTATTAATGTAAAGTGTTACCATATTTTATTCAAAACTCAATTTGAACCTGAATTGGTAAATTATTACATAGGTGATGAAATTCCAATAATGGATATATAAGAAGAAATCAATCAACTAAAATTGAATAAGGTTTATCCATTAGTAAAAAATCGTGATTCCTTTCTAGTAATAGGAACTAAATTGGTATTCTGAAATAAGTGTGGTGAAAATGGAACAATATTTCAGAATAAATTAAATGCATTTCTATTGTTTATAATCATTAATAAGGAATAGACGATGAAGATATTATTTCCCCAGTAGAAATAATTGGGTATCTCTAAATTGAATTATCATTTATAGCTCATCTTAAGTACATTTTATTCCTAATGGATGAAAATATTTTCTTCCTTAATGGATATGTTCAAAAAAAAATTATGTTAAAAAAATTCTATTTTTTAGTATATAATTATTATATCATGTATTTAATCTTACAATGGATATTTGTAGACTAAAATAGGATCTAATATTATGGTATCATTTCTTATTTACATTTCTTATTCAAAACACCAAATGAATGAAAAATACAATGATTTTCATTAAGAATGATTTTAAAGACATTATATTTATAAAAAACTATTTTTATGACTTTATTTTATGATACTCTTGAAAATATAATACTAAATTTTTTACAAAACCTGTACAAAGAGATATTGATAAGTCTAAGATGGATGAGCATATTTTTTTTTCAAATTTTATAGAAATAATAATATTAAATTTATCTCAGTATAAGTACATAAAATATTAGTATAAAATATTTTCTTATTATAATTTGACTAGTGTCAGTACTTATGTTAATTCATGTTTTAAAATTTATCTTAAACAATCCATGAAACAAGTGAATCAAAATCTTTATAGATAATTTTCAATATCTTATTTTATGTAATAGTAAGTTGACCAAATATCGTGTGTCCTGTATGTATTTATTTAATATTTTATTCAAATAAAAAACACATTTAAAATAACAAATGAGATCATCCATTATTTTAAGGGAACTACAAAATATTAAATATTTTTTCCTTTTAGACCTAATTTATTACTGTACAATTATTTAGATATATATTTTGAGGTTTTATAATATATAAAAATAGTATATCCATCACATGTAACATTATAAGTTCGTATTTAGCTTTTTTTCTTCAAGAAACAACATTTGGTGTAACTTTACACTACAAACTCAGAATATATAGCAGTTGAAAGTTTTGTGATCAACTTTTATCTAGGTAACTCACACTCTCATATTTTGGAATGATTTCCTATTAAATTATAATTATGTGAGAAAAAACAAGTGTTATTTATCTTATTAATAATCAAAATCATCATTAATGAGAAAACATTTAGATATAATATACTGTTTTATTTAATATCATGCACAAAAAAGTAGATATTTCTCTTGATTTTATCATAACTAAAATGTAGCTTCCTAATATATTTATAAAAAATGAATTATTATATATTCAAATATACTAAACAAAATATGGGAATGGTTTACTATAAATTATCGCACTCTATTTTAATTTTCCCAACTTCATGTGGTAAAAACATTCTTGAGAAATGTGGAGGAAATTTTTCATATAGTAAATATTTTAATTTTTAAGGAATTCATATTTTAGAAGAAGTCAATTATATTAAATCTAAATTTTTACACATCACTAAAAATCAATCATTTTGAAAATATGTTATAGATTTATAGTATGTAATTTTAAAGAAATATTTTCTAATTGAATGTTTAATAGTAATTTCTGTAAAAATAATTTATACATATTTATACAACAGAATAAATATTTCAAAAAGATGTATATTTCATACATTTTTTATAAAATTACATATCAAAAACATTTTCTCATTTTATTTTTACCCTAAAATTATATTATTTTAGGTAACTAACTTTCCTTAAAATATGGGATATATATCTTCATTATAATCATCAATAAAGCTTCAAATATTGACATCAAATAAAATAGTATATAAAATTTCATATCAATGGCCAACATTTATATTGATTTTCTATATAAATTTTAAAACAAAACTGGATTTACTATAGAAAATTTCTTGTTAAGATTTAATAATTTTACTAAATATCCTAAGATTATATGTTTCTGAAAAAACAATCATCTAAATTTGTCAATGTATGCTTGATTCTTATGTATTCCCAATAATGGTTTCTATTTTAATGTTAATATTATACAACTAATGTAATATGGATTCCAAAGAGATTCATTACAAAAGGCTCATAGATATGAATTGGTTCATGAATCATGATCCACCACTCAAATGAATCATTTAGTCTCAGAAATAAGAATCTACCACCTTACTATATAAGTAAATTTATCTATTTTATAATTTATTTGTAAATTTGTTTTATAATTCATTATCTTATAAAACTATTAAATGACAGAAAATAGATAAATTTTCAACACCTTATTAAAAATTTATAATGACCCAAGAATAGTTTATGGATACAGTATGTTTTCATTTATAAAGGATATATTATTATTTTCTCATAAACATATAGAAGAGTTTAAAACATATAAAAAGGATATATCCATAATATTAATTTTATATCTAAGGACAAGCTATATAGTGTGGTAAATCTTAGGGATGAACACGTGATTGTTTTGAAATAGGTGGAAAACATTATCATTCCAATAAAGGGTGTTGTTTATATAATAATAGTGTAATGTATTTATATACTTGATTTATTATTCATAACATGGTATTTAAATTTTGTTCAATTCATGATTGATTTTATTCAATGTGGATATTTCATAGTAGTAAAATTAATGCCTCTTTTTTATTACTAAATTATAAATATAATATAAATTAAGATTGTCAATTAAGAAGGAGGTGTTTATTTGGAACAACATTTAATGGAAAATCATAATCCGATCAATGATAAAACTATCAGAAATATGAAACTTGAATATGAAAACAAGAACATATTATTTAATAATACTATTAATTTGGTACTAGCACATGAACAATTGAACAAAAAATATAAATATTCTATTAGTGAATTTATCTTGGAACTAAATGCATTAAATGTTACTTTTTCCAATAATGAGGATAAGTTTCTAGATCAATTAACAAAGAGAACTAGGAAGAAGAAAAAATATGATAATAAAGTGTAAAAAGAATAAGAAAGGACTAAATGGTTTGTAATTATAGTCATACATGATGGTTTAAAAATTGTAAATAGAGATATTATCATGCTAAGTTAATAAAATCAAAATATAATGAAAACAAAAAGTAGTTTTCAATCTATAAAAAATATAGCTCATAATCTTCCTATAAAATATAATGACAAGATGGACACAGATAAGATAAAAAAATGTGATATTCAGAAGATGATGGGTGACCTAGAAACTAAAAATTCAATTATATAGAAGATAAATTTATTGTTTGAGAGAAAATTGAACCTATGAAAAATAATTCAAAAGAGTATAGATAGAAGGAGGTAAAACTAGAATAGTAAGGAGTAACCAGTATAAAAATAAAATAATAGTATCTCTACATATATTTTCAATTCAAGATGTAGGGAATGGAGAAAAACAACTTTCATAGATGAAGCTTGACTTTAATCCAACTCTATTAGGAAAAGGGAATGAAAAATTTAATTGAAGTTCATGTAAAAGAATATTTTGATTCCTTATCATCTATATCGTTAGAAAAATGAGATATAAATAAATCAATTAAATAATATGAAATAACATATAAACCTATTATTCCATAATCATCCATAAATTTTTTATCATCATCATCATTTTCTAAAGACGCTTATTTAGAGACAAAATTTATTAGATCTAAGTAAGCTCTAATTGATAAAAATGAAATATTCGTGGTTAATTAAAAGTATCTAGAAAAGAAGGCTGAAATTTATATTTCAAATGATTCCTAGATTCATTACAGAATAAAATAATCAAGTTAAAGTCTATATGTAAACTAATTAAGAATAATGATCTAAAAATAAATTTGAATTAGTCGATATTGAAAAAACTAAAACTAAAAAGAAAAAATATATCAAAAAATAAGAATCATTTTAAGAGAATGTATATAAAAGTAATCTACTAACTAGTATTGATATAATGAATACATAAGTTCCTAATGATAATATGGTCACTTCTTATGGGTTTTTCAAAGATGATTTGTTTTTTAAAATGAAATAAAAAGGGAACGACCAGTTTACACCTAAAATTAATATCAATTAGATAACTAGAGTATTATTTTTCATCCAAATTTGAAAATATATATCAATATGACTCATAAGTATATTAATACATTTGAAGCTATTAGACAAGATACAATTAAAAGTTTTATCTTATAAGAACAAATCTTAATGAAGGAAGTGTTTTCTATTTCTCGATAAGATTATCTTAAGCATTCACGATTGATAATGACATTACAAAAAAACATAGAAATAAAATTTTAAGAATTAAACTCATTGAAAACCAATTTCATCTTCTGGGAGAAATAAAGTATATTTTATAAAATAGGTTTCAAAATATAGGATGGAAGTGTGATGAAAATGAATAGAAGAATCAAGATCGAGGATGAAATATTGAAGATATTTTTAAACTGATAAATGATTCTAAGATCCCAATGGAGGAGAAAATATATTATAGTAAGTTCTTTCTTTTATCATGTGAGAAAAATTATAGGGGTGATAAAAATGTTTCAAAAAAATTACTTTTCATAGAAGATCTTCCAAATGTATTTCTGGTTTAATTTACTTTGTCATATTTTCACTTCATTAGAACTCACATTATAACTATTTAGTTTATGTAAAATTATTTAATACTCTCTTTTATTAGTTCTACATTATATAAGTTTAAATTTAATTTCATTTCATCCATCCAAACTATCTTATTTTAAGATATTATTATTTTTTAAGATTTTTAAATCATTAATTTACCCACTCATAAAGCTACAAATCTAGGATACCACCAGTACTCACCTCTAATAATCCATGGGATTGAGATTACTATCGATGGTATAAATTTCAATAATGGAATTTATTACCCACTAGAGAATATATAAATTGATTTTAAAAGTAAATGAAAATAAACTCCATGAATATTTGAAAATATCAGTCTATAATGATCAGTAATATAATTAAATAAATTTTATCCAACATAACCCAAACGAATTATAGATATTATAGTGAAAAAATAACCACCAACACCCAGTATACAAAATACCGTGAAACAATTGTATACCTTAGTGTTATATGAAACAATTTCCCAACACCAATTTCATAATTTTTACCTACATCTATGAGCTAAAACTACTCAAAAAAACTCCACTAAAAATATCCAGTAACCAAATATATAAAATTAGGGGTGATTATATCCACATAATCAATAATATATTCCCAAATAATGAACAACCAATTCAATATCATGAATTCAAACTATTTTATGTAGTAAAATCATAATATATAATCATTACATCAAGAACCAAAACTACACATGTGTAATTTAAGTCAAAAATCAACTAGAGAACTACATTTTCTACATACCAGCATAAGTTATCACATATGTTCCTATTTATCTTATATTATATATTCTATAAGATAAATTATTTGTTCACAATAATATTATATTCCTAGTATCATCCCTTACATAACTCTAAAAAAACAAGAATATATATAATACATGAAATTAAAATGTAGAAGTTCTGTATAAACAAGATCCCATCAGCTAATATCCAAATCAATAACATCTAACATCCAACCGCATTAACTTTCATAACTAATTTAATTCAATCAAGGCTGTATAAGATGAAATAATATTAATAGCCACATCAATAATTCCAAATGTATTGTTACACCTAAACTAGTATGTGTGTTGGAAAAGGATATACTTAAAGATTATCTGATTCATTTTCTCACCTCAGTCACCCTATATAAATTTATCTTCAGTGGGTGATTTCATAGTGAATGGTATACTCATTACGAAACAACATCCCAAATAAAATAAAAAATAACTTATATAATCTTGTACATAAATTCAAGCTACTAACACACATCTCCTTTCTAAAATCCTTGAAATAATTATCAATATTCATGTTATCTTGAACATAAATGTCATTTTATTAATATTTGAATCATCATATTATATAAATATTTAACAACCCAAAAGTCATGCTGCTTATTTATATAATTATAAAACTATCATCCACTTAGGAAGACACCTTGACGCACACCTGTCGCGGGGAATAGTAAAAGCAAATTTATATTCCTAATGCAGTAGAGTGGTTGACTAGGGTTATCTAACTTGAGGAGTTTTGTAGTCAGTTCAATCACTTATTTTAGTTCAACTAATCTAATTATTTTTTTCTCTAATATTTATAGAAATAGTGGTTTTGGTTTTTTAAAACATGTGATTAAAATAATGAAATGCAGAATTAAAATATAAATATTGATGCAGACACGGACCAAATAAAATTATGGAAAAATGTATTGGTCCTAGGGTTGGATAACATAGGTTCATTCACCATTTAATTTGTTTTTTAAATTCTATTTTATAATTAAATTAGTGAAACTTCATTAATGAATTACTTTCCCTTGATTTATTAAGTGTGTGATTTTAGCATGTGTCTGTCACACCAAACCACACCTCCTTCGGTAGTCAAGTAGGGTTACACCTTAACCGAGAATGTTATTCCTATAAGACCTGGATCTACCGTATGTCATTTTATCCCTTATAGAAACCCCAACACTACTGTATGAATGATTTTCCTATGAGAAGAGACGTAAAAATGATTAATCAAGGAAAAGAAGTAGATTTGGAAATTGTGTTTTTGTGGATGACAGTCACACCTGTGCAATATTCCCTCCTTCACCACAAATAGATTTAAAACATTTTAAATTTAAATATCAATAATCAATAACACCATAAAAACCTCTCTCAGGTCCAATCCTCAAGTTATTCACTTTCCATGGCGAATTTCATAGAGATCACGATGGAAAGATGGAAGAGAGAGAATGTGATTGAGTTTGGAAGAGAAAAGGGGTGGAAGAAGAAAGATAAAACACTATTATTGAAAATAATCATCTGTTACAATGGAAATAAAAACTAAAATAAAAGGAAAATAAATAAAATAAAATTCTTAAATATCCCTTTTCCTCTTCTCCTTGGTTCCCCGGATGGAATGGGGATGGGAAGGAATGATTTGAGAGGTTGGAGCTCCTCTCCTTTTATGGGAAGATTTATGTTCTCCGAAAGTTGTTCCATTTTTGAACAATTCTTTTGCAGAATAACACATGGACCCCTTTCTGAATGTTTTTGATGAATGATATTTCCGTTTACCCCAAAAATTTGAGCTTTATTGTCCACTAGATTTATTAGTTATGATTTTTTCATTGGCGGTTTCTTTTATTGGATGCAGGTTCCAGGAAGCTTTCTACAAAAGTATAACATCTAATGGAAACCTTAATGACTTCAAAAATCTCTCACTTTAATTGTAGATGTGAGTATTTGTGTCCTTGTTCTATACTAGTTGAAATGGCTTCAATTGGAGGTTTTTATACCAATATGGACTTCTATTACAGTGGTGGGGTCCACATTGTCCACCTAGAAAATTATTCAACTTTATTGATCTTTTACGGCCTCTAGATGATCAAATCACCCCCAGGTCCTGAAGAAAAATTTAAAAGGAAAAAAATAAGAAATAAATTAAAAAACAAATCACTTGGTTTGGAATTATTTGTTTCATGAAATTACTAAAATACCTTTGACGTAAAAATATGTTAAAATTCCAGAATTAAACACTTTTCACCATTTAGATCATTTTCATTATATAATCCAAATTGCAATTTATTTTAATAAAACATTTAAATACATGGGTTTTATTTTTTATAAATATAAAAAATTTATTATTATTGGATTAAAAATATTCACATAAACTTTCTCTTTCAAATACCCCCACACTTAAACCATGATTTCCCTCAAGCATAAAATCTCAACATTGAATTCAGAGGACACCAATGTTACCAATATTCAAATTTCAAAGTAATAAAATCAAACAATTTTCTATGAAAAATCAAAATATCAAAAATCCACATAAAATATCAATTTAATTTCCCAATTTTTTAAAAAATAATTATTTCATATATTTTAATTTTCCCCTTTAAAAAATGATGTAACTTCTTCTTTTATTCATTCAAGATTCTCAAATTATTATTATTAAAGATGTCATATCATGATTTTCCTCACCATTGAATTTTGAATCTCATCTCTCATAATACAATTAAAGTAGATTTATTCTCATATCGTGATAACATGCACCTTATCCATAGGCTTGTAAAAGAACAACTTTCTCCACTTTGTAAAGAGAAAAGGCATATAAAATATTGAGAACTTTTCAACAAAGGTTAAAATGACTCTAAGGCTTAAGGTTAGTAGGATTTGATTATTTAAAAAATAAATCTCATGGAGTATTTTTATCTGTTAAGTACAATTCAAGATATTAAAAAGTGTAATGAAATTCTCCCCTTCAAAGTAGCAACAACCACTTCTCCAAAACTCAAAGTAAGGTCATGATAAAATTTTGTATAATGAGTTATTTGTACACCCAATTGATTTTTTTTTTACTTTTGTACCTTTTTTCTTTTTTAAAAAGTTACGATTAGATAAAACCTCACATCCATCACCGAAACACATACGATCTAAGAACATCGGTCTAGAAAATGGTAATTTTTATCTCCCAAATCACAGCCCATTTTTCACTTTTTTAGATATTTTATTAATTTTTTCATTTTTTTTAATTCAAGAGGGGAAAACAATAGATTATAATAAATGATTCCACAAACTTTTAAAATTCCCACAACAATACCTCCAAACTTCTTCCTTACAATTTATATTATCTCGTCCAGTATGATTCCTTTTACCCCCACACTTCAACTTTAAAATATCATGAAAATACCAAGAGTAGGGTAAGAATGGATAATAAATGTCTTGAAATAAGGATCATCCCTATAAAGGTTAGTCATGGTCTCTATGAGCTAAAATAATGATTGATGTAAAGGTGGTATTTAAGGATATGGGTTTTTGAAAAATTAATCAATCATTTTAAATGTTTTTTTGGTACAATCATAGATTTGACAAGTTCAAATGGAAGTTCTGGCAGGTGACATGTCCCAATATCACTCATGAATAAATAAGAAGTACTTGGTCTTGAAATCCTCTCAAGAATGAGACATATGATGCTAGAAAATCACTCAAGGCATGATTAATAACAATATATCAATTCACATGAATTTCATAAATTAAAATTATGAAAAATGGTAGGGATATTTCATTTACATAAATCAACAAATTCCCTTAAATCATGGGTCGTCATTTTAATATCCATGATTCACTTAAAACATTCAATTTTCCATTTCACTCTTTCAATTTTTTTAACATTGAAATCAATAACATGGCATCACTGGATTCTTAGGAAAATCATGTCTCTTAGATATTTCAAGTACAACATAATTCAAGTGTGGTCAGGCAATTTTATCTTTAAATATCAAACCGTGATTTGGACAAAAATTTAAGGAGTTTAAAATTTAAAAATTAAAAGTGAAATACCTTTTGAAATAAATATTCAGTCCTCTTCCTCTAATTTTGGGGGATTCCTTCTGCTATCATGATCCTAAAAAATTACTCAATTAATCATAAAGATAATTTTATTTAAGATAAAAATGAAAAGAGGGTGTGGGTGGCATGCTGAACCAATCTAAGAAAATAAATTTAAATTTAAATTCAAAGATATAATTTAAATATAAATCTTGTTATGATCCCCCATGTGGGCCCTAAATATTTACTACCTCCTGTGGGAATAACTAGCTATTATCTATAATTTGATGGTTGTTGGAGCTTCTTTGACATGAACCACCACATGTTCTTCCTCCCAGCTTGAAGTTATTTTTTCTTATTGAGGATAAATCTAGGGATAGAGTACACCCGATCATCCCCCTTCTCAATATGGTACAACTTTCATGGAGGGAGAGTAGGATGAAGTGAGGAGCCTCCTCCTTCATTGAAACTTGTGAAACATCTCCCTCTCCTTCCAGTGGTTGCTCTTGTAGATACCATGAAATTTGTTCCATGCACTTTTCCGTAGATTGAAGATATGATTCTCACATAGACAAAAAATGTCAAGTATGAGTAAATATGTGTTCACCATGAAGGAAGAAGATGCAGGTTGTATTTCTATGTGCCAAAATACTACCCCACACCCGATGAATAAGTGGAATGATTCCCCCTTCTAGGAGTATATAGTAGAACTCCATGATCGATGATGAAAAGTTTTCGACACATTAAATTCAATTTATGAGTTTTTTCTGAGAATCCATGGTGTATTTACGATCTCAAGAAGTGTATATCTCTTCAAGACCTTCGATTTTACTCGTCGTTGAACCCAAACGGACATACGGATCAAAAGTTATGTCACTCGTAAATGGATAAATTTTACAAAGTGACCTACACGGAAGGCCTACACGGAGGACCTATGCAGAGGACCTACGTAGAAAATAAATTGTTTACACCCCTACGTGGAAGACCTAGGTGAAGGACCTATGCAAATGACCTGCGCGGACAACCTCCCTTCGGCCAGGTCCCCAATTTTCCTATAAATAGGACCCTTGGGCTCCCCATTTCAGGGAAAGAAAAATTTGGAAGAAGTCCCAAAGCTCCTGTTACATAGCTATTTTGACAAGATCTCCCAAATTTTCTCAGGTAGCACTCTAAAAAAGAGAAAATAGAGAATTAAACTGGGAAACATTGTTCAAAGTCCCATCATGATATAGAACACATAGAGTTTTGCGGAGCACCTTCATAGAGCACATGCGTGGAGCAACTCAGCATCCCAACTTTGTGGAGTAGCTATATAGAGCACCTGCATGATGCACCTTGGTGGAGCACCTATATGGAGAACATGCACAACGCACCTTGGTGGAGCACCTACAAAATGCACCTACATGAGGCACCTTGGCGGACCACCCATGCGGCCCTACTGGTCTATACCGTTGGGGTTGCGCCCCCGTACCCCCTGTTGGGATCTATGTCGGGCTTCGGTCTCGGCCCTTCGGGTCAATCCCTTTGATTCTTTCACTGACCCCCATGAAAAATGGATATTCTCACCATAAACTTTTCAGATCCAGTCAAGGACATTTTCCATTGCGCCCTTTATGTGGATCAACTTCCAAATATCGAATACCATGATTTTAGGAAATCCATAACACTCAATGAAGTTCCTTGAGTTGACTTATTCCTCTTGGTTCCTCCCACAAATTGTGAGTTTGGACTCTCCTTATGGATTCTTCGAGTACCTAGAGTCGATACACTCCTCAAGATACTTCTAAAGATTCATCACATGACTTCTATTCCAGGTTAAACCTCATTGGGCATCCTCCTTAGAAGTAAGCCCCAAAAATTTCCAAAATGGGAATCCTCCATAGGAGTAAGCCCCAACCAATCTCAAATGGGCATCCTCCATAGGAGTAAGGCCCAACCAATCTCAAATGGACATCCTCTTTATGAGTAATCCCCATCCAATCTCAAAAGGGAAGCCATCCTATTATAAGACCCTCACCATCACCCCTTCATCCATCCATTGAACCCTTCTCCAATGTGAATAGAAAAAAGGAAAGCTCATCGCCTCACCCTCTTCCACAGTCACTTAAACCTAGTTCACCTTGGACACTATAGGTCCGTCGTCTTCCAGCAACGGAGGAGGAAAAAATTGGAAGTGTGAATTTCTTTGTTGAATTTTTGACTTTCTCTTATTTCACATATCGATCATGACTCGCGTGGGATTAGAGATTTTTTCATGATCGCAACATTTTCACAACTGAAATAACAAAGAGAACTCTGATTTCAATTCAAACCAGGATACTTAGGAATCTCTTTTAGAACCCGAGCTCACTAGATATCCTCCTATGGAATCCAAACCTAATTCCTCCAATTTGGGCATCCTCATTAAGAAATAATCCCCAAATTCAATCCTCATATCATCAAGGAATCGTTTTTATAAAGTAAGCTCAAACTCATCTCTCTCAGAGGAATATACTCTCTTATGATATTTATCGAACTATGTGGGCTTTGATTCCCATTATGGGATATGTAGGAAGCCTCCTTTAGGTTCAAACCAAAAACTTCAAATGAACCATGTTCTCCTTGCACCATATTCTCAATATGGTCTGATCCTACAAGGAAACCTATATCCTTTCCAAAGATCCTTGGGCTACTTTATGATAAGTACCACACTATGTTTTGACTAAGCAGCTTTAGCTTAGAGGTCCTTATCATATGACCTTAAAAGGTATGATATGTCCTATTAAGTGACAAAGAACTATTAGGGTTCTGATTCCTTTCATAAGGATACATAGGTATCCCATTTTATGGGCACAATCCTAAGATCAAAACAAACCTTCATCTCCCTGGATAATAATAAATTTCAGAGTTCCCTAATGAGTGTCTCAAAAACCATTATCATCACAACGATGATTAAAAGAATTCTAATCGGTATATTAGAGGATATCATTGATGGAAAACCTCAAATACATACAAATGTTTCCATTGATGAAGAACCTTGAATGCATACCGATTATTCTAAATTTTACACATGTTAATAAGTGATTGTAAATTCCAAGGGATACTTATGATATACTTGGTAAATTAATAAAATTTATGAAAATATCTTAAATTTTCAAAGAGAGTCCCGGAGTAGAAAAAATCCCCCCCCCCCAAAAGGGTGTGATGAGTCTAACCGCCCATCATTTTGAACAATGCAATTTATTAAGTATTTTAAAGTTAAAACTTAACAACTGCATACCTTTGGAAAGAATGTCCCATTTGGATAAAGAACTATTGGGAGTTTCTGGTTCCATAAATAAATCCAATGGAAACCACCTAGAATTAGTGATTCTTAAAACTAGAATTCATGTTTCAATGAACTACGAAACAGATCTATATGTGAAGCAGTATGTGTCTCTGGTTCTTTAGGAAGATCCACTGGAATCTGTTCATGTACTCCCTCCAATAAATATTCAATGTCCTCAGGGAGATCCATGTTCTCCTCAACTGGTGCATCTTCTTTTTCATCTTCTTCTAAGGAATGGTATGGATTTACCAAGTCTAAAAACTCAAAATTATAATGAGTGATGCTCAAATAAAATTGAATAAAATCAAAATAGGTAAATTTCATGGAAGTTTCATCTCCCTAAGTTGGTTTTTTATAAATCTTTTCTTCAATGGAATGTTCCTCTTGGAGTAAACTCTCTGATGATGGAAGTAGGTACTTAGGATCCTCCATTTTGACTGCAAATTCCACCACTTGGGAGGTGTATTATTTTAGTGGTACGGGATCTTATTCCTTGCAAGGCTTGGGGATATCAAGAAGTTCCTCATATTTATTCCAAAATTCATCCATATCCTTTTGATCTCCCATATGTGGCTCAGTAGAAAAGTCATCCTCCGTTTAATCTATCTTGGTTTGAATTGGTTGAGTGAGGATGAATGAGTCTTTAGGTACCTCGACATTTATATCCTCTGGTTCATCAATGATGAGTGGTAATATTTCTTCCACCACTACCTCGCCTTCTTTTTCTAGTTTAGGGTCGGGTTTTTCTATCACTTCACGAACATAGTCAATTGCCCATTCCATTTTCCTCCTAAAATCATCCAGAGTATTTCTTATCATTTCAAACTAGTCATTTAGATCATGATAATCAACTTTTGGTTCTTGATATCGCAATAGTGAGTAATCTTCTCCTGCAAAAAAAATTTAATTTGAATACATCATGGAAAAAAGAATTGTTTTTTTAGATTTTTTTTATAAATAAATCAAAGAAAAATATTTACAAAAATGTGAATTTAGAAAAAATGATCAAAGTAATTACTTATCTCCCCAGCAACGTTGTTAGTTTTGACACACACCTGTTGCATGGTGTGGAAAAACCGAATTTATATTCCTAATGCAGCACAGTGGCTAACAAGGGCCGTCTCACTTAAGGAGTGTTGCAGTCGGTTCAATCACTTATTCTAGTTTACCTAATATAATTATTTTTGGTGTTTTTCTTTAATATTTACTAAAAATAGTGGTTTTGGTTTTTTAAAACATGTGGTTAAAATAATGAAACTCATAATTAAAATATAAATGTTTATGTAGACACCGACTGAATGAAATTATGGAAGAAGGTTCTTGATCCTAGGGTTGGATAACATAATTTTATTCATCATTTTATTTTTTGTTTAAATTTTATTTGATAATTGAATTAGGGAAACCTCATTAATGAATTAATTTCCCTTGATTTATTGAGTGCGTGATTTTAGAAAGCGTCTAGTACACTTAAACAACACCCCCTCTGGTAGTCAATTAGGGTAACACCTCAACCAAGAATGTTATTCCTACACGACCCAAATCCAACGTATTTCATTTCATCCCTTATAGAAACCCCAACTCCACCATATGAATGATTTTACTAATAGATGAGAGGGAAAATGATTAATCCAGGAAAATAAGTGGATTTAGAAATAGTGTTGTAGTGGACGATCACTACACTCATGCAATATTCTCGTCTCCACCACAAATAGATTTAAAACATTTTCAATTTAAAGTGATGTAATGAGGAAAACTATGAGAACATCCCCTAGGTCCAATCCTCGAGTCAGTCATTTTCCATGGGGAAGTGTATTGGGATCATGATGGAATGTTGGAAGAGAGAGAATGAGATTGAGTTTGGAAGAGAAAGGGGGGAATAAGAAAAGTTTAACACATTTATTAAATAAATGAATGTGTTACAATTGAAATGAAAACTAGAATAAAAGGAAAATAAATAATTTAAAATTATTAAATGTCCCTTTTTCTCCTCACCTTGGTGCCCCGGATGGTGTGGGGATTGGAAGGAATGATTTGAGATGTAAGAGCTCCAATCCTTTTATAGGAAGATTTCTATCCAATGAAAGTTGTCTCATTTTGACCCACTAATTGGATGAATCACACATGGTACCCTTCATTAAAATTGTTTATAAATGTTTTTTCCATTTACACTCCAAATTGGAGCATAATTGGCCACCTGATGTATGAGTAATGATTTTTTCATTGGTGGATTCTATTTCTGGATGCAGGTTTCAGGAAGCTTCCACCATAAGTATAACATCTAATTGAAACATTAATGCCTTTAAAACTCCCTCAAATTATTTTTAGAGGCGTGGATATGTGTCCTAGTTCTATCCCAGTTCGAATAACCTCAATTAGATGTGTGTGGATCGATATGGACTTCAGTTACGATGGTGGGGTCCACAATGTCTACCCATAAAATTATTCAACTTCATTGACTTTTTATAGCCTCTAGATGATTTAATCATCCCCTCGTCTTGAATAAAAATTTAAAAGAAATAAAATAAAGTTTCTTAAAAAATTAATCACTCAATTTGGAATTATATGTTTCACAAAATGACTAGAATACCCTTGACGTAAAAATCTATCAAAAGTCCAGAATTAAGCACTTTTCACCATTTAGCTCATTATCATTCTATAATCCAAATTTCCCATTATTTTAATAAAACATTTAAATACATGTGTTTTATCACTTAAAAACATCAACAATTCATTATTATTGGATTAAAAATATGCACACAAATTTTCTCTATCACACCTCCAGGGGTATCTATATACATATCATCAATAAGCATAGTCTACATTGAAATCAGAATACATATCTCAAAGAGTTTAACTCTCCAAATCAAGATTATAAAGTCGAAAATATGGTATAAGACATGTCAATCTATGTTCATTTAAAAATTTATCATTCTGTCGTGGTAACATATAAAAGAACCACACTCTATTTACACTAACCACTTATAATAAAAAATGAGAATATCATAATAGTATAATGTTTTTTTTTCACATCATACAATGAAATCCAAGATCAAATTCTATATCAAATTATACAATATAATAATTAGATATCATCTATATGAAATGTTAAAATTCAATACATATTCTACTTCATGTCATTTTTATATGAATTTATTAACATGAGAAGAGTAAAAGGATAATAAAACTATCACATAATTAATTTCGTTGATAAATCATAAAAGAAATTTCAAATTATACATAATCATTTCCTTACATTTAACACTTTCCCAATGTTCATTAATCTATGATATCATGAATAAAATCATTCATCCCTTATATCATACTGAATCATGAATCAATGTTATTCATTATAATCATACAAATAATTGATGGTATCACCAAAATCTCCATGTATGTTATAGTCATCAATATTAATCTATTAATTATACACATCTATAATCACATCCAAATCATATTTTAGTAATTTCATCATCTTAGGAGAATTAAGTTTGTAAATGGTGGTCAGAATTGTGTTCTAAATACGAAAATGATTAAAATAATATATTTTCAAATTATAACGAGTTGTGATTCTATAAATTTCAATCTTAGATAATTTAAAATGCTGAAAATGTTATTTAATTGATCACTGTCAGAATTGAAAATATCATCATTTCACTCTAAATAGAAAATTGGGTCATATAAACTACTTGTTTTTTTAAAGTATGAAACTAGCTGAAAATATTATATAAATATATATATATATATACATTTGTCATGAATCCCCCTTAATTGGTACCCTTGTTGTCCTGTAAATGAAGAGTAGGAGATAACCCCCAAATCCCACCTCTAATAGTTCATGGGTTAGCGACTAGCACTAAGGATATATTATTTAAAATGGGAGTCATTATCCTCTTTATGTAAAATTTTTTAATTATAGATAAGTTTATTTCCACCAATAAAATCCATTCTTAAATATAGAATAAATACCAATACATGTATGTAATTTCATACAGACTGATGAAACTGAAAATACCAAAACAATCCTAGAAAGTTACCATGAACTCTAAAAACTCCAAAATAACTCCATGATCTAGTTACGCCAAGCTAGATCACCAAAAAACTCCTTAATACTTGAAAAAACTATATATATATATATATATAGTTTGTTCATACAAGTATACACAGTGTGATCCTTCCCAAAACATCTTGTACAAATAGTGAAAAAAACATATTAATGATTAGTAAATAAAAAATAAAAACAGATCATAACATAAACATGTAAAACTATATCCCAGACTCACCATGTCTTTCTCATCATCTGACATATATGAGTAATAATATCCACATAAAAATATATATGTAAGAAAGTTACCATGCTTCCACTTCCCCATTGGTTTGTCACTCTCACACCCCAAATCCAAACATCTTATTACACAATACCTTATATAAGTAATACTATACCCTGTGAATACATCTCACACCCAAATATCTCATTGTATGTTATTAAAAACATTAAAACTCATGTATAACCAAGTAGTTTTCTGGAATAAATTAAAACCCATGTATCGTGCATTACACCTCAAGCCATTATAGCCCATGCATATACACCCACTAAAAGATCTAGCCACTATGGTAGAATAAAAGTATATAATATAACCATAATCCAATACAACTCAAACATAAATATATAATAAAAGTGATATAAATCACATCCCTTGTAGATATATACCCATTACCTTAATACATCAGAGCCTATATATACCTACACATAATATCAGGATGAAGGGAGAGAAAAGTTGATATTGAAATAAGCCATCTATTTCCTCACCAACCTGGATGTTGAGGAAAACACACAAGAAAACATTTCGGTTTCAATTACCATAGTAAAATGTTTGGGGATGCATATGAATTTATAAAATGTAACAATATATCATGCAAAACCCCAAAAAGGGAAACTGCCTAGCCTTAGACTCAATATGTAGCTACCATCTCACTTGACATGCATCTTTTACCACTAGGATATAAGAACTATATCTCATATAGGTACACAAGATTCAAGATTCAAAAATATTAACCATAATTACTTAGTAATTAGAAATTAATATCCATACGTTTTTAAAACCATTTAAAATTATTTTTGGAAAATTTATTTTATTTGTAACCTAGTATGATTTCTAATATAAATTATAATTTCTATATTTATATCAAATTTAACTCATATGTAACATCCCGACCCAGGTGCCACATGTCGGTTCCCCAAGCCAGTTCACTACATGACCTTAGGTGTTCTGTCCTGTATGCCATAGGTTTCCGACTAGTAGTTAGGGTCAAGTATATAACATGGGGAGACTATACCCTCTTTATCAAAGTAGTAAAATAGAATAAATAAATAAAAATTAACAAAATAATAGTAACCACAACCTAAATAATACTAGTATTACATGATGACCAAAACAAGATTACAATATCCAAACGAAAACAGTATATATGATATGTCATATATGTGTTAATTGTGTACATAAAACCCAAAAATAAAGACACACTAACAAATCCCCAAATGGGTCCCAACATCATTTCTTGTTCCCTCACCCACGATCCATCCCAACTAATCCATCTAACATGGGGCTCTTTCCCTTATCAGGTCCTATAAACATGAATTCTATTTGGGTATCAATCAGGCATGCCAAGTATGGTGTGATTACAACTCAGTAGGCCACCACCAATGGTTTCTAAAACAATATCCAATCTATAATATTGTATGTAGTTGTATAAATACTGAATTACAATAAACTATATAGTTATCACATTTTATTATTCTGTAGTCAACCACATAGATTACCTTGGTTCACGATGACACATGAACCATAAATATGTGATTTTTCCCATGGAAGAGTCTGAATCATATCAGATAGTAAATTATAATTCATTATAACATGGGCATCCATTATCCATTTAATTTCAATTTTTAACACTTTTAATTGGAACAATAGTCTAATTAAAACATTTTTCCCTATAATTTAATGTCTAGAACACTGTGGGATTTTGAAACATTAGTCCCTATCAAGCGCCTCATTGTTATCACATATGGGATTTTGAAGCATCGTTCCATGTCTCATAATCACAATTATCACATATTGGATTTTGAAGCATTATTAAATTTCCCACACTCTAATTTATCACATATGAGATTTTTAATCTTCAGTCCTTTTCTCACACATGTTTATCACATATATCACATATTTCGTATGCATCGAGGTTAAGCATTTTTAATCTTCTTATCAAACAATATCATCAACATGTCTCATTTAAACAATAAATTTAATCATGGTTCTTCACATTAATCACATGGTATAATATTAAAAATTCACCATTAAACCATTTATCATCATTAAATCATAATACCCATTAATCAATCAATTCAACATCCAATGATTAACTAATTACATAATCATCATCATCGTGTAAATTTTTATTAATGGAAAAGAGGAAAATAAAACACACAAAAGAGCCACAGAGCACCCCCCCCCCCCCACCCCTAACCCCTCGCCCCCACCCCCCAGGGTTGGGATCTATGGAGGCATGGAGTATTTAAGACTGAGGGAATCCCCTCTCATCAAGTTGACCCCCTAGGGTTTCAATCTATCCATAGTATGAAAGCATATGTCATCTATGCTAGAGATATCCTGTGCAGCCAGGTGATCGGCAACCTGGTTTTCCTCTCTCCACCTGTGAAACACTTTAGTGTTTCTTCCAAGTAAACGATGACATTTCTTAATTACATAGGTGATCGAACAGGGAGGAAATCCATGTTCTTGAAGGGAGTTTTGCACTAGGATGGAATCTGTTTCCACTTCAGTGATGATCAAATCCCTCTGAGCTCATAGGATGAGGCCAAAGAGCATCGCCAGGGCCTCTGCCTATAGGGAGTAACCTTGACCCAACCTTACCATAAAATCCATAATAACTGACCCACAGGTGTCGCGCACACCCCCCCCCCCCCCCACATAATGGTCAGGTCATACGAACTGTCTATATTAATTTTTAACCCTTTAGCTGTAGGGTTCCAACGGACCCAATTTCCCATTTTCCTACTATCCACAGGCACCTCCTAGGCCTTGACTTGAAACTCAATGAGAGATGGGGCTTCCCTCTAGTTGCAGACAGCCCTGACCAAGTCTCTTAAGAGGTTTTTCAACTAGACAATTATAATGCGAGCCGTCATGACCACCCCTTCTTATCTCACCTTGTTTCTCACTGTCTAGAGGCACCAGAGGCCTGTGTGCAACACCACTATTCGAGCCATTATTTCTGGACCACTTCCTCCCAAACCATGGTACCAACTTTCCAGGAAAGAAATCCATTTCATGCTAGAATTGAAGATCGTAGTGAACCCACCAATACTAGTCCACACCTCGCACGCCCATTCACTTTAAAAAAAATCACATGTTATTTCCTTGTTGTTCATATTGCAACACACACATCTTGACGCCATGCTAATCCCACACCTCTTGACGCTCTCATCAGTCGAGAAAGATTTTTTTCGATTTTTTCAGGTGAGAAAATTAAATTTGGTTAGGAAGTCTTTAACCCACAGAACCTCATTCCATATGTCCACATTTACATGGTCCTACACCCTAGTGATCCGCTAAAAGTCCTTTAACATGAAAGAACCTGAGGGGGAAGGGGTGATGACACATATATCTGGGTCGGAATTCAGTTTGATGAGGTTGAAGAGAGATTGTTGGTCACTATCCAGAACCGCCCTTATAAAGGTCGAAAAGTGGTAATACTAATTTCACAATTACATGCTTGTAATTAAAATCAAGACTATAGGAATTGAAATTTATACCACCTAACTCAAGATCCTTTATAGGTGTTCTCTAAATCATAAATCCCTAAATTGAAATAGAAATCTAAATTTTAAAATGAAGAACGAGATCTAGAACCAAAACCTAGATCAAGATAAAACATATTAATATCAATGAAAACCTAGATCTAAACTCATCATCAACAGAGTCTAAAACATTTATCTTTATCCAGAAAGTGAGATCAGAGAGAGAGGGAACCACACAAGAGGAGATTAAATACTAGAAAAGTTACATATTTGTTAATCATATTTTTGATTCATTAAGAAAGAGGTTTGAGAGGACTAGGAATCCATCCAGGAGATCCCAAAAATGAAGGAAAAATTTTAGTTCTGAGTTGAGGAAAATAGAGGATAATACTGGGGGATTTGATATTTTTAAAATAATTCTTTAGAGAAATAAAAACTATACATATAGTTTCCTAGGCTAGGGAACATGGTTTTTTAAACAATTCACACTAACCATGGGCCTCTTCTAGGGGTCTCATGTTTAATACTAAAAGGGATCATAGTTTGAAAATCCATGTTCCAACCATGAATTTATCCATGTTTTGGGATGCATAGTTTTTTGGGACAGGGCACACGGTTTGGGAAAACTATATTCCAACAATGAACCACCAAATATTCATCCAAAAAATTCTAGAATTGTCCTATTTCACCCAAAACATCTGAAAAGTAAACCCCAACAATGTTATGCACCAACAAATGGTAATAGAGTACATGAAAACGGGCATGATACATCTCTATAAAGTTTAGGATCTTAAAATATCCCCACATTATAATATCTCATCCTCGAGTTGTACTCCTAGGAATCTCTGAGATTATAAGGTAAAAATATTGGGCCATTGAGACAGTATATATACTTCTTTGTCCCATGTTTACTCATGAGAACATCCATGTTTTATAAATAAAAAAACTATTGACATGGTAATTCTATGAAAAACTTCCTCACTATAATCCACAACATGTATCAGATGATTCTCAAAGGATATATCAGCCTAAATCTTAATATCATCCACACCGATCACATGAGATGGTTTAGGGATATATTGTCGAATTTTTGACATATAAAAAACACATACATAGGATTATACCTCCATGGAAGATCCAATTGGTATGACATGGACCTGATTCTCTCCAAAACCTCAAAAGGTATGACAGACTTGGGTGACAACATACCCATCCTCTGAATCCTTTGGTAACCCATTCTAGGTGACACATAAAAGAACACATGACCACCCACTGTAAACTTAATGGGTCATCAACTTCCATCAATATATGTTGCTTTTATACTCTGAGATCTAGCCATATGTTTCTGAATCAGTTAAACCTTATATAATGTCTCCTTCATGAGACTTGGTCCCAATAGCTCTTACTCAGCTACCTTAATCCATCATAGACTTGATTTTCAAGGCCTATGGTAAAGATCCTCATATGGTTCCATATAAATAGTTTTCGGATAACTATTTTTATATGAAAAATGAATGGGTGCCAAGATATTCTGCCAAGATATTCTTCCAAGATCCACCAAAGTCTAGAAAACATTCCCATATAATTTCATACAAAACCTATAATGTATTTTCCGAATACCAAACTGTCTGTGGATGTAAATCAATACTCACTAATACATTTTTATAAATATATTTATAAAGTCCTTGATAGAAATGTGAATTGAAATGTGATTCATGGTCAGAAAATATACTCTATGGAACCTCGGGCAGATAGACAATCTGCCAAACATATTAGTCCCCTGAATAATCTACAGATAAAGTTTCATGAATATGAAAGAAATATGACACATTCATTATTTGATATTCAATCAACCAAATATCATCATTATTATGAGGAATCCAAGTAAGAACTATCACAATATCCCTGGTAATGACATCCCACTTCCATTCCAAAATGGGATATAGGTGTAGTAAACTAGTAGGTCATTGACATTGGCCTTCACCTGTTGATAGGTCTAGAATCATGCCATGAACCCTGTAATCTTCTTTTTCATGCTCGACCACCAATACTGTCAATGTTGGTAATGATACATTTTGTTCAAACCTGGATGCACTGCCCACTTCAAGGAATGGAATTCAGGTTATATCTTTTCTCACATCCACATAGGAACAACAACTCATCCCCATACATGGATGATCTCATCCTTATCTATAGTCCAGTCAGAAGGTGACTCCCCACCTTCAAGTATTTCTCTCAAGGATAGAAACTCTGGGTCCTCATGTTGTCTCTCCTTAATCTTCCACAAAGTGTGCATTACCCTGATACTGAGATGAGGTTCATCTACACCAGTCCCTACCAAACCACAAAATGTATCTCTTCTTGTAAAGATGTTATCTTCTACTTAGAACAAGACTCTTGAATTTCTTAATTCTAACTTTTTATTCTAAATGAATCAAGATCATTTTTCCCTTCCCAGGCATATATTCTTCCCCAAAATAAAACTTTTGGTTTTACTCTACCAATATATGCTACAAGAGAATCAAATATCACTAAAAAAAGATATACATTAAGAACTTGTGATCGGTATACATAGTAAACTTTTCACTCAGTAAATAATGACTCCACCACATCAGGACATAAACCACTTCAACTAACTCGAGTTAATGAATAGGGTAATTCTGTTCAAGTGGCCTCAACTTCCACAACCCATAAACCACAAATTGATCTCCCTACATCAACAATACTACAAGACTAATCCCAAATTCGTCAAAAAACATTTTTTACTCCTTAACTAGATTTAGTAGGATCAATATTGAAGTGGTAGTCAAATAATTCTTCAAATTCAAGAAATAATACTCACAGGCTCCAGACCATTTAAACCTAACAACCTTCTTAGTTAATCCTAAAGGTTGTGGTTACAAGAAGAAAAATTCTAGGATGAACCTTTGATAATATCCTGTTAACCCTAAAAATATTTGGATGTCAAAAACATTCTTGAGATGCTCTGAAGAAAAAAAAATTTGAACATTATCTAGGTCTAATAACACACTTTCTTTAGAGATTATGTGACCCAAGAAATGTACATAACCAATCTATAATTGATACTTAGATATATTTCCATACATATGATGCTCTCTCAGTGTAATCAGGGTGATTTCAAGTTGTTGGGAATGATCTTTAGGAGTATTGGAGTACACCAAGATGTTATCCACAAAAACCACCACAAAATGATCCAGGTACGGGTAAAATATTTGGTTCATCGAGGTCATAAACACAGAAGGAGTGTTTTTCAGCCAAAAAAGAATCATGATGAACTCATATAGGCCATACCTTATTCTAAGATTAGTCCATGGTATATCAAAAGGTCAAACTCTCAACTACTAATACACTAATCTCAAGTAAATCTTGGAGAAGAAAAAATCTCTTATCAAATTTTCAAAGAGATCATCAATATGTGAAAGAGGATGTCGGTTATTCACTGTCATATTATTTTAATTCTACTATTCAACACATAAGCTCAATTTCCCATCATATTTATTTGGAAACAAAACTAGAGAACCCCAAAGAGATATAATTGTATGGATAAATCCCTTATCCATTAACTCTTTCAGTTTATTCTTAAGCTCTTGAAGTTTTATGGGTGTTATGTTTTATGGTGGGATAGAAAATTACTCATCCCCTCACATGAGCTCAATCATAAATTCCACATCTCTCTCTGGTGGAATCCTTGAGAAGTCCTTAGAAAAACTATCATGTAATTGGTCCACTATGGGTGGAAATTCATCCTTCTCTACACCTCCATCATCTAGCAGCGGACTTGCAACCTGTGTGGTGAGCTCTCCCAGTTTCTAATAAATTAGCCCTGCATGATAGTCCTGGATATCTCACTCTCTACGATGAACATAATTTCCAACCTCATCAGGCATAAATTTCACTCTCCTATGGTAACAATATATCTAGGATAAGTATACTACTAACCAATCTATATCCAAAATCAATTCAAAACCTAACATATAAAGGATGTAATGATCCCATAAAAATGATAGTCCCCAACCTCGAGAGAACACCCCTTGAAAAACTATATGTCTCTTAATCATACCCCCAAAGGCGTATTGACCATTATAACTATGCTCACAAACTCTACTATTAGACTCAATAAATTCACAAATTGTGAAGATATAAAGTAATTAGAGGCACCAGTATCAAATAATATACTAGAAATCATAGAAACTACAATAATAGTACCTCTAACTATCGATGGTCCTACCTCTCTATTCACAAGTGAATGTTTAATTTCATAAAACTATCATACCCCAATTACCTGGGATATAATCTGATTATCTTGATATACACCACCATTTTGACATGGGAACTCTTTCCCAGAATAACCCGATCCATTTCCCCGACCACCACAACCAATAGAACACCAACTTGTAGACTAATATGGGGTAGAAGACCCCCATCCAGCACTCTAATTCTATCTAGATCTTCTATTATTACCAATATATTGTGGGATCCTGTAGAACTATTTTAGATGACCCATATTTCTACAAGATCATCACTCTGCTAGTCGTAAGGGGAATGATCTACAAATGTGACCCAACATACCACACTAGTGGTAGATCACTCGAGTAATATCCTGATTAATTAACCCTTCCGCCTAGACACTCTTATTCCTTTCACCCTAGGTGACATTTTCTCTGTGATTCTTTCTACTATTGAAATGTGTACCACATAGTAATCTTGAAGAAATCACCATTCCTCTATTAGAACCCTCCTTCTAGTACCCCTCAAATATGATAGCCAAATTCACCACTTATAAAAACTTTTTTAGCCTAAATATAATTATCCTGGACTTAATATCACATTTAAGCTCGTCCTGAAACCATTTCATCGTAGTTCCTTCATCGCTTTCCAACTTTTTGAAAAATCACTAAAAACAAAAAAGTCATATACATAGTCCGTTATGAATATACTACCCTCGTTCAACCTCATAAACTCAGTTTCTCTCTCCTGTTTGAGTGTCTCAAGGAGAAAGTGCTCCAAGAACTTCTCTTGAATTTCATTTCACTCCATATTCTCCAGTTGTCCATCTTGAGTTTTAATGTCCCAAAAATTCTTTTTAGGACCACATAACATATAATCCAACACTTTAAATCTATTCCTAATAGAATTCTTTATGTTTTCAAGGATCATCTGGATATTCTCAATCCAAAACTCAAATGCCTTAGTTCCACCCTCTCTGGTGAAATTCAAAGGGTGTTGTAATTGAAACTCATGTGTCAGGTCAGAAATACTCTTCATAACCCACCCATGGTCTATATACATAAAATATTTGATCTAAGAAAATTTCCCATTGAACTACTCTCTGGATTCCACACCTGGAACTATCACAGCCTTAGGTTCCACTACTGGAGTCACATTTCTTGTCATGTCCTCCTGTCATCCTATCAATAAACATCATCATTGAGGAATGTCACAACAATTCTAAACACACATATTAGGAAAACATTCACAAAATTATCACTAATAACAAGGTAATTTCACATATATCCAAAACAATTCATCCTTCATATCCCACTACATGGTCAACACCGAGGCACTTTCACTACAATCAATCGTCCCTCAACTAGGCCATGGATCACATAGGGAAAACATTTTTTTATAGTTCAAATTTATCATTAGAACCCATTTAACCATTTTAAATTATCTCATTTTTCATCATTTAAAATTTATAAATTTTATTTTTGGAATCATTTTCATTTAAATTATAGAATAAATAAAATAATTTTCATTTTTAGCAATTCACCTCAAACTATGGTTTTCTGTGTGTTCCAAAAATGATGCATGACTCAATAAGTCTTGAGTGCCTAAAATGATGCATGATTACACAAATATTGTTTCATTATGGTCCATGATGTAATGATATTTGAAAAATAAAAAAATCATACAAGATTTGTGTCATTTGAGGTGAAATAACATTCAACTATTATAACAAACATCAATAACAACAATCTCACACTTGGTAATTGGTTTTACCCTCATACATGGGTTAGCTAATCCCATACATGAGCTATTGAACAAGGCCAAATTAATCGAAATATTTTATATACCAATCCCAAATAGTAAGAAAAAATAAAATAAAACAAATATCCTCCAATACCATTTTGTAATGTCTCAACTCGGGTAACACCTTCCAGATCCCTGAGATAGTTCACTACATGACCTCAAGTGTGCCTCCACATATTCTAAAGCTTCTAAATAGTATAGAGGGTCAAATATATAACATGGGTAGTATATTCACTCTTTATGAAAGATGAAAAATAGTGTAAATAAATAAAAAATAACCAAATTCTAATAACTATAACCTGAATAATACTAGTATCACATGATGACCAAAATAGGATTACAATATCCTAACCAAAAAAATAGATATTTCATGCCTTATATGTTTCAAGTGTCGAAATAAAACCCAAAATAAAGACACAATAAAAACCCCTTAAGTGGGTCATATATAACATTAAGTTTCCTCACACATGCTTCATCACAAATCAACCATATTTCATACGGATCTTTCCATTATCATGTCTTGTAAACTTGAATTCTATTTTGATACTGATCAGGCAGCCCAAGTAGGTTGTGCTCACAAATTAGTATTCCACCATGAAGGGGATATAAGAAAATATTTAGCCTATTATAGTGTATATAGTTTTATAAATAATAAAGTATAATAAAGTAAACAATTGTCACATTTCATTATTCTTTAATTATCCACATATATTACTGAGGTTCATAATGACACTTGAACTATCAATACCTACTTGGTAATATGTTGGAGTCTTAATCGTATCACATAGTGAATCACAATTCATTATAACATGGTCATATATTTTCCATTTAGCTTGATCTCTTAACATAAATACTTGGAACCATAGTCTAATTCCAACTTTTTTGTCCTAGAACGTCATTTATAGCACCCAATGGACTTTTGAAGCATCGATCACTATCCCAGACCTCATTGTTATCACATATGGGATTTTGAAGCATCATTAGGTGTCCCAAACTCATAATTATCAAATATGTGATTTTGAAGCATCAATCTGTGTCCCCCAATCAGAGTTATCACATATGGGCTATTAAAGCATCATCCTTTTTCCCACACATATTTATCACAAATGTCACAATATCAAATATTTCATATACATAAAGGTTAAGAATCATTAACCTAATTATGAAACATTATCATCAATGTGTCTCATTTCAATTATCAATTTAATCATGTTTATTCACTTTAATCACATGGAATAATATAAACAATTCAAAATTAAACCATTTATCAACAATAAATCACAATAAACATTAACAAATCAATTAAAATTTTTATTTTTAAACAATTTATTAATGATATTTTCAAAAAATTTCAAAATTATCTCATTCTATCAATTCCATGATTCCATTAATTAGTTATCTAGTTAATTAATCTAATTCAAGAAGTGATTTCCAAACATTGAAATTCTAATTTCACAATTATATACTTGTAATTATAATCAAGACTATGGAAATTTAAATTTCGACCACCTACCTCAAGATTGTTGATCGGAATTCTCCAAAGCAAAAATCCCCAAATTGAAATGGGACTATCAAATTCACAATTAAGAATGAGATATATATCCAAAACCTTTATCAAGATTAAATGGATTACGGTATATTAAAACATAGATCAAAACCCATCACCAATGGAGGTTAAAACATTAATCTTTATTTATAAAAAGAGATGAGAGTGATAGTAAACCACAAGGGGAGATATTACATACTAGAAGAGGTGAATATCCATTAATAGGGTCTATGATTCATTAAAAATAGAGTTCAAGAGGCCTAGGAATCCATCTGGGGGATCCCAAAATGATGGGAAACATTAGGTTTGACATGGGGTGAATCAGGGTTAATAAAAGGGATTTGGTATTTTAAAATAATATTTTGGGGAAATAAAAACAATGTGCACAATTTCTTAGGCATGGGTAAATGGTTTTGCAAACTGTTCACCTCTTTTGTAGGTCGCACGGTTACTACTAAGAGGATGCGTGGTTTGATAAACTATGGTTCAAATAAGCATTTCCCCTATGTTTGGGGATAGACAATTTGTTGGTGTGGGGTATAGGGTTTGGGAAAAAAATTTCCCCAACAATGCTCTACCAAAAACTCCTTTTAAAACTTCAATAATTCTCTAGTTTCACCTGAAAAATCCAAAAGTAAAACCCAAACAAGTTATTCTCAAAATGAGGATAAAAGGGTACCTGAAAAAAATAATGATACATCTCTAGAAAGGTGAGTATCTAAAATAATAGAACATAGTTTAACCATCACTTGGTTTACGCAATTAAACATTTATCATCTTCAACACTCATCCCCTAAAATCATTTATCATTTCATTTACCATTCCATAAACTGTGTACTCTAGTACTGAACCTTAGCTACCACAACTAATGATTCACTTTTCATACATATATTTTGACTATTTCAGGAAATCAGAAATGATAACTAATAATATATGACAAACCAACCATTTAAAAATTCACCATATAACAGCCAATGAGAAATCACATCTTTCAACAAGTTATAACCACCCTAGGGTCATCCTCAACACCATTTTGCATAACATGTTTCATCAATCCATCAATAGAATTATCAAACACTATATCCCTAGGAAGACATCCCATTACTTACTAAATACCAACCATTCAAGGTTCCTAACAAATTATAGTAAGGATATACCATCTTAGATAAATTATAATAGAAACAAAATCATATTCATCATGGAACACTCACAATGAAACTGAGGCTATAAATCCATTGCATGCAAAACTTTAGACAACAAGATTGGGCTAGATTAGCCCCAAAAGATTATATTCAGCAAAACCTTTTTATTTACCATATTAAATTAACATATTTATCATTCATTGGTTTTATTAATCAAAAATAATATAACTAAGATTAATAAAAATATGTGAAGAAACCATACATAGGCTTCAAACAATAATTCGGTATTCAAAAAAAATCAAATATGATCGAAAATTAGTAGACATGTATCCTTGATTAAATACTTCATCATGACTAACATTAAATTTTTAAAAAATTTCATAAATATAAACAATGATAAAAAACAAACAATTAGATGAAACTCTATTTTGAAAATCACAAGGTACATCAATAAAAAAATCATCCTTACATGTGATCACAACATCCCTTCAAATTCATTCTTGATTTTGGTTATTATCTTCAATAGTTTAATTAAATAATTAATAAAATAAAACATGAGAATATCATAATTACACATAAAAAATTGAAGTGGGGTGTCCCTTACTTTGATTAGAAATTAAACTTTCACTTAGTATGAATGGATGAACAAAGAACAACCACAAAATTTAAAGGAAACACTACTAAACCCTAAAAATATTAAATCATCATCCGGTCTTGTTCTAAACTCATCCCAAAATAGAATAATTCTACCAGAATGAACCTCAAGAATGAAATAAAAACAAGTAAACAAGAGGAGAAGAGAAACAAAGAGTGCATCGATCTAAGAGAACATGATCTGATGATATATGGTGTTTAGACTCTCAAGGGAAGCAATTTGAGAGTTGTGAGAGAGTTAGGGATCTAGTACGGTAAAAAGAAAGATATTTTAAATTCACTAGTGCAGAAAACGTTTTTTACGTCGGTTATTTTTAATTTTTTACGTCGGTTTCTAGCCGATGTTAATACGTGCGACGTTATAAATAAGGTTTTTCGCGTCGGTTATTTAAAAACCGACGTAAAAAACATAAAATCACGATTTTTATCACGTCAGTTATTTTAGAACCGACGTGATAAAGGGGCCTGGAGAATGGTTTATCACGTCGGTTATTTTAGAACCGACGTGATAAAGGGCCTGGAGAATGGTTTATCACGTCGGTTATCGAAGAACCGATGTGATAAACTGCCTGGACAATGGTTTATCACGTCTTTTCTTAAACAACCGACGTGATAAACAGGGGAGAGGGGGTTTATCACGTCGGTTCATATAGAACCAACGTGATAAACTGGGTGAGGGTGGTTTATCACATCCGTTCTATAAGAACCGACGTGATAAACCGGGCTGAGCGTGGTTTATCACGTCGGTTCATAAATAACCGACGTGAAAAACCGGGGGAGGGGGTTTATCACATCGGTTATTGTATAACCGCCGTGATAAACCAGAGGGGGGGGGGGGGTTATCACGTCGGTTAGTCAATAACCGACGTGCTAAACCATTCTCCAGGCCCTTTATCACGTCGGTTATTAAATAGCCGACGTGATAAACCATTCTCCAGGCCTTTTATCACGTCGGTTATTAAATAACCGACGTGATAAACCATTCTCCAGGCCTTTTATCATGTCGTTTATTAAATAACTGACGTGATAAACCATTCTCCAGGCCTTTTATCACGATGGTTATTAAATAACCGACGTGATAAACCCAATTTTTTTTAAGCAGAATGCAGTGATCTTCTCTCCACCAGAATCAACCAGAAAATAAATCAAGAAATCGTACCACAAAAACAGATGTACATCAAAATTAAGCATGTACATAGATAACATATAAAACTTACCCACTAGACAGCATCCACCCTCATTTATACCCCATGGGCAGCCCTCCCCCACCCCGTTGGAGCCCTCACCCTCATGTATACCCCCTGGATAGCCCTCCCCCACCCCTTTGGAGCTCCCACCCTCATGAATACCCCTTGGACAACCCTTCCCCACCCCATTGGAGCCCCCACCACACTCCCGGATTGCCCCCCGACCCCCGGACACCCCCAAACACCCCTTGACAACCCCCCCCCCCCCCCCCACCCACCTGAACAGCACCTCCTCACCCCCTCACCCCACTTGACTGCCCCCACCACACCCTGGACAACCCCCCCACCCCTGGACAGCACTCCCACACCCCTGGACCGGCTTCTCACACCCCTGAACATCCCTGCCACCCCCTAGGACTGGCCCCACCCCACCAGACAGCCCTCCCAAACCGCTGGACACCCCCAACCCCACTGAACACACCCCCACACCCTTGGAACCCCTCCCCCACAGACCCAAATCCATACCAGAAGAACCATCAAAAGTAGACCAAAACAAGAAGTATAGGAAAATTAAACATTCACTTATATAACATTCAATACTTACACTGTCAACTTCAAAAAAAACTAAATCAAACCTAAACAACTACCAAATACACAATTAAAACGACAATATTCAAAATTACATTTTACATTACAAACAACTAAAATTCAATCAAACCTGTAAAATAATTTGACCACTCCACTTGTACGTGTTTGATGTCTTTAGCAGTATAGGGTTGAGGGTCATCAAAAAGCTACAAATGAAAAATAAGATAGTTAACGTGTATAATGAATAAATCAAATTGAAATATGATGGAAAAGTTTAAGAGGAAATCGTACCAGATCAAAATTCAAAACTGTCCCAATTGTTATTATTTCATACATAAATCTTAACATATAATATCCCCATTCGATGAGGCCTTGTTGTTCATGACATTTCTGTTTTGAATGAGTGTAAATTCAATATATTATTTTTATTTAATAAATCAAAAAGTACAAATTATAAATGGAAATTTACCTTCTCATTTACATATTTGATCTTTGCATTTCTTTTCTTTGTGTTTTTTCAAAAGTAGACCCATGCACTGTTAGAAAATAATACGAATGGGGTAAATTTAAAATTCATTATAATATATAAAACTATTGAGAAATTGAAACTTACTTTTCCAATATATTCTTAAAACTTGCCCGCACATCACCATGAACAGAGCATATCCAATAAAGAGCTTTCTCCCTTGGGAAAAAAATCCCTAACATCCAATGATTACTGATAAAAGGAAATTTAATGTTAGTGGTTTTTTATGTTAAAAGATAATTAACTCTTTGAGAGAAATGTGTTTCATACCTCTCACAAAAAGGCATCATTTAACATTGTTGGATTATATTCTTTTCAAATCTTTCAGCAATATAAACCATTCTTTGTTCCTCAGTCAATGCACATGCTTCAGGGGAAATCAATTGCGGGTCCATGAATCCATATACTTCTGTCAGTTCATTCCTCTCACAAATTTTATAAATATACCTAATACAAAACATATATAAGTATACATTTTTAATAAATATAACGCAGGGAAAAGGTGTTAAGACTTACATGGAAAAAATTTGCACCACGTTGATGCCCAACTTATCTCCAGTAACAAGCTCCATGATATCAGATTTTGTAATCCCCACACTTATTTCATGTCCACAAACATGAGATTCCATTGGAAACTCGTAAAAACCCAACAACAAATGTGAATATCTTGACAATCTGTCAAGACCACTGGAATCTGTATCTGATGTCATGGCATGTTTTCTTTGTTGTTGTCTATACAGTATTTCTTTACCTTTGAAGTATTACTGTGAAAAAAAATTGAGAATTATAGTAGTTTTCAAATGATAAAACAACTTTAATAAAATAATAAAATAAAAGATATAACATTCATACCTCTATGGTAATGAGTCGAAGAAGTCTGGATGGCCAAACTAAAAAATGGCCGATACTCTGTCCAACTATCGCCACCTCATCTGTAGGTATTGGTACCCTAGCTGATCTATCTATAATATCTTGTACAGTGACCCTCTGATTCTCTACCTCTAATTGTTGATGATGAACTGTATCTCCTATACAATATACCAACCCGTATGCTACTATATGATGTTGAGAATCATCAACATACAACTCGCAATATGTAGGAAGCTGCGGCGGAGGCGTAGGATAAAAAATGGGGTCCGCAGGCTGAGGTGGGGGAGTGGGAGCTACTGGCGGAGGTGGAGGATAAATAATGGGGTCTGCAGGGGGAGGTGGAGGAGTGGGAGCTGCAGTCTGAAATTGTCTTTGCATTTCTGCAAACATAGACTGCACCGAATCTCTAATCTTGTCTTCCATCGTCGCATTAATATTTTGAACTTCAGCCTCCAAGGATTCTATTTTTTTTATAAACCCCCTCAATGTTAGAAGTTGAATAACATGGAAACACTTTTCTTACCGATACACCTGTCGGATATCCTCTTACACGACCAGGATGTTCGGGCCTTCCCAATGCTGCAAATAAAATATCTTCCCTCCCAGTAGCTGTAAATGTCCCCTCTGAACTCTGCTCCTCAAGAGAGTCCGGTATTAATTAATTGAACATTTCTGTAATGATTGAAACTTATATGAAGAAAAAAAGTTAACTTAAATAAATTAAATAGATATCTTACAATCCTCTCAGCTACGATTCTCGATTCTTCCAAAAGATATTTCCCTTTTTTTCCCTTCCGAGCTATCTTCCATTTTTCATGTCTAGATGGAGGGGATGGAGGGTCCACCTCTCCAGAGCTTAAAGACTCAGCTCTTAGTTGTTGAAATTTTTCTACTATCATTTTTTCTTCCAATAATGTATACCCTCCCCGAGATAAACTATGAGGGTATACATTTTTAGATTGGATCTCCTGATGAGATTTCCTTGTTTGCTGTCATTTAAGAATAAGTAATCATTAACAAAACATTAATAAAATCATTTATATAAGAAATTTTATAAAAGTTTACATTGCCCTTACCAGAAATGACTCTTTTTTTCTACTTTCAAAAAACTATCTCCATGTGTCTTCATCTATAAAAGGATATATACAACATGGATTGTCATGACTCTTATGACCATAAATGAAATCAGATGAGAGGGTTTATTTGAAATCCCTCCATCTCCTGGAAGCCAACTATAAGAATTTCTTCCTGACTCCTCCAGTGTCAGGAATATCAAATTTCATCTGATAAATAAGAGGTTAAACATATTATATATACTAGAAACATTAAAATAATGGTCAAAAAATGACAAAAGATCTTACCAAAATCGTCTCCCACAACTGAGAGATAGTCTCTTTATCCACACCTCTCCAATCATCATACAGAATTCTTACTTTGGTCGTAGCCTGAGTTGCAACAAAACTCTTAAAATCTTTGGCATTCGGACCTCTAGGAATATCATCATCATCAAACTCAACTACTATCCTCCGATCCTGCGTACGGGCAAGTGATAATTTTGGTAAACGTGTGCACCCACGTTTACCAACCTTTGAACTCTTTGTCATAATAGGAGCATGTGAATGTTCATCCCCAGAGGTATGACCAGCAATATGCTCCTCTCCAGAATCATGTGGTTGATCATCTGAATGATCTGTCATTATCCTTCAAATCAAAAAAACAAACATTAGTTCACAAATATACAAATGAAAATATTTTAATACTACTGTAATCAGAAAATAGAAAAGTGTACTAGGTTACATAATAGTAAACATTGGTAATATGGTAAACATGTTAAACAATGGTAAAGATGGAAAAGATGTTCAAGATGGTCAAGATGGTCAACATGGTAAAAAATGGAAAAAATGGTAAACCTGGTAAACATTGTAAACATGGTAAAGTAATTGTCAGTGAACAAATATACAAATTCAAATATTTTAATACTACTGTAATCAGAAAATAGAAAAGAGTACTAAGTTATATAATAGTAAACATTGGTAATATGGTAAGCATGTTAAACAATGGTAAAGATGGCAAAGATGGTCAAGATGGTCAAGATGGTAAAAATGGTAAAAATGGAAAACCTGGTAAACATTGTAAACATGGTAAAGTAATTGTCAGTGAACAAAAATAAGCATTTTAAAATTCATGTAATGGTTATAAACATGATAATGTAAACTAAACAAACTTAAAACAAACAAAAACATATACTTATTTTATTTTAAAACATGTTTTAATAAATAAAAAACTTACAATATCTAACATTTATGGAAAAAATAAATGTAAAAAAGAAATAAACATATGTTACCTGTAATTTTAGGAATGTACAGATGGATTGTTTTCCCAAATTCCTTCGTCGTGATCGTTCCTTATGGCACAAACTATGTCTTCAACATGATCGTCATTATGTTCTGTTAATATTTCCATTGAAGTAGGGATCTCACATAAATCAGCATAATCATCAAGTTCATCCTCACCAACATATTGTTTTTTCCCTTGTAAAACAACAGCCCACTGCATATCTGATTGATCTACTACATAAAAAATTTGTTTTGCATGTGTTGCCATTATAAAAGAATCAACTGTGTCTTCCAATCTATTCAGATTAACAATTTTCATTCCAAATTCATCGTGTCTGACACTGTTATTACCGTTAAACCATTTACAGTTAAAAATGGGAACTTTAATTTTAAAGTAATCAACCTCCCATATGTCTTCAATCACTCCATAATATGCATTTTATGCAGAAATTGGGTTTTTGTCCTTAGAACTCGAAAAACGTATTGCTTCTGCAAACACCAATACACCACTATTCTAAACTGCACTTCTGTTGTCCTGAGATTTTGTATGAAATGTATAACCATTAATGTCATAACCGGACCATGTTATCACATTTAAACATGGACCACCCACTATCCATTTTAATGTCTTTGTTACATCTGATCTACCAAGCAAAGTCTTTTTAATCCATGACAAAAAAGTTTTGTTGTGCTCATTCAAAATCCACATTTCTTTCTTCTTTGGATGAAATTGTTTCAACTCATTAATATGCAATGTGATATATGGTTGAGCATCAGCTATGTTATTCAAGATGTATGATTCTAACTTCTTCATCTGTTCAGCTGACAATGATTTGACTTTCAAGCCGCGAATCCCATTTCCCTCATTATTAACTCGTTCATGGCGAGATGGAGGCAAACCTATGTGTTGCGCCGCAGCCAAGTAGCTCGTACAAAACTCTGCTACCTCCTCAGAAATATACTTTTCAATAATGGAGGCTTCAGGTCGATATAGATTTTTAACATACCCCTTTAATATTTTCATATACCTTTCAAAAGGATACATCCAACGAAGATATACAGGTCCACAAAGCTTTATTTCTCGAACCAGATGAATCATTAAATGCACCATTATATCAAAAAGAGTTGGAGGAAAATACATTTCCAATTGACAAAGTATAAAAATTGCATCCTTTTCCAAAATGTTCAAAGCATTCACATCAATCGCCTTGTTACAAATTGAATTGAAAAAAATAACACAACTTAATTATAGTCTTTCTGACACGAATGGGCAATATTCCACGCAATGCAACTGGTAGAATTTGTTGCATCATGACGTGACAATCAAGTGATTTCATACATATCAACTTCAAGTCCTTCAATGAGACAAAATTTTTTACATTAGAAGAATAACCTTGAGGCACTTTGGTATCATGAAGACACTGACAGAAGCTAATTTTCTCCCTCTTCGATAATGTATGACAAGCCAGGGGAAGAAATGTTCGTCTTCCTTTAGGAATGGGAGATAACTCCAAACGTATTCCCATTGATAGTATGTCTAATCTTGCATTCAACCCATCTTTAGTCTTTCCTTTAATATCTAACAATGTTCCAATCAAAGAATCACAGATATTCTTCTCCACGTGCATGACATCAATATTATGTTTAACTTCATGATACCTCCAATATGGTAGCTCAAAAAAATTGACCTTTTCTTCCAAATATTTCTATCATTACCAGATTTCTGTGTCTTTCCCAATGTCACGTCAAGGTTTTTCACCCTCTCAAAATACAGATCAGGGGATAAAGGTTTTGGAGCAGTATCAAATTCTTGTGAGCCATTAAATGCCTTTTTTATTCTTCTATAAGGGAGTTCCATAGGCAAAAACTTTCGATGACCCATGTACACTGTTTTCCTCCCATGATGCAATTGACAATAGGACGTCTGTTGTTCGCAAATTGGACATGCTTTATGCCCTTTAACACTGTATCCAGACAAATTTACATACGCTGGGAAGTCATTTATAGTGAACAGAAGCACTGCATGCAGTTGAAAGTATTCCATTTTATAAGAATCATACACCCTAATACCATCAGCCCATAACAGTTTCAAATCATCAATCAACGGTGACAAGTAAACATCAATATCATTACCGGGTTGCTTTGGACCAGAGATCATTGTACTCAACATGACATATTTGCGCTTCATACAAACTTCAGGATAGAGGTTGTAAATTACCAATAAAACAGGCCATGAACTATGTGTGCTACTGAGTGTTGGGTATGGATTCATTCCATCTGTGCACAACCCTAGTCTGAGATTTCTTATTTCATTTCCAAATGTAGAATACTGCGCATCAATTTTCTTCCATTGTGGACAATCAGCTGGATGACGTATTTTTCCATCACATACCCGCTCTTCAGCATTCCATCTTAACCTTTTTGCATCATGTGAATTAGCAAATAAACTTTTGAAACGATTAATTATAGGAAGATACCAAAATACCTTTGAAGGGAGATTTGTAATCTCTACATCACCCTGTGATTTTTCTTTCACCTTATACCGTGATGTCCCACATTTTGGACACTCTGACAGAAATTCATATTCATTCCTATATATAATGCAGTCATTCGGACAGGCATGTATTTTCTTGTATCCCAATCCCATCGGGCATAATATTTTCTTGGCTTTGTAATGTGAATCTGGAAGATCGTTATCTTTTGGAAGAATGTCTTTCATCAATTGTAGCATCTCTGTAAAACTTCTGTCACTCCATCCATGCTTCGCCTTCAGGTTAATCAATCTTAACACCGCCGACAGAACCGTAAAATCTGTACAACCGGGATATAATGGTTTTTCAGCATCACCATATAGACGTTCAACTGTCGGTTCTATCTCAATTTGTTCTGCTACAATATCGCGAATCATTTCTTCAATTCCATCGGAGTTACCATATTGCGAATCATCATCATCAGTGACATTTCGTCCAGTTTCACCATGCCAAATCCAAGGGCTGTAACTCGGATTAAAACCATGACATATCAGATGATCTTTTATCTCTCTACTTTTCAACTTCTTCATATTCAAACATTTCAGGCATGGACAGAAAAAAAATGTCACTACTTGGAACATTTCGTTTTGCAAATTCAAAAAAGGCATCAACACCTTCCTAAAATTCATTGCTCATTCGATGTGCCATAATCCAACTTCGACTCATTATTACCTATAACAAATATCAACAAAAATATATATTTTTAAGATAAGACAAATACATGTTTATATGAAAAAAATCATAATTTGAATGTAAAACAATTTAAAATATAAAACAAATCTATAGGTATTTAAAAAAATATGCTTGAATATTATTTTTAAAACAAAATATAGTTAGATGTAACAGTTTAAAATTTCATTGAATCAAAGAAAACCATGACTCCTAATGATTCTCCAAATAAAATATACATCAATAAAACATAAACAAAATGATTTTTATCTGGAATAAGTGAATATGATCAGATGATACACATTTATAATAATCTCATGCCAATATATTAATAAACATGTTAAAATATAGGAATACCTAATGGAGCATATAACATGTGTTATTCATGCTTGTTGTTCAATCATTATGATCTAAAGTACTCAACACTTTCAAGTTCCAAAATCTTGAAAGTAGTAGTAGTTTTCATAAGTACACAACACCAAATAGCTATACATCGTAAGTGTCATGTTAGAAATATGAATATAGACCATTTGTTTTATGTTTAATAATATTGTCATATTATCTGATCATTCTGATTATATATTAGAATTACTATATCCTTTTGATCCGATATATAATCTAAGGATTAATATTTCTTTAGAAAAAGTAATGTTAATATCATGGTAATGTAAAAAAAGTATATGTCGAACTATATATATGTAATACCAATATAAAAATACATATGTGTTTGGCCTAGGTTTCACACATAAAACAACTCATCTCACAGATTAAATTTTTGAATCATCCTACATAATACTTATTTTTATAACTTAGGGAATGAAAATAATAAAAGTTTTGATTTACGATACTCATTATGGGTAAACATGATATATATAAATATAATATCTAATCTCATAAAAAGATATCCATGGGGGTATAAGAGCATACACAAAGCACATGATAAAACAGATAAGTGAAACAGTTCTATATAATCATAGATCATAAAACCTAAGTCCAAGTATAACAAGTTTAGCATAACATAAGACATGATTTATATGATAGTGGGAACATGATTTAAAAAACCTTATTCACAAGATCACAACATTGGTATGTGGAATAACATAATATTGTGGCACAAACATAATCATATAAGTCATAACATATGTCAAGGGAAAACATAGTTTCATTCACCTCATATTGGGATATGTTAATCACCTTTCCTATAATTTATTATAATATTTCTTACGAGACACATCACATAACACATTGGACATTGTATAACCATCTGTATCCCATATTGATCTATGATATATAATGCATTGTCGAATGCATTAGAAGGATATTATGGACCCAAATGTCACATAATGACTAACCATATATATGGGTGAATCGTGATCATCAAATCATTTATAACACTTTCGTAGATCAATTAACTAACAAAAATGAAATGGGGGTCATAATTGTTTTTACAAAACATAATAATTATTAATACATAAAAATGTGTTTGGATGGTAAGATAAGATAATATACCTAATTCAATCTAATTATCGTTAAATTATTTCTACCTAGATAGAAAAGACCTTTATAAAAAATATAATTTAACTTGAGAATGAAAAGAAAGTACCCTTTACCTTTTTTATAATGAAAAATCTAAAAAGGATGAAAATAATATTTAGGTATTATAATTTTTTTATGAATTATTAATAATAAAAGAAATCACCTCACTTGGTTTTGTTGAAAATCGGACATACCATCGTATTCAAGAAATCAGATACACTTTTCATGAAAAGGTCCATCATTTTTAGGAGATGACTGAAAGAATAAATGTATTATCAGACTCACCATGAGTCCAGAATGAAATATTTGATTGTAATAGGTATGAATTGATATTTTTATGAATGCAGATGAAAACAGATGATGTTTTTCTGATCTAGTAGTTCTAAAAATCATAATTTTTTGAAAAAATATTATGATGTAAGAATGTTGAATGAAATTTTAAGGATAGGTATTACCGATTCTACCTGGTCCAATTTCATTCATGAAAATCATTTTCTGGAAAATCATATTGAAAATATGATTTTAAGAAAATAAGTACTACAAATCTTCATCCAGAAAGACACATTCCAGCTAAGTAGGAAATAATAATGTTGCTAGAAGAATGGAATGTTACAGTACCACCCATTATTTTTCAGATTTTGCTGAAGCTAATCCTCAATGTTTTAAAATTAATTATTCTTTGTAAATGATTGAATAATTTGAATGGTTGTGAAGTCAAATATCTATGTTCTCATGGTCATAGTAATATTTTTATCAGATATTGATTTATTTAGATACTTAAGAGGTTTCTCGTAAGCGTATATCAGAATGAAAATCTAGAATAAGAGTTAAAAATAGTCTTATCCAAAATACACCTGCTTGAATGTTGCAAGTTGAATATTGCGAGTTTAATGTTGCGAGTTTAATGTTGCGAGTTGAATGGACATAATAACCATTTGCAATGACAAAAAATTCCACGAGATTCAAAAACGAACGAAAAGCACATCAAGAATCGAAACAAAAACGAACGAAATAAATTCGTGGAAGGCTTACTTGAATGTCGCGAGTTGAGATGATAGATCCGAGAGGAGTGAAGAAGATAAACAATGAAGCCAAAATGAGTTTAATGAAGGCGATCGACGAGCTGATTAGGGTTTATCGCGCGAGAGAGAGACGAGCCGGCGACTGTCAATCGAAAAATCGTCAATGACAGAACACGGGCTTTAATTTTTTTAAATGTTTTATAACGTCGGTTATATAATAACCGACGTTATAAACTATTTTTTAGCTTTTTTACATCGGTTATCTTAAAACCGACGTAAAAAAGCTCCCGCGCTTTGGTTTTTTACGTCGGTTATTTTTTAACCGACCTAAAAAACACCCCGGGGCTTTGGTTTTTTACGTCGGTTATAAGATAACCGACGTAAAAAACGCGTAGATATCGGGTTTTTTTACGTCGGTTATTTGGAAACCGACGTAAAAAACCCGATATCGAGGCGTTTTTTACGTCGGTTATCAAATAACCGACGTAAAAAACTAAAGCCCTGGGGGTTTTTTACGTCGGTTATTTTATAACCGACGTAAAAAAACGCGTCGATATCGGGTTTCTTACGTCGGTTACCAAATAACCGACGTAAAAACCCCCGCGCATTGGTTTTTTACATCTGTTTTAAGATAACCGACGTAAAAACCCAACAGGCGCGATTTGTAACGTCGGTTATTAAAATAACCGACGTGAAAAATCTACTCGTCGCATTTTTACGTCGGTTATAAATAACCAACGTAAAAAACGATTTCTGCACTAGTGATTGATAAAGAAAATTAATATCCAAATATTTATAGAGGAATCCTTGATATCCTCCATCATGGTGTAATGGCCTACACTAATCTCATAGTTTCCCTTGATTAAAGAAGATTATTTTTTTAGGCATTTTAATAACTGAATCATACTCATATTATATATCCATTGTGTATTACTTTATTGACACCACTCCATTAACCAAAGTGTTTAAAATAGTGTTTTAGACACCCAATAATCCACCATAACATTTAACTATGGAATAGGTAAGATTCTCTTTCTGTTTCACACGGCACGCCAAATACCATGTCATAGAGGATTCCATATTTTCGATTCCCTTCCACCATCCATAGCTTAAAAATTCCTAATCTAATTAATTCCATGAACACAAAAATAGTATGATCATCTCCCAATTTCCCACAGGGTGACCCACTTAGTATTCATGCCCAGAAATATGTGTAATGACCAAAATTTCACTATTTATTTTCCTTAAATAAATATTGTATTTGATAGCTTTCTTCACACTCAAGACTAAACTCGAATGATTTGATGCATAATAGAAGAATATTATTAAAAAAATTAAGAAAAATAAAATCAATATTAAATAAAAATAGTTTAATCCATTATAAATTCTTAAAAATAGTATTAAGAACAACTACTATTTTTAAAGAGACTGTTTCAAAAAAATTAGTTTTTCTTTTTATATAGTATTTTCATCTAAAAGATAAATTTTTTAATTTTTTAATTTAAAATTTATAAAGTATATTTATTTTTTTAATTTATCACATCAAAATTATCCTAAGATGAATTTTTTTTATCTTTCAAAAATAATTGATTTATAAGTGAATAATGAAAATTATAGTATTCTAAAATTTTATATTTTACGACTATCAATATTTGAGAAACACCTAGAAGTTTATAAGTGATTTTAATTGATTAAAAATTTATTTAAGGATAAAAAATATGTATTGTAAAATATAATTTTGAATTTCATAAACCTATATTCAGCATTTTAGAACATAGGTAAAATTTTATTCAAATTTAAAAACTATTTTTAGGTATTTGTTTTAATTAAACATTTTAATGCTGATATTAATTTTTGAATTTATTTTTAAGACACACAAATATTATTAGATTTATAATAATCTAAATTATATCATAAAATTCAATGTAATTTACAAATTTATAATACATATAAATCTTAAACATAAAAACACACTTTTTCTAAAAATAGTTTTTATAAACCAATAGTAAAATTACCTTTTCTATGCATTAGATTTTTTATTTAATAAAATTATTTTAAAATTTTAGATTAAAATTTTAATATTATTTAATATTTTTAATTTCATTTTTACACATAAAATTATATTTCTAAGATAAACACTAGTTACCGCGATAAAAAAATTATTTTTCAAGGAATGATATTTGATCTAAATACTGTTATTTAAAATTAAATTCTCTAATATTAAAATAAAAAATATAACATGGTGTTTAAACTTATATAAGAAAATAAATCATTTAATTAGTAAAAGAATTAAATAATATTAACAACACTTAATCATTAAAAAGGTGTTTTCTACAAAAATAGTTTTTCAACACATTATATGTTTTAATTTAAAAAGATTATTTTATCATATTTAGAAATTAAATGATATTAAATTGTGTATAATTTCATTTTAAAAACATCCAAATTTTTTAATAACGGTGAACTTATATTTTTTTTGATTAAATAATTACCACGGTAAAAATTTAATCATGAATAATAAGTGTTAAAATGGGTTATCTATTATGGTTCAAGTTTTACTAAATCAATTTGACACTTCAAACTTATAGAATAAAATTTCTAATTTGAAAATTATAATAACCCAGGTACTAATAAAATAATTTTTTTCATATTTATTATTATTCTTGAATAAAATATTTACATTCATAATAAATATGATGAGTGGGAAATAGTTTTACTAGACAGGTTACTTATAAGGTTATATTTCAAATATAAATTTTAAAATTATATAATTTTAAGTTAAAAAAACTAATTTAATTTTTTCATTCATCATATAAAAATTATCATAGAATGAAGTTTTTTTAATTTTCTAAAAAGATTAATTTTCAATGAATAATGAAAAATTCTTATTTTTTCTAAAAATATTATTTATTTTAAATAATTTAAATAATTTAACTATCTCATTATGTTTTTAATGTGAATTATATTAACATATGTTTTATTTATTTATATTTAATCTATGTAATTATTTTTAATTGACATTATATTGTATTTTATAATAAGTCTATTTTTGGGTTAAAAAATGGGATTTTTCTAAAAAATATTTTAAAGTACATAATGATTCTCCCTCTTAGTTAATTACAATAATAAATGATGTGGAATTTTTTAAGTGAAATTTATATATTATATATTATTAAATATTAATTGTTTTCATACAATTTTAATTATTACTCATAGAGTCAGTATATATTTCATTTTTCCTTGAAAAATACACTTCTTGAAAACCCATTTTTTTCATCGTGTCTACGGGTTTTGTTTTAAATTTAATTTTCTAAATTATTTGAATTTAATTTAATAAAATTGATTCAATATTTTTAATTAGAAGTTATAGATTAGTTTGTATGGTCATTTTCATTTTTAGGACTAAAAAATTTAGCGTAGTAAAAAAGATATTTAACAGAGTGTTGGTAAAATAATGAAATGAGTTAAAGTTAAAAGGTAAAAGAATAAAATAAATAAATAAAATAAAAATTCAAACGGTTGTTTGAGGTATTTATTTACCATAAAAATACTTTAAACATTAATTATCAACAAAATTTTTTGTAATTAATTCCACCCTAATGTGGTTGGATTTAATATAAAATAATCATTATCTAATCACTTAAAACCACCCCTCCCCAAGTATAAATATATCTCCTCACCACACAATTTCTCAGAAAAATCCTTGAATATCTTTTAATCTCAATAAAAACCTCTTATACTCACTCTCCCCACATAGAATTTCTAACTATCCCACCCAAAGACCAATTCCAAGTTCATTAAGGGATCCTTCAAGAAGGTGATATTCTAATTTCTTTTCCTCTTCTACCTTCTCCTCACTTCATTAATATTTCAAATAATAATAAATATAGTATAATTTATATAATTGAATTTTTTTATTTCTAATGTAATATCTTATATTCATTCCTTTTCTCATCAAATATTATTCAGAGAAACAAAACTATTGTCCAAATTATGGTGGTTAACCGTCTCCGTGAATATTGATAATTGTTTTCCATTACCTCCTTAAATGTTGTTCCTAAAACTATAATTATGGTTAAATTATATTGTAATAAGTATAATATAACTTTTTTAATGTTATAGAACTAAAATATAGATATAATATTAAATAAAATAAAACCATATCTTAGTAGTTGGAAAAAATACCAAAATAAACTTAACATTTATTATTAACATTTTACCAAATGAATCATCCTCGTGTTAAAAAATAATAATATATAGGAACATTTATACTTATTTAATTGAATTAATACAACATAATTATACTTATTAATTATTATTTCCATTTTACAATAAAATCCATAATTATACACAAATGTACAGACCATGAAACCATGAAATGAACACACTCAAAACAATGAAAATAGTGAAATATTATTAATTAATAGGTTGTAAGGTGTTATAAATGGGTCATATAAGGTATTATGAATATGAATATAATTATAGAATAAATTAAAAACATTATTTAAATCATTATACATGAGTTTTGAATACCTTTTAATGAAGTCTAACATGAGGTAAGGGAATTCTTAACCCAATTTTCATTAATTGGGTTTAATTTATACTTTTGATTATTTCATAGTAAGATTTTGTGTGGAATGAATTTTGAAAATATAATTTTGTATTTAAACTTTTATATGTGTATTTATAATTGATACACATAATAGATTCATTTTATTAATTCTCATTTCAATAATATGATATTTGTAGTGGATTTTCCTTTCAAAAAATTTCTTTTAAGTATTCTTTGAAAAAAAGTAAAAACAAATAAATGTTTTCTTAAAAATATGGAATGAATATAATTTCCAAGTTCATGTTTCTTTAACTTTTCATATTATTAATTTAAAATTTTTTATTTTAACTTTCAAAAAAAAGTTTTTCCATTGTATGTGTGCAGTTTTTTAAAATGAGTGATTTCAAAATGGATGGTTTATTTTCTTCAAATATTGTTTTAAGATCAAAGACATTATGATTCATGTTTATTTTATAGTTATTGGGAACTTTTTATGATGATGGATGGTTCCGTTATAAACCAATGATGGTTTTTTAATTGATAAAAAATGTTTGGCTGGAAACATTACTAACCAATGATCGTTTGTTTCATGATAAACCAAGGATAAGTGGTTACGTTATAACCTCCAATGAATTGGGTACTCCAGAGTTGGAGGTTTTCCATATTGGTTACTCAATTTGTAATATTGATATGTAATATGATATTCGAGTTTACCTAATTATATTTGGTATTATTTATAATTTGTTTTCATGGAAATTTATTGATTTTTAAAAGGTAAGATAATAATATTTCTGAAAAGTTGATTCCTTTTTCAGGGTGAAAAGGTACGTTTTCATGGATATTTTCATATGAGTTTTAACTGGACTAATGGTTTCCTTTATTTTATATCCCCTAATGAGATTTTGTAATCATAATAAGTTTCAAAATGTTTTTCACAATATTTAATGAGGAATAGAGAGAATGATAATATTAAGGTGAAAATTTTAATGATTTTTCCTTAATAGAAAACGTGTTATATTTAAAAATGATTGTTTTTTGGAAACAAAATGGATACTATATATATTCTTAGACTTCTAATGTTTTTTTTAGTATAAAATATTGTTTTATAATTCTGTAAATTTTTATACCTAAAATATCATTAGGATTATAATAATGAGAATTCTATAATAAAATCACTAGAATATGTAATGTTTGAGGTCGGGTCCTTATAGTTGGTAATAGAGGATGGTTTTGATAACATTATGGGTTAGGATTATGTTAATATAATACACATAAAAAAATTTAATTTATGGTTAAGTTGAAATGATATATCAATTTAAGATTAATATGTTGATTTATCTAAGATGCGTTTATTCATAATGGTTTTCCACAATAAACAAAATTGAACTTTTGGTGGGAAGGCATTGAGAAGAATACATCCTTCCAAATCAGCATCCCGATATGGTTGGAATCAAGACATAAAAATTTATCAAGGTGATGGATTAGTTAAAAAATCTATAAATTTTGGATGTATCAATGAAAGGGAGAATCTGGATTAACCACTGTGGAATATTTTAGTAGTTGATCATTTTATGAGGCAACATCCTGTAGCTTTTGGTGGAACCTCAGATCTAGTTAAATTCGAAGGATGGATCAACACTCTCGAAAGGATATTCTAAGATATGGGATGATTGTAATTACAAAAGTTATCATTATCTATTTATCATTTTAAAGGTTAAATAGATCGATGGTGGTGTATGGTTAAGAATACCAGAGATAAATATGATCTTGTTGTTATGGAATAAGATGATTTTAAGAGTTTTCCTCTTAGGAAATATTTTCCTAAGATTATTTGACTCAGAATAGAAAAAAATACTAGAACTGTGATAGAAGGATAAATATTGTATCACTTCATATGAATCCAACTTTATAATACTAGTCAAGTATGTACTAGAATTTGTACCAGAAATTGATATTAAAATTAATAGATTTTACTCTAGTTTAAAACCAATTTTACGAAGATAATTAGCTTTAAAAGAGTTTAAAATCTATTAAAACCTTTTCATTATGAAAAAAAAGTTGATATGGAGTTTTATTACATGTATATTCCTTATGATTAAAATAATAATAAGTGATCAGGTTGGTAGGAATTGGGGAAGAATTCATCAAATAAATTTGTGGTAAGAAAATAAAATACCCTTATTTTAAAAAAATTGATAATAATAACCCTAGGGAATGTCTTTAAAAAATATGGTAAATGCTTTCATGTGAAAATTTTGGTCACATCGCTTTTGACTATAAGGAAATTTACCAAGAAAATAATGAAAGTTTAAGGGTAAGATTCTTTAATGGAAATGATTTGGGACATTATGTTAATGTGTGAAAACATTTAGTAACTCAGAGGGGGAATCAACATGATGATAAATACAAAGTTTTAGAAAAGTCATTTTCTACTAATATGGTTAATGTGGTGTCGTAAAATGAATTTGTGATATGTACATTACTTGTGTATTAAAATTATTCCAATAACTTGTTTGATTTTGGAACATTACATTATTTTTTTAAAAATAAATTCATAATATTAATAAGAATATCACAAAATGAAATTATGATATAACTTTTTCTAAAAACTCTAGGTGAAAGTTTTAAAGAAACTAATATTTATGGGAACCTTCCTATTGTTATCATTAAAATGTTATTTAATTAAAAAACTTGTTTAACTGACAATAGTTGAGTTTGATATTATTTTGGGTGTGGATTGGATTTAAATTTATCGTGATTAGATAGATTGCAGAGCTAAAAATATTTGTTCAATGATTTTATACCATTGAAAACCTACTGAGAAGTAGAAAATTAGTTATAAATGGCAGTAAAGGTTACTAAGCATGTGTCATTGAAAAATTTTAACGATTAATATTAGTGATTTGGAAGTAGTTAATGAATACATAAATGTTTTTATTAATGAATTTCCTAGTTTTATTCCTGATTAGGTGTATAATGAACCTACCCAGAATACCATCTAAATCAATACCTAATCCAATTCTTCACTAACCCAAAGAGAATTCTCGATCACCACAAGCTGGAAACAAGCACCTGGGCATCAAAAAAGAACCACTGGGAATGATTTTTCCCAAAAAATACAACAACACCAAGTATAATGTGGAAACATCATCAGATATATATATCAATGAATATATATATATATATATATATATCAACGTACAAAGAGACACTAAGAAAACTAAAAGTGGAACTTAAAAACAAAAAAATGCCTCCTGGTGACCCATGACCACCCACCATATCCAAGGTCTCCCACCCTTGGACACCCATGAATGAACCCACAACATAAGGTGAGAGAAAAAACACATTATATGAGATATTCAATGGCTTAAAACACCAAAATGTACAAGAAGTTTGTGAGTTAAATATCCAAGAATGATTCTACCAAATATTTTATTCAGTTATTCCATAAGGTATTTTAAATATTCTAAAATAGGAGTATAAATATAATATTAATAGAATCATATTTAAGAAAATAGTTTTAAACATTTATAATTTATTTACAAAAATAAACCTATAAAATATACCATTTCATCATTTAAAAACTATAGATTTTCTTGAAAATCCATGAAATCCATTTCACAAGATAAAGTAATAAAATTAAGAAAATATGAGAATATGCACCTGATAAGGAAATATGAAAAGGATTCAATATAATAGAATCATTTTTAATAATATAAATTAATTAGGTAAGAAATTAAACTCTAGTTCCAAATAGTGACAATGAACATTTCCATGTATCGATTATCAAGTATAAAAATTTCAACAGTACAATCTAGGTATGATAGTGATTCCACCTTAGAATATCTAATCAAATTACTACATGAAAAAAAATTTAGGCTTACATATAGTCTCATGGGTCTAAAGAAAACCAATTCCACATACACCCACTTTCCAGGCTGCAATTCTATAGCCTGAACCTTTCACGTTCTCTATGGATCCACTAGAATAGCATGAGTCCACTAGAGAAGCATATATCTAGGTCATCTCATATAACTATCTAGGTTCTCATGAATAGTAAAAAGAAGGTGTGAGATAAAAAAAATTTATGAGGATCACTAGATCATTATCATCAACATCTCACTCTCACCCCCCCTAACTCTCTCAGAGTAAATAATCCCTTTTCCAACCCCCACAATAATGGGAATTATAATAACATATCAAGTTACAATTATGGGGTTATCACAAGGGATAATTATCATAAAGTTCCAACTGGGCCATCAAGAATCATCAATTTCAATTCAAAACCTTTTATAAAATTCAATATTAAAAAGGGTAGTAATGTATGCTTCCTTTCACAATTCATCATTAAAATTCTAAACATGCCTTTAAAAATATCATTTATTTAAAAGAAACATTAAAAAATTCATAGGAAGTATTATAGTTTTAAAAATTATTGAATGTATTTCAAAAAATTGGTTTACACCCTATTTCTATGTGGATAAATCACTTTTTTCAAATAACCCAATAATACTAATTCCAAAATAAGGAAAAATCATTTAAAATGGGTTATTTTTTATTTAAAAAATTAAATCATTTAAAAAAATTTAGAAAACATTAAATATTTCAATTAATTTAATTCAAATCAAGGAAGTTAATTTGATAACTCAAAACCCCAAGACAAAGCCAATAATTTCACCAAAACACTCTTCAAAATCACTTTTAAAAATAAATCAAAACAAACAAGGAATTTATTAATTCAGAAAAAGGTGAGATAAATCAAGTAAAGGACATTTAATTTGTGTCATATTCAATTCAAAGAGAAAAGGGTCAACAAAGATTTCATAAGAAGTTTAATGTAAATTTTTCATAGAACATTTGTTAGGTATCAAGAAACGTGTATCTATGAAATCTCAAGAAACAATGAATAAAAAAATGAATAGAAACACAAAAATTCTTACATGGAATTTAAGGAATTCAACCACAACAAATCGAGATGTTTCTACTCTGATGAAGATCAGTGAATCTAAGAAAATAGATCTTGAAATAAGAGAGATAAGATCATATATCTATAATTACACATCAATCAATCAATATCTAATAAAATGAATGTATTTCACAATATTTAGGAATAAGAAATCAAGAGATTAAGGGAGATCAAAAATAAAGAAGAGGATAACTCGCCGAGAGAAAATATCTCTTATTCAATTGGTTCTTCAATCACCAATGAAATAAGTTTGGGAGAGCCAAAATTCTTATGGAGGGCTTCTAAAACCCTAAGAATTATATTATTATCAAGTTATAGGAATTTAGGGTTAATTAGGGGGTTTCTGGACTTTAATTACAACTTTTATAACTTTAATTATTTTTCTCATTGTTTCCTGGTCCAAGTAACATGGTTAGTATAAACCATGACACATTTCACATTTAGGATTCACACTTATTTTAATCATTGACAAACCATGTGACCAGGATTCACATATACATTAACCATGAGAAAACCATGAAATAGGTTGCACACTTTGTTTAACCATATGAAAACCATGTAACCGAGGTTGTAAACTTTTTTAACCATGAGAAAACCATGAAAATTACAATAACCCATTGAAAAATGTTTTATAAAATATCAAAAACAACCCACAGAGAGGTAAAGAAATTGTGTACTCAAATCAATGGCTCAAATCACATAAAAACAAGTAACTGAATGTTACAAACTTCCCACCATAGGACTTTCTATCCCCAAAAATCTTCTAGTTGAAAAGATAGAACATGATGACACAACAAGAACATCCTCAATTATTTTTTTAGGTGAATGGTATATGGTCCAAAACTTAGACTCACCCAAATGTTAAAAACATAGAAAACTCCAATTTAAAATCATCAAGATCATCACGTTTATCTCAACTCGAGAAAGACTGTAGACCTTTCATAGGTCTCCCCACAATTTAAACATTCACCAAAATGGTGCAACGTAAGAAAATGATGTCCATTAGACCCAAAGAATATATACTTAAACTATTCGTTGTTGAGAAAAATAAAAGATCAAACATCAAAAATGTAAGGTAAATAACTGGAAATTATTTATATCTTGGGTAAATACTCAATGGTAACCTAGGATTTTTTTTCCCAAACTGAGCCACATACATATATGACGTCATAAAATCAAATTCCATCACCATCGTGAGCCTGGTATATCAAAAAACCAAATCTTCCTAGTTACCCACATGAATTCTCAAGGTCTATATAATTTCATGTGGAAATAGGTCACACAACTAGGTTTGTGTACAATAGGGCACTATACTCTTATAATGGAGATCATCTATTGTAAGTTAACTAAGATCTAACTATCAATCCAAAATAAGATGAACACCTAAGAACAATAATTAAGATCTCAAGAAAATGAAACCATTATTACATCACCAATTCAAAAATTATCCAAATCAAGTTCCACAAGATTCCATCACAAAGATAACAAAACTAAAGGTTTCCAAAAATAGACAAGATACAAGAAGTAAAACTCAAATGGTTTCCAATACGATATTAGAAACAAGAAGATGGAAACCAGAATCTCCTTCACTGTGTGAAAACCTTCGCTCTATAGCCTATGGATAGATCTCTATTATTATGAACCATTTTCTATGATATAGTCATGAGTTGATATTTCTGACCAAATTTTCCATTTTTAGTGGTAAAACGTATTGTACCTCTGAAGGTGACCTCAATAGCTACACCGTCCACAATCCTTTGGAGCATTAGAACACTACATATTAGAATGCCCAAATTTTACACACTAAAACACATGAGAGGATTGCTATTTTCTCTATAATGATTTCCTTTATCAATCATGAAAGTTGAATTCTTCAATTTTTGTTGCTTCACTAATTATGCTTTGGATGATAAAGCCATAATGAGAATTTGTGAATAAGATATCAACCCTTCCATGGGAATGAGGGTTATAATTTATGGGTGAAGAGATTTTATAAAGTAGATATCCTTACTAACATCATCATGAACAAGCCCTGGTATGAAACATACAAAACGTTGGAATTTTTTATCATACTCCACAACTAAAATCTCGTCTTGAACAAAACCCAAGAACTCATAAATTTTATCCATATTTACTTACTTATGATATTGTGATCGAAAAAAGATTTAATTAAATAATTATCAAGACATTAATACATGTAGACAAAGGGGAATCATAACTTTTTACCACATCTGAGTAGGTCCCTCAAATAAAGAGTTGATGGACTTAACCATCAGAGTATCAGGAGTCTTGATATAATCAAAAATATCATCAACTTATTCAATCCACTTTACTATCTCATGAGAACCTTGTTTTCCTGTGTAAGATGGTGGATGAAAATCCTAGAATTCAAGGATGTGGTTCAATGTATTTAAAGTCTCTGGATCCACCACTCAATATGGAGTTTGGGTAGATTCGTTGACAATGGATTATACTTCTGGAAAACATGAAGAACTACCTCAAGGGATGGACTATTGGAAAAACATTCTATCTTTCTTAATGTAATTTTTGGGAGACATTTTTTAACATCACAAAACAAAATCATATCAAATCAGGTATAAATGAACACTCAAAAAGTCCATAAAATATATTAAACAATGTCACAACCCATTTTAATCAAACAATTATTGATTTCAAAATGCTCAAGATTTAAACTTTTATAAAGAATTACTATTTACTTTCAAAATGATAAATCTTTTCATAAATTTATCAAAGTTTCAAAAACCCTTTACAATTAGTTTTAAAGTATTCCATGGTTTAAAAATCATCAACCCATTTTTTCAATTAATGAAAAAATTTCTATTTGAATCCAATAAAATCCAAAATTTATTCTTAAAATATTTTTTCACCATATCACATAATGGTCTTTGATAGTTATTTTTCAATCCAAGAATTTCATAAAACTCAATTTTTGGTTATTTAAATCATTTCTCAAAGAACACACCAAAACTTTTTTTAAGACACAATTTAGATTTCACAAGGGATTTAAAATTATCAATAAGGAATTAGATTTGAAATTGCCAAAAGAGAACATGAAACAACCTTCATCCATAACCCACATAACCAAACTCACATAAGTGAATTCCCATGTATGAAAATGGATAAGGATTAAAGTTTAAAAAGAACTATAATAGGATTGGATTTATGGTTGGGTAAACCACACACCAACCTCACAACTATTCATTAATGGATTTCCAAATCAAACACACTAATTTCACGCAGTTTACCAAATTGTGAAAACATAGTGACCATGTGGTCATCCTTCCTTCTAGTTCAAAAACTCATAAGATATTCCCCAAATTAAATATAGTCTCATTGTGAATATAAATATAATTTATCATAAAAACCCCATAACTCAAAAGAAATACTCAAGTCCCGACATCCCTAGGAACTCAAGTATCACCATGAATGGGTGATGATCAATCACCCACCCATAGAAAACCTATTGAGTCCCAACACATTATTAATATCCTTTCTACCATGTATCACTGAAAATAATATAATAATTTAAATGTAAATTATTTCCCACTAAGGAAATACCCGATCTGATTCCATTTGTAATGAACTAAACCATAATACCATCTAAACTGATAACTGAGCTAATTATCCACTAAGTCGAAGATAATTTCTTATCTCGACGGGGTGGATAAAAGAACCCACGCATCAAAAAATAATTGTTGGGAATGATTTTTCCCAAAAAATAAAACAACATAGTATTGTATAGAAACACCATTATATATAACAATAAATACATATATATCAAGGTACATGGAGACACTAAGAATGCTAAAAATGGAACTTAAAAAATAAAATCCCACCTCATGGTGGTCTGTGACCACCCAAAATGTCCCAATTCACCCACCCTTAATCACCCATAATGAACCCATGGAGGAATCTGAGATAACTAACACCTGGTATGAGATAATAAATGGTTATAAACACCAAAAGTTACAAGCAGGGTGTGAGCTAAGGAGCCTAGTAGGATTCCACAAAATATTCTATGTAGTTACTTCATTAGGTAATTAAAATAATATAAATGAGGCGTATAAATAAGATATTAAGAGGATTATTTTTAAAAAATATAATTTCTAAAAATTTAAAATTATTGATGAAAATAAACCTGTAAAAATGTCATTTCAACATTTAAAAACTAAAAATTTTCTTGAGAAGAATATAAAACCATTTCATAAGATAATTTCATATAATATTGAAAACATGATAATATATACCAGATACGGAAAGACAAACACGATTTAATACAATATATTCAAGGTTCATAATAGCAACGTATGAAGAAATCAAGGAAACTCCAGTGCCAAATAGTGACCACGAACATTGTCATGTATCGAGTATTAAGTATATGGATTTCCTAGGTACAACCATTGTATGATAGTGATTCCACCTTAGAATAGCTAATCAAATTACAAAAGGACCAATTTTTGGGCTTATATCTAGACTCACGTGTCTAAACCAAACCAGTTCCATGCACACCCACATTCTTTACCACAAGTCTATAGCTTGAACCTTTCGAGTTCACTATGGATAAAATAAAAGGGTGTTAGTCCACTGGTGAAGCTTATATCTATGTCATATCATCTAACTATACATGGTCACTTAATTAGTCAAAATAAGGTGTTATATAAACAAGTTATGAGTATTATGGGATCTTTATCATCAAGATCTCACTCTCACCCCCCAAAATCTCACAATATAAATAATCCCTTTTTCTACCCCCATGACAATCAAAAGTATATGAATCAAACAAGTTACAATTTAGGGATTATCACAAGGTATAATTATAAAATAAAGTTTCAATCAGGTCATCAAGCATCATCAATTTCAATTAAATTCATAATAAATAATTCAGTATTAAAAATGGCAATAATACCTTCTTTCTTTCATAATTAATCGTTATAGGGCTGAATGGCGCTTCAAAATAATCATTTATTTCATATAAACATTACATAATTCAAATGAAGAATTACAATTTTTGAAAGGATTGAATAAATTTCAAAACATGGGTTTACGCCCTCTTTCAATGCGGACAAATCATTTATTTAAAAAAACACAAGAAAACCAATTCCCAAACAAGGTTAAAGTCATTTAAAATGGGTTCTTGGTCTTTTAATAAATTCATTAATTTATAACTATTTTCAAAACATTTAATGGTTCAATTTATTTAATTCAAATCAAGGAAGTTAATTTAATAAATCTAAACACCATGAAAAAGCACTCAATTTCACCAAAACACCCTGTAAAATAAATTTTAAAAATAAAACAAAATAACCATGGAATTTATTAATTCACAAAAATTTTATGGAAATAAAATTAAAATCCAATTAATTCATTCCATATTCAATTCGGAGATAAAAGTGTCAAAGAATATATTTTAAGGAATTTAATGGAAAAATTTGATAGAACATGTGTTAGAAATCAAGAAACATGTATCTATGAATTCTCAAGCCACAATGAGTCGCAAAATGAAGGCAAATAATAGAAAAAACTACTAGGATTTTTTGTAATCCAACCATGATAAATCTGAGATGTGTCGCCTTGGATAGCGATCACAAGATCTAAAATAATAGATCTTTCAAAAATCTAGAGGATATTTTAGATCCACAATTGGTGTAACCATGATCAAAACATGATTAAAACCATACAATTGGTTTCACACTTTGTTTAACAACACATAAACCACATAAACCAGGTTTCACAATTTTTTTAACCATTTCACAATATGAAAATCCCATAAACCTTCAAAAAAGGTCCAATAAAATATCAAAAATATCCCTCCAATAGATCCAAATGTTGGGTACTCAAATAAATGGGTCAAAGAACATAAAAAAATTAATGGTATGTTATGGGGAGGTTGAGTCTGTTGTTGACTAAGTCCCTGATTCTAAGCCTATTTTAAAACCCCCTTATTGAATAGAAAAAGGAGAATATTTGACATAGAAAAATAAATTGAATGATTTTTTAAATAAATGTTTTATTCAACTAATCACTTAACCATGGGGTGATCCTTAATTTTTTAAGAAGAAATTTAGTTTTGTGAGACTTTGTATTTATTGTATAGCTTTGAATAACGTCATAGTTAAGAACAAGTACCACTATTCTTCATATCAATGATTTGTTTTATCAGCTCCAAAGAGTGTATTACTTTTCAAAGATTGATCTTTGGTCAGGGTACCATTATTTGAAAGTGAAGGAGGAAGATATTACAAAGATTCATTTCAGACTATTTGTGGGTATTAGGAGTTTGTATTTATTTCCTTTGGGTTGAAAAATTACCTTGTTGTATTTATGAATCTAATGAAAAGAATTTTCTAGAGTTTTTGTATGATTTTTGGGTTTTTTTTATTGATGATATTTTGGTATATTATAAAATTCATGAGGAACCTGAAAGATACTTAAGTATTTTTTATCAAACCCTAAAATAAAATAATCTATATAGAAAATTTATTAAGTGTTAATTTTGGTTAAAAAAAATATTTATTTCCTTGGTAATATTAATTCTAAAGATGGTAATATCGTTTAACCTGATAACAAAAAGTTCTAGAAGAATGACCAAGACCAAAAAATGTCATAACGAATCATATTTTTCATGGTTTTGTGGGTTAATACCAATGGTTGGTTGAAAACTTTGCTCGATTTTCTATCCCACTAACTAATTTAACATGAAAATGAGTTAAATTTATCTTTATAAAATAATGTGATGATTGATTTGAGGTACTAAAATAGAATATTGGTAAATGATATACTTTTGGATCTACCCTTTATAAATGGTGATTTTTTTCTCTATAGTAATGATTCATTGAGTGGAATTAGTCTCATTCTAATTCATAATGATCTGGTATTTTATTATGGTTCATGGTAATAAAAACCTCATGACAAAAATTATCCTACACATTATTTTGAATTAGTTGTTATGGATTTTGAATTAAAAATTTGCATTAATCATTTATATAGATCCAAGTGTGAAAAATATATTATTCATAAAATTTTAAATCATATATTTACTCAGAAATATTTTAACATGTGAAAAATAAGAAGTGTAAAACTGATTAAGGATTATCATTTCACGATTAGTTACCATCCTGGAAAAATAAAAATAAGTGGTAAGTCAGAAAAATAATTCTACATTAACAGTGTTACATTTTGAACATGAAAATTTGATTAATGATTGGATAAATTTTGTTTTAGAATTCGTGGGTGTAAGAAATTACTCTATTTTGTTACAGGTTTATGTGTAATATTCTTTATTATAAAAAATAAATCAAGCTCAGAAGGAATACCAAGAGATATAGAAAAAATGTATAATTGGTTAATGAGGGCACGTTTCCTAAATTTAATGTTGAGGAAGAATTATTATTTAGATTTGGGAAGATGTTATGTGTTCCCTATTATTCTCAATTAAAAACGTATTATTTAAATTAATTTCATAGTTCTTCATTTTCCATTCATCTTGGCAACACTAAAAGGTACAAAGACCATTGGGAATATTACAAGTGGGATGGAATGAAAATACATCTTTTGGAGTTTACAATGATATATTTGGCTTTAGAACTGGTAAAAGTGGGATGAAAATTATCGAAGGGTATGTATCATCCTTTTCTAGTTCCATAGTGTAAATTGTAAAATATATCCATGGATTTCATTGTGGGAATACCAAATAATTCTTACAGTAATAATGAAATTTAGGTCATTGTTGATCAACTGACTAAGTCTACACATTTCATTACCATTATATATAGTTTATCATTAGATTAACTTATTAGACTATATATTAAGGAGATGTTTAGGTTACACATACTTCCTCTCTACATTTTATTTGACCATGATACTGAGTTCACATCTAATTTTTGGAAAGACCCTCATAAGTTGTTGAGAAATAAATTAAATTTCATCACAACCTTTTATCCTCAGTCTGATGGACATACCAAATCAAAAATTCAGACCTTTGAATCAATGATTCAATATTGTTCAATGGATTAATAAGAAATTTTGGATCAATATGTATTTTCTTTTTTGAGTTTTCTAATAATAATATTTTTCATTTCAGTATACAAATGGAACATTTTTAGGAATTATAGGGAAAACAGTGTAAAACTTTATCATTTTAGGATGAATTATGTGAAATAAAGTAGATGGGGCTATAAGTAGAAAAGAAAATGGATCAGAAGATAAATATTATTTAGCAATAAATTAGGACATCTCAAAGAAGAAAGAAAAGTTATACAGATAATGGGAAGAAAGATCTTTCATTTGAGGTAGTTGGTCATGTATCTCTTAAAATATGTCCACGTAAAAGTGTTATTAATTTTAGTAAGAAGTTAAATTTATGCCCAAGCTTCATTAGACCATATGAAATCCTATAAAATTTTTTATCAGTTTCCTACTTAGTGGATTTACCTCTGATTTTATCCAACAGACACAAAGTTTTTTAGGTTTCGATGTTAAGAAAACATGTGCCTAATTCACCTCATGTTCGGAGCCCTAAAGCAGTTTAGTTGAAAGAGAAACATTATTTTGAGAAAAAACCTATCCATATTCTTTATCATAGGTATTAAGTATTTAAGAAAAAGGTAATTCACCTGGTTAAGTTTTTTTAGAGAAACCATATGGTTGAAAAAGCAACATGGGAATCTGAAAATGATATGAGGGAAAAGTATCCCAAATTGTTTAGTAAGTACATAAAATTTTGAGAATGAAATTTCTAGAATGGGGGAAAATATAACAACATATGTACCAATATAATATTTTTTCATATTTATTAGTATTCTTGAATTAAATAGTTAAATTCATTATAAATATGTTATGTAGAGAATAGTATTATTAAAATCGTTACTTACAAGAATATATTTAAAATATTAATTTTAAAATTATAGAATTCAAATATAAAAATTTTAATTTCACTTTTTCATCATGTCAAAATTATATTAGGATGATTTTTTTATAATTTTCTAAAAATATAAATTCTTCAATGAATAGTGAAAAATACCCGATTTTGTAAAAATATCATTTCTTTACGATAAACTAAAAAATGTAAAAGTACCATTTTGTTATGAATATTGTTATAAGTGAAATAATATTTATTTATTTATATTTTTTCAACTTAAATTATATTTAGTATTTTTTAAATTGTTTTTATAAAATGTTTATTTTTGGGTTTAAAAACGGCATTTTCTAAAAACAATTATAAGTATAAAATGTTTATCATTTTTAATTAATTAAAAAAATCCCTAATTGGGAATTTTTTAAATAAAATATAGTGATTATATATCTGTAAATTTTAATTTATTTTCCTACAATAATAGTTATTATCCATAGAGTCAATATAAAATCATTTTTTACATAAACAATACACTTCTCGAAAGCCTGTTTTTTATTGCGTCTTCGGGATTTGTTTTAAATTTAATTTTGAAAATTCATTAAATTTAATTTGGTAAAATGGATTCAATGTTTTGAATCATAATTTTAAAATTATTTAATATGTTCATTTTCTTTTTTAGGTAAAAACAAATTATTGTGGTAAAAAAAATTATTTACCACATTATATGTACAATATTAAAATACCTAAAAACTAAAAAATCAAATGGTTAGTTAATGTATTTATTGAACTTAACAACCGTATTTATAATTAATTATAACATAATTTAATTGGAATTAATTTCACCTAAATTATTTTTTATTTAAATATAAAAATAATCATTATTTAATCACTTAAAACCACCCCTCCTCAATTATAAATACCAATCCTCACCACCCCCTTCTCCTCATAATCCTTGAAGCTCTAAAAATATCTACCAAACCCTAACCTCCACACTCTACCCACATAAAATTTCTTCTATTCTCACCCAAACCCCAATTCAAAGCTCTTTAAGGGATCCTTCAAGGGGGTGATATTCAATAGGAAACTTTCTCAAACAACCTATCTTAATTTCTTTTCTTATTCTAACTTTATCCTCACATAATTCCTCTATAAAATAATATTAAATCTATTATCATGTATATATTTAAATTTAATGTTTCAAATGTAATATATTATATGAAATTCTTTTCTTGTCTCCTATTATTTAAAGAAATGAAACCATCGTCTAAATTATGGCGGTTAATCATCTATGTGGATAATGATTATTTATTTTATATTGATGCCTTAATGGATAGTAATAAAACTGTTATTATAATTAAATAATATCTTAATAAATATAATATAACTTATTTAATTATTTTTAACTAATATTTATACAAAATATTAAATAAAACAAAACTAGTTTGTGATAGTCAAAAAACCCTCCAAAAAAACTAAACATTTATCATTAACTTTTTATTAAATGAATCATCCTTATTCTTGAAAAAATAATATATGTGACCATTTATACTTATATAAGTTAATTAATACCATTTTATTCAAATTATATAGTAATATTTCGATTTTATAATAAAATCCAAAATTATAAGCAAATTAACTGACTGGGAAACCATAAACCGAACACACCCAAAACAATAAAAATAAAGAAATATTAATAAATAACGGGTGGTAAGATGTTATAAATTGATCATATAAGTTATTATAAATATTATTATAGTTCTATAATATATTAATAACATTATTTAAACCATTATACACAAGTTTTGGAATATGGTTTGAGGAATTCATTCCTTGGGTAATGGAATCCTTAACCCAATTTCCAGTCATTGGGTTAAAATTCTACTTCTTGATTATGTCATGATATTATTATGTGTTTAAGTTATTTTTAATAACTTATGTTGCATTTAATAATTTTTTATGTGTATTTATAGTGGATAAACATTATCTACTCATTTTATTAATTCTCATTTCAGTGATATGATATTTATAAGGGACTTTTATTTAAAAAACCCCACTTTTAAAGTTTCCTTTTACAAAAGTCAAAATGAATGTATTTTTACATATATGTTTTGAATTTAATATTACAACTCCGTGTATATTTATTATTTTGAATCCTAATTTATAATTTTATATGGTTTCATTAAAATAAAAATTTTTCTATTTTATGTGCACTATTTTTAAAAATGAGTTATTTCATAATGGAAAGTTTATTTTCTTCAAAGAGTGTTTTATGATGAAGGATTTCACTATTTGTATTTTTTATGGTTATTGTGATTTTTTTTTGATGAATTATGGTTTATTTATAAACCAATTATGTTTTTTTATATTACATAACAAGGACGGGTAGTTATGTTATTAACTAATGATAGGTGGTTCCATTATAAACCAAGGGCGGGTGGTTATGTTATAACCTCTTCTCCATTGGGTACTCCAGAGATGTAGGTTGGACATATAGGTTACTTCATTTATAAAATGACATTGAAAATGATGTACCAAGTTACCAACTTATATTTTACATGATTTATAATGAGTTTTAGTGGAAATTTATTGATTTTTAAATGGTAAGATAATGATCTTCTTGAAGAGATGATTCGTTTTTCAGGGTGAAAATGTATGTTCTAATGAAAAAAGTTTATAGGTTTCAACTAGACTAATTTTATTATTTATTTTATGTACCTTAATAATATTTTTTTCTCATCACATGTTTTTAAAAAAAAAATAGGATTTAAGGAGGGATAGAAATAAGGAAGATATTAATGGGAAAATTATAAAGTTTTTCCATGAAGAGAAAACATGTTTTATTAAAAAAATTGGTTTAAATAATGGATACCGTGTATATTTTTTCACTCGTAATGTATGGATTTTCCATGAAATATTTTGTCCTAATTCTCTAAAACTCAAAACCTAAATGATCATTGGGATTGTAAAAATATGAATCCAAATTTAAAATCCCTATAATATGTAATTTTTTAGATTAGTTCCTTACAAGAAAGACTTACCAACATGTCCCATAAATATTTACCATCCAATATCACCTAACTTGCGTTAAATTACATTTTTTCCCTTACCTAGAATTCTTTTCCAAATATTTTCCCCTATTTTTTAAATATAAAATAAGCTAACTTCCTCCCAATTCAAGTGAAACATCTAGTTTGATATTTCAATGTAACTATTCTCTATTTACTTATTCTAGAATCCCTCTACACTTTTGTAATCCCATAACCTCAAAAAAGTTCCTCAATTCCTTCATTTCTGAAGGATACTTCATTAGAAAATCCAAATTCTCGATGTATGTATTACTTACCCTTTTACTTTATTTATTTATCCATCCCATACACTCTCCTCCAAACCAACATAACCAAAATTAAATAATTACATAATTATAAATAATATAACTAAATGTTATGATATAGATTTTATAACCATTATTTATCCCCCTCCCATTGAATCAAAAAAATTAAAATGTTGCTCATGTGCGTGTGTGAACTACCATCTCCATAAACTAAAAGTTTCATTTCTCATCACCATTAATCAAGGATGGTTATTGAAATGGTTTTAGTGAAAATAAATTTTATTTTTTTCATTATATATATTCTTTAAATATAAATTAGTAATTTTATAATTAATAACATAAATAAGAGGTCATTGTAAAAATAACCACCTAAAACAAGCATACCAAGAAGAAATGTAATTTATAATTGAAAATAAGTCTTTCAATTACCTTCTTCTTATAACTCATAAAAACTATTATTCAACTCTTTAATAACATATAAATAATTTCATTATACTTTTATGACTTTGATAATATAATAAAGGGATCTTTTCTACAGTCATACCCACACAAAGATTGTATCATGTTCTTATTAAGTCGGTCTACCCATCTATATGAAAAATCCAATAAACTTATATCAAGTATATCCTTTGAAACATAATATTGGGTATTAATTATTAAATAATAATTTTTTTGTTTTTTAAATGTAATATAATAATTTAAGTCATTACTTATTTAAACAACATTTGTTCATTATATATTACAAAACAATCTCATCACCAACATCATTATCATAAATAATAAATAAAATGATTTTTAAATAAAATTGTAAAATTATAAAAAATTAAAAATAATAAATTATATTACCTTATATAATATAGTAATGATGAAATTTTGGAGAATAATGAATAACAACACCACTATTAGGGAACTACTTTAAAATGATCAATATTATTCACACCCGATATTGAGAATAAATAGTAAATAACTAATATATATGTAGAGAATAATTATAAATTACTTCTATAAAAGATTATTTATATTAAAAAAGTTATTAAATAGATGATTAAGATATTATGTTTTTATACATGATCATAAAGTGCATTTGACTAGGTGAGGAAATAAGGTTTGGGTTTCTAGTATTAAATTTCCACCCCTTGAGATATATTTAAAATTATATACCATTTTTTCTTTGGAATGGTTTATCTTATACCCCATTAGTATTTGGTAAAATTATTATCTAATATTTAAAGATATTCAAATTTCTATTACATGTTCTTTATCTCATGGGTTTTTAAACTCAAAAGATTCTAAGTTTGTAAGGGGTTCTTTGTCTCAAATTAAATTTCAAGACATATGTTTCATATTTCACAAAATTATTTATATTATATGGTTTATTTAATGAATTGTTGATTTTAGTTTAGAAATAAATTAAATTTTATAATATTTGAATTTTCATTTCATGATCTTCCTCTCAAACTTCTTTGACACTTACGTTTCCCATACCATGAGGTTTTTATCACCAATATCATTTCAAATAGAGATTTATTTTTAACGAAACTACATCTGGGGAATTTGTAAAATTTTCCCCCTAAAATCCCAATATTTTCATTATCCTCTATTCATTTTTCAATATTTAATTATCTTCTCCCAATTTCATTTTCCTACTAGGATCATTATTTACCAGTTGTAGGGAAATCATCCCTACGTTTTTTAGAATGGGAACCTCCCATCTTCAATGTTCATATTCATTAGATACTTTTTTAAATGTACTTATATATTAATCTATAATTTATTGAATTAAATTTTATACTAAATGATAATATTTAAATTTTTTAAATAAATTTTGAACATTTTATATATGGTTTATTATTATTAAAGTGTGAAAAACATCTATTTTTAATGTAATATATGTAAACACATCTTTCTGCCACCATTTTCATTTTATTTATAACTTTATTTCTATGTTTTAATAGTTTATAAAAGAAATTATTTTTCCCCGAGTTTAATAAAATATTCCTTTAAAATTATTTATAAATGTTAAATATATTTCTTATTTCCAAAGTGAGTTTTTTCAAAACTTCTTAAAAGTATATTTCATCAAAGTAATTTTTATTTTTCATATCTTATACTTGATAGAGGATGTTTTTCAAATGTAAAAATAAACCTCTGTTATATTAATAGATTATCTCATGTACCTCCCTTTAAGATAATTGATCCAACACTTCTTTTTTATTACCTAATCATTTTCATTATACAATCATAATTTTTCTTCAAATGTATTTACTCTATAAATAACCTATTTTTATTCCTTTAATTAATTACTATTCACTTAGATTACATTCATTAACTAATTAGTGAAAATTATTATCTTAATCATATACCATTTATCATTATGGTGTAAATACCATATTATTTTTTTCTTGATTTAATGATATATACATTGAAATTTACTCGATTTTATCGGATACCCATTTATTTTCCGTAGGATTATCATGTTATGATTATTGATGAAGTTAATAATTATATCCTTATGTGAATAAATTTGGAAATGATATGAAATTATTTTTCTTTCTATGGGTTCTTTCGGATATGTTTAATGAACCCCAGTTTCATCTCTTGGGTTATTTTTTCTATAAAAATTGAATGATTTATATTGTAATGTTTTATTAAATCCATTATAATTCATGGGTTTTAATGATTTGATAGATATATGTTTTATTATTGAAAATATTTGTATATATATTATTTAAGTGAAATGGGGACCCAATATAGCCCTCCAATTCATTGGTTAATGTTTTACATCACATGAGATAATATTTAAAGGATTAGTGAAACTAGATCCAAAATATGAAATATGTTGTGGTTCTAAATATTATATAGTAAATAGGTGACTGAATCCGGATCCACCAAGGGAAACATGTGAGTGAATCATGATCCACTAAGGGAAATAGGTTTTGATACCTAATATACTATATTATGAACAATATACTTATGGATGTGTCAAAATTCCTTAGTTTGCCTTATTTATATGATATTTGAAATTTTGATGACATGTTATTATGTTATTCCATGATTTAGTATCTATGTATGATTGGGTATAACTTTATTACATTTCCTTATTATACACATATTCTCGTCTTATTCTTACTTAAGATCTTTGATTCCTATACCTTATATTTACCCATACTGGGAATATAAGCTCATCCCATTCTTATGATTCCATTTCTGAAGGTTATACAGATAAGAAAAGTATGAAATGTATAGAAGGGTAAATTATTTGGAGAATTATTGGGATATGTTAAATATTTGTTATTGCATAATTATTTACTTATATAGTACAAAAAATTTCTATTATATAAAAAGGCATTATTTTTGTTATTTAATGTTTTCTCCTAATTCTCTGAAAATATAAACCAAAAAGGTACAGTGAATGTATTATAAGGAAATAGTTTCTTTATGTTATGTAATTTAGATGGTCATGTTCATTGGATATTATAGTTAGTATCAAAGTAGGGTTTAGATAACATGAAGAGACTAGGATGTTATCAATTGAGTATAATTTATGAGTTATAAATTTCATAAAATATTGATAAGTTAATATTAATCCAAATTTTAATGGAATAGATAACCCATTAGGTTAATTGAGGAAATATTGAATATTTTTGGGATTAAGATAAGATAACCTTGGTCAAATATTTTGGGATAATTCTAAGTACATGATAACATCCTGAAATATTGTTAATATAGAAATTGCATAGTTTTCATGGAAATATAATCTCTATCCGGATACTATAAGTGGATATAGGATCTAGAAAAAATATACATAGGGTTAATAACCCTGAAAAGGTAGATTTTTCTTATTAACTCAATCGTCATTTAGTTCATGAAAAAGAGGCATAACTGCACACCTAGTTTGATGCTTCTGGAGGATATAATTTAGTTTATCACATTCTCTTTATGAAATATTATAAAGTATTTATTTCCTAATTAAATTAATGGATTAGGTTAAGAAGTACACAATAACCTAACTTAAAGAGAAGTATATCGAATTGGAATTATAAAAGGATTAAATGATGGTGGAATTAGATAATACAAATTAGGATTGAGTTTTCATTTTCATATGATCATTTACTCTAATTTTTATTGATAACCATTTTGGGTTTTAGTATTTTCTTAAAAGAGGATCATAGAAATGAAGGTGATAAAGGTATGTTTCTAGATACCAACATTTCTTATAACCAAATAAGGTATCCTACTTAAATGGTTAAGAATCTTAATATATTCAGGTTATGATAAAAAAGGGTACATATCATAGTCATACCCAAGTTAGTGAGGCTGACATCTTAATAGAAATTAATTATTTTTAATTTTATCTGTTTTCATTAGTGAGTGATATTTATCAATGATATTCGGGTATATTATGAAGTTTATGTAGATAATGTGATCCATTTATAGATTTTTCCTCATTAGTTCTACTTTAATGGTATAGAATCATATATTAAATGGCACAAATAAAATTTAAAATTTATTTTATGAAAAAAAAATCATATATTTATTGAGGAATACTTGAATGAGGGATGGATGAATCTTAGGTTTACAAGGATGACTAATTTTGAGAAAAGTGAGATAGATGGTATTAATAGACACATATTTTCTTACTAATTTAACGAAAAAATGAGCCGTGATATTTTTAGTGAAGTCTATCTCATTTTTTGTATTATGATATATATATATTTACTTGTGTGTGACTTTTGGATCAATTGGTTAATAACATTTTTGGATTAAATATAGAGTTAATTTTTTGGGGAATATGTGATTTCGATGTCTTATAATGACCTAGATATTCAAATGGTTTTGAGAAATCTATTATAGAAAAAGTATATGATCAAGGTATATACATATTAGGATATATAATTGGTATTAGAGATTAAAGTTATTTGAGGAAGGGTGAGTAACTTGATAAAGCATAAGAGAGTATGCTAGAGGTCATATTACAAGTTATTTCTAAAATGACCAATTTTTTAGGAATATTATCACCTACATTCATGAGTGAGTAATAATTAAAATTGTGAGAATGAATTTTATCTAAGGGAGTATAATATAACAACCAAATATTTCACTATTTATTTTAGTTAAATAAATATAATGTTTGATAGATAAATTCACATGAGAAAGTAAACTAAAATGATCCATGAAATATTATATGAATATTTTTAATAGAATTTATGAATAATAAAACCACTATTAAATTAAAATATATTAATCAATTATAAATTCAAATGAAATAGTATTTGGAGTACCTAAAGTTTTAAAAGAGAATTTTCCAATAAAAGTAGTTTTTATTTACATATAAAAGAGAAATTTAATAATTTTAGAATTTAAATTATTTAAAATTAATTTCAATATAAAATTTATCTTAAAAAATTAATCCTAAAATGATTTTTTGAGATTCTTTTAAATATTGATTTTTAATTGAATAGTAACCATTAACAATTTTTAACAAAAATGAAAATTTTATGGCTTGAAATTTTAAAAATACCTTAAATATTATAAAAAAGTTAATTGATAAAAATTTTATTTAAGGCTTAAAACTATGTATATGAAAATATAATTTTGATCTTAGAAAGCAGGTTTTCAACATTTTAGAACATAAGTAAAATTTTATTCTAATTTAAAAATAATTTTCAATATTTTATTTTATTTAAAAGATTGTATTGTAATATATAGTTTCATATTTATTTATATATCGCATAAATATTTTTTTTATATAAAAAATTTATATCCTAAAACTCAATGACATTGACAAAATTATACTACAAATAATTATTAAACTAAAAAACGGTTTTTATAAAAATAATTTTTATGTACCAATATTAAACTTAATTTTATAACATTTATAAGTTTTATTTGATAAAATTATGTCATGTATTTTTTTATGAATTTTTTAATATTATTTAATATTTTCATTTTCATTTTTTTTATAAAATTGAGTTTCCAAGAAAAATACTAGTTACCACAGTAAAACGATTATTTTCCAAGGAATAATACTTATTCGAAATATTGTGATTTTAAATTAAATTGTTCTATTTAGAAATAAATAATATAATTTTATGTTTAATATTATATGAAAATAAATTAACACACATTTAATTTGTAATCAGTGTTAAATAATAATAAGAACACTAAATGATTATAAATAATTTCTCTATAAAAGAGGTTTTACAACGCATTATATGTTTTAAATTTAAAAGTTAATTTTCTCATATTTATAAATTAAATTAGATTAAATTTTTTCCACATTTTTTTTAGTCATGTCCAAATTTTGTAAAAATTTAAATATTATATTTTTAGTGATAAAATAATTACCATGATTAAAATTTAATCACGATTAATAATTTTTAAAATTGGAAATTTAATGTAGATCGTATTTTACTATATTTATTTGATAGTTGTGACTTCAAGAATAACTTGTTTTGGTTTTTAAATTGATGTCTAAATTTTTATCCAATATTTCCCACCTAACTCTAATGCAATTCCATTCTTACCACTTACTTAATATTCTTTTCCAAATAATTCTTTTTCTTTTTCACCTATGAAAGGATTTCACTTCCTACCATCTTAAGTGACACCTATAGTTTTAAATTCACATAACATTAAACCCATTTCAATTCTTATAGAGTCCCTATAAAAAATTTTCATCCCCAAGCCTAAAAAAATTGCCTCAAGTCATTAATTTCCAAAGGATACTTCGAGAGAAGATCCTAAATCTCAATATAAGAATTACTTACCCTTTTAATTTGTTTCTTTATCTTTCCCATCCACCATCCTAAAAAAATTTATGACCATATTTATATAATTAAATAAGTATAAAAATATACTTAAATTTTATTATATTTATGATATAACCATTTCCAATTCCCTTTTAATTCAATCAAAAAAATGAAAACATTACCCATGCATGTATGAAAACTATCGCTTCTATGAATGACAAGTTTCATTTTTAATCACTAAATTTCAAGGTTGGTAATAGAAATTTTTTTAGTTAATTTATATGTTATTTATATAATTATTTATAATAAATAAATAAAATTATGAATTCTACAATTAACGTTAGATATAAGCGGTCATTGTAAAACAAACCACCAAAAATGAACATTCCAAGGAAAAAATTGATTTATTTATAAGTGAAAACTTATTTTTTTAATTACCATATTCTTATAAATAATCCTAAATATGATTAACCACCTTAATAAAATATAAATAATTTTATTATATTTTTGTGATAATGATAGTATAATAAAATATTATCTTCTATACAAATACTCCCACATAGATCGTAGCATGTTCTAGTTAGGTCAGTTTAACCACCAACATCAAAAGTGATATAAATTAATATAAAGGATGAATTTGGAAACCTAATATTGGATATTAATTAGTAAATAATTATTTTTTTGTATTATAATGGTAATATATACATTATCTCATTAATTAATATGACCACGTCTAATCGTTATAAATTACTAAAACACTCCCATCACTGACATCATATTCATGAATAATAAATAAAATAATTATGAAATGAAATTATAACATTATAATTAATTACAAATAACAAATTAAAAAAATTATTTGATCATAGAATGATGTAATTTTGTGTAATAATTAATAACCAGGCTGTGATTGTCATGAACTAGATCTGGTCACCATCGAAACCGACACCCGAATCGATCCATGACAAGGCACTAATGGAGTTCTCTATCCCCACGGACTAGAAAAAGTTCCCCGATATCAATAATAAGTGTTTGGGAATGACTTACCTGAGTTTAGAAGCATTAAAAACCCAAAAACATTTAATAAACTGAATCTGAAAATTTAATCCAAACAAGCCTTTAATAAAATTCATAACTAAAATACATGGTTGTAGAGAAATCCAAATAGGGACACAACTCAAAATTAGTATATACTAAAACTATATAACCACCACAAGGTAAGGGTCCATCATACCCAAGCCTCCGCTACAACACCGAATTTAGGATGGAAGCTAACAGCCCAAACAGTCGTCTCCAAACACCTTTCCCTTACCTGTGTCAAACAAAACGAAGTATACTTACACCCAAATGTGTAAGTAGGGTGTAAGACTAATCCTAATATAATTCCACCCAATATGATTCCATGTGATAAAAATTATAATAAAAAACTTGCAAGTTTTTATAGACAACAAATGGTAGAAAAATTTTCTAAATGGGTGAAACTTTTAAATGAAACAGATTTCAGGGGGAAGCTTTAAAGAATGAAAACTTTAAAATAAAACATGTATTATGATAATTTTTTCATCCAAACACACCACATTCCAATGATAAGTACAAAATATTCCATGACCACTAGTCATAGGAACCCCCCTAGGCACTATCTAGTTGTGGGCCCTAAGAACCTCATATCTCGGTGTAAAAGAAACCATAATCCATAACCTTCTCATACATGATCCATTGGGAGGGGAAATCCCAATGTCTTAGTGGTACCCTAAATCATTATAGTTTAGTTATTTTTTTCATCATTAACTAGCTAAGTGAAATAGGGACGATACTGATCCAGATCACTAGCATACTAGTCCTAGTCCACCCACGTAGATACCCGAGTTTCCCTCTATATGCTCAAACAAGTTCCACATTCTATAAAATAACATTTACACATAAAAATACTAGTTTTGGTCTTACAAACACCAAATAGTATCTAAACATGTTATTCACCATTTGTGTAACCCAATAAACCATTCAAAATTTTATGAAAATGATTTCAAGAGGTTTAACAAAACCATTCACATGAAATCCATATAAAAACCATATTTTAAATCCAATTCACACCAATGTCACACCAAAACAGAATTGAAAGTCCTAAAACCTTTTGATAAAACCATTTCATGAACCATAAAACAATCCCAAATAATACAACATGGATTACACCTTAAAAATACTCTTTTTACCAAAAAAAATGCTATATTAAAATCAAATGCATACTCTATACTAATAAAAATGGTTTTCGAATGAGGAACAATGGAAGAAAAACATGCTAAAATTATAAATAAAAAAATTCTAACTCATCAAAGAATAATTACAAATAGAATCACCTACCATATATGTCAAAAACCCCAAATCCTTGTGTGAAACATCAACCACGCCACAATCAAACCACAAGGGACTAAAAACAAACCCAAATCCACAAGATTGGACAAGGAATCCCAAAACCGAACCCTAGTTATAAATCCATATTTATTGTAAATTTGGAACATTAAGGAGTAGGGAAGGAACCCTATGGAAAAGTAATAAAAAAATGAGGGAATCGCTTACTTGGTGATCCTGGATGTTTTTCCACCAAACACCCCTTTAAAATGGGTTTCAAGAGAGGTTAAGGGATCTTAGAGACTTCCATGTCTGGTTGGGCAAAATGGGTGAAGAAATGGGCATATTAGTTCCATTCCAGAAAGGTGGGGTTGGAATTTAAAAAGATTTTTAATAATCTATAAAGTTGTGCATGGTTTGGTAAATAGTGAACCAAGATTTATACACTTAAAACAAGTCCAAATTATTTCAAATTCAAGGGTTCCTAGGGTAAACCTAGGGGAAGTTAGGTAAATAATTTACCAATTCAATAGTGGTCTTTATGGAACTCATGAATAGGGTATTCCACCAGTATCTTGACTCCTTCATCATGGTATCCGTGGATGACATCCTTATTTAAATTGGATTCAAGGAATATCATGATCTATATTTGTAGATTATGTTGGGAAATCTATGGGATCATCTTCTCTATGAAACTTTTTCCAAGAGCACCTTCTGGATTGGGGAAGTGAAGTTTCTTGTCCACGTGATCTCAGAGCATGAGGTTTCGTTGGACCTTGAGAAGATCGGTGTAGTTATGTAATGGGATCAGCCAAGGAAATTGTTATAGATCAGGAGTTTCCTTATCCTGGAGGGTTATAACTTTTTTATGTTTGACATAGGTAATGGAATGTTCTTTGGAGATGGTGGTTCGGATTGTCAGCTTACATCTTGGATGTAGTGTTGTGGAGAAGTATTGGGGATTATGGACCATTTTCATGTGGTGGTTATAGAGTTGTAGTTGCTACTAATTTTGATTTGTGTCCCTCTAGGTCTTTGTCTAAAACCATTTATTTCAGTTTGTAACCTTATTAAACGCTTATTTGGATCAAAATTTTCAGATTCATTTTATTTATAGTTTTTGGTTTTTTAATGCTTCTAAACTAGGGTAAATCATTCCCAAACACTTATTTGTGATACCCAAACACTTGTACCAGGATATGGGAATAGGGAATTATCTTTGAGCCTTGTCATGGACTAGTTCGGGTGCTGTTTTTGATGGTGACCATATCTCGTTTGTGATTGTGATTACGAAACTAGTTCAAAACAATCAAGATTATTCACATCCGATAGTGAAAATAGATAATAACTAACTAATATACTAAAAGAGTATAATTATACATGAATTGTATAAAAGTTTATTTATATGAGAAAATTTATAAAATATGTGATTAAGATATTTAGGTTTTCTATACAGTATCTTAGATTGCATTCAACTATGAAAGGAAATGATGTAAGGATTTCTTATCTCAAATTTTATCCCCTGAAACCATATTTTTAATTATATACCATATTTAATTTGGAATGGTTTATCTGATGACCCTTTAATATTTTTTATAACAATTATATTATATTTAATGATATTTAATGTTTTATTCCATTCTATTTATCTGATGGGGATTTTAACTTGAAATTTTCTGAAGTTATTTGGACTTCTTTGTCTCCAATATAATTTAATGAGACATGATTGATATTGCACACCATTAATTATTTTAAATATTTTATTTACTACATAATTTATTTTAAGGATTAAATTCCTTCCATTTTATGAGATTTAATTTTTATTTCATGATCTTCCTCTAAATCTCTATTTATTATTATGTTACACATACAGTAAGGGTCTCATCAGAAATCTCATTTTCAAATAGAGATTTAATTTGAAAGATAATAAAAATAAGGAATTTTTATAATTTTCTTTCTAAAACCCAGATGTGGAGAATTATTAGGACATGTTGAATACCTCTTATGGAATAAACTATTTCTTATATAGTGGAAAAATATTCCATTACTTAATAAGGAATGCATTTTTTTGTTGACGTTTTGTCCTGATTCTAAAAAACTCTTAACCTAAAAGGGATTATGAATGTATTATAATGAAATATATTCTTTAGGTTATGTAATTTAGACAATCACATTTTTGGGCTATTATAACATTGGAATTTCAAGGGTGCATACTTACATTTTGGAAACCCCTGAATCCTCAAATGGAACTACACCATCCACTGTGGCATGGTACTCTTCCTGGTTTCTAACAGTAGAAACATATAAGAAAAAAAGATATGAAAAATTTCTTCTGTGGGAATTTTTTTCCCCTTGGTGCACTAAACCCCTCACGACCACCTTGAAATTCCCAAGGCCTCAAAATGGACAACACAAAAATGAATACACCACACCTACAACTCCAAATTATCTCACCACGACCATCACTATGCGAACTAACATTTAATGGTGTCCTTCTAGTTGACCAAAAACTCAACCCTTCCCTTTAAAATGCCTAAAAATTTCCTTCTAAGCACCTTAAGGCACATGGAATACAAAAAATAAGGGATTTACAAAATTGGGACCTTGCAACCTATACTTATCAAACTATTCCCATCCCCAAGAATTTATATCCAAGCACAGGATGGAAGAAAATGATCCAAAATTGTTATACCATGAGAAACATCTCAAGGATATCACTTCATGAAGAATGTATTCAATATATCAAAGGAACAATGTGCATAAAAATGAAATATATTCTATATTATAAAATGAGAAAATGTCAAAAAAAAGACTCCCAATAATGATAAAACATAAAATAAATTAGGATATTGATTGTAAATTAGCGACTCCCACTCCTAAGAACACTCCTCTAAGCCATCATTCTACCATTGGACACACAAAAATGGAATAAAATTACCATGCCACACCTTCTCTAAATATACATGAATCCAAAATAGTCACTACTCAATGGACACATCATCTTCAACTCCTATAACACTCTAGTTGATGACATGTGAATCATCATGGAGGTACTGGTGAACCTACAACAAATGAATGACTAAATTAATCCATCTCATTTATAGAAGAAGTTCAAACTGATATACAGTATCTCTAATACACACCAATACCAATAAAATCCCAAACCATCGAGGAGTAATCTTATCCCCAAGACTTAGCCTTCACTTCCTGTAATGAGGATAAACCTTTAAGAACACACGATCCCCAATATTAAACACTAAAATCCTCATCCTATATACATTATAAGACTTATAATGATTAATTTGATTTCTTCATTGTCTCATGGATCACCTTCTCCTTCTATATCCTGCTTTGTACCAAATTTGGCCTGAGAACAGTTATCTCACCAATCTCATTTCAACAAAATAGAGATTGATAATTTCTTATACATAATGCTTTGAATATATCCATAAGTAGCACAGTGATAATACTTACTATAATAGAACTACATAGTGGTAAGTTTTCTCACTCAAAACCCACAAAAATATAGAAATCATGTGCGCAATATATCTTCTAATGTATGAATTTTCAACTTTGTCTGATTTTCTTTTTGTGGATGGAAAAAAAATTAAGGTGTAACTATGAGGAAAAGGTACACTATGGACCTCTCCAAACCCTGGAATTGAAATGGGTATCAATATTAGAGATGATCAACTTCGAAACCCCATGGAACCTCAACCCCACCTCCCTATACTGCCTTGATAAAACCTCTACCAAGATCAATACATTAATGACTAAGAAGTGAGGTAACTTCATAAAATAGTTCATAATCACCCATATAAAATCACAACCTCCCTAGAATCAAAGAAAAATAATGATATAATACATTAATATTTCCTCCCATGTAACAACCCATAATTGTATCATTGAAATTTCACTCCTTATAATTATGTCATGTTTTATAAAGCACAAACATCACATAGATAAACCAAAAAATCATTATTATTATAAATGAATAATGATAAATTAGTTAGTAAATAAACCAATAAGAATTCCAAATATTACAGAATTATAATAAATATAAAATAAGAGAATATTAATAGGATAATTTGGATTTTCTCGATCAACTGGAATGACCGAACTCACGAACAAAGATGTAAAAATAAAACATAATGTTCGTGATAAAGTATTCATTTTGAAAAATATATTATATAATATTTAGGGAAAATATAAGTAAATTAATAATGGATAAATTGGAGGTATATATATAAATTAAGTAACTTATATGGCTATTATAAATCTTACCATTAGAATAGTAATCTGACCATGGAAATAGTAACATGGTCGTCGGAATAGTAATCTAACTGCTGGGAATAGTGATCTGGTCATTATAAAACTAAGATCACCTATTAAAGTGTAAAATAATATTTAGTTATCTTATAAATGAAAATATGATATTATTATATCATTGTATCAGTAAATAAATGTTTTAAAAATGAAAAATTGAGCGTTTGTATTTTGAAAAAATTTAAGTATTTTTTTTTAACTTTATAATGATTTAAAAATAAAATTTATTTAAATAAAATAGATTCATAAATTTATAATAATTTTTATCATAATGATAAGATAATTTTATTAGACCATAAATATTTTCTCAAAGAGTCATAAAACTGATTATAATATTAAAATCAATATTTTTTTTATAAATGATACTTTTTTTAAAAAAATAAATTTATAACATTTAGAAAATTATTTTTAAAAAATGTATTACTTTTATTTAATCTATTGATTAAAAAATAAATTGGTTACTTTTTGTGTTTTTCTAAAATAATTGAATTTTGTGAATAGTGAAATACAGTAATTTACGGTATTTAACATTATAAGTTAAATACATGATTTTTTGAGACACGGATGATGTAAAAACCCATTATTTTGAACTTAAATACACTATTTACAGTATGTAGTCACATTAATCAATACTATTGATAGTCTATATCCAATATAATAAACTAGTGAATATAATAATCAATAACACCCCCCTCCTACCCTTATAAATACCACCCATTCCCTTCACACCTTCTAGGATTTGGAACTTTCCAAAATTATTCCTAATTCCCTTACAAAGAATCCTCCCCATGATCTGGTATTTCTAGTCTCACCAAAATACCAAACCCAAGTGTCTAAAGGAGGTTCTCAAAGAGATTGGTGTCAAGAGGTAAAATACTTCATCTTTCTCTTTAAAATTATTTTTTTTCTTATACTTTATCCTCACTCCCCCTATCCAAAGTGACATGATAACTCCAATATAATATATATATTATAATTTTATTGTTTTAAGAGAATATCCATTATCTCATACTTTTATTTTAAAAATAAGAACATCATTCGTAATATGTCGGCTCACTACCTTCATGGATGATGAGTTTTTATTTTTGGTTACCGCCTTCAAGGCCAATCATAAAACCATTATTTTTGTTAAATAATATTTTAATGTGTATATTAACCCTTATATAATATTCTATAACTAATATATAAACATTATATAAAATAAAATTATACTAGTTCATAATGGGTGTAAAATCTGCCAAAATAAATTAAACATTTATCATAAACATTTTATTAAATGAATCATCCTCATACTAGATATAAATATGATATGTGGGACCATTTAAACTTATTTAACTGAATTAATAACATATAATTCCACATTTTGAGTTTTATTTCCATTTGATAAGAACATCCATAATTATACACAAGTGAATCGACTACAAAACTATGAACTGAATGCTACCAAAATGGTGAAATTGAACTTTATAACTCATCAAAATGGCTATAAATTACCTTAAAGAAATTGTAATAAATAAAATTTATGTGGAAGAGGCTCTGAATTTAAAAATTAATTAAATTAACTCAAATATCCATGACATTAAGTTAAAGTGTATAACGCATTAGGACAGAAGGTAAGGGATCTCTCCAAACGTCCATATTACATTTGGGTTACACTTTCTCTCCCAAATCCATAATGTATTTATCCCTTATTCTTGTATAACTCTCTTATATTATTTTTATATATTCAAAAAATATGTTTCTATATCTATTAATATTTATTTTATAGGTAAATTCATGTCTTAAAATTTTCCCTTTATAATTACTCTTGATAAGAAAAATCGATTAAAGAGAACATTTCTGTTTGTTACACCCTATCAAGTACACTCCATAAAAAATTTTAATCCATCCATATTTTATAAAATCACTTATTCAACCATGAAAAATAATTTTTTTTATTATAGTTTTATGGAAATTATTAATCTCATACCCACATTTTAAATTTCTTTACCTTTTTCCTTAAAACCCCTTTTAAGTGGCACATTTCCAAAGTTACCTAACCACCTTTTATCATGTTTACACTTTATTTCGAAATCATTTATCATGATATATGCTTATTTTTTCTTTATTAATGTTCAATAATAATTTAATTATTTCATTAATTTAATCCATTGTGATACACCCTTTTTTTATGCTTTATGACATGATTATGAAACCCATTTCATTCCATGGTTAACCATTATGTTCATTCCTTATATTTGATTGGTTTTGGGAGAACACATATGCATGTACATGTTATGATGTTTATTCCCCTATGGTCATCCAATATATTAAGAAAAAAATTCGTTGTGATAATTTATGTATGGGATTATGGAGTAAACCTAATCCACTATGGGTCTTTGTCCACCATGTGATTCCATCTTGGAAGTTATACTTGAATCATGTTTATGTCATGTTATGTGATTTGGCCATATAATTATATTTAAATTATCATATGATTCCATGTTCTGTATAATATGAATCTACATGTTTATTCAAGTTCCATGTGTTTTATGTTATAATTTTATTCCTTTTTAATTGTGTACCATTTTTATACCTTTATTGGGTTTTTTAGCTCATCCCATGTTATTGATGTATTCCCCAGGTTATCCTAGGAATATATGTGAGGTAAAATAAAGATAAAAGATAATTAAAGAGATTAATAAAAAGTTTTTTTATTATAGTTATATATTTTCAATTTTATGTACCTAGTATTACAAAGACACAAGACCTTTTAATCCTTGGTTTTTATTTAATGGATAATTATGTTTAAAATTATGTAATAATTTGTGTAAAGGGATAGGGTTTCTATAGTTGGTATCATAAGATGGTCTATTTATTTTTTTGGATTGGGACTACAAAAATTTTGTAATAACTCTTGGGATAATTTAATCATCATGGATAACCTAGATTAAAACATAGGGAATTATATGTTAGGATATAATTTTCATTTATATGTTATTACTTCTATGTTTATAGTTTATATTTTATATGATCATTAGAAAATAATTAAAACCCCCTGGATTTTCTTTTTTCTTTTTTCTTTTTAGATAATGGATATAAATAGGGTTAACCCATGATAACAACCAATGTAATGGGGAATGCGATGATTTCTCTGATTAGATGATAAATTTTATGGGAATAGGAGATCAAAAAATCATGAAAGTACTGGCTCAATTGGCTTAGGTTATTAATAATAACTTGAATCATGTGTAACACCATCTTTCTACAAATAAAGATAATGTCTTGGAAGAATAATTTATGAAAAAAATACCTTCTATATTTTGTGTACATTTTAATCCCCTCATCACATAATAAAGGATTAAATCTATTTATAAGATATTTTATGTCCTCTAGTTATCGGAAGAAGAGAAATTCATGCTGGAGTTCTATCATTTTGATGGAAAATCTAATTAGTGGTGAGAATTGATAAAGAAAACAAAATCTAAAGAATAAATTGATTCCATCAAATGGGAAACATTTAAAAAAATATTTTTCAATAAATATTTTCCCTGAACTCCCCTTATTAATATGGGGAGGGAGTTCCTTAGACTATATTAAAAGGAATAAGAATCTATTAGAGTGTATGAGTAAAAAATCAACGATATTTCATTATACACCTCTAACTTTATCATGAACACTAAAATCAATGTTTATCACTTCTTGGTGATTGGATACTTTGGAAACTATATGGAAATTTTCTATTGTTACCTTAAGGTTGAGATGTAGATTTTAGATTCTCATTGGTCTCTAAGGATCTGAGAGAAAAAGTGGAAATGGGGTTTAATATGGTAAGATCAATAGATAAATCCCATAGAGGAAATAAAACCCAATATCCCACATATCAAAAGTGTGGGAAGAATTATCCCTAGAATTGTCTATAGAGAACTAAGAGATGTTTTAGATATGGAAAAGAGGGGCATCAAGATAATCATTGTTGAAGGGATATGAAGAATCCCAAAAATGAGAAAGAAAAAATAGAAGGTTCAGATCAATTATCATCTTGTAGTACAGTGTTTAAACTTCAAGGACCAAGGTAATTATAGTGAGCATACTATATGATTCTAGTTCTGCACACTCTTTTTTATCCTATATGTTTAGTATGACTATCTAAAAACCACCTAAATGTATGGATATTGAGTTATCTTTGAGAATAGTGAATAGGGAAATGATTTCATCCAAAGTATATAACTTCTTCGTGTTCAATATTTGTGGACTAAGCCTCATAGAAAATTTTGTTTTACACCCTTTGGTGGATTTTGATGCTAAATTGGGCGTGTATTTTCTGTATTTATATAAAGAAAACATAAACTATCAGGAAATGGAGATCACTCTTCACATCTCGAGGAAAATCCAATTCTATACAATCATAATAAGGAGGATGAATCTCCTTCAAAATCACCACCTCAAGATATTATTTCCTTGTAATCAAGCATATCTACCTCAAATCATTGAGACAAAGGAGTGGATCATATTCTAAGACCTGCCCATTATGAGGGACTATACTGATATGTTCCCTGAGGAATTTCACAGTCTTCCTCCTAACCAAGAGTTTGATTTCTCAATTTAACTTATACCTGGATTTCTTCCCATTTCAAACACTCCTTATTGAATGGACACCATTGAGTTGGAATAAGTGAACAATTTACAAGATAATCTAGAAAAAGGTTCCATATGCCCACATGATTAACCATGGGGGTCACTGATCCTCTTTTTCACGAAGATGGATGTATCAATACACCTCTCCATTGATTATCTTGAGCTGAAAAAAATCAATATAAAGAAAAAGTATCCCATTCCATGGATAGATGACTTGTTTAATCCACTCTGTGGGACCAATTATTTCTCTAAGGTGTACCTTCGGTTGGGATATCACTAATTGAAGGTGAATAAAGAATATATTCTCAAGACTTCCTTTCGAGCGAGGTATAGACACTATGAGTTTATAGTGATTCCATTCATAGTCACCAATGTTCCAGTAATTTTCATGGACTTAATGAGTAGTTTCTTTAGATATTACTTTGAAAATTTTGTGTTAGTCTTTATAGATGATATTCTAATATACTCAATATCAATTAGGAGCATGAATAGAATTTTAATACTATGTCATAGACTATGAGATGTGGGAAAATATATGAAAATTATAGTAAATGTTATTTCGGGATGAATGAAGTATCTTTCTTGGGTAAAATTATAACCAAAAAAGGGATATCTATAGACCCTTATCAATAAATGGAAATCAAGGAGTGGCCCAGACCATCCTCTGTATGGAGATTTGTTTTTTCCTTGGTCTAGCTAGGTTTTACCAATGATTTTTGTGAAACGTTTTACAATTTTCAAAACCACTATCCAATATAAATTGGAAGGGAGTAAAGTTTGTTTGGACTAGTTAATATGAAGACTACTTTAAAGTGTTGAAAATAAGGCTTATTACAGCACCAGTATACACTAATAATAAGTGGGGTGAACTCTTTTTATTATATAGATATTCATTAAATAATGGATTATGATTTTTACTATTGAAAAAATATAAAGTGACAGCCTGAACCTAAAGGAATCTAAAATATCATGAGAAAAACTACCTCACACGTGATCTAGAATTGGCACTTGTGATCTTCTCATTGAAAATATGGCAGAATTATCTCAATGGGGAGAAGTGCATGATATATATTGATCAAAAGAGACAAAAATATATATTCACATATAAAGAGATTAACATGGAAAAATGAATATGGTTAGAGATCATCAGGGATTTCGAATGCTCAATCCACTACCATCCTGGTAAAGTAAACAAAGTGAAAGATGATCAATGTAGAAAGGATCCTACAACTTTATCAACGAAGATAATTTAGAAGGATCTAGTCTTATTATAAATTGAAAGTATGGGAATGGGGATCATAAATAAAGGAAAATAATTAATCCTTTCTTAAATTATTTCTCAACCATCCCTTTAAATAAGATCAAGGATGTTGAAAGAGATGATGTGGAAATTCAGAAGAAGGTGGAAGCTATCAGGGATGGGAAATCCTCAATGTTAAAAATTGATTAGTAATGATTCATGAGAATTGGGTCATGAATATGTGTACTATAAAATCCTAATATAAAGAAATATACTTTGAAAGATGCACATAGCTAGAGCTTATCTATACACCTAGGGATCACAAAGATGTATCAATATCTCCAAAAGAACTATTGGTGGGACAATATGAAAAATGGGATCACTAAATTTACATCAAAGTGTCTGGTATTTCAACAAGTTTGTGATAAAAGGAAAAAATCTAATGGGTTGATGTGTCCATTAATCATACCTACATGGAAATGGTAAAACATCACCATTTAATTTTTCACTGTACTTATGAAGATATCCAAAAGAAAAAATGTAATATGGGTTGTTTTGGATCATCTTACAGTGATAGTTCACTTTATTGCAATTCAAGAGGACTTCTCACTTGATCAAATTTCATAGATATAAATAAGAGAAGTATTGAGGCTATATAGATTACCATTATCGATTGTATCTGGTCAAGATATTATATTTACCACAATTTTCTAGAAAATTCTCCACCATACTCTATACACTGAGATGAAATTTTGTACATATCATCATCCCCAAAATGATGTCCATTTAGATAGGACAATTCAAACATTGGAATATTTGTTTATAGTATTCTTAATGGACTTCGAAGGAGTATGGGATCATCATCTTCCACTGGATGAGTTCTCTTACAATAATAGTTTCCACTCAAGTATCCAAATTGCCCTAATGAATCCCTTTATGAGAAAAGATGAAGAACATGTAAATGTTGGGATGAATTTGGTGAATTTAATTTGATGGGATATTAAATGGTAAAATAAATGGTAGAAAATTTGAACACCATTCATCGATATATTAGGGAATCCCAAAGTCGATAGAAGATCTCTGTAGAAAATCAAAAATAGGACCTAAATATTGAGGTTGGATACATGGCATTTATCGGAATATATCTATGGAAGAGATTCATGTGATTCAAAGATAAGGTAAATTTATGTCCCATTTATATCGTCCCTTTTCAGATTATTAATCGTATTGGTTTTGTGTTATATCGACTAGGACTTACACCAACCATTTATCAAGTTCATGATGTATTCCACATATCCCTCTTGAGTAATTACATACCAAATCCCTCACATGTACTGAATTTAGAGGTGGTGCATCTTGAAAATGATCTATCTTATAAGGAGTAGATGATGAAGATCTCAGAATATAAAGATAAAGTTCAACACAAAAGACTACTCATCTGATCAAAGTAATATAGTGTAACCACTAATACGAAGAGGCGACACGGGAACCGGAGGAAGTGATGAAGGATAAGTACCCTCAACTATTTTCAACATAGTATATAAAATGAAATTTCAAGGGGAAATTTTCATAAGTAGGGAAGAATGTAATAACCCAAAATTTTATCAATGAAGTTTCCCTTATTATAATATAAAGCACAAACAGCACATAGATAAACCAACAAAAATTTATTATTATAAATGATGAATGATACATTAGTCAACAAATAAACCAATAAAAATACCAAATATTATAGTAGGAAAAGAAACATAAAATAAGATAATTAGAATAAAATATTTTGTATTTTCTCGATCCACTAGAATTATCTCACTCATGAACAAAGATGTAGAGACAAAACATCATATTAAAAATAAAATACTCATTTTGAAGAAGAAAGTATATAAATTTAGGATAAAATAGACGTGAATGAAGAATGACTGAAATAATTGGTATTTATATAAATTAAGAAACCTAAATGACCATTATAAATCTGATTATTAGAATAGTAATCTGACCAATATTAATAGTAATATGGTCTTTATAATAGTAACCTCAATAATGAAAGTGTAAAATAATATATAGGTATCTTAAAAATGAAAATAGGACATATTTATATCATGGTACAAGTAAATAATTTTCTTAAAAAGATAAATGAGGGGTCGGTATTTTTGTAAAATGTAAATATTTTATTTGAAATTTTATAACTATTTAAAATATAATTTATTTAAATTAATTGGAATAATAAATTAATAATAAGTTTTATTATAATGAAAAGATAATTTTATGAGACCATACATATTTTTTCAAAGTCATAAAATCGATTATAACATTAAAATCGATATTTTTTTAATAAATAGTGATTTTATTTAAAAATTATATTTCACATATTTAAAAATTTATATTCATAAAATATATCATATCTTTTATATCTACACATCAAAAAAATTATTATAGTAAATTTTTGGTATTTTCTAATATAGTTTAATTTTTATGAATAGTGAAATATGCTAATTTATAATATTTAACATTGTAAGAAAAATACATGCATTTTTTAGTCATGGGTGGTATAAAAACCCATTAGATCAAACTAAAATAAACCATTTATATTATATAGTCACAAGAATCAATAATATTGATAGTATTGATCAAAAATAATAAACTAATGAATATAATAATCAAAATCACACATTCCCTACCCTTATAAATACCACCCATTCTCCTCACACCTTCTAAGATTCATATCATGAGAAAAATCTTCTCAATTCCCTCCACAATACTCTTCTATGAAACATATTCTTCTAGTATCACAAAAATACAAAACCCAAGTTCCTTAAGTTGGTCCTCAAGGATAGGACATTCAATAGGTAAAATCCTTCATCTTTATCTTTTAAATTATTTCTTCTTTCTACCTTATCCTAGCCCCTATAAAAAGTGACATAATAACTCCATTCTCATACAAATACTAGAATTTTTTTAAAATATAATATCCATCAATAAATTCATTCTCTCTTCCTTTTATTTTAAAAATGAATTTATCATCTGTAATATGTCAATTCACTACCTTCTTGATGACAAGTTTTTTTTAATTTTCAACTTTAACAATGGTCATAAACCATTATTATTGTAAAATAATATTTAAATATATATATAATAACTTATTTCATATTCTATAATTAATATATAAACATAATATTAAATCTAACGATACTAGTTCATGATATTCATAAAAACTATCAAAATAAACTAAACATATAACATTAACATTTTATCAAATGGATAATCTTTATATATGAATGGAATATGATATATGGGACCATTTAAACTTTTTAAATTGAATTTATACCATATAATTCCACTTTTGAATTTTTTTTCCATTCAACAGGAACATCAAAAATTATATACAAGTTACCCAACTATGAAATCATGAAATGAACGCTCCTGAAATGATGAAATTGTTCTTTATAACTCATCAGAATAGATATAAACTAATTTAAAAAAATTATAATAAATAAAATATATGTGGAATAGGTTATTAATTAGTTATTTAATTTATTTAATTTGATTATCAAGAACATTAAGTGAAAGTGAAGAATGTATATGCACACAAGGTAAGGGATCTCTCTGAACCTCCATATTACCTCTGGATTATGCTCTCTCCCCCTTTGACCCAATTTATTTCTTTATTATTCTTGTATAATTATCCTATATTCTATTTATATTATCATCACATATGTGTCTAGATTTATTCGACTTTCTTTGATGGTGAAATTCATGTCTTAAAAAGATCCCTTTATAACTCCTCTTGAGAAGAAAATCTAATTAAATGGTATTTTTTTGTTTCTTATCCCCTTTAAAATACACTCCATAAATGATATAATCCAACAATTTTTATAAAATAACTCTTTTAATCATGAAAAAAAATTAGTTCACTTCTGGTTTTACAGAAATGATTATGAACTTACCCATTTTTAAATACTCTTAAACATTTTCTTTAGAACCCCGCTTAGGTGACACATTTGCGAAGCTACCTAACAACTCTTTTATCATTTTTACACTTAAGTTTGACATAATTTATCATAATATTTTCCTATTTTGACTTTATTAATTTTCAACAAATATTAAATCCCTTCTTCCATGTAATATTTTATAATACGACCTTTGGTTATGCTTCATGACATGATTATGAAACCAATTTCCTTCCATGGGTAACTATTATGTTTGTTACTTAAGTTTGATTTATATTTGTGGAAAACATATGAATCTACATGTTATGATGTGTTATCTCAAATATCATTCCAATTCATTGTATAATTTGTTTTCACAATAAATGTTATTTATGGGATTAGGGAGTAAACCTAATCCACTAAAGGACTTTTTCCACCAAGTTATACCATCTTGGAAGTTAGACTTGACTTGTGTTAATTTCATGTTGTGTGTTGATACCAAATTACTATATTTAAATGATCATATGATTCCATGTTATGTATTATATTCCTCTATATGTTTATTCAATTTTCATTCTTTTTATTTTATCATGTTATACCTTCTGACTCTTGTACCATGTTTATTCTATTACTAGACTTTTTAGCTCATCCCTTTTTTCAACGTATTCCCCAGGTTATCCTATGAATATGTAGGAGCTAAATTGAATTTATGATCTCATTATATATATTAATAATGATATATTTTATTATAGTTTCATGTTTTCAATTTTATGCACATATTCTTCCAAAGACACTATACTTTTCACTACATGGTTTGTGTTTAATGGATAATTATTCCTAAAATCATGTAATAATATGTTTAAAAGGATAGGGTCACTATATACCACTTCCACTAGATAACTTAATGTGGCTAAAGAAAATCACTATAAACATGGTGCTCTTACTTCACCCTTTATAAAACTAAAGACTGAGAGACAAACTGTGCAATAGATGTCTTCATGTCTGGCCACTGAAACTGGACTCAAAAGGCTTGATACATCTTCTCTAAACCCATGTGTACAGAAAAAATGTAAACTATGGAACTCGTGAAAAACCACATCATGCATTTATGAAGGAACAAATGGATTACAATGGAAAAAAATATTATTTTGGTCATCCTCAGAACATTACATAGGAGCATCACCATAAATAACTCGATCTCACAAGAATTTCACCATTAAATCCCCCAGTTGGGACTCCTCCATCTATTATACCAAAAAAAGTTATACCATTATCTGATAAAGACATATTCTACTACCAACTACTCCCATATAAAGGTGTGTCCCATATAAATCCTCAATCACTCTCTAAGAGTATTCAGACTCGCACACGATACCACCACATGACTTCTTAATTAGAGTATTCACCAAAACATTCCATTTTGATGATGTATAAGAAATATCACGGTCATAATCCAACAAGAATTAAATTCATAGTCACTAATTAAAATTCAACTCACATTGGGAGAATACATACCTTAAGCTCTTATGATATTCGAAAACCAAAAATTGATCATAGATGAGGTAATGTCACTACACAGATAAAATGTAACCATAGAATTATCAATGTCTTGGGTAGTAATGTTATATTCATAATTTCTTAAATATAGATACCCATAAGTGATAAACAACCTCTACTTCATAAAAAATCCCAAGTCAAGAAGCTTAGAGTCATAATAAACATCAAATACAACACTCTTATTTAGAAATTGAAAAATTGGAGAACTGACTAACTTTTCCTTCAAATACTCAAAATCATCCTAGAAATCGTTATTCCACATGAATTTATAATAGTTTAAAGTCAAATATATATTAAGAAGTATAATTTGTGATAAATTAGGTATAAATATCCTATAATGGCCAAAAAGACCAAGATAACATTGTACATTTATGAAATTTTTGGAGTCTACCCAAGAAACAAGTGACTCAATATTCATAGGATCTACAGATACTTATTAATGTAAAAAAAGAAATACCTAATAAGTGGAATTAATGAGTCTATAAATCATAGTTTGAAAACTCCCCATATAGCTATTGATGATGAAGATCTCCCAAAATAGCCTGAAGATGCCCTATGTGATCCACCACCAACTCATAAAATACAACGTTCTCATCAATAAACACACACAAGAAATCAATAAACAAACTCATAGAACATTACATACATAAGTACCTTAAACACAAATGGGGTATTTTTTATATATAATGACATTATAATGACCTCATAATTCCTATAATTACATCTAAACCATTCTTTGAAATATCCTCAACCTTCAACTTCATCTGATGATATCGTAACTATAAATTGATCTTTGATAACCAGGTATCTCCATAAAATTGATCACATAAACAATAAAATTATTCAAGAGGAAATAGTTTCTTCATTTTCACTAGGTTCAAGAGGTGTTAATTGATACACATCAATCGACTGTCATCTACCTTCTCTACAAACAGAACTGGAGTACCCTAAGGTGACATACTAGGCCGAATGAATCCTATTGATCGAATATCATCAGTATAAATTTACATATCTATTAAATTGTAATGATTAATTATATATTAATACACTGATATTAGAGTGACACCTAGTTCAATCTCTATACCAAACTCGATATCACACCGAGGAGGTAGTGCTTGATCATCTTATAGAAATACATATTGGTACTCTTCAATAACCTTAAAAAAACCCCATTAGTTGATCCTCTATGAAACCTAATATCATACTTCACACAAATTAATACAAAGACACAATAATCCTCTAACCCATCTGACGGTCCCAATCACAAACACACACAGCCTGTTCTCTATTAACATTGTAGGATGGGTTGGGCATCATGAAGAAATCCACAATATCCTATATCGAACATGGCCAATCCATGACAAGTATTATTTTGTATAGTAAATCATCATCATAATGATGTATCCCTCTAATCATCTTGTAATCTTTATGTGAATCATAAAATATAGCTTATAATCTAACTAAAATATTCAACACCAAGGTCACTAGAAGCTTATCTCTATCAATTCCTAAGGTATGGACCATGGCATATAAAACAATGGAGTTTGTACCTCATAAATAAAATAAAGAATACTTCTGTATAGAATAGAGATATATGGTACCTCCCATGATGTTCTTATTTCCTATATCTAGAAACTATAAGTCATTCACCTAACCATGACCTCCTCTATGAACTCTCTGACCATAATGGTGACTAAATACATGGAAATGATCTGCATGTTATCCCTAAGGATGAATGGTATCATTAGTTTTTTATATAACTTCCTCATAACATCTCTCTTTATCATAGACTGAAGCAACTTATTAAATTTTATACCTCAATGTATAATATTGTAGTTGTTGAGCCTAAAGAGGTCCACTGACTCCTATATAACTTCTATGTAATGTCATACACACTATATTCTGATGGAAATGACCTCTATATGCATAAAACACAAGCCCAATCAACTGTAAGGTGTCTAAGAACTAACATATCTATTGAAATTAGATGGTGAAACCTAGAATCAACTCCCCATTGTATAAAACTTCTTTATTTACCAAATAAAATAATAACACGTGGACACAAATATACTCCACAGAGAGTCTAGACAGCTCCCCCACCCCAAGATGATCTATTCCTAGCTACTCTCCCTCAATGACATGTAACCTCTCTAGAACCTCATGGTATGTCTTTAACATAAACGGGATAAACTGATGATTGTTATCCAAATACAAAGACTCCTCAAAATGTCTTACTCTATCCTTATCATCTATAAAAATGTTTGAATCATATCATAAGAGGTTCTTATATTAGATACTAAACTCAATCATGATGGAATTATCCTAGATGAGAATATAGATCTATTTCAAACAAGATGCCTTCAATATTAAATAAAATAACTTTCCCTAAAACTACATTTCAAACTTCTCCCACAAAATAGCCATCTCCTCTGGATCCTCAAGTAAAAAGTACTACCATTGTTGAGTTAACCCAAGAATCGTCATCATAAAAAATAAAAATAATGATATCACTAAAAAAGGATCAAACTAAAATAAATATATGCCTACTTCATCCAAGTATCAGTATACTGATATAAAATAGATCCCATATACTTTTATAGACCCTAGATACAAAACTCTCAGAGTGTCCTCCTCTAAGTTTTATAATCATCCTCAACTCTACATCAATCTATCGGTAAAACTCTATGAATAGTTTTGGTATTAACTTAATTGGGGAATAGACCTAGATCCATTTTGGAAAAACAAAAAATTCTAGGGACTCCCTAAACCAAGAATATGTAATACTTAAGGTTTACTAATTAATTTAATTTAATCCTTATTCTTATTCTCTATCCCATTCAATCACAGACAAAAACAATCACAATGCATGATCCCTACCAAGACCTCTATCTTTAAATAAACATCACTTATCTTAGCATGTTCAATTAACTTAAAGTAATTTTCTTCATATCATAGGGTTTCTTAAATACCCATGTCTTAGACATTGTCCCATGTTTACATCACATATTAATTCCAATTGATACTATGCTCTACCAACCAATGAAAACCTCACTAGTGTATATCTCCTAACTTCACCCTATCTATCAACCATAATCTATTATTTAAATCTATCTCAAACAACCCCCCACCCCCCACTAGTACCCCACCTATAATGGAAATGAATATAGGTGGATCACCCATTAATATTTCCTCCAATAATCCATGGGATGTTATTTAGAACAAATGGTTTATAATGAATAATAGGAGACATTACCCTAATTATGTACATTTTTGGAACAAGATACAAGATGAGATCTACCAATCAAATAAATAAATAAATAAATAATCAATCCCAATATGTGGATGTTATTTTATAAAGACTAAAGAAATTAAAAAAAACTTAATCAGGCATAAGCAGTGACCACAAACTCCAACAACTCCAAAACAACTCCTTGAGATAGTAATGCCCATCTCAATTACCAAAAAAACTACTAAAAACCTAAAAACAAACTTATATATAAAAATATAGGGTAATAAAAACTGAATAATCATTAGGATTATCCCCTAAACCTCCCATGAAGATTGTGAAATAATTATAAAAAATATTAGTGGATAAACAATAAAACCTTTTAATAACCTAAGTTAGTAAAACTATATCTCATCCTAACCATGGTTCACTCACTAAGTAATCCATATGAGTAATAATGTATATATAAAAACATAGATGTATTAAAGGTACCTCACTTCTACTTCCCCACTATCTTTTCACTCTCACTCCCTAATTCCAAACATCTTTTACTACAATCCTATCAATAAGTAATCCAACACTATATGCATACATATCACAACCACATTTCATCTTCCATCTCATGCATCACATCACAACCTCATCTAAATACAAGTAGAATTCTAAAATACACTTTATCCAATGTATCATGAATTACTCCTTAATCCATAATAATCCATGTATTTACACTTAGGGGAATCCATGTCCACCACAACTATATACAAGTATGTGCTATAACAATAAGTTTTTATATCTCATACCTAAATTCCTAGAAAAACTGAGTTTCATTATAGTGAATGTAGATCTATACCCTACACCTTAAACCATTAAATCATATAAAGGCCTACAAATAATAACATATTCAAAAAGAGAGTGGAAGAGAGGGAGAAGTCATCCATCTATTTCCTCACTTGTCTAGATGTTGGGGAAATCATTCCTTAAAACATTTAGGTGATGGTTTCTTGACCAAATAAGTTGGTAAAGATTGTTAAATCATAAAAAAATATAATAATATATCACACGCAACCACAATAAGGTAAACAACATATACTAGACTCAATATGCTGCTACCATCTCACATGAAACTCAGTTGTCACTACTAAGGTCTATAAACTCAATCTGTATAAGTATAAAAGCATCTATATTTAATATTATTACCCATATATACTTAAAAATTAGAAATTAGTATTCATTCATCATTAAACCCATTACAAATATTGTTTTAACCAATTATTTTAATCACTAGTCTATATACTTTATAATCGACATTAAAGTTTCCATATTTACATCACATGCTCCTCAAAGTATCTTGCTTAACCATCCCTTGGGTTTTTCTATTCAAAATTTTTTCTCATAAACACCCATCCCATGAATTCATTTATCATTTCATTTACCATTCCAAAAAATGAGTACTGTATGACTCATTCAAAGCTACTATAACCAAATACGAACTTGATATACATAGATCTAAATAGTTTAAAGAATTTGGAAACCATAATGAATAATATATAGTAAACTAGATATTCTAAAATAGTTAACAAAAAAAACTAATGATAAATACCAGATCTCAACTCTTTCCAACCACCCTGATGTAACTTCAAATTCCATTGTGCACAACGCATTCCATCACACCATCACCAACATCAACCACCATTGTAAGTATGGGAAACCATATCATTTATTTCTAAGTAGTGAGCATTAAATAGTCAAAACAAACAACATCAATCCCCTACCGTCCTAGAAAAATCATATAAGAAACAAATGAATATTTATAATCACACACTAATAGGGAAATTAGGTCTATAACTCAAAGGAATAGAAGACAATAGCGATCAAAAGTGGGATCACTCAACCCCAAACATTTATCTTTTTAAACACCATTTTCATTATCATCATGAATTAAATGATTCAATATGAATAGGTTTTAGAAATCATATTACATATAACCAATAGCTATCAAAAGAAATGAATCATCCATAATGATTCTTCAAAAAGTACATATGTATTCACAAAAAAAAATCAAGGAAGGTTTTTAATTGGTTTAAATGCATCTTTCATTAATCACTTTATCTTTACCACATTTATATATTTTACAAATTTTAGCCACATTAACCGTGATAACCAACAATAAATATAATCGTAATTAAATAACATACAATCTAGTAAATTATAAGAGGTTACAATAACAAATCATCAACACTTACTATCAAAATATTTATTCGAATTAATTATTGATTTGGGTTTTTATATTCATTAAGTTAATTCCTCCAATATCCAAGGAAATAAATTATGATAATACCTCACTTTCACATAAAATAAGTGAACTAGTGATCCTCCTACCCTAATATGGATTTCAATATTCTCAATGAAATAATAGAAGAACAAGGATCACCCACCAAATTCAAAAGATACACCACTAGATCCTAAGAACAATAAACCATCATTAGGTATATCTCAATACTAATCCAAAAAAAGGAACATCAATAAAATAAGACACTAAAAATAAATAAGAACATGGAAAGTTTAGGAGAAGAAAAAAATACCTTATTCTAAGAGAACTCGATTTGATTGTCCAAGGACTTTAAACTCTTAATTGAAGTGGATGGATAGTAGTGAGAGTTAATTTGGTTGACTAGGTTTTTAAGAAAGAGATTGAAAATAAAACTAAGTATATCCTAGCCCTCTATTTATAAAGGAAACCTTGTTATCCTCCATCATGGTGTACTGAACTAAACTATGCCTATGGTACCCTTTGGTCGAAGGTGATATAAGATTAAGGTGTTTGAATCCCCAAATCTCACACATTTTAAAAATTAAAAAAAAAATATTTAACCCCAAACCACTCTACACCATGGCTTAGTGGGTATCATTTTGGACACCCAGTGGGCTACCATACCCAACCACCATATCATAAGGAAAATTCTCTACTAATTTTAAATAATTATAACAAATACATAGTATAAAGGACTTTATCTCACTATTTCCCTTACCCTTGACACATCTCAATCACATCTTGGCCAAAAAACACCAAACCTACCAAAAAGGTTAGTGGCCTACCCATTTTCCAAAGGGAGTCCCATCGATTTTCCTCTCCCAACATCATGGGAATTTCAACAGTTCTCGTTTCTGACAAGGAAACCCTAAAAATATCCAGCAGCACCACACCCTTCTCTAAAGTGTCGTTCTCCACCACAATTATTATAGTAGGATAATACAAGGGGAAAATCCTTTCAAAAAATTGTCCCTATAAGTTTTTCTTCCAATGGAAGACCAAAAAGCACAAAGACACCTCACAACACACCAAGGCCTCAAAATAGACAATACCAAAATGGAAAAACCACATTTACAGCACCAAATAAGATCACTAAGGCTAGAACCATACCCACTACCATAGAGAGTTGGTCTTTTATATGGAAATAATTCTACTCTAACTACTAGAATTCCTCTAAAACTTTCTCACACCACCTCCAATCCCTAGGAAAACATAAAGGGGTAGATTTTTTAAAATGATTCCCTTAGAAATTATATCAATATAATAGTAATAATATTATTATTATAAATACTAATACTACTATTTCCATTAATAAAAAATTTAATATAGAATGTTAATAGTGATATGTTATTTTAAGATTCATCAAATACACACTTTAGGATTTAACACATGCACAAACAATTATAAAAATAATAAATAAAATATATTAAATTTCACATTATTTCTTATTGAAACCTCAAGAACATGGGAATCTAGGATTCTAAGTTCAACACACATATACTGACCCTCCATGGGGCGACCATCACACTTCCAAACTACAAACTTAAGATATCATTCTCTTTACTCAATGTTAGGGAAGACTAAACTGTTGATTTTTTCTTCCCCCTCCCAAGATATCATAGTCACGAAAGATAGAATACCATATCTAGAAACATTGATGCACCCTAAACCTACCAAAACATTAAATCATGCTTCCCTCACCCATGGCTTCTTCTATCACTATTGCACCGCTCATTGTGATACCTACCTCCTCTATTAATCCTAAACCACCACTATTACACACCATATTTGGTAAAATAGAAATGCCATGTATTTGAGTGATTCCTCCCCCATTATAGAACCACGTTATATTTGTTATTTTGTACTAGATCTAGATATCTTCATGACACTATTTTCCTCATTTGACTTAAATAGTGTTTTTCATCCTCTTAATCCACTCTGCTAAAGCATTCCTATACATAAAAAACACACTAAAATAGATTTTTTCATGTATAGTGGACTCATCCTTAGACTATACCACTGAGTTCTACATAATTAACTATAGAATTACTCAATCAACCATCCACCATCACATTATATAGTAATAAATATTTCAATGGTATCCTACCTTAGAATCATTGGATACAGTGGTAAAAAATACTTGATCAATACTAATCAATAACAACACAAATATGATTTTTTTACCTAATGGAGACAATGTGTCCTAAAAGTGAAATCCATGGATATATTATAACATTTTTATGTGGGAATAATAACAGGATTAAGAACATCATAGTTTTTATGATCCTGGATTTTAACCTACTCAGAAGTATGTCATCATGATAAAAAAACTTCATTTCACTTCTCATACTAGACCACCAATATTTGTGTATCATGGAATAATAAATCTTAGTGGATCCTAGATAAACTACCCATTTAGAGTTATGTGAATCATTTACAACTTCTTTTATCATATAAAGAGGAACTACATAACAAATCATGATATAAATAATTCCCCCAAAAGATAGAGACTATATACTGGTGGTCTCTATTCCATATATAATTATCCTAATATAATGAAACTTATTTTCCCATAGTTACTATTAATTAATAAGTAAAATATGTAAAGGTTTCAATTTGATTCTAGTAAGAAAAATTATCTCATTTTATTCCTTCACTTATAATTGAATTTGAGAAAAGAATTCATCATGTTCAATTCATCACTGCATTCTCTCAAGGATTATGACATGAATTTTAGAAGAGTATCAATGACAATATTTCACTTTAATAGTGTATATGTGAGGTTAAAATATAATTTATGAAGGTATTACACCCATCATGTATGCCTAATATCTAATGATTGTTTATAGATAATTTAAACCAAGATTTTTTGATCTATATAAACTATGAATATCTCACTAAAATGGTATAACTGAACACATTTGATATAATACATAATTATCACTGGATAAACATTATAGTTCGGATAATTATTTATGTGTTTATAAAGTTAATGTGAAATATATTCCACTATATAATCATCCTACATAAGTACGCAACATAATCCAATAACTGGTATATAATAATACATGATATATCCATATCCTGTCTTAGATAGGACTAAAATATGAGTTTATATCAAAATCCACAAAAAATAATAAAAAGATACTTGAAAATCAGTTCTCTATAGAAACTTCACACCCTTTTGAGTGAGGGTTGTCAAAGGAGATGCATTCCTAGCATTTTCTTGGGAAAAAATACTGTAGTATCCAGCTCAACCCAAAAAATCTATGTATATTTTATATATTATTTGGTTCTACCTAAGATTTAACTAATTTAACCTTCTAAGGATCAACTAAAATTTAAAATTCCAAAACCACATGTCCAAATAACATCACTTCATATATCAAGAAACTACAATTCTAAAACATTGCATAGCGATGATGATTGTGGAGACTTCCCAAACTAATCCTCAAGTGATGCTCATGATCCTCTTTATTTTGTAATAAAACAATATTTTATCCATGAATACCTTGATGATGGAGTAAAGGTATCAATGAAATATCATGTTCATAAGTCTCCTGAATATTGTAAGATAATTGTTTAAACTAAATGGAATCATAAGGAATTCGTAATATTTATATCATCATCTAAAACTAGTCTCGGGAATATCAATCCTTTTCACCATGAGATGTTGATACCCTGAATAAAGGATAATCATCAAGAAAAATTTTTCCCCTTTCAATTGACAAAATAGTTCTTCAATGCAAGGATATGGGTATTTATTCTTTATAGTCACATGGTTTAGCATCTTTTAGTCAAATCATAAGTGATCAGTTTCATTTTCTTTCTTATAAAAGATCACTATAGTGTCCCATGGTGATACTCTTGGATAGATAAATCCCTTAGTTTCCTAATGATGTAGATGGATTTTAAATTATTTTAATTCAGTTGGAAATATATGATAATAAGGTAATGAAATAGAATTCATCCCAAAACCCAAATCTATGAAAAACAAGAATTCCTACTCAATGAGGTAACCCTAATAAATCATCTAGAAACACTTCATAAAATTACAAACCATGGGATAAAACTTTATTCTAAATTTTCCTTCATTTTCCTCAACTATTAGAGATGCTATATAACATATAAACCCAAAATCCTCGTGAAGAGGGGGTACTTTATAAAAGCCCATGGGTCTGATTCTCCATGAGAAAAATAAGAGATCCAATTAGGGGTAGTGAAGCTCATACTCAGATGATAACATTCAAAATGGGATATAAATGTGATCATCCAAACCCTCCTAAGAATAATATTAAATAGATCCACCTCGAGAATGATTAAGATCAACATTAACTCCACCATATATATAGAGATAATTCCTTTAAGTCATCAGAATCTATTATCCATATTCCTCCCAAGAGGTGTGGATATTTCCATGACATATGAAAAAATATTAGAAGAAATATTTAATAGATCTATAATATAAGAATATATAAATTAATTTCAGTCACGGTTTTCAACACATATTGTATCCATGTATGATTATTTAAGAATAATACCACACACCATTTTCAATTCTTTGTCTAATTTCACTGTCATTTACTCTACCTCAAGCAACTACCTCACTTAAAACGGTACATAGGGCCCATAATGAACCTAAGTATCAACTCTTAATTGACTATTTACATGTGAAGGACCACATCTACCTACAAGGACTTGTGGTTTTCACCCTATTAATTTATAATCATCATATTGGATAGTTGATCCCCTTATAAATAATGATCTTATACCCCTTTGAAGATGGGGGTTTAATCTATAAAAACTTTTGAAGATGAAAATTATACCCATAATAATAAATAGGCTTGGAGAATCTAAGAGAACCAGTCTTATATGGATAATCCTACCACACTGATGGTAGAATAGAATTTTTCTCCCCATTGAGTGGGGGAAGCCGACTGTGATAGATTCTTAGAACCACCATCACTACCCCTTCTAGATTCATCACACTTCTTATTTCCTAAAAACCTCGATCACTTATATAAAAAATATTAGGATCATAAATCATTATTACCATCCTATCTTGATATATTTTCACTATCAGGGATCAATACAAAACTTCTGAGTAAGTAGAGAGCTTAAACAAAAAGGCATGGGATCAAATGTAAAGTTGAAGGCCCGTTTCAAACCAACAATATTTCAAACTATCATGTGAGACTATCTCAGGAGTAAAATTGATGTTCTTATAAAACTAGTTCTCATACTCTATAAAAATCCATTCTCTATGTTGAAGGAATAAAAACTCCCTGGAATTCACCATGTCCATTGTATCATAAAATAATAGTTGTGTAAACATAAATTTAAATTCTTTTCACATTAGGTTCTCATGCATAATGGATTGAAAAATTTATTCCTACTACTTATATATGGGTCCTTAAAGTATAAATGATATAAACTTCACATTAAAATATTTTTAAATTTTATTCAATTTAATAATCATTTCAATATTTTGCAACCAATAATCTACCACTTGGGTGTTTTTTATTTCTTAAAGGGATGGAGGCTACTGGTGAAGAAATTATTTATCACAGTTCCTATCTTGATTCATACCTAGACCTATCTCTATTATCTAGGCTTATCCAAGGCCCACTGCTTGGTTTATCTCATTAATGGATGTCACTTCTTAATCAAATACAAATCCACTAGAGTATGGGCTCCTAGAAAATTATTCATATCCCCTCTGGGGTTCATAAGGGGTCTTAGAGGGGGTATGGTATTACATGTAATAAACTAAAAAAGAATAAAACTATTAAAATATTAAAATAAAATCAATTAAAATCATAAAAATTCATGAAAATACAATAGAAACCAAAATAAATCTTTTAAAAGAGGGAAAATAATTTCAAATATTCCCACTGTGCACTATTAGGTTGTATGGCATTCCAAATTGTGTTCCAAATTCATGTATGTCACTAAACGGTTGATGCTAGTGTTAGGTTTGGACACATGGTTTTAAAAAAATATTCCAAACTTGTGGGGTATGCTAGATTTCACCTCTAGTATGGATTGTATGGTGTAAATCTAGTGCTCCTAAACCATATACCATATAAAATCCATCCAATACCCAATTTATCAATCAAAAATTCCTACAAATCAAAAATATAATTAAAATAAATTCCAAAATACTCATTTACTGATATCCCATGGTGAATTAAGTCTCAATATGAAGAGTGTTATCTTTAAATTCCTTACAACCTACCCAAAAAGTTCTGATTATCCTTTTTCTAATCTACCTTAACTTTCCAAATATCATAAATCAAAACTAGTCTCTAGTATCATTCTCTCATGAACAAAAACTATCTACCCTTGAAAAAATACTAGAAATTCCCTTTAACAAGTCTTAAAGGGTGTTACTAATCCCACATAATAGTAATATAGTGTATGGGAATCAAGGATACACCATTGGAATGGTTTATCTTAATAAATCATACTACCATCAAATAAGAACCCAACATGACCCTGCTATGTATTAGAGATTCATGCACTCAAATAATTGAAATAGTAGACACTAAAAACCAACATTTTATAATAAAATTTTACATCTAAAATATATTACAACAAAAAATATATAACAAAAAACATACATAACATAACTAATAAGTTAATCCCACGCATATATAAAATGTTTTCAAACAAAACGATAATTGGGAAATTTCATTGGGAGAAAACAAGCCTATATAAATGTTGAGTCTGTTAAAAAATCCAAAATGATACAAAAAAACTAATACCATCTCTATGTGACATGAGCGCTCTCTTCCACCTTGTCAACTCCTCTAAACCTGAACACCACTATCATGAATATGCACATTCCCAAAGTGGTATCTTTCCTTTATTAGTTTCGGCCGAAATAAGGTCTGCATATACTCAATGGGTGTATGTGGGGTATGAGAATAACTATCATAGTATAATCCCCCCATGTATTTTGATAGAAATAATTTTCAGATAATCCAATCAAGATAGATGGAAAATAAACATATGAAGAAGAAATTTACTATTGAGAAACGAGCATATATATTTAAAACAATTAATAATGAATGTAATTTCACATGTAAACATATATTTACTTACATACATTATTGGATATAGTCTATGGTTATTAAGGTCATGGACTACCAGGATTCCCATACTTATTTGTATCCAACCTATCAAACTACACTTAGGCCACTATCCAGAGTGGCTTTATAACTAATAATAATGTGCTAGGTAGAGTGGAATCATTATTTAGAATGGTACCTAACCTCAAATACATACACAAAAACCCAAGGTTCCAATGAGGCATAACCATTATAATGGATCAAACATTACTATAAAACTATTTCCATTAAAATAAGCATTTCAATATGCATATGATATGAAACATTAAACTAAAAATACATAAAATGATTTTGAAATCAATTTGACTACTTATACAAAATGTGAAGGATTAGAAAAACAATATTAGATTATAAATTATATTCCACTAATGGAATATAATACTTTAAAAAAATTGGTAATCTTATATTTAAGAATCAAGTATGAAAGGATCTTGAAAAAATGAGTTCAAGGAACTAACAACTTTAAATTAATGAAACCTTTTGATGAATGTTTTAAATAAACTAGAGAAGGTTAGGAATGGCCCTTACTATAAGATTAATAAACCTAAATATCAAAATACCAATCAAAAAATTTTCCAAAAAAATATCTATAAAACTATGGAAATAAGAAAAAATAAACTCGTGGAGAATAAGAGAATATAACAAAAGAGGATAATAAAATAAAATTGATGTTTACTTGGTGAAAGTTCTACTAGAACCAAGTAGGAGGGGATGGGATTCAATAAGGTAAATGTACAAGCTCAGAAGATTTGAATGATGAGAAAGGGAGTGAAACATGGTTTTAAATTAAGGAGAGATATAAGATTGGATTCACACTTTTAATTTTTAGGTTAGGTTTTATAGTCTAACTAAACATTTTAGTAAACTATATTATAACCATTATAAAGTAACCTCCATACAAAAGGGGAAACTACATGGTTTGGTCACATATATTATGAAAATGTGTTCCATCTATGTGGTGACCTCGGAGGAAAATTTCCTATATGTAAAGGAAGTTTTCATAGTTTTCCTTAACCATAAAATAACCATTCCTCATGTTATTATGTACCATATATTCCCAGGTAGTTTAGAGACCATGAACCAATTTTTAATACCCCACTATAAATCTCTTTCCATCCTCACATGTACTAGGTTCATGGTTAGCACTAACAATGCACTAACTGTGTGCCCAATATTGGTTCTCCATATTAAAATTTTTAAATTTATTAGAACCTCAATTTATGAAAAAAGGAAAAACTTCAATATATAATGTATCACATACCTAAAATTTCATGGTGGGAGTGAAAATTTTCCCCGCCATATCACTTTATTCCAACATAATTTCAATCTGAAGATGGTAATCAAAGAAGAGGTGAGATTATTACTCCCATATAAAATAATATCACTCCAATGTCTCATGGGAGTAACTTTCATGCTTCCATAATATCTAAACCAATGGAATATATTTCACACATAACACTTTATCCTATGATCTGATATGCATGGTAAGTTATTCAATCAGCTCCACCATTATTAATGTGATGAATTACATGAACCTCCATTGATACAACCTCTAAGATATCCCTTATGTTCTTCCTATAAATTTCAATAATATATCTATAATTCCATTGTTCCCTCTATTTATGTGTGTATTAATCCATGAGCCTTCTTCTACTTTTAAAGAGAAGGACATCCCTCTAATATTGAGAGAGTTTCCAAGTTTTCTCTTTGATTGATAATAAAATCAAACTAGTTAGGAAGGGAAAACTTATCATATTACATTCTTCAAAACCATGATATAGTTTCCCATTTAATTTCTCAATTTCTCTCTTTGAGGATAGGATCTTTGAATATGGAAATCTATTGGCATATCTTCTTCATGATGTGAATACTAACTTTATGACATGAACCTCATTCCTTTTTTAAACCTTAATTCAGTGATCCAACCTTAATGAAAACCCCCCATAATGTTACAATTTCCTTTATGGTGTGTAAATATAATCCTCTAAAATTTATGCCTCGCACTTTTCAAAACACACCATAATGAAAATATTAAGATTTTCCTTTGACTAGAACACTATGTAAAAACATTCATTATCATTATTTGGTCTCCCTACCTCTGGGAATAAAACATTTTCCATAATTAGTGTTTTTAATGTGATCTTCTCCCACTTCATGGACATTTTAAAATAAAAAGATCCATTTATATTTTCTTAAACCTTCATAGGGAATGTCCATCCTTCCCACAGTGTGAAAAAATATTTCATATTGAAGTTTGGGCTAATGAAACCATTACTTGTCCACTTTTGTTACAATTAAATAATATGAAGCTAACCCTTACATATATGAATTTAATATTTAAAAAAACTATCTTATTACCTTAAGGTTTGACATGGGATAATATGTTGTAAACATTTTATCAAATGCAAATAGTCTGAAGGAATGCTTTTATAGTTTCTCCTTCAAGGTGTGAACCACTACCCATGATACTGACTATCAAAATAGATTATTTTGGAATACCATTCTCAAAAAATGACCAAGGTTTTCATGTTGTGATTTCTATCCAACAGACTAAACTTCTATAATTTATCATGTCTATTTCCATAAATCTTTCAACCTTCTTTACGAATTTTTATTCTACTTTCAAAGTCTCTTCAATAGACTTATCAACAAACATAACCGAAAAATATTAAATGAGCTTTTTGTTAAAATATTCAAATAACATGAACATAATATTTATTTTACAATATTCAATAAACTTTTTGAAAATTAAATAATCACTATGTGATGATGAAATTTTTTTTTTCACAAACGAACATGAAAAATTAATTTTTTCCATAGAACAAATGCTAAGAAAATCCCACTTGAACTCAATACAAATGCTAACATTTTCAACCATCTAGCTCTAATATGAAATTAAAGATTTTACTATGGTATGGATTTAGTTTTTAGGGAAAAAACATTTAATCTTTTTCTATACTATTAATTATGAGATAAAATCCGTGTGAAACAAATTTGAACAGATGATATTTCAAAAATATGTCAATATTGCTTCTTGAGTTTCATATGAAGCTTTGATATAAATGGAATTTATAAATATATTAACCATGAGTTACCTTGATACTTTTTTACTATTACACTACAATAATGCTAACTATGATATCATCTTAAACTAATCATTATAGAAACCATATATGTATCCCATAACAACTAGTTTCTTATCTTCTCTGTATACAAGGAACATATCCTAAATATAAATTTATTGATTTATTATAGTTTTAATAAGGAATCCCGAGAATAACATACAACCATATACCATAATTTTATATGACTATTCATTAAAACTCTCAATAATACACACCTTGTAATTTTTAATGTTTAGTATCTTTAGAGAAAATATAAATAATAAATTTATTTTATGAAATATCATCAATATCACCTATAAGGATTTATCTAAAAGTAACCTTTTTTAATGACCCGAAAATTTCAAGGAAATGTTTTTCTTAAATACTTTGGAATTTTACGAGTCTGCGGTTTCTAACGGCACTTGATTCTGAGGCCTGGTGTGCCCGGAATCAATTTCTAAAGTTTTGTACAGGTACGTTCAGTAAACGTATGTGCGGTTTTTTCTATATTTTGAACCGGTGCTCGGAATTGAAATCGGAGTAAACCGATGAACTCGCAGCGCTGGTATTCTCTTAAGGGAACCTTTACTGCAGTTGCGTTTTATGCGGGTTGAGAGTTTATTTTTGGAGATTTAGAATAAAATAAATAAAATTGTAGTACACAATTTTATTTAAAGATGTTAGTTATATCCTACAAGGGGAAGTTATAGGTGGGGACACACCCACATAACCTCCCATGAGAGGATAATGTTAGGTGGGTCCCACAAGAACCCCTATCCTTTCAACTCCCTTAAACTCCACATTAATCCCTTTTTAATTAATTTGACAACTCTCCCCTTAATTAATGTGATCTCTACACCTTCCTCTCTACCATTAATTTTTTACAACAATTTTGATTAATGAATTGAACCCGACAATTAATTAATTAAAGTGTTTGAATTTTGAAAAACTCATGTGTGAATAAAATAATATCCTTGGCTATTATTTTAGTTTGGCACTCGTTGTGGTGAGAGAATTTTCGGAGAGCTCTTGAGAAATAGAAGAATATAATTCTTCTTCCGACGAAGAACCACCAAAGAATGATGATCATCTCCTTCAATCTCCGGACAAGACAAAGGAGAAGGATCCAACTGCAAGGAACACCAACGACACGCCTTCCTCGGTCCCTTCTTCCACGACGTCATCGAGTTGACGCCGCCACCCTACGACTTCGTCTATAAACGAACCTTATTTTGAGGTAGGGGGTTTGTTTCAATTTTAATTGAATAAAATTGTTCTTTGTTCTTCTTAGAAACCATGTTTTATCTTCAGATATATGATACTACCTAACACAGAGTGTGCGGGCCGAACGAACACGACCTGACGACCCTCTGTTGATCCTCATTTTATTTTGATGGAGACGGTGACGGAAAAGGTGGCGGCGACCAGACGAAGCGACGACCGTATGCCGGATGCGTGGAGAGGAACCACGGCCCACATCTGCGGGCTGGTCGGCTGAAGAAGAACTTTCAGGCTGAAGCCAGCCAAGCTGGTGGAACCATGGCGCCCCATGGCATTACGCTCTGAAGAACCGCGGCCCCCGTTCCGCAGGCTGCTTCTGCGGGTGAACCAGCCGGCTCGTCGGCCGACCGGGTTGATGAAGGTCGCGCCACCCGTAGGCGGCACGCAAGAGGACTACGGCCCCCCCATACGGGCCACTCACGCCGGAAAGGCCGGCCGTCTTCGGCCGGCCGAATAGGAGGGCGGCGCTGCTTGGTGCCGCCAGTTCGGAAACACCCCCCTCCCCCCGCAGCGCTCGGCCAACCGAACCGAGCTGCGGCCAGCTGGGCCACACCGCACCGCGTCGGGATGGGCCAGGCCGCACCCCACTGGGCCTGTCTAACCCGCTGTCGGGTCGAACCCGCCAAACCAGGTCGGGCTGACCCGCCAGCCCACTGGGCTTGACGGGCCGGGACTGTTTCACTTGAACGTGAATAACTTAAAGACTGCAGGTCTGATTGACACGCCATCTAAGGCACTGGGACCCTTGTGATGATGTGGTCCTTTTGCAATACTCTAAGTGAGTTCTGGATGACTTTGGAAAATGGCTGGGTTCGGAATGAGCGTAATTCCAACCGGGACCATGGAACGGAAAATCCAATATCTCTCAGACCAGGAATCCGATTGACACACCGTCTATCGTGTTTGGTTCCTTTTTTTGAGACAGAACTTTGGGATACATAAAATCTGGACTTCGTGATAGTTGATGTATTGACCTCTTGGATTGAGAAGTGTACCCTCCTGGAATCGAGCATGCTATGTGCGGGAACCCTAGATCTGGATGTGACTGTGACGACTACCATACTAGAATCCTCCATGGGATCGACGACGACTATTACCATACCGGAATCCTCCCTAGGTTCGACGATGAAGACAACTATACTGGAATCCTCTATGGGTTCGACAGCGATGACTACTGTTCTTGTATCCTATGTGGGTCTGACAATTTGACTTATGTTCTAGTATCCTACATGGGTCCGATAGAGTAGCTAGTATAGTATCCTACATGGGTCCAACAGCTTAGCTGGTCTAGTATCCTACGTGGGTCCGACAACTTAGATGAATCAGTGACTACTTCTGATCATATCTATTGCTATACTAAATATGTATATCTGTGTGAGCTGAGTCTTGACTTTCAATCTTTATCATCAATGTGATCGACTTATTTCCTGAGTGGACTGGGTTGTGCTTGGGCTCGAGAGTTGGCGCTGAACTGGATTGAAGACTTATGTATATGTATGGTCATATACCTAAGTAAGGTTGGTTGATGCACCGTGTTTTGTATCTTACTTCTTGTTTATCCTTAGTGGATATTGTGAGACCTTGCGGGTCTCTGTGTCCCTACTGAGTATCATTATACTCACCCCTGTATGGCCTATACTGGCACTATGTTGTGTTGGATGAAGACGATGGACAACACTGATCGAGGTAGATACATGTAGAGATGGACAGTACCTGGAGGTAGACCACTTGACGAGACATACACGGAGCAGACGGACGGACCCGAGGTACTGAGGAGACGATCTGTACCCACCCATCAGGTGGGATTCCCAGAGGATGACTTGGTTCTTTTTGTTTTACTTTACTACAGCTGTACTAGATTTTCATCTGTATTGTACTTACTGTTGGGGTTGTATTTTCGGCCCCTTTCTCTTTTCAGCACTTACTTTTGTATACATTTTTTCTTAGTTCATACTTAATTTGCGTACTCTGTTGTGTTTGTTTACTTTTATAAAGGCAATGCCTTCCCAGTATAGGGATTTACACCTTTGGTACTAGTCTCCAGCCCCTGGCCTATGGAAGGTGGGCTTGGGGTAGTCACAGCATGGGCCCTGAGGACGGGTCGTGAAAAATTGTTATCAGAGGAGTCAGTTCTACCGCAGAACTCAGGACTCTGAACATTCTTTTCTATGAAGCAATAGTGTTAAGATTATTCAGTGTGGTTATCAATACAGGGAGTCTAGTGTTGGTTTGGTGGCTGATGTATCCATACACCAGGACCCTGACTTCTGATTTCCGACTCGGTGCACGAAAACACTGATTGCATGTGTGTTTCCTTTGAAAACTTTTCTTTGTGATTACTTTGTGTCAGCTCACCAGGTATACTGTTTGACCGTGGCACACCTGTTTCTTTTCAGGATGGCCCCACGAAGGCAGCTAGCTGGGGTTCTGAGTTACGTAAGGGAGGTTATCCCACCAAGCGATGAGGCCTCGGTGCAGGTCCCCATCACAGTGGAGGCACCAGCAGTACCACTACCCACTGGGCCACCGATACCACCAGCCCCAGCAGTAGAGAGTGCACGCCACCTGAGTGTGTTACACAAGTTCCAGCGACAGAGGCCACCCAGTTTTCGCAAAGATTCGGACCCACAAGTAGCTAAGGATTGGATGGAGGATATCGTCAGAGTTTTCAGACTGGTAGGGACACTAGCCTATCTTATGTTGATCCTTACCGTGATTCTACTACACACAGAAGCAGATAAGTGGTGGAGCCTGATTCTCTAGGTGCATGATGAGGCATCTTTACTCTGGGTGGACTTTGAGAGTCTCTGCGGCTCAAAGTTTATTCCAGCCACCCTTCGTGTGGTGCAGATTCAGGAGTTACTTCATCTGCGTCAAGGGAGCATGATAGTAGCTCAATACTCGTTGAGGTTTACTAACCTCTCACGCTACTCCACGGATATGGTACAGGACCCATTCTTCAAGACCCAGACCATTGATCCAGGACTCAGACATGAGATTAGGGCTTCGATGATCTCCCTCAGCATTCCGACGCATGAGGGAGTGCTAGAGTGATCCTTTCTTGTTGAGAGCTTTCTCACTAAGCCGACACCTGCAGCAAGACCCACCACAGGGCGACACGTAGAGGAGTCTTCTGTAGCCGACAATAGACAGTTGACACAGAGGTCCAAGTGGACCAGGCCATCAAGTGAGTGACCTCAGGATACAAGTTCAGTTTTTCGGGGCACACGGAACAGAGCCAGCTATACGAGGAGCAAGTAGTACTATGCTTGCGGCGGGTAGGGGCACATGGATCGAGACTGCCCGACCTACCATATGGATGAGCATCAGACAGTAGAGGGACCTCTCAGGCAGAGGCAGAGGTTCGACTGTGGTGGTCCGCTGGGAGCAGGCAGACGAGGCAGAGGAGCTGGCCGAGCAGCGGGTGGTGGATGATGTTTTGAGGCTCTACCACTACCACCACCAGGAGGTCCACCCTGACCACAGGGAGCTGGAAGACTGTGGTAGGCTCAGCTCCAGGCAATAGATTCTTACAACCATGGCGCACCTAAGATGATTTGAGGTACTATCTGTGTCTACTCCACCCTTTTGGTAGTACTTATAGAGACAGGTGCGAGTCATTATTTTATTGTCGCTGACCTTGTTCGGAGCTCGGAGATTCCGACGGAGCTATTGGCTTGATATTTACGGCTAGAGACTCCTATGGGAGTAGACTCGATGATTACGTACTGGTGCCGGCAGTGTGAGCTTACTCTAGGAGGCAAGATCTTCTACTGGGATCTTCTTGTAGCGGTGTCAAGTCCTTACGACGTCATCTTGGGTATGGACTTGTTGTCTACAGTACATGTTCGGATCGACTGTATTAGGTGCAAAGTATGGTGTGTCTTCACGGATGGGAGCAGGTTCACCTTCACCGACGAGAAGGGAGCCTTTGCAGCGCAGGATGGACTTACGCAGAGGAGAGGGAAGCCGATCACACCTCAGTTGGCTACTCTCATCCTCGGAATAGTTGATGTGTGGAGTCCTAGTTTTCATGTTGTGTTGGATCAGTATGTGGACATTTTTCTTGATGACATTCCAGGACTACCTCCTCGCAGAGAGGCATACTTATACATAGACTTTTACCCCGAGACAGCACTGATATCTACTCTAGCATATCATATGGATCCCACTGAGCTTCGTGAGCTTTGGGTACAGCTGGAGGACTTGCTGGGGAAGGGGTTCATCTGACCCAGTGATTCACCCGGGGCATCTCTGATTTTGTTCTCAAAGAAGGTGGATGGGAGATTGCGACTATGTGTCAACTACCGTCGCCTGAATCAGGTGACGGTGAAGAACAAGTACCCACTCCCAAGGATTGACGACCTCTTTGATCAGCTCAAGGAAGCACGATGGTTCTCAAAGATAGATATCGGGTCAGGATATCACCAGGTCAGAGTTTGAGACAAGGATGTGCAGAAGACGGTATTTAGGTGTCGATATGGCAACTACGAGTTCTTGGTTATGCCCTTCGGTATAACCAACGCTCTAATGGTGTTCATGAGTCTCAGGAATAGGATCTTATAGCCTTACCTTGATCTATTTGTCGTAGTTTTCATAGAAGACATACTGATTTACTCGACTACTGAGGAGGAGCACGCCTACCACTTGTGGGTTGTACTGGACACACTCTGAGAGCACCAGGTTTATGGTAATCTCTTGAAGTGCCAGTTCTAGATTCGAGAGGCTCACTTCTTGGGACACGTCATCTTGTAGGCTGGAGTTGCAGTGGATCCAGTGAAGATCGAGGCAACACTTTCTTGTGAGCCACCCAGGAGCATAATGGAGATGCGGAGTTTCCTGGGTCTGGCTAGGTACTATCGGATTTTGGTTCCAGACTTCTCCAGAGTGGCAGCACCACTTTCAGTCTTGAAAAATAAGGGAAAACCCTTCATGTGGTCAGAGAGATGCCATCAGATCTTTCAGGAGCTGAGGCAGATATTGACCAGTGCGCCCATCTTAAGGCTACCAGAGGAGGGTGTTGGGTTTGTAGTTTACTGTGACGCATTAGGGACTGGACTCTGGTGTTTCCTAATTCAAGAGAGAGAGTTTATCACATATGTTTCACGGCAGTTGAGACAGCATGAGCAGAACTACGCTACCCATAAACTGGAGTTAGGAGCAGTGGTCTTCGCCTCGAAGATGTGGTGGCACTATCTGCTAGGTGAGAGCTTTACAGTCTACTCTGACCACCAGAGTATCAGGTAAATCTTCTCGCAGAAGGACCTAAACCTAAGAAAGCGACGTTGGCTCAAGTTCCTCTAGGACTGTGACTTTGAGATAGTCTATACTCCTGGGAAGGAGAACATTGTAGCTGATGCTCTCAGCAGAAGATCGGGCATTCAGCTGCTAGGAGAGGCGACAGACCAACTAGCCACATTGTAGATATCCTTTGTGGATATAGATGGAGCATCCTTTCTTTAGTCTCTCACAGTCACTCCTCCACTACTTCAGCGAGTCAAGGAGGCACATCATGGGGACGTCGACTGTGAGATGTGATGTGCTTAGATTTCCTCAGGGCAGGCACCTGATTGATTTTCTGAAGGTGGGGAGTACGTCATTCTCTTCAGGGGGCGTACTATGGTGCCAGTTTCACTACATGAGGAAGTGATGAGGGAGTTTCACACTTCCCCTCTAGCGGTAAATCCAGGAGTGGAAAATATGTATCAGGACCTCATAAGATTTCACTGGTGGTCAGGTATGAAGAAGGCTGTAGCAAAGTTCATTTCATGAAGCCTCACTTATCATCAAGTGAAGGCGGAGCACCAAGTACCATCAGGCTTGGTACACCCCTTAGAGGTCCCATAGTGGAAGTGGGATGGGATATCCATGGATTTAATAATGGGGCTTCCACGTATATCTAGAGGACATGACTCTATCTGGGTGATCGTAGACTAACTCACCAAGTCATCCCACTTCCTGCCAATCAGAGAGTAGGGCTCAGTAGAGAGCTTGGGACGTCTCTACATTCAAGAGATCGTATGGATTCATGGTGTTCCATCGACTATCATCTCCGATCGAGATTCTCATTTCACCTCCCAGCTTTGGAAGGGGTTATAGGAGGCTTTTGGCATGCAGCTAAATCTGAGCACCGCCTACCATCCTCAGACGGACGGTCGGACTGAGAGGACCATTCAGACTCTCGAGGACATGCTCTGTGCATGTGTCCTTGACTTTGGTCGTACCTGGTAGGATCATCTACCCTGGGTGACGTTTTCGAACAACAAAAGCTACCAATCCACCATTGGGATGGCCCCTTATGTGGCACTGTATGGCCGACCCTGCAGATCACCTCTATGTTGGACTGACCCAGGGGAGTCAGCACTTATAGGACCAGAGATGGTTCAAGTTACGATAGAGAAGGTGCAAATCATCTAGGAGTGGATGAAGACTACACAGAGAAGACAGAAGTCCTATCCTGATAGGATATAGAGAACACATCTTCCTATGGGTCTCACCTCGAAGAGGTCTACAGAGAATTGGCAAGGGCGGCAAGTTATCTCCGTGTTTCATCGGACATTTCTAGGTCCTCAGCAGAGTTGGCGAGGTGGCTTACCACCTGGCTCTTCCACCTCAGTTGCACCAGGTGCAGGACGTCTTCCACGTATCTCAGCTGAGGAGATACGTGAATGACCTGTCCCACATCATAGACCATGGGGAGATGGACATCGATGATGGGGTGACATTTACGAAGGTCCGGTGGAGATCGAGGATCGATCGTAGCGGGTCCTACGTGGACGGCCAATTCCTTTGGTGCGCATCCACTGGTATCACGGGAACCTCCAGGAGAGCACTTGGGATCAGGAGGCTTAGATGTGAACTCAGTACTCCCATTTTTTTCCCTAGTGTGTGTTTTAGCTTTACGGGTACGTAAATCCCTGAGGTGGGAGTAATGTAAAGACCCGGAAATTTCAAGGAAGATTTTTTCTTAAATACTTTGGAATTTTGTGAGTCTGCGGTTTCTGATGACACTTGATTCTGAGGCCCGGTGTGCCCGGGATCAATTTCTAAAGTTTTGTTCGAGTACGTTCAGTAAATGTATGTGCGTGTTTTTCTATCTTTTGAACCGGTGCTCAAAATTGAAATCTGAGGACACCGATGAACTTGCAGCTCCGGTATTCGCTTAAGGGGACCTTTACCATAGTTGCATTTTATGCGGGTTGAGAGTTAATTTTTGGGGATTTAGAATAAAATAAATAAAATTGTAGTACACAATTTTATTTAAAGATGTTAGTTATATCCTACAAGGGGAAGTTATATGTGGGTCCCACACCCACATAACCTCCCATTAGAGGATAATGTGAGTTGGGTCCCACACTAACCCCTAACCTTTCAACTCTGTTAAACTCCACATTAATCCCCCCTTAATTCTTTTGAAAACTCTCCCTGTAATTAATGTGATCTCTTCACCTTCCTCTCTCCCATTAATTTTTCCCAGCACTTTTGATTAATCAATTAAACCCTACAATTAATTAATTAAACTATTTTAATTTTGAAAAAATCATGTGTGAATAAAATAATAGCCTTAGCTACTATTTTATTTTGGCACTCGTTGTGTTGAGAGAATATTGGGAGAGATCTTGAGAAATAGAAGAATAGAGTTCTTCATTCGATGAAGAACTGCCGAAGAATGATGATCATCTCCTTCAATATTTGGCCAAGCCAAAGGAGAAGGAGCCATCTGCAATGAATTTCGACGACACGCCTTCCTCGGTCCCTTCTTCCCTAACATCAATGAGTTGACGTCGCCTCCCCACGACTCCATCTACGAACGAACATTATTTCGAGGTAGGGGGTCTGTTTCAATTCCAATTGAATAAAATTGTTCTTAGTTATTCGTAGAAACCATGTTTTATCTTCGGACATATGATATCGCCTAACGCAGAGGGCGCGGGCCGAACGAACACGACCCGACAACCCTCCATTGATCCTCGTTTTCTTTCGATGGAGACGATGACGGGGAAGGTGGCGGCGACCGGAGGAAGCGGTGGTCGTATGTCGGCCGCGAGGAGAGGAACTACGGCCCACATCCACGGGCCACTTGGTCGAAGAAGAACCGGTCGGCCGAATCCGGCAGATCTGGTGGAATCGCGGCTCCCCATGGCGTCGCGCTGCGGAGAACCGCGGGCTAATTCGGCGTGTGAACCGGTCGGCTCGTCAGCTGGCCGGGTTGATGAAGGTCGTGGCACCCTCAGGTTCCCCGTAGGAGGACTGTAGCTAGCCTATGTGGGTCGCTCGCGCCGGGAAGACCGGCCGGCCAGAGAGGAGGGCGGCGCCGCTTGGCGCCGCCGTTTTGGAAAACCGGGGGGCCGTGCCCCCCCACAGCACTTGGCCAACCGGGCCGAGCCGCTCGGCCAGCCGGGTCGAGTCGCAGCCATCCGGGCTGTGCCACGCCGTGCTGGGCCAGGCAGCGCCTCCTCGGCTGACCCGCACCCCCTCGGGCTGGTCCGACCCACTGCTGGGTCGGACCCGCCGAACCGGGTTGGGCCAACTTTCCAGCCCCCTGGGCTTGACGGGTCGGGCCCGTTTCACTTAAATGTGAATAACTTAAAGACCGCACGTCTGATCGACGCGCCGTCTATGACACTGGGACCCTTGCGATGAGTTTTTCCTTTTGAGATAATCTAAGTGAGTTCTGGACAACTTTGGAAAACGTCCAGGTTTGGAACGAGCGTAATTCCAACCGGGCCGTTGGAATGGAAAATCCAATATCTCTCAGACCGGGCGTCTGATTGACGCGTCGTCTGTCGCGTTGGGTTCCTTTTGTTGAGATGGAATATTGGGATACATCAAATCTGGACTTCATTAAAGTTTATGTATCTACCCCTTGGCTCAAGGAGCGGACCCTCCCGAAATCGAGCGTGTTGTGTGCAGGAACCCTAGAGCTGGCTGCGACTGCGACGAATACCGTATTGGAATCCTCCATGGGTTCAATGACGAAGAATACTGTACTGGAATCCTCTGTGGGTTCGACGATGGAGACTACCGTACTGGAATCCTCCGTGGGTTCGATAGCGATGACTACTGGTCTTGTATCCAATGTGGGTCCGACAGCTTGAATTTTGTTCTAGTATCCTACATGGGTCCGACAGAGTAGGTGGTCTAGTATCCTACGTTGGTCTGACAGCTTAGCAGGTCCAGTATCCTACGTGGGTCCGACATCTTAGATGAATCAGTGGATACTTCTGATCATCTCTATCACTATACGAAATATGTATACCTGTGTGAGCTGAGTCTTGACTTTAAATCTTTATCATCGATGTGATTGACTTCTTTCCTATGTGGATAGGGTTGTTCTTGGGCTCGAGAGTTGGGGACGAACTGGATTGAACACTTAGGTATATTTATGGGTATATACATAAGTAGGGTTGGTTGATGCACCATGTTTTGTATCTTACTTCTTCTTTATCCTTAGTGGATATTGTGAGACCTTGCGGGTCTCGGGGTCCCTACTGAGTATCGTTATACTCACCTCTGCACGGGATATGATCGCACTAGGTTGTGTTGGATGTAGAAAATGGACAACAATGATCGAGGTAGAGACTTTTAGAGCTGGACAGTACTCATAGGTAAACCACTTGACAAGACATACACAGAGAAGACAGACAGACCCGAGGTGCTGAGGAGACCATCTGTACCCACCATTCAGGTGGGAATCCCGAATGATGACTTGGTGGTTGTTGTTTTACTTTACTGCAGTTGTACTAGCTTTTCAGTTGTATTGTACTTACTGTTGGGCTTGTATTTCCATCCCCTTTCTCTTTTCAGCACTTATTTTTGTATACAGTTTTGCTTAGTTCTTACTTCAGTTGCATACTCGGTTGTGTTTGTTTACTTTTATAAAGGAAATGCATTCCCAGTATAGGGATTTATGCCTTTGGTGCTAGTCGCCAGCCCCTGGCCTAAAGAAGGCGGGCTTGGGGTAGTCACAGCATGGGCCCCGAGGATGGGACGTGACAACTTCTTAAACATATCCAACTTAATACCTTCTTTGAAGACCTAGGAAAATAGAAACATAATAAATTGTGAGCTTATATGCTGAGTAAGGTTAAATATGGGAGATATAAATTGATGAACATAAGTGAGTATAAGTTAATCATAAGAGTATGAAAACATGATCATAACTTATAAAACATACCCAAAAAAATCATAGACCATAAATCATGAGTCTTTTCTTAAGGATTTTTTCTAATAAAATACATTATTCATAAGAGTGGAATCATAAATTATCAATAATGGGTCATGAGAGAATATTATAAGTATAATATATAAGGTTTTGGCACACATATAAAAATATAAAATCATTTCCTCATTCAAGCCTAACTTTAAAGACTATTATAAAATAGTGGTTAGAGACAACTATGGATTGGGTTCATTCCCCATTCTAATAAACATAGTCCATAGAGTCCCATATGGGATTGGGTTCACCCATTATTCCATTTTGTATTATCTCGTGAGATATCAATATTTTCTTAATTCATTGTAGGGCTATATATTTTTTATATCTCCCATTTAATTATAAAAATTATACATATGTGTGCCATAAGATCAGTTGAATGTCCATCCTTTCACCATATCTTAATTGACCCATGTAAAGAAAAGGGTTTCATGAAAACATAATTAAAAAATTAACATCATAAGACATCTAGAAAAATAAGGTGGATGGTATCATAAGGGAACAACCCCAATAAATCAAAAAAAATAATTAATGTATTTTTACATAGATGAAAATTTTATTTTATAAAAGCATTAGAAATATTTTTTAAAAAAAAGAAGAAATATTCTTTTCTTTTGGTAACTGTAAAAAAACAAAAAAACTTGGAATAATTTGAATAGTATTTTTTTATTAAAACCATGTAAACTTATAAATAAATATTCATGATGAATAAAGTACATGATGGAGGAAAATTTTATTCATTCTGTAAACATTAAAAACATTATTTTTAATCATTTTCTAAGAAATCAAAAAATTGATCCATACATAAAACCTATGAAAATATTAATTTTAATAATTTATATGTAAAGGAAAATATAGTTTAAAATACCCTTATAAAACATTTATTTACATATAAAAACTCCTATAAATCAATTTCAATTACATGGACATAGAGTAGAAATATACTTGACTAAAAAATAAGAAATAAGGTTTTCATTTCTTATAAGAATTTTTAGTTGATTCTTGAACCTAGGGGTAGGAGATAATAATGAGACATGTAAAATATATGAATAAATAGGGGAGAATAAAATATATGGGGCTAAATTGGGAAATAACATATAATTACCCCAATGTAAATTTAAACATAAACAATCATGATAAAAAGTGATATTGTAACATAAACCCTTATATCTTTGGTAAACTTTGAATTAAAACCTCATGAAATAAAAAATATTTTATGTATTAGTAAATATACATAATTTTCTAAAAATTATCATCAAATACATTCATGGAAAAAATATACACCACATAAAATAAAGGAGGTGGTGAATGTTGAACATATCCTAGTGAAGGGAAATTGAGATGAGAAACCATTACCTCAAGTCTCTTCATGCTTCATACATGATATAACATCATATATAAAAAAATTATATTTATTATAAATATGTACAACAACAATGTTCAAAATTATTTTACTATATATAATTCCCTTATAATTTCCAATTACCCATTTAAAAAATCTTTATTAAAATCAATATTTTGGTGTTAACTAATCCATTTTATATGTATGACTCGGTTTGATAGATTTGGTACTTGAACCTTGGTCATTATTCTATATTCTTATCATGTCATAAATTTCTGATTTATTTATTATATACACTTTTAGAACCATATTTTTAATAATTTCATGAAAAATGGAATGCATTGCTTTGTATAGGTGGTAATGTGTAGGTACACAGGGTGTTGTTTTTATTTTTCAATGGATGGAATGAATGGAATTAAAAAAAATGATCAATATTTTAAAAAACATAATCATGGTATAACTTTAATATATATAAATACAATAAATATATATATAACTATATACTATATATGTGGTGATTGCAAAAAAAATATGTCATTCGTGGAGGCGGAATTTTGTACAGAGACACGAGCGACGTTTTCATTTTTTCAATGTTTGGGAGGAAGGTATAAAATGATTAATCCTTTAAAATAATAAAATTTTAGTAAATTTATGATATTTATGTAACTATTTTATCATGGTATGAATATATTTGAATAAATTATGAGAATAAGGAAATAAATACAAATGAAAAATGTCTGATTCTGAATTTTTATCTAACTCCTTGGTGAAAATCATTTTCAAATTGGATTAAGCCTTAGAATGGTAGTATTTTGATGAAATAAGTACCTATATAAAATGTATAGAAGTTTTGGATAGTAATTTGTGTATATTTTGGTAAAGTTATAGGGTTAAGGTGTGAGGATAATTGGAGTGGTGAAGGTCTCCTTTTATAAGTTAAAAGGGTGGAACTATTATAAATATTTATTACTTTATTTTAACGTAATGAAAATTTCAAAGTAAAGTGGATGTAATAGTGAAACATAATAGATATAAAAGGATTAATGGTAGATAAAACTCTCATAAACACAAATAAGGGATAATGTTTGAGATATTTTAGGCTTTTCCCCAATATTTATTATTTTACGATAATTTATTTTTTTTATGGTAACTCAATTTTTAACCTCGGTAACTAATTTTTATTACTAAAAATGAAATTTATATTATTACATAATTTGGATATTTTTATTAAAAATATGAAAACCATTTTAAAATATAAAATTTAAGAAATTTATTGAAATTAATTCTAAAATAATAAATGTACAACACATAAAACCATTTTTTAGAAAAAATATTACTTAGGTTCCAAAATGTAAAACATAGGTTTATAAATTAAATATATATTTTTTTAATTTATAATTTTTATTATGAAAGAAAAATTTGATCATTAAAAAGGTCCTGTAGTTATTTAAATTCATTCCTATATCCTAATGTTGTCATAAAAGTCACAATATTTGTGAAAATGGTAATTTGTACTGTTCACATGAAAATCACCCTTTTCAAAAAAAATGAAAATTTCACTCCAATATATTTTTGAAATGATGATTCTAATAATGATTTTAATTTTATAAAAACTAAATTCTGAAATTTATAAAATTATCTTTTAAAAATCTTATATATTATACAATAACAATAATGTTTACAAATAATACACTTTCATTTAGCCAGGAGTCATTTTATTAACATTATTTATAGTTACATAATTATTTATTTGATGTTTTAAATTTATCATCCCCTTTTTTATCAATAAGTTCAATTGATATTAGAATAATAATTTGTGAAGAGTTATAATACATTTTTTATAATATATTTTTATCTATTTTGTGGTTTTCTTCTTTTTTTTAAATTTTTTTTAATTATGTTTCATTGTGTATTTTCATAATTTATTAATTTCTACCTTTCCCTATAATAATATATAATGTGGTTCTTTTTTATTTGGTATTGTGTACAATACAATATATTCAACTCATGGAATTTATTGAAGGTAAATATATCCCAAAATCTTGAAGTGTTGGATTCTACCCCCTTATAATAATTTCTCTATTAAAATTCATTTATTCTAATGGAAACATATTAGGATAATTATGACTCATTACATCCATGGTTTTTCACATTTCCTCCTTAAATTTATAGTTTTTCTATAAATTTTTGACTAAGTGAGTGATAATTTTATATAGTACTTTATCTCTTCAATCCAGAATCTCTAATGGACATTCCTCATAACAAAGGTCATGCTCTAGCTATACTACCTCTGGGTTTAGAACATGTGAAGGATATTGTATGTAAACCCTAAAAAGTAGTACATTTAACACATAATGTACTTAGGAGAGGTTTTGTGGAAGTTTCATTTGATAATATACCACACCAAGAAAATAAAGAATCTCAAAGGGACCAACATATCTATGGATCATATTCCCCTTATTTCAAAATCTCAAAACATTCTTAAAGTGATTTATAAATTGGAATACCTTATCACTTACTTGAAACTATAAATCTCAGTAATGATTGTTAGAATAACCCTTATATAAATTCTAAACTACCCTATTGTGTTGTTAAATAGATCTAAATTTATCTATCATTTCTTTATCTTTCTCAAGAATTACTATAATATGTTATCCATCTTAATACTAGCATGTTAAATTTATATACTACTTTATATAGGGGGATTCATAAGGATCCAAATGATTTCTTGAGTGAAATATATTGTTATAAGAAAATTAAACTAGAGGAAGATTTTTATCCCAACTACTTTTAAAAAACATAGTTTGAGCTCTCAATATATCATCTCGGGTATAAATCATCCTATTAGACTATTAATCTATCTAATTTTGATATATAGTGCTAAATTCTAACTCCATATTCAATTCATGTAAAATAATCCTCCATAATTTTAAGGTAAATTCAATATCTCTATCAGATACAATTTAGAGTGGTACTCAATGCAACATTACCACTACCTTAATATATATCCTATAAATTTTGTAATGTGAGAAATCTTATCTGATAGCATTGAAATGTGCTCACTTAATAAGTAAATCAACTAAAATTCAAAATAAGTTATAGACTTTAGATTTTTATGGGATCCCTATTATGAAATACATGTGATATTTTTCCATTTCCATATAGGTATGGGAAATGGTTTCATCATTCCTTTATAATTTTGTTGTTCATACATAACATGACAACTTATAAAGCATCATGACACATAATATGAAATATCCCTCTTCATGTTTTATAATGATAAATTCTCGTTGATATCTCTATACTTCTTTAAACTTACAAGATAAATAGATAATGATGATTCATGTGCTTCATATAATAGCTATTTCTTCAGATATGTTATTATAGGGATACATTTTTGATTCCTGAATAATATCAATCCACCGTGATCAAGTTTGAACTATAAAACATTAATTGCATTATATTTTAGACCCACATCCTACTTTTCCACCTCTTTAAACTTCAAATGGATATATGGATAAACATTTATTTGAATAATATTAGATTTATCCCCTTCCTTATTATGATTAGGGTACATCCTATATAAATCCACAAGTACTAGATATTTTTCAATCATCATCATGCATATGATAACTTTATTCTTTTAGCATATAACATTAGTTAACTTATTCAAATTCCTATAGTTTTAATATATTAAGAATTCGTAATCTTTAATCAACTCCAACCATATCTTTTATAACATATTTAACTCTTACTATGTGAATATATACCTTAATATTTTATGATAAGTATACATATCACACCATTCACCATTGAATTCACCAAGTAATAATTATATTTATTGTAAATGCTTCAATATTTGTTTAGTGAATGTGATCATGCTTCTTGGAGTATTTTTATAGATAAATCCTTAAAATTATATATGAATATTGGTGGTAAACTATTATTTAAGTACAATACTATGTATTTAGTGATGGTGATGGTGATTCTTGGAGAATTTTTATGAATTAAACCTCAAAGTATATCTGAATATTTAATTTTTATTCCAAAAGTCAAAGATATGTTTTAATTATATTTTGTAGCACATTTTTTAAAATTATGAAAAACTGAATAATAGTGGAGAGTTATTGAGGGAACCATACAAAAAATATATTATTTTTTCATGAATAATATTTGAAGGAGTATTTTTGGGAGGCACAATTGGTGGACATTAATATTTTAGATGAGGATTTAAAATTTTATTTTTTGAGGAATTGTTTGTGAATATTTTGGAAAATCACTTTTATGAACATTATCCGAAAAATATATACCATGCCTTAGAATATACATATAGAGCATAGAAGAATGAGGAACATAGATGGTGCATAGTTAATCTAGGAGAATTAAAAGATCAAGAATAGTGTACGCAGGTCATGCATGGGTATTGCCCCTGATGAATCAGGATATGCGCAAGTGGTAATGCTACATTGTAAGGAGTGTGGGAGTATATTTGAGAGCCAACTTCAATACTATGGAAAATTAAATGATGTGTGATCAAGGTTAGTTAGTGGAATGAGTTAAAAGTAGACTCTGATGTAGGAATCATATTATATAACACTGTTGACAATGTTTAAAAATGAATAATTAATGAGGAAATGTCATGTGTCGTCGAAATTTATGCATGTCATCTTATTTCTCTTTCATAAACCATAACACAATGTTTGATATGAATGCGAGGTTTGATGTCACAGTTAATGGATTGACTGCACCAAAACCCACCATATGAAGAGAACCTAACCTACCACATGAGAAGGTACTACCAATAGAATAGTGAAGTTACTCTAAATAGTGGGTTACATTGAGGGTGATTAACCAATCATGAGTGTCTAATTAACCTCAAAAATATATGATGAGCTAAAATGAGGCTTCAATCTACCTTGAGAACCTACTATCATATGTTCCAATCAAAGATACTGCATGATTAGTCTTACAAAAGTCATAAATAAATTGACCTAGTATGAGGTATATAGGATCTAACATGAGTTTTTCGTGGCCAAATGACTGATTGTTTCATAAAACATTGGCCACACCAACTGAAATAGTCATGTCCATTTAATTTGAAGAAGAATAGGTGATTCATAAGGTTAGTTCCAGGATATATATCCAAGTAAATATGGCGATGTTTTGTGTAAAAATTTAAGGAATTATATTTCAAAATGAGAATTCATCAAAAACTTATGTTTTAAATCACAAATAAAAGATTCACAAATACTATGATGAGTTCTATATGTTGGTGGGATATTCCATGACGTATGATGCATTTTTTCATTCATGTAAGGTATACATGTAAAATATAAATTTTTTGAAGGTTTTTTTGGATACTGAAAATATATGAAAAGCCACATGTCATAAGGAGAAGGTGTTGTGTTATAGATCTGTGCATATAAATATAAATACACATGGATGACTATATAAATTCACAAGCTTCAGTTTCAGAGGAATTTTTTTATGTGATATATAAATATAAAAAACAAGGTGTAAATTTAAATATTATATAATTCATATAATGGTGTAATATATAAAAAACCACATGAGATAAAATATAATGATCCATGGTGATTTTGAATGATTTGTAATTTCTTGAGGAATTTAAAGAAGAGGAAATTTTCAAGCCTTAAGTAATTTAAATGAGTTTACAATGATCCAATATCACATTAGGAGAAATACCTGAGTCTTTGGGATGATTCAAAGTAAGTATTATCTCATTATTAAATGAGATTAAATGTTAAAGACTTAAATTTTTTAGGATTATTTAAATGACTTTGAAAGTTGATAATCACAAAGGATTTTCAATTACCAGAAATATTAGTAATTCATAATAATTAGAATGTAAAATAATTTTCAATGTTGTCATTCCTCTATAAAGGTTTAGGTTAGGTATCGAATAATTGGAGAGATTTGAGAAATATTGTGCATATTGGAAGATCATTATGAGAGGGTTATATATCAAGTATTGAGGAGATAAATTTATCCATATCTAATAGTCCCTAAATGATACACACATTATTATTTGAAGATATAGAAGAATCCAAATTGTATCATATTTAGAAAATTTCTTTTAATACAACTTACCAATTACAAGTATCCATTTATGGCCTTGAATTATTATATAACAAATCATACTATTACAATCTCTTAGAGGAGGATCATTTCAATAATAAAATTATCTTTCTTTAACTAGATCAATACATAAGAGGAGGAGCATGTATCTGGGGTGTCTAACCAATTTTTAAAGATGATCTTTTTATTGGTATATAACTAGTCATGGAGAAGAATAATGGTCATGGATTCTAACTATCCATGGAATAAGACTTGGTGAGTTGTTTTTAGAGCTAGAAAAAAACTGGAGGACTGACTATTAGGGATTATAACCAGTCGTTTCCAAAGATATATGATTGGTGGTATAACCAATAACACTCATATTGAATCAATATCCACTATAATTGATAGTAATATTATATTATAGGATCCATGTTGAGGTGTCTAAACAAAATGAGAATGAATAGGATTTTATATTGAACCCTATAAATATAGTGTGTTGACCTCTCACTCATTACTATTTCACATGATGTGAGATTGTGATAAATTATTGAGCGGATCAATACCCTTAACAAGTTTGAGAGGTTGAATTAAAATAAATACAATTCATTAAAATATACAATTTATCCCCCATAATTATCCATCCAGGGGAACTAGAATTTTTATTAGACTAAAATTACCTATAAATATGAAATAAGTATTGAATATGGAAATTAAAAAGTATATGTTCAAAAGGAATGTACTATCTTCTAATGAAATTGATAAGTATTCGAGTGAGATTGTATCCCTTATTTTAGGAATGTTAATAAAAAATAAATTAAAAAATATAAGGAACACAATAAATAATGTGTTAGTATTATAATGGAAATAGACACCTTTTCATATTTAGGACAATGAAGAATCTGAGGAGTGGAAAGGTAAAAAATGGCTCATTATTATCAAGTAGTTAATTTGGTAAAGAAATAAATTTCCTTTATTATTTTCAAAAAAGGGAAAAGAATAATGAGTTAGATAATAAGTAAGAAATTATAGATGTGATAAAGTGTAATTGATTAAAGTTGGATAATATTAGGATGATAGTAAGAGATATCAATGAAAATATGTCTATAATGGAAGAAAACCCCTTTGAGACATGGGCTATCTGTATTATTGTTTAGTTTGAGTTAAACATTTCTGGATAATTATTCAAATAATTAGTTTAGATCAAAGGGGAGTATTCTATAAATTTTGAGAATAATTATTCTAAAGAATAATTTAAATATACACCAACTCAAATTAGAAATATATCTTTTACCCTAACAGTAAAGGTGAAAAAAAAATTGAGGAGGTCTATACCAATAAAAATGAGAGGAAAATTCAACCCCAAAATAATGAATATATGATCTAAGAGAACCCCATCCTGTAAGATAAAATAAGGATTCTCTTATAGTAGGACCAAAATAATATTAATCTTAAAAAATTAAATTTTAAGGGTTCTATTGGTTTTGTGGAAACGATAAACACAAATAAATTTTTTTATCAAAATATATCAATTTTAGGAAAGAGGCATGAACTAGGAGGGTTTGTAAATAAAATTAGGAAAAAACTCAAATGGATCAATCTATGACTAAAACTACATTGATTATTTCAACCTAAAAAATATTTGGGGCCTTAAATATAATATGTGAATAATGAGGTCAAGAATATCAAAAATATTAGAATTTCAATACCATTAAAACAATATAAGTTACTATATGATAAAATGGACAAAAATTCATAACCCAGCCATAGAAAAGTCCTGAAATATGGAAGAAGTAAAAAATTTATGTGATAAGACAAATGATAATGGAAATCAAATGAGGAGAGTATTGTTTTTTCAATCCCATTATACAAGACAAAAAAATTGATGGAGCACAATTCAATGTTATGAATAAAAAAGAAAAATGGATAATGTTTTTGAAAAGTCATCTACATTAGGTGACTGGAAAAATAAAAAATGTGTTTCAAGAATAAGGTAATAAAACATCCTTGAAAACTAATATAGAGAAAAAAATCCATAATATGAGTTAATTCATGTGAAAAAATATGTACACAATATATGAAGGTTTTCAACCATGAAGAGAGCACATACCATACTAATATTGTGAAGAATATGAAGGAAAGGATGATAGGAAACTCTATCCCTGAATGTTTCTCTTAATGGAAAAAAAGGTCCCTACTTATTCCTAGTTATTTTATGTGTTTGGAACTAACATATAGGGAATTAATGGATACGTTTTAGTGCTCTCACCTCTAGATAAAAAATATGTTTAGTTCTCATGGAGTAATGCTAAAGATATTTCTATACGAAAAAGAAAAGATAAGTTCATCCACAAATGGGGAACAAAAATTGATATGGAGTTATCAAACATCATAAATTCTGTGAATTTAGTGAATCTAGAAATTATGTACAGCTTTATAAAATCTAAAAAAAAGGTACATAATCTCAATTGAAACCATTGTTTTCTATGTATCAATCATGCTTATTAAGGGGGTTTCGGTGAATGAAAATATGAAACAAATGGGGAGTTTTTTAATTATCACTTAATCTTTTTGATTTTTTTATGATATTATTGTAGCGTATAATTTTTCCTTGAAAATATATTTTTAAGTAGCCCTAAAAATGATATATGAGTATCATATCACCTTCATGTTCATGTATGGATAGAATATACAACCTTGGTTATATATCCCTTATTTTGTATAACGAATTAGCCCATATTGACTTATAGTAGACCAACCAAAGGATCTTTTCTAAGAGAACATGCTGGTATCACCCTTCTCATGGATTTAAAAAGGGGGGAAGAGTATATGATTTCACAAAAAAGAAGTAGAATAGATGACCAAACCCTTACATTAACCTTTACATTTATTTTCAATAAGGGAGAGAATGAATAATTCATCTAAGAATAGATATTTACATTAAGGATTGTAATTGAAAATAAGTTTAAATGGGAAGATTAAATTCTCTAAGTAATAATTTCACTTGTTTTCAATGTATCACTATGCGTTTTGTAAAGTTTAGGTTTATTTCTAAATTATTTTTAAAGATACATCCTAAAAAGTATATCTAAAAATTTTTGGTAAACTATTATTGAAATACAAGAGTACGTGTTTAGTAAAGGTGGGGGTGATTATTGGAGAATTGTTATGGATACATCCTCAAAATTATTTCAAGTTATTGTAGAGCTATTCTTAAATTCATATACATGGGTTAATTAAGTCTTGTAGCACATTGTTTACAAATAATAATAAGTGAAAAATATTTATGAGTTGTTTATAATACCATGAGAAAGTATATTATTTTTTATGAATAATATTTGAAGAAGTGTTTTTGAGGAGGCTCAATTAGTGTCCATACTTATCGAAGAGAATTATTTAGCGTCATATGTTTTCTTAAGGAGTTTTTTATGAATATTTTGGCCAATTACTTTTATTTAATTTATTTAAAAAGTTAGTCTACGATATAGATTTTCCACATGGATCTATGGTGAGTCAAGAAAAGAGATTATACATATGTGAGCTGGGAGAATTCATGGATCAATAATAGTGTACATGGGGAGTGTACAAATGGTATGCATGGATAAGTAGGGAATAAAAAAGTGGGAATGAAGTAGTGTAAGGAGTGTGTGAGTGCATTTTGGAGATGAAAATGGTTCCCTGGTCGTGGGGCTAATGTGGGGTCAATTGAAATTAAACAGTATGAGTTTGAATTAGACACCAATGTGGAACTTCTATTATGTTGCACTATTACACTATTTTTAAAAAATCAAATTGAATGAGGGAGTGTTTCCTGTCATATTCCTTCACTTTAATAGTATTCTTACTCCCATTGAAACTATCACTTTATTTTTGAGTATTACACAATGTTCAATACCATGGTTGATGGACTGACCTCACCAAAACTCACCATATGAAGAGTTACTAACCTACAACATGAGAAGGAGCTATTTGAAGAATAGTGATGTTACTATGAACATTGATATACTGTGATGGTGAATAAATAACCATGAGTTTTTTTATCAAAATCATGAATATAGGATGATTTATTTTGATGTTTCGAGCTACCATGAGAACCAACCAAGATATATTTTAATCCAAGATATTGCATGATGTGTTTTATCATCTCTGTGAAGAACATGAGCTAAAATGAGGTCAGAACGATCCACCATGAGTTTTTCATTGTCATATTAGTTACTATGTGATGAAATATCAACCACCCTAACTAAGATAGTCATGTAAGGGAAAGTTGTATAAGAACAGATGCTTCATAAGGGTGGTTCCAAGATATATATCCAATTCAATATGATGATGTTAAGTTTCAAACTTCATGGAATTGTATTTAAATATAAGGATTCATCATAAACATTCTAGTTACATCCAAAATAATATATTCAAGAATATTATGACGTTTTCCACACATCATTGGGGTATACAATGATATATTATGCATGTTTCCATGCACGTAAGGTACACAAGTAAAATATAATTTTTATGAAGGTTTTTTGGGATACTGATAATTAAAAAAACCTATAAATCACATGGATAAGTTTCTAAATCATAGATCCATGAAAATAAATACCCATACACATAGATAACTGGATAAATTCATAAGCTTTTATTTGTAAGGAAGTTTTGAATGTGATATGTTTATATCACATAAAAGGTATAAATCCCAATCTAATGGAGTTTATATTATAGTTTAATATTTAAAAACCACATGAGATAAAATCCATATATTCACTGTGAATTTTTATGATTTTTACAATTTATATAAATTCATAGAAGTATAATTTATATATATTAAGGTATTTAAATGTATATGTGATAATTCAATATCTCATCAGAAGAAATACCCAATTATTTATAAGGTTTAAAAGGAAATATTATCCCATACATAAATGAGATTAAATTTTTAAGACTTTTATTGTTTTAATGAGTATTTAAATTAATTTTAATTCCAAAAATCAAAAAGTATTTTGAATTACCAAAAATCATGGTAATAAAAAATAATGAGAAGGAAAAATAATTTTCAATGTTTTCATTCCTCTATAAAAGTTGAGTGCATGTATCAAAGATGTGGAGATATTTGAGAACTCTTGTGAATATTAGAAGATCATTCTAATAGACTCATACATCATGTATCTAGGAGAAAAATTTTGTAAAATCTAGTATTCTCTGAAGGATACATGCCTAACTATTAAAAGATAGAGAATAATTAATATTTCACTATATCTAGAAGGAGTTTCAATACCAACAAACATATTCCCAATAGCTGTTAAAGATACTGAAGTATTACATGAGTAAGCCTGATCTTACAGGATCATAGAGGAGGATCATCTGAAAAAATATATCTTTCTTTCACTAGATCAACAAAAAATAAGAGGATATTGTATCTGGGGTGTCAAACCAGTTTTTGAAGAGGCTCTTGGTTTAGGTTTATAACCAGTCGAGGAGAAGAAGAACGGTTGGGGTGTTTAACCAATTGTGGAATAAGAGTTTGTAACAAGGGTGTAGAAATAAACACAATTATATGATTGACTACTGGAGAGTGTAACCAATTTTTTCCAAAGATAGGTGATTGATGGTATAATAAATCAAACTCATATGGACTCAGGTGACATTATAATTAATAGAAATATTATTGTGGACAATCCATGTTGGAATACCTAACCAACATGGAAACGAATATTCTTTTATAACAGACCTTGTAAATATTATTTGTTAATCTCTCCCTTAATACTATTATGCATGAGGTGATATTGTTCAGTACTATTGAGTGGATTAATAAGATTAACAAATTTTATATGTTGAATAAAAATAAAGATAACTTTTAAAAAAATACCAATGATTCACCACAACCCCCCCCCCCCCTCCCACCGCCAATTGTTAATCATTCCTGGTGTACAAAAACAATTAAGATAATTCCTTCATTTTTTAAAATTAAAACCTTCCACTTCCAACTCAAAATTAGGAGTCAAGTAATTTCTCTCATTAATCTTCAATTGGCATGAGTTATTAACTTCCACCATGTCATTTTTCATGAAAAATAATTTCAATCCATTATGTGTTGCATCACTATATATCATAAACCCATCTATATTATAGGGTATTATAATCACAAATTCAATAAGCAACCTTCTCTTTAGTTCCTTGAAATTTTATTCATATTCATTTATCCAAAGGAACATATCTCCCTTTCATATCAACTTCGTTAGTGGGATTTATAGCTAATATAAATTTATCACAAAGCATCTATAGTATCAATAAAATCTACGAAAACTATGTATATCGATCAAATTAGTTAGTTAAGGCCACTATTCAAGAGTGATTATTCAAGGATCTATCGATATACCCTTTATTGTGATTACATGACCCAATATTGATACATTATGTAATTAGATTTTAAATTTTTCATTTCTAATATAGATTCTCTTTCCCCATGGTCTTTAACCCAATACTCGTATAATCTTCATTCCCTTCTTCAAACATGGAATATATGAGAATATCACCTTTAAAGACTATTAAAAATTGATTAGGATAATTTATAAAGAATCAATTCATTATATCCAAGGAGATAGTGGGGGAATTCGTAAGTCCAAATGGAATTACTATAAAATCATAGTGTCCATACCTCATATGAGAGGTTTTATAAGTTATATTCCCCTTTTTTAACCTTAATTGGTGATATCTATATCAATGGTCAATAGTTGAGAAATATTGATTTCCAAAAAATTAATCATCCAAGTCATCAGTATATGTTATGGGATACTTTTTCAAGAAAGTGGTCGTGTTAAGTTATTGATAATTAATGAAAAGATTCTTAGACCCACCTTTCTTATTAATAAAAATAATAGATTCTACCTATGGTGACAAATTAGGGCATATGAATCCCATTTATATATTTTCTTAAAGTTTCTTCTTTAATTACTCCAACTCAATTGGGTCTATTATGTAAGTATTCTTTAAAATAGTTGTAGCACCAAGTATGGATTATATTGAAAACTCAACTTCATGATTTATATGAAGACAATAAAACTCTATAAGAAATACATCTTCATATTCTTGAACTATTGGAATATCTTAAATGTTGAATTTCTCCCCAACTATTTATGTTAGACACCCCTCATGAGTAGGTATTAAGACCAATATATGGATGTAATTTCTATTGGAATTTTACAGTCATCCTCACAGTCATAGACGAACATATATTTATTTGAGATATAAAATGAAACTTCTATTATTTGGAAATAGATATGGTATATATATAGAGAATCCAGTTTATGCTTAAAATCATATCAAATTTTCCTATAGGGAAAATAATAATATTTTCAGGAAAAACATTCCCATAAACTTCAATCAGAAAGAACTTATAAACTTTAGATTTTATCATCATACTACTAGATGTTTTTACCAATACATAAATATCTAATTATTTAGTTGGTGAAGTGATACCCTTAAAAAATATAGATATAAAAGGGTTTATAAAACCTTAATAAAATAAGATATTTTCAATTATATATTGGATGATAAGTGTACCTTTAACCTCTTCTCCTTCATGATCCAATTCCGAAGTTGTTATTGCATATGGATTCCATTTTTCCTATTTATTTAGAGTTTTCTAGTTTTTATTATCCTTATTAACCATTGGATCCATGCATTTGTTTTCATAATGTCTATACTTCTTGAAATTATAGCATTAGAATGTGGGAGGTGAATTTGGTTGATATTTCTTATTATCATTGACTAGCCTCTTCATGACTACTCAACATTCATAATCTAGTTGGCCATGTTTTATATACATTAAGAATATACCTAATCCCATTATTAAATTTTGACATGATTCTTTCCAAATTTTCAATGTGAATGGAGATTAATTTTCTTTTATCCGTGGGTTTTATTATTTGTATTTCCTTGAAAATCTATTTTCTTTAATTTTTTCAAAGCCATGAGAACAATGACAGTCTCCACTCTCCATTTCTACCATGAGAGCATATAATAATTTTATTCACATCTATCCAAGCCTTTTATAGACAATTGAATCCTGTAACTTTTCCTTAATCCACTAAATAATCAATCAATTTTTCTTTTATGGCTGATGATAAAACTAGAAGCACACCATGCATGTCTAGTGAAATTTTCCTTATAGGTTCTAATGGGTTCATCATTATTATAATTAAATTATAAAAATTCTCTCTATATTTCAGTATAAATATTTTTAGTAAAATACTTATTTAAAATATATTATTAAACTCTTCCTAGTTCATAGAGTCAATTTTCTCCAATTTTATCATATTATTGATAAGAGTCTGTCATTGATCTACTTCACCCTCCTTAAAGCACACAACCAAAAATACCTTTTCATGAGACAAAAACTAAATAATTGAAAATAAATTTTCTATTTAATTAGTCTATTACTTATAAATAAGTGTATTATAGGACACGCTAATGGAAGGTAGATATTGTTATATAAAAGACTCGATAGCATGTTTCTCATTATTTAGTGAAATTAATAGATCATTGTGGTTATTATTTTTATTCATAAATTAATAAATTTGGGTTATAATTTTAATTAGTTTATTCACCCGAGATAACATACGATTTATCTACTCATTAAGACAATAATTGTATTGCCTTTATCAACCAAGAATATGTTGGTTCCTCTTATTTTATATATTTACTAAAATTAAGGAAATTGATATAAGAGAATACATTTAAATGTAAAACTATGAAATTATAATAAATGAATCATAAATAGTGTATATTCCCTAACTTATGAAATTATATGTTTTAATATAATGTTTCCATTTTGATTTCTTATTATGCTTTCTAACACCAAATATTTTTAAATCTCATATAATGGCCTCTAAGGAGAATATGAATTAACCAAATCATAACCTCTGTAGAGTATCATCCAAGGTGTATAGTTAATAATCCTTTCATTATACCAAGTGAAGATAAATTTAGTAATAAAACAACATTTATTAGTGTTATTTATTATAGTCTCATGTATTCTACAGCTTTCATTCACTTGTTTGTATCCATCCAGGGCTTAATTTCTAGGAAACCACACACTTTATACTTTACCAAAACTATAAGATATTTCTTATAATAGACTTATCCATAGGGTTTTAACTAATATTTTCTAATAATTGTATAAAAAACTAAACCCTACTCTAATACAAACTAAGGTGGCCCGATCATAACAAAAATGTATATACCATTTTTTTATAAGATTATTCATTACAAATATAGATAACACAAAACCCATAACCACAATGGTTTAATATATTTATAGACTAGACACATAATAAAAATATTTAATGAAATATATTCAACACATCAAACAAATTTCTTCTCACATATTACCCTTTTTAAACATATCCTACTTATCACCTTCTTTAATAACCAGGAGAAATTGAAACAAACGAAAGGAAGAGCACGGATTCTCTGTAAGTGTAATCATCGGATATATCAATCAATGATAATAAGTGAACATAATATCAGAATAAAAATATGAGAATATGATCATTTCTTAAGAAAAAATACTCAACAATACATACACCATAAATCATGAGTCATGGAATAAGACTTTATCATAAAAAATACATGAGTCGTAAGATGGTGGAATTAGAAATAATCAACCATGAGCCAAGAGATCATATCATAACTATAAGAAATAAATTTTAGGCATACAAATAAGTCTATAAAATTATTTCCTTAGTCAATTATAACTACCAAGATAATCATAACCTAATTATTGGATTCCAATAGTGGAGTGGTTTCTCTCCCCATTACCATAAACATTGTGAATAGAATCCCTTATTTAATTGGATTCACTCTTAATTACATTTCATATAATATATTAACATGCTAATAATTATCAAATTAATTTGAGATATATATAATTATGTACCTACCCATCATATAATTCAATCCATACATATGAGTTCCAGAAGACCATAAAAAATTAATTATTTAATCTAGCTTAATTTACTTGTGGGAAAGAAAGGAGTTTTGTGAAAAAAATTCTTAAAATATCATATTCATAAGAAATATTGAGAAAGAAATTTGATGGTATCATAAGATAATATATATATTAAATAATAATAATTCATAAATGATTTTTACAAATATGATTAAAATTATTAAATCATTAGAAATATGCAATGAACAAAAACAAGAAGAAATATAATTTTCTTTTGGTAACTTTTAAAAACTAAAATTTATACGAATAATTTGAAAATTATTTTCTTTTAAAAACCATGTTAAATTTTAATTCAATCTTAATAATAAAGTAATAACATGACAATAGTAAAATCCATTCATTATATTGATGTTAAAAATAATTTTTTCAAACTTTTATAAAGAATTTCAAAAAGTGAGTCATATGGAAAACATTTTAAATGATTAATTTTATTAATTTATAAGTATAAAACATTTATTCATACATAAAAACATTGATAAAACAAGTTTAAGAGTATGATTTTTTATAATGTCGATTCTCAACCGAATGAAGAGAAATAAGGTCATCTTTCCTTATAATATTTCTTTGCAGTTGATTCCGGGTCCCATGGGGTTGGGATTCATAAGAATAAATTTAATACCCATGAAAGATGATATTAAATATATGTGGTTAAAGAGGAAAATAGAATTCAATTTCACCAATAAAAACTAAAGAATAAAAATATCCTGATAAAAAGGTGAGATTGTGACAGAAACCCTTACAACTTTGGTAACCTTTAAATTAAAATCTAAAAAAAGACAAAATGTTATAGAGATTAGTAAATTACTATAATTTTCATGAAATTTATAATAAAATAAATTCATGTATATAATATAAACCATCTAAAAAATAAGGTTTTAAATGTATAGTATATCTTAATGAAGTGAAATTGATAAAAGGAAGCCCTTACCTCAAGTACTTTCTTTCTTTATTCATGCTCTAGAATCTTATATAATAAATTTGTATTTATTTGAAATATATAAAAGAAACATATTAATACTTATATTACTATATATAATTCCCTTATAGTTTTTAATTACACATTTATTAATAATTATTCATTAAAATCAATATTTGGGTGTTAAATATTTTGGTTTCCATACATGTTTTGGTTCAAACGACTTGCTCCTTGAAACTTGGTTGTGGTTATATAATATTAAAAATTTGATAATTATATTATTTATTTATTATATACAGTTTTGTAACCATCCATGAATAAGTTTATGTAAATAGAATACATCACTTCATGGAGGTGGTAGTCTGCACATCAACACAGGTTATGTTTTTATTTTTCAATGGATGAAAAGAAAGGAAGAAAAATAATAACTTATCATTATATAATCATAATTATGTTATAAATATCATATATATTCATTAAATACATCTATATAACCATTAATTATAGGTGGTGTTAAAAAGGGATATATTTTATTCATGGAGGTGGTAGTCTGCACGTACACTCTAAAGACATTTTAATTTTTTTTAATAGTTGGGAGGAAGGTAAATAAATATTATTAAATTATCATAATAAAATATTAGAATGATTTTTATGATAATTTAATTATGATTTCATTATTATAATATATTTTTAGGTGTTATAAGAAGAAATAAAGGAATATAAATGGAAAATGAATGATTATGAATTTTTACCTTACACCTTAGAAAAACTCATTTACAAATTAGATTAATCCATTTTCTGGTGGTCTTTTGATGACACAATGATATATAGGACATGAATAGAAGTTTTAGGGGTATATTTGGGAAGATTTTGGTCAAGATATATGATTAATGTGTGAGAATAAGTGGGGTGGTGAATGGATACTTTTATAAGTAAAATGGGAGGTACTTTTGTAAATATTCATAACCTTATATTAATGGCATGTTAGTATCAAAGGATAGTTGATCCAATAGTGGAAACATATTGGATAGGTGAGAATTATTAGTCAGCATACCTCTAACACACACAAATAATGGATATTTTTTTAGATATTTTTGTCCTTTTCCCTTAAATTTAACTTTTTACCATAATTTAATTGCACTACGAAAACACATTTTTTACCTATAAAAACTATTTTTGATAAAAAAAAATAACTTTAACTTGTTAATTAATTTGTATATAATGCGTCTAAACATAATGAAATAAGTGGAATTTATCCAATAATTTCTCTTTATTTTGGAATTAAATATTTAAATTCATTATAAATTTATAATTAAATAAATGGAATTTATATTATTTAGGAAATTTAAACTGATAGAATAGTAACTTGGCCTTAGGAATAGTAACATGGACATTTCGAATAGAAATGTGGCCAATATTATAGTAACATCACCCATGAGAGTATAAATAAAATTTATGTATCTTATAAGTGTAATCATGATATATTTATATCATGGAATAAGTAAATAAATGTTTTGGAAAGGCTAAATTAAGTGTTAGTATTTTTGTAAGTCATAAATATTTAATTACATTTTTATAATTAATAAAATTATATAAAAGAAAATATATATTTTTTAAATATATTCATAAATTATTATTTTTATTTTCTTATGATTATAATATAATTTTATGAGACTTTAATTACATTTTGAAAGTGTTATAAAATCAGTTATAGTTTTAAAACAGGTATTTTTTAAATAAATTGTGATTTTAATTAAATATTAAATTTCTCATATTTGGATAATTATTTTTAAAAAATAAATTTTATTTTTTAATTTTACATGTCAAAAAAATTGTTAGGGGTAATTTTTTTATTTTTCTAAAACACTTGAATTTTTGGAGAATAGTGAAATACGGTAATTTATGATATAAGCTAAATAAATGATTTTTTGAGTCATATAGGTTTTAATGATGATGTAAGCCAAAAATATAAGAAATAATTAATTATTTCAATATATTTTATAAAAATTCACATACTATTTATATTATTGAGTCAATTTAATAAACTAATTAATATAATAATGTGAAAACACTTCTCTCCTCCACTATAAATATCTCCCCTCACCACCTCTTCCCCTCATGCCTTAAATACTTTTAGGTTGATTAATTTCTACCCAAATACATTCCAAAGCCTCTTTCCCACGTCCAACACCTATTGGTCTCACCAAAAGGAAAAAACCAATGGCCTTAAGGTGGTTCTCGAGGTAGATAATTCAAGAGGTAAAAATCCTCTTTCATTTTTTTATTTTATTTTCAATTTTTTTTCTTTTCATATACTCTATTAACCTAAAATTATCCAAAATATATGAGAACTCCATTATCTTATATATAATTTAATTTTACCATGTTTATGGAAATATTCCTCACCATAATTCTTCTCCTCTCACTTTTATTATAAAAATAAAAACATCTCTCGTGATGTGTCGATTTACCAACATCATGGATGATGTTTTATCAATTTCCATTACCGCCTTTGAGGATGAACATAAAACCATTAGTATTGTTAAAGAATATTTTATTATACATATTATGTATTATATTATGTTTTCAAACCAATTTTAAATTTCCCCAAAATAAACTAACGTTCATCACTAATATTTTATCTAATGATTCGTCCTCATTAAATATAATAAAAATGATAAATAATATAATTTAACATTTTAGAATTTAATTAATAAAATCTAATTTCAATTATATATTTTTTCTCCCTCCTAAAAGAAAATCTATAATAAACTAATCATGGAAACCATGAAATAAATACACCTGAAACAATGAAAATAAATAAAATTATTAATAAATGGATGGAAAGATGTTATGATAATATCATATAAGTATTTATAAATATGAATATAATTCTTTCATATATTAATAACACTCTTTAAACTATTATACAGAATTTTGGAACATGTTTAAAGTAAGACGAACACAGGGTAAGGGAATTCTTAACCCAATTAGCATTCATTGGGTTAACCTTGTACTTCATTGATAATGAGGTACTGAGATTATTTGTGCAATAGATTTTAATTATATTATGATTGATTATGTAGATTTATAGTGTATACACATATTACCTTATTTTTTATAAATTATCACTTCTAATATATGATATTTTAATGGACTTCTCTTTAAAAAATCCTCTTTCAAATTTCTATTTTTAAAAAATTCAAAAGGTATGTTTTTATGCAAGTATTCTTATTTTATGACTATTTTATGGTTTTTGAGAAGTGTTTATTATTATGGGTTGGACTTATATATCCCTATAATTCATTGCTTATTTTTATGTTGGAGGTCGACCGTATGGTCACTCCAAGTATAACTATGATGGTTAAACCATTAGGTGGTCATGAGGATTACATTGCAAGGTAGCTATGAGGTTTACATTGTAAGGTAGTTGTGAGGGTTACAAATAAAATGGTAGAAATGATGGTTAAAATATAAAGTAAGTAATGATCTAAGTAATCTTTGTTATATTATTTATTTATTTATGTTTTATGGAAATCTTAGGTTTTCAAAATGTACTATATGACACTTATTGGGTGAGAACTATGTCTTTGGGAAAATAATTTAATATATTTATAAGTATCCATGTACTAATGATTTATCTCCATATTTTTATATCCCTTAATGAGATTTTTGTTCTCAACCCTAGTTTTACAATGTTTTTCACGGGTTTTAAGGATAGGTAAGAGAAAAGGAGAAACCAAGATGAATGTGGTGAAGTCTTTTCAAGAATATATTTCATGTTTTTAATTAAACAAATTTGTATTTTGAAAAAAAAATAGATACTATTTTAGTTTTACCAACATTGTATTCTTGTGGGATGATATATATGAATTATGTCTTATCTTTCTAAAACTCTAAAATAAAATATCTTTGGGAATGTAAATAAGTTAATTATAAAGGAATTTTATAGATTATGTAATGTTTAAGGTAGGGTCCTTATACAAAATGTAAAATATAAGGCTATAAATTAAACCTAATATTTATAAATATATAATTTAACTTATTAAATTTATATTTGATAAGGAAAATGGTTTTATAATTTTTTTAACTAATTATTATATCCTAATTATGTCATAAAAGGCGTGGTATTTATTAAAACGGTATTTTTTTAATATTAACCTTAAAATAAAATTTAAAAAAATCCTAAAATTTCACATTAAGATAATTTTCAAATAATAAATATGAAAATAAAGGTCATTTTATCAAACTCAAATCATAAAATTTTTCTAATTTATAATTTAAATAAAATATATATAATATACAATAAAAAATGTTTTAAACAGGTAATTTTTGTTGAGCCTTGTATAATTAAATTAACATTACTTGTTGTTAAATAATTATTTATTATATGTTACTAGTATATCATCCATTGAATTTACTTAATACATTCAATTGATATAATAATAATAATAATATGTGAAAAATTATGATGCATTTTTTATAATAAATAATTTTCATATATTTTTATTTAATTTGGGATTTTATTCTTGTTTTTAATTTTCCTAATGATGTTTCATATTGTATTTTCATAATTGATTAATATTTTCATTTCATGGTAATATGGTAAAATGTGCTTCTTTTTATTTTGGTGTCAAGTGTGACCCAATCTATTGAACGCATTGAATTATTTAAATAGAAATATATTCTAGAATCTCATGGAGTTACCTTTAACTAATTTTTCAACAAATTTATCCCGAAATTGCTAGTACATAACATAACATATATTATATATATAATCATAAAATAAATAATATAACTTCTAATTATTTATGTCATGTGGCATTAAATATTTTCCTCTCTTTATTTCTTCATCTTTTGTTTTTCAACACCTTGTCAATGTATGTACTTTAACATAATTTAAAATAGTTATTAGATCTATATTTATAAATCTTGATCCTAAGGAAATGGGATTCTTTTAACTCTGTCCTTCATGAAGAAGTAGTTATTTAACCAGGTCTTAACTGAATTTTAGACAAGTAAATCATTTCTCATTAATAATATATCATCAACATATATCATTAAAAAAGTAATATCACACCCACTAACCTTCTTATAGACACATGACTCACTTTCATTACTAATTAAACCTTATAAAAATAAATATTACATTATGTTGATACTTTTATTAATATATAAATGGATCTATATAACTTTTACTCTTTCTTTTTTTTATTTTCTATCATAATTGATTATGGATGTGATATATCGACATCTTCCAAAAAAATTATTTAATATAGAAGTCATGAAATCTATCTACATGTTTTCATTATCAAGGTATGATTTTATAGAAAGTTGATTTTTAATGAATTTTTAGTATTGAAACTAGTGAAAATATTTCATCATAATCTATTCCTTAACATTTTTGAAAAATATAGCAACTGGTCATTCTTTATAGGTACTAACTTCATCATAAATGTCTATTTTATTTTAAAATACCAATTTATATTGAATAAGTTTTATATAAAAATGAGTATTAAAAAAATAAAAACATGATATTGGTATATGGAATCCATATCAAAATTCAAAGATTCATTCCACATAGAAACTATTGAGATATCTATTACTTCCTTCTATGGCATGGGTTCTAAATTCAAAATAATAAATGCATAACTTTCCTTGATAAAAATAAATTTATTTCTCTTTAGCTATATAACTTCACTCATTAACTTAGAAATCTTCATATCTCTCGAACAACTTCCCCCACTAATCATTATGGATTTTATATTCCTATGCAAGCTCTTTTGAATCTTCAGAATTAAATTAATTGAAATATATCTTTCCCCCACTATCACTATTGGAGATATGATCCCTTTCTAGATATTATTTTTTATCATTATTAAAATTTAAATATGCACTTCTTATTTAGATGAGAGTTTTTTTTATAAATAACCTTAACAAAACCTTATAGTCCTTTTGCACATTAGTATGATCTATTAGATCATTTCATACTATGAATTTTATGATATCTCATCAATCATTTAGTTGGTAAATATTTTAGTTTTTATGTTGTTGTTAAAATGTGTGTTTATGGATGAGTCTCACTACTAGAAATGTGACATTTCCCAACACTTCTATACCCCCTTTCCCAACGGTTTGGACAAACCGTTGGGAAAACCCATTTTGTGCCCACTTTTCCCAAAACCGTTGGGAAAGGGTAGGCTTTCCCAAAGGTTTGGCCAAACCGTTGGGAAAAGTCCACTTTATGGCCACTTTTCCCAACGGTTTGGCAAAACTGTTTGGAAAGGCCCAATTTGTGGCCACTTTTCCCAACAGTTTGGCCAAACCGTTAGGAAAGCCTACCCTTTCCCAACGGTTTTGCCAAACCGTTGGGAAAGGTCCCCAATATTTCAACACCCCTTCCTAGATTCCAGGACCTATACCAACGGTTGCCAAAACTGTTGGTATAGACCTATACCAATGGTTTTGACAACCGTTGGTATAGGTCCTTTGATTTTTTATCGGATCCTCTTAACCAGAACATTCTATAAATCAAAATTTAAAATAATTATGATAATAAATATATATATTTATGAAATTATGTTCACAAAAGTCATGTTAGGTTAGTGGTTAGGTCGCTGAATGATAAACAGGAGGTCTTGGGATCAAATCCCAGCGAATGTTTTTTTTGGAAATACACATACCAACGGTTTTAAGGAACTGTTGGTATAGATTTTCATATTACTTATACCAACGGTATTCAAAACCATTGGTATAGGTATATACCAATGGTTTTCCGAAAACCGTTGGTATAGACCTATCCCAACGGCTTACTTGCCTACGGTTCTCCAAACCGTTGGTATAGGCTATACCAATGGTTTAGAGGCCTATAACAACGGTTCCAAACCATTGGTATAGGTTATTTTTCCAGTAGTGTCTGCATAACTCCAAAACAATGAACGTTTAGTAAAAATATTCTCCTCATTTCTCTTATCAAAGTAACATTATCTTATCAAAATATTTATTCTCTATTATTATTTTATATTCATTAATAATTTAAATTGATGTGATTTATACCTCATAAAATTGATTTATTTATATCTATATATTACACGGTAATAGAAAAGAAGTATAAGAATCACTCCCATTGAGTCTTGTGACTTTAATTTGTTATTTATTACCAAGTAAGGATTTACTAATTCATGTATACATTCAAATAATTATTTAATTTTTTTTACATAATATAAGATGGTATTTTATTTTTAAATTTGAAATAAACTGGTGTCTAAACTTGAAACAAAAATTTATAATGACCCATACTTTTTAAATATAATAAATTTCCTTCTCTAAGTATAATATTTCCACATTTATATATAATACATAGTAAAAAATTACATAGACATCATAATTAAAAGAAAAATAATTTTATTACATCAATATAAAACATTATATATGAAACATAATTATAATCCATAAAATATAAAATATTACAGTGGGGAAATAAACACATGAAAATAATATAACTATAAACATGAAATTCAGGTGCGTCATGTTCTCCAAGATTTAGTGCCAATGTGAATTACATAATAAATACATAAACAATTATAAACATGATTAACATTGTAAATAAATTTCAAATAAAATTTATTGAACGAACAAGAAGTAAATAGTAGAAATTTAAAAGATGTATAATTATATGCTCATTGGAATGGTAACTTGTCATTATGGATAATAAATGACTGTTGAAATGGTAATCAGGCTGATGATAATAGAAAAAGGCCTAAAAATATTATTACATACAAGGAGAAAAATAATTAAATATAAATATTATATTTCTTAAAACTGATTTCTTAAATAAATAAACTTAAAAAATCAAATTTTAATAATATATTTTTTAATTTATTTAGTAGAATATTAATTTTTATTTTAAAATTTAATTATTTAATATTGAATATTTTTTAATTAAAAATATTTATAATAATTAACTATAAATAATATAATAATTTTTAATGATAACAAATACAAATTCAATCACACATCATAAAAAAATAGTTTTTGTTAGAGATAAAATTATTTTTCTAAGAATTATATGATTTTATTTAAAAATTAAATATATAAAAATTAGAATATTTATTTAATAAAATGGAATTATCGTTTTTATTCATCACATAAAAACCATCTTATAGTGAATTTTTATAATTTTTGCTACAAAATATTGTTTTTTTATTAATTGTAAGAAATGCATTTTTTACAAATACCACAACTTTTATTACCTCAAATTGAGATAGATGATCCATAAATATTTATAAAAATATATATATACTTAAAAGGTATTAAATAATTAAAATAATTAATTTAAAATAATATACTAAATTTTATAACCAAAAAATAAATATTCAAAACCTCAGTTATATTTTATTCTAATAATGAACGATATTTGATTGTTTTCTTTGTATAAAATAACAAAAAAAATGTATTTTGGTTTTGTGTATATTAAAATATAAAATAAACCTCCATTTTTTAAATCAAACACTAATAAATATCGTAGTAATCATCATTATTCATAGTATTTGTCCAAAATAAGTGGACATGGAGAGCGGATTGAGGCAACACGAGGCCATCAAATTTCTTATGTTATCAGAGACAGAGTCCTATGGAGTTTAAGTTTGGTGAATATATGTTCTTGAGGGAATCCACTATTAATTGGATATAGAGGTTTGTTAAGTGTATTAATCGCTCCCCTAATTTTTATTTTTACCTTTTTAGGTGTTTCTACATGTTGGAATGGTCATGTATCGGTTTGTGCTTCTTACGCAGCTGGCAAAGATCCATGAAGTTTTCCAAGTGCCACAGTTCAGGTGGTATCTTCATAAATATTCTCATGAAATCAATAGGGTGAGGAAGATATCTAGGACTATGAATTTTTTTTAGAGAAAATAATTTAGATTCAAGATCATAAGAAGAATGTGTGGTGTGGAAGTGTTATTCCTTTGGTGTGAATTTTGAGGAAGCATAGTGGAATAGAGTAGAGTATGTGGGAATGTGAGTCATAGATAAATGGTCAGTATCCGGATCTATTTGAATCTGGATTATTTTGATTATTTAATGTTTTAAATGGTATTTATCTAATTGAAATTATCATTTCCTTTTTTTTATTTGGTTGATTTTGTCATCTTATTTGATTGGTATCTCACATGGGAGTGTTTGAATTTTTAGTGGTCAATGTTTCCTTTTGGGTTTGGTTTCAAGTCTTAAGGACTATAATCATTTCATAGGTTTATAATGTAATATTATAGACCTTCTTATCTTGTTACATGGAATTTTTTGGGTGTTGGAGATACTAGGATAAGGCATAAGGAATAATTATCAGAGTTTGAGATGAAATTTTTAGTTGAAAGGGGTAGGTTATGGTGTCTAATTTGGTGTGGTGGTGTTGTTGTATGCTAAAATAATAGGACAGTGATTTATTCTTACAATTCATGGAACATAAAGTTATTTCACAATAGGAGGTGTTCTGTAAAATATTGGAGTTTCCCATTGATGAGCATCATAGTGTGTCCTTGTTTATCATGGAACATATCTTAGAGGATGGTTTTTTAGTGCCTTTATCTTAGGTGACATTGTGGAAAGGGAATATAGGTTGATACATGACCTTTATTTGGTTGGATTAGATCTAGTTATTTAATATTGCCCTGAATGAGAGATATTTGGGGGATTTATTGCATGATTTTAAAATTTCTAATTGATATTTACCTATAATGTAATTACCATAACTTTTCACACTAAATTTTAGGGTTTTTCATATGGTCGTGATATATATATGTCATGTTTTTCCACAACTGGTTTTTTCTAGCCAAATATAAAATTTGAATTTCCCTTAGTTTATCTCAGATCCATTCAAATTATCTAAAACTAATGGAAACATAATTAAAAAATTAGAGTATCTTGATCCCCTTTTGTTGAGTTTTTATCCTTGTATTTAGGATACCAATAATTATTTTATCTAGGGTGAGTTATTCCCCTTATTTATTATGATTTATTCTTTTTTTCACCTATAAAAGGTTTTGGTTATGGTAGTAGTTCAGTTTACTGGTATTGTGGTGAGTAGATGATGGTTATGGTTGTGTTCTATATTTTTGAGGTTCCCTTCATGTGATTTAGGCCTCAAGATCATCTCTTCTCTATATTTTTTTTCTCAGTGATTTTCAAAGCATTGATTAAGGTAGGATATTTGGGATATCTCTTATTTTATGTGTAAATTATAGTGATTTCATTCTTTTCTTATCCTTGGATAAATATTATGGATTTTATTAATAAATATAATAAACCATAAATAAATTTATTTTATGTTAATGGGGTGAATTTCATATGTTTACTTTATTTTATGATATTTCTTGGGAGATTTTCATATTCTTGTTACTATTGATAAAAATCAATGTTGTTGTTTATCCATGTGTGATGATAATGTGAATTATTTATTGGAATTATCTTTTATAAAAGGATAATGACATAAATAAGATAATAAATAGGATTTGTGGAAGATATTAATTGATATGAGATCATGTTTGAATATGGAAGAATGTGACAGTACTTAATGGTGAAGTTCTTATTCTATAGTATGTTAAATATTGCTAATGTGGCTATTTTTGTATGATTATTATGAGATCGTTCATGATTTTCTTATAGTGGATGAAATGTTATATGACATGGTTTAAATAATTGGATTTTTTTTAGATTGTTTTCTGTATTGTGGGGTTGTAGCATCCTTTCCATGGTTTACAATGATGAATGAGTAGTTTGTTGCGGGAAATGACTAGGTTGGTTGACATGAGATTATATGTTAGATACTAGGTGGAAAGGAATATTATTGTTAATAGTTAATTTTAATTTTTTTTTGCTAGAATGGAATAACATCATGGTTAAAAATGAAACATTGATACATGAAATGAATGAGTAATTGATGAAATTAATGTGGGTATTGTTTGGAATTGGTTTTTCATTAAATATATAATGGAATAGATTAATGAATGTAAATTGTTTAGTAAATAGTAACTGTAAAAAATAATAATGGAATGATTAATTAGTATATTGTACATGTTTTATGTGGTAGTTTTCATAGGATGTGGGGTTGGTTGTGGTGTTATAGTATTCAGGGATGGTATTCTAATGCGTTGGTGGTGTAGTGATGTTTGTGAGGTGTGGTAGTGATTTTTTTATGTGACCTTCTTGTGATGGTATTATGTATGGATAAAACTATAATATTATTCTCATTGTGATTGATATGAACATCCCACCCTAGTGGAATACCTTTATTGATTCCCAACATGATTTTGCTTCTGAATGTTCTTTCCAAATATATAGGTCAGTGAGGGAACGGATGGCTGACTAATCCATATTATGTGTTCTCCCTTCCATGTAAAAAATGGTCTATGATGGATTGAGGAATATGTGATTATACTACCATATTATATGGTGCATTTGAAGACCCTAGGAAGTATTGGTTTGAAAATAGTTGCATGATGTACTGGAAGACCCTATGGGGTATGGATGAAGAGGTAAATAGTGATATGGAAGACTTTGTGGGGGTATTAATGAGATGATATTATGTGGGGGGTTCATGAATGGTTGTAGGTAAATATATTATTGTCTTTCATGTTCATGATACCCTACTATACTGAATATGGGTTGTGGTATGTGGAAGTGTGTATGGGATGAGGATGTTATAGTTGTAGTATAAGTTATGAATCGTGATAAGAGACGTTGTGTATTGTGGCATGGTTGTGGAAGGGAGTGGGAGACTAGGATGTTTGGAATTGGGAAATGAGAGCATTAAACTAGTGGGGATGTGGTTGTGAGCTAACTTCTTATTATATTCCTTGTAATGAAATGACCCGGGATTTTAAGTGGACCGGAACCCAAACCGGTCCCCCGTATGTCCCGAATGGCATTTTTCTTTGGGAATGGTTTTTCCCAAATCATAGGTAAATTGAAGAGAAATAAATAAATATAAGATCAAAAATAAGCTAAAAAGGCATATAAAAAAGAAAATATAACTATAAATGAACAAATAAAAAAGGAAATAAAGTCATACAACCTCCACATGGCCTCATGGGTCACCACCACCCAACTCACACCATGGCTATGAAGAAAAAAAATATCCAACATAGAACCTGAAACCTAAAATGATATAGGCATGAGTTAAAAAACCCCAATATGTCACCACAACCAAATGAAACCAAGAAAATTATTTCATATTACATTTTTATCATACTAGTTTCAAATAAAATAGAAAACTAAACATTTTCTATACAGTTAATCAAAATAAGTGACATGAAATTACAAGTTCAGAAATACTAGTTTTCTAAAACCTAATTGAAAACAAGACATTCATAAAAACTAAGAATAATGGCCCAAAACCCCATTTTCCAATTTTCTCAAAAGAGAATACTTTTCAAACAAATTTCTAAAAAATAGTTAGAAAAAAATATTAATTCAATATTTCACCTCCCATCATAATAAAAATATTTTGGAAACTATTTTCAAAAAATTTGAAGATAAAACCACCGAAAGAATGAAGAATTCACCAAAAACATTATCCAATATGATCAGGTCAAATAATAATAAGAAACAAATGACAACAAATTTTTATTTAATAAATAATCCAAGAAACAATGTATATAATCGAATCATAAGGAAAATACCTTAAACTGATCCAAAGGATCCTAGTGTCATGATACTAACCAATGGGCTCTAAATGGGAACTAGCATGGCACAAAATATCTTGAGGATAATATATAGCACATAACATGACTACAAATAGGTGGAGCCTCACATGGTCCTCCTTGGGCTCTCACATTATCCATTGGGGTTCTATCAGTCCCAAACCACCCATGAGCACACTCGATCTCAAGGTGTAATGTTCTCAAAAAAGGTCTCTCAGTCCTAGGGGCAATGCTCTTAATCTCTAACCTAGGTTACGGATTAAACAGGCTCAGCCACCTATTCTAATTCCCAATGTCTACCAAGATAATTAAATGGATGTGTAAACAATCAAAAAGTATTCACTCATGGAGAGATAAAATTTAAACAAAAACATGCACCAAATCCTTCCATCAAAAATTTATCCCCATACACAACAAATATAAATAGAATATACAATGAATAAAAGATAAATATCCACTCATGGGATCAAAATTCATTATAAGAATATAATAATCACAAGGATATCAAGAGGGTTTCACAAAATTTATGAAAACTAATTTTCATAAAATTAAAAATGGTTCACTTCATTAACACAAAACATACTTTGGATTATAATTTATTTCATAGAAAAAATTTTAAAACTCAAAAAAGAAACTTTATCTTACCATTTTTAAATCAGATTTCTAAAAAATCAAAGTTTCCCATGTTTCAAAATAAATTCCACATGGGTTAAATCACCCATTTAAAATAAAACAACCCACATTTAAGCATTTAAACATTTTTCAAAACACCCAATAACTGATTTGAGAGCCACTTTAATTAAAAAACACTTTTTAAAACAACAAGATGGTTCTCACTTCCACTGTAAGAACAAAAATCATAATTAAAAATCCAAACTATAATTTCTCAAACACCTAGAATAGGATCTCAACCCATTACAATATTTAAAAATCAATTTTATTGAAAATTGAACATTCATAGTCCATATGTATATATATAATCATAATTGAAATAGAAATCATTTTTTAAAAAAAGAACAAAAAGGTATGTAATATAAAGTGATGAAAAAGTAATACCTACCCCAAAATAGAAGAAGATCAGGATAAAACGCCCCAAACTCATCATCTTTGATGGTGTCCAATTCACACTTACACACATATACACTTTTATGTCTATATATATATACCCCTTAATACAATTTTTATATTCCCCTCTCCATGATGGAATATGTACAAGGAAGGAAAATATATATATACTCTCCTAATTATATGTGATAAATCCTTCTAGGATCCAAAAGGATCCCTAAATAACCAAATGGAGACTAAAAATTACCCAAATCCCATAGTTAAAATTGGTCTAATAAAAATAGTAGAAGAATGATTACCTAAAACTATGATGGGTGAACCAGAATGAACTGAAGCACTTTTCCTTCAGTGGTGAATTATGAAACATGCACAAATCCATTTAGATTTCCCCATAATATTCCTTAACAATAGAATAAATCACCAAAAAAGTTAGGTCAACACTTTCCTAGGGATCGTTCGAACTAGGTGGGGTGATGGGGAGTGGAAAATCACCAAAAATGGAGGAAAGGAGGATCAAAGGATTTACCTTGATGATAAAATCGAGAATCCTTAAGAAATATGGGTGGAACTGTTGCACAGGAGGAGGCCATGAGGAGGGAGTTAGTGTACTATTAGGAGGTTCATTCATGGGGGTGTCATGATACTCGTAGGTATAGGGAGTAAAGAAACAAGTGAGGGAAAAAAGAAACAAAAAGAAATAAAAAATAATAACTTTTTTAAAAGAAAAAATGAAGTATGGTTTAGGCACATGGGTCACCCACACGGTTACGCCTAGGTAGATTAATAGTTGAGAAAACAACTCTCAAACAATGTCACTCGGAACTATCAATAATTTCAAATCCAACAGCATGATGTCTTCATGGTTTAATAAACCATTTGAAATTCATGTGCCTCCTCACAAATCCACTTTGTCACCCACATAGGCACTCCATGGTTACTAATAATCATGCTGGCTAATCGTGCTCCAGCCAAAAGGCCTCCAAAAACTAGAAGTTTTATCCTACCTTGAACTGAAACTCAATATGACTCAAGGAAAGACAAAATAAGACCAAAATAAAAACACCATGACACCGGGGGTGTCACAAACTCCCCACCATTACACCTCTTATTTCCATAAAGTCCTAATCTAAAAAAGGAAAGGAAAAGAAAAAGTTTCAAAGAGGAACAATTTGAAAGGAACCCTTACATGGATCAGCCTCGAAGTCCACAACCAATATCCTCAAAAAAAATAACTAAATTAGTGAACCTTAAATCACAAATGTCTCTAAGAGCAACTAAAATGAAACCTCAAACTAGAAGTTATAAAAATCATGGGAGATCTAACCTAGTCTCCCAACAACTGGAAGTTTCTCTAAAATGGTATCCCCACTATTTATATTCCCTCTATCATAGTGGTACTAAAGAAAATACTAATAGATTTATCCTAGAACAACTGAGAAACCATGAGAGAAACTAAACCTCATCCCACAAGTGTATCCAAACCCCAAGGGAGGAAAAACATCCACAAAAAGACTTAAAATAATTGAGATGATCTCTCACCTCATGTTATGACACATGAGGATAACCTAGGGTCAAAACACAGATCACCCAAGAGGCCATATCCAAACACAAGCTAATACACCGAACTCAACCAGTAAACCAAACATCCTAGTTACCTAATCATGTACCCAAGTCCACTCTCATTTCCAAAAATTTATCACCTCAATACCTCAACAAGAAAACGAGTAAAACCTACTACCAACAAGAAAGGTTTTCCTAGACAGTGAGGCTCAACAAACATCACTCATTCCCAACCACCAAAATCAAGGTAGTCACAAATTCAACCAAATAGAATGAGAAAAAACAATCCAAGAACCTCAAAATATAACCTTAAGAGAGGGAGGCAGAGTAACACCATAAGAAATACTAAAACTTCCAAAACTAATTCACAAGTCCATCCACAAGAAACATCCCAAAATGTAACCATCCACACTATCTCAAAAACCATAGACGATGTTCCAAAACTAAGATCAAAATCACCAAAAGAAAGGATTCCCAAAGAAACACTACAAAAATATATCTCAAGAAAAACCCACACACAATAGATAAGGTACTTTTGATTTCTTCCAAACCTGGATGAAATTGAAAAGTGGGATCTCAAAAACTATCAATAGATCTTATAAATATGGTCCCATTTCCACCACTCCACTAAGAGTCTATGTAGGAACCAGAACTAAGAGAAATATTTCAACCATTCTGGGGGGATAACAATAATGGAAATAAACATGGAAATCACCTACCCATGCCCCAAAACACATCCCAAATGATTACTCAATAATAAAAGAACCAAAAACACATCAATATGAAACAAATTTTACATCAATACCTCAAACGAGGCACAAAACACCACACTAAAAGAACTTTTATTTTAAAATCACCATTTTACCCAAGGAATTTTGAAATCACCCACCACCAAGGAATTTTCCAAAAACCAATCCAATGAAAACATTAAAAACAAAATACCCTTAGTGTAATTCACCACAAAAAAATGTCACAACAAAATAAACCCCCTTTAAAAATCCCATTTTCCTTTTAAAACCCAAGAAATTGATGAACGCTCAACTAAAAATCCATTTTTCCTTTTCAAATTACCATCCATAAGGGGAAATAACGATTCTCAAAAACATTTCATAAAACCAAGGGAATTACACCATCCCAATTATCTACAAAATAATTTTTTGAAAATAATCATTTTCTCAAAAGCTCATTCATTTTTATTCAAAGCGGGTTTTAAAACAAATCACCCAAAAAGCACTACACAAGAATTAACACACTCATGAATCCACCTCTAATTAGGTGAAACCACTTTCCAAGAATCCATATTTAATAGGATTTAAAATAGGATAAATAGGTAAGAAATAATTTTTCTAAATATATTGGACACATGGTTGGGTGACCATTTTGAAATCATGCAACACACATTATAAGGGTGGCTGACTTAACCACATGGACACTACATAGTTTCCCAAACTGTTTGAGCTAACCATGAAACTCAATTTATCTTTCTTTCCACCCTAATACCTCTAGAGACACTGAATATCACACACCATTTCAATGGGTAGAAAAACATAAACTCTATAAAAACAAATAGAAATTATTTAAATAAAAATCAAATTCACAATTTAGGACCCAAATTCCCCTGGCATCTTGAGGATCGGGATAAGAAAGAGAAAGTTGGACTCTTCTCACCATTAAATATCAAGCCCTTACAGCCTTGTACTCCTTTCTAAACAAACATTAACAAATTATAAGGGTAGAATAAGAGGCTTATGTTCCTAATAAATGAAACCCATCCTACCTATCATACCATTATGTAATGAACCAGATCAGGCTTCCATCCGACCCGACAACCAACCCAATCTTCCATATTACCTGAAGGGCATTCCCAATACCCAAGATATTACAAAAATTTCCTAAGCATCATAGTAGCATCTTTCATAATTTATTTTACCAAATTAGATATAAACGAAATCAATATAAATAAATATATGAGAAAAAATAAACTAAACAAGAATAATAGATGAAAATCTAACAATAATGTAACAACTAAAACAAGGAAATAAATCAAGAATAACTGCCAAATGACCCTATGGGTCACCACCACACATCTCACCCCATGTATATGAAAAAATAACATGATCCAATAGAGAGCCTAAAACCCAAAATAACATACTTTTGATCTAAAAATCTCATTAGGTCACCATAACCTGATGAAACCAAGAAGTCACTTTCATATTAGATCCTAAGAAATAAATTTTGAAATATAATATGACAGTAAAAAAAATTATATAGTTATAAAAACAATCTCTATAAAATCACAAGTTCCAAAATATTGGTTTTACAAAACAGTATTGTAAACCAATCATTCATAAAAACAAGGAATAATGGCCCAAAACCCCATTTTTTCACTTTTCTCTTAAAAGAACACTTTTCAAAATCATTTCTAAAAATAGTTAGAAAACAATTTAATTAAAATTCCACCTTAATTATTAATAAAAATATTTCACACACCCTTTTCAAAATATTTAATATGTAAACTACACAAATAAGGAAGAAGTCTCAATAACGGGCACCACTATGCTCAAGTCATATAATAAGAATATGCAAATGGAACGTACGTATGTTCAAGAAATTAATCCAATAAACATGGTATATAATTGAAGAAAAAATTAAATCCTCTAAAATGATCCAATGGATCCTAGTGTCATGGTACTATTCAATGGGCTCTTAACGGATACTAGAGTGACTCAAAATAACCCTAAGATAATGTGCACACATAACATGACTACAAATAGGTGGAGGATCAAAAAATACTCTCTCATCTCTCAAAATCCCCACCAGTGTGCTCTAGATCCCCAACCACCCATGATCATACTCAGTATTATTGGGGAATGTTCCCACAACAACCTCTCTTGGTCCCGGGGAAAACACTTCTAATCACTAACATAAACTAGGGCTTCAACCGCCTCAGACTCCAACCCCATTTTCTAAGGTCCACCTTGATGAGTCAATGGAGGTGTGAAAAAAACATTCTTTACTCAAGGATAGATAAAATTAAAAGCAACACACACCACCTCCTACCCTTAGAAAATCATTCCCTTTCACAACAAATTTAAAAATATTATACAACGCATCAAAGATAAGCATCCCCTCACATGATCAAAATTCATAAACGGAACACAAGAATAACAAAGGGATCAAGAGGGTTTCACACCATTTATGAATAATTATTTAAAAATTGGTCCGCCTTTTTTAAAACAAAACATGCTTGGGATGAAAATCCATTTCATTGTAACATTTATTAAACAAAAATGGGAACTAACTCTTACCATTTTAAAATAACATTAAAAAATACTCAAAGTCACACAAGTTTCATAATAAATTCCACAAGGGTTAAGTAAAAACTTTACATTCATACATCCCACCTTTTAGAATTTAAACAATTTTCAAAATACCCAACAACTAGATTGAGATACACTTTCATTTAAGATAAATTTTTAAAATAATTTTTTGATTCTAACCGCCACTTTTAAAATAAAAAATTTCTTTAAAAATCTAATTAGATATCTCTCAAATGCAGGGAATGGTCCCACATCCAATGATAAGATTTAATATCACTTTTATAATAAATTTAACCCTCATATAACATATATATATTTAATCATACTTGAAATATAAATCATTTTTAAAATAGAAAGCATAAAAAGGCATGTAATATAAAGTGACTAAAAAGTATCAACTACCTAAAATAAAGGAAGACCAAGCTAAAACACCCCATAAATCATTTCCTTTGATAGCACCACTTCACACATACACACATGTTTACTTATATTTTTATACATATACACCCCTTAATAAAATGTGAATATTCCCCTTTCCATGAGGGACTATGTACAGGGAGGGAACATATATATATATATATATAATCACATATGTATATGTGTAAATGACATTTAGGATCCACAAGACACTCTAAAAAACCAAGGGGAAACAAAAAATCACCAAAATCCCCTAATAAAAATGTGGCCAGTCAAAAGGGTATATGAAAACCTACCTCAAACATTGGTGGGAGAATCAAAATTGACCGAAATGATTCACCTTCAATAGAAGTTTCCAAAACACACATGAAGTTATCCTGAGAGACCCATTGCATGAACTAAAAATGGAAGAAATCACCAAAAAAATCAATTCAACACTTTCCTTGGGTTTGGCCGAACTAGGTGGGGAAATGGGGAGAGGAAAAATCATTGTAAAAGGTAGGTGAGGAGGATTATAGGATTTACCTTGATGGTATGACCAATAATCATAAACAAATACTAGCGTAAACACTTAATAGGAGGAGGCTGTGAGGGGGGAGGTCACACAGGATGGGGGGTCAGTCATGGAGGTATTGTGCGACTCACAAGGAGGGGAATGAAATAAATGAATGAGGAAAAGAAAAGAAGAAGTAAAAAATAACTTATTTCTAACTGGACATGGTGCATAGATTAAGCATGTGATGTACCAAACTATTCTCTAACCATGTTATACCTATTAAACAAGAACAAGGAACCCACATAGTTACCCCTAGGTAGACACATGGCTGAGAAAACCATGCTCAAACCATGCCACTTAGCACTATTAAAATTTTCAGATATAGCCACATGATTTTCACATGGTTTAATAATATATGCACAAGTCAAGAACGACATTAAAAACCCACTTTAGCACCTGAATGGGCACCGCACATTTACTACTAAACATGTGTTCTAACTATGATCATGCCATAAGACCTCCAAAATCATGAATTATTTTCCTAACTTGAACTGAAACTCAACACCACTCAAGGAAAGCCTAAATAAGAATAAAATAAAAACATCAGGACACCAGGGGTGTCACATTATTCAATATTATTTTACTATGATTCAATTTGATATTTGGTGAGTGGGACTTGGTGAGGTTAGCTAGTAGTTGACTTAGTAGGTGTTTATTAGTTCTATTTTTTGTAAAATAATACATTAGTATGTTGATTCTATATTTTCATGAGAGATATTTCATATAACCCTACTAAGTATACATTTTATACTCAACCCTATTTTTATATAAACTATTTTTTTGGTTTCCATTGGAATTTTTGTGATAAAGCTAGACTATACCTGCTTAGAGTTAGGGATTTTCTATAGACTTTCTACTTTAATACTATTTTTTATTTTTTTTTATTTGGAGGATTCTATCTTTATGATATATTCATTCATTGTGGGATTATTGTGGATCATGGTCTATTTATATAATGGTGTTGATCAGTGTTTTATTTCTATATTCCTAGGATATATAAGGGTAATGCCTCTAATTTTAATGTTTTATATACTCGGTGATAGTCATAAACCCAGGTCTTATTGGAGGTGGCCTTGAGGGTCACTCTCATGTTCACAGGAGGCTTAGAAGGGGTTCCCAGTGGGGGTGGGTTGTGATAATAAATATAATGTGTTATATATAAATATATTATATATATTATATATTATATATTATATATAGATTTATATAGATTTATATTTTATATATTAACATTTATGTAAAGAAAATTTATATAAGAATATATATACTATAAATATAATATATGTTATATAAATATTATTTTTTATAATTTATCAAACACATGATATATATATATATATATATATTTGAACCTTAGTACGTTTTTTATTAATATCTTACAATTAATATAAATAATAATATGTGGATGTATGTAATAATTTAGATTATTAATATTGATACACAGAAACACAATTAAATTTGATTTATATTAATTATATAAATCATATTTATATTTATACACTTAACTATGAATTAAATATATAAATATTTAAATACACAAATACACAAACACACACATGTACACATATTTAAATATTATTTACATTAATAGTGTGTGTGTGTGTGTGTGTGTTTATACTTCCATGAAATTTATATTAACATAATTCAATCAATATTGATCATATATATGTTTTTATTTATTTAGATATTTAATATTTATGTGTGTGTGTTTAAGAATATATATATATAACCTTTATAATGTGAAAAAAAAGTTTAGAAATATTTAAATTTATTTTTTCTTATTTCTGGTGTTGAGAAATAAATGTGTTTACAATGATTAAAAATAATATTATAAAGTCAATTACAATATATTTTTATTTTTATAGTAGTGTGGTTGAGATTTACTTAACTAGTTAGAGATTTATAATGAGTTTTGTTCTTGATATTGTATGGAGTGTTTTTAGGGAGGGATTCCATGAGACACAGATTATCCACTCAATATAATCATTTCAATTAGAGTGTATTAATTTTATACATGAATGAAAATGAAAACATGAAGTATGAAATAGAAGGATGGAGAAAGAAGAAGCCAGATGAATCAAAACGGAAAATAAGAGTGGGGAAATAAAGTTACATGATTATGTAACATGATTCAACCCACTTTAAAAATAAATTCATGATGAGAAAACCACCTTGAAAATAATTTTATTATGAAAAAAAAATATCTAGATTATAATAGAGATGATGAAGAACGAAGAAAAAACATATGACCGCATAAGAAATACAAAGATCAAGTTATTTCAAGTCATGGACTTGTGATTAACTCAAGATTAGGATGTACCATATATAAGCATCCTAGATTGACTCAAAGATTCACAAAAGGTATGTTAGTAGAAGCATGCAATACAACACACAAAAATAAGAATATGGAAAAACACATACAATTTTAGGCCTACACTAAGAACATGGATTGATTTTTTTACAATAGATAATTTTCACTATAACATTTTCAACCTCCTTCAATCTCTAAAGGGTCATTATATCTACAGGAAACCCCTCCTAAAATGGAAAGATAATGACTCATTAAGGAGTTTTCCAAAATATTAGTTCCATAGAAATTGTGGCACTGGTCACGGTCGCACACTGAAACGGTGGCACCGTAGTGGTCGCACCATCACAGTCGCACACCGAAATGGTGGCACTACTTACGGTGGAACAGTGATAGTGGCACCGTAATAGTCGCACCATCACGGTCGCACACCAAAATGGTGTCACCGCTTATGGTGGCACTATGATTGTGGAACTGTGATGGTGGCACCGTGACCATGGCACCGCTTACGGTGTCTCACCAAACGGTGTCCCACGCTTGTTTCTTTTTCCAGTTCCACTCCTACAGCATATCTTTTAATGTTACTATGTTTTAATACCCCTTTAGAATCCATTAAAAGAACATAAAAGATATCTAGAATCCCCTAAGAGATATGAGACCCTTAACTTACCAAAATGTGTGGCATTTTCCGTAGTGTCACACCCTTTTCTCGTACTTTCCAGGTCCACCCATGTTAAGTGTTTCTTTCTAATTAAAGGAAATCATTTAACGCACAGCTGTTATCTCCACCTCTAAAATGAGAATTATTAAATAAATATTAATTCCATCATGTTTAACCGTCAAACCATGTGGTGAAAACACGATCTGCCTTTAAATCTATTCAAAATTCATATCCTGTAACTCTAGGATCTTACCTTTTATCACACAGGAATTCCATCTTCTTGGAGGATCCCTTTTTCTTTCCATGGTGCATTTAGAGTCCCCCTTCCTGATGCTAGTGGTGATACTGTGCCGGAGCCTTTCTTACTCACTCTTGGAGTCCCTGAAGTTCCTCTGCTGCAAGTTGTGAATCCCCAGTTCTTGGAGAGTGGAGAAAAACATCAATTGTTGACCATCTAGGTAGGGTTCTTCCTCTATCTCTCTTTACTGTGTATCATCCAGGGTGGTTATGATAATGTCCCTACGGGGATGGACGAAACCAAACCTTAACGAAGATAATAAATAGACATTTAAATAATTAAGGGGTGTGTTAGATGATGTTGTTGTACTCTTTTACCCTTTCTTATATATTTTGAATTGTATGGGATTATATCCACTGAAAATCATGGTCGTTGGTGGTCTTTCCTTGTACACTAATGGACCCTTGTCTGCTATGATTATTGAATGTCTATAACATGTAAATTGGTTATTTAGGTAAAGTAGGTTGATTAAATGGATGTCTAGTGAACAATAATCTTTGTGTGATCACCCTGGTGAACCAAACAGAAAGAAGATACTTAATTAATGGTGGGTTAGAATCTATAAAACTCCCTAAATCTTCCAAGGTAACATGTGTGGTTGTTCTTCTTGATTCTTGTGGGTGACGTGGATGGGGATGGGATCCCCTATTTTAGTGCAGTTGTGGATTCGAGGTCATCTAGGGACGTATTTTGGGGCTTTTTGGTTTCAGTACTTCAAGGGATCTCACGGATCCCTTTTATTGTTTTGAATTTACAAGAGAACCAGGTGTGAATGCTTAATTTTCGGCTTGACTATTTTTCCTTTCTTATCTTGTGGTTATGCCTATTAGTTTCCCAATAGTGAAGAATTACTTAAATGGGATCACTTGAATGTGAAAACAAGAATGGGTTCAATGGGGAATTGTGTTCTGAGAATGAGTTGTGACGTGGTTGTGGTTGTGATGCTTCTTATGAATGATTAGTAACGAGTGTGTTTGTATATGGGCTGGTTTTGGAACCCCAAGGTTGGGAAGAGTTCTTGTTTACCTATATGTATAATTTATTTATTATGTTTCTTATTTGCACCCCACCCAAGTTGAGCACTTTGTTCCGAACACCCCCATTTCTTAGGGGAGCGTGTTTTTTCCAACAAACCTATGAGTGGATGGTTATTTTACCCTTTTCTACTCCCTTTCCCGAGTATCCCAAGACTCTTCGGGCAGGCTTTGATGGCCTGAGGTCCATTATAGACCAGGATTCTTTATGCATGGTAGTTGTGGTGGTTGGGACAGGTGTGGGTTGGCAGGTTGTTTCCTAAGTGTCTTCAGGATGAGGCCTAGGTTCCTTCAGGTGTGGCACTAGTTGTTCGGGCTCAGGTGTCTACAGGCATGGTTATGGTAGTTTTTCTGGACTAGGTGTCTGCGGGCATGATGACATGTGGTTGTGGTATCCCAGGTGTGTGCGGGCATGGGATGGTAGTGGTACTGCGGTGAGAAAGGCTGGGGAGGTCTGATGTTAAGGATATCTTCAATAACCAGTAGGAAATTGGTTTGAGGTATCCAAACATCGATGTGCTATTACTATTATTTTACTTGACTTGTGTTATTTTGGGAGTATGCCTTGGTGAGGTTGGTTAAATAGTTTCCTTGGTAGGTGCTTTGGTTGTCTCCTTGTCTCCTTTTCTCACAAGGCATTAGAATACCTCCCCACATGTGCAAGAGAGATTTTGGTTTCCCCTACTAAGTATACCTTTATACTCACCCTACTAATATAAAAATGATTTTAGGTTTCTAGGAGGACTTCAAGAACTATGTTGGACCCTACTAGTTAAAACATTGGGACCATTGACGTTACCGGTTTTCTTTTCTTTTTTGGTACTTTCCTTTGGAGTTCTTGTATTTTTTTTGTCACTTATTATTGGAAAATGCATATGGGGATGGATTCTTTTGGATTTACTTTTACTTATAGTTTTGGTGTTGTTTGGGATTTACTATCTTATCTCCTGATCCAACTAAATAAAAAGGGTAATTCCTTCCGTTTTTCATGTGATTCTATACCCCTAGTGCTAGTCACCACTTTGAGACCTATTGAAGGAGGGTCTTGGAGGTCATTATCTCTCCTTCAACTTGAATTAGAAAGGGTCTGGAATTCTGTTGTCCCTTCCCGCATCTTGGTGAAGGTGGGTTGTGACAGAATGGTATCAGAGGTAGGTTGGTAGAGATATTGGATGGATTTCAGAGTTAGGCACAGTGAGGATTGTATGGGATGGTAAGGAAACTGTGTTAGTAAATCTTTGCACATAATATAGGCCAGGGAAGACTGGCTAGGAAACAGGATTTTAGGGCCCCCTGTGATCTAATGCAAGGACTCTGGACCTACCGAACAACCAAGTGAGGCTACACTAAATGCAAGGTAGATACCTTAGGAAAGGTACATGCATCATAATGACTTGTGTTCTTGTGTGTCTTGGGTATTTTGGGGATTTTAAATAAATAAAAAGTTTAAGAAAAATTTAAAAAAATATTCTACACTACTCAGGCTTAGGAATTCTTTGTTTACCTTGTAGTTATGGAACCTAGACGGAGACCAAGGGTAGTACGGGTGATCGAGGCCCAAGAAGCTGATTTGGCTGATCAGTAGAGGGATGATCAGGAGGAGGATTATGACCAGTGACAGAGTATGCTTTGTGCCTTTCAGCGGAAAACCCTCATGAAGTAAGAGGGAAGTATCTTGAATATAGAGACAGAGAACAGGCTTGAGGAACTGGTGATAGCTTTCATCTTGATCTGGGCTCCTGTGGAGTATTGGGTTCTTATGGCTCTAATCCAGATGCAGGGATCAGTGCGTCAATAGTGGAAGCTCTACCTTGGGGAAAATAGGGAGGCTGAGGTTTCATGGACTAACTTCAACAGGGAGTTCCGGGCGGAATTCCTCTCCTCCACGATGAAGGAGGATAAGAGGCAGTAGATACTCTCCCTTCAGCATTAGAGTATTTCAATGATGGAGCTGGGGATAAAGGTCAAAGATCTCCTTTATTTTTCTATGGACCTCTTTCGGGATAAGGAGTCTCGGGTGATACCTTTAGAGGAGGAACTCTGAACTTCTCTTCATTATGTTGTTACTACCTTCACTCTACCGACATACTTGGAGGTCCATAAGAAGGATGAAGTGGTGGAGAGGATTCACACACAGGGGGTGTACCATGAGAGGGGATCCAATTGGTCTCGTCAATAGTGAAGTCCATAAACATCAGGCCTCCGGCATCAAGGCCTTCCAGGTTTCAGCCAGTTGGGAGCAGGCCCCAACAATTCTGATTTCAACCTCCCAGTCCTCGCCCTTTCTTTTCAGGCCCAGGACTGAGATTCTTTATCTATGGTAGCCATGGGAACCTTTGGAATCAGTACCCGGGCCGAGTGCAGAATAGTGGGGGTGTCCTGGTTCAGTTCCCACCTCAGCAACAGCAATTTCTAGCCTGTCCCTTTCAGCAGTAGCAGTAGGGATAGTGAGCGCCCGCTCCTCTGAGAGAAGACGTTGCAGGATGAGGTCGACCTCAGGGTGATCCTATGGGACCTCGAACAGGGCGTGGTTAGGGAGGAAGCCGAAAACCAAGGGGCAGAGGATCTAGGTGTGGGTATTTCCACACTGCAGAGCTAGAAGTTACAGTAGGTCCAAAAGTTGTTCGTGGTATGATCATCTTGTTTAGTACTATTGCAAGTTCTTTGTTTGATTCAAGAGATTTTCACTCCTTTTTCACACCCATCCTTGCCTATTCTTTGGGTCTAGATGAAAAGATAATTCATGTATCCCTGGTTTTGAGTACACTAATCGGAGGTCAGATCAGTTTGTCTCATGTTTTCCAGAGATGTAAACTGATGTTGGAACCACATCAGTCTAGTGGGGACCTTCTTTTACTGCAGATGTAGTTGTATGATGTCATTCTAGGCATTGACTGGATGCTCTCTGTATATTCCATTATCGACTGCTCCTAAAGGAGGATTGTGTTTTCAGATATGGGCGGAAAACGTGTGACCTTCATCAGCGAGCGGGGTTTCTAGGAGGGCAGTCGGCGAGTGGATCCCCTTCTTTCCTTAATAGCTGATCTATTAGTGTAGTCGGTGGATATAGTGACGGTGGAAGTCTCAGGGTTTGTTAGTGTGTTTATGGACATCTTCCTTGAGTAGGTGGTGACTCTACCCCCCTCAATATGGTGTTGAGTTTGGGATAGACTTGCAACCCGGTGCCCATCCAATTTCGATGGCTCCCTATCGGATGGCGCCTTCTGAATTGCAGGATTTACGGATTCATATTGATGATCTGATGAAGACAGGTTTTATTCAACCAATCGCTTCACCATGGGGTGCTCCAGTCTTGTTTGTGAAGATAGAAGATGTTGGTCTTAGGCTATGCATAGACTACTGAATACTGAATCAGGTAACGGTCAAGAACTATTACCATCTCCTGATGATAAGAGACCACTTTGATCAGTTGAAGGGGGGTCTCCAAGATCGACCTACGGTCAAGATATCACGAGTTGAGGGTGAAGAAGGGTGACATCTTGAAGACTACCTTCAGGTACAGATATGGGCACTTTGATTTTGTGGTCATGTCGTTTGGTGTTAGGAAAGCACCAGCCGTGTTCATGGGACTCATGAACTCTGTATTCCAAGAATATCTAGACCAGTTTGTATTTGTGTTTATTAACGACATCTTGATCTACTCAAGATCATAGAAGGATCACGCAGAGCATCTGAGAATGGTTATAGTGGTCCTCGGACAGCACCAGCTCTACAGAAAGTTATCCACGTGAAATTTCTCTACATGATAGGTGCACTTCCTTAGACACATGGTGTCCGAGTAGGGAATAGCAGTTGATCCATCAAAAGTTGAAGTGGTTGTTTCTTGGGAAGCACCCAATAATGTGATGCAGGTTTTTAGTTTCATGGGTCTGGAAGGCTATTATCTGAGGTTTTTTCCTGACTTCTCTTAAGTCGTAGCTCCTTTGACAGCCTTGAACAAGAAAGACCAGGCTTTTATATGGAGTGATCAGTGCCAGGAAGTCTTCAGTTATCTGAAGGGTAAGTTGGTTAGTTCCCTAGTGATGAGTTTTCTAGAAGAAAGGGTGATGTTTGAGGTGTTCTATGATGCTTTAGGCCAAGGCATGGGGTTTGTGTTGGTGAAATAGTAGGGGGTATCTCTTATGGGTCTATCCAGTTATGTCCCCATGAGCATAACTATGCCACCCATGATCTGGAACTTGTAGTGGTCATGTTCGCACTGAAGTTGTGGTGGAACTACCTCATCGGGTAGTGCTTCGTGGTCTTCACGGAACACAAAATCTTGAGGTATATCTTCTCCCAGTGATACCTAAACTTGTGGAAGTAGAGGTGGATGGATTTTCTTTAGGACTACAACTTATAAATTTCCTACACCTTAATAAATGGGAACGTGGTGGCTGATTCCTGGAGGAAGAAGTCGCGGAAGGATGTGGTTCAAGAATCAGCATATGCTTGGAGAGTAATGGAGGAGTTAGCTTCCCTACACCTGGATTCAAGGGTAGAGGATGGCAGAGGTTTTCTCTTCTAGATGATAGTGTATTCCTCTCTGTTTCAGAAGGTGTATGAGTGTCAGTGTGGGGACTTAGAGGCTAAAGTGATGCGCGATTGTGTTAGCCAGGGAAATGCTCTGGGAGTATGGTTGGAAGATGTCCAGAATCTGATGTTGTTTCATTGAAAGTTGTGAGTCCCTGTGGAAATTCATGAGATAATTCTTGGTGAGTTCCACATCTCACCCCTGGAAGTACACCTAGAAGTTTCCAAGATGTTCCAAGGCTTTAGGGATCAGTTTTGGTGGCCTGGGGTGAATCAGGAAGTGGAAGAGTTTTTGGAAAAGTGCCTCGTGTGTTAGTAGGTAAAGGCTGAACACCACGTCTCAAGAGGTCTGTTACAACCTTTAGATGTCCCTGAGTTGAAGTGGGATGACATATCGATCAATTTTTTCTCAAGACTACCTAGGGTTCAAGGAGGCTATGATGCTATATGGGTAGTGGAAGACCGGCTAACAAAATCAGCTCACTTCCTGGCAATCAAGGAGTCGAGCACGATGGATGTCCTAGCATAGAGGTACGTGGACGAAGTTGTGCGATTGCACGGAATTCTGAGGTCCATACTCTCTGATTGGGATACCAGGTTTACATCATGGTTCTGAAAAGGTTTTCAATGTGATTTTCGCACCTAGCTATGTCTCAACACTACTTTCCACCCCTAGACAGATGGACAGACAGAGCGCACCATCTTGACATTAGAGGATATTCTACGGGCATGTGTTCTGAACTTTTTGGGATCATGGTTACGATAGTTTACTCAGGTAGAGTTTTCCTACAATAATAGACATCACTCTACCATTAGTATGGCTCCATTAGAAGCGTTGTACGGGAGGCCGTGTCGCTCACCCGTATGCTAGGCAGAGGTCAGGGAAGTAGGTGTTCTTGGACCGAAAGTAGTGAAGAGCACGATGGAGAAGGTTCAGCTTTTACAAGAAAAAATGAAGGTGGATCAAGATAGGAAGAAGTCAAATTTTGATCATAGGAGGAGACCCTTGGATTTCGAGTTTGGGGACCACGTGTTCTTGAAGGTCTCCCCTCAGCATGGGCAATAGAGGTTTGGCAGGGGGAGTAAGCTTTCTCCTAGGTTCGTAGGACCCTTCGAGGTGTTTCGGCGGGTCAGTGAAGTGGATTATCAGCTGGTTCTACCACCGCCACTACTGATGATGCATGACTTCTTCCATGTGTCTCAACTCCGTCGGTATCTACAAGATGATTCACACATCCTTGACTGGGGGGAGCTGGATATCGAGGACGATGCGACGTTTGTAGAGCGACTACTAAGGATCGAGGATCGTAAGGAGAAGGTGCTTCAGGGATGAACCATTCCCTTGGTTCGTGTGTTATGGAGGAATGGTGGGATATAGGAGAGTACCTGGGAATGGGAGGCATAGATGTAGGCTCAGGACCCATATTTGTTTTGAGTTTTGTTCTATTTTGTTTTGTACTTGGTTATTATGTAGTGTTTGACCTTGTTAACTATGGAATGGATTGTTTTCCTTGTTCTCTAGATGTGTGTGAAGAGTCCGGACTATGGGGAGGGTAGGACCTGATCCCTAATCAAGATGCATTAAATTGGACGCGGTTAAACCCATGTGGGTGAGTTAGTGTCGCACAAATTGGATAGTATCTCGAAATAGAGGAAGGGACTCCCTAATCTATATGTATGGATGGTATGACCTTCAAATGTTCGTATGGATACTTGAGGGGGAGGTGTTCCTAGATTTCGAGGAGGTTTACTCTTAGGAGGTATCTTATGAGGTGGTTGTTTATACCCCTCTATTTTCTTTGAGTATAGTTTTGATTCTCGAGGTCAAGAATAGTTTGAGAGGTATCTGATAAAATGACCCAGAAAATGACTCATTAAGGATTTTTTCAAAAACTCAGTTACATAGAAATGATGGAACCGGTCATGGTCACACACTGAAATGGTGGCACCACTTATGGTGTCCCACCAAACTGGTGGCACAGTGACGGTGGCACCGTAGCGGTCACACCGGCACTGTCGCACACCGAAACGGTGGCACCAATTATGGTGGCACTATGATGGTGGAAACGTGAGGGTGGCACCATGTTGGTGGCACCGTAACAGTCGCACCATTAGGGTTGCACACCAAAATGGTGGACCCACTTATGGTGGCACTGTGATGGTGGCATTGTGACCATGACACCGCTTATAGTGTCTCACCAAATAGTGTCCCACCATTGTTTCTTTTTCCAATTCGGATCATGCAATATATGTTTTGACGTAAATCTATTTTAAAACCCGTTTCGAAGCCATTGAAATCCCATAAATGATATTTAGAATCCCAAAAGATTTGGGAGACCCTTGACTTACCAATATTTGTGTATTTTTCCTTAGTGTCACACCCTTTTCCCACACTTTCAAGTTCCGCCCCTATTTCGTGTTTTCCTCTAATTAAAGGAAATCCTTTAACTCACAACTATTATGGCCACCTATCTAATGATAATTTTTCAATAACAATTAATTCCTTCATGTGTAACCATCCAACCATGTGGTGAAACAACGATCCGCCTTTAAATCCGTTCAAAATTCATATCTCATATCTCCAGGATCTTTCCTTTTATCGCACGGTAATTCCTTCTTCTTCTAGGTAGATCACATTTTCTTTCCTTGGTTCATTTGGAGTCCCCCTTCTTGAGGATAGTGGTGCGCCTGTGATGGAGCCTTTCCTACTCACTCTTGGAGTCCCCAAAGCTCCTCCCCTACAAGTCATGCATCCCATTTTCTTGGCGAGTGTAGAAAACATAAATCATTGATCATCCAGGTAAGGTTCTTCCTTCGACTCTCTTTACTATTTATCCTGTGGGGTGGGTATGATAATGTTTCTATGGGGATGGACGAAACCAAACCTTAATGAAGATAATAAATTGACATTTAAAGAATTAAGGGGTGTGTTAGATGATGATATTGTAATCTTTTACCCTTGCTTATATGTTGTGAATTGTATGGTCTTATGTCTACTGAAAATCATGGTCATTGGTGGTCTTTACTTGTGCACTAATAGACCCCTATATCATGTGATTCTTGAATGTATGTAACATGGAAATTGGTTATTCACGTAAATTCAGTTGATTAAATGGATGTCTAGTGAACCAGAATCCTTGGGTGATCACCCCGATTAACCAAACAGAAATAAGATACTTAATGAATGGTGAGTCATAATCTAGAAAACTCCCTTACTCTGTCTTGGTAACATGTGTGGTTGTTCTTCTTGCTGCTTGTGGGGTGACGTGGATGACGATGGATCCCCTATTGTGGTGAAGTTGTTGGTTTGTGGATCTGAGGTCATGTGGGGCTGTATTTTGGGGCTTGTTTTGGTTCCAGTACATCGAGGAATATCACGGATCCCTTTTGTTAATGCGACTTTACAAGAGAACGGGGTGTGAATTCTTAAATTTATGCTTGACTATTTTTCCTTCCTTAGATTGTGGTTATTTCTGTTAGTTTCTTGGTAGTAAAGAATTTTTAAAAGGAATCAATTGAAAATGAAAAAAGGAATGGGTTCAATGGGGAATTTTTTTTCTGGGAATGAGTTGTGACTTGGTTGTGGCAGTGGTGCTTCTTATGAATGAATAGTAACGAGGGTGTTTTTGTATGGGAAAGTTTTCGAAACCCTAGGTTGGGAAGAGTGATTGTTTACCTATATGTATAATTTAGTTCTTATGTTTCTTATTCTCACCCTATCCAAGTTGAGCAATTCGTGTCGAGCACCCCCATTTCATGGGGGAGGGTGTTTTCCCCAACACTCTTATGAGTGGCAGGTTATTAGCACCTTTTCTGCTTCATTTCCCAAGTAGCCCAAGACTCTTCGGGCAGGCTGTGATGCCCTGAGGTCTATTATAGCCCAATATTATTCGGGCAGGGTATTTTTGGTCGTTGGCCCAGGTGTGTGCGGGTAGGTTTCTTCCAAAGTATCTTTGGGATGAGGCCCACGTGTCTTCAGGCATGGAGGTAGTTGTTCAGGCCTTGGTGTATATGGTTGTGGTTACAATAGTTGTTCTGGCCTAGGTGGTTGTGGTTCTAGTGCGAATGTGGTGCAGGGTACCCAAACATTTATGTGTTATTACTATTATTTTACCCAACTTGCGTTATTTGGGGAGTTTTCCTTGGTGAGGTTGGGTGGATAGTTTCCTTGCTAGGTGTTTTGTTTATCTCCTTTTTTCATGGGGCATTAGAATGGTTCCCCACTTGTTCACAAGTTCTTTTGGTTTCTCCTAATGATTATACCTATATACTCACCCTATGTATATAAAACTTCTTATAGGTTTCTAGGAAAACATTGAGAACCTTGTTGGACCCTACTAGTTCGGATGTTGGTATCATTGACGTTGCTGCATTTCTTTTCTCTCTTTTGGTACTTTTCTTTGGAGTTCGTGTTTTTTTTCATAGAACTTATTATTGGAACATGAATATGGGAATGGATTATTTTGGATTTACTTTCAATTCCAGATTTGGTGTTGTTTGGGGTTTCTTATCTTATTTCCAAATCCAACAAAATAAAAAGGGTAATGCCTTCCATTTTGAGTGTGATTTTATACCACTGGTCCTATTCACCACTCTGGGACCTATTGAAGGCGGGTCTCAGGGGAAATTATCTCTCCTTTAGCTTGAAGAAGGAAGGATATAGCATTATATTGTCCTCCCCTCATCTTTTTGAAGGTGGTTTGTGACACCTCCAGATTAATGGGCATGATAAAACCATCAAGAATCTATGTCACTTCTACCTCTCAATATCTCTCTCTGTTTTCTTTCAGATACATGAGAAGAGGAATTATACAAGTGAAGTGACAAGTGAGATGATCCGGTAAAAATAAAGGGTGTGGGGTAAACATCAAGAAAAACTAAAGAGTTCCATAATTTATAGAGTGTTTGGTGATGGGACACATGTATAGTTGAGTGAGTAAAGAAGGTTCCTAAAAATATTCAGTATAACAACATTGAGTGTCTGTTAGAGGCAAGTGGAAAGACCCCATAGGAAGATAATATTAGATGTATGATATAGAAAAAATATAGGGAAAAGAAATATAATAAGGAAACAAAAATCATAGGAATCAAAGCCATTGGATATGGGTAATCAAGGGATTAGATCTCTCTTATAAAATTTCAAAAGGATGTAGTTGATAAAGCCAAAGAAATCCCAAATAAATTTTTCCAACACACATGGACCAAGGAGTATCCCAAACACAAATTCCCACAAATATTGAGGTCCATAAAACAATCTATCTAAAAGGTAGTATATTTTTCTTAATAAATAAAATAAAAAATTTTCATCTAAAATAAAATAAACACATGTAATTTTGGTAAAAAAATAAAATCATGGCATGTATATATCAAACAAAATAATTTAATTTGTTACCAAAATCATGAAAATTTTACAAATCTACACCTTAGAAGTAAAATTGTAAACTAAATATGGTGATTTTATTATAATTATTCACTAAATTGTCAATTGTTTTGCATAGTTTTAACTAATATAAAAATCTAAACACACCTCTAATCAGATCAAGATAATTATCTATTCAGAGTGTACTATAGTGACACTTGTATACCATTGCTAGTTCTTCTATTGTTATAAATTGCTAAAACACTTTCTCAAAAAATATACTAATATAATAAATAGTGTATAAAAAGCTTACCAAACTATATTCGTAAGTCTCCACATAAAGTTATGTCACTAAAATCAAAAATGCTTACAATTCAATATAAACAAAGAGTCGAACCTTCCTTGATAGTTAAAAAAATTTCTTGGAACTCATATAAGAATGTTTTAAAATGAAATAAATAAATAGATATAAATAAATTATAATAAATCCCATAAATCAAACAAGAGATAAATATCTCCACCTGAACAAAAATGGCGTCAAAATACTCCACCCAGTATACCCTTCTTCCCAACTGGTGACCCCAACAAGTCACATGCAGAACAAGTCCAAGGAATGTAGGATAAAGATAACATATAGATACTCTTAAATATATATTAAGGGATACTAAAAAACTCATAGAATATCAAAACTATTAAAATTGTGGTTTACCTCATTAGTATAGTCCATATTAACCCTATAATTATTCTCAGGAAAATATATTTTATTGTGGGTGGTTTTACCACACTGATAGCACAAAAAATTAAAAAATGGAGTCTATTTTTTTTCTTTTACTACTATCTCTTGTTTGAACCCTAATACTCATAAAATCTAGATCAAACTTTACACCAAAAATACCCACCTTGATATTATCTGTCTGAGGATCCCTAGAAAACATAACATAATTCACATATTCTAAGTTTATAGACTCCCTTCCATACATCATTGAATCCTTTATATAATATATGAATCATCTATGGAGGTCAATAAGATAATTAACTGGTCCTCTTCTCTAGTTTTAATAAATATATTTTCTAAATCAATCATGAATTATCAAAATCCATCTAAATGAGCCTTGATAGATGTGAAAAGTGGCATTGGGAAATCATAAATTATCATTTTCTTATATATATTATTAACAATGGATTTGGTAATATATATAAATGTTTTAATTTCTACAAGATGGATTTATAAATGTACTTAATGGGTGATTCATGTAAGATCTTACCACTTAGGGTAAATAAGAGCAGGTAGTGATCATTTTTAATGACACTAGATTCAATATATATATAAGTGGTCGCAATTTTACTTCCCAAAAGCATAATACTAACATGTTTCATTAAACTATATATATAATATGAAATTCCATTAATAGAACTCATCTTAACTCCTTAAAATTTAAAATCGGTATCTACATTGAATTTATTGACTTTGAATTTAATATAAAAAATTATTAAACTCGAAGTAAATATCTAGTACGAATTGTTTTCCTAATGAATCCTATGATACATAGATTATCAACTCAAAATAGGAAATAAGAGATTTATTTTATTAATATTTTTCATTAAAGAGAACAAAAATATGAAGGCAGAAAAATAAGGATGAAGAAAGAAGTATCAAGATACATTAAATAAGTAAAGAAGGGTGTATAAAGTAAAGAATAAAAATATATAATTTGATTTGGCCTACATTTAATTTACCTGAATGGAATTAACACTCCCCACTATAATCATTACATTATGAAATATAACAATATCATGCTTATAATAGAGATGATAAAATAAGAAGAAAATGCATAGGGCCATAAGAACTATATGAGGATCAAGTTATTATAGCACACAGACTTGTGATGAACTCAAGTTGAGAATATGTAATACACAAGAGTCCTAGATGAACTCACCCCCACACATAGTTTATGGAAATATAAGAAGAAAATAATCCACAAAACTAAAGGATAAAATAAGAACATACTTGAAATTCTAGTCATACACCAAGAAATGAGATATGGTTTCTAAATTAAATGATTTTCACTATTACTATAATCATTATTCTTTGAGTTTTCATGGGCCAAGCCCTCTACTAGAATATACCTCTAGAAAAATAAGAGTTAAGTCACTCTCAAGAGTAATCTTCTCTTCTATATCTCAAGATCTGTCAGTTTTCTCTCAAATATAAAAGAATAATAAGTTTCCAAGTGAAGTGGCGAGTGCGGAGTGCCAGAAAAATTAAAGGGTGTTAAGAAATCATCAAATGTAACTGAATTGATATGGAATTGATGGTGTTTCAAGTGGTGGGACATATGTGTGGTTGAGGTAATATAGAAAATTTCCCAAACCTACTAGCATAACAACTTGGATCGGCTAGAAGAGACATGTGCTAAGTCAATACAGGATGCCAACATGATATGTGAATCACATAAAAAATTAAGGGTGAAGAAACATAATAAGGATACACACATAGAAAGCCTTAAATCAATTATTTCAAGGTAATTAAGGTCTAAGATTACCCCCATGAAAATTAGGAGGACTATGTGGGATCAAGTAAATTTAATCCCAAAGAAAAAGATCCAGTACACATAGATCAGCGAGAATCACAAATAAAAAAGACCACATTGAGAGAGGTCTACTAAATAAGCTAGCTAAAAAGTAATAATTTTTTTATAATGATGAAATTGAAAAATTTTAATGGGAAACAAAATAACCCATACAAAATGAAAAAAAAAATACATGACAAAAACTAATAAAACTAAAGAATTTAATATGTAACAAAAAACATGCCATGTATTGAAAATAAATAGGGAGGCATATTGAAACACTTTTTAAGTATTGATGTTGAGTGTTCTGTTTATTGTAAAAATGGGGTATTGGGTGATTAAATAATTCTGAAAGGAAACATTTATCTTCAAAAAATTGTCTAAAATTTTTGAATTAGTCATTAATTTTAATGTAGTCAAACTTCAAGTTCTAATAAACAAACACTAATATAGATAAACCGTTTATCTACACTTTATATTTATTTTATTAACACTAAAAAAGAGATCATTTTTTGAGCATCATTAAAACTTATACACTTGTATAAATTTTAGAAAAATAATTAATAATTTCATTCTTCATCAGTGCTAAATTTTTTTGATAAAGGTTAAATTTATCTAGGTGTATTCTAAAGCTCATAAAGGGTTATTTTAGTAGCATTAAAAGTAATGATCGTAGAAGTTATTAGTTGTAGCAATGTGATGTTTCATTTACATCATACAATAGTAAAGAAATAAATAAATTAAAAATTAATTTAAAATAAATTTATATTAGAATAAATTAAAATTAAAAATAAATTTATATTAAAAATATTTAAATAAAATGTAATTACATTGAAATGTACAATTTATTAAAATTACTAATTTTTATAAAAAAAATCCAAGGTAATTGAACAGGTTGTTGAACGGGTATCCCTATATTTTACTATCATTTGTACCCCCTTTCAATATATCCCTACTGTTACACCATTTTCCAAAACAATTCACCCCCAGATCAAACAAAATAAAAGTGTATTTGTAATAAAAAAATCAATGTTTATTTTAATAATGCTTTAAAGAAATAAATGAAACATAAATATGATACAATATTTCATTAATAAAAAATAAATAAATAAGTATAACATTAATTATAAATGATAATAATTAACTAAGAATAATATCATGGTATATAAATAATACATATTGAAAATCAATATGACACTATGAGTGCATTTTCGCTGTTTTGAGTGTGTGGTACACTTTTAGTCATACCAGAGACATTATATGCCAGATTAACATGAGGTTAATTACTACACATAATAAAAAAATTATAAATATTTGTTATAAAATACCAAGACATTATGAATATGTTTAATTAATTTTTAGTATTTGATTGGTGTTTTGGACAAAACATCATTTTAAATGAAAAAAAAAACTTTCAATCATAAAAAACACACCATACTTTAAATTGACATGCAGTTAATTTATACACATAAAAATGAATCAGGAATCAATTTTATAAGGTACCAAGACAATACTATCATTTTTGTTTTATTTTGAGTGTTTGATGAGTGTTTTGGACAAAAATGTCACTTCAAAACTAAAAACATACACTTTCAGTTGTAAGGATCACACAGAGTGTTGGATTGATGTGGGATTAATTACTACACATCATAGATGAATTCTAAAAATTTTTTATAATATATCATGAAAAAGTGATTATATGTTATCTATTTTGACTATGTGGCATGAATTTTGAACTAAAATTTCACTTTTATACTGAAAACATTCACTTTCAGCCACACCAGCTACACTGTACATTGGATTAATGTGCAGTTAATTTACTAGCCATGTTTTGTGTCAGATTGATGAGTGGTTGATAACTATATTTAAAAATAATATAGATCGTTATTATAAATTATCAATAAAATACTATAAAATTTTCTTATTTTGGAGTATGTGCACACATTTTGACCTAAAATGTCAACTTTAAATACAAACACGCACATTCAGTTATACTGGCCACATCGTGTATTGGATTGACATGCGATAATTTATTAAATGCTATAAGTTAATTATAAATATTATTCAAAAAATATTAATAAAATTTTATTTTATTTTTTCCCTATTTTTATTATGTGGCAATTGTTTTGATCTAAAATGTTGTTTTTAAATGAAAACTCTCACTTTTGGTCAAACCGACCACACTATTTTTTAGATCAACTTGAAGTTAATTCCTATACATAAAAAATAATCATGGATAATTTTACTAATGTATCATGGGAGTATGAGAGTGTTTTCTTTTTTTTTGATTATGTGACACTCATTCTGAGAAAAAATGTAATTTTTTTATTAAAAACACACACTTGGAGTCATACCAGCCACACCCTATGTCAGATTTATGTAACGTTGATTCCTACATGTAAAAAATAAATTTTAGATAATTTTAAAAAAGTATCAAGAAAACATGAGCTTGTTTTCTGGGTTTGTATAATGTGGCATATGTTATAAGATAAAATGCTACTTTTATATTTAAAACATGTATTTTGACTCATACTAGCCATACCAAGTGTTAGATTGATATGTTTTTTTTCATACATGTCATAAATGAATCAAAAAAAAATACTAAAGTTTCTAGAAAAATAAAGTGTGTTTTATTGGTTTTGACAATTTGATATGTGTTGTCAACTAAAATGTTAATTTGAAATGAAGACACACACTTTTAGTAATATCAGTCACACGAGGTGTTTGATTAATGTGTAGCTAATTCCTAAAATTCATAAATGAATTATTAATAATTTTCTTAAAGTATCAATATATTCAGGTCATGTTTTCTTGATTTTGAGTATGTGATGCACATTTTGAACTAATATGTGAATTTTAAATAAAAACACATGCTTTCAATCATATCAAACACACCATATGAAATAATTATGTGAGGTTGATTCATATATATATATATAATAAATTATGGATATTTTTTATAAAATATAAAAAAATTAGAAAGTTTTTTATTAGTTTTTTAATATGTGACACACATTTTAAACTAAAATTTCACTTTTAAATTAAAACATTCACTTTCAGTCATACTAAACACACAATGTGTCATATTGAAGTTAGGTTAACTCAGAAAAGTCAAAAATGAATTATCAATCATTTTTCAAAAATATAAGGAATATATTATAATTTTTTCATGATTTTGAGTATGAGACATAAGTTTTCAACTAAAATGTCACTTTTATAGAAAACATACCCTTTTAGTCATACTTATAAAATCATGTCTCAAATTGAAATCTAGATAACTCTTAAATATCAAAAATGAATTAAAGATATTTTTCAAAAAATATCAAAATAATATGAGTGTGTTTTCTAATTTTTGAGTATGTAATGTATGTTTTGAACTATATTTCCATTTTCAAATAAAGGCATACACTTTTGATCAAAATAGAAACACCATGTGTGGGATTAAATTGTGTTTTATTTATACACATCACAAATGAATCATGGATAATTTTAATAATGTATAAAAAAATATAATCATGTTTTATTTATTTTAACTATATGATCCATGTTGTGAGATAAAATTTTACTTTTGTACTGAAAACCTTAACTTTGAGTCATACCAGCCACATTGTGCATCGTATTAATATGTAATTGATTCATGTCAAAAATGAATCATGGATCATTTCCCTAAAGTATCGAGATAATTGGAGTTTTTTCTTGGTTTTGACTATGTGGCATGTGTCGTAAGAAAAATGATAGTTTATACTGAAAAAATAAACTTTGATTCATACTATATACATTATGTTTCGGATAAATTTGAGTTTTATTTATAAATGTAAAAATTAATAATGGATCATTTTCCTAAATTATCAAGATAATTTATGTGTTTTTCATATTTTTTTCTATGTAATGTGTGTTCCAAGAACAAATTTTTACTTTTAGGGGAATGGATAGCCTAAGATATAATTGGAAATTCATGTAGGGAGTAGGAATAAATGTATTCAGGTACACCTAAGGGAGTGGGTAAAAAAGTATACAAGTAATAGTTTCATGTCCTAGTCACCAATTATAGTAATTTCACTAACTTTATTTTATATTGGTAAAAAAATTATCTCACCATATGGCAATAAAAGGGATTGGACCCAAAACGGAATGCATTGCATCCTTACTGAACATAAATAAATCATATAAATAATAAATAGGTCCATTAAGAGATCATTAAACAATACATAAGTATATCATAAAAACAGAATACTTCATCAAGAATTAATTTTTTTATCTAAGTATTGTATGCTGATAAAGATAAAAACATCACTTATACAGAGTTTAAGGTCTTTCTTGAAGGCTAAAATATCTTCTCCTTCTGAATAAAACTTCATATATTGATTTTATCTTTAGTGATCTAAGAGTCCTGAGTGAATAAATATTTTTTAGGTAGTGTTTGTATTTATTGTATTGATGATAGCGTTAGTGATCTAGGCGTGAAGAAAAATAATGATTAATTTTGAACTAATAGAGTTGACATAAAGAGGGAATCAGAAGGGGAAGTGGTTTTATCATTTAAATCATAACTTGAATTGATGTGGAATTTATTACAGCATTTCAAAAAATCAATCAGCAGATATAGTATTATTAATTAATGGAATATCGAGGTTTTTCATTTGGGTTTGACCCCCTGATACATGTTTTAAAGTAATTTAACAACTTTAAAAACTATTTATTTAGTCATTCTATTCACACCACATGTTATACTGATGAGTAACATATTTCATCATGTCAAAAAAAATTCAAAGACCTTTTTCTTATGATTTGGCCTCAATATGTGGTTGTCTTCTAGGTTTTAAAAATTACATTCATTTTCTAGAGTTATAAAATACTAAAAGTATATTTTTTGGACATCCAAATAAAATCACAACTTGAATTGATGTTGTTTTTATCCAAAATTTCAAAAAAGTGGTTTTTACTTATAATTTTAGGTAAATACAAGGTAATTTTATTTTTTTTACCCCTTGATGCATGTTTTTAGAGACATACATATCTTTAAATATTTCTTATTTAGTTATTCTGATCACACAACATTTCAAATTGATGTCTTCTAAGAATATGTATAATAAAAAAAATTTAAAGATCATTATCCTTTTATTTCAAATCAATCATAGTTCATTTTCTAGGTGGGTATCATTACATAGATTTTAATTTCATAGAACACTAAAAGTATAAAATATCCAAAATATCTAAAATGAAACTTTTTCTAAATAGCATTGGATACCAATCTCACACCCTAAACATAATTGTAAAAAAATTCTAAAATGAAACTTGATAAATTATGTATTATTCCAACTAAGACAAAAACAATTCGACTATAATTTCTCTATCCAATGATATAATTAAAAATTATAGTAAAATAAACAAATTAGTAGATAAAACAACTCTTCATGATCTATAAAAAATAAAAAATAATAAAAAATTACAAGCATGATAGGGTATAATCTCTTCATTATGTCTATAAACATTCTAACTCTATGTAAGATACCCACTCATTTCTAAACAAACATACATCCACTTTTGAATATGTGGATTGTAGATAGTTTTGGTAGTACTGAAATAATATATTAAAACAAATTATTAATAAATATTTAAAATTAAATTATTATTAAATTAATAAATACCTCTTTAGGGATGTTTTTTGTTGATGGAATATGATATCTTTCATAAATTTACAGATGTAATAACCACAATCATTTAAATTAAATTATTTCAAACACTGTATAATAAATTCGAAAAATAATTAATATATTTTGATATATTTCTTTATAGTGAAATATTATTATATATACACTAATACTTGTCCACTTGAATTAATTTATAAGATTCTTGTATACATTATCCATCATATACCATGTGTTTTATGATAAGTAAACACATCCCATTCATAAATAAAATATCATTAAAACATAATATAAAATGTGTAATTTAATGAAAATTTGTAAAATATTAGATATGGTGTATTAAAAATCAATAGGGGGAATCATGTGTGGTCAATTTTTGGATACTCGTACTTTGTATCCAAAAAATAAATCTTCATAGTATCCAAATGGAACACAATGAACATATAATGTTTCAAAAAAATAAAAATTAATAAGAAATGAAAAATTAAAAATATATTTTATATGATTATATTATATAATTTTACCCCTAAAATCTAGATATTATTATTATTATACTGTCAGTAGTTTTTTTCCAAACTCTAAGGATACTTGATCTTTTTTTGTGAAATTTTAACTTCATTCATTGAAAATTATTTGGTAGAAGTAGTAGAGGACTAATGAGTCCTAATTTTTCATTGTAGGGTTCTACCTCCATATATTAGTTTTATATATGCCTGTAGAAAATATGAATATTATTTAAATATATTTATCATAGTAGATCAATAATTGGACTAAAAATTTATGAAAATGTATCTCATGTATACATTCACAATCAAGTCTCATAGACATTCCTACTGGATACATTCATTTACGCTCTCAAGACCAATTATTTAGGGAATGGCCACTCTATATATTTTATCTTTAAATTTAATTTAGACTATATTTTTTTCTTTTAACATCATATTCTCATGAAATTATAATGTTAATAAATATGGTACATAATTTGTGGGGTAAAGGTACTCTAAGAAGGTACTTTCAATTTATTGGGTGACCCACTATATTTTATTGACTCAACCTTCTATTTCATTAAATGTTAAGAGTTTTGGGTATATAATGAATTGGAAGTTGAATACCTTGTTATCATCATGTATCTGTATAATATTGAAAAAGAATGATAAAAAATTCCCAATAGAATGTTTGACCATGTAAACATCCAGATCATCAAGGATAATGGGTAGCTCAATACATCACTTCATAGATTTTTGAATCCTAAATCTCACATGATATTTTGGAAGTTATTCTTTGAGTATAAAATATTTTTGGATATTGTAAAATGTACCACTCATGATAAGTTGATCAGTGGGTTCTGATATATATAAATAAATATCAATTTTACCCTATATAATTTTTATTAAAAGAAATGTATTACTAGTTATTTGATTCAAATTTAAAAGAAAGTATTATGACAAAATATATTACCTCAATTATGGTAGTCCTTTTAGGTTAATTTCTAGATTCAAAGATGGGGGTGTGGATCTTTAGGTATTAGATTCTGGTGTTTTTTTCTTCTCTTTGATCCCTTCCTATAAACTGATCTAACAAACCAAACTGGAAAAAATTTCTCTTAGAGTATCAACTTTGGTCTGCATATCTTTCATTATCTCATTTGTATCACCATGTGTTTGATTTTTCAAAATATTACCAAGGATACACACCAAAAACTTCACCTATAATGGAGATATATTGTTAGAGATTCTTTAAGTTCACTAAAAGTATTCCTTCGGTGAGTAAAGTTGATGACAATTCTTATGTCTGAACAAGATAAAAAAATAAGAAAATAATTATTCATTCTTATATAATAGTGATTAAAATCATTATAAATTCATATTATATCATACTCATGGATTATTCTCATATTTTTTGTGTGTCTTCAACTACTATTTTCCCCTTTTTATTTACATGATCCTCCCTTATAGCACATGACATGGGTTGGAAGTGGATTTATATTCTGATTCATCAATTTGTATATAAATAAAGGAATATAATTTTGTTACTATTTTATATAACATAAAATTATTACTATAAATTTAAAATACATACCATTTTTCAAGTGTAGAATAAACTAACCTTTATTTATGGTAGGGTTCTGTTGTTTTTTATATATGCTAATTATTTTCATCACTCATTCACTGTTTTATAAATTAACAATTCTGAATCAAAGTGATTAATACATGTAATGAAAAATAAGATATTACCAATTACAATGTACCTAAATTTATTTCCCCTCACAATATCCAATAAAATAATTACATGTATCTTAGTTTATCATTTGTTCATATATAGCAAGTGGTTGGGGATATACTTTCCACTCAGAATCTTTGAGATTATGATTCATAAAAAGTGTCTGACAGGATCTATGATCATTTCCAAGGACCATTAATACAAATTTAATTTGTAAATAATCTAGTATAAATATACTCTATAAGGGATTATAAAGAGTAAGTTAATATTTTATAATTTTATTTTTTAGTAAAAAATAGAAAGTAAATCATAATTTTACCCTAATGTCTTTCTAAATTATTATCATCAATATAAGAACAACATTGCTCCATGTGTCTACAACAATTAACACATGCATTCATGTAGTGACCCCAATGTGACTAATGGAAATGGAATTTTTGGGGCCAATAGGTCGATCACATGAATTATATCCAACCTTTTATTTTAGGCCTTTTCTTCTCACCTTAACATTTTTTATTAAGACTAACATGCTACGATGCATTTTCTTTTTAAACCATATGTTTTTCACCTTATAACATTTTATAAATTTCAATATAATAAATATTTTGTGCCTAGATATTGGTTGTATCATAATTTGAATAAGAAATTATCTAAATAATTAATTAAATAATTAAATTAACATTACATAAATATATAAGTGAATACAAAATATTATGAATAAATACATTGTATATTAAAAACTTTAAAATAGTCATTGGACTCTCAATTGTTCTTTAAAGTTTGAATTAATTTGGCCCCTATATAGAGTATCCAAAAACCCTCATTGAAACACCCCTTTATTTTAGTTCAAATTCATTTAAATTAATATTATGTCTGATAGCATGTATCGCATGCATGACCAATCTTAAATGAACAATGATATACTATAGAACCACTATTATTTAAATATGAACCATTTAACGTTTTCATTGGATTGGATTGTTTGAATAGTAATAATTTAATTACGAAATATATAAAAAAAATTGTTATTTAATAAAGTGAATAATCACTTATACCTTGATTATCAGTTGGTTATAAATGAAGATTAAATATTTTGAAGGTAAAACAAATATTTTTTATAAAACTATTTTTATGTGGGCAGTGTGTTTTTTAACTTAAAAGATTAAAATAATCACTATTGATAAAAGATTCTAATGAAATTATTATATTATATATATAATAAAATTATGTAACATTAATTTAATTATGGTTACCAATCAAGGAATGAGAATAATGTCATTTTATGCTTAAAATTTTCATTTTCTTAAAAAAATAGTTTTTATTACATTTTTTACATAGATATAATAATTAAATTCTACCACTTCTAGAAATTTTATTTCTATAAAATGAAAATAATTTTTTAAATCATCATGTAAAAATTTTCAATGTGTGAATTTCTTAGATTATCTGAATGTATTTATTTTTTAGTGAATAGTTAAAATGTAGATTTTTGAAAAATTTCCATTTGTTTTCTTAAATAAAAAAATTTTAAAGTAAGGTTATGTTTTGGATTTAGTTTTAAAGTAATATAATATAATATTTTAAAACATGATCTAATTAATTACCTATGAATCATCATTGTATTTTATGTTGGTATAGTTCATTTTTTGATTAAAATGCATTTTTCTAAAAACAATTTTCGTTGTGTTTTGCACACTTATTTAAATATTAATTATTATCACTTTAAAAAAATGAATCTTGAAATTTCAGTTTCATATTTTTAATTATTATTTTCAAACTTACTATTTATTTTGATTTTATTTTTTGTTATTATAAATAGTAACCTTGGTAAAAATGTTTACATCACATAAAAGGGGTAAAGTGGGTTAATTAAGGTTATAACTTTGTGATAAAGTCACAAAATATAATATTAATTATTATCATATCAGTTTATTTGAACCTTTGTCACATTATAATCTAAATTTAATTGTTTTAATTTTACATGATAATGATTTGGATACTTATAATTTTTAAAAGTTAAGAATAATTACAAGTGTTCCACTGCCCTCGCCTATGAAAGGTTGCCTCCTCTCCTCACTTCTTCACACAATGTGCGCACATTATCTTATTCAATATATTAGAAAATCCTTATAAAACCTGCATCCCCATGTACTATAGGTTTTTGTATCTCCAAAATACCAACCTAAAAGGATTAAGTTGTAAGCTAAAGGAGGTTTTCCAAAATACCACCTTCAAATCCATTATAAAATTATAGTATAGTAACATAAGTATGTAAAATATAGTTAAATACTATTATGTTTATGTTACACCCCTTTTTCATCTCCTTCTCCATCCTATGATAAATGAAAACATCATTTGTGTGTTCATGTGGACTACTACCACCAAGAAGATTTGTATTATTTTTCTTCACAGCCTCTCATGGATGGTTATAATGATATAATTAATAAATATATAAGATAATTTTGAAATTAATATGATTTTTTAAAGATAAAAATATATCAAACATATTTATTTTCCATTCATTAGAAAATGAAAATTGTTGCTCATACATACGTATGAACTACCACCTCCACAAAGTGATGTCTTTCTTTTTTCATCAACACCTTTCATGGATGGTTATTATGTTGAAATAAAGCTATATATATTATTTATATATAACATGATTAATATTATTTAAAAAATATATTATCAGTATATTGAAACATATTCTTACTCATTCAGTCATTATAGCATATTTTTTTTGGGTCGGTTTTACCACCTACAAGAACATTATTATAATGTTTATGTCATGAATGAATAAGGAATGTTATTTTAGAGTAATATTATGTAATAAATATTAATTTATTATTCTTTAAATATTATATAATAGTAAAAAAAAATATGTACATTTTTCAATAAGACCAATCCATTCTATAAATCCAAAACTTCTAAAAATGGAATTTTTTACATTTTCATCAAAACTATTACTATAAGTTTCATAAAATATCAATGCGACTCTAGAATCATATTAAACAGATATATTTTATCATAATTAATATTCTATAAGTTATGAAACATTTTCCATGATGAAATTACTAGAACCACAAAACTAAAATATTCCTTTGAAATAGAATAATTAAAACCCAAAATATTGATTTTAATAGAGAGTTGTTAGTAAATGGATAATAAGAAGTTATAAATGAATCATATATTTTAGGATAAGTATGATTATTATTAAATTAATTTTTTCAATAAATATAAATTTATTATGTAGGAAGTTAGAGTGCATCTGACTAAGTAGAGGCCTGAAGTATGGGGATTTCTCGTCTTAATTTCCTTTCATTGAAATTGATGCAATTTTCACCACATGTTCTATTTTATGTAGTGTGTATATGGCCATGTGGATATATTTTATCATTAATTTACTAATATTAAATTTTTTTATAAATATATTTCAAGATATGTTAATATTTTCCTTTGATTTGAAAGTTATCAAAGTCATAAGGGGTTTTCTTTAAATCCTTATTTAAAATTTTAAAATTTTCTTTCGGACTATTTTTCTTCCATGTCAATTTTTCTTAAAATGTTTCTATAAGGTTATTATTATACTATAAATGGTTTTTTATAGATATTTCAAATATATATTTTTCATTCAATATATGGGTTTAAACGGTATCTTTTTAACTTTTTCTATACGGGTTATTTTTTAAAAAGTTCAAAAGTACTATTTTTTAAAATGTATATAGCATGAAAACAAGTTCACTCCATCATGTCCACAATTCATTATAAATATTCCTATACAATTTTTCATAGTTTTTCCAAGAATATCTTATTTTACATTATTTTATTAATTTTATATTTTAATATTTTTCAAAAGGAAAAGTATTTTTATTATTGTTTTTACATGAAGCTTGAAAGTGATTAAACATATGTGTTAAGAAGAACATTTTATGATATTTTGTGATTAAATGCAAGATTATATGTGTTTTATATATTTTATTTTCCTTTCACATTGTTCATAATGATGGGTGTATAAATTTCTATATTATAATCAACCAATAATTTCATTAATTATGACAAGATTTATACTTTCTTAAATCATCATGATCATTTAGGATTTGTGTTCTAGAGAATTAGAAAAAAACCCATTACATTACATAGCGAAAACTGACACACAATTTCCATTTGTTTTTAAAAAAAATTGGGCATTAATTTTATACATTTGGTTTATTCAATACACTTTTTCTTCTTTTATTGTGAGTCTAAAGTGGAACGATTCACCTTTCTATATTTCTGACTCATCCTTAGATCCTATGAGAAACCTTTGAAAACATGTTATGAGAAAAAAATATCATCGATAGATATAAAAATAAATTATTCTCATTAGACCAGTGAAAACATGAGAACCCACGAAAATTTTTACAATTTTCCCCATAAAACATTTAGCATATAAATAAAAAAATTTCACATATGAAAATCAACCTTTACTCGAATAAAATAATTGAGAACCCATTATTAAGAATAAAAAAACCATAGAGTCATCTTGAGTCATGTGAGAACTCATAAAAACATTTCTTTTGAAAAAAAATTCTCTTTTACAATATTATAAACATTATTCACCTCATGAAATCAATATATTTCCATAAAACCCCTTTTTAAAAGCATAATATAGGTATGTTAGAACTGTAAAGGTTTAGATTATTATGGATCATTTATTTTTCATTATGCAGTGTCCAGTGGTTTGGGAACATTTTCATGAATTTATAATTTTTTTAAAATGATTTTTTAAAATATTAATGAGGATTTAAAATGTTTTTGAAAATTATTGGAGTAATTTCAAGTTTTAAAATTTTATTTGGGAAATTAATTTGGATGTTTTGAAAGTGATTATAATAATTTTATAATTTTTTTGGTATTCTTAAAATGATAATAAACCCTATTCATAATTATGTATAAGTTAGTTTAATTGGATATTAAATATTTTAAGTGAAATATTAACCCTTATGCATGAAATTGAAGATTTGTAAGGTTAATTATGATTTTTAATGGATTTTTTAAAGGTAAAATTGGTTTTTCATATGTTATGTAAGGGTAAACTCTCTTTTCCATAGGTTTCATAAGGGTAACCTAGATTTTAAAGAGGTTATAAAAGAGTAAGTAGTGGTTTCCTTGAGTTGTGTACCTAGAAATCTAATGCATTATGTAAAGGTACCCCCTAGTTGGGTAAATATAGCACCTAAATCCTTAAAGGTTACATAAGGGTATTCACTTTATGGTGAATTCACATAAGGTTCATCCCATGATTTCTCTTTTGCATAAGGGTAACTCAAGAATTCTCTTATTCATGAAAGTTTAGTTTTATCTTGCATAAGGGTATTCCCTTACTCACATAAGAGTATTCCCTGGATCCTAAATCCTTCGTAAGGGTAATCCAAATATCCTTTAATGGTAACAATGAAATTTTAAACCTCACATAAGCATAGCTCACAGCTTGTGTAAGGGTATTGAATCGTATAAGTGTCACCTCTTAAGTTGTGTAAGGGACTAATCAAATTTTCTATACTTAAGTAAGGGTGAGGTGGAAATAACAAAGAATGTGTAAGGGTAATATCGAAGTTACCCCTACGTGAGCTTTTACATAGCACTGTATAAGGGTAAAACAAGTTACTCTTATTCAAACCCCTTATCCTATATATGGTTAGTTAGATTTACCTATTTTTCTGATTTTTCCATTATTTGATATATAACCCCCAGAATCCAGTTTAAATGTTTTTTAAACTCCTAAAATCATGCGAATTAATGATCCTAACTCATTTGATGATTTAAAATTTTTTTGGATGGTTTGATCAATCCACAATTAAGTTCTGAACTACAAACAATTGGAAAATTTAATGGAGGTTTCAATGTCATTTTTCTAGTTTATGTATTGTTATAATTTTAGAATACCTAAACCCTTATGATTTTATTTTCCTTAATTTCACTCTAATTTTGATAAACCTAGAACCCTCCCTATAAGTTTATGAGATTCAGTTATTCACATTAACACTTCCTTTACATTTTCCAAGTGAGGAAGAACCTCCTCTCTCCTCTATTCCTTGGCTGCATGGGGAAATTCTAGGTGAGAATCCTTCATCTTTCTTATATTTTTACATATAATAGGGAACATTATTTTTTTATTTTCAAAAATATTATTCATTTTCCTAATTAATATTATTAAATGGTTCAATTGATCTTTAAGTGGAATGGAAAAGAAATGAATGTTTTACTACTTTTTTTATTGATATTGGGTTTTTACTTGCTTGATTCCATTACTGAAAAATCACTATCATTGGGGATTTTTTGTGTGGTATTTTACATAATTATGGAAACCTTGTTGTGTGATTTTTTTATATCACCTTGAATGAAATTTACTAAGAAAGTGTATCTTCCCATGTAAATTCTGGTTTGTGTGATAATAACCTTGAAATAAAGAAGTAAATGTAATGAAATTATCTTGTTTGATCTAAAATGAAAGACATAGAAAGTGGTTGTCAATTGTGGATATGATATATAATGGTTTTAATGGTAATTGGTTGTGATGTGAAAGTTTTGGTGATATGTGGTTATATTGATATGTAGCAGTTGTGATGAAAAAGTGGTTGTGATATAAAATAGTGTCAATATGGGGATACTTAGCATATGGGAAATGAGTTTTTGTGTGTTTTGTTTGTGTTTTGATGGTTTATTGGTACAAATGCAATAATTATTAACAATAAAACTGGAATAGCAAATGATTTAGAATGATAAATTGACTGTTGAATTAAAATGGAAAGTGTGGATAAAATGGTTATGCTTAAATATGAAATGAATGGTATTGATAAATAAATATGGTCGGTAATTGGAAATATGGAAACTATCTTAAATTTAAAAGAAAAGTGGCTTGTGGATTTTGGATTATAGATTGTGCCCTATGGATTTTTTCTTAATCGTGTGGTGTTGTGAATTTAAAAAAGGCAACAAAAGTGGTAATGGTTATGATGCCTTTGTATTGATGTTGTGATAAGGATGGTGTTCTTATTTAAAAACCATAGGTTGGGATTATGTTTGTCACTATTATATCATGTATTTTTGTTTTTATTTATATATGAACCCCACCCACATTGAGGACTATGTTCCAACACCCAAATATTTTGGGGGTATTTTTCAAAACATCAATATGGTGAGGACAGATGGTTTGCTACTTGATCTTCGCTACTATGTCTTCCATCCAGGTTGATATGCATGGTTTGTGATGTATTTCATATTATAGTGATATTATGGTTATGTTTGATAGGTTTTTTCATAGTAGGGTTCATGATGGAACGGAGGAGGGATTGAGGTTGATGTATTTTTTTCATGATACCCTATTATCAGGGTTACGAATATGGTAGATATGTGATGTGATGGCACATGAGTATTTAAGTGAAATGTGATGTGATGTATCAGGTGCCTTTGTACTAGATGTGATGTGTTTTGATAAGTGTATTTGGGTGAGATGTGATGGAAAATTTCATGTAGGGTTCTTGGTATGATGTATTTTCCCTAGTGTCTTTAGGAAGGATACTATATGGAAGATATGGGAGCACTAAGGAATACAATGTTGGGTTTTGAGAGTGGAAAACTATAGGTAATGTGGTGAAGGGTACCGTTTTTATCAATATTATTTTATTATGTTACATTCCTTGAATGCATTATTTGGTAAGAATTCCTTGGTGGGGATGGGATTTGTTAGTTGAAATGTTTAAATGTTGTTGGTTCTAAAATATTCTCCCTATTTCATTAGTTTACACATTTCACATATGCCTGAGAGACTTTGGGTATGATCTTATAGAACATACCCAATATTCTCACCCTATGTATATAATAATTATTTCTCAGGTTTCCTAGAGGACTTTAAGTACCATAGTGAACATTACTCTCTTTGTTGTTGGGGATATTGTTGAGTTGCTATCGTAGGACTCTTTTTAATTTTTTACTTGGAGATATTTATTGTATTGGTTTTATATTACTTTCATGATGATATATTTTAAATTTTACCTTTTATTATTTTATGAAGCTATTTTTTGGTTGATATCATATCTCTAAATCTAACGTTTCCTTTCGTTTAGGGTAATGTCTCCCATTGTAGGACCTTATTTATACCCTTGATGAAATTTTCCAATACAGTTCCTATTGGAGGTTATACTTTGGGTTTCATTCTCTCCCTTCCTCCATTATCAGCCCCGAAGAGGTACCTTTGGAGGAAGAGTGTAAGATCCCAAACCAAGTGCCACACATTAGTGCCCCAGGCCGATTTTCCACATGACCTCAAGTGCACCACCTCATATTCCATAGGCTTATAAATGTAATGAGGGTCTAATATCAATCATGGGGATACATTACCCTCTTTTTCAAAGTAGAAAAAAAAATATAAATAAATGAATAATAACTAAGGAAATAACCAACAACCATAATAATGCAATAACTAGAACAACTAGGGTCTCATGATGAACCTAAATTGAAAACAATCTCTATAAAAAATAGTAGATATGTCACCCCAAATAAGTTTCATGTTTCAAAATGAAAGACCCAAATTAAATAAATTGAAAACACCCAAGTGGGTATCAATACCAAGTATGGTTCTCTTATCCATGCTCTATCCTGATCCAACCATCTAAAATGGGGCCCTTTCCCTTATCATATCTTTCAAACATGAAGTCTATTTGAGTACTGATCCGGAAACCCAAGTAGGGTGTGAGTAGAATTTATTAGGCCACCACCAATGTCATCTAAAATAATATCTAGTTAATAACAGTTTATGAAATTGTATAAATAATAAAATAATATTAATAAAATAAATAGTTTACATATATCCAATTACATCTTTATTTAACCACATAACCATGTGGTTCCTGAGAACACTCGAACCCTCAATACCTGCTTTGTAACGTGATGAATTTTTAACCATAACACATATTTAATTCAAAAAAAATTATAAAAATGGTCTCTCATTATCCATTTTAACTCAATTTAATATCATGGTTTCTTGGAACCATAGTCCAATGCCAACATTTTAGGCCTAGAATTCCATGTATAGCACCCTATGAGTATTTGGAGCAACAATCTCTATCTCACCCCATTTATCAGTCAATCACATAATGGTATTTTTAGCATCATTCTGTGTCCCAAACTCGTATATCAGTTAGTCAAAATGGGTATTTGGAGCATCAGTTAATGTCCCACACTCATATTTCAATCAATCACACTTATATCACATATATCACATTCAACATGGTTAATCAACATTAAACCTATTATCACATTTCAAAACATTAATATCATTTCATTTATCAAAAATTCATGGTTAAATACTTTAATCACATGGAATAATGTGAGAAATTCACCAATAAACCATTTTTTAATATTTAACTCATATAACCTATTAAACCATTAAGGTCAAGTCAACCATCTCATAATTATAGTTATCAATTAATTTATAATCACGTTAATTGACCAATTGCACAATCCCAATATCCCATAAATTCCATAGTCACAATATTCGATTAATTAGATAACTAATTAATTAATTCAATTTCACCAATTCCAATTACCCTAATTTTAACCCAATTAATTATCACATGGAAATTAAATTATATAAATTTAATCTCTAATTCAATTTCCCAAATTATGGAAATTTAAATTTTACAATTACATAAATGTAATTAAAAAAAGTCTATGGTATTTTCAATTTGGACCACCTACCTCAATATCATTGATTGACACTCACCAATGAAAATCCTCAATTGAAGTAAAACAACCAAGATCGAGACAAAGAATGAGATTCTGATCCAAACACTAGATCCAAAATAAAACATATTAGATCTATCAAAGCCTATATATATATATATATATCCATTACTAATGGATGAAAACATCTCTTAAAATGATTATAGAAATATGGGAGGGAGGGAGAAAACCATACAGGATGAGAGTATCTTACCAGGAGAGGTACTGATCCGTCAATGGATCTTTGATTTGTCAAGAATGGTGAATATAATTCCTTATAACTCATCTAGGATCCTCCAAAATTAAGATAAAATGATTTAGGGTATATCTAGGGTGTTTAAAAATATAATACAGGGGTTCGTAAAAAATTTCAAAAATTTTCAGGAGTTTAATTTTCCATATGCATAGTTTTCTATAAAGGTCACACGGTTTACTCTAACTGTGCGCCTAACTGTGAACCTCCACCATGGGGGTACATGGTTACTATTAGGACAAAACATCATTTAACAAACTGTGAGATAACCATGTGAATCCCCTCTGTTTTGGTTCACATGGTTTGCTGGTATAGGTGCACAGTTTGGGAAAACCATACACCAACCATGCACTACCCCTCTTTCTTCCAAAATTCTTCAATTTCACCCCAAAACTCCCCAAAGTAAAACCCAAAAAATATAATCTCAAAAAAAGTTTAAAATATTAACTATAATTATTTTGATACATATCCATAAAAAATTGGGATCTTATAATCTCCACATATTTTAACATCTCATCCTTGATTTGTACTCCCAAGTATCTCAAGATTCCAAGTCAAAAAGAATGGCCATTGAGCCTGCATATCTTCTTATCTCTCCCAAATTTCCTCCTAAACATGGACATGTTTCCACAATATATGAACTATAAACCCAGTATTCCCCCTTAACACTTTCTCACTATGATCCATAACATTCATCGGATACTTCTCAAATGACTTGTCGATCTCAAGCACAACATCATCCACATCGATCACAAGAGAAGGGTTAAGGTGACACTATTGAAGCAGTGACACATGAAAAACATCATGCATATCACTATACCTCTATGGAAAATCCAAATGGTATGGCACCGTCTTGATTCTCTCTACAACCTCAAATAGACCAACAATCTTATGAGCTAACTTTACCTATCTCTGAATACTATGGTGACTCAATATAGGCAACACCCAAAGGAACACACGATCACCCACTACAAACTCTAGTGGTTTTCTACATCAATTGTCAAATTCCTTTTTTCTACTATGATTTGTAGTCATAATTTTTTGAATTAACTGAACCTACTCTAATGTCACCTACACGATAATTTTTTCCAACAGCTCTGACCCACATAGCTCCATCCAACATAGAGGATATCTGCATGGCCTACTATAAAGTACCTCATATGGTGCCATCTAAATAGTCGCAAGATAGATATTGTTATAGGTGAACTCAATGAGTTCGAATTGATTCTCTTAATACCCAACATAGACATGAACACATGCTCGTATAATATCCCCAAGCACCTGTATATTATGTTATGACAACCCATATGTATGTGGGTGGAATGTTGTACACAAACAAATCAGTGTACCAAGCTCCTTCTATAATTCCAACCATAAGAGTGAAGTAAATCATGAGTCATAATATAAAACAATACTTTGTGTCACCCCATGCAGACAAAATATTTATTGAATGTACAAGTCTCTCAACTAATCCATAGATAAATTCTCTCTTATATGCATGAAATTTTCAACTTCCATCAGTCGTTCCATAACCACCCAAATAGAATCATTCTTATAAGGTGTCCTTGGGAGACTAATTAAAAATTCCATAGTAATGTTATCCCAATTCCATTTCAAAATGGGTAGTGGCTGTAGTAAACCACTAGGTTTTTGGTGCTCATCCTTCCCCTGTTTAAAGGTGTAGCATCATGTAAAACCCCTACAATCTCCTTTTTCATGATCATCTACTAATACTATAGACATAGGTTATGGTACATTTTGGTTAAACCTAGATTCACCACACACTTAAAATCATGAAATTCATGCATTAGATCCTCTAGCATACTCATAGGTACAACTACATAGACCTAAGAATAGACGATCTCATCCTCATATATAGTCTCATCTAAAGGTGACTCCCCAACTTCAAGGCTTTCCCTCAAGACCAAAAATTCCAGATCCTGATACTACATTTCTGTGATCTGCCTTAAAGGTGTAGACTCTACTGAAATTTATATGAGATTTATCTTCTCATAGTCCTCCTAAACCCAAACAAGAATCTCTTCTAGAAACATAATCACCTTCCACTTAGATCTCTACTCTTATACTGCCTGAGTATGTGTTTTCCTACTCAAAGATTCAGAAACATTATTTCCCTTCCTGGTGTATATTCTATATCAAAGTCAAATAAATATATATACTCAACCCATATATGATGTCAGAGATTCAAATATCATTGTCAAAATATATTCTTTAAGATCTTTTGATAAGTATACAAGGTAAACTTCTCACCCAATAGATAATGCTGTCAACACTTCAAAGAAAAAACCACTATAGCTAACTCGAGGTCATGTGCAGAGTAGTTCCGTTCATGTGGCCTCAACTGCCATGACCCATATTCCACAACTTGATGTCCCTAAACCAACATTGCTCTAAGACTAGTCTCATATGCATCAAGAAACAATGTATACTCTTAACTTGGCTCTGATATAAATTTTTTATGTCCTCATCCAAGTTCCACACACCGGTGCCCCGGGCGGATTGGCCAAATGGCCTCAGGCACACCTCCCCGTATGTTAGAGGCTCCAACCTATAATCAAGGGTCTAATATTGATCAAGGGGATACATTACCATATTTATCAAAGTATAATAGTATTGGAAATAAATGAACAATAAAAAAATAAATAACCAACAACCAAAACGATACAATAACCAGAATAACTAGGATCACATGGTGAACCAAAATTAAAAACAATATCCATAACTAAATAGTAGATATGTCATTCCAAAATAGTTTTAAGTGTCAAAATGAAAGACCCAAACTAAATACATTGACAACTCCTGAGAAGGTCCTGATACCAAGTATGGTTCCCTCATCGATGCTTCATCTTGACTCATCCATCTAACATGGGGACCTCTCCTTTATCATATTTTGGAAACATAAAGTCTATTTGAGTACCAATCAGGTGACCTGAGTATGATTTGATTAAAACTTAGTACGCCACCACCAATGGCATCTAAAATAATATCCATTCAATAATAGTGTATGTTATTGTATAAATAATAAAATATAATAAATAATGTAAACAATTTACAGATATCTAATTATTGTTGATTTAACTACATAATCTCTTGGGCTTCTTAGGAAAATAAAACCCTCAATACCTACTCCGGATCATAAGGGAGTCTAAAATAAAAAAACATATTAAATTCAAAAAATATTATAACACATGGGCTTTCATTATCCAGTTCAATTAAATTTAACACCACGGATACTTGGAACTATATTCCAATGCCAACATTTTGGGCCCATAACCCACATGTTGAAGGATCAAAACCTCCCTTTGATACCAATTTGTGATGTCTCGACCCAAGTTCCACACACAAATTCCTCGGTCCTATTGTCCACATAACCTTAGGTGAACATCCCCATACACTATAGGTTTCCAAATATAAGTGAGAGTCTAATTTTGATCATGAATAGACTAAAACCTCTTTATCAACATAGTATAATAGTAGAAATAAATGAACAATAACCAAGCCAATAACCAAAAACTAGAACAATGAAATAACTAAAATAACTAGGATCACATGATGAAGTACAAAATGAAAATAATAACCATAACTAAATAGTATATATTTCATTCTAAAGAAGTTTTAAGTGTCAAAATGCAATACAAAAAGTAATGACATGGATAACTCCCATGAGGGTCCCGATACCAAGTCAGGTTCCCTCATTCATGCTCCATCCCAACTCAGCCATATAACATGGGGCCCTATCCCTTATCATATCCAATAAAAATTAATTTCATTTTGGTATCCATTAGGAATCCCAAGTAGGGTGTGAGTACAAATTTTTATACCACCACCAACAGCATCTAAAAAATATCCCGTAAATAATAGTGTATGAATTTGTATAAACAATAAAATACAAGAAATAAATTAAACAGTTTTCTTATATCCAATTATTCTACATTTAACCAAATAAACCCCTAGGTTACTAAGGACACTTGAACCCTCAATATCGAATCCATCCCATATAGAAGTATGAATCCTAACACATATTTAATTCATAAAAAATTATAACACATGGGATTTCATTATCCATTTCAATTCAGTTTATTATCATGGTTACTTGGAACCATAGTCTAATGCCAGTATTTTGGGCCAATAATTCCATGTCTAGAACCCCGTGACAATTTAGAGAATTAATACCTATACCATACCCCATCTATCTCCCAATCAGATATGGGTATTTTGAGCATCAGTCTATGTCTTACACTCATATATTAGTCAATCACATATGGGTATTTGGAGCATCAATCTATGTACCACACTAAAATTTTAATCAATAACACATATATCACATATATCACATTTAATAGGGTTAATTATCATCAACCCTTTTATCACATTTCACAACATTGGTACGATTTCATTTATGAAAACAATCATTGTTCAATACTTTAATCACATGGAATAATATTAATAATTCACCATTAAACCATTTTTCAGTATTTAATTCATATAACCCATTAACCAATTATGGTCAAATCAACCATCTCATAATTCTCATTGTCAATTAAATCATGATCACATTAATTGACCAATTTTACAATCCCAATATCCCATAAATTCCACAATCACAATATTCCATTAATTAATTAACCAATTAATTAATCCAATTCCACAAATTCTAATTGCACCAATTTTAACCCAATTCATTATCATATGTAAATTAAAATAAATCAATTAATTATCTAATGTAATTTCTCAAATCATGAAAATTGAAATTTTATAATTACATACAAATAATTAAATAAATACTATGGGATCTTCAATTTATACCACATAACTCAAGATAATTGATGGACTCTCACCAATGGAAATCCCAAATTGAATCAGAACAAATAAGATCATGATCAATAACGTGATCTAGATCCAAAACATAGATCCAAGATCAAATAGATAAGAACTATAAAAAATTAGATCTGGATCCATTACTAATGGAGGAAAACATCACTTCAAAGTATATGAGAAATCTAGGAGAGAAGTATAAAACCACATGAGATGAGAATATCTTAATGGGAGAGGTGTATATCCATTAACTGATCATTAATTTTTCAATAAGAGAGCTTATAATGAATTGGAACTCATCTGCGAGCCTAAAAATGAAATAAATTTGTTTAGGGTTGATCTTGGGAGTTTAGCGATATTAGTCAGGGGTTTGGGAAAATTTTAATGAATATTTTGGGTGTTTAATATTCCATATGCACTGATTCCGATATGAGGTGAATGGTTTTCTCTAACTATGTGCCTAAATGTGTGCCTCCTCCAAATAGTCCACGTAGTTACTACTTGGACAGAACATTATTTTAAAAACTATGTTTGATCCGTGTGAATCCCCTCTATATGGGTTCTCACGGTTTACTAGCCTGGGTGCATAGTTTGGGAAAATTGTGTTCCAACTGTGCACTACCCCACTTTCTTCCAAAATTCTTCAATTTCACCCCAAAAATCTCTAATTTAAAACCCAAAAAAATATACACTAAAATCAAGGGTAAAATAATACCTATAATGAGCCCAATACATCTCCATAAATGGTTGGGATCTTACAAATAAGGTCATGAAAAGGTGGTATCAATGTTTAGGATAATATATGGGAGAGTCTGGAGTTAGTAACTGTGAGGATTGCATGGGTTGGTAAGTTGATGTTTCTAGTTGACCTTGGTGTGTGACATTGGTTAGGGATACCAGCAAGTAAAGGGGTATTTAGGGCCCCCCAAGGTCAAATGTATGGTCTCTAAGCATAATTAATTTCTATGTGAGGTATTGTAGCTTGCGGGGTAGAGACCTAAGAGAATTACATGCGTTATAATTACTTTCATTATGACTTAATGGTGTGGTTTAGGGAAGTTAAGGTATTTAATTAAATATATCACAAAATTTTATGTTTATTTGTTTGATTTTTCCCACTTTTTCGTTACTAATGAATTTTTATTGTTTGTTGAATTAATATTATACTCCAAAAGGAAATGGTGAAATTGGGATTAACTAGAATAATCTATTTTTTGAAACAATATTGACACTTAGATGTGTTATTTATTTTCCTATTATAGAATGATTCTTTATGAATTAAATTTTTTTCCATTGTTAAAATGTAAAACATGCTATCTTGTTTTCCTAATGTTTAAAATTTAAAGAGGATCATGTTTAGTGAATTTTTTGATTAATTGCTACTAAATTTTAAAAACCCTTATGAATCATGTTACCTAATATAGATTTCATACTTACATAATGAAATTACTGTTTTGATACCTATGGTTAAGAGTGTTCCAGTTTCCATATGAGTTAATATACCTTGCATCACTTTCCATCCATAATTTATCAGACCATGTGTTATATAATTATTATAAAACATGGTTTTGTACATTTAAATTCTAAAATTTCTTAAAAATAACCATCATGAGTATTGATAATTCATAAAAAAATTAAAACATTGACATGAATATATTTCTATTTCCTTTTTCGAAAAATTTAAATTTTTAATATTTAATATATTCACGCCTTGTAAGAATGTTCTATGAATTCATTTCAAGGATATATATTATTGTAAATTTTTTTATGAATTATTGTAAAATTATAAGAATGATTTGTAATAACCTATTGACACTCATAACTATTTAAATTATTAAACTTATTATTACATGGATGATAAAATTTTTAGTTCTAAGATAATTGTGTCTCGCATGTTAAACCATGATAAATGTTTTATGATAAACATGTCCAAAATTTTGAAAACATGTGTGTAGTAACTATGAAATATATACTATGGTTATATTAATAATTTTTAATGTTTAATATGTTGTATTTACAATATAATTTCATGTTTTGTATATGTCATTACTTATTTAAATAAATAAGTAATATCATGTTTCCCATATTGGAGTACATATGGATATTTTCAAAAATAATGAAGATGTTTAAAGAATGTTTTTTTAGCACGATAAGCAAGAAACATAGTAATACAACATGTGTAGTTTTAATTTAGTAATCTCATATCATGTTTTATTTTGAAACTTTTGAAATAATGTTGTATATATAATGGGGTATTTGAATTGAACAAAAGAACCTATCATGTATAAATTATCATATGAAGTTGGAAGTGGCTTTCATCGATAACAACATGATCTTATAATTTTTAATTTAACGATGTTAATAATGATGCATGAGATAATTCATGTATAGTTTCTATCTTTAAATTGTTCATATGTTAGAGATATTTAAATACAAGTAATGATGTTTTCCTATAAATAAATTAGGAAACATTGAGTGTTTTCTATATTTTCATTGTTTATTTTTTAATTTAACTTTTTATATTCCTTGCTGAAAACATATAACTAGATTATAAAATTATTTTCTAAAGGTTTTCTAAGAAGATATTTCATAATAAAGTTTAATCCATAATCCTGTTATGTTTCTTGACATGGAAAACTATGTGATCTATGAAATGGTGTTTCTTGATTTTGAGAACATGTAAACTCATTGTGACTAAGTGTTGGGTTGATATAATTACAAACATTTGATAAAAATGGGGTTAATCTCTTAATGATGGTAAATTTGGTTGGCTAAATAATTAAATTGTCATGTTAATTGAATCTATTTATTCTTATAATTTAATAGAAATAAAATGATTCATTCATGTTTAATTTAAAAAATTCTTCTATATTTTAATCGAATTTGTTAAAGAAATATAGGTTAAATGATTATTATTGGAAATAATGAAGAGTTATTTTAAAGAGAATGTTCTTCCTTAAAGTTTGTTAAAAACTAAATTCATTATTGAGAGCATATTTATATTTTTTATGTATTTAAATTGATAATTCCTTAGGTTACCTACAGTGGTGACATGTGACAAATAAATTATTTAATCTAATATGGTAATAAAAATGATTTTTTGGTAAAGGAAAATTTTTGGGTCCGACTGAGCCCATTTGCTTGTAAAAGTAGGATGATTTATTTTAGAGCCAATATTCCATGTTGATTTGGTTTTTTATTTTTTGTCTTATATGTTTTCTCTTAATGTGATCCTTACTATGTGACATGATTTGATCATTGTATAACTATTGGTTGGTGAGATATGGGTAGGTATGCTTAAGGTTGTAGTGGTGGCATAGGGTTCCAGTTATGATGATGATATTTTCATGGGATATCATATGTTTTTTTATGTTTAGTAGTGTCGTGGATGGAACTAGGATTGATAAAAAAAAGTTTAATTTGATCTTATCTATTTTTTATTGAAATTTGGGATGCTTTATTGATTATGAATATTCTTTTTAAATAGTTTTCTCTTTATATTCTTACATCCACTAACGGTATTTCTCTCATAATATTTATATAAGTTATTTACTTAACCATATTATGAGATGGGAAACTTCACATATCAGGTTGAGTTATATAATTAATTGTTTTAAATATTTGTGGATGAGTTAGTGTCACCCAAGGATAAAAATATCATGGTAAGGTATAGGGGTTCCTTTGATTCGTATGCTTATGGAAGCTCTCTATATATTGATATAAGTTCTTATGTCGGATGAAAACTTTTATGTAAAACATTTGTAAGTGATGGTATGCACTTATGGAAAATATAAATAGGAATGTTAAATACCTTGTGATTTTTTCAAGAGTGTGATCCTTTTAAATAATATTTTATTAAAAAAGTAGAAAATTTATATCCATAAAAAGTGGATTATTCCAACCTCATTTTTTTTGATATGCATGTATTATGTTAAATACGGTTTTATAATTTTTATGTTATGTGTTGGTATGAACTTAGTAAAGATCATGCTAGAGTTGTGTTAGTTGAACTTAAATAATTTGATATAATCATGTAACCTCTCTGTATATATAATTTATTGTGGTAAACATGTTAAATATAAAAGTTTAAATATCATACATTTAGTTTTTTATGTTTATTATAGTTATCAATGTTTTTTTATATGAACCATGTTTGTATTTGAAAAAAAAATGGTGGGGGTAAATTGATTCCTATGATGCATGGTGAATTAAATTAGTTTATATTTTTTTCAAGTTTATTATTTAAATAGTAATGAAATTATTTTAGAAAATAAAAAAATTGCATTGAGTGTGTTATCCTTGGAAGTTCCCATCATGTTGTGTAATACAATTCAGTGAGACCCATGTGGTGAAAACAATTTTATGACAATAAGTTTTCATAAATAAAAAAAATTATAGTTCCTAATGAAACTTTCATTTATTTTAAAGGAAGCTTCAAAAAATATAATGGAATTATTTTCATAAAGAGGATTTCTATAATTACCTTATTATAAAGAAGTATGAAAATATTTTCATTGGTTTTTAAACCTATTATATTTTTAAATGTATGTTTATTAATAAAAAAATTTATCAGCATGTTTTTGAAACTTAATATGTTTTAATACAAATGTCCAGATTGGAAGAAGTAACATGGAAAAAAAGTTTATATAATAAAACTTAGGAATAATATTCATAGATTCATGTTCAATAATAATAAACATTATTTATTTATTTGGTTGGGATGAAGCATTTGATCTCATGTTGACATATGAGATTTATTCTCCTCTTGAGGTAATGTTTTATTAATTACCTTATTCTTATTTTAGAATTATCTCTCTTTGATATTGTTTTTAACTGTTCTAAAATGTTGTGTAGATATAAAATTTGTTTCTCTAGTGTTTATTATGTTCCAAATATAGTGATAACCTTGAGAGGTATCTTATGGGGTGGTTGATTTAACCCAAATCACTTTCCTCTCCTTCATGATTTTATTCCAATTCTTAAGGATGATAATTATTTAAGAGGTTTATAATATAAAAATTGTGATTATTATCAAGCCTTCATTTTCCATTCTGGAGAGTCTGGTGGTTCCGAAGCGGTTTCATAAATTTATAATTTTTTTAAAATGGTTTTTTAATTAATTAAACAGGAGTTAAAATGGTTTTGAAAATTATGGGAGTAATTTAAAGTTTTAAAAGTTTATTTATAGATTAAGTTGGAATAATTGAACATGATTATAATATTTTAAAAGGGATTTTTGAATTGTGGAAAGGATAATAAACCTTTTTCATAATTATTTATAAGTTAGTTTAATTGAAAAGTTGATATTTTCAATGAAATATTTATCCTTACAAATGAATTTGGAGTTGTGTAAGGTTAATAGTGGCCTTTAATGAATTGTGTAATAGTAGTATCATTTTTTCATTGGTTATGTTTGGGTAAATTCACTTTTCCATAGGTTTCAAAAGGGTAACCTATATTTTAAAGTGGATATTTAAAGGTAATTAGTGGATTCCTTAAGTTTAATAAGGGTATCCAAGAAATCTAAAGTGGTGCGTAAAGGTACCCCTTAGTTGTGTAAAGGTAGCACTAAAATACTTAAAGGTTTTGTAATGGTATTCATGTGAGGGTGGATCCACATAAGAGACATTCTACGATTACTCTATTTCATAAGGGTAACCCGTGAATTATACTATTCACATAAGTGTAGTTTGATCCTAATTAAGGGTAATCCCCTTCTCGTATGAGGGTAATCCCTAGATCCTAAATACTATATAAGGGTAAGATAAATATTACATAAGGTTAACTGTGAAATTCTAAACCTTGCGTAAGGGAAGCTCGTATCTTGCGTAAGGGTATTGACTCACGTAAGGGTTTCCTATTAATATTCATAAGGGACCAACTGAACTTCAAATACTTACATAAGGGTACGGTGGAGTTCTCAAATTATAAATACGGGTAATATCTAAGTTACCCTTACGCGATATCCAACATTATGCAGCTTAAGGGTGATACAAGTTTTCCTTACGTAGACCCCATATCCTGCACATGGGTAGTGAGAATTTTCTATTTCATTATTTTTTCCATCATCAATATGTAACCACCATAAGTTTATTTAAATGATTATTTAACTCTTAAAATCATGGTAATTAATTATTTTGACTTTCTTGATGATTTAAAACTCATTTTTAGAAGGTTTTATCAACCAAAAATTACATTTTGAACTACAAACCATTGTGGAAATTTAATGAGGGTTTCAATGTTGCTTTTCAAGTTTACATGTTTCTACTATTTTAAAATACTTGAAACCTTAACCCTTTATTTTCCTTAATTTTACTCTAATACGGATGACCTCATAATCCTCTCTTCAAGTCAATGAGATTAAACTATTTTTGGAAAATCTTACTTTGTAATTTTTGAGTGAGACAGAACCTTCACTTTCATCTATTCCTTGGTTTCAAGGGTAAAATACTGGGAAGGGGATCCTATATATTTATTATAGTTGTTTATACAGGAGGGATTATTCTTTGGTTTTCATTTGGGAAAATAACATGCGCCAACTTAATGAATATAATTAATGATTTGATTTAAATTAAAGATAAGTTCAAAGTAAATGAATGTTTTATTGATTTTTATGTTATTGATATTGAGTTTATACTTGCTTGATACCAATTCTAAAAATCACAATCATTGAGTGATTTGTTGTGTTTTAGTTGATGTGAATATGGAACACTTGTTGGGTGATTTTTTTATATCACCTTGAATTAAATTAGATAATAATTCATATCTATTTAATAAGTTGGATGCCCATGGAAATTATGGTTTTCATGATAATGGACTTAATATAAAGAAGTGGATTTGATGAAACAGCCTTGTTTAACCTGAAATAAAAAATGTTAAAATTGGTTGTGTTGTGCGGATTTGATATGTAGTGGTAGTAATGGGAAGTGGTTGTGATGTGGTGGTTGTGCTGAGATGTAGTTGTGATTATATGTGTAAATTGTGATGAATATGTAGTTGTGATGTGAAATTTTGTTAATAGGGGACTTCATTATGTGAGTAGGATGGGTTTTTGTTTGTTGAGTTTCTATTATGAAAGTTTCTTGATTTTAATGGAATACATTTTTAATTGTAAAACTGGAATTGATAATGATTCTGAATGACAAATAGACTCTTGAATCAAAATGGTATGTGTTGGTTAAATTTTTGTTTTCAAATATTAAATGAATGAGCTTGATAAATAAATATGGTTAGTAACTAGAAATATGTAAATTGGCTTCACTTGAAAAAAATGTAGCTTTTGTCTTGTGGCCTATGGATTGTGGTTTTCCTATATGGTTTTATTCATTTAGAAGTGGCAGTGAAAGTGGTGGATGTCATGAGGCCTTTGTGTAAATGTTATGAGTATGATTATATTCTTGTTGAAACCCCATAGGTTGGGCCGATGTGTGTGAATATTATATATTGTATTTTTATTGTGATTTTTATACACACACCCACCCATGTATAGAACTATGTTCTAACACCCAAATGTTTTGGGGGTTTTTTCCCAAATATCATAATGTTGAGGAAATAAGTATAGCTACTCAGTCTTCCCCACTCTCTCTTCCAGGAAGGTTGATATACATGAATTGTGATGGCTTATGGATTGTAGTGTACTTATTGTTATGTGTGATGTGTTTCTTCACAGTGGGGGTCATTCATGGTAGGATGAGGGAACAAGTATTAATTCCTTCATGTTCATGATACCCTATTATCCATGGTATATCTATGTTGGAGATGTGATTTGATTTCCCAAGTGTCTTCTAGAGAGATGTGGTGTGATGGGCCAGGTGACTTTGGTCAATATCTGATGTGTTTCCCCAAGTGCCTTTAGGTGGGATGTAATGTCTAGTTTCATCCATAGTTATTTTCATTATATAGTTTCCTAGTTTTTCTTGGGAAGGATACTATACATAAGATAAAAGATATTCAGAATATATGAAGTTAGTGTTTGAGAGCAAAAAATCAATGGAAAAATTGTGAAGGGTAACCATTTTATCAATATGTTTCTTATTATGTTTCTTTAATGGGATGAGTTATTTAGTGCTCATGCCTCTTTCATGATGGGTTTGGTTATTCAACCTATTTAGGTGTTTTTGGTTTAGTTTTTTTCTCACTGGTGAATTACTATTCTCTTTTCACAATTGCATGGGAGACATTGGGTATGATCCTACTGAGTATACATGTTATTATCAAATTATGTATATACAAATTGTTTTTTAGGTTTCTTAAATTACTTAGTGTACCATGTTGGAAATTACAATCTTGGTCATTATAGATGTTTTTGAGTTTCTTTCACAGGATTTTCTTTGATGTTTTACTCGGATACTTTCATTGTATTCCTATAACATTTTATGCATGATTAGATATTGTGGATTTTACCTTTTCTATTATAATAAAGTTTTATGGTGGTTCATATCTAATCTCTCAATTATAATTTCATTTCTATTGATTTTAATTACTATAATATGTGTGACCTTCTTTATACCCTTGGTTCTAGTCACTAACTTGGGGCCTATTAGAGGTGCTAATTGAGGTTCATTATCTTCATTTCTCCTTTTTCAGGCCCATAGAGGTAACTTTTAGAGGAGAGAGTAATAGAAGGATAATTATATTCATAACCCATGTTCAAAATAATCTAATTCTAGTTACTTCCATAAGATTAACCAACCTAGTTATTTCCCTCATTTTCTCTTTCGAAGAATACATCTTTACTCAATGAATTGAAGTGCTCTATCAGGCTCACCTATCATCATGATCTATATTGGCCTCACCCATCATCATATATAATTCCCAAGTACTATATTATTAAGGAAATATTTATTATATTTCAATTTTTTAACATAAATCCCATGAAAAACTCATTTGAACCCATAAACTAAGAATTGTCCGTTTTCGCATAAAAATAAGGAGAAATATCCCTTTCTTTTAAAAATGATTTAAAATGAAAAAATATCTAAAATAATTTGAATTTAATTTACTTTTTTAAAACCATGAAAACTTGAAGACTAAAATTTCTAATAAATAATGAACATGAAGGTGTGAAATTCTTCTCATTCCTTATATGTTAAAAAACATTCTTTTTACACTTCGTTAAAAACATCAAAATGACCCATAGGATAAAAATTAACAAAATTCATTTTAAAACCTTTGTAAAGAAATAAAAGTTTAGTTAAAAATTAAAATTAATATATTTTAAAATATATATAATAAAATTATTTAAATATGTAAATGAACATAATCATGGATGATAATAATTTGAAAGGACTATTTTAAAACAAGGTTTTAAAGAAAAATATCTCATAATAAATATCATCCAACTTCATACATTATTTAAATACTAAATAATAAAATTATATTATTTTTCAATTTTATTAATAAAAATTTTCATGTTCATTCCATTATCATTATTCCTTTTATTTTATTGGTCACCATGACATGTTTAGTTAATAAATCGGTTAATTTTACATTAGACGTTTTGAGGAAATTCGGTCCAAAATCCCAAACCAACTTCAGTAGGTTGACCATGATAAAAGGTTTCATTGTTAAATAATCTTCAAAATATTAATCATGAAATATTTTTCATTTTTATACATTAAATATAATTTTATAACCATCCATGAAAAGTGGACAGGAAAAATGAAACACATCGATTCGTAGAGGTGGTAGTCCACATGTACGCCTGGGAGATGTTATCATTTCCCGACGGATAGAAAGTTTATAACATAAATAATATATTATAATTATAGAATCAAAATTATTTCATTAATATCATTTATATTCATTAAATTAAACATATTGACCATCCATGTGAGGCGATGATGAAAATTGAAACACATCGCTTCGTGAAGGTGGTAGTCCACACGTATGTACGAGAAACATTTCCATTTATCATAAGAAAGAAAATAAGATTAAAACAAATTTTAACATAAACATAATAAAATTTAAATATATGTACGATAATTATGTTATCCTATCATCATTTTTATATAATATTTGAATGAGGCGGAATAGAAAATAAACATGAAAACACACAGTTAAGAGTTATACATCTTCTTTGAGAAACCACTTTTGGCATACATATTAAGCCATATAAGTTGGTCTTTTTGGGATACCAAAAACTATAATACATGTGAATGAAGGTAAAAAAGGTATTTTACTATATATTTTTCATGATAAATGGATAAATATATGTGAGTAATGTTAGGATGTGAATCCTTATTCTAAGCATTAGAATTTTAAAGTATTGGAATTTCATAACATTAAATGTTTTATAATTAGAATTATGTTCATAATAATTTTGGTCAAAAGAAGGTCATTTGGATCAATGTTAAGGTAGAAAGAGTTCACCACTCCATCATTAGTAGGATTCCTCTAGTGTTATTAGTTATATCATAATTTTTCATCCACTGATGGTTTTATGGTGGAGCATTGGGAGGTTTAGAAGTTCAGTAAATTTGATGGGTCACTGGGTTGGTAAGAATCCTCAGTTGGCCATGTATCTTAATATTTGATTTCAATAGAATATTTTTAACATGTTTTACTAGTTTTTCTTGGAATTTAAGTTCTTGTAACCTTCAGTGAAAATTGTGGAACAACAAGGTGCTAAAAGTTGTTCAATTTGGCGGTTATGGATAGATGAGAAGTTTGTTAAGATTACTTGTACTTGTAATATATTTATCACATGTATTCTTATGGTTACAATAAAATTAAGTAGTATTTTATATTCCCAATTCACATACATAAAATTTTCAAACCATGTTAAAACTATGTATTCTTTCTCTACTTTCTTGTATCTTTGTTTCATGTTTTACCACTGAATGTTTTTCAGTACATTGAATATTTATACTAAGGTTTGTATGAAAGGATAAATTTTCATTGTGAGTATGGTTTAATTACTATCTACTTCAAGTACACCCATACGAGGGGAAATCATACATCTAGGGATTACATTTGAAACTATTCTCCTACAGCTATGAATTTCTGATGGATATATTGATCTTACTTTAGATGGTCTATTGGAAGTGTAGTCATCAGTTATTTGTGAGACTATTTATCCCCCAAAAAAGTGGAATGAAAGGTTTGGTTCTAACTCAATCACAAATATCTCAGTTTTTACATGGAATGAGCTGAAAGAAATATCAGGATTGATAAATTCAATGTAATTGATTTTGTATTTCAGAGAATGGATATTGAAGACTATCTAATTCAGAAAGACTTATAGGTTCCCTAGTAAGTGATAATGATAATATTGATGGAGGAAGATGAATGGGAATAGTTTCAAAATAATCATTGGAAATGGTGATAATTTATCTTGCATGGAATTTTTTATTCAATATTCAGGAGTAAAATATTTTAGCTGATTTTCTGAAGTTTTGGTGGACATGTATGAAAAAATGACAACCCTGAAAAAGTTTTTCATATGGCTAAGATTTTTCATATTAAATTTATTAGAGTTAAGGATAATTTAATATCATATAAATGACTTAAAAATGATTTATAACTATCTAAAATTAGTAAAGGTAACTTTTGTGATGATTTATGGGCATTTATCTTGTTATTGTCTCTTCCAGAGAGTTGGGATTCAACGTTTACTACAGTTAGTAACTCTAATAGAAAATTTGATATGGTGTTTGAAGATATCAGAAATATAAATATGAATGTGTAAATTTAGTGAAATTAGGATTATTCACTCTCTAATAATACACTTAATACTAATAAAAGGATTTAGTCACCCCATCGGAAGTATTTTTATCTGAAGAATCCAATGGTCGATAAATATCAAGAAAGGCAATAGGAGAAGAGCCAAGGAAAGTAATCTAGTAATGTTTCTACCTAATTGAATTTTATAAATAAGGGACATATCAATATGGAAGGAAAAAAATTAAATGTTAACACCATAATCACATAACCCATCATAAGTTCAAATCTCGTTATTGTAACTGAAGTTCTTAATGACTTGTTTCTAAGTGAGAACCCATTAGTATAAGCTTGGTTGATTAACTTTGGAAAATATTTCTACTAAAATGGATATAAAAGATAAATGAAAAACTAGTTATATATGAAGTTTTTAAAATAAATCTAGTTTATGGTGAAGCCTTTAAATTTTTTGGAAAATGATTTATTAACAATCGAATTAAGAATGAAGGATTCTTGAAACTATGGGAAGTTCACTACATATTTGGACTCTGGAGGAATATTATTTCCATTGGGAAATTGAATGATTATGGAATGAAACTAGATTTAATAATATAATATAGAATTTTACCCAAGTATCCATGATGATTAAAAATTTTGTGAATTATGGGACACATTTCATGACGTAAAATTTAGATTGGAGTATAGTGATTGGAAGTACAACTTCTGATGATCTGGAAGTATGGAACTGATGTTTTAGTCACCTTGGTGAGAAAAACTTAAAGGTTCTAAAGGTAAATTTAATATTGAATCTTTATCACATTTAAATTGGAATGTGTGAATATTTTGAGATGCTAAAGTATAATAGATTGTCTTTCAACCTAGATGGTCAGAAGCCCGAGGACCAGAATTTAGAGCTTTTACACTCAGATACAATGGGACCTACCCCTGTTCAATCCTATGGTGATTTCCTTTAATTTATTACTTTAATTAATGATGTTAGAATAAAAGTATTTATTAACTTCATGAATCACAAATATTATGTATTTCAGATGTTTTTTAATCAGATTTCATTGGAATAAATGGAATGTAGCTGGATGTTGAAGTGTATACTGATATACAATGGTAGGTAATACACCTGATGAAAATTACATAATATAAACATGTTGGAATGGATAGAGGATGAGAATTAATTTCTTTGAAGTCTATAATATAATTTATTAGAAAAAGTAATTAATCGTTTCTTAAGGAGAAATTCAAGAGGTTAAGGATTTACTTGGGAATGTATAAGGAAATTTGGGCAGAGGCACTCAATATGGTGGCTTATCTCGCCAATAGAAGTCCATCATTGATAATTGGGTGGGAACTTCTAGAGGACCTATGGTCAGGAAAAATACTGAAAGGTCATTATATTATATTCTTTGGTAGTTTAGAATATGTATATGTAAACTCTATAGACTGTGAAAAACTTTCATCCAAATCCAAAATGTGTTTTTCATTTGTTATAGAGATGAAAACATTGGATATAATTTTAGCGATGGTAGAAGAAAATAAGTCATGAAATCAGGGATGCTTTCTTCAATTTGAAATTCTAATGTAAGGACCGCAATATGTTGGAGAATGAAGTTAAAGGACAATAAAATATTGAAATCTAGGTTTATCAAAGTACCAATAGTTCAAAAAAAATGGGAGAACTCAAATATATGTGATCAAGGACTTGGAATTCCATAGGTAATCCCCTTAGAAGTTCTAGAAAATTCAAGATCATTTGAATCTTGAGTTGTATCACTCAAAATTTCTTTCTCTAGAAGTATGCATAAAAGATGTTCAATTTCCAATAGAATGAACATATAAAAGTAACTCATATTATCTGATTCGGTTGAGGAGATAAACCAATTTCATGACAGCAATTTAGAGGTATAGACATTATTTGAACTCTCTACTCCTAGAAGATATAGGAGAACCTTAAAATTCTAAGGAGGAAAATTTACTTAGATACTCTAAGTAACTGGAGAAATCCATATATAAAGAAATGTATTCATTAAAATTCAATATAACTTGGGAGATAGATAAAATTACTGAGATTAAAAGGGAACTTCAGAATAAGTAGGTTTATCGGTTTAATGAAGAGTATGGAGGAAATAATAGGTAAAAAATATTTACTATAAAATTTATTCTAAGTATAGTCACATCAAAAAAAATATCTGGAGTAGATGAATGTGAGGAATATGTTCATTTATGGTTATTTGGTGGTGGAGATTTACATGAAATATCCAATAGTTGTACCAAAAGTTAGTGATCATAACTTGGTGTGTGAAATGATTAAATTCCTCGATGGTGTAAAGTAACCGATGTGATATTATAATTTTAAAAAAATATGAATGAGAAAGGGTTAAATAAGTACAATACATATCACTAATATTATCAGAAGTAATGGGAAGATGATACATTTAACATATTTATCATTTATATGGATGAATTATTGATTGATGGACCAGAATTATATAAAATCTAAAAGTTGAAGGTTGATTGTTTTAGAATACTTGATATGAAATATGTTTTATAGGCATAGAATATTTTAGGGATGATGATCGAGAGAGATAAGAAAACATGGACTTTGGTTCTATCTTATAAATATTATGTCCAAAATATCATCAAATGGTTTGGGATAAATGTAAGTAATCTATTATCAACCCCTCTTATTTCTCACTTCCAGTTGACGAATCCTTAAGTGCTAACAATTTATATTGAGTCCAAGTACATAGAGAAAGTATTATATGCATCAGTGGTCTGAAGTTTAAATTATGAAACGGTTTTCACTCAACCAAACATTTACCATAAAGTGAGAGTTCTGAGTCGGTATATATAAAATTTGGGAAAAGTTCACTGGGCGGCTGTGAAGTGGATCCTTTTATATTCGAAAGGATCAGAGGATCAAGCCCATTTCTTTAGGGTGGAATATCCATTATAAGGATTTATATACTCAGAATTTACTATAGATTTAGATACTCAAAATATTATAATAGGTTTTGTGTTTATATATGGGGGATTTTCTCTTAGTTGAATGTCATGAATTCGAAAGATCATTAAATTGAGTACAACAGAGGAAAATTATGTAGAAAAAATGGAATATAGAAAAGAAATAAAATAGTTTAAAATATCTCTACATGAACTTGGAAGGAATCGGGAAGGGGTAGTTCTTTACTGTGACATCCCAAGTCAAATCCACTTGGCTAAAAATATACTATTCCATGATCAGACAAAACACATAGATATAAAGTTTCACTTCATTAGGAATATTCTAGAGGAAAATAAGCTAGATCTATTGAAAGATAGAAAGATTCAAAAATTTAAAAAACATATTCACCAAGGTGATAGTTTAGAAATTTATGAGGATTTATATATCCTTGATATGAGTTGAGTAATTGGAGGAAGGACATGGTAAATACTGATAAATGCTAAGTGTTATAGATTTTATGAAGTTTCCCCTATAACAAGTCATTAAGTGGGATAAATGTGAAGAATTGTTATGATTATTGAAAGGTCATAACACTATAATTTCAAGAATCAAAATTTAATTCATTGTCATTTTGATCATCAGTAGGTGGTTGGGCTTGATGTAAAGGTAGTATGAGTTAACTTGTACAGTGGAAGTTGGATTCCTCTAATGGTTGAAGGTCCATCGGAAGTTTTAATCCAATGATGGTTATATAATGGAATACTAGTAGGTCTAGAATTTTAGAAAAGTAGATGGGTCACTAGGTTGGTAAACATTCTCAGACACTCAATTCTCTTGATCCGAGTTTCTAGGAGCATGTTTTAACTTGTTTGACCAATTGTGCATAGTATTTAATTATGTGGGACATTTAGTGCAAAAGTGTGAAATAACCTGGTGCTAATAGTGGTTTGACTAGGAATTTATTGGATATCTAAGATATTAGGTAGGATTACGTGCCTTTTTAATCTATTTCTCACCAATAATATTTCGACTATAATAAAATCTAGTAATAGAATCGTTTCCCTCATGCATATAGGAAAAAGTTCTAAAGCATGTTAAAAATCCATGATCTTCCTCTGCATTCCTATATTTCTATTTCATGTTTTACCATTGAATGTTTTTCACTACCTTTTATGCTTTTACTACGTTATTTTTTCAAGTAGAAATTTTTGGGATGAGTAGGGTGTAGCGACTACTTACTTTTGGTATACTCGATTGAGGGGAAATCAAACTTCTGGTTATTCAATTTTCTTCTATACCACTACATTATGAGAATTTTAAGTGGATCTATTGCTTGTAATTTAGTTTTTCTATCAAAATTGCAAGCGATCGGTTTTTAATATGATCGTTTCTCCACCAATAAGGAAGATAGGTGAAGATATTGTCTTTCAAAAGTGATGTGGGAGGAAATGTCATAAATACATGAAATGTGAAAATTATAGTATGTGACTAACTCGTTTAAAATATCTATAAAGTGACATAGATTATAAAATAATCAAGATAATATTAAAATATAATCAAAAATATAACTTAAATAGGTTTGGTTTTTTTTTTAAAGGTTGGGGCCGAAGCCTCAATTTATTATTAAAGAAAATACCTCTTAGAGGGTAGAGGGAGACCCAATACATAGCCCGAAGGCCCAAGGACAAGTAGCTTGAATACAAGGCTTGAAAGCCCATTTTTTGGCCCAAAGGACCCTCTGTGAACAGTACTGCTACAGTACCCCGCGCAGCTACAGTCCCCGTCGCCGCTACAGTTCCCTGCTACGGGGCCCTGCTATAGTACCCGAAAATTCATCCCTGCCCAAATATGAACCCGGGTCTTTTGGATGCCAAGCAGGAGCATGTACCACTTGTCCTTAATTGTTGAAACAAAATTTTAAATCATTAAGTTTCATTAAAGTGATTTTAAAAATTCCAAGGGACACATAATAAGACCATTAATGATAGAATTGACAATGCCTTATCCAATTGAGTTTTGAAAATATTTTTACTAGTTTATAATTATTTAAAAAATATTTTTTAACATTAAATTCCATTTAATCTCGTTTTCTGGAAGATTTATAAAATTTGACATTAAAGGCATCAAGATAAAAATGTAATTAAAAGTAAAACACTTAAATAAAAAATTATACATAAAATTCATGTAATATGATAAATAATATAAATATTATTCATTTTAATATTTATAAAACCATTTATTTTAGTTTTCATATGCCTGAAAAAGCATTGTATCGATGTTGCAAAAGCATGTTAAATAATTATATTATATTTAAAAATTAGAAAATTTATTAATATGAAATTAAATTATTATAAATAATTATGGTAATCTTTTTTCATTAAAAATATATATTTACTCTTATCTAAATCATGAAAATGTATCTAAGTTATAAAATAAGAGAAAATGACATTTTATTAAATATAAAACTTCCTTATCTTGGAATCCAACCAAAATTTCAAAGACACCAAAAATAGACTTGAAAGGATTATAGGTAAATACATATTTCACACACACAATTTAAGGATAGGTTTTTAGGTATTTTTGTATTTTTCTACAGTTTTTACATTAATTTACCTTTACCACAGTAACTCATTTTTTTAATCATTGATTTATTATTTTGACAAAAATAACATTGAGCTTATAAAAAAAATTGGATATTATGTTTATTAATTTTAAATCCATTTTAAAAGTTTCAATTTTCATGATTGAAAAAATCAATTTTAATATAAGTCTACAAAACACAGTGAAGAATAATTCTTAGAAAAATGTGTTATTAAGCATAAAAATGAACTTATAAAAAATAAAATAAATTACTAATTAATATAGAAATAATTATATTATTTTATATCAAATATATATTATGGTAATTTTAAACCAAATTCAAAATATGTTTATGCTTTTAAATTAATTGATTTAAAACAAATAAATGAATGTTTTGTAAAAATCGACATTTTTCACTATTCTATCAAAAATCAATATTTTAAGAAAAAATCCAAAAAATTCATCATATAAATATTATGAAATTATGAATTTAAAATTTATTACCATTTTATAAAAAAATCAAGAGTGGGAAAATTAAATTTAATCCATGCTTGGTCTAGTGCTCCTCGCAGATGCAGAGGATGCAATTTCTTCCTTCTTCGATGGTCTTTCGACCTTTGCATGAACTGAGACCCCCCTGTGGTTGAAATATGGGTAATTTTTCCGAATCTCCATTTTCCCTTTCAAAATCACTCTATAATTCGTATGATAGGCAACTTAGTTGGTCGATTTTTAGGCTCTCACGACCGCACATCCTCTGTGAGCCACCCGGTAAATCCACGCATTTGTGTTGAAGTGGATGTATCGAGTCCACCGGTCGATTGGGTATGGATTACTGTAGGGGAGGAGTTCTGTTGGAGGTAGGATGTTGTATTGGAGGATTGGGTTGATTTTTTCTCGAGTTGTAGCCGCCTGGGTCACTCGGCCAGTCATTTTCTGGGTGGAGCTAGGAGCCGAAGGTCGGTTGCTGTGTTGAAGAGACCTGGTAGGTTTCCTGGTCAGGGGATGAGAGGTACAAATGCTGGAAAGTTTGGTAGTGTGGTTGACCTGGGTGGATCAGAGTTGGGAAAGCAAGTGGGGGCACGCTTTAATCCTTCTGTAGCTGTAGTGTTTGATAGATTAAATCAAGATCTTCAACTGGAAAATGGTGTGAATGGTCTTGGTATTAGTGCTGGAGGCATCTCAGGAGTGCTTGACTCCTCTGGGAAGGATCTACATCGCGTGCATTGGCCGAGTTAGGATGCTGATGGCGAGGGAAGTGGGACATTTGGTTATGGTGATGATCAGCAGAAGGAGGGAGAGTTGCAGCTGGGTCCAGTCTGTGATGGGCCAGCTCATGAAGAAAGAACCCTCTGTCTGGCTATTCATGAGGAGGTGCAGCCGACATCTGACGGTGTGTTTCAGGTCTCAATTGACATTTTCAATCAATTCCAGGAGTTGTCTCATGTTGAAGAGGAGGGGATCTCTTCAATGAGGAATAAATGTATGCAGGTTGCCTTGGAGGGTTGATTAGAGAAGTAGGTTGGTGCTGGTCATGCATTTGTGGATCCTCCACAATGTGTGGCTTTGATTTACAGTAATGGACGATATGAGCAGGGGAAAGCTGGTTTCCAAATTGATCCTGTCACTGGAAAATGGGGGGATGTGTCAGAGAGTGACAAAGAAAATCTGAATGGTTCAGTTAAGCCTTCTTATTGTGATGCTATCAAGGATGGAAAGAAGAATTCTGGAATAGAGAAAACTCCTCCAATTAAGATAAGGCTGAGGGAGGATTACTCTACTTTTCCAAAGCCTGTGGTGACAAGGTCCTCTATCAATCAGTCTTATAAGGAATTGATATCTCTGGAGAAACTGAACCTCAGAAGGAAGTACGCGAAGATCCTTAAGCACTATGAGAGCTCGGAATGGGAATCCGTCATTGCAGAGGATCTCCATGGGTGCGGAGACGGGTATGACTTTTATGACATGTAATTGGTATCTCCTGTTTGTTTGCTTGTTCATTGGACTTTTCTTTTCTTAATAAATGGTTTGAGTCTTTTCCTCGGACTGAGCTTTCCTGGTTAAACTTCAAGAAATTTTCAAATTATCTAACATCTCTTACTCCAACCAATGAATATTCAAGATAAATTTTTCATTCTTGAAGAACTAAAATAATCTTCTAATGGATCACAATATCCATATAGTGATGAAAAGTTATTTACGCTAATTTATTCATTAATAAAAATAAAAAAATTGGTTAGTAAAAGTTAATATAATATCCAATATGAATAAACCAACATATAAAGAAATACTAAATTAATATCCAATGCCTTAACAATAACACCCAAAGTTTAACATTAATCATTCCACAAATAACTGACCTTAAAACTCAAAAAAAATATTAATCACCAAGTTTAAAGCCCAAAAATCATAAATATTTGATCACATGTTCTTCCAAGATCGAGATAACATTTATCTCTGAACAACATTAATCTCTCATAGAGTCATATACCAAAAAATTATTATAACTTAGTCATCTAATCTCCAAAATATACTAATAATTTCCATTAATATCCAGAATCACCATAAACATACAATAAAAATATATGCTTCTAAAATATAACTCAACTTTTATTCCTCAAATAAAATTCCATCATATCCAAAAATATTTTTATTTATATTAATCATATAATGTTCTCAATATAGTGAAATTATTCAAAAAATAAATTTAATAAAATAGTCACTAAATCACATTCCAATCCCATGGTTATCTATATGATAAAATATAAGTTCTAGAAAAGTAATTAATTTTTATCCTAAATAACCACAATTATCTCAACATCAAAGATAATGTTAACCTTAAAAGTAATCAATAAATTTTAACTTATGTCAAAAAAATACAAAAGCATTCTTCCTTAAATAAACTTGTTACTAAAACACATACTAAACCTAAGGGTTATATATAAATCAAACATCTTTTAAAACTCAATATATGTCCCCCAAGGTACTCTTATCAAATAAAACCTCAAAATAGTATTAATTACTTTTAACTTATGATCTTCTTTAAAGTTAGCATCCCCTAAATAAAATACCACTACATAATAACTCTTGAAACCATATATTTAGACACTTCAATAATTCAATGTTCTTTAAAATAATTTAACCAAGATTTTCTATATTATTACTTAATACTTCCTTCAAACAATCAAAATTGTGAATCATGTCCTAAGATTCATCAATATAAAAACATAATCTAATATATAATTCATACCTTTTATATTTTATTCTCAATTTCCACATATTTAACTATAACAGAATTATAAATTGATAAGCCTTTATCTATACATTCTTATTGATACCCTACTCTAGTGTTCCCCCTATGAAATTTATTATCAAAATTCTCATACTAAACATTTAAACCATCTTGTTTTTCCCTTAAAGAATTTACCTAGGTACTTATTCCCACATTTTAGACATGTAGGAGGTTAAATTATTTTTCCATTATGGTATTTATCTCTAGAAATTCCTTGAAACTCCATTTTTATATTATTTGGTGTGCTAGTAAACTCACCTAGTTTTTTTTAATCATATACCGAGATAGAAGTTTATACATAACCACAACAGTTTTCACTCCAAATCTTATCTCATTCAGTTTCTAAATGGGGAAACCACCACATTTTCCTTCATACCCATTTCCAACTTGGTTCTTGCTGGTTCCATCCATTTCTTTAAACCAAAAATGGTTAGTGTGAGTATATCATATAAAATCACAATAAAACATCTTACAAGGATAAATTCTATGATTTCCTTTATCACGAAATGAGCCACTAAGACCCCTCCTAGACTGGTAGTAAATTGAGTGTGACACCCCAAGCCTGCCTTCAATAGGCTATGGGATGAAGACTAGCACTGAGTAGGCATATAAATGAAATAGGGTCATTAGCCTAATTTACCTGTACATACACCCTTGTACAACTCTATGCAATAGTGTAGGGATAAAATAAAATACCAAAACATATAGAGTATAAATAATTCATGCAACAACCTCTGGGAAATACATTAGAGTAAATAAATATAATATAATTTATAAAGGGTAAAAATTCATGATTAATCTATAATTGAGGTCCCAACCTCACTAATACTAAGAAATGGGAAAAATTGAATACAGACTAGCTCCCAATCTCCAAGGTCAACCACTAAACATGGTCATCGCCTCAAAGTAAGACTATGATTCTCTGACACCAACACCACCAACGTCAGTACCAATATTTTTATTGACTGCATAAGAAATAACATGTGTGGACGAAACCCATGTAGGGGTGAGTATATATATACAAAATATAATTCCCCAAAAACCAAAAAGGGTGAAATAAAAATAGAAACATTCAATAATATCAACCCATAGAAAAATAGGTAAAAGAAACCCCTCATAAAATATTCTCAAAAGAAACCTAATATAATAGATAAATGGGATATCTATCTCCAAAGACCAACTAATAATGAGGATTCTGCAAAAAAATCCAAAGTTCCATCTCTGATGCTTGGTATCAAACACAATTGTACAAGAATCTGTGTATAGATCCCATACCTCACCACTACACTCCCCAGCTGAGGGGGAAATATCTCCTAACCATCAATCTCACATAACCTTTCAAGAATCCATGTGGGGGTATCTCAAATGAACATTTTGATCCACTTTCAAGGGGTTCTATCTCTAGTAGAGAACCTTTTACCCACCAAATCTTGAAGATCGAGGTCACACTCTGTATATAGAGGACCTGGGGCCTCTATAGTATGGGGGTTACCAACTCTACCTATATAAAGAGTATGGGGGAATCATGCCTTGGTGTGCAAGTGGCGTTTCCAACCTTGATAACATTTTTATGATCACACCTAATCACTATCACTAGCTAAGCATTGTTGAAGTAATTTTCACACTCATAACACCTCATATCATATGTATGATGTCGAAATATAGGCCACATGAGGCTTTTCATCTATCATATGATCTAAAAAATAAATCTAAAAAAATACACCGTAAATAACCATGAATGTATAAATAGATTGTTTCATTGTAATTTATGTGTAAAAAATATTAGGATATGCTATTTACTTTCCCAAAAAGGATACTCTATGGAAAAATGCATTTCGTCATACCGTATATAAGAATCACACATGATGGGACTTGGGGTATGCACTGCTAGTTTGATTTAATTTCCCCAATATTGTTCATGGATAACCAGTATCAATTTCAGGGTCACGATGTCGCATACAGTTCATCAACCTAGCATCTAAGTGTAAATATCTAACCGAAATAAGGTTTGATAAAAAAAATAATAATTATTATTATTATTATTATTATTATTATTATTATTTTATTATTATTATTATTTTATTAATATAATACACATATATAAAAGGAATGGGAGAGGAAATCATGTAGTCTTCCCCACACTCCCCAACATTAATGTAATTCTTGTCTATACCAATGATTCAAAACCATCGGTATAGCCTATACCAATAGTTATCCAAACTATTAGCTAATTTTCTATTAGTATAAACTTATGCTAATTGTTTCCAAGGAAATATTGGTATATCTCTATACTAATGGTTTTGAAACTTTTTTTATAGACTACCCCCACCCACCCACCCACCCCTTCCAATTCCACAAGCACTAACACCCCCACTCTTCCCAAACAGCCACTAGCAGCCACCAAAAATTACAGAATTACCCCACCATGGTCAATCACCTAAAAAACAACACCAAAAAATATACAAACAATGATAACATTAGAAACCAATTAATGAATTTAACCAATGATAACCCACATTCAAAATATCACATTTATTCATTCATAACTAATCATTAAAAATCAAATGTCATAAATATCATTCAAAATGTAAAGGATAAATCTATCCCTCATCACCATCGACATCACTATCACCATCACCATTGTGACTTTCATCCTCATTGTCATCCGCTTTATCATCCTCATTATCATCCTCACTATCATCCTTACTATCATCATCATCATCATCCTCACCATAATCCTCACCATCATCCTCGCCATCACCATCACTAGGAATATCATTGTCCAAACCACCACTAGAACCACCGCCTGGTCAACTATATAATGTATTCATCATTGATATATGTTCATCATAGGCTATGGTGGTATATTATATAAGTGATGAACATAAGTCTACCATAAATTTCATAAATTCAATGTTGTCCCTTTTGTTCCATTCAAGCTCTATTATGACTATATTTTGGCCTATTCTCGTTTTTTCTAAGCCTATGTTGTCCAGGAATTAGAGTTTTCCAACTCTGTGCTTCCAAAAGTAAAACCTGAAGTGGGAAAATATACAGTCAGTAAAATACATCTCTTAGTTTGACAGTAAACTATTCCACATTATTCCTCTCTTAAAACCTAATTTAAATGATCATTTGGCCCAAATTTTACAACTTCTTGCTCATCAAAGTCCTCCAAATAACACAGTTATAAATTTAAATTGACTATTTAGTAAAAAAATAGATATTAAAATTTGAAATCAATAAAGTAAAACTTATAATTTACTATTAGATTATTTTGTTTATTGTGCTTTCATATCTCTTCTATATTATTAAGAAATAAATTTTTCTCAAGGCACACATCCTTCAATATTCAAAACCACCCTCTATAATGAAGATGAATGTAGAAAACCATAATTAAAAGTAGGTTATTAAAAATTAATTCCATAACTAAAATCAAATGAATATTCATGATGATGCAATATTATTTTATATAATGATGGATTACTTTTTTCTAGTATGATATAAGTTGGTTAACCAAATAAATTTTACATAATAAATTGGGATAATTGAGAATATGATTAAATAATTATTTCATAAATTGAATTCAATTGTAATTTAAGGATTGTTGTTTTTATATATTATTTCCATGAATATAAGGAGAATGTAATTGTATAATAATGGAAATGGAATTTATTTATTAAAAAACTAATCAAGATTAAATAAATGTATAATAGATGTGTTACTCTTAGTTTTTCTATGTTTCTATGATTTAATTTGAAAGGGGTTAAAATAGATAAAAGAAAGGTAAATTTTTCATTGATGGGTATTGATGACAGCATATAGTAAATATTGGTTTTTTTTAAATACACATGAAATAATTAAATTTATTATTTATTTGGTTAAATAATGTTAATGTTTAGTTATCATGAGGTTATATTGGGTCATCTTGGTTTTGATCACAGTTATTCCTATTCAATTTAAAATGGTATAATTTTTTTAGTTATTTTTAATTCAATTTGGTTAAGTATGGTTCAATTAATTTCAGTTTGGTTCAATTATATTCAATTTATATTAATGACATACCATTTCATTATGTTTTTCTTATTTATTTCATCTTAATTCAGTTTGATCTATTCTATATGATATTTATTTATTTTATTTCACCTATATTTGTTTATTACTTTTTTTTCAATTTGATTTAGTTTTTCTATTTCTCATTTGATTCAGTCTTGTATATGTTACTTTATATTTATTTAGTTATTTTATCTTTAATTTTATTTATTTCAATTAAATTCAATTCAATTTTTTTGGTTCTCCTGTGATTTTTTCATTGTTTATTCACTTTTTGGATCATATTCAAACTAGTACATTTACGTTTTTTCTTTTCATGTTGGATTCTCTTCCAGTTTGGTTAGTTCAATTTCATCATATTCCAGTCATTTAATTTTGGTATTATTAAATATTTGTTCATTATTTATTTAGTTAAGTTTTGGATTGGTTGTTTTGTGATGCATTGATTTGGTTTTGTTCCTTCATTATTGGTTTCTATAGTTACATATTCATTAAATTCTGGTTGACTTATGTCTAGTTAAGTTAAGTATATTTTGTTTTACTTAATTAAACATATGATAGTTATGTTTTATTTTCATTGTATAACCCACTCCCTACATTCCACCCCCTATTTATTACCCCACCTGCTACAACCCAAGAACAAATTCCCAAAAGAATAAAATAAATAAAAGACAAAAATACCCTTGGAAATAAAATCCACTTATGCCTATATATATTATTAAACTCACTCTCATATGGGACAGCGCCAGCTGAATCCAATAGTTCCTAACAGTTTCTAAATTTTTTATTTGATTATTATCAATTCTATTTAAATCAATGGATATAGTAATGTGTAAGAGTCATACCTTTACCATAAGGGAGGATTTTTTCCTAGTGAACACACTGATACATAATAGTCCCTAACATATATGTAACGGATCATTATATTCCCATAGAGGAGGATATTATGTACATAAGGTTTATTTTGGTTGATGCATAAAGGTCCACTTAAAATCAAAGGGCATTCATAAGGGTCATGTCCTTTAAAAAATCTAAAGAGTCAAAGCCTTCATGGTCTAGCATTCATCCCATGATACTTGACCATTAAAAATATTCTAGTATCTAATTATTACTAAATTCACTATTATAATGGGGAAGAAGGAAACTCATTCATGGGGTAAATTTAAATGGAATGTAAAAAATATTGGAATATTAGAGAGATTTCAAAGATCTGTATTTTTTAAAATAATAGTAATAGAATCTTCTAAAGCATGACTAGGATTTTAAATAGGATGTTTTTCTTGATTTAAGATATAAAAATGATGGGGTTTGATTGGTCCATTGATTAAGTGAGAGTAGTGAGTAAGAAATGATTTCTTCAGTCTCTTTGGAAACGTACAACTAAGTACATTGTAGTAGTGAGCTAATGGAAACATATGCATCCCTTTATAAATCAATATCTCTCTATTATTCTATCTAAATTTTTCTAGAATTTTTTTTCTTTCATTAAAATGGTTTTTTTATATAATTTTATAATTTTTATGGTTCTATTTTGTATTCAATTCTTCTACTTATTTGTGAATGTTATTTGATTTTTTTATTGTGATGAAGATTGGTTGTTCATCAAATTAAATTAAAGAAATTATGGCCTCTATTTAAATTTCTTAATCAAGATTTTGTTGAGGAGAAAAGTGAATTTGGTTATTTTTTATTACTTAATGGTTATTAAGTAGTTATATCATTTTTATAGGAATAATGACATTCATACTAAGGTATTATTTCATCTTACAGTTTGGATTATGTGAACTTTATATGGTGTTAGATGTGCCATTAAAAAATTCAATAGGTGAAACTTATTTTTAAAATAAAGAATATGTAATCCTAAATTGAAAACTAATTTACAGTTGTTTTATTTTACCTATTCATATAAAATTATCAATTAAAACATTCTATTTCATGATCCTTTCAAATAAATATTATTTCTTACTCGAAAAATTTAAAAAAAACAAAAAGAAAATTAAAATTAGAGATTATTTGTAACCTCTATGAGAGGAAACCATGGGAACATCTATCATTGTATTCTAAGGGGATAAAAATGAATTGAGATTCACAAAAAATATTTACCTTTCAACCAAAAAATTATAAAATGAGACATAATTTTATGGGGATAAAACTTTATGATAATATGAAAGTAGTTTATTTATATAAAATTTTTAATATGTTAAATATTATGAGAGTTATATCCATTTGAAACTTTATGATATTTATACAAATTAATTTGAGTCAAATAAAAACTTTAAATTTTGTTTCGATGAACTTGTATAATAATAGGCCAGCCACAATAAGTTAAGGGAAATTTTTTTAAATTTATTCAAAAATTCATAAAGAACATCTTTCAAATAATGAAATTGAAATTTTTATACAAATAAGGGTTTCAAGTATTAGATATGTGAAATAATAAAAAATTCAACACTTATCCTATTGTGAATTTAAGTAACAATTCAAAGAATATACTGGAATGTTTTTTATAAATGAGTTCCATATCTACTTACTCTCATGGTCTGGCATCGTAGTCTATCCCAAAGTGTGGCGGTATTTTGTAGCATACTAGTTTTTTTATTTCTTCTCAACACTGCCTAAAATTTTCAACAAAAAAACAAAGAATTAATGAAAATCATGGTAATTTTCATTCAAAAACCTAAAATTTGATTAGTACCTTGAACTTGTTAGTCTTATAATAAGTAATAATTTTTTGATAATATACTATTGGACACTCATTAATGATAGGTGTGGCCTCAAAATCTATACCAACTCTAGCTCTCCAGCCATTATAAAACTCATGCTAATATACTCTTCACAGCTCACCAAATTCCATGAGTCATGTTTTCCTCATAGCCTTACCATCATGAAAATTATAACGAATATGGCAGAAAAATTTTAATTTATATAAATATAATAATAGTATAAAATTATATCTAATTAATTTTTTACCCATATTTTCACCCAAGCATTATCCTTTAGTTCATTTGAAAGGTGTCTCTAGGAGTGTGCTCTGACAGGAATGATGTTAGACTATTTGGAGAGAATATCTATAAAAATACTACATTCTCACCCTATTTCTTATAATAATTTGATTATCCTCATTATATTCAACCATCAACTATGTGTGGAGGTTCTACATTGCATGCATGTGTGTACACCCACACCTCCCAGTGGAAGATCCAGCTATGAAAGAAAAAAATATTATATTAGTACATATTATAATGAAAATAAGTTATGGTCAAAAAAACTATTATAGTTCTATAAATATACCAGAGGAAATATGATCAGTGGGTTTCACTGGATCCCAAGGATCTGAAGGAATGTCGACATGTACAGAAGGAGTGGGATCCAATGTATTCTCAGGAGGATCAAAATGTGTCAGATTAGAAGTCTAAGGAGCATAAATTTATATTCTTAGGGATAAGGATTTAAAAGGAAAATAAGATGACATATAAATCTATTTAAATGTATAAAATGGATGGAGATTAAGATAAATCATCATATAAAGTAAAGATAAGCAATCAAGATCAGATGCAAATGGTGGTGAAAAGATTGGCGGGCTAAATAACTTGGGTGCCTCCAATGACACTGCTGGATCAAATAGTGTGATAGATAGTATGTCATAGGAAACGATAGGGTGTGATAAGGTACACCAAGTGGTGTGAATAGCTATAGTACCAACCCACCCACCCCCATCATACCATCTAGTTGAGCACTAGTGCCACTATGATGGTTAGAGAATAATTGTCACCTAGGTGGTGGATCCTGATTAAAAGTAAAAAAACAAAATTAATCGCATGACATTATATGTTATTGATATATATATATATATGAAATAAAATACCTAAAAGAACCAAATGAGGGATTCTGATCTCCCTCATTCGGTGATTATTGTTTTTTATCCTTTTCTTTTATATCACTTCAATATTTTTTATTTCTTGCATTTGAAAACAAATATGGAATTAATTAAAAATTCATAACTAATATGTAAGACAAAAAACAAAAAAATATAAGACATAAATTAATTAAGGAATACCAATTTTCAAAACAACTAAAGTATATGTGGTGATATAGCAAAAGAATTTTATATTTTTTGGGAAGAATATCAATAACATAAAACACAGGTCATAGAAAAATCAATATGTTCAAATTCACATGTTTAGATTGGGTATGATATATTTTTTATCTATTTTTAATTCAATCCAATTAAATTTTGTTTATGTCATTTAGTTTATTTTCGTAAATTGATTAGGTCATTTTTTCATTTTTTAGGTTAGGTTATTTGGTTCATATTTTTAGGTTAGGTCATTTTTTTCATTTTTTTTTGGTTAGTTCATTATTTTCCTTGGTTTTGATTTTAATTTTAATTACTTTAATATGTTTTAATTCAATTTATATTGTTTTTTGTTCCAATTTAATTGGTTCGGTTTTGTTTGGTTTTTTAGGTTCTAATATAATTTAATTAAATATTAGAAAATAAAACTCAAAAAAATAAGCAACCAATATATATTGACAATGAACATGAAATTCAAGTTGGATAAAAAAAATATTTGTAACCAGTAGTAAATCAATTTGAATAGTTCCAACCTTAACAACCCAAGTCAAGATAAGCCAAAATAACAAAGAACACAGATACATGATTCTATATATTTCCCACCATAACATCAAGTTTATAATAAACTCTGAAAATCGAACTATTAGAGTCATTATAAGTAATAAATTGATCGGCACCAATGGGATCAAATATGGTGTCAATTCCATCATCATCATCATCAAAAATATTTCTTGGTATTACTTCAATAATGACACCAAATTCATGTCATGATTGATCTTTAACATGAAAAACTTGTTTCTCCATTGATACCAACATATATAGATCATCAATAGAAAGAGTGTGAGTCATGTCAACAACTCAAAATCCACAATCATCTATAACTCTTTCATTCCTCTTCATCTAATCAAAACACTTTGATTTCATCATAGTGACTTGAACACGAGAGAAATAATACAATATTAGTATTTTCTCAATGACTATATAATAAGATAAATTTTCAAATTGAGGTTTAATATATGATGCACTAGAAGAATAGTTTGTTGTGGTGGTTATTGTAACATCATAATGTCATCTTCTCATGTTCATTTCTCATTCATTGATAATAAATGTGTACCTGATGATCACAATTTATTTTCATTCATTAACCAGGGAATTAGGACCTAATGTCAAAGGTATTATTTCTTAAGAGACAAATTCAAAATGAAAACTCTGTACCTGAAATATAAATTAATTTTAAAATTAATTAAATATTAATTTTTTTAATTTATGATAGTAATACTTCTACCTTTAATTTTAACAAAGTAGAGAACTATTTTCTATGAAAATTCTATATCCTTATAAAAGATAAATAATGATTATTTCTATTTATCATTAGATTTTTCTACTAGGTGAAGAAAATAGAAACAATTTAATAGATAAGTACAATTACATGATATTTGATAACATATACATGTTTAGTTTACTTACTTGATGTAGCCATCGAACAAATAATAGTTAAACAAAATCGTGTGATGTGTTATCTCCCACTCTTCAAGGCTTAATATGTTCAATGTATATAATCTAGGAATTCCCCCAATTTAGGGAAGTGTTGGAAAACTAGGTTCAATTTTTTTATACTTCTTTTCTTCATTTCCCATTGGTCTTTTATGTCTCATATTCACATCAAACAAATACATTGAAGAGAAATCTATATATTCTTAATCCAAGTAACCTTTCAGGATATATAATTTTGGATGATTCCTATTTCATACATAAGACTTCAATGTTTACATGTTTCTTTCAATTGGATACATCCAATGAAAAGAAACAGGTCATCAAAGAAATATTTTGGTTGGAATATAGATAGTTGGATGCAGTATTCAAGTGAAAATTATAGATGAAATATTTTCTCTAACTCACAAAAAAATAATGATGCCTCTGCCAACATTTTTTCATGAAATGCTTGGAAAACTTATTAGCAAAAAGATATCTATATAAATGGAAACACTGAATAACCGACACCCTTATATTATTGGGCAGTATATAACAGATTTATATTAGAATCAACTAAATTAGAAGGATGTGATAATAATGAGTCTTCAAATATTTCATCTTTAAATATCTTATATTGACCTATTTTGATATGTTTCTTGAATAACCATCAAGAAAATTAATATTCTTTAGTAATTACAAAAATTTATTTTTCTATATAGGTGTGATCACATAAGAAACACACAAAGCTTTCCATTTATTTTCACTCATATACATAGGATGTAATTCTGGTAGGATAACACAATCCACCAAGTCACATAGAGATTGTAAATCATCTTTTGTCTTTCCGTTGAAATTTATAAGAATTGAAAGTAATAATTCACATATATTTTTTTCGACATGAATTATATCTAAGTAATGACGTAACAAATTGGTTGACCAATAAGGAAATGAAAATAAGATACTTCTCTTCTTCCAATTGTAATTGGATTTAGTGGAAACATTCTTATTATTTCTATATTACATCTTACCCTTCCCAAATAAAAAAATAACATATTATAATTCAATAATCACATTAGTTCCATACATAGGCTGATGTGGATTTCTAATCTCTAGGGTATTGTCAAACCATCAATGATTATTCCAATCTGGATGATCCATTGGAAAGAATCATCGATGTCCCATAAAACCGAAACTATGAAGATATTTAAGCCTTATAGACCATGTATTCCTTATGCACACAAGACATGATAGTTTTCCCTTAATTATCCATCCATAAATCATTCAATAAGTAGAAAAAACATTTATCATCCACATAAGTTCAGCATGAATATGGAATATGTCTTTAAAATAAGAATCATATATACGCACACCCACATTCCAAATATGTTTCAAATCTTTTATTATAGGTTACATGTATACATCTATATCATTTCCAAGATCAAAAGGTCTAGATATTAGTATAATCATGAAAGTGAAAAATATTTTTTCATACACATCCATGGAGGAAGGTTATAAATGTGTATGAAAACTATCCATATGTTGTGTGAATTAGAAATCTTCATAAATGGATTAAAATCGTCACATGATAGACCCAACCTCAAGTTATTCATATAAAATGAAAAATTAGTATATCAAGAATCAAAAATTCTCCCGGAAAATTCATCTTTTGGATGAAAGAACTCTTCAATATCCTTTTTTCTCTTGGTATCATTTCATCACATTTTTGTTGATATTTCATCATACATGAAAATATTATAGAGTCTCAGAATCAATGGAAAGTTCCACATTACTTTCTATTTCACACAGGATGGTGTTCCATTAGTATTTGGATTCCATCAGGATGTGAAAAATCTTATACAATTATTTCATTCAGTATTTCCCTTCCATAAAAAGTTGTAATATTTTTGGAAAGCATGAATTTTATTTTTATAAAATACAAGTTTTTCAACTAACTTCAATGCTATATAATAGTTTAAGGTAATATTTGCATCATCTAGAATTAATTTCTTCAGAAAGATAATAATTTAATTGATAGCAGTATTAAAAATATCATACATGGTTTTTCCAAGAAACAATCAGATTAAAAATTCCACCTTTTTCATTTTACCACATTGTGGACATACAATATTTTTGGAAGGATCATTCAATTTTATCACCTTTTAAACATCATCATTTTCATTACATGCCTCATTTATTATTGTATCAAAGCCTTATTGGGTCGTAATCCTTTCTTTCTCATGATGATGAATAAATGGAAATTGTTCATCAAATAAATTCTCTAGTCCAGCCCTCTCATTCAAATAATGAACATTTTGAGATTACATTTTATCCCCATTGTGATACCACACATAGTTGTTTTTTTTAAACTGTATTTTCTTATATAGTATATGACTTCTTCCGGAATTAACTAAGGTCTTCCAACACAATTATAACATGGGTAGTGTATATGAACACTATTTGAAGCATTGTTAAATAAAAAATCTAAAAATATCTCCAAATTATTTTGAAAATCACTTGAGATCCGATCAGATTCACATATCCAAATTCTATATTCTATGTAAAAAATATTATATTTCATGTCATCAAAGATATACAATAATATTGAAGTTAAATATAAAATATATTTAAGGAAATGATAATTATTAAATTTATTTGAAACCATAACTGAAACACTAGTCTATTTGAGAATCATAATATAAAAGAATATATATATATATATATATATAATAAAATAATATAAATATAAAATCATGATATTGAATTCCATTATATCAATGAGTAATAATTATATATAATACCATAAAAAATTGTGTTTATAATTACTTTTTTTGTTTTTTCTATTATTCAATTCACTTTGTGTGTGATAATGAGTGAAAGTGTGATAGAGTTTATAAAATAAATGAAAAGTATAAAATAGTGGAAAAACTAAATTAAAAGTGCGTGTGACACAAAGTGCGAGAAGTAATGAGAAAGTTTGAACAATTAGTGTATGAGATAAAATTGTGATCTAATGAACAATGTAATTTTAACATGATTGAAATTAATAAAATAATTCTAATGGGGATTCATTTGAATTGGGTTAATAGAATTTTTTTTTCCAGATATAATACCTTTTTAGGACTCTAGAACATTAGTTTTATTTCGATTAATTATAATGGAATACTTTAGTTGGTCATCAAAATAAGGAATAAATTTAGAGATTATGTGAAACAAAGTGAATATGATGGAAATTCATGGTATAATGAATTATCTATCTAGGATAATTATGAGAAAATATTGGGATTAAGTATAAATTTATAGATATCATTGTATTTCATAATTAATGATATTTTTGGTCAATGTTGACCTCAAGTAATGACAGTTTTTTAGTGTATTGGAATTATGGAATCAAAATTTTAGTATTGGTGATCAATGATTTCATAGTATGATATTTTCATGAAAAAAATCTTATCATAATAAGGTGTATATGTTAAATAGTTTATACACCATTAGAGATGATATTTTTTATAGGGTGTGCTTTTTAAGGTATACATCTTAAAAAAAATCATTTTTTGTTGAATTATATATATCATTTTTTATTCCATTTATTATTAATGACTTTCATGGGACTCATATGGTTTTATATAGGCTGATATTTGAGATTGAATTGCTCTATATATGAGTGTTCTCACAATCTAGGCTATCTTATAGGATGTGATATGATAAATCTTGTATAGATATTCATTTTCTAATAAAGATTATCCAATAATGTGAGTAGTATTCCCATATTGTTATATACTCTAATAGTTAATCATATTCAAGGACTTACCCTCTTAATAAACTCTCCAACATTTGAGGCTTATACAATACACAATAGAATACCCCTTCTAATGTATTTTTATAACAGTGAAGGATTACTCAATAAGCAAACATGATTTACCCTACTGATTTATAATTATTTTTTATCAAAAAGGGTAAGTGTATTTAACATTATAAGACTATAAAATAATTTTTTATCACCTCCTCATGTTATATTTAATTTATAAATATTTAATAAAAATTTTATGAAGCAAGTGTAGAAGAGTTTGAGGTGTATAGTGTCTCTAATGGATAAGGAATTGAGACAAAACACCATATTGGTGGATGATATCCTAAGATCCAAGAAATGAAACATCCCTTATCCACACTATATTTTTTTCTCAATAATTTTTTAATAAAACCCAAAATGTAATAACATGTATGAAAAATAATATTATCAATATTTATCATGTATTATAGAATCAAACATTTTAAATCTTTATTCAAATGATCATATAGAATTTATAAATCATTAAATACACTATAATTCATTTATATATCTTAAATAATAGGACACATATAAGTGATATTTTGTCTTAAAAATATAATATTTTTTTCATTGTCTAATTCATTTTAAATATAATAAAATTAGACTACCAATATAACCCCAAATCACTTAAAATGGAATTCAACAAACCAAGAACTAAAAAATATTAACACTTAAAATATTTTTTTAATAAACTCCCATTTCTATTTTTATTATATAAAAATCAAAAAGAAATAGGTTCATATTATATTTATATATAAGTTGAGAGTAACTGAATTATAAAAATTCATCACATGAAATCAGATTTATTTTTCAATTCAGTAACAAATATAATTAAAACTTACCTTCATTAAATGAATATAGAATATGAAAAAAATTGGTTGTTCTTTTAGAACTATAAAATCAAATAAAATGATGGTTGAATTAAGAGATGAATTATTTGGAACTTACTAATTTTATATTCAAGAATAATAGAATGAAAACCTTAAGGAATGACATATTGTTGTGGATGATGAATAAAACATAATTTCATAGGTAAGTGTTTTTTATGTAGATAAAAAAAGAAAATGATTCTTGGTAGAAGATATAAACCATTTAAAAATAACTAATTGGAAGTTGAATAAAACAAATGAAATTTGAAATTGAGGACGGATCACTATGCGTGGGAAAGAAGATGGAGCCAATCAGTAGGGAAATATATAGATCGATTTCAGAAATGAGGATGTTTTTCCCACTGGTATTTGGGGGAAATCTATACCAATTGTTTTTTAAAACCATTAGTATAGAGTTATCTATCCCAATGTGTTTTTAAAACTTTTGGGATAGTCTCGTAAATGGAATACCCTAATGGTTTTGTTGAACTGTTGGGATAGGACCACCTATACAAATTATTTTTATAAACTGTTGGTATAGGGGTGTGGGTATAGGAAACCCTTCCAGTAGTGAATCCTTTCACATGCAACACACTACACATGTTCCCTTTGATCATTATTTTTAATTTCATTATATTATTAATAATAAAACACACATTAAAGAAGGGGATGTTATAGCTCACACCACCCCCTTCACATGGATCACTACTATTTCCCTTTTTAAAATTTAATTTAATTTAATTCATTTAATCACTTAACCCCATTAAAGATAAAAAAATCTAACCAGGAAGATTCCAATCACACTACTGCTCTTGCATTTGTCGGATAGACACCTTGTGTCGACCTACATCTCATCCTAACATATCAGTACACCACATTTCCTCACTATCAACTAACGTTGGGGATGGAAACCATCATCCTCATGAAGGATTAGTAAAATATTTAAGAGAGTAAGAATAATAGAGAGATAAGATAAAGAATATAGGATAATCTCGGGTATTCTTCACTTCTCCCTCAGAAAAATCACACCAACACCTGGTGCATCAATTGATAAAATAAATAATGAACAACCTACTTGAATTTGTTAATGAATATAGATTGTATCTCCTAATTTTAATATATAAAATTACAAGTAACAGAGTGATGGAAATAAAAAAAAATACCTACTTTAATAATGGATAGATTGTTGGTTAATAACATGTCTTCGTGTGATAAAGGAGATGATCCCACTACATTCGTTATTCATCTCATGATTTTCCTTGATAATTTATCATTGATCCATATTCCTGATCCACCAACACCAAAGATCCTATCCTCCCCCTATCAAAAATCCCAAGTTTATATGGCTATCACTGGGAATTATTTATAATAGTGTATTTATATAGGATGGTGTGGGTTTTTTATTATTAAATGAATTGTTTAAAAATTTTAATTAATTCATTGAACATGCCTTCCCATAGATTCCCTCAATCAAATTTATGATTCTGACCAACTTTATATAATGTATTGGGTAAATCCAATGTTCTAGAAACAACCATGGTCTCAAATTTCCCATATGATTTCTTGATCAATAGTAAAACCATTTATTCTGAAAATATGAATGTGTGTGGTTTAATATATTTAGTATTTTAAATATACCAATATTGATCCTTTCCTGGAATCTAAATATTATGCAGACTCAATGTCTGGAACTGAAAATATTCATAAAAATATTCTAAAGTTTTAAAAGAAAAAATTGAGTCATTTCATTCTCCCCTACTTTAAGTATTTTTACCCTGAAAATAACAAGATACATAAAAAGGTGGGGGTAAAAAGCCACATCTAGCTCTCACACTCTCAGGATATCTCCTATACATTCTTATGCTACCATAGTACTCAAACATAAGGAATGTTTATTTCTTAAAGGATCCTCCCCTATTAGTCCTCAGTCACCACTAAGTTCTATGAGAATGTGGCACCATTATCAATGTCTAGCTAACCCTAGTCAATAACGTGTGTCAGTTCATGCATGTATCTCTTTATCTTGACACATAGAAGACATCATGCAGTTGATCGAATTTTGGGGGAAATTATAAGAGGTAAGAAACCTCTATAACCCTCCACAGAATCTGTAATGACTTGATGAACATTAGGTATATCTTTCTTCCTCGTCCAAAACTCAAAAACCCTCTTCATGGGGAGACTCTTAGAAGAATATGGTGTCCCTACCCAAACTCCCAAGGTACAACACATCAGTCAGTGTAAGACCTCTATTGGCTCTGGGATATCCTCAAACAAACATAGATCACCTTAAACCTTCTATAACATTAAATACACCATACTGTTCCAACAAGATATGTCTAACTAACCTCTGTCCAACATAAGGGTGACATAAATTCTCTCATGTCTAGTGCTTCAAATATTAAGACAACGACAGTGTGGTGATATCTATTATCATAATCAAAGTATACTGATGGTTGTTTATCCTCCTATCTCAGCCAAATATCATCACATAGGCTCTCATCATAACCTCTATAACCTAGATAGTTCGATGGGAATCTATTAGGGGGTGAAATATCATTATTTTCTGTAATTGGATCCAAAAATCCTCATGTGGACCTCTACACAACCAGGATGTGAACTAAGAATCAAGGTTATAGATAATATTCATTGGTACTCCATGAATTTAGATGATCTCTTTCATATACTACTATCCCAAACTCTCAAATTCCTTTCCCTGGTGGTAAGAAAGTGTGTCAACATGGTAATTCGGTCAACAATCACTTAGATAACATCATAGACTCTTGTTGTATGTGGAATACCTATCACAAAATCTATTGATATGTTATTCCAATTATATTCTATAATATGAAAACATTGATTCAATCCTAATAGAACCTAATTTTCAAACATTAACTGTTGATATGTGAGGCATCATGAAACAAACTTGGAAACACTCCGTCTCATTATAGTCTAACGAAACTAATATTGAAGAACCTTTTGCATCATTCCCACACTAGGTTGTATATCCAAGTTTGAATTATGAAATTTACTCAACACCTGCTCACGCAACATGAATTAAACCACTTTTCATCCCTATAAAAGGATGATGGGCTCCCCTATTTATAAAATCCTTCTGGTTCATTTCTTGAAGATATATAGTCACGTAGAACCACACAGTCAATATCAACCAACTGATCCTCTCCCATATGATAAAGAATATTTGGGATCACTACCATAAAATTAAGATAATCTACACTCCTCTCCCCTATCAGGGTCATCTGTAATGAATCCAACTACTCAGACGCCTCCTCCAGTAAGCAAGAATGGGATTTAATGCCAAGTTCATCTACCACAACATTTCCCTTCCTTAGATTATAGACTCTTTGGAATTCATAATCCTATAAAAACTCCAACCAATTCTTATACCTTATATTTATATCTCACTAATTGGAGATTTACCTGAGACTCTAGTGGTTTGATTAAACAAATAAGCACTCTCCTGGAATATAATGTCTCCACATCTTCCAAGAAAAGGCTACAACTGCCAAGTATAGGTCATTAGTTGATTAGTTATAATGATGGGTCCTCAACTACCTAAAACCATAAGTGATCATATCCTATGTCTATATCAAAAATCAACCAATCCTAGCTCTAGAGTCACTAAAAAACACTATGTACTCAACACCCTCCTCTGATAACCTCAAAATAGAAGCACTGATCAGCTTATGCCTCCTCTCCTTGAAGGCACCTTGACACTACTCATTCTATGAAAATATCTACCTTTCCATGTAAATGTATTAAAAGGGGATTCTAATGTAACATATTAATATTTTACAGATAAAAATATGTTCAATAGTGTATACAACATGCAACATCGAGACTAAGCAACTGTGAAATATTATTATTTAAATATGATCACTATAACTTGGACGTTAAATTGGAGGGTATTAATATAATTATTTTATTTATGAAATATATAAAAATATCCCACTCAATATAAATGTATTTATAAATTATTAGTAAATAATCACTCAATTTTTGGTAAAGTCATTTTATTCTACAAAAATATATTATATTCAAATATAATTTTTTTATGAGAAAATATTATAATTAATTTCAAGAAATATTATAAATATTATTTTATAAAATGAAAATAATTTTTTAAATTATCATATCAAAATCAACTTATGGTGAAATTTTGTGATTTTTTGAAAAAGATTGATTTTTATGAATAGTGAAAATTAATGATTTTTGAAATACTTTCATTTCTTTCTATTAAATCAAGTAATTTAAAACTAATTTTATATTTTGGATATATTACTAATGTTACATATGAACCATTACATTTTTAATAACCTAATTAATTTCATTTTAATCAAAAAAATCATGAATTTGGTATAGGTTTATTTTTAAGCTTAAAAACATGGTTTTCTAAAGAAAAAGGTCAATACATAAATTTTATCCATTTTAATTAATTAAAATAAACCCTAAAAATTAAATATTTAAATAAAATTTATATATTATATATCTATATATGATAATTTAAATTCATATAATATTTATTACTAGTCATAGAGTTTATGTAAAATAATTTTATGCTTGAAAAATACATTTCTTGAAAAATTGTTTTCCAAAAAATTTTGTGGGTTCATTTTTTAAATAACATTATGCTAGTTATATGAATTTTATTTTATAAAATGGATTACATATTTATAATTTTGATAATTAATATGATATAATAATATAAACTTATTTTTTTCAGAATGAACAGTAAAAATAGTAAAAATTTATCAGCATGTTAAAATGGTAAATCGGGTTAAACTAGGTTAAAACTAAGTGATAAGGCTAACATTTTCAATTTAATTATTATTAGATGAATTTATTTTGTAACTTAACACCTTATTATTGAGAATAAATTATTTATGGGACACTTGTTAATGAAAGTGAGCTATTTAATAATTTTAGTGAAGAAAAAGAGAAAATGCCACTCTCTTTCCTTTAAATATATCTTATATGTTCACATGGGGAAAAATAAGTTCTGAATTAAGGTTAAATATTATTTTGATCAAAATTATATTATTTTTATTATGGTCATTTATTTTTAATTTTTAGTGACTATATATTTTCCTTAAATTCTTATACAACGTTGTGACAACGCTTCTACAAACAGTGGAAACTCAGGGTATATAATTTGAAAAACGTTAAAATTAATGTATTTGGGATGAGTTATAGTTAAAAAATAATTTTATAGTTATTAATTATGTATTATTTATGGTTAAATGTGTTATTTTCTAAATTAATTTTTATCTTTATGTCGTTAAATCCAAATTAAATTAATAGTGCCAAAAATGAAATTAATGCTATTTTATGTTAACTAATATTTAATTGAATTATTTAAAAATACTAAAAATATTGAAATAAGAAAATTATTATGATTATTAGTCTAAAATTTCATCCATTTTCTATTTATGAACCAATTATTATCTTATAAGTAAAATTATAACCATTTCAATTTAAAAAATTAATTATCATGGTTAAGGTTAAAACTGGTTTACGGAGGGGTTAAACCAAAATATAAGGGTACGTTTTCCAATTAAAATTATATAAATCATATTTTATGTTCATATTTTAAATTTATCCTATCCCAAATTCGAATCTATGTCTATTTTTAAGTATTTTTCATGGTAATGACTTTGTCATTTAGTATTCATTTATGAAATTCCCTAGTGGGACATCTCCCCCATTTATAAAAGTATAACCTTTCTCCACTAATATTCACACTAAAAGAAACTTTTGGTTATTAAAATACCTAATAAAATCCATTCCTAATATCCCTCTCCATGTCTTATAGTCTTTTATTTAATTATAAAACCAACCTAGGGAATCTTTTGGTTTAAACCTTAAAAGGCTGTCTGAAGAAGAGGTATAGTTCTTAGTCAATCATCTTTGTTATCTTTCTTCTTTCACCTCCTAAAAATACTATTCAACCATGATGATATAATTAAATCAGTCTCTTACATATATTGAGGTGTTTTTATATTGATCAAATACCCTATATTCATCTCCTCTTCCATAAAACTGGAAATGAAACTGTCGTTCATGTGCATGGTGGATTACATCCTCGCGAACCAATGTAAATTGTTTTCCATCAACTCATCTTATGGATGGTTTTAATGATGTATTTAATGTAAATATATTATATTCATGAAATTTTTTTAATTATTAATGGATAATATTTCATATACTTTCTTACCTTTCTAGTCAATAAAAAATGATAACGTCATTTGGGCGTACATGTAGACTACCACCTCCACAAAGTGATGTGATTCGTTATTCACATCAATATCATGTGGATGATATATATATAAGTATATTTAAAATATAATATTATATTTATGATATTATTATAATTCTATAAATATAAAACAACGCACTCCTTATTTACATACTGATCGTTGATAAATGGAAACATTGTCTATGCTTACGTACGGCCTGCCATCTCCATGATTGTAATGTAGTTCATTTTCCATAACTATATTTCATGGTTGATTTTAAAAGTGAAACTGATGTATAAAAATTATATTTATTTCATGATTATTTTTCTAGAGATGATGGAATAATAACTTCTTTTACCATAGTCAACCTACAGAAGTCATCTTGGATATATGAACTAAGTATCATCAAAACATCAGATGTAAACTAAATTGATTAAATAAATAAATATAACATCATAATAATTAAAAAAAAAAGGAATATTAAACTCAAAAATGGTTCTTAATAAAGTAAATAACTGACATAATTTTTTATTTATGAAGATAAATTACATATGTGATTAGTCGAACTTGGGGTAAGGGGTTTATTAACTAAATTTCTAATTCGTTAGGTCACACTTTTACTTTATTATCTATGTTAATCCATGATTATTTATGAGATTAATTCTAATTTTATTATGTTTTATTTAAAATTTTATTTTTATGGGTTTAAATTTGATTCACATAATCACTTAATTGATTAATTGTCACTTTAATGTTAAGATAATTATAAGGGATCAAGTCCCAATTTCCCTATATTGAGGCATATTTTGATGTTATGTGCCTAATTTATTTTAAATATTGTATATTATACCTAATTTTAAATATAATATCATGAATATTTATTAATTCATGTTATTTTAATTTAAAAATTCATTTTAATTCATCCAATGGGATGTGATACGAAAGCTACCAAAGTGGTAGGTTCTTTATGTTACAATCTTCTTTCTTTTTGATATTATTTATATTAATGTTTCCTTTAGTGGTAATCAGATACAATTATTTTCTTAAACCACATATATTTCATTATCCTCTAGTCCTTAATTTTATTTACATGTTGGTTTCCATTTCTTCCCTTGTTGAATAAAGAAACATCAAGAAAGTTATGCATAAGTAATATCGATCTTGTATCCTCTTTTATATATAAAATCATTCTATTCCATGTATATATTTCCCATAAAATATTTTAAATAAAATTTTTTGCTATTCTAAAATTATTTATTAAATATATTTTCACCCAGGTTTTTTTACAAAATGGTTTTAAATTAATATTTATTTCATTTTTCAAAAATGTTACTTGTTGACTTTTTTTACAAAACTGAAAAATGGATGTTTTATTTTAAATTATTTGACATGAAAAAAAATTTCCACCATCATGACTGATTAATTATTTTCATATTATTTTTTAAATTTCAATGGTTATTTTCAAATAAAAGGTTTTCAATAATATTTTGGGAATTTTTATATTTTTAATAAGTAATTTCAAAGTGAAAATGTTATTTTTCAGAAGAAAAATTCCATGAGATCTTTTAAATATGTTTTCATCTAAGAAGGAAACATTTTATGTTAATAATTTCTTCTAAATTCAGTATATATGTCTCTTACACATATAATTAACTCATTATAGCTTACTTTTATATGATAATACATTCATTAAGTTCATTTATCAAATTAATTCTTTATGAAATATTATTTGATTATGACATGAGGCAAGATTATACAATCCATTTCCTTTCGTGAGTAATTATTATGTTTATACTTTATGATTTTTTTTTCCATTTTATGGAACACATAAGCATGTACATGTTATGATGGGTACACTCAGATATCACTCCCAAGAATAAGGTAATGTTTTTGATCTCATGAGATGATATGTATGGTATTAAAGAGTAAACCTAATTCATTATGGGAAATTGTATACCATGTGAAATTATCTAGACGGTTAGACTTGAATCATGTTTTCTTCATATTATATGTTACCACAACATTTATTATTTTTCTATGATTTTATAATACCATGTTATTTATGTTATTATCTCGTGTGATTACTCATGACCCATCCCTTTTATGATATCATGTTATACCTTGGACTCATGTTATGGGTCCTTATCTTATCTATTACCTTAAATAGATTTTTAGATCACTAATTTCTTTTATGTATTCCCTTGGTTATCCTATGATTTTTTAGGATATCAAATGGATTTATGATCTTCTTATTGATAATAAAATAAGGATTTCATGTTTTAGTTTCCTTTCGATATATTATAAACCTATTATTCCAATGAAACAAGGCCTCGTAATCTTTGGGTCATACTTATTGGATGTTTATGTTAAAAAATTGTGTCATAATATGTGTAAAAAACTTGGGTTACTATATTTGGTATCAGAGAAAAGTATATTTATATCTAGGGATTGGTACTAAAATAATTTTGTGAGAACCCAAGGATAATTCAAAGTATAGGAAAATGTCTTGGAATTTTGGTGAAGGATAGAGCAAGTGGTTTCCATGAAATTGCATCCCTGTCTGGATAGTACAAGTGGATTTGGATCTTGCACAGTTGTACCTAGGGGTAATTACTCTAAAAATGGTGCATTGTTATTTGATTTGATCATCACCGGGTTCATGACAATGGGTCTTACTACACACCTAGTTTGACACTCCTGGGGGATATGTTTTGGAAATTTACAAACTCTTTATGAACCATTGTGAAGGATTTAAATAAATGATAATAATGGATGGACTAGGTTAAACCTAAGGTTTCATATATTTAAAATAATTTTTCATGATTTAAACATCTTATAAATTATTTTTGATGATTATTATTATTGTTTCTCACACCTAATTTTTTGTTTTAGTCAGTGGCTAGAATGATGAGAAATGATGTTAATGTAGAATGTGATACGAAATGTAGTGATTATGATCAACCAAATGGGAATATGACTGAATTTAATGATATTTTGATTATGACTATCTATTTTTCATGATATATGATTAAAAATGTGTAAATTAACTAATTCTTGGAGCCACCAAAGAAGAGAAGGATATAGTCCGCTGAGAGAATAGGTGGAGGAGACCATGGAGTAAATAAGGATAAATTTCCTTCATGTTATAAATATGGTAAGATGCACCTAATATAATGTCTCAAAGGAATGGTAAAATGTTTTATGTGTGTAAAATAAGGTTATAGAGAAACAAAATTCTATGAAAAAAATGATTAGTTCATTAGATATAAATAAATTTCATCCTAGAGATCCATTTATAGTTTTTTGTTTTAAATATGGGGAACTTGGGCATTATCTGAGTTAATTCCCTCTTCTAAAGCTTAAATCCTAGACTAATTAAGGACTAATGTTATAACAATAAATGAGATTAAATTATTTATGTATGGTGATTCAAGAATTATACTTTTTAAGTATTTTTATCAATGGTGTTTTGATTAGAAGAATCATGAATCATATAAGGATTGTGTTAATTTTTAGATGAATGTATGGTTTTACTATAGATTTATAGTGATTCAAGTTAATTATAGAAATTATTATCATATTTGATTAGGTTATATACATTTTTGTGTAAAAACTTTAAATTTATTGATTTTATTTAGAGATAAATTTTTAATTTATCTTGGATTAATATATGATCAAATCATTAAAATATTTGGGTTTAATCATCAGTTAGGAAAATTTTCAAGAATTATAAAATTGTTTATTTATCAAAGGATCAATGTTTAACTTTGGTTGTTATTACTGAGGCTGTATAGATTCATATTGTACTCATCCTATAAATTTTTATTAATTTTGTGAATTATCTTACAATATACTAACCATTTTTGTTTTTCTTAATTTCTAAATACAGTAGGAATAGATTTTTATCCATTTATGGAATTATGTGATCCATTAGAAGTTTATTTTAGTGCTTTAAGCATGAAAAAAATTCATATTGAACATAAATCATTTGAATAATAGAAGATATTGTGGTATCAATTTATTAAAGGATGAAATTATAAATGTCAAGTAAGTATATATTATTTATGTTCTTAGTATATATGGTAAGGAATTATACAACTCTAGGAAAATGTTCTTGAAAGGAAATATTTATCCTATTACCTTCATTTTTTATGAATCTATGGTCTTTTTTATGCATCTAAGGTTTATGATTTTGTGGTCACTAACTTTATAATGATAATTCACATTCTAATGATTAGTGATCTATACACTCTACATCATTATTTGGGCATTACACTTTTCTTCCAAGTCCATATTTCTACTTCCCAATAATTTTTCCCTACTTTGAAACTTTATTATTTTTTATTATTGATGACCTTCATACTTTCCTTTCTCTCTAAACAAGAGGAAGTTTTATTAACCCTCTTAATGATGTGGGATTTCAATAAAGGTATCTTTAGATGGAAAACCTTTTATTAACAAGATAAAGTTAAAATTGACATGACACAATTTATTAAATGATATAATAATGTAAAACTTTGAGATTTAAAGAATAAAAGTATTTTTTATATCATATACGACATATAACAACACACCTGAACAGCGATGAAATATTAATATTTAAATATGACTAGTATAACCTGTCTATTAAATTAGATGATATGAATATAATTAAAAAAATTATGAAATATATTAAATATCCTACTCAATATAAATATATTTATAAATTCATAGTAAATAATCACTAAATTTTTTGTACAGTCACATTCTTCAAAAAAATGTTTTCCTTAAAAATGATTTTTTTTGTGAAAAAAACTATAATTAATTTTAGTAAATTTTAAAAAAATAATTTTATAAAATAATTTTTTTTTTAAATCATAATTTCAAAGTTAACTTGTAGTGAAATTTTGGGATTTTTCAGAAATGATTGATTTTAAATTAAATAGTAAAAAATTATAGATTTTTAAAATAGTGACATTTCATTCCATTAAATTGTGTAATTAAAAAGAAGAATTTTTATTTTTATTTATTAAAGTTAAATATGATCCATTTTTATTATAATAATCCAATAAATAATTTTAATTGGAAATTTTTCATTATTTTTATATAAGTTTATTTTTATGATTACAAACATAATTTTCTGAAAACTTTTTTTAAGTGCCTAAAGTTTATCAATTTTAATTAATTACCATACCCCATAATAAGGAAATATTTAAATTAAATTTATTGATTATTTATCTATATATATATATATATAAATTTATATAATTATTATTACTAGTCATACAATTAATGTAATATCATCTTCTCCCTAAAAAATACAATTCTTGGAGACAAAAATTTGACATGTCTTGTTGGTTTATTTTAAAACTAAATTCTTCCAATTATATGAATTGAATTTGAAGAAATAAATTCAATATATTTATTATTCATAATTTATATTATCTAATAATTTCAACTTAATTTTTTTTTATAATGAATAGTTAAAATAGTGAAAATTCATCACCATAATAAAAGGGTAAATCAGGTTAATCTATGTCAAAAATAAGTGATAAGGCCACCATTATTTATCTTAATTATTTTTGGATTAATTTATTTCTATACTTATCACCTTATTATCTATATTAAATTATTTATGGGACACTTTTCCATTAAATTGACCTATATAATAATTTTAGTGAAGAAAAAGACAAAATATCACTCGCTTTCCTTCAAATGTCTATTATATGTTCACATAGGGATAAAAATAAGTTTTGAATGGATGTTAAAAGTTATTTTTATTATAATAAAATTATTTTCATGATAGTAATTTTATTTTAATTTTTAGTGAATATATAGTTGCCAAAAATGCTTATACAACACGGACACAATGCTTGTGCAAATAGTGGAAAACTCAGGGTAAATAGTTTTAAAACATTAAAAGTAATGTATTTTGGATGATTTATGGTTAAAAAATAATTTTATAGTCAATAATGATGTATTATTAATGATTATATTTATTTTATTATAAATTAATTATTTTCTTCAAGTCTTTAAATCCAAATTAAATGAATAGTGTCAAAAATTACATTAATGATATTTTATGTTAAATAATATTTTATTAAATTACTAAAAAATCCTAAAAATATGGAAATAGAAAAATTATGATGTTAAATATTCTAAAATTATATACTTATTAAATTTATGATCCAATTTATATCTTATATGTAAAATTATAACCTTTTAGGTTTAAAAAATTAATTATCACATTGAAGGTTAAAACAGGTTTATCGGGGGTTAAATAAAAATATAAGAGTGATTTTGATAATTAAATTGTCTAAATAATATTTTATATCTATAATTAAACCATATATTATCCCACCTTAGAATATATGGCCATTTGGAATCATTTGTTCTTAGTAATTATTTTATCATTTTGTATTCTTTAAATAAATTTTCTAGTGGGTCCTCTCCCCTACTTATAAAAGGACACCTCCTCTCCAATAATATCCAAACTAAAATATCATTTTGGTTCATAGAATACCTGAAAAAACTCTTCCTTACTTTCATATTTATTTCTTGGATGCATTTTTTTTACTATAAAACCAAATTAGGTAAACTTTTGGTGTAAAACTTAAGAGGTTGTCCGAAAAAGAGATATAGCTCTTAATCAAGAATTTTTATTTTCTTTCTTATTCCACATATTTAAAATATTATTAAAAAATTATGATATAATGAAATAGTTATATCCAATATAATTATATGTTTTTATTTTATTTGAGTACCTTATATCCATCTTCGCTTCCATCAAATTGGAAATGAAACCATCATTCATGTGTACAGACGATCGCTGCCTTGTGAACCGATGTAATTTTTTTCATAACTTCTTTTAAAGATGGTTGTAATTATGTATTTAATGTATATAAATGATATTAATGAAATATTTATAATTATTAAATGATAATATATCATATACTTTCATACCATTCCATTTAGTGAATAAGGATATTATCATTCATCCGTACATGTAGAATACTGCCTCCAAAAAGTGATGTGATTTGGTCTTCATCACCACATAACATAGATGAAATATATAATTGTTTTAAAAGAAATAATATGGTATTTATGATATTATTATAATTATGTAAGTATAAAATAATATTTACCTCCTTTCCATAATTATCTTTGAAAAATGGTAACATTGCTCATACATATGTATAGCCTACTGCCTCCATGTTTATAACATGGTTCATTTTTTATAACAGTATTACATGGTTGATTTATAATTGATGTATAAAAATGATAATTATTTCGTGATTTATATTATGTAGATGATGGAACAATGACTTATTTTACCATAGTCAACCAACTAAAGTAATTTGGGACATATGAACTGAATATCATCTAAATGTACGATTTGTACTTAATCAATTAAGTAAATAAATATAACATTGTAATAAATAAAATAAAAGTAATAATAAACTTGAAAAATTTTATTATTAAAATTAAATAATTAACATGATTTTATTATTCATGAAGATAAAGTATGTATTTGGTGTGTCAAACTCCTGGTAAGGGGTTTTTTAACACAATCTTCAATTTATTAGGTTATACTTCTACTTCATTGTCTATGTTAAGCCATTATTATGTGTGATACAAATTCTGATTATATTTTGTTTAATTTCAAATTTTATTTGTGTGGGTTTAAATTTGAAACATTTAATCACATCAATGATTCATTCTCACTTTACCATTATGATCATTGTAAGGGATTTCATCTCAATTTCCCTTTATTTAGGCATATTTTAATGTTATGTTTCTAATTTATTTTAGATTTTTTATATGTTCAGCTATATTACATATTATATATAATTTATATTACATATTATCCCTTACTTTGAAGGTTAAATACATTACTTAAGTTCATTTATCAAATTTCTTCTTTATGAAATCTTATTTGATTGTGAAATTAGAAATATTTTGAAATTCATTTCATTCCATGGGTAATTATTATGTTTATACCTTATGATTTATTTCATTTTTTTAGCACATAAACATGTAAATGATATGTTGGTTCTAACTAGATGGTTCTATGATGCATTGGTTGATGTTTTTGATCTCATGAGATGTTATTTATGGGATTAGAGAGTAAAACTAATCCATTATATGAATTTTTTTACCATGTGTTATTCTCTTGGAAGTTATCCTTAACTCATGTTTATGTCATGAAATATGTTACTTCCATATTTTCAATATTTCTGTGATCTTATAACACCATATTCTTTTTGTTATGATCCCGTGGAATTACAAATGAGTCTTTTATTTTATGTTATCATGTTATACCTTTAACTCACAAGTTATGCCTTCTTATCATGTTTATTCTCTTTGGGTATTTTTAGCTCACTCCTTTCTTTTATGTATTTCGTAGGTTATCCTATGAAATTTTTGGATCTCAAATGGATTTAATATCTCATTATAGAGAATAAAATTGGGATTTAATTTTTTATTTTTCTTTTGATTTATTATGAACCTACTCTTCAAAATATACTAGGCCTCATGATCTTTGAGTTGTACTTATTAGGTGTTTATGTTAAAAAATCATGTAATAATATTTGTAAAAGGCATGCATCACTATATATATCCTATAAAAGTCTTCAATGAACCTCCTGTAATACCCTACCAATTTGTGAAAACTATGCTCCTCTGACACCCTCTTAGGTGGTTCCCAATTGAGCACTACATCAATCCACACTAGATCCATGTCTACACCATGCTCAAAGATGAAATGCCTTAGAAAATGAACCAATCAAATCAAAAATGGACACCTCAATAGCTTACTATGTAACTGGTTCTCCCAGAGTAAGCCTAAGACTATCCTCAAAAGATATGAATGCTCCTCCTTAAATGCAGACTAAATAACAATTTCATCGATACAGGAATCCATGAACCGATCCAAGAAAGTCTTGAAGATCCAATTAATAAGTTCCATGAAAACTATAGGGTAATTCATAAAACCGAAGGGAATAACTAGTAACTCATAATGTTCATAGTGATATCAAATATCATCTTTTTAATCTCATCATCGTTAACCATTAACTAGTGGTATATGGTCCTGTGATCAAACTTTTAGAACCATTCTATGCCTTTTAACTGATTAAAGAGATCATTGAACCTTGGAAAAGGGGTACTTTTCCTTGGTCATCACCTGATTCAGATGATGGTAAACAATGGAAATTCTCAATCCCTTTTTCTCCTTGATGAATATCTCTAGATCTATCCTAGGTAACACACTGGTTTTGATAAAATCTCTCAAAAAGGTCTTATAACTCCACCATCTACTCCCAGATCATAGTAGGGGTCATCTGATATTACATAGAAGATATTGGTGTGGTCCCCAAGTACAAAATAAAGAAGAATTCAATATCCCATTAGAGAGATAAACTTACTACATCTTTTGGTAAGATGTCCGTGTACTCTTCCAAGGGTCAATTCACACCACTAAAAGTGAATTTTAATCATCAAAACTTCCAGGGTAAGACTATAAAAACATAAGGGTCAAGTTAAAGTCTCCACTTCAACCTCCAGGTATTAAATAAGGGATTCAACTAGGAAGTATATAATGGCTCCTGTGTCTAATGAAATTGTAGCTAAAGTAGATAATTCACTGGTTTTACCTAGGATTTACCTTGGAACCTCTAGGTCATAAGACTCTACTTATTATATTTATCCTTCCCTTCACTTACCAATTTCCCATAACCAAGTTTAGATATGGAACCTTAGAACAACCAAAATGAACTAAAATATAAAAATCAAAGGAACCCTTCCACCATAACTTTATAAAATATTCTTTTGAGAGTACTAACTCACCCACACTGATTTAAATTGCATCATAAGAGAATGCATATTTTTAGGGGAAGTGTACCTCTTCTTTATATGCTTGAAGCCACAACACCCACATAGTGATCCATCAACACCTTTTTATTCCATGAGGAAGACCAACCATATTAACCACAAACTATCCAATAGGGTTCCCACACAAAACAAAAAGCCCAATACATCACATCTTTTTATACCTCAGTTATCTGTGGGTTCACTAGAAAATAATACATTTGGAATAGACACTCGTATATATCCCAATAAAGGGTTACCTCACTAAATATCTAGATGGATAAACCTTACCATCACCTTACTACTTTTCAAATAAGAAACTGGTTATGAGGGCACCATCTGATCGATCAGAGTCCAAAATATGGAAAACCTGAACCGTTGGCTCGAGCCAATCCTCTATTTCCTGAGGGTCTGGTTTGCTAGAAACCTAATCAGTTTTTTTGTTATAACTCACATAATGTGATAGTTATATGAGCCTTTTAATCCTGACCTACTAGAGCTATTGGATGATCAATATACATATGATCATCATCCCAGACCACCAGAGGTGGGTCTATGGGTTTCTCATTAGGTGGAAACATTTCTATACACTTTAATAGAGGGTACACCTCAATAATAGGTCCCTAGACTAAGGTCTAATCACTAAACTAGTCATCATAATGACCCTATCTCAAATATTATCTGTATTTAATCAAATAAACATACTAAAAATTATGAATATGTTGCACAGTAAAGAGAATATCTTGGGTAATGACTCAAGAAGTACATAAAAGTCAAAATATCTAATCTTATACAATTCATTTAATATTTGTTTTCCAACAACTAGTGCCTCGTCATACCAATTCAACTAAAGATTATTTAGATTCCTAGTGTATGTATACATTAGTTTTTTCACCAACACTAGGTTCCCTATCCAAATAGACAAATTCAAGACACTCTAACACCATGACCCTATGTTCCCAAACCAAACCTCATAACAAGTCCAACTACAAAATTTAACTCAAGGATGAACTCCTCTCATACCAATTTTTCATGACCTAATCCTCTAGGACCCCTCTTTAGTAGGTAGTAAGCTGATTGTGACACCCCAATACCACATACAATAGGATAAGGGATGGAAAGTAGCATCAAGTAGGCATATGACTAAAATGGGAGGCCATAGTATAATTTCCCTGTATAAACACACATTATAAACATCATAGAATAGTGAAGATATATAATGAAAGACTGAAACATCTAGAGTATAAAAAATATGTGTAACAATATCTAGTAAATACATCAGAGTACATTAACGTAATATTATAGATAAAGTGTAAAAATACATTCCCAACCCCGAAATGAGTTCCCAACCTAAAACGACTAAGAAATGGTAAAAACTGAAGAGATATTGACCCCAATCTCCATGTATGACCACCAAACACAGTCATTTCCACAAATTACCACTATGATCCTCCAATACTTGGACCACCAATGTCACTACTGATCTATCTATCAATTTCATAAGACACGACATGTGTTTGTGAATCCCATGGAGGGGTGAGTACATACATACCTAATAAGACACCCCAAAAACCAAAAAGGGGTAAATATAAATATTAACAGTCAATCAGATCAACCCATAGACAAATAGGTAAAAGAAAGACATAATCATACATGCTAAAAATAAGCCTATGTGAAGAGAGAAATGGGATCTCCATATCCACAACCCAGTTGGAATGATGAGTATTTCTATAGATACAAAGGTAAATCGCTGATTCCCACCATCATGCACAACTAAACAATAATCGGTGTAGAGGGTCCACACCTCACCACTATGTTCCATAGCTTAGGGGGTGATATCTCCTAGTAATTCATCCAACATAACCTTTCAAGAATCCATGTGGATGGATCACACCTTACCATTGAGCTCCAAATTCAAGGAGTCACTATCTCTAGTAGAGGACCAACTCTCCACTGTATCTTGAATACAAAAGGGTTCCACTCCATAGATAGAGGACCCATGCCCTATATAGTATGTGGGTTTACAACTCTACATGTATAATGAGTATGGGGAACCCATGCCCTGGTGAAACTGGATTTTTTCCAACCTCGATAACATTCCCAACATCACACCTAATCACTTTTATGGGATAATCATAATTTAAGGTAGTTTCAGGCTCGTAACACCATCTCTGATGCTGAAATGTAGGCCACATGAGGCTCATTGTCATTCCTATGGTATAAAACACAAATCTTCCAAAATACCACTAAAAATGGAAATGAATTGACAAATATATTATTTCACTATTATCTACATGGAAAAACACTCAGGATATTCTATTTATGTTCCCAAAGTGGACACTCAACGAAAAAAATGCATTTCATCATATCAAAGATGATAGGATCACATTACAAGACTTGGGGTCCATACAACAAGTTGGAATTAACTACACAATATTGGTCTTAAATAATAAGTCTCAATGTATGGGCCATGATTTAGAAGACGGTTTATCAATATGATGTCTCAATGTAAATATATAATTTTAAAAAGGTTTGATAATAAAATGATAATAATAATACTTTTATTATTATTATTATGGTATCAATATAATACACATATATAAAATGAATGAGGGAGTAAATTGTGTAGATTTACCCACACTTCCCATCCTTCCATGAGGTACATACTACACATGGTCTCTTTGACCATTATTTTTAATTACATTATATTATTATTAATCAAAAACACATCTAAAGAAGGTGGAAGTTATATCTCATTCCTTCCCATTCACATGGATCCATATTGTTTCTCTTTCTTATAAATATAATTTAATTTAATTCCTTCAATTAATTCATGTCATTCAGTTGAAAAACTCCAACCTTGTGTACTCCAATAATGCCACACTATTTCCTTCATTTGAAGGCTACCAAACAACTCCCATGCCTAGACCATATCTGATTCATCTAACACTAACTGATTCCCATGTTTCAATCCTCTTCCCTCATATCGCATCTTTACCTTCCAAATTGTGACATGTCATTTCCACACTATCAACCAATGCAAGGGATGACAACCATTATCTAAATGAATCGATGGAAAAATGAAGAGAGGGAGAAAATGGATAGATAAGCTAAAGAATATGGGATTATCTCAAGACTTTTTCACCACTCCCTTGATGAAATCGCACCAAAACTTGGTCCATCAATGAATAAAATAAATAATGAAAAACAAAACTGGGTTCGTTAATGAATATAGATTTCATATACAAAATTTTAATATAAAAAATCACATATAACTATGTGATGAAAATAAAAAAAATACCTGCCTCAAGAATAGATCGATCATTGGTGAAAAAAGAGTCTATTAATGATGAAGGTGATGATATCATTGTGTTCACCATTCATCTCATGATTTTCTTCGATTGTTTGTCATCTATCCTCATTCCCAATCCACCAACACTAAAAAATATCTCCTCCTATTAAAACTCCCAATGTTATAGAACTAACCTTATAAATTATTCATATCTATATATTTATAGAGGATAGTAGGGGTTTTGGGTTATTAAATGAATTATTTAAATTAATTAATTAATTCCCTTAACACAAGCACCCACGGCTACCCTCAACCAAATGTATGACGTTGACCAAATTTATATTTCACCTATAGTAAACCTTGTGTTCTAGAAACAACCACAATTTACAATCTCTAATTTCCCATTTGAGGAATTAATCATTGGGAAAATCATTTATTCTAAAAATATGCACATGAATGTTTTAATATATTTAATATTTTAAATATAGAAAAAACAATCCTCTTTAGGCCCTAGAATATCATGCTAACTCAGTTCCTTTTTCCAAAAATATTCCTTAAAATATTCTAATGTTTTAAAATGATAAAACATATTCATTAAATCATTAACCATGTGATCATTTATTCAAGTCTTTCAATTCATTAGAAAAAACCAAAAATATCCATAACATATTTACCTTTATGGTTATAGAATAATTATAACTTATTATATCAAACCATCATGTTAACCCATGAAGGTTTCTAAATATTTTAAATTATAGTCATCCAATAAAATCCAAAATAATAAATTTGTATAAACTTCTTCCTTGATACCAACTATAACGCCCTATATCACAATCAACACATAATTACAAGGGTTTAACTTTCTTAAATTATCAATATTTTTTAGGCTTGAGTTTTAGAGATTTTGGAAAAACATTACATTACAAAGGGAACATGGAAAAATAGTGCCCATTTTTTTCCATAAAAATTGGGTTTTATGATTACACCCTTATTTCATTCAAGACACTTTTTCTTCTTTTAAGATGAGTCCAAAGTGGAAAGTTTGACCTTGATATAGTTTTTATTTATATTATATCCTATCAAAAACATTTAGAAACATTTTATGAGCACAAAAATCTAAATAAATGAAATAAAAATAAATTAATCCCATTATTCCAGTGAAAACATGAGAACCCATTAAAATTTTACCTTATAACAATAAAACTTTGAGCAAAAAAATAAAAAAAATCCATAAATTAAATCAACCTTTTCTCAAACAAAACATTTGAGAAATAATTATTAATAATAGTAAAACCATGAATCAAACCAGAGTCATGTGGGAACTCATTAAAATATTTCATTGAAAAAAAACCTTTCACATTTAAAAGTTCATAAAATTTTCATACCTCATGAAATCAAACGATTTACATAAAACCAATTTTTCTAAGAATAATTTAGATTTTTGGAGAATAATATTAATAACCCATGTTCAATTATTTTAAGCTCTTGTGATAATAACTAAATCCTAATTAATTATATAGGATTAACTAACCTGGTTATCTCCCTTATTTTCACCTTTAAATATTAAACCATTACCTAAAGTATTAGAGAGATATATCAGGATCACCAATATTCATGAGCTATATCTGTAACATCCCAAGTAAGTAATGAATAATATATTTTTGTAACTATGTCTATTTATGAATTATATAGTGTTTTAAAGGCTTAAAATGAGAATAAATCCAATCTTAAGCATAGAATTCTCTAATATTTTTAAAAGATTGTTTTACCACCTTTTGATGGTGAACCATTTTTAAATATATATATTGACAATTTTATAAGATCTATTTATCAAAATAAACTTATTATTTATTATTTGGACATTGAAATTTACTTTGGATTAATTTTTGGTATTTTTCTAACAATGTTCATTTTTTAATGAATAGTGAAAAATACTGCATTTTACATCAAAACTGCTTTTTCATATAATTTAATTATATGGTTATATTATCTTATTAATTGGTTTTAAAGTTTAAATAGAATATATATTTTTTACCATTTAATCCAATTTTGGTCATTGGGATTAATTTCACTTTGAAATTGGACATAAACAATTGTCAAACTTTTGATAGAAATTCTTTCAAAAAAACCCGCTATTTGTTTTGACAACGGGAATCATTTTTAAATTGATTGTTGTAATTTTTTTGTTTTTGATTTGGTAAAATGGATTACATATTTGTAATTAAGATTTCCAAATTATGTTATTAAGACTCTTTTTTTTTGAAATTATGAATAGTAACGACGGTAATTATCTTTTATTATCTTGATTAATTAGTAATCAGGTAGTTAAGGATAATAAAATAATATCATAATAATAACAAATGACCCCAAAATGTGTCCTAATTATAATGTTTGTGTAATTTCCGACCATGGGATGCCTTGTGTCAAACTTAGGGATCCCATGGAATCACTTTTGGGTGAAGGTGACACTTTATCATTTTATTTTTAAAGAAAGGAGAATATCACTAAAGAATGTATCACCCAAGTAAAACAATTTTAATTTTGTCTAAATAAATGATATCTTGTACTATAAATATTAATTGGAAAGCTAAAAATACTTACTAAATCATAGAATTTTTTTATAATTTTTAGACATTAAATAAATTTAATTTTTTATGACACCATGATGATGCAGTGATTACCTCATTAATGAACGATTTAAAAAAATGAAAAGATAATGTAAAATATAAGAATTACACTTGTCAAAAACCTATTTTATGAGTATATTTCAAACCCTTATCACCTTATCCTAGAAATATATCAATTTGGGACCTTTAAAATCTGAAACTCATTATTTAATAAAGTAACATTTCCTGACATTCCAAGTGTGCCCCTCCTCCCTCTTATAAAAGGCCCCCACCTCTACCTCCTTACCCACACTTCTCAAGACTTTGGATCGGCCAATATCTGCTCATTTTATCTCTCTACATCCCTATCTTAATCCTAGAAGCCTTAACTTAGGCAAAACGATCTTCAAGAAACCCTTTTGGCACAAACCAAGAGGTGTTACCCGATTTAAAGTTAAAGACTTCTCTAATGTTCTTTTGTTTTATTTTTCTCCTCCAACCCCCTAAACTATTTTTATTCATTTCTTTTGTAACAAAACCAGTATCTAAAATATACTAGGTTGTTTTTATAAGAATTATTCTAGCTACACTTACACACACCTACATCTAATGGTTAAAGAGCATACCGTTTCCGTGGATGGCGAATTTCTGCCTCACGAAACGATGATTGTTCAATAATCTTCTAACACCTTCAAAGGTGTCCATTAAGATGTCACGATATTTATATATGATATATAATATGTTTATTTTTTCCTTAATTTTCTTTATTTTTCATTTATGTCATACCTTTATGGTTTCCATTATGGGTAAATGCGATATCTTCTTTTTTGGAAGTGCAGACTACCGCCCACTCAAAGTGATTTGATTCGTTAATGCCATATGTGGGACATATAAAGGATGGAGTTAATGATATTATATATGATATTATACTGGAATTATAATATACCTTTATATCATTAGGATTCCATTCCATTAAATAGTAAATAGAAATGCAAGTAGCGTTCATGCGTACGTACGGCTTACCGTCTCCATGAACGGTGCATTTCATTTCTTACCTCTAAATGTTATGTAATATTATAAATGCATGTATATAATGGATATATATGATATATATGATATCTAAATCATGAATATAATTATATATATAATGTATACATGAACAACTTGTAATTATAAAGAGTTTATTTTTGACTCAAGTACCAATGATCGACAAAACGACCATTGTTAACTTAAATAATTACATAGTGTTCATAACATGGTAATAAGTGATATAAAAGGAATAATGAACTTGAAAAAGGTTCTTAAGCAAGTATAAATTAACCCAAGTTTATTATTCAGGAGTTTAAATAACGATCGAGTCAAGTCGGACCTGAGGTAAGGGACTTCGTCTCAATCTCCTTTCATTGAGGAATATTTTGATTTATACACAACTTTCTTTTGTATGGTGTATAACCCCCTTTTACTTTTACCTTTATTCAAAAGGAATCTTTTTTATACGAATCATTTTACTAAATGACAAAAGGAATGTTTTTTTGTCGTACGTATGTGGCGACAACGACTTCTCCGTCATCGTGACCATTATTTGAGTTTCGGATTCCTCTACAAGCCATAACTTTTTTTAAAGTGAAAAATAAATACCAAGTTTTAATTTTATTTTATTTTGGTATTGAAAATGGTTTTGAAAGTGTTTTTATTATATCAATGTGTTGTATTAATATCTTGTGATTGAAATGTGGAAATTTTATGTTTCCTTTATGAATGTTTTATGTGATACGATTATGTTATGGTTCTTGGGCATTGTTTATGAAGACGGGTGGTTCCGTGATAAACTAAGGGCGGGAGAGCCCGATATAGATCTCCAATGCATTGGGTAATGTGAAGGAGTTAAACTCTAATGTTTCTCCGAAGAGATTTAGGGAATATACTATGATGGGTATTCCAAACGTAACCATGAGGGTTACTACCTACATAAGAATGTTATTAATGCCTCAAGTTACCTCTATGTCTTATGTTTTCTATGAGTTATTCATAAATATTATGATTTCATGAGGTATGTTAACGTGCTTATGTTTTATGAATAAATTATTATTTCATTGATTCTTTTGTATACATGTACTAATGTTTACTTTACGTAATTTTATTTATCTTACTAAGCTTTTTATGCTTATCCCAAGTTTTGGAAATGTTTTTCACAGGTCAAGGGAAAGGTACATGATGTGATGAAAGTGTCAAGTAAGTGACAAGAAAGAATCCATGTTTTATTTTAAATATGTTTCTATTGATGGGAAAAATGAGTACTATCTTTTATGTAACCACTTTGTTTAAATGTGGAGTGTAATGCATGATTTATGATCTAATTCTCTAAAACTCTAAACCTGAAAAGATCCTCAACATGTACTCTTGAAATAACTCAAGATTAAGTAAGGTTTAAGGCTGGGGCCTTATATTTGGTATCATAGGGAGGTTTAGATAACTTTAAGAATTATAATTCTATTAAATGATTATCCAAAAATATTTTTTTATGGTCAAATTGAAATGATATAGAATTTGAAGATTACCATGTCGCTTCATCTAAGACATGTTTGTTCAGAATGGTTTTCCGCAGAGGAAACAGGGAAGCAGTGCTAGGAAGGCATACAGAAGGAAATGACCTTCCGAATTAGCATCCTAAGATGGTTGGAATTGGAACTGAACAGTTTGTTGCAGTAATGGAGCAGTTGACTCAAGCGATAAATGGTGGTGGTATCCATGCAAGAGATCATCCAGATCAACCGCAGAGGAGCATGTCAGTGGTGGAACATTTCTTGAGGCAACATCCCCCACCATTCAGAGGATCATCTGACCATGTGCTAGTTGAATGGTGGATTAAAGAACTGGAGAAGATTTTTGATTTCAGGGGGTGTTCAAACAATCAAAAGGTTAGTCTTGAAATTTACCATTTGGAAGGTAAAGAAGATCAGTAGTGGTTGATGGTTAAAAATATTAGGGACGCTGATGATATTGATGCTCTTGACTGGGATGAATTCAAAGGTATGTTTCTTGAGAAGTATTTTCCTAAGGTTGTTCGACTTATGATGGAAAAACAATTCTTAGAATTGAGGCAAGAGGATGACTCAGTGGCTGCCTATGAAGAAAGGTTCACTCGATTGGAAAGGTATGCTCTAAATTTTATCTGAGACCTTGATAGTAAAATCAATCGTTTTACTCAGGATTAAAGCCAAAATATCGAAGGGATTTAGCTTCTCACGAGTTCAAAAGTTATGAAAAGCTTGTTCGATGTGATGAGAAGGTGTAAATGGAGTTTTCCAATGATCAAGTGTCTTATAACAACCAACAAAATAAGAGACCGAGGTGGTAGGAGAAAGGGAAGAATTCTTCAAAAAGGTCTGATGGTAAGAAAACTAAGTTTCCAGTGTGTGATAAATGTGGTAAAAGGCATGTTGGGGAATGTCTTATGAATTCTATAAAGTGCTACTGATGTGGTAATATGGGACATAAGGCTCATGATTGCACTGAAAAAGATCAAGGTGATGGTAAGACCAAATTTGATTTAAAGTTAGTGAAATGTTTTAAGTGCAATGAGATTGGTCACTATGAAAACGAGTGTCCGACAAAGAGCTCGAGTGATGGGAAGCAGTTAGACTACAAGAAGAAAGGGTGGTGAAATCATTTGCAACTACTTCAGTAGATGTTGGGCCATTAAATGAAGTGGTATCAGGTACTTTTTTTGTTTTTTTAGATTATTCTAGTGTATTGTTTGATTCAGGGTCTACACATTCTTTCATCTCTGAAAAATTTTCAAGTAAAATGGGAATACCATCTCAAGAAATCACTCATGAACTTGTGGTAAAATAATTGGGGGAAATTTTGAGGAAAAAAGAATTTATAAGAATCTTCCTATCCTTTTCTATGGAAAGAACCTACTCGCAAACCTTATTTTCTTTCCTCTAGTAGAGTTTGATGTTATCCTGGGTATGGATTGGCTCTCTGTTTATCGTGCTAAGATTAACTGTAGAGATAAAGAAGTTTCTTTTCAGAAATACTTTCACTTTGTGTACAAGAATGAACCCTTACTGTTTACAACATATCAAGAGGCTGAGAAACTTGTAAAAGATGGAAATGAATGTTACCTTGAACATATTGTTAAAAACAAAGGAACTATTCAGATTAATGATGTGCCAATGGTAAATGAGTATCCTGATGTTTTTCCTGATGATTTTCCTAGAATAATACCATATCGGGAAGTTGAATTTACTATTGACTTAGTTCTTGATGCTAAGACAATTTCAAAACCCCATTATCGAATGGCTCAAATTGAACTTTTAGAGTTGAAGGAGAAATTGCAAGATTTATTAGAGAAAGGTTTCATTTGACCTAGCACATCACCATGGGGTGCTCTTATTTTATTTGTTAAAAAGAAAGATGGTTCAATGAGACTTTACATTGATTATAGAGTCTTGAATAGCATCACTGTTAAGAACAAATATCCTTTGCCTCATATCTATGATTTGTTTGTTCAGCTCTAGGGAGCTTAGTATTTTTCAAAGATTGACCTGAGATCAGGGTACCATCAGTTGAAGGTAAAGGAAGAAGATATTCTGAAGACTGTGTTTCGTACAAGATATGGCCATTATGAATTTGTAGTTATGCCTTTTGGGATAACCAATGCACCTGCTGTATTCATGGACCTTATGAATAGAATTTTCCATGTGTTCTTGGATAAGTTTGTGGTTGTTTTCATTGATGATATTTTGGTGTTTTATAAAAGTAAAGAGGAGCATGAAAGAAATTTAATGGTTATTTTGAAAATCTTAAAAGAAAACAAATTATATGGGAAATTCAGAAAGTGTGAGTTTTGGTTGCAACAAATTTCTTTCCTTGGTCATATTGTTTCTAAATATGGAATAATTGTTGATCCTACAAAAACAAAGGTTGTTGAATAATGGCCAAGACCCACAAATGTAATTGAGATTCATAGCTTCCTTGGTTGGGCAGGCTATTACCGAAGGTTTGTTGGAATTTTTTTCCAGTTATCTAGTCCAATGACTAAGCTAACTCGGAAGGGTGTTAAGTTTATCTAGACAAAATAATGTGTTGATTGTTTTCAGGAACTGAAAATAAGATTGGTGAATGCTCTAGTTTTGGAACTACCTTTATGTAATGGGGAGTTTGTTATCCACAGTGATGCTTCATTGAAAGGACTTGGTTGCATCCTAATTCATAATGATCAAGTAATTGCTTATGCTTCATGTCAGTTGAAGACTCATGAGTTAAATTACCCTACACGTGATTTGGAATTAGCTGTTGTTGTTTTTGCTTTGAAAATTTGGAGGCATCATTTGTATGGTGTAAAGTGTGAAATATATACTGATCACAAAAGTTTAAAGTATATATTCACTCAAAAAGAATTGAACATGAGACAGAGGAGATGGCTAGAATTAATCAAGGATTATGATTGTACAATTCCTTACCATCCGAGAAAAGAAAATAAAGTGGTTTATGCTTTGAGTCGAAAAAGTAATGCTTCATTAACAATGTTACATTTGGAACGTGATCCTTTGGTTAAGGATTTGATGAACATTGGAATAGAAGTTGTTGGTGCAGGATGTTATTATGTTTTGTTTCAGGTATTAGTGAAATCTTTTCTATCAGAAAAAATTAAGCAATCCCAGAAGCAAGACAGTGAGTTGCAGAAAAAGGTAGAGCTGGTTCAGAAGGGTAAGTTGCCTGAATTCAACATTGATAATGAGTGTGTTTTGAGATTTTGGAAGAGATTGTGTGTTCCGTGTGATTCATAGTTGAAGAGAGAGTTGTTATGTGAAGCTCATAGTTCTCCATTTTCAGTTCATCCAGGAAGTACTAAGATGTATAGAGATCTTCGGGAGTAATACTGGTGGGAAGGAATGAAAAGAGATATTGTTAATTTTACTGTGAAGTGTTTGACTTGTCAATAGGTTAAATAAGAGCGGCAGTTACTGAAAGGGATGCTTCAGCCTTTACCAGTGCCAGAGTGGAAATGGGAGAATATATCCATGGACTTCATTGTGGGGTTGCTGAAGACACCTCGAGGTAATAATGCAATCTGAATTATTTTTGATCGCTTGACTAAATCTACTCATTTCCTTTCTATACGAGATACTTTTTCCCTAGATCAACTTTCCCGTTTGTATCTTAAAGAGATAGTCAGGTTACATGGAGTTCCCCTCTCTATTGTATCTAATCGTGATCCCAGGTTCACTTCTAACTTTTGGAAAGGCCTTAAAAAGTAATTGGGTACATAATTAAATTTTAGTACAGCTTTTCATCCTCAATCAGATGGGCAGTCAGAATGAACAATTCAGACTTTGGAGAATATGCTACATGCTTGTTCAATGGATTATCAAGGAAGTTGGGACCAACATCTTTCTTTGTTTGAGTTTTCATACAATAACAGTTTTCATTTCAGTATACAGATGGCACCATTTGAGGCATTATATGGGAAGTGGTGTCGAACTCCAGCTTTTTGGGATAAAGTGGGTGAAAGGAAGTTGATGGGACCATAATTGGTAGAAGAGTTGGTAGAAAAAGTTCACCTGATACAGAAACACATGAGAACAGCTCCGAGCAAGCAGAAGAGTTATGCGGACAACAGGAGGAAGGATCTCTCTTTTGAGGTAGGAGATCATGTTTTTCTCAAAGTATCACCATGGAAAAGTGTGATGTGATTTGGTAAGAAAGGAAAGATGAGTCCAAGGTTCATTGGACCATATGAAATTCTGAAGAGAGTTGGATCAGTTGCATACCGAGTGGATTTACCTCTGAGTTTATCTCATTTACACAATGTTTTTCATGTTTCAATGTTAAGGAAGTACATGCCATATCCATCTCATGTTTTGAGTCCAGAGGTAGTTCAGTTGGAAGAGAATTTATCTTATGAGGAACAACTGGTATAGATTCTTGACCACAGGGAGAAAGTGTTATGGAATAAGTTCATTCAAAAAGTAAAGGTTTTGTGGAAAAACCACATGATTGAAGAGGCAACATGGTAATCTAAAAATGCAATGAGGGATAAATACCCCCACTTATTCAATAAGTAAATAAATTGAGGGGATTCACATTTCAAAAGGGGGGAAGGATGTAAAATCCCAAGTAAGTAATGAATAATATATTTTCATATCTATGTCTATTTATGAATTATATAGTGTTTTAAAGGCTTAAAATGAGAATAAATTCAATCTTAAGCATAGAATTCTCTAATATTTTTAAAAGATTGTTTTACCACCTTTTGATGGAGAACCATTTTTAAATCTATATTTTGAAAATTTTATAAGCTCTATTTTTCAAAATAAACTTATTATTTATGATTTGGACATTGAAATTTACTTTGGATTAATTTTTTGTATTTTTCTGACAATGTTCATTTTTTAATGAATAGTGAAAATACTGCATTTTACATCAAAACTGTTTTTCCATCTAATTTAATTATATGGTTAGATTATATTATTAATTGGTTTTAAAGTTTAAATAGAATATATTTTTCCATTTAATCCAATGGTGTTCATTGGGATTAATTTCACTTTTAAATTGAACATAAACAATTGTCAAACTTTTGATAGAAATTGTTTCAAAAAAACCCGCTATTTGTTTTGACAACAAGAATCATTTTTAAATTGATTGTTGTAATTTTTTTGTTTTTAATTTGGTAAAATGGATTCCATATTTTTAATCAGGATGTCCAAATTATGTTATAAATACTCTTTTGTTTTTTGACATTATGAATAGTAACGATGGTAATTATCTTTAATTATCATGATTAATTAGTAATCATGTAGTTAAGGATAATAAAATAATATCATAATAATAACAAATTACCCCAAAATGTGTCCTAATGCTACTGGTTGTGTCATGGCTAACCATGGTATGCCTTGTTTCAAACTTAGGGACCCCATGGAATCACTTTTGGGCGAAGGTGACACTTTATCATTTTATTTTTAAAGAAAGGAGAATATCACTAAAGAATGTATCACCCAAGTAAAACAATTTTATTTTGTCTACATAACTGATCTCTTGTAATATAAATATTAATTGTAAATATAAATATATTTCCTAGATCATGGTATTTTTTTTATAATTTTTAGACATTAAATAAATTAAATTTTTTATGACACCATGATGATGCAGCGATTACCTCATTAATGAACGATTTAAAAAATGAAAAGATAATGTAAAATATAAGAATTAAACCTGTCAAAAACCTATTGTATGAGTATATATTGAACCCTTATCACCTTATCCTTGAAATATATCAATGTTGGACCGTTAAAATCCGAAAATCATTATTTAATAAAGTAACATTTCTTGACATTCCAAGAATACCCCTCCTCCCTCTTATAAAAGGCCCCCACCTCTACCTCCTTACCCACACTTCTGAAGCCTTTGGATCAGCCAATCTCTGCTCATTTTATCTCTCCACATCCCTCTCTTCATTCTAGAAGCCTTACCTTAGGCATAAATCTCTTCAAAAAACCATTTTGGCACAAACCAAGAGGATTTACCCGATTTAAAGGTAAAGTCTTCTCTAATGTTCTTTTGTTTTATTTTGCTTCTCAAACCCCCTAAACTCTTTTTATTAATTTATTTTGTAACAACAACAGTATCTAAAATATACTATGATGTTTTTATAATAATTATTCTAGCTACACTTACACACACCTATATCAAATGGTTAAAGAGCATACTGTTTCCGTGGATGGTGAATTTCTGCCTCACAAAATGATGATTGTTCAATATTCTTCTAACACCTTCAAAGGTGTCCATTAAGATGTCTCTATATTTATATATGATATATAATATGTTTATGGTTTCCTTAGGCTTCTTTATTTTTCATTTATGGCATACCTTTATGGTTTCCATTATGGGTAAATGTGATATCTTCATTTTTGGAAGTGTGGACTACCGCCCCCTCAAAGTGATTTGATTCGTTAATGCCATATGTGGGACATATAAAGGATGGAGTTAATGATATTATATATGATATTATACTGGAAATATAATATACATTTATATTATTAGGATTCCATTCCATTAAATAGGAAATATAAATGAAAGTAGTGTTCATGCGTACGTACGGCTTACCGTCTCCATGAACGGTGCATTTCATTTCTTACCTCTAAATGTTATGTAATATTATAAATTTATGTATATAATGGATATATATAATATATATGATATCTACATCATGAATATAATTCTGGATATAATTTATACATGAACAAATTGTAATTATAAAGAGTTTATTTTTGACTCAAGTACCAATGATCGACAAAACGACCATTATTAACTTAAATAATTACATAGTGTTCATAAAATGGTAATAAGTGATATAAAAGGAATAATGAACTTGAAAAAGATTCTTATGAAATTATAAATTAACTCAAGTTTATTCTTCAGGAGGTTAAAGAACGATTGAGTCAAGTCGGACCCGATGTAAGGGACTTCGTCTCAATCTCCTTTCATTGAGGCATATTTTGATTTATACACAACTTTATTTTATACGGTGTATAAACCCATTTTCCTTTTACGTTTATTCAAAAGGAATATTTTTTATACGAAGCATTTTACTAAACGACAAAAGGAATGTTTATTTTTCGTACGTATGCAGCGACAACGACTTCTCCGCCGTCATGACCATTATTTGAGTTTCGGCTTCCTCTACAAGCCATAACTTTTTTTAAAATTAAAAATAAATACCAAGTTTTAATTTTCTTTTATTTTGGTATTGAAAATGGTTTTGAAAGTGTTTTTATTATATCAATGTGTTGTCTTAATATCTTGTGATTGAAATGTGGAAATGTTATGTTTCCTTTATGAATGTTTTATGTGATACGATTATGTTATGGTTCTTGGGAATTGTTTATGAAGACGGGTGGTTCCGTGATAAACTAAGGGCGGGTGAGCCCGATATAGCTCTCCAATGCATTGGGTAACATTAAGGAGTTAAACTCTAAGGTTTATCCTAAGAGATTTAGGAAATATACTCTGGTGGGTATTACAAACGTAACCATGAGGGTTACTCCCTACATAAGAATGTTATGAATGCCTCAAGTTACCTCTATGTATTATGTTTTCTATGAGTTATTCATAAATATTATGATTTCATGAGGTATGTTAATGTGATTATGTTTTATGAATAAAGTATGATTTCATTGATTCTTATGTATACATGTACTAATGTTTCCTTTACCTAATTTTATATACCTTACGGAGATTTTTATGCTCATCCCAAGTTTTTGAAATGTTTTTCACAGGTCAAGGGAAAGGTACTTGATGTGATGAAAGTGTCAAGGAAGTGTCAAGAAATAATCCATGTTTTATTTTAAATATGTTTTCGTTTATGAGAAAAATTAGTACTATCTTTTATGTAACCACTTTGTTTAAATGTGGAGTGTAATGCATGATTTATGATCTAATTCTCTAAAACTCTAAACCTGAAAAGATCCTCAATGTGTACTCTTGAAATAAATCAAGATTAAGTAAGGTTTGAGGTTGGGGCCTTATAATTTCAATCTCACCCATTGTCATATATAATGATCAAGTACTTTATCATGAAGAAAAAATGTATAATTTTTTACTTTTTCATCATTAAACCCATGAAAAACTCATTTTAACTCATAAGAAAATCACTATACATTTTCACATAAAAATAGGGAGAAATATAACTTTATTTTTAAGGTGCTTTAAAATAAAAAATTCCCTAAAATAGTGGAATTGAATTCAATTTTTAAAACCATGAAAAATTTATAATTAATATTTATAACATAGAAATGATATAGTGGTGTGAAGTTCTTCTCAAGCTGTAAATGTTAGAAACATTATTTTTACACTTTGTTAAAAAACGTCAAAATGAACCATACAATAAACATTAAAAACATTCCCTTTTAAACCTCTATAAAGAAAGTAAAAAAAATTAAAATTAAATTTAATGTCCTTTTAAGTATAAATAATAACATTTTGGAAACATTTAGAATAACTTGAACATGGATGATAAATATTTGAAATGAATACTTTAAAATAAGGTTTTAAATAATAATTTCTTACATTAACTCTTTTCTAGAATTGTATGTTCTCTAAATCCTAAATAATAAAAATATATTAGTTATTACTTGATTAATAAACATTTTAATTTAAATTACATTATCATTATTCCTTTTATTTTGTTTGTTACGATGACTTGTTTAGTTACTAAATTAATTAATTTTACATCAGGTGTTTTGAGGATGATCGGTTCATAATCTCAAAATAACTTAAGTAGCTTGACCATGGTCAAAGGGGTCATTATTATATCAACTAAAGAATATTTATCTTGAAATATTTATCATTTTTTATAAATTATATACAATTTTATAACCATCCATGAAAGTAGGACTTGAAAAATCAATAACCTCACTTTGTGGAGATGGTAGTCCAGACGTATGCATGATCGACATTATCATTTTCCAATAGATATAAAGGTAAGAAATTAATTAATATATTATATTTATATATTAAAAATTATTTCATTAAGATCATCTATATTCATTAAATCCATCATAAAAACTAGTCATGTGTGGCAGTGATGAAAAATATAACACTTCGCTTCATGGAGGTGGCAGTCCACACGTATGCATGAGTAATGTTTTCATTTACCATAATATGTTTAAGTATATGAAAAAGGGATGTAACTATAAGATCATGGTTTTTTGTGAGGTACATATCCTTTAAATGTTATTTTAAATCTATTTTTTTACCTATATGAGAATTCCTAGACTAAGGGTTTAAGAGTGTCTAATGCTTATTCAGAGCCTAGAACTTCGGTTTTTGAAGGAACAGTATGAGATTCATAGTTGGTGTATAGTTAGTAGTAACCATGTGACTCATCCATGCAACAAAAATAGAAGGATCATGGTTTTTATAACCATGTGATTTAGGGTATACATCCATGAAAAATCTTCAAAAAAATTAAATGTGTGTCGCATTGTTAGCTTATGATTTCCCCTAACTGTGTGCCTAGCCATGTCAAGTGGTGGACAAACTAGATAGTAAGAACGCATGGGTTGTGCATGGTTTGGCTAACCATGATCCTATGCATGCTATAGTGGGACACCTTAGGCAGTGGGTGCCCATGGTTGGCACACAGTTTTTCCAACCATGTGGCCAAATCGTGCTCCCCAAAAAAAGTGATGAAATTACATTTTTTTACTCAGGTCTTTAACCATTCTTCCACATTTTTCTACTCCCCTTCACGTACAGTAGCTCCTCAAACTATGGGATATCTCCATCTTCACTTACCCTAGGTTTAAATCTATCTCATTCATCTATACTTGGAATCAGATGCCATTTGTTGCATGGAAGTCTCTCGGTAAGGCTAGCAATACTATTCTTTATTTTCTCATTTTCTCTCACCAACTTCGAAATTATTTCCAAGAGAGATAATGTTACTTATTTCTTGGGTTTTTTTATTTTTACTCTGATTTCTTATTTTATATATCTAATCTGAAACTGATATTGGATGAGGAGTCATCTACTAGAATGCGTTTGGTGTTATATGCCTTTCTCCTAAAATTCTTTATTTCTTTATCATGCACCTTCATGTTGTGCATTGTACTTTCTATGCGACACTTATAAAATATGAAATTCCTTTAATTAAATGTATGTACCTTAAAGAGATATTTTACAGACCCTTGGTATCATTGTAGGTTGTCTACCTCGACTAGTACCACCCCTTTGGGTGTTTTTATTATATTTCCTTGACACTTTATAAATAACTATGAGACCAAATCACCTCCTAAGTGGATTTGGTTTATTTTTTATGATTTAAATGAAATAATTGAATAAATTTAAATGTTAAATCAATTTAGTGGAACATTAATGTAAAGTTTATTTCAATTGAGCTCGGTTAAGCTATGAATTACTCCCATGGATAAATGGGATTTAAAAAAAGTTTAATGGAACAACCATGTCACCTATCTCTTGTTTAATTATGATTTATTATCATCATTATCTTTATGAATGATAAAAATTGTACAATTATTATATCAATCCTTGACTAAGGTTATGGACCTATAATTACTTTAAATGTGTGGCATACCCTGAGTGTAAATTGGACTCCCAGTGTGGTTTTCCTTGTACGGGCTCATGGAATGACAATCTATTCATTGATGTTGTTTCCATAAAAGTTTGGAAGAAAAATAACTCAACGTGTGAAGATCTATTTTCCTTTATTATTTCCATATTCACCTCAAGTTCACCATTTTTCCTTCTGGTGAAAATTAATACCTGATGATCGATTGTGATGGGGGTTGAGTATGGTTTCACAATCATTCACATTAGGTTGACAATTTTCATCTCTCATAGAAACTCCCAACATCTCCCATATCTATAACGAATCACATGCTTGATTTCTAGAGGATGAAATTAATTTGGGGTTCCAATCTCAATGGATATTAGGAACACACATTGGTCAATAGGTTGAGAGGCTGGTCTAATCACGCATTTTGGGGGGTTATTTCTTATTCTTGGACTCTATTATAGATTTAAGATATGTTTTTAAATCTCTCCCAAATCCTGATATAGGGTTTGTTACCCTAAAAAATGATTTTTTTTTAGTCCTTTAATATTTTAATGGTGTTTTATTAATGAAACCATTTGAATATATCAAAGTTTCTCCATCTGTTTCCCATTATTTATTATTAATTGGTAGCTACTTTCATTTTGAAGCCATATGACTAGGAACTCCATAGTATATTGTTTTTCAGGGAGGCAATTGGAATTTCGAGAATGGGATTGAACCTCCAAGAGGTATCTTATATATCTCATGACAGAAATAATCAAAATCATTTAGTTTTTTTAGGTCCAATTATATATTTTAACACCTTGTGAAAAGGCGGCATATGATGGAAATAACATATCTTGTTTATAAAAGGAATTAGAGCCTTCATAGTTCAGTTTATCCTCATTCCACTAATGGGAAGGGATAGATAATTAATACTCATGAGGGTTAATGAATAAGAGTATAATAATATGTGAATTCTTTCAGGACTTACACCAAGGTAGATTCACAGGTATGGGTGAATTTTCATCATGTTATTGAAAGACGATTACACACTAAGGTTTTTTTTTATTAGGGTAGTTTAATGATGATAGTGGTAAAATAATTATGAATCCCTAATATCATATGATTCATTCTTGGTGTGAGAAAAAATATATGGAAATTGATTATATGCACAGCATATAGATGTGGGTCCTATGCACTGGAGCATCTTGGGTAGGGTGTTTGATATAGAGCTTGGGTCTTAGGAAGGCATCCTATATTTCCTTTTTAGATATGAATCTGATTCCCCAAAGATCAATTGTTTTCTCAATCCACAGATGGATGAGGAATAATGATGGACCCATAGGGTTATGGGTCCTACGAAATGGAATATCAGGGACCTACACCAAAGTGAATGCCCATTGAAGGATATTCATCCCCTATCCTTTGATAGATAAAGAGCAAGGACCATGAGTGACTGAATGAGAAAGATTGGATGGCATGAGGATCCCATAATACCCGTGAGGTTGCATGAGTACCCATCCCTAGACCATTATGGACACTTCCCATATAAATAGGGAATTACCAACTAAAGACTCATGTTCATGGGTTCACATGGTTTGAGGGAACATTCCCAAGTACTCCTCCTAGACAAGGCTGACATGTCTGAGGGTATCCACCAGACATGTCCAAGGAGTCAGCATGACATGTCCATATTATTTATCTGACATGTCCCAAGTTGTTTGAATGATTTTTTCATATTTTATGTATGACATGTATGATGGGTTGGCCTAATGATGATTAATTCCTATGGTTTATCCTCATGATTATAGATGAAATGTCCAATGTGCCTCACATAATCAAAGATGACATGTTCAAGGTGCTCTGTGTGACCAGACTGACATGTCCATAGGTTGTCACGTTATTTGGATGACATGTATGGAGGAATTTTTGTGACTTGGAGTAAATGTATGAGGACTATCACATGAACCAACTGACAAATCTAGAGGTTTTTTCAGGATTAGTCTTACATGTCAAGTGGACTTTGCGTAACTTGGGTGACATGTCTGAGGACTATCACATGAACAATATGACATGTATAAGGACTATCACATGAACCATCTTACATGTTTAAGGTTTATCACATGGTCGATGTGTATATCACTTTAATCACATGACCCGGGCACATGAAAATAAATTTATCCATCTTCGCATGAAGTTTCCATCATTTCCAGCCTTTATCACATAAATGCTTCAATGTTCATCAGGTGCTGGCTTGTTGAGGCATTGTGTGATCAGTTCGACACATATAAAAACCATCATGTGAACTAGATGGTATACTAAAACCCTTAATGTGATCAATATATTTGTCACAATAATTTCATAAACATACTATGTAATCCCTTAAGTTATTCACCGTGATTACTTGGTCAAAGACTCTTGAGATTGTGTAATCATCTACTCTGAAAAGTTCTATCTTACCTATAGGATCCTAGGTCTTTTTTCAGTGTTAAGGGATGAATTTATAATCATAATTTCCCTAGATTTATGCCACTTTATATGGTTCTTAACTCACATATATGGTCTTGATTCAGTGGAGGGATCATCGCATCACACTTTTTATATTATCTAGCTATGGGTCATCCAATACGTCATTTTTTCATCGCGTGATAAATAGTGACCATATGATCATTCCTTCATTAACATATTTATGGAACCCATGTATTTTCTAGTGGATTTTTCATAATCAAATCAACATTTCAAAGGGCCTTTGAATGATCTGGATAACAAGTATGGGGCCCTTCAGGAGATCAAGTTGTCATGTCAAAGGGACTTGGCGTGATTAGTAAATTGTTCAGAAAATGGGCATAACACCTTCACATGAAAAATAGTGTAACCCTCCTTATCATAAATATACCATCATTTTTATCTTTTATTTAACAAATCCTATAGATTTTTCCCATCAGTTTTTCATCAGTTCATCACATGATCAAACAGACATGTCTGAAATCCTTCACATGATGTAGGTGACATTTCTAATGGCCTTCTCATAATGAGGTCAGCATGTATCTAGGGCCTTCACATGATCAATAGACTGATCATGAAAACTACATCATCCCTTCACATGAAAATCAGTGTAACTCCCTTCGTGTGAAGCTTATTCCTTTTTTAGAATTTATTTTATAAATAGCTTAGGCGATTGTTTGGAATTTTTTTATTGACATGTCACGTGATTAGAGGAACTCCTTTGATATTCCTCACATGATCATCCTCTCTTTTTTTAATCCTTCGTAGGATCAGGAGGTCTTGTCAATGGGGATTTGTGTGATCAATAAACAAATTACATGAATTATATAACCCAATCATGTGATGTTCCTAGGGTCAAGCAGTTCATATGACTCGACTGCCTAATCCCCATATATCCATTATTCTCCTTTATTTCCTTTTTCAATAAAATAATAACTTTTTATTTGGTATTTCTTTAATCCTAAAATTTTCGATGCTCATTTTGTGGGAATCAAAAATCCCCCCTCCCCTTGAATTAGGGTTTTAAGGAACAAGGAATTGGTTCTGAGGAAAGTAAATCCTCACCTGAGTCCCTTGGACTTCCACTAGTTGGTGTTTTGAGTGGATTTTGGTCTTTTGGGGTATCATTCACATTCTGTGGGGTGACCTATAAATAGGAGAGTGGGAGACCAGTCATTTCACTCATGACCCATACCTCCATAGCTGCCACAATTTCCTCTCTTATGTGACTGCTTCATAAGATCACTTCATGTAACACCATCATTAGAACCATTCATGATACTCGATCATGTGAAATCATAACCTGATCACTCATGTGATCACATTTCCTCAACAGATAATGAAGTAGATCTGCTAATTGATCCATAGTATGTCTCTAGAACTGTGATGCATGTTCTTGATTGTGAGGTCATTTCACGTGATTCATGAATATATAGGTGTTTCTGTGTGATTTCTTGATCTGTATGTGATTCATGTGACCTTTAGATAGTTATTAATTCACAAGTCTTAAAATTTACCATGTTACCATGAGATGTTACATGGGTCACATGATTCGTGAGACTTGTAACAGGTCATGCGGTTGAAAACCCTTATATGGGTCACACAACATGCATGATGATTTTCAAGATACATACTTATTTTACTCCTTTTGGAAATAATACTTAACCCGTATGACATATACTTCTTTATCTATATAGATGGATTCTAGTTTGAAAAAAAAATTGATGCAGCTGACCATAGATCTATGATTTATGGGAACCATAATGATGAACTTCATTACCAAATCTTTTCCAACAATGAGAATTTAAAGTTGGATCTTATGAATAAATTTTAAGACTATCCTTTATCACACATACTACCTTTATATGGATTTTACCTTCTATATGACACTACCATTATGTCACAAAACTATAACCTTATGTCTCATTGGTTTCCACCCACTCATGTCTACATTGAAACAAAATATTTTGAGAACATCCAGTTAATTATGGAACCATTCCAAGGGATATCCTATACATTTTATAATTCCCATATGGTTTCAAATGGTCAGGATATTGGTCATCAAAATATTACTCTGAGATAATAAAGCTTACTCTCATTCTCTTTGGATGACCCAAAAAGTGGATGGAGTTCAAATTGGTATTTTTTTCCTAGCAGTAACTTTTCTGATGAATGGGAATATACATTCTAGGTTTGGAAAAACTATACAGAATATTTTGATCAATCGTGTGTCATCCATATTTATGAGGAAACATGGGTCTCTCAATTACTCATGTACTATCCATTTGAACTTATCAAGGAACAGATTAGTTGTTCTTTCACCTCTACTAACTCTTTTTTTTACCCGTGGAGAGGTAGGGATAAGCCTATATGATATTTATTATCTATGAGTAATGCCTCCTCCTAGGGAGACGTATGATTAATTCCTTCCTACTATGGATATTTGGGATGATCCTTAACTAAATACAACCATGGAATAAGATATTCTCACCATTTAGAATGAGAATTTAGAGAAGGAGATGAACCTATGATCAATAATTTCTTTCAAGAATTAGATTAGCACCTTCATTTATCATAGTGGGACTCAGACAACTACCATACACCCTCATCTATATCCTTCTTGATAAGTTTGAGAAAGGATCTTATAATCCAATTATGTAAGCTGAAGAGTATAATTCATGGGGATATCAGGTGGGACTGGAGGTATCTCAAATCCTTCAGTTAGTAGGGTATTTGGCCATGTTTTTCAATAGATGTATTTTCCCGGCCCAAGATGCATGCTTAAGCATTTTAGTTATCACATTGGTGATGGTATCACAACTGGAAAAAAGGTAGTTATATTAACTTAGATGTGCCAAAATGTTCTCACCACTCTCAACTCATTTTCCATGTTCATAAGGGTAACATCCCATACTAGATCAATGGCCTTTTTCAATTTTTATTTGGCTGGATAGGAGAATGTTTTTTGTGTCTTAAGTATGAGAATGCTACCAAAATTCCTCATTCCCTATTCCACCCTTGGTTGTTAAGCGTTTCCAAGGTTGAGGCAATGTCCTTGGGTGTTTATGAGGTCATCAATATATTGATCTAACATAATTTTTTCAATTCCATGTCATACCCTACACCTACTAGGGTGATTATTTATAATGGTAGTGGTTCCCTTACTGATATATCATATAATTTTTCACTACAGGATGGGGTTATTATAGATTATATAGACAAGATGATCATATGTGATCTATATACCCCCTATCATCTTGATTTCCAATTTTGATGTACTCAAAGGATTTATCCTCTTCCCTTATATGGTGTACGGGAAGAATGACATCTCAAAATCATTCTCCAATTTTGGCTTATGCTGGCATGTGTAGATACAAATGTTGAAATCATTCCACCACCTATTAATACCCCTATCTTCCTATATTAGGAATATTCCCAATGTTGGGTGGAATCTTTTCCAATTGGTATACTAAATCGATTAGTTCTCTTAGTAGATAAACCATATACCTTTATAATCCTCTAGTCCATAGAAATCATGGAGTTGATTTAGGACTCGGGAGAGCCCCTAAGGAAGCGCTCTCATCATAGTGATGAGTATCCCATTAGTAGGTTGGGGTTTTTTTAGTAGTTATCCCTTTGGTGCCAGTGAAAGATGATGTGATGATTCGGGGAACACATGATACTTCCTCTCTTTATTCATATTTGGATCAGTCGTTTCCTTCTATAGTAGTCCTGAGACCCGAATCCATACCACCATTCATTCTTCCTTCTCATGCACACCCTCAAATGGATGTTGATGTCCAAATAACATGAAGGAAATTTTGGAATAAAATCTATTCCTTGAATTTTGATATTCCCTAAGAGAATATTCATGACTAAGAGGAATGCCTTCTTCAGCTCTTTCATGCTTTCGGAGCCTGTAGATTTGATTTCCAACAACTATATGATATCGTGATTTAGATTGTCTTAGCTTGGAAATAATTTTCCTGTAACAAGGAGTAATTGCGTAGATTTGATGATAGGACTTCTCTAGTCTAATTAATAATGGGAGCCTTAGATATGCTTGAATATATACATCATAAAGTCTCTCTGTTGCGTACTCATATGGATGACTTGACAACACAGATAGTTGAACAGGAAGTGATCATCTCTCACACAAGATCTCATATATTGATTTAATTATACTTATTATAAATCACCCATAAGATGGTGAAGATTTATACACTTTTATCAAGACTCCTTGTCCTTTAGAGATGGTAGAAGAAATGGAGTGTGCTGCACTTTAGTGATCAATTGATGCCTCTCTCCAAACACTGATTGGTTTACCAAACTCATCCGACTAATTTTTATTATTATCCATCCATGATTTTTTTGTCCTTTCATAGAACCTTGAAGATACTCCTAAATGTGTAGATTCCTCCTTCCTTCTCAAATTATCAATGAACAAACCTTTATGAATTTTACATGTCACTATTATACTTTCTTTCATTCATCATGTTCATGAAATTACATCAATTTGATATCAAATAGAATTTTAATGACATTAATTATTTTTAAAATAACAAGAAAACCCAAATTTTGAACACAAATTCCCAAACATTAAGAAAACCTTTCGCAACAACTGTTCATAAATGATTAATAGAACAAGAATCCTTATTGATATACCTCCTCCAATGGCCTGAAGGCCTTCATTTTTCATTGAATTTTGATAATCCACCTTTCAAGGGGTGAGGTGGAACCCTTACAAGGCCTGTAAGCATAAGTATGACATGTCATGTAGGACTTAAGAAAAATCCATTTCTTGTAGGCTTCAAAAATTACATAAAACCTAGACTAACTACTTGGAACAGTTCCTCCCTAGTATCTTCATCATGAAATAATCTATCCACCTTCGCATGGCTGTTCGGCTAGGCTTTTTCATGCATGCACAGGCTTTTCCCAATGGAAGGGGCCATACCCTCTCATTCTTGAAATCTGTTTAGCTTCTTTTATGGTGAAAGTACCTGGCTCATCCTCCTTCTGAAGCTCATTCCTTGCAGGTTGTCTGGTTTTCATCTTCACTTAAGGTGTCCCGAAGGCCTCGAGGTGGCCCGAAAGACTTAAAGGACTCGGGGGGGCCAAATCGGTGGCCCGAAGGCCCAAATGGGGTAATATTAATGGCTACTATACTGCCAAATAGTACCTACTACAGTCCCCACTATAGTACCTACTACACTACTGCATAGTTCCTACTACAGTACCTACTATAGTACTGATACAGTATCTGCTACAGTACTGCTACAGTAACCCAGAAATTAGCCTCTTCCTAGATTTGATCCCAGGTCACCTGGATACACTTAAGAAGTCCTCATATTACTTGGTTCAAAAGGATAATTTGGGTAAATATTTACCATTGGGAAAGTGCTCTATTTTTTCCAAGTTCAATGGAATTAGTTAGTGTAGATTGATTTTTTCTAGGGAAAGATAATGGCCCCAACAAGATTTGTATCTATTTTTTATATTTCCCTAATTTTTTTCAAAATTTTATATGGGAAAATATTAGTGGTAATGGATTGATTTTTTATAGTGATAGATAATGAACCCTACTATATTTTTACATACTTTTTTATCTTTACCTAACTTTTTCTGAAGTTTCAAATGGGGAAATCTTAGTAGGCATGGACATGGAATTTTTTCAAAACACCCTTTATATATTTTCAACTTGAAAATATATTTGCCTTTTCCATTTAATAAGTGATTGATGTTGTCTGAATCCCACAAAATGTGTGTCTAGTGAGAAAATACTTTAATTTTTTCCAAGGTTCCATTTGTGGGTTTTCAACCTGGTAAACATTGTGTCTCCTTCCATTGATAGTTTTAAGGTCTTATAAACTATAATTATAAGATAATATAATTTTAGGTTGAATAGCTTGGACCTTATATTGGTTTATTTTAGGGTTGTATATCTTAGACATTCCATTGTTGTAGTTTAGGGTATTCTATATCAGACCTTCCATTTCTATAGTTTAGGTTCTTCAAGTTTCAAACATCCATTATTTTAGTTTGTTGTTTTCTAGCATGGAATATCTTTTGGTTAATTTTAGGTTTTTATAGGTCATTCCTTCCATTAATGTAGTTTAGGGTCTTCTAGATTGGCTCATTTGTTGATGTATTTTAGGTTCTTCTAGATCATACCTTCCATTATTGTAGTTTATAGTCTTCTAGATTGGACTATTTGTTGATGTAGTTTAGGGTCTTTTAGCTTAGACAATCTATTTTTCTATTTTTGGGTCTTCTAGATCATACCATCTATTTCTATAGTTTATCTTATTATAGCTTGGACCATCTACTGCTATAGTTTAGGTTCATCTATCTTAGACCATCAGTTACTATATTTTATAGTCTTCTAGATTGGATCATTTTTTGTTTTAGTTCAAGGCCTTGTAACTCAGAACTATAGTCATTTTATACACCTAATACATAGAATGGGTGAAGTATGGGACTTCATAAAGGGTTAGAGAACCTTACATCCTTGTTGAGTGTCGGTTTGATGTATGGTGTCATAATGTTAGGGATTACAAATACACTTGGATAGTTAGAATATAGGTTGTGTAAATCACGTCTCTGGAAGTTTAAACTAAGGGTGATGGAATGGTGAATACATGTCTTGGATGGCCGTAAAAAACTCTAAAGTTCCGACTTCCACTATGATATTTACAGGACTCGCGTATAACATCCCAGGTTTCTGAACTGGGTCAAAATCCACTCTCTTTTTGAATTTTTCAATTAGTGGGGGTTTCATTTTCTATATAGATGATCGAAACCAATTTCTAACTGTTATTTTATCTTTATATGATATTTTTTATGGGTTTATGAGTTTAACTAAAGCCTCGGGTATTCGGAAGAGGTTTTGAGAACATAGAAGGCCCAAAACACAACTTTTGGAGTTCTAGGTCATGGTGCCTGGTTTAGGGTAAACCGTGTGGCCCCTTTTAAGTAACTATGTGGCCCAGTATTGAACTAGAACATAGTCTGGGTAAATTGTGTGAGTGAGGCACACACCTATAAGAGGTTCTCTAAAATAGTTATAGAGGGATTCAGAACGGTTTCCATATGGTTAGGGTAAAATGTGTGCAAGCCGTGTGAGGGAACACTTTTAGGCGGTATCTCAACATTGTAGCTCACACTATTTGTGCATGGTTTGGAAAATCATCTGAGTAAACTATACAGCTTGTACAGGTTTTTTTATGTTTTTATTTTCTTTTTCTTTTTCTTTTTCTCTTCACTTTCTCCCCTATTATTCATATACTACACAGGGGGTTCTTCTTATTTTCTACCTTACACTGGATTTTCCCCCATCTCCTCATCTAGTTTCTGATATTTTATCTTTTACTGGCGTTGGGACACCATTAGTTTGGATCTCATCAACCTTGATTCCTTCTTCATTTGTTTTTCCCTTGAAAATCACTAAATCCATTTGATCCATTTCACCCTATTTTTATGGGGATCGATGGAAACCCATATCTACTTCAAATGGATTTGAGTTAGAGATTGATATTGTATGTGCCTACTTCTACGTGTTTAAGGTAGGTGGTGCATACCTTACATCATGTTTTCAAAAACTTTAGGGGGGTGCAGCTTTTATCACACATTTTGGAAATTGAGAGAGACCCAGATGCTTCATATTAAATCTATTGTTATACCATATGGGATTCTTCAAGTCATACCCTAACTTTTTCATATCTTTGAGGCTGAGTTAGAGTTCTTCGACCACTTTGGGTGTTTGTTTGGGATGTGTTTTGGTCTAAATTTAATTATTTATATTTAAACTGAATTGTTTCTTTAATTCAAGTTTTTTAATTAAAATATATTTAATTGTTTAATTTATTTATAATTGTTCAATTCAATTGTTTTAAATTGAATTGATCGTTTAAAATTAAGTTTTTGATTAAAATTGAGATGTTTAATTTAATTATATTTAATTTCTTGCTTAAGTGAAAGTGAATTATTCATATATAATTGCTCATGACATACTGATGAGACCCAATGGTTGTGATCGGCATGGCCCGTGGTTGGGATGACATTGTACATTATGACTTGGGGTGATAGTATTGTCAGGATGGGCTTGTTCCATTTTACTTGGATGATGAGATCATCAGTTGGGCTTGGCCCTAATTTCTTGAGTGCCTTTGATCATGGGATTGGGCATCTTGGAAATTAGATTGAGGTGGAAAGGTCATCAAGTTGGGAATAGCCCATGATTTTGGGATGGCATGGCCATCGGATTTGAGAGAAATGTTCACTAGGTCATGAGGTTCTCATTTGATGTGGCTTAGGGATATTTATTTGGTGATTACTGCTCACTCATGATAGAAAAAGTTCCAAATTGAGTCATGTGCACACAAGTTGGATCTATGATGAGATGATTTTGACCACTTTTGTAGGTATAATCCCATGGTAGTGCCTCTTAGTAAATTGTTTAGGGTTTCTTTCCATAGAAATCCATGTGGAAGGTGAGGATCCTTCAATTGATAGTGATGAGGCTATTAGTTGGGGGGTGAGGCTGGCCATGATTGAGGCCCTGGTCCTGCACTATTTTTAAGAGAATGGGTATCATCATTTCTTGGGGTGTTGTGTTGTGAGTTGATGGTGATTTTTTTAAGATAGATATCATTGTTCCTCCGTATTTCGGGCTATGGACCAATGAGTTCCATTGGGAAGGGGTATGAGGGAACAGTTACTTTTGGTTGGGTTTGCCTTTGGGATGTCAATACTTTTTGAAACATGAGGTGTTTGGAGGAACTTGGTGGATAGTTACTTTTTGAGGTGGAACTGATTTTATTAATATTTTCATGACTTCTTATATACTTCCTTTACTGATTTTATATTAAATTTTTATAATTTTTGTGAAATATTAATGTTTTAATACTAAATATAATTTTTGAGCATTTTTATAAGTAGAAAAATTGAGTGAGTTTAATTTTATATTTATAAATATCACCCTACTAATCCAAATTGTGTGTTTATTTTTTTTAGTATTACTCATTCAATATAAAACATTTCATTACAAGGGATTGTGGGCCAATTATTCCATTTGAAGAGTTATATGGACCACACAAGAAGGACCACAGAATCTGTTAAGAAACTAAACCATCCATTAAGATTGAATTACTGGGCTGAATCCAGAATTCCAAATTCCTTTATTCACCTAAAATGTTCTGAGTACAATTTAATGAGTCTTGGATAAAAATTTCAATGCCTAAATCTAAAGAAAATGGGACCAAGAGATTCATTTAAACTCATCCCACCATTCTGGCCGGGAATTAAAATCAGTACAGTTTTCATGAGATGTCTCCTGATATATTCATCTACTCAAGATGAGATTTTTCAGTGTAAAATAATAGATATAGGAGGATGATTTTTTTTAATAAATCATTCTTATTTTAAGGAATCTTCCTATACAAAAATCCATTCATATTTTGGCCATCTAAAAGGAATGGATAGAAATGGACAGTTTAACATTATTTATTAAAACTGCCATAAAGTTGGATCCATAAGTCCAAATGCCTCCAAATTTTGAGAGTAGTCTTAAAACATTATTATCTACAACTTTGAAGAAGGAGATATCTCTATATTCAGCTTTCTGGATGTCCAAATTGTCAATCCAAGCGGAGGGATGGTTTTGGAATGAAAACATTCCACCACCTTAGGCTGTAAATACATCCCCTCATATCCTTTCAAAAGGTTTCGCAATTCAAAATAGAGGAGGATCAATTGGAACGACCAAGGATCTACCAAATTCCTGGTAGGACATTCCAAACTCAAGTTTTCACTTGAGAGACGCTTCCTCCTCTCTTTTATTTCATGTTCTTTCCGTTCATTTTCAATTGTAATTTCGTAAGTGTTTGTATTTGTAATTCTATTTTAATGCATATTTATTTATTCATAATCTCTTATTCTCATCTATATTATGTATTTTAATATTAATTTTCTTTTAATATTCTAAATCGATTTGAAAATAATTCTCTTCATTCACTTTCTCATTCAAGCAAAAGTGTGTTTTTGTTATTTCTCTTCGTTGCTCGTGTGTGTGTTCGACGCACCACTATTTTCTTATCCCTTTATTTTTTTTATAATATTAATTTATCATCATAATCAATATAAACATATTAATAATAATTTAAATGTTTGAGTAAATCTTTCATGGGTTTCAGTTATAATTTAGGTATGTTAATTGATTGAGATATTTTTCTCGATGAATATTCTTTAAATTAACATTGTGTATGTTGGACTTAACATGTCATGGATTAATGACTTGTTTTGTTTAATGTATGGATTACATGGATTATTGGAACTATAAATACACTAGCACAATCAATTACTTATTGATATTAGAATCCTAATTAAGTTAAGGGTTGGATTAAAGCCTTAACACTTAGGAATTCCAATCAACGTCAAATTGTGACATGGGTGTTAATTTAATGCAATGTAAAGTAAAGCTCAAGGATATCACAAACTTAAATACCTAATGATGAACTCATCCCAATTTTTATTAAATTGTTAAATCAATATTAATAAATCAATCGTTTCAATTAATCTCTACAAACAAACCTCCCCAATCAAAATACAATCAACTAAAAACATTCGACTATTAAAAAGTATCATCACTGAGGATTCAACCCGAGTGCTGCTATACAAATTAGCAGAACATCGGAAATTTGACCGGTCGATAGGTGACAATCAGCCACATTTTCAGGAAGCTGAATGTTCACCTAAGCTATATTACATTAGAGGTTCCTTGGTCCATGGTCCAAGTACCTTCTTCTATTCATATTTCCTGGCACTGGACAAGGAAGTTGATGGTTTCTTGGAGGTTGTTGAGCACTAAGGAAGACTTTTTGTTCATTATTTCATACTTCTTTACTTTTATTTATTATTCATGTCTGCTTAAACACTTCTGTTAGGTATACACCATTTGGTTGTATCCTACTAAGACTCATTCTCACACCCTACGCAGGCCCTTCAAGATGCATATAGTCTTTTTTTCTTTAGGTTCAGCTAAGGGATCATCTTCAAGAGCTGGTCCATAGTGGTCATTTGGCATGGATATTTCCATGGACAATGAGGTCATGCCTAGCTGAAGTTATAATTTTTTTATATTTTATTTTTTTATTAGAATTCTCATTATTTATGTAGCTAATTTTGGTTATCCATGGTCACCCCATTTGTATATTAACATGTACAACTTAATATGCATGAATGTCTTATTTTAGTGTTACAAGTGGTGTTTGGCATGTTATTTTGTTTACTTATATCCACTACATGTTATATATATGTACTCAAACCAGTATCATTATATCTTTTCCCTGAGGGTATAGCCTCCCCACTATATATCTTTACACCCTCTCTACTAGTTAGAAGCCTTTGGAATTTGGGGAGGTACGAGTAAGGCCAGTAGCACCCAGTCTGATAGCGCTGTTTGGGTGACTAATTGAGTCTGGGATGCTACAAGTGGTATCATAGTAGGTTCTTGACTGGGATTTAGTAGTAGTAATTAACTGTATACTAATGATATTGAGACTACCTTTCTTTTTTTCTAGTATTACTATTTGGGTTGTGGTAGACCGGAGAGAGTTGATGTCAGAACTGGGTTTATAACTCATGTTTGGGTCCATGTGTCCCTATTTACAAGGTAAAAATTCAGTTTCCTAGGGTGGGAATTTCCATTCTATATTTCTCATTTTACATTTGATTTGATTTCCACCTCAGGTGGATTTTTTGGAATGTGATTGTTAAATTGTTATGAATTGTGACTTATGACCCTTGGATTGATGTGGAAAGGAATGAGATATGGACCTTGGCCTGGTAAGGCATGGTTTGATCTCTTGTTTGTTTTATTTTCTTTGATTAGGCACATGATAGGGTGTTTTAATTTAATATATGCTTGTATTCCTTTTAAAATGTGAAATTCCATGATTTAAATGCTTTGTAAATGTGATGTGCCATGTGAATTATTTATTTCATATAATATATACATGAAATGGAATGTGACATATTAGATGGGCCTAGATATTATAAGAGAAGAAAAATTTTATGGTATGGGGTGATTTTGATCACCAGTTTGGGAAACTTGGTCATTGGTTTGAGGCCACATTGGTTGTCAAGATAGGCATGGCCTGGGATACTTTTGATACTTGGCTCTCTTGAGGGCGAGTAAGGAGACCATGAGTTCGGGATTCCATATGGAATGGTTTCAGTGGGAAGAGTAAGGAATGTGAGGATTCGCTTCCTTTTAATTATTTATCTACCGGGATGTTATATATATGATATGGGATGTCTGGCCATATTATGGTATTCAGAAGATTCCACCTAGATAGCTTGAATGGAGCATTAGGTGGGTGATGGATTAGTGATATAGGAGCACAATCAGGTTGAGTCCCCTGAGGTTTAGGAATATCATGATCCATAGGTATAGAATCATGGATAGTAATAGGTTCTAGAGTACATGGGGAAGCCACCAAATATAGAATCATTTGGATCGTGGCTCAATGATCAGCTCTGAGTGATCCTAGAGTGGGTTCCCCAGGGCATCGACTGGGGTGTTCGAGGTAGGTCCATCTATGGAGTATCTGATGTGGGAGTTCTAGTCACAACACCCACTATTATTTTGGGTGAGGGTGGTCCACAAGCGGCTGAGAACTGAATTAAGAGTATGTAGATGATTTTCGAGCAGCTAGAGATTCCTCCAGGGCAAAGGGTCAAACTAGAAACCAATATGCTCAGAGGACCAACTAAGCACTGGTGGGACGTGCAGGTTCAGGTAGGAAGACATGAAGGACTTTCTTGGAAGGACTTTTAGGGTAGTTTCTTCAATAATTTCTTCCTAGAGATGCTGAGGGTAGAAAGATCTCAAAAGTTCTTGAGCCTTCAGCAAGGAGACATGTCTATCATGGATAATGTGGTGATGTTCACTGAGTCATCTTTCCTTTCACCTGACATGGTAAGCGATGAAACCTTGAGAGTGAGTTTAATGGGGGATCATTTACAAAAAACAATTTAGGTTCAAGTAAACATCTTTAGGTTGGACACATTCTCAGAGGTAGTGAACCAAGCACTCATAGCTGAGCTAAACCTGACGGATAGGTCCTACTCGAGCCAGGAAACAACTTCAGGTGATTTCAGTAGTGACTCTTCAATTTATAGGAAGCGGGGTAGAGATGAGTTCCAGTAGGGAAGTTAGACCAAGGACTCAACTAGACCACCTCGAAGTGGGTATTCTATGGTTTTCCTTCAGTGTGGGAATATAGGACATGTCTGGACTCAATTTGAGTGGTATCCAAAAGAGTTTTGGGCATGTGGGTGGGTCAGGAATCTCAAGAGGTTCTGCAGGAGGCTTTCTTGTTTAGTTGGTAGTCAGGTTTAGGGGTAGACTCAAGTGTCTGAGATCAGTTCGGGACTGATACCAGGTGAGGGTAGTCAAGGTTCAGCTTCATTCGGAGGTCGTGGTAGAGACAGTGGGACCCAGTAGTGGGGTCAATGGCTGGTGGATGCTACAGCATTGTAGGGAGGATAGTCTTTAGTTATTCATGTTTCAGGCTAAGTACACACTATGGAGCTTCTAGGGGCTAAGTAATCTAATGAGACGATGACAGTTAGAGATACGCTATGGGTATATCCTGGTTTCTTTTTATTTATTTTTCCATGTCTTATTGAGGCATGTCAATTGGGTGCACTAGGTGAAAGAATTATGTATATTTAATAACCAAGCGCTAGTTAGTAGGTTGGAATCATACTATATGTTTTATATTTATATAAGGTGTGAGCCACCATGTTCTATTTTTTATCATTGAAGAGATGTAGGATTGAATTAGATGTGAGGCATTAGGGCATTCTTTGGATAAATAATTTATTGACATGTGATGGATTCAGAAGCATTGAGGAGATGTATGATTAATTGAGGTGTGAGGAATCTAGGTATTGTTGTGGTGTGGTAATTTATTGGGGTGTGAGGCATCGGGATTAAATTTAGAATCTTTTGATATGTAGAACCTCATAAGTTCCATGTGATCCATGGTCATGAGGCAGGCACCGATGCGGTGTGGGACTTGAATAGGTGTCTGGAATGGAATAGGATATCCTGATGAGGTCTAGTAGTGATGATGTTTCATAGGAGAACTTTTTATTCCAATAATTGGTCATTGAACTAGTTTTATGCTCTGAGTTTTGTTCAGGATGGACTAGGGTGGGTCACTCCTAAGGTGGGGAGACCCCTCCTTGAGGTGGTTGACCTATACCCTTAAGACTGGGGTAGTCTGGGTTGTTTTAAATTGGATGGGTATGTTTGGTACCATTCCCATGTTTGTTTTATATCTTAGGTATGATCTATTATAAGGTGGGGAGATTATAACATCCCAGGTTTTTTAACCGGGTTAAAATCCACTCTCATTTTTAATTTTTCAATTAGTGGGGGTGTCATTTTCTATATCATTGGTCGGAACCAATTTCTGAGAGTTCAGTTATCTTTATATGATGTTTTTGGATGATTTTATGGGTTTATCTGAAGACTCATGTGTTCATAAGAGGATTATGGAGCATCGGAGGCCCGAAACTCAACTTTTGGAGTTGTATCTCAGGGAGCGTAGTTTAGGGTAAACCATGAGTCCCCTTCCAGGTAACCATATAGACCAGTTTTGAACTAGAGCATGGTTTGGGTAAACTGTGAGAGTGAGGCGTACAACCATGAGAGGTTATCTATAGTAGTTATAGAGGTATTTCACATGGTTTACATATGATTATGGAAAATCATGCACAATCCATGTGAGGGATCCTTTTTGGGTAGTTTCTCAACACTATAGCTCGCACGGTTTGTACATAGTTTGGAAATCCATGGGTCCTCTACAGGGATTTTTTTATTTTTTATTTTAATTTCATTTTCCTTTTCTCCTACCTTTCTCCCCTCTTGGTCACATGTTGCATAGATGGTTCTCCCTCTTTTCTACCTTCCACTGTATTTTCTCCCATATCCTTGTCTTTTTTCCAATCTTCAATCCATTGGTGGTGTTGGAACCCTATAGGTAAGGCTCTCATCATCCATGCTTCCTTTATCCAATGTTTTCACCTAACACAGTGCTAAATTTATTTTATCCATTTTTTTTATTTTCAGGGGGCTTGATGGAAACTTATACCTTGTCCAAATGGCTTCGAGTTAGAGCTTGATATGGGACATTCTTACTTCTATAGGTCCAAGGTAGTTGGTGCATAACTTACATGATTTTTTCACTGAATTTTGTGGGGTGTATATTTTAGCACGCATTTGGAAAATTGAGAGAGACCCACATGATTTATATTAAATTGATTGTTATACCATATGGGATGATTCTAGAAATTCCATAACCTTTTTCATAGGTGTGATTTTGGGTTAGAGGTCATCGTCCACTTTAGGTGTTAGTCCAGGATATGTTTTGGTATAAATTGAATTGTTTATATTTAAATTGAATTGTTTCTTTTCCCGAATGGTCCAAAGGATTTATTTTTATTTTATTATGGATAATCTCCATTTTAAGGGTTGAAGGGGAACCCTTACATGGCCCATAGGCCCAAGGAACAAGGCCTGACACGACCTGAAGGCCAATACCTAGTCTGAAGGCCCAGAGGCATACAATGCCCATTAAATGACTCGTAGGACCAACCCACTAGAACATCCCCTCCCCAGCATCTACATCATTTATTTCCTAGCTTCCCACCTTACATTTCTGATCGGCTACCATTTCCCCATACAAAGTTGCATTGTGCCTGGTCCCTATAGCGGTTTCCATACCTTCTCATTCTTCCAAATCGGTTAGCTCTGATTCTAGTGAATGCTACTCTTTGCTCTGATCCTCTTCTGGGGCCTACTTTATGTGAACTGGACTACTCCATAGTCTTTGGGGCTTGGAGTCACTGAGGCTCGAAGGCCTTTGATGACTTTAAGGCCCTGACACCCATAGAACCAAATCGGTGGCCCAAAGTGCCAAATCGGGTGAATAGTTCCGGTTACTACAGTACCAAACAATACCTACTAGAGTACTACTAAAGTATTACTACATTAACCCATAAATTCTCCTCTAACCAATTTTGAACCTGGGTCTCTTGGATTCCAATCAGGAGCCCTTAACACTCAGTTTTGGGCTCGTTGTCTTGAATTGTTTCATTGATTCAAGTTATTCAATTCAATTATATTGAATTGTTTGATTTATTTTCAGTTGTTTAATTCAATCATGTTAAATTGAATTGATTTTTTATAAATTTTTTTCTTATTGAATTCAAGATTTTAAATTCAATTATATTGAATTTCTTGTTTTTAGGTGAAATTAAATTATTTAAATATAATTTTTCGTCACGTAATGGTGAGACCCAAGGGGTCATTATGAGATTGGATTGAGGGTGGGATGGTGTTGTCCATTTATATTTTAGGTGATTTGATCATCAGGATGGAATTATCCTAGGTTACTTGGATAATGAGATCATCGGTTGGGCTTGGCCTGGATTGCTTGAGTGGTTTTGATCATAGGATTGGGCATCTTGGATGTCATATTGAGGTAGAGAGTCCTTCAGGTTGGGCATGGATCATTATATTGGGATGGAATGGCCATTGAATTTTACCAAAATGGTCACAGGGGCATGAAGTTCTGGTTTTATGTGGCTTAGGGATATTTATTTGAAGATTTATACTCACCCACGATGGCCAAATCACCAAATTGAGTCATGTGCACATATGTTGACTTCGTGATGAGGTGGTTTTGACCACTCTTTTGGGTAGAGTCCCCTGGTAGTGTGTCTTATAAAAATTTTTGAGGCTTCCTTCCATATAAAGCCACATAGAAGTTGAGGATCCTTAGGTTGATAGAGATGATGGTATCAATTGGGGGCTGAGGCTCACTGTGATTGAGGCCATGGGTATGAACTATTTTTGTGAGAATGGATGTCACTATTTCTCAGGATGACATACTATGAATCGATGGTGATTTTTATTTGAGGACATATATTTTTGTTCCTAAGGATATTGTTCCATGGGCCGATGAGTGCCTTTGGTCAGGGTTCTGAGGGACCAGTTACTTTTCGTTGGGCATGCCATCAGGACGTTGGTACTTGTTGAGACGCGAGGTTTCCGGAGGCACATAGTGCTGGGTTACTTTTTGAGGTGAAGCCTAAGGGACCACCTAAGATGTACAACATTATATTTACCTTATTCCATGGTCCAAGGACCTTATACTATTCATATTTTCCATAGCAATCCAAGGTGGGTGATGGTTTCCTAGTGGCTATTGAGAACCAGATAATCCTTGTTTGTTCATTGCATTATACTACTTTACTTTAATTTATTATGAATTTATAATTAAACACTTATATTAGGTATGCACTATTATTTGGTAACCTACTAAGACACATTCACACAACCTACATGGGACCTTTGAGATGCATGTAGACTTTATGTCTTTACTTTCATGTAAGGGATTGTCTTAGGAGCTAGTCCATAGTGGTCGTTTGGCATAGAGATTATTATGGATCTTGAGTTCATTCCTAGATGTAGTTATACTTTTTTTTAGTTTTTATTTTTGTATCAGCATACTCATTATGTATGTACCGACTATTGGTTATCCATGGGTTCCCCTTTTTTATATTGACATGTATGACCTACTAAGGATGCATGTCTTGTTTTGCTACTACAAGTAGTTTTTGGCATAATGGTTTGTTTACTTATTTCCACTAAATGTTATATATATGTACTTAGACTAGTATCAATGTATATTTCTCCTAAGTTTATATCCTTCCCACTATATATCTTTACACCCTCGCTACTAGTTTGTAGCATTTGGAGTTTAGGTAGGTGTCCCTAAGGCTAGTAGCACCCGGTCTGATAGCACTATTTTGGGTGGACAATTGGGTCGGGGACACTACATCATGAGTATTGAAGTTCCTTTTCTATAAGGATGATATTTCTCTAGTTGATGGGTCTAAGTCCCTTATAAATATCCAGATTATACATGGTCAAATAGAGGATCCCCACTCTTTTCCAAGGGTAATGGGAGATTTATGAAGATTCAAACATTTGAATAGTAAAATATAGTATAGAATAAAGACTCTCCAAAGAGGTTTCTGGCACCCTAGAGTTAGTTTTGTTTATGTCTCTAGAGATCAGGTTGTACACCATGTGTTTTTTGGTCAGATGGTGTGGGCCATGAAATGGTTTGAGAATGGGATATCGCATTCCATCTTTGAGAATGGATACAATACATAGTGATGTAACATCAAGGATGTTGAATCTGCTTAAATATTTTGGTTATGGGGAATGTAAATCATAGTCTAAGAATATCTGAGTCAATTGAAAATGAAGGCTAGTGGATACAGGTTGACCATTAGTAATGGTGGAAACTAGTATCACACATAGATAAGATAATAGCTTATGGATTCAAGGGGGGCCTTTCCTATGGGACCACAACACCCACAAGGCTCAAGCTTTGGGACCTTACATTATTTAATAGTGAAACCTAGTGTGTCCCTTTCAGATTAGCTAGTCTCTATTACCAATACACTATAGGGGATAACCAATATAAATATATCAAGGTTATGGGGTTCTAGGAGAAGGGTATCAACTCTATGAATTGGTGAGTTTCAAATAAGAAATCAAATAAATGAAGGTGACTTCTGGAAAACATAATATTCAAGAAGGGTTTGGGAACCCTAAAAGTTATGTCACCACCTAGTGAACAAATTATCATTGTGAGGAGATGTGAAAAATCATTAATCTAACTTTTTCCTAGACCAAGGGGTCAAGTGAGCATGGATAATATTTTATTAGGGCCACAAGACATGACCTATGAGATTTATAAATTTTTATTATTTACACTATGACTTTTTCCTAAATGTTATATATGAAGATATTAGTGCGTGGTGACTTGAATTTTTATCTAAATTCCCTTTTCGGGTTTTCAGATTGATAAGTTTTATGTCTCTTTCTCTATAAGTTTTAGGGTCTTGTAATTTATATTGTTAAAGGATAAAGTTTAAGGTCATACATATTTGAACAAAATTCATACGGTTTAACTTTATGATGCACATGGACCTAGTGTTAGGAGAGTGTAACACAACAGCCTAATTTGGATCCCCAAGGTCAGAAGTACTCCAACTCTTTCCCAAAAAGGAGATAAGAATTTTATAAATCATGGCTCAAGGATCTAAAATCATGAATAATGGTATGAGATTGAAATTTTGAGTCTGGTCACGAATCAATCTATGGTGACGAGCTCTGCTGCAAGGATTTTAGGGTTCACAAGGATTATAATCCCTTTTTTCAAGGAAAATAAACATCTAGTTGATGGCTAAGATCTCATATATAGGATCTAGGGGTAGACATGAATAGTCCAAAAAAAGGTTCACTTAAAGTTGGGTTTCCTATTCCAAAGTCCATGGGAGGCTTGTGGTAATTTAATGGAATCAAGACACAAAGTGTGGTTTATAGATTGAGGTTATCGAAAAGATAATCAAAGCACCCTGAACTGTGGTTAACTTGGGATAGGATATTATGGTCATTTGATAAGGAGTGATAATGGATGATGTTCTGTATAGTTTAATGTCAATTGGTGAGGATGCATCTATCATTTAGTTTAACATCATGTGATAAGGACATCTTCCTCATAGTTTTAACATCTTATGGTAAGGATGTTGGAACTGGCGTGAAATTGTGCAAGATATTCTTAAAAATAATTTTCATTGGTCAGGGATATTTAGATGTGAGAAGCATATTTTATCATTTCATAGGATTATTGGTGGGTAACCATATGTTGTAACCCTTCCTACACAGATTTATCTCATGTGAAAGAAATTTGTATATAGATATAATTCATATGTAGGTGAGGTGAGTCTATATGAATCAGTCATCCTTAAGGTCTTTAAGGTATTTCGAGGTAGTCTAGAGATTCAAGAATGTGATATTTCTATGGTTCATATTCCCTGGGTTTCCCTATGAATTTTTTAAGGGAAATAATCCTAAAAAATTCATCTATTTTAATGAGATCCCTCATCATAGATATGACTAATATGTAGGGGATATGGGAATATTCCCCCTAAAATGTAGGTCACCTACTACCATTCGGGTGCAAGATCTATCACTTTCGATGGTACTATTGAGGTGAAAGTCTCTCATCTTGGAAAAGGCTCTAACTGGTTGGGCATTTTTATAGTCTCATAAACAAATGAGGCTGACATCTTCCAATATGGATCAAGAACCAAAGAATGTAGTGGTAGTGGAAAACCTATGGATTAGCTTAGGAAAATATATCTAGGTGTCACTACATATCCTAATGGGTAAGAAATAAATCCACATATAGTTCTTATAAAAAGATAATCCCTATATATATTGACCTCATACATAATGAGGGGCATTTTTTATTCCTTTAGTGATCCTTAATATCCCAGTTATCTAAGGGGTCCTCTATATGGAATGAGCTTATATATGGAGAAAGGGAATTTCTATATTTCATTTAGGAATAGAGGTTAAACACTCACCTTTACCATAGATTAATGGATGGGAATGCCCACTCTAATAAATTTTAGGCCTTGAAAGATAGATTGTATATTTTATAGTCTAACATCAAGTAACTAGGACATTGTAATGTAGTTTATCTTCATGTGAATGGGATGTTGTAATGTAATTTAACATTATGAGATTAGTATGTATCATTGAAAGGAATGACTAACTCAACTAAATTTTGTTCTCAGAGGAGATGCATACCCTAGGATAGAGGGTTACAAGAATATGATATTATAATCTTATTTTGAGAATGGGTACAATGTATAGATGTGTAACATTAATGATATCTAAATCTGATCGAACAGTTGGTTTATTTGAAGTGTAAATCATAACCCAAGAATATATTAGTAGACCGGAGGTGGAGATGAATGTTCATGGGTCAACTAATAGTAATGGTAGAGAGCCTACATCCCATGCAGTTAGGATAATAACTCTTGGATTTATCGGTGGATCTCCTCTGGAACCAAAATACCCACTAAGTGTGTGCTTCGGGGAATTTTTTATTCACCAGTAAGTCCCAGTAGTGACCATTTAGATTAACTAAACCCTATTACCAATTTTATACATGAGAGAACTAGGAGAAATAGAGCTCATGGTCCATGGGGTTCTAATAGAAGTATATAAAGTCAAGTAATTTTTTGGTATCAACTCAAATATTGAAGATATGGAGTTGGTTCATAGAGAAAATAATATTCAAGAACGGTCCAAGCACTCAAAGGCAACGCCAATGTGTATTGAACGCATTTAGAGGCAAAGGGATAAAACTTGTGATTTTTAAATATACAATCATCATAGGGGATGGACTATTTGATATTAAGACCTCCTTACATGCAATTTAACATCATGTGATAATGACATTGTCATGAATTTTAACATTAGGTGAGTAGGATATGGTACCCAGTCTTTGGATAGAATACACTTCAATCGCATTTTTCAGATTCAGTTACTATGTTCCCTAAGCTCACATGGTTTATTCTCGGCATGAGAATCAAGAGACAATTGGATAGTCAATTAATCTATGTGAGAGTTCATAACAAGGAATATACAGGTGTATCCACATTTCGATATGAGTGATAATCCCCACACAAATTTGGTTCTAATCAAAGGGAAAAGTTGGAGAGTGATGAGAAGTCTTGGATAGGCCTGAAATAGAGGATCTAGGTGTCATTATATATCCCATAGTATGGGAATAAATCTACACATATTTCTTATAAGAGAAACCCCAACACAGGTCTAACCCATATACAAGGAAGGGAAATTTTTTGCATCACATGTGGACCAAGGATTGGAAACTTGGGTGCCACTATGCATCCTATGAGCACATAAATCAAGTCACATGTAGTTCTTCAAAATAAATTTCTCTAAAAAGATAAAGCTCATGTGTAGGGAAGGGAATCTATTACTCTCTGGTATAGATCACTCATGTGAAAAAGGAATCTAAATTGATCTAGAATTCATATAGGGAGTGATTCTTGGATAATTCTACAAGTGATATCCAAGAATCTCTACATATATAAAGGTGATTAGAATCAAACTTCACATAGTTCTTATATTGGATCCTCACATAGATCAAACTCATACTTGGAAAAGGATAATTTTATCATTGTGTCATGACTGGACCCAAGATCAGAGACCTATGTGTCACTACATATCCTATGGTAATCTAAATAAAACCATACATAGTTCTGATATAAATTCTATATAGTTTAGATTCCTTCTGCTATGATATGGAATATAAAGGCATAAACCACTTATTTATTCTTGATCCCTATTGGATGTGGGAAAATAGGAGAAATACATCATGTATTTAAATTAATATATCAAGTATTATTTTTTGATTATTGTTGGTATTAACATCACACCATTAGATAAAGGGCTCATGGTGTCAAAGGGGGACTTTTCCTCTAGGACCAAAATATCCACTAGGCACAATCTGAGAGGCATTATGTTATTCACCAATGAATCCTAGCGGGGTACCTTTAGGGTTGGTCAGTCCCTATTACTGATATTCCCTAAGGGATAACTAAGAGGATGTGAAATCAAGGTCTATGAAATTTCAAGAGAATATGTGTTCAAGTTATATAGATATATAGACATGAAAAGGGGGCATGAAGTTTGTATAGTGGAAAAAAGGGGGTGTTCAAAGGGATTTTGAAGCCCAGGGTAGTTAGGTCATCATGGGGGATACATACCCTAAAATTAAAAGTTTTAAGAATGTGATTTCATAATCTTTCTTTGAAAATGGGTACGATGCACAGATGAGTAACATCAAGGGTATTTGGATCTGTTTGAATGGTTTTGTTGTGGTAAGTGTAAATCATAACCCAAGAATATCTGATTCATATGGAGATGTAGACTAATGGGTATGGTTCAACCATTAATAATGGTGTAATCCTATATTTCACATAATCAAGGAAATAACTCCTAGATTTAAGGAGGGCCTCTCCTCTGGGACAAGATTCACTGGGCACAAGCTTTGAGGCATTTTGTTATTCACCAGTGAATACTAGTATCACCCATTTGGATTAATCAATACCTATTACTAGTTTTCTATAGGGGGAACTAAGAGCACATGATCTCATAGTCTATGGGGTTCCAAGATAAGGGTATCATCTTGAAAAATTGGTTGGTATGGACTTAGGTATTGAAGATATGAATTTGGTTCATGGAGACCATAAGAATCAAGAAGGGTTCAAGAACCCTAAAGGTTATTCTAGTGTTAATTGAACACATTTTTAGGGATAAGGAATAAAACATGAAATTATTTAATACACATTCATTAGGGGGTGATCTATTTGACATGAAATCCTCTTGTCATGTAGTTTAATGTTGTATGACAAGGACATAGTTGTGCAGTTTAATGTCATGTGACTAAGACATTGTTATGCAATTTAACATCATTTGACTAGGATTTTGTTCCCTATTTTTAGATAGAATAAGTCAAAGAGACTTTCTATGTTCCCTAAGATCACATGATTCATGCTCTATGTGAAAATCAAGAGATAATCGGGTAGTCGTTGAGCTATGAGAGAGTGTTTGATAGGGAGTATATAGGGATTTTTAAAATTTAATACAGATTGGATCCTCTACATGGATATAAATCTCATGTAGGGGCATGGTTTTAAGTGGTAATAACTAAGTATGGGCCTTAAATAGAAGATCCAGGTGTCAATGCATATACTGTGGTAATAGTAATCAAGCCACATGTAGTTCTTACAAAATAAATTCCTCACACTGCTTGATTTCTTAGGTGGGGAGAGTGAATTTTTATCATATTTTGGTTTGACCCATGATTCAGGATCTAGGTGACACTATGTATCCTGTGAAAATAATAATCAAGCTACATATAGTTCTTATAATGAAACTTCCTTGAACAGGTCTAACCCATACGCAATAGGGGACATTTTTTCTATTTTATATTGTAGTTGGACCTATGATTTGGGATATGTGTGTTAGTATGTATCATGTATAAACAGTAATCAATACATATGTAGTTCTTAATTGTAAAATTACTTATATAGGTTTGACCCATATATAGGGGCTTATTTTTTCCATTTTATATTGTGGTTAGAGCCAGAATTTTGGATCTGGGTGACACTATGTATCATGTATAAATAGGAATCAAGCCACATGTAGTTCTTAAATGGAAAATTATCTATATAGGTATGACCCATATTTAGTGGGAATTTTTGGCATCTTATATTATACTTGGACCTAGGATTTGGAATTTGGTTGTCACTATGTATTATGTAGAAATAGGAATCATGTCGTACATAGTTATTCAATAGAAAATTATCTTTGTAGTTATGACCCATACACAAGGGGGATTCCATTTTATATTATAGCTCAACATAGGATTTGGGATTTGGGAATTAATATGTATCCGATAGAAATAAGAATCAAGCCACACATAGTACTTATGAAAGTTACCTCTACAATTTGGACCCATATGTAGGCAGGGGTATTTTTATATATATTATGACTGGACCCAAGTTTTGGGATATGGGTAGTACTATGTATCCTATGATAATATGAATCAAGCCACATTTAGTTCTTGTAAAATATTTTTATGTGAATTTGACTCACACATAGGGATGTGGGTACTTTATTTTCTCCTCTACTCAGATCTAGCTCAAGTGTACTGAATAATTCATGAAGTATTTTCCTTTGTGAAATTTAACATCATGCGGTATTATGTCTTCCATGTAGTTTAACATCATATGGTAAGAACGTAAGATGTTATAAAGTTTAAATTCTTACTACCGGGACTTGAAATTCCTGATGGCATTTATACAAAGTACTTCTTGAGAAAACTATAATGGGTGGGGAAGTAATGAATTCCCCATCCATTGTGTTCAATGAGTAAGACTCATTATAATATACCTTATATGTGATGTTAGTTCGTTCTTACATGAGTTCAAACTTTGGAAGTTTCTTTCCTAGTATCATCAGGCTTTTGAGAACCAATACCAGTTCTACTTGAAGTAATGATAATAGGTGAACCTTTTTGTTTATGGCTCACGTAATCCAATTCTAATGAAATTAAAGGTTTTTCAATATATGAAACCTTTTCTCATTAAGATACTCTAACTTATCTATATTCTTTTGTGATTTATCATCTTATAAGAGTTGTTCGTAGATAGGTATTCAGAGTGAGGGTAACTAGACTTCAATGGAAAACACTACCTCTATCCCACAAACCAATGAATACAGGGTCTCTTACATGGAAGTGAACTTGGTTTTATGGTAGGTCCATAGAATATGAAGGTGATTGTCCATCCAAGACTTCTTTTCCTTTTTTAACATTTTCTAAAGTATACTTGATAGTGACTTGTTAAAGGCCTCTATTTTTCCATTTTACTCTACATGATAGTGGGATGAATGGTTAGACTCAATGTTGAATTCTAGTACAGCTTCTTCAGCTTGAAATAATATAATTTGGCATCATTTTCCATCAGTATAATGTGAGGGGCACGAAATCTATTGATAATATTGGACTTTATGAAGTTGATGATATTATTCATCCCACCTTCCTTGAGGGGTATGGCCTCAAACCATTTGTAAATGAATTCGGTAGTAGTAAGGATGTACTTAAACTTCCTATCTATGGTTGGGGGATATATCCCCACAATATTCATTCACTGTATGGAAATGGATTGGAATAATTAGTTGTATGCAGAAACTAAGGGGGTTAATAGATTAAGTTCACATGAATCTAGAATGCATGACATTTCTTAGGGAATTCAACACAATCCTATATCATTTTTTTTAATAGTAACCAAACCTCTAAATATGGTGGGATATTATGGTTCCAAATTGGTGAACATTATAGGAACCTACATGGAATTATTCTATGATAGAAAGAATCCCTCTTTCTATAAGGCATCTGAGGAGGATTCCATCGAAGCCTCATTTATAAAGGGATTTATAACCAATAGGCTCGTCATAAAGTATAACACTCACTACTCAACATAAAATCTATACCCTTTTGGATTTATCTAATGAGATGGTCCCATTTTAGTGGTAATATATTATGGGATCCATCCTTCCAAGGGTGGATGTTGGCTCATCCTGCTCTGGGGTAGTGTTTACCAAATTAATTGCCTCTATGTAATAGATGATGACCGGTGAGACCACCCATTTATCTGTGATTAATAGAACCACTTCATCTAGATCATTATTGGATAATATTATGGCTTCATTGGATAATGTATCAGTATGATCATTTTTTTATTGAGTCACATATTGAAATGTTGGTTCAAAAGTTAATTTTTTTCATCAATCCTCTCATGTAACCAATGAGGGGGGACAATTATTATTTCTTGATGGAATACTCACCATTGATCTGTTTGATTACTAACTCTGAGTCCCCTTTGATATTAAATTAGGCTATCTGAAGCTGTAGTAATAGCTTTAGGTCAGCGATGACGTCTTGGTATTCTACCTCATTATTAGTGCATCCTTCACATAGTGAGAAATAATAGGTAAAAAATTATTTATCAAGGAAAAAATACATTCCCTAGACCAACTCAATTGAGCTTTGGGTTTTCCATTTCCTTTTGAATAGGAATTAAGGAAGAATTTTAAAAATACATCTTCTGTATTTTGGGAGTGTCCTAGGAATATAAAACTTGTTCTCCCGGAAGTTCGGTTTCCACTGGCATGCTTTCTGAGGAAAGATGTCCCGAAAGGAAATTATCCATGGTCTTCCCTTTAAATACTATCAGCGACATGAATTGGAAGTTATACTATTGTAGGATAATCATACATCAGAAAAAAAAGACCAGTCAATATTGGGTGGCCAAAAATATACTTGACTAAATCAATACGAGAGACAAAGTGGACTTTTAGATGCTGCAAGTACTACCTCAGCTTTTTCACTATAAATATGAGTGCGAAGAAAATATTTTAAACATAAAAATATTGATTTTTGGTACTTATCATCATTTTACTAGGATAATAGGGTTTTTTTCATTCCACAAGTCATCTTTGTATGTGAGGAGAGCACCAATAAGTCATTCCTTGTAATCCACATATATGAAAAGTGGATTTCCTTCTACCAGCATCATCAAGACTGGTCAGTGCAATGGGTACTGATTGAGGTTCTCAAAAGAATATTGGAAGTCCTCATCCCATCATTAAGTTACTCCCTTCTTCTTTAAATTCATGAAGGGGAGGGTTTTTCCTTCCAACTTTGATATTAAATGTTAAATATAAGGGAGGTTCCCATGGATCTCCCCCAGTTCCTTAAGGTTATGAGGGGGTAGAATTGCAATTACTATACTAGTTTCTTCTAGATCAACCTCAATGTCATGGTGGCATACCACAAAACCAGTGGATTTCCCGAATGTTACTCTGAAATCACACTTCAAAGGATTCATCTTAAAACTATGTTTCTAAAAAAAATTAAATATTGTTTTAAGATCATTATATGATCACAATATCATTCAGATTTTACCACTAAGTCATTGAAATAATATTCCATGATTCTTACCAAGAAGGGTTTAATGATATGATGCATGACCTATTGTTAATAATGACTAAATGGCCCGAAGTCCTTTATTTTTATTTAGTTTTGATAACCCCCCTTTCAAGGGTTGAAGGGGAACACTAAAATTTCATTTCCCATAGTCTTGGAGACATTACAGGGCTCATAGGTCTTAAGGAAATCATAAAAACTATGACTACTTGAAACTGCCCCTCCCCAACATCTGCACTGTGATCGACTCTCCACCTTTGCATGGTTGTTCGGCTAGCTATCCTGTGCATAGATGCACAGGCCCGGTACCGATGGCAATGTCATACCCTTTCATTCTTCCAAATTAGTTATTCATTCTCTGGTGATTGCACCTTGCTCTTGAATCCTCATATAGAGTTGGTTCCTTATAGAATCTGTCTGGTCATTTTCACATCAGGTGTCTCGAAGGCCTTGAGATGGCCTGAAGGCCTTGAGGTGGCCTAAAAGCCTTTAATGTGGCTCAAAATCCTTACTAACTCGAAGTCCTAGGTGGACTGAAGGCCTTAAAGACTCCAAGCCCAAACTAGTAGCCCAAGGTGAATAGTTCTGGTTTCTACAGTACCAAATAGTACCTGCTACAGTAATCATATAGTATTGTTGTAGTACTTCTACAGTGCCTGCTATAGTACTACTACAGTAACCCAAAATTATGCCTCATCCTTGAGGTGCTTTTAAGGTAATGGATTCCTCATCTTCAGGGGCCCTACTTATCTGATTATACCCTAAATAACCATCCATAAAGGAAAGGTATTGGAATTAGTTTCATTGATCAAAAGTTCTATAATCGGTAATGTGAAATCACATTTCTTATATTTTCAATTAACATCTCTAAAATAAATGTATACCCTAATCTTCTTGTTCTTTTTCTTGATGGGGATGATGTTGGAAAGCCAATTTCTCACATACAAAGTTATCTTTGATCAGTTTTTTAACTTCTAACTCTACATTAGTATTATGATAGGGGTTCATTCTTCTAGATACCTACTTGAAACCTTTATGATCATTGAACAAGCCTAGGTGATGAGTCCCCACATCTGGGTATATCTTGGGAATCTTTGTATAATTTCAAGTGAACACATATTGATGTTTCTTTAGAAATGAAATTTACATATCCTACTCCATGAGAGGCATGGAAGAACTAATCAAAATAGGTGATGGATATAATTATATTCCCAAATTCACCTTCCTGATCTCATTGATGGTAGTAGAGAAGCCTTCTTCAAATGAGGGATGGGAATTCCAGAGGTCATTCTCTTCTTCTTCCATCTCTATGTCTGTAGAGGCATTTTCAGACATGGTGAATAAATTGGTGGAATATCTATCATCGTCAAGATAAGATAATTCATAAGAAGATACATTAACATTTTGTACTTCTAAAATCATCATAGAGAGATTCTAGGGATACATTTCTTCCTTCACACTACTAATGGGGGTAGGAGATATATTTGAATCTTGAGTTTTAGAAAATGTCTTGGGGAATCTTATGTATCTTCCAATAGTGAAAGAGAACTCTTGGATACCAATAGAGCCTCAATTTGACTACCCTTTGATGAATCTAATTTAGATGACATGATTGAAATCACATGTACATGCACCAATGATGTTTTGTTTCATGATAACATTTTGGGATTGAATCTTTTGTCTCGATCAATTTTATGGGAAACACATAGTTATTGTCGATCATGCTTCAAAGATTCACAAGGGTGGTTCCCAATCCATTGGGAGTGGAAACCTTTATATAATCATCCACTATTAGTTATTTTATATCCCTCTTGTAGAAACTTTCCTTAGAACATACATCTTCACAATACTCAAAGAGGTCATTTTCACCATATAGTATGTTGACCTTTCCATTGATGGGGTATTTCAAATACTGATGAAATGTTGAAGGTTCCACTACATGTCTATGAAGAAAAGGTCTTCTAAGAAGGAAATTATATGATGTGTATTTATGGATAACCATGAACTCAACATTATATGTAAAATCTCCAAACTAATCTTTGAGCTTGGTCATTCTAATATTCCTTTACTTTATCTTTTAATTCCCTTTAATGGTTAGCTTCATCGGATAAAAGTACCCCTCACAATATCTAAAGCATCAAAAGGTCCATATAGGGATGATGTTGATTCCAAAACCATTATCAATTAGAGATATTTATATGATGACATTATTGAGTTTTCTTAAACATAAAGGGGTATGATATGTCCTTGGATGACCTTAGTATAGTCCTATTCTATGAAAGATATGGTGTCATGAAATTTTGAGGGAATATTATCCACTCAGTAAACCTCAGTGGTAGAGGCATCCATATCAAACTCTTATAGGCTTTATAGGGACTCGATGAGTGCCTCTATGAGTTATTTTTTTAGATAGAGAGCATCTAAGATTGAAATTTTGGTAGGGACAAGCACTAACTATTTCAGAATGTTGTATTTTTGTGTCAGATACCTATGCTTCTCAATTTGGGGTTTATCCCAATCATACAAATCAGGAGATAAGTTTTTTTAGGTGGATGTTCCTAGTGCTTAGAAAGAGTTTGAGGGAGCATCTGTTGTAGGTGGCTTAGGTCGCATCAGCCTTCCCTTCTATTTAGTCTAATTAGATAATCACACCTCTACCAATCATTTGTGTAAAATGATTGGTCTTGAATGAGCACTGCTAAGCTCTAAGGTATCTCAATTTTTATTTTAGGCTTTCTAAAATTCTCATTGATGAGTATTGGCTGCATATATGTATTCTATTTTGGATGTGATCAAAATATTGGTTTTAACCACACCTACATCATCCTTTGTACCCTAAACTTTTGTATCCTCTGCCTCTGGATCATTTTGAGATATGTGGAAATCATACTCAGAGTTTTATTTATCATGGGAGTAGGGATATGTTAGGTAGAATACATTAACAGAACCAAATATGATCTCCTCATCTAATGAGGGTTCCATTTGGTGGGGTAGTGCCCATTCTCTGGATATTGAAGGAAATAATTTTACAACAGTCATAGTTTGTTTGGGAGTTGGATATGAATCTTATTATTATATATATTCATATTCTTAATGATTGTGTGCACCTATTGGAGGTATATTCAACAATTCTTTACTAGTTTCTGAGATCATTATTATTTTACAAAGCTATGCTCATAGGATGGCATGAGCTCGGTAAATTTTCTTTTGAGTCATCCAATCATCGAACATTTTTCCATGCCTGGCTAAAAAATTTTTCCTATCACCCTATTCTTCTAGTTGGGAGATGGTTACATAGGTCACATGTTCCAGGGTATTCCACAATATCACCTATACAGAATCAACCATGATCTAGAGGATTCCTTTTAAGAAAAATCATTCCTAGATGGTGTTTCCCTACCTTTTATGGAAAGGTAATTAGTTAGGATGGTCAATGGGGTTAACCTCATCGGGTTTCCTAAGCTCTAGTTTCTTAAGGAGGTTATTTTCCCTATAAGTAAGGAAATAATCAGGTATATATTCATTTTGTAAGTAATACACTTTGTTTAATCATTCTTCAAATCAAGGGCTGCACTGATCTCTTTTTGCTTCTATCCAAGGGAAAATTTTTTGCTACTACCGCTTGACAGGAGGTGTAAAATGATTTGAGGCTTGCATGTGTGCTTTAATGGGCACTTCTACTGGTTTGAGGGTAACAGCTATAGTTTTTTCCTTACTAGTAATTTTTCACTATGTCATAGATTTTGGCCAAGATTTGATTTGGGTTCTCTATATGGAATCTTCTAGGAATTGTGGCATCTCTGTAAACTCACAGAATCCACATGGATACTTTATTGGGATCAAAGGTGTTTACAGCTCATCCCAAAGATTCTCAACAAAAATTTACAACAATTTCTCTTATAAGAGTGGGATACTAAGTGAATAGGTTGAACATTTCCATCTAGTGAGGAATTCAGAAACCCTCTCATTTTCATATTATTTATAATTTTTGAGGTTGAAAATCACTATTTTTCGTAACATGGAGTTAAACTGGTAAATGAATTGATGATGAAGGTCTTCCCAACCCATGATTAATTCTTCTAGAAGACTATTGTACCAACCAATGGTTTTCCTTACCAGAGTATGTAAAAAATATCTTTGTTTGGTTACCTATTATAGGTCTCGATATCCCATCATCACGACACATCAGGACACAAAGTGTGTGAGATTCTATTTTGTATCTCCTATGTTGAGAATATAGAATTACTAAAATTATGTAGTGTAAAATTTTAATTCACTCATTTGGTATATGGATTCTTTTTGGGATACATGGGGGGTCACTGCCCTACCATGGCTTCCATTTGAGCATCCAAGGATTCAATGGCATTGAGGAGTTCTAGAGGTATTATTTTCTAGACCACCACCCATCTATAGGTATTGAAAGAGGCTTGATGAGGTGGCACTACTTTCATATCCAATTGATTCTTGATCCATAATAGTAGAAAATGATCACCCTGAAAGGGGAGAGGCTTTCACCGTAATAGAGGAAAATCATGATCATCCTCAACTTCCTCTTTTATGTAGACCAGTTTTTTCAATCCAAAGTTGTCCTGATGTTAAAATTCCTCTCCTGAAATAAAATTATCTCTTTCCTGATATTTGGGTGGATGGATATTCATTTCTATTTTATGATGATACTCATTGGACATATTACATATAAGTAGTTCCTTATTGATTTATTTCATAATTTTTACCTCACTCACATACTGTGCTAGTTGTTCTTATTTATAAGAAATTTCAGTTCATTTGGGTGTTGATTTTGATATAGTCACACCTTTCCCTTTATCCTTGGTAAAATTCATCCAGGGTGGTGGAAATTTATTATTCAGAGGTCCTGAGTTTTGGATCCTTCTCTGATTATGCATACGTGCAACCTCAGTTTGTGCATCCAAATCACTCACTTCTCTATGTATAGTTTATACATTGCATCCATCTATGTTTATGTCTTGGTCCACATCATTTTTTAGATTTATGGTGATGATTTTTACAAATATGTCTTAGGAAATGGTGGTTACCCCATCACTCTCCATTCAATAGGGTGATTATATACCACTTACTTATTCTTAAAGGGTTATATCATGATAATTTCACTAACACCTGGTCATATTGGATCATTTTCTGCTGACATCCCTTATGGGGTTTAACCACCTTTATCATACGTTCCCCTTATCTTGGTTTATGAATAGTGACCTTATGGGATTTTCTGATCAAACTTATTTAGAAGAACCCAATTGAAAGTGGTGTGTCTCATGGTCGGAGGAACGGTCGGGATTTCAGACTTCAATATTTTCTTCATAAACTAGAGGAAACTAATTCATTTTGCGGTGATGATAATGAAAAAAAATCCCCCATCCATGTGGGATGGGGATGATTCAAGGCCACTATTGGCACTTTTTGATCATATTGTTGAGGATTTTAGGACTCTAGATGAGGATCTGATAGCTCCTAAGATGGAAAATGAGATATAAATTCCCTTATCCCTATGGTATGGGCTTGATCTTGAGATATCATTGATTTCACCAGGACCCTCTTAATGTTTGATGACCCTAGTGGTGGGGATTGAGATAAAAATTCCTCCAAATATGTGGGTTCTGTTTTCTCCTCAATTATTACAATAGCATATGAATTTATAATCTATTTGATTTTTCCCAATTTTATTCATGCATGGGCAGGGTTTAATGGATTCTTCTGATGGTGGTCACTTCATGTGAGAAATCATTGGGTGATCTACCACTTTATCTTCCAATTTTGATGTGTGTTCCCATTTTGTTGAGAGACCTAGCATAGGATTTTACTAGCAGCCTTATCTCTCTATTCATGATTCCTTTTCATCGTAAAAGGGAATGAGTATTTTTGTATTGATCAATTTTCCCATTTGTTACCTATCCCACTAGTCTCTCTTGTATCTATTACATTAAAGGATGTCATGTCTTGGGATATTTTTTATTCTAGGGACATAGTGAAGTGAAATTCTCCATAATTTCCATATCCATAGATATGAATATCTAACGGGAATTTGGAACTTAGTTGTCATAGAGTTTTCATGATACAAAGAAAAACACACCATAGGTGTTTATCATTCTATTCTGATATTGGGTCTCCATCCATATAGAATGTATCCATTTCTGACTGACAATAGAGTGCATTTATGATTTTGAATTACTCTCATATCCTTGATAAGGGAGATGTGTGGATTTCAACCACTGATGAGTTCCCCACATATTTTAGCATAGCTAAGTCATCCAATCCTTCTCTAGCTCATCCATTATCTCATATTTGTATGCAATGATGGGCCAAAACAGGGTTGGTAGGTTTTTTCTATCTAAATCTCTCCATATATCCATGTTGACCCCTTCTTCATTAGGATTATATGCCTCCACCTAGTCATACCACAAAGGTTGCTTCTTTGGGAATCCTTCTATCCAAGTTAAAGTGTTTCTAATAGTTTGGGGGGAACTATATATGGTTAACCCTGTTATTCTTAACACCTCTCTATATGAAGGTGTCTAGGAAAATGGAGGACTTCATTATCTGGGTGATATATTACCGTGGAGAGGATTTTTGCTACGTATATTGGGAGTAGATCCCCTATGATCCGTATATACACTACCAGGAAGAGTATGATCAAGGTAATGATCACCTTCATCTTTGGTTCAAGAGTCAACAGACCCTTGAGGTGTTTTGTATATGTGTTATATAGCCTCAAGGATACTATCATTGAGTATATTAGAGATATGAGCCTTATTTTGTGTCATGTATAAAATATATTGACCAAAATTTTGGGATTGAGTAGGGATGTAAGCCTACTATATGATGGTCACTGGAATATGTTGATGTCATCTGTTTCTATGGGGATATGATCCAACTACTGAGAAGTTTCTAGAGTGTTTCAGTGAGATTTGGTATCATCATCAAGGATATGATCCTTTTTGTGGGTGGTTTCAAGAATATATTGGTCAATCCTAGATAAAGTTAGTGTATGATCCCAGTTCAAATATTCATTAACCATTAGAATATTTTTATGGACCTATGGAATGGGATAAGGGATATGAGACTCCTCCTATATATCCTTGGAAGGATGCAAGTGCAGTTGTCCATCAACAGAAGAAAGGGTATGCACCTAGATTCTCTAAGAAACTAGAGTATTCCAGGTAGCTTCATAAACAAGGATATGAGTAGTCCTTGAGGTGATTTCTATATTGTTCTGATGAACCTTGCCTAGAGTAGGGGTATGATCCTTTTCCAATGCCTTTGGAGTGTGTCACTGGCTTTCTTTGATGGGACTCTACACCTATACAGAGGCATTTTCGGACCAATTTTGGTGAGCCCAAGTTGGAATGAGAATATGATCTTGGCCTTATGCCTCTTATTTTACCAGAATATGCCAATAATCCACTTAGACGATAGAAATAATGTGCACTTGATATGGAGTATCCACCTATGCATATATATCATAGTTATATGCTTCTCTGTATATTGGGATAATGACATGTGTCTATACCTGTATCTCTACCATCACTAGAATATGTCGGTAGAGAAATTATTATGCTTCCATAATGTAGTGAAAATTTAGAAGAGAGTGTCCAAGAATTTAGGCCTATACATTTTCAGCCTCCAAGATATACTGGAAGATGTCTTTGACTAAAGTGACGATATAATCCCACTCTTATCCTCCTTGTTCCATTAGGATATGTTAATGGGCTTCATGCATGGGGGGATAGATATGTGACTCCTCGTTGATTGTTGTAGGAATATGCATACAAACTTGATTCGAGTTAACATAATTATGAGTCAACATTTTGGCCACCACTGGAATATGCTGACAAGATTTATTAGTGGAATTGGAAATATGAGACTAATCCCTTTTATTTGTATCTTTCTTCACCGTATGAGAAACCCTTGGTACCCATACATGAGTTCCCAAGGTCGAAACCTATTAGGTGGTGCCCTCAGTAGTTGAATAAGGGATACTAGCAGGATGATGCTAGTGACTGTGGTTAATAGGATCCCTCCTAGGTGGATCTTGAACTGGGATAGAGCCATGGTCGATTCCTTGATCCACCTACCTAGGGTAAGGATGGTGTTAATTTCTACACTTTGGGGATAGGATTTTAAAGAAGTTGGTGGTATAGACAGATTCCACTAGTTTCATTGTAGATTTCCTTAAATGGGATGGACTTATAGGCTTCAGAGTCAAGAGTCCTCTACATGAATCCTTGAGGTTCGGGATTATAACATGTCAGTAGTATTCTCAAATCATCACATTCACAACCCGAAGATGAATCCATCATGTGGGTGATTCTTTTTTGTGGCCTACAGAGTTTTTTGAAGTATCCGAGGTTCCAGAACATTTTCTTGTGGAAGACATGATTTTGGGTCAAGGTGGTGTTTTTGAAAGCAGTATCTACAATCAGAAAGAAAATAATGAATAAGGTCACCAATTAATATATCATCACAAGTGTGAAACATACTCAATTATATATACACAGGTAACAAAATTGTTCATTATTGTTAACATTTAATCCATTTTTCTCACATGAAATTTACATAGTGAGATGTCCTATCCCATGGGAACCCTAATTATGTTTTTTTTTTTGAAAAATTTCATGTCAGGTACACCATTTTTGTTTTCATAGGAAACGTAAAAAAAATGTCCCGATGAATGGTCAATTGATCATTTGTGTTTTTTGAAAGATTCATGTTGGGTTCACCATTTTTGTTTACTTTATAGGATGGAAGTGAAATGTCATAATGTGTGAAGTTCTATTTTCTTTTATTGTTTCCAAATTCACATCAAGATCAAAAACATTTCTTCCGATGAAAGTTGGAACATGGTGATCAATTATGATGGGGGATGAGTATGGTTTCATAGTAATACATGTTTAATTTACCATTTTCATCTATCATGGAAACTCCAAACAACTCCCATAAACGTAATAAATCACGGGCTTTCTTTCTAAAGGTATAAATTCATTTGGGGTTTCAAAACTAATGGTGCTTAGGAAATCACATTGGTTGAGAGAATGGGAGTTTGGGCTCCTCACACCCTTTTGGGGGGAATTTTTTCCTATTCTAGGACTCTCTTATATATTTTAAATATGTTCATGAATCCCTCCCAAACCCTGATAAAGGATTGGTTACACTAATAAAATGATTGGGTATTGAATCCTTCTCTATGTAAAGGGGATTCTATTAATGACAGCATTTGTATGTATCAGATCTTCTCCATATATTTCCCATTATTTATTAGAAATTAGTAGACACTTTTTTTTAATCAATATGAACAGTAACTAAGGATTTTATTGATGTCCAGGGAGAAAATTGGTGTTTCAGTTGTAGGATTAAACCTCCAAGATGCATCCTACACATATCATATGAAAATAGGAATCAAAACCCGCATAGTTCATTTAGGTATAATCCATTCAGTTTAACATCGTGCAGAAAAGATGTATATAAGATCACTTAGAAATTAGGTATGGATCTCTTCCCTTAGGAAGGAATCCTACATATCCTATTTATAATAAGAATACAAGTCTTCAAACTTTATTTTTTACTCATCCTATTGACGGGTAGGGATAGATAATTAATACTCATGAGGTTTATTACCTTAGAGTTTACAAATATGGGAATTCCTTTGGGACTTACACCAACATGGATACCCATGTAAGGGGGAATTTTCATCATGTTATTGAATATGTATTACACACAAGTGTTGCCATAATTGGAGGAATTTTATGGTTCTAGTGGCATAATCTTTGTGAAACCCTATGACCATGTGATTCATGCTCATTATAAGAAACAATATATAGAAAGTGATCAAAAGAACTTAATAATTATGTGGTTCATATGTACTGTAGAATCCCTGGTAGGGTGTTTGATATGGATCTCAGGTATTATGAAGGTGTCTTGTGTATCCTTTTTGGATAGGAATTAGAGTCCTCATAGTTCATTTGGTTTCTCAATCTACTGACGGATGATGAATATTGATTGACGCATAGAAAGGTGGGTCCTATATAATGAAATATTAGGGACTTAAACTAATGTTTATGCCTATCAAAATATATTCAACCCATTTCCTCTTATAGATAAAGATATGGGACCATGAGTGGCCAAATGAGCATGATCGGATGGCATGAGGATCCCATAATACCCATGAGGTTGCAAGAGTACCCATCCTTATACCATTATAGAAACTTACCATATGAAGTGGTAATTATCAACAAAAGACTCATGGTCATGGGTTCACACGGTTCGAGGGCACATGCCCAAGTACTCCTGCTGGACAAGGCTAACATGTCTAGAGGTATCCGCCTAACATTTATAGGTTTTCTTCCAAATATATATAGAGTGTATGTCTGATATGTATAGAGGTGTCTTTCTAAAATGTCCAAAAAGTTTGTTTTAAATATATTATGGGTATTCCCAAAAAGGATGAATGTCCATGGGTTCCCTGCATGATTATATATGACAAGATCAAGGTTCTTTTTATGATCAAAGCTAACACGTCTTAGATGCTTCGCATAACCATTTTTTCATATCTAGAGGTTGTAGAATTATTTAGTTGACATGTCCAAAGGACTTTGTGTGAATTGGAGGACATGTTTTACAACTATCGTGTAAACCAGATTACATATGCATAGGTTTTCATATGATCTGGTTGACATGTCTGGAAGACTTCGGATGACTTGGTTGACATGTGTGAGGACTATTGCATGAAAAATATATCATGTATGAGGATTATTGTGTGAAATAAATGACATTTCTAGGGTCATATTGTGATCTATGTATATATTTTATGAATCACATGACATGTCCACATGAAAATTAGTGTATCTATATTTGTATGAAGCTTACATCATTTTCATCCTTTATCACACAAATACATCAATGTTTATTAGGTACTGTCATGTCAATGCATCACATGATCAAGTTAACACATAGAAACTATTTCTTGTGATCTGGATGGTATGATAGGATCCCTTTGAGTGATAAATGGAGTGATCATGTGAAGCATATAAATATACCATGTAATCCCTTAAGTAGTTCCATGGGCTTATCTAGTGGAAGACTCTTTCGAGTGTGTAGTTCTCCGCTCCAGAAAGTTCACTCTCTCCTCTGCGCTCTCTTGTCTTTTTTCTATGTTAGGGGAGTAATTTATAATAATTTCCACCTCAAATCTATATCACTTTATATGGCTCTTAAATCACATATATGGTCTTGAGTTAGTGAAGGGAGTGTCACTTCACACATTTCGCGTTATCCAGCTACGAGTCATCCATGGCAGCATTTTTGTGTCGCATGATAAATGGTTATTGCATGATCATTCCTCTATTCCCATATTTAGGGAACCCATAGATTTTCAAGGGGATTTCACATAATCAAACTGATATTCCAAAGATCCATCGCAAGATCCAGCCAATATGTCAGGGGACCTTCATGTGATCAAGTTGGCATGTCGAAGGGACTTCGTGTGGTCAATAAAATGATCACGTGAAGTGTATAACCCCTTCACATAAAAATTTTGTGTGACTATTCTTTTCATAAATTTACCATCTATACATATTTTATTTTATGAATAATGCGGTGTTCACACATTGATTTTACATCAGGGAGTGACATAGTCAAATGAACATGTCTAAAATCCTTTATATTATGAAAGTGACACACTCAATGTCCTTCGCATGACAAGGTAACCATGTCCCTAGTTCTTTCACATGATCAAAAAACTGATCATGTGAACCACACCATCCCTTTGTATGAAAATCTATGTAACTCCCTTCGTGTTAAGCTTCCTCATTTTTTATCTTTTATTTTATAAACATATTAGGATATTGTTAGGTTTCTATATATTGATATGTACATGATTGGAGGAAATCAACTGACATTATACACATGATCATCAATGCTTATCTAGAATCCTTTGTAAGATTAGGAGGGCTTTCTAAAGGTGCTTTGTGTGATCAATGAACAAATAATGTGAAGTCCATAACCCCACAATGTGATGTTCCAAGGGTCATGTGATCTATATGACAAAAATTTCTAGCCCCCATGTCACCATTTTGATCCTTTCATTCCTTTTAGAAGAAAATAATACATGTGATTTAGGTATTTCTTCAATCCTAAAATCTTTGATGCTTGTTTAGTGGGCATCAAGAGATGTGTCTGCCAATGAAATACCACACTTCGATTTGATCTATGTCTTATCATTATTGTAACATCCCAAGTAAATATAGAATAATATTTTTTCATTTTTTTTTAATATTTATGAATTATATAGTAATTTTATATTAAAAGGGATGTTGTGTCTAATAGTGTACCTAACATGCAACAATATATTTCTCCAAAATTTTACATTACACAAAAGACAGAGTTATACCAAAAAATAATATATTATTAACATTATTGTTTTAAGTTGTAGTAATTTCATAGCTATTAGAATGGCAGGAATAAATGATATTAAATAAATTATAAAAATAGGGATCAAAAATGTTTATATAATGATACTTTGGTTAGAAAATAAAAACCAATTGAATATAAAGGATGTGTTTTTATGAAAAACTACTTAAGTGCAGATAATTATGTTTATAAAATAGTCAAATAACTATTGTTGGATTATATTAATGAAATATAAATTAAATATAATATTTAAAATTCATCTTATATGTTTTCTAGACATTACATAACAACAAATATAATTTTACAAATAAAATGGGTGTTTTTCTAAAAATGTAGTTTTACCGCCTTTTGATGGAGAACAATTTTTAAATATATTTATTATCACTTTTATATGTTATATTTGAAAAAGTAAACTTATTATTTATAATTAGGACATCAAAATTCACTTTTGTTGAATTTTTTGTATTTTTTTGATAAAATTCATTTTTTAATGAATAATGAAAAAATACTTCATTTTAATTCAAATTGCCTTTTCATCTAATTTAATTATAATTTTAGATTATCCTTTTACATGGTTTTAAGATATAATTAGAATAATTTTTTATCATTTAAACCAATTTTTTCTATTGTAAGTAATTTCACATTTAAATTGGATATAAAAACATGTCAATCTTTTGATGGTTTTTAGTTTTTAAACATGTTTCCTAAATCTGTCAACACGATTAATTTTAAATTAATTTTAGTCACTTTTGGGAATTCAATTTTAAAAAATGGAAATACATGGTTATAATCAGTGTGAAAATTTTAATCTAATAGGATCGAAATAATTTTTGTTGAATAGTAACTTTAGTATTTTATTTACCACGATTAAAGGTAAATCGGGTAATTAAAGGTAAAAATAATATTATAATAATATAAAACTACCATTGAACATTTCCTAATATTATTGGATGATTTATGGCCAACCAATAAAATTCTTGGGTCGAAATGGTGGCCTTTGGAAGCCACTTGGTTGTGATTATGACATTTATAACATTTAATTTAAAGTAAAGGAAAAAATGTCATAATCATGAATCTTATTACTAAAATAGTTTTAATATGGGGTTATATAAGTGATATCTTCGACTATAAATTGTAAATATAAAGATAAAAATATTACCTACATAGTGGTGATTTATTTACAATTTTTAGGAAATAAATAATTAAATCTAATTAGGACATAATGATGATGCAATAATATATTAATTAATTAAAGAATCAAATAAATGATACTATAAATATTAAAATAAATATAATTTGACATAATTAATTCCATAAAATAATTTTATAGTTGAATATGACATTTTATAAGTTTATTAAATTTTTTTTTGAAGTTTTATCATTTTTTGGATTTTATATAAATTCAATGAAATGAATAGTGTAAAATTTGACATAATTGATATTTTATAAAAATAATAATTTATTAAATTATTTAAAAATCCTAAAAATATTTTGAAAATCACTAAGTGGTTATAATAAGGTCTAAAAGTTCATTAATTGTACAATTATGGGAAAGTGACCCCATAAAATTAAAATTTATAGCCTCTTAATATTTAAAATGTTATTACCACAATTAAAATTAAAAGTGAATAATTAAGGGTAAACCAAAAATATAAGGTTTAAAATAAAATCAATACATGTCTAAAAATTATTGTATTAGATGATTTTGAACTATCATCATATTATATTCTAAATATCTCAAGTTGGAGTCATTTTTATTAAAAAAATAATTTATATTAATTTAATATTTTAAGAGTTTCCAAGGGTGCCCCTCCCCTATCCTATAAAAAGGTACCCACTCTTATCTAATACTCACACTTTAAGAACCATTTTTTTAGTCCAATATCTTCCCAAACCCCTTCTTAAAATCCTTTAAAACTTTCATGAGTCCTTTTTTTAGGTAGAACACCATTCTTAGAGGTTTAAACATAATAATAAGTGATAAAGATGAATAATTAACTTGAAAAAAAATTAATTATAAATTAACCTAGGTTTATTATTCAAGAATATAATGATTGTACGTGGTGATTTGGAATTAAGGTAAGTGACCTCATCTCAATCTACTTTCATTAAGGAATTTCTTGATAATATGTACCTTTATTCTTTTATAAGGTTTATATATATCCATTATGAAATTTCATATCTATATTTTATCTATAATAATTTTATTTGATGTTTTGGTAAATGTATTAATTCATGTAGATTATGATTTAAATGTTTAAAGTGGTATGGGACACCTTAAATGTTTAAAGATTTAATTACAAAATTTTTTTCTTCATGATATAAATTTACATATTTATTATATGGATATAAAATTATTTTAAAGGAAATTTTTATATATTTTGAATTTAATTCAATAGTTTTCAAAAGGAATATTTTTACGTGTTTGATATGAAACATTTTTGAAAAACGATAAAAGGAATATTTTTCTTTTATACGGAACATTTTACGTGTTATATAAATTTCATGAGATGATATCTTCTGCATGAAATGTATAAATGTTATTCTTCCTTTATGTATGATTTATGTGTTGTGCTTATGTTTTGATTCATGGGAATTACTTATGTATAAAAGTGGTTCCATGATAAAAAAAAGGTCACGTGAGTCTGTGATATATCTTAAATGCATTCGGTAATGAGATTTAGTTGAAAGATAAGGTTTCTCCTAAAAGATTAAGGGAATATACTATGATGGGTATTCGAAATGTAACCATGAAGGTTAGTCCCTATATAGCTGTGAAAGCTACAATGTAAGTATCATATGGATGAAACAATTTACCTTTATATTTTATAATTTCTATTAATTTTATAGGAATCTTATGATTTCATAAGGTAAGCTAAATATTTTATGTTTTATGGGTGAAAAGTATGATTTTTTAAACCCTTTTCATGATTTCAAAATATTCATGAACTAACGGTTTCAATCCTTATTTTATATCATTGGCTGAGGTTTTTGCGTTCATCCCAAGTTTTTGAAATGTTTTTTACAAGATTTAAGGGAGAATAGAGTCAAGGATGGGATCAAGGAAAATTTATGATGATTAAACATGAAAATAAACCATGTTTCATTTTAAAAGTTTCTATTTTAGGGAAGAAATGGATATTGTTGGAAGTGTCCACATTGTACTAATGTGGTTTTTTTGTGTAATAGTTATGAACTAATTCTCTAAAACTATATACCTGAAAAGATAATAAATGTGAATTCTTGATTAAACTCAATATTATGTAATGTTTAAGACTAGGTCCTTATAATTATGAACACATCAACTTGACACTAAGGGTTCTCCATATTTTTATAAATTAAAAAAATATCTTGTAAGATTCTCCTTGGATTCAACTTTATATTATGGAGTGCCTTGGATTATACTTGTAATTCTTTCAAGTCTCACACTAAGTCTACCATGGACATTCTCTTAGTGCTCGGTTATAACCTTCCCCTTAAATTTAACTACCAAGGTTACACCCTAGTGGACTTACCCAATTTATAGAACTTAAAAGACAAGAAAATTATGAAACCTTACATGATTATCATTACTTATGGATTACTTGGTTATATGAATTAGGTCCTACCATTATAAATAAAAATTAAAAGTATAAAATGAACATATACATTTATATATTAGGTCTAATTAGGTAGCATTGGATGGGTATCCCACAAGAAACCCATACGAACATGGTTTATTTATTCACTGCTCTTATTTTTTATACCTTCACACTATTCATTATATATTAATTGACTGTATAGTGCTAGAAACCATTAGTGATGTCCTATTGAGTTTTACTCACACTCTATTCGATCCAATAATTGGTACCCAGAAAGACATCATGGATGATGGTAGGGACAAAGGGAAGCATCCGGATATAGATGCTTAATTTTCTATAATATGATGGAGAATGGGAGAAGAGGATTCAGCTTGTGATCACGATGTTATTAGAGATATTTTTTTATTTTTGTATGTTTTTTATAAAATGTGATGTTGTATTCATACTACCTTTTTAAATTTATAGTCCTTTTTTATAGCATTATGATATCATCATTTTATATTTGATATTGATTATTTCTTATGTTTTTTTATTTATTACCTGGATGATTTATATTCAATCGCTTCATTATTATCTTTATTGAACTTATTTACCCATTATTCACTACTATAATTCACTCTGATTATGAGGTTATAGTCTCCCCACCATACCATTGTAGAACCTCACTCATAGTTAGTAGCCTCTAGTGTATATAGAGACATTCTTGAGATCATGTGTCCAACCGGGATCGGTTACTTATGAGTGAACCGAGTCCGGGATGTAACAGTAAACATAAAAATAATAACATTTTAGTATATATAATATAATTATTTTATCATATCATAATGTTTATATAATATTTTAAGGATATGAAAGAATAAATAAATATGAAAACACTTGGTTAAAAGTTATACATCATCTTTGAGAAACCTCCTTTGCATTACACATTAATCCTTCTCGGTTGGTCTTTTGGTGATACCAAAACCTATAGAAAATGTGGAGGAAGGTTAGTGAGTTATTTGGTAATATATTTTTCTAGATAAATTTCTCAATAATTATGAAAAAATATGGTATAAGAGATTCCTTTTTATAAGTGTGGTGGGTGGAAATCTAGTAAATATATGAAATATTAATACATAATATGTTTCTAACTCAACTAAAATGGATCCAAGGTACCATATATTTTAATTTAAAGATTATAATATATAAATATAATATAATAATAATGTCTACATAGGTTTATGTGTCATTTGAAACATTACCATTTGGTTTAACCCCCTGTAAAGAATGGTTAACCTTAACCGTTGTAAAAAATAAATATTTAAGTGTCATGAAAGTAATTTTAAAATTTAAAAAAATAAGTGGAACATTAATTATTTACTCTATAACTTCACATTCAATTGAGTTTTTATATAATTTTCAGTATTTTCTAATGATTTAAAAATTGTTTTTAACATTAAATACCATTTAAAGTCATTTTTAGGACAATTCTCAAACTTTGAAATTAAAGGAATCAAGATAAAAATTTAATTAGAATTAAAACACTTAAATCATAAATTATCCATTATAATTACCTATAAAATTCATGTAATTCCCTAATTCATCAAAATTTTATCATTTTAAATATTTTTAAAACCATTTATTTGATTTTTCTTATGCTTACACAAGCATTGTATCGATGTTGCATACGCGTTATAAATAATTATATTATTTTAAAAAATTAAAAAAAAAAACATGAAACTAAATTATTTATATTTACTCTTATCCTATTCTTTTCAGCATATTTAACACATAAAATGAGGGAAAATGAAATTTTATTAAATATAACAATTCCTTCTCTTGGAATCCAAAAAATATTTAAACGAAACTCACCAAAAATAGATAATGAAAGGGGATATGTCAATAAAAATATTATACACACAAATTATTGATAATTTTAAGTTATTCTTTTCTTTTCTACTCAATTTAAGTTTTTACCTTAATTTACCTTTACCGTAATAACTCATTTTCTTAATTAAGTAACATATTTTTATAACCAAAAAATGGAATTAAAACAAAATTTAGAAATTCTTATTTAAATTTTTAAATATATTTTAAATTATTCAATTTGTATAAGTTGAATAAATCAAATTTAATATAAATTCTCAAAATTCAACAAAAAATAGTTTTTAGACAAATGAGTTTTTAAGCCTAAAAATGAACTTATACCAAAATCAAAAATAATGTTGATTACTATGGAAATAATTATATTATTTTTAAATTTTTCTTATGATACTTAAAAACCAAATAAAAAATATAATTATTATATTAAATTTATTCATTTAAATAAAATAAATAATAATTTTTCCAAAATTGGCATTTTCACTATTCACTTAAAAATCAATATTTTGAGAAAAATCCCAAAACAATCATCATAATAATATTATTTCATGATTGTTCCATAAATTATATCAATTTTATTAAATAAAATTTCTAAAAGTTTCATAAATTAACTTTAGATTCTACGCACAAAATGCAATAAACCCATTTTTGAAGAAAATGCATTTTTGAAGAATAAAATGGATTTATTCTCATTTATTTCCTAATAAAAATAATTAAATGAATATTAATTAATTAAATTTGATACATAATCTACTTATTTTTTTAGAATCATTTATCAATAGTGAATAATTTAATATATTATGATAGAAATTCAGTGCACACGTAAAAATAGTTTTATGAAAAAATATATCTTTTAGATTCAAAATATTTTATCTTCATTTACGAAAAATTGATAATAAATCTATGATTTATTATTAATTATTTTATGGAAAAAAATATCTATATAATTATAATATTTTTATTCATATTCATACCTACCAAACCAACAACTAGTTCATAACGGTCATAATTAAATAATAATATATTGTGTATTGTTTAAGCTTAGTGTTTCTGATTACATATGTTATCGAATATATTATTTAAAGAAGAAAAATTATAAAATATTAGGGTTTTAAAGTTTATTCCACATATATATATCAAATGCATTGGGTAATGATTTTTATCTTTAGGGAATACATGTTAGATTAATCATGCTTGTTATTCCACTTGTAACAATTCTTTTAAGAGTGATATGGAGAAGATGTCCCAAGGTACATATATTATTTTTCTATGATTACTAATTATTTTTCATATAAGTTTTATTATTTAATTTTGAAATATAATTAAATTATTCTTAAATTAAAGTTTATACCCCTTTTAAGGGTGAAATTATGTTTTTCAAGAAAATGTTTTCATGAGTACTCATGTTTTACAATAAACCTTAATGATTATGATTTTTCCTTTAATTTTTACTTTGATATGTTTTATGAAAATATTTAGGAAGTTAATTTTATTTCTTTAGTAATTAAATGGTTATTTTTAGATTAAGTTAAAGTATATACAAGTAAAATTTTCTATGGGATTTCAGTATTTTAGAAATAGAATAATGGGGTTTTTTTATTTTTGTATCCCTTATTGAGATTTTATACTTATCCTACCTTTTAAATTGTTTTTCATAGGGATTAAGGATAATTTAGAACTATTTCAAGGTCTATATTTTCACGATAGGGATTCATATTAAATTAATCGAATTTGTTTTGAATGAAATGGGAGTTTAAATTTAATAATCTTGTTTTTGTGGAAAAATGGACATTGAGAGGAAGTTTCCACTTTGTATTATAATGGTTTAATATGTAATATTTTTTTATAATTTTTTAAAACTATAAAGACAAAATATTTTTGGAATATAATAAAATTTAAACCTTTTTACTAAACTCATATTTATTGGTTTTTTAAGTCCTTATAGTTTGTATCAGATAAGGGTTTTAGATAACTTTAGAGGTTAGAATATTAATAGTTGAGGAAATCATTGTATTGATTCTATTAATAAAATATTTTATTATAATTTTATATAATCACACTAACCATTTTTTATCTATTAAATAGTTATAATAAGAAGGATCCAAGTTAACGATGAGTGTGAATGAAACTACAATGTTTATCTGAATGAGAATCCAATCGGAATATAAACAAGAGGGAAAAATATTATGGTTATTCATAACTAAATGTATTGAGTTATGATTAAAAACTCAAACCAATTTGAGTTTCTGAGCACAAAAAAATAATAGAAAAATGTAATTTTATGGAAGTTTATGTGACAAAGATCATGGAAGAAAAATGATTTATTTTCCTACATGTCAAGAATCTGAGAAGAAGTATCTAAGGAAATTTATTAAATTAAAACAAGTATATTTGAAGTTTTGGGAGTATGGGTATAATGAAAATTGATGTCCTAGAGGGAAATCTCAAGAAGGAGATTAGAAAGTTCATATGAATAATGGTTTTATAAAAGAAGATGAGGAAACTACAAATAAAATACGAAAGGTATGAATTCTTTTAATCGTAATAATTATGTCAAAAGTATAAAACATTGTTAAATTGATATTTCACAATATAAGGACATGATTTATATTTTATATTGTATTAAATAATTAATAATTAATAATATGACATTCATTAAAGTTTTATAAAATAATATCAAAGAATGAAGTTTTTGTGTATTGGGTTTCAACAATTATGACGTAGTGGTATTATATCAATGATATTCTAGAATATTCTAAAAGTCATGAGGATTATGAAACATCCATGGATTTTTCTGCAGTAGTTATTTTGGAATCATATATTACATGGTATCAATAACCATGAAAAGTTATTTTTGTGATAAGGTGGTATTTTTTGAGATATTTATTTAAGATCACATGATTGAGAGATAAATAAACCTTGGGGTTAATATATTCTTGGTGAGGAGATAATATTTGGGATGAAGGGTTGATTATTTTGAGAAATTATATTAGATAGTATTGGTAACCTTAGGAATTGATAATTTATTTAATAACCAATTGATTCATGCTATTTTTTATGAATTTTATTGAAATTTTTGGACTATGATACATATATACTAGTGTGTGATTTTTAAATCTAAGTGGTTTGTGTTATCTTAGGAATAAATATAAAGTTGATTTTTGGAATCATATATGAGTTTATTATCATTTTATATCATTATAATTCACATTATTTTTGGAAAATTATATTTTATATAATATATGATTAAGTTATATTCATATGAGGGTATATAATAGAAAGAGTAATTAATGATGTTTGAGGATAAAATTATAGTCGAATTTTTAATAATATGTGATTAAATATTACTGATTTTTGGGTTTCAAATTTGTTCAATAATATTTTAAAGAGTTTTATAGATTTATTATTTTTGGTTTTATCTAATTTCAACCATGGGTTCTATTGCTTATCTTTTATAGATTAATTTTTTACTTCTTCATGTGAAGGTTTATTGGGTGTTATGTTATCTTGTACTAAGAATTTTTTGTTTTAGTAAATATCTAGAAACAAGTGGATTAGTGTGTCATCCTTTGATAGATATCATGATCTACTAAAAGTCAATTTATTTATTTAGGAATGAAAAATTCATCTTGAATAATAATTTTTTGTATTAATAGATGATATGGAAGCGCAAACTGCTCAATTAACAAAGGATGAAATGCCACTTATTAATTTGAAAGAAATAAAATACCTATGTTTTCTTAAAATATCTAACTTGATGGTAAAATAATTTATTTAAATTATTATATGAAACTTAACACTAAACTATAAAGGATAACTTTTTTTAAAATCATTTTCAATTATGATTCTAATAAAGGTACATAAATTTATGAAATAATATGTTTACCTGTCTTGATCTAGAAATTAAAGTTCATGATAAAATCTATATTTGATCTTATTTATATGTTATGAAATAATCATTTTAGGATTATAAAATTAAAATTTAGAGGATGTAATTTATTAAAGTGGTTATAATGTAACACCCTAGTATTTTATTTTATATTAATTTAAATGAATATTATTCTTGATAGTGTGTATCACATGAAACACCAAGTTTAAATTAACTATGATATACTATAGAAACATTATTATTTAAATATGACCATTATAACCTAGTCCTTAGATTAAAAAATATTAATAAGAGTAACCAAATTATTAAAAAAATTTAAAAATTTCTACCTTAATAAAATTAATAGTCATTCATACCTTGATTATGAATTGGTTATAAATAAACATAAAATCTTGTGAAGGTAAAAGAGATATTTTTCAAAAAAATATTTTTATGTGTAATGTGTTTTGTATCACAATAGATTAAATTAGTAAATATTTATAAATTATTCTAGTGAAATGATTAGGTTATATATCTAATAAAATTAATTTTCACTCTTTTTATTATGTTCATTTTGAAATTAATGAAAATAAATTCATTTTATGTTTCAAAAATACATTTTCTTCAAAAATGGTTTTTATTGCATTTTGTGTAAAGATATAATAATTTATTTATTCCAATATTAGAAATTTTATTTGAAAAAATAGGCATCATTTCTTAAAAAATAATTTCAAAATTATCACATAGTGAATTTTTGGGATTTTTCTGAAAAGATTGGTTTTTGAGTAAATAGTGAAAAATTCCATTTTTGAAAAGTTGTCATTCATTTTCATTAAATCAAGAAATTTAAAATTTTCATTATATTATGGATTTTTTAAAAGTTACATAAGATATATTTATTTAATTATAATCTAATTAATTCTTAAGTAATGTTAATTATATTTTATTTTGGTATAATTTCATTTTTATGCTTAAAATGCATTTTTTTACAAACGGTTTTTAATAGCATTTTTCAAGATTATTTTAAAATTAATTGCTTCCACTAATAAAAATTGAATCTTTAAAATTGGATTTAAAATATTAAATTGGTATATTTAAATTTATTAATTATTTCAATTTCATTTATGGTTATTATGAATAGTTACCGTGGGAAAAAATTTATCCCCATGTTAAAGGGGTGAAATAGGTTAATTAAGGTTAAACATTTGTGATAAGGTCAGAAAATATAATATTAATTATTATTTTATGATTTTATTTAGACCCTTATCACATTATATTTTAAATTAATTTTTTTTAGTGCCACTTGACAATGATTAAGACAGTTATAATATTTAAAAGTTAAGAATAATTACAAGTGTTCCACTCCCCTCACTTATAAAGAGGCACCTACTCTCCTCAATTATTCAAACACTTTGAGAACTTTATATCAATTATTATCTACTAAAATAATTAAAAAACCATAATACCCATTTAATATAGGTTTTTTTCACCAAAATATCATCCTATATGGTTTAAGTTGTAAGTCAATAGAGGTTCTCCAAATAAGAGGTATAACTCTTAACCAAGTTCTTTAATGTTTATTTATTATTCTATATCCTTAAAACCTATAATAACCACGTTGGTATAAAAAATAAATATATATCATATAAAATAATGTTATTATTTTTATTTTACACCCCTTTTCATCTCCTTTTCAATCTTATGGGAAATGAAAACATCGCTCGTGTGTACGTGTGGACTACCACCTCCATGAAGCGATGTGTTTCATTTTTCATCACCACATATCATAAATGATTATAATGATATAATTAATGAATATGTAATATATTTATAATATCAATATTATTTATATATATATATATATACTTTATTTTCTTTTCATTAATTGGAAAACAAAACGTGTTTCTTGTGCGTATAGATCGACTATCATCTTCATGAACTGATGTGTTTAATTTTTCATAATTTCCTTTAATGTATGGTTATTATGATTTATTTAAGGTATATATATTATATATATTTATAACATGAATAATATTTTTTAGAAGTTATATTATCAAAATACAGTAACATATTCTTACAAGTTCGGTTGTTATAACATGTTCTTGTGTGGGTCAGTTTTACCACATACATGAACATTGTTATAACAATTATGTCATGAATGATTAAGGATATTTATATATTTTTAATATTAGTTAATAATTATTAATTTATTATTATTTCAATATTCTATAATGGTAACAAAAATATTTATGTTTTATAATAAAATCAATTACTTCCACAAAATCAAAACTTCTAAAGAAATGGGAGTTTTTGATATTTTCATCAAAACCATTACCATAAGATCCAAAAAATATCCATGGGACTATAGAATCATATTAAACACATATATATCATAATAATGAAAAAAAATTAAGTGATTAAACCATGATCAATGTGCATGGATTGAAACTGTCGAACCAAAATATATATGACAAATAGAACAATTAAAACCCAAAATATTGATTTTAAGGAAGAGTTATTAATAAATGGGTAATAATAAGTTATCAATGAGTCATTTATAGGATGACAAGTATTAATTTGATTATATTATATATTTATAATAAATATAAATCTATTATATAGGAATTCAGCATGTGTCTAACTATATTGAAGTCTATGGTAAGGGGATTTCTCGTCTCAATTTATTTTCTTTGAGACTGAAGCCATTTTTTTGGTTTATGTACTACATATGGATGTATTTTATCATTAATTTATTAATATTAATTTTTTTTACAAATCCATTTCAAGTTCCTTTTCTATTTCTTTTTTAGTAAAAAGTTATCAAAGTCATAAGGGATTTTATTTAAAACCTTGTTTAACATGTTTTATCATTTTATTTTCGACTCTTTATCCTCAAATTACATGTTTATTAAAAAAATTATTAATTTTATTATTATACATAATTTTTTTTTAAATTCATTTTAAAAATATCTTTAACATTCCTTATAGTGGTTTGAAAAGGTACATATTTAACATTTTCTTTATAGTTTATTTTTTAAAGTGTGAGAGGACTCTTTTTTTAATGTTTTCAGCATGAACGAAATTTCCCACCATCATAGATTTTATTAATTAAGAATATTACTCTACAAGTTTTCATGGTTTTTAAAATAATATCTTATTTCAAATTCTTAAGGTAATTTTTCATTTTAATAGTTTTTAAAGGAAAAAATTATTTTTCTCCTTGTTCTTACATGAATCTCGAAAGTGATTCTACATGTGTGTTAAATATGATATTTTATGATATTTTTTATGGAAATAAAATATTCTATGTGTTTTATGTATGTTATGTTCTTGGGAAATTTTTCATGGTGATGGGTGATATTAATATGGTTATTCGATGCATTGGGTAATGATTTTTTTCTCTATGGAATGCATATTGGATTAATCGTGTGGGTTATTTTATTTGTAAGAGTTATTATAAGAGTGATTATAAGAGTGATATAAGGATGATGTATGAACTTACCTATATGATTTTTCTATATTTTAAAATTAGTTTTCATGGAATTATTTTTATTTCATACGGTAATATAATAAGATTATTTTTTAATGAAAGTGTATGTTTCTTTTAAAGAGTGAGAAGTATGTATTTCAAGGAAATGTTTTCATTAGTAATCATGTTTAACAATAAACTCTCAAGGTTGTGATTTTACTTTTAATATTTATTATGAGATATTTTATAAAAATATTAGGGAATTTAAGTTTATTTTTAGAGTAATTAAATGATTATTTTGAGTTCAAGGTTAATTACATAAAATAAAAAAATTATATGGAAATTCATGATTTTCAAATTTTACTAATTGGTTTCTTTATTTTTGTATCCTTTATAGAGATTTTTTTTACTCATTCTATATTTTCAAATGTTTTTTATATGGCATAATGACGAGTAAAAACTATAGAAAGGTTTATCTTTCTTCTATGTGGGTTTATCTTAAAAGAATAATATTTTTTTAATGAAATAAGATTTTAAATTTAAGAATCCTATTTTTGTGTAAAAATGGATATTGAGTAGAAGTGTCCACTTTTTGTTGTAAGGGTTTAATATGTAAGACTTTTTCCTAATTCTCTAAAACTCAAAACCTAAAAGTTCATGAGAGTGTAATAAAATTTAATCCTTTTTACTAAACTCATAATTATGGGTTGATTAAGGTATGGGTCCTTATACTCATTGTGGTCCCCTATCACATATAAGAAATTGTCTACATTAGGGACACTATGAAATTATTGTGACTTCCAAATGAAAGGGTCAACCTCAATGGAATTTTCATTGGAAAATGTAATGGTCTTAGTCAATAAAAAAAATTGAAAAAAAAATTGTTATAGGATCTTGGACATAAAATACATTTACTTCTTATGATGACATTATGATTAGCTCATCCATATACCATTCCTTATTGAAATTTTGGTCCACAAATCTAAATTCGTAGATTTTAACTACACTCATGTTAATCAACGCATTTACATCAAAAAATAATCACTTGGAATATTTTATAATCCAACTCTTATATTTTATCGATGTTCCAAATTATGACATGTTCATATAAAATCAATTTCTATCATTGGTACTAGATACATGCATCACTTTAACCATAAGAGTAAGTACACTATTTTGTATCATACTGTGTTCATTTTGTTCCTTTATATAGAAATTATAACCATTATATGATAATAAATGGACACTTATTCCTATAGTTATCCATCAAATTTTTTCTAAATTTGAATTTGAATTTTTAGATTACTCTTTAAAAATACTGTCTTGAAGCCATCCTATAAACTTTTCTTTATGTGCATATAACATCCAAATTTTAGTTCATGATGAATTCAAAATCCTAAGAATTAATGTGTGAGATTCAATATATGGAACAGCCTCTATACTATTATGTGAAGCAAAAAGGTGTGTCTACTCCCACTCTATAATGGCAATTGTGACAACATCTCTTCCAGAAATTACTTTACCCATAAAGCTCCCATTGTGATAATATTTTGGGAGACCAATGTTTTCCACATCATATACATAATCATTATATAGTTTAATACCATTTCATTAATATATCTCTCCATAATATATCCTCCTAGTCAACTTTTATTTTTTATATACCCTTTAAAAATCGTTATTTACCATTCAATGGGGTAAATCCATCTATAATGTACAGAACCACATATTCAGATCTCTCTAAAAAAGTAAACTGTTATATTAAATAATAATGGTGGGAATAACATCACTAATTCACTTAAAATTATAATAATTTCCTTTTAAATAGTTGTAAAATTTGTTAGGACTATAACTTTTACTTTATATATCTTTGAAAAATGAATCAAATCCTAGTTAATTTATGGTATACATTTTTAGGCATAATATAACATAAATCCACATGCATCAAATCTTGTATCAAATCATGATAGTCAGTTAACTTTAGTCCCTTTAACTTCAAACTATTCATCAACTTGATATTTAGGATATTTGATGAATTCCATTATGGAACCTTTACACCATTCAGGAAGTTGCAAAATATAAATATATCTTGACTAGAAAGATTATAAGGCTCTGGATTAAGAAAATTATGAATCTCACCCTTAATTAGTGAAAACTCTTCCTTTATACTCATTTCAATCATGACCAACTAAGACTTAATGCTTCCATCTCAGCTAAAAATATATCCCTCCCCACTAGGGCTTCTCCAGATGACCTCTTCATGGGGAGGGGGGGTTTTGGGTGTGGAGGGTTCAAAAAGGCCACTCTCAGAGATTCCATTTTCCAAAGAGAGAACTAATCCTTAATAGTATTTTTATGGGTGAATTTAGTAATTTTATAACGACACTATCATAAATATTTTTATATGTGTATGATATTAGGAAATATATGATGTACAAACTATTCTAGTATGACAATTCATGAAAACCTGATCAATTTTTCTAACCTTTTTCATAAGGTTTTTTTAAAAGGATTTAACAAAAATAGTGACAATATCCCTTACATTATCAAACTATTGATTACTTATTAATGGATATGGTGTTTTACATTCTTATGAATTCTCATCGAATGGTGTTGTCTGAGATTTGTATTTATATATTCAGGGTGAAAATTTATAATATCCTAAAATTAAATCCTTCGAGTAATGTTTCAACCTAACTGAGTGTATACCTTATTTAAAAATGGGAAACCCTATAATTCTTCCTATACAACATGGATCTCAAAATGAAATATTTATTTCTATGAGCTTCATACAACACAACACCTGATTCCTGCATTAATTTTATATATTTTATCAATAGATCCAAATAAACATCAATATCATTATCCAGTTATTTTGGTTTTGATATAAGTAGAGAAAAAATAAATAATGTGTGCTTCATGTATAACCATGGTGACCAGTTATAATTTACCGACATAACTAACCATGTAGTCTGAGTGATATTGTGTATAAAAAAAGGATTCATTCCATCTACATATAGCATAAGATGAAGGCTTCTTCACATTTCTAAATTTAGGATAATCATGATCAATTTTATTCCATTGAGTATTTTTTGGGTGAAAATTTTTCCCATATTAAATTATTTTATTATTATGTCACATCAATTATCTTACAATATTATCACTTCCATATAATCATATAAACCTTGTAATGATTGAAAATTACTATATAACATTTTAAGGTCTTGATTCATCTATCTTATATCAATCCACACCATACTTTAGTCATTTTTTAAGTGATTCATAGTTATTTAAAAACAATGTATAGTAATTTAGATATGTATGTATTCTTTTAAAGATCATACCCATTGAATATAGCACTTATTTAACATCATATTTTTGATGAGGAAGCTCATTATCTTATATAATCATATCATTAAAGAGATAAAGTAGTTCTATAAAGATATTATTGCTCCATATATCTCCAGATTTCAAATTATATATCTTTAGTACGACTATAAATGTTTTATATTTATTACAAACAGCATAAAATAGCATATTTTCATAGCTCTTTAACTTCTCAAATAGTTTTAGAAAATTGAAAATATCATCTTAGATTTTCATTTTTATTTTTTCAATATGATCTCTATTGTCACTTACACTTGTAATTATATCAGACGACCCATATATCACAGTGTTTTCCCAATCACTAACAACACTTAGTTCTTCAAAAAAATTAGTCCAAAATTTATAACTTTGATCTATTCCATGATTATAAAGTGTTCTTTTTACTCCTATGGAAAATTTTATCTTAAATAATACCAATATAAATATATAAAAATGATTTGAGAAGGGTTATGTGCACACTCTATTTCAAACTTGATAAACTATTTAACCCCATCCTCATGCTCTTTTATCATACGATTGAAATCCATCCATTTTTTATTCATATCCATCCTAATTAGTTCAACAATATTCATATTTTACAAATAAATAAATAAATAAATAAAAGGTATGTTTATTATGTATATATATATAGATATGTAAAAAAATTAATTATTTTTGTATAAATATATAATTATGTATTTGTGTGTGGGTAAACATATATCAGGTATAAATATATATAGCCAATGTTTTATAATATAGTGAAAAAACATTATAATTTGATTTTATTTTAGTGTATCATGGTATATATAATCTTCAACCACTTATTAGTTTTCTTGGGTTGTATTTCAAATACTCCATGTCATTTTATAAATTCTCATGGAAGGCCAATTTCACCATCTAAAAACAAATAGAGACTCAACTGAAAAAGGTATTGTCCAAAAATTGATCACAAAACAATGTTTAGGAGTCTAAAACAATTAAAATAAGGTCACTACCACAAAACAGGGTAAGGGAAGCGATGAACTTTATCAATGGTAAACAGAAAGTGCTGATAAAGGGTGTGTGCCTTTATCAATGCTAGCTAAAAGTGATGATAAAGGGTATATTCATCACTGCTATTATTAGTGATAATGAAAGTTTTTATTATTAATTTATATAAAATTATTATATTTATATTCAAAAATAATGTTTTTTATACAATAACAAGTATATACCAATATTTATAAATATATACTATTTATAGTTATAAGTATTAACAAATAAATAAATATTTATTCTATATATCATTTTAAATAAATATATATGAATAAAAATGAATTAACAAAATTATAATTTTATAAAATAAGTATTTATCAGCACTATAATTTTATCACTGATAAATAGCTATTTTATCAAAGATTTTTTAGCGCTGATAAAGATAGACCTTTATCAGCCCTAAAAAAGCACTCATAAAACACATATTTATCACCGCTAAAATTATAGCGCTGATAAATAGCTACTATATCAGTGCTTTTTTAGTACTGATAAAGGTTCCAGCAGTTTTTATAAAAGAACCCTAATAGTCCCCTCCTCTCTCGCACGCATTCAAGCCTTTGCAGAAGCTGAATCCGACCCATCCTTCATTGTGACCCCTCCTCTTCCTCCTCCTCCATCTCCTTCGTTGCCGTTAGCTTTTCCTCCTCCTCCTCTGCGATCTTCCTCCTCCTCTGAGGTCATTGCCTCCACATTTACCTTCGTCGTCGCTGCCTCAGCCACCGCTGCCTCTACCACCGATACCTCCATCGTCGTTTCCTCCTGCGTTGTGATCCCTCCTACTTGGTAACCCTTAATGGTTTATAAGGACATATTGTGTCTTGTTTTACTAGTTTTCATTGAAGGAAAAATCATCCATCTTGTTTATATGTATGTGTCTTATGATGGAATAATGTTGATTTCTAGGAGGTTTTTAAGCCTTATTATGGAATAGGTTAAGTGTCAATTTTATAGAAAAATTCCCAAGTGGCCTTCAAAGCATGAAGATATTTTAAAAAATCAAATTCAGTACTATATAAAGTTTTTTAAATGGGATTTTTACAGCTATTAATTTCTAAATAATGTGTTTGGGGTGTGTAATGTTCTTGAAGTGTCCTAAAGGGTTTGTTAGACTTTAAAAGGGTGTGTTAACCCATATAACAAACTTTTCTTGATACTGATTATGGTATAGGGATGCCATTGATTATTTATATGGCGACAGATGAGAATGTGATACTCGAGGGGGTACTCGTTTTTACGAAGGGATGATGAGGGTCATTATGAGATTTTGTATTCTTGATGAGGTAGTGCTAGATAAATTTGATTAGTGAGAATCATTTACATTGTATTCTAAGGATTTTCACCCTTATGGGAAGATGGATTTTCATATAATGTATAATATTTATATATATGATACCCAGAGTGGGTAGTATTAGTTATGAATTTCCATGAAATATTTTAGATGGCATCATGGATGTTCCCTATAAGATATGGCCTATGGGATAGGTAGTAGAGCTGATTACTTTGATATATGGATCAGGTTATTAGTGTTTTGGGTATTATGGATGATATTAAATGAGTTTTATGAAGGTAAAATATGTTAGGGGTTATCCTAGGCTTGTGAATTATTTAGAAACACGAAGCAAAGGTATATGTTTTGAGTTGTGATTAGCATAAGTGGTGTCATACCAAGTATGGGATATATGCATGGTGATGCCTTAGACATTGGAAATGTAGAATGTATGGGTAATTTACTTGACTTGAGATTATATAGGCATTGAGATTAGGTGGGGGTGTCCAAGAAGGAGGGGGTGTCCAGGAGGGAGGGGTGTCCAGAAGTGGGGGGGGTCCAGGACTGGCGGCGTGTCCATGAGGGGAGGGGGTGTCCAAGGGGTGGGAAAGGGGCTGTCTAGGGAATAGGAGGGGCTATAGGGGGGAGGGGGTTTTCCAAGAATAAAGGGGTGTCCATGAGTGGAGGGGGATCCAGGAGGGGAGGGGTTGTACAGGAGGGGAGGGGGTTGTCCAGGGGGTGGGAAGGGGGCTGTCTAGGGAAAGGGATGGGCTGTAGGGGGTTTCAGGAGGAGGTAAGGGACTGCAGGTGGAGTGGTGGGGGTTGTCCAGGGGTAGGGAGGGGGCTATCTAGGGGGTTGTCTCAGAGAGGGGAGGGGGTTGGCGAATCACACTAAAGAACTAGGAGATCAATAGAAAAGTGAACCGGTATGATCATGGTATATCTAATTGTGTAGGTTCTCATCAGAACATCTCTAAAATGAGAAATAAATTTCTTTAGTATCTTCAACGGGACGTTAGATATTATATGGGGTCCTTGGAGAGGCATAAGTGGTTAGGGTCCAAGCAAGGGTTGGACCCAATGTTTGATGCGGATGCACTATCACTCATTCCCTTTGACCAGGCATGGGAGAGTACACTCTTAGAGGTTCCTGATATATGTAACTATTAGGTTTATAACAAATCTAGTATGGTGGTATCACTAGGAAAATGTTAGAATTTATTCTAAAATTGAATAATCCTATGAAATTGAATACACCATCATGTATGTGTCATATTGTATAACCTGTGGCGATTCCTCCCTTTTTTTATTGTCAATAAATGAAACCTTTTGGATTCCATGTTGTTGTTGAAATTTATTTCTATTCTTTTCTCATCCATGTAATCTTAACAAAACAATATTTATAAGCCAATGAATCGTATTGAGCCTCTTCTAAAAAATTAATTCAATCCAAGGAAATATGGACATATAAAGGTTGTAACAAGTAACAATTGAAATTTTATTAATTTATTCTTTCATATTAATGTTTAATTTATTTCATTATTGTATTACTAACATAATATTTATTTTATTATATAGGTGAAATTTTTTTCCTAGTTCTAATGCTTTTTTTGGAAACTAATACCATGAACGACAATTTTTGAGAGTGGATCACGGATGCAAAAAGGATGAAACATTAATGTTTTTAACTGTTTGTTGGATAATTATAATTGTAACTATATTAAACATTGTCTGAAATGTATATAACAGTTTGTGTTTTTGTATTCATAATTTCAATTAAATCTATATAACAGTGTGTTTTTTGTATTCATGATTTCAAGTAAATGTATATATCATATTTGTCCTTACGTGCTTTGTGTGTAGGTCTTTTTTGTGTTGTGTGTGTAGGTGTTGTCTCAGGTGTGCAGGTGATGTGCAGGTACTGGGTTTGCTTAGGAAACTTGGCCTTTATCAGCGCTAATTAAGCGCTGATAAATGTCTAATATATCAGCACTCAAAATAGAGCTAATAAAGGTGGTCTTTATCAATGCTATTTTGAGTGCTCATATATTATATATTTATCAGTGCTAAAAATAGTGTTGATAAAGGGGAAATTTATTGGAACTCAAAATAGAGCTGATAAAGACGTCCCTTTATCAGTGCTTTTTTTAGCGCAGATAAAGGTGACCCTTTATCAGCTCTATTTTGAGCACTGATAAAGGGTACACCCCCAACCCCCTATCTTCGTTGTAACTAACAGCACTTTTCTATCACTATTAAAGGTGGTTTTTAGCGCTATTAAAAGCCCTATTTGTAGTAGTGGGTATAAGGAAACCAAAAAAAAATCAAAACAATATACAGTTCCACTAATGGGGGAAGCAGGCGGTGATGCTCACTGAAAGTAATGGGAATAAAGGATAGGGATGATGGTGGTTGTTGGTGGTTAAAAGTATAGGGAGACCAAAAAAATTGAAAAAATGTATATTCTTTCAAAAGATGTGCTGATTTTTCAAAGAAACAGGGGAATAAAGTGTGTGCATGCTTTAATCAAATAGTAAGAACAACCAAAAATCTAGAAAAACTTTCGAATATCGATTAAAAACAAGTAACAAATAACATACCACAAGTTTTGAGAGTTAATTAAACCAAAAAATCAATAGAGAGGGTAGTAAGGATAGGCTTCCATGATATATTAAACGACACTAGTGAGCACCACAATCAGTTAGAGTTCTTTTTAAATAGGGGGAAAGGTTTTATCAACACTGATAAAATCTACATTTATCAATCCTAAAATAAAAATCCCTAATATATAATCAAATTATCAATGATAAAGTTGGCACTGATAAATTCTTGGATTTATCAGTACTAACTGATAAGTACTTATAAAGAGGATTCTATCATCACTAATGTCAATATAGATAAAGTATAGCTTTTTCAATGGTAATTTTAGTGTGGATAAATATTAGTGAAAAATAAAAAATAAAAAATACAATAAATTACTAATTATATAAAAGTGGATATTAAAAATTAAAAAATTACTTTATAATAAAAATGAATAAATATTAAAAATGAATAAATTAAAAAAAACATTAAAATGAAAAAAAATATTAATTATATTAAATTTATTAATAAATGTGTCAATATTATGATAAATGTACTAATATTATGATAAATTTTTTAATAAATATATTAATATTATAATAAATGTATAAATATTATAATTAATGTATTGTGATAAATGTATAAATATTATAATAAATGTATTATTAATATTATCATAAATTTATTAATAAATGTTTTAATATTATGATATTATAATAAATGAATTAATATTATAATAAATATATTAATATTATAAAAAAAATTATTAGTAAAGGTATTGATATTTTAATAAATATTATGGATAAATGTATCAATAGTATAATAAATTAAAAATTACAAAATTACTTCAGAATAAGAATGAATAAATATTAAAAATAAATAGTTATAATTAATTATTAACTATATTTAAAATTTTAAATTGTAAATAAAAAAATTATTAATTATATAAATGAATAAATATTTTTTAAAATATATCATTAATAAATGCATAAATAATAATTCCATGTATAAATGTTTTTCACAATATATAATTAATTATAAAACAATAAAACGAAAAGTATGGATTTTAATATTTATATTTAAATAGATTTATATTTGATAATATATAGATATTTTATTATTACTAATTATTTATATAGATGTATATATTGTATTAATTTTATATATATAATATAATTAATTGATAACTATATTTTTAATTTTTAATTATAATTAAAAATATTATTATTTACATAAATGTATAAATATTTGTGAGTGTGAGTGTGATATATAGGTGAACTAATACACCCCTGTGTATTTCCAGTAATACAAATAAAAAAATGGATGTACGTGCACAGACATACATTCACATACACATTCATATATACCCACATACACATACACATACGTATAGATTCATATACACATATATATGCATGAATACACACACACATATTGTTACATCCTGACCTTCACTTTCCTTATTAATTTATTTTTTATTTATTATTGATCTTGTCTTCAAGGTTTGGGATTAAGGGTTTAGTTATGAGAAGTTTTATTCTTTCACTTTTTCTTTACAAGGTTATTATAGGGTTCAACAAATCGTGAAGTTTACCCTTATGTCGGTTCCTTATAGTGCATGGTTTAGTGCGCATAGTTTAATATAAAATATTTGGGATCCCTTATGTGGAAGTATTTTCAGTTTCTATTTTATTTTCATGGTTAGTGTTCACGGTTAACGCACAGTTTGAGGGAAATGTGAGGGTTTTGGTGGAAACTGTGTAGGGACCATTACATGTGGACAGATCGGCATAAAATTAAGATAAATCATGCACCAGTCGTGTGAGGATCCTAAAGTTTTTAACAAACCTATTTTATATGGTTGGATCATGGTTTACCAAATTTTATGGCCAAACCATGCAACACCCTAGGTGTGTCAAATAAGGGGCACATTATTGGCACACAGATTGGTAAACCATGCAACTTACCCGTTTTTCATAAAACACGATTTTCTTTTTGTACCCCGCTTAAAATAAGACTCTAAATTGGTTCTATCCTCTCCCTTTAAGCCAAGAATAAATAAGGGGGCCTTGGAAACATCTCTCTTTCCTTCCCCTTGGATTTTGGTCATCTTCCCTTTGATTCTTGGTATTATTTCTTCAGGAAATCTCTATCTATCCTTTTCTTCTCCTTTGTTTCTTATTTTTATTCCTTCTCATGCATTGGGGTCATGTTGGTTGAAACCTAATAAAGGATTTTGACATAATACCTTGTGGCCTGCGATTAAAGGGTGTATGGAATTCTCATTGGAACATGTTCTTCTCATATTTGAGAGTTTCATCACATCCTTACACGGTTGAGGTAGGTGGTTCCATAATTTATCATTTTTCTTATACACCATGTATTATTGAGATTTCTAAAATATATTACTATAAAATTATGGTTTCTTTAAAGGGTTATGATGACTTTATAACAAGATTGTTGAAGTATATAATCTTATTATTCAATTTTCAAGAAAATTATGGGTGTTATGTGTTTGATAAAATAATAAATGGTTTCTTCTTGGGTAATTCGGTTATCCATTTGATATTTTATTTTTTTAATATTTTTATATGATTGAATTAAGTCCATAGGGTATCGAAGGGATTGATTTACTATTATTTGTGTATATTTGGGGGTTTTATTGTAAAACTCTTGATTTTCATGTCTAACATGGTATTATGAATTATTATTTATTATTTCTTGATGCGTTGTTGATATGTTTTCTCTAGAAGTATAATTTTATTTAAGGTTTTGTTTTTCTATAAGTTAAAAGAGGATACTTGGATTTAAAAATGGATTTTAAAAATGTTTTTAAAATAAATTTACAAAATGATGTATTTAATCCCATTAATCACTTTTAAAAAGTATTTTCAAGTGTTATTCGTTTAAAAATGGATTTTCAAATGGATTTTGAAAGGTATTGATAGTTATCAAATATAAATCTTAGTTGGAACCTTTAGAATGTTTTTATAAAATTATATACACCCAAAGTGGATGTCCCCACTTGAATTTTTTGATTTTGAAATTATTATGTGTAACCTATAAGAGATTCACATTAGTGGGTGTAAGGAGGTATGATGAGGGAATATTGTTTCTATATACTATTTTTAATTGAGATATGGTAGATGTTACCTCATATTATATCACTAACATAATGGGAATACTATTAATCTTAGTAAGGGATTGAGAGGTAAATATTATCTAGTCATGATTAAACTACCTAGATCCCATATGGTATTGGAGATCATGGGAGAGTTCCATCAATTATGATAGGTTAGATAATTAGGTTGGTTATAAACTAGAGATGCATTAATAGGTCAGAAAATGATTTAACCCGATTACATCTAGGATAACCTCATGTGATGTTTAGGAATTTCCCATGATTATCTATCTTTTAATTTTTCTTATTTACTGCACGTGGTTTCACTATTGTTCCACTATACTATTGGCTTGTCATGATATATTCTATGGGTTTTACCTTTATTTTATATCTATTTCATACTTGTACCATTTTCTATTGTTTCCTATTCTTTTATTTATTCAATCGATGTTTCCTATTTGGTTCTTTTGAATATTGGATTAAAATGTATATTTAGATGATAAAATACAAGAGGGGTGAATTATATGTTTAAAAACATTCGTTTTTATACTTAGAGAAAATTTATTTTAATATAATTAAACTAATCATATTCACAAACCTCTTTTGTATTTAAATAATAATCAGATCGGGACTTGGTTATGATGGACAAAGTATCATAATCAGTAGGTTACGATAAGTATTCCACATGTTCTAATTAATCATATTCATAGTAATAAAATGATTTAATCATAGTAAGCATGATATGGATCGTAATCACAATGGTTACAATAAATAGAGTGAAACAATTAATAATTATATCATAAAGTGTATAGAATCGTATTGAGTAAATAAATTGATCATAGTCATAGTAATCGTAAATAAAAATATCACAATCACATAATAGATAATAGAAAGAAGAATATATAAAACAATTCACTTTATATTAAAATACATTAGAAATGTAAAATAATTAGATGAATATAATTATTTTAACCTAACAAGAAGGGTATCCAATAACCTTGGATAGAGGTCTCTTGATTTATAATTTCAAGAAAGTTTGTCTTACCCACACTAGGATAATACCTTGATACAATAAACATCCTTTGTCTTATTATCACTGAAAGCCCTTGATCCAGGAGGCAAATGGAACCTCTGTCTTCCTAGCCTCAAAAGTGCTTTATCCAAAAAATATTGGCATGGTTGTCTTCCTATCCACAAAATCCCTCAAACGTAATTACAACAGTCGGTATCACATGAAGAAAAACAACTCTTGAGAGTCACAAGTAAATGAAAAAGTAGTTCACAACTTTTAGACTTCAAGGTTTTCACATGTAGCATCAATTTTCAAAGCTCTCATAAAGTGTTAAACTAAAGTATTAGTAGCAACAAAAACCCAATCTCGTTCAAATGATCTGGTATTTATAGGTGTTTGTCCAAACGATCTTCTTGGTCTCAAACGGTCATATTTTCTCCTAAATTATTAGAGGGACTTGTACACCTAACACTCCAACGGTCATCTTATAACTGAAATAATGACATCATTTTAAATGCATATTGAAACAGAATGCACAAAAAAATTTGATTTAAAGTCTTTCCTTTCATTATGATATAGTTTTTGGGATACGAAAACTAAATGTAAAAGGGTCCAATTATTTTAATTACGAGATTCAATATGATTTATATCATTACAAAAATATTTTTAGTAAAAAAATGGACATTATGTGTGATAAAAATTGTATTTGGTGTGTATGATAGAAATTTTATCCAAGATCGTTACGATAATCATGGAATGAATCATTTCTAGAAAACCCGTGAGTATGGTTATTATAAAATTCATATAAAAGGAACCTTATTGATAAAATATGAATCAAAAGACATAATTAAAGTATAGTAAAATGATATATTATTCTATTCTAAAACTAATTTTAGTATAAAGGAGTTAGTAATTAGGTATTTGAGGAAGATTTTGTGGTTTCAAAAACAAAAGGAATAGAGAATTCAAAAGAAGACTTTTGACTCACCAATCTCCCCATTTTTGGAAAGCACAAACCATAAGTCTAAAATAGAAAATTATTATGTAAAACTTGAGTCTAAAAAGATTTAAAGAACAATCATATTCAAAAGTAAACACTTATACTTATCTCCTTTTTAGTTTTATGAATTTTTTGAATATGATACTCAATATGACTAACTCCCTCTAAGATAACAAAATCCATAAGGATCATATTCTCTTTATTTTAAAAAAACAATAATCCCCCTTAATAAATTCATTATACTTCTATTATTATTATTCTCCCATTCTCTCTCTATCAAATATATTATTACCCTTTATAAATAATTCTCCCCTTTTATAATTTAGAAAAAGGAATAGGTAAGGTATTTTAATACCTTTAAAAGGGTTAGAGAGACCAAAATACACAAATTAATAAATAATATGATCATCAAGAATAAGTAAAAGAAAATTAATCCAAAAAAATGAAAACATTCAATCAAAATGTTTGTATATGTTAAAGTCTTTCATTGATTTTTCAAATACAACAAGTTTTCAAAAAAAAATATTTCTTCTCATTTTCCTTCTCTTTATTTAAGAGATATAAGAAAATTATCTTCATTTTCTTGAATTCCTTCCTATCATACATCATCTTATCAGCAGATTCCTTCTGATATGGAAAATATTCTTGCAGTTTTTCAAAAAACTGGTCCTAGGTATGAATATTTTCTTCCTCTGATTGCAAGTTTTCTTCTATAGTACAAATCTTGACTTCCTAAGATTTGATTTTTAGATCCTGAACTTCAATTCTACCAGTCAGCAAGACATTTTTATTTTTTAAATCGATTATCTCATCTTTGTAAAACATCAACCTTGAGATATCTAGTTGAATAACTTTCAACTTCTTTTGAATAACTTTTAATTATTCGAATTGAGAATCATCTAGGCTTCTAAAGTATTTTATTTTCGATTTGTATCACTAGCCAATTGGTTGATTGCAACCGGGACTTCATTCATATAACTTATAATATATTCTATTGAATCTTCAGGAAGTTTCATAATTGAATCAGATTTATGGGACCACTTCACCACTTTATTACAATCATTTATGTGTTACTTAGAACTTTATTAAAACACTTTGATGTTGGACTCAAGCTTGATGAGTCTTTTTCTTAGAATCTTGATTGAGTTCGATCTTTTGTTTTATTTATCCATAACTAAATAAACTTTCCCTTCAATCCTTGGGAGATAAGGAATTTACTTTTTAATTATATTTAGGGATTTAACAACATACTGGTCTCTTTTTAAATAAATTGTATTATCTGAATCATTGTATTTCTCATTAATAGGAAGTTCTCTTAAATGAATTCAAGTAGCATCATCAACTAAATTTTGATTCTAATCTTTATCGGATCTCGTATCGTCCTCATTTTCTAATATATGAATGAATTTCTCAGCATGAAATATCTAAAAATATTAATTTGAAGACTCGACTAATGGAGATGGTAATTTTCATAAAGTAGCTTATGAATATCTTATTGGTATTATATCAGATTGGGATTTTTCTTCCTGACCAGCATCCTTATCAATCTCATCTTCTTTCTTTTCTTCTTCTTCTTTTTCTCCTTCTTTTTTCTTCTTATTATTTTTCCTCTTTTTATTTTCCTCCTCTTCATTGAGATAATCATATATTTATATCATTTCATTATCTTCTGGTTATTCTGATAATTCTTTTTGAGTATCCTTTTGTGGAGCCTATTCTTTACCAAATTTTTTCTTTTTATTTCCCTTATCTTGGATAGAGGGGGTTATTATTTCTTATTGAATTTATTCCCTGCTATCAATTTCATCACATGACATTTCAACACTTTTTTAAAAATTATCAACATATAAAACATTATATTTTTTCTTTTTCAACCTTTTTTTCTTCTCTTCTAATTTAAGAACATATTGGGTCCATATTGTTTTAGCTAGAGATTCAGCTATATCAAGATCAAACTATGGGTCTCCTTATTTTTTTTAGGATTTTCCTTTTCTCCACTAGGAAAAAATTTCATCACTATAAACTTTTTTATTCTTTAGTTTTAAAGTGGAATTGTACTTATCTTTCTTTTCTTTCTCAGAAAAAATCAGCATTTATTATTTTGGAATACCTTGACTTCCTCCAACTATTTCTTTTAGAGATTTGGATTCATTATCTTTAACAAACTTACTTGATTCTGAATCAAAATTAAATTTCAACCTCTTTATCATATCATCACTAATCCAAGTAACTTTCAAATTTTTCGACACTGACTTGAGTAGGAGATTATAGGATTTAAAACTTTCAAAAATCAACTTATTCAAAATATCTGGAAACATAATTAGTTGAGACTTAATTGCTCTTAACTTGAGATTTTTGATGGTTATGAAAATATAACCCATCAAATTCATTTTCTTTATATTAACTAAATAATCAAGGATGAAGACAACCAAAACCTTCAATTTTTCTTTATCACCTTTTCTAGGAATTAGACATCCTTACATCCAGAGTGTTGTAAGATGACTATTCAATAAAAGATGAGTTCTTTTCCTTTTTTCTTCATGAATCTCAAAAAGATATTTCTTTGTTATTTCATTATTCAAGATTACTTTTACTTTTGGTATCTTTTGAGACGGAAAAAAAGAATTGCGTTTGGATGGTACACCAAGAAAATGTGTGGTTTGATTTGCTGATATACTAATCACTTTATCGTACATTGAAAAGGTTACTTTTAAATCTCTATAAACTTTCAAAATAGTGTATAATTGTCTGGCTTCATCAATGATAATAGGATCTTGATGATTTTTGGTTTTCTCTACACAAACAGATTCTCAAACATGAAATTGAATAGATATTTTCAATGAAGAATAATATTAATCATAAAACTCTCTACTGACTAACCTTTCTCTAAAAAACTTCATAAGAGATAAATATTTTAGGGAAATTTAATTCTTCACTTTCTAAGACATGGTGTGAGAGGTTTCAGTTTTTTCTGACATGAGTAGGATGAAAATTTTGCGCATGAAAATTTTCAGACTCATCTAGTTAAAGGGTGGTGGAGGTTCAATGCACAAGTAGAGATAACTGATGTAGGACAGGGTAGGTTTCCCTTTGTATAGGAGAATAAATATGACTTTTGATATTATATGGATCATATTAGATAAAAAATATCTAATGGTTGAAAATTTTTGAACTCTTGAGGTTTTTAATAAAATAAATAATAAAAAATAAATGAATACGGTAAAATTTTGAGTACAAAAAAATTTCTGATTATAAAAAAATTTTAGTATTAAAATTCTATGAGAATGAAAAATTATGAGTATGAAAAATTATGAGTATGAAAAATATGAGTATGAAAAATTATGAGTATAAAAAATTATGAGTACAAAAAATATGAGAATGAAAAATTATGAGTATGAAAAATAAAATATTTTCAAACATATGTACTCCTCCTAAGAAAAAGAAGTATCTTAATATAAGGAGAGCATTTAAACAAGAAGTAGATATGAATTATTAATTTATAGTGATCATTCCTGGCTTCTGTTTAATGTATTAAAATCTATCATAAGGAAATGGTTTTGTAAAAATATATGTATACATTATGATGAATTGTAAAATGATATATCCTTTAAGTGTGTGATCCCTAAGAATTCAATGCCTAATATCTATGTGTTTTTCACTTGAGTGATGTGAAGGGATTTTACTTAGAGCTATGGAAGTAGTATTATCACATAGTATTTGGGTTTTAGTAAAACTCAATCCATAATCAGTGAGTTTTTGTTATATCCACAACACTTGATCACAACAACTTCCAACTGCCACATATTCATCTTCAATGGTGGAAAATGCTACTAAGTTTTATTTCCTAAAAGACTAAGAAACTAGTGAATCACCTAATAAATGACAAGTTCTGAATGTAATTTTTCTATCCATTCTATAACCACGAAATTTGGCATCCGAAAAAAAAATTAATTCAAAATCATTTCTATAAGAATAGAATAGTCTTGAATCTATGGTTCCCATTAAATAATGAAAAATTATTTTTACAGAATTTTAATAGAATTCCATTGGATTTTCTTGATACCTTTCATATAATCACACTGAAAACATTATGTTTGGATGACTAGCTGTTAAGCATATTAAACTTCCTATCATACCTCTTAAATTTGTTTGATTCACTAGTTGTCCAGATTCATCAAGTTCTAGAGTATTTGAGGTACCTATTATAGTACTAATACTTTTAGTATAATCATATTCATAATTTTTAAAAAAAAATATTTAATATACTTATATTGGGATGTATAAGTCCCTTCTAGTTTTTGAGAAATTTGAAAACCAAAAATGAATGTTAACTCACCCATCATACTCATTTCAAACTTATATTTGATAAGATTCGCAAAAGAATCTGTTAAAGATTTCTAATTTGATCTAAATATAATTTCACCAACATAAATTTGAATAATCAAAACATTTTTGTTTTCTTTATTTATGAAAATAGTTCGATCAGCAGTTCCCATAAAAAATGGTTTTTTAAAAAAATCATGTTAATCTATCATACCAGGCTCTAGGGTCTTGTTTAAGGCCATATAAATGTTTGGTAAGTTTAAAAAAATATTTAGGGTGTTTTTTATCTTCAAAAATAGGAGTTTGTTCAATAAAAACTTCTTCTTGAACATATCCATTAACTAAATCACACTTCACATCCATTTAAAAAAGTTTGAAATTAAATAATACTACAAAGGCTAATAGAATACGAATAGATTCAAGTCTATTTACCAAAGAATAGGTTTCTTCATAATCTATTCCCCCTATTTATTATAACCTTTAGCAACTATTCTTTCTTTATTTCTCAAAATGACTCCATTTTTATCACATTTGTTTCTTAAAACCCATTTTACTCTAATTACAGAGTTTTCTTTAAGTCTTTCAACCAAGTTCCAGACTTTATTACTTTTTAATTCATTTAGTTCATCTTGCATTACTCTAATCCAATATTTATCACCTAAAGATGCATCAAAAATTTTAGGTTTGAATTGATAAATAAATTCTAGATATTCAAATTCATTTCTCAAATAAATTATAGTTCTAACATGTTGATTTACATCACCAATGATACTATCACTAGGATAATTTTTAAGAAATAACTAACTTGGGTTTTTTAAAACTTGTTCATCAACATAGGATAGAAAGTATTCTAGAGTGGATACTTCGGAATAAATTTATTGAGTATTCTTCTTATTAGAAGGGTCTTCTATCAATGGTTCATAATCAATTTTATAAAACTAGTCTGAAGATGTAGTTTGGTATTTTTTAAAAACAAAAAGGTTCAGTTTCATCATATTTGACATGTATTATTTCCTCAATAGTACACAAGTTTTTATTGAAAACTCTATTTCCTTAAAAGTAGTAGAATATCCTAAGAATATGCCTTCATTGTATTTGGGTGTAAATTTATGTAAGTTATCTTTTGTATTAAAAATGAATACTTTGAATCCAAATACTTTTAAGTATGAGAATTTTGGTTTTCAACCTTTCCATAACTCATAATGTATTTTACTAAAAAATGGTCTAATTAAAACTCGATTTATAGTGTTGCAAGCAGTACTCATAGCTTCATCACAAATATGTTTTACAATAAAATATTCACTCAACATGGTTCTTGTTATCTCTTAAAGAATACAATTTTACCTTTCAACAACACCATTTTGTTGTAGGGATCTTAAAAGTTATGTGTAATGCCTTTCTTACTACAAAAACTTTCAAAGTCAGGATTTATAAATTCAATACCATGATCACTACAAATATTTATCAATGGAAGGGTTTTCTCATTTTTAACTTTCGCTATAAAATTTTTAAAATAACAATAGGATTTATATTTCTTTGCTAGAAAATAGACCCATGTGTATCTTATGTAATCATAAACTAAAACAAATACATAGTACTTACCTCTAATAATTATAGTTTGTGTAGTACTGAATAAGTCCATGTGAACTAACTATAAATCATCAGTGTTTAAGACTTCACTAATATATTTAAACCCTTACTCATGTTGATTACCATATTGATAAGATTCATAGACTTTTTAAGAATCAAATATAAGTTCCCATAGATCCTTAACAAGTATTTTCTTATAAAATTTATATAAGTTCCAAAGGTTAAAGTGTCTTAACCTTTTATGTCATAACCAAGATTTATCTTCCATTACACTAAGGCAAGGTAATTCTTGGACCCTAAGGTCTTCTAAGTTGAGTGTGTAAACACTCTCATGCCGATGGGTAGAAATAATGAATTTATCCTTGGAATTGTGTACTACACATTTATCATTCCAAAAAATTCATAAGGTAAAATTAATCACATAATTAGTCTATGCTTATAAGGTTGTGATTAATACCTTTTACAAATAAAATATTTTTAAATAAAACCTTTTCTAAGAAGAAAAATATTACCTATACCAACAATCTTTCCTTGAGCATTGTCTCTGAAGGTTAATCTTCCATCTTTTTTTCAATAATCTTTTAAAATAAGTCTTTGTTACCATAAATGTTTTGGGAACATCCACTATCCATGTACTATATATTATTGTTATTGGTACTACCTTTTTTCCTTGAAAACAAAACAATTAGACTTTTGGAATCAAAAATTTCTTGGATTCAAAAATGTTAGAAAGTAAAATTTTGGGAACCCATTTTTTTCTATAAAATGGGATTTTTAGAACCCTAAAGATTGAATTTTATTTAAGGAATATTTTTTATTCTATTGAATTCCACTTTGATATTTTTTGAAAAGGGGAACATTTTCAGAAAAAAATTAATTTTTACTAAAAAACAATTTTGAATGAGTATATCCTATTACTGAACTATTACCTTATAGACGAAGTTGTTTATATATTTTACCAAATCCCTCCATACCAGTGGAAAAGATAATATTTATGATTTTAATTTTATAACTAAATTCTTATCCAAATTAGTATTAGTTTCTAAAGTGAGTTTTTCTTCTAAAACATTTTTCTCATCAATGACTTTTTCAAAATCTTTTGAAAGATTATCCTTCTTAGAATTAGCTTCCTCAAGATTTTTAGAAATAAAATCAATTTCAAAAACTTTTTTATCAATATCTTTAGAAATATATGATATTTATTTTGTAAAAATATTTATTCTAGAATTTACTTTCTCAAGTTTCTTACTAACTATGAAATTTTCATTTTTAAGTAATTTTTAAAATCCAGAGACTTATTTCTATGAAGGTAAATAATTATCTTCTACTAAGTAATTTTATTCATTATAATAAATATAATAATTATCATCAAGATATTTTTTATTTAAATACATATTTGTTAAAGAATCATAAGTGTGTACCTTTTCAACAAAATATCGACTTTCAAAAGGTATTCTAATAGAGAGACCAATATTCTTCTCTCTGGAATTTTTATTATCTGAAGAATCATAAGAAGAATATCCTCCACTAGGACTCCATGAATCATTGGATTTAAATACTTTCATTCCTTTTTTCTTGTAATAATTTTTATGATTTTTATCAAAATTTATTTTTTTCTATATTTTCTTTTGATCTTTGGACAATCGAGTATTATATTTCCAGCCTTTTTAAATTTATAATAGGTTAATTCAATATCTTTCTTATCATTTTTACTTTTCTTATATAAATAATGAAAATATTTCTTTACAACAATATTTTTTATTCTTCAAGAAAGATTATCTAACGCATTTTTTAAATTTTATAATTCACTTGAGTCTAATTAAACAACCACTTTCTTTTGCTTTGATTAATTAACTATCTTTTCTAGAGTCTAAGTTTAATTTTATTTTAAGTAGAAGTAAAAGAAAACCCTCCATTGTTATTTTTTAATTTTTCAACATCTCTTTTCAATCTGTTCTCTTATTGAAAAATATTTCCAAAAAACTCATCAAGAGTTACATTTGTGACCTCCCTTAACTCATCAACAACTGTTATTTTTTATTCTTATTAATTTGGAATTATATCTATAATATTTTATACAAGGATATCATGATCTAATCCTTTCTCTCCCATGGATTGTAAACTATTCACAATTGTCATGAAACTTTGTTGGACCTTAACAAAAGGTTCTCCATAAGGGAATTCAAAAGCCTAACAATCTGCTCTTAGCTTGGCTCTTCCAGTTTCAACAACTTTTAATGTACCGAAATGAGTAATTTCTAAATTCTCTCAAATATTGTTGGCTACTTCAAAAGATAAAATATGGATATATATATTTCTAGTCATAAAACAAAGTAAAGTATTATATACCTTATAATTCAATTGATACTCCTACTTATCTTGATTGGTAAAGAGTGTAACCTCTTTGTGAGGAATTTTATAGTCACCAGTCAGCATAAAAAATTTATGAACTCCTATGTTGATCAAAACATTATTCATTTGATATCTCTAATATTCATAATCATTATCATAAAAAATTGGTTGTCTTATGGGATTTAGATTTTCAATTCAACCAACATTTAATCCTTTCATATTTATAATAAAAAAATCTTTTTCAACAATACACATTAGTGTGACAAATATTTATAAACAAAAAGTTTATAACAAAAAATAAAGCTAACTTGAAAAGGTAAAGTAATCAAAAAAATGATCATTAGAAACCTCCTCTAATACCAAATGTGACTATCAGTGTTACAGAGACTTAGCTCTAATATCAATTTTTCAGTCAAAATGTATATATAGACGAAAAAATACAAGAGGGGTGTGAATTGTATGTTTAAAAATTTTCATTTTTATACTTATAGAAAACATAGTTTAATATAATTAAACAAATCATATTCAAAAACCTCTTTTATATTTTAACAATAATAAGATAGGGCCTTGGGTCTGATGGACAAAGAATCAAAATAAGTAGGTTACGATAAGTATTCCATAGGTTGTAATTAATCATATTCATAGTAATAAAACAATTTAATCAGAGTAATAATGATATGGATCATAATCACAATGGGTATGATAAAATAGATTTAAACAATTAATGATTCTATCATAAAGCATGTAGAATCATATTGATTAAATAAATTGATCATAATCACAATAATCTTAATTACAAATATTGTAATCATAGAAAATAGAATATAAATATAAATATATAAAAATCACTTTTCATTACAATGAATCAAAAATGTAAAAAAAGTAAATGAATACAATTATTTTAAACAAAATAGAAGGGTGTCTAATAACCTTGGATAGAGGTCCCTTGATTTATACTTTCAATAAAGTCGGTGTTATGCACACCAGGGTAACCCCTAGATATGATGATCGGCCATTGTCTTTTATCCCCACAAGACCTAGATCAAGGAGGTAATCAGTTCCTATATCTTCTTAGCCTCAGAATCCCTTGATCTGCAAAATATTGGCAAAGCTATCTTCCTATCCACAGAAGCCCTCGATTTTAATCACTATGATCTGTGTCACATGAATAAAAAAACTCTTAAGAGTCACAAGTAAATAGAACAAGTAGTTCACAACTTGAAAACATCAAGGTTTTCACATGCAGCAACAATTTTGCAGAGCTCTCATAGAGTATCAAAATACAGCAACAACAACTCGAGCTCATTCAAATGATCTATTATTTATAGGTGTTTGTCCCAATGGTCTTCTTGGTCTCCAATGATCGAATTTTCTCCAGAAATATCAGAGGGACTTGGACACTTGGCACTCCAATGGTCATATTATAACTAAAACAATAACATTATTTTAAATGCATATTGAAACAGAATACACGACGTTATTTTGATTTAAAGTTTTTCCTTTCATTATGATACAATTTTTTGGATATGGAAAAATAAATGTAAAAGGATTCAATGATTTCCATTACAAGAGTCAATTGGATTTATATTGTTACAAAAATATTTTTAGTACAAAAAATGGATAGTGTGTATGATAAAAATTGTATTCATTGTGTATGGTAGAAATCGTATCCAGACTCATTATGATAATCATGGAATGAATCATTTCTACAAAACTCATGAGTATGATTATTATCGTATGCATATGAAATGATCGTATTAAAAAAATATGAATCAATATAATTAATGAAAGTGTGGTAAAATGATATATAATTATATTCTTAAACTAATTTTAATTTAAAGGAGTTAGTATTTAGTTATTTAAGAAAGAGTTTGTGATTTTTAAAAACAAAAGGAATAGGGGAGTCAAAAGAATACTTTTTACTCAACATAAAATTCATTTTCAATTTTTTTAATAGGGTGTTCTAAAATGGGGGGATTTTATAAAGGGGAGTTTTAAATTAAAGAAAAGTTTTAAATGTTTCTTTTAAAACATTTTATGAGTCTCAAGAACTGATTTTTGGGAAAGATCATGTATTTTTTATTTCTTAAATGATAAAAATATTTTTTCTACATGTAACTTCAAAATAAAAAGAATAGTTTGTATTGGAAAAGATAAATTCATAAAATATCTAGTGATTAACTACTAATATATTATTCTCACACCCTACTTGTTTCACTCGACATTGATAGACCCGAGCTTGTTTTGTAGGTTTAGTTTTAGTTTTGGTACTGCTTATAGATAGGGTCGGAATTCAGGATGGATAGTGACCTTAAGTTTATATGGATATAGTTTCAGGTATTTTGGTTTTTATTTTGTATAGTGTTTGTATCATCCATGTCGAACTTCATTATTCTATATAGTGTTTGTTACACTGAATTTGAATGTTTATTTTGAGTTATTTTGTATTTTTTTTATGATTATATTTCATTTCGTTTATTAATATTTCATATTTGTTTATTGTGATGAATGTGGATCTATGATGTACAGTGTTTGTATTGGACTTACAAGTAAATTTTTTGTGTCCCTTTATATTAATTGGTCAAAATCATTCCCACAAACTCATATTTGATGTACTGGCATTAGTTTCTAGCCCAGGGCGATTGGGAACATGTCATGGGTATGTCACAAACCAGCCTGGGTACCCATTTTAGGGGTGACCTAGAGTTATTTTGTAAAAAATAGTTTCAGAAACCATTTTTATTAGATATGTGGGTTCATATATCACTATATTCTATTTGTTTGGGTCTATTATATTAGAGTTAGGACTATTGGAACTTGAGATGTAGGTGAAGGGAGAGCCTCGAGATCACTTTATCATTTGAAGCCTTGAGTTTCCATGGGATTTCACATTGTGAGTTGTGAATTTGAAGTCTTATTTATTGTTTTATAGGGTTTCTTGTTCTAGATTAATGGTATTTTGGCTTATATTGATGTTCTATTGCTGACTGAGAGGTTTCACATGTTTTGGGGTTGAAAATAGAGGAATAACTATGGTTCAAGGTTATCCCACATGGTTAAGAAAACCATGTAGGGCCTGTGTGATTAGTTCTATTTTCCTTTTAGTGACATTTGAACGATTGATGAACGGTCCTTCAAACTATACACAGTCACTAGATCCCCTGAAATTTTTATTTTGGACTCTTTATTTTTAGTAGATTGGGTTATTTTTTTAGTGTTATTTGGGATGAATTAAAGAGGATTTACATGGCATGTTTGTATAATTTGATTTTATTTTAATGATATTTAGAATTTATAATTTTTAATTGAGAATTTTATTTTTAAAGTAGAAAGTTTATTTTGAAACTCGTAAAGGTGTTTTATAAAATTAAATGAGAAGGAATTAAGGTAGAGAACCTATTAAATTTCTAAATAAATGGCATGGGTGGTTTTAAAATAATTATTCAAAGGTAATTTAAATGAATTTAGAATTTTGGAAATGATAATTGTTTTCAAAGACAAATTCATGGAGTTTTAAAATGGATTCTAAGTGAGGTTTTGGAATTTAAAATTAAAGTATGGAGTTTTGAAATGATTTAAATAATAAGCCTTAAAATTTTATTTTGTGTTGAGATCTCATTAAGTAATGGTTGTTATTTTTTTATTGTATAGGATGTTAATTTAAATTTGGTTTTATTTCAGCCTGGGTATGGATTGAGTTTTAAAATTTTGTTTATTGGGTTTTTGTGTTTTCTTTATTATTTATAATATGACACCCAAAAAATTAGAATAATCATAAGGGATCGGTAACTCGGGGTTTTAGTATTGATCTTTTGATTTTCGACTCTACCCAGACTCCATATAGAGTGGTAGAGTCAAGATCTTCTTAGTATTTTCTTAATTTTTGAGGTAATAAAGGTTTTAAAGAGGCTTTGGAGTAGCTCAGAAAATTTGAGGAAATATTAAAATATCTACTAATTTATAAATTATTAAGAGTTATGGTTTTTTTGGGTTTGTTTAATGGTCCTATTCAAGATCAGTGCTGGAGGATCATTCCAATTCAATTGAAAGTTGGAATGATGTGGGAATTATTAAAGACCATGTTCATTTAGTGGTTCCTTAATGAGGAGGTTAATGTCAAGAAGGATTTATATCACATGAGTGTTTTTCAGGGTAAACAGATGATAAAAGAGTGCATCAACCATTTCAATGATTTGGTTCCATTTTCTTCTGAGATTGAATCAAGTGATTCCTTAAAGACTCACTTGTTCATGAATGGTCTTCAACCATAATTGAGAGTCTCTCCCACTTGAGAGCGATTTCTCCTAGGGTTTCCTAGGGTTTGAGTTTCCCATTCCGTTCGTCCTACGGCGGCGCCGTCTTCTTCTGTGAATCCTACTTCAGTTTGTCGTTTGTCTCACCTTCTTCAGATCTGGTGACAGGGGATCATTTCCCCCATTATTTTCTGTCCCCCGACCCTCTGTGGTCATGAAAAATTGTTCTGTTGACCTCTGATCTTCCTCGCCAGTTACCGGACCCCGATACCTGCGATTCGGAGGGTTGTGGGCTTATTCTTCGCGAGATCATATTAGACGCAAATCCAGGTCTTCAGCGTTGTCCAGATTTTTACCATCGATGTCTCCCTATGTCTGTACCAGATCTGGGATAGGGAGGGCGGCTCCAGATCCCAATTTTCAAACCCCCAAGCAGGGAACAGATTCGTGCCTTCATCATCTCGAAACAGCTTCCATAGTTCGAGGAAACACATAACTTTTTCGCATCATCTTCCATGTTCTGTGTTGATCGGTGCTGACCTGTGGGTGGTAAGTCATAACCATGGCTTGTGAAGTTTCACCACGAAGCGGTTGATTCACGAAGCACTAGGCATGAAAGTTTTGCAGCGCTGCGAGGTCGTTAAGTGTTCTCCATGAAGTTTCTAACTCACGCGGTGCCATCACGAAGCCTCATCCGCGTTGTGTCTTCGCGAAGATATCGGCTGTGTTGATTTTCTGATAACCACAAAGAGCCTTCGCAAAGTGCCCTTAGAGGGCTGGTGTGAGCCGTGATGTGTTAATTTGGGTGTGATCGTCCCAGGGGCAGTGTTGATCGCAAAGACACCTCGCGGTGTCTGATTGAGAAAAAGGACAGTTGGGAGTCCATGAAGGGGGTATCTAGTATAGGGACTTCCCTTTGGGACCGGCACTTGTATCAAGTGCGGTAGGAATGACTTTTTGTGTGACAGGGTGCCGGTTTTTAAGGAGGAGTGTGATTTCATCTTTTTAGGCTTTGTCCTATGGATGCTGATTTAGTGAATCAATGGAAGAGGTTGTCCCTGACGAACAAAGAGAAGGCGGCGGTTGAGACTCCAAGACATGAAGACACACTTTTGGAAAAACGCATGTCCCTGCTGGTTATGGGAAAGTTCGTGGAAAATATATCAGTAAATACGGGGGCTCTCAAAAACACTCTACAGAACATTTGGAAAATTTAAGTAAGAGTTTCTATTCAGGAATCGGGGATCAATCGCTTCGTTTTTGAGTTCTTCAACGAGAGAGATAAAGATAAAATCTTGCAAGGTCGACCGTGGTCCTTAGATAATCACCTCCTTTTTATGGCAGAATACAAAGGCGGTAGGGGGAGAGATATACACCAAGTGAATTTAACCCACTCCCCCTTCTGGATACGAATTAAAGGAATCCCTTTCCATGCAAGAACAGAATGATTCATTAGAGAAATTTGGGAAAGTTCAGGCCACTTTATAGACTGGGATTGCTCGGACCTGATACAATGGGGCCCCGAGGTTTTAATTAAGGCAGAAATTGAAGTGTCAAATTTCCTGATGAGGGGAATGTTCCTGAAAATCGAAGAAGCTAACACCTGGATATCGTTCGAGTATGAGAAACTCTCAATCTTCTGTTTCTCTTGTGGTCGTCTTAGACATCTGGAAAGAACGTGCACCACCAAACATAAGAGTGGATTAGGTAAAATCATCCTCCAGTATGGACCTTGGCTCTGTGCCAATACGAATAAATATGCTTTCATCCCCGAGACGAAAAAACAAAAAGATCGTGACTGTATCATGCTGGCACACACCAACCAGGTGGAACCCATACCTGAAAAAGGTCTAATGCTTGGACCATCGGCTTTCCCTAATGTTGGCTCTCCCAATCAGAGAGAAGATGGAGGTCATATTTACCCCATGCAGGGAAATTATCAAACACCAATTAAGTTGGTGACGAAGCAAAAAGAACCATCAACACATTGCTCGAAATTATTTCTGATGCACATCGAATCACCAGACCCAGACCCAGACCCACATTTGACCGCATCAGGCATCCCAACAATGGGGGCCCATGGACTGATCGGAACTCCATTACCGGGACAAATTACCCGTCGAATGTGTAAAAGGGTGAAATGAGGAGAAAATGATGGTTACAGGAAAGAACTGAAACCTGGGGTTAGAAAAAGACAAAATGAGACTTTCCAGTCAGGGAGGAATCCCTCCAAAATATGGAAAACAACAAGTGGAGAAACAAGTCCGGAGGAATCAAAGGCGGCGGCGGGCGAGACCCAACCCCGCATAGACCAATGATTTTTTTATGCTGGAACTGTCGTGGGCTTGGCAACCCACGAATGGTTCGTATGTTACAGAGCAATTGCGCTCAAAGTCGCCCCGATATGGTTTTTGTCTGAAACCATACTGGAAAAAAAGGACACCATTGGCATTGCCCTGAAATGCGGCTTCCAAGGTTACCTCCTGGTCCCCAGACAAGGCCACTCTGGGGGCCTCTATCTCCTTTGGAAGGAAAGTATCGATGTCAAGATTCTCTCCTTCTCCGCGCACAATGTGGCGGCGACTCTTCAGGCGGACCATCACCCACCCTGGACCTTTGTGGGATTCTATGGTTGGCCATCCCATAATGATAAGGTGAAGTCTTGGGATCTTCTATGCAAGCTGCGACATGACCTACTAAGCCCTATTTTTTCGGAAGAGACTTCAATGAGATTATGTTCCATAAGGAAAAGAGGGGTGGAGCAATCCGACCCTCATCTTCGATGTCAGACTTCAAGGATGAAGTCTCTAAGGCGGACTCAGTCGATCCGGGGTACACAGGTAATCCTTTTACATGGTTCTGTGGTAATACAGAAGTCACCTACATCTCTGAGAGTCTTGATATATTTTTGGGCTCTACTGATTGGATAAATCGTTTCAACATGTTTCATATCGACTACATGGACCTCAACTACTCCGACCACTTTCCAATTCTCATTGACTGTACACATGGAGAATGAAATAGACAATTCCACAGACCCTTAAGATTTGAGAGCTTCTGGTCAAAAGATCAGGAATGCGAAGAGGTGATCGGATCAAGCTGGAATTGTACTCACAAGGATGCTCGCCTCAACCTCCAAAAGGCCGCATCTGATCTGAGGTCTTGGAGTAATAAGAAATTCTACCACCGTGACCGGCACTGTCGCGCCCTTGAAAAGAGACTGAACAATATCCTCAAACAACCCACATCCAATTTAAATCTCTCTATGATTGGAGCTACTCAAAGAGAGCTGGACATGGCCCTACGTATCAAGGAAAGCTTTTGGGCTATGCGTGCACGGGAAAACCATATTAAATAAGGGTACGCTAACACCCGGTATTTTCACCAGAAAGAATCAGTCGGGCGTCGAAAAAACTCTATTACTTGTATCCCACAACCCGATGGAAGCAAATTTTCTAACACCAATGGTATCCACGAGGCCTTAACATGCTTTTTTCCAAAACATATTCACTGTAGGAACCCCTTTCATGTCGGCTGAGGTGGAAGATTGCATCAGACCTGTGATCACTGAAGAGATCAATAGGATGCTCACCAAAGATGTGACAGATGACAAGATATGCCTGGCTCTGAAACATCTTCACCCCACTAAGGCCCTGGGACCGGATGGGTTCCACGCCCTTTTTTTAAGCAATACTAGCACATAATTGGTCCTGACATCTGTACTCTGATTAAAAATATCTGGGCTGGTAATTCCATCATTGCATCCATCAATGAAATTGTCCTCGTCCTCATCCCAAAAATCAAGAAACCTCTGGCGATCCCTGACTTTTGACCTATCAGCCTCTGTAATGTCTCTTACAAGATCTTCTCAAAGATCCTTGTCAATCGGCTGCGACCTTGGATACCTGGTATTATCTCTGAAAATCAGAGCGCCTTCATGGCCAAAATACTGATCACTGACAATGCGATTGTGTCACATGAAGTGTTCCATTCTATGAAATCACACTCCACTGTGAAAAGAGGAACCATGGCCTGGAAATTGGATATGACGAAGGCCTACGATAGAGTTGAATGGCACTTCTTAAGAGTCGTTTTACAGAAAATGGGTTTTTGTGCTAAATGGACAGATATGGTCATGAAGTGTGTCTCGATCATATCATTCAAAATCAAGGTCAATGGGGAGATCACAAGAGAATTAGACCCATCCCGAGGCCTTCACCAGGGAGACCCCATCTCCCTTTTTCTCTTCATACTGGTGGATGACGTTTTTTCTAATCTTATTTCCATGGCTGTTTCTTCTAAGTCTATTCATGGGGAAAAATTCTGCCGAGTTAACCCTTCAGTGTTGTATCCCTTCTTCGCTGATGGCTGCCTCCTTTTTTCTAAAGCAATAATTAATTAATGTTAGGTGATCTTTCAAGCGATCCATCAGTATGAGAAGGAGTCTGGCCAAACAATAAATCATGGAAAATCTGAAATATCCTTTAGTGCAGGGGTGCCTCTTTCTAAGAGGGATGATATTTGCACATTAGCTGGCATCCAGATGGTTGATAAACATCATAAGTATCTCGGTCTTCCCACGGTGATTGGCTGGTCCAAAAAAGAAATCTTCACATCTCTAGTGGACAGGATTGAGAAAAAAATCCAAGGCTGGACCCCAAAAAGAATTTCTAAAGCTGGCAAAGAGACCCTCATCAAAGTTGTCATCCAATCTATCCCCAGCTACTTTATGTCCCTATTTAAGCTCCCAGTGGCCATCGTCGACAAGATCTACACACGTACTGCCAATTTCTGGTGGGGGAAGAATGATGGAAGGAATCGACCCCACTGGATAGACTAGGAGAAACTATGCAAACCCAAATCAGAGGCTGGGATGGGGTTTCGGAATCTTCCTCTCTTCAACGAAGCACTTTTGTCCAAGAAAAGATGGTGCCTTATTAACCATTCATCATCTATATGTGTGCGAGTTCTATGAGATAAGTATTTTCCCCACACTGACTTTCATGATTCCTCTCTTAGTCCCCATCCTAGCTTCCTATAGAGAAGCATCTGGGGGCTAAAAAGCTCCTAGATAAAGGACTGGGCTGGTGGATTGGGACTGGCTCATTTGTCAAAATCTGGACTGATCCCTGGATTATTGATAAGGAAGGTGTACGGGCTACATCCCCCGCCCATCCAGGTCTTGAAGACACCACTGTCAGCTACCTCCTTTCCAACCAGGGACATGGATGGTGTTTGGATAATATCCTTGAATGGTTTAGAGAAAGATACCAAAGAATTATCCTTAGCATTCCCTGGGTACCAGACACAGGCCCTGATCATCTCTTCTGGATCTATGACATCTCGGACGACTTCACGGTGAGATCCAGCTATAGACTTGCTCTTGGAATCCACTCAGTCAGCTGGGATGAGGGACCTTGGAAATCGATTTGGAAACTCAACGTCCCCACAAAAATTCATCAATTTTGGTGGTAGGTTTGCATGGGAACTCTCCCAAAAATGAGCCTTCTCATTTACCGGGATATGGCTGGCACCGTTTTTTTCCATTTCTACCCGAACATTGCAGAAACTCCTTTGCACGCTATCATTAACTGCCCGAGAGCTAAGGAAATTTGGAATAAATGGGGCCCAGCTTTAGTTGCTTCACTAGAATTGGCCTATGAACTTCTTGATCTTTTGACGTGTTGGTTCTCCTCTCTCTCTTTGGCAGATGTAGGTTCACCTTTCACTTTGTCTCGGATTATCTGGGTCCGGCGTAATTATGTTGTTTTTCATCAAGCTCACTGACCCCCCAAATTCTGGGTTGATCGGGCCATTTCATGGATTGAGGGATGGAAATGCCACAATGGAAATTCTTTTCCGGGTATTACCCCCTCCCATCCCACTCATTGGCATACCCCTATGGTAGGGATTCTTAAGATTAATGTGGACGCGTCTCTTCTAAAGGATGGGTTTGTTTCCCTCGGCCTCCTTGCCCAAAATCATCTGGGGCAGATCCTTGCTGCTAAATATGAACCACATCAGGCATTCTGGGAACCAGTAGTTGCTGAAGCCATTACTATCCTTATTGGTATGATGCTTTCTATTGAATGTGTATGGGGCGATATCATCATTGAGTCTGACTGTCTCACCGTAATCGATGCTATTAATCACAACAATGGCAGAATCCAGTCATTTGGAACCATCATCAGGAGAATTCTAACACTTCTCCAGTGCTTCTCATTATTCACCTTATCCTTCACCAAAAGGGAAGGAAACAACGCGGCCCATCAGCTAGCGGCCTCAGGCCCATTCGTTACCAACCATTTCTGGGTGGACAATTTCCCTTCATGGATTCGCACATGTACTTTTGATGATCTTCATCATTAATGATATATGTTCTTATTCAAAAAAAATGAATGGTCTTCAACCAGATCTAAGAGTTAGGTTCCTCCAGGTGGGTTTATCTTATTTAAAAACATGGTAGATAAATTATATTTAGTGGAGTTGGTTTATAAGGGTCATCCCATGATGAGTGGTAACCATATATCCTTATAATCTAGTGAAGGTTCCCAATAAAGTGAGGGGAGTCAGCTAGATAAACCTATTTTGGGAGGATCTTGTTATTCTTTGGTTGCTTCCTGTGAAGGAAAAAAATCCCTCGTGTACTTTTAGTGTGGTTGATTTTGGTAGTACAAGAATACCTTCTAAAGTTTTCTAATGACATTTCATAGTTTCGGTTGGTTGGGACACCTCCAAAAATTTTATAATAGAAAAAATCACAGAAGGAAGAAATCCTTGTTGACCTCAGAATATTGATAGTAATTTAGGAATTGTTTTAGGTTTTCCTCTCTTACCACTCTATTTATATCATTATTATTGATCTTTTATTATTTTTAGTCTTGATATCTGGAACTCATTTTGTGATGTTCAGCATCTTGTTCTCATTTGGAGGTCAATATTAATTTTTTTGAACTTTTGGTTGTTCCTTCATTTGGATTTTGGTGTTTGGTGCACCATTTTAGTGAATCTATAAATATTGGGTTAACCTACCTTGGGTCTTAAATTCATGGCTTTCTATTGGTATTTTTAAGTGTGAGTTGTAAATTGATTTTATATTTATTTTCATAGGTTTTAACCACTTTCAGTGGAATTTGGAAATCATGTTATAATTGCATTTCCTTTTTTTGTTGGAACTTGTGGCTTGTTCTTCCTCCTTTTTACAAATCGATGATTCTATCAAAGAATAATGTGTTATGGTGGGGATAATTTTTACATCCTGATATTCAATTTCATGATTAATACATTTATTTTTTTTATTGATCTTATCCTAAAGTTTTAGGCTTAAGAGATTAGTTTTGAGAATTTTCCTTTTATCACACGGTCTTTGCATGGTTATAAAATGGTTTAAAAAAACATTGTGGTTATACCTTGAATAGATTCCCTATACACACTATTATGTGTGTATGTTTTAATATAAAATATCTGGTTACACTTACATATAATTTTTTCAGTTCATTTTATATGTTCATAATTAGTGTGTGTGAGTAGCACACGGTTTGGGGAAAAACATTCAGGTTTTAGTGGAAACCATGAAAGTACCCTTACATGTGGATTGCCTAGTGCACATCTTGTACATGGTTAGGAGAAACTATGTGGAAACTAATTGATGGGAATGTAGTTTTTAATTGACCATTTTTTTCATGGTTAGTGCATAGTTTTCCAGATTGTGTGCCCAAACCATACAACACCCCAAGTGTGCCCGGTGAGGCGAATATGGTTGGCGCATAGTTTAGTAAACTGTGAGGAAAAAATATGATAATTACATATTTTTCTTAAAATTTAATTTTTCCCCTATGCCTCTCTTGAAATAAGACCATAAATCAAGTTTCTCCTCTCTCTTTCGGTCGAGACACGTGAAAGGGAAACTTAGAAACATCTCCCTTTCCTTCCCCTCAGATTTTGGTAATCTTCCCTTCGATTATTAGTGTTCTTTCTTTAGGTAATCCAATTTACCCTTTCCTTATCATTTATTTCTTGTTTTTATTCCTTCTATTGCTTTATGGTCTTATTTTCTAAACCATAAGGATGTATTTTGACCCAATAACTTATGGTTTGTAATGCTAGGGTGTACTTAATTCTCTTTAGGTCTTGTTATTCCCATATTTGAGAGTTTCACCACATCTACACAAGATTGATGCAGGTGGTTTTGTGCCTTTGTGTTTTTCTTACACACTATTTATGCTTGATATTTCTAAAACATGATTTTATAAAAGTTTGTTTTCTTGAAATGGTTAGGAAGACATTTTAAACTGATTGTTAAAGTATGTGATCTTATTATTCAGTTTTTCAAAAAATTATGGGTGTTATTTGTTGGATTACATGTGAAATAGTTTTATTTAGAGAAATTTGGTTATATATTTGATGTTTTATACTATTGAATTTTTCCTTGTGATTGGATTAAGTCCTTAGGGTATTGGATGGATTTATTTACTATTGTTTATGAATTTTGAGGGTTTTTCTTTTAAACTTGTGACTTTTCATGTGTGACTTAGACTTTTTAATTTTTATTCGTTATTTCTTAATGTGTTGTTGATATGTATTCACTAGGAGTAAATTTTGATTTAATATTTTGTTTTTTCAAAATATAAAGAGGATACTTGGTATTAAAAATAGATTTTAAAAAGGGTTTTCAAAGATATTTCCAAAATTAATCATTGAATCTTGTTAGGCACATTCAAAGGTGTCTTTCAAGTGTCATTAATTTTAAAATGTATTTTCAAATGGATTTTGAAAGGTATTTGTAGATATCAAATATAAGACCAATTGGAACCTTCATAATGTTTTTTTCAAATGAGCTATAGTCTCAATAGAGATCCCCACTTGAATTGTTTAATTTTGGTGTTGTTATGTATAACATTAAGGGGGTTTGAATTAGTGGGTGTAAGGAGGTGGGATGAGGGTGTTTTGTTACCATGTTCTATTATTATTTTAAATATGATTTATGTTACCTCACCTCTATCCATTATCGTCATAGGGATCTTATTTTTCTTGGTGACGGATTGAGAGGAAGTTACTATCTATTCATGATTATATTGACTAGATATATTAAGGTATTACAGACCATATAGAAGTTTCATTATTGAGGCTAGTTTAAAATTTTTAGTGGGTTATATGCTAGGGATGCATCAAAACACCAATAGATAATTCCACTAGAGTACATCTAGGATCGCCTTATGGGATGTTTAGGAATTTTCCATGATTATCTATATTTTACTATTTCATGTTTACTACACTTAATTTCACTTATTTTCCACTTTACTATTGTCTTATCATGATATGTTCTACTAGTTTAACCTTTATATTGTATTTCTTCTATACTTTGACAATTTTCTATTGTTTCCTCTACTTTTATTTATTCAGTTCAATTATTTTTTTGAATTTTTCATTATGGTTCTTTTTAATTCCTTTTGTGTGTTTTAAAAAAGGTATTTTAAAATGGGAGAGATTTTAAATGTGGGTTTTAAATTAAACAAAGTTTTAAAATGTTTATTTTATAACCATTTTTGTGTCTTAAGAACCATTTTTTCAGAAAAATGATTGTTTTTTACTTAAAGGATAAAAGTCCATTTTTCTACATGTACATTCAAACTAGAATTAATAGTTTTTGTTGTAAAGGGAAATTCATAGACTCTATATTGATTGTATACTGAGTTTTTATGTTCACACTCTACATGGGTCACTCATCATCAGTATACCTAAGCTTATTTTTCTGGTCCATATTCAGTTTTGGAATCACTCGTGGAGAGATTTAGTATTGAGGATAGATGGTGACCTTGAGGTCATAAATATATAGGTTCAGCTATTTTGGTTTTTATATTTTATAGTGGTTGTATCGATCATTTAGACCTTAAGTATTCTGTATTTTGTTTGTTTCGTTGTAGTTGTATGTTTATTCAGAGTTGTTATGGATTTGTTTCTACTTATACTTTGTTTGGTTTGTTAATATTTAGTATATGTTTACTTTATTATGCTTTGATATATGATTTATAGTGGTAAAGCTCGATTTTTGGGTGGAATTTTCATGTTTGTTTATATTTATTTGGTAAAATCATTCACACAAGATCATATTTGATTCCCTAGAACTAGTTCTTAGCCTAAGGTGATCGATAATGTACCTCATGTATATCATAGGCTGGATCAGGTGCTTGATTCATGGGTGAACCACAGTTTTTTTATGACACAAACACATACAAAAACATATGGGAACATATATTTAAATATACATACACACACATACACATACATATATATACACATGCACACATACATACACATTCATATATATTCATACACATTAATACACTTATACGCTCATATATACACTTACATTCACATATATACGCATTATGTGCATGCATGAATTATCATATATACACATACATATACATACCCATACATACACTTGCATACACAAACATTTACATACATACATATGTTGGTCAGTGATTATGGAAAGAGGGGATGAATTTCCCTTTTAAAAATAAATGTGGAAAAAATGATTAATTATAAAATCAAATAATTTAGAAGAAATAAAGAGATAAATCGAATGCATGGAAGTTGATTAACTCTATTAGAGTTTATAAAGAATAATATCAAAGTAATTAAAGCATGGAAATGATTGAATCGAAATTATGAAAGTATGTGACATGATTTTTAATGATTCAATGTGGAAAAGTAAATAGAGTACAAACACAGGTAATAAGAAGTTTGGATAAAGCTTTATGTGATCCACTATGTCTCCACCCCTTGAATCAAGAGGTCAATAGTAAAAATATCTTGGTATCAAAAACATCCAATAACTCATCCATCACAATTATGGATTGTGAGTGCCCTATTGAATATTTTCAGTCATCAAATAGACTGTCCAAACTTTTGTTCAATGTTAACTATTATTGAAAGTAGGTTTAGAAAAGAGAAGCTTAATATAGGAAAACTAATTACAAAGTATCTTAAAAACCTATTTATGGATGATGTATAATATAGGGTGAATAGATTGTGATAAATGTTTGAGATCCTTAAGGAAATTAGAATTTAGAAATCTCTTTAGAAGAAAAAAGATCATTGGTACTTCGTCATTGATTTATATTTTAGAGTGTGTCACTGGAAGAAAGGATCACAATGTGAGTCTTTAAGGAGCCAAGGGAGTCCTTTTATAAGGAAAATTATAGAATCACTAGGTACAACAAACCCAGAACGAGTCAACATAATTGTTTTTTTTACAACACTAAATGCTTCCTCACTAAACACTACCCAATGCCACTAAGTACCCAGTAACCTCTATTGGGTAGATGATGTGATTCCCATAGACTTACTTAAATATAGAACTAGAACCATCTAGAAAGTACACCTACACCAGTTATTCATTGGGATAATATGGAAGATCCTTGGTGTTATCTTCACCATCAACTATCCGGTGGGACTCAATCGACAGATCAGTGGGTCTTCTACTACAGCACTGCTTCTAGACACATGGCATTAGGTAGCTGGTTCTATTTTAACTTCTCCTCTTTCAATTGGATCCACCTCCTCTTCCTTCTATGTCCTTATAAGGTTATTCTAAGAAAAATACAAGACTTATAGAGATGGAAAGGGACTTTTCCAAGCCTTCATAAAGAATTTAAATTAAATTGAAGATGTCATTCAATTCACCACTTTAAAATAAAAAAAATAAAACTCAGATAAATTAAAATGTAAGATATATAGGTGAGTTTTTTTTATTATGAAAACACTATAAGTGACAGAAATATAACAACCTTCCCATTTATGATCAAAAACATTGAACACAAAAAGTTAAATTAATCATAAATAAAAAACAAAAGAGATAGAGAAGTAATTCAAGATTTTAACATGATATTCAATGATATCAAGAAGTAAAATAATAAAGAATAAATTTAAGAAACTTTAAATTAAGATATTTTTAAATATACCCCTTTATAAAACAATTTAATAATGAGACAAAAATAATAATAATGAATTTAAGAATAATTTTCAAGAACTCCCAGCTATAAAGATAGATATATAAAATTTATCCCCTTTAATTTTTATAATATTTCTCCCCATTTTTGATTATAAAAAATATATAAACATAAAACAGTAGAAAAATTAAAAGTGTAAGGAGAAACTTAAGATACATTTTTAAGTAAAAATTCAAGGTATATTTGAATAAATCAAAAATAATTGAAAAATAAAGTTCAAGAGGGAAAAATGTTTTCAAAACACCTTTTAATTTCCAAAACTCCCCAAATAATATAATTATTATAGAGTGGGATAGGAAATTAAAAAAGAATAAAAATAAAATAAAAATATAAAGAATAAAATTTGAAAAACATATCCTAACTTCCAAACTCCCCAAATAATAAGATCATTAGAGAGGGAAAGTGGAAAGTTACAAAAAGAAAGGAAACAAGTATCAAAATAAAAATAAATAAGTATAAAATGGAAAATAAATATAAATAAGAAAAGAGGATTTAAGAGAAGAAAATAGAGAAATAAGAAAATAATGATAAAATAAAAGATTAAAATTAAAACAGGTACATACCTTTTCCATGACACATCAAATAATGGTTTCACCTTCATTTAGAGATTCCTTCTTTGTAAGAGATTGTCTAAGTGATTCCCTTGAGGTGATATAATACTTTTAAAATATGTCTCTAATTTTTTATTTCATCAAAAATAATACTCAAGAGAAAATTTAGATACAAGTATATATAAATGATTTTTAGTCTTTATTAATATTCTTATGATAGATAAAAACAAAATTTTAAAATAATACATGCATATATTTTTTTTTAAAAGGATTTTTAAAATTATTTAAAAAAAGGATACAAAGATATATATGAGGTATCAAAGATAGTTTAAAAAGTAAAAAAATATTATAAATGTATATTATTTTGAAAATATGAATGTAAAATTTTCAAAAATGAATGAAAATAGTTTGGATAATGTTATTTAATTTATCTTGAAAATGAAAGATATCTCTTAAAGAGAATTTCAGAAATATAGAGATATATTCTTTCCCCTAAAATGATAATACAAGTGAGATAAAGGGGTCATATCCAAGAAAAATAAATAAATAAATAAATAAATTCAAGATAAAAACAATAAATAGTTTTAAAAATAATATTTTAAAAATATTTTTTTAAAATAACTCAATATATTCATAGTTGAAATGAATAATTTCACAAGAAAATCATTATTAATTCACTTTTAATGAATTTGAAATGATCAATGGATGATGATTTCTTTAAAATTTAAAATATTTAATATTCTTTAGGTATAAATTCTAATAAAATATCACCTTTTTGGAAGTGATCTCTTAAGAAATGATAATGAAGGTCAATGTGTTTGGTGTGAGAGTAATGAATAGGATTTTTTTAGATATTGATGGTATTTATATTATTTTACTTTATAGGGGTATGGTTACTTGTTAGCCTAAATTCTAAGAGAGTTTGTTGCATCCATAAAATTTGTGCACAAGAACTCTCAATGACTATATATTATACTTTAGCTCAAGAAAGAGAAACTTAGGTTTTCTTCCTACTATTCCATGAGATGAGGTATTTTTCTAGTATATGGAAAGTTCCATTAGTACTTTTATTATCTAGTTGACATCCACCAAAATTTTCATCAAAAAAAGAAGTTAATTCAAAAGTGGTTACTTTTGGATAAAATAAACTGATATTTTTAGAACCCTTTAAATAAAAAAAAATTATTTTAATGGATTTAAAATGAAATTCCTTTGGATTAGATTGAAAACATGAACAAAGACACACATTGAACATCATATCAGGCTGGGTCACTGTAAGGTAATGTAGAATTATAATCATGCTTTTATAGTTTTTTGTTAGTCATTTTACCAACTTCATCAAATGTAATATTATAATTCATACTCATTAGAGTGAGAATTTCTTTAGTATGATCCATTATAAATAATTTTAAAAGTTCATCGGTGTATTTTATTTGTTTTAAAAATATTTCATCAGAATTTTAAGAAATTTGAAAACTGAGAAAGAATATGATTTCATCCATAAATTTCATCTTAAATTCCTTTTTCATTAAATCATAAAATTCAAAATAGAGTTTTTAATTGGTATATATAAAAATCACATCATCAATATAAATTTGAATGAGTAAAAGATCAATTGAAATGTATTTTAAAAAGATATTTGAATAGTATTTTCCCATTTTAAAACCATATTAAAAACTATAATCTGGAATAAATTCATACAAAGATAAATGGTATTATTTTAGTTCATGGGAGCTTTGGTAATTTTGAAAATAGAATTTGAAAAAAGTTTATTTTCAAAACCAGGTGGTTGTTCAACAAGAACATTCAAAAATAAAACCATTTAAAAAATATATTTTTAGCTAATGAGCGTGTACCCAAGTGGTAAAGGCTTCTACTTAGCATCAAAAAGACCCAGGATCGAATCCATGAAGGGATGAACTATTTAGTACTGTAGTAGAACAGTAGAAGGGGGCACTGTAGTGGTATTGTAGTAGCTGCAGAACTATAGCAGCAGAGACACTGTAGAGGCGGAGGCACTATAGCAGTGGTAGTACTATAGTAGCCAGAGTACTGTAGCAGTACTATTCACTAAAGGTCCCTTTCGGCCAAAAAAATGGGCTTTCAAAACTTGTATTTAGTCCACTTGTACTTGGGACTTTAGGCTATATAATGGGTCTCCCTCTACCTAGAAAAAAATCAGTCTTTTCATTAATAATAAAATGAGGCTTCGACCCCAACCTTTAAAAAAATATATTTTAACATTTGTTTGAAATATTTTAAAATTTAGATGATAAAAGAATTCCAATAAGATTATTTTGGATTCTATCAAAGCTATGGGTGTAAATATTTCATTGTATTTGATTCCTTCTCATTGGTGATAACCTTTTGCAACAAGAAAAACTTTACTTCTAGTTGTATTACTAAATTTTTTCAGTTTATTTTGAAAACCCCATTTAGATCCAATAATATAATGATCATTAGGTCTTTCAATTAGATTACATATATCATTTAGATTGAATTTATTAAGTTCCTACTTTATGGAATGTACCCAATTTTCAATATTAAAGGGGTCATTAAGGTTTTAAGGATAAAGGTAAGAGACAAAGGTAAGATATTCAACCTCATTTAAGGTTCACCTAAGTATATGAGTTACTGCTTATAAATCATCGATGATATTTTCAAAGCGACCATCTTTATATTTTTTTAAAACTTTAAACAAATAATTTTAAGGGGATTATTTTTCTTCTTCAACTTCTTTAGTTTGAAAAGGTTTACCCAAAACATAATTTTCAAAAACATTTTTAGGAATATGTTTGGGAAATTTTCTTCAAAAATAACATGGATTAGTTATACCTTAATTTTAGTACTTTTCTTAAAGACATGTTAATATTTCATTGATTTGGAGTACCTAATAAAGATACCTTCATCAAATTTAGAAACAAATTTACCTACATTGTCTTTTTTCTAAATAAAACATTTTCAACCAAAGACATTAAAAATACCACATTAGGTTTTTTATTATACCAAATATCATAAGGGGATTTATTTAAAAATGTCATAACAAGAATGAAATTAATGATATATCATGAAGAATTCATGGCCTCATCCTAAACAATTTGGAAGATAAAATTCATTTAAAAGAGAAATATAAATTTCCTATATTTTTCAATTTTTCATCTCTACTACCTTGTTTTAATGAGGGGTTCAAGAAGAAAAAAAAGAATTATTATAGCCTTTGAAAGAACATAGATCATTAAATTTATTATTATATAATTCTCCACCATGATCACTACGAATTGAAATAATTTTAAAATGTCTTTCATTTTCAACCCTTTTTGAGAACTTGATAAAGGCTTTGCAAGATTCACTTTTATGAGTTAAGAAATAAGCCCATGTGAATCTTGTAATCTTTTTAAAAATTAAAATAGTTTAGTTTTTTCTCCTATACATTAAATTTGATTAGGATGAAAATTTTTATTATGGATCATCTTAATAGATTTTGAAGATGAAATACAATTTTTAAATTTAAAATAGGATTTGTGTTGTTTACCATTTTCACATACTTCAAAAAACATGTAATTATTGAAATTAAATTTAGGAATATCTCATACATGTTAATATCAGTTGATTTTGATGATCTAATTTGAGATATAATTATTAGGGCTTCTATACTAAATCCATGAATCATTCACTAGAGCGCTCAAACATTTTACATTTTGGATAGAAAGAGATTTTAAATTAATTTTATAAATATTTTGAGATCTTGTAGTGGTAAATAAAAGTTTTCCATTTAAATAAAAAACTTTAAAAAATCATATTCAAAATAAATTTTAAAACTGTTATCACACAATTAACTAATACTTAGTAGATTGTGTTTGAATCCTTTTATAAATAAAATATTTTTTCTAAAATTTGAGTTAGAAAAATTGATGGTACATTCACTAACTATATTACCCCATTAATAATCACAAATGGTGGTGGGAACTCATTCAAATTTATTGATTTGATTGAATTCAAATAGGTCACCATTCATGTTTCTTGATAAACCAAAATCCAGGTACCATATTGTTTCTTGGGTCTTTCTCATGAGACACTTTTCCAAAATAATTATATGATTAAATTATTTGGTACCTACACAAACTTAGTTCCACTTAAATTAGTCAATAAAGATATTGGAATCCAAATTTGTTTAGTAGGTTTTCCTTTAAAAAAGTTGTAAGATATATTAATTGACTTTGGTCTTCAATATTTCATATTTTTACAATCACGTTCATAGATTAAATGAATATTTATTTTGAAATAATAACAAAAAATTCATTGAGAAATACCTTTAAAAAAGTAGCTTTTGATGAATTTTTTGAATAGGTCGCACGATTGGAGTAACCAAATCCAGCCTGAAATTTTTCTTGTGTTTGATATTCTAAAATTATATTTAAATTTTCTTCACCTTAGGTGAATTTAAAAACATAATTTTTTAGGACTTTAATAGTGTATTTAAGATTACCAATACCCAATTGATTTTTTATTTTCATAATGAGGTCTTCTTTTTCTTTTATGAGAATAATTTTATTAATTTTGGAGATTATTATTTATTTAATGACTTGATTATATTTCTTTTTGACTTAAAGATATAAATAATCAAGTTTATGATAGTCATTTTTTAGTTGATTTCAAGCATACTTTTAGTCTTTAAAATTTAAATGACTAGAGGAACAAGAAGAGGAGTGAGAAGAAGAATGAGGAGAAGAATGGGGATAATAATAGGTAAAAGATGAATAGGTTGAGGAGATAGTAAAGGTAGTGTTAATTGAGACATCTTCTTCAACATTATCCATGAGGAACTTTGGGCAAGAGTCACATGAAGTGGATGAAAAAGTTAAGTCCATAGAATCATCACTTTCACTCCACATAGAGACTTCAAAATCCTTTTTACCTTCACAAATATAAAATAGTCTATTTGTGATAGGTTAATTACAATAGTCAAATAACCCAAGGAAAATAGTCCTAGTAAGCGAATTATTTTCCACTGAACATTTATTCCATCATAAAAAGTTATCATTTATGATGGAAATAAATATTCTGTTGCAAATACTATTGGTGGGAATACCTTCCTCCCATCATGAAAAATGGTTGAGACAGTTAATAGTGATGGATGTAGAATTTCTTCGATAATAATCATCATGTAGGAAGTATTTGTGATGGAAAATAATATATGTATTAGATAATTTCTTTGAAAAACTTTTTTACGATGGGGATAATTCCATCACATTTAAATCATCGCAATTAATATTAAGTTAAAATATACAGCCTCCCTTCTTCTTCTCCCTCATAATTTTCTATTCTCCTGAAAAGGAAAAGGTGATGACCGATGTAGTCCCTCCTCTAAAAAACTCAATTTCATTTGAGTTTTTACATATTCGGGTTCAAATCGTCTTGGAACGGATTCCCCTTGTCTCCTCTTTCGTTGTTTTTTGAACTTTTTTCATCTTATCATACATGATTTAGTTTGGGAAAACCCTATGTTAAGAAATTTATTCACTTTTTATGGTTTATTTGGTATTTAGGGTTTCTAGAAATTTATTATTTCTTATTTACATGTTCATCAGGTCCACAAGAGTTATTTCAATTGATTTTTATTTATTTTTCTCATTGTTTAATTTTTAAATTTAATAGAATTTTCTACTTAATATTTTAGATTAATACACGTATATTATTGATATGCTGATTCCCAAAATTATTTCATTTTTATAAAATTCAAAATCTAAAATTTAGGAATTTTACTTTTTAATTAAATCATGTAATATAATGAAATTATATTTTTACTAAATAAAATTACTTTTTTAACAATATGTTTTCTTAATCATTTTTTAAATCAATTACTAATTAAATGGGTATTGATTTTTAATTTTTTTGACAGAATATTTTAATTAGAATAATCCTTTAAAATTATTTAATTTAATTTACTGAGATAAAAATACATTATATATAGAAAAATACAATTATTTGGAAGATAGGCCTTTAACACAAAATTATTTTAAACACATCTAACCATTAAATTTCATAAATTAATTAGTATTATAAAATAGAAAATTATTAATTAAAATATTAATTATAATATATAAGGAATTAAAATAATTCGTTGTAATAATCATTTTATTTATTGGTGGTTTCCCTCTTTTAATTTTCTTATTAATATTTCACATTTTATTCTCATGATATTGTAATGATTATATTGCACTGTAAAATATATTTTAGGTTAATGCACATATATTATTTGATGTATTTATATTAATTAATAAATCTTGTAATATATATATATATATATTACCTTGTGAATATATATATATATATAAACGTTTTAAAAAACATGTATAGTTTTTAATATATATATCTGTGTGTGTGTGTGTGTGAACATGTGAATATATATATATATAAGTTATAAAAAAAATGTGTAAGGTTTTTGATATATATATATATATATATATTAACATCTGAATATACATAAACGTTTTAAAAAAATGTAAGGTTTATTATATATGTGTGTCTGTTTGTATGTGTATAGTTGTGTTTATATAGATTTAATATGTATATTTGTTTAAAAAATAGTCAAAATATATTTAATGTATTTATATTAAGTAATAAATAGTGATATATATTTTAATTATTAAAAAATTAATAGTAATTTAAATAATTTAAATAATTAGTAATAATCATTAAATAATTTATAATAATTAATGATTAATAATTAATTATTAAATATTATTAATAAATAGTAAATATTAGTGTTAATTACAAAATATTATTAACAATTTAAAAATATGAGGAAATTACAACAATTTATAATAAGTTGTAAAAGAAAAAATATGAAATATGATAAATTATTAAAAACTAGTAATATTTATTATAAATTCTATTATAAATAATAAATAATTAGTATTACTTAATAAATAATTTTATCACCTGGTAAAAATTAAAAAATAATTATAATAAATGCTAACAATTTTGTCATGCATTGCAAAAAAATATAAAAAATAATAACAATTATTATAAATTAATAATAATTCATATAAATGTTGTATTAAATAAAATAATTAGTATTAATAATTCATTTAAATGTTGTAAAATATATATATATAATATTAATAAAATATTAAAAAGGTTAACCTTGCGTGCAATGTTTCCAAACACCTGACGCACACAAATGTTATATTGTGCCTAGGTTAAACCCGGTATCTTTGATCTAATGGTAATCTCATATTTTTGATATAATACACCATTATAAGGATACTTCAATTTTTTGTAAAAAAAATTATAATATAAATATTAAATGAATTATCATCGTTCATGATGATACCAAACTTCTGATACGCACAAATGTTATGTCGTGTCAAGGGTAAACCACGCATTCTGAACCTAACAGAGGTCTACAGTTTTTATATGATACACAATTTAAGATATACTTAAATTTTTAAAAAATATATATTATAGAAATATTTAATTAATTAACCTCATCTGCAATGTAACCAAACACCAGACACAGACAATTATTATGTTGTGCCTACAATAAACCTTGTATCTTAGACCCAATGGTGATCTCATATTTCCCATATGAGACACCATTCAGGAGATATTCCAATATTTTTAGAAAATAGTGTGTGTGTGTGTGACATAATATATTTAATATTTTTATTCTATCTGTTTTGAGAATCTACGAGCCCTAGAATCCATTTTTACCCACCACCTCACTCCAAACATATTCCATATAATATTTTATGGTGTTAAAATATAATAATAATTTTCAATTAGTCACAAAGAGTACTAATTATTCTTATTTATGTTGTTTTTTAGATAACAATGTATTCAGAAAGTGGACATCGGTTTCTATTTCACGGTCGTGATTAGATTAATCATTGAAAAAATCCCAATGGATCTAGTATAAATCCTATCTACATATAGGGTTTTGAAAAACTTTTATCATTTGAATCATTGAATTTATAATTTTTGTTTAAAAGAAAAATTAAATATCCATATAAGAAATATGATCTTATGAGATTTGAAATGTTCTACAATGTGTAACTTCATCTCATGTATTTTAGTTTTCAGAAACATTATATTCTTTAGTATTAACATGGTGAATATAATTCAATAGAAAATACATATTATTTGGTTCTGGATCCATCATTTCATAATTTAGTATATGAGGAAGCTGGACCGTTTATTTGGGAAACAACAACACGAAGTGATATTCCAAATCCTGAATAAGAACCTTCTCAGTTTTATAATTTTTTGAAATCTTTTAAGGAGCCCTTATATCATGGATACCATATGAGAAAACATAAATCTGTTACAAAATTTATGATTAGTAAATCTAATTTTGGAACATCAAATAGTTGTTGTGATTATATTTTATCTTTGGTTAAATCATTTTTTTTCCTGATGAAAATACCTTACCTGCAAGTTTCTATAAGAGTAAGTGGTTGGTCCCTAATTTGGGTCTTAGTTATTATAATATTCACACAAGTTAAAATTAATACATATTAAATTATAGTGATTGTGAATCATTAGTTAATTTTCCAACATGTAAATAATCAAGGTACAAAGAGACACAATAAGTAAATTCTATATTTCTAGTGAAAATAGTTGAGGTATTTTCCAATTACACCAGATTTACAATGTTTATTTATGTCTCGTAACACAACTACATTGATAACATGGAATAAATCAAATTTTTTCATCAATAAAATCTTAAATCATCTATGTGATGGTAATTCCTAGAAACACTTTTATCAGATACATCCTTATTTTGATTTAGAACCTCCTAACATATGGTTGAGTCTTTCTACTGATGATTTTTGTTCATTTGGTGATTACAAAAGCCAATATTTTTGTTGGACTATTTTCATTACGGTGTAAAACTTACCTCCTTGTATGTTGACGAAGGAACCATATATATATTTTTCATTATTAATTCCAGTACATCTGAAGAAGAATATCGTTGTTTATTTGAAGCCACTAATTAATGAGTTATTTTCATTATGGAACAATAGTGTGACTATATTTGATATAGTTTCATATCAGAATTTATATTGAATGGTGCATTAATTTTGATAATCAATGACTTTAGAGTGTATGGTATATTATCTGGATAGATTACACATTTTCTAAAATCATGTTCATACTTCATGGCTAAGAACAAAGCGTTTATGCTTGGTAATGGGAGAAAGACTTGTTATTTGGACTTTCATCGAATATTTCTTCCTATGGATCACCCTTTTTGAAGGAATAGAAATAATTTTACAAAAGTTAGAATTCAAATAGATGAACCTCCAAGACTTATCCCATGTATTTAGTAAAATCTATCACCTTTGCATTACCTCCTGTTACTTTTGGACCAACCAAAAATGAATAAAAAATAAATGGTTTTGGGAGAGATCATTATTAGTGGAGTGTTTTTTAAGAACATCCATATTGGTATGGTTTATTGGTTTATTGGTTTATTACATGTTATATGTAATTCATATTGAGAAGATTTATTTTGATAACATATTTTATACCATGTTGTACACACCCAGTAACATCAAAGATAGTGTAAAGGCATGGTTAGATCTTTCCCAAATATACAGATGACCTGAACATTAATTATTTTATGATGAAAGATCACACAATTTAATTAATCCAAAACCAACTTACAAACTTTATAAATAAATCCATTTATCATTTTTTAATGGATTTTAAGTTTGATTTTATCATATAGTTATGCTTATAATGTGTCCCGTTATGTTAGAAATGGGCATATTACTAGTTTAAAAATTCATGACTACTATATCATGATGAAAATATTACTTCTTTTTGGTATTAGAGGGTTGTTGAATTATTAAATCTGGATGTTTTGACTAAAAAATAATATTTCTTCTGATATATATGTGTGGAAACATATTATTATGATTCATTGAGTATGCTAAAAAAGGATGTTGTTTTAATTTCATGTAAATTGGAGAAAATATTTCTTCAAGGCTTCGTTGACTCAATGGAACATTTAATATTTAATTTTACATATAAAGCTAAATGTGGAGGGCCAGTATAATTCTGATGGATGTACTTGTTTGAGATATGTATTAAAAATATAAAGAAGAAAGTATGTAACAAAGCATCGATTTAAGGGTCAATCGCAAAAGCGTACTTTCATGAGGAAATTTCAAATTTTTTCTCTTATTATTTTCAATTAGAATATCCTTCAAAACATAACTAGGTGGATTGTAATGATACAAATTTTGATGATGTCATAGACCATCAGTTTTTAGTTTTTAATTATTCTGATCTTGGTATTAGTGATTATCATGAATGATGGATTTCATATGAAGAATTATGAAGATCTCAAACATATGTTCAAATAAATTGTGAAAAAATGACACAATTTTTGTAGTAGGTACTAGTTTTTATTATTTTTTTAAAAAAATTATAATAGATACCTTTATTTACATTAATTGGTTTATAGACTTTGTAATGACCATATAAAAAATCAATTTATACAAATTACATCTTATTCTCTTGAAGAATTTCATTGAATTTTTTTTGCATATTAGTTTCAAAGAATAGTAAGTTAAGTTACTTTCAATGGAATAGTAAATCGAATTTTTAATGATATCTATTATTAATAATTTTTATTGTTTGTAGACAACACAACAAGAAAATAAAATTGATAGTAGATTATGTGTACTCAAAAACCCTCCATCGAAATTGGTAAAATCTTATAATTGGTATGTGGTTAATGGATTTAAATTCCATACACACATATATGGTGACTCAATGAAATCAATGAATAGTTGTGTTTATTTAAAGGGATATCATCATAAAGAAATAGAAGTTCACTTTTATTGTATACTAGATGATATAATTGAGTTATGTTATCTGGGACAAAATTATATAATAATGTTTAAATTTCATTCATTTAATATTGATCGAGGGTTGAGATTTCATCCATGACATGGATTCGTTCACGTTAAATATAACAGCTTTCTTGCATCAAATGTTCCATTTATGTCAGAACATCAAGAACAGTAATTTTTTTATAAAAATTACTATGATTCTTCAAGAGATTTGAATTACTGGGGGAGTGTAATAAAAATGAAATCATGTGAAAATAAGTTTATTTAAAATAAAAATGGTTCTACAGAAGTGAAACATATTGAAATTTTTCAAGAAACAACCCAAAAATATATCTCTTACTTGATGAGATATAAATATCAATGATGAAATCCCCCAATTAAGAGAAAATGATATTGATAATGTTGATGAATTAATAAGGGATAATGAAACTGAAAGTTGTATGGAAGTTAATGATTCTAAAGATGAGGATGAAGACATTTTCCTTGATAAAAATGTTGAAGAATATTATGATTGATGTATTATATTTAGGTATTTATTAGTTTTTTAAAATTTTATATTTTTATTAACAACTATTTACATGTAAGACTATTCATTTCATATGACTGGACCAGAAGATCTATTATTTTCCTTCACTAATGCTAGTAATTAATATTTTTTTATATTTGATATTTTTATTAACATTATTGGTAAGTAAGAATATTATATTATGCATGATATTTATTAGTTTTTTATATTTCATATATATATTAAAAAATATTTACATATTAAATTTTTATGTTCTAGTATTTATTTACAGGTAATTATTGTATTCTATTATTTATTAGTTTTTATATATTATAACTATATCAATAATTTCTTACAGGTAAGATTATTATATTCTAGTATTTATTTGTTTTTTATATTAGATATTTGTATTAAAAATTTATTACATGTAATATTTTTTATTTCAGAGGGACGGAGATGCTCCCGACAATCTATTTCATTCTCTCATTGATGTCATACTTACTTTTGATGAGCCTGATTAATTTGATCCACAGGATGTTACACCTATTAGGAGGGGGATTGGTCTTGATTGATTGATGATTTTAGACCTTGTTCCAAAGGGATACCCATCTCTTGGTTTTGATCCTCATTTATAGAGGTATGTTTAATTTTTTATGATATTTATTTTATATTAAGTTTTTGTTTTAAATTTTTTAATAATATTATAGTTATTTGTTTTTATTTGCATATTTTTTTACATTTATATGTTGGATAGGCTGGTGTGATTTTAAGAAACTATTTTTTTGATCCATGGGTGTCATGGGATCAGGTTGTCAACATCGTGCATTAGAAAATGTTCAACCATTGGATTATACATTATTAAATAATATATACTTTTAAAATTTATTTAATTACTGACATATTGTTTCTAATTTTCTTTTTGAATTTATGGTCTTATTTTTATAATAGCTTGATACATTCTATCCAGGAGGCATGGGATATTTGTATACATGAGTGTTTTCATCAATTTTTATACAACCTCATAAAGAGAGCTATTGATAGAGGTTCTACTACTATTTTCGATCAGTCTTGCATATCTCATCGACCTAACTATATCTCAGCTCATGTATGGGATGGATTATGCTCCTACTAGAGAGGATATATTTTTGTGAGGATATCATTATCTCAACATTAGAGTTGGTGGAAGTGGGAGGTCATACATAGGTTTAAAAGTCATACATATGTCATACATCGATGAAATATGGTAAGTGATATTATATATAAATGTATATATACTTTAAATGTTAAATATTTTTTATATTATATAGGACACTAATGACCCCTCTATTATGGAGTTTTAAATTTATAAGAATATGTATACCGATCCCCATATATGATAACTTTTAGGTAACTAAAAGTGCCATATTGTGGTTGGTAATTTTTAAAAAAAATCAATAATATTAATTTTATTATTATTATTATTTATAATTATATTTGAAGGAAATGTGTGTGGTTGAAACTTCTCACTCACAAGAGAGAAAATATGAGGGTGAATTAGATTCCACTGGTGATTCAGGTTTCAAGGAGGGGTGGATATAGGAAACTTTTCATGGTGTTGAGAAAGGTCAGGTGATTGGTGTTGGTTTCCGACTGACACCTATGAGTTATTATGGTACTTCTATGATGTCAACGGGGAGATTTAAGGGAGCTCGTGGAGTGTTTTCATCGATTTCATCATCCACTACAAACTATGAGAGAGGTTGAGAGATCATAATGAGATGATACGGTAGATATAGAGTGGTAAGGAGCAGAAGCGTGAGCATCAGCATCAGAGATATGAGTAGATGTGGGAGTATATGTGATGGAATATGCATGGAATTTTTGTAACGTTCTGACCCCCGTTACCCAAATTTAGTTAATTATTTTAATACATTGGCATGATTACAATAAATAAAATCCCAAAGGACCGATCTTATTAGTTTCCTTGGAAAAACTAGATACAAACATAAGTTTTACATTACATCTTGAAATGAAAAACAACATATTATCCCCTTTGAAAACTCTCATATCCCTTTGACTATCCCTATAGTTCACTCATAAGATACTTCTTTATATCCTAGGGGGGAAAACATAACAAAGGGGTCATCTCAGATGCTCAGTAAGTATAAACAATATAGTAAAAGAAAACATAAATAATTATAAAATTTTAAGGCAAGATATAAATTTAAAATACAGGCCTTTTAAACATAATATTTAGCATAATATAGAAAGAATAAATCAAATAATTCTATTTAAACATTCACATGGATATTATAATAGTCTAATAATCACACGTAATATCAATAATTAATCTCATAATGAGGGAATTCATAATGTCAGGTATCATAACCATATTGTCAAGGCATTGTGTTGAGACCGTACATAACCATACCATCAAGGCCTTGTGCCAACACACTAGTTTGTCTCATGATATCTACCGATTCATTGATGGTATAAAGGTAGACCTTCTCATCACTTACTAAGTCCAATGAATTTCCTCATATTAAAATGGTGAAACATAACATAAACATTCATATTAAAACTAGCATACAAAATGTTAATACTTTAACCATAAACTATAAATGATATAAAAATAGCACATCCACAGTCAAAAATATAATAAAACCTTAAATAAAATATGGAATATTGTATCATAATAAATCAACCTTAATTATACATAAAATCCAACAGAGGGTTTTTACATAGATGAAAATAATCTAATAAAATTTTTAAAACTCTTTGAGAGAAATATCCTTTTTTTACTTTGAAATTCATTTAAAAGTCTACGCAATTATAAAAAGAAACATTTATTTTGAAAACAAACTTGTAATATTGTAAGGGAATATTCAGAATTTTAAGGTGTTATAACGATTGAAAATAGTTGCTCACATTGTATAAGATAAAAAAATATTATTTCCTTAATTTTTCAAAAAGGTTATAAAGTAACTCATCTGGAAAACAACAGAAAGATTCTATTAAAAATGTTTCATAAAAATTAAAACATTGGAAAAAATACTTTAAAAAAATTTTGATAATATTTTGAAATAAATTTTAAGAAACATGGATACGGATGATAAAGATGTCCTAGTAGATAATTACATATAAACAATCTCGGATAATAAAGAGATTGTGAAATTAACCCTTACCTTGTACTTTCCTTTAGTCAAGGGTGAGTTGACCTCTTGTATAATGGTTAAAGTATGTTATTAAATTATAACAGAACCATATTCATATTTATGATATCATATATTATCCTCTTACATCATTTTGTTGATAATATTCTAGTATTACCATTGTTTCGGGTGTTAACTACTTCGTTTTCCCATTCCGGTTTTGACGCGTAGGTCATGTTTTTTATGTATAAGATATATGTTTTATTAATATTTAGAATTATATTAAGTTCATAAAAATTATATTTACTCATCATAATAATTTTATAATCATTCTTGAATGGTTAACATGGAGAATGAATCTCATCGCACCGTGGAGATGATAGGTCGTATGTACGCACGAGCGACAGAATCATTCCCTTGATGGTTAAATGGTATGTAATTGGATGGTATATTAATTATAAATAATATTTATCATGTTATATTAATTATTTATATCCATTATAATTATCATTATACCCATCCAATTAATGTAGTGTTGAATAAAAAATTACACCACGGCGTGGAGATGGTAAGTCGTACGTACGCACGCATGCATGGTGGTATTTTTATTCGTATGATGGAAAAAATGAGAAATTTGGTTTTCCCATGATTATAATAACATATTAGTATATTTATTATACTTTATTTATTATTTTTATATGGAAACAACATATAAAGAGGAAGTATAAGAAGAAAATAACTTTAAAATAGGTGATAAAACAATTACCTCTTTTTCAGATATCTCCTTTTGGTTGGTACAAAAGGACTCCTTATAATAGATTTATGCCCAAATTATAGCCTCTAGGAAGAATTGAGGTAATTTGTAAGGAGAATTTATCAGGTTTTTTATGAACTAAATGGATTTATATGTGTTAATCAAAGAGAAGGAAGGGTTCCCTTTTATAAGCGAGGTGAGGGGCACTTTTGGAAGATCTTAAAATATTAATTTATTGTAAATTGATTTCCAATTTAAAATAGATCCAAAGTGGTTTATTTAGAGTCTAAGATTATTATGGGTCTAAATAATCTCATTAAATAATTTTTAGACAATTTTAGTTCATAAAATTAACCTTATCTTTTGGATTTAACCCTTTGTTAAACAGTTTAATTCTTACCGTGTTTACTTATCTTTTTAAATTATAGGGTTAATATAGTTACTATAAAATTACAAAATAACCCAAATTGGATCATTTATTAAATTTTTAAAATTATCCTAGTTTTTTTTCAAACCTAATATTTTCATGAATTTTATAACATTTAATTAAATATTATTTATTTTAAAGTATCATTTATGTCAATTTTGATCCTATTCAAAATTTTCATTTTTAAAAATATCAAACCAATATGATAACTTCAAAAAAAACTTTAAATATGTCACTAACATGTATATTTTATCAATAAAATTATTTTATGTCATTAATTAAGTAAAATTATATTTATTTTAATATTTTTAAAATCATTTAATTGATTCTTCCTTTAATAATTCAATTAATGCATCATTATTGTGCCACCATTTAATTAATTAATTATTTTCTATAATTATAAATAAATTACCATTATGTATAAAATAATTTTACCTTTCTAAATACTATTTATATTCAACCATATAAATTATATATCCTCATATTAAAAATGATATAGTTATTAAAATTTCAGTATGACATTTTTTATTCTTCTTTAAATAAAATATAATAAACGTCCTAATCTAACATAAGTGTCTTAAAACGAATAATATTTTATACATAAGGTTTATTTTTTTAGAAAAACACTCATCAATTTAAATTAGTACAAGTATTAGTGTAATTTTATATTATTATAATATTATTTTTACCTTTAATTACCCTATTTACCTTTAATTGTGGTAAATAAAATTCAAAAGTTAATATTCAAGAAAAATATTTTGATCCTATTAGACCAAATTTTTTAATAATAATTACAATAATGTATGTCCATTTTTCAAAATTCAATTCACAAAAGTGGTAAAATTTTATTTTATGTTAATCCGTAGATGTGGTTAGAAGGTGGGTAAAAGAGACGTTTAAAAGTTTAATAAAATTTTTATATCTAATCCTATTATAAAAATTATTCCTATGACCTAAATTGGAAAAATATATTTATTCTTTATCTATTTTTAATTTAAAATAAATTTAAATTAAAATAATCATTTAAACAAAAAAGTTTTTTTTTAACAATAATGCAGTATTTTCACTATTCATCAAAAATTGAAACTTTTTAGAAAAATACCAAAAACTAACCATAATCTAATTTTGATATTATGAATTAAAAAATAAAGTCTATTTTAAAAAATAAAATTTCATAAATTTCATAAATTTTTTAATACTATTAATAATCACTTTTTAATCAGTTAGTTTGATTGGTCATGGTGCTCTCGAACTCAATATTGCATGCAGTGCAAGCTATTGAATTATTTAAAAGGAAGCATAATTTGGAATCTTGGGGTGTTACATTCTTCCCTACCTCAAATAATTTCATCATCTAAATTTCTATAATATCACTTCATAAAAAGAATCAGGTGGTTATTCCTCATAAGTTCTTCAGGTTCCCATTCCACCTCTTCCATTTTATGGTTTCTCCAAAGAACTTTTACTAGACGAGCCGTCTTATTTCTCAACACTTTTTCTCTGTTTTCAAGAATCTTTATAGGCTCTTTACAATAATACATATCATATTCTAGTTCTATTTCTTTATAGGTGAGTACATGTGTTGGGTCTAGCATGTATTTCCTTAACATTGATACGTGGAACACATCATGAACTTTAGAGAGACTTGGTGACATTTCCAAATAGTAAGCTACAGCTCCAATTTGTTTCAGAATCTCAAAATTTATAATGTACTTGGGACTTAATTTACCCTTTCTACCAAATCATATAACACCCTTCCATGGATATAACTTCAATAAAAATGACCTCCCAGTTAGAATTCCAAATCCTTCCTTCGGTTATCAGCAAAGTTCTTTTTCCAACTTTGTGCTATTTTGGTATAGGTATGAATATTATTTAACTTTTCTGTCATTTCCTCAACAAGTTATGGGCCTATGAGTTTTCTTTCACCAACATCATCCCAACAAGTTTGTGTACAACATATCTTTCCATATAATTCTTCATATGGTTCCATTTGTATACTTGAATGGAATCTATTATTATAGGAAAATTATACCATAGGTAAATAATGATCCCACATACCTTGGAAGTCAAGTGATCAATATCTCAACATGTCTTCTAAGGTTTTAATAGTCCTTTTTGATTATCTATCACTTTGAGGGTGGTAGGAAGTGCTCAAACAAATCTTATTATCTAGGGACTTTTGAATAATTTTCCAGAATCTTAATGTAAAATGAGGATCAAAGTTATAAAAAATTGATAGGGGTACTCCATGAAGTCTTACAACTTCATTAATGTAAAGTCTTAATAAACAATAAATTGGTAAATCTTCTCTTATAGCAAGAAATTTTTTTGATTTTCTAAGACGATCAAAAATAAACCAAATCACATCATTTCTTCTAGGAGTATTTGGTTTCCCCATGACAAAGTCCATAATAATATCATTCCATTTCAACATAGGTATAGGAAGTGGTTGCATGACTCCTCTACTATGTTATCTTCCAACCTTCACCTGTTGACAAACCAAACATCTCGACACATAATCAGTAATCTATCTCTTCATGTTGTCCCTCCAAAAATATTCATTCAAATCTCTGTACATATTAGTGCCACTAGGGTTTATAGAGAAATTGGAGATATGAGCATCATCCAATAATTCCCTTTTTAGATCAGGTGTAACTGGAACACAAAGCCTCTTCCCCAATTTCAAAATACCATCTTCAAATATGAAGTCAATCAGTCTCACATCATTCATAACTTTAATTTTTTTTTTAAACTCCTCATCATCATACTGAGAACTTTTTATCCTTTTTAGTAAATAAGGTTTGGCAACCATTTGAAAAAGTAGTGATGTTTCACCTTCTATGATAATTCTCATTTCCATATTCACTAGATCCATGAACATGGGATCCTTTTAAACTCTCATTTTTTTAAACTCTATGGTTCTTTCTACTCAAATAATATGCCACCTTATTTTCCTTCCCTATGTGGTAGTGTATTGTGAAATCATAATCCTTGAGTAGATCAAGCCATCTCCTTTGTCTCATGTTGATTTATTTTTGTGAGAAAATATATCTCAAACTCTTGTGATTAGTATATATCTCACATATTTCACCATAGATATAGTTTATCCATATATTCATAGCAAATATTATTGATGCTAACTTCATATCATGAGTTGGGTAGTTTTGTTCATGAATTTTTAATTGCCTTGATGCATAAGCAATAACCCTATCATTCTACATAAGGAAACAACTGAGTCGTTTCCTTGATGTATCATTATAAATCACAAACCCATCATTTCCAGTGGGTAAAGTAAATATATGATAATTGAATAATCTTCCATTCAATTCTTCAAAACATTATTCATTCTCATTTTTTCAAATGAATTTAACCCCTTTATGTATGATCTTGGTTAACGATTTTTCCAATCGGGAAAAATTATGGATGAAATACTGATAGTAACCTGCTAAACTAATAAAATTATGTACCTTGGTTATACTCATTGGTGCATGAAATTCTTAGATTGCTTTTTTATTTTTAGGATCAATAGAGATTACATCCTAGGAGAAAATATGGCCAAGAAAAGAAATTTCTTAAAGCCATAATTCACACCTACTAAACTTTCCAAATAGTTCATTTATTTTATGAATCTTTAGAATAATTTGCAAGTGGTTTTCATGGTCTTCATATCTTTTGAATTATACAAAGATATAATCAATAAATACTATGAAAAAATCATCAAGATATTCCTTAAACACTATGTTAATTAGATCCATGAAAATAGAGGTGACATTAGTCAATCCAAATGGCATTATTGTAAATTCGTAATGACCATACCTCATTCAGAATGTTGTCTTTAGAATAACTTCCTTTTTTACACACAATTGATGATATCTAGAATAAAGGTAAATCTTGGAAAAATATTAATCTCCATGAATTTGATAAAATAAATAATCAATGTGAGGTAAAGTATACTTGTTCTTTATTGTAATAGTATTGATTTCTATATAGTCAATGCATAGCCTCATTGATCTATCTTTCTTCTTAACAAAAAGAAATGGGGATCCCCATGGAGAAACACTAGGATGAATAAATATCTTATTACTCAACTCCTATAGTTGTTTCTTTATCTGTACAAATTATATAGTGTTTGTTCTATATAGAGTTTTTGATATTGGCCTTGAATCAGGGATTAAATCAATAGTAAACTCAACTTCTCACTCTAGAGGATGTCCAGGTAAATCCTCTGTAAATACATCAATATATTCTCTCAAAATAGGTACATCCTCAATTTGAATATTTATTTATTAATCCCTTTATGTTATCTCCTCTTCCTACCTAATAATATCATTCAGTAAAGATATTGGGGGTGGATTTTGATAAGAATATGGTGGTGAAGTTTCTTCTTTAAAGATAATGGATTCTACATCTTTCTCACAAATCTAAAATTCCTTCTTCTTGAAATAAATTTTCAAATAATATTTTGATATCCAATCCATACTAAGATTATATCAAAGTAAATTATAGTTATGATGATAAATTCAGTAGATAAAGCACATTTATTTTCCATAATGGGAACTATCTGACACATCTTTGTTGCAATGAGACTTCCTTTAGGGGTTTTGACTGACAACACCCTTGTTAATGTGAATTTGAAATATCTAATTTTTAAATCAAATAGGGAAGATATAAAGGAATGTAAGGATATAGAATAAAATAAATATTTGTCTAAATTTGAGTAAATGATTAAAATACATACCACTACATCATTAAGAACTTCAACCTCAATAATTGTGATCATAAAATCTTGGTCTTTATCCCTTGGATTTTTCTGGGGGAAAGTTTCCTTGATGATTAAGAAAATATTTTTCATAATATCTCATCTCTTTACAATTGTATCACTAAACATGGATAGCTTCTTTCGTCTCCTTGAAATCATGATCTTAGTGGCCTTTTTATCCACACTTGTAACAAACTCCCATCCCCTTTAAGCAATTACTAAGGTGTTTCTTCCCAAAATTATTATAGGGTGGAATTTTATATTTTCCCTTCTTCCCCTTATTTCCTTTTCTATATTATTCAGTAGCTCTCTTCTTCTCTTTATTTTCTTTGAAGTCATGAGACTTAGATAATTCCTTTTTTATTTTGATAACACATAAGACTATATCTTCATATGATGAAAAATATTGTGAGACCAGTTCCCATAAGAAGAATGTTTTAACCCATAAAAAATTGATCACTATTACTTATTGGGTTATGTATGTAGTCTATAGAATGCCTTTATAACCTTGTGAAGTTAGATTCATACTTTGCAACATTCTCGTCCTCCTTATGCCTCAAACTCGAAAATTGTCTCTCCATATCCGCTTGTAAATCACGAGGAAAGTATTTTTCTAGGAAGAGTTCTTTAAATTCCCTCTATTTTATATTTTAAACCCTTTCATCCTTCTTAATGTTTTTAATTAATGACCACTATTTATCTACATCTTTTGGTAGATGATAGATTGGCATACCAACTTTTTCCCTTTCATTACTCCCCAAATCAAGTAATATTTTTTCTAAGGAACTTACACACTTCTCAGCTACAAAAGTATTTTTAGTCCCATTGAATATTGGGGTTTATTGCCTCATTAAGGAGTATAACATTGATCCTCCATTTTTTGGATCATCATGCTCCATACAGGTAAATTTATTATTCATTACCTGAGTTAGTTGTCCCAGTATGGTTATAAGCTGTTCAGCGTCAGTTATATCACTAGATTCACTATCATTATCTTATATAGGAGGGAAATCCCTACATGGATAATGTGTGTTGATATGGTTTCCATTCCTTTCACTAAGAGCCATTTCTAAATAATGGCATACAATAGATTAGGTTATAAACCATAATTCATAATTCCAAACTGGTGAAATATTAAATTAAATTGAAAATTTTATTCATATCTAATCAATAATCATAAAAATAGTTATTTGGGGACATATTTACTCATAAATACTTTATTATGGTTTGTAAATAAAATATGAATTATCCTAAGCATATCCCCCGAGAGTGTCAAATCAGGTGCGTAGTAAGGCCTATTATCGTGTACAAGATTACCCCGAGTCAAGCTCGGAACACCATGTCAAAGTTATTACTCCTAGGTAAATCTATTACAAAACCATGTCCACTTGTAGTATCTTTATAGGGATGTATTTTCTAGTAATACCCACATAATCTATACATTACCAAAATTTTAGGTTGTTCTTCTATATTTATCCTCGGATTTTAACGTAGGGTAATTTACTTAATCAAGGTTTTTTCTAAATCTAGTTTCTAAGGTTTGTACTAAAATTTCTCTGATACCAACTGTAACACCCCAAACCAAGTTACCCAGAGTTGCTACATTATTTTAATACATTGTTATGATCATAATAAATCAAATCCCAAAGGACCGATTAGTTTAGTAGCCTTGGAAAAACTAGATAAAAACATAAGTTTTACATTACATATTGAAATGAAAAACAACATATTATCTCCTTTTAAAACTCTTATATCCCTTATAATATCCCTGTAGGTAAATCATAAAATATTTATTCACATCCTGGGGGAAAATTAAACATAATAAAGGGGTGATCTCAAATACTCAGTAAGGATAAAAAATATAGCGGAAGCTATCATAAATAAGCATAAACTTTTAAGTCGAGGTATAAAACAAAAACACAAGCCTTTTAAACATAATATTCATCATAATATGGAAAGAATAAATCAAATAATTCCATTTAAACATTCACATGTATACTCTACTAGTCGAATAATCACATTTAATATCAATAACTAATCTCATAATGAGGGAATGCATAATGTCAGACATCATAACCATACCGTCAAGGGCTCGTGTCAAGACCATACAAAACTATACCATCAAGGCCTTCTTCCAAGATACTAGTTTGTCTCAAGATACCTACTGATGCATCTAGAGGCTATAGTGGGCCTATCCCATCACTTACTAATCCTAATTCATTCCTTATGTGAAAATGGTGAAACATAACATATACATTCATATTAAAACTAGCATATGAAATGTCAATACTTTAACCATAAACCATAAATAGTATAAAAATAAAACATCCATAGTCAAACATATCATAAAAAATTAAATAAAATTGTAAAATTATATCATAATAAATCAACCTCAATTAGACAAAAAATCCAACAAAGTATGTTGACATAGATGAAAATAATCTAATAAAATCATTAAAACTCTTTGAGAGAAATATCCTTTTTTACATTGAAATTCATTTAAAATACTATGCAATTATAAAAGGAAATGTTTATTTTGAAAACAAACTTGTAATATTGTAGGGTAATCTTCATAATTTTAAGGTATCATAATGTCAGAAAATATCCACTTGCACTGTATAAGTTAAAAAACATTCTTTCCTTAATTTGTCAAAAAGGTCATAAAGTACCTCGTTTGGAAAACAACGGAAAGATTCCTTTCAAAACATTTTATAAAAAGTAAAAAAAAGGTAAAATTGAATTTAAAAAATTTTCAATAATATTTTGAAATACATTTTAAGAAACATGGACATGTATGATAAATATGTCCCAGTAGATACTTACGTATAAACAACCTCGAATAATAAAGAGATTGTGAAATTGACCCTTACCTTGTACTTTCCATTAGTGAAGGGTGATTTGAACTTCTATTTAATGGTTAATGTATGTTATTAAATTATACCAGAACGATAACCATATTTATGTTATTATATATGATCCTCTTATATCATTTTGTTGATAATATTTAAGTATTACCATTGTTTCGGGTGTTAACTACTTTATTTTCCCATTCCAGTTTTGTTGCATAAATCATGTTTTTTATGAATAATATATATGTTTTATTAATATATATAATTATATTAAATTCATAAACATTATATTTACTCATAATAATAATTTTATAATCATTCTTGAATGGTTAACGTGGAAAATTAATCTCATCGCGTTGTGGAGATGGTAGGTTGTACGTACGCTTGAGCAACGATATCTTTCCCCTGATAGTTAAATGGTATGGAATTGGATGGTATATTAATTATACATAATAATTATCATGTTATGTTTATTATTTATATCCATTATAATGATCATTATACCCATCCAATTAATGTAGTGTTTAATAACAAATTACACCACGGTGTGGAGACGGAAAGTCGTACGTACGCATGCATGGTGATATTGTTATTAGTATGATGGATAAAATGATAAATATGGTTTTACCTTTATTATAACAACATATATATCCACCCAATACTTTTAAACATATAATTACATGATTTCAGGCATATTTAAACATCATATTACAAGCCAAGGATCGTAAAGACTAGTGTCTTCGAAGACTAGGTACATAAAACTGAAAACATGGGAATAAATAAAACATTTATTTATTTAACATTCATAAAGAGATAATAAATTAAAATGTGCTCATAAATATTCATAGGATAACCTGAGGATAATATGAACAAAGGTATGAGCTAATAATCCTAGCAATGGAATAAACATAAGAATAAAGCTTTAGCACATGGGTTATAAAGCATGACATAATGATATAAAAAAGAATGGAACATATGGAATCATGAAATATAAACATGGTATCATATTAAAATGGATTAATAGTAATTTGGAAGCAATATAAAACATGTATTTATCAAGATTCAAGTCTCTTTGCACATAGAGGATCACAAGTCAAGGTTAACCACCAGGACCATTGCACATGGTAGCACAAGTCAAGGCTAACCGCCTAGACCGTTACACACACCGTCTCATGAGACTAAAATTTACCCAATGTATTTTATAACTAGCTAGGAACATCCATAATAAAATTTTCATGAATATTATTTCCATATATATAATCATACATAAACAATCATACATAAACATAAGGGTTACCTGTGGAAAGAATTGGGTATCATATTCATGTCATAAATCATAACAAATGGGTGTATCATAAAAGTGTCCATGAAGGAAAATAATTAGAAAATTCATGGAAATTAATAAGGATTAATAGTAATATATAATGATAAGTGATATCAATTTTAATTGATAACATCCAAAAATATCATTTAAGAAACTTTAGAATTAAAACATTTTAGTGCGGTTTAAGGAAAATATCAAGGATCACTTAAAACAGAAAAGGGAATAATATTTTACGTAAAACCAGAATTGAACCAATAAGTTTTTCATAATAAAAATATTGGTTTTATATGAATAATGGTGGCATAAAAATATATTATATAGTGTACTTGAAAATGGGTAAGAATTCGGGAAGTTCCCTTAAACGGGTTGGCTTATTGATAAGTATTGAGGAGGGAACCACTTAAAAACATGTATATCCCCAAAAAATAATGATGAATTGACCTTTATATATGTTTTTGTATAATTTACACAAAATTTATAATATGTACATAAAAAACTTCATTTGGGTAAAAATAAAGATAGATCAACCTGAAGGAATAATGGAGGTTCGGGTAGAATCCCTAAACATAAGTCTGATAGTGTCCTTCACTTGATCTTAATATCGTGGATAACCAAATTATAATCATTAATTAATATTTAAATAACCTATTATACATTTAATTTATTTATTATAACCTTATTTAGTTCATTCATGACCTTTTTTATTGGTTAAGAGGTTCAATTTCACTGTTTGAGAGTGTTTGTTTCCTTGGTTTTCATGATTGGTTTACTTATATACATGTAAGGATAAACATGTAAGATGAGAATGGTTGTATAGAATTGAAGATTTATTTTATTAGTGCACATAAAAAATATTACATGTTTATAAAATTCCTTGGGTTATTTAGAGTGAAGATGAATCATTATATAAAACTTTAATGATAACTATTTTGGTTAATTGGCGGTTTTTGATCACATCGAACACATTTTAATTTATAAATTGATATCATCTGTGAAAAAGTTTACAAAAAATTAAATTAGAAATAATACATATATTATATTCTGTTTCAACCATAAAAATTGTTTCATGACCATAATTTAATATGGTAATATAAATTGAAAACTCATCACCCATGAATGAGATAAATTTACACATCTCAGATGGTGTTTTCATTTCTAGTATAAAAGGAGGATAAAGGAGATATGGTGATGAATTATTCCATTGTCATAACAAAATTAAAGTACATGTAAGTTATTTTAGTTATCATATCATTTGGATGAAATGAGGTGAGTGAATAAAAAAGGAAGAAAGGAACTTGAAAGAAAATAAAAGAAAAGAAAAGATGAATTTACCTCTTGAATATATCTTCCTTAAGAGCCTCTTTAGGGGAGAGGTTTTGGTATTTCTATGTGACCAAGGGATATTAGACGTGGGAGAGTGGATTAGTTAGATATATGAGCATAATTTTTACTAGGAACAAGGCTTTATAGGTGTGAGAATAGGAGGTAAAGAGGGGTGGTATTTATAGTGGAGAAGAGGAGGGGTTTCCCATTATTTTAATCATTGGTTTAATATTTTTTTCTCAAGACTATGAATATTATTGATTATTATAAACAAAAAGAGTAATTGGGAATTTGATTTAGAGATAATGGCCTTATATCAGCCATAAATTAGCTGATGACATCATAATTCTTGTATTAAACATTTATCGTAAATTATCATATTTCACTATTCACCAAATATTCAACTATTTTAGAAAAATCCCAAAAATTCACCCCAAATATTTTTCAATGATTAGAATCAAAAAATGAACTAAATTTTATGAAAATAATTTTCTAAATATGAGAAATTTAATTTTTAATTAAAATAATAATTTACTTGAAAAATACAAATTTTAAAATTAAAACTGCTTTTCTAACACTTTAAAAAATTAATTAAGGTCTCTTAAAATTATCTTATAATATTAAGTCATAAAAATAATTATTTATGAATACATTTTATGAACATAAATTTTCTTTTGAATTATTAAATTAATCATAATATTTTAATTAAATATACATGATTTACAAAAATACCAACACTTAATTATTAATTTTTTAAAATATTTAATTACTTATACTATGATATATTTATATCATATTGTAACTTATAAAATGGATAAATTTTATTTATATTTTCATTAGTGAGGTTACCATTACATTGGTTGGTTTAATATTTATAAGGGTCGCATTACTATTACAATGGTCAAGTTACTATTTCATCAGTATATGTTTCTTAACTTCATTAGATACCTTTAATTTCACTCATTATTTATTTATAAGGTTTTTATTGTGTTTTATAAGTAATATTATGTGATTATAATATAAGACACAATTATAATAAGAGAATTTCATAGATAAAACATTGGTTCATTACATTCTTCCCACCTTAAGAAATTTCACCCTCCAAATTTCGTTTTACATTCTAAGCTGAAACAAGTGTGAGTACTTTTCCTTCGTTGATTCCTCTAGTTCTCATGTTTCCTCTTCGTACTTATGGTTCCACCATAGTACTTTGATCAAGTGATTAGTCTTGTTATGTAGAACATTATCTCTATGATCCAATATCTTCATTGGCCACTCCTTGTAAGAAAGATCATTCTCCAACTATGACCCTCTGAAGAGAGTACATGTGAAGGGTCTGGTATGTACTTCCTTAAGTGGGATATGTGGAATACATTGTGTACTTTAGATATAGTAGGTGAAAGTGCTAGTCGATTGGCCACACCTCCAACACTATCAAGAATATTGAAGGGGCCGATGTACCTTGGACTTATCTTTCCTTTCTTCCCAAATCTCATGACCTTATTCCATGGAGATATACAGAGGAATACCATGTCTCCAACCTTAAACTCAAGGTCCTGTCGACAATTTTCTGTATAACCCTTCTGTTTGAAGGTTCCCAGTCGGAGTAATGTATCACTGAGAGGTAAAGGGGTGAATTGGTGATACTCTTTTTCTTTTATGTTTCTTTTAAATTGAAACAACCTTCTCCTCCTATTAGAGATTTCAATCCCCTGCTGAAAAAAAACTCAACAAACATCCACAGGAACATAAATATTTACAATATTCACTATTCAATAAGAATAGCTACGTCCTTGGTAGGGTTTGGAAATGATACAATACCATAAAATTCACTAAGAAAACAATCCTTGTATTAAAATGAGTAGGATATAACCTTATACTCGTGTAGCACTATGAAACAATCCCACTAGTGCATATGCACCCTCTTAGCACAATAGGGTAACACAATTGTTTTGTAACAACTCATGTTACCTGCACTTCTTTTCAATTCAAAAAATGTATTCATATCGTCATACAATTCATCAATTCTTTACCCAGAAGAAAGGTAAGAACCTCAAAGGATGTTGATAATGAAATCAGCCTGAATTCCAAGTCTGATTTTCCCAATACGATTCGCTAAGTACTATTTTTTCAATACAATACTTCAAGTATGATTTTCCTGATAGAATGAAATACAAATGAATCGACACTACTTCAATTCAGAATACAATACTTCCTCAGTCCTAGAAACCCAATACAGAGATACCCAGTATGGAAATCCAGAAGCTGATTAATTTAGATCAACACCAAAATTAGTCGAATACAATTGATAAGATAAATAAAATGATTCACTGAATACGATAAATCTTGAATACAATGATCATCTGAATACAATCATTTCAATATTTCCTCTTCTCTTTCACCTCTTCCCCATTGAATTGTCTTCAATACAAAACAAAATGGTACCACTTTCTCTCTCTAAAAACTCATAGATTCTCTCTCTAATACAATGAATAGTAATTCATCATCACACTAGTACAATGTACTTCACGTATTTTATAGGTGACCCAAAACAATTTTAGGTGGGAATCCCAAAACACTTTCCCGCTCACTTAAATTCACCCAAATATAAATTTCTCCTAAAATCTCAAAGAAATTATGACTTCTTCAACACTTCTCGATTCTTCTCTAAGCTTCCACGATATTTACCTCTTCTTATTTAGACTCCCATTTCAATTGCTGAGACTGATTTCAATAGTTAGTAATACATGGATTTGATCAACTAAGTCTGATTCCTCATGCTGATTACTGAATATGATTCTCAGAACCGATTTGAATAAAAATATTGTGTGTGAAAGTTCAATTCCCCCTCGACAAACCATTTATAAATCTTAATCTCTTCTCTTATCTCTTGAACCACTTTAGAAACAACACTTTATTCAAAAACTAGTGCTTGAATCATGACTACCTTCATGACTTTGAATTAATTGAGAATTAGCTTTAGCATCATCTGACTTCAATTGGAAAGTATTGTAATTTTCCATTCATTCATGCTTCTTTCTTTTCATCTCAACCCAAGCATGATCTTTTTTGAATACAAATAGTTTGGATACTATTATCCTAAATATAATCATATCTGGTAATGATCATTATGGTTATGATATTTCTGGTTATGATCATCCTAGATATGGTCATTTTGATTATGATCATTCTGGATACGATCATTCTGGATATGATCATTTCTATTTATGATCATTCTGGTTACGATTGCTGGGTATAATCAAATACAATTTGAAAACAATGATCTGCCTGAATACGATACAATACAATCAAAAAAATGATTCCTACTTGATCAGATCTGTCTCTTTTCATTTCTTCTACCTGGATACTGTTGTTTTGAAAAAAAATCAATGTCTCATCTTCCATTATAATCACTTCTTCCATTAGCACAACTTTGATCGGCACCACTTTCCATTGGAATAACCTTTCCCATCGGCACCACTTATTCAATCAGAATCACGTATTCAATTGGCATCACTTATTCCATTGGTATCACCCTTTTCATCGGAACCACATTTTCCTTCGGAACCACCTTTCGATTGGTACCACATTCATCGGCACCACCTTTCCATCGGTACCACATTCATTGGCACCACATTTCCATCGGTACCACTTAGATTTTTTGGAAACAAAATTGGTACTATCTCTTCAATCTGGATACAGTTTTTTTGAAAAACAACTAGCACCACCTCTTCAATCTAGATACAATTTTTTTTTAAAACAATCGATACAATCTAAATATGATTATTTTGAAAAAAAAATTGGTACCACTTCTTTCTTTATTCCATCCATATCTTAATATGATTATTTTCTGATTGTATTGAAAAACCATCTGAATACAATTATTTTATGATTGTTTTGAAAAAAAATATGAATAGAATTATTTTCTGATTATTTTGAAAAAAAATTAGTACCACTTATTTTTTTTTCATCCAGATCTGAATATGATTCTTTTTTTATTGTTTTGAAAAAAAATCTGAATATAATTATTTTCGGATTGGAAACATCGCTTCCATTCCCCTTTCCTTCTATAAATCTTACATCACAATTTCTCAATACAACTCATGATTTATATGAAATACAAATCAGCAATGCATAGTCACAATTGAAACATCATAGTTACACTGACTCTGATTCTCTAGAAAATCAAACACTTCTTTCTCATCGTATTCAGAGTGAATTTGATGATCATTAACTTCCAGGAAGATGTTTTCAATTTCAATCAGACCTAAGGTGAGTCCAATCAGAAACACTTCCTCCCATTAGAGTGGACTTTCATTGTGATTCCAATTATTTTAAAAATGTGGATCCGATTATTTTCAAAACATAGATCCAATTGTTTTTTAAAAAATGAATATGATTCCATTAAAAACATCCCTCAATATGAATTTTGTGAAACCAATACAATTTTTTATGAAAAAAAAATGAATCATTATACCATTATTCTTTCTTTTAATCCCTTTTAATCTGAATTCCCATTCATCATCTTTCTCAACATCCTTTATTTATTCAGAATAATGATCGATTGATAACAAATACAATAAAAACACAACTTGGTCCTCACAATCTCCCCCTTTGTATTTGTTTTCAATACCTACTTCAATCACTTCAACCACATGAAAACAATAACTGGTATTATTTCATTTCTTGCTCCCCCTATTTATCTTTTTTTTTCTCCCATTTCTCTTATCTCACCCCCTTTTTGACAATCAAATTCAAAGGGGTGATCATGATAAGTTTCTACCATATTGTAAAATGATCTCCATTTCTAAAGTTTGTGACTTTTCTTTGACATGGGTATAACATGATTTTCTTAACAAACAAAATTTAACTAAACATTTCTAAGTATATGTGGGTAAACCCAGTGAAGAAACAAGAGTGTATAATCAAGGTGATCAATGTTTTCCATAACACAATTTCCATGTAATACCTTTTCCATACTTCTTTCAAAAATCTCATAACTTGGGGAAAACAATAAAATAATTTTTTTAGGATAAAAGTAACCTGCAATCATCTCAATAAACAAATCAAAAATCTTAGGTATATAAAAAACACAACTTTTCAAATCCTTATTACTTTATTTTGAAAGAAAGGTAAGAGACTCATAAAATCCATCTTCCATATTTACACTCCTTTAATTCTCTATAGGTTAGCACAAGTATACAAAGATATTGGGAATAAGGAGGAACCTCTATTGTTCTTTAGAAACAACAATCGGACTGAGAGTCCTCTCTCATTCTTGTCTTCTTCTTCTTCTTAGATTTTTCATTCGATGTGATTTCTTCCTTCTGTTCATACTTCTCAGGTTTTGTAACAGCTTTCTTCTTATCTATTAAATCTTCTTATGAGTATGTTGACTTTTCTTCATCATTAGAAGAATCCTTATTATAATTATTTTGTTCCATGTTGTCCATTCCTGTATTTTTATCTGGAAAGATAGTTGTACAAATTTTAATATCATTCCCTTCTTTATCATCTTCACCATTTATTGATACCTTTTTGTCATCATTTCTCATGTCTTCAAAAGTTTGATTCTTCCTCTCTTATTTCACTTTCTTTTGTGATTCCTCAAATTTCCTAGCCAGTTCAATGTTTTTTAGCCAAATAACAAAACACTCTTTCTATTAAAATTTAGCATATCTGTCTTTCTTGACTTCGAAAACATCCGACTTTTGAAAATTGTCAAGAATATTTTGTTGTGTAGGTAACAAAACAAGACATCCTTCCACAAGTTGTTCATGTTTCTCACACCTTTCACAAATAGTTTCCAATGGTTGGAACCAATTTTCAATCTGTACTTCATTCTTCTCATATTTCTTCAACACAACCTTCTCAGGATTCTTCTTTTGAGAGAATTGACTCACCCTCATACCATGAATTCTATATCCTATGGAATAATAGTAGTTTTTTGGTTGAACCAACACATATTCTCTGTATTTCCAAACCCACTACAATACTAGAAATATCCATAAAAGGGGTATTTTTATCTAAAACTTCCATATTGTCCAAAATTGTGAATGTGTTTCTCATCCACCTTCTTCTCTTTCTTTTCCAATCCACCAACCTTTATGTTATCAAACAAATTATTAATTTTATTTTTTTCACTATAAAAACTTGAAGTATTGGAAACATTTCCATATTCAGAATGTTTGAAAACATTTTCAGACTCAATATTCTTTGAGACTTCTAAATTCCCAACCTTGTTGGTCTTGGCCACATACATAACATTTTCCATATTTATTCTTTTCAAAAACAATTCCATTCTTCTTCTCACCCTTTTAAGGTAAATTTTTTTGAGCCTTCTCAAGTTTCTCATTCTGAGAACATCCACTAATTTTAGTGATAGAGTTTTGGAAACTTGTATTTCTCAATTCAGATTATAATAACTTTTGTTGGACAACTACCAACTCTTCTTCCTTTTCCTTCACCCTCACTTCTAGATAATCATTACGATTCTTTTCTTCTTCAAGATATTTCTTCAAATCATCAATATATTTATGTATCTTATCTTTCTCTTCAACAAAATATCCTTGATTTCTTTTCAAGGAAGATTCATATTCCAACTTTTTGTTTTTCTTTTCAAGACTTCTGATCTTTCTCAATCATTATTTCAATTATTCTTTCAAATTTATCTCAAGTTGAGTATCTTCTTCATCAAAACTACTTCTTCTGAATTAATCACCATTCATTGTTTCAATAAAAGTATTTTCCTCAGCATGATCAATGGAATTTTCAGATTCAACTTCACTTTCTTCTTCTTCTTCAGCACAACTAATTTTTTTACTAAAAGAAGTTTCTTCACTAACTATTGCAATGAACATGTTGTCTTAACCATCATTTGTCACATCATCACTATAATCTACCTTAGAAAAAAATATTATCCTTTTGGATTTGGATAACCTCTTATCTTCTCTCTTGGAATAGAATTTTTATTTATCACTCTTTTTCTTCTAAGATCTTCTAGGCCTACTTTCTTCATCTTCACTTTATTTTTCATTAATTTCTTCTTTATTTCCTATTTGAGGAAAATTGGAAAAAAAATCCTAATATATCCACATAAAAAACACTTTAAATTAATTTTCTCTTTATACCTTCTTGTACCTCTTTTCACATTCTTAGAAAACAAGGACAAAATTGAATCAAGATGTTTACATAACTCATTTTTAGAATTAAAATATACAGCTTCTTATTCTTCAAGAATATTCTTTTCTTTCTTTGAATACTTGAAAGAAATTTCTCTATCAAATTTAATTTTTCCTATAATATAATTATTCCTTCTCATTTCTTAAGTAATGATAGTACTATGAAAATCATCAAGAGATAATGTTTCAGGATCTCTATCTTCTAATAAATAAACTTTTGCATTGAATTTTTCAGGTAGGATTCTCAAAATATTTTCAACCATAGTAGAATCATCCAAATTTTTACCAAGACATATAAGAGTACTTACTATGTCATTTTACCTAGTAAATAATTCCCCAACAGATTCATGCTCATCCATATTGAGATCTTCTTACTTCAATCTCTATATTTGTAACTTTGACTTCTTCACTTTTGTATTACCTTCATATATATTTTTCAATTTATCCCATATACCTTTGGTTGTGGAAAAACCTTTTACTCTCAAGAATTCTCTTTCATAAAGTGATGAAAATATAGCATTCTTTTCCCTTTTATCATTCTCAATATGTCTCTTATCAACAGTTTTAAGTGGATCTTTATCATCAATGAGAGGAAACCCAACTGTTGTAGCTTCAAGAACATCATAGTTTATAGAAATAAGATATGGAAGCATTCAATATTTATATATATGATAGTTATTTCCATCAAATACTGGAATACCTTTACTATTCACATAGTTCACTTTATCCATTGGCAAAGAACAGCAAAGAGAACTTGAATCTGATACCAATTGAAAGTTCCCAGTCAAAGTAATGTATCACTGATAGGGGGAGGGTGTGAATCAGTGATACTCTTTTTCTTTTATGTTTCTTTTCAATTGAAACACCCTTAACCTCCTATTAGAGATTTCAATTCCCTACTAAAAACAAACTCAACACACATCTTCAAGAACATAAATATTTACAAGGTTCACTATTCAATAAGAATAGATACGTTCTTGGTATGGTTTGGAAATGATCCAATACCATACAATCCACTAAGAAAATAATCATTGAGTTACAATGAGTATGATATACCCTTACACTTGTGTATCACTATGAAACAATCCCACTAGTGTGTGTGAACCCTCTTAGCACAATAGGGTAATACAATTTTTTTGTAACAACTCATGATACATGCACTTCTTTTCAATTCAACAAATTTATTCAAATTGTAATAAAATTAATCAATTTTTACCCAAAAGAAAGGTAAGAACCTCAAAGGACTTTGATAAATAAATCAACCTAAATGCCAAGTCCAATTTTCCTAGTCTGATTCTATGAGTATGATTCTTTCAATATAATTCTTTAAGTCTGATTTTCTTGGTAGAACGCAATACAAATGAATCGAAACTACTTTAATTCAGAATACAATACTTCATCAGTCTGAGAAACCCAATACGAATATACCCAGTATGGAAATCCTGAAGCTGATTAATTCATCCCAATACCAAAATCAGTTGAATACAATGATTCAATAAATACGATAAATCCTGAATATTATGATCAATCGAATACAATCGTTGCAATATTGCTTCTTCTATTTCACTTCTTCCCCGTTGAATTGTCTTCAATAAAAAACAAAATGGTACCACTTTCTCTCTCTGAAAACTCATAACTTGCCTCTCTAATACAATTAACATTACATTTTCATCACACAAGTAAAATATACTTCACGCCTTTTATAGGTGACCCAAAACAAGTTTAGGCGGGAATCCCAAAACACTTTTCCGCTCACTTAAATTCAAGAAAATATGAATTTCTTTTGAAATCTCAGAGCAATTATGACTTCGTCAACGCTTCTTGATTCTTCTCGAACCTTCCACAATCTTCACATATTCTTCTTCAGACTCCCATTTCAATTATTGAGACTAATTTCAATTATTAAAAATACATGGGTTCAATCAACCAAGTCTGATTCCTCATGCCGATTTCCGAATATGATTCTCAGAACCAATTTGAATCAAAATCTTGAATATGAAAGTTCAGCTCCCCAATGACAAACCATTCAGAAATCTTCTTCTCTTCTCTTCTCTATTGAACCACTTGAGAAACAAAACTTCATTCAAAAACCAGTGCTTGAATCATGACTACCTTCATGACTTTGAATTCATTGAGAATCATCTTTAGCATCATCCGACTTCAATTAGAAAGTATTATAACTTTACATTAATTCTTGATTATTTCTTTTCATCTCAACCCAAGCATGATATTTTCTGAATACAAATGGTCTAGATAATATTATCCTGAATACGGTCATATCTAGTTACAATCATTTTGGTTACGATCATTCTGGTTTTGATCATCCTGGATACGAACATTCTGATTATGATCATTCTGGATATGATCATTCTAGATATGATCATTTCTGTTTATGATCATTCAAGTTATGATTTCTAGGTATGATCAAATAAATATAAAAATAATGATCTATCTAGATATGATAAAATACAATCTGAAAAAGACTCCTTCTTGATCGGAACCATATCTTTTCTTTTTTTCTACCCAAATATGATTGTTTGGAAAAAAATCAATGTCTCATCTTCCATTGGAATCACCTCTTCCATTGGAAACACTTCTATTGGCACCACTTTCCATTAGAATCACCTTTCTCATCAACACCACCTATTCAATCAGCATCACCTATTCAATCGGCATCACCTATTTGAAGGACTATGGGACACCCTAAGAGGGGGTGGATTATGGTGTCAAATTTTATTTCAAAATGTTCGATCTTGTTCTCTTGTTAGAAGGAACCTATTATACTTGTCATACATACACTTGAAAAGATAAGACAGAGAAATTTTTAATTGGTTCTCCACTAAGGGCTAGTCCAAGGAGAATACACTGACAAGTTTCCGATCATTCCAAAGTCCACTAATCTTCACTAGTTTTTGTATTACATAGGTTCGGTTATAGTCACTCTGTTCCAGGATCACTACCTTTACAATGGTTCAATGGTATCTCATTGTGTCCCTCAGAACACTTCTATTGACTCCCCCTAGTTCACTTCCTTGGGTGAAGTCTTACTGAGTTTATCGACTTGCGGGTCCCTTCAATAGATATGCATTGAAGTCTTTTTCTTATTCCAACATGAGACACTAATTGCATAGAATTATTTAATTGATGCACTTGAAAGTATTGATTACACAAACCAGATATTCAAAAGCCTATCAGAATCTTAACATTATGCTTGTGCGCAATACCTAAACTTGCGCGCAAGATTTGGGATTTGTTGTGCAAGTTGACTTTTGTGCAACCCCAAATTTTCCCGCAACCCTTATCTTTTGTGCAACTTCTCGAAGGGTTCACTTGGTCTTTTCAGACTAAACGAACACCTTTCATGCAAGATTAACTTTCTGAAATTCATTTGCGTGCCAATCTTTCGTGTGGTAGAGAAAACATATTTTCGTTGTAAAATTCTTAATTCTTCCATGGGGGTAGTCACCTATTTATAGTCCTCAATGACCCTACGCACAAGTTTCCAACTCATCTTTTTCAGTATGTGCAAGATTCTTCAGGAGCATGCAAAACCCCTTTTGATGTCGCATTGGGAGCGTAATATTCTTCCACATATTCTCATCTTTCGCAAACATTTAAGTCTTGCGTGCACTTTTTTCCTTTGCCATATTTTGATGAAATTATCGAAAATTTTTACTTTCACACAACTTTATAAACACTTTTTAAACTTTTTTGCAACTCCCTTTTCAAAAAACACTTTTCTACATATTCCAATTTTTTGACCCAAAAATTTGGAAAACACTGGGAAATGACGACACCTTCAATATTGTTTCCTGCTTGAACTGTATGATCCCTTTCTTATAAAATATCCAGAACATCCAATGAGGATTGACAACAAACACAAACCATACTCCATTTTTAGCATATCACTGTCGTGGTTCCAACAATCTCCCCCTTTGGGTTTTTTGGAAATATCCAGATAAATTCAATAGAGCACCAGCCACTAATAAAACCTGAAATGAAATAATCAACTCAGCCAACACTCTAAGTCTACATGATCAATGATCGATGTAGAAAAAAAGAGGGGAAGCTTTAATTAGGTCCCCATGTTTTGGAATTATTAAAGACACCCAAGTTATTCTCTTACTGTGTCATAAAAGCATTACATGTCCTGAATGTATTCCTTATTCTCCTAACATTGAATTCGCATTATGTCACTGAAGCATTACATGTCCATTACATGTCCTAAATGTATTCCTTATCCTGAATTTATTCCTTATCCCCCATTAAAAATAAACCCAAAGACCGGTATTTGTTCATTGTATAGCTCAAAACACCCCCTAGATAGTATCTCTCCCATAAACCTATATCACATCCACAAATAGATTAAAAATAGTTAACATAAATGGGGATAGGGGAATTTAGTAACCTCCTTATGCACTGGGAGGTGGCAGAAAACCGAGGTTCAACTAATGTTTCTCAAACATAGCTACTGAAAGCGTCTTGGTTAGGATATCATCCACTTTCTCATCAGTTCCCACATGATCCATTTTAATCAAACCTTGTTCAACTTTTTCCTTGATAAAGTGATATCTGATTTCAATATGTTTTTTACAAGAATGTTGAAAAGGATTCTTTGTAAGATCAATTACGCTCTTTTTATCATAGTAAATCACCATTGATAGTTTCACCTCATCACCAAGATCTGTCAGTTGTAGCTTTATCCATAGTAGTTTAGTGCATGCCTTTGTAGCAGAGATATACTCAGCTTCAGTAGTACTAAGATAAGTACATTCTTTTTTATTTCTCAACCATTCAACACATTTCTTACCAATATAGAATGCTCCACCACTCGTGGACCTTCTATCCACAATATCTCCATCCCAGTCAGCATCCAAAAATGAAAATAATTCATTATCTTTTCTTATAGAGAATAATAATCCATAATTCTGAGTACCTTGAATATACCTCATGATTTTTTAACTATCTCCATATGTTTTTCCTTTGGATTTATTTGAAAGTGATCTGCTAAACATGTTTCAAATACAATATCAGGTCGTGTTGCAGTTAAGTATAGTAAGCTTCCAATTATTCTTATATATAGGGTGGGATCCATAGACGTCGTATCTTCATGCTTTTCGAGTTTTGTTCCAACTGTAATTGGAGACACCATTGGTTTTGAATCATTCATATTAAATTTATTTAATAGATCTTTTGAATAATTTTTCTGAGAAACGAAATTAAAATCCTTCTTTTGAATCACTTGAAGGCCTAAGAAGTATGTGGGTTTTCCAATCATAAAAATTTCAAATTCTAACTTCATGTGATTAGAAAATTCTTCAACTGATCCATGTATGCTACCACCAAAGATAATATCATCCATATAAACTAGCACCATGAACTGATATTTCTGAGAGTTCTTCACATAGAGATTTTGATCTACTCATCCTCTTTTAAATTCCATCTTCTTGAGATAAGAATCCATTTGGGAATACCAGGCTCATGGTGCCTGCTTTAAACTATATAGGGCCTTATTTAGTTTGAAAACCTCCATTTCATCATTACCAATAATGAAACCCAGTGGTTTTTCAATGTATACTTCTTCTTCAAGAACACCATTCAAGAATGTTTTCTTTACATCCATTTGATATACTTTATATCCTATTTATATTTCCATGGAAATAAATAACCTGATTGACTCCATTATTTCTAATAGATCAAATGTATCTTCAATATCAATGCCTTAGATTTGTGAGTATCATTTACAAACCAAGTGAACTTTGTTTCTGACCACATTTCCATGCTAGAAAAATTTGTTCTTGAAAATCCACTTCGTACCAATCACATAGTGACCTTCGAATCTCTTGACAATATCCCAAGTCTAATTTTTGTCAATCTGATCTAACTCTTCATTCATCTCTCTCACCAAAGACTTATACTTTGTAGCTTATTCAAATGAGTATAGTTCTAAAACTAATAGAAATGTAGATTGTGTATTATTCCTCATTATCCTTGTCTGTGTAGGTGCGTTCCAATCCCCGATAATGTTGGACTGATCAATCTCTACTCTTCGACTTATTTTTTGGGGTTCGATCAAATTCTCTCTAGATATGGATTCCTATTCTGAATCTTCTTCTAATTCAACATCATGATGGGTTCCTGAGAGTGTTGTACACCTTCCTTTACCTCTGTATTATCATTTGTTCCATGTTCACATTCTTCCTCGTTTTCTATCACATCAACATAAGAATTCCTTAAAACATTCATTTTTTTCTCTTCAATGATCTTAATGTAACTAATTTTCACAATTCTTCCCAAGATCTTATTGAAACACTTGTAGGATTTTCTATTCATTGAGTATCTAATAAATATTCCTTCGTCTGCATTGTCTTCATACTTTGATTTTATTATTTGTTTTGGATGAAATGTTTGCTTCCAAAAACACAAAAATATTTCAAAGTGGGCTTCCTTCCATGCCACAATTCATATATAGCCCATATATAGCCCTGTTCAGTTTTGAATATACAATGCATCTTGAACTGACTCTTTCTAGTAATGTCAAGGAATGCGACTCTCGATCAGTATAGTTCTGTACATGTTGTTTAACTATCGATTCTTGCAATCAAAAACTCCATTTTTCTGTGGAGTTCTCATAGAATCCACCTCATGTTGTATCCCATGATTCTCTAGGTAATTTTCAAATTCAATGGATATTTATTCCCCTCCATTGTCAGACCAGAGGACTTTGATCTTCTGTCCATTATCATTATCGGCAATTCTTCGATAGGTTTCCATGCAATAAATCACATGTCTCTTATTGTGTATAAGGATCACACATGTCATTATACTATAATTATATATGAAAAGTACAAATTACCTTTCTCCATGTGTTCTGAAAACATTTATTGTCCCACATACATTTGTATGAATGAGATCAAGGAGATTAGATGCTCTTTTCTTTTTTGGCTGGTAGGAACTGCAGACCAGCTTCCCTCGCATATAGGTATCATATGTCTTTTCTCGTTCATGCTTCATATTAGGGATATCCATGAATATCTTTAGCTTAGATATCTTTTCCATGTCCTACTGATTGATGTGCCCCAGTCTTCGATGCCATAGATTTTTTTCCTCTTCAACTGTCATGTAGTAAATGTTTTATTTACTATCAACATAATATAGGTTTCCTTCTATTCTACATCCTTTCATAAGTTAATTTCATGTCTTTTCCTTGATAGAGCATCCTTTCTGATTAAAAGTAACTACAAGTCCTGAGTCATAGAGTTGACTCACGCTAATAATATTATGACGTAGACAATCCACATAAAGAACTTCAATTTTCTTTAGCTCTCCATTAGCTAGTTTAGTACTTCCACTTCCTTTTATTTTCAGAGCTCCATCATTACCAAAATATATTGTTCCATCAACCCTCTTCTTGACATTCGTTAACAAGTCTGTATTACCAGTCATATGTGACGAAAAACTGCTATCCAAAATCTATGTGTTATTTATTTTTGTTTCTTTGAGGGCTACCTCTACAGGGTTGGATTTCTCAACCTTCCTTTTTTCTTTCCATGAGATATTGGATTGAGTATAGTACACCGACGGACTTTCAATTATCTCTTCCATGTACATGGGTTCTTTATAGTCAAAATATTCTTCTAGAGGAGAAAACCTATTTGTAAGAGCAACACTATTTTTTTGATGAGATTTGACTTGTATCAGACTTCTGTATGAAGTTTCCATGTCCCTCCTCTGCCTGTAATAAATGGATTTATGACCAAAGTTAGAACAACGAAAACAATATCCATAGAAATTATTTCTTCTGTAAGTAGTAAGATATGAATTTGTTCTCCTTTGTTGAACTCCTAGCTCTCCCCCATTCAGATATCTCCTTGCCTCTTTGAAATATGACATAGTATGATCCAGATATCCATAGAACTGACACTTCATGAGAGGTAATGTCTTCTCACATCTATTTTTCCTCATGCCTTCTCCTTTGGGAAAAATATTTGATTGCCTATTATTCCTGGAATATCGAGGATAGTCTTTTGTTCTCATTTTAGTTTGATTTAAGGATATCTTTTTTAGCGCTTTTTGTGGTTTTATAACATGATCAACTTTCATCTTTCCTTTATTCTAGTCCAATTTATTTACAGCATTTGATGTTTCGGCATTACAACTGATTCCACTGTTTCCCATGCATGTGGGTCATTGATCACTAAAAATATTTTCAACTCCATCAGACCTGCATTTTTTTCTCTCTAGCATATCATCATCTGAGAAACTACTAAATTTTATGAACTTGATTCACTTTTGAGCATAATCCTAAGAGTAACAACTTCTTCTTTGAGTACCCCAATAGTTTTGGACTTCTCCTCCAATATCGATGTAAGTTCATTGATGACCTTTCTCTATTCTTCTATTCTAAGCTTTAGTTCCACTACATCATCTATCCTTTCAAGGATTGATGACTTTACTTTCACTAGTTCTTCCAATTGTTCAATTTTAACTTCAAGCTGAACAACATATTCTGATGATTCTTCCACCATTTCTTTCCACTTATTGCATCTCTTACACTTATTCTCAGGATTACAAAAAGATTCCTTAAGTTTTAAATTGGGGTCGTTATTAGTTTCCAATTGATTATCTATAAAGTTATATATTGATGGTTCTGATTTTTCAATGGTAGCCATCATGGAAGCATGGTTTTCAGTCTTAAATTCTGGTTCTTCTTCCTCACAGAATTCATTATCACTGCCTTCCTCTTCACAGAAAAAACACTTCTTCTCTACTTTCTTTCTATATTTGAAGTCTCCCTTTTTTAAAAACCTTTTCTGAGGCTTCTCAATGTGTTCATCTTCACTTTCTTCATCTTCAAACTTTCTTGAGCACTGAGAGGCAATGTGCGCAACTTTTATACAAAAAAAGCTAGCCATAGGTAACTTCCCTTTAAATTTCCCTTTACCCTTCTGGAAATTCTAGGAAATGAGAGAAAGAATTTATTTTTTCTCATCGTCTTCATCACTATTATCTTTTGAAATTTTTAGTTTGTCCATGGATTTTAATTCCATTTCCTTCTTCACCCTAGTCGTTGAATCTTCTAGCTTTAATCTCATTTCATATGCCACCAGGCTGCTCAGTAGATCATCCAGAGAAATTTTGGAAAGATCTCTTTCCTCAAGAGATGACACCTTTGCATTGAATAGGGGTGGAAGTATTCTCAATATTTTCTTTACAATGTCAATGAATTTTATTTCTTCTCCTAAACCTCAAATTTCTCAAACCACATTAGTAATTCGCTTGAAGGAGTATACATTCTCATCAGGATGCATCTTCATATTGTCAAACCTATTGTGAAGGACTTTTAATTTCACCTCCTTCACTTTATTATCACCTTTATAAATATTTTCAAGTTTATCCAACATTGACTTTTCTGAGGTGTAAATCATCACCTTTAGATAGAACTGATCAGAAAGGGATACAGTGAGAGCATTCTACGCTTTAACATCTACATCAAGAATTTTCCTATCTGCTTCAATCATAGCCAGCCCTATTAGATCAGTAACTTTTATTCCTTTCCCAGTAGAAAATAGAACTTTCATTCCAAGAGATCTTAGATGATATCTCATTATGTTCTTTCAGATCTGAAAATTAATTCCATAAAATAGGGGGACTCCCCTGACGTTGGTTGAATTCTCCATGATGGTAACATAGATGAAACACCAGGAACTTGCCTCTAATACCACTTGAAGTTTCTTAGGACACCCTGAGAGGGGGGGTGAATTATGGTTTCAACTTTTCTTTCAAAATTTTGGTTCTTTTTTCCTTGTTATAAGGAACCTGTTAGACCTGTCAAACATACACATGCAAAGAGAAGACAAAGAAATTTTTACCTAGTTCGCCACTAAGGACCAGTCTAAGGAGCATATGCCGAAAATTTTTTGGTCATACCAAATTCCACTAATCTACACTAGTTTTGGATTATATAGGTTTCTTCATAGTCACTATGTTTTAGGCTCATTTCCTTTAAAATGGTTCACTGATAGCCCATTGTGTCCCTTAGAACACTTTCGTTAAATCCCTCTAGCTCACTGCCATGGGTAAAGACTTACTTGGTTTATCGACTTGTGGGTCTCTTCAACAGATTTGTAGTGAAGACTTTGTCTCAGTACAGCATGAGACACTACTTGCATCGAAGTCCTGAATTGATGCACTTCAAAGTACTGATTACACAAACCGTATATTCAAAATCCTTCTAGAATATTAACATTATGCTTGCACGCAATAACTAAACTTAAGCACAAGATTTGGGATTTGTCATGAAAGTTGACTTTCATGCAACCTCTAATTTTTGTGCAACCCTTATCTTTTGTGCAACTGCTTGAAGGGATAACTTGGTCTTTTCAGACTAAAGGAACACCTTGTGCACAAGATTAACTTTATACAATTATTTTGTGCGCCAATCTTTCACGTGGAAAAGCAACTAGATTTTCATTGGAAAATTATTAAGTCTTCCATGGGGTAAGGAACCTATTTATAGTCCGCGATGACCCTGAACTCAATTTTACAACACGTCTTTGTCGATGCGTTCAAGATTCTTCATGAGTGCGCAAAACCCCTTTTTTCGTCACATTGGGCGCACAAGATTCTTTTGAGCGTCCTCATATTTTACACACATTTAAGTCTTGCGCACACTTTTTCCCTTTTCCATATTTTGATGAAATGACCCCAAATTAGGCCTTGCGTGCAACTTTTTATAAACACCCTTTAAACTTGAGCGCAACTCCCTTTACAAAAAATGCTTTTCTCTATGTTCTAATTTTTTGACCCAAAAATTTGGCAAACACTGGGAAATGATGCCACCTTCAATCCTAATTACCAATTGAATTGTATGATCCCTTTCTTATAAAATACCTGGATATTCCAATGAGTATTGAAAACAAACACAAACCATACTCCATTTTCATCATAGCATGATCGTGGTTCCAAAACTATTCCATTGGCATCACACTTTTCATCGGCACCTCCTTTTCCTTCGGCACCACCTTTCTATTGGTACCACATTCATCGGCACCACCTTTACATCAGTACCACATTCATCAAAACCACCTTTCCATTGGTACCACTTTGATTATTTTGAAATACAATCAGCACTATCTTTTCAATCTGGATATAACTGTTTTGAAAAACAATCGACACTGCCACTTCAATCTGGATACAATTGTTTTGAAAAACAATCGATACAATCTAAATATGTTTATTTTGAAAAAAAAGTTGATACCAATTCTTTCTTTCTACCTTCAAGATCTGAATATTATTCTTTTCTAATTGTTTTGAAAAACAATCTGAATACAATTATTTTCTGATTGTTTTGAAAAACAATCGGTACCACTTCTTTCTTTCTGCCATCTGGATCTGAATATGATTCTTTTCTGATTGTTTTGAAAAACAATATGAATACAATTATTTTTTGATTGGCACCATATATTTCACTCACCTTTCCTTATATCAAGCTTGCATCACAAATTCTCAATACAACTCATGATTTATATGAATTACATATCAACAATGCATCGTCACAATTGAAACATCGCAGTCATACTGACTCTGATTCTCCATCAAAACAAACACATCTTTCTCATCGTATTCAGAGTGAATCTTATGATCATTAACTTCAAGAAAGATGTTTTCATTTTCAATTAGACTCGAGGTGAGTCCGATTAGAAACACTTCCTCTCATTATAATGGACTTTCACTGTTAGTTTGATTCTTTTAAAAACATGGATCCGATTCTTTTCAAAATATGGATCTGATTATTTTTTAAAACATGAATCTGATTCCTTTCAAAACAATCCTCAATACAATTATTTTGAAAACAATACAATTTTTTCTAAAAACAAAATGAATCATAATACCTTTATTCTTTCTTTAAATCCCTTTCAATCCAAATTCTCATTTATCATCTTTCTCAACATCCTTTCTTTCTTTAGCATAATGATAAATTGAAAAAAAATACAACCAAAACAAAACTTGGTCCTAACACTATTGAATTTGGGTTTCCTTGATGTTCTAATGAATGGTTTTCACCTTCTTCACCATTTCTTCGACTATTTCAGTTCCTAGAAGCTTACACTCACCTACTCTATCCCAATATTCTGGTGTTCTACACCTTTTTCCATAAAGGGATTTATATGGTATCATTCAGATGTTGGAGTGGAAACTATTATTGTAAGAGAATTAGACCAGTGGAAGATGTTGGTCACACCCTCCTTTGAATTCCATAGTACATGCTCTCAACATATCTTCCAATGTATGAATAGTTCTCTCAGATTGGATATCAGTTTAACGATGATAGGTCATACTAAAGTTTAGTTCGGTGCTTAGAGCATGCTGGAGACTTTTCCATAACTTCAAGATGAATCTTGGATCTCTATCAAATACAATAGATAGTGGTACTCCATTAATTCTTACCACCTATTTGATATATATATTTACAAGTTGATCCAATGAGAATTCCTCTTAGATTATGATAAAGTGATTTGTCTTTATAAGAGGATCCACAATGACCCATATAGCATTGTTTCCTATGGATGTACTTGGAATTCTAGTGAAAAAATCCATAGTGATGTTCTACCACTTCCATGTTGGTATTGGTAGTGGTGGAATCATCCCTTTAGAATTTTGTCTTTCAGCCTTCACTTGTTGACATACCAAGAACTTTTATGTATACTCAGTGATATCCTTCTTCATATTGTCCCACCAAAATTTCTCTCAAAGATCCTGATACATCTTTGTGCTCCCTGGGTGAATAGAGAATGTTGATATTTGTGCATAATTCAAAATATCCTTCTTTATCTCTAGATCGGATGGCACACATAATCATGACACAAATCTCATTAATTTATCCTCATCAATCTTGAAATCATAGGATTTACCATTTCTAATAGCTTCCACCCTTTTCATAATTTCCACATCTTTTCTTTGAGTATCCTTTATTTTCTCCATGAGGGATGGTTGAGAAACCATTTGAGAAAGGATTAATGATGTTCCTCTATTAATGATTCCCATGTCCATCCTCTACAAATATAAGAAGATTGGATCCTTTTTAATTCTCATCATAGATAGATATGGGGGATCCTTTCTACTTAGAGCATCTGTCACCTTATTTTCCTTATTGAGATGGTATTGAGCAGTCATAATCCTTGATGAGTTCTAACCATCTTTTCTGGTTCATATTAAGCTATTTCTATGTGAATATATATTTAAGACTCTTTTGATCAGTATATATCTCAAACTTCTCCCCATAGAGATAATGCCGCCATATTTTCAACACAAAGATCACAGTTGCAATCTCCAGATCATGTGTGGGATAGTTTTTCTCTTGGATTTTAAGCTACCTTTAGGTGTAGGCTATCACTTTATTATTTTTCATCAGCACATAACCCAATCCCTTATTTCAAGCATCATTTTACACCAAAAATATTTCTCCACTTATTGGGAGTATGAGTACTGGGTAGTGATAAGCCTCTTTTTTAGCTTCTTAAAACATTCCTCACATTCTTGAGTACATGAAAACTTCACCCCCTTTCGTGTCAGCTTGGTCATTGGGTTTAATAATCATGAAACGTTCTCCATAAATCATTGATCATACCAATCAAGACCCAAAAAACTACAAATATCTGTTATAGATGTTGGTATGGGCCACTCTTCAATTGAATTTCTCTTGGAAGGGTCCACATATATTCCTTTGCTAGTGATAACATTCCCCAAGAATAATACTTCCTCCATCCATAAATCACATTTCTTGTAATTTACATAAAGTTTCTCCCTTTTAAAAATTTATCAGCATGGTATTCAAATGTTCTTCCTATTCCTCCTTGATCTTGAAGTATATCGTAATATCATCAATAAATACTACCACAAATTTTTTGAGGTAATCTCTAAAGACTCTATTAATTATATACATGAAACTTTCTAGAGAATTAATGAGTCTTAAGGGAATAACTATGAAGTCATAGTGTCCATACCTTGTTCGAAAGGCATTTTTGATAATATCTTTCTTCCTCACCTTTAATTGGTGATATCCTAACCAAAGTTCCACCTTATAGAAATAATTAGTCCCACGAAGCTGATCAAACAAGTTATTTATCCGAGTTAGGGGATACTTGTTATTTATCATGATTTTATTGATCTCTTGATAATAAATGCAGAGGAACATCGATCCATACTTCTTATTAACAAAGAGGATTGGTGTACCCCATAGTGAAGCACTTGGGCATATAAAAACCTTCTTCATATTCTCCTATAACTTCTTCTTCAGCTCTTCCAGATCAACGGTGTCTATTCTATAAGTTGTCTTTGATATTTTTAGGGATTTAGGAATAAGTTAAATTGATAACACAACCTCTCAATCAGGAGGAAGACTAGGTAATTATTTAGGTAATACATTAGTGTAATCCCTCACAATGGTAATATCTTTGATAAGTATTATCTTCTTTGTCACAATCATTTGAGAAAGATATGATTTATCAAAATGAAATATTATCCACACTTGAGACAATGATTCTAAAGGAGATTCATCTTCCTCCTTACACTTTTATAGGATTATAGGATACTCTAAGATGATAAGATTGATCTCACTTTCCCGACAGTTAATATTGTATTTGAATAAAGATAGTCAATCCATGCCCAAAATATCATTGAACTCCACCAGAGGAAGTATGCTAAGATTTTCTGGGAGGTTCAGTCCAAACAAAAGTACCAGGGATGAGTTATAAACCTTAGACACAATAATTTCCCCATTCTTTATTCTCACAAATAACTCAACCTCCAAATTTTGAGGTGGTGTTTGAATAGTTCTAAAAAACATGAAAAATGTGAAAGAATTTGTAGAACCGTAATCAAATAGTATGTTCTCTATTATTGAATGAATAGCTAGCATACCTGTCACCACATCATTGTCTAGATCCACCTTAGTATTAATGATACCATAATTCCATCCTTGCTTCCTTGGAGGATACTTTTTTATTACCTCTAACAACCCTTGTCTTAGGGAAATTATCCGCATAATGCCCATGTTACTTGCAATTATAGCACTACACTACAGGCTGATTGTTGATCTAAACCTTCCTTTTCTCTTACACATTAGTGGGATCCTTAATATCCCTCTCACAATTCTTATCCATATATCTCATTCTTCTACATTTGAATAAATTCATGGTTTCCTTTAGACAGTTCCCAAAATGCTTCTTCCCATAATTTTGACGTGTGGGATGTTCGATCTTCTTTCCATCATGGGATTTATTTTTCAAACTGCCCTTATTAGACTCTATTTTCCACTTTTTTCCACCGGTCCCATGAGAACATTGAGATTTTATGATCTCCATTTCAACCTTGATGGAACAATGGACAATCTTCTCATAACTGTCGATGTCTCGAATCGCCAATAATTTTCGTAGACTCACCTTTACTACGCTAAAGAAGTGATCCACCATGATTTTGATGTTCATGACAAACTCAGAGGTGTATCTTGTAATCCTTGTGAAGTTTTCTTCATACACCCTAATGGACTCATCTTCCTTCTTCTCAAGTCTAAGGAACTCTATTTACATGTTGATATAGAGGGTTTGGGAAAAATATTTATTGAAAAACATTTTCTTTAATTCCTCCCAATCCATAGAATAGATTTCCTCCTAGGACTTTGTATTCTTGATTAGTGTCCACCACTGATTATATTCCCCATCAAAATGATAGACCACCAGTACTAATTTATCTTCTTATGAGCACTGGAGGACAAATAATATATTTTCAATGGAGTTAATCCACTGTTCTGTGAGGAGGGTATCAAAATATCCACTAAGAATGGGAGGCCTTTGTTTCATGAATGATTTGACAGAAACTTACTCCTTCCTTAGAGGAGGAGGGTGTTTCACATGATTTGAGTTATTATTCATAACTTGAGCTAGCTAAACGAGTACTATCATAAAGTTTTGAGCACCTATACCCATAATATTTGGCATATCATTAGGGAAATATTCACATTCCCTATCACATTGATTTTTGGAACATATTATTCTATTTCCCGCCATTAACTAATAAAAATAACATACAATTATGGGGGATTTAATACTTAGATAATAAGCATAAAAAAATAAGCTTTAAACATAAAATGATGAACTCTTAAAGGAAAAGTATATCCTAACTTGTGATTCCCTAGCTTTCAATATAGGTTATTCATGATCTGTTTTATAACATATATTCTTATGGGATTATTTTTTTGTTCCCTTAATAATAGTTTGTACTAAGATTATGAATTTACCAAATCATTTCCCTTGGTAGATGAAAACCAGGAGTGCGGAAAGTCCCGTTGTTGTGCCCCAGTTCCCATTTGAGTCTAGCTAAAAGTGGGGTTTTGGGGTTTTACCCCAATATAAATCTATGCCAGATCTACATCCATTTGTTTATATCTATATAGGGATTTATTTTCTTGATAAACCACTTACTCTATACTTACCAAAATTTAGGGATGTTTTATTATACTTAGTCTCATCCCTAAGGTTCTTACTAAAGTGTTATATTCTTAATATCCAAAAATAACTATACCTTTCTATAATACCAAATATATCAACCCTATCCTTTTAAATATATCATTACATGATTTTAGGCATATTTAAATATCATATTACAATCCAAGGATCTTAAATTATTGTGTCTTGTAAGACTAGGTATATAAAATTGAAAACATTGGACTAAATAAAACATTTATTTATTTAATATTAATAAAGAGATATTGAATTACATTATTCTTATAAATCTTCATAGGATAACCTAAGGATAACATGAAAAATGTATGAGATAAAAATCCTAGTAAGGGAATAAACATAAGAATAAATCTTTAGCACATGTGTTAGAAGGTCTGACATAATGATATAAAAAAGGAATGGAACATATGGAATGATGACATATAAACATGGGATAATATAAGAATGTATTAATATTAATGTGTAAGAAACATAAAATATGAATTTATCATTATTCAAGTCTCCTTTAACATATATAATCACAAGTCAAGGTTAACCACCAAGACCGTTGCACATGGTAGCACGAGTCAAGGCTAACCGCCAAGACCAATGCACTAACGTCTCATGAGACTAAACTTTACCCAATGCAGTGGAGCTATATCTTGGATCTAATATCATAACATGTTCATTAATATTATTTCCACATAAAAAATCATACATAATAAATCATACATAAACATAAGGGTTACCCATGGAAAGAATTGGGCATCATATTCATGTCATAAAGCATAACAAATGGGCGTATCATAAAATTGTCCATGAAGGAAAGGAATTAGATAATTAATGGAAACTAATAAGGTATAATAGTAATATATCATGATAATTTATGTCAATTTTAAGTGATAACATGCAAAAAATATCATTTAAGAAACTTTAGAATTAAAACATTTTAGTGCGGTTTAAGGAAAATATCAAGGATCACTTAAAAAAAGGGAATAAAATTTTATATAAAATTATAAGTAAAACAAGAGTGTTTTCATAATAAAAATTTTGGTTTTATAATAATAATTGTGGATTAAAATATATTATATATTTTACTTTAAAATGGAGAAGAATTCAGAAAGATCCCTTAAACGGGTTTGCTAATCAGAAAATATTGAGGACGGAACCACTTAAAACATATATATCCCCAGAAAATAATGATTAATGGACATTTATAAATGAGTTTGTAGCATATAAAAATAATTTAGAATGAATACATAAAAACAACATATAACTTCATTTGGGTAAAAAGAAAGATAGAGTAACCCGGATGAATAATGGAGGTTCGGGTAGAATCTTTTACCTTAAGTCTGACGGTGTCCTTCACTTGATCTTAATGTCCTGGATAACCAAATTAAATTTATTAATTAATATTTAAAAAACCTATTATATATTTAATTTATTTATTTTTAACCTTATTAAGTTCATTCATGACCTTTTTGATGGGTTAATAGGTTCAATTTCATTGTTTGGGAGCGTTTGTTTTCTTGGTTTTTATGATTGGTTTACTTATATACATGTAAGTATAAACATGTAAGATGAGAATGGTTGTACAGAATTTAAGTTGTATGTTATTAGTGAATATCCATAATATTACATGTTTATAAAATTTATTTGGTTATTTTTAGTGAAGATGAATCATTATATAAAACTTTAATGATAACTGTTTTGGTTAATTGGTGGTCTTTGATCACATCGAACACATTTTGATTTATAAATTAATATCATGTGTAAAAAATATTACATAGGCTTAAATTAGACATAATTAATATATTATAGTCCGTTTCAACCATTAAAATGGTTTCATGACCATAATTGAAGATGGTGATATAAATTGAAAACTCATTGTCCTTGAATGTGATAAATTAACACATCTCATATGGTGTTTTCATTTATAGTATAAAAGGAGAGAAAAGAAAATATGATGATGAATTATTCCATTATCATAACAAAATTCCAGTACATTTAAGTTACTAGATTTATCATATCATTTGGATGAAATGAGGGGATGAAATAAAAAGAAAGAAAATAACTTGAAAGAAAATAAAATAAAAGAAAAGAGGAATTTACCTCTTGAATATATCTTCCTTGAGAGCCTCTTTAGGGGAGATGTTTTGGTATTTTTATGAGACTAAGGGCTCATGGATGTGGGATAGAAGATTATGGAGATATTTGAGCATAATTTAGACTAGAAACAAGGCTTGAGAGGTGTGAGGAGAGGAGGTAAATAGGAGTGGTATTTATAGTGGAGGAGAGGAGGGGTTTCCCATTATTTTAATCATTAGTTTAATATTTTTGCTCAAGACTATGAATAGTATTTATTATTGTGACCAAAAATAGTAAGTGGGAATGTGAGTTTGATATAATTGCCTTAAATCATCCATACATCGTCCGATAACATCATAATTCATGTATTTAGCATTTATTGTAAATTATCATATTTCACTATTTACCAAAAATTCAAGTATTTTAGAAAAATCCCAAACCCAACCATTTTTCAACATGTAGAATTAAAAAATGAAATATATTTTATGAAAATAATTTTATAAATATGAGAAATTTAATTTTTAATTAAAATCATAATTTACTTGAAAAATACAAATTTAAAAATTAAAACTGTTTTTTTAACACTTTGAAAAATTAATTAAGGTCTCTTAAAATTATCTTATAATAATAAGTCATAAAAATACTTATTTATGAATGCATTTTATGAACATAAATTTTATTTTAAATTATTAGGTTAATCATAAAATAGTAATTAAATATACATGACTTACAAAAATACCAACACTTAATTAGTAATTTTTTAAAATATTTACTAACTTATACTATGATATATTTATATCATATTTTCACTTATAAAATAGATAAATTTTATTTATACTTTCATTGGTGAGGTTACTATTAAATTGGACAGTTTACTATTCAAAAGGGTCACATTACTATTCCAAAGGTCAAGTTACTATTTCATTAGTATATATTCCTTAACTTCAATAGATTCTTTTTATTTCACTCATTATTTATTTATAAGGTTTGTATTGTGTTATATAAGTAATATTATGTGATTATAATATAAGACACAATTATAAGAATGGAATTTCATTGATAAAACATTGCTTCATTACAACATCTTAGTATATGGATAATACTAGAGTTATTATTTTGATATGGAAACAAAATAGAAAGAGGATTTATAATAAGAAAAGAACTTTGAAAGAGGTTATAAAACAATTACCTCTTTTTTAGGTATCTCCTTTTGGTTTGTACAAAAGGACTCCTTAGAATAGATTTATGCCCCAAGTATGGCCTCTAGGATGAACTGAGGGAATTTTGGAGGATAAATGGGTAGGTTTTTTCCAAAATAAAGGGATTTATATGTGAGAATCAAATAGAAAGAAGAGTTCCCTTTTATAAGAGAGGTGATGGGAACTTTTGGAGGATCTTAAAATAGTAATTTATAATAGATTTATTTTCAGTTTAAAATAGCTCAAAAATGATTTATTTAGAGTCTAAGATGATTATGGGTCAAAATAATCTCAACCAATTATTTTTAGAAAATTTTAGGTCACAAAATTAACCTTATATTTTGGATTTAACCCTTAGTTAAATAGTTTAACTCTTACCGTGATTACTTATCTCTTTATACTATAGGGTTAATATAGTTACTATAAAATGTCAAAAGAACCCCAGTTGGATCATTTATGAAATTTTTAACATTATCCTAGTTATTTTACTAAACCTTATAATTTTATGAATTTTATAATATTTAATTAGATATTATTTATTTTAAAGTATCATTTATGTCAATTTTGATACTATTCAAAATTTTCATTTTTAAAAATATCAAAACAACATGATAACTTTGAACCAATAAATTAAATATGTCACTAAAATGTCTATGTTATCTATAAAATTATTTTATGTCATTAATTAATTAAAATTATATTTATTTTAATATTTTTAACATCATTTAATTGATTATTCCTTTAATAATTCAATTACTGCATCATTATTACATCACCATTTAATTTAAGTAAATATTTATTAAAATTATAAATAAATTACCATTAAGTAGATAATAATTTTATATTTATAAATAATATTTATAGTTGACCATATCACTTATATATACTCATATTAAAAATGATATAGTTATTAAAATTTGAATATGCCATTTTTAAATCTTCTTCAGATAAAATATAATAAATGTTCTAATCTTACAAAAGTGGCTTAAAAAGGATCATATTTTTAAAATAAGGTTTATTTTTGTCCAAAAATACTTATCCAGTGAAATTAGTACAAGTTTTAGGGTAATATTATATTATTATAGTATTGTTTTTACCTTCAATTACCCTATTTACCTTTAACCGTGGTAAATAAAATTCAAAAGTTATTATTCACCAAAAAATAATTTGATCCAATTATACCAAATTTTTATAATGATTACAACCATGTATGTCCATTTTTAAAAATTCAATTCACAGAAGTGGTAAAATTGTGTTTAATGTTAATCCGCAGATGTGGTTATAAGGTGGGTAAAAGTGACGTTCGAAATATTAATAAAAAAAATATCTAATTATATTACAAAAATGATTCCTATGACCTACATTAGACTAATATATTTATTGTGTATCTATTGGTATTTTAAAATAAATTTAAATTATAATAATTCTATAAATGAAAAAAGTCATTTTTTTAACAATAATGCAGTATTTTTCACTATTCATCAAAAATTGAAACTTTTCAAAAAATAAAAAAAAATCACCATAATTTAATTTTTATATTTAAAATTCAAAAATGAAGTTTCTTAAAAAATAAAAATTATAAATTTTATAATTTGGTTAATATTATTCCTAACTGCTTTTTAAACGGCTAATTTGATAGGTCATGGTGTGCTCGAACTCGATATTGTGTGTAGCGCAAGCTATTGAATTATTCAAAAGGAAACATATCATGGAAGCTTTGGGTGTTAAATTAATACCTCCTTCAAATAATTTCATCCTCAAATTTTCTATAATATCACTTCATAAAAATATTTGGGTGGTTCTTCATCATAAGTTTTTCAGGTTCCCACATCGCTTCTTCCATTTTATGGGTTCTCCAAAGAATCTTTAGAAGAAAAGTCGTACAATTTCTCTACACTTGTTCTTTGGTATCAAGAATCATTATAGGATCTTCACAATAATACAGATCGGGTTCCAGTTCTATTTCTTCATATGTGAGTACATGCATTGGGTCTGGCATGTATTTCCTTAACCTTGATACATGGAACACATCATGAACTTCGGAGAGACTTCATAGAATTGCCAAATAGTAACCTATTGCTCCAATTAAATCTAGAATCTCAAAAGGTCTGATGTAACTAGGACTCAAGTTACCCTTTTTACCGAATTGTATAACACCCTTCCATGGAGATACCTTCAAGAAAACATTTTCTCTCCCTTGGAATTATAAATCTTTTCTTTGGTTATCAGCATAGCTCTTTTTCCTACTTTGTGTTATTTTGATAAGGGTATGAATAGTCTTTACCTTTTCCATCATTTCCTCAAAAAGTTCTGGGCCTATGGTTTTTCTTTCACCAACATCATCCTAACAAGTTGTTGTACAAAATCTCTTTTCATATAACGCTTCATATGGTGTCATCTGTATACTTGAATGGAAGATATTATTATAGTGAAATTATACCATAGGTAAATACTGATCCCACATACCATGAAATTCGAGTGAGAAAGATATCAACATGTATTCTAAGGTTTTAATAGTCCTTTCTAATTGTCCATCAGTTTGAGGGTGGTAGGTAGTGCTCAAATGAAGCTCGGTATCTAGGGCCTTCTGAATACTTTTCTAGAACCTTGTTGTAAAATGAAGATCATGGTCATAAATAATTGATAGAGGTACACCATGAAGTCTTATAACTTAATTAATGTAAATTCTTGCTAAATGTTCAAGTGGTAAATCTTCTCTTATAGCAAGAAAAATTGATGATTTGGTAAGATGATCAACAATAACCCATATCATAAAATGTCTTCTAGGAGTCTTTGGTATCCCCATGACAAAGCCCATTTTAATATCATCCCATTTCTACAAAGTTATAGGAAGAGTTAGAATGACTCCTCTAAGATATTATCTTCCAGCCTTCACTTGTTTACAAACCAAACATCTCAACACATAATCAGCAATATCCCTCTTCATGTTGTCCCACAAAAAATGTTCCTTCAAATCTCTATACATCTTAGTGCCACCAGGGTGTATAGATAAATTGGATCTATGAGAATCATCTAATAATTCTCTTTTTAGCTCAGGTATAGCCAGAACACAAAGCCTCTTCCCAAATTTCAAAATACCATCTTCAAATACGAATTTAATCATTCTCTCATCATTCACAACTTTAATTTTATTTTGAAAATACTTATCATGAGACTAAGAACTCTTTATCCTTTACAGTAAAGAAGGTTTGGAAACCATTTGAGAAAGTAGTGATGTTTCACCTTCTATAATAATTCCCATGTCCATATTTACTAGATCCATGAACATAGGATCCTTTTCAACTCTCATTTTGTTTAGAACTCTATGGTTTTTTCTACTCAAAGCATATGCCACCTTATTTTCCTTCCCTAGGTGGTAATTTATTGTGAAATAATAATCCTTGAGTAACTCAAGCCATCACCTTTACCTCATGTTGAGTTATTTCTATGAGAAATTATATTTCAATCTCTTGTGATCAGTATATATCTCACATCTTTCACCATAGAGATAGTGTCTCCATATATTTAGAGAAAATATTATTGTTACTAACACCATATCATTAGTTGGGTATTTTTGTTCGTGAATTTTTAATTACCTTGATGTATAAGCAATAACCCTATCATTCTGCATATGGACACAACCAAGTCCTTTCCTTAATGCATCACTATAAATCACAAACCCATCATTTTCAGATGGTAAATTCAAGATAGGATCATTGAATAATATTATCTTCAATTATTCAAAATATTCTTCACACTATTTTGTCCAAATTAATTTAACCCCTTTACGTGTGAGCTTGGTTAATGGGTTTTTCAATTAGGCAAAATTCTAGATGAAACACTAATAGTAACCTGCTAAACCAATAAAACTGTGTACCTTGGTTATACTCATAGATGTTGGAAATTCTTGGATTGTCTTTGTCTTTACAGGATCAATAGAGATTCTATCCTTGGATACAATATGGCCAAGAAAAGAAATTTCCTGAAGCAAGAATTCACACTTTCTAAACTTCCCATACAGTTCATTTCTTCTAAGAGTCTTCAGAACAATTTACAAGTGGTTCTCATGGTCTTCATAACTTTTGGATTATACCAAGATATCACCAATAAATACTACAACAAAATAATCAAGATATTCCTTGAACATTTTTCTCATTAGATCTATGAAAACATAGGGTGCATTAGTCAATTCAAATGGAATTTCTATAAATTCGTAATGACCATACCTCATTAGGAATGTTGTATTTGGAATATATTACTTTTTTATACACAATTGATGATATCCAGAATGAAGGTTAATCTTTGAAAAATATTAACCTCCATGAATTTGATCAAATAAATCATTAATGCGATGAAGAGGATACTTGTTCTTTATTGTAATAGCATTGATTTCTCTATAGTTAATGCACACCCTCATTGATCCATCTTTATTCTTAACAAAAAAAATAGGGGATCCCCCTGGAGAAACACTAGAGAGAATAAATCCTTTATTACTCAACTCCTCTATTTGTTTCTTTAGGTATATTAATTCCATAGTGGCCATTCTATAGGGAGTTTTTGATATTAGCCTTGCATTAGGGATTAAATCAATAGTAAACTCAACTTCCCGCTCTAGAGGATGTCCAAGTAAATCCTCTAGAAATACATCAATATATTATCATACAATAGGTAAATCCTCAATTTGAATATTTCTTTCTTCATCCCTAGATGTTATTTCCTCTTCCTCCCCAAGAATCTCATTCAATAAAGCTACTGGGGGTGGATTTTGAAAAGAATCTAGTGATGAAGTTTCTACTCAAAAGATAATAGATTTTACATCTTACTCACAAATCAAAACTTCCTTCTTATTACAATAAATTTTCATATAATATTTTGATATCCAATCCATACCGAGTATTATATCAAAGTAAATAATAGGTATGATGATAAAGTCAGTCGATAAATCGTATTTATTTACCATAATGGGAACTGTCTAACACATCTTTGTTACAATGAGACTTCCCTTAGGGGTTTTGACTAAAAGATCCTTTGTTAATGTGAATTGGAAATAACTAATTTTTAAAGAAAACTAGGGAGATATAAAGGAATGTGAGGATCCAAAATCAAATAAGGTTTTGGCTAAATTTGAGGAAACTATTAATGTACATGCCACCACATCATTAAGAACTTCAACCTTAGTAGTTGAGATCGCAAAATCTTGGCCTTTCTCTATTGTCCTTTCCTAGGGAAAGTTTCTTTGATGCTTAGGAAAATCATTTGCATAATTTCTCATCTCTTTAAAATTGTAGCACTGAAATTTGATAGCTTCTTTCTTCCCCTTTCAATCACAATCTTGGTGGAATTTTTCTTCATACTTGTAACAAACTCCCATCCCCTTTAAGCCAGTACTGAGGTGTTTCTTCTCACAATTCACTAGTGGAAAAAATGTTTAACACGTCGGAATTTTTCACGTCGGTTCTATATAACCGATGTGAAAATCTTTAATGATTGATATATCATGTCAGTTATTTTATAACTGATGTGATATATCAATCAAGATCCACATTTTACATCAGTTATTTTATAAGCGACGTAAAATATACGGAGATTAGCTTTTTTACATCGGTTATTGTATAACCGACATGAAAATCAAATCTGGTGTAATTTATCACATCGGTTATTTTATAACCGACATGATAAAGGAAAGCTTAGCATTTTACCACGTCAGTTATAAAAAAACCGACGTGATAAAGCCAATCTCAGCAATTTATCACGTCAGTATAAAGCAACATATATCACGTTGTTTATAAAATAACCGATGTGATAAATTGTTTTCTACATCGGTTATTAAATAACCGAAGTTATAAACATTGAAAAAAATAGTTTACCACATTGGTTATTAAATAACCGACATGATAAATCTTTTAAATGATTTATCGCACCTCGTATTCAGTCATTGTGTTTTCTTCGATCGGGCGACATGCAACTCGTCTCTCTCACGCGGAAAACCTAGAATCGATTCATCAAATTCGTGCCCTCCAACCTCATTTTTTTAACATCATTATTCATATTTATTATTATCAGATCTATTAGGTCGACTCACAACACTCAAGTAAGCCTCACATGACTCCTTTTAAGTTTTTTTTATGCGATGCCCTAAACTAATTTTTTGAGATGTTATTTTTCTTTGTTCTTGCTATCATGGTTAGTTTCATAGTGTTCATCTATACCATGCTAAATTATTTTCTGGTAAAATAAACCTATGTAAGTGATATCATGCAAGTTTATGATTTATGTGTGTTCTATCATGTGTGTGTGCGCGTACAGGGGGTTTCCAAGGGGGTGGGGGGCTGTGCAAGTGGGTGGGGGTGTCCAGAGGGGTTGGGTGGGCTGTCCAGTTGGGTGGGGGTGTCCAGGGGGTGTCAAAGAGGGTGGGGGTGGTGTCCAGGGGGGTGTGGGGTCTGTCTAAGGGGGTTGGGTGTGTCTAAGGGGGTACGGGGGATGTCAAAGGGGTGGGGGTTGTGTCCAGGGGGTGCGGGGGCTGTCTAAGGGGGGTGGGGGCTGTCCAGAGGGTTCGGGGGGCTGTCTAGAGGGTTGGGGGTTGTCCAGGGTGTCCGTGGAGGTGGGGGCAGTCCAGGGGTGTGGGGGGGGGGGGGGGTCCAAGGGGGGGTGTCCAAGGGGGTAGGGGATGTCCAAGGGGGTGGGGGCTATCCAAGGGGGTGGGGGCCTATCCAGTGGGTTTGGAGGGTTGTCCAGAGGATTGGGGGGTGTCCGGGGGTGTCCAAGGGGGTAGTGGGTGGGGGTAGTGTCCAGGAGGGGTGTGGGTATCCAAGGGGGTGGGGGTTGTCTAGAGGGGTGGGGGCTGTCCAGGGGGTGGGGGCTGTCCAGAGGGGTGGGGGATGTCCAAGGGGGTAGTGGTGTCCAATGGGTGTCCAAGGGGGTGGGGGGTTGTCCAAGAGGGTGGGGGTTGTCCAAGGGGGTGGGGGCCTATCCATAGGGTTTGGGGGGTTGTCCAGGGGGGCTGTATAGAGGGTTGGGGGTGTCCATGGGGGTGTCCAAGGGGGTAGGAGGTGGGGGTGGTGTTCAGGAGGGGTGGGGGTGTCCAAGGGGGTGGGGGCTGTCTAGAGGTGTGGGGGGCTGTCCAGGGGGTGGGGGCTGTCCAAATGGGTGGGGGGTTATCCAAGGGGGTGGTGGTGTTCATGGGGTGTCTAAGGGGTGGGGGTGGTGTCCAGGGGGTGGGGGTTGTCTAAGGGGGTGGTGGTGTCCAAGGGGTGTCCAAGGGGGTGGGGGTGGTGTCCAAGGGGTGGAGGATAAGTGTCGGTTGGGATTGAATATTTCATCATGGTTTGTGAGATTATGACATGATGATTGTATTTTTTTTCATGGATATTAGGCTATAATTTATTAGTGTTGTTTAAGGGGGTGGGGGTGGTGTCCAAGGTGGTGGGGGTGGTGTCCAAGGGGGTCAGTACAGTCTATGTTTGAGGTTTCCACTATGATTTTTAGGGATTCAAGCATTATGAAAATATGAGGGGTGTTGCAATATTATTCTATTTGGTTATATATATTTTGACCAGTCATTGACTGTGATAAAATTATGGGTTATGGGGGAGACCATGTCGTGGTTTTCAAAGATGCACAGTTATCCTGACCCCATTGTTTCGTAATGATAGGCTTTACACTGTGATTTTCTCCATCCGAGTTTTTATTTTAAATTTTATTTGATTCTTAGGTTTACTCAATTTTCTCCAATTTTCTATTAACCATTGGAGGCCCCATGGTTTTCTTGGATTCCATGGAATTTCCTTAAATAAGTTACTTATTCCATGTTCTTATTCCTTTATTCTTTGTTTCTTTTTTTCTTCTTCGTCCACTTATTCTTATCCTTCATTCCTTCTATTATTAGGGATGTTTGGTCATTTTTAAATTGGCGGTTTAATAGTAATCGATGTGTTCTATGGTTATTAGGAGGGTTGGGGGTGTCCAAGGGGTGGGGGCTATCTAGAGGGGTGGGGGCTGTCCAGGGGGTGGGGGCTGTCCAGAGGGGTGGGGGTTGTCCAAGGGGGTGGTGGTGTCCAGGGGGTGTCTAAGGGGGTGGGGGTGGTGTCCAAGGGGGTGGGGGTGTCCAGGGGGTTGGGGGTGTCCAGGGGGTGTCTAAGGGGGTAGGGGGTGGGGGTGGTGTCCAGGAGGGGTGGGGGTGTCCAAGGGGGTGGGGGCTGTCTAGAGGGGTGGGGGCTGTCCAGGGGGTGGGGGTTGTCCAGAGGGGTGGGGGTTGTCCAAGGGGGTGGTGGTGTCCAGGGGGTGTCCAAGGGGGTGGGGGTGGTGTCCAGGGGGTGGGGGCTATCCAAGGGGGTGGTGGTGTCCAAAAGGTGTCCAAGGGGGTGGGGGTGGTGTCCAAGGGTGTGGGGGTGGTGTCCAAGGGGGTGGGGGTGTTGTCCAAGGGGGTAGGGGTGTCCAGGGGGTGGGGGTGTGCAAGGAGGTTGGTGTGTTGTCCAAGGGGGTGGGGGTGTCCAAGGGGTGGGGGTGGTGTACAAGGGATGGGGGTGATGTCCAGGGGGTGGGGGTGGTGTCCAGGGGGTGGGGGGTTGTCCAGAGGGGTGGAGGGTTGTCTAGAGGTTTCAAATCGTTAGGATCTATGTAATTTTTAGTATTGAATTTATACATATTTTAATATTTATACTTCATATTACTTTTTTATGGAAGAATGAATTTGGTATCCAGTTTCACCAGGATGTATTCTTTGTGAACCTTAAGAAGAAAGGATCCAAGATGAATTTAAAATTGTTATATCTAACTATATTTTCTTTTTAAAATCATATTCAAACATATTTTTTTAAATACGCATATATATTTTTTATATTTAAAAATTGTTTTAAATTCAAATTATTATTTTTTTTCATATGAACATATATTTGTCTTATCTTAAAAAGATGTATAATTTTGATATTTTTTATAGGTAATAATGAGTCGAAGTTGGATTACGGTACATCAAATGAGCAATGAATATGAGGAATGTGTTGATGCCTTTTTGGAATTTTCTAAATGAAATCTTCTAAGTAGTGACATTTTTTCTGTCCATGCCTGAAATGTTTGAATATGAAGAATTTGAAAAGTAGAGAGATAAAAGATCATTTGATTTGTCATGGTTTTAATCCGAGTTATAGCCCTTGGATTTGTCATGGTGAAACTGGACGTAATGTCACTGATGATGATGATTCGCAAGATGGTAACTCCGATGGAATTGAAGAAATGATTCGTGATATTGCAGCAGAACAATTTCAGATAGAACTGACAGTTGAGCGTCTATATGGAGATGATGAAAAACCATTATATCCTAGTTGTACAGATTTTATAGTTTTTTTGATGGTGTTAAGATTGATTAACCTGAAGGTGAAACATGTATAGAGTGATAGAAGTTTTACAAAGCTGCTATAATTGATGAAAAACATTCTTCTAAAAGATAACAATCTTTTAGATTCACATTATAAGGCCAAGAAAATATTATGCGTGATGGTATTGGGATACAAGAAAATACATGCCTGTCCGAATGACTGTATGATATATAGGAAGGAATATGAATTTCTTTCAGAGTGTCCTAAATGTGGGACATCATGGTATAAGGTGAAATAAAAATCACAGGCTGATGTAGAGATTACAAAGATACCTTCAAAGGTATTTTGGTATCTTCCTATAATTCATCATTTCAAACGTTTATTTTCTAATTCACATAATGAAAAAAGGTTAAGATGGCATGCTGATGAGCGGTTATGTGATGGAAAAATACGTCATCCAGCTGATTTTCCACAATGGAAGAAAATTGATGAGCATTATCCTACTTTTGGAAATGAAATTAGAAATCTCATAATAGGGTTGTGCACAGATGGAATGAATCCATACTGAACCCTCAATAGCACACATAGTTCACGGCATGTTTTATTGGTAATTTACAATACAACCTCTCTCCTGAAGTTTGTATAAAGCACAAATATGTCATGTTGAGTATAATGATCTCTAGTACGAAGCAACCCGGTAATGATATTGATGTTTTCTTGTCACCATTGATTGATGATTTGAAACTTTTATGGGAGGATGGTATTAGGGTGTATGATTCTTATAAAATTTAATATTTTCAACTGCATGCAGTGCTTTTGTTCACTATAAATGACTTCCCAGCATATGGAAATTTTTCTGGATACAGTGTTAAAGGGAATAAAGCATGTCTAATTTTCAAACAATATACTTCATATTGTCAATTGCATCATTGGAGGAAAACAGTGTACATGGGTCATCTAAAGTTTTTTCCTATGGATCACCCTTATAGAATACTAGAAAAGGATTTCAATGGATCACAAGAATTTGATATTTCTCTAAAACATTTATCCCCTGATCTGTATTTTGAGAGGGTAGAAAACCTTGATGTGACATTGGGAAAGACATAGAAATCTGGTAATGATAGACATATTTGGAAGAAAAGGTCAATATTTTTTGAGTTACCATATTGAAGATATCATGAAGTTAAACATAATATTGATGTCAAGCGCATGGAGAAGAATATATGTGATAGTTTTATTGGAACATTGTTAGATATTAAAGTAAAGACAAAGGATGGGTTTAATGCAAGATTAGACTTACTATCAATGGGAATACGTTTGGAGTTAGCTCCCACTCCTAATGGAAGACAAACATTTCTTCCCCCGGCTTGTAATACATTATCCAAGAGGGAGAAAATTAGATTTTTCCAGTGCCTTCATGATATCAAAGTGCCTCAAGGTTATTATTCAAATTTAAAAAAAAATTCTCAATGAAGGACTTGAAGTTGATAGGTATGAAATCTCATGATTGTCACGTCATGATGCAACAACTTATACCAGTTGCATTGCGTGGAATATTGCCTATCCGTGTCAGAAAGACTATAATGAAGTTATGTTATTTTTTCAATTCAATTTGTAATAAGTTGATTTATGTTAATGCTTTGAAAAATTTGGAAAATGATGAAATTTTCATACTTTTTCAATTGGAAATGTATTTTCCTCCAACTTTTTTTGATATAATGGTGCATTTAATGATTCATCGGGTTCAATAAATAAAGATTTGTGGGCCTGTATATCTTTGTTTGATGTATCCTTTTGAAAGTTATATAAAAATATTGAAGGGGTATGTTAAGAATCCATATCAACCTGAAGCCTCCATTATTGAAAAGTATATTGCTGAGGAGGTTGCAGAGTTTTGCACGAGCTACTTGGATACAGTGCAACATATAGGTTTGCCTCTATCTCTCCATGAACGAGTTAATAATGATGGAAAGGGGATTTATGGATTGAAAGTCAAATTTTTTTCATCTGAACAGATGAAGAAGTTAGAATCATACATCTTGAATAACATAGCTGATTCTCAACCGTATATCACATTTCATATTAATGAGTTGAAAAAATGTCATCCAAAGAAGAAAGAAATGTGGATTTTAAATGAGCACAATAAAACATTTTTGTCATGATTTAAAAAGACCTTTCTTGGTAGATCAGATGTATCAGAGACATTAAAATGGGTAGTTGGTGGTCCATGTTTAAATGTGATAACATGGTCCGGTTATGAAATTAATGGCTATACATTTCATACAAAAGCTCAGGACAACAAAAGTGAAGTTCATAATAGTGGTGTATTAGTGTTTGCATAAGCAATGCATTTTTCAAGTGCTAAAGATAAAAACCCAATTTCTGCATCAAGTGAATATTATGGAGTGATTGAAGACATATGGGAGGTTGATTACTTTAAAATTAAAGTTCCTATTTTTAACTTTAAATGGTTTATTAGTAACAACAGTGTCAGACACGATGAATTTGGAATGACAGTTGTTAATCTAAATAGATTGGAAGACACAGCTGATTCTTTTATAATGGCAACACATGAAAAAAAAATCTATGTAGTAGATCAATCAGATATGAAATGGAATATTGTTTTACAAGGGAAAAAACAATATGTTGGTGAGGATGAAATTGATGAAGATGATGATTTATGTGAGATCCCTACTTCCATGGAAAGATTAACTAAACATAATGATGAGCATGTTAAAGACATGATTTGTGCCATAAGGAATGATCACGGTGAAGGAATTTGGGAAAACAATCCATTTGTACAATCCTAAAATTACAGGTAACATTTGTTTATTTCTTGTTTGCATTTATTATTTTCATAAAATGTTAGATATTGTAAGTTTTTTATTTATTAAAACATGTATTAAAACAAAATAAGTATAAGTTTTTGTTTGTTTTAATTTTTTTAGTTTACTTTATCATGTTTACCATTACATAAATTATATATCTATTATTTTTGTTCAGTGACAATTACTTTACCATGATTACCATGTTTACCAGGTTTACCATGTTTATCATCTTTACCATATTTACCATTTTTTAACATGCTTACCATATTAACCATGTTTACTATTACGTAACTTAGTACAATTTTCTATTTTCTGTTTACATTAGTATTGTAGTATTTGAATTTGTATATTTGTGAACTAATGTTTGTTTTTTTGATTTGAAGGATAATGACAGATAAATCAGTTGATCAACCACATGATTCTATAGATGGGAATATTGGTCATACCTCTGGGGAGCAACATTCACATGCTCCTCTTGATGTTCCCCAATCTTCCTCATGTTCTCCCATTACGACAAAGATTTAAAGAGTTGGTAAATGTGGGTGCACACGTTTACCAAAATTATCACTTGCTCATACGTAGGATCAGAGTATACTCATTGAGTTTGATGAGGATGATATTTCTAGAGGTCCAAATGCAAAATATTTTAATAGTTTTGTATCAACTCAGGGTAAGAGAAAAGTAAGAATTTTGTATGATGACTGGAGAAGTGTGGACAAAGCGATAATATCTCAATTTTGGGAGATGATTTTGGTAAGATCTTTTGATATTTTTTGCCTATTCTTTAAATGTTTCTAGTATATATAATATGTTTAATCTATTATTTATCATATGACATTTGATATTCCTGACACTGGAGGAGTCAGGAAGAAATGCTTATCGATGGCTTCCAAAAGATGGAGAGATTTCAAATAAACCCTCTCATCTGATTTCATTTTTGTTCATAGGAGTCATGACAATCCATGTCATATATATCCTTTCATAGATTAAGACACATGGAGACAGTTTTTTGAAAGTAGAAGAAAAGATTCCTTTTTGGTAAGGGCAATGTAAAATTTTATAAGCTTTCTTATATAAATGATCTTATTAATGTTTTGTTAATGATTTCTTATTCTTAATTTACAAAAAACAAGGAAATATAATCAGGAGATCCAATCTAAAAATGTATACCATCATAGTTTATCTCGGGGAGGGTATACATTATTGGAAGAACAAATGATGGAAGAAAATTTAAAAAAAAACTAAGAGCTGAGTCTTCAAGCTTTGGAGAGGCGGCACCTCCATCCCCTCCATCTAGACATAAAAAATGGAAGAGAGCTCGGATGGGAAAAAAATGGCAATATATTTCAGAAGATTCAAGAATCGTAGCTGAGAGGATTGTAAGATATCTATTTTATTTATTTAAGTTAACTATTTTCTTCATATAACTCCAATCATTAAAGAAATGTTCAATTAATTAATATAGGATTCTCTTGAGGAGCAGAGCTCATAGGGGGTATTTACAGCTGTTGGGAGGCAAGATATTTTATCTGCAGCATTGGGAAAGCCCAAACATCCTGGTCGTGTACGAGGATATCCGACAGGTGTATCAGTAAGAAAAGTGTTGCCACGTTCTTCAACTTCTTACGTTGAGGGTGTTTATAAAAAAAATAGAATCCTTGGAGGATGAAGTTCATAATATTAATGTAACGATGGAGGAAAAGATTAGAGCGTCGGTACAGTCTATGTTTTTATACATGAAAAAACAATTTCAGACTGCAGCTCTCACTCCTCCACCTCCCCCTGCATACCCCATTTTTTATCCTCCACCTCCTCCAGTAGCTCCCACTCCCCCACCTCATCTTGTGGACCCCATTTTTTATCCTACTCATCCGCTGCATCTTCCTACTTATTGTGAGTTGTATGTTGATGATCCTAAATATCATATAGTTACATATGGGTTGGTATATTTTATAGGAGATACAGTTCATCATCAACAATTAGAGGTAGAGAATCAGAGGATCACTATATAGGATATTATAGATAGATCATCTCAAGTACCATTACCTATAGATTAGGTGATGACAGTTGGACATAGTATCGGCCATTTTTTAATTTGGCCATCCAGACTTCTTCGACTCATTACCATATAGGTATGTATGTTATATCTTCTATTTTATTTTTTTATTAAAGTTGTTTTATCATTTGAAAACTAATATATTTTTCTATTTATTTTTACAGGAATACTCAAAAGGTAAAGAAATACTATATAGACAAAAACAAAGAGAAATGGATATGACATCATATTCAAATTCTATTAGTCTTGATAGATTGTCAAGATATTCAAATTTTTTGGTGGATCATTATGAGTTTTCAATGGAAGCTCATGTTTTTGGACGTTCAATAATTGTGGGGATTGTGAAAACTGATATCGTGGAGCTTGTTACTGGAGATAAGTTGGGCATCAACGTGGTGAAAATTTTTTCCATGTAAGTCTTAACACCTTTTCCCTGTGTTATATTTATTAAAAATGTATAATTATGTCTGTTTTGTATTAGGTATCTTTATAAAATTTGTGAGAAGAATGAGCGGACAGATGTATATGGATTCATGGACCCACATTTAATTTCCCCTGAAGCATATACATTGGATGAGGAACAAAGAATGCTTTATATTACTAAAAGACTTGAACAAAATATACTCACACAATGTTGGATGATGCCTTTTTGTGAGAGGTATGAAACACATCTATCTCAAAGATTTCATTGTCTTTTAACATAAAAAACCACTAACCTTAAATTTTCTTTTATCAGTGATCATTGGATGTTATGGGTTTTTTTCCCAAGGGAGAAAACACTTTATTGGATATGCTCTGTCTGTGGTGATGTGCGGGAAAGTTTCAAGAAAATGTTGGAAAATAAGTTTCAATTTCTCAATAGTTTTATATATTATAATGAATTTTAAATTTATCCCATTCTTATTATATTATAACAGGGGATGGGTCTACTTTTGAAAAAAACACAAAGAAAAGGAGTGTGAAGATCAAATATGTAAATGTAAAGGTAAATATCCATTTATAATTTGTACTTTTTGATTTATTACATAAAAATAATATATTTAATTTACACTCATTCAAATAGAATTTTCATGAACAACAAGGCATCATCTAATGCGGATATTATATGTTAAGATTTATGTATGAAATAATAACAACTGGGGAAATTGTGAACTTTGACCTAGTAAGATTTCCTTTTAAAATTTTCCATAATATTTCATTTGATTTATTCATTATACACGTTAACTACTATCCTTTTAATTTGTATCTATTTGATGACCTGCAACCCTATAGTGATCTAGACGTCAAACACTTTCAAGTGAAATGGTCAAATTATTTTACAGGTTTGATTTAATTTTAGTTGTTTGTAGTGTAAAATGTAATATTGAATATTTTCATTGTAATTGTGTATTTGGTAGTCGTTTAGGTTGGATTTAGTTTTTTTTTAAGTTGACATTGTAATTTTTGAATGTTATATATGTGAATGTTTAATTTTTCTCTACTTCTTGTTTTGGTCTACTTATGATGGTTTTTCTGGTATGGATTCTGGTCTGGGGGGAGGGGTTCCAAGGGTGTGGGGGGTGTTCAGTGGGGTGGGGGTATCCAGGGGTGTGGGAGGGTTGTCCGGTGGGGTGGGGGGTATCCTGGGTGTCCATGAGAGTGGGGGGCAGTCCAGGGGGTTAGAGAGTTTCCAGGAGGGTGGAAGGGATGTCCATGGGAGTGTGGGGTTTTCCAGGGGGTTTCCAGGGGTGTGGGGCTGTCCTATGGGGTGAGGGGGGTTTCCAGGGGTGTGGGAGGGTTGTATAGTGGGGTGGGGGTCCAGGGTGTCTATGGGGATGGGGGGCAGTCCAGGGGGTGGGAGAGGAGGCACCGCCATTCCTCTAGGGTATGAATGCTGCTGGAAGGTACTCATCACTCCCACATGTGAATCTTGATCTCTCAAAATGTTTCACCAATCCTTTATTCCCCTATAAAAATCATTCATTCTATCACTTTGATGCTAGTATAACTAGGGGAAACGCCATCATGTCTGACAATGTTTTCCCCCTGGTTATACTGGCATCAAAGTGATATAATGAATGATGTTTATAGGGGAAGAAATAATTGGTGAAACATTTTGAGAGCTCAAGATTCTCATGTGGGAGTGATGAGTACCTTCCAACGGTGTTCATCCCCCTGAGGGATGGCGGCGCCTCCTTTCCCAACACCAGTTGTCCAGGGGTTGTCCAGGGGGTGGGGGTAGTCCAGGGGTGTGGGGGTGTCCAGGGGTGTGGTGAGGGCTGTCCAGTGGGGTGGGGGGTTCTGGTCTATTTTTGGTCGGGTTTTGGTCGGGTTTTGGTCTGTTTTTGGTCTGGGGGTGTCCAGTGATGTGGGGGTGTCCAGGGGTGTGGTGGGGGCTATCCAGTGGGGTGGGAGGGTGTCCAGGAGGGTGGGAGGGATGTCCAGGCGAGTTGGGGGATGTCCAGGGGGTGTATAGGGGTGTGGGGGGCAGTCCCGGGGGTGGGGGCAGTCCAGGGGTGTGGGGGTGTCTAGGAGGGTGGGGGGTTATCTAGGGGTGTGGGTGGATGTCCAGGGGTGGGGGCAGTTCAGGGGTGTGGGGGCTATCCATGGGTGTGGTGGGGGATATCCAGTGGGGTGGGGGCGGGGGTCTGGTCTGTTTTGGTCTATTTTTGGTAACTTTTTGGTCTGTTTTAGGGGTGTGGGAGGGTTGTCTAGGGGTGTGGGAGTGCTATCTAGGGGGTGGGGGTATATAGGAGGGTGGGGGTTGTCCAGGGGTGTGGGCGTTTTCTAGGGGGTGGGGGTAGTCCAGGGGTGTGGGGGTTTCCAGGAGGGTGGGGGTTATCCAGGGGTGTGGGGGGATGTCCAGGGGTGGGGGCAGTCTAGGGGTGTGGGGAGTGTCCGTGAGGGTGGGAGTTGTCCATGGGTGTGGGGAAGTCTAGGGGGTGGGGGCAGTCCAGGTGTGTGGGGGTGTCCATGGGTGTGGTGGGGGATATATAGTGGGGTGTGGGGTTCTAGTCTATTTTTAGTAACTTTTTGGTCTGTTTCAGGGGTGTGGGAGGGCTATCCAGGGGTGTGGGTGTATTGTCCAGGGTTTGGGGGGTATACAGGGGGGTGGGGGTTTTCCAGGGTTGTGGGGGTTGTCCAAGGGGTAGTGGGGTAGTCCATGGGTTTAGGGGTGTTCAGGGGTGTGGTGGGGGCTGTACAGTGGGGTGGGGGGTTCTGGTCTATTTTTGGTAACTTTGTGGTCTGTTTCAGGGGTGTGGGAGGGTTGTCCAGGGGTGTGGGAGTGTTTTCCAGGGGTGGGGGTATAAAGGAGGGTGGGGGTTGTCCAGGGGTGTGGGGGGCTATCCAGGGGGTGGTAGGTTAGTCCAGGGGTGTGGGGGTGTCCAGGAGGGTGGGGGTGTTCAGGGGTGTGGTGGGGGCTATCCAGTGGGGTGGGGGGTTTTTGGTCTGTTTTTGGTAACTTTTTGGTATGTTTCAAGGGTGTGGGAGGGTTGTCCAGGGGTGTGGGAGTGTTGTCCAGGGGTGGGGTGTATACAGAAGGGTGGGGGTTGTCCAGGGGTGTGGGGGCTGTCCAGGGGTGGTAGGTTATTCTAGGGGTGTGGGGGTGTCCAGGAGGGTGGGGGTGTCCTGGGGTGTGGTGGGGGCTGTCTAGTGGGGTGGGGGGTTATGGTCTGTTTTTTGTAACTTTTTGGTCTATTTCAGGGGTGTGGGAGGATTATCTAGTGGTGTGGGAGTTTTTTCCAGGGGGTGGGGGTATACAGGATGGTGGGGGTTATCCAGGTGTGTGGGGGGTTGTCCAGGGGGTGGTGGGTTAGTTCAGGGGTGTGGGGGGTGTCCAGGAGGGTGGGGGTGTCCAGGGGTGTGGTGGGGGATGTCCAGTGGGGTGAGGGGTTCTGGTCTGTTTTGGTCTTTTTTTAGTAACCTTTTGGTCTATTTCAAGTAATTTGGATGGGCATAGCATTGGTTCGGTTTTATTTTTAAAAAAATTGTTTTTTACATCGGTTATGAAATAACCGACGTAAAAAATGCATTGGGATTAGTTTTAACGTCATTTATTTGGAAACTGACCTAATAACTTCATAGGAAATGGTTTTTATGTCGGTTATTTCATAACCAATGTAATAAATTGAAATGGATAGTTTTTTACGTCAGTTATTTTATAACCGACATCGTAGATATGTTTTTACGTCGGTTATTATATAACTGACGTTGGAAACCGCTTGGCACACAGGTTTATCACATCGGTTATAAAAATAACCGACGTGATAAATGCTTTGAAGGAGTGATTTATGATGTCGGTTATATAATAATCGACGTGAAAGGGTATATACCACATCAGTTATTAAATAACCGACGTAATAAACCATGACTCCGAAGCATTTTCCACATCGGGTTTTTATCAACTGACGTGAAAAACGGTTCGGATTTGTGTTTATTACGTCGGTTGTAAAATAACCGACATAGAAAACTATGTTTATAACATCTCCTGTAATAACGTTGGCCAAAAGCCGAAGTTAAAAATAAAAAATAACTGCCGTAAAAAATGTTTTCTGCACTAGTGATTACTACAGGGTGGAATGCCAGATTTTCCCTTCTTCCCCTTATTTCCTTTTCTAGAGCATTCAGCAGCTCTATTCTTCTCTTACATTCCTTTAAAGTCATAATACTTAGAGAATTCATTTTCTATCTTGATATAACATGAGAATATATATTTGTATGATGTGAAATATTGTGAGATCAGTGCCCATCAGAGGAATGGTTTCAACCCATCAAAGAATCAATCAATCTTACTTTTTGGTTTATGTATGTAGTTTGCAGCATGCCTTGATAACCATGTGAAGTTAGATTCATACTTTTCAACATTCTCATCCTCCTTCTACCTCAAAATCATAAATTTCCTCTGCATATATTCTCATAGATCATGAGGAAAAGTATTTTTCTAGGAAGAGTTCTTTAAATTATATCCATTCCATATTTTAGATCTATTCATACTTTTTCATGTTTTTAATTAATAACCACCACTGATTTTCATCTTCTGATAGATGATAGATTTTCATAATTACTTTTTCCATTTCGTTACTCCCTAAATCAAGAAATATTTTCTCTAACTTGTCCACTTCTCAACTACAAAAGGATTTGTAGTCCCATTAAATATTTGGGGTTTTTGCCTCATGAATCGGTATAACATTGATCCTCCATGTTGTGGATTAGGCTTCTCTATATGGGTAAGGTTATTATTCATAACCTAATTCAGTTGTCCCAGTATGGTTATAAGCTATTCAATTCTAGTTGTATCACTAGCTCCACTATCATTATCTATCATATAAGGGAAATCCATATATGGATTATGTTTGTTAATACGATTTCCATTCCTTCCACTAGGCACCATTTCTAAATAATGGCATACACTAGATTAGCTTATAAACCATAATTAATAATTCCAAACTAGTAAAATACTTAATATAAATTGAAAAATTCATGCATATCTAATCCATAATCATAAAATGGTTCTTTTGGGAAATATTTACTCATAAATCCTTCATAATGTTTTGTAAAGAAAATGTGAATTATCCTCAGTGTATCCCCTAAGAGTGTCAAACTAGGTGTGCGGTAAGGCATGTTGTCATGTACTAGGTTACCATGAGTCAAGCCTAGAACACCATGTCAGAGTTATTACTTCTAGGTACATATGTGCCAGAACTATGTCCACTTGTAGTATCTAGAAAGGGATTTATTTTCTAGGAATAACCACATAATCTATACATTACCCAAATTCTAGTATGTTCTTCTATACTTATCCTCAAAGTCTATCTTAGGGTAATGTTCTCTAATCAATGTTTTTTATAAATCTAGTTTCCAAGGTTTCTACTAAACTTCCTATGATACCAACTATAACACCCTGACCTTAGTTACCCAGAGTCAGTGCATTATTTTAATACATTGGCATGATCACAAGAAATCAAATCTTTAAGTACCTATTAGTTTAATAGCCTTAGAAAAACTAAATACAAACATAAGTTTTACATTACATCATAAAATTAAAAAACAACATATTTTCTCCTTTTAAAACTCTCATATCCCTTAGAATATCCCTATAGGTAAATCATAATATACTTCTTCTCATCCTAAGGAAAACTTAAACATAAGAAATGGGTTATCTCAGATGCTCAGTAAGGATAAACAATATAGAGAAAGCTATCATAAATAAGCATAAACTTTTAAGGCAAGGTATAAAACTAAAACACAATCCTTTTAAACATAATATTTAGCATAATATGGAAAGAATAAATCAAATAATTCCATTTAAAAATTCACATGAATATTCTACTAGTTGAATAATCACATGTAATATCAATAACTAATCTCATAATTAGGAAATGCATAATGTCGAACATCATAACTATACCGTCAAGGCCTCATGCCAAGACTATAAATAACCATACCTTCAAGGCCTTGTTCTATGAAACTATTTTGTCTCATGATACCTACCAATGCATTGAGGGGATATAGTGGGCCACACCCATAACTTACTAAGTCCAATTCATTCCTCATATGAAATTGGTGAAACATAACATAAACATTCATATTAAAACTATCATATTAAATGTTAGTAATTTAACTATAAACCATGAATGGTATAAAAATTTCACATCTAAAGTCAAACATATCATAAAACCTTCAATACAATATGGAATATTGTATCATAATAAATCAACCTCAATTAGACATAAAATCCAACAAAGGATGTTGACATAGATGAAAATAATCTATTAAAATTGTTAAAACTCTTTGAGATAAATATTCTTTTTTACTTTGAAATTTATTTAAAAGCATACACAATTATAAAAGGAAATTTTTATTTTGAAAAAAACCTATTAATATTTTAAGGGAAGCTTCATAATTTTAAGTCATCATAATGGTGGAAAATAGCTACTTGTGCCGTATAAGTTAAAAAACATTCTTTCATTAATTTTTTAAAAAGGTCATAAAGTAGCTCATTTGGAAAATGAAGGAAAGATTCCTTTAAAAATGTTTATAAAAATTCAAGCATAGGTAAAAATTACTTTAAACAATTGTAGATAATATTTTTAAATTCATTTCAAGAAACATGTACATGGATGATAAATATGTCCCAGTAGATACTTACGTATAAACAATCTTGGATAATAAAGACATTGTGAAATTAACCCTTACCTTGTACTTTCCTTTAGTAGAGGGTGATTTGACCTCCTGTATAATGGTTAAAGTATTTTATTAAATTATACCAGAACCATATTCATATTTATGATATAATATATGATCCTCTTATATCATTTTTTAATAATATTTTAGTATTATCATTGTTTTATGTGTTAACTGCTTCGTTTTCCCATTCTGGTTTTGTCACGTAAGTCATATTTTTTATGCATAGGATATATGTTTTATCTATATAGAGAATGATATTAAGTTCATAACCATTATATTTACTCATCATAAAAATTTTATAATCATTCTTTAATGGTTAATATGGAGAATGAATCTCATCGAGCCGTGGAGACGGTAGGTCGTACGTACGCACGAGCGACGGTATCATTCCCTTGATGGTTAAATGGTATGGAATTAGATGGTATAATAATTATACAGAATAATTATCATGTTATATTCATTATTTATATACATTATAATCATTATTATACCCATCCAATTATTGTAGTGTTGAATAACAAATTACACCACGGTGTGGAGACGGTAAACCATACGTACGCACGCATAGTGATATTGTTATTTGTATGATGAATAAAATGAGTAATATGGTTTTACCATGATTATAATAAAATATAAGTATATAGATGATACTGAAGTTATTATTTTAATATGGAAACAACATATAAAGATGAATTAAAAGAAGAAAAATACTTTGAAAGAGGTGATAAAACAATTACCTCTTTTTCAGATATCTCCTTTTGGTTTGTACAAAATGACTCCTTAGAATAGATTTATACCAAATTATGGCCTATAAGATGAAGTGAGGGAATTTTGGATGAGAAATGGGTAGGGTTTGTCTGAACTAAAGGGCTTTAGATGTGTTAATCAAAGAGAAGGAAGGGTGCCCTTTTATAAGAGAGGTGAGGGGAACTTTTAGAAGATCTTAAAATATTAATTTATTATAAATTTATTTTCAGTTTAAAATATATCCAAAGTGGTTTATTTCAAGTCTAATATGAGGATGGGTTTAAATCCTCTCATCTGATGATTTTTTTTTAATAACCCAAATTTCCTCGGGCCCTCCCTTTGTGAAAATCCAGTGTTTAGGGTGTTCTGGGAGGCAACGGTGGCTCGTTTCAAGAGTTTTATAGTTTTTAAAGTTTTTCATCGATGACCTAGGGCATCGGTGTTTAAATTTTAGTGCTTCAGTATATATGTGCATCAGAATTTCAATGCATCGGCATGACAGTGCATCGGAATTGGTAGGTCAAGGTGTCGGTATGTTAGGGGCGTCATCATCGATGAGTCAGGGGCATCAGTGTCGATAGGTCAGGGCATCAGTAAGTCAAGGTGTCGGTAGGTCATTGAGTCGGTAGTTTGTGTTGTTGGTGGATCAGTATCAGTGGCTCGGTATTTTTAGGTCTCATCAGTATCTCACCCATCGGTGGCTCAACATCAGTGACTCATTTGTAGTTTTCCTAGTTTTTTTCCCAGTTTTCTAGTTTCTCCCCTATTATGTTTTATTTAACTTAAATTGAGTCTAAATCCTTATTTAGGCATTTCAAAGGGTATTAATTATATATTTAAATATCCTAACGTCCCAGGTGATTTGAGATACCCAAACCGCGTGATCTTGACCACAATTCCACGATTAATGTCTTTTAAAACCGCTCTTCCTTTAATATAGGATCTGGAACTTTAAATCTAGGATCTTCTCTTCCCAGTATATTTTTTGTTCCCCCTTGGTGAATCTAGAGATTTCATCCCCTAGAAGAGTCATGCACTTGTGCTAGATCCCCTTCTGCTCAGTTTCCTTGGAGTTCTTCCTTGTTGCTCGTGCGATCCCCTGTTCTTGGCGTAAGGAGGAACTTCAATCCTTTGATCATCCGGTAGGGATTCCTTATATCTATATTTTATTTTACATCATGTGGTGTGGGTGTAAAAATGATTCTTTTTAAATAATGGGTGAATAATTTCTTAAATAAATAAATAAATAATAAGGTAATGTGACTAAAAGATAACGGGGTAATGAAATAATGTGATGAAAGTGGATTTATGTTTGATCACCTATTTTATTTTTTTTATCTTTGTTTCTTTATGAATTAATTGTGTCAAAATTCCTTCTAAAAATCATGGCCATTGGTGGTCTTTTATTTCACACCGGTGTTGTCCCATTTATTTTTTATGATGTTTGATAATCGTCCATAACATGAAAACTGTTTAAACACATACACTTGGTTAATTGAAACGGATTCCCCAGAATGAAAACCCTTGTATGATCACCCCTATTTATCAAGTGGATTAAATAACAGTGTTTACTAAATTTGAACATATATATACATCCTGTTGATAGGTTTAGTTGGGTGTTGTGTTCTGTTGAGTTTGTGACTTTGTGTGAATTGTGCGGTGTAGCTGTTGGGAGCAAGGTTGTGGGTACAGGGGTGGATAGAGGAGTTGTTTAGGTGGGGAGGGTGTGGTATGTGTGTACAGTGGGGTTGTGGGTTAATATTAGTTGATGTGGGCTTTGTGTGTCAGGAATTACATGGGGTGTGTCAGTTTCCTATTTTGAGAGACCGGTTGGTTGTGGAATGGATGGACTTGTAGGTAGCTGAACTGCCTTTGTTTGTGTCACGATCGTCGAATGGCGTTGGGTAGTGATATTGCGGTGTGGTTATGAACTTGTATGCAGTGGGACTATATCTGGGAATTTTTGGGCAGTGGGGTTACAGAGTTGGGTTGTGAGAGAAGGATTGTGTGGTATAACTTTGAAGATTTATAGTTGGAAGTGGTTGAATAGGGGCATGCAGTGGGACTGAAAATCTAGTTTTGTTTTTTTCTTTAATATGGTTGTGGTTGGTAGTTTCCTAGCAGTGATGGAATTAATTAAAGTGAATACCTAAATTAATAAATTAAAAGTGGTTAAATGAAAAAGGGGTTGGGTTTATGCTTTGACAACGGTTGTTTCTTAGGTTGTGAATATAGGGGTAGCAGCGAAAGTGGTACTAAGTGGGCTGGTTTTTTGTTCAGAAACCCATAGGTTGGGCTGAGTGTTTGCTTATATTATGTATAAATTGTAGTTCCATGTGATTTATATATGCACCCCACCCTTGTTGATCATTTTGTGCTCAACACCCTCATTTATTGGGGGAGTGTGTCTTTCCCAACATTCCAGTGGGAGGATGGATGAATGGTTACTGAATTTCTTCCTCACACCATATTCCAGTTCTTACCACTTGAGCATATTCAGGAAGGCTATAATGGATTGAGTCTTACCATAGTCCTATATCATTCGAGCAGGTTTGTTGTGGATGAGAGGTCTAGGTGTTTGCGGTCTAGGATTGTTTTCCCAAGTGTCTTCGGGATGAGGCCCAGGTGTCTTCAGGCAAGAGGCGTGGTTGTTGTGGCCCAAGTGTCTTCAAGTGGGATTAAGTGTGGTTTGAGGCCCAGGTGTGTGCAGGAGGGTTTTGTTAGTGGGACTACGTATGGGAAGAGTGGTAGCGTGAAGATATTAGCTGTTAGGGATAAGAAGTTAATCAGTGGGAAATTGGTGTGGGGTACCCAAATATGGATGTGTTTATACTACCAATTTACTTGGCTTATGTTATTTGGTGAGTGTGCCTTGGTGAGGCTGGGCTGGTTAATATATCCTTATTAGGTGCTTGAGGTTCTACTATTTCCTCATAGGGACATTAGTATGTTCCCTCACTTGTGAACGGGTGGCTTTAGTTTTCCTACTGAATATACTTGTATACTCACCCTATGTTTGTAACGATGTTTTTAGGTTTCCGGGAGGACTTCCAGGACCTTTTTGGACATTACTAGCTCGGGCGTCGGGATTAGTTTTTGTTTCAACTTAGTCTCTTTTCTTTTGGTACTTTACTTTGGAGTTTTTTTGTACCTTATATTAGCTTTACTTTTGAATATGCATGTGGGAATGGAATTTGGATTTACTTTTACTTTTGGTATTTGGAGTTTCTTGGGATTTACCATCTTGTCTCTTGATCTTGTTCTAGAAAAAAGGTAATTCCTTCCATATTATGTGAGATTTTATACCCTTGGTGTTAGTCACCGCTCTAGGGCCTATTGAAGGCGAGACTTGAGGGGTCATTATCTCTCCTTCATCCTGAGAAAGGAAGGGCATGGCACTTTTTTGTCCCTTTCCTCATCTTGAGGAAGGTGGGTTATGAAATTTTTAGACAAGTTTAGGTCACAAAATTAATCTTGTCTTTTGGATTTAACCCTTAGTTAAATGGTTTATCTCTTACCGTGTTTACTTTTCTTTTTATAATATATGGTTAAAATAGTTACTATAAAATTCTAAACAAATCCCAATTGGATAATTTATGAAATTTTTAACATTATCCTAGTTAGTTGGCTATAATTTATATTTTTATGAATTTTATAAAATTTAATTAAACATTACTTATTTTAAAGTATCATTTATGTCAATTTTGATACTATTCAAAATTTGCATGTTTAAAAATATCAAAACAACATGATAAATTCGAACCAATACTTTCAATATGTCACTAACATATTTATGTTATCTATAAAATTCGTGGATGTCATTAATTAAGTCAAATTATATTTATTTTAATATTTTTAACATCATTTAATCGATTCTTCCTTTAATAATTCAATTATTGCATCATTAATGTGTCACCATTTAATTTAATTATTTATTTACTAAAATTATAAATAAAATTCCATTATGTAGATAATCATTTTATATTTCTAAATACTAATTATAGTTGACCATATCACTTATATATCCTCATATTAAAAATGATATAGTTATTAAAATTTGAATATGACATTTTTAACTCTTCTTTAAATAAAATATAATAAATATTCTAATATAACACAAGTGGCTTAAAAATGATCATATTTTCGACCTAAGTTTGATTTTGGTCGAAAAACACTTATCCAATGAAATTGGGACAAGTGTTGGGGTAATATTATATTATTATAATATTATTTTTACCTTTAATTACCCTATTTATCTTTAACTGAGGTAAATAAAATTCAATAGTTACTATTCTCCAAAAATTATTTTTGATACTATTAGACCACGTTTTTCATACTGATTATAACCATGTATGTCCATTTTTCAAAATTCAATTCACATAAGCAGTAAAATTACGTTTAATGTTAATCTGTAGATGTGGTTAGAATGTAAAAGAGACATTCAAAAGTTTAATAAAATTTTTATATCTAATTCTATTATAAAAATGATTCTTATGACCTACATTAGACTAATATATTTATTATGTATCTATTGTGAATTTAAAATAAATTTAAAGTAAAATAACTATTTAAATGAAAAATTCAGTTTTTTAATAATAATGCAGTATTTTTCACTATTCATCTAAAATGGAAACTTTTCACAAAAATACCAAAAATTCACCATGAGTTGATTTTTATATTCCAAATTCAAAAATGAAGTCTATATTGAAAAATAAAATTTATAAATTTCATAATTTGGTTAATATTATTCATAATCGCTTTTTAAATGGATAGTTTGATAGGTCATGGTGTGCTCGAACTCGATGTTCTGTGTAGCGCAAGCTATTGAAATATTTAAAAGAAAGCGTATTATGGTAGCTTAGGGTGTTACAATTGGTATGGAGTTTTCTCCCCCTTATCCTTTGAGTGATCCCCATCCACCTGACACGAGTTGATGATTTGTGAAATTTTATGACTGTTTTGTAATTTAGTGAGAAAAAACACATTATGTTTGAAATGGTGTATTACTTTTTTATGTTTTAATTTTTTTTAATTTTTTTAATTTTTTTAATTTTTTTTATTTTTTAATTTTTTTAATTTTTCTTTTTATTTTTTTAATTATTTATAATTTTTTAATTATTTGTAAAAAAATTAATTTTTTTATTTTTTTTAATTGTTTTTAATTGTTTTAAATTTTTTGATTTTTTTAATTTTTTTAATTTTTTTAATTTTTTTAATTTTTTAAATTTTATTATTATTTTTGTTTTTTTTTAAATTATTATTTGAGACGGACTGATCTTTCATCGCAAATAATATCAATTGCGACGGACCATCAAAAATCTTCTTTTAAAAAAAATCAGGCATTATTTTCAATGGCCAATACATATGTCACAATTATTTGTTATTTGTGACGGCTTCTCACAATTAATAATAACGGTGATGTCGTTTTATGTGACAGTGAATTAGCGACGTACTCCTATCATAAATGACTTTTTACGATGGCAGTCCATCGCTAATGCACCCTCACAAAAAAATGGAAACTCCAGTAATGATTTCTTCTTTTATTTTAGATTTTTCTTGTAAAGAGGGCACTCTAGTTTGATGTAACCTTTCTTTTTACATTCTTACCATGTCACCTCTAGCTCCACATTTTTATTTGACTTTTTGGATCACTTTTTTAAGTTCTTCTTTTGAAAGTGGTTGAACATGTTCCTAGTAAGAAGAGCATAGTCAAGAAACTCACCTCTAGATTATTCTTTGTTAGTAGCTTTAAAAGTAGTGGTTTTGTCAAATTATTTTGCTTTATTGGACACATTTTCTATTTTTTATTTCATCATGATTTAATATGTCATTAAGGAGCTGATGAGTTCCTCCACCGCCATCTTGTTCACATCTTTGGATTCTTGGATAGTCGTCTTTGTAGCACCCACCGAATCTCAAGTACGCTTTAATTTAAGCTTGGTTTGTCTCTAAATTCATTCTAGAGTTTTTAGTGTAACGAGGGTTGAAAATGGAGTTTTTTTAGGAGATAGACCATGTGCACGATTGGTGCATGGTTATAACTAACCATATGAAAACTATGCGGTATGGATATGTGTTTTAATAGTGGGGTTTCGCACGGTTTGAACATGATTAAAGAAACTGCGCAGGTCACCAGGGAAAACTGTGTGGGGTTTCGTTATTTTTTCAAGAGATTTTCATAGTTTGATAAAACTATGTGGATTGTCCCAAAAGACTGTGAGTATTTTCTTTTTAACAAGATAGTACTCACACATGGTTGGTGCATGATTTGTCTAACTATGCGGCCCAACCATGCATGACACACTGAACCTTTAAAATTTTATTTTTTACCCATTTTCCCTTTGTCTCTTTTATGCCTAATAACACCCTAATCTCATTTAATCTCAACCTAATCCTTCCCCATTGATCTAGAAGCTTCTCCCTTGAGATTATTAGATATTTCCCTTCATTCTTGACCGATTTTTCAAGGTATGTTTAGGTTTTTATGTGGTTTCCACTTCCTTTCATAGATCCTTATTAGATATCTCCTCCCCTTGTCTCGTTGGAATCTGTGTGGGATATGCATTTTCGATCTAAGAGGCTTGATGAAGTTTTGAAGTGTTTCTTATGGATCTAGTATCATTAGGGTCCTATCTACTCTTCCTCAATCCCTTTTTTTAAAGGTGATTAGTTCTACCTCCTTTCTTGAGGTAGGTGTTTTTATAAAAAGAGTTAATTCTATGAATTTCTTATTGTTCTTATAAATTCCTTTGGATTATTAATTTAATTTAATTGATTTGTGGTTATAATGTATTTTTTGGATTGAAATCATGTTTTTAAAGTGGTTTTTCTTTAAAAATGGTTTGTGCACACCAAGTGTTTGATAAAATGATTGAATGGAGGTTTTGATTTAAAAATGGGTTTTTAAGCATTGAAGAGGATTGGATTTTCTTTGAAATTTTTTTATAAATTTTTTAGTGTGAATTTTTAAATGGTTTTGTAAAAACTTATCTCATTGGGTAACCTTGGGTTTATTGGGAATAGACATGTCACTCATAGTGTGTGTAATGCCATTTGAGGTTTTCTTTCACTTTAATGTGTGTAATGCCACTAGAGGTTATTCCGGTTGGATCCAACATAGGCTTGGATTTTGGGATTTCTCTTTTTTTATGTTTAGTACATATACCCATAGGTTAGAGCCCAAATGGTGTGCTTTTTCATTTATGATTGGATTATTACATGATGGATTGTGTCATGGTTATTTTCTCACAGCTTTCACATGATGGATTTTGTCATGGTTATATTTCTTACATGCTTATCTTTTGGTGTACCCATAGATTGTATTGATTATGATTTCATGCTTATTACATGCACTTTTTATATTCCTTGTCTTGTGAATATGAAAGGATTTTATGAAAACTAAAGGATGATTTACAAATGGTATTAATTTATGAAAAATATTTATAAATTTTATTTGTTTTAAATATAGAACTATTACATTCTTAATATTAGACCTTGTGTAGGTTATATTGTGAAATCATATTGGGATTAATGGTCACACTCTACTTTTGCCTTTAGGTAGTTGTAGATGTTTTTTTGCAAGACCTAGGGAAAGGTAAGGGAATTATGTAACATTTAAGCTTCTCTTTTCATCATAGCCTTCATAGCGGGATGGTTTGGAGGTGATGGTTGGTCATAATGAGACTTGATGGTCTTGTATTGTCATAATTTCTAGCTTATCTAGTTTGGAATGAATTTTATAGATATTTTTTGTATCAATTTATTTTTCTTTATACTATTGTTGTACATCTCTTTTTGTTATATATGATACTTGTTTCCATTATCTTATTGCACCTAACCACCGTGGAGGGCCGGCTTGGGTACCTTATCTAGCTGACCTGGGTTGGTTTGTTAGAGAATGGTATCAGAGGGAAATACCCAGCCTGAAGTGTGGTAACCCTGCCTAAGTTTGGATTTGTGTATTGGGTAAATAGGAGTTAAGACTATCATAATTTGGGTAGTAAGTGTGGGAGGGTTTCTGTCCAACTCACTTTTGTGTCTGAACTCAAGTTACCATGGGTGTTCATAAAATTTTTACCAAGTTTGAGACTTGGAATTTGAGATCATTTTAATGAACTATATGGGGAGTTTTTTTAAATGGACCTATTTATTTTTAGTGTTAATCTTCATTGGTATAATTAATATCACTTTAAATTCTCCTTGTTTAAGTAATTGATATGAATTCTTGAAGTTGGTCTGATGATTTTGGAATTTTTATCAAAAAGATGATTGTTTATTATCTTGTGTTTATTAGACAATGCCTCCTAGAAGATCTTTTCCAAATTAGAGTAAGGATGTTGTGAGATAGGTTCTATAAGATCCAAACCATTTTTTAGAGATTTATCAAGCTTGGTTACATGTACGTTTTTCCTTGTGTTGGGTATTTTTCATTTGGGTTTTACTTTGGGGTGTGTTTGGGTAAACATTTGATAAAAATTAATGAAAGAGGGTTGTACACAGTTGGCTCATGGTTAGGGAAAACCATGCGCCCCAGCCCTGCAAACCATGGACAGAGGAGAATTGCACAGTTAGTGCACAATTTTCCAAATTGTGTTCCCTTTTAGGAGTAATCATACACCCATGTAAAATAGGCACATGGTTTAGGCACGCTCTTAGGGAAAACCCCACACCCCAAACCCGCCAAATCGTGCTTAACTTTTAAGGTCACCCAAAAATTAGTTTTTTAATCACCCGAACCCCTGAAACTCACCCTATTCAATCCAAACTCGGACCAACTTGATTTCTCTTGATTTCAAAGCCTCTCTGATGGATTCCAAGCCTTCCTAACCTTCTTTTTTCACAATTCAAATCCCAAATCGAAGATCTTCACCCCTTCTGGTAAGAGAATCATATCCCACTTGGTTTCTCATTCTTCCTTCCTTCCTTCTACTATTATTTTGGTGGATTTTCTTTCTATTTTTGGGATATATATAGATCTAGTATTTTGGATCTAGATATAGGATTATAGATCTAGATCTATATTAAAGATATGTTGATTTATTTTTTCTTTATTTAGTCATTATGCCGCTCAATTTTAGGAAATTTTCATTGGGAAATCGCTCGTCAAAAATTGAGGTATGTGTTATTTAATTCGGATCACAAATTCTTTATTTAAATTACATGTATGTAATTTTAGAATTTCTATTAGATGTTTATAAATTGTGTTATTTATTGAATTAATTAATTTTATGAATTAATTAATTTTATAAATTAATTAATTGGGGATATGTGAAATTTGGTATTTGGGGAGATAATTAATTGTATAATTAATTATGAGATATTAATATTTGAGAATTGAGATAATTAATTGTAGAATTAATTATGAGATACCTGCGATTTGGTGATGAGATAATTAATTTTGGAAATAATTATAGGATTTAGAGTTTGTGGATATTGATTAATTAATTGATGAGTTAATTAATGGGATTGACGTACTTAATTAAATGGGAGATTGATTAAGGGGATTTAGGATATAAAATGATTTTTTAATTAGTAAATAAACCAGTGTGATTATTTAATTGATGAATTGACTAAAGGAATTGATATGATTAATTAATGGTTGGATTAATTAATGTTATTGATATGAGTATTTAATTGTTGATTTAACTAATGGAATTTTTGTGTTTAAATAATTTTTGAATTATTAATGGAATTGATATAGATAATTAATTTTTGTATTAATTATGCATTATGAATGGAAACATGGTCATTTAGTTGTGAAATAAAGAATAGAAACATGGTAATTCTATTGTGTGATGTATGAATGGTAACATGGTCATTTAGTTGTGAAATAAAGAATGGGAACATGGTCATTCTAATTTTTAAGGTATGAATGGTAACATGGTCATTTAGTTATGAAATAAAGAATGGGAACATGGTCATTCTAATGTGTAAGGTATGAATGGTAACATGGTCATTTAGTTGTGAATTAAAGAATGGGAACATAGTCATTATTTTGTGTGATGTATGAATGGTAACATGTGTATTCAAGTATGAAATAAATAATGTTAATAATGTAATTCTGATAAATGATATCCCTCATACATAATTCAGGATCTAACATGAGATGAAGTAGGGATTGAGGTACGGATTTCAACCGGAACCCGAGGGTTTATGTGGTTAAATAAAGATTTATTGATAATGTGATAACTATTTACTTATTCATTGTAATTATTTCATTATACAACTACATACACTTGTTATTGAATGGATATTGTTTTATATGTCATTGATGGTGGCCTATTGAGTTTTAATCACACCCTACTTGGGATGCCTGATCGGTACCCAAATAGACCTTGTGTTTTCTATATTGGTTAAGGGAAAGGGCCATATGTTAGATAGCTGATATGGGAAGGATCATTAATGAGGGAACTGGACACGATTCGAGACCTGCTTGGGGGAGTCATCAATGTCTTTATTTTGGGTTTAATTTTAGACACTTGACAAGTACATTGGCATGGAATATTTTTTTATTTAGTTTTAACATTGTATTTCCATTTTTGGTCATCTTGTGATACTAGTTATTTCAGGTTATGATTACATGTTATTCAGTTATTGTTTCTTATTTTCTACTGGTGTATTTACTCTAATAAAAGAGGTTATAGTCACCCCATGATCGATATATCATACCCTCACTGCTAGTCAGTAGCCTCTGGTGTATGGGGAGGTGTGTTTGAGGTCATTTAACCAACCGGTTCGGGGCATCGGTGTGTGGCCCCCAGGCCGGGAAGTTACAAAGTGGTATTAGAGTCCAGTTTTTTTTCTTTTTCATTTATCTTACTATTCAGGAAAGGTAGATAGGAGAGTGGAAGGAGTCGAGTCTTATTTATGATCTCGTGCATAGGATTAGCTAACCCATGTATGGGGGAGAACCCAAGTACCCAGGGTGGGATTGTTGTTATTGTTGTTTCCTGTTATAGTTGAAGATTATTTCACCTTGGGTGACACACTTATTGTCTGTTGTGATTATTGATATTGATATTTTCTAAGATTTGAGACATGGCCCAGTATTTCATGAGATTTGATTTTTCATACATCATTCTAGGCACTCAATATTATTTTATGACATGAAACATTTTTAGGCATGCATAGGAAAATGGTTTATGGGTAAGTTGTTGAACTTGAACTATTTTTTTATCTTATGAAATTGAAATGAAAAAGGTTCCTAATGTGAAATTAAGAATTTAAAAATGATGCAAGATAAGAATAGTTGGGTTTTTTAATTGAGAAACTTGAATAATAATAATGAGTTTCCCTTTTTTAACCATGACCTAGGTGTAGGATGGTTAATGGTAGTGATAGTGCCTCAATTTTGAATGTGTGGCAGGGTTTGGGGAAATGACTTGTTGGGTCTTATTGTGTTTTCCCTCTTAATTAAAAGTGTTAATGTGGAGAATTTTTTCCTAAGGTGAATGTTTGAAATTGTAGATATATACCTCCATGAAGAAGCTTGTTGAGAGGACAACAAGAGGTCATGGATGGAGATGATCCACCAATAATGAGGCCCGAGGCACTGATAGTGTTGGGTGATGAAATGGGAGATTAGTTCCAAGATAAATTTTCTCAGTTCATGCAATTCATGAGAAGATACCCAAGGCTGATTTTGAAGAGTATGTCTGATCTGACAAGGGAGTTCCAATTACAGCACCCTTTGACTTTTATGAGAGAGGGTGGAATTAAGGGGGTAGAGTTCTGGATTGAGTCCATCGAGATGATACTTGACCATTTAGAGACTCTTGCTAAGATTAGGGTCGATTTGGCTGCTCATATACTATGAGGATCAGTGAAGCACTAGTGGGACATACAAGCGCATATTAGAAAGGCTGATGGTATGTTATGGAATGATTTTTTAGGGAGGTTCTTGGAGCACTTCTATCCAGAGACACTAAGGTAGGAGAGAGAAGCTAAGTTCATGAGGTTGGCTCAGGGGAGTATGTTTGTGATGGACTGTGATAGATGATTTTCATATTTGTAATGATTTTCTCCAATTTTGGTAGGGGACGAGATAGCTATGGTGATGGATTTTAAGGATGGGATTAAATGTGGGATTAAGTACAAGGATAATCTTTTTTTATTAAATAAGTTTTTTTGAGGTGGTGGATTAGGATCTCATAGCTGAGGGGAACCTGAATAAGGATTTTAGTGCAGGACATATAGTTACAACTGTATGATCAGAAGGTACAACTTCTGAGAGAAGGAAGCATTTCTACAATAGAATTAGTCAGGGTAGTGGGAAGCGGGGTGCACAGATAGAGGGATAAGTTTCTCATGATCTTACTCGAGTGATCTATCACCAGTGTGGTAGGTCAAGAAAATTATAGAGACAGTTCCCTCGACCACCAGTAGAGTGTCAATATTTCAGAAATATAGGACATCTATGAAATTTTTCTAGGACCCAGTGATTGATGAGTAGTGATGCAGGAGCTAAAAAGAACCAGGGTGTGGGAAGGGGGTCTTTTACACAATATCAGTCTGGAAACTAAAGTTCTACTAGTCAATCCAGTAGAGGTAGTGGATGTGGTGCTTCTGGGAAAGATTTCCCATATCAATATAGTGATATAACTTAGGGTAGTAATACTAAATAATAGGGAATAGGGGTAGAGAATTTTCATGTTATACAACCTACACTTGTGGATAGAAAGTCTAGACTGTCAACAATAAGTGTTACTATTCTTGTAGCTTCTACATTAGATAATACCTTATTTGATATTGCTTCCTCTCATTCCTTTATTTTTGTAAAAATTGTGAATAGTTTGATCTTGACATTGGAGTTCATGAGTGGGGTTTTGATGATAGACACACCTCTATGAGTATGGTCGAGAGACATTTTCATGTGAAAGGGGTGTTTTCTCAAGGTTATAGAGTATTTTTTTCTATGGTATCTCTATATTCTTAACATGTCGGGCTTCAACCTAATTATGGGAATGGACCAGTTAGTTGCATACTGAACCCAAATTGATTATTACCATAGAAGAGTGGATTTTATGTCTCTTAAGGGTGACAAATATATTCACTGAGGTGAGTGGGATATCCAGGAAGGCCAAGTAGGGCCAATTACTCAGCAACTAGGAGAGATCACAGCCCATGTTGCAAGTTTATTTCTAGATGACAGAGATGTAAATAATGATGACTTTCCACCAGTAGTGAATTGATTTCAGGATGTGTTTACTAAATATTTCTCAGGTATTCCACCTGAGATAGATGTGAAGTTTACTATTGAGCTCATTTCTAGTGTTGTGCTGGTTTCTATTCCACCATATAGAATGAAACCTACAAAGCTTCAAGATCTCAAGGCTCATATGGAAGAGTTGGAGGATAAGGGATTTATCTAATCAAGTACATCACTTTGGGGTTCACCTATATTGTTTTTAAAGAAGGATGATGGGAGTTTACACTTATGTGTTGATTACTGGAAGTCTAATAGGGTGATTGTAAATAACTGGTGTCATCTTCCATGCATCAATGATCTTTTTGACTAGTTGAGAGGAGCTTGTATATTTTACAAAATAAATTTTAGATCAGGGTATTATTAGTTGAGATTTTAGACTTTTGATATACCAAGGATTGATTTAAGAAGTAGGTATGGGATTTATGAGTTTTTTTTAATTTCATTAGTGTTTAAGAATGTACCAATAGTGTTTATGGCCTTGATGAATAGGATCATCCATACTTACCTAGATCAGTTTATGGTGGTGTTTATGGAAAACATCTTGGTGTACTCCAAGACTCGTGATGATCATTCCCAACATCTTGAAATTGTCCTGAGTACACTAAGAAAGAATTGATTATACACCAAGCTATCTAAGTTCTAGTTTTGGATTGATCAGGTACACTTCCTGGGTCACATCATCTCAAAGGAAGGTGTGTTAATGGACCCAGAGAATGTACAGACATCTGTATCTTGGGAGCATCCCAGGAATGTTTTCAGTATCTATAGCTTCCTAGGGTTAGCTAGGTATTATCTGAGATTCATCCAAAACTTTTCCCAATTGGAAATACTACTTTTGGATTTTACTAAAAAGGGGATAAAGAATGAATGGTCAGAATATTGCGAGAATTATTTCCAAGTGCTAAAGAAGCATTTGACATCGACACCAATCTTGATCCTACCTGAGTCAAGTGATGGGTACATGGTGTATTTTGATGATTCTAGTATTGGAATTGGATCTATGTTGATGCAAGGAGATCGAGTTATGGCATATGGGTCTCGATAGTTGAGGCATAATGAATGGAACTACCCTATGCATGACCTCATGTTTGCTACAATGGTTTATGATTTAAAGTGTTGGTAGCATTATCTATTGGACAAAAGGTTTAATGTGTATATAGATCACAAGATATTTAAGTATATCTTTTCACAGTGGGATTTGAATCTTTGATAGTGGATATTGGTTGAATATATGCAGTGTTTCAATTTTTAGTTGGCATATATACCTTGAAAGGGGAACAGTGTTGTTGATTCTTTGAGTAGGAAAACTCAGACTCATGTAGTACAAGATTCTGGTGCTGAGTAAAAGATGATGACTTTGCTTGCTAAGATTCACATTGTGGTTCAAGAGAGTCAGGATCATATGACTCTGGTATCAGTTTCAGTGGATTATATACTTTTGAGAAAAATCATAGACAATCAGTATGAGGATCTATAATGTTTTACCTTGAGGTAAATCCTTGGAGGTGGGGAGTCACCTTTTGATTAGGGAATATATGGGGGTGAGATCATCTATTTCAAGAATCAGGTTGTTTTTCCTATGAGTATTGGGAGGATCTGATGCATTATTTTCATACCTCGAAGTGGGAAATACATTCAGGTGTGACCAAAATGTACCGTGACTTATGATGATAGTTTTGGTGGTCGGGCATGAAAAATGAAATAGCAGGGTTTATGACATGATGCTACACCCATCATTAGGTGAAGGCTTAGTATCAATGGTATGTAGGTTTAATGTAGTCATTGTCCATTCCAGAATGAAATTGGTACGACATTACTATGGAATTGTGGTGGGTCTCTTAATGACACCTTGGAATAATGACGCTATATGGGTTTTTGTGGACAGATTGACAAAGGTAGAGCATTTCTTTCCTATATGGGAGATTTTAACAGTAGATCAGCTGGGAGATTTTTATTTTTAAGAGATATTCTATATACATAGGGTTCCACAAACTATTATTTCAGACCATAATTTGTGCTTTATTTCTCACTTTTGACAAGGGTTATAGAAGGTGATTGGCATGTAGGTTTTATTGAGTACATATTTCCATCCACAGATAGATGGGCTATCAAAGCATACTATACAGGTACTTAAGGATATAACGTGAGATTTTTTTATTGACTTTGGTGGGTCTTGGGAGAAGCACCTAGATCTAGTGGAGTTTTCATGTAGTAATAGTTATAAGGAAACAATTCATATGGAATCATATGAGTAAATTTATGGTAGGCTATACAGATCACCTATATGATGGATGAAGGTAGGTGAGTTAGTGTTGTTGGGACCAAGTCTTGTTCAAGATATGTCAGAGAAGGTACAACTAATTCAGAAATGTATGGATATGGCTCATAATAGAAAGAAGTTGTGTGCTGATAGACATCAATGACCCATATAGTTTATAGAGGGTGATCTTATATTCCCTCATGTGTTTCCTAGGTTGGATAAACATAGGTTATGAAGATAGGTAAAGTTGTTTCCTAGGTTCGTTGGACCGTTTGAGGTTGTAGATAGATTTAGTCAAGTAGCATATTTATTGGCTCTTCTATAGAAATACAGTGTTATGCATGATTTATTCCATGTGTCACAACTTTGGAGGTATCACCCCAACCCTTCACATGTGATCTATTTGGATGATTTTGAGCTGGAGATAGATGTTTCCTTTGAGGAGCATCTGATACGTGTGTTGGATCACAGTGAGAAAGTGTTGTGGGGAAAGAACGTGTTGATAATTCACATACTATGGAAACATGGAGGTGTGAAATATGATACATGTGAAAGGGAAGAAGATATATGGCTTAGTGGATTGATCTTTTGGAGTTATAATCTTAGATATTCTTAGGAGTGCAGCTCGAGGAAGAGTTGTTATAAGGTGGGGAGATTGTAAGATCCCGGTTTTTTTTAGTTGTATCGGGCTTGGTTATAGGTACTATTTTTCCTTGTGTTGAGTACTTTTCATTTGGATTTAATTTTGTGTTTTTTTGGGTAAAATTTTGAGAAAAATTAATTAAAGATGGTTTTGCACGATCAGCGCACAGTTATAGAAAACCGTGCACCCTATCCCAACAAACTGTGCAATCCTGGACAGAGGGTAATTTCACGGTTGGCACACGGTTTGTCAAACTGTGCGTCCTTTTAGAAGTAAACATGTACCCATATAAAAGAGGTTCACGGTTAAGGAATACCTTTCTCCCCTTCCTATCAAATCATGCTCGAATTTTAAATTCACCCAAAAACTAGTTTCTTAATCACCCAAACCCCTGAAATTCACCCTATTCGACCCAAACTTGGACCAACTTGATTTCTCTCAATTTTAGAGACTCTTGGATGGATTTAAAGCTTATAAAACTCCATTATTCATGATTTTAAGCTTGGATCAAATATCTTCACCCCTCCCGATAATATAATCTTATCCCGCTTGGTTTCTCGCTTTTCATGCCTTCCTTCTCTTATTATTTTGGTGGTTTTTATTCCTATTTTGGGATAGATCTAGATATAGTATTATATATCTAGATCTATAATATGAATATCTTTATTTATTTGTTCTTGATTTGTGTTTTATATTTGGATCTTGTTCTACATCTTTGTGCCGCTCAATTTGAGGGGATTTATGTTGGGCGATTGCTCGTCAAAAAATCTAGGTAGGTGGTATTTAATTCAAACCTAAAATTATTTATTTAAATTATGTGTATGTAATTTTATAATTTCTATTAGATGTTTAACAATTGTGTTCTTGATTGAATTAATTAATTTGGTTAATTAATTAATTGAGGAGATGTGAAATTAGGGATTTTGGGAGTTATAGATTGAGATAATTAATTTTAGAATTAATTATGAGATATTGAGAATTGAGAATTGAGATAATTAATTGTAGAAATAATTATGAGATATTGATATTTGGGGATAAGATAATTAATTTTGGAATTAATTATGGGATTTGGAGTTTTTGGATATTGATTAATTAATTTATGAATTAATTAATGTGATTGATATACTTAATTAATTAAAGGGATTTATATGATAAATTTATAATTGAATTAGTAAATAAATTGGTGTGATTAGTTAATTGATTAATTGACTAGAATAATTGATTTGATTAATTAATTGTTGGATTAATTAATGTCATTGATATGATTAGTTAATTTTTGAGTTGAATAATGGATTTTTTTTGTTTAATTAATTATTAAATTAGTAATTTAATTGATGTGGATAATTAATTTTTGAATTAATTATGTGTTATGAATGGTAACATGGTCATTTAGTTGTGAAATAAAGAATGGAAACATGGTCATTATATTATGTGATGTATGAATGGTAACATGGTCATTTAGTTGTGAAATAAATAATAGGAACATAGTCATTCTGATGTGTAAGGTATGAATGGTAACTTGGTTATTTAGTTGTGAAATAAATAATTGGAACATGGTCATTCTAATGTGTAAGGCATGAATGGTAATATGGTCATTTAGTTTTGGATTAAAGAATGGGAACATTTTCATTCTATTGTGTGATGTATTAATGGTAACATGGGTATTAAAGTATGGAATAAATAATATTAACAATGGTATTCTAAGATATGATATCCCTCATACATACTTTGGGCTCTGGCATGAGCTGAAACAGGGATTGAGGTACAGGTGTCTATGGGAACCCAGGGGTTTATGTGGTTAAATAAATATTTATTGATAATGTGATAAATATTTACTTATTAATTGTAATTATTTTTTTATACAATTGTATGCACTTTCTATTAACTGTATATTATTTTAGATGCCGCTGGTGGTGGCCTACTGAGTTGTACTCACACCCAACTTGGGATGCCTGATCGGTACCCGAATAGACCTCGTGTTTTCTGGATAGGTTAAGGGAAAAGTCCCTATGTTAGATGGATGATATGGAATGGATTATAGATGATAGAACTGGACATGATTCAGGGCCACTTGGGGGATTCATCGGTTTCTTTATTTTGGGTTTCATTTTAGATGCTTGACATGTACATTGGCATGGAATATTTTTTGCTTTAGTTTTTACATTGTATTTCTGGTTTTGGCCATCTTATGATACTTTCTCTTTAATTTTATGATTAAATTTTATTTATTTATTGTTTCTTATTTTAAACTAGTTTATTTACTCTAATAAAATAGGGTATTGTCTCTCCATGATCGATATATCAAACTCTCGCTGCTCATCGGTAGACTATGGCATACGGGGAGGAGTTCTTGAGGTCATGTGACTGATAGATTCGAGGCACTGGTGTGTGTCACCTGATCTTGGATGTTATAGGTTACGAAGGTGAATCCTATGGTGGAACCATATTTGGTAGAAGTGCTAATTTTCACTATTCATACAATGAGTCAAGCAGGTTTTGGGAACCCAATATGTGTAGTGGATCATAGCTTGGAATTCATTAAGTATCATACACCCATATTTTGAGGTGATAAAGGGCCCTAGGAATATGAGGATTGGATTGAGTGTATTGATATTATCTTCAAATCCTTTAAGGATCCTAAGGTATCTAAGATGGTTCTTTCCACATACATGATCGAGGGACCAGTAATGAGATGGTGGGACTCTATTTTACAAGATAAGTTGCATGAGGATCTTACTTAGACATATTTCAAGAAAATATTCAATCAATGATTTTATCCTAATATTTTGTGTGTGGTAAAGAGATGGAAGTTTCTAACCTTTGAACAAGGGTATCATGTTGTTCTGAAGTATTCCACCCATTTTTTTGAGTTGGTACATTTGGAACCAGATATTTTCATCAATGTGTACCTAAAGGCATGGAGGTTTGAATTGGGACTAAGGTTGGATATTCGGTCAATGTTGATTCTCATTTTCCTTTCAAACTTCATGGAGGTAGTCGAAAAAGTAGCTTTGTATGAGGCCAACATATCTAGAAATACTAGTTTGGTTAGAGCTTCAGTTGGTGCAGTTGTTATCCAAGTTGTGTCTTCTGGATAGAAAGGGAAATGTAATGGTGGTCGGTTTTCTTCAGAACCAGTTTCAAGGGATTTATCTAGAAAGTATAAGTCTGTATGCTACCAATGTGTAAGGCATAGTCATAAAAATCCTAACTATACATAGGCTCCTAATACTTTTTATCATTGTAGACTATCGGTCTATCTAAGGTTATTTTTTTTGAAAGGATATCCCATGACAGTAAGGTTGGATCCACCCTCACCAAGGGTTCATAGGTTTTTAAGGATGCTTCCAAGGGTGGTGGGTCAAATCCTCATACTAAGAGGGGTATTCATGTGTCTAAAATGGATGTATTTATATGTAAGATTGTGCGCCATGTGAATTTGAAGTAGTACTAGCTACTATTAGAGGTACGGTGTTTATTTCATCTTTTATAGTGTTAACTTTGTTTGATACAGGTGTTATTCGTTATTTTATATCATAAAATTTAGTCAATGTGTTTATATTATGTTCAAAACTTGTTTCATTCTTGTTGGATCATTACATGCCTTTGGGAAAGAGGTATGAACAAGGTTTTAATTGTCCCATGTGTCGGGTGATGATAGCTGACTTTGAGGTGGTGTGGAAATTTGTAGTTATTAACCTTGTAATATTTGACATGATACTTGAAATGGGTTGTTTGATAATTTTTAAGGATATGATAGATCTTTATCATCATTGGGTTTAGTTTTTATCTTCCAGTGGGGTTTCTCATGTTTTTCAGGTTGAGTGGGACTCTTGATCAAGAAGGGTGGGGCCTTTGGTTCCTTACGATGGGGTAATCTTATGGTAGTTTTTAGAGATGTTTCTTGATGTTGTTGACCTGTATTTGAGTAGTATAGTTCCTATATTGGTGTTTCTAATCCCTGAGGTCTTTCCAAATGATTTTTTTGGTTTACCACCATAGAGAGAGGTTAATTTTACTATTTACCTTCTCCCTAGTATGATGCCCATTTCCATGTCATCTTATCGAATGTAACCTACTAAGTTGGTGGAACTTAAATTTCAGATGGAGGACCTAGAGGCTAAGGGATTTATTCATCCTAGCATGTCACCATGGGACTCTTTTATCTTATTTTCTAAAAATACATACATGAGCCTCATACTTTTCATGGATTATCGAAAGTTGAATTAGGTGACTATTAAGAAAAAATATCATTTTCCCATGATTGATGATCTCTTTGACTAGCTTAGAGGGGCATATTGGTTTTCAAAGATTGACCTTCGGTTAGGGTACCTATAGCATCCCGCCTTTTTATCACATAAACTTTCATTACATTTTACAAAACCGAGGATCTTTAAGGTTTAGTGTCTTAGAAACCAGGAACTTTAAACATGAAAACATAAAACTTTCTTCTAAAACACTTGAAAGGCTTATCCTCATGTTCATCCTAGGTTCATTACTGCATCACATAACCTGGGGACATACATCAAAAGAAAGGGTGAGCAAAAGGCCCAGTAAGGGAAACAAGAGAAACATTTTACATGTGAACTTGAGATACTTCAATAAGGTCATGAAAAGAACTTTAAGGCATGAGAATGAAATCATGAGGCATATAATAATAAAAATAAAATTTTCATAACTTGAAGATGTGGATGAAACATTTAATATTGACAATCATTTCGTTTCACCAAGGTCCATCCCCAAGGTGTCATTAAAAATTACCAAGGTTATTCACCAAGGTATCAGTCTAAAAGGTCATCTCTAGAGATTAAGTCTTTACCCAATACATTGGAGCGCTATCTGGGCGCACACTTGACATGTCTTTATTATCATGTGAGCCACATATATCATCATCAATCATTTCATAAAAAACCCATATAGCATAAAATAAATGGGTTTCATTTCATAATCATAACGTTTTAAAAAACTGCTTTAAAGACATGATCTTTGTGTCACTTTAAACCCACGGAAAGGGAAAGCGGGTTTCATGTATGTAAATCCCAGAATTTAAAATAGAACATTTTGATATATATGTGAATACCACTTTAGAAGAAATATCTTTGAGTATTCACTTAATTAAATAAATGAATTCGAGAATAAGAGAGAGACGTTTTGAGAACGAAATTCTGCAGCATAACCGCTATGTTACAAGGTTTTAGAAAACATTGAAAAGAGAAGGGACATGGGTCACCCACTCATAAATGATCCATAAAATAGTGGGGGGACAGAATATAAGGGATTTAAGAACATGGTAAAGAAATTTTAAAGATATACCATATGAAATGATGAACATGAAAGGAAGACAAAAATAAGATTTCTCTTATGAAAATTCGGCAGCCTAACAGCGTCACTTAAAACTTCCAAAAATGGATTGACGAGATCAAATAGGGTCTCTCATCATATGAACATAAATGATAAGTATGATAGATATAGAGATCATACCCCAACATAATAAAAAGGAACTTTAAAGACTTGACATGAAAGTAGATCTTGAAAACGAGAAGGGTGAAAGAACCCCTTAGAAATTCGGCAGCCTAACGGCGCCACTTAAACGTCAAAAAAAATGAATTGATGAGATAAAATAGGGTATCTCATCATATGAACATAAATGATCAGTATTATAGATATAGAGATCATACCCCAACATAATAAAAATGAACTTGAAATACTTTACATGAAAGTAGATCTTGAAAACGAGAAGGGTGAAAGAACCCCTTAGAAATTCGGCAGCCTAACGGCGCCACTTAAACTTCAACAAAAATGAATTAATGATATCAAATAGGGTCTCTCATAATATGAACATAAAATATCATTATGATAGATTTAGAGATCATACCCCAACATAATAAAAAGGAACTTGAAAGACTTGACATGAAAATAGATCTTGAAAACGAGAAGGGTGAAAGAATCCCTTAAAAATTCGGCAGCCTAACGGCGCCACTTAAAACTTCAAAATACTGAATTGAAGAGATCAAATGGGGTCTCTAATAATATGATCATGAAAGATCAGTATGATTAATATAGATATCATACCCCAAAATAATAAAAAGGAACTTGAAAAACTTGACATGAAAGTAGAACTTTGAAAAATGAGAAGGGAGAAAGAACCACTTAAAAACTCGGCAGCCTAACGGCGCCACTTAAAACTTCAAAATACTGAATTGAAGAGATCAAATAGGGTCTCTCATCATATGAACATAAAATGTACAGTATGATGAATATAAAAGAACATCCTCCAACATAAGAACATGGAGCTTAAAAGATATGACATAAAAGATAGTACTTGAAAAGAAAGAGAGAGGTCAGATCCCTTACCTTAAAACGTAACTCTTAAAACTCAAAAGTTGGGACCTTGAGGGATTGGAGGAACCTTGGGAGGACTTCTTGGGAGGTAATGAGACCAGAAATTTGTTGGGGGGGGTGGGGAGTCGAATGGATGAGTGGATGGCTTGGTGTTTATAGGGAAAGTGAGGGGACAAGGCATTAATGGCCAAGGGACACCTCATTAGTGGTTTTGGCAAAACCATGGGCTTGCCCATGGTATTTACCCATGTTATTGGCCACTTGGGACACATCATACCTTATCTTACTATTCATAAGTCGACCATATTGATTACATACTTAATACATCATTTAATGATGTCATTAAACACCCGTAACTTAAAAACTGTATTTTCACTATTCATCAAAAATTCAACTTTCTCAGAATAATCCCAAAATTTCACCTTAACAAAATATCAATGCTCTAATTTCAAAAATGAACTCCATTTTATAAAAATAGTTTTCTAAATATTTTTAATTTATTTTTTAAATATATACACTATTCACCGAAAATTCATTTTTTCAGAAAAAACCTTAAAAATTACCATAACATAATATCGGTGCTCTGAGTTCAAAAATGAAATCCATTTTATAAAAATAATTTTTTAAATATTTTTAATTTAATTTATAATTAAAAAACACTATTCACTCGAAAAAACTAATACTTGAATAATAATTTATGAAATCGTTATTTAACCATTTTATTGAATCACATTACTTAATCAAGGTGCCTAGATTATATTAATACTTTCTTTAAGTGAGATTACTAATCCATTTGGACACATTACTAATCCTAATCATAAAATCACTATTCATAATTTACTATTCATCAAAAATTAAGTTGATCTTATTAGACTCTAAATTTCGTACTGAGCATAATTGTAGAAGACCATTTTTTGAATATCATTACACATTTTTAATTATTTAAGGTTTACATAAACATTTTTAAAATATCCTTTTTCTAAAATTCATCAAAAATATGCATACTATATTTATCCGGTCATTTAAAAAAATTCATAAACTTCATCATAAGAAGAAATCCCAATTTTTATTTAAAACAAAGGATTACACAAGGCAGTTACGATCTCCTTACATAGCCCCTTATCACACCAGCATAGGACCTAAGTGTAAGGTGTGATAAGGTGAGAGAATCTGAGGGAGGCTCGGCTAACATCGCACAAGTAGTAATTTCTATCAGTTTGAACTTCTCGCAAAGGCGATTCCGTTCTAGCTTCACACGATGAAGTTCGGCTTGGGTTTGGTCCAGAGCAAAGCCCAGTGGTGCTACCTCCTTCCCAAGTTCTGTTATATGGGCTTCGATCGGTCCAAGACTACTGGGTGAGGCCATCGAATCTTCTTTCTATAATAATTAACCAATATTTCTTGTATTTAGAGACAAAAATCAAAACGTTTAGTTTCCAACGGTCATATTGACCAATGGTCATGTAATAGTTAAAACCCAACAGTCTCATTTTAATTATAATAATGTTATCAAATGAAACATATTTATTGAGTATAAAAAAAATAACACATAAAATTAGGAAACAATGTTTATTCAAAATTTCGGGTTGTTATATTCTTCCCCCCTTAAGAAATTGCGTCCTCACAATTTTTAAAATTGGGTTTTGAAATTTCATTAAAAGTCCCACATCGGAAAAGGAGTCAGTAAAACTATTACTTTAAAAGAAAGAAAGGGAAGTACAAAGGTCACCCGAGTTAACCCATAATAGGATTCCATGGAGGAAAACATGGATATGGAAGAAAAAAAAGGGTCAAGTTCTGGGGGAGAGTGATAAAAAACATGATTAGGAGAAAGTTAACCATAAGAAAATCCCAAACTTATGATGTGTGTAAACGGTCTTTGATTACCCAGTAGGAAACGTAAACCAACAACATTTTTGTTTTACGTTCCTTTTCATAATTTTGAGGAATTCATTTACAACATAAAACAAAAACATAAGAAAATATACCTATCTTCATGTAGAGTTTCATCCTTTAATAAGTTTATACCCAAAACTAATCTTTTCTCCAAACTATGAGCATTCAAAACTACTTGGTCTCATCAAAACACAAGAATCATCTTCTATAGAATCACATAATCCACAAAATATTAACTATCTATTTCTTCTATCTTTAAACATTATCCCAAAAACAGAAAGGGTAAGGTAAAACAACTCTTCAAAAAGAAATAATCCCATAGGAATTGAAACTAATTTTAAATATTCAAAGTTTCATGGTACAACCCAAAGTTCATCATAGTCCATTCCATAAATAACAGTCCTTTAAAATTCCTCAAAATAAACCAAACTAAGATTGAAACCCAAATACAAGAAGGATTTGATAACATAGTCTTCCAAAATAAACTTTATTGTTCATCCCCAAACAACATCAACCACTCCTAACATCTTATAACAAAAGTATCTAACCTAAATATATTTTACCCAAGATAGGTTAATCATTCCCATAAGTAACCTAAATTACTATAAGTCCACCTTAAATTCATCGATTCTTCAAAATATAAGTCAACCTTACTCCTCAATGAAAATACCATAGTAATCTATTTACCTCGATCATATAGGGTCCCCAAAATTGTGAACGTCTTCCAAAATAATAATAATATTTTAATCCCCTAATCATCCATGTCGTATTAATACGACAATCGTCTCATTTCCTATCACATTGGTTGTTGGGACATGTTCTTCCATTTCCCACCATTAACTAAGAAGAGAAAGCATAATTAGGGGCTTAAGTACTTATCCAATAATCATGAAAAGGAACTGAAAACATATAAGGATAACTTGTAGAAGAAAATTATACCCTAACTTTTGATCCCCTAGGTTCTCATCTAGGTTATCCATGATCATATATTCTTATGTGAATCTTTATTTTATTTTATCTTTGTTCCTTTAACAATGGTCCATACTAAGATTATGAATTTACCAAAGCATATCCCCCGGGAGTGTCGTAACCAAGAGTGCAGCAAGGCCCGTTGTCGTGTACCAGTTCACGTTCGAGTCTAGATCAAAGCATTGTTTTTGGGTTTTGCCCCTACGTACATCTGTGCCAGAGCCACCTCTACCTGCTCGTATCTAGACAGGGATGTATTTGCTTGGCAACCCCTTTACTCAATACTCACCAAAATACCAGGAAGATTTCCTATATTTAAACGTTTCTATATGGTTCTTCCTAGAGTTTTCATATCCTAATTTCCACAAATAACTAAACCATCCTTTGATACCAACTATAGAATCCCTCCTTTTTATCACATAAACTTTCATTACATTTTACAAAATCTAGGATCTTTAAGGTTTAGTGTCTTGGAAACCAGGAACTTTAAACATGAAAACATAAAAATTTCTTCTAAAACACTTGAAAGGATTCTCCTCATGTTCATCCTAGGTTCATTACTGCATCACATAACCTGGGGACATACATCAAAAGAAAGGGTGAGCAAAAGCCCCAGTAAGGGAAACAAGAGAAACATTTTACATGTGAACTTGAGATACTTCAATAAGGTCATGAAAAGAACTTTAAGGCATGAGAATGAAATCATGAGGCATATAATAATAAAAATAACATTTTCATAACTTGAAGATGTGTCTGCAACATTTAATATTGACAATAATTTCGTTTTACCAAGGTCCATCCCCAGGGTGTCATTAAAAATTACCAAGGTTATTCACCAAGGTATCAGTCTAAAAGGTCATCTCTAGAGATTAAGTCTTTACCCAATGCATTGGAGCGCTATCTGGGCGCACCCTTGAAATGTCTTTATTATCATGTGAGCCACATATATAATCATCAATCATTTCATAAACAACCCATATAGAATAAAATAAATGGGTTTCATTTCATAATCATAACGTTTTAAAAAACTGCTTTAAAGACATGATCTTTGTGTCACTTTAAACCCACGGAAAGGGGAAGCGGGTTTCATGTATGTAAATCCCAGAATTTAAAATAGAACATTTTGATATATATGTGAATACCCCTTTAGAAGAAATATCTTTGAGTATTCACTTGATTAAATAAATTAATTCGAGAATAAGAGAGAGACATTTTGAGACGGAAATTCTGCAGCATAACCGCTATGTTATAAGGTTTTAGAAAACATTGAAAAGAGAAGGGACATGGGTCACCCACTCATAAATGATCCATAAAATAGTGGGGGGACAGAATATAAAGGATTTAAGAACATGGTAAAGAAATTTGAAAGATATACCATATGAAATTATGAACATGAAAGGAAGACAAAAATAAGATTTCTCTTATGAAAATTCGGCAGCCTAACAGCGTCACTTAAAACTTCCAAAAATGGATTGACAAGATCAAATAGGGTATCTCATCATATGAACATAAATGATAAGTATGATAGATATAGATATCATACCGCAACATAATAAAAAGGAACTTGAAATACTTGACATTAAAGTAGATCTTGAAAACGAGAAGGGTGAAAGAACCCCTTAGAAATTCGGCAGCCTAACGGCGCCACTTAAACGTCAACAAAAATGAATTGATGAGATAAAATAGGGTCTCTCATGATATGAACATAAATGATCAGTATGATAGATATAGAGATCATACCCCAACATAATAAAAAGGAACTTGAAATACTTTACATGAAAGTAGATCTTGAAAACGAGAAGGGTGAAAGAACCCCTTAGAAATTCGGCAGCCTAACGGCGCCACTTAAACTTCAACAAAAATGAATTGATGAGATCAAATAGGGTCTCTAATCATATGAACATAAAATATCAGTATGATATATTTAGATATCATACCCAAACATAATAAAAAGTAACTTGAAAGACTTGACATGAAAATAGATCTTGAAAACGAGAAGGGTGAAAGAATCCCTTAAAAATTCGGCAGCCTAACGGCGCCAATTAGAACTTCAAAATACTGAATTGAAGAGATAAAATGGGGTCTCTCATAATATTATCATGAAAGATAAGTATGATTAATATAGAGATCATACCCCAAAATAATAAAAAGGAACTTGAAAGACTTGACATGAAAGTAGAACTTTGAAAAATGAGAAGGGAGAAAGAACCACTTAAAAACTCGGCAGCCTAACGGCGCCACTTAAAACTTCAAAATACTGAATTGAAGAGATCAAATAGGGTCTCTCATCATATGAACATAAAAATTACAGTAGGATGAATATAAAATAACATCCTCCAACATAAGAACATGGAGCATAAAAGATATGACATAAAAGAGAGTACTTGAAAAGAAAGAGAGAGGTCAGATCCCTTACCTTAAAACGTAACTCTTAAAACTCAAAGTTTGGAACCTTGAGGGCTTGGGGGCACCTTGGGAGGACTCCTTGGGAGGTTATGAGACCATTACTTCATTGGGGGAGAGTGGGTAGTCAAATGGATGAGAGGATGGCTTGGTATTTATAGGGAAAGTGAGGGGACAAGGCATTAATGGCCAAGGGACACCTCATTAGTGGTTTTGGAAAAACCATGGGCTTTCCCATGGTATTGGCCACTTGGGAAACCTCATACCTTATCTTACTATTCATAAGTCGACCATATTGATTACATACTTAATACATCATTTAATGATGTCATTAAACACCCGTAACTTAAAAACTGTATTTTCACTATTCATCGAAAATTCATCTTTCTCAGAATAATCCCAAAATTTCACCTTAACCAAATATCAATGCTCTAATTTCAAAAATTAACTCCATTTTATAAAAAAAAATTCTAAATATTTTTAATTTATTTTTTAAATATATACACTATTCACCGAAAATTCATTTTTTCAGAAAAAACCCCAAAAATTAACATAACATAATATCGGTGCTCTGAGTTCAAAAATGAAATCCATTTTATAAAAATAATTTTTTAAATATTTTTAATTTAATTTTTAACTAGAAAACACTATTCACTCGAAAAAACTAATACTTGAATAATAATTTATGAAATCGTTATTTAACCATTTTATTGAATCACATTACTTAATCCAGGTGCCTAGATTATATTAATACTTTCTTTAAGTGAGATTACTAATCCATTTGGACACATTACTAATCCTAATCATAAAATCACTATTCATAATTTACTATTCATCAAAAATTAAGTTGATCTTATTAGACTCTAAATTTCGTGCTGAGCATAATTGTAGAAGACCATTTTTGGAATATCATTACACATTTTTAATTATTTAAGGTTTACATAAACATTTTTAAAATATCCTTTTTCTAAAATTCATCAAAAATATGCATACTATATTTATCCGGTCATTTAAAAAAATTCATAAACTTCATCATAAGAAGAAATCCCAATTTTTATTTAAAACATAGGATTACACAAGGCAGTTATGGTCTCCTTACATAGCCCCTTATCAAACCAGCATAGGACCTAAGTGTAAGGTGTGCTAAGGTGAGAGAATCTGAGGGAGGCTCGGCTAACATCGCACGAGTAGTAATTTCTATCAGTTTGAACTTCTCGCAAAGGCGATTCTGTTCTAGCTTCACACGATGAAGTTCGGCTTGGGTTTGGTCCAGAGCAAAGCCCAGTGGTGCTACCTCCTTCCCAAGTTCTGTTAGATGGGCTTCGATCGGTCCAAGACTACTGGGTGAGGCCATCAAATCTTATTTCTATAATAATTAACCAATATTACTTGTATTTAGAGACAAAAATCAAAACGTTTAGTTTCCAACGGTCATATTGACCAATGGTCATATAATAGTCAAAACCCAACGGTCTCATTTTAATTATAATCATGTTATCAAATGAAACATATTTATTGAGTATAAAAATAAAATAAAATAACACATAAAATTAGGATACAAGATTTATTCAAAATTTCGGGTTGTTACATTCTTCCCCCCTTAAGAAATTGCGTCCTCACAATTTTTAAAATTGGTTTTTGAAATTTCATTGAAAGTCCCACATCGGAAAAGGAGTCAGTAAAACTATTACTTTAAAAGAAAGAAAGGGAAGTACAAAGGTCACCCGAGTTAACCCATAATAGGATTCCATGGAGAAAAACATGGATATGGAAGAAAAAACAAAGGGTCAAGTTCTGGGAGAGAGTGATAGAAAACATGGTTAGGAGAAAGTTAACCATAAGAAAATCCCAAACTTATGATGTGTGTAAACGGTCTTTGATTACCCAGTAGGAAACGTAAACCAACAACGTTTTTGTTTTACGTTCCTTTTCATAATTTTGAGGAATTCATTTACAACATAAAACAAAAACATAAGAAAATATACATATCTTCATGTAGAGTTTCATCCTTTAATAAGCTTCTACCCAAAACTAATCTTTTCTCCAAACTATGAGCATTCAAAACTACTTGGTCTCATCAAAACACAAGAATCATCTTCTATAGAATCACATAATCCACAAAAGATTAACTATCTATTTCTTCTATCTTTAAACATTATCCCAAAAACAGAAAGGGTAAGGTAAAACAACTCTTCAAAAAGAAATAATCCCATAGGAATGGAAACTACTTTTAAATCTTCAAATTTCCATGGTACTACCCAAAGTTCATCATAGTCCATTCCATAAATAACAGTCCTTTAAAATTCCTCAAAATAAACCAAACTAAGATTGAAACCCAAATACAAGAAGGATTTTATAACATAGTCTTCCAAAATAAACTTCATTGTTCATCCCCAAACAACATCAACCACTCCTAACATCTTATAACAAAAGTATCTAACCTAAACATATTTTACCCAAGATAGGTTAATCATTCCCATAAGTAACCTAAATTACTATAAGTCCGCCTTAAATTCATCGATTCTTCAAAATATAAGTCAACCTTACTCCTCAATGAAAATACCGCAGTAATCTATTTACCTCGATCATATAGGGTCCCCAAAATAGTGAACGTCTTCCAAAATAATAATCATATTTTAATCCCCTAATCATCTCTGTCATATTAATACGACAATAGTCGCATTTCCTATCACATTGGTTGTTGGGACATGTTCTTCCATTTCCCACCATTAACTAAGAAGAGAAAGCATAATTAGGGGCTTAAGTACTTAGCCAATAATCATGAAAAGGAACTGAAAGCATATAAGGATAACTTTTAGAAGAAAAGTATACCATAACTTGTGATCCCCTAGGTTCCCATCTAGGTTATCCATGATCATATATTCTTATGTGAATCTTTATTTTATTTTATCTTTATTCCTTTAACAATGGTTCATACTAAGATTATGAATTTACCAAAGCATATCCCCCGAGAGTGTCGTAACCAAGAGTACAGCAAGGCCCGTTGTCGTGTACCAGTTCCTGTTCGAGTCTAGATCAAAGCATTGTTTTTGGGTTTTACCCCTATGTACATCTGTGCCAGAGCCACCTCTACCTGCTCGTATCCAGACAGGGATGTATTTGCTTGGCAACCCCTTACTCAATACTCACCAAAATACCAGGAAGATTTCCTGTATTTAAACTTTTCTATAGGGTTCTTCCTTGAGTTTTCATATCCTAATTTCCACAAATAACTAAACCATCCTTTGATACCAACTATATAATCCCGCCTTTTTATCACATAAACTTTCATTACATTTTACAAAACCGAGGATCTTTAAGGTTTAGTGTCTTGGAAACCAGGAACTTTAAACAAGAAAACATAAAACTTTCTTCTAAAACACTTGAAAGGCTTATACTCATGTTCATCCTAGGTTCATTACTGCATCACATAACCTGGGGACATACATCAAAAGAAAGGGTGAGCAAAAGGCCCAGTAAGGGAAACAAGAGAAACATTTTACATGTGAACTTGAGATACTTCAATAAGGTCATGAAAAGAACATTAAGGCATGAGAATGAAATCATGAGGCATATCATAATAAAAATAACATTTTCATAACTTGAAGATGTGTCTGCAACATTTAATATTGACAATCATTTCGTTTTACCAAGGTCCATCCCCAAGGTGTCATTAAAAATTACCAAGGTTATTCACCAAGGTATCAGTCTAAAAGGTCATCTCTAGAGATTATGTCTTTACCCAATGCATTGGAGCGCTATCTGGGTGCACCCTTGAAATGTCTTTATTATCATGTGAGCCACATATATAATCATCAATAATTTCATAAACAACCCATATACCATAAAATAAATGGGTTTCATTTCATAATCATAACGTTTTAAAAAACTGCTTTAAAGACATGATCTTTATGTCACTTTAAACCCACGGAAAGGGAAAGAGGGTTTCATGTATGTAAATACCAGAATTTAAAATAGAACATTTTGATATATATGTGAATACCCCTTTAGAAGAAATATCTTTGAGTATTCACTTAATTAAATAAATTAATTCGAGAATAAGAGAGAGACATTTTGAGACGGAAATTCTGCAGCATAACCGCTATGTTACAAGGTTTTAGAAAACATTGAAAAGAGAAGGGACATGGGTCACCCACTCATAAATGATCCATAAAATAGTGGGGGGACATAATATAAGGGATTTAAGAACATGGTAAATAAATTTGAAAGATATACCATATGAAATTATGAACATGAAAGGAAGACAAAAATAATATTTCTCTTATGAAAATTCGGCAGCCTAACGGTGTCACTTAAAACTTCCAAAAATGGATTGACGAGATCAAATAGGGTCTCTAGTAATATGAACATAAATGATCAGTATGGTAGATATAGAGATCATACCCTAACAAAATAAAAAGGAACTTAAAAGACTTGACATGAAAGTAGATCTTGAAAACGAGAAGGGTGAAAGAACCCCTTAGAAATTCGGCAGCCTAACGGCGCCACTTAAATGTCAACAAAAATGAATTGATGAGATAAAATAGGGTATCTCATCATATGAACATAAATGATCAGTATGATAGATATAGAGATCATACCCCAACATAATAAAAAGGAACTTGAAATACTTTACATGAAAGTAGATCTTGAAAACGAGAAGGGTGAAAGAACCCCTTAGAAATTCGGCAGCCTAACGGCGCCACTTAAACTTCAACAAAAATGAATTGATGAGATCAAATAGGGTCTCTAATCATATTAACATAAAATATCAGTATTATAGATTTAGATATCATACCCCATCATAATAAAAAGGAACTTGAAAGACTTGACATGAAAATAGATCTTGAAAACGAGAAGGGTGAAAGAATCCCTTAAAAATTCGGCAGCCTAACGGCGCCACTTAAAACTTCAAAATACTGAATTGTAGAGATCAAATGGGGTATCTCATCATATGATCAGGAAAGATCAGTATTATGAATATAGAGATCATACCCCAACATAATAAAAAGTAACTTGAAAGACTTGACATGAAAGTAGAACTTTGAAAAATGAGAAGGGAGAAAGAACCACTTAAAAACTCGGCAGCCTAACGGCGCCACTTAAAACTTCAAAATACTGAATTGAAGAGATCAAATGGGGTCTCTCATAATATAAACATAAAAATTACAGTAGGATTAATATAAAAGAACATCCTCCAACATAAGAACATGGAGCATAAAAGATATGACATAAAAGAGAGTACTTGAAAAGAAAGAGAGAGGTCGGATCCCTTACCTTAAAACGTAACTCTTAAAACTCAAAGGTTGGGACCTTGAGGGCTTGGGGGAACCTTGGGAGGACTCATTGGGAGGTAATGAGACCAGAACTTCATTGGGGGATAGTGGGGATTCGAATGGTTGAGAGGATGGCTTGGTATTTATAGGGAAAGTGAGGGGACAAGGCATTAATGGCCAAGGGACACCTCATTAGTGGTTTTGGAAAAACCATGGGCTTTCCCATGGTATTGGCCACTTGGGACACCTCATACCTTATCTTACTATTCATAAGTCGACCATATTGATTACATACTTAATACATCATTTAATGATGTCATTAAACACCCGTAACTTAAAAACTGTATTTTCACTATTCATCGAAAATTCAACTTTCTCAGAATAATCCCAAAATTTCACCTTAACCAAATATCAATGCTCTAATTTCAAAAATTAACTCCATTTTATAAAAAAAATTCTAAATATTTTTAATTTTTTTTTTAAATATATACACTATTCACCGAAAATTCATTTTTTCAGAAAAAACCCCAAAAATTAACATAACATAATATCGGTGCTCTGAGTTCAAAAATGAAATCCATTTTATAAAAATAATTTTTTAAATATTTTTAATTTAATTTTTAATTAAAAAACACTATTCACTCGAAAAAACTAATACTTGAATAATAATTTATGAAATCGTTATTTAACCATTTTATTGGATCACATTACTTAATAAAGGTGCCTAGATTATATTAATACTTTCTTTAAGTGAGATTACTAATCCATTTGAACACATTACTAATCCTAATCATAAAATCACTATTCATAATTTATTATTCATCAAAAATTAAGTTGATCTTATTAGACTCTAAATTTCCTACTGAGCATAATTGTAGAAGACCATTTTTTGAATATCATTACACATTTTTAATTATTTAAGGTTTAAATAAACATTTTTAAAATATCCTTTTTCTAAAATTCATCAAAAATATGCATACTATATTTATCCGGTCATTTAAAAAAATTCATAAACTTCATCATAAGAAGAAATCCCATTTTTATTTAAAACAAAGGATTACACAAGGCAGTTACGGTCTCCTTACATAGCCCCTTATCACACCAGCATAGGACCTAAGTGTAAGGTGTGATAAGGTGAGAGAATCTGAGGGAGGCTCGGCTAACATCGCATGAGTAGTAATTTCTATCAGTTTGAACTTCTCGCAAAGGCGATTCCTTTCTAGCTTCACACGATGAAGTTCGGCTTGGGTTTGGTCCAGAGCAAAGCCCAGTGGTGCTACCTCCTTCCCAAGTTCTGTTAGATGGGCTTCGATCGGTCCAAGACTACTGGGTGAGGCCATCGAATCTTCTTTCTATAATAATTAACCAATATTACTTGTATTTAGAGACAAAAATCAAAACGTTTAGTTTCCAACGGTCATATTGACCAATGGTCATATAATAGTCAAAACCCAACGGTCTCATTTTAATTATAATCATGTTATCAAATGAAACATATTTATTGAGTATAAAAATAAAATAAAATAACACATAAAATTAGGAAACAAGATTTATTCAAAATTTCTGGTCGTTACAGTACCACCAGTTGAGAGTTTGAGAAGAGGATATACCTAAGACAGTGTTTAGGATCTAGTATGGGCATTCAAGTTTCTAGTTATGTCATTTGGACTCACTAACACTCCTATGGTATTTATGGATTTGATAAACTGAATATTTCATCAGTTATTGGAATGTTTTGTTATGGTGTTCGTGGACGACATCTTAGTGTACTCCAAGTTAGAGGAGTAGCATATATATCATTTAGATATCATTATTCAAACTTTGAAGGAATGTTATTTATATGGTAAGATATTTAGATGTGATTTTTGGATCTAGGAAGTGAAATTTATGGTGAATTTCATATCTGAGTAGGGTGTCTCAGTGGATCCTAAGAAAATACAAGTTTTTGTGTCTTGGGAGTAACCTAGAAATGTGTTTGAGATATGGTGATTCTTGGGTTTGGCTAGTTACTATAGACTATTTGTTTAGTATTTCTCTAAGGTCACATCTTCTATGACATATTTAACCCATAAGGGTGTAAATTTTGAATGGAATGAAAAATGTTAGAGATCTTTTGAGGAAATAAAGGTGAACTTGACTTTATCACCAGTTTTGATTTTTTGAAACTAGATTCAAGATATGATGTTTTCTATAATTCTTTTGGTATGGGTTTGGGATGTGTCTTAATTCATGAGAAATAGATGGAGGCCTTTGGCTCTCATCAGTTATTCTCTCATAGGAAGAACTACCCTACCCATGATCTAGAGTTGGTAGTGGTTATTCATGAACTTAAGACGTGGCAACACTATCTCTTTAGAGAGTGGTTTATAGTGTATTCTGATCATAAGAGCCTGAAATATATTTTTACTCAGAGGGGTTTGAACTTGTGATAGAGATTCTATGTGGAGTATCTTCATAATTTTGATTTTTATATTTTATACACTCTTGGGAATGGGAATGTGGTTTTTAATGCATTGAGTAGAAAATTACTAACACAATCCATGAAGGAATCAGTTAAGGAGAGGTCTTTGATGAGTTTGTTTTTAGAGATAAGATTGGGAGTGGAAGAGTTTGGTGGAAATGTGTTCTTCATATCGATGAAGAATGACTCATCTTTTTATGAGCGAGTTTGGATCGATTAGGTGAAAAAAACCAAGTTTCAATGCTTTGGTAAAATATTTTATGGTGGGGAGAATCGGGTGAGTGGTCTCGGTCTCCCAGTGGAGCTTTGTGCTTCCATAGTATATTTGTTGTTTCATTTTATCTAAGGTAGGAGTTAATGGATAGTGGAAACTAGTCATATTGGTTCATACACCCTTTTTATGCTAATATGTATCATGAATTGAGACGTCATTCTTGGTTTCTAGGGATGAGGTGCTCGATTAAAAATTTTGTAACACGTTGTCTCGCTTGTCAAAAAATTAAGGCGAAACACCAGAGAATTTCTAGTTTGTTGCAACCTTTACTCATTCCGTTGTGGAAGTGGGATGAGATTTCCATGGACTTTATCATTGGTTTTCCATTGAATCCTAGTGGTAAGAATGTTATTTGGGTGATCATTGATCGACTTATGAAATCAACTCATTTATTACCTATTAAAAAGATGGTGAAATTAGAACGGGTTGGAGACTTGTACATTTGATAGATTGTGAGAATTCATGGAGTTCCCTCTATGATATTTTCTGATAGGGACTTGAGGTTTACATCCAGGTTCTGGAAAATTTTGTAGGAGGTAATGGGTTCCTATTTGAAATTGAGCACAGCTTATCATCCGTATATGGATGGACCAAAAAAGAGAGAGTTATTCGGGTTCTTGAGGATATGTTTTGGGATTACGTGCTTTATTTTGGTGGATCTTGGGAAAAGTATTTTCCTCTGGTGAATTTTCTTATAAAAATAGTTATCAGGATTCGATAAAGATAGTTCCCTTTAAATCATTGTATGGATGGTCGTATAGATCTCTCTTATTTTGGGAAGAGTTGGGAGAGTGGTCCTTGTTTAGGATGAGTCTCATTTATGAGATGATGGAAAAGGTACAATTGATCTAGAAGAGGTTGATCATAGAACAAAGCCATCAAAAATCTTATGCAGACCATATTCCTCAGCCGCTAGATTTTGAGTTTGGTGATAGGGTTTTTCTCATAGTTTCATCTTTCTTGGGACATCGTTGGTTGGGTAAGAAAGGTAAATTGTCACTGAGGTTTTTTGTACCCTTTGAGATCATGGAGAAACTTGGAAAGTTATAATATTGGTTAGACTTACTATCTCGCTTGACTTTGATTTATGATGTGTTTCATGTTTCCCAGATGATAAGGTATCAACCAGATCCTTCTCATGTGATTGAATTGGAGGATTTTGGTCATGATACTAATACAACCATTATTGAGAAAGAAGTTCATATTTTGGATCACTCAAATAAGGTACTACATTGTAAAATAGTTCCCTTGGTTTGGGTATTGTGGCAGTTCAGATGGGATAGCCACAAAATTTAGGAGTGGTAATCGTTGATGAGACGGAAGTGGATTTATCTTTTTATGGGTCCAAGATCTTGAGGAGTTTCTGGGGATAGAAATATTTTATAGTGGGGAGAATTGTATAACCCACTAGATCTCAATCACACTTTAATTTAATCTTGGTTTTTCACTAAATTCATTCTAGAGTTTTTGGTGTAATGAGGATTTAAAATAGAGTTTTTTTGTAGGATACTACCCATGTTTCTGGTTAGCACGTGGTTAGTACTAACCGTACAAAAATCGTATGGTATGGATCTATGTTTTAATAGTAGTGTTTTTCATAGTTTGATCATGTTTAAAGAAACTACACAGCTCACCAAGGAAAACTATGTGGGGTATAGTTTTTTTTTAAGGGTTTGCATGGTTTGACCAAACCGTGCATCTTTTCTTAGGAGACCATATGACTTGTCTTTTTAAAGAGACAGTATCCACACATGGTTGGTTCATTATTTTTCTAACCATTTTTCCTAACTGTGCATGGCACTCTGAACCTTTTAAAATTTTATTTTTACACTTTTTTTTGTTTGTTTGTATTCCTAATCATCCCCTAATCTCATTTAGTCTTGACCTAATCCTTCCATGGTGATATGGAATCTTCTCTCGTGTGTCTTACCAGGGAATATCATGTGGGGTATAGTTTTTTGTCTAATGGGTTACACAGTTTGACCAAACCATGCATCTTGTCCTAAGAGATCGTATGGATTTTATTTTTAAAGAGACATTATCCATGTATGGTTGATTCATGGTTTATCTAACCGTGTTTCCTAATCGTGCATAGCACTCCAAACCTTTAAAAAGTTGGTTTTTACCCTTTTTACTTGGTTTTTTATTCCTAATCACCCCCTAATCTCATTTATTCTTGACCTAATCCTTCCCTAGTGATCTAAAATATTTTCCCTTGATATTCTTAGAGATTTCCCTTTGTTCTTGACTTATTTCTCAAGGTAAGTTTAGGTTTTGATGTGGTTTCCTTTTCCTTTCTTAGATCCTTACTAGTTCCCTCCTCCCCTTCTCCCATTGGAACTCGTGTGGGGTGTGGATTTAAGATCTAAGAGGTTTTATGGAGTTTTTTTTTCATTTCTTATGGATATAGGATCATGATTACCCAATATACTCTTCCCTGGTCTCCATTTTTTAAGGTGTTTAGTTATACCTCCATTCTTGAGGTAGGTGTCTCTATATAAAGGGTCAATTATATGAATTGCTTATTGTTCTTGTAAATTCCTTTGGATTATTCATTGAATTAAGTTTATTTGTGATTAAAATGGATTTTTTGAAAAGAAATCATTTTTTAAAGGGGTTTTTCTTTAAAAATGGTTTTTTCACACCAAGTATTTGATAAAATGATTAAATGGTGGTTTTGATTTTAAAATGGGTTTTCAAGCATCAAAACAAATTGGATTTTCTTTGAAAATATTTTATAAATTATGAGCATGTAATTTTAAATGGTTTTGGACAAACTTAGCACATTGGGTAACCTTGGGTGCATTAGGAATAGATATGTCACTCATAGTGTGTGTAATTCCACTTGAGGTTTTCTTTCACTTTAGTGTGTGTGATACCACTAGAGGTTATACCGGTTGGATCCACCATAGGCCTAGATTTTGGACTTTCTCTTTTTTATGTCTAGTATGTATACCCATAGGTTAGATCCCAAACGATGTGCTTTTTCATTTATGATTGTATTATAACATGATGGATTGTGTCATGGTTATATTGATCTTATGCTTATCTTATAGTGTACCCATGTATTATATTGATTATTCTTTCATGATTATCACATGTACTTGTAATATTCCTTATCTTATGAATATGAAAGTCTTTTTTGAAAACCAAAGCAAGATTTATAAATGGTTTTGAATTATGAAAATTATTTTTAAAACATTATCTGTTTTATGGATAGAACTATTGCATTCTTGATATTAGACCTTGTACAGATTTTATCGTGGAATCCTACTGGTCTTAGTGATCCACCTTGCTTTTTCCTTTGGGTGGTTGTAGATTTTGTTTTGTAGGACCTGGGTAAATTTGAGGGAATTATGTAACATTTCTGATTCCCTTTTCATCATAGCCTTCATAGAGGGATAATTTGGAGGTGATGGTTGGTCACATGGATACTTGATAGTCTTTTTTATCATAGATTATGGTTTAGTCAATTTGTATTGGATTGTATGGATCTTGGTTTTATCTATTTCTTTCATATTGTACTCAATTTGTATATCTTTTTTGTTATATATGAGACTTGTTTCTATTATCTTGGTTCACCTAACCACCATGAAGGGTTGGCTCGGGTGGCTTGTCTAGTTGACCTGGGTTGGTTCGTTACAGTCACTTTAGGATCCCATGAGCTAGGTAACACACGTAATATTTTCTTTACAATAATTTCTATATATAATTCATTGCTAAGGGAATTTATACCATTATATATTTCAGTAAATATTTCAAACATGCTTGTAATAGATTCATTAGAATTCATAGTAAAACTTTTAAAATCATAAAGAAACACATCTAATCTAGTTCCCTTGACTCTTTTTTGTGACTTTGTGAGTCAATTCTAAAGGTTTCCAAATCTCATAAATAGTTTTTTATATGGAAACATGATTAAACTCATTTCTATCAAGACCTTAATTTAAGGCATTCTTATCTTTTTTATTCAATTCAAAAAAAACATCATCAGGAGTCTATTTTTCTTAAAATTATTTGGTGTGAATATACTTAGGCATTACCATTTTCCATACATGATAAGAAATACTACCAAGAAAATTTGACATCAGATTATAATAATAGGAGTAATTGGTTTCATAAAAAATTGAAATTAGATATCATAATGAAAATCAAGCTTTGAAATCGACTAAAGAGTTAAAAAACAAAATTTAACAAAAAACACAATTTTGAAAAACAAGGGTTTTTTATAAAAACACATAGTCTCCTTTGATACCAATTGTTGGTCATAGATTATGGAAATAGGGGTGAATTTCACTTTAAAAAATAAATGTGAAATAAAAAATTAATTCCAAGATTAAACAATTTAAAAATAATAAAGCATGAAATTGAATATGTGATAGTTGATAACTTCGATTTGAGTTTATAAAGAATAGTATAAAATTAATTAAAGTGTGGAAATTATTGAATAGGAATAATGAAACTATGTGATATGCACAAGTGCCTCATCCCAGTTGGTGAGGACTCAGCAAGTGCATACAAGAGACCTGAGTTCAAATTCGAGCAGAGTCATATTTCTGGGTACTGTAGTGGGTACTGTTGGTATTGTAGTAGCTGGAACTATTCATCTGTTTAGGCTTTCGGGCCACTGGTTTGGTCCTTGGGTCCTTCAAGGCCTTCAGGCCACCCAAGGCCTTTGGGCTAGTAAGGATTTTAGGCCACCTCAAGGCCTTTAGGACACCTCAAGGCTTTTAGGGCACCTAAAATTGTGCTTAATGGACCAGGAAGACTCTACAAGGAGCAGACTTCAGATGAGGATTCAGAGTAGGCATATTCACCAGAGCAAAAGATAATGGATGTGGAAGAAAGAGAGGGTATGGAATTGTCATCGGGACCAGCTTGTGCATGCATGGGAATCCTAGTCGAACATCCATGCAAAGGTGGAGAGCTGATATCATGATGTAGAAGCTGGGAGGAGCAGTTCTATGTAGTTATAGTCTGGATATTTCCTCTAAGACCTAAGGATCATGTAATCGCTTATCCTAAGGGCCTTCACTACTACAAAAACAGGCAAGGGAAGTTCCACCTTTTATCAGCGCTAAGAAAAAAATGCTGATAAAGGTAATTCTTTATCAGTGATAAAATTTTAGTTCTGATAAAGGGATTATTTATCAGTGCTAGAAAAGCGCTGATAAAGTGACCCATTATCATCGCTAAAATTTTAGTGCTGATAAAGGGTTCCTTTATCAATTCTTTTCTAGCACTGATAAAAGCATAGTCCCATTTTATAAAATGGAGTGCACAGTGCCCTCTATTTATCGTGTCGCCTCAAGCTCTCTCGGGACTGTACCCCTGTGAAAACTCCCCCCCCCCCCCGATATTCTCTTTGTCGGACCTCCATCATCGTTATCCCTACTCTGCCTCCACTGGCCTTACTCCGCCGCTAGCCCTACTCTGCCGCCGCTAGCCCTACTCCATCACTAGCCCTACTTCGCCTCTATGAACCCTACTCCTCATCCTCCCCCTCAAACCCCTTATGTGGATCCTCCTCCCCACAAATCCTACTTCTCCTCCTCCCCACTGTACTGTAACTGTAACACCCCACCCCTACCTCATTGGATTGAGGAGGCGGTGAGGGATACTTGGCCTTAACCGACATTCCCAAGATGCCAAAGGCTGGCAATAAATGCTGAGGGCTTCAAGATCAAGTTGTGGAACGATTTTCCCTTAAGACAAAACCAACCAAACCATCCACTAATAGACACTATTTGATGCATGTCAAATAAATTGGCAAACCATGAATTCCCAAAAGACAACTAAGTTGTTCCACAACACAACTCAAGATCAATACAACCCGACATGTCCAAAAAACATCAGAGTACACTGCAGAAACTAAACAACCAAACACCACCAGCCATGACACCACCACAGATCCACTCCAAGATCCAAGCTCCAAGCTCCACCAAGGTATCACAATGCTCCACTAAAGGAGGGAGATTCCTTACCCTTGCCCACGTCACGGTACACAGCATCTGCAAAGACACCAATGTGCCAAAGCAGGGGGTGAGTACTAAAAATCAGTAGGTTTTCCCCAAATGAATTCCCTACACACGCCACTAGGATAAAACTGTTAGCAAATTTATATCAAACAGTTTATATAAATTGAATCATAAGTGAAACCACTTTCATAAGCCAAACACACCCTTACCAAGCCATCACACCCAAACCAAGCAACCAAGGTAAATCTAACCAAACATGACACAAGCCATCTCATCATTTACACGTTAGCACAACAACTTCCATCTTACAAAGCAATGCACAACAAACAGCCAAAACGATGGGACTTCTGCCCAACCCATTCACCCATTCACACCAAAACAATCAAAACAGTGGGAATTCCGCCCAACTCGTTCACCTGTTCACAAATAGCGGTACTTCCCGACCACTACTCATATGGTGGTTCTTCCAACCATAATCCATCCCCTTTTTATAGTGAGACTTCTCGCCCACTTCCATACAACATTTCAATCAAACCAAACCAAGCATAACCCCACCAAGGTCACAACAACATGCAATCAACCAATTCCATTGCACATCAATCCACTTCAATAAATCACCCATTTATTGAAAACCATTTTCCATTCCAAACAACATTTCAACAAAACAACCCTTTTATTGAAAACCCTTTCCATCAATTATTTTCACAAATCAACCATATCATCCCATTTTAAAATCCATAAGAATGGAATTTCACCGTAAAACACCCTTTTCCCCAAAAATCCCCAAAACATCACCCAAGGGATTTCCAACCAATTTCGCATAACAATTCACAATTAATTTTCATCACAATAATTAATTGTAACAAGGAACCACTATTACTAACCAAGTAGAGTCGAGAGAGAAGCCACCTACCGTTAGGGTTCCCGAGAAATCGACCCACGAACAACCACGCCTCAAATCTGGCGAATGCACCACTGAAACCTCTCTAGATCCCTTTCCCTAACATCCACAAGACTTAATATTAACATCCAAGGCAACCAAAACCCTATATCTATACACAAAAAGTGTAGATCTAGAAAACCAAGAAAGATAGGGATGTAGATCTAGAGGAAAACACAAGGAAACCAAGAGGAGAGACTTACCCGGGAGAAACCACCTTCAAACCGCCAAGAAACCTTTTCAAAATCCTTCCAAACCGAGTGGGAGAGCCCCTCCAGCCCTTGATAACTCGAAATCCCAAGTGAGGCTCGAGTGGGAGGAAGATTGGAGTGTTTTAGGTTAAGATCGAGGGAGCCCATAACTTATAACCCTATTTTTAAGTGGTCGCACGGTTAGCCCGCATGGTTTGGAAAACTGTGTGCACGCTACTGCCTCGAGAGCAAGGGTCTGCACAGTTTCCTCACACGGTTTGGAAAACCATGCACAGGCCATGCGAAGCCTACTATCTCCCTTTCATGGTTTCTTGGGGAATCCGCACGATTTCCACTAACCGTGCTCAAACCGTGCTCAAACCGTGCACCCCTTTAAAAGCCTCCAAACTCATCCAAAACCATTCCAAACTCTCCCAACCTATTCCCAAATCATCCTATGCACTTTAAAAACATAAAAATGAATAAAAAAAGGCCACATACCTCAAACCGGGGGTGCTATAGGACCCTACTCCCTGTGAACCCTACTTCAAGTGTTTAGGATTCCTTTCGACAAGGTTAGATTCTCGACTTCCCGTCTTTGATCTTTAGTGATTTCTCCATTAATCCTTATCTGTTTTCTTTTGTTCTTATTCTAATATTAATTATGGTGGTTTAGTTTGGTTTGGTTTGGGTTGTGTTGTGTTGTGTGTTTGGGCTATGTTTTTAGGTCACATTCTTTCATAAATGCATGAAGTGATTAAATTTGTACCAAGTGAATTGTCTATTACTTATAGGGTTTTGTTAATTTATTTTAAACATTAATATTATTATAAACACTCTATTGTAAATGTCAGTAGTGAGAAGGAGAAAATAGGTTGTTAGATTTTTCGATGGATTTAATAATGGTGGCATGGGGTGATGAGGTGGTTGTGTTATTAGAGGGTCTGATGGTGATGATTTCATAGGAATATAATATTTTTTAATGAATTATGAATTAGTTTTGTAGTTTATAAGTGTTGGGGTATATATGATTCTTTTAGTGTGGAAGAGTATCCTTTGGTGTTGGTAAGTTATTTAATTTTTTGGATTAAATTTATTAATTTTGATGCTTATACATATTGAAACATTATCATGGTAAAGTGCGCTGGAAGTAGAAAGATACATGGGATAGAGTGTTGTCAAATTTCAATAGTATGAGGTGTTGATGTTTATTGTCTAGGTTTTGGGTCCTAAGGTTAATAATTGGCTAGAATCAGTTGATGAGGGTTTATAATTGGAAAATATTCTAGCTCATTTATGGGTTTCCTTAGTAGTGGGATTACTTTTAAGGGTGGATTGAGAATCATGGAAGAAAAATCATGTTCTGTAAAAAGTGGTTTTAGGAAGAATTTTATTCTCTAGATATATAATTATGAGTGTATACATAATATCATGGAATTAAATCAATTTGGATACAGTGTGCTTTCCCTTGGGATTCACATCTGTGCATTGATGGTCTGGTTTTTAGAACACTTGATTGATGAATAAATGAAATCCTGTAATTTTGAGTCATCTTTGAGGTTAGAGATTCTAAGGAAGGTTGTGAGTTTATGTTTGAGGTTTTGGTTGTAGATGAGGGATTGTTATGAAGTTATCAAGATTGGTTTTCTTCGATTTTCTTAGAAGGCTAAATATGGTGCCTTGAGTTGTGGTCCTAATGGAATGAGGAATAAGGGAGTGATGAGATTTTCTAGATGTAGGGTAAGGATTATTCCCTAGGGTTGAGTATCTCAAGGTGTAACATAATTTTATAGTTGATCTATTTCAACAGTGATGTAGTGGGGCATCAGTAGTGTGATTTACCCATGATTCATGGTGTTTCTTGGTTTCAGTAAGGTGTGTTTTTATTTAGTTGGATGGTCATGTTTTAGTTGATAAAATTTTGGAATTTGGTGAGTTTGGTTTGAGAGTCTAGGCATGATTATGTCCTTAGTTATTGACCTCATCCCTTTATTAACCAATACCCTCTTTCAATTAATACTAAAATATTTAGTTGAATTATTTTCAATGGAATTATTTATCTCTCTTTACCTTCAAATTCCTGTGGAAATATGAATTTTATTGAGTGGGTTAGTGTGTTTGTCCAAATTTAATGATTCATAAGAAAAAAAAAGGAATCATATTTTCATTTTACCTAAATGTATGGGAATTTTTCTAATCTAAAGGTCATGCTTTTGGGAAATAATTTATTTATAAAATTAATTTCACAAATTTTTTCAATATTATGGAAGGTATTAAAAGTTAGTGAGAGGAGGTTTGATAGAATTTATGTTCACTAACCTCAATTTTCTATTTCTTATGTTAATTTGGGTAACAAAACCTATGATATTCCATAGTAATTTTGGATAAACCTAGGTTATTTGTATCCCCTGCGAACCCCTTTTTGTTTGGAAATGTATCTACTATATTAGTTTTCTCATCAAAATTGCATCCTTGTTTTCATTTTATTTGAGTTTGGTCACTAGTTTTGGGTTGTTTAATGTGATTATTTTATTATGAATGAGGGGGTTGGAAAGTGTGTTGATTTTGATGGGGGTCTATCCTGGTTCTGTTGATTTCCAAATCTTTATTGGAAATGGTTAGGCTTTACTAATCTCTATTTTTATAAGGAAGTGGTTCTCTTCTACTATATTTGGAAGACTTGTTTTGTTTATTTGAATTATAAATAATAATATTTTATATTCAAATAGTATGGAGATGAATAAAGATTAGATGGATGTTAATCGTTTAACAATAGAGTATGAGAATGGAGTGAAAGAGTTCATCAAGTTTGCAAAGGATCACGCGAAGTATCCTTATCAAATCATTTTTCTGTGTTTACATTGTTGTTATTATAGATTAATTACTGTAGAGGAGTTGGAAGAACATTTGATATGTCATGGAATAGATCGGAGTTATAAATGTTGGAATAAACATGGAGAAAAAGAGAATATAGCTACTGGCTGGGACAAAACTGCATTTTATGGATCATTATATATGATTACAAATATGGATAATGAAGAAGACCATATGGAGGATGTGATTATAGATGCCAATGATGATGAAGAACATATTGAGGAAATGACAAGGATAGTTGAAGATGAACTCTGTGATTTCCCAAAATTGTTTGAGAAGTTAAAGATTTGTGCAAAGACTCCATTGTATGTTGGTTGCACTAAATATATAGCATTGTCAGTTGTACTGAAGTTGTATAAATTGAAAGCAGGCAACGAATAGAGTGATGTCAGTTTTATGGAACTACTTGCTCTCTTTAATGGCATACTCTTGGAAGATAATGAGATCCCAATCCATACATATAAAGCTAAATGAATGCTACGCTCGATGGGTATGATTTCTAAAAGAATACATGTCTGACTGAAAGACTGTATATTGTTTCTCAAGGAGAAAAAATCACTTATAGAATGCCCAAAGTGTGGTTCTTCTCGATACAAGAAATATGAATCCAATCCTATGAAAGTTTTATGGTACTTTCCAATCATTCCAAGGTTTAGGCGTCTATATGAAAGTAAAGAAACTGCAAGACAATTGTCCTTGCATGCAGATAAAAGAAATAAAGATGGGAAATTACATCACCCGACTGACTCTCCTCAATGGAAGAGAATTAATCATGAGTATCCTGAATTTGGAAATGGTCTGAGAAACCTTCATCTTGTGTTATCTATAGATGGAGTGAATCCTTTTGGTTTTCTAACCAGCACTCACAGTACATGGCCTGTTATGTTATTAAATTATAACTTTCCACCCTGGTTATGCATGAAATGGAAATTAATCATGTTATTTATGCTTATATCATGAAAAAAACAACCAGGTAATGATATTGATGTTTATTTGGCTCCTTTGATCGAGGATTTGAAGTTATTGTGGGATTCAAGTGTTATGTTGTATGATGCTTATAAAAGTGAATACTTCATATTGAGAGCGAAGTTGTATGGGGTGATAAATTATTTCTATGCTTATGTAAATTTGTCAGGATATAGCATTAAAGGAACTCAAGGATGTCCCATGTTAGAAGAAGATATGGAATCAATTAGGTTGAAACATTCATCAAAATTTGTGTTTCTAGGACATCGTATATTTCTACCCCGTCAGCATAAGTACCGATCTTGGACGACATCATTAAATGGAAGTTCAGAACAATGAACAACACCATCTCCACTAACAGGTGATCAGATATTTGAGAAGGTAAAAGATGTTAACACTGTTTTTGTTAAACCATTTTCAAAAAACCTTACGAAAATCGTTTGGAAAAAGAGATTAGTTTTTTTTTTAATTACCATACTAGAATTGTATGTACGTCAAACATTTTATTGATGTGATGCATGTGGAAAAAAAATGTGTGTGGTAGTGTTATCAAAACATTGCTAAATGTCCCTGAAAAAACAAAGGATGAAATTAAGGCAAGGTTGGACATGGTTGACATGGGAATACGAGAAGATTTGGCTCCCGTGAAGGGTGAAAATCAAATGTTTCTTCCTCCAGCTGCTTACACTCTTTCTAGGGAGGAGAGATATCAGTTTTAAAACTTCTCCAATGATGTAAATATTCCAAATGGTTATTCATAAAATATCAAGAACATTGTGTCAATGAATGATTTGAAGTTAAAAGGTTTGAAATCACATGACTGCCAAGTTTTGATGCAAGATTTAATTCCTAAATCTTTACGATGCATTTTTTCCAATAATTTTTGTCATATGTTAACCAAAATTTGTTTCTTTTTCAAAGTTATATGTATCAAAGTTTTAGACCCGACAAAATTTCCATCTATGGAAAGAGAAATTTTCATCATATTATGTGGATTAGAAATGTTCTTCCCACCATCATTCTTTGATATGATGGTTCATTTAATGGTTCACTTGGTGAGAGAGATTTGACTTTGTGGTCCTGTGTACTATAGATGGATGTACCCCATTGAACGGTATATGAAGCTTTTGAAAGGATATATCAAAAATCTAATTCGGCCAAAGGGTTGTATTGTGGATAAATATATTGTTGAGGAATCCATTGAATTCTGTACCAAATACCTATCTGATGTGGAAAGCATTGGTCTCCTAAAATCTCATCACACTGGATGCATTGAGTGTGAGGGAATTTCTGGAAGAGATGTTGTGACAATCAATATTACAAATCGGGAGCAGGAACACCTTTATGTTTTGCATAAAAGTTGGGAGGTTTCTCCATATATTTAAACCCACAAAGAAATTCTTAGGCAGTTGAATCCGTCAAGGGGTGAAAATAGATATCAAATACACATAATCACCAGTTTATAGGATGGTTTTGGGACCATATTTTTAAGGAGTTAGATGAAAATCCAAATTCAATTTTAGAACGACTTCGATGGCTAGCCATCGGACCAAGTGTGTATGTATTATCTTACAATGGTTATACATTCTATACAGATGAACATGATGAAGATAGTACCATGAAAAATAGTGGACTTACACTTGTGGCTGAAGCAATGCATGTTTCTGGTAGTAAGGATAGAAATCCAATTTATGCGAATATGTCATAATTTGGAATTATCAAACAAATATGGGAGTTGGATTATACGACATTCCAATTGCCAATTTTTCAATGCAAATGGGTTGATAACAACAGTGGTGTTAAAATAGATGAATTGGGATTTGTGAAAGTTTATTTTAGTAAAGAAGGGTACAAAGACGAACAGTTTATAATGGAATCACAAGTGGTACAAGTATTTTATGTTTTAGATCCCACAAACCGAAAGTGTTCGATTGTTCTATTATCGTCCAAAACTACTGAAGGGTCTGATGAAAATTCAATTGAGGATGATCCTTTCAGTGGTACGTCACAATCATTTCACCACAGTCCCAATGTAGATGACGTTTTTTATGTTAGAGGAGACCACAATGAAGGGATTTGGATAATCGATAGTGGTTTCAAATCCCTTCAGCCTTTGAAAAAAATAAATAGAGTTAAATAAACAGGTTATATTTTGTTTGTAATATAGATCTTGTTATCTCATGTTATTATCTTATCATTACTGAATTTATGTAATTTAAATTAATTGTTCAACCACTTTTGCAGATAATGAATTTTGCACGTTCTGGTGCTCCTAACCTCGAGGCTGAACAAGTCTCTCAAGCTGCTACTACTGTTGCTGCTCACAGTGCAGAGCAACAACAAGTTTCTGAACCTATTGTTTCTCCTAGTGTTGAGGTCCAACAACCATCAACACATGTTGTTGCTACCATTCCAGATTAACATATTGATGATGTTGATATTGATGAAATGGTCAGGGATGAATGACTGACGTCATAGAAAACACAGGTGCATCGTAGTTTAACGGTGTTAGACAAAGTTCTTAAGGAAAAAATAAAAGGCATCAAATTTGATGTCGGATGGAATGCACAAGGCCAACATGTGAATCCAAAAAATGCTATGTTTAATAGTTACATTGGAATTTTCACTCAGCAACGTGTGCTGATTGACATAAATTCATGGCACCATGTTGTGTCCGGGCTAAAGTTTGTGATCTGGGAAGAAATTACGGTAACATTATAATATTATTTCTTTAATTTACTAGCAAATAAAATAATGAAACAGTGTCTTACTCTTCTCAATCCCTTGCAGAGTACATTTATAGTAGACGATTCATACAAGAATTATGTACTAAGGCTTGTAGGAAGGATTCATCGAGGTTTTTGTACTATCTTAACAAAATGTCACATGAAAGATTCTAAAGGTAAAATAAACCCACACCCACCCCTTGTCTATGCTCACCTAATATCCCAAGAAGCATGGGATGCATTTATTGGATGTTGTGGGGATGAGAAGTTTCGGGTACATTCTGGTTGATAATACGTTTTTTGAGGATACGTGTATTCATCACTTTGATTGTAAATATTTAATTTATGAAATAGCAACTCAGTACTGAAAATAAGGAATGTCCATCGAAACCAACATACCCCTATCGTAAAGCAAGGATGGGGTACACTTCACTAGAAAAGAAAATGGTACATTTTTTAAATTTACAGTAATATTGTTATGTTCTAAGAAACAACATCATAATTATCTTTCTATATTTATATGTAGATTGATGAGTCTAAATCCAAAGACACTTTCATCCCACGTCATGTGCTATGGAAGGAGGAACATGTGAATAAAGAAGGGAAGCTAGTAGATGAAAACACACAAAAGTGTGGGAAATATGTGTAAGTATGACACGATATAAGGATTTGTTTTAAATTGGTATTACATAATAATAATTACTTATTTTCCTATATACGACAGTCACAGGAATCAGCTACTCCTATAGAGGATGTAGAACTATTATTGATGGCTTTGAAATGGCCAGAACAATATGGTTGTGTCAGAGGTGTGGGGTTTGGGGTGACACCCCGAGTATATTTTGAGGAAAAAAATGGATGATAAAAATGAAGAAATGAGACAAATGAGCGAAAGACTATAAACTCTTGAAGAATGATTTCAATGGAAGGGATATTTTCTAGCAAATTTTATGGGTAAGAAGAAAGGAGAAGACACAACTCAAGAACAACCAGCGTGTGAAGATCCCACCCCACCCCCACCAGCTTTGAGGCGAGTCATTCCCCTTAAAGAGTTGTCTTAGCCGTGGTAATAAATATTCTAATAATTACTCCCATGAAATGTGAATCAGAAAAACACTGATACTTTTCCTGTACTGATCTTCTACAGGTTGATGACTATGATTTATATCTATCAACACCCACCTATCACCTTGTAGTGAGGGCTACGGTGTTCAACATCCCAGAGGACAAGCTTCATAATAGACCACTTTCAACAGATCATCTAAAAGTGACGATTACTATAGCTCATGATCCAAATGCATAGGTACCTATCCCACTTGATGACGATGATATTAATACGGTCGAAAAGGCTATTGGGACATTCATTACATGGACGTCACAACTTGTAAGAGTACATGTGGACAAAGAGGTATTTATTTCTATTTTTTTCAAGCTAAACCTTTAAAAATTAATAAAAAAAAGGTCTGAACCAATGAATGTTATTATAGACGGAGAAAGGGAAGGGGGTGACAAGAAACGTGGGCTCAAAAGCATCTAAAGGATCGACCAACCGATCCAAAAGATCTATTGAAAGCACAATTACACTGTCTGTTCTTTATCCACATTTACTAGCATTGAAGACTCATGTGGATACAAAGATAAAAAATGGTAGTAGTCATATAGTTTTTTTTAAGAGAATATATATAAAGAGGAAATTGTAGATTACGTTGCTGCTGAAAATATAAATGACATCCTTGAATATGGTTGTCTAGGCATCATAGTTGTAAATGTATATATGAGTTATGTTTTCATGAATTGATTTTCTAAAAGCTGATATAATGTGATAATTATGAATGAATGCATTTTATATTATTGGAAAACATATATATGAAAAACATTTGAAGGGATTTCCCCATGAGCCAAAATTCGGACTCGTTAGTACTCATACCACATCTAAATAACTAATCAAATTAGAGCCATCAATAAGGGATGAAATAGTGAAAGGCTTGCTGAAAACATTTGAAAGCAAGATTATGGATGACAGACTCTTCCTAATACAATCCTTGCAGGGGTAAAACTATAAAATTAAATCATATCAATTATATTTTTACTTCTTTCATTAGTTATTCCTTTTTGTATTTTTAGGCAAAATTGGTTGCTAATTGTAGTGAACTTGGATACTCCAAAGATTTATTTTCTAGATTCAATGCAAGGATATCCAACAAACCAACCACACATGATGGAGTTTGTAAATCTGTAAGACACTACATCCTACGTTTTAGTTATAAACATCAAGTTATATAATTTATATTATCTTTTATTGAGGATTTTATTATAATAGGTTGGTGTATCAATATCATCTAAAAAATGAATGAGTACAGGGGATAAGAATAAGGAGGTGAAAAAGTACTACGTCTGGACAAGTATCAGGGTATATATAATAAAATTTCACCATCCAAACACATATCAAAACAAGTTACTTATTCTCCTAATGATCAAAGTTTTTGCAGTGTCCAAAACAAACAAACAATAAAGATTGCGGTTATTATGTTTGTAAATTTATGAGAGAGATCGTTTTCCATCAACAAAATAGCATCCCTAAAGAGGTATTTTCAAAAACAACTACTATTTCATTTAAATTATTTATTAATTATTTATTTATATATTTTGCAGTACTACTTAGACTGTCAAAAATCCTCATATTCACAAGATGATATAGATTTGTTCAGAAATGAGTGGGTCGCATACCTAATAGAATATTGTACACAAATAGCATGAATATCTGACTTGGGGACGTGTATAATTGGCGGACATTTTTTAGAGGGGTTCACAGAGATCAAAAGATGAAACATTATTGTATGTAAATGTTCATAGGAAAATTGTAATTGTTATTAAATAAAACATCCTTTCTCTAATGAGTCATTTGTCCATTTTAACAGATGAAATGTACCAGCAACATGCAAGAATGATGAACCACTTTTCTTTTGTCTCTCGATAAGAAAAACCAGTAAAATCTCCAAAATACCTTCATATCACGCATGCCCACTCACATTAAAAGAAAATATGAGTAAACATATCCTCCCTAAATTGATTACAGTATGAGCATTGAGATTCCAAATGGATTCCCATGCGTTGAACATTTTCATTGGTAGAAATTGTATGTTTTCTGATTATCCATAATAAGAAAATGAACATTGTTGGAACCTCCTTCCTCCATAGGGTCTCCACCCCCCCCCCCCCCCACATCCATGTTTTAAATTTATAATAATGATACATGGGTCATTTGTGATGTTTAAGAGTCAACCCCACCTCAATATGAGGCATGGTGTGGCTGGTATCACTCAAAGTGTCTCTCTTTTGTTTAAAATGGACATAATTTTTAAGTAAAAACAACAACTGACGTACAAAAAACCGACCAAAATCATTAAGATTGTGTTGATACTTTAGTAAAATGATCCATGGGTCATGTGTGACATGTAAGAGTCAACCCCTCTTAATATAAGGCATGGTTTGGTCGGTATCACTCAGAGTGTCTCTCTTTTGTTTAAAATGGACATAATTTTTAAGTGAAAACAACAACTGACGTATGTAAAACCGACCAAATGCATTCGGATTGTGTTGATACTTTAGGAGAACGATACATGGGTCATTTTTCATGTGTAATAGTCAACCTCTCCTCAAACCAAGGCACGGTGTGGCGGGTATCACTCAAAGTGTCTCTCTTTTGTTTAAAATGGATAGAATTTTAAGTGAAAACAACAACTGACATACGGAAAACTAACCAAACGCATTAGGATTGTGTTAATAATTTAGGATAATGATCCATGGGTAATTTTTAATTTTTAAGAGTCAACCCCACCTCAATACGAGGCACTATTTGGCCAGTATCACTAATAGTGTCTCTCTTTTGTTTAAAATGGACATAATTTTTAAGTGAAAACAACAACTGACGTACAGAAAACCGACCAAATGCATTAGGATTGGGTTTATACTTTAGTATAATGATACATGGGTCATTTTTGACTAGTAAGATTCAACCCCACCTCAATATGAGTCATGATGTGGCTGGTATCACTCAAAGTGTCTCTCTTTTGTTTAAAATTGACATATTTTTTAAGTGAAAACAACAACTAACGTACGGAAAACTGACCAAACGCATTCGGATTGTGTTGATATTTTAGGAAAAATATTCATGGGTCATGTGTGACATGTATGAGTCAACCTATCCTTAATAAAATACATGGTTTGGCCAATATCACTCAAAGTGTCTCTCTTTTGTTTAAAATGGACATAATTTTTAAGTGAAAACAACAACTGACATATGGAAAACCAACCAAACGCATTTGGATTGTGTTTATACTTTAGGAAAACGATCCATGGGTCATTTTAACATGTAATATTCATACCCACATCAATATGAGGTACGGTGTGGCCGGTATCACTCAAAGTGTCTCTCTTTTGTTTAAAATGGACATGATTTTTAAGTGAAAACGACAACTGATGTACAGAAAACCGACCAAATGCATTTGGATTGTGTTGATACTTTAGGAAAAATATACATGGGTAATGTGTTACATGTAAGAGTCAACTCCGCCTATATCCAAGGCACGGTGTGGCCGGTATCACTCATAGTGTCTCTCTTTTGTTTAAAATGGACATAATTTTTAAGTGAAAACAACAACTGACGTACGGAAAATTGACCGAACGCATTCATATTATGTTTATACTTTATTAGAAATATCCATGGGTCATTTTTGATGTGTAAAAGTCAACCTTGTCTCAATCTGAGGCATGGTGTGGCTGGTATCACTCAAAGTGTCTCTCTTTTGTTTAAAATAGACTGAATTTTAAGTGAAAACAACTGACATACAAAAAACCGACCAAACACATTAGGATTGTGTTGATAATTTAGTAAAATGATTCATGTGTCATGTGTAACATTTACAAGTAAACACATTCTCAATCTGAGGCACGGTGTGGCTGGTATCACTCGGAATGTCTCTCTTTTGTTTAAAATGGACATAATTTTTAAGTGAAAACAACAACTGGCATACGGAAAACCAACCAAATGCATTAGGATTGTGTTGATACTTTATGATAATGATACATGGGTCATTTTTTATGTGTACCAGTCAACCCTGCCTCAATCCAAGGCATGGTGTGGCCGGTATCACTCAAAGTGTCTCTCTTTTGTTTAAAATGGACATGATTTTTAAGTGAAAACAATAACTAACATACAGAAAACCGACCAAAAGCATTTGTATTGTGTTGATACTTTAGTAAAATGATCTATGGGTCATTTTTGACGTGTATGAGTCAACCCTGACTCAATACGAGGCATGGTGTGGCCAGTATCACTCAAAGTGCCTCTCTTTTGTTTAAAATGGATATAATTTTTAAGTGAAAACAACAACTGGCATACGGAAAACCAACCAAACACATTCATATTGTGTTTATACTTTGGAAAAAATATTCATGGGTCTTTTTTGATGTGTAAGATTCAATCCCGCCTCAATCCAAGGCATATTGTGGCCGGTATCACTCAAAGTGTCTCTCTTTTGTTTAAAATGGACATAATTTTTAAGTGAAAACAACAACTGACATACGGAAAACCAACCAAATGAATTAAAATTGTGTTGATACATTAGGAAAATTATCCATAGGTCATGTATGTCATGTATGAGTCAATACCACCTCAATCAAAGGCACGGTGTGGCCGGTATCACTCAAAGTGTCTCTCTTTTGTTTAAAATGGACAGAATTTTAAGTGAAAACAACAATTGACATACGGAAAACCAACCAAATACGTTAGGATTGTTTTGATACATAAATAATGATCCATGGGTAATTTTTAACTTATAAGAGTCAACCCCGCCTCAATACGAGGCACGGTGTGGCTGGTATCACTCAGAGTGTCTCTCTTTTGTTTAAAATGGACATAATTTTTAAGTGAAAACAACAACTGACGTACGGAAAACCGACCAAACGCATTTGTATTGTGTTGATAATTTAGGAAAATGATCCATGGGTTATGTGTGAATTGTAAGAGTCAACACTTCCTCAATATGAGGCACGGTGTGTCCGGTATCACTTAGAGTGTCTCTCTTTTGTTTAAAATGGACATAATTTTTAAGTGAAAACAACAACTGACATACAAAAAACTGACCAAACGCATTCAGATTGTGTTGATAATTTAGGAGAACAATCCATGGGTAATTTTTTATGTGTAAGATTCAACCCTGATTCAATCAGAGGAATGGTGTTGGTGATATCACTCAAAGTGTCTCTCTTTTGATTTAAATGGACATAATTTTTAAGTGAAATCAACAATTGACGTACGGAAAACCAACCAAACACATTCATATTGCGTTGATAATTTAGGAAAATGATAAATGGGTCATTTGTGACATGTATGAGTCAACACCGCCTCAATTTGAGGCATGGTTTGACCGGTATCACTCAAATTGTCTCTATTTTGTTTAAAATGGACATAATTTTTAAGTGAAAACAACAACTGACATACAGAAAACAAACCAAACGCATTAATATTGTGTTGATACTTTAGGAGAACAATACATGGGTCATTTTTGACGTGTACAAGTCAATAACGCCTCAATTTGAGGCACAGTGTGGTCGGTATCACTCAAAGTGTCTCTCTTTTGATTAAAATGGACATAATTTTTAAGTGAAAACAACAACTGACATACGGAAAACTGACCAAACGCATTAGGATTGTGTTAATACTTTAGTCCAATGATCCATGGGTCATTTTTAATATTTACAAGTCAACCCCGCCTCAATCTGAGTCATGGTGTGGCCGGTATCACTCACAGTGTCTCTCTTTTGTTTAAAATGGACATAATGTTTAAGTGAAAACAACAACTGACATACGGAAAACCGACCAAACGCATTCGGATTGTGTTGATAATTTAGGAGAACGATCCATGGGTCATTTGTGACGTGTACGAGTCAACCCCGCCTCAATCTGAGGCACAATGTGGCTGGTATCACTCAAAGTGTCTCTCTTTTGTTTAAAATGGACATAATTTTTAAGTGAAAACAACAACTAACGTACGGAAAATTGACCAAACTCATTCGGATTGTGTTGATACTTTAGGAAAACGATACATGGGTTATTTTTTATGTGTACAATTCAAATCCTACTCAATTTGAGGCGCGGTGTGACCGTTATCACTCAAAGTGTCTCGCTTTTGTTTAAAATGGACATATTTTTTAAGTGAAAACAACCACTAACGTACGAAAATCAATCCAAAAGTCATTACCTATGACATAAGACACTTATAAAAGCCTCATAGATTCCTAAGTAGTCATTAGACAATAAACCCCCATTAATAATTTATCACACACCCTAAATATAAAACTTTAGCCCTAGAGTTCATGGTGAGGGATGAAAACAAAGAGGAAAGGGAGAGGGAGAAGAACGAAAGGGAAAGAAAAAAGAATATAGGATTTAAATTGGATAAATTTTCAAGATAAAGAGCTCTTAGACTAAGTTTTAGGAAGGGGACAGGAGGAAAATAGGTTGAAATCCCTTAAATTATGCCATATCATCGGCAACTTTCATGGTCTGGTTGGGCAGTTTTCCAAACTATTCACCAACTTTTTGGGAGCCATTGGATAAGAAACCCACTTCTACACAGTTTGGAAAAACAGTTAACTAACCTTGTTCCAATTGTTCAAAATGAATTAGTTATACTATAGATCCATACCACTTGGTTTCTCCTAACCGTGAACAACTCGTGTTCCTAACAACTCCCTCAAAAAGGTAAGTTGCATGGTTTTTACTTGGAGTCATACAACCCATCCTTTTCCTATGTATGTAAAACAATAAAAGTTCAAAATGAATAGGAAACATCTCCATGAAATTGTACCCACATGGGTTCTTCTAAATTGTGTCCCCCAATAAAAGCACTACATGACTACTAATCAAGAGTCTAGGATGGACAAAGAATAAGCATATATCTCCCCACCATTTATAAATTCTATAAATGGCGTGAAAAGAAGACAACACACCATAAGATAAAGGCATCAACCACAAGAACACATTTCCTTAAGTGTCCCAAGAATCACCCAAATCCATCTACCTTGTGGAATCTACAAGGGAAACTCTCTAAGTCCTAAGGCAACATAAGGAACTCAAGATCTATAAACAAATTCCATATCCAATCTTGACATGAATCTTAACCACAAAAAACATGAAGAATAACTCGTATACATGCCTTAATCAAATTTTTCTTAAGGTTATGACATTGAAATCTCTCTATATATTTTATCCGAGGCAATATAAAATATCATTTGGAGGAGATAGTATTTAATGGTACATTTTGATAATCATAATGAATAATTAGTACATCACATTAGGTATGGATTTGTTCCCATCCTTTGATCCCAAATTGACTACCACTGCATATTTTATCTGTGTGAACTAATTGTTTGATATGCTGATTTTTTTGCAGGTTTTGTTTGGGTGTGATGCTACAGAATTTCATGTTACAGTAGGTAGGGCATTTATCAGTGCTAAAAAGGTGCTGATAAAGGGTACCCCACCTTATCAGCACTGAGCTTTACAGTGCTTTTTTAGCGCTGATAACCCCTGTTTTGAGCGCTGATAAAGCTTGTTTTTGTAGTAGTGCTTGTAAGGGTTCCCCCTCATCCCTTGAAAGGGGGGTTATCAAAAATCAATAAAAATAAGGTCTTCGGTCCATTCGTGGGGTAAATTATGTGAGATTATGTTTAATGATGCAATGTGGAAAAGTAAATAGAGGACAAACATAATTGATAATGAGTTCAGCTAATGCTCGATGTGAGCTCCTACGTCTCCACCCCTCGACTCAAGGGTTCAATGGTAAAAATATATTGGTCTCAAGAGTGACTAAGAACCCATCCCTCAAAATTGTGGCTTGTGAGTACCCTCTTGAACATCATCAGTCATCAAGTAACTCATCCCACATTTTTGCAATGTGTGAACTATTGGTGAAAGGAGGTTGAGGAGAGAGAAGTTTGTTATTGGAACTCACAAATATCTTAATGGAAGATGTATAATGAGGTATGAAGGGATTGTGAGGAAGGTTGAAAATCCTTGAGGAAATTGGAACTTGGAAGGGTCTTAAGAGGAAAAGAAAACATTAGCACTTTGTCTTTGATTGATCTTTGAGAGCACATCATTAGGAGCAGGGATCGCAAGCTGAGTCTTCAAGGAGACAAGGGAGTCCTTTTATGGGCTCTAAAAAGGATTGGGAAACTTTTGGAATCATCAGGTACAATGAATCTGAAATTGGCCATTGTGATGGTCTTTTTGACCACATTAAGTGTTTCCTCATTAGACACTACCCGACACCACCGGATAGTCGATGGGCTGCCTGTAGAATTCCTTGAATCTAAAACTGGCATTGGCTAGCCGGTACACCTCCACTGGCTAGCCAGTGGGTAGCTACTAGAGATCCTTGGTTTTGTCTTTGCCATCAGCTGGTCGATGGGTCTTCGGTTGCAGCACTGCTTTTGGAAACATGGCACCGACTAGCCGGTGTTGTCTGCACCTCTCCTCATTCAAGTGAAGTCGCCTATGATTTTGTCCAAGTCCTAAGGTTTTTCTATGAAAAATACAAGAATTCAAGGGATAGAAAAAGACTTGCCCAATCCTTCATCAAGGCTTTAATGTAACTTGAAGAATCCATGTAATTCTCCACTTTGAAATCAATAAAAAACTAAAACTCACTTAAATGAAAATGTTAGATAGATAGGATAGTGTTTGTGATCATGGAAACACAACGAGAGAGAGAGAGTTACAACAAAATATACATACATATATATATACACAAATATATATATAACACATATAATTACACACACACACATAAACACAAACACACACGCACATACATATTTTATATATATACATTTATTAACCCCCCCCCCCCATTTTTCATTTTTTTTTCTGGAAAAGAGAATCCCTAGAAGTGGCCTTTTCGACCCCTCCATCCCAATACCCCCCCTCCCCATGAAGGGATCACTCCAGATAGAGCCTCAACTGGGAAGGAGTCATTGCCAGCTAAGATGGCATAGCGTTCGACGAGGTGACAGCCCGATCAGTGATGGTTCGACACAACAATTTGTCAGCTATGTGGGTTGCGCCCTTCTGCCCACCCGATGCAGCACCGGGTGACCTGGCAAGACGAGTGGACCAGGGGAGGTGAAAATCCTCCCAAGAGAGGGCTCCTAAGATTCGAACCTCATACATCCAAAGAAACATCGTTGTTATGACCCTTCTCATCACAACACCAATGATTATATTAATATATGTATATATGCATATACTATATATAAATATTGTTTCCCCCAAGGGCGTGCCCTAGTGGTTACACCTTTGAGGGGTCTCGCGGGAGGTCTCAGGTTTGAGTCACCCTGGGTACTTGTAGGTGCTGTAAATTTTCTTTACTTCTCTGTATCCCCCTCCTTGAACTGTTGTAATATATATAAATATTGCTCAATGAATATATGATCATTTATGTATATTTATATAATTACTTAAATTATTTTTTCATATATTACATATATAAATATGAACCTTATTTAATGATTTTATATATTTATTTATATAGTTCGTATGATATTTTATTATATATATATATATATTACATATGTGTTTGTGTCTATATGTGTGTGCGTGTGTGCGTGTGTTTCAATATATATAAATATACACACACATATAATTATAAATATATATTCATCTTGTGTGTATATATATATATATATTATAAATTATATAATATGCATATCAATAAATAAATTTAAATATCAATATAAATAAATATGTATATTGTAAATACATATGTATATTGTAAATTATATAATTAGAACTTAAATAGATTATAATCAAAAGTATATATGATTATATATATATATATGTAAGGATGGAAATGGATTGGGTACCTGTGAATTTTGGGGTACACGAACCCTGACCTATTTATTTTTTCAAAATATAAATCCTAGCCCTAACCCATTTATTTTTTAAATCCATTACCCTAACTCTTCACTATTATATTTTTAACTACTCATTTAACTAAAATAACCCTTTTAATTACTCGATCGGAAATTTAAATATTTAAAATTTATTTTAAAAACTGGAATAAATATATTGAAAAAGTGTGTAAACATATTTTGTAATTGTACATTATTTATCCAACGAATTCAAATTTAAAATTTACATATAACTATAATATATATAGAACTCAAAATAAATAAATATATTTTATTAATTTTAATGTCGTTTAAAATTTTATTATTGATTAATTAATAATAATTTTCATAATCAGGTTCAAGTTTATGATGTCATAAAAGTACTATCTCAATCTACCCATTTATTAATCGAGCTTTCAATTTGCTATTATAACCCTATAAATCCTCATTTAACCACTACCCTAACCCTATTTAATCGGGTCGGGTAGTGTCGGGTACCTTGTGTAACGTCCCCGACATGATTCTCCTTCACGTGACTGAGACGGGCGGGTTACGTGACCTTAGGCATGTCTCCCCACATGCCAGAGGCTGCCAACTGGCATCGAGGGTGTAAGGAATATAGTGGGGAGACTATGCTCGCCGTTATAGAGTTGCAATAACGGTGGAAATAATATAGATAATCAAACATGTAACCAAGCAGAATAAAAGGGAAAACCGAACAATCCAAATAATAAAAAATATCATGTTATGATATACTGAATGTAACTAAATGACATGCAGAAAGACATACAAGTAAAAGAAGAAACGTACTCAGTAAAATACTCCAAAGACCCCAGTCCTGAACCCCATGTCGTACCTATCTCCAAACTTCGACTCATCCAACATGCGATCAATCAACACAAGGCATTTTGCCCTTATCTAGACCTACAACCATGAAATCTGCCCGGGTACCAAATGGTGGAGCAAACAAGGTGCGAGTACAACTTAGTTAGTTGACACGACCATGTCTAAACAATCCAATTTGAATATATATGATGCATGAAATAATACAATAAACAGGGTATTGATTAATAAATTAATACAACACATCAAATAACCTTGTCAACCCTCGAACTCCGAGTTGACACCTGAGGTCATCCAAACCTACTTCGACACGATTTTGGATATCTTTGAGCGCGTCGTGGGACCATTCCAACCATATCCATGACCCTCCCAAGGTACATCCCACCAAACATTATTGTATAACCGGTCAAATCCCTATAAGAATTATAGCATGATGGGGCAGAGCCCTATAAGCATTACAACATGACCGGGCAGAGCCCTATAGGCATTACAGCATATCAAACACGTCATCACATGCCACATTGATTAAACACCTCATTGCCAATTATCAATCATTTATTACGTTGAGCCAAGTTACTAATTACTATGATATGCCAATTCTAAGGTACACCAAACCCATCATTAACAAGCCAATTCATCACTTGTTCAAAAGTAGGCTCACCTCTCAGGTGGTTGCAGTCTAGTCTCGATGCTAATGGACCCGATGGGGTCCATGGGAGTCTAGGCGTGTTGTTTTCATTAAACAATGAATTGTCTAATTATTTAGGTCGTGGGCAGTGTGTTGGCACGATCACACTTGTTGCACATACCATAAGGATGAAATAGACGTTGGGGAGTTGTTCTGGACCACCCACCTCAAAAGCATAGAAGACATAGGCAAATCCTCACATCCAAGGTACAATCGAGTACCCCATTCCTTCCCTTCAATGAAGACCGAAAGTCCTACCAACACAAGACTTATCGATCTTGTTTGGTTGGCCCATACTAGGGTTCCCAAAAGAAAATCCAACGGATTAGGGAGGAGAATAGGAATAAGAATCTAAGGCTTACCTTCAAACTCTCAATTAGGAACGCAAGATCCAAAGAAAGTCGCTTCTGGTCCAGAGAGGAATCCCCATATGTCATCTTTAGAAGGGGTGCAATCAAGAGAAGGTGTGCAATATTAGGTTTTCAGGCCACTAGAGGTTTAAAAGAATGTCGCCCGCACGTCATTCATGACGTGAATAGGAGATTCACATTGTGAATGACCCGTTTTCCACTTATGCCAAAAAACCAATCGCAACACCTTAAAAACATAATAAATTGATTTCACGTCTTGAACCCAACTCGCTTCATGAGTTTTCGGTTCACATGCCCATTCAGGCTGTGAATGAGTTCCATGGGGTCTGCCTAGACCCATTCATACCTTGTATGAGATTCATGGGCCAGCACAAACAATTCACATTGTGAACAGGGAATTCATGGCGTGAATTCATTCTGCACCTAGAATTCAGCTCTCCTTCCACTGCTTCTTGCGCCTCTGCATCACTTACCCCGAACCAGCCCAGTCGGCTCAAGACATGATTACCAGGATTTAAGCGAAACACAACTGAACTCAATGAGATTAACCAAAACTTAAAGGACTAGCCTGGAAAAGGAGGGGTCTTACAACCTTCTCACCATATGAAAACTTGTCCCAAAGATGCGCTCCAAAGCATCTTTGTTGGTATCGACGAACAAGTGCCCGCATATCAGATTTTCTCTCTCAGGTCTCCTCTTGAATAGGCCCACGTTGCCACTGCACTCGCACATGAGGCACGGTCTTCCTTGAAGATTCTTCTCATTGCGATCCATGATACGAATCAGATGCTCCTCAAAACAGTAACAAGCGAACAACATGAACGACAATCCCACCCCTGGGCACTTGGTTTTTCCCCTGCACATGGGTTAGTTGCTCTCATGCACAATCTCATTACCAAGCACTAACACATCCTAGTCTCATGTATACCTTTCTCAAATAATAAAGCAATAGAAAAGAAACTCTTATCTGATACCACTTTGTAACATTTTTGACTTGGTGATCCCTCACGTGATCGAGGTGGGTGGGTTACATGACCGAAAAACGTCTCCCCGTACGTCAAAGGTTGACGACTTGCAGCAGGGGTGTAAGGAATATAGTGGAGAGATTGTACCCTTTGGTTCTACTTTGTAACGTCCTCGGCCTGGTACTCTCTCACGTTACCGAGCTGGGTGGGTTACGTGACCTCATGCGCGCTTCTTCGTACACCAAAGATTGCCGACTAGTAGTGAGGGTGTACGGAATATAATGGGGAGACTATATCCTCTGGTACAAAATTGCAATAACAGTGGAAATAATATAGATAATCTTACATGCAACCAAATAGAACAAAAAGGCAAAACTGAACAATCCAAATAATAATAAATATCATTTAATATATATATATATACACACAATCACACGTACATATATACATACACATGTGAGCTCACACACACATATTTTATATACATACGTGTATCAACCCCCCATATATAAATGCAAACCATATTTAATGTATTTATATATTTATTTATATAGTTCGTATGATATTTTATAATGTATATATTACATATGTGTGTCAATATATATACACATACATATAATTATAAATATATATGCGTATTTTAAATATCTATATCTATATATATTATAAATTATATAATATTTAAATTTAAAGATGAATATAAATAATTTTGTATATTGTAAATACATATGTATATGATAAATTATATAATTTGAATTTAAATGGATTATAATCAAAAGTACAAATGATCAAATATATATATAAATTGTGTTTATAGAAATGTATTTATTTATTATTATTTAAATCATATTTAATAATATATAAATATGTAAATATATAATATTTTATATACGATACCTTTTATCAGTGCTAAAAAAACTGATGATCAAGATTGCATTTTTATCACTGTTTTTTTTAACACTGATAAAGATAACCATTATTATCGCATTTTTCTAACTTTAATAAAAGTACTCATTTATCATCAGTTTTATTTAATGATGATAAAATATAGCGATGAATATAATCAGTGAAATTTGAATAATGGAATATGTATCAAGTGAAGACATTATTGCTTTTTTAAATCTAATTATCGATTTATTTGGATCTGACTCACTCATACACATATTGAGAACAGTTTCATATACTCATTCACATCCTTGAAATGCATGCTAAAACACTCTAGTTATTGTGGATTAAACCAAATTAAGTTCAATTATCCTTTTGGTTATTTGTGATGAGGTGATAATTTAGTATGTTAAACTAAAATTTACTTTAATCCTACAAGAATTAGAATCATTAATATTATGTTCATGATCTTTAACATTATATATTTTTCAATACCACATAATATTTTTTTTAAATGTAATAAAAAAATATTTTTTTATAAGACATTTCAAATGTCAGCTGCACAGATATCACTGCGAATCTTATCAACTAGTAGCACGTCATGCTGCTATTCTGTAAATAAATAAGAAAATATATAGATATTAGCTTTTGTAAGCGACCCCGTGCATCTTTATTAACCGGAATTTTTGTCATCGCATGAGGCGTCCATTTTATTCTTTGATTTATCTATTTTTAATACACGGAAAAAGGTTCACTAATTAGTAAAATATACTTTAAAATCTTTATTTAAAACATAATTTCCATCTTTCACTTTCTGGAATAAAAGGATAACATTATTGGAAAACATTTCATATAAATATTATGGCTATCAAATTTTCATAATCATTGGACACGAGGCACATGGCCTCACATGGCGGCCAATGATTTTAAAGTACTAGTTGTAAATTTTAACATATATTTTTCAAACAGATTTTAAAATACAAGCTTATACTAAATTTTAATATATTTTTAATACAGTTTTAATATAACTTTACCAAATTTAATATATTTTTCTTTTCCGAATTAAAAAAATAGATTAATGATTGAATTTAGTTTTAAAATGTGCTTGATTAGAGATGTCTTGGGTTTTAGGGTATCAAAATAATTATTAAAAGTTGACATCTCACAATCAGTATCTTTGATGGGAAATATAGTAGGACGGTATTTTATGATTAAAAAAATAAATGATTTTTTTTTTTGAAGTTCGGTGCATTAGGGAACCATTTTATTATATATCAATCCTACAAATTCGTCCATTAATAGCCAGTAAAAAGAGTTTTAACACGGCTAAAAAAAATACTGATGTTGTAAAATACTTTAAAATCAGATCTCTTTTGACTATATACCACTGCTATTGATTTGTCCTTAACATCAAGTAAAAGGGGTTTTAATAGGTCTAAAAAAACACAAATGTTCTAAAATCTTTTAAATTCCATCTATTTTATCATCCTTAAACAAACTCTGATAAAATGTGTCTTTATTAGTGCTGTTTTTATGAATGTTTTTTTAGCGTTGATAAACGAAAGTGGTGATAAAAGTAGATTTTATTATTGGTGGTATTTTTTTAATCACTCAACGCCCACCGCACTACCTTTATCAGCGCTCGCCAACACCCCTATATCACCATTCCCCCGCCCTCTCTCGTGCATTTATCAACGCTCACCCGCTAGCCCACCCGCTCTTGCCTTTATTGACACTCCCCACCCTTGCCACCTGCAATCACCTGGCTATATTTGAACATGAGACCTCCAATTTCACGCCCCTATGCCCTTACCACCTCCATATTAATTTATTCTATATTTTATGATATATCTATTTATATATATGTGTGTGTAGATACATCTTGTTTATCCATACATCACCATAATAAATGTGGTCTTAGTGACATTTTTTCTCACTATAAACAGCGGTTTAAAACATCGCTAAACCGTTTAGCGGTGGTTATTTAAATCTCCGCGTATTTCACAGTTGACAGTCATTTATTTGCAGTTCTTATTATTTAACGGTGATGTTTAAATGCATCATTTTTACGTATTTGGCGGTGGTTTTATATTCGGTTGGCGGTGATTTTTTTTAAAGAGAGCAATTAACATAATTGATGCAAAATAACTTAGCGGCCGTTCCCTTTTCTGGAGGGAAAACTAACCAAAACCACCATAACCGCTGCTAAAACAATTAGCGGTGGTTATAAGAAGCCGCCACTAATATATTAACTAATTATTTTTTTGGACTATTTGATAAAAAATAACACGCGTGCATCAAGTTCACCAATACAATAAACTAAACCATGAATGCAAAATGAACTAATAATACATCCACAGTCATAAATACAAAACCATCAGTCGTAACATTTGTTATTTTGTTAGTCAAACAAATGACATTTTAACATATAACAAATGATATATCATGCACAACACTTCGAAAACATAAATTTACCTATTCAACATATGATACAACACTTAAAACTCAAAAAGGATAAGTTCATAACAATTTAATCAATTTTTAAACCGATGCGCGATGTTATTGAAATTATTCAATGAAAAAAATTTAAAGACTTAGATATGCAAAAATTTCTTATATTTTAAAGATAATTCAACGGTAGTTATCTCATGATTTCATGTCAATCTGAGTTCGTTTGCTATATTTTTGATCGTTACACGTACGCTTTAGTATTTAAAAACACTAAACATGTTTACTAGCATCCCAGGCAAACCGTAACTCGGATTGACGTGGCGTCAGTTCTTGCATTTCACAAATAAATCTACGGTCATTGTTCTATGATTTCACAACCACCCGACATCGTTTGCTTAGTTTTGACCCCCTGACACACGTTTTTAAAGGCTGATATCTTTTAAAACTGCTTATTGAGTCATTTCGAGCACACTGCATATTGGATGAACGTGTTGTATGCTCGTACATGTAAAAAATAATTCAACCGTAGTTGTCTCATGATTTCACGTCAATATGAGGTCGTTTGCTATTGTTTTGACCATTACATAGACGTTTTAGTGTTTTAAAATAATAAAAACGCATTTACGGGCATTCCAGGAAAACCGTAACTCGGATTGATGTGACATTTGTTCATATGTTTCAAAAATCAATCTATGGTCATTTTCCTATGATTTCATAGTCATCTGACGTTGTTTGATTGGTTTTGACCCCCTGATGTACGTTTTTAAAGACTTTGATATTTTTTAAAACTGCTTATTGTGTCATTCCGAGCACACTGCATGTCGGATGGACGTGTTTTCTGCTAGCACACTTCAAAAATAATTCAACTATAGTTCTCTCATGATTCCACGTAAATCTGAGGTAGCCTGATATGGTTTTGACTGTTATACACACGTTTTAGTGTTTTAAAACACTAAAAGCGCATTTATGAGAATTCCGGGAAAACCGTAACTCAGATTGACACGGTGTCAGTTCTTACATTTCAAAAATCAATCTACGGTCTCAGTCATATGGTTTCATGGCCATACAATGCCGTTTTATTGGTTTTGACCCCTTGATGCATGCTTTTAAAAACTTTGATGTCTTTTAAAACTGATTATTGAGTCATTTTGAACACAACACATGTCTGATAGACAGGGCCGGCCCTAGGGCAAGCCCAGAGAGCCCCCGGGCTAGGGCAACATGCAATCAAAGAAAAAAAAATACAAAACCAAGAGCAAAAAATTCACCATTTCACTGTAGCTCTTAATACATTTTAGGGAAAAATTTCATAGGCAGTCTTGGGCAACAGAATTTACCGGGCCGGTCCTGCTGATAGATGTTTTGTTTGCTCGCACACATCACAAATAAGTCAACCCTAGTTGTCTCATGATTTAACATCAATATGAGATTGTCTGCTATAGTTTTGACCATACACATATGTTTTAGTGTTTTAAAACACTAAAAATATGTTTATGAGCATCTCAGGCAAACCGTAACTTGGATTGGTGTGATGTTGGTTCCTACATTTCACAAATCAATCTACAGTCGCCGTCCTGTGATTTCACGACCACCCAACACCATTTTCTTGGTTTTGATCACCTGACGCACATTTTTAAATACTTTGATACCTTTTAAAACTACTTATCGAGTCATTCCAAGCATACCGCACGTCGGATGGACATGTTGTCTACCCGTACACATAAAAAATAATTCAACCACAATTATCCCATGATTTCACATCAATATGAGTTTATCTTCTATGAGTTTGACCGTTACATGGATGATTCAATGTTTTAAAACACTAAAAACGTGTTTACGGGTATCCCAGACAAACCATAACTCAGATTGATGTGGCGTCGGTCCCTACGTTTCACAAATCATTCTACAATCATTTTTTCTATGATTTTACGACCATCCGATCCTGTTTTCTTAGTTTTAACCCCACGACGCATGTTTTTAAAGACTTTAATATCTTTAAAACTGCTTATCGAGTCATTCCGAGCACACCACATATCGGGTGAATGTGTTGTATGCTTTTACACATCAAAAATAATTTAACTACAGTTTTACCATGATTTTAGGTCAATATGAGCTTGTCTTATATGGTTTTGATCGTCACACACATGTTTTAGTGTTTGGAAACACTAAAAACACGCTTACAAGCATCTTGGGAAAACTGTAAATCAGATTGATGTGGTGTCGGTTCCTACATTTCAAAAATCAATTTATGATCATTTTTCCTATGATTTTATGGCCATTCGATGTCATTTTATTGGTTTTCACCCCCTGACACACGTTTTAAGGACTTTGATATATTTTAAAGAAACTTATTGTGCCTTTCTGAGCACAACACATGTTGGATGAATGTGTTTTTTCCTTGTACACATCAAAAATAATTTAACCACAGTTTTCCCATGATTTCATATCAATCTGAGATCATCTTCTATGGTTTTGACCATTACATATAAGTTTTAGTGTTTTAAAACATTAAAAACGCGTTTACGACCATCCCATGCAAACTATAACTCAGATTGATGTGGAGCCGATTTCTACATTTCAAAAATCAATCTATGACCCTTTTAATATGATTTAATGGCCACCCAACACCATTTTATTGGTTTGACCTCCTGACACAAGTTTTAAAGACTTTGATATATTTTAAAACTGTTCATCGAGTCATTCCAAGCACGCCACACGTCAGATGGACATGTTGTCTACCCATACATGTCGTAAATAATTCAACCGTAGTTTTACCATGATTTTGTGTCAATATGAGGTTGTATTATATGGTTTTGATCATTACACACACATTTTAGTGTTTTAAAACACTAAAAACACGTTTACGGGCATCCTAGGAAAACTGTAACTCAAATTAACATGGAATCAGTTCCTACATTTCACAAATAAATCTACGTTCATTGTCATATGATTTCACCACCATTTGATGCCTTATTCTTGGTTTTGACCCCTTGACGCATGTTTTTAAAGACTTTGATATATTTTAAAACTACTTATTGAGTCATTCCAAGCACAACACAAGTCAGAAGGATGCGTTTGTTGACATCCTCCAAATAAGCATCGACAAATTTAGGTTTGAAGAAACAATTGAATCACATGTATTATTTTTTTACATAAAGGAAAAAAGGAATAAATATGGAAACATGGGGATTGGGTGGCTAGGTCATGCAAATCACATGACCCCCAATAAGATTCACGATCACACGGACTTAAGAATATCACATGAAGGGGCCATGCGATCCATGCGATCTATTCATGATCACATAAATCCTCTTTGAAAAGTCCTCCTCATCATGTGAATCCCCATTAGACAACCCTTTTGTTCATGCGAAGTCCCTCAAATGAGTCTTTTTGATCATGCAACATGATAGCTGATGAACACTTGACAACCGCCCGAGTCATCTATAAAATAAAAAGATGAAAAAGATGGAAGGCTTATGTGAAGGGAGTTATGTTGATTTTCACACAAAGTTTTTATGCGATTCACATGGTAAGTTAAAGATCACATTAAGGGTCTTTTGGTGTGACACCTTTATCATTAGAAGGACTTTGGGCATGCTTGTTTGATCATGCGATGCCCTGATAAAAAAAACGATGGGAAAATGACATAATCTTTATAAAATAAAGAGCTGAAAAAGGCGGAACTCTTATGCAAAGAGAGTTATATTGTTTTTTATTCGAAACGATTATGCGCTTCGTGCGATCCGTTCATGATCACATAGAGCCCTTCAGCTAAGTCTTCCTCTATCATGAGAAATCCTCTCTAACATGAGACTTGATCTCGTAGAGACTCACACACAAGTCAACTTGGATCTCACAAAGGACTTATGATAGGCGACTTGATCTCGCGAAGGGCCCCAAACATGTTTGCCTGACCTCATGAAGGGCGTTGGACATATTGATTCAATCATACGAGAGCCATTTGGCATCTCAGACCAATTATGTGGAAGCCCCTTGACAATCCATGGGTTTAATAAAGCTTGTAATGACAGAGTAATGATGTAGTCGCTGTTTATCACGCGACTTAAGGGTAATGTCATTAGTAACATGTGGATGGATCATGTGACACATGTGATATATTAATAAAAATTCCTCCCTTCAATGACTCAAGCTGAAATATGAGAATTATGTTCCATACAAACCTGCATAGATATGAGGTGACAATGCCTATAAAATCCCCCCTCGACACATAAAAATACACACATAGAGGTGAGAGTGAACTTCTCAGAGTGAAGGATCGCATGATCTCAAGATTCTTTCACTTGATAATGTACAGTGAGTAACTTAAAAGATTACGCGATATGTGTATGCACTATGTGTGGTCATTTCATTGATCATGTGAAGGATCTCCAACATGTTAGCTATACATGAAAAGAACCTTTAATATGTTGGCTTAATCATGTGATTCCTCAATAGTAAAACACCTAATAAATATTGAGTCGTTTCCATAAAAAAGGATGAAAAGGACGAAAATTTTATGCAGAGGAAGATATGTTGATCTTCATGTGAAGGGGTCACATGTTTCACATGATCTATTCATTGATCATGTGGAATTCTTTAGACATTTCAGACAAATCAGTCAATGACCTTTGAACATATCACGTGGTTTAGGCGGAAACCCCTAGACATGTCTGTCTGTTCATGCGATGACCTCCAAATATGTCACTTGGTTCATGTGATCACCCTCAGACATGTTAGCTTAATAACATGAAAACCCTCATACATGTTAGCCAGGTTCATGTGAAGCCCTCAAACATTTCTGATTTGATCATACAAAACAACCCAAGCATGTTAGATTTGATCATGTGAAGTACCCTAGACATGTCAACTTTGATCATGTGAAGACACCTGGACATGTCAACCATGTCAGGAAGACACCCTCCGACATGTCAACCTTGTTAAGAAGACACCCTCTAACGTGTCAACCATGTCAGGAAGACACCCTTTGATGTGTCAACGACCTCAGACAGACACCCTCCGACGTGTCAACCATGTTAGGAAAACACCCTCCAACATATCAACCATGTTAGTAAGACACCCTCTGATGTGTCAACCATGTCAGTAAGACACCCTCTGATGTGTCAATCATGTTAGGAAGACACCCTCCAACATGTCAACCATGTTAGGAAGATACCTTGGACATGTCATGTAGACACCCTGTACATGTTGGTTAGATACCCCCAAACATGCTAGCTTTGTCCAAAAGGAATACTTGGACATATACCCTCAATCCATGTGAATCCCAAACCACAAGCCTTTGGTCGAGCATTCCTCCTTCATATGGTAAGTATCCATAATGAACTAGAGATGGTCACTCATACAACCTTACTTGTATTATGAGATCCCCATGACATCTAAGCATGCTCAATCGACCATTCATGGTCCCCACTCTTTATCCATAAGAGCATCGAGGCTGAATATCTCTCATGAGCATCCACGCTGGTGCAAATCTGTAACGACCCGAAATTTTGAATAAATCTTGTTTCCTAATTTTGTGTGTTATTTTATTTTATTTTTTTATATATACTCAACAAAACTATTTCATTGGATAACATGAGTATAATTAAAATGAAACTATTGGGTTTTGACTGTTATATGAACATTGGTCAATATGACTGCTGGAAACTAACAATTTTGATATTTGTCTCTAAATACAAGTGACCTTGGTTAATTAATATAGAAAGAAGATTCGATGGCCTCACCCAGTAGTCTTGGACCGATCGAAGCCCATCTAACAGAACTTGGGAAGGAGGTAGCACCACTGGGCTTTGCTCTGGACCAAACCCAAGCCGAACTTCATCGTGTGAAGTTAGAACGGGATCTCCTTCGTGAGAAGTTCAAACTGATAGAAATTACTACTCATGCGATGTTGGCCGAGCCTCCCTCGAATTCTCTCACCTTAGCACACCTTACACTTAGGTCCTATGCTGGTGTGATAAGGGGCTATGTAAGGAGACCATAACTGCCTTGTGTAATCCTTTGTTTTAAATAAAAATTGGGATTTCTTCTTATGAAGTTTATGAATTTTCAAATGTCCGGATAAATATAGTATGCATATTTTTGGTGAATTTTAGAGAAAGGATATTTAAAAAAAATGTTTATGTAAACCTTAAATAATTAAAAATGTGTAATGATTTTCAAAAAATGGTCTTCTACAATTATGTTCATTACGGAATTTAGAGTCTAATAAGATCAACTTGATTTTTGATGAATAGTAAATTATGAATAGTGATTTTATGATTAGGATTAGCAATATGACCAAATGGATTAGTAATCTCACTTAAAGAAAGTTTTAAAATAATCTAGGCACCTTGATTAAGTAATGTGATTCAATAAAATGGTTAAATAACGATTTCATAAATTATTATTCAAGTATTAGTTTTTTCAAGTGAATAGTGTTTTTTAATTAAAAATTAAATTAAAAATATTTAGAAAATTATTTTTATAAAATGGATATCATTTTTTAACTCAGAGCATCGATACTATGTTAAGGTAATTTTTGGGGTTTTTTCTGAAAAAAATGAATTTTCGGTGAATAGTGTATTTATTTAAAATTAAAATTAAAAATATTTAGAAAATTATTTTTTATAAAATTAAGTTCATTTTTTAAATCAGAGCATTGATATTTGGTTAATGTGAAAGTTTGGGATTTTTCTGAGAAAGTTGAATTTTCAGTGAATAGTAAAAATACAGTTTTAGGGTTTCAGTATGTTTAATGACATCATAACCGTGTCATGGTGATGTCATGAGATATTTTAAGGGTTGGAAAACCTAAGGTGATGGATATTTGTATTGGGGGCCCCATATGGCCTAACTTAATGGGAAATATCATGGGAGAGCACATGGTTTTGAGAAAAGCACATGTGAGGTGTCCCTTGGCCATTAATGCCTTGTCTCCTCACTTTCCCTATAAATACCAAGCCCTCCTCTCATCCATTCGACTCCAAAACCATCCTCAACGAAGTTATGGTCTCTTTACCTCCCAATGAGTCTTCCCAAGGTGCCACCAAGACCTCAAGGTCCAAACCTTTGAGTTTTAAGAGTTACATTTTAAGGTAAGGGATCCGATCTCTCTCTTTCTTTTCAAGAAATATCTTTTATGTAATTTCTTTTATGCTCCATGTTCTTATGTTAAAGGGTGTTATTCTATAATACTATTAATTCACTTTTCATGTTCACATAATGAGAGATCCCCTCTTACTCTCATTATTTCGTTTTATGATGTTTTAAGTGGCGCCGTTAGGCTGCCGAAATTTTTGTAACAGATTCTTTCTCCCTTTTCAAGATCTATTTTCATGTAAAGTATTTTAAGTTCCTTTTTATTATATTGGGGTATGATATCTAAATTTATCATACTGATATTTTATGATCATATGATGAGAGACCCCATTTTATCTCTTCAATTCAGTATTTTGAAGTTTTAAGTAATGCCGTTAGGCTGCCGAATTTTTAAGTGGTTCTTCACCCTTCTCGTTTTGAAGTTCTACTTTCATGTCAATTATTTCAAGTTCCTTTTTGTTATGTTGGGGTATGATCTCTATATCTATCATACTGATCTTTTATGACCATATTATGAGAGACACAATTTGATCTCTTCAATTCATTATTTTGAAGTTTTAAGTAACGCTGTTAGGCTGCCGAATTTTTAAGTGGTTCTTCACCCTTCTCGTTTTGAAGTTCTACTTTCATGTCAATTATTTCAAGTTACTTTTTGTTATGTTGGGGTATGATATCTATATCTATCATACTGATATTTTATGACCATATGATGAGATACCCCATTTGATCTCTTCAATTCAGTATTTTTAAGTTTTAAGTGGCGCCGTTAGGCTGCCGAATTTTTAAGTGGTTCTTCACCCTTCTCGTTTTGAAGTTCTACTTTCATGTCAATTATTTCAAGTTCCTTTTTTTATGTTGGGGTATGATCTCTATATCTATCATACTGATATTTTATGACCATATGATGAGATACCCCATTTTATATCTTCAATTTAGTATTTTGATGTTTAAGTGGCGTCGTTAGGCTGCTGAATTTTTAAGTGGTCCTTGCACCTTTCTCCCTTTTTAAAGTTCTAATTCCATGTCAAGTCTTGCAAGTTCCTTTTTATTATGTTGGGGTATGATCTCTATATCTATCATACTGATATTTTATGTTCATATGATGAGAGACCCTATTTGATCGCATCAATTCATTTTTGGTTGAAGTTTATGTGACGCCGTTAGGCTGCCAAATTTTCATAAGAGAAATCTTATTTTTGACTTCCTTTCATGTTCTTCATTTCATATGGTATATTTTCAAATTTCATTAACATGTTCTTAAATTGCTTATATTCTGTCCCTCTACTGTTTTATGGGTCATTTATGAATGTTTGACCCATGTCCCCTCTCTTTTCAATGTTTTCTAAAACCCTGTAACATAGCCGTTATGCTGCAGAATTTTCGTCTCAAAATGTCTCTCTCTTTTTCTAAAGTTCTTTGATTTTATTAAGTGAATACTCAAAGCTCTCTCTTCTATATGGGTATTCACATATATAAAAAAATGTTCTATTTTAAATTCTGGGATTTACATACATGAAACCCGCTCTCCCCTTCCGTGGGTTTAAAGTGATGTAAAGATCATGTCTTTAAAGCAGTTTTTAAAACGTTATGATTATGAAATGAAACCCATTTATTTTATGCCATATGAGTTATTTATGAAATGTTTGATGATGATATATGTGGCTCACATGATAATAAAGGAAAATTTAATGGTGCGCCCTGATAGCGCTCCAATACATTGGGTAATGATGTAACCACTAGAGATTACAATTTTCACGATATCTTGGTGAATAACCTTGGTAATTTTAAAATGACACCTTGGGGATGGACCTTGGTGATATGTTCATGATTTTCTATGTTAAATGTTGTAGCCACATCTTCAAGTTATGAAAAATGTTATTTTTATTATGATATGCCTCATGATTTCATTCTCATGCCTTAAAGTTCTTTTCATGACTTTATTGATGTATCTCAAGTTCATATGTAAAATGTTTCGCTTGTTTCCCTTACTGGGCCTTCTGCTCACCCTTTATTTTTATGTATGTACCCAGGTTATGAGATGCAGTAATGAACCTAGGATGAACTTAAGGAGAATCCTTTGAAGTGTTTAAGAAGAATGTTTTTTGTTGTTTTCATGTATTATGTTCCTGGTTTTCAAGACACTAAACCTTAAAGATCCTCAGTTTTGTGTAATGTAATGAAAGTTTATGTTATAAAAAGGCGGGATGCTATAGTTGGTATCAAAGGATGGTTTAGTTATTTGTGGAAATTAGGATATGAAAACTTTAGGAAGAAGCCTATAGAAAAGTTTATATAAAGGAAATCTTCCTAGTATTTTGGTGAGTATTGAGTAATGGGTTGCCAAGAAAATACATCCCTGTCTGGATACGAGCAGGTAGAGGTGGCTCTGGCACAAATGTACATAGGGGTAAAACCTGAAAACACCACTTTGAGCTAGACTCGAACAAGAACTGGTACATGACAACGGGCCTTGCTGCACTCTTGGTTACAACACTCCCGGGGGATATGCTTTGGTAAATTCATAAGCTTAGTATGAACCATTATTAAAGTAATAAGGATAAAACAAAATAAAGATTCACATAAGAATATATGATCATGGATAACCTAGTTTGGAACCTAGGGGATCACAAGTTAGGATATACTTTTATTCTACATGTTTATCCTTTTATGCTTAAAGTTTCATTTTCATGATTATTAGCTAAGTATTTAAGCCCCTAATTATAGTTTCTTTTCTTAGTTAATGGAGGGAAATAGAAGAACATGTCCCAACAACCAATGTCATAGGAAATGCGATGATTTCCGTATTAATATGACAGAGATGATTAGGGTATTAAAGGATGATTATTATTTTGGAAGACGTTCACTATTTTGGGGACCCTATATGATCGAGGTAAATAGATTACTACGGTATTTTCATTGAGTAAGGTTGACTTATATTTTGATGAATCGATGGATTTAAGGTGAACTTATGGTAATATAGGTTACTTATATAAATTATTGACCTATCTTGGAAAAAATATGTTTAGGTTGTTTAATTTTGTTTTAAGATGTTAGGAGTGGTTGACGTTGCTTGGAGATGAACGATAAAGTTTATCTTAGAAGACTATGTTATCAAGTTCTTCTTGTATTTGGGTTTCAATCTTAGTTTAGTTTATTTTGAGGAATTTTAAGGACTATTATTTATGGAATGGTCTATGATGAACTTTGGGTAGTACTATGGAACTTTGAATATTTAAAAGTAGTTTCCATTCCTATGGGATTCTTTCTTTTTGAAGAGTTGTTTTACCTTACCATTTATGTTTTTGGGATAATGTTTAAAGATAGAAGAAATAAATAGTTAATCATTTGTGGATTATGTGATTCTCTATAAGATGATTCTTGTGCTTTTGATGAGACCAAGTAGTTTTGAATGCTCATCATTTGGAGAAAAGATTAGTTTTGGTAGAAACCTATTAAAGGATGAAACTCTTCTTGAAGGTAGGTATATTTTCTTATGTTTTTGTTCTATTTAGTAAATGAATTCCTCAAAATTATGAAAAGGAACGTAAAACAAAAACGTTGTTGGTTTACGTTTCCTACTAGGTAATGAAAGACCGTTTACACACATCATAAGTTTGGGATTTTCTTATGGTTAACTTTCTCCTAATCATGTTCTCTATCACTCTCCCTCAGAACATGACCCCTTGTTTTTCTTCCATGTCCATGTTTTCCTACATGGAATCCTAGTGTGGGTTAACTCGGGTGACCTTTGTACTTCCCTTTCTTTCTTTTAAAGTAATAGTTTTACTGAGTCCTTTTCCGGTGTGGGACTTTCAATGAAATTTCAAAACCCAGTTTTAAAAATTGCGAGGACGCAATTTCTTAAGGGGGGAAGATTGTAACGACCCAAAATTTTGAATAAATCTTGTTTCCTAATTTTGTGTGTTATTTTATTTTATTTTTTATATATATACTCAACAAAACTATTTCATTGGATAACATGAGTATAATTAAAATGAAACTGTTGGGTTTTGACTGTTATATAACTATTGGTCAATATGACCGCTAGAAACTAAACATTTCGATATTTGTCTCTAAATACAAGTGACCTTGGTTAATTAATATAGAAAGAAGATTCGATGGCCTCACCCAGTAGTCTTAGACCGATCGAAGCCCATCTAACAGAACTTGGGAAGGAGGTAGCACCACTGGGCTTTGCTCTGGACCAAACCCAAGCCGAAATTCATCGTGTGAAGCTAAAACGGGATCGCCTTTGCGAGAAGTTCAAACTGATAGAAATTACTACTCGTGCGATGTTGGCCGGGCCGCCCTCAGATTCTCTCACCTTAGCACACCTTACACTTAGGTCCTATGCTGGTGTGATAAGGGGCTATGTAAGGAGACCATAACTGCCTTGTGTAATCCTTTGTTTTAAATAAAAATTGGGATTTCTTCTTATGAAGTTTATGAATTTTCAAATGTCTGGATAAATATAGTATGCATATTTTTGGTGAATTTTAGAGAAAGGATATTTTAAAAAAAAAAATTTATGTAAAACTTAAATAATTAAAAATGTGTAATGATTTTCAAAAAATGGTCTTCTACAATTATGTTTATTACGGAATTTAGAGTCTAATAAGATCAACTTGATTTTTGATGAATAGTAAATTATGAATAGTGATTTTATGATTAGGATTAGAAATATGACCAAATGGATTAGTAATCTCACTTAAAGAAAGTTTTAAAATAATCTAGGCACCTTGATTAAGTAATGTGATTCAATAAAATGTTTAAATAACGGTTTCATAAATTATTATTCAAGTATTAGTTTTTTCAGATGAATAGTATTTTTTAATTAAAAATTAAATTAAAAATATTTAGAAAATTATTTTTATAAAATGGATTTCATTGTTGAACTCAGAGCATCGATATTATGTTAAGGTAATTTTTGGGGTTTTTTTCTGAAAAAAATGAATTTTCGATGAATAGTGTATTTATTTAAAATTAAAATTAAAAATATTTAAAAAATTATTTTTTATAAAATGGAGTTCATTTTTGAAATCAGAGAATTGATATTTGGTTAATGTGAAAGTTTGGGATTTTTCTGAGAAAGTTGAATTTTCAGTGAATAGTAAAAATACAGTTTTAGGGTTTCGGTATGTTTAATGACATCATAACTGTGTCATGGTGATGTCATGAGATATTTTAAGGGTTGGACGACCTAAGGTGATGGATATTTGTATTGGGGGCCCCATGTGGCCTAACTTAATGAGAAATATCAGGGGAGAGCACATGGTTTTGAGAAAAACACATGTGAGGTGTCCCTTGGCTATTAATGCCTTGTCCCCTCACTTTCCCTATAAATACCAAGCCCTCCTCTCATCCATTAGACTCCAAAACCATCCTCAACGAAGTTATGGTCTCTTTACCTCCCAAGGAGTCATCCTAAGGTGCCCCCAAACCCTCAAGGTCCAAACCTTTGAGTTTTAAGAGTTACATTTTAAGGTAAGGGATCCAATCTCTCTCTTTCTTTTCAAGAAATATCTTTTATGTAATTTCTTTTATGCTCCATGTTCTTATGTTAAAGGGTGTTATTATATACTACTCTTACTTCCCTTTTAATGTTCACATAATGAGAGATCCCCTATTACTCTCATTATTTCATTTTATGATGTTTTAAGTGGCGCCGTTAGGCTGCCGAATTTTTTGTAACAAATTCTTTCTCCCTTTTCAAGATCTATTTTCATGTAAAGTATTTCAAGTTACTTTTTATTATGTTGGGGTATGATCTCTAAATTTATCATACTGATCTTTTATGATAATATGATGAGATACCCCATTTGATCTATTCAATTCAGTATTTTGAAGTTTTAAGTAACGCCGTTAGGCTGCCGAATTTTTAAGTGGTTCTTCACCCTTCTCGTTTTGAAGTTCTACTTTCATGTCAATTATTTCAAGTTTCTTTTTGTTATGTTGGGGTATGATATCTATATATATCATACTGATATTTTATGACCATATTATGAGAGACCCCATTTGATCTCTTTAATTCAGTATTTTGAAGTTTTAAGTAACGCTGTTAGGCTGCCGAATTTTTAAGTGGTTCTTCACCCTTCTCGTTTTGAAGTTCTACTTTCATGTCAATTATTTCAAGTTCCTTTTTGTTATGTTGGGGTATGATCTCTATATCTATCATACTGATCTTTTATGACCATATGATGAGATACACCATTTGATCTCTTCAATTCAGTATTTTTAAGTTTTAAGTGGCGCCGTTAGGCTGCCGAATTTTTAAGTGGTTCTTCACCCTTCTCGTTTTGAAGTTCTACTTTCATGTCAATTATTTCAAGTTCCTTTTTTTATGTTGGGGTATGATCTCTATATCTATCATACTGATATTTTATGACCATATGATGAGATACCCCATTTTATATCTTCAATTTAGTATTTTGATGTTTAAGTGGCGTCGTTAGGCTGCTGAATTTTTAAGTGGTCCTTGCACCTTTCTCCCTTTTTAAAGTTCTAATTCCATGTCAAGTCTTGCAAGTTCCTTTTTATTATGTTGGGGTATGATCTCTATATCTATCATACTGATATTTTATGTTCATATGATGAGATACCCTATTTGATCTCATCAATTCATTTTTGGTTGAAGTTTATGTGACGCCGTTAGGCTGCCAAATTTTCATAAGAGAAATCTTATTTTTGACTTCCTTTCATGTTCTTCATTTCATATGGTATATTTTAAAATTTCATTACCATGTTCTTAAATTGCTTATATTCTGTCCCTATACTGTTTTATGGGTCATTTATGAATGTTTGACCCATGTCCCCTCTCTTTTCAATGTTTTCTAAAACCCTGTAACATAGCCGTTATGCTGCAGAATTTTCGTCTCAAAATGTCTCTCTCTTTTTCTAAAGTTCTTTGATTTTATTAAGTGAATACTCAAAGATCTCTATTCTATATGGGTATTCACATATATAAAAAAATGTTCTATTTTAAATTCTGGGATTTACATACATGAAACCTGCTCTCCCCTTCCGTGGGTTTAAAGTGATGTAAAGACCATGTCTTTAAAGCAGTTTTTAAAACGTTATGATTATGAAATGAAACCCATTTATTTTATTCTATATGGGTTATTTATGAAATGTTTGATGATGATATATGTGGATCACATGATAATAAATGCAAATTTAAGGGTGCACCCTGATAGCGCTCCAATGCATTGGGTAATGATGTAACCACTAGAGATTACAATTTTCACGATATCTTGGTGAATAACCTTGGTAATTTTCAAATGACACCTTGGGGATGGACCTTGGTGATATGTTCATGATTGTCTATGTTAAATGTTGTAGCCACATCTTCAAGTTATGAAAAATGTTATTTTTATTATGATATGCCTCATGATTTCATTCTCATGCCTTAAAGTTCTTTTCATGACTTTATTGATGTATCTCAAGTTCATATGTAAAATGTTTCGCTTGTTTCCCTTACTGGGCCTTCTACTCACCCTTTCTTTTGATGTATGTCCCCAGGTTATGAGATGCAGTAATGAACCTAGGATGAACTTAAGGAGAAGCCTTTGAAGTGTTTAAGAAGAATATTTTTTGTTGTTTTCATGTATTATGTTCCTGGTTTCCAAGACACTAAACCTTAAAGATCCTCAGTTTTGTGTAATGTAATGAAAGTTTATGTTATAAAAAGGCGGGATGCTATAAAATCCCTCCATATCCCAAAAACTCTAATGCATGGGGCCCAAATTCCCCTATGAGTCTATCATCCTTCCTTATCTATCAACAGACAAGAAATGGGATTATATGTGAGCATCCTCTTAAGTGTAAGACTCGACTATACCCTCAAGCACCTTAAACCCATCAATATGTTATGGGTGATACTGGACCATGAGGAATCTAATTCCTACCCAAACAGGATATGCGAGATGCCTTCTTAAGGCCTAATATCTATATCAAACACTCTACTAGGTCCGCTTCAGTGCATAATCCTTGCATATATATGCATTGCGACCGACCACCTACTATCTATTATTTCTCACACCGAGCATGAATCACACACACTTAGAGATTTTCAATGATCGTATCAATATCATCATAAATCCCCCCAACCAGGGAAACATTAGTGTGTAAGACCCATTCAATAATACAGTACAAATGCCTCCTTACCTAGGCATCCACCTTTGTGTAGGTCCATAAGGCATTACCATATTGAAAAACTATGCAGAAATAATCCTCAAAAGTGTTATTCATTTGTCACCACCCATCCAAAGGTTGAGGATAATCCAAACTACAAAGACTCTGATTCTAGTTACAAGAAGGATACATAGGATATCATCCCAAGCCCTGAGCTCCATAACTAATGCCCATGTTCCCTCATATAAATCCTCATTGTATGATTTTAAATTGCATAGTTTATTCCTATAAAATGTCGTAAAACTACGTCAAACAAACTATGTGGTATTTGATTCCCATCCTCACATGATATATAGGACGCCTCTTGGAGGTTCAATCCCATTCTTAAACTACAAACTGCCTTCCTGGAGGATAGTAAACTCCAAAGTGCCTTATTACATGGATTTGAAAAAAAACATAAGAAATCACCCATTTCTAAGTAATAATGGGAACTAGATGGATAAACTTTGATACATACATAGGGGACCATTAACAGAACACCCTCTTGTGTGTATAGGGATTTAACACCTGATTGTTTTGTTAGGGTAACCAGTCCCATATTGGGATTTGGGAAAGATTCATGAACATGACTTAAATCTATAAGTGAGTCACATAATAGACAATAATTCCCCCCCAAAGTGTGTGGTGAAACCAAACTCCCATATCCTCTCAACCAATGTGAGTTCCTAAGTGTCGTTGGTTTTGAAACCCCAAATGACTGTCTGCCTTTAGAAAGAAGGCCCAAATTCATTACAGATGTGGGAACTATTAGGGTTTTCTATTAATAAACCCTATTGAAATTATTTATTTTGAAACTATAATGATCCCCTCATAATAAACCATTGGACAAAAATATCTGGATAAAAAAATGATGAACCCAACATGAATCTTTCAAATAATAAAAATGATCGGTTGACCACACACCGGTCCATTTTGTTTTGCATCTCCTATAAAAACAAAAATGGTAAACCTGACATGAATATTTCAAAAATAAAATGGAATCATGGTTCCCATGAGATAGACCATTATTCCTTTCACATTACATGCATGTAAAATGGATGAACCAACATCAATAATGAACAATTGTGTTACCCATGCATATAGCTAATTGAGCATGTTTCATACTTGTGATGATGCACTGATTGGAGACCTTGTTACTTATTTTATTTTGACTATAGATACTACTCTCATAAATATCATATCCACTTGATATCATGTCATCATTACAAAATTGTTCTGGAACCTCAGCTATGACAGTTTTGTGGGCTAGAAAGCAACATCACCCACCCAACGCCTTCATCTTTTGGTGGAAAAAGCGATGGTACGGGAATACCATCAATATGGTATGAAACCAACCCTTGAGGATGCACATAGAGGTCACTAGATGATAAATACCACAATCTCATCTCATTTAAGGAAAGATAAAATGAAATCGGTGATGCCTGTCACCACTACCAACCACTTTAGAAGCCTATCACCATAGCACAATAATCAGTACCTTCCTTTCTTTAGGAAGGTAAAACAAGGAGTCAAACATGGATACATATTAGTTTAGGATATACCTAGGAGGTATCCTATTAACCACTATTACTAGAATCATCCTGCTAATGCCCCTCAGTCACCTATTAAGGGAACCACTCGACAAGTCACCACCCTGGACACTCATTCTAGGGAACAAAGGAGATCTCACTGGGAATGCAAAGATGAAAATAAAAGGAAGTGGGACCATTTTATTGCTTACACAAATGAAGCATGTAAACATATTGTTATAGTGGCTAGTGAGTAGTTTCATATTCCTACTCACCCAGATCAAGTCTTCTTGTATATTTCAGTAGCAAGCATGGGGTAGGCACATATCCAGCCCCCTGCACATGAAGTCTATTGAAATATCCTGACGGAATAAGGAGGGTAGGAGTGGGATTATATAAATACTTAAATTGAAGAGATATTCTAATATATATTATAGAACGAGAATGTGAAGGCCTATATTCCTACACAAACTTTGCTGAAGTGCCATTATATATTGTCAACAACAAAAGAACTTTACTGGAATATCCTGACACTGATGTAGATACAGAGATAGATGAATATTCCTATCCTAAAATAAAAAGCATCACATCACCATGATCAACATGAATAGGTGGCTAATCCAGAGTAATCACACATTATTGTTCCTTTTCAAGAGGATTATTGGCATATTTTGCTAAAGGATGAGGTGCATGACTGGGATTATATTCCCATTCTAACCAGGGCTCACCAAACTAGTTTAGAAAAATACCTTTGGACAGACACACATTCCTATCAAAGAAATATGATGGTATATTCCAAATTCAAAGGACTGAGATCATAAACACACTCCAACTAAGGTTTGTTAGTATGATTTTTCCATCAACTCAGGGCAGTATTATACTCCTCATGATGAAGATACTAAAAACATTCCCAAAACTTATGGGATCCAAGCTCATATCCCTATTCCCACCAATGAAAAATCACACCAGAATCCTTAATAGGATATACAGGAGGAATCTCATACCCCTTTTCCCATTCCGAAGGTCCATCAACATATTCTGAAGGGGAATTCATATTTGAACTGGGATCATAATCCTAATTCAACCAAGGCTAACCATCATATTCTGGTAACCGCCTAAAGGTAAGATCATACCACTATAGATGATATAGAAGCTCATTATCTTACTCCAATAACTTATTAGTAGTAGGATCATATACCTGTAGAAAAAATGATCATAAAAATATTTCAGTAACTATCACTCACCAGGATCATACCCTTGCTCAACCCAAAAAGGTAGGTCAATATAATCTATCCATGATGTAGAATGAGGCTCATATTATTTATCTTCTCAATGCTAGTGTCCTTGAGGCTGTACAATGAATATCTGCAACAACTAAAGGGTTTGTCGACTCTTCAAATGAAGTAGAAGGAGATAAATACCTTGAAAGTCCTCCTCACGGTAGTATAGAGATGAATTATAGGGACTCTACCCCTAACATCTGTTGCGGACAACATCCCTATGGTAATAGATCACTCGAAGAAGGAAATCATCCCCCTGTCTAGAAACCATCATATATAGAGGTGCTTGAAACATAGAGGTTAATTATATATAATGCCCCATCAACTACCAATAGCTCACCTCAGTCATCAAGCGATCTAGAGAAGCGATCTCTATAGTATGACCGAGTGGAGAAATATTACTCCAATGAATAAGAAGACAACATGGATATATAGAGAGAGTTAGCTAGAAATAATATTCCAACTATGTTTTAGCCTATATACACTTATGACTATAAAGTACCAAATCAAATAAAAAAGGAATGTGTTCCCTAATTATGTTAGAACATATGAGAAACATTTTAGCGGTTAAAGGCTAGACACCTCCCTTATCTAGGATATGAGGTTCACCTCTAGGTCATAAAAATACTCTTTTTTCAAATAGATCTAGCCTCTTTTTCTATGGATTAGGACCTGACACTATAAAGTTATAGTGAAAACCTAAAACACTCTTACTAGCATAGCACCAAAAATCTTCAGAAACAAATTTCTGAAGCCTTGTCAGACATTTTTATCCAAGGATGGGTCGATTTTGGGGTGTTAAACTTTACTACATTCATAGAACAATAAATCTCCCCATATATGACATCCTGTAATGTCATAACTGCATGAGAGATTAGAGGACCGAGTAAAATGTGGGACAATTGGTCAATACAATGAAGAAAATCTACTTTGAGGATGAAAAGACACTAAAAATGGAGAGAGAGGGCCTCCAGTAGATTCCTAAGATGAGCCTATAAAAAAATGGCAACACATCCTAAATAGGGAAACCGAAGTCACAAATTACCTGACTGATTACCAAATGAAGTGACTCCCCTCACAAGAATCCATTTCACTTGGACCATACATGAATGAGATTGCACCAAATTAAGAAGATCACAAAAATGAAAGACATGAAATCCATTTAGGAAAAACCCCCTATCATAGGGCTAGGGGAATTTTTATCTCAATTTCCACCACCATATTTATTAAAACCCAAGAGGTTATTGAATAAATCAATGGAAATTCCAAATAAACCCCATCTATAGGGCTGGGGGAATTTTTATCTTAATTTTTATCTCATAAGCCATAAAACCCTTGATGAAAAGATCAAAATGTGCTAATAATGACCTCGAATAAACCCCATCCCATAGGACTAGGGGAATTTTTATCATTATCATTACCCCAGAAGGAATCAATATTTTCTAGGATAGGAGGAAAATACTGATAGATGACATCCCAGATATCCCTCCCTTCACATGACACACTTATTTCATTTGGGTCCCTTTCGACAAGTACGACTAGAAAATCCCTCAAGGTCATTATTCACAGACTGAGATAGGGGGAATATATAGAAAAGGAAATCAAACCCCAAAAGGATCATAAACCAAGATGGTCCAATAAAACAATGGGTTAGAGAAATGACCCTGACATGACCCTATAAGTAATAGAAAGTGATACATAACTACCCTATAACATGGAGAGTGATGGGGGTAACTACTATCGCATGATATGCCTCAGTGAATTACATCACCATCAATCTATAAAACGATGCAGAACAAGACATAAATGTAGACAGACACAATGAAGAATTCATACCTTGAGAGGCAGGTGACTTAGATGCGCAAATTGAGGTTGTGAATACATGGAATTAAAGAAGGATCCAGAACTTACACCTCCTAATAATGAGTTTCCACCTACTTAGTGGAACTATACCAAGGATAAAGGTAAGGGTGTGGATACATTCCACTCACCACCTAAAATATCCAAAATACCCTCCATAGAGGAATGAAGGACACTATATGAGAATGAGATACAGATCCTTAGACAAATAAATGAGGAAGCACTCAGGGGAAATATCCTTGCTGAGTATCACCTCTAGACAGAAACACATATCCATCCTCCCACACATCACGAGAGATCCAATCCACATATAAGAGTGAAATTTGAGTATCATACTAGCTCTTGATCTAGGAAACTAGTTTACATAAATGAGGATGTTGAAGAAGATCAAGAATTTCCTCCATTATAACAATATCATCTCACCCATCAAAGTGATCATCTAATCCTAGCAAAAATCAAGAATCAATGGGATATGAAAGTGGTTACACTAAATCAAGCCTCAACCACTTCCTATAGATGGGAGGTTTTCTAGATAGTTATACCTCAAGAACTCCTCAACACCATCAAATCCCTATATTTTTTAATAGAATACATGGAGGGGAAGCACACCCACATGTAGTTAGAAATGAAACTATATCTTGAATGGGTGGCTGAAACTTTTCCCCCTTCCAATTTCAGTAATCCTATCTTCTCAACATTCAATAACATGGGAGATCCAAAACAACATATCACAAACTTAATTTCTCTATGCGGCCCAATGATGGGCCCTCATGACCAGTAATAGGTGAAGATACTATGATATTTTGTATTGAATTTGGTAGGGATAGATTTTTTTGGTAAAAAATCCTTCCAATATGATCCATCATAGGTTTGGAAGACGTTCTCTATCAATTAATTTATCAATTAAACTCCATGTTAATAAAAACCATAGTTTACAACATCAAAAATTAAAAACAACACAAAAAATGAGAGGGTTTCAAAATTTATCTCCATATGGAAAGGTTTTATGTATTCAATATGTATCCCACTATTGCAAGAGAAATTGCTGGAACTTTGTGTCAAGAATCTTTGAGGTGAACTAAAAACACATTTGATCCTGATAAAATATCTAGAAGGATTCCTTGAGTTTGTAGAAATGACAAAATTCCCAGAATATTCTATTCAGTGAAATTGGGCCAAATCTTAGCCCATGACCATGATACAGGGAAAAAGTTATATTAAGGTAGAGACTACTACTATTACCCCCAAACTGGTAACATTTCCCATCCAAGAACCATGATAGGTCCCAAATCGATCAGAACCACCCACTGAGTGGTAGTTGCAAAAAAATAGCCCTTGACCATAGGTAAAGAGAGATTAGGGTCTCCTGCGATTTAAGGAACAAATGAAAAAAATATATTCCTTCTGAGATGAATAGGTTCTTAGTTATTTACTTACAATTATGAAAACTAACCTTCTCAATCCACCATAGATCAAGAAAACTAATGTGGTCAACCTTAGTGACCACCTTGACTATTTCCCTTTTCATAGGAGAATGGGTCACACTATTAAAGACTTATTTGTCTCTAAAGACACCCTACAGAGCATGGTTGATTCAAGATAAGTGATAATGGGAAAGGCCTCGACACAGGTGACCTGTGTGACTATCAACCAATTAGAAGAAGAGGGTGACTGGTAAGAAGTTTCGGCTAAGTGTGAACAAAAGTTAAATAATTGGATGGCTTGGAAAATAGTCAACCAATCTCATACCACCCTGAGAGTGTAGCTTCACAGAATAGTATCAATACCATCACCTAGGGAGACATCATTGAATATTCCTCTCAGATGCGGATATAATCGATATACATAAGAAAATAAATAAGAGAAAGAGTCATATCTAACTACCATACAAACTAAGACTCTTGCATATTTATTTCCTTCAGCATCCAGAGAACTCGAAGTGCCTCACCAAATATAACCCTCATTAGACGAATATTTCATTTTTAGTTATATTAATGAAGTTTAATTAACTGATCCCTTCTTTGATGATGAATACACCCATGAATATGAGTTCCCCATTATTGACTAGGGATCCGGAGGCTAAGGATGCAGAAGACAATGATATAGGGGATAACACGGGCATGGTTGAACCCAATATTTCAGTCATATTCCTAAAGAATCCATATACATGGCCAATACCCATGGGCAAGCACTTCAGAAATCCCTATAAAATCATGGAGATGCCTATGTTCCCTTCAGTGGTTATTCAAAACCAATCATTTTAAATAACCAATTGGTGTGGGTGAAATTGTTTTATTATACCAAACAAAGGGATAATACAATCCAAACTATGCCATTTATGATGGATTCTCCCTTGACCACTATCCAAGTACCAAGCTCGTTTACTTGAAACAACACATCTCTTAATATGTATGATAAGGAACAACCCCAACTTGGGAAGCACAAACCTCTAGCACTGAAATAGGACATTCTAAAATAGTTGGTGGTTGTCCCAACCAAAATCTCAATCCAAGATTCTCTCAAAATTTAAAAATAACTCAAAGAGGCACTAATTTAGGCCCTTATAATCCCAAATGAGTTTGATATAGAAGGTTTCATCCAAGGTTTACATAGTGGAGACTACACCAGAAGAATTTCATACCTCCATCTCATTCACAGAGCAGAATCAAGAAGAAATTATCCATGGATATATAAAACCCATAAATGTTTCAAGTAAACTAAATAATGTTTATATCTAAAGGTATCTAGTTGAAAATGGTTCTAGGATCAATCTTATCCTGGTCTTGACCCTCCGATGCTTAGGGTATAATGAGGGGGATCTAATTTCAAAAAAACTAACCATTCAAGGGTATGGAAAGAGTGAGAAAAGGAATCTTGGAAAGATTAAGCTTAAGGATCAATTTGGGAATTTCACATCTAATGTTGAGTACATGGTTATCTTGAAGGACATAGTGTATAATTTTCTACTTAGAATACCATGGATTTATAACCATGTGGTGGTGCCTTAAACATTTCACCAATTCCTGAAATACCCCATCAATGGAAAGGTCAAAATACTACATAATGACATGTACTCCTTTGAGTATTGTGAATCCAAATATAATGAGGAAAGTTTATACAAGAGGGAATGGTGGATGGTGATGTGAAGATTGATTCTCCCAATAGTTTGGAAACTTCCCTTGTGAATCCCTATATCATGATCAAAAGTTATTATGCACTGCCCATAAACTTGGTCAAGGTAGTAAATTCAATCCTAGAAAGATGTTGTGAACCAAAAAAATCCCCAGTCCATGTCCATGTGATAAAAATCACGTCAAATGAAGAAAATTCATTAAAGTAAAATCAAACTAATTCTTTATCAAGATATGAGAATCCCCTCACACAATTAGAAGAAATTGAAAATTCCCCCAATATATTCTTTGTAACTTAGTATGTTCATGCCTCTCCTGTCCCTGATAGCAGCATAAAGAAAGACAAGCATCCTCAGAATCTCTCTACGATGACTGTGGTAGTTCAAGATGTCAATGTCTCTCCTCATATCCTCTCTTATCTAAACAAGAATAGAGATGCACTTGAATTACCCACCATATCTAAAAATGAACCCACTAACATAGAAATGGAAGAAGAAGAGGATGTCCTTAGGAACATTAATCTCACATTTGAGGAAGGAGTCTCGACCACCATTTATGAGATCATGCAGGTGAATTTGAGAACAAAAGAAGAACCAAGACCTATGATGATTACTTCCGCCATGCCTCTCAAGGATAAGGAGAATTATATTTTATTTCTAAAGTAGCATTGACAATTGAATGATTGTAATTATATATAAATTCTCAATATGAACACCTATGCAGCTAATCATCACCTAGGATTTCCTAATAACCATCAATATTTTAAGTAGGTAACCAGGATAATTCACCCCTATCATGCTACTAATGTAGAATCAAAATTTGAAAAATTGATCAAATACAACTTTTTTCTGAGAGGTGTAGTACCCTAAATGGATTTCCAACATCATCCTTATCAAGAAAAAGAATGGGAATATCAGGGTTTGAATTTATTTCAGATACCTTAATTATCACTGCTCAAAGGATGATTTCCCATTACCGATCACAAAAATTTTGATCAATTCAACTGCTAGATTCTATGTCATTTCCTTTATGGATGAGTATTTAGGATATAATTAGATAAATATGGCACCAAAGATGAGGAAGCTATTTCCTTCATAGCACCTTGTCAAATATTTTTCTACTAGGTCATTCCATTTGGTTTAAAAAAATTCTAGAACTACTTATTAATGCACCATGAATCACATATTTAAACCATATTGGGGTGAATTGTGGAATGTTACATTTATGACCTAGTAGTTAAATCTTGACAGTGTGGGGTCACCTCACTAATATTCAAGAAATCTTCAGAAAATTTCAACAACATAGTTTGAATATGAATACTATGAAGTGTGGATTTAGAGTAACATTAGGGAAATTCCTTTGATTTGTAGTATGAAATTGTGGTATCGATATTGATCCATAAAATACTAGTGTAATCATAGTAATGAAACCCCTTAAAATCTTAAGGAATTGAGGGGACGCCAAGGGAAACTTGCTTATATTTTGAATTCCATATCCAACATTCACTAAGTTAATGAAGAAGGTAGTTTATTACTTATGGGATGATGCATTTCAAGAATATTTTGAAAAGATAAAAAAATAATTGATGTATCCACCAGTCTTGATTCCATTAGTAGAAGGAAATCCACTTATCCTATATATAGACACCATGGAACGATCACTTGGTGCTCTCCTCACACAAAAAATGTCGTGGTAAATAAAAAAAGTATCCACTATATTATTCAAACTATGCTAAATACTATGACTCGATATTATGATATCAAAAGGAACTTCCTCAAACTCATCATTGTATTGAAAAAATTGGGTTATTACTTGCAGCATCACAAATTCCACCTGGTCTCTTATGTTGAACCACTCAAGTAAATTCTTGGATACCCTATTTTAACTAGGCATTTATCCTAATGGGTATTTATCATACAAAAATACGACATCCAATTCATTTCACAAAAGGAATTTAAATTTAAGGCCTTGATTGATTTTCTTACAGCACATCCCGCCCCAAAAAACATGCCAGTGGTCATCAAAATTCCAGATGGAGAAGTTTTCTATGCCCATGACACTCCCCAAATGTGAGGAATATATTTTTATGGTGCCTCCCAAATTACTAATTTAAAGATAATAGAAAACCCAAAGTTCAAATGAGTTGGTCCAGGTATTGTATTTGTCTCCCTAAAAAAAGTGGTTTTCCCCTACTCTTTCTCAATTTTCAAAGGCTACACTAATAACAAGGTATATTATCAAGACCTTATTGCTAGCTTGGAACTAGCCTTGTAGCTGTAGATATCCTACCTTAATATCAAAGGAGACCCAAAGTTAGTGATATAATAGATCAATGCCAATCATGCCATTAAGAAAGAATAACCCCCCTAATCAGTTATGTTGGAGGATTGATGGAGAAATTCCCTAAATCATGTCCCTCTATCACAAAACACTTGTGCTGATGCACTGAACAATACAACCACAATCTGGGCCGATGCAGATCAAGATGAAGTGGTTTTCTACATCATGCACAAAAGGGTGGTCTCACTAGTCATCATTTATGATATAGAGGTAATCAATCAGGTTTATGCTATCCTAGATCATAATGAGCTAATATCCACCCATGGATGGATGAATACTATAATATATTACCACAAAAATGGGACTCTATCATTAGATCAATCCAAAAGGGAACAAATTCAATGATGAGAAGTGAACTTCAACCTTTGGGATGGTTCAAACGAGTAGAGATACCTCTATAAATGAGGCTTTGATAAAGTTATCCTCAGATGCATTATATAAGGAGAGATTACCACCATCATGGAAGAAGTCCATGTAGGCTCCTGTGGTTCTCACCAGTTGGGAACCATACTCTCCCACCAAATCAGGAGGCTTGGTTAATAATGATAGAAAATGATGCAGGACTGTGTGGAATCCACCAAGAAGTTCCATGAATGTCATATTCTTGAAAACTTCATCCATCCGCCCCTAGATTTACTACATAAAACTAAGTATTCCTAGATGTTTTCTATGAGGGGAATGGATATTGTGGGTCCATATACCCTAGAAACAACTAAGAAGTTTAAATAAATTCATACTATTACTGAATTATTTTACAAATGGGATGATACCATACCCCTCAAAGAAGTTAGGATGAATAATATTATCAACTTTTTACAATATAATATTATCACTAGATTTGGCATACCTCACATGATATTAACAGATAATGTCACTTATATTCTTATGAGTTGAAGAGAATGCATCAGGAATATAACATCAAGTCCAACCATTCATCCCAATATCATGAAGTAAAAAATGGATAGATAAAGGACTTCAATAAGACTATAAAATATAATCTTGAAAATGGTGTACAAAGAAAAGAAGTCTTGGCTGTACAAGATCCTTCATGCTTGATGGGCCTACCATACCACCACATGAATTTCCACACAAGAGACCCCATATTCATTGGTTTATGGTACTGAGGAAATGTTTCCCATTGAATTCTAGTTTTCCTTTCTTTGAATAACTATCTATGGAAAACTCTAAGATAAAAAACAATCATAGAAGAGGCTAGATGAGTTGGAATGACTCGATGATAAAATGTTCAATAAAATACATAACCTCGAAGTTCATTATAATCAAATTGCATAATCCTTCAATAATAAGGTTCACCTTCTCTCATTCCTCCAAGGAGAATTGGTATTAGTTATCAGAACCTTGATGATACTTGTGAAGAAACCTATAAAATCGGAACCCAAGTGGGAAGGGCCTTACATTATACATAAGGTCTATTCTAATGGATCTTATTCACTAACCACGATGGATCAGGAATGCGTTACACCCCCACCAATGAGAGGCTTATTATGAAGTAATTAATATAACTAATATCATGAAATCAAATTCATGGTGATAAGACTTTAAACTACATAGCATTTTACATCCTTACCACATGACATTAAACTATGTGGAAGACATCTTACTGCATGATGTTAAACTGTACAGAGGACGTTAATTTGATTTACTGCACTTAAGCTAGATCTATGCATAGGAAAATCTAAAGTAACCCGGTCCCTATGTGTGAGTTAGATCCATATAAGGGGTTTTTACTAATAACTACATGTGGCTTTATTCCAATTGAAATAGGATACATAGTGACACCCAAATCTCAAATCCTAGGTTCAACTGCAATATAAATGAAAAAATGCCGCCTCCTTGCATATGGTCTAAACTTTTGCAAGGAATTTTCCTTCTAAGAACTATGTGTGGATTAATTCCTATTTAAGAGGGATATTTAGTGATTCCCATATCACAAATAGTGGGTTTGGACGCAACATATATAAAAATGAACCCTCCCTGCATATGGATCATACCAATGCAAGGAAATTTCTCAAGAACTATGTGTGTATTGATTTCTATTTCTAAAATATATGTAGTGATGCCTGAATATAAAATCTTAGGTCTAGCTGCAATATAAACAAAAAATACCCCCTCTCTATGTATGAGTCAGATCTGCGTAGGGAATTTTCCTTCTAAGAATTATGTGTGTCTTGAATCTAGTTATCATATGATACGTAGTGATGCCTAGACCCAAAATCTTGGTCCTATCTATAATATGATAAAAATTTCCTCTCCCCACATAGGAACTATAGTGGTTTGGAGAATTTTTATTATAATAAATATGTGTGGATTGATTCCTATCACCAAAGGATATGTAGTGATGCCTAAATCTCAAATATTGGGTCCAACCACAATATGAAGGGAATATAGAGAAAAAATATACCCCCTATATATATAGGACAGACCTGTGTAGGGATCTTTCTCTATAACTACTTGTGTCTTGGTTCATGTTTTAATAGGATACATAGTGACAACTGGATCCTTTATTTCAGGACCAACTATGAATTTTCATTAATATCAATAATTTAACTCAATGAGAGTCAAATCTATGTAGAGTATCTAGTCCACATTAAATTGTGAATACCCATACATATTCCCTACCACGCACTCTCATACAGATCAATCGACTACCAAGTTATCCCTTGTTTCACACGCTGAGCATGAATCATGTGATCTTAGGGAACCTATAAAGTTTCTTTGACCAACATGATCATGACATGTTATGGATAGAGAATTATATCCTATTAGTATAATGTTAAACTACACAATAATTTCATAGTCTTGTGATTTTATACTTAATGATAACATCCCAGTTGCATGATGTTAAACTACACAACAACATCCTAGTCACATGAAATTAAACTGCATGAAAAAATGACTTCATTCCAAATAGGTCATCTACCTGATGATTTTGTATTCAATAATTTAATGTTTTATCACTTTTCCCTAAAAAAGTGTTCAATACATGTTTTCATAGCGTTTAGGGTGCTCAAAACATTATTGAATCTTGCATTCTCCATGAACCAACTTCATGTATTCAATATTTGAGTTTATATAAGCCAATTCCTTGAGTTGATATACTTCTATTGAAACCCCATGGACCTTGGGATCCCCCACTCTTGGTTCCACCTATAGAAAACTAGTAATAGGGACTCATTAATCCAAAGGGAACACACTAGGATTTTCTGGTGAATAATGAAACACCTTGTATCTTATGCCTAGTGGATGTTCTGGTCCTAGAGGAGACCCCCCTAAATATAGGATCTATTGTCCTGACTGCATAGAATATAGGCATTGGTCATTATTAATGGTTTACCTACACCCATAAGTCTTCATATCCTATTTAATCAAATATTCTTGAGTTATGATTTACAATTCCCATAACCCAACTATTCATGAAGATTTAGATACCCTCAATGTTACTCATCCATGTATCATACCCATTTTCAAATCATGATTATGAAATCACATTCTCCCACCCTTTAATTTTGAGGAATGTATCCCCTAGGGAGACCTAACTTCCACGAGCTTAAAAATCACTTTAGAAACCACCTTTTCCACTAAAAAAACTTCATACCCCATTTTCATGTCTAAATCTATAGATACCTTGAATGCATATTCTCTTGTAATTTTAAAATATATTGGTAATAGATACTGACCAAAGGGATTGAACAATATCAAAGGGAAACCACTAGGATTAATTGGTGAATAACACAACACTTAATATCTTATGCATATGGGATATTGTGGTCCCCGAGGAAAGGTCCCCCTTAATCCCATAATATATTCCTCTAATAGTATGATGTTGGTCCCAAAAATAATCAGTCGATCATCCTTGATATAGGAATTTAAAGAAAATATTTCATCCATTTTACACACATCCAAGAGAAATGAAGAATGACTCAGTTGTTTATTCCTTTATATCTAAGTCATAGAAACAAGACCATAAACTGTATAACATTTATATCAGAACTATGTATGGATTGATTACTATTACCAAAGGATACATAGTGACTCTGAGGTCTCTAATCCTGGGTCCATCCATTACACAATGATAAAATGCACCCTCCCCACCCATGAGTTTAACCCATGTGGGGAGATAATATCAGAACTATATGTGGCTTGATTCCTATTGCCACAGGATACACAGTGATGCCTAGATCTCAAATCTTAGGTCTAGTTGTAATATGATGGGAAAATACCCCTGTGTATGGGGAAGACCTTCATAGGGAATTTCCATCCAATAACTACCTATGGATTGATTCTAATCCCCTTGTGATACATAGTGACTCTTAGATATCAATTTTAGGCTCATCCACAAATCATTCCCTACATGAAAACTAGATCCATATAAAATCCTTTGGAAACTGAGTAGCCTAAGCCTAAGAGTGATAGTTTCCCTTCCCTTTACACAATTCTGATCTATATAGGGAAATTTATTTTGAATAAATACTTATGTATTGATTCCTAAACTCATAGGATATGTAGTGATGCTTAGGTATCCAATCCCAAGTCTAGACATAATGAAAAAAATCCCCTTTCCTTTCAAATGGGTCAGACTTGTGTAGAGTATTTTCTAATAATAACTATGCGTGGATTGATTCCTAATCTATCAGGATACACAATGATACCTAGGCATATTTTTCTAGTCCCGGTCATAGGTTTACCACTATCACAACCTTTCCAGGTTCTTGATCCATATTGAAAGCTATCATCCTCGGTGGGTCATGAGATTATAGAAATGCCCCTAAATAGTGTAAAGTTTTGTTAAGGATATCTTTCACAATTTCACATTAGTTACTACATCCTTATAACATGATGTTTAAATAAAATAAATATGCCCTTGTTGCGTGAAATTAAAATACACAACAGATGCATTCCCACTACATGATGTTAAACTATACAGACCATCTTACACCATCACTCCTTATCAAAGGACCAAAAATGGCTGACCTTGGTCAACTAAATCTTAGGGTGATTCTGTTACCATTTTTAACACCTCATCCCATAAATCATACTTCATGTCTTTAGTAACTCAGATTAATAAAAATCTTCCATTCCCATTGGAAAATAACACATGGATTCAAGTTACCCCTTATTTGAGTATGCATTTCTACCCCTAGATCATGTATATGAGCCCATGACCTGTCAACCACATGTGTCTTTTCCTTGAAAAAAGGGATTATGAACCTTGTGATCCCCAAAATCATCACAATGGAACTCATCATCATAGAATGGTTTGTAATTATCCTCAGTATGACTGTCCCATATCATCACTCATGATTCAAAAAACTTGATCCATGATTTACCTCACCTTCATCCTCCATTCAGAAGGGTGTTGGGGTAATATCAACCTTGGGAATCCTAATTAAGCTATTGTGTAACACTCCCATGATACTAGGTCCAAACCGAAAGACCTTAAACTACTCATGGAAAATACATAAAACTTTTATGGTGGAAAAACCTAAAAGGGTAGTTCAAGAAAAATTCAAGTCTCCACTCAATAAACTCTTCATCTCTAGAGTTTAGAAAAAAGTTAGAGCATAAATAAAAAAGGTCCATAAAGCTCATACAAGATATCTTGTGGATATAGTAAAATCCAATCCATGCTTGATGGAACCCCTATACTATGAAAAAGTTAGATTAATGATTCATCATATCTCTTTTCCATAATAATATGTTCACTAGGTGTCAAAAAAAACTTTTTGGATGCTTGAACCCTTCTTGAATATTATGCTTCCCACAAATCACCTTCATGTCTTTGAAGTCTGATCTAACACTCAATAATTTCTTGAGTTGATAAAATTATCTAGAACCCCATGATAAAACAAATTTTTATTGAATATTTTATTTATAATAAATGATATAATTTCTTCACATTGTGGTAAATGTGTTCATTTATGAAATATTTTGAATTAGATCATTCATTTGAAAATTTGATGAAAATTTCAGTTTTACCCTTAAAAAATTCACTGTATAATTTTGGACATAAATATTTTTATATTTATTATTTGAACTTAATTTTTTTTAAATTTGTTCCTAACTTAACGGGAATAAAACTTTCATTTAGAAAATTAGAGCTAAATCATGCATTTGGTTGGTGCAAATGGGCCATGAAGTCAAAGTTGGGTTGGACTCTCCATATTGGACATGGGTTCTGTATTTGGGCCATAACTTATTCATATGTACTTGGATTAGGCCCAACTTTTGATAGGATCTCTTGGAATCATTTTATCACAAATAATCCGTCTGTAATGACATCTTATTAGTGTGTTTTAGTGGTCAAATTGGCGGTACAAGTTGGATTAAAATATTTGGATGAGATTCCCCATTCACACTTGAAACCACTTCGAACCTAGTCTCCCCACCACTCTATAAATTGGTGTTTTTATCATTTTAAGGGATTGAGATGTTAATTAAGAGATTGGGAGTAGAGAATAATTGGTTATACACCATTTAAATTCACAATTGGAGGATGGAAGATACCAAGCTAGGATCTCCTCCAAAATGTTCTTCTTTTCCTCTTCTTTGTTGTAATGTTGTTGTGATTTCAATAAAATCTTAGTTTCTCTTCCACTTATTCTATTATTTTAATTTTTTTTCTTATATTAATATTACTCTTTGGTATGTAATTTAATATTATAAACAATATTGGGTTATACCCTTTCTAAACCTTTGCACTTTCATAACGTTTCTACGATGACTACTCCGCCCATGGAAGAGTAGTTTTTTTAGTAATCGATCGACCTATATCCTTATTAATTAATTTATTTTGAATAAATTATATAATTTAATTCACATAATATTATAAATTAATTTATTTTTTAATTTAATTTAAACTAATCAATCAATTGAACAATTAACAGAAAAACACACGAGGATGAGATTTTGTGTAAATTGTGAGAGTGCGAACTTAATTGGCAATACAAAACCATATGGGATCAATTTTTAGTATTAAAATATAATCCCCAAACTCAATTAATTATAATTTATAGAGATTAAATGTGTCTTAATTTACCAATGACCATAAGTTAACCTTATAACATCAATCAAATAAGGGTGCTACGATTGCATGTTCTGAAGTTAGCTTAGGGTAAAACTCACTTCATCTTTGTGGTAAAGTTAATTCTCGTAGGGTTTGGGATTTAAAAAATTATGGGATCATAATTAAGTGAATGTTAATTTAAATGATAATGATAAATAATTTATTTAATAGGTAGAGTTAGATTTATTACACCTTTTAAAATATTTTCTAAAAAAATATCTTCTTGTTGCGTCTTTTTAATCGAACTTCATTTCAAAATTAAAAACAAAAAATGCAATCTTCTTACAATAAAATTATTATAGTTTTATAAATAATAAAAAACCCCATCCTTTAAAGTATTTTTTTTATTCTATTTTATTTTATTTTTATAATACCTTTAAGAAGTTTTTTTTAATTTACTTCCTCCTTTGAGAGACGACCTTGGTCAGCCACTCTGCTGCACCCAAGTACCCAAAAAAAATCACACTTCATTTGAGAGCGCCCATGACAAAGTCTTTCAAATTGGTACCATTGTAGGGGAGGAAAGTAATTTATTCAACAAATTATAGGTATTTATTTTATTTTTCATTTAATTACTTTCTTCTCCTCTTTCTTTCTTCTTTCCCCTTTCTCAAGTTTTTTTCTCTTACTCTCTTCTTTTATTTTTATCGGACCAACTCAAAATTATTTTCTTTTTATTATGGTCCACTTTTCTTCATTTATTTTTTATCTTTAATTGATTTATGACATGAACTAATCTTGGGGATCTTTTAGATCTTGACCCTGAGATTGAACATAGCCTTCGGGCTCAAATCAGACATTCTCAATCTACGGGAAGTTTCAACATTCAACCAGTTGGAGAATTCCTCCACTCCCAGAACATTTAAATTGGAAGAAATTCAAATTAAAACATAAAACAAGAACCAATTGATGAAAATAATGGAAATTAACTTAATATAACCATTCAAGAATTGGATGCACCTGATATTAATTATCAACCAAATTGCATTGCATACCCAAATCTCGAATCAGACTTTGAAATGAAATCTGGGTTAATTCACCTGCTTCCAAAATTTCATGGACTCTATGGTGAGAATCCCATTAAAAACCTTAAATAAATTAATGTGGTTTTCTCAACCCTGAAACTAAGAAATTTATTTTAAGAACAAATCAAACTAAGATAATTCCCATTCTCACTTGATGGAGATGCAAAAGATTGGATGCATTATTTACAACCCAAATATGTAACTTGTTGGAACGTTTTGAAACGTCTTTTGTTATAGAGATTTTTTCTAGCATCAAAGACCACTTCCATTCATAAGGAGATCTTGGGGATCAAGAAATCCCAATGGAATTCAATATATGATTACTGGGAGCAATTCAAGAAGTTGTGTGCAAGATGCCTCCATCACCAAATTAGTAAGAAACTCCTCATCCAATACTTCTATGAAGGACTCACACCTATGGAGAGGAGCATGGTGGATGCCGCGGTTGTAGGAGCATTGGTGGACAAGACACTAGTAGCTGCACGTGTATTGATTGACAAGATGACCCAAAACTCCCAAAAATTTTGTGATCAAGGTACACCACATTTCAGGGGAGTACATCAGACATCCCCCCCTCAAGGCCTTGTGGTATTTGCACTGAGACAAGCCACCCAACTGACTATTTCCCGCAACCGGAAGAAACAAAAGATTGTGTAGTAGTGTTTCCCAGGAGACCATATCAGCAGCAACAACAACCATATCCCCAAAAGAAGCTTGATTCCTTTGCTCCAATATACAACCAAAGGTGGAAGGATCAATCAGACATGAGGTATGGCTCTGGACAAAAACAAAGACCCCCTTTTCAAAAAAACTTCCAACAGCCTCCACCTTACCAATAGGGTTTCCAAAAAACCTAAAGGTGATTTGAAGCTCAAGCATCAATAATTCAACAAAAAAGGGAATCCCCCACCCAAGTTATATTCTAACACTAATGACATTTTGAAGCAAATTGTTCTTAATCTACAGAATGAGCTAAAGGGTCAAGGTTCGAAGCTAAAGGAGTTGAAGACATAAATGAGCTAGGTTGCCACCACCCTCTATGAACTAGTAAGTAATAATTCTAGAAATCTACCTTACCAACCTACTCCAAATCCCAAGGTGAATTTTAGTGCCATAACATTGAGAAGTGGGAAGAAAACAATTGATACATCTGCACCTATCGTTCCACCGAGATTCACCTCAACTCCAGAGAAGACCCATTTAAAACCAGCTGATGAGAAAACCAAGGATAAAGATAAAATTAAGAAAAATATTAACGATGTTCCTCCTAAACCCCTTACCTTTACAAATAGGTTTGTACAAAACAAGAATATGGATAAAGAGGCGATTCAAAAAGAAGTTTTCGATACATTCAAGTGTGTGGAGATCAACATCCCTCTACTTGAAGTCATAAAGTAAATCCCAAGGTATAAAAAATTATCAAAATAACTTTGTATGAATCGAAGAGGGCTCAAGGAAAATGAGAGGATCAATCTTGTAAGGAATGTGTCAGCACTTATTATACCGACTCAAGCAATTCCAACAAATTGCAAGGATCTGGGGACATTCACCTTCCCATGAACCATAGGGGAGTTTCACTTTTCTGATGCTATTTGTGATTTAGGAGCTTCCATAAATGTGACACCTCACTCTGTATTATATTCTTTATAGGTTTGTGAGTTGAAGCCAACGAGAGTGGTGGTGTAGTTGGTAAATAGAGCTACAACATATCCAGTGGGATTCCTTGAGGATGTACTTGTTCAAGTAAGAGACATGATATTTCCAATAGATTTCTACATTCTTAACATGGAGGACGGTCAGGTAAGTTCCCATGATCCCATTATCTTAGGTATACCCTTCCTCAAAACTGAAAAAACTATCATAAATGTCAATGAGGGTACACTTTCCATGGAGTTCAGGGATGAATTTTTGATATTTAATGTTATGGACTCCATGAAGTACCCCTAAGAGGACCATTCTTCATTTGTTATCTCCCATTTTTAACCACAAAATAAAAACCCCATGGAATTTGATTGTCCTATGCATATAGAGATTATGAGTATTGGTTCTAGTTTGATGTTTAAGAGTACTTCCACACCTGTTTATAATGCACAAGACTCTCTTATATTTGATTTTGAAATGGATTCATATTCTGATTTTGATCATGTGAACTCATGGATGTTGAGTATCCTGATGGATTTGATGCTTTATTCTCTGATTTTGATGATGTATATTCTGATACTGATGTTCATTGTGCACATATTTCAATTCCTTAAATTTCTCCATCCATACATCACCCCCTACATTGGAACTCAATACATTTCCACCTAATCTCAAATAATCATACTTTTTAAGTGGTGAGAAATTACCTGTTATCATCGCTAACAATCTCCATTTTGAACATGAAGAAAAACTTTTGAATATTTTGAGGGAGAACATTAAGGAAATCAGGTAGACCTCGGCTGACATATCAGGTATTAGCCCCTCAATTTTCATGCATAGGATCATTTTGGAGGATGGGGATAAACCAGTTAGGTAGCCACATAGAAGACTCAATCCAACACTTTTGGAAGTTGTTAAAAAAGAGGTTGAAAAATTTCTCGAGGTAGATATAATTTATCCCATTTCAGATTCCCAGTGGGTGAGTCCTATTCAGGTTGTTCCTAATAAAAGTGGTGCTACTGTTGTTAAAAATGAGAAAGACGATTTATTTCCAATGAGGGTGTAAAATAGTTGGCTTGTGTGTATTGATTATAGGAAACTAAATCAATCTACTCACAAGGATCATTTCCCCTTCCATTTATTGATCATATGATTGAGAGACTAGCTGGGAAAACACACTATTGTTTCTTGGATGGATTTTCTGGATATTTTCAGGTTTCTATTGCTCTAGAGGATCAAGATAAGACAACATTCACTTATCTATTCAGCACATTTTTCTACTAGAGGATTCCATTTGGACTTTGCAATACCCCAGGTAACTTCCAGAGATGTATGGTGAGTATTTTTTCTAATTTTATTGAGACCTACATGGAGTTGTTTACTGATTATTTTACAGTGTATGGATAATAAATTGATGAATGTATAAGTAGTTTGGGAAAGATGTTGAATCATTGTATTGAGAAGAATCTGGTCTTGAACTTTGAAAAGATCCATTTCATGCTAGAGTATGACATTATATTAGGGAATGTAGTGTCAAAACATGGGATAAAGGTTGATATATCTAAGGTAGATATTATTTCATACTTACCATATCCTTCATGTGTGTGTGATGTTAGATATTTTCTAGGACATGCAGGATTTTATCGGCACTTCATCGAAGATTTTAGTAATATTTCTCTTCATATGTCACGATTACTTCAAAATGATTCTGATTTTGTGTTTGATGATTCTTGCAGGACTTCATTTGATGAGATAAAGAAGTGTCTGACCACTCCACCGATCATACAACCCCCATGCTGGGAGATTCATTTTGAGATTATGTGTGACGCCTCCAACTTCGTAGTTAGAGCTGTCTTATCTCAGAGGGTGGATGGACGTTCACATGTGATTTCCTATGCATCGAGGACACTGTATTCATCCCAATCAAACTACAAAACCATGAAAAAGGAGTTTCTTTCTATCATATTCGCTTTAGATAAATTCCATTCACATTTATTGGTCTCTAAAGTAGTTTTTTTTTTCTGACCATGCAGCTCTGAGGTACCTCTTGAAGAAGCTAGACGCAAAGCCTAGACTTATCAGATGGATACTCCTTCTTCAGAAATTTGATATTAATATAAAGGACAAGAATATGTCATAAAACTTGGTGGCAGACCACATTATTAGGCTTACTCACACACTAGAGTATGAAACCTTGGACCAGGTACCACTTTGGGACACTTTCCCCGATGAGCATCTTTATTCCATCTTAGGTATGCATTCTTGATATGTTGATTTAGTTAACTACCCTTTTGAATATGAAATCCCTACAAATTTAAAGAAACATCAAGTCCAAAAATTAAAGAGTGAGTATAGGTTTTATGCGTGGGATGACCCCTACCTCTAGCACATGTGTAGTAACCAAGTTATTAGAAGGTGTGTTCCTGATCACGAGTTTGAGTCTGTTCTACAATTCTATCATACACTTGCTTATAGTGGACACTTTGGACCCCAACAGACATATAAGAAAGTATTAGACTTTGGATTATATTGTCCTAGCTTATTCCATGATGCTCATGTGTTTTGTAAGTCATTATCTCATTTCCAACACACTGGGAACATTTCTAGGAGACATGAGATGCCCCAACAACCCATACTATTCTGTGATATTTTTGATGTATGGGGCATCGATTTTATGGGTTATTTTCCTAGTTCATTTGGGTTTTTTTATATTTTGGTTTTTGTTTATTATATGAGTAAATGGGTGGAGACTAAGGCCCCCAGGACTGATTATTCTCATGTTGTAGTAGACTTTGTCAAGAGACGGATTTTTTTGTAGGTTTGGAGTACCAAAGTCCATCATCAGTGACCAAGGGACACACTTCTACAATTGGAATTTGGTTCCCCTACTTTGGAAGTATGAGGTGACAAAAAAATCAACACCATACCACCCCAAAACAAATGGCCAGGCTAAGGTTTCAAATCGTGAATTGAAACAAATTTTGGAGAAAACCATGCAGCCAAATAGGAGGGATTGGAGCAAGCGCTTGGATGATGCATTGTGGTCTTATAATACAACATTCAAGACTCCCATTGGAATTTCCCCATTTCGGATTGTCTTTGGGAAGGACTTTCATCTCTCCGTGGAAGTCGAGCATTGGACTTATTGGGCTATAAAGAAATGCAACATGGATTTGGCCCAAGCTATAATTCAAAGGAAGCTACAAATTCAAGAGATTGAGGAGATTCAATTTTCCTCATATGAGAACTCAAGGCTCTATAAGGAAAGATCAAAGGTAGATCATAACAGAATAATCCAACAAAGGGAGTTTCATGTTGGAGAGAAAGTCCTTCTGTACAGTTCACAACTAAAGCTGATGCCTAGTAAGTTGAGTTCCAGATGTTTGGGTCCTTATATTGTATCTAATGTTTTTCCTTATAGTGTAGTGGAGATCACACAAGAGGATACTGGAAGGAGCTTCATAGTCAATGGGAAACGCTTGAAGAAATACATTAAGGGGATTTCTACTAATGTAGTGGATTTCATCACACTGCATGACCCCATTATCACTTGAGTATATCAGGCTGTTCCTAACCCTTTCACTTTTATATTATTTGTCCTATTTAAAATTCTTCTTTTCAGGTGCACATATAAACTCATAGGTTCACATTGAGGACAATGCAATATTTTAAGTGTGGGGGAGGGGATAACATTTTGGGGTAGATATTTAGGATTTTCATTTGTGTGTTTTGTGTGTATTTTCTATTAAGTTTTTGGTTAAAATTTTCCAAAAAAAAAACAAAAAAATAAAATAAAATAAAACAAAAAAAAATAAAAAAAAAGAAGAAACAAATATATCATGTAACATTATCATGTGAAACATATGGAAAATTCATGTTTTAAAAATTAATTGGTAGAATTATAATCATGAGTAAGATTTCATCATCAAGGGTTGATTTTTATAAAAATTGAAGTCGTCGATGATATAAATGGTTGTGTCATTATAAAACCTTTTATATTTTGACATCATTAATTGTGATATTTGTTCATGGTAAATTTTGTCATTGATTTCTCAACACAAATTTTCAATCAACCATAAATTTCGAAATTGTTTCTACTCAATTGAAGGTATAGTCAAGTTAGGTGAAAAAATTCATTGGTTGATCCATATGTTCATTTCTCTTCCGATCAGTTTTATTACTATACTGAATTGACCTATGCGTGTGTACCTGTTATCCAACTGTTGTACGCCCCCAAAAAAAATATGGGTTGTGTCTTAGATAGGTCAAAAACCACTCTTCATCAAACTTTTATCTTGTTACAACTATTACAATTAGCATCATGAGGTGATCAAAAATGGGTTGAGAGTTGAGTGTGAGATTTTTTCTAAGTGCAACTTAAAAAAAATAATAAATGAGGGGAGTGATGAAATGTACAACATATGGGGATATCTAGGTTGGTAGCTTAAGGTTTGAATTTTGGGGATGCTTAAGTGAGTGGGTCTTGAAATTCGATTGAAAAGGAATGTAGATTAGGTTTGGTGAATTAAACCAGGTAAGAAGAATTGTTTTACTTGACTTGAATATACTAAATAAAGTGTGGATTTATGAGCTTGGAATGGTTAGCACACACACACGTGGAGAATTAGTGGCATGGTAGATCCATGACTTGTTTCACTATGATTAGTGTTATGAATCTCACTGGATTTTGTTTTGACACAATTTATGAGACAATGAATTTAAAATTTATTGATATTGACTCTTGAACGGATTCTTAATTTTCCTATATTTTCATTGTGGATTGAGAAATTTGAATATGCATATTTTGTCACAATTTTTTCGAATACATGATATGAGGTTTTTACCAGGAGTGAAAAAAGGTAAGTGTGAGGGAGTTGATAAAACAAATTTTTATTGAATATTTTATTTATAATAAATGATATAATTTCCTCACATTGTGGTAAATGTGTTCATTTATGAAATATTTTGGATTAGATCATTCATTTGAAAATTTGATGAAAATTACAGTTTGACCCTTTAAAAATTCACTGCAACATTTCGAACATATATATTTTGATATGTATTATTTGAACTTAAAATTTTTTAAATATTTTCCTGAATTAATGGGATACAACTTCCATTTAGGACATTATATCTAAATCATGCATTCAGTTGGTGAAAATGGGCCATGAAATCAAAGTTGGGATGGACTCTCCAGATTGGAAACAGGTTCTATATTTGGGCCATAACTTCTTCATCTATGATTTTATTGGGCCCAAATTTTGAGAGGATCTCTAGGACTCATTTTTTCACAAATAATTATTATGTAAGGATAGATGATTCATGCGTTTTTGTGGTCAAATGAGTAGTGAAATTTGGATTAAAATATTTGTCTAAGATTCCCCATTAACACTTGAAACCACTTTGAACCTAGCCTCCCCACCACTATATAAATTGGTGTTTTTCTAATTTTTAGGGGTTGGTACATGAATTAGGATATTGGGAGCATAGAAGAAATGGTTCTATACCATTTAAATTCATAATTGAAGGAGGGAAGCTACCAAGATAGGATCTCCTCCAAAATGCTCTTCTTTTCCTCTTCTTTGTTGTAATGTTGTTGTGATTTCAATAAACTATTAGTTTCTATTACACTTGTTCTGTTATTTTCAATTTTTTATTCTCTTAATATTACTATTTGGGCTGTAATTCAAGATTAGAAACAAGATTGGGTTATACCCTTTCTAAACCTTTGCACTTGTATAACGTTTCTACGATGACTACACTGCCCATGGAAGAGTAGGTTTTTTAGTAATCAATCGACATCTATCCTTCTTCATTAATTTATTTTGAATCAATTATATAATGTAATTCACATAATATGATAAATTAATTTAGTTTTTTAATTTAATTTAAACTAATAAATAAATTAAAGAATTAACACAAAAACATGAGAGGATGAGATTTTGTGTAAATTGTGAGAGTGCGAACTTAATCGTTAATACAAAACCATACATGATCAATTTGTAGTATTCAAATATAATCCCCAAATTCAATTAATTATAATTTACAGATAGAAAATGTGACTTAATTTACCACCGACAATAATCTAACCTTAGAACATCAATCAAAGAAGGGTGCTATGATTTCATGTTCTGAAGTTATCATAGGGTTAAATTCACTTCATATTTATGGTAAAGTTAATTCTCATAGAGTTTGGGATTTAACAAATTAAGGGATCATAATTAAGTGAGTTTTAATTTAAATGATAATGATAAATAATTGAGTGAATAGGTAGATTTAGATCGATTACTCCTCTTAGAATATCTTCTAAAATAACATCTTCTTGTTGTGTCTTTTTAATCGAACTTCATTTCAAAATTAAAAACAAAAAAATGTAATCTTCTTCCAATAAACTTATTATAGTTTTATAAAAAAATAAATAACCCCCATCATTTCATGTAGTGTTTTTATTATCTTTTATTTTATTTTTATAATACCTTTAATAAGTTATTTTAATTTACTTCCTCCTTTTAGAGACGACCTTGGTCAGCCACTCTACTGCACCCAAGTACCAAAAAAAATCACATTTCATTTGAGAGAACCCACAATAATGCCTTTAACCCCATAATATCATGTTATTTCTCTTGGTTCTTATCTATAGTATATTGGTAACATGTACTGAATGCTCTGAGGAGACCCCACTAGGATTTGTTGGTGAATAACACAACATCCCAGAGCTTCTGCTTAGTGGATGTCTTGGTCCATGAGTAAAGTCCCCCTTAATTCCATGATCAATTATTATTTTCATGTTCAATACTGGTTTACACCATTAATAATGGTAAAACCATACCCAATGAACCCCATTTTCAGTTGACCAAAATATTCCTAGACCATGATTTTAAATCCCTATAAACAGACTATTCAAGTGGATTTGAAATCCTCTAAATTATGTCACCGTATATTATAACCATTCTCAAAAGTTTGAATGTGATATTATATTCTATAACCTTTTTATATCCCACACCACATGACCAAAAACCATATGATGTAGGGTTAAAACTTCACAACCATAAACAGAACTACCCTAGGGTGCAAGAACCCACCTTAGATAATCTTTATTCCATAATTTAATTCCCTTTCCAAGTGTTTGAATCTTCATAAATCTCCCACAACCCTTAGAAAGGAGTGGGGACCCCTATGTTTGACCATGTATGAGTTAGATCTTCATAAGAGCCTTAGACCCATCAATTAGAGGCATCTACTCTATATAGGAAAGGATCTCTAGTCTTTATGATCCCTAGAAACATCACAGTGGAACTCAACACCTAGGAGTGTTTTGTGATCATCATAAATGTGTCTAACCTATTCCATTATCCTTAGTTCAAACTCCCTGAGATGTTATTTAAACAACCCATATTCTAACTATCCAAGTGGATTTGGCTTCCATAACATTACAACGCCATACACCAAATTAGATTTCAATAAATATGTGAAGTGTGTGAACTATTCATGGATACCCATCCTCCATAATCACAACAAATATTATGGGTGTCTGAACCCTTGATGATTTCCCATCCATCATCATCACAATAAAGATGAAGGGTGTCTGGAACCTTCATGAATACCCATCCTTAATTATTGTAGCAAGTATGTGGGGTGTCTGAACCCTTTATAAATACCCATAATTTGTAATCACAAAAAGGATGTGTGGTGTATGAACCCTTAATGAATACCCATACTTAATCATCATAGAAAGGATTTAGTATGTCTAAATCCTTCATAAATACCCATCCTTCACCTATTATATGTCATAGGTATACAAAGAAACAACATGTCTAAGCTAGAAGACCCTAAAATACAAAAATAGCATGTCCGAGCTAGAAGAACCTAAAAAAAGAAACTTAATGGTCCATCTTACAAGACCTTAAAAATATAATTGAAAAATAAATAATGCTCAATAGGATGAAAAACTGAAAATGTCACCCTAGAAAAAATCGAGTTTAGGCTCACTGAACATGAATTTTGTGTGATTTAGGAAACATTGAGCATTTTTGAAATGTAAAAGGCATAAAACTTTTCAAGATGAAAACCTATAAAGGATATACTAAGAAAAATATAAGTCCATTCACACTAATATTCTTCCTATATGAAACTTAGGAAAAAGTTTGGGCAATACAAAAAAGGATAAAAATCCAAAAGGGGTCCTTATCTATTCCTTGAAAAAGTTAAGCTATGCTCACCAAGTCCACTGACTTAAGAAAAAATTAGAGAACTTTTCCTTTAGGGAATATTTACCCAAATTATCTTTTGAATCAGGTTATCTTAGAATAACTGAATTAGATACATTAATGAGGTTGCTTATGCATTAATCATTCATGGGTATTTCTTATGAAAGGTCTGTTAAAATTCGAGCATTTGAGTTTAAAATTTGGGTTTGCTCGATATTATAAAAATAATCAATGTCTTTGAAAATCTATATGACATCAATTTGATGAAATTACATACACATGATGAATGAAATAAATCTTGAAAATAATATGTAAATTTTGAAATATTTATCCATTAATATAAAGAAATGAAGGAATATACACATTTTAGAGTCTCTCCCTTAGTTTCAAAAAAAGGGGGATGTATAGGTACATAGAGGGATCACAATAAAATCTAGTCTGCTGAGTTTTATAAATCATCTAGATTTTGGCAGGAGGCGTTAATTGAATGTTGAAGTATTTTCCTTTCCATTTCCTCTACTATCGCTAGAGGATGAAGAGTCTTAATCAAGGAGGAAAAATATTCAACCCCTTTATGAGTGGTAACTAATAGAGATGATGATTCCAAAATATTATACCTTTTATGAGCTACAAGAACTTTATATTTTTATACTGTGTAGTAAAATCACTCATTTGAGCACACAACTAAGATACTTTCAGATGTATCTATTCTAGAGCCTTCGAATATTCCCTCATTGATTGGAACAGAGAACTTATTTCATCAAAGATGCACAAGTACCTCTCATTATTGGATAATTGTTATTGAGCAAGGAAAATATATGGCATGATGTCATATAATTTCTAATAGTCGAAGCCTCATACTCCCAAATCATGGAAGAGTGGGTGAAGGAATTCCTCTTAGACATGGATCTCCTCTAATGGAGTCTTAGTAATTAGGGAAAATATTTTATTCCAAACTATAATTCATGATACTTGGATCTTGAAAAAAATTGGAGGGAGTTCACTAGATGAAAGAATGGTTGATGGGGGTATATCCAAGTATTAAGTTCAATAAAGTTAATGAGGAAGTGAAAGAAGAAGCCTCATGTATCTTCCCATAAACTGGTGCATCATTTTCCATTGGTACCAAGGGTCTGAATTCCTCAACAAACCATGCCTTGATAATAGAATAATCACCATTTTGGTGAGAGAATTTCCTTAGGGGATCTCCTAAGTCCAAAATCAACTCCATCACTGCAAAAAACAAGGGGCTTGAAAAATTATAGGGTTTTTACACCTGATGAACTAATTGATTCAGTATAACAATTAGGTAAGCTTCCACCCAAGCTTTGTCATAGTCCCAATATAGGAATATAGGTATGTTAGTAAGCAGAATAATGATTTCGATATTTTTATCTTCACGCATCAGTATAAGCTAGAACTGAACAATGAGCCCAGGATGCTATTATCCTCACTTTCCAGCCAAGGGAAGAGGAGAAAATATTTGGGTGTAGTGAAACTGATGTGAAAATAGAAAAGGGGTGTATGGATCAAAAATGATTATCTAATCTATACAAGTTGAAATAACCCCATACCAAAGTAAAATTTTAAATGATATCTCATTAGGGTAACCATTACCATTTTATAGAATCTACCTAGTGGTTGTGGGGTAAGGCATGAAATTAAAATGACTATACTAGATCAACATATCGATGACTACACCGAAACCTAATGACATTACCTCAACTCCATATACATTTAATAATCCCGGATGGAATAGGGAATGAGGAATTTCGATAGTGTTCTAATACTTGTAACACTAAAAATGATCTCCTATATAGCCAAATAAAAATGGAAAAGGGTTGATAATCTAGTAAGGGATACTTACCTATTTAACATAGACAAGAATCTGATAATGACAAGAAAGGGTTAGTATGGATAGGTTGAGGGGTTTCCCTTCTACCAATAATTCTACCATCATTGATGTTCTAAATCTGATTCCCATACATGAATCCTCAGCATGGAAAATCCATTCGTTCAAAAAAATGGATAAAAATATAACTAACTGAAGACTTTTAGATATCTCTGGTTTCACCTTATAACCCCATAATTCATACTATATGGCTTCTATAATTTCATAATATAAGCCTCATGCCATACCAAACTTGTTGGTAAGGACACTTGTGAGGGAATAAGGCATTTTTATGAGCCATAATTCAATGAATAAATATGTTGATCCAATATTTGAATGAATAATTGAGTGTAAGTTCATCTCCTTATTCATCCAATTCTTCATAACGGTGAGCACATATTGATCCATGTTTGGATCCTATTCAGAGTAATCCTAGACATCTGTGGTGGGGATAAATTCATCATACATTTCCCTAAGTGAAAGTATTCCCCCAAGCTGATAGATATCCCATAATATGATTCCTACTTCACCATGGGTTATATGGAAAGAGTTGGTTCCAAGACACCAATGACTAATAAAATCTCTAAGGAGTTCTGGTTGATGGTACATGATGAACTGATAGATCTATGTTACCTCACAAAGATAGATAACATGTAGCTAATTGGAAAATTTTGTGTAGCTCTATCTAACCTAGAATGACCATGCCCATTCATCAGAGAAGTTACTTCCAAGGAATAAATCCCACTTTGAACTCCAACCACCTTTTGGGTTTTCTAGATAGGAGATGAGTATACTTGAGTAACTTTGAGAAGTTGGTTGATGAATGATATCATGAACATCAAGTCTTAAATAGAATTTAGCCAAGGTATATGATGTCCCTAATAATGGTGAAAAAATCAACTAAATATCCTTAGAAATGGTCATTTGAATACAGTCAAGATAGGATAAAATTAAGTGAGATGGATGATTGTAGCTGGGAGAAGGGATGGAAATGTTGAAAAAAATACTAAATTTGTATATAGGTAGTCTATGTGATAGGGGATAGTTTTGAAGTTTGTTTGATAGAATCCCCTTTTAAACTTCATTGTTAGAAATGACCCGATACCGAGGATCAAAATTACAGTTCCCAATAATCATAGTCCTATGGTCGGTCACATCAAGATAAATTTCCAAAATATAATACATATGCATAGAGTATGAAGCATACATGAGAAGAATTATAACACTCAATAAGGAATTAGTGGGGTTAATCAAATAAAATCAGGTTTCATAACTTGGGAGAAATCACGAGAATCGTGTGACCATTAAAAGGTTACGCAATTAATATAAATATCGCTCACATCTCATGACCCAATACAAGGAATTTAGATTGCATGGTCCATTTTAAGTCATTATATCATGTGACCATGTAAATTTCACATGAAGTGATTAATGATTAAGTGATCATGCGACAACTCCATTAGATCATGTGAAGCACACAAGATAGACCCTCGATCAAGGGTGTGAATCATAGCTAAAATAAATTACCATTGATTAATTAATAGATTAATTAAGTGACATGTTGAGACAATTTTATTATGTAAAGAGTTCAATATATTAGATCACACAAACATGGATCATAAATAGTTCTTCTGACAGGGTTACACGAAGTGGTCTTGCAAAGAAATCACACGAGAAAAGAAATCATGAGAGCTCTAAATATTTGGGTCATAAGTGAAATGAATGAACTATCACACCTATTTATAAGTAACCTAATGGAATACAAAAGGTAACCTAAAATACCAAACAACACATAAAATACCAATGGGTATAAAGCTAAAGGATTCATTTAATAATTTACTCCCTCAGAACTGAGTCTTTATTACTTAGGACATAACTTATGATGGGAGTCTTTTGTTGATTCCCACCAAATAAGCATAAAAAAAATTAGGGTTAAAGAAACACTTTAATAACATGTATTATTACTTTTTATACAAGGAAATAAGGAGTAAATGTGGCTACATGTGGATTAGGTGGTTGGATCACGCAAATCACATGACCCCTAATAAGAATTGTGATTGCATGACCTTAGGAACATCACATGAAGGGGTAATATAATCCATGTGATCTATTCATGATCACACAAATACCCTTTGAAAATTCCCACTGATCATGAAAAGTCCCATCAGATAGCCTGTTTGATCACGTGAAGTCCCTCTGATGAGTCTTTTTGATCATGTAACATGATAGATGAAAAACACTTGACAATATCCCAAGATGTTTATAAAATAAAACTCTAAAACAGGTGGAAGCCTTATGAGAATGGATTTATGTTTATTTTCACATTAATTTCTTATGTGATCCACATGTAAAGTTAAAGATCATGTGAAATCCCTAGAGACATGTTGTCTCATCATGTGAATTCCTTTTGGAATAGAACCTTCATCATGAAAAGCACTTCAAGAATAACCCTTTGATCATGAGATTCCCTGATGGAAAATTTATGGGAGAACACCATTAAATTTATAAAATAAAAATCTAAAAAGGTAAAACCCTTATGTGAAGGGAGTTACACTGTGTTTTATACGAAGCAGTTATGCACTTTGTGTGATCCGTTCATGATTACACAGTGCCCTTCAACCAATTAATCCTTGACCATGTGAAAGCCTCTTTGACTGGAGACTTGATCTCATAGAGACTCCTAGACATGTCAATAAGTATCTTTTGAAGGCCTTTTTATAGGTGACATGATTTAGTGAAGAAAAATAGACATGTTATCCTGATCTCATGAAGGTTGTTGGACATATTGATTTGATCACATGAGAGACATTCAACATCCCATATCAATCATGTAGAGGACCCTTGATAATACACGGGTTTAATAAATCTGGTAATGATGGATTAATCATGTAGTAAATTTTTATCACATGGCACAAGGCTGGTGTCATTAGTAACACACAACTGGATCACATGAAACACATGATATATTAATAAAAATTACTCTCTCTAATGACTCAAGATGAGATATGAGAATTATGTGCCATAAAAGTGGCATAGATACAAGGTGTAATTGCCTATAAATACCCCCTTGACACATAGAAAGTAACACACAGAGGTGATAGTGAACTTCCTGATGTTAAGTATTGCACGATCTCAAGAGTCTTATGCTTGAAAAAGTCTAGTGAGTAACTTAAAAGATTATGAGATATGTGTATGAACTATGAATGATATTTTCATTGATCATGAAAAGGATTTCCAACATGTCATATGGATTATGTGAAGGAACTTTAGCATGAAATATTAATCACACAACACCTCAATAGGAAAAAACCTGAAAAACATTGAGATTTTTCCATGAAAAAGGTTGAAAAAGGTGGAAGCTTCATGTAAAGGTAGATACAATAATCTTCATATGAAGGGTTCATTCATTTTATGTGATATATTCATCAATCATGTGACACACTTTATACATTTTGGGATGATCAGGAGACGACCTTTGAATATACCACATAGTTTATGTAGTGACCCATGGACATGTTTATTAGTTCACACAATGACCCCTAGACATTTCACCTAGTTTACATGAAATCCCTCAGACATGTCAACTTGATCATGCAACATCCTATATACACATAAACTAGTTTCATACAAATCCCTCAGACATGTATATTTTGATTATACGAAGAACCCTGGACATGTTAGCTTTTATCATATGAATTACCATGGATATGTTATCATTGATCACATGAAGACCCTTGGACAAGTTAACCATGTCAATAAGACACCTTTTGATATGTCAACCATGTTAGGAAGACACCCTATGATATGTAAACCATGTCAGGAAGACACCCTCTGATGTTCCAACCATGTTAGGTAGACACCCTTTGATGTGCCAGCCATGTCAGGAAGACACTCACCGACATCTTAATTATGTCAGGTTGAAACACTCTAATGTTTTAACCATGTCGGGTAGACACCCTTAGACGTGCTAACCATGTTAGGTAGACACCCTCTAATTTGTTAAACATGTCAGTCATACACCCTAAAAATTTCAATCAGACACCCTAGACATGTCGGGTAGATACCCCCAGACATGTCATCCTTGTCCAGTAGGAATACTTAGACATGAACCCTCAAACCATGAAAATACCTAACCATGAGTCTTCAGCTGAGTATTCCCCCTTTATATGAAAAGTATCCATAATGGAGTATAGATGGGAACTCACGCAACCTTAATGGTATTATGAGATCCTCATGCCATCCAAACATGTTCAATCGACCATTCATAGTCCCCACTCTTTATCCATCATAGGATAAGGGTTGGATATCTCACATGGGAGTCTACAATGGTTTAAACACCCACATATCCCAAAAAATATAAATCATGGGGCCCAAATTCCCTTATGAGTCTGTCATCTTTCTTTATCCATCAATAGATGATAAATAGGTTTATATGATGGCATACTCTTAAGTGTAAGCCTTAACCATGCCCTAAAGCACCTTAAACCCATAAAAATGTTAGGGGAGATACTAAAATATGAGGACTATGATTCCTACCCATATAGGATATATAATATTCCTTCATGAGGCCTAATATCTATATTAAACACTCTATCATAGCCGCTTCAGTGCATAAGTCTTGCATCTATATGATGCACGATCAATCACTTATTACCTCTTGTTTCTCACACCGAGCATAAATTATGCGAGATTAGGGTTTTGAAATGATCATATCACTATCATAATAAATCCCCCCTAGTTAGGGAAACATCAGTGTGTAAGCCCCATTCAATAATATGATAAAATTTCCTCCTTACTTGGGAATCCACCTTGGTGTAGGTCCCTAAGGTATTTCTATATTGACAAACACTGAGGCAATAACCCTAAAAAGTGTTAATAATTTTCCCCACCCATAAACAAGTTGAGGAAAAACTAAAATAAAAAAGACTCTAATTCCTATTACAAGAAGGATATGTAGGATTCCTTCTGAAGGCCCATGCTCCATACCCAATTCCTTAGTTACCTCATATACACGTTCACATCATGACGTTGAATTACATGGTGTAGTCCTATCATATGGCCTAAAACTATGTCAAAAAAACTATGTGATCATTGATTATTATCCTCACAGGATATGTAAGATGCCTCTTGAAGGTTCAATCCCATTCTTGAACTAACATTATTGGATAATAGTAAAATCTATAGTTCCTAGTTACATAGGTTTGAAAAGAAATATAAGTAGTCAACCATTACTAATAAATAATGGGAAACATATAGAGAAACTTTGATAAATACAGAGGGGAACATTAATAGAACATCCTATTGCATGTATAGAGATTAATACCCGATTGTTTTATTAGGTAAACCAGTCCTATATCAGGATTTGGGAAAGATTCACAAACATGTCTAAAATCTATAATAGAGTCTCAGAATAGGAAATAATTCCCAATAAAAGTTTGTGATGATCCCGAACTCCCATAATATCAACCAATGTGTGTTCCTAAGTGTATTTGGGTTTGAAACCTAAAATGATAGCCTGAATTTGGAAAGCAGGCTTGAATTCATTATGGATGTGGGAACAGTTGGGTGTTTCTATTGATAAAACCTACCAGCATTATTGATTATGAAACAATACTAAGCCCCTCATTATCAACCATTGGAAAATAAGATCTATAAAAAATATTGATGCCTACTAATACACATCAAAAATAATTCAACCATATTTTCCCCATGATTTAACATAAATATGAGGTTATCTACTATGGTTTTGATTGTTACACACACTTTTTAATGTTTTGAAGCACTAAAAAAATGTTTATAGGAATCCTGGGAAAATAGTAACTTAGATTGATTTAGAATCAGTTATTACATTTAAAAAATAAATATATGGTCATTTTTCTATGGTTTCATAGCCATCCGATGCTGTTTTATTGGTTTTGATCCCCTAACACATGTTTTTAAAGACTTTGATATCTTTTAAAAATGTTTATTGAGTCATTTTGATCATACCACATGTTATATGGATGTGATGTCTACTCATACACATAAAAAAATAATACAACCATAATTTTCCACGGTTTCACATCAATATGAGGCCATATACTATGTTTTTAACTATTGTATGTATGTTTTAGTGCTTTAAGACACTAAAAAAACATTTACAACCATCCTGGGAAAACCATAACTTGGATTGATGTGGAATTGATTCCTAAATTTTTAATGTTTAGAAATTGATCACACATAAATCAGGTAAACGATTTGGGAAGTATTATTTGAAGTGAATTTTTTCAATATTAAAGTGTACTTTTAGTTTAAAAAACTTATCACATATCCAAAACTGAGAAAATATGATCATATTGTTTTCAAAATTTAGGACAATGATCCCTAATTCATTTTTAAGATGTAGTAATCGACCAAACATCAACTTGACACATGTTGTGGGCAGTATAAAAAAAATTCATGATCATTTTCTTATTTTTGAACCCTAGACACATGCTTTTAAAAACTTTGATATTTTTAAACTATTTATTGAGTCATGGATTGAGTTTAGAATTTACCTCAGCAGGATGAGCTATAATACTAAAAATTTATTCAAGGATCATGCTGATTATCCTTTGAAATTAAGAAACTAAAGCTTCTTCCATCATCGACTACAATTGATCATGTGTTTTCATATAAGAGTCATATTCTTTCACTTTTTCTTTCAACCTTGAAATTTCTCTCTGTGCTTCCCAATCAACAGAACTACTTCAACCCCTACTAGGTGTAGCAGTAAATGATGATGAATCCCAACTAAAGATAGTTGATGGAATATGTCCATAACCCATTATTCATACATTCCATAGATTCCCCTTCCCTAAAATAATTACAACTACATCATTTTAGTAAAGTGATGATGATTGTGAAGGGTTTGTATCCCAGGATTGTTGAATTTTAACATGTTAATACAATAATATAAACAATGATTTTTAAATTATACAAACTTAATAATATTATCTAATTAATAAAATTTTCATTACTATCTAATTTATTTCATTACTATAAAAAAATAATAATTAAAAATAAATTATAACAATAGAAAAACCATTAAACCAATTAATTGGGACTGACTATATGGATAAAACAATGCTAATAGAGCTAATTGACACCATTTGATCCATTTAGATGGACCCATTTAATTGTGTGTAAGGTTTGTTAGTTATTATAATTTATTTTTCATTATAATGTTTTTATAGTAATTAAATAATATTAAATAGTAATGAAAAGTACTTACTCTAATGTCTCTGTTAGTTTCATTCAAAAAACTGACATCAAGTTTCCTATAAACTTTAAGTCATATTTTTTTCTGACCAACCAAGTGACCTAATTCATTATAATTTTAAAAAAAAATATAAGTTAGAAAAAAACCTTTAGTTATAATAAAATAATATAAATAATAATGGATAAAATAAAACCAAGATTTTTCTTTTTCTAGAAAATCTCTATGACCCAGTGATATGAGGAATGATTTTTTTTCACAATTCACTACATTTTTTTAAGATAATCCCTACAAAAAAATAACAACATTAATAAAAATTATAATTTTATTGTTTTTATGTTATTAAGATACTTTAAAATATGCAATTACCTCATGATATTCATCTTTGTTAATATCAATAAAGATCTTCCACTACTCATGAGACATGACTTCATGAACTTTCTTATACATTTTTCGAGAGATCAGAGATGTGTAGTTAAACTCATTCTCTAATATCCATTTAAAATCTCTCTATTTATTGCCCAAAAATTTCAGAGTCCATGTGTATAAAATGGATTCAGGGAAATCAAAATGAAAAAATATATAAATAAAAAAAATTCAGTGAATATTAAATTAATAATAGCTTTACTTGGATATCAAACACCTCATTTTTCCATGTTGTGGGAATATGACTCCAATATTTGTAATGAAAAGGAAAGATCATTGTATCATAAATAAGACACCTAAGATTCTATCTATAGATTCCAAAAACATCACCGTTAGGCACCCTGAACTCAACAAATAGAACCGCAATCTTAAAGTATACCAGGTCCCATACATCTGCTACATTCATAGTTATATATCTTCTGTTGTTATATTTATATATTTTAAAAATTAATTAAACAATTAATAAAATATATAGTGTTTTGTGTAATGAAATATATACCAGTAATGTTAACTCACCAATATTCCCTATATGGAGGGGTGGCCAACTGCTCCATCGCTAAATTTGTATCAGATGGTGGGATACCAACAACATCTAGAGAAACTATTGGCTTGATTTAAGTCTTTGGTATAATAGAATCACTCAGATTCACTAAAGTTGATGGTATTGGTGGTGTGATTTGATATGTTGATAGGTTAGGATCTCATTTTTTTTATTCTCAGAATTCATGAAATTCAAATGGTTCAGAATATATTCAATGTATAAAAAAAGTAGAAGTAAAATAGTTTTACAAATAAGGAAAACAAAGAACAATGTATATATGTATGGAACACTTATAAATTAGAAATTTAATTATAGTTTAATTAACAATTTATAAATTCAATTATCTTCATCTTCACTGTACTCATTGTTATCAACCTCTATTGTGATGAGTACTTCACTTTCACCTTCTCCTGTAAGTTCTATTATTAAAATACTCTAAAAAAACTATTCAGTATTTTTTTGATGAGGTTCACTGTCACAAAGTACTAATTGACCTCCATAAACCATATCATACAAGTTTCTATATTTTAAGTGTGCAAAACACTTTAACTTTCATGTATTTCATCATTCAAAAAATAAACCATCTTCTCTTGTGAATCCAAGATAAATGGATCATGCTTTGTATGCTCACCAGTATGGATCAAATGATATAAGTTGATAGAATTAAAATATAAAACATATGTCATTATACCCCTATCAATGTTGAACCACTTGTATTTGAATAAGACAAATTAAAATTTATCAAGATAGTTTAATTTGATTATATCTATTGTATTTCCATAATATTACATCTCTTTAAGTGTAAATACACCATTATTTTGAGTTTTAAATCCTTCTTCATGATAAATTTTATAAAACTTGAAGCCATGAATATTGTAGGCATATAATCTCTTTTCTTTACTTATAGGAACTCGATCCAAAAACATCAAATCATTTTATATTTCAGATCGATTATCAACATTCATTATCTCTATAAGAAGATAAAATGTGTTACTTTTAACATAGAAAAAATAACTACATGTCAATAATATGAATATGATTTTATACTTACATGATGAAAAAACCATTATAAAATATTCTTATCAATAACATTTGTTAATTCTAGCTCATTTAGATCTCAAACCCTTACTCATCACTTTGTTTTCAATCATAATTCTTTAATAAATGGATTCATATTAAGACAATTTAGTAGCACGTATCTATGAACTTGTAGTAACTCTAGTTTTGTCAGTATAAAATTTAAACCATTTCCAAATGGTCATCCAATAGTTGGAAATGATGATGATTGGTTTTTATAATGATAATTAATGGGGATTTAATCAACACATCCAACATGATTGAATCTAGTTTCAATCCCATCCAAATTCCTATAATATAAGTCCAATCACTCTTCAGTTATGTAACCTTCAATAATAGATATTTTTGGTTGAGATTTATTCCTCACATGTGATTTCAAATGACCTAAGTACTTGATGGAAAAAATAAGAAACATATGAAAAAAATTTACATAATGATTTGAAAAAATTGATTTCATTAATGAAAATAAAAGAAATATTAATGTACCTATCAATTGGATACATCTGTTGATAGTGTACTGATCCAATAAGTTTAGTTTCTTCAACCAAATGAACAGTCAAATGAATCATGACTATGAAAAATGAAGGGGGAAATAACATCTCCAAATGAAAAAGTGAAAAAACAATTATTTATTGAATCTTATCAAGCTTAGTTGGATTTATATTTTTTTCCAAAAATATCTCTAAATAAATTAAGTAACTCAACTATAACAACAATTAATTTCTTAGGTAACACATTACAAAATTCCAATGACAAAAAATTCTCCATAAAAATACACAAGTTGTGAATTTTCAATCCATGTAACTTTCAATGTTTTAAGTCAGCACACCTTGGAATGTTACTTGAATATCAATGTATCACTTTTACATTCTTAAAGTTTGAAGGAATACGTCCTTCTCATGATTTTTCATTGTAAAAATAGATAAAGGATACTTTACATTCTCAATTCCACAAAAACCATTATTTATATTAATCGATTCTAAATTCTTAGGAGAATTAAGGTGATTATTCGATTTACCCTACCTATTAATAAAGGTAAAGATACATTATCACATGTGTTCTTCTCAATATACAGTAAGTCATGATTATGACATATCAAATTAAACTACCAATAGGGAAGTTTGAAAAATATACTCATTTTCTTCCACTTTTTTATTCTAACTGCTTCAGATATTATACCTCAAACCCTTTCCCTTTCTTTAAACTGATTACATTTTCTAAATTTTATAGTGATATTCATTAATTATCCCATGATTTCTAAACCATATAACACCTTTAGTGATTTTCTCAATTCGATATCTCCATTGAATTAGGTATTGTTAAACATGAATTTATGATAAGTATCAAGAAATCGATAATGACTCATAAAACACTATTTTCTACTATGAGGTAATCATTAAGGTTCAAAATCAAAATTAAAAGTTGGACAAACGAAAATAGTATGAGTGTTCTCACTGGATAATTTTCCTAGTCCAGGAAATACATTAGTTTTTCATATTAAAGTAGCTTATAGTTTGAATAATTTTCTCATTGAAGAATCATATGTTTCCATTCCATCATCCCACAATTATTTTAATTCTTTAATTAAAGCTTGAAGGTTTAAATTGTAACATCGCTGACCTGGATGCCACTCAATAGTGTCCTGAGCCTAGTTGTCTACATGGCCTCAAGCACATCTCCCCAAATGTCTAAGGCTATTGACTAGAAGCAATGACCTAGGTGAGTCATTGGGGAGACTATACCCTCATTAACAAAGTAAATCACAATGTAATTCAGATACATTCAATATCAGAAGTAGATAGATAAACATACAACTAGGAAGTAAGACATGACAGGAATATATATATATATAGAAAATACATAAATATCACATACTCAATGAAGTAGATGATACATGTTTCTAGAAAACAACCAGAATAGGTAAATAGAAATACTATACAATAAAAGTATCCAAAATAAAAAAAGACAAAAATGTGTATGTAGAATCACAAACCTTAGTTTGGTCCCATGCTTCCCTACTCCAAAACAATGATCAATAACCTATACTAGGGTGCTTTCCCCTATTATCACCTGCAACCATATAATCTATTTGGGTCCCCAATGAGCCCCAAATAGGGTGTGAGATAAACATCCCAGTAGGTAATCATCCATAAGTCTATACATTTCTAAAAACACAATACAAAAAGATAAATAAGTGTAAACAAGAAATAAGGTAAGTGAAAATTCCCAAAGCATATGTATACCACAACAAGTTATACTAAACAACCTCTCAAGCCCCCCTGTAACAAATGTCAGCTCCTAACAAGGAAACTATAAAAAAAAAACAAGTAACATGGCCTCACCATACATCCATCCTTATCCTGTCCACATGGCCTTACCGTATAAAGAAAACATATAAAAATCCCACGACCTTTCCATATAACCAATAATGTCATATAACCCATGACCATGCTGTATAGTGAAGTGTAGACCATGAAGGGCCAGATCCAAGGTGTTAAAGACAAAGGAATCCTCATTGAGTCCCAGGAGAATCTTGATGAAAACTTGGTACATGCACTAGTTGGAGTCTTAGGAGCACATGTACCGACATATCCTATGCGATTCCAAGCGAGCTAGATCCAAGGGGTAGCAAGGCCTGAGGCATCCCTTGAAATCAAGAACCTAGGAGTATACTCCATCCAAGGCATCCACTACAACATTCTAGATCCATGGAGATCCATCCATGGCATATATTTAAATCATAATACATACATAAAATTTAAAAAATCAATTCCACATAAGTCTACCTACTCATATAATCCATTTCATTAAATCAAGTCACATGGATATAACCACCCATGAATCACCATTATCCATTTAACACATCACATGGGTATAACAACCCATTCAATTTAACCCATTTCTTATATTTACCGCATTTGTTCAATTCCACAATTAACCCCTTAAAGTTCAACATATATTATATATTACGGAAAGGGAGGAAAACCATTTTCTAACTAACCCACTCAAATCATTCTATTCTTAATTGGATTCCTATGACAAGGAAAGCCCAAAACACACCCCTTGGGTTGTTTAACATGGAATAATTAAGGTATTTACATAAGGTACACCCCATGGGTGACCTTGGTTTGGGAAATGAGCACCGACACATCACAATAGAACTAATGGGAATCTCTAATAGGTTCTATTACATCTATTACAAGTAACTCATTCAAATCCAGGTCCATGATAGAAATTTTGGCGGGAAACATAATGGATGATAGCTCTAAAAAGCACCAAAAGATGAAAGAAAAGTATATACCTCCTACCTCATCTTGGTAGTGGAGTGCTTATACAGTATCAAGTCCTGATTCATCCTGTTTTGGAATAAATCTAAAGAAAAGAAAAATACCAAGAAATTAGGTCAAATGATCCTAAAATTAAATAGTGTAATCGATAGCTAGAATAATCTAGAAAGGCTAAACACAAATTAAGGCCTTACTATTGTAGATCGAAGGAGATGAACCACATTCGAATCAGAGGTCGGACGGAGAATGTAGCTTAATTCCTAGGATAGTTCCTCAAAGGGATCAAAAATGGCCTCCTTCTATCCAATGAATGAAAAAAGAAACTTAGGTTTGATTTAAAATAATTTAAGGGTAAAATGGTAATTTTACCCAAAATATCTAAGTTGCACGGTTTGTAAAATTGTGCGCTATGTCGCACAGTCTACTATAGGAGAAAGGGGTGCTCACACAGTTTACCTACACGGTTTCATCAAACTATGTGTCTTGTAGGCCCCCAATATCCAGCCTTGCATGGTTTTCTCAAACTGTGTGGCTTTCCCTGCATAGTTTTTACAAATCGTGTGCCATGCCATTTTCACCCCAAAGCCTGATTCTGGGCTCTAAACAAGCCCCAGACACCTCTAATACACATGTGACCTTGAATGTTACTCATATTAGGAAATATCTAAACATTGAAATTGAAAAGGAAGGGATCCATACTTCATATGAAAACCTAGGTTCTTAAAATCTCCCCCCTTATAGCAATTCGTCCCCAAATTGCTCTCTGAAGGGTGGTCAAGATTCATTTGAGAACAACTCTGGCCACTGAGCAAGTAAGTTGGCCTCCCAATACCAAGTATCATCTTATAAATAGTCGTGCTTCCACAACAACCATACTAGATAAACTAACTGTCCCCAGATAACCTCCATGCTCCTATCAATGATATGAATTGGATGCTTCTTAAAGGAGGAATCAACCTGTAACTCAACCTACTCAGGATGAAAAACATGAGATGAGTCTGAATGATAGTAGTGCAGATAATATATGTGGAAGACGTCGTGAATGGATTGGTACCTATGAGGTAACTGAAACTGATAGGCTATCGACCTGGCTCTCTCCACAATCTTGAATGACCCGACATATCGTGGTGAAATATTACCCTGTATCTTGATCCCCCTATGTCCCAACCTTGGTGAAACATGCAAGAAAACATGATCCCTGACCTCAAAATCTTGAGGTAATCTGTGGTGATCTGCGTAAGATTTATGATGATATTGTGTTGTAACCATGTGCATTTGAATCAACTGGACCTTCTCAAAATCCCCCTACACGAGATGCGGTCCCAAAAAATATGCCTCACCTGCCTCCAACCAGCACAAGGGTGATCGACATGGCCTACCGTAAAAATAATCATAAGGTTCCATTTTTATAGTAACCTGATAACTATTATTACAAGTGAACTCAACCAAGGGAATGTTCCACTCCCAAGATCCCCCAAAATATAGGATGCATGATCACATCATATCCTCTAACACCTGTATCGTACACTCTGACTGGCCATCAGTCTATGCTATGATCAGAATCACCTGTGTACCCAGTGCACTCTGAAAAATATTCCAGAAATGAGATGTAAAGTGGGAATCCCTATCCGAAATGATAGTGCATGGGACCCTATGGAGTTATACTATCTTACATATGTAAAACCTCCCAATCTCAAAAACACTGAAGGTCTCTTTGATCGATAAGAAATGAGTAACCATTGTGATCCTATCAACAACAACCCACACCTCATCATTACCTTGAGGAGATATTGGTAAACCAATCACAAAATTCATCGTGACATCATCCCATTTTCACTCCAGGATAGGTAACTACTGTAAAAGTATGGCTGGTCACTAATGTTTTGCCTTCACCTACTAACAGGTGGAACACCTCGTAACAAAACCAGCTACCTCTCTCTTTATACTCGGTGACCATTACTAATGACATAAGTCATAGTACATCTTGGTGACTTCAATATGCACTTCCTAAGCTAAAGCATGAAACTCCCACATTAGCTCCTCACGTATATCCACTGGAACCCAAACGCGTCCATGGATACGTAGGATCTCATCCTCACCCATAGTCTAACCAGGGGTGGGTCCTCACCTATCACAATCTCCCATAGAACTAGGCCTTTAAAATCTAATAGCTTCCTCATCCTCACTTTGTCTAGTAGGGTAGAGGTAACAATTAATGATAAAAGAAACATCTTCCCTTGACTGTCATGCACCTTAAAGTGTATCTTAGAGAACACTACTATAAGCTTCCATTTGATATTGGCCTGTTGCGCTGCCTGTATCTGAGTCCACCTGCTCAGTGCATCGGCAACTACGTTACCTTTACCAGGAATGTAGGAAAGCTTGAAGTCAAAGGACTGTAGGTACTCCACCCACATATGCTTCCTCAGATTTAGATCATGTTGTGTAAAAACATACTTGAGGCTTTTTTGGTATGTGTACACCACAAAATACTTTCCCAGCAAATAGTGTCTCCTACAGCGCAAAGCATGAATAATTGCAGCTAGCTCAAGATTGTGCATAGGGTAATTCCTCTCACGTGGCCTCAACTGCCGAGACCTGTATACCACGACTCTATCTCCCTACATTAGCACTGCTCCCATCCCAATACCTAACGTGTCACAATACACAGTGTAGATCCTGCTCTGCTTTGGCAGTATCAGGACTGGTGCTGATGTTAACCTTTCTTTCAGCTCCTGAAAGGCTATCTCATGAGAATCTGACCATACAAACTTCACACCCTTCTTAGTCAAGCTCGCAAACGGAACTGCTAAGCATGAGAAGTCTTGTATGAAATGCCTATAGTAATTAGCTAGCCCCAAGAAACTCAGTATGTTAAAAACATTCTTGGGATGTTCCTAGGAAACTACAGCTCTCACATTCTCTGGGTCCACTGACACTCCTATCTATGAGATGATGTGACCCAACACTACGGGGGAAATGGCTTTTTACGACGGGTTATTTGTAACGAGGGTATCGACCCGTCGTAAATAATTAGTTATTTGCGATGGAACTTGGGGTCCTGTCGCAAAAAGTTAGGCGCAGTTTGGTGCGATTTGCGTGTCAAATTGCGGGAAGGGTACTTGCGACGGGGCGACACCCCCCGTCGCAAATACCCGGAGGCGGTAAATACTATCTACGGCAGGGAATTTCCTCGTCGTAAATAGTTCGTTCGTGGGTCACTATTTGTGATGGGTCTCGTCGCAAATACCCGACAACGGTAAATACTATTTGCGACGGGATGTTGCCCCATCGGAAATAGTGTGTGACATGCCACTATTTGCAATGGGACCCGTCACAAATACCCTTTTAACCGCTGACAATAATTAATGCGGCTGAAAGTATTTACGACGGGACCCATCGCAAATAGTACCGTCACAAAAAATCTAACCTATATATACCCCCATCCGTTTTTTTCATCATTCCCATCAATTCCTACTTTCTTTCTCTCTAAACTCTAATTTTAGAGTGAAAATTTTCTGAGTTAGTTTTTTTACAAAGAAGTTGTGAAGCCGTCTACACCTATAAGACATCAAGTTTTAAGGTATTTATGTTTTATTTAATTTAGCATTTATTTCATTTTTTATATTAATTTTAATTATTTTTGATTAGTTGTAATTAAAATAGATTTAGATTATTTTGTCATCAGTATTTATTTGTAATAATAAATTGAAATTATTAGCACTAATTCTTAGTAATTTGCAGTAATTAATAGTAATTAATGCTAATTAGTAATAATTAGGGGTAATTAGTAATAATTAGCGGTAAATAGTAATAATTAGCGGTAAATAGTAATAATTAGAAAAATAGTGATAATTAGGAAAAAATAGTAATAATTACTAATACTTAGTAATAATTAGGAAAATTAATAATAATTAGTAATAATTAGTAATAATTTGTAATTATTAGTAATAATTAGTAATAATTTGTAATTATTAGTAATAATTAGTAATAATTAGGAAAAGATAGTAATAATTAGGAAAAATAGTAATAATTAGGATGAAATAGTAATAATTAGGAAAAATTAGTAATAATTAGGAAAAATTAGTAATAATTAGAAAAAATTAGTAATAATTAGTAATAATCAGTAATAATTAATAACAATTACTAACAATTAGTAATAATTAGTAATAATTAGTAATAATTAGTAATAATTAGTAATAATTAGTAATAATTAGTAATATTTAGCAATAATTAGGAATATTTAGTAATAATTAGGAAAAATTAGTAATAATTAGGAAAAATTAGTAATAATTAGGAATAATTAGTAATAATTAGTAATAATTAGTAATAATTAGTAATAATTAGTAATAATTAGGAAAAATAGTAATAATTAGTAATAATTAGTAATAAATAGTAATAATTAGTAATAACTAGTAATAATTAGTAATAATTAGTAATAATTAGTAATAAATAGTAATAAATAATAATAAATAGTAATAAAAAATAATAAATAGTAATAAATAGTAATAAATAGTAAAAATTAGTAATAAATAGTAATAAATAGTAATAAATAGTAATAAATAAGAATAAATAGCAATAAATAGCAATAAATAGTAATAAATAGTAATAATTAGTAATAAATAGAAATAAATAGTAATAAATAGAAATAAATAAGAATAAATAGTAATAAATAGAAATAAATAGTAATAAATAGTAATAAATAGTAATAAATAGTAATAAATAGTAATAAATAGTAATAAATAGTAATAAATAGTAATAAATAGTAATAAATAGTAATAAATAGTAATAAATAGTAATAAATTGTAATAAATAGTAATAAATAGTAATAAATAGTAATAAATAGTAATAAATAGTAATAAATAGTAATAAATAGTAATAAATAGTAATACATAGTAATAATTAGTAATAGTTAGTAATAATTAGTAATAATTAGTAATAATTAGTAATAATTAGTAATAATTAGTAAGAAATAGGAATAAAATCAGTTGTAATAAATTGTAATAACTTGACATAATTTCCAATGGATTGACGTCACTCCTTTTTCTTAACGACTCTTCTCTATTCAACTCTCACCAACTCAAAACATTTTAAAAAATATGATTTTACGTATTCATATCCAATCTCATATGCACGAGTTTGGATATGCATTCGTAGGACCACATTTTTCACAATGTTTTTAGGTGGTGATAGTTGCTAGAAGACGATTCATCGATGAAAAGGGGGATCTTTTTTCCAACGACTCATTTACTTGCATCTTTCTAAGATTGAAATCACAACGAAGAATCTTCTCATAGTTACGCTTATACAATCTCGTATGCACGAGAATTGATATGCGTACCTATGGGAAGATTCTTCAATGTGATTTTAGTGTGAGAAAGTTACAAGTAAATAAGCCATCAGATAAAAAAGTAGCCATCAATCCACTGGAAATTGTGTCACCCATAATTAATAGTAATTATTAAGAAGTAGTTGTAATTATTTATCTTATTTTTTTGGATAGTGTTTTTCTAATTTCAAATTATTCAAAAATAGTAATGATTTTATATTTTGTAAAAAAATATGGAACAAGGATGTCGACAACAGTCATTATTAGATGATCACGCTTGGATAAATTAGTGCAAAAATCCAAATGGTTTTGGTTTAAATCCTATATATATTGAGGGTGTTGAAGATTTCTTGTCATTTGCATCATCAAAACTAGAATTCATTTCATAAGGCACAATTAAGTGTACTTATAAAAAATGTTCACTAAGAACATTTGATACATTTGACAACATTGGGGGACATATCTTGCGTTTTGGTTTTCAACCAGATTATGTTTTTTGGTATCAAAATGATGAACATAGTTCTAGAGAAGATACTAATAATTTGAATCTAGATCCATCACGTTTTCAAAATTTAGTACATGATGTTGCAGGTCTATCTGTTTAACAAACTGAAACTCAGGATACTATTGATTTAACTCTTTAGTTGGTACCATCCAAATTTTACGAGTTGTTGAGGTTTGTTGAGGATGAATTATATCCTGGTTGCAAGATAAGAAAATTAGAAGCAGTTAAAAAATTCATGGCTATTAAATCAGATAATTCAATGTCAAAAAACTATTTTTGATCAAATATTTTTTTTGGTTAAAACACTGTTACCTAAAGGAAATGTGTTTCTTGTAAATTACTATGAGAGAAAGAGGCTGGTTCATAATATGGGTCTTAGTTATTAGAGGATTCACGCATGTGAAAATGATTGCATCTTATATTTTGGATAAAATGTATCGTTGGATAGTTTTCCCACATGTGGAAAATCGAGGTATAAAGAATCTGAACTGGGGAAGTATGGATTGATTCCTGTAAAACAGTTGAGATATTTCCCGTTTACACCTAGGGTGCAACATTTATTTATGTCTCAGAACATAGCGTCAATGATTTCATGGAACAAAACCATGATTTCAACTGGTAAAATATGGAATCATCCATCTAATGGTGATTCATGGAAATATTTTGACCGAGTGCATTTGTCTTTTTTAGAAGCTCGGAACATACGATTGGGTATTTCTACTGATGATTTCTGTCTGTTTGGTTCTTATGGTAGTCAGTATTCATGTTGGCCTGTATTTATAACTCCATACAATTTACCTTCATGGATTTTGATGAAGGAGCCCAATATCTTATTGACCTTATTAATCTCACGACATCCAAAAAATAATATTTATGTTTATTTGAAACCATTTATTGATGATTTAAATTCATTATGGATTAATGGTGTTAGTACATATGATGTTGCTGCGAAACAAAATTTCATATTAAAAGCTGCATTGATGTGGACAATTAGTGACTTCCCGACATATGGAATGTTATCTAGATTGAGTACACATGGTTAAAAATCATGCCCTTACTCTATGAAAGATAATAAATCATTTATGCTCATAAATGGAAAAAACCTTGCTATTTTGAATGTCATCGCAGATTTCTTCCAATCGATCATCTTTTTCGGAGGAACAAATCTCATTTCAGAAAAGGCACAATTAAAAGGGATGAACCTCCAAAAATGATCTCAGGTACATAGTTAAAATCAGTTTTATTTTCACTACCTCCCATCACATTTGGATCAACAATATACCAACAGAAAATTCATGGCTTTGTGAAAGAACACAATTGGATAAAACAGAGCATTTTTTGAGATATGACATATTGGTCTGATTTGTTGGTCCGCCACATGTTGGATGTCATTCATATCGAGAATAACTATTTTGATAATTTATTTCATATAGTTTTGGATACACCAGGTAATACCAAAGACAATGTAAAGTCACAATTAGATCTTGCCCACATTTGTAGGCGACTGGAACTTGAACTATTTCAAAATGTGAGAACATAGAGGTTAATGAAGCCAAAATCAGCTTATACTGTAACGACCTGACCCTAGTTACCTAGAGTCGGTGCATTATTACATAAAATTGGCATGATCATAAGGGATCAATTCCTGAAATACTGATCAATTTAGTATCCTTGGAAGTACTAGATACATACATAAGTTTTACATTACATTATGAAATAAAAAAACAACATTGTATCTCCTTTGAATACACTCATATCCCATAGACTATCCCTACATGTCAATCATAATATACTTCTTCAAATCCTGGAAAAAATAAAACATAAGAAAGGGGTGAGCTCAGATGCTTGGTAAGGATAACAATATAGAAAAAAGTCTCATAAATAAGAATAAACATTGAAGGCAATGTATAAGACTAAAACACAAGCCCTTTAAAATTAAAGTTCAGCATAATATGGAAGAGATAAATCAAATAATGCAATTTACTTATTCACATGGATATTCTACTAGTCCAATAATCCTATTTAATATCAATATCTAATTTAATAATGATGGAATGCATAATGCGGGACATCATAACCACATAGTCAAGGCCTCGTGGAAAGACTACAAATAAGATTTTCTCAAGGCCTTGTGCCAAGAAACTAGTTTGTCTTATGAGACCTACTAATTCATTGAGGATCTATAACAGGATCCACCCATCACTTACTAAGTCCAATACATTTATCATATTAAAAGTTTGAAACATAACATAAACATTCCTATTAAAACTAACATACGAAATGTTAATACTTTAACCATAATACATGAATGGTATAAAAATAACACATCCAAAGTAAAACATATCACAAAACCTTCAGTACAATATAGAATATTTTATCATAATAAATCAACTTCAAACAAGTGTAAAATCCATTAAAGGATGTTGAATAGATGAAATCAAAACTATTTGAGAGAAATATCTCTTTCTATTTTGAAATCATTTAAAAGTCACATAATTAAAAAAGAAAACATTTATTTTTGAAAATATCCTTATAATCTTTTAAGGGAAGCTTCAAAGGTGTTACAATGGTATAAAATTTCCACACCCTCTGTATAAGTTAAAAAAAAATTCTTACCTTAATTTGTCGAAAAGGTCATAAAGTACCTTGTTTGGAAAATGATGGAAAGATTCATTTAAAAACATTTTATAAAAATTAAAACAAGGGTATAAATGAATTTAACCCATATTATAGGAAATATTAAAAATGTTTTTAAATACATTTTTAAGAAACATAGATGTGGATGATAAAGAAGTCCCAGTAGATACTTTCGTAAAAACAACCTCGGATAATAAAGAGATTGTAAAATTAACCCTTAACTTGAACTTTTCTTTATTCAAGGGTATGTTAACCTCATGTATAATAGTTAAATCATTGTTATTAAATTATAAAATAACCACATACATAAATATGATACCATATATGATCTTCTAATATTGTTTTGTTAATAATATTTCAGTAGTATCATTATTTTGGGTGTTAACTGATTCATTTTATTTTATATGTTTTATTACGTAAGTCATGTTTGTTATGGATAGGATATATTTTATTCATATAAATAATGATATTAATTTCTAAAACATTATTTTAAATCCAAAAATCAAAATTATTCTTGAATGGTTACGATGAGCAATGAATCTCACCACGTTCGTGGAGACAGTAAACCGTACGTACGCACGAACGACAATATCATTCTATTGATGGTGGAATCATATGTAATTGGATGATATATTGCATATAAAGAATCATTAACATGTTATATTTATTATATAAATCAATTATAATCATTATTATGCCCATCCAAATAATGAAGTGTTGAATAACAAACTACACCACGACGTGGAGACGGTAAGCCGTACGTATGCACGTATGGTGACTTTTTCATTCATAGGATGGATAGAATAATGAATATTATTGTAAAATATTTATAATAACATCAAAGTATTTATAAGTTACTTTAGTTATTACTTTGGTATGGAAACAACAAAAAAAAAAAGAAAGGGTAAGAAGAAATGAACTTTGAAAGATGTGATGAAATTATTACCTCTTCTTCGAGTGATTCCTTTTGATTTGATCAAAAGGAATCCTTAGGTTGGATTTTTGATAAAAATAAGGCCTCTAGGTTTAATTGATGGTATTTGGGAGGATATTTGAGCAGGGGTTGGCCGAGAAAAAAGGATTTGGAGGTGTGATTTTGAGAGAAGGGGAGGTACCTTTTTATAAGAGAGGTGAGGGTCACTTTAGAAAAAAATTGAAATATTAATTTATTATAAAACAATTTTCTATTTTTAATGGCTCCAAATAGATTTATTTCAAGTATAAGGTGAGTATGGATTTAATAATCTCAATCAATAGGTTTTAGACAAGTTTAGGTCACCAATTAACCTTATCTTTTAGATTTAACTCTTAGTTAAATAGTTTAACTTTTACAATGTGTTCTTGTATTTTTATATTACATGGTTAGTAAACTTACTATAAAATGACAAGTGAACCTCAAGTGGATCATTAATGACATATATATAATTATATAAGTCCTTTTTCCAAATATTATATTTTTAGGAATATTATATCATTTAATAATATAGTTTTTGTTTTAAAAAACTCATTTATGTCAATTTTGACACTATTTAGTATTTGGTTTTTTTGAAAGTCAAAAAAACTTGATTACTTCAAAAACAATGAATTAAATCAATACTAACATATAATATTAACCTATAAAATTATTTTAATGCATCAAAATTCTCACTTTACATTTATTTGGATATTTATAATATCAATTAATTCAATCTTTCATTAATAAGGTAATTACTGCATCATCACTGTGTTATAAGTAAATTTAATTATTTAATGTCTAAAAATTATAAATAAAATACCATTATGTAGGAAATATTTTTATATTTTATAATGAATATTTATAGTAGAATTTATCTTATATATAACCCTATATTAAAAATCTTTTAGTTATTAAAATTTGAATTTAACACTTTTAACTCTTCTTTAAATATAATAATAATAAATGTACTAATCTAATCCAAGTGGATCAAAGAGGATCATATTTTATTCTTAAGGTTGATTTTGGTAAAAATAAACTTATCCAATAGAATTAGGACATGTTTTAGGGTAATTATAATATCATTTTTACCTTTAATTACCCTATTTACTTTTAACCGTGGTAAATAAAATTCAAAAGTTACTATTCACCAAAAAAATATTTTTATCCTATTGAACCACATTTTACTTACTCATGTCAACTGTGTTCCTCAGATTTTTGAAATTAAATTCACAGAAGCGGTAAAATTACGTTTTATGCAAATTTGTAAATGTGCTTAAAAGGTGGGTAAAAGACGTTAAAAAGTTCAATAATATTTTATAAATCTAATTTTATTATAAAATGACTCTAATGAATTAAATTGAACTTATATAGGTTTTATGTATCTATTTTTACTTAGAATAAATTTAAATAAAATAAATAATTATTTAAATAAAAAGTCGGTTTTAAACAATAACGTAGTGTTTTTCACTATTCATTAAAAATTAAAAGTTTTCAGAAAAATACAAAAAATTCACCCTAAGATAATTTTGATATTTCGAATCAAAAAATGAAGTCCATTTTTAAAAATAAAATTTATAAAATTTCAAAAAGTGGATATTAATATTCATAACAACTAGTTTGATTGGTCGTGGTGTGCTAGAGCTCGAAGTTGCGTACAACGCAAGCTATTGTATTATTCAAAGAGAATCATACCATGTAAGCTTAGGGTGTTACATTCTTCCCTCCTTGAAATATTTTTTTCACCAAAATTTCTAGAATATTACTGTATAAAAATATTTGGGTGGGTCTTCATAATAAGTTCCTCAGGTTCCTACATTGCTTCTTCAATCTTATGATTTCTCCACAGAACTTTTACTAGACGAGTCATCCGGTTTCTCAACACTTTTTCTCTGGTATCAAGAATCATGATAGGCTCTTCACAATAAGATAGATCGGGTTCCAGTTCTATTTCTTCATAGGTGAGTACATGCATTGGGTCAGGCATGTATTTTCTCAATAGTGATACGTGGAACACATCATGAACTTTGGAGAGACTTGGTGTCATTTCCAAATGGTAATCTACAACTCTAATTTTTTCTAGAATTTTGAAAGGTCCGATGTACCTGGGACTTAATTCACCTTTCTTACCAAATTATATAACACCCTTCCATAGAGATACCTTCATGAAAACATGATCTCTTACTTGAAATTCCAAATCCTTCCTTCGGTTATCCGCATAGCTCTTTTGGATACTTTGAGTTTCTTTGATGTGGGTTTGGATAATTTTCAACTTTTCTATTGTTTCCTCAAAATTTTATGGGCCTACAAGTTTTCTTTCACCAACATCATCTCAACAAGTTGGTGTGCGATATCTCTTTCCATATAACGCTTCATTTGGTGCCATCTGAATACTTGAATGGAAGCTATTATTATAGGAAAATTCTACTAGAGGTAAATATTAACCCCACATACCTTGAAAGTCAAGTGAGAAAGATATCAAAATGTATTTTAAGTTTTGAATAGTCTATTCTAATTGTCCATCAGTTTGAGGGTGGTAGGCAGTGCTTAAACGAAGTTTAGTATCTAGGTATTTCTGAAGACTTTTCGAGAATCTTGATGTAAAGTAGGGATCACAATCAGAAATAATCGATATGGGTACACCATTAGTCTTAAAACTTCATTAATATATATTCTTTCTAAACGTTCAAGTGGTAAATCTTCTCTTATAGCAAGAAAATGTGATGACTTGGTAAGACGATAAAAAATGAACCACATTGCATCATTTCTTCTAGGAGTCTTTGGTAGCCCCATGAAAAAGTCCATCATAATATAATCCCATTTCCACTCAGGTATGGGAAGAGGTTGCATGAATCCTCTAGGATGTTGTCTTCTAGCCATCACCTGTTGACAAACCATACATCTTGACACATAATCAACAATCTCCCTCTTCATGTTGTTCCACAAAAAATGTTACTTCAAATCTCTATACATCTTAGTGCTACAAGGGTGTATAGAGAAATTAGATCTATGAACATCATCCAACAATCCCCTTTCTAAATTAGGTATGTCATGAACACAAATTCTCTTCCCAAATTTCAAAATCCCATCTTCATATAAGAATTCGATTAATCTCCCATCGTTCATAGCTTTAATTTTCTTTTGAAACTCCTCATCATTAGTCTTTGAAATTTTTATCCTTTCTAGTAAAGATTGATTGGAAACCATTTGAAAAAGTATTTATGTTTCACCTTCCATGATTATTCCCATATCCATATTTACTAGATCCATGAACATAATATCCCTTTCAACTCTCATCTTGTTCAAAACTCCATGATCCTTTCTGATCAAAGCATCTGCCACCTTATTTTCCTTCCCTAGGTGGTAGTGTATAGTTCAATAATATTACTTGAGTCATTTGAGCCATCTCCTTTACCTCATTTTGAGTTCCTTTTGTGAGAAAATATACTTAAAACTCTTTTGATCAGTATAAATCTCACATTTTTCACCATAGAGATAGTGTCTCCATATCTTCAGAGCAAAGATTACAGCTGCTAACTCAAGATCATGAGTGAGATAGTTTTGTTAATAAATTTTTAGCTACTGTGATGCATAGGTAATAACCCTATCATTCTACATAAGGACACAAACCAGTCCTTTATTTGAAGCATCACTATAAATAACAAACCCATCATTCCCCGATGGTAGATTCAAGATAGGAGAATTGACTAATATTCTCTTCAATTCTTAAAAAAATTCTTCACACTATTTTTTCCAGACAAATTTAACCCCTTTATGTGTGATCTTGGTTAATGGGTTAGCCAATCGGGAAAAATTTTGGATGAAATGCTGATAATAAATTGCTAAACCAATAAAATTGCGTACCTCAGTTATACTTGTCGATGCTGGACATTCTTGGATTTCCTTAGTATTTGAAGGATCGACATAGATTCCATCCTTATAGACAATATGGCCAAGAAAAGAAATTTTCTTAATCCATAATTCACACTTACTAAACTTCCTATATAATTCATTTCTTCTAAGGGTTTTTAGAATAGCGCGCAAGTGATTTTTATGATCTTTGTATCTTTTTAAGTATAACAAGATATAATCAATAAATACCACTACAAATTCATCATGATATTACTTGAAAACTCGATTCATTAGATCCATGAAAACAGAGGGTTCATTAGGCACTCTAAAAGGCATTGCTGTAAACTCGTAATGCCCGTAACTGGTTCAAAATGCTGTTTTTGGAATGTCTTCCTTCTTCACACACAACTAATGATATCCAGATCAAAGGTCAGTATTTGAAAAATATTGAGCTCCATGAAGTTTATTGAACAAATAATCAATGATAGGTAGGGGATACTTGTTTTTTATTTTTATAACATTGATATCCCTATAGTCAATGCACAACCTCATAGATCTATATTTCTTCTTAACAAAAAGAACATGGGATCCCCATGGAGAAACACTACGGAGAATAAATCATTTATTACTCAAGTCCTATAGTTGTTTCTTTAGTTCCACTAATTAAAATGTTTTCATTCTATAAGGGGTCTTCAATATGGGCCTTGAACCGGGAATTAAATCAATGGAAAACTCAATTTCTCATTCTGGAGGATGTCCAGGTAAATCCTCTAGAAACACATCAACATATTCTTGAACAATAAGTACATCCTCTATTTGAACATTCCTTTCTTCACCCATAGTTATTTCACTCTCTTACTCCCCAATAATTGAATTTAGAAGAGATATTGGGGGTGGATCTAGATAAGAATTAGGTGGTGACATTTCTGCTCTAAAGATAAGGTATTACTTATCATCATAAAAAATTATAACCTTCTTCTTCTTACAATAAATTTTCGTATCATGGTCTGAAATCCAACCATTCTGAGGATTATATCAAATTAAATCATGGGTATGATGATGAGATAAACAAATAAAGCAATTTTATATGCCCTAATGGGAACTAATTCACAAAACTTTTTTGCAATGATATTTCCCTTAGGAGTTTTGAATGACAAATCCCTTGTTAAATAAAATTGGAAATATCTAATTTTCTTAGAAAACTGGGAACATATGAAACAATTCAATGATCCAGAATCAAATAAATCATTGTCTAAATTTGAGGAAACCATTAATGTAACAACCTGAACTTTTGAATAATATTTGTTTGTTGAATTTGTGTATTATTTTATTTTATACTCAACAAAACTATATACTTTAATTAATGAAGTGAGTATAATTAAAATAATACCACTGTGTTTTGACTATTATATAACCATTAGTCAATATGACTATTGGAAACTAAAATCTTAATGTTTTGATTATTGTTTATAAATACAAGTGATCATGGTTAATTAATACAGAAAGAAGACTTGATGTCCTCATCCAGTAGACTCGGGCCATACGAAGCCCATCTGTTAGAGCTTGGGAAGGAGGTTGCATCACTAGGATTTTCTCTGGACCAACCCCAAGCTGAGCTTCAACATGTGAAGCTTGAAAGAAATCACCTAAGGGAGAAGTTTAAGCTGATAGAAATCACCACTCGGGCAATGTTGTCTGAGCCGCCCCAAGATTCTATCACCATAGCACACCTTACACTTAGGTCCCATACAGGTGTTATAAGGGGCTATGTAACAAGGCTTTAGTTTCTTTGTGTAATCCTTTTGTATAAATAAAATTGTTATTTATTCTTATGGTAAAATTTTTGTATTTCAAATGTCCGGATAAATATAGTATGAATTTATTTAAGTTACATATTATTAATGAAACTTTTGAAAAAAGGGTATTTTAAAATATTTTTGTATACCTTAAATACGTAATAATGTAAAATGATTTAAAAAAAATGGTCTTCTAAAGTTGTGATCAGTATGAAATTTAGAGTCTAATAAGATCAAATTAATTTTAGTGAATAGTAAAGTATGAATAGTAATATTACCCTTATGAATAGTAATTTTTCAAATGGAATATTAACCTGAATTAAGAAAGTATAAAGATAATTTAGGCATCTTGAATGGTGAAGTGATATAATAGCATAATTAAATAACTGTTTTGGAAATTATTATTTAAGTATTAGTATTTTTTCGGGTAAATAGTGTTTTTACATAAAAATTAAATATCTCATAATTAGAAAATTATTTTCATAAAGTGGAGTTCATTTCTGAATTTAGAGCATCGATATCAGGTTAGGGTGAATTTATGACATTTTTATAAAATGTTATGTTTTTCGGTGAATAGTAAAAATACAGTTTTTAGTTTCGGTATGATTAATGACATCATTAATGATGTAATAATTATGTAATAATTCTATTTGACTTGTGAATATTAAAATATGTTATGAGGTTTCCCAAGTGGTCAATACCATGGGCAAGCCCATGGTTTTGAAAATACCACCGATGAGGTGTCCCTTGGAAATTAATAAAATATTCCCGCAATTTTTCTATAAATACCAATCCATTCCCTCATTCATTTCATTAAAAATTAATCATGAATGAAACTATGGTCTTTTTAACTCCCAAGGAGTCCTCTTACAGTTCCCTCAAGCCCCCCAAGGTCCTAACCTTCAAGCTTTTTAAGTTACTCTTCAAGGTAAGGGATCCTTTCACCCTCCTCTTTTAAGTCATGGCTTATTTTATGTTATGTCTTCTAGTTTCCATATTATTATGATGGGGTATGTTCTTATATATCCTTATTACTTTACATTTCATTTCCAAATGATGATATACCCTTTCCACTCTCATCAATTGATTTTCTAAATTTTTAAGTGACGTTGTTAGGCTGCAAAATTTTCGTAAAAGAAATCGCATTTTCTCTTTTCTTTCAAGTTTCCTTTTCATGTGGTATGTCATTAAAATATCCAAAGCATGATCTTATTTATATTTTATTATATACCTCTACTATGAAATGATTCATTTATTCATGGGATAACCTTGTCCCCTCTCTTTTTATTGTTTTCTAAAACCATGTTATATAGCCGTTATGCTGCAGAAATTTCGTCTCAAAATTTCTCTCTTTATCTCAAGAAATTTTCTTATTATATTTATATGAATACCAAAACCTATTTTAGTTATGGAGGTATTCATCAAGACATAAAAATGGTATATTTGGTTCTGTAGTTGACATACATAAAACCCTAATTCCTTTTCCATGGGTTATACATGACATAATGATCAAGTTTTTAACACTTTTTAAAATGTCACAATTTTGAAATGAAACCCATTTATTTTATTCTATTTGGGTTATTTATGAATTGTATAATTATGATATATGTGGATCACATAAAAATAAATACATATTAATGTTGATCCATAATATCACTACAAATAATTGGGTAAAGAATTTAATCTCTATAAATGACAAGTTTCATGATACCTTGGTGAATAACCTTGGTAATATTTATGAAAAATTGGGGATGAACCTTGTTGATATGTTCATGAATGTATAAATTAAATGTTGTATCCACATATTCAACTTTTTATTCAAATTATTTTCATTATGATATGCCTCTACTTCCATTTCTCATGTCTTTATGTTTTTTTTCATCAAGTTCTTATTGATATCACAAGTAAACTGATTCCCTTGCTTTCCTTAATGGGACTTCTGATCACCCTTTCCTTTGATGTATGTCTCCAGGTTATGAGTTATAGTAATTTTACTTAGTATTAACTTTTTATGAAGCCTTACAAGTGGATTAGAATAATTTTTAATGTTTTCATGTATTTTGTTTCTGATTTCCAAGACAGTAGACTTTAAAGATCCTCTGTTTGTAAAATGTAATGAAAATTTTTGTAATAAAAGGAGGGATGTCATAGTTGGTATCAAAGGATAGTTTAGTTATTTAAGGAAATTAGGATATGAAAATTTTATGAATAACCCTAATAAAAGTCTAAATATAGGAAAACATATTTGTATTTTGGTGAAATATCAAGTAAGTGGTTTCCGAACAAATAAATCCATGTCTGGATACGAACAAGTGGATGTGGCTCTGGCACAAATGTACCTAGGAGTTAAAACTCTGACAAGGAGTTTCGGGCTTGACCTGGGGTATCCTGGTACACGAAAAAGGGCCTTGTTGCACTCCTGGTTTGACACTTATGAGGGATATGTTTGGTTAATCACATGATTTTTATGAATCATTATAAATGATTTATAGAGAAATGTAATTGTTTAAACATTAAGTTTTAAGACATAAAATCATTTGTAGTTAAAAGATTCGTAAATGAAATAATCTTATAAATAAGGTTTTATTCTTATAGAAAATGGTGGGCAATAGGAGGAACTGTGAAAATGGTGACCGCAATGGACCATGCACTGACGACCCTACGATGGAAGCTGAAATGGAAACTTTCATGAGAATGATGAATCAACTGACTCAAGTTATGGGAAATAAATTGAATCAAGCTAATAGACCAATCTCACCATGAATGGAACAACATTATGTTGAGTCCTTTATGCATCAAGGACCACCAAACTTCAATGGATCTACCGACCCATTGATTTCTGAATAGTAGATCAACACTATCAAGAAGATATTTTCTGTGCTCCGCTGTTCGGAACAAGAGAAAGTCACCCCTGATGTTTACCGCTTAGAAGGAGAATCTGATCAGTGGGGGGAGATGATAATAAACATGAGGCCAAGATCATAGTTTGAAGCTTTGGAGTGGGAATATTCCATAGGTATATTCTTCAATAAGTATTTCCCTCGTTCGATGAGAACAAGAATGGAGAAGTTTTTTCTCTATCTGAAGCAGAAGAAGAATGAATATATTGGAAGCTACAAGATGAAATTCACAAGAATTTCCTGTTATACCTCAAGCTTTGTCTTGTATCCTAATGGTAAGGTTGATAGATTCTTCGGTGAACTGATACCTCATTTTTGGAAGAATCTATCCAACTGTGACTATGATAGCTATGAGGAGATCATGCGAAGTGAGATGAAAGTCGAACTAGAGTTTTGTGAGACACAATGGTCTCATAAGTCTAATGATAAGAAGAGGTCAATGTAGCCACGTTTAGAGAGGATCTTTAATCAGGGAAGTAGAGGCAAGCAAGTGCAATGTACCACATGTAATAAATGTGGGAATAACATTTGGGGAACTTCCTGCTTGGGAGTGGGAAGTGGTACAAGTGTAAAATAGATGGCCATATCATGCAGAATTGCCATAGCAAGAAGCCTCAACTCCCAAACACTAATGACAAGGGTAAGATGGTGCAGTCCCTACCTGATGTCCAATTATATAAGTGTGGAAAACTTGGGAACTTTGACAATCACTATCTAAATCCGAGGGTAGTGGAAGGGAATCACCATTAACCTTAGTAAAGGCCAAGGGAGCAAGGTCATACTTTTGCAGTCACTACGGATGAAGTCAAAGCACCAAATTATGTGGTGGTAGGTACTCTTATAGTTATCTCAAAGCTAGCAAGTACTTTGTTTGATTATGGTTCTACACATTCCCTTATTTCCTCCAAGTTTGCAAAGAATTTAGAATCAACTCCTGAATTATGAAAAGTAGAGTTATTAGTCAAGACACTTGGTGGGATTATCCAAGCATATTTAGTGTTTAGAAACACTAGTATTTACTTTAGTGAGCAAAATCTTATATCAAATATAGTAGTCATTCCCATGTTAGAATTCGACATTATAATTGTGATGGACTGGATCTCAAAGTATAATGCTAAGATCAAATGAAGAAGCAAGGAAATATAATTAGTATTGAATCAAAAACCTACAATTATCTTCCAAGGAGAGATATCTAAACCTGATCTTCATCTAGAAGAACCTCTTATATCCTTATTTATGGAGTTGATCGGTGAAGAATACGAAGGAAATGAGAGTATAAGGATAGAAAGTGTCCCTATCGTCCAGGAATACATTAACATATTTCCTGAAGAGTTACCTAGACCTCCCCCAGAAAGATAGGTAGAGTTATCCATTGAACTCATACCTAGATCTCATCTGATATCAAAGACCCCATATAGGATGGAAAATGTGGAGATGGTATAATTAAAGAAGAAAATCCATGATCTTTTGGAGAAGGGGTTTATCTGTACAAGTGTGTCTCCTTAGGGAGAACCTGTTCTCTTTGTGAAGAAGAAGGATGGATCAATGTGGCAATGCATTGATTATAGAGAACTGAATGAGATCATAGTGAAGAAAAAATACCCTCTTCCAAGAATTGATGACTTATTTGACAAAATTTTTGGGGGTCAATTCTTCTCTAAGATTGATCTTTGATCTGGTTATCATCAATTGAGGGTGAAGAAAGAATATATTCCAAAAAATACCTTCCGATTAAGATATGGGAATTATTATTTTGTTGTTATTCCCTTCAGACTGACCAATGCACCTGCTATTTTTATGGATTTTATGAATAGAGTATTTAAGGACTACCTTGATAACTTTATGGTAGTTTTTATTAATGATATTATAATATATTCCAAAAGTCACGAGGAGCATGAGGATCATATAAGGGTTATTTTTCAAACACTGCAGAAGGATAGGATTTTTGGAAAGTTTAGCAAATATGAATTTTGGTTACAAAAAGTTGCTTTCTTGGGGAACATTGTAACCAATAAAGGAATCAAAATTGACCTTGAAAAGAAAAAGGCTGTAGAGTATTGACCTCATCCTACAAAAATAACTGAAATTCATAGTTTCCTTGGATTAGCGGGTTATTATAGGAGGTTTGTGAAAAACTTTTCACGACTTTCTAATCCATTAACCAAGTTAACTCGAAAATGGGTCAGGTTCATCTGGACAAAGGAGTATGAGGAAAGTTTCCAAGATCTAAATAAGAGATTGGTTACTACACCCATGTTAACTCTTCCCTCAACTGGAGAAGGATTCATTATTTTTAGCAATGAATCTCTGGAAGGGCTTGGGTGCGTCCTCATGAAAAATGAAAAAGTCATTGCTTATGCATCTCAATAGTTGAAGACTCATGAGAAGAACTATCCTACACATGATCTAGAGCTGGCTGCTATCATTTTTACTATGAAGATATAGAGGCACTATCTTTTTGGGGAGAAATGTGATATATACACAGACCATAAAATTTTGAAGTATATTTTCACACAAAAGGAATTAAACATGAGACAAAGGACATGGTTGGAACTTCTTAAAGACTATGATTTTTCAATTCATTATCATCTTGGAAGAGCAAAAAAATTTGTTGATGAATTAAGCAGGAAATACCTAGTTGTTCTTTCCATGATGAGGATTCAAAGAGATCCTTTGATCAATGAATTAGTAAATCTAGACATGGGAATTACAAGTTAAGGGACATCATCAACCCTAACCCGAATGATTTCTCAGCTGTCATTACTAGAGAAGATCAAGAAATATTAGAAACAAGATCCTTTGTTGCAGAAGAAGTTTGAGGCTGTGAAGGATGGGAAGTTTCCTAAGTTCAATATTGATCAAGAAGGTGTACTGAAATTTCATACAAGACTATGTGTTCCATCTATTCCCAAAATAAATAAGGATATGATGGATGAAGTTCATAGCTATACTTTCTCTATATATCCTAGAAGTAAAAAATGTACAAAGACCTTTATGATCATTATTAGTGGGATAATATGAAAAGGGAGATTGATGACTACACTTCAAGGTGCCTGGTATGTCAGTAAGTGAAGGTAGAGAGACAACTTCCTAGAGGGGTATTGCAAACACTACCCATACCAGCATGGAAGTGGGACAATATCACAATGGACTTTGTCACTGGTCTCCCGGTAACTTCCAAAGGAAAAAATGCAATATGAGTTATTGTGGACTGTCTCACCAAGAATTCTCATTTTATATCTATTCGGGAAGATTTCTCTCTTGATCAACTTTCCAGGATTTACGTGAAGGAAGTGGTAAGGATGCATGGAGTTCCACTCTCTATCGTATCTGATCATGATTCAAGGTTCACATCAAAATTCTGGAGAAGTCTTTAACATGCTATGAGTACCGAATTGAATTTCAGTACAACCTATCACCCCCAAACTGATTACCAATCTAAAAGGACTATTCAAACACTCGAGGAAATGTTGAGAACATGCTCAATGGAATTTAAAGGTGGATGGGATCAACATCTCCCATTAGTTGAGTTATCTTACAACAACAGCTTCCAATCAGGTATTCAAATGGAACCCTATGAAGCTCTATATAAGAAGTAATGTAGAACTCCTACTTGTTGGCATGAAGCTGGTGAGAGAAATCTTCTTGGGCCTGCTCATTTGCATGATATGATAGAAAAAGTCCATGCCATCCAGCAACAAATTAAGGCTGCTCAGATTCGGCAAAAGTGATATGCTGAAAACCATCGAAGGGACTTGAAGTTTGATTTTGGTGATAAATTCTTTCTTTTAATTTCACCCTGGAAGAGAGTCATGAGGTTGGGGAATAAAGGGAAGCTCAACCCTTGGTACATTAGCCCCTATGAAATCCTTGATCTCGTAGGAGCAGTGGCCTATCGACTTGCACTTCCTCCCAATCTAGCATAAGTTCATGATGTCTTCCATGTATCCCTCTTGAGGAAGTACATACCTGACCCTTCACATGTACTAAATCCAGAGGTGGTACAACTGGAACATGACTTCTCTTATAAGGAGAAGCCGTTGGAGATCTTGGATCGTAGAGACAAGGTTCTACGCAACAAGACTACCCACCTTGTTAAGGTGTCATGGAGAAACAAAAAATGTGAAGAAGCCACGTGGGAACCAGAGGAGTCTATGAGGCATAAGTACCCATCCATACCTTTTATCTTTAGAGGTTATGAGTTAAAATTTCAGGGATGAAATTTCTTAAGGGGGGAAGAATGTAATGACCCGAAATTTTGACTAATATTTGTTTCTTGAATTTGTGTATTATTTTATTTTATACTCAACAAAACTATATCCTTTAATTATTGAAGTGAGTATGATTAAAATAATTCCACTAGGTTTTGACTATTATATGACCGTTGGTCAATATGTCTATTGGAAACTAAACTCTTAACATTATGATTATTATTTATAAATACAAGTGATCATGGTTAATTAATACAGAAAGAAGAGTATATGGCCTCATCCACTAGACTCGGGCCATATAAATCCCATCTATCAGAGCTTATGAAGGAGGTTGCATCACTAGGCTTTGCTCTAGACCAAGCCCAAGATGAGTTTCAATATGTAAATCTTGAACGAAATCACCTAAGGGAGAAGTTCAAGTTGATAGAAATCACCACTCATGCAATGTTGTCTGATCCGCCCCAAGATTCTATCACCATTTCACACCTTAAACTTAGGTCCTATGCAGGTGTTATCAGGGGCTATGTAATGAGGCCTGAGTTACTTTGTGCAATCCTTTTATATAAATAAATTTTTTATTTATTCTTATGGTAAAATTTGTGTATTTAAAATGTTTGGATAAATATAGGATGAATTTATATAAGTTCCATATTATTGATGAAATTTTGGAAAAAAGGGTATTTTAAAATGTTTTTGTATACCTTAAATACTTAATAATGTATAATAATTTTAAAAAAATGGTCTTCTATAGTTGTGATTAGCATGAAATTTAGAGTCTAATAAGATCAACTTAACTTTTAGTGAATAATAAAGTACGAATAGTAATATTAACCTTATGAATAGTAATGTAACCAATGGAATAGTAACCTTAGTTAAGAAAGTATAAAGATAATTTAGGCATCTTTAATGGTTAAGTGATATAATATCATAAGTAAATAACTGTTTCAGAAATTATTAGTTAAGTATTAGTATTTTTTTTGGGTAAATAGTGTTTTTACATAAAAATTAAATATATAATAATTAGAAAATTATTTTCATAAAATGGATTTCATTTTTGAATTCAGACCATCAATATGAGGTTAGGGTGAATTTATGAGATTTTTATAAAATGTTTTGTTTTTTGGTGAATAGTAAAAATATAGTTTTTAGTTTTGGTGTGATTAATGATATCATTAATGATGTAATAATGATGTAATAATTCTGGTAGATTTGTGAATAGTAATATATGTTATGAGGTTTCCTAAGTGTCCAATACCATGGGAAAATACCATTGTCAAGCCCATGGTTTTGCAAATACCACCGATGAGGTGTCCCTTGGAAATTGATAAAACATCCCCTCACTTTTGCTATAAATACCAAACCATTCCCTTATTCATTTAATTAAAAATTCATAATCAATTAAGATATGGTATTTTTACCTCCCAAGGTTCCCTCCCAAGTTTCCCTCATGCCCCCCAAGGTCCCAACCTTCAAGCTTTCGAAGTTACTCTTGAAGGTAAGAGAACCTTTCACCCTCCTCTTTTAAGTCATGACTTCTTTTATGTTGTGTATTCTATTTTACATTATATTGGGGTATGTTATTATATATCCTTATTACTGTCTATTTCATATCCAAATGATGAGATACCCTTTCCACTCCCATCAATTTATTTTTTGAATTTTTGAGTGATACCACTAGACTGCCGAATTTGCGTAAAAGAAATCACATTTTCTCTTTTCTTTAATTTTCCTTTTCATGTGGTATGTAATTAAAATAATAAAACCATGATATTATTTCTATTTTATTTTTTACCTATACTATGAAATTATTCATTTATGGATGGGAGACCCTTATCCCCTCTCTTTTTATTGTTTTATAAAACCATATTATATAGCCGTTATGCTGTAGAAATTTCGTCTCAAAATTTCTCTCTCTTTCTCTCAAGAAATTCTATTATTCTCTTTATATGAATACCCAAACATATTTTAGTTTTAGGGGGTATTAATAAATACATAAAAATGGTATATTTGGTTCTGGATTTGACATACATAAAACCCTCATTCCCTTTTCATGGGTTATAAATGACATAATGATCAAGTTTTTAACACTTTTTAAAACGTCACGATTTTGATATGAAACCCATTTATTTTATTCTCTTTGGGTTATTTATGAATTGTATGATTATGATATATGTGGCTCACATGAAAATAAATACATACTAAGGGTGTGCCCTGATAGGGATTCAATTCATTGGGTAAAGAATTTAATCTCTAGAGATGACAAGTTTCACGATACCTTGGGAATAACCTTCATAAATTTTATGACACTATGGGGATGAACCTTGGTGATATGTTCATGAATGTCTAAATTAAATTTTGTAGCCAAATATTAAAGTTATGAATCAAGTTATTTTCATTATGATATGACTCTACTTCCATTGCTCATGTCTTTATGTTTTTTCCATCAAATTCTTATTAATATCAGAAGTAAACTAATTCCCTTTATTTCCTTACCGGGCCTTCTGCTCACCCTTTCCTTTGATGCATGTATTTAGGTTATGAGTTATAGTAATTTTACTTAGGATTAAACTTTGATGAAGCCTTACATTTTCATTAGAATAATGTTTAATGTTTTCATGTATTTTTTTCCTGATTTCCAAGACACTAGACTTTAAAGATCCTATGTTTTTAAAATGTAATGAAAAGTTATGTAATAAAAGGCGGGATTCCTTAATTAAAGTTCCTACCACCACATCATTAGGAGCTTAAAAATCAGAAGTAGTGATCACATAATCTTGTCCTTTTTCCGTTGGCATTTTCTAAGGTAAGTTTCCTTGGCGATTAGGACATTCATTTGCATAATTCCCCATTTCTCTGCAATTGTAGCATTCTACATTGACAACCTCTTTCTTTCCCTTGCAATCATGTGCTTGGTGACCTTTTTCACCACACTTGTAACAAACTCCCATTCCATTCAGGAAAGTACCAGTGTGTTTCTTCCCACATTTATTGCAGGATGGAAATTCAACTTTTCCCTTCTTCCCCTTATTTCCATTTCTAGAGTGTTCAACAGATCTCTTCTCCTCCTGCTTTGCTTTAAAGTTGTTAGACTTAGAGAATTCCTTTTATGTCTTGATATCACATGAGACTATATCTTCATAGGATAAGAAGGATTATGTGACTAATTCTCAATGGATAAATGGTTTTAACCCATCAAAGAATCGATCAATATTACTCCTTAGGTTACGTATATAATCTACAACATGCCTTGCTAACCTTGTAAAGTTAGCCTCATACTTTGTGACATTATCATCCTCCTTTTGTCTTAGAATCAGAAATTGTATTTTCATATTTTCTCGATGGTAACTAGGAAAGAATTTTTCTAATAAAATATATTTAAACTCCCTCCATTCCATATTTGATACTTATTCATACTCCTCTGTGTTTTGAATTAATGACCACCATTGATCTGCATCTCCTGTGAGGCGATAAACTGCCATGACAACTTTTTCCCTTTCACTACTCCTCAAAGCATGAAATATTTTCTCTAAGGAACTTATCCATTACTCAGCTACAAATGGATTTGTAGTCCCATTTAATTTTTGTGGTTGTTACCTCATGAAGTGTTCTAACATTGATCCCCCGTGTTGCAGATCAGGGTGCTCTATACGGGTAAGGTTATTATTCATAACCTGAGCGAGTTGTCCCAGTATGGTTATAAGATGTTCATCAACTATTGGATCACCAGATCCACTATAATTATTTTGAGTATGAGGAAAATCCCTACATGGATTACGTGTGTTGATATAGTTTTAATTCCTTCCATTAGGTTCCATTTCTAAACAATGGCATACACTAGATTACTTTACGAATCACAATACATAATTCCAAACTAGTAAAATACCTAACATAAATTGAACAGTTTATGCATATATTCCATAATCATAAAAAAATGTTTTCTTTGAGGAATTATTTACTCATAAATCCTTCATAATGTTTTATAAAGAAAATTTGAATTATCCTAAGCATATTCCCCGGGAGCATCGTAACCAAGAGTGCAGTAAGACCCGTTGTCCTATACCAGGATACCCCAGGTCAAGCCCAAAACTCCTTGTTGGAGTTTTCACTCCTAGGTACATCTATTCCAGAGCCACCTCTACCTTCTCGTATCTAGAAAAGGATGTATTTCTTGGAAAACTCACAAAATCTCTACACTAACAAAATTCTAGGAAGTGCTTATATACTAATCCACAAAGTTTATCGTAGGGTAATGTTCTCTAATCAGAGTTTTTCCAAATCTAGTTTCCAAGGTTTGTACTAAACTTCATTTGATACCAATTGTAATTCCCTGACCCTAGTTACCCAGAGTTGGTACATTATTACATAACATTGTCATGATCACAAGGCATCAAGTCCCAAATGATCGATCATTTTAGTAGCCTTGGAAGTATTAGATACATATATAAGTTTTACATTACAATATAAAATAAAAAACAACAATATTGTGTCTCCTTTTTATACACTCATATCCTATAGACTATCCCTAGAGGTCAATCATAATATTCTTCTTTACATCATGGGAAAAATAAAACATAAGAAAGGGGTGAGCTCAGATGCTTTGTAAGGATAACAATATAGCGAAAACTTTCATAAATAAGCATAAACATTAAAGGCAATGTATAAGACTAAAACACAGGCCTTTTAAAATTAAACTTCAGCATAATATGGAAAATATAAATCAATTAATTCCATTACTTATTCACATGGACATTCTACTAGTCTAATAATCACATGTAATATCAATAGCTAATTTCATAATGATGGAATGCATAATGCGGGACATCATAACCACATAGTTAAGGCCTCCTTCAAAGAATACAGATAAGATTTTGTCAAGGCCTTGTGCCAATACACTAGTTTGTCTTTTGAGACCTACCAATTCATCGAGGAGCTATAGTGGGCTCCACCCCTCACTTACTAATTCCAATTCATTCCTCATATGAAAAGGTTGAAACATAACATAAACATTCGTATTAAAACTAGAATACAAAATGTTAATACTTTAACCATAAACCATGAAAGGTATAAAAATAACACATCCACATTCAAACATATAAAAAAACCTTCAATATAATACGGATGATTGTATCATAATAAATAAACATCAAACAAGTGTAAAATCCATCAAAGGATGTTGACATGGATGAAATCAAAACTATTTGAGAGAAATATCTCTTTATATTTTGAAATCATTTAAAAGTCATATAATTATAAAAGAAAACATTTATTTTGAAAATATTCTTATAATATTTTAAGGGAATATTCAAATGTGTTATAATGGTAGAAAATATCCGCACCCGCTGTATAAGTTAACACAAACATTCTTACCTTAATTTGTTGAAAAGGTCATAAAGTACCTTGTTTGGAAAACGACAGAAAGATTCCTTTCAAAAAAATTTATAAGAAGTAAAACAAGGGTATAAATTTCTTTAACCCATACTCTAGGAAATTGTAAAAATGTTTTGAAATACATTTTTAAGAAACATGTATGTGGATGATAAATAAGTCCCAGTAGATACTTTTATAAAAACAACTGCAGATAATAAAGAGATTATAAAATTAACCCTTACCTTGTACTTTTCCTTAGTCGATGGCACTTTAACCTCCTGTATAAAAATAAAATCATTGTTATTAAATTATAAAAGAACCACATACATAAATATTATAACATATATTATCTTATAATATTGTTTTGTTATTAATATCTTAGTAGTATCACTGTTTTGGGTGTTAACTGAATCATTTTACTTTTTATGTTTTGTTACATAAGTCATGTTTGTTATGGATGGGATATATTTTATTTATATAAATAATGATATTAAGTCCTTAAACATTATTTTAAATCATAAAATGAAAATTATTCTCAAATGGTTATGATAGGGAATGAATCTCATCGCGTTCGTGGAGACGGTAACCCGTACGTACGCACGAGCGACAATATCATTCTATTGATGGTGAAATCATATGTAATTGGATGGTATATTACATATAAAGAATAATTAACATGTTATATTTAGTATCTACATTAATTATACTCATTATTATACCCATACAAATAATAAAGTGTTGAATAACAAACTACACCACGACGTGGAGACGGTAAGTTGTACGTACACACGTATGATGAATTTGTCATTCATAGGATAGATAGAATAATGTATATGGTTGTACCATATTTATAATAACATCATAGTATTTTGAAGGTACTATATTTATTACTTTGGTATGGAAACAAAAAAGAAATATGAAGTGGAAGAAGAAAAGAACTATGAAAGAGGTGATGAAATTATTACCTCTTCTTCGGGTGCTTCCTTTTGATTTGACCAAAAGGGCTCCTTAGGTTGGCTTTCTGATCAAAGTAATGCCTCTAGGTTAAAGTGATGGTAGTTGAGAGAATATTTTAGTAGGGTTTGGTCGAGCCAAATGGATTTGGAGGTGTGATTTTGAGAGAAGGGGAAGTACCCTTTTATAAGAGAGGTGATGGTCACTTTAGGAAAATCTTGAAATATTAATTTATTATAAAATCATTTTTGGTTTTTAATGGATAAAAATGGATTTATTTCAAGGATAAGGTGGGTATGGGTATAAATCCTCTCAATAAATAGGTTTTAGAGAAGTCTAGGTCATCATATTAACCTTATCTTTTAGATTTAACTCTTAGTTAAATAGTTTAACTTTTATAATGTATTCTTGTATTTTTATATTACATGGTTAATAAACATAATATAAAATTCCAAGAGAACCTAAAGTGGTTCATTAATGAAATATATATCATTATATAATTCTTTTTTCTGAAACTTATATTTTCCGGAATATTATAACATTAAATAATATAGTAGTTGTTTTAAAAAATACATTTATGTCAATTTTGACACTATTTAGTATTTGGTTTTTGTGAAAGTCAAGAAAACATGATTACTTCAAAAAAAAAAAAAATTAAATAAATCCTAAAATTTAATATTAACCTAGAAAATTTGTGGAATGCATCAAAATTCTCAATTTACATTTATTTGGATATTTATAATATCAATTATTTTAATCTTTCATTAATAAGGTAATTACTACATCATCACTGTGTCATAAATAAATTTAATTATTTAATAAAATTATAAATAAAATACCATTATGTAGGAAATATTTTTATATTTCTAATGAATATTTATAGTAGAATTTATCTTATGTATAACCCTATATTAAAAATGTTTTAGTTATTAAAATTTGAATTTAACACTTTTAACTCTTCTTTAAATAAAATAATAATAAATGTCCTAATCTAATCCAAGTGGATAAAATAGGATCATGTTTTATTTCTAAGGTTGATTTTGGTCTAAATACACTTATACAGTAGAATTTGGATATGTGTTAGGGTAATTATAATATCATTTTTACCTTTAATTAGCCTATTTACTTTTAATTGTGGTAAATAAAATTCAAAAGTTACGATTCACCAAAAAATATTTTCATCCCATTGAACCAAATTTTACTTACCTATGTTAACCACATCTCTAAGATTTTTGAAATTCAATTCACAGAATCGGTAAAATTACGTTTTATGCAAATTTGCAAATGTGCCTAGAAGGAGGGTAAAAGATGTTAAAAAGTACAATAAAATTGTATACATATTATTTTATTATAAAATTAATCCAATTAATTACATTGAACTTATATTGGTATTATGTATCTATTTTGACTTAAAATAAATTTAAATATAATAAATAATTATTTAAATAAAAAGCCAGTTTTATTCATCAAAAATTAAAAGTTTTCAGAAAAATTCCAAAAATTCACTCTAAGCTAATTTTTATATTCTGAATCCAAAAATTAAGTCTATTTTGAAAAATAAAATTTATAAAATTTCAGAAAGTGGATATTATTATTCATAACGGCTAGTTTGATTGGCTGTGGTGTTCTAGAACTCAAAGTTGCGTACAACGCAAGCCATTGTATTATTCAAAGAGATGCATAACGTGGAAGCTTGGGGTGTTACGTATACACTGTCCAAAGAGATACACTTATTATTTTGTTAGTGGATTGCATATTTGAGACTTCCAGATGGATATGTTTCCAATTTGGCCAAATATGTTAAGAATGGTCATATTACCAGATTAGAAAGTCAGGATTGTCATGTTATAATGGAAAGAATTTTGATGATTGGATTCAGAGGTTTGTTGATTTATATGATTTGGGATTCAATAATAGATATATCATAGTTTTTAGAGACATTTGTGCATTGACAACAGACTACGATGCGCTAAGAAAACTGGAAGAAGATGTTATTGTAATTATATGTAAACTGGAGAAAACCTTCCCACTGACTTTCTTTGATTCAATGGAACATATGATATTACATTTTCCACATAAAGCTAAATGTCGAGGTCCGGTACAGTTTTTATGGATGTGCCCATTCGAGAGATGCATGTAGAAATTGAAGAAAAAAGTACGTAACAAAGCATCAGTTGAAGGCTCAATTGCTGAAGCTTATTTGCAAGAGGAAATTTCTTTTTTCTGCTCTTATTATGTTGAATTTGAAAATCCCTCAAAACAAAAACGCATTGAATAGAATGAGGGAAATGTTTATGATTAAATGGAAAATCAATTATCACTTTTTAATCAGCCATAGCTTGGCTTTGGTGGAGTTCATGAACAGTGTATTTCAGATGATGAACATTACAGATCTCATACATATGTTCTAATCAACTATGAAGAAATGAGATCATTTTTACTGTGAGTGATTCTATCACTTATTATATAATTTATGACACACTAAGTAAACTTATTTTATTTATAGGTTATATGATAATCATATCAAGAAAAAACTTCCACAAATTATATCATCTTCTCTTGAAGAACGTCGACAATTTTTTTTCTCAATGGTTTAAAAAACTGGTAACATAAATTATTGATGGTTTAACATATCAATTAAGTTTATTATTTATTATATTGATAATTGTTCTTCAATTTTTCAGGTGTCTCAACATGCTGATAAAATTGATAAGTGACTGTGTATATTGAATAACCCACCATCCAAAACGGTTAAATCTTATAATGCATATGTTGTAAATGGTTTTTGATTTCATACATGTGCATATGTGGAATAAAAAAACAATGAACAATAGATTTTTCTTGAGAGGATCACATCATAGAGAAACTGGAGTTGACTTTTACGACATGATGGATGAAATTATTGAACTGTATTATCTTGGACAAAATTATATAACGATGTTTAAATGTTAGTGGTTGGATACTGAGAGAGGCTTGTGTATTCATACGACTCATGGAATCGCCAATATTAAATATAAAAGTCTTCTTGAAGTAAATGAACCATTTTTACTGGCTCAACAGGCACATCAAATTTATTATGCAAAGTACTGTGCTACTTCAGGAGACCTGAGTGATTGGTGGAGCATAGTAAAAATTAAATCTTGGGAAAATCAGTTTACTCAAACTGAATGTGGTTTCACTGAAGTGCAAGGATTTGAAATTTTTCAAGAGACTACTAAAAATCCATCTTTTTTACAAAGAGACATGAATATCAATGATGACACCCAATAATTAAGGGTTGATGGTGACGATGATATTAATGATGTTAAAAATGAATTTGAAATGGAAAGAGATGATGAAACTAAAACTCATATGGATATTGATGATGCCAAGGAGGAATATGAAGACATTGACATTGTCAGATATGAAGATGATGATAAAGGTGATCATTGACACAATTAAATGCTGGTTATAATCATTACTAATATATATCTATATATAATAGTTATTTTCAACTATCAGCAAACAAGAATAATTTTGTGTTTCAGATGGAACCTGATCTACTTCGTGAGTTGTAGGAGGCTGAGCTACCTTTGGATGAGGAGGATTTGGGATCATCTGACCCTCAGCCAACTAGCGGTTTAGGGGGTACGTGGAGGGGGCACGGTCTTGTGCGATTGATGATTCCTGACCCTATCCCTGAGCGACATCCACGTCTTGGATTCGATCCACACATGTAGAGGTATGGTAACATGTGTATTTTAGTTAGATTTCATTAATTTATTTATATATTAATTGTTTGATTATTTATTATTTTTTCACAGTTTTGTGTATGTAGATATTGGTCTAGGGAGTGCTATCTTGCGCAATTATCTTTCTCAACCATGGATCACATGGAAATATATTCCTGTTGATGTGAAACTCGACATGTTCAATCATTGGCTGGTACATAAATAGATAATATTTATTTTAAAAATTATTTCATTAATAAATTGATATTATAAATTATTTATAGGGTTTATGGTATCCCATCAATGATAGAATGCGTGACGCTATCCACGCGGCATGGTAGGTGTCTATGCGTGATCCTTTCCATCAATTTTTGCACAATTTGAGAAGGATGACCATAAAAAAAGAAGGAGTGACAATATTTGATGAGTCATGTATAGCCAACCGACCAGAGTACATTTCTTATCATGATTGGGATGGATTATGTTCACATTGGTTGGGTGGTGGATTTCAGAGGAGATCTTCATTGGGCTAACAGAACTGGGGGAGACAGGAGGTGACGCATCGAGCTGGTAGCCGTACATTCAGTACGCATAGAGAGTATCTGGTAAGTATATTTTTTAAATATTTTATATAACTTTCGACATAAAAATTTTGTTTTATATTCATATAGGTAGTCAAGTATCCTAATATTATGGAGTACGACATTTATTATAGGATGTACAATGATCTAGCCATTGGAGAGATTAGAGGTGAGCACTAGCGTCAGATTGTGGTCATTATTATTTCTTTTTCAGTTTGAAAATTAAATGAATATAATATTTTCACTATTTTAATTTAAAATTGGAATTGAAGGAGTCATATGAGGCCAAGACCTCTCAGACACAGGCTAAGATTCAGGCCGAGACAGCTAACCAGATTAGTGCCCACCATTTCGATGAGGCGGCATGGATGCAGGCAACCCGGTATGCCTTCGAGAAGGGCTGTGTAGTTGGTATCATCTCTCATTTGACTCTTGTGACATATTATGGAACTTCTGCGATATCAGTGTCCAGCTCGAGAGGAGCTCATAGAGATGCATCATCTTCTAGATCACAGTATTAGAAGCAGCAGGAAGAGATGTGTCAGCAGCAGCAGCAACAACAGTACAAGGAGGATATGCGTCGATGGAAGTAGCAGCAAAAAAAATGCACAGGAAGAATATTCATCGATGGAAGCAACAACAACATGAGTAGATGGAGTACATACGTTGTCTAACTCATAGTTTAGGGATGAAATTTCCTCCACCATCTCCTCCAGCTCCTCCACCTCCTCCAGAAGACTATCCCCCCATTGATTTTTTTGTTATGTTAAAAACATTTGAATTCAAGATTTGTTGTAATATGAACTATTTATAGTTTCTATCTTTTATATTGGTGAAAATATTGCATATTTTTTTTAATATTTTAATATTTTATTATTATTTATTATTATTATATTTTTTAATGTTTGTCTATTTTAATAATAATAATAATAATATTTTATAATATTTTATATTTTTTTTGAATATTGAGAATTTTAATATTTTTTATTTTTTATATTATTTTAATAATATTAATATTATTTTTTCATTAATCATAATTTTATTAAATATATTTTATTTTATTTTATTTAGTATTTGTGACGGGACCCCGTTGCAAATAGTTTTTATATTTTTTTTTAAAAAGTATTTATGATGGGAAAAGGGCCCTGTAGCAAATAATTTTTTGCGATGGGCCTTCTGAAAAATGTTTAGATATATATAACTTATATAAATGGAGAACTATTTGCGACAGGACAACGGGCCCATCACAAATACTTTTTTGCGACGGGCCCATCACTACACATTTATATATATATAATTTATATAATCGAAGATCTATTTACAAAGCCGTTTTCTACAATGAGCTATTTGTGACCGGACCCCGTCGCAAAAGCTCATTTGTGACAGGATCCCGTCACAGATAGCCCATCACAAATACCTCAAATTCCAGTAGTTCAAGAAGTGAATCTGATCCATCCAAAAGTATCACTTTTTGAGCTTAACATATAAATGATTCTCTCTCTCAGTGTATTCAAAATGATCTTAATATGGTTGGCATGGTCATGATGATTTTGAGAATACCCCAAGATATCATCCACAAAACCCCCCAAAAAAAATCCAAGTAAGGATGGAACACTCGATTAATCAAATCCATGAAAACTGTTGGCATGTTTGTGAGACCAAACGACATAACCAAATACTCCTATAGACCATACCTTCTATGAAAGGCTGTACGAGGTTTTTTTGAAGGTCGAACACATGCATGGTGATATCCTGACCTCAATTTGATCTTTGAGAACACTCAGGCTCCTCGAATTTGATCAAAAAAATCATCTATCTGTGGAGAGGGATCTTAGTTTTTAACTGTTAGTTGGTTTAGTTTCTGATAATCCACGCATAGCCTAAGGGTACCATCCACCTATTTCACAAAATGATCGATGAACCCCATAATGAAGTAATGGGTCGAATAAACCCCTATGCCTCCAAATACTCTAACTACCTCTTGGGCTCCTGCAACTCCGTCGTAGCCATCCTGTAAGGAGGAATGGATATGAGTGTAGCTCCTGGAACTAGTTTGATAGAGAAATAAACCTATATCTCTAAAGGTAAAATAGAAAATTCATCAGGAAATACATCCCTAAAGTGCTCAACCACTGGATGAAATTCCGCTTGACTCACTCCCTAATCATCCAAGAACAAACTAGCAATATGGGTTGTCATCCCGCCCAGTCCACGATGCTCTGGTCCAGCTCGACTCACCTAGACATCCCATTCACCCTTGTGAGTAAACACTACACCCTATGGCAATGTGAAGGACACCCTTTAATAGTAGTAGTCAATATAAGATTGATAAGATACTAGAAAAGTCCATCCCGAGAATGATGTTGAACCCTATCATCTCGAGGACATAAAGATCCCAGATGAAGTGACAACCAACAAATTCAATGGGAACTCCCTGCATTGGTGAACATAATTTTTTCTATTCCCCAACAGAGTGTCTAGAATCATAACTCTCTCAGAAGATAAAACTATAAGCCTAAGGATTTTCACCAATGGTGTAGATATAAAACTATGCGATGCACCTGTATCAAAAAGAGCAGATGAAATAGTAGAAAATAATAGGATCGCAACTCTTACCATAGATGGTCCGACACCCTACTCCTTGGGGTAGGATATACAGAATAGAACATGCCTACACCATGACCCTATGATATAACCACATTTCTTGGAGTAGGCCCAACCTGATGTCTCCGTGTAACAGATGTCTGAATGCCTCTTCCACACCCGCCACTGCCTTAGACTGATCAACCATCACTGATCCAACTCCCTTCATGACATGGAGCTAAGGAACCTTATATTGAACCTAGTGTTATAGATGAACCCTACCAGTCATAGCTAGAGGGAAGGTCCTACAAAACCATTTCACATGGCCCATACTATCGCAATCTAAACACTCAAATGGGTCATGGTCACACTGACTCTTCATGTGGACTTACCTGCCACACTTGTGAAAAAAAAACTGATCTTCCAGCACTCATAGCTCGACTTGTGATCACCTCACAAGAAGCCTCGAAACAACACTTTTTTCCTGAAGATATAGAACCACTAGGTCGAGAAGCAGTACTTTCCTACTCTGTGCCCCTATATTCCCTTCGGTTCCGATCTATAATCAATTCCTAATTCACAATCTCCGTGATAGTGGTCAATCTAAACACATTGACCTAAGATTTAATATCATGTTTGTGACATTACTTTAAGCATATTTCTCTAGACATCTCATCATCAAGGTATATCGGCACAAAACACTACAACTCTGTAAAGCATGCTGAGTACTCCATGACCGTCATTGCACCCTGATCCAGATGCATGAACTCACTATCTCTATCTTATCACAAATTATTGAGGTAAAAGTAGTCTTAGAAGAGGGTCTAGAAATCAGTCCAAACCATATCTCACATCCCTTTATCCTAGTTCAAAGAATCCCACTAGGGCTTTGTTACTCCACATAACATGTTACTTGCGAGCTTGACCCTCCTCTCAAAAGGCATCTCTTAGATGATCTAAGATATCTAGCATGGTCTCAACCCACAAATTAGTATCTTGTGGACCACCATACCCTAGAAACGTGGGAGTATGATACCGCTAGAACACCTATTTCAGATCATCCATAGTCATGTATGGAGTTAGTGATCCTTGAAAGGTCTTAATATATAGAAAGAAACCATCATCGAGCTTTACCTCAACACCTGTATCCAAAATAGCCTCTGGTTTTTCATTTTACACTAAAAGAGGATCAACTGGTAGCCCATGGACTACCACCTTCAAAGTGCAGTTGTTGCCTCCCTCGTGATGTACCACCAGAGGTCATCGTGGTTACATGTATCTACAATTTCAAACGCACACCTAAAAAAGAATGATATCAAAGTCACAACTCAAAAGCATAGGACTGGTCAAAACCCTCCTAAAACCAAGTCATAATCCACAACCTTCTCCTAAATCCAGGACTATATAAGGAACATCCATAACACAACTAGAAACACCACCTCTTTCCCACTCAAAATCCAGGTCTAGGTCAAGTCCATATTTTTCATTCCATTATATTTTCATTTAATAGTATTTTGTTCAAATGATTTAACCAATGGTTCACCAAGTTCTAATCCACGAGGGCCCATAACACCTCATGAACCAAAATTTGATTCCCATGTAATACATTCATATAAAATTCATTTTAACAATTTAATCTAAAATGTGTTTCATTTTCAAATCCGTAAGGGTCTATACACCTTATGAATTGAAATATGACGTTACTTTTACTATCCATCACAAAAAATCTATCACAACAGCAGATATAACTATCAAAACACCCATCAAAACATCCCGAATCGAGTAATGCATTCTAAATGGCATGGAATAATTCATGACACATGATTTATAAAAAGTTCCCATATGATGCATGAGATGGAATAACCTCATCTCATCAGGTTTCAACAGATGTAGATCCACAATCATGTCAATAGTATTATCATAAATCATGTGGATCACCCAATAAATGAAATGGAATCAACTGTGATTGTGAAAACAAGAAATAGAAATTTTATTTGGGAAAATTTGGCTTTTCCATGTACACAGGTTAGCTACGCCCAAACACAACTCATTAAAAAATTCCATTTCCTTCCTATACCCATCCAATGTCACCAAATAGTAAATCAAATCAGAAAACAAATACCCTGACACCACTTTGAAACATCTTAAACCTGGATTCCAATCAACAGTTCCTTGATCCCAGTTGGTTTCATGGCCTCAAGTGCATCTCCCTAAATTCCAAAGGCTTTTAGCTAGAATGAGGGCCTATGTGAGTCATCGGGGAGACTATTCCCTCATTACCAGAGTAAATCACAACAGAAGTCAAATACATTCAACATCGGAAGCAGATAGATAAGAAGATAACTGGGAAGTAATACATGATAGGAATATATATATATAAAATCCAGAAATTCCACATAATCAATGATGCAGATGATACATGTTTCTAGAAAACATCCAAAATAGGTACATAGAAATACAATAAAATACAAGTATCCAAAATGACAAAAAGACCAAAAAGTCCCCATAGCATCATAAGGCTTAGCTTGGTCCCATGCTTCCCTGCTCGAAAACAACGATCAAAAAAATAGTACTAGGGCGCTTTCCTCTATTATCACCTGCAACCATATAATCTATTTGGGTCACCAAGGAGTCCCAAATAGGATGTGAGATAAACATCCTAGTAGGTAATCACCCAGAAGTCTATATAGTTCTAATAACATAATAATTTTTTTGAACAAGCATAATAAAGTAATAAGGTAAGTCTGAATGCCCAAGGAATATGTATACTACAACAAGTAATACCAAACAGACTCTCAAGTCCCCCTGCAATAGGTGTTAGATCCTAACAAGGCAACTATAAACAAAACAAACAAGTAACACAACCTCACCGTACATCCATCCTTATCTTTTCCACATAGCCTTACCATATAAATAAAACATATCTAAATCCCATGTGATTTACATATAACTAAGAATGTCATATAACCCATGGCTATACTATATAGTGATGTGTAGACCATGAAGGGCCGGATCCAAGGTGTTGAAGACCAAGGAATCCTCATTGAGTCCTTGGAGCATCTTGATGGAAACTCGATATAGGCATTGATTTGAGTCCTAGGATCATGTGTACCAACCTGTCCTATGTGATTCCAAGAAAGTAGGATCCAAAGGGCAGTAAGGCTCAAGGCATCCTATGTAATCAAGACCCTAGAAGCATACTCCATCCAAGGCGTCCACTACCACATTCCAGATCTATGGAGATCCATCCATTGAATATTTTTAAATCATAATACATACATAACATTTAACAAATCAATTCCAAATGAGTCTACCCACTCATATAATCCATTTCATTAAATAAAGTCACATGGATATACCCACCCATGCATCACCATTATCTATTTAACACATCACATGGGTATACCCACCCATTAATCATCCATTCAGAGTTTAACATATCCCATGGGTATACCCACACATTAAATTGAAACTATTTATGCCCTTTACCACATTTTTTCAATTCCATAATTAACCCCTTCAAGTTCAACATATAATATATATCAAGTAAAGGGAGTAAAACCATCTCTTAACCAACCCACTCAACTCATTATATTCTTAATTGGCTTCCTATGACAAGGTAAGCCCAAAACACACCCTTGGGTTGTTTAACATGGCATAATTAAGGTATTTACATAAGTTAAACCCCATGGGTGACCATGGTTTGGGAAACATGTACCAAAAAATCACAACAGAGCCTATGAGATTCCCTAATAGGTCTGATTACATATACTTTAAGTAACTCGTTCAAATTTTGGGATATGCTGGAAAGTCTGGTGGGCAGAGTAACGGTAAATAGCTTTAAAAAGTATCAAAATACAAAAGAAAAGTATAGAACACCTACATCGGCTCGGTAGTGGAGTGCTAATCTACTATCAAGTCTCGATTCATACCAGTTTGGAAGAAATGTGAAGAATAGATGAAGAGCAGGAAATTAGGGCATATGAGCCTAAAATAAAATAGCCCAATTGATATCCAAAATAATCAAGAAAGGATAAAAAGGAATCAAGGCCTTACTATTGAAAATCAAAGGAGATAAACCACATTTCAATCAGAGGTTGGATGGAGAATGTACCTCAATTCCTAGGATAGTTCTTCAAAGGGTTCAAAACTATCCTCCTACTATCCAACGAATGAAAAAAGAAACTTAGTTTTTATTTAAAAGGATTTAAGGAAAAAATGGATGTTTTACCCAAAATATATGGGTTGTATGGTTTAGGCGCATGGTTTGTGAAACTGTGCACCTTGTCGCATGATCTACTATAGGAGAAAGGGGCACTCACATAGTTTACCCGCATGGTTTATAAACCTTGAGAAAAATATGCATAAAGCCTCTTTCAAATCTGTTGAAAATTGCAGACATGTTTTACACTCATGTGAATCCTCCCACACAGTTTCATAAAACCGTGCGGCCTATAGGCCCCCAGTATCTAGCCTCTCACAATTTCTTCAAACCATGCACCGAGCCATTTTCACCCCAAAAACCCAGTTTCGGGCTCCAAACAAGCCCCAAACACCTTTAAAACACTAGTGAACTCAAAGGGTACTCATATTAGGCCATATCTAAACATTCAAATTGAAAATTAAGGGATCCGTACCTCATACAAAAACTCGTATTCTTACATACATAAATGTCATTTCTATGAATTTTATTTCTAGGAATAATCATTGAAATAATGAAATAAGTCTTCTTCATACACATCCATGGAGTTAGATTATAGGGGATAAAAATCATTATCCATATGATATAATTAGTACTTAAAGTACCAAAAAGTTTAAAACCATTAGAATATAATCCCAAACATATATTCCTATAATCTGAAGAAAAATATGGGTATAATAAATCAAACACCTTCCATATTGTTAAATATTTTATATGTCTCATAAATCCATAATTGTTACTATCCTAAACATCCGACTTCATGTCATATGTAGTCTTATACACCTTGAATAATATTTTTGAGAATGGTTTTAGAGGAAAGTAATGAAATGCCTTTGTAGGATTTTTCTTATTCCACTTCTTCCTGGTGTTGTATTGATTTGTACTCTCATTTTTTATCATTAAATTCCATATACTTTTGTGACATCTTATTAATTCTTATTTATCAAACTCTTTTCACTAATAAAGCATGAAGTAATTAGGGTCTACATGTATGTTTGTATAATCAAGTCCAAGTTTTTAGATTATTTTCTTCATATCATAGAATGATGTAGGGATCTTAGATTCACTAAATGCATCATGAATCAAATCTAAAATCATGGAAACTGTTTTTTTGTACTTCCATAGGGACACTTGATATTATACAACTTAAGTAGAAAAGAAAACTTTGAATACTTATCACACACTTCATACCTTTCTTGTTTTCCATCTTCAAGTAATTCATAAAAAACATTTTTTTGGTCACTAAAGTTATGAGAAAGAGAAACCTACTCAGTATCAACTAAAGGTTATTTTTATTTATTAAAATCTTATACATTTGATCCTACAAATACAAATTCATCATTTATCACGTTTCAAATTGAATTCTCCTCTCGTGGGTCACTTTCTATTTCATTGATAAGATAGCCATTGTTTTGAATTTCCATAACATTTGATTCACCAGGATGAATCCAACAGTAATACCAAGAAGGAAACAATTTAAATATAAAGTTATAACATAATTTGTTTCTATTCAACCATCTCTTGAATTTAGAATTAGGTTATGAACATTTTATTATATATCCATAGACCCGTCTACAATTACATAATCTAAAAATTCTTCCAAATCCTTGGCATACCGAGGTGTGTTTTGAGGTAAATTAATCAAACTTTTATCCATAGGTATTGGATGACCACATTTATCCATATAAATTAAAAAATAAATATATAAATGTTTAATCTAAAAAGTGAAATCAATTCTTAACATCATTTTTTAAAACACCATTTCTCTGAAAAAATTATAATGATAAGAAAACTTAGTTTAAATTAAAAGATGAAAAATAAGTTAAATAAGTCAGTAAAATATTGTAAATTTTTTTGAATATTGATAACCATTTAAATTAATTTTAATGTGATATTATTAAATAAAAAAACATTAATAAAGATTTAATAAAATTAGTATAATTTTTAAATATAATGAAAATCTATATAATAAAAAATTAATATTATAATAATAATATGAATATATAAAAGTGTAAATATAATTTCATAAAACACAATTAAATTAATAAAGATATATAAATATTATATAATTAATAATAATTAATCATGGTAATTAAGATTTATTGAGAATTTAATCACATGTAACACATGATTATGAATTTATAATAATTTATAATATCATTTTGGGTCATTATCAGAGGATAATAATTTCCATAAGTGTGATTTGTTAGAAAAGTTATTAGGTTAGGGCTTACACAACTTCGTCATTTATCAGATTAGGATCTTGATTTGACAAAACAAAAATCCAACGGGGAAATAGTTTGATAAAATATAACATTAGACATACAACATGAAAACCATAAACAACATAAAGAAACAATATTACCATTAAATCAAGGAGGTTGGATATTGTGGAATAATGTTGATGAGGCGATCACAATGAGGGGAAGGAAACATAAGATGTGAAGGTTGGGGAGGTGACATCAATGACTTATGACTCATGAAAGGATGAGGGATCGAAATATCTAGATCTAGATAGAGGGTAATAGAGGACAATGGGTATAAGTCGTGGGGATAATGGGGTCAGAGTGATGTTGGATTTGGGGTCACAAGGGATAGAGTTTAGCTAGAAAAGGAGAATAGGGAGCCACCGTTAGGGGTTGTGGTCGCGGGTCATTGCCATCGGGGATTAGTGTGGGGACCGACATTGAGGGGAGAGGGTGTATGGGGGTCAGGAGGGGTCGATGAAATGTAGGTTGGGGATAAGGGACACTGTTGTGGTCTCTGCCATCAGGGGTTGGAGTGGGGGTTAGAATCGATGGGATAGGGCGCACGTAGGTCAGGATGGGTTGCCAGGGGTGGGGGTGGGGCGATAAAAGTTTTTTTTTAAATTTAGTGGTGGTTTTAATTAAAATATCACTAAATATAATAGTTATTATTATTATTATTTAAAAAATAGAGATGATTAAAGAAAACCACCTCTATATTTTGATATGTTTTGATTTAGAAGTAGTTACTATAACAGACGCTAATAAAACGCCACTAAGCCCTGTTTTTTTTGTAGTGTATTTAATCATATATTAATATATAATTATTTTAAATACATTTATAAAATATGTTTGTGTTTGTGTTCATTTGTGTGGATTTATATTTATATCTACGTGTGTGTGATCATATATATATATATATATTCATATAATTACTTTTAAATACATTTATAAAACATGTTTGTGTGTGTTCCTATGTGTGTGTGTGTGTGTTTATATTTATATATACATCTGTCTCTGTGTCTAAATATAAATATAAATATAAATATTTATTTACATATATCACATGTTAATATTTATTTATGTTTATTAAAACATATACATGAATATATATATCTATTTTTTAATATAGACACACACACAAATATATATTTATATATAACATAGTATATACATTTGTATAGGTATATTCATAATTTTTTATATCATAATTAATATGGATATTTTTTTTATTTTAAATAAAATGAATAATTATTTTTTATTGATATATGTTTTATATATTTAAGGATACATTATATATATAAACATATATAAATATTTATTTATATAATTAAATGTTTTATATGTAAATATATGAAAATATGTATATATTTATTTATAAATACCACTAAAATACAAAAAAAATTTAAAATCTCAACACCATAATATCTATATGAGTGTATTACTTAAGAATAAAATTAGTATCTATCAAAAAACAGCAAGAATATCCCCTTAAATAAAAGTGAAATCTCATCAAATATTTAAAAATTAGGGCATCCCAGCTAAAAACTCAATTTTGGAGGCCTTTCAAGTATTTTTTAACCTTGAAAAAATAGTAACCACAATTTTTCTAGTAATCACAACATATATCTATTCACAGGCTTCAATTTGATATGTGGTAGAGTCCAAATGGGCATCCAGATCAAAACTTATGGATGTTTGAAGTTCAAGTCATTTTTTTAACTTATCTTAATATATTATTTAATTTTTAAAATTTTCCCATCATCAAATTTTTATTAAATTCATATTACTCAATGCTAATTATAAATTATTAATTAATATTAATTTTATTTATTTTAAAACCATTTTTCACTAAATACACTATATGTTAACTTTAAATACATATTTAGTATTATATAAATCATATTTATGAAACTATTTTATACATATATCAATATAAATACATTTATATATTAAAATATGATTTATAATTATATATATATATATATTTATATATTAAAGGAAACCTTTTATCAATGCTCTGAAAATCCTTGACCTGATAAAGCTCTATTTTATTAGCGCTGATAAAAACTCCCCCTTTATCAATGTTTTTTATCACTGATTAAGAATAACGCTTAATAAGCATGTTTTTATAGTAGTGTACAACCATTAATTTTAAAAACTATGAGAATTTATGCATTAAAAAATTAAATTAAAGAATGAATAACTATTTATAATGTGTTAAATTTGGTTTGATGTTTTTTAAAAATTAAGTTATAATTTTTAATTGTTGTATTTTCCATGTTTTTTAGCTTCACATTGCAAGTGTTTTAGTATTAATGCATTTATTTTATATTTTATTATGAAAATATATGTTTCTGTTTTGATTTTTGATTTTATTTGTATAATTTTGTTTAATCTTATATAAGGGGTATTTTTCTAATCAATTCTATTGTAATCCATGTTTTAAGAAATTTAATCTTCCATTGGGGGTGATTCAGTCTAATGATTTGCCTATGATGGGTGTGTTGATCTTACACAAAGAACCTATAGTGACTTACATATAATCACATTAGGGGACATAATATTTCTTATAACTTGTGTTTAAATCATTCTCATGAAATTCCTCTAAGTTTAATCTTACACTATGCTAGCTGCTTGGGTTTTGTTACAATGGTTGATCCCTCCATGCAAGTTCCACTGCACACATGTCCCAATCACTCTCGAGGAATACACCTTGTTTTTTGTACCATAATTACTACTACCTATTGATGTATGAGGATTATCTTTATCCTAGATAATTCACATTCCCAATGAGAGAAAATCAAAGAAACAATTGAGAGAGAACTTTATATAGTAGAGCTTGTTCGAAGCACTGTCGATGGAGCCACTCATGCTTGAGATTTCAGGAGATTTATTTAAATGTAGAGTTTTCAATTAGTAGTATTTTTGGATGAAAATGATAGTGTTTATAATATTTCAACCCCAAAATTATCACACATTCCTTCAATTTCTTCTTGTCTAGGTTTTAGTTATAGACCAAGATTCGAAAGCTCGATATTTTTTGTTATTCTAGATTTATAATGAAATATTTTATATATTTTTGTCTCCTGTGTTCATGTATGAGTCTATCTAATATGGGATTATATGTTAATATCCTCAAACCTATTTTCATTATAGGTTATTAGAATGAAAAAGGGATCTATGCTCAGATAATTTCTTTGATTATATCTATTTGTACATTTTATTTCTCATTTATGTTAATAAGCCAATTTTTTTTTATTTTCATAATAAAGAGATTGTGAGGTGGTGTTATTACCCAAATCATAATTCCAAAATGGAACAAATCATATTATATCCTTTTGGTCTTTAATTTTCATACTTTTTATTTTTTAATTTTTAGGTTTTTTAATGCCTCTATCTCTATTGTGCTTCTTTTTTCCTTTGGTATTTTGTTTTCTTTCGATAACAACACTAAGAAAACCCTAAATAAATATTACAATATTTATTGGGTAATTAATTTTTAAACCCCCCCCAAAATTAGTATCAAATATTTACATTGATTTTAATAATGGATAAAATTGATAAGTTTAATGGAGAGAATGATTTTAATTTGTAAATATTTAATATGTTTTCTCTTCTTATCCATAATAGACTTAAGGGTGATTTTTGTATTTCAAAGAATAATATCACCTACATCTATGTTAGTGAGTAGACTTCAACCTCTTATGTTGATTTTGACCCTGGTATTCTTTAAAAATCCTAATTAGGACTTCTAATAAGGTTTATTTAGATGAGTTTAATAATACTATCTTAGAATTTTCCAATGTGTATGTGTAGATAAAAGTTAAGAATAAGGCCTATATGTTATTAAATTACCTATATTATTTATTTAATATATTTAAAAATTTCATGATGTATGGTAGGGATTCTATCAACTTAGAGGATTTGAAGTCCACTTTGTGTGTAGGGATCTTCAGATGCATAGTTTGAAGGTGGTGAGTAGTGGGGTGAAGTATGGGACTTAGTTACAGAGTGTTAAGGGTCATCTCAAAAATATTATCAAAGATAAAATGGATGGAAGTAGGTTTAAGGATTTTAGGGGCTATCAGTTTGGTAAAAATATCCATAATAGGAGATACTTCCATGAGTATATGCCTAAGGATATTATGGACCAAAAAAATGTGGTATACACCAATTTTGTTTGTGATGATATCCTATAAAAACTATTTAGATACCTTGGAGAATATTTATTCATAGTTACAGGTTTTCATTCTTCATAGATCATAGGATTGGTTCTGTTTGTTATTTTTAGGGCCTTCAGTTGGATGGAAGGGTGTGAGTAGGTTTTTTGTGTCTAGGTCTATTTAGTTCCAGGTGGAGACATGTCTCATGTTAGCTTGATATACTTGATTATTGTTTATTTTTTACTGTATTTTTACTTTCATTTTAGGTTAGTATATTTTTGTTTCCATAAAACTATTTTATCTTATAAGGAAGGTTTTTCTATCTATTTATGTTGAGTTTCAAGTGTTTATGGTTCCATTAGAAATTTTAGTGGCTTAAATTCAGGTGGTGACTCAGGTATATGGTTTAGTATGCTCTATCAATGTTTTTTCTTATAATAGGTTATGTTTTTTAGGATTATATGTTTACAACTGATATTAGTAGATGATCTAGTATGGGTATACATGTTCCACTATGGTGCATGCTAAAAATATAATTACACTATATATATTATGTTAATTCTTAGAGTTTTTTTAGATTTAAAACATTTCGAATTATTTGATAGGTTAGAGTATTTTTGAAGAAAATAACCTCCATTTTACATTTTAGCTTTTTAAGGTGTATATTTTTTAAATTTTCCTTTCTATTTGTTAAAAATTAAATTATAAGTTTAAATTTCTATTTTTTCATGTTTTTAATCTTAACATTGAATGTGTTTTACTTTTAATGTATTTATTTTAATTTATTATGGATATATATATATATATATATATATATATGTATAGATGGGTTGTTGTTTTGATTGGTGCAGTTTTATTTAATCATACATGAGATGTTTTTGACCGATCTATTTTTACATAACCTATATTTTTTATAGTTTAATCTTCCATGGGGGTGATTCAATATGATGTATCTCCTATGCTGGGCATGTTAATCTTACATGAAGCGCTTGGGGAGTTATTATTATATAGCCTTGCACTGAGGGACTTAATATTTCACAGCACTTGTGTTTAAAATTTTAATCTAACATAATCAGATGAGTTTAATCTTATAATGAAAGGTATATTCATTTTAAATATCTAATAACACAAAACTCATTCTCATGTAATGCCTATGTGTTTAATCTTATGTATCTCCAACTATTTAGGTTTTGTTATAATAATTAATCCTTCCATGAAATATCTATAAAACATGTGTTCCGCCTAATTTTGAGGACTAAGACCTATCTATTATGCCATCATTATAGTGACCTATTATTTCACGAGTCCAACCTTTATCTTAGAGACTTCAAATTACCACCGAGAGAAAATTGGAGAATGAATTGGGAGAGAACCTAAGAAAGGAGAGATAGTTCAAAGCTCTTCCAATGGCGCCACTCATGCTTGAACTTCTAGAAGCAGTATTCTAGTGGAGAGTTCACACTTAGTGAGATATATGGATGATAATGATAGTGTTTAATTTATTTCAGCCCTATAAGTATCACATATTCCTTCTTTTTCATTTTTATAGGTTCTTGGTACATGACTAGATTTGTAAATTCCATCTTGCTTCGTGTTCTAGTTATGTGTTGTAATCTTCTATTTGTTTATGTCACAAATGTGTATGTGTTATTCTATCTAGTATTGAATCATATTTTACCATCATTAGGTCTAGTTTCATCATTGTTTCTTGGAGTGATAAGGGTTCTGTTCCCGAATAATTTAACTTATTCTATCTATTTGGGCTTGGATAAGGGTTCTGTGCTCGGATAACTTATTTATAAGACATTTTTTTTATTTTTTATAATAAAGATATTGTGAGGTGTTTTTATTTCCATTCACATAGGTCCAAAATGGTATGAATCATGTTACATTCTTGTGTTCTTCACTTTACATTGTTTTATTTTCCCGTTATAAGTTTTCTTAATACCTCTATCTCTATTATGCTACTTTTTCCTTTGCATTTTTGTTTTCATTTGAGAATAATATTAATAAAAATTAACTCAATACACCACTTATGAGGGGTTAATTTATGTTTCAAAGATCCCTCTCACTAATAGAATGAGTTAAGATAACAATATTAGGGTAAATCTCAAAACTATCCCAACTTAATTATATTTTTTATCATAAAATCGTGTCATTATAGATATGGTGTATGAATTAAAATATAATACAATAAATTTGTTCAAATATGAATAAAAATTCATAGTTTTATGACTTATTTCATTTTGAAGAAATTATTGGTCATAGTGAACCCTATTAGGTTGGCTATCTTCTGTTGAAGATGACAATATTTTTAATTTCTTAGTGTGGTAGTCAAATTTCCAAAAATACAAATAATTTAATTTTTTAGTTTTGTAAAAATAAATGGGTCTACAAGGAAAATTAAATCCATCACCAACCTGATATAATTGAAACTGTTTATATTTATTAGTTTTAATAGTGTCAATGGTAATATAATTTTTCTAGGAATTTTAATATGAAAGTAGACAAAATAACCATTAAATTGGACATATAGACTATTTTTTTCATTGTAATAATTTATTTATAGAATTTAATGATTGTGGTTTTCAAATTGAAACCCAAATTTTCCAAGAACTTTAAATTTGGTTGTAAAATAACACAGGTATACATTTTTTTGAGGATTCCCATGATATATGATATCAATGTTTTATAATATATATTTCATTTCATAAATTAAAAATAATTCAATTTAGATTAAAAGTATTAAATTTTTAAGAAATGTTATTAGGAGAGTGCATCGCCTTATCTAAAATACAAGATTAAAAAAATCACTAAAATTTATTTCATAATGAAATAATAATCAAATAAGTATACTGATCATAACTGTTAGAAGTACAAATTGGTAATAAATAAAAAACTTGTTAAAGTAATATTTTAAAATCTTATGGTGGGAAATCACTATTAAACTACAATGTTATAATAATAAAAAATATGAGAAAAATCATTAATAACATCATATTAAACATTTTGATAAAGTAATTCAATATAGTTTGGAGAAAATTGAATTAGTGATTAGTGTTGTTATGTTGATTTTATGAAAGAAAATTTACATAAATAAAAAAGTAAAGATTTTGGGGTATTTTTTGAGGGTATCCATTGGGGTTTTAATTGATATAGATAACATTAATCCATTATATGTGTTCATCATATGATAAATTATATTTTCAATTATGTAATTGTATGAAATCATGTGAATTAATAGTTTTATGTGACCATAAATATATAATAATTAGAATAATAATTTAGTTTTAATTAGTTATTGTTATAAATAATGAATTGAATTTGTTTAAATGTGAGTAATAACAATAATTATTTTATAAAATAGAGGATCTATGATATTAAGTAGTTGCGGTATATGACAACCCTGCTTTTTATTACAACTTAAACATGCTTTATTACATAAAACTTCACTTGATACAACAAAGAAGATCGAGAGGTTTAGTGTCTTTGGGGCTTAGGATCATTACATAAAAACTTTAAACTTGAAATACAACATCCTTATTGAAAACTTCCTTTACATGACCACTACATTCCTTCGTACTTAGCATTGCATGGGATAACCTGAGGACATGCATAAGAAAAGGGTGAGCTATAAAGCCCAGTAAGGGAGTACATAATGAATAACATGAGGAGTACAATACATGTTAGGCAATAGGCATATCAATAGAGCATAAGAGAGACATGAACATAAAGGCATGATAAAGCATGATAATCATAACATGGAAATGTGGCAACAACACTTAACATTGAATTAGCATGAGCCAAGGCTCATTGCACATGGAGCATGAGTAAACCCTCATTGCACTTGAAGCACGAGTAAACCCTCGTTGCACTTGAATTAGCATGAGTCAACACTCATTGCACATGACGTATCATGATACTATACATTACCCAATGCATTGGAGCGCTATCAGGGCGCACCCTTCTTAAACATTTCCTTTCATGCATAAGTGTGCCACATGGATCATAAAACATGGATTCATAAAACATAATCATTTATTCCACGATAAAGGAATGTGGAATTCATACATGAAACTTTACAATCAATAAGTAAACGTGCATAAAGGTGAATACCCTTGATGGAGAAATGGGCATGGTATTCACTACACAATGATATTGGCTTAGAAAATCTGTGTGATTTCGGCAGCGTAACGGCGTGACATAAGAATTCATAAAAAAGGCTGATGAGAGAGAAAGGGGTTCCTCATCATATTTACATGTAATGGACAGTAAGAAGGTCATATAGATACATGTCCCAACAATTGAAAAGGAATTTAGATTCATGATACAAAAGTATTGCTTGAATATAGAAGAGGAGAAAAAGGTTCCTTTCGGAATTTCGGCATAGTAACGGGTGTACATGGGAGGCATTTAATGAGAGAGAAAGGGGTCTCCCATCATTCAAACAATAAGAGGGCAGTATGGGAGAGGTGCGAAACCATACCCCAACATTCATAAATGAAATTAAAAGGGCAATACAACTTAAAGAAAATTGACAAAAATGAGAAAGGAAGAAAAACCCTTACTTGGAAGTGTGCTTCCAAAGGCTAGAGAGAGGATTGTGAGAGGCTTCTTGGGAGCTTGGGGCACCTTGAGAGGATTCTAGAGAGAGTAGGGCAGAGTTTGGACGAACTTCAAGGGATTTGGATGAGGAGGAAGTGGGAGCTTGGGTGGGTTTATATAGGAAAGGTGAGAGAATTCTTTATTATTTAGGTTTGGGACCCCTTATAATAAAATAATCCAAACCACAAACCATCCCATGGTATTTGCCCATGGTTTCTGGAAAAGGGAAGAGGAAAACAATATTTTACAAGGCCAAGGTCCGAACTTATTAAAAAATTAGGGTTGCTTATGTGGAGGTGAGTCACACTCCCATGGAAATTAATTTTAAAAAGGCAAAGTGTTGAATAAGTCTTGAGGGCTCCATTAATGCTTTGAAAAGTGAGTCAAACAAACCCAAAACCTCATTATTTTATTGATAAAACACATATTGGCCGAACATAGGGATTATGGTATTTTATTACATCACCATTGGGTCATTATGATGTCATAAAACACATTATATATTTAAATGGTATTTAATTTTTACCCAAAAATTTGACTGTCTCAGAAAATTATGAAAAATTCACCGTTGGATAATTTCGACGTCCTGATTCCAAAAATAATATTTATTTTATCTAAATAATTTTCTAAATATGTGAATTTTCACTTTTAAAATAAAAACCGACATTTATAAAAAAATTCACGGGTTTTGACAGAAATGGCTTTCAAACCTTAATAAAAATTTTAATTGCATTCATAAAATTATAAGATCATTTATATTTAATAAAAATTAATTTAATATTAATAATAATATTTTATTAAAATATTATTTAATTCAAAAATCCTTTAATTTAATAAAATATAATTCTTAATTAAATAATAACTAAAAACATCATTTGTACTTTAAAAACTAACTACAATGCACCAAAAATGACTAGAAATTATATTCATTATTATATACAAAAATAATGTACATGAACATGGTGCTACTTATTTGTTACATAACCCCTTAAAATAGCCGCATAAGACCTAAGGGTAAGGTGTGCGATGGTGACAGACTCTTGGGGTTGCTCGGATAACATCGCTCGAGTGGTAATCTCTATCAACTTCCATTTTTCCCGTAGACGATCACGTTCGAGCTTGACTTGATGAAGCTCAGCTTGGGCTTGGTCAAGGGCAAAGCCCAAAGACGCCACATCCTTTCCGAGCTCCGACAAATGGGCTTCGTAAGGGGCAATTCTACTGGATGAGGCCATCGCTTCCTTTGTCTGAGTAGAAAATTGGTTTGTTAAAGCCTTATATTTAAACTACCCAGATGATCACTGTTCAACGGCTATAAAAGTAACGGTCACAAATCTTAACGTTAAACTAAAGAAGTTGACATCATATAAAAACATAAAGAAACAATTAACTGGATCAAGAGGGATTTTCCATTAATGAAATTTTGGGTCGTTACAACATTCCCCCCTTAAGAAATTTCGCCCTCGAAATTTTCCTTTTCCCACACTAAAACAAATGTGGGTAACTTAGATTCATCATATCCTCCGACTCCCAATTTGCTTCTTTAAACTTGTGGTTTCTCCACAACACCTTGACGAGGGGCATTGTCTTATTTCGTAGAACTTTTTCTCTACGATCTAAGATCTTCACTGGTTGCTCCTCATAAGAAAGATCGTCTTCTAATTGTACCACCTCGGAAGAGAGTACATGTGAAGGGTCTGGTATGTACTTCCTTAAGAGGGATACATGGAAGACATCATGCACCTTGGCCATAGTAGGTGGAAGTGCTAGTCGATAGGCCACAGCCCCAACACGATCAAGAATCTCGAATGGGCCGATGTACCTTGGACTTAACTTCCCTTTCTTTCCAAACCTCATGACCTTCTTCCACGGAGATATGCGTAAAAACACCATGTCTCCGACTTTAAACTCAAGGTCTCGTCGACGATTATCTGCATAACTCTTCTGTCGACTTTGGGCTGCCTTGATATGCTGCTGAATGGTTTTCACCTTCTCCACCATTTCTTCGACCATTTCTGGTCCAAGCAGCTTACGTTCACCGACCTCATCCCAACATGCCGGTGTTCTACACCTTTTCCCATACAGGGCTTCATATGGTGCCATTTGGATGCTCGAGTGGAAACTATTATTATAAGAGAACTCAACTAGGGGAAGATGTTGATCCCATCCTCCTTTAAAGTACATTGAGCACGCTCTCAACATATCCTCAAGTGTTTGGATAGTCCGCTCGGATTGGCCATCAGTTTGAGGATGATAGGCCGTACTGAAGTTCAGTTCAGTATTCAGAGCATGTTGAAGACTCTTCCAAAACTTAGAGGTAAATCTTGGATCTCGGTCCGACACAATAGATAGTGGTACTCCATGCAACCGTACCACTTCCCTGATATATATCCGTGCCAGTTGATCCAAAGAGAAATCCTCTCGAATAGCAATGAAGTGTGCAGTCTTTGTAAGACGATCCACAATAACCCAGATTGCATTGTTGCTTTTGGATGTCCTTGGAAGTCCAGTGACGAAGTCCATGGTGATGTTCTCCCATTTCCATTCTGGTATGGGCAATGGTTGCATCATCCCCTTAGACTTCTTCCTCTCTGCCTTCACTTGCTGACACACCAGGCACTTTGATGTATATTCGGCGATCTCCTTCTTCATATTATCCCACCAAAAGTTTTCTCGGAGATCTCGATACATCTTTGTGCTCCCTGGGTGAATAGAGAAATTTGAACTATGTGCATCATCCAAAAGTTCCTTCTTCAGCTCCGAACTTGATGGGACACATAGTCTTTTCCCAAACGGCACAATTCCTTCTTCATTAACATTAAACTCTGAGGATTTTCCCTTTTTGATAGCTTCCACTTTTTCTTGGATTCTCGCATCATCCTTTTGAGCATCCTTTAACCTTTCCAAAAGAGATGGTTGAGAAATCATTTGTGAAAGGATTGATGATGTTCCCTTCTTTATGATTCTCACTTCCATCTTCATCAAGTCTAAGAAGATTGGATCCTTCTCAATTCTCATAATTGATAGAATTGCTGGATCCTTTCTACTTAGGGCATCCGCCACCTTGTTCGCCTTCCCAGGGTGGTAATGTATTGAACAGTCATAATCCTTTATGAGCTCTATCCATCTTCTCTGGCGCATATTAAGCTCTTTCTGTGTGAATATATATTTAAGACTCTTGTGGTCAGTATATATCTCACATTTCTCTCCATAGAGATAATGCCGCCAGATTTTCAAGGCAAAGATCACCGCCGCCAACTCCAGATCATGCGTTGGATAGTTTCGCTCATGGATTTTCAACTGTCTTGAGGCATAGGATATCACTTTATCATTCTGCATCAGCACACATCCTAAGCCCTTCTTCGAAGCATCACTGAATACCACAAAAAGTTCCCCACTTGTGGGTAAAGTGAGCACATGTGCAGTGATAAGCCTCCTTTTCAACTCCTTGAAGCTTTCTTCGTATTCATCACTCCAAGTAAACTTTACTCCCTTTCGAGTTAGCTTGGTAAGAGGGTTGGACAATCGTGAGAAGTTTCTCACAAATCGTCGATAATATCCAGCTAACCCCAAGAAGCTACGGATATCAGTTACCGATGTTGGCCTCGGCCATCCCTCAATTGCATCTGTTTTGGAGGGGTCCACAGATATCCCATTGCTTGTGATGATATGGCCCAAGAATGAGACCTCCTTCAACCAGAACTCACACTTGCTGTACTTGGCATAGAGCTTCTCCTTGCGCAAAGTCTCCAGTACAGTTCTTAAATGCTCCTCATGGTCCTCCTTGGTTTTGGAGTATATCAGAATATCATCTATAAAGACTACCACAAATTTATCTAGGTAATCTCTAAAGACTCTATTCATCAAGTCCATGAATATTTCTGGAGCATTGGTGAGTCCAAAAGGCATTACTATGAATTCATAGTGCCCGTACCTTGTACGAAAAGCAGTCTTGGGGATATCTTCCTTCTTCACCCTTACTTGATAATATCCCGACCGCAAGTCGACCTTGGAGAAGTATTGAGCTCCACGCAGCTGATCAAACAAGTCATCGATTCTTGGGAGAGGATACTTGTTCTTTATCGTGATTTTGTTAAGTTCACGATAATCGATGCAAAGCCTCATTGACCCATCCTTCTTCTTGACGAAGAGGACTGGTGCACCCCATGGTGATGCACTTGGGCGTATAAACCCTTTATCCAGATTCTCCCGTAGTTGTTTCTTCAGCTCTTCAAGCTCAACAACAGCCATTCTATATGGAGTCTTGGATATTGGTAGCGCCCCAGGTATAAGTTCAATTGAGAACTCAACATCTCTTCTTGGAGGAAGACCAGGAAGTTCCTCGGGAAATACTTCAGCGAATTCCCTCACAATAGGCATTTCTTCAAGGGTGGTTTCTTCCTTGGACTCAATCATCTGAGCCAGATATGCGTGCTCATAAGGCAGTAATATCCATGCTTGAGATGATGGAGCTAAAGGAGATTCATCTTCCTCCTGACACTTGTAAAGAATCGGGGGTCGATTCTCCATATGGAGTGTGATTTCCCTCTCCCGACAAAATATGTTGGCTCTATATAAGGAAAGCCAATCCATGCCAAGAATTGCATCAAATTCCACCAAAGGGAGTATGACGAGGTTCTCCGGGAAATTCAATCCACAGATTATAACAGGGGAGGACTTATACACATGGGATGCAATGATTGCCCCATTTGCCGTACTCACCGACATCTTTACTTCCATGACTTGTGGTGGTGCAGGGATTATTCTACTAAACTTTTGAGATATAAAAGAATGCGTAGAACCTGAATCAAAAAGTACGTTCGCTATTCTTGAATGAATAACTAGCGTACCTGTCACCACTTCGTTGTCGGGGTTCACTTCAGCAGAAGTGATGGCAAAAGCTCTTCCTTGCTGTCTTGGAGGTTGTTGATTGCCTCCGATAACCCTTGGATTAGGGCACTGATTCGCAAAATGACCCGGTTCTTTGCATTTGAAGCATTGAACAATGCGTTGAGGTTCGAACGGAGCGTTCCTCCCCTCCGTCGCAGCCGCGGGTCCTTCTTGCTGACAGTTAACAGCTAGGTGCCCTTCTCTTCCACACTTGAAGCATTTTCTTGTCCCCCTAAGGCAATTTCCAGGGTGCTTCTTTCCACACTTTTGGCAAGTGGGGTGCTGGAATTTCTTAGCGCCGTTGGATTTATCCATTGGACCACCAGCATTGAAGTCCACCTTCCGCTTCTTGTCCCCATGATACCCCTGTGATTCTCCGATCTCCATTTCAACCTTGAGGGCACATCGGACAATTTCCTCATAGCTGTCGAAGTCACGGATCGCTAATGCTTTCCGCAAGCTAGGCTTCAGCCCACCAAAGAAGCGGTCAACCTTGCATTCGGGGGTAACGACAAAGCCGGAAGCGTATCGTGCAAGCCTTGTGAATTTTTCCTCGTACGCTCCCACAGATTCCTCATCTTTCTGCTTGGGGGAAAGGAAGTCCCTTTCCATCTTAAGACGGAGGGTGCGTGGAAAATATTTATCGAAAAACATCTTCCGGAATACCTTCCATTCCAAAGCCTCGATCTCCTCCTTAGGCTTCATATTTTTGATCAACGTCCACCATTGATCAGCTTCACCCTCCATACGATAAGCCGCCAGGAGAACCTTCTCTTTTTCAGAGCATTGGAGGATGGAGAATATCTTTTCAATGGAGTTGATCCATTGTTCAGCAATCGTGGGATCGGATGATCCACTAAAAGTAGGAGGCCTTTGTCTCATGAAGCTTTCAATAGCGACTTGTTCTTTCTTAGGGGGGTTTGAACGTTCCTCTTGACCAGTGTTTCTATTCAAAACTTGAGTTAGCTGAGAGAGAAGCGTGACAAAGTTCGCGATTCCCGCTCCCATTGGATTGGGCATCTCATTGGTACAATCATCACACTGATCTTCACAACGGTTGTTAGCCCGAGTTCTCCTATTACCGGCCATTGGCTGGAATAAAAGGAAAGTTAGGGGTAACACATAAAGGGTAATCCAAAGACAAAAGTTGATGACTTATAAATAAACTTTAATCTCTTCAACTCATGAGTCTATAGGATTCAATCCAGGCTTTTCATGATCTTCCTTCTAACATATATTCTTAGGGGAATTTTTCCCTTAATAAGGGTTCATACTAAGATTGTAAATTTATCAAAACATATCCCCCGGGAGTGTCGTAACCAAGAGTGCAGCAAGGCCCGTTGTCGTGCACCAGTTCCCGTTCGAGTCTAGCTCAAAGCGGTGTTTTCGGGTTTTACCCCTAGGATACATCTGTGCCAGAGCCGCCTCTACCTGCTCGTATCCAGACAGGGATGTATTTGTTTGATAAACCACTTACTTAGTATTTACCAAAATTTAGGGATGTTTTTATTATGCTTAGTCTTGTATCTAAGGCTTTACTAGGGTTTCCTAATCCCAAAAATAACTAAACCTATCCTCTGATACCAACTATGACAACCCTGCTTTTTATTACAACTTAAACATGCTTTATTACATAAAACTTCACTTGATACAACAAAGAAGATCGAGAGGTTTAGTGTCTTTGGGGCTTAGGATCATTACATAAAAACTTTAAACTTGAAATACAACATCCTTATTGAAAACTTCCTTTACATGACCACTACATTCCTTCGTACTTAGCATTGCATGGGATAACCTGAGGACATGCATAAGAAAAGGGTGAGCTATAAAGCCCAGTAAGGGAGTACATAATGAATAACATGAGGAGTACAATACATGTTAGGCAATAGGCATATCAATAGAGCATAAGAGAGACATGAACATAAAGGCATGATAAAGCATGATAATCATAACATGGAAATGTGGCAACAACACTTAACATTGAATTAGCATGAGCCAAGGCTCATTGCACATGGAGCATGAGTAAACCCTCATTGCACTTGAAGCACGAGTAAACCCTCGTTGCACTTGAATTAGCATGAGTCAACACTCATTGCACATGACGTATCATGATACTATACATTACCCAATGCATTGGAGCGCTATCAGGGCGCACCCTTCTTAAACATTTCCTTTCATGCATAAGTGTGCCACATGGATCATAAAACATGGATTCATAAAACATAATCATTTATTCCACGATAAAGGAATGTGGAATTCATACATGAAACTTTACAATCAATAAGTAAACGTGCATAAAGGTGAATACCCTTGATGGAGAAATGGGCATGGTATTCACTACACAATGATATTGGCTTAGAAAATCTGTGTGATTTCGGCAGCGTAACGGCGTGACATAAGAATTCATAAAAAAGGATGATGAGAGAGAAAGGGGTTCCTCATCATATTTACATGTAATGGACAGTAAGAAGGTCATATAGATACATGTCCCAACAATTGAAAAGGAATTTAGATTCATGATACAAAAGTATTGCTTGAATATAGAAGAGGAGAAAAAGGTTCCTTTCGGAATTTCGGCATAGTAACGGGTGTACATGGGAGGCATTTAATGAGAGAGAAAGGGGTCTCCCATCATTCAAACAATAAGAGGGCAGTATGGGAGAGGTGCGAAACCATACCCCAACATTCATAAATGAAATTAAAAGGGCAATACAACTTAAAGAAAATTGACAAAAATGAGAAAGGAAGAAAAACCCTTACTTGGAAGTGTGCTTCCAAAGGCTAGAGAGAGGCTTGTGAGAGGATTCTTGGGAGCTTGGGGCACCTTGAGAGGATTCTAGAGAGAGTAGGGCAGAGTTTGGACGAACTTAAAGGGCTTTGGATGAGGAGGAAGTGGGAGCTTGGGTGGGTTTATATAGGAAAGGTGAGAGAATTCTTTATTATTTAGGTTTGGGACCCCTTATAATAAAATAATCCAAACCACAAACCATCCCATGGTATTTGCCCATGGTTTCTGGAAAAGGGAAGAGGAAAACAATATTTTACAAGGCCAAGGTCCGAACTTATTAAAAAATTAGGGTTGCTTATGTGGAGGTGAGTCACACTCCCATGGAAATTAATTTTAAAAAGGCAAAGTGTTGAATAAGTCTTGAGGGCTCCATTAATGCTTTGAAAAGTGAGTCAAACAAACCCAAAACCTCATTATTTTATTGATAAAACACATATTGGCCGAACATAGGGATTATGGTATTTTATTACATCACCATTGGGTCATTATGATGTCATAAAACACATTATATATTTAAATGGTATTTAATTTTTACCCAAAAATTTGACTATCTCAGAAAATTATGAAAAATTCACCGTTGGATAATTTCGACGTCCTGATTCCAAAAATAATATTTATTTTATCTAAATAATTTTCTAAATATGTGAATTTTCACTTTTAAAATAAAAACCGACATTTATAAAAAAATTCACGGGTTTTGACAGAAATGGCTTTCAAACCTTAATAAAAATTTTAATTGCATTCATAAAATTATAAGATCATTTATATTTAATAAAAATTAATTTCATATTAATAATAATATTTTATTAAAATATTATTTAATTCAAAAATCCTTTAATTTAATAAAATATAATTCTTAATTAAATAATAACTAAAAACATCATTTGTACTTTAAAAACTAACTACAATGCACCAAAAATGACTAGAAATTATATTCATTATTATATACAAAAATAATGTACATGAACATGGTGCTACTTATTTGTTACATAACCCTTAAAATAGCCGCATAAGACCTAAGGGTAAGGTGTGCGATGGTGACAGACTCTTGGGGTTGCTCGGATAACATCGCTCGAGTGGTAATCTCTATCAACTTCCATTTTTCCCGTAGACGATCACGTTCGAGCTTGACTTGATGAAGCTCAGCTTGGGCTTGGTCAAGGGAAAAGCCCAAAGACGCCACCTCCTTTCCGAGCTCCGACAAATGGGCTTCGTAAGGGGCAATTCTACTGGATGAGGCCATCGCTTCCTTTGTCTGAGTAGAAAATTGGTTCGTTAAAGCCTTATATTTAAACTACCCAGATGATCACTGTTCAACGGCTATAAAAGTAACGGTCACAAATCTTAACGTTAAACTAAAGAAGTTGACATCATATAAAAACATAAAGAAACAATTAACTGGATCAAGAGGGATTTTCCATTAATGAAATTTTGGGTCGTTACACGGTATCACTTAGAACGCGCACATGTTTGAGCTTGGGAGAGAGGTAGTATCACTGAGGTTTTCACTTGTCCAATCCCAAACTAAAATCTAAAAAGTATAACTTAAACTAAATCACATGTGAATGAATATTAACCTAGTGATGATCATTATGAGATTCATGTTAGATGAATCACTACATGCATATACCACAATTTAACCAAATGATACTTAAGGTATATGCTAATATCTTAAGGGTTTATATAACTAGAAAATATGGAAGTAATAATGTGTAATTATTAAAGAAAGAAAATATTCATTTAATCATTGTTAAATATTATTTATCTTGATACTTCATTTTATATTAATTTAATGTTTCTAATTAAAAATTAAATTTATCCTAACTAACTTATAAAATTGAATAAATGGATTATGAATTTTGAATATGTGTCCTGAACCACATCAACTACACCATTCCACCACAATTACAAGTCTTACCATCACCTCTTACACTACCACTTAATAATTAATCTATAAATAAAACATATAATTTATCCTTAAAATACCAATATAATAGCGATCAAGTAAAATTTCCATTTTTATTAATTCTTTATCTTATTACCACATAAATTATAACTTTTTCACATATCAAAGATACTACCATTTAATTAAATATCATATATTATAAAAAATAGGTATAAATAAATAATGATAAACCAAACATGAATAAGTTATCATCTACAATAAACACCACTTCTATATAGATTTATTTATTCTTCTTAAATTAGGTCAATAATATCTTCTTACCAAAACTGAAACCAATGAATGCTTCAAAACCTCTTTCAATTATTTCTTAAAATATTGAAGCATAATATAACTAAAGTATGAGGTTGGACCCATAGAGAAAATAACTTAGAAATAAAACTTCAGATTGGAAGTTAAAGTGATCTAAAAATTTGATTAAAAACATTTTTTTTAAAATAAAATATAAGCCTAATAAAGGGAAGTATAAATGATGAGAGTGTACCAAGATTTCATAAATCCAAATTCATGAAATATTTAAAATTACAAATATTTTAGTTAGTTATTATGTTGTCACCGGAATTAGATATAAGAAAACCCTTGGTATTGTCAATAAATCTATAATTATTGAACCCCCTTTTATTATTGTCATGTACTTAGATTCATCCAATAATAATGTGATTAAAAAATTTTATTAAAAATTTTAACTTAAAATAATTCCATATTTAAGAAAGAATATATGTACTAGTCATGCATTAAAAGGAAATAATAAATCAATAAATCATGGTCATTCTTATATAAGAAATAAAATATATGAAGGAAAATATATATTCATAAACCCAAAATGATTCACTATTAAAAACCAAGGGAAATGACTATTCAATCAACCATTATTAAAAATAATGGACCAATATTCTCACCACCTAATGGTTTCACAAAGATTAAGAGATTGATCCATATCAAACATGTCATAGGCTCATAAAATTATAAAAAAAACCAGTGCCTACAATATTCTTACCTACATCTAAGCACTATAGTAGTCGATCCTCCAAAGGTCAAATGATTTTGTTGATTCCTCACAAGGACTTATTTTTATAGATATTTTTCGCCCTTGAATTATATATATATATATCCCACTTTAAATCCAACTTAAAATCCTTAAATACATCCTCCAAAAATTGAGAGGGATGTCACCAAAATCTCCCCAAAATATTCCCATGAGTTTCTAAAATGATAGGATAATGGAGACTTTCAAAAACAATATATTTTTCTCAAAACATCTTCATAGTGCTCACTATAGAGTAAAATAATCCATTTCAATATTTTTTTACCATCCATTCCCATTTCAAATCCTCTAGAGTATAGAAAATCTATCACTTTGTATCTTCAAATATTGATCGACATATAATTAGTGGCCATAACATGTTCCATGATTTATAGGTATTTCATATCTAGAATCTTCAATACATATTGTAATAGTCTCCCTTGAGTAAGTACAACCACTTTGAAATGAAAAACTCCTTATTTCAATATATTTTTAACTCCTAATTTCAATGTACTTTATGTCACAAAACACAAAACACCATCGTGCATGCCATAAGGTATCCCATTTTATTTTTTCAATTTATCCTACCTTCTATAGATTGTGCATCTGTAGTCATTTTAGTGGTAGTTTCAACCTTTATAACTCATGTATGTTACATGTGTTTCTCCTCAATATTTACATTTCAAGAGTCCTCAGTAGAATACAACCTAATACATAATTCCCATTATCCATTCTTTTTCAAAATCCATTTTGGAATTTATATTTATTCACTTTACTAATTACTTTCCGAAATTATCTTTAAAAAGGTTTCTATCGTAAAACATAAAAAAGCACAAAATTTTACTCAAGAATAACTAAATTATTGATGGAATCACAAATGAAAAGGAATGAATATTTTTTAACTATAACATTATCCCACACTTAAAATCTTAATTGTCCTCAAGGAATGATATCCAGATCATCACAAATAAAATCCATCATATCCATTATTTAAAAACCAAAGTAAAAAGAATCAAATAATTATCAACGTGGAATAAAATTTCAAGCATAATAAAAAACCATCTTTTCAACTCCTTAATTTACAATAAAACCTATAAACCATGCATTTTAATTTTTCTCTTTAATTTATGATATTTATCTTCCACCCCTTCACATATTTTAACTTATTATTAGTATTCAATCAAACTTTTCATCCACCTTATAAGATAATTATTTATTTAAACATTGAATATAATTTAATTAGATTTATTCTCAATCATATGTATATGAAATATCTCCACATTTATGAAATATATATAAATATCCACTTATAGTTCAAACCAATAAAAATCATGAGGACTTTTATTAAGGTTCTAATGTCTATGAGGTTAATGGTTGGTAAGTATTGATTTTAAAATTCAATATTTAGTCTAAAAAATGAGGCTCAACTCTCAAGTAAAATAACATCAAAGATTAATGAATAAATAATCCTTCACTTATATCATTTACCATTAACTTGTTTCCTCATTTATTCATAAATCATGATAATAAGAAAATGAAATATTTACCTTGTTTTTAAAATATATTTAACTCTTTTTTAGAGGGTAGCATTGAAATAATAATGAAAGGTAATGTATAAGACTTTTCTACTAAGAACTAATGATACCACCTCACCATAAAAACTTTCTAACACATTTCATCCCCATAAACACAATAAAACTACTCTTCCCCTACACTTATTTTATTAAAAATCATGAAAAAATAATAAGATCAGTGTAGGAAAAAAATAATAATCTTGTAATGTGGAATACAATAAAGGTAGTTCATGGTTTCCATGATTTAAAAAAAGGTCAAATTTAAGGTAGGTATCAAAGGTATAAGGGAAAAAATAATCAATCAATGGAATCAACCATCTGAATTTGGTTTAAAATGTTTATGTTTTTAAAATGGTCAAAATTAAAGTTCTAGTAGTGATTCATATCTTTAGAGTCTCTTAAGAAAGAGGGTATTATAAAGAATATGTCACATTGGTTTGAAATATCTTTCAGGAATGAGAATTTAAATATTGGAAAATAATTAATAGAATAAAAAACAATGATAATTCAATTTAAATTAACTTTAGAAAATAATTGTATAAAAGTGTTTGAGTAATTTCATCTACATAAATCAATCAATCTTTTTAAATAATGATTCACAAAATCAATGTTCTCAAGATTATATTTACTTGTAAAACCATCATCTTACTTATTTAAATTCATAAAAAATGACATTTAAAACATGGTATGATGGTATTAAAATGAAAATAATTACATCATAGATAAAATATAAAGAAATAAGTTCAAGTGCGACATATAGTATCCTAGCCATAAGAATTAAAATTTAAATACAAGGAATAAAAATATATAATGAACTTTAAAAATTCCACCTTATCTATATAAGTTTGTCTCTTTCCCTCTTACATATTATCATCTTGTTGATTATATTACCATATCGAAAAATAAAACAAAGTAGTTGGTTCTTTGAGTATGAAAGATAATACTAAATTAACTGAGTTACGTTTGGAACATAACCTTGTAGTTAATTATTTAATGAATTTTGGACTAGAAATTCTGCATGTAGGAACTTACTGTGTTTTATTTTAGGTTTAAATACAACAATTTCGTTTATAAATAATTAAGAAAGCTTAGAAGGAGGATCGTTTTTTATAGGAAAAGGTATAATCTATCAAGAAAGGTAAGTTTCTAGAGTTTAATGTTGATAAAGAAGGTGTTATCAGATTAAGAAAGAGTTTATGTGTGCCTTTTGATTCCTAATTAAAGAGAGAATTTTTGATTAAAGCTCATAGTTTCCCATTTTCCATTCATCTTGGAAGTATTAATATGTTCAAATACCTTTGGGAGTATTACTGGTGGGATGAAATGAAAAGAGATAATGTGGAATTTACCATGAAATGTTTGACTTTAAATTGGTTAAAGAAGATTGAAAATCACCAAAGGGGATGCTTAAAACTTTTCTATTGTAGCAATGGAAATGGGAGAATATATCCATGGATTTTATGGTAGTATTTCCAAATACATATCATTATAATAATTCAATTTAGGTTATTGTATATTGAATGACGAAATATGTGCATTTAATTCCTATCTGAGATACTATATCTCTAGATCAGTGTTCTCAACTATATCTCAAGGTGATAATCATGTTACATGGATTTCCTCTCTCTATCTTATCTGATTGTAATCATTGGTTTACTTATCGTTTTTAGAAAAGTTTTCAGACGTTATTGAGTACTTAATTAAATTTAAGTATAATTTTTCATCCTCAATATGATGGATAATTAGAGAGAATAACCTAGAACTTGGAATATATGATTTAATATTATTCAATGGATTAAAAAGGAATTTGGTATTAACATATTTCATTATTTTAATTTTATTATAATAATAATTTTCATTCTAGTAAACAGATGACACATTTTGAGGCATTATATGGAAATTAACGTTAGACTCCAAATTTTTGGGATGAAGTAGGAGAAAGAAAGTTGTTGGGACCAGAATTAGTAGAAGAAATGGTTGAGAAGGTGAATATGATTCAAAAACATATAAGGATGGAACAAAGTATGTAGAAAAGTTATGTAAATAAACAACAGAAAGATATTTCTTTCAAGGTAGGAGATCATATTTTTGTTAAAGTATCTCCATGGAAAAGTGTTATGAATTTTGGTAAAAAAGGGAATCTTAGTTCACAGTTAATTGTAAAACATGAAATCCTAGATAAATGTGGATTAGTTTCTTACTAAGTGTCCATTCCTTCAAGTTTATCCTAGGTACCTGAAAAATTTCATGTGTCATTTTTAAGAAAATTTGTGCTAGATGCATCTTATATTTTGAGGCCTAAAATAGTTTAGTTTGAAGAAAAAATTTCTTATGAGGAACAACCTATTTAGATTTTTGAACATTGAGAGAAGGTGTTATGGGATAAGGTGATCCAACAGGTTAAGGTTTTTTCTAAAAATCATATGATTGAAGAAGCAACATGAGAATTAGAAAATGCAATGGGGGAAAGATATCCCAACATGTTTAATTAATGAATAAAATTATGAGGAAGGAATTTAAAAAAAGAGGTAAGAATGTAACAACCAAGGTAATATTAAGATAAATAATTTTAATGCCTTATTAATATTAATTAACTAGATTTTATATATTTAAATTAATTTTAATAAAGTTAAGAATTTTTTCTGTCAAAAGGAAAAATAGTTTTATTTCTAACCAAATTGGGTATCACGCATTATATGGTTTTATTTAAAAGATTTAATACCAAATTATATAATTCTAATTTTAAAAAATAAAATTTATTTTTTATTTCATCATGTTAAAATTATCTTAGGATTATATTTTTATTATTTTATAAAAAGTTTGATTTTTCAATGAATATTGAAAAATACAGTTTTTATTAGGAGCTGTATTTTCTTTTAAAGTATTTACAAGATAAAATTCTATTTTATTTTAGTTTTAATGTGTTATTAGTTCATTATTATTAAAAATAATACATTTATGATATTTATAAGGAATTTTATAATTTAATTTTTTATAAAAACATTTTTATACTTAAAAAGGCATTTTTATGAAAAACTATATTTGTTCACGTTTTTTGAGTTTAATTTTAAATTAAACTCTTAAACATATAGAAATTTAATTTTTAAAATTTAAGCCCATATTTTGAATTAGGAGGTCAAAATTTGGTAAATAGTACCCTTTTATTTTTGTTTATTGTGGATAGTAACCATAATAAATTTTTATTACTACAATAAAGGTAAAATGGATTAATATGTTTTGAAACTAACGTTTTAAGGATTTAAATTCATTAAAAAACTTTAATTTATTTCAAATAATTACTATAATTCATATATATATATCTAAACTTTGAAAATATGACATTTTTTCCACTTAGCTTCGACTTCAATCTTTATAATATTTAAGTAAAGTATAAAGTAAAAAATGCCACTCTTTTTTTTAATCTCTATAATATTTTGTGACAGGGATAAAAAAACTTATGTTCAGTTATAATTTTTTTTTAAAATAGAAATTTATTTTTACCATTTTAATTTATTTTTAATTTTTTGTGATGATATAATTAGCTTAAATGCTAACAAAATGTTGACCGAGTACTTGTACAAGCAGTAAAAAAATAAATTAAATGATTTTAAAAATAATAAAATTTATATTTTTTGGTTGAGTTACAGTGTCCCAAGAATATTATGGATAAATATAAATTATTAGATATGTTTTAAAGGTTTATATTCAAATTCATTTTCTATAATGTTGTTTTTAAATTCAAATTAAATGAATAGTTTCATAATTGACATTAATAATATTATATAATAAAAAATATTTTATTAAGTGATTTAAAATTCATAAAAATCCTATATTTGTCCAATATAATGATATATTGTTTAACATATCAACCATGGTACATTTATGGGTCATTTTTTCCTTTATGGTAACTTTCATGACCCCTAAAAAGTAAAAAACTTTGATATCTCCATAATTTCCAAAAGGTTTAACGCAGGGTTAAAACAAAGAAATAAGTGTAAAAAAATAATCTATACATGTAAAAATTTTATTTAATGAGATTATTTATACCCATAACCATCCTATATTTTAATTATATCAATTTTATTCTATTTTCTATGAAAATTAATTTATATTAATTTAATACTTTAAGAAATTTCAAGAATACCCCTCCCCTCAGTTATAAAAGGCCACCTCATATTCTATCTTACTCACAAATTTTTATCACTCTATCTCAACCAATACATGCAAAAATAAATTCCTTATATCCCTAACTTCATCTTAGAGGCCTTTTTTTGATCATAATACTAAGCTAAGAATGATTTAAGAATAAACCTAAAGAGATTGTCCAAAGAAGAGGCATAGTTCCTAACTGAGTGTTTTCATTTTATTTTTTCTTATATATCTATAAACTATTCTTCAAACATGATAAAATAATAACAAAAAATATCTTCCATATACTGATAATTTATTATTTTAATTTTATAACCTATATCTATCTCTTTCTTCTATCCAATGGGAAACAAAATCATCGTTCATGTCTACAATGGTCTACAATGTTGCAAACTAATGTGATTTGTTTTTCATCACCAATGCTCATATTTGGTTATAATGATGCATATAATTCATATATATATATGATAATCATGAAATATTTATAATTATTTTAAGATAATATATCATCTAATTTCTTACCTTTCTATCCACTCAAAAAGTGATGACGTCGTTAGTGCATAAGTTTGGATTACAACCTCCACAAAGTGATGTCATTAATTTTTCATGACCAAATCACATTGATGCTATATATAAGCGTATTTAATGAAATTATATTATATTTAATATATAATCATAATTATGGAAAAATAAAATAATACTTACCTTATTTCCCTAATGTTCATTGAAAATGGAATCGTTACTCATGCATTCGTACGACCTACCGTCTTCATGATTATAACGTAGTTCATTTTTCATAACCATATTTCATGGTTGGTTATAAAATTATGATTGATTTATAAAAATGATAATTATTTCAATATTATTATTCTTTATAGGATTAAATAATTATATCTTTGACCACATTCAACTTACCAAAGTCATTTTGAACCTTCCGAATATCTTCAAAACATCCGATGTGAACTTAATTTATAAAGTAATTGCATATAACATGGTAAAAAATAAAATAAAAGGAATAATAATCATGAAAAAGGTTATTAATAAACTAAATAATTAAAACAATTTTATTATTCAAGAATATAAATAATGAACTTGAAAATTCGGGCTTGAGGTAAGGGACACTTTACCTTAAAAACATCATTTTTAATTATTTTAAAGATTTATTTTCTAAATATTTTTCCTTCATGTGAATATTATTAAAAATATTTTATTGATGTATTTATACATACATGTATTAATTATAAAATAAATATTTTACTTTACTAATTTTTTTTCTAAAAGTAATTTATTTATAGAATATTTTATTTTCATTACTAAAGATAAAAGAAATGTTCTATTTTAATGTATATGAAGTGAACATATTTTCCCACCATAATAACTATTATTTTATGTTATTTTTTTTACAAGATTATTTTTTTTAAAAGGAAATCCATCCTTTTCTTTGTTCCGAGTATTTTATCTTTGGAAATGGGATTTTAAAATGAATTGGTGTTTCAATATCCGAAAGTCTTTTTAATATGGGTTAAAAAGAGTTTTTAAAGGGATTTATGATGAAACAAAAAAATATTAAATTTTTTTATTCATAATATGGTCCTTGTAAATTATTTATGACGATGGGTGAGCCTGATATAGCTCATAATGATGGGTAAGACCAGTATAGCTTAGATGATGGGTGAGCCCAATATAGCTCTCCAATGCATTGGGTAATTTCTTATGTTCTATAGATAATTATGATGAAGTTGTCCATATTGGTTATTCTATTTGTAAAAGTTCTATAAAGATTATGTACCGAGGAACTTGCTTGATTTTTTCTATGCATGAAAATTATATTTCATGGAAATTATTTGATTTCACAAGGTAATCTAATGATATTTTAAAGGAAAGACTATGCCCTTTTAGGGTAAAAAGGTATGTTTTTAAGAAAATGTTTTTAATGGGTTATTATGTTTTATAAGAAACCCTCACGATTATGATTTTTTCCTTTAATTTTTCCTATAAATGATTTTATGAAAAATTTTGGGTAGTAAATTTGATTTCATGTGCAAGTAAATGATTATTTGAGCTCAAAGTTTATTATGTTAAAGGAAAAATCTCTTTTATAATCTCAAGGTTTTAAAACAAACTAACAAATTTCTTTATTTATTTTTATATGTCCCTCAATGAGCTTATTTTTTCTCTTCCCATGTTTTAAATGTTTTTATAGGTTTTAAGGATGAATAGGAACAAATAATAATTCAAGTTGAAAATCATAAATATTTTTCATGAAAATAAAATTGGTTTTATTTTAAAAGTATCGTATTTTGGGGACAAATGGATACTTGGAGGAAGGTTCAACCTGTAATTTATCTGTTTTTATGTAAGAATTATGACCTAATTATCTAAAATACCAAACCTTGAAAGATCCTTGAAATTAAAGAAGGTGAATTATCTTCTAGATATTCAATTTATGGATTGATTAAGGTTGGGTACTTATATAACAAGCTTCAATTTAGATGTAACCTTATATGTATCTTTATGGTTGCCTATGTAATTCACCTATTTGTTGGATAAAGGCTAGTAAGACTGCTGTTGTGGGGCCCCATATGGTATAGGAGACAAATGAGAGTGAAATTGATTCCAAAGAGGATCACCGTAGATCAAAGTAGGCATAGATCTTAGGTCAACCATAGGAGGAGACCTTGGAGTTTTATATATAAAACCATGTTTTTCTAAGAGTGACTCCTAATTTAGGCCAAATATGTTTTAGAAAGTAAGGGAAGTTATCCATACATTATATTATACCCTTTGAGATCAATGAGTGGATTGGGAAAGTAGAGTACCATCTAGATCTTCCTTCTCTCTACAGAGGCATGAATGATTTGTTTCATGTGCCTCATATTTAAAGGTACATGATTGATCCCATGCATTCCATCAACTATGAGTATGTTGAGATGGATCTTTATGCATCATATGTGGAGTTCCCAATGAATATTGTTAACTAGAGTGAGAAAGTTCTACAAGGGAAGACGATACCACTTTTTTGGATTGTATGAAAGCATGGGTTAATCCAAGAGGATACACGGGAGAGGGAGGCAAATATTTGGGTCTAGTGGACTAATATTTTTAAAATGGTATTCCTAGATATTCTAATCCAGGATGAGAAACATTTAGAGGATATATTTTAATGTATTTAATTTTAATAAATGCATTATGTTTTAATTTCATCCATTAATATTATTTTTTTAATATATGAATTATTTGGGATGAGTTTCTACAGGTTACTATGGGTTTTAGAGTGTTTTATATAACCTTTTAAGTGTAAAAGATTTGTAAAATCCATATTGATTCTCTAGGAATCCATAAAACTTGAAATAGTGGATCAAGGGGTGGTTCACAGTTAAGGTGCATGGTTTGAAAAACCGTGTGGTCCCATAGTGAAAACTATGGGACCCCCTCTCACCAATAGAATGGTTGGTTCAAAGTTTGATTAACCGTGCCCCAAAACCATGTGGGTTACCAAGGAAATCTATAATTCCTTACATTTTTGGTTCATGGATTGTCAAACCATTTGTCCAAACCACATGTCTTGTCTAGAATCCCTGAGAGGGGCAGATAGTTGGTGCATAATTTGAAAAACCATGTGACCAAACCATGTGTGCATGAAATTAATGATCCAAAATCCTCCTTAACAACCATTTATGTACAATTTGACCCATTATTATTTCTATAGTAATCCTTATATATTTTTGAGACTCTTATGGCCTTTCTTGATGATTCCCTCTCACCCAAAGCTAGATTCCAATAAATCTAAGTGAGTTGAAGATCTGGAATTAAGGTATGTGATGAAAAAAACTATGTTATTTTGGTTCCACCTATATATATATCTCTTCCATTGAAACAAATCATATATCCAATATTCCATTTCCTGATATATGGATTTTTATTCCTTCTAATATATAATTCATCGATCTTTGCAAGAATGGAGGTGCATTCTGACATGTTGACGACATCCTTTTGAACAAAGTTAGATCTCTCATGAATGATGGATGAATCTTAATAATTTATCATAGATAAAACATATTTATAACTTATTGATATTTAATCTAATATTGGATATCTATTATAATGATGGATTCTTAGTGGATCTATGTTCATTGTTAGACCCGAGGTTCTCTTCTCTAATTGATGAGGAATTCACAATCCATTTTTAAATCACTAAAAAATTCAGTGAATTGACATCCTTTTCTTTGAAATGTGATTCTATAACTAACCTTATTGACATGGAATCTCATTGGTTATATTTTCTAAACCTTCTTATTAATGAAAAATATCATGATATTGGCTTCCTTGATGTGTGAGGTAGTTTTCCTTAGGTGTACAATGTGGTTCAGGCTTTGATCCTTTAATGAACTTTGGAGTTCTTCATCAACAGTCTTGAGGTGGGAAGTTCCTTACAATTTAGGGTATTGTATATGATGTTTTCATGATTTTGTATGTATTCTTGATAATCCATGATTAATATGTGTTTTCATGTGGGTGAGTGAGAGGCCATTGAGATCTTTTCTTGAAGTTTGATCATATGATTTGTGTTAGGCTCTTGGGAACTCTTCTTTATTTGCCCTATTATTCTTTTCTATGATTCATATTTCTAATGGTATTTTATAGCCTATGGAAACTTCCCTCATGTATTAGGATTATTATTGCACTTAGTTTCAGTTAGACTCCCCTTGGAGAGGGAGTGTGACAACATGATGATAGATACAAACTATGTCTTATTTGATAGTATAAATCAGATCATAGACATGTCTATTGATGTAGAAGTAGACCATGCATGGGGATTGAAATCCATTTTCTATAGTCCAAAATTGGAGAATTCCTTTCTAGGGTGATGTGTTATCCAATTACATCAAACATTTTAAGAGGGAATTATTATCATTCAAGGATAACGACCACCATTAGGGTGGGGAATTTGGCATTCCTGACAATGACCACCATCAGGGTGGGGTGTGTGACATTTCCTTAATGGTAGAACTTAGGGACATGACTGATGGGAGTGGGGTGAAAACTGATGTAGGGACTTGGGTCATGTCTCATGAAATGTGTGTAACAAATAGTTATATCCTTACTAGCATCATGCTGAAGTAGGTGGGGGCGGATTTCATGGTAGCTTAGATAGAGCATGATGACTTAGTGCATGTTTGAATGTTAGTTTTTTTGAGAATTTACTTATGTCATGACATACACTATTATATATCATGTGAACTTATGTTAAGGATGAATTGGTGGTTTTCTATTAGGTTTATTACTCACACCTAGCAGAAGTTTAACTAACCAACCTAGACCGACCTGACCTATCACTCGATCCACTTCACTATAAGTCCCAAGGCTTGTTCCCAATCTTTATAAGCTAGAAAAAAGCACTAGGGTATAAAAATAAACCATATGGGAATGATTTGTTTCTTATTAAAATGGAATTAACCATTCATGAAATTAGGTGGAAACGCCAACATACCATCAGGATCAACATAAATAAATAAATATAGTGGAATAAATAAGTAATGATTAAATTCAGATATCATAAACAACATAAAAATTCATATATAATACATACACATGATATCCATAATCATAAAATATAAATGATTAAAATAGGGGAAGTGACCAAAAGGTGTTACTACGTAAAATCCCAACCAAATAAATCTCAAAAGAATATCCTTATGATATAAATCCCTTGAAACCACATATCCTATAACATAAAAAACTTGGATGATGGTAATAAAGAAGATCTACCAAAATTAGGTTCCCTTTCCTTTACTTGTGTCCTTAAAAACAAAGTTTTCATACATCCAAAGTCATATATAGGGTGGGAGGCACACATCCTAGTAGGATACAACCATGAATATATGTAAGGATTATATCCATGCAAACCAATAAGTCTCATTTGAAAAATCATTTATCAAAACTAAGATCACTTTTTTAAAACAAGATCAATTGAAAATAATCCTTTAGAAATAACTTTGAGTTTTCACAAAAACAAACCACATTTTAAAAGCATGGTAAATAAAATGGGTTCCTAAAACATTTCTCTGCATAGATTAAATAAATAAATAAGGCCATATTGCAAAGCATGATTAAGTCACCCAAACATGGCATAAACATGATCATAAAGAAAAATATCATTACAAAAAAAAATTAATGTAAAATGGGAATAATCATAAGAAATATCAATTTTAGAAAATAGGTTTTAAAAATATATTCATGGGTATAAAATAATTTCATAATAAACTTATGGTAAAGTGGGAAAGAGTATAAGGCATAATAAAATCACACATGGCATTAAAAACATGAAATAATCATATAAAATCAACCAGGCATAAGTAATGTTCACTATGTGATTTATCATTATAAGTATAGTGTGAATTAGTTTAAAAAAAGTTTTATAGTAATCTAGAATTATATAACAGGTTTGGAAGCTCTCACAGTCTTCCCTAGGCCTAACTTCTAAAATCTCTCTTGGTCTCTCAGACAACATTTGGAAGCTTGCTCAATATTTCCCCTCAAAGGATCCTATAGTCCCTTGAAAAACATTTGGAATCTCACTCGGTCTTTATCCCCAAATAATACTATGGTCCCTTGGAAAAAATACCCTAGATATTCCTCAATATAGGATAAGGTCAAATTGCCTAAGTCACCAAACACACACCCAAGGTCTCCCAACTGATACTTAATTCTAAACACACAAACAATCATAAGTTCTAGAACAAAAAATCCATTTTAAAATTTGATTTAAGAAGAAAACTTTACCATTATAAAATAAAAATTTTCCCCTAGGTCAAAAAATTTCCATTTAAAATACACAGTCTTACTCAAGAAAAGAAAACCTTTTTAAAACCTGCACGTTAAAATACATTTTAATCTATAAAAATACTCCTTTCATGATCCATTTTAAAACCAATTAATAAACCATTTATTCCCAAAACATGAAAATCGTTACACCATGTAAAACCTTTTAAAACCCACTTTAAGAATTCCATTTGAAATCATAAAACCTGTTTTATCCATTCTATCAAACACTTAGGGTGCATTAAAACCAAACCCCTTTAGAAAAACCACTTTAAAAATCAAATTACCAATATAAGTCATGAATCAAATAAAAAATGGATAAATCACAGTTCATAAATCATTTAAATGAAAATTTGATAAAAAATTAAGGAAACTAAGAATTAAAGGTTAGTCATGGAAAAATCCCTTAAATAAAGACACCTACCTCAAAACATAATCCAAACTTGTCACCTTCAGTGACATCCACATGAATCATGAAAGTGGGATCCTCACACATGTAATACACAATGAAACAAACCAAAATATTCATTATTAAACCTAGTTTTTTCCAAAAATAGAATATAGGGTTTTCCCCTTATATAGAAATGGAATAACAATGGTAGAAGAGTGGAAGAGAAAGAGAAACCATGAAAAAATTAAGTTTACCTAGAAAGAAATCACCACAAGAGGTAATAAATACAACATAAACCAAAGGATGAATCTCCCAAGACAAGGGTAGAGGGATTCCTGCGATGGAGTGAATAAATTAGGAAAAAGGGGAGTTAAATATGTTTATGGAAAAGGGTTATTTCTCAAATTTTTAATGACCCAGACATCCCGCTTGATTTGGAAAACTATACACCAACCATGTGAAAGGAACTGTCTCACCCAAAACCAAGATGTACAGTTACTCATAGAGTTGACCTGGTTTTAAAAACCATTCTCATGATTTGAAAAATAACACTATCCACAACCATTACCCTCATATGGTTAGCCATACGATTATACAGACAATGCACCAACCATGCACCAAAGTTTGTTTTCCCAAAGACCATGGTTTATATCCATCGACACCCATGAAATCCAAGGATTGAGGTATAGGTAAATAAAAAACCAACTAAGATATACCAGTGACCTGAAGGGTGTCACAAAACTCCCCATAATGACACTTTCTTCTTCCATAAATTATTGAGTCTATATGGAAAAAAATAATGAGTAACAACCCAAAATTTATGAAGTGAGGTGATTTGTATGATAAACCATTATAGAGGTACCTATGAAGACACTTCAAAACATTGATTATTCATCTAAAATGAACCATTAATGCCACACAACCAAAAAAAATCTATAATAATAACGTAACCATGCTCACAAATACAAGACCCGAAAGGGAAGGGAGACCAAGCATGGGTCTCTCCACCATTTAAAAACAAATTTAATGGTTTAACAAAAGATAAAACATCTAATTAATACCTAAACTATAATAAAGAATCTCCAAAAAGTTCCAAGGAACACTAAAGAACCTACTCTTACTTCGTTAAAGGAAAAACAACCTTAAGTAACTCAATGGCCACATGGTTTATCCATCAACAAGATTAATACACACACAATGAAAAAAGATAACTTATGATAATTCCAAAACAATGATGACATGGGATCTTGACTTGGGTAACCAAACTCTGTGGGAAAGACATGACCTCGATTTAGAACACAATCACATGATGAATCCCACAAAGCTAAAAGTATCGAGTGATTAATATATTGAAGGCAACATCCATTCCAATTAACCATGAACTAACCCAAAAGGCCACTCAAACCCATATAAATAAAAAACTTTCCTTAAAATGGTCATAACATGATAAAACAATAGAAGCTATAAGGGAAGGCAACCAAAACAACAAGTCATGCACCCAGGCTCAAAAACAAAAAGGCATAACACAAGATAGAATGTAAGAATATAAACCACACAAATTTAATAATAAAATCACACACATTCATATAATAAAATTATTCCATTTGTGTTAAATGTAAACAAAAAATATAAATAACTAAAATAATAAATTTTTTCTAAAAAACACTAAACAAACCAAAACCCATTTTGGCCTCTTCCAAAATGATTTCTCAAAACTCATATCAAAGAACCACACTTTTCTTTTCAAAACGACTTTCCAAATAATTTTCATAAACCAATTTTAAATTTAATAATACACTACTCAAATTATATTAAAAAAATGACAACTAAAATAAGACAAGAATGCACAAAAAGGTCCAAGAAAAACAAAGGTTCCATATATAAACAATAAGACAAAATAAAAACAAGGCACTTCCTGTAGAATACCCTAAAACATCCTATAAAGGACATAAAATAATTAGAGTAAACCTCATAGAACTCAATAGGGTTTCAAAACCACCCACTACATTTAGTAAAATACCAAAGTTAATAATAGGACACTAACAAAATACTTGGATAACCAAGAAGATTCTCAATGTCTGTAGTCCCACTCCAAACCATTTTTTAAATCAAGATCTTGAAATATATTTGTAAAATGTATAGAAAATAAATTTTTACATAACCATTGGAAGAAAAATTTAAAAAATTGTCACATTTTCATTTGAAACACTCAATAGGCTTAAAACATGACATTTTAAATTCAAAACATGACCCTACCAAGGTTAAATAATTTTAAAACACCATACCATTTTTAAAACTATTTTTACAAAATTTTCCAAGACACTTGACATTTTAAATATCAAATTTAATCACCAAGAAAAAAATTTGGAAGTTTAAAATCACACTTCCCATTTCATTTCACGATTGAATCAAGGTTAAAACCCATTTAAAATGACACATTTAACTTTTATATTAACTTGAAAAACTTATCACTACTTTTAATTTCAATCCCCACTTGAAATGAAAAGTGAAAAACATTTTCCAAGAGAAAATAAATTCACATTGAGAAAATTTTAAATCCAAAAAACCCATCACGTAAGGGTTAAACATTAAAACTTGAAAATTTTAAAACTATTGAGCACTTAAAGGAATAATAACACAAGAAAAGGTTACCAAAACACCTACCCCTAATTTAGTGGGAACTTGGTTTGGAAGCCATAACCTAATAGTGATGAGCTCCCAAACAAGACTCAAGAGATCCTATAAATCCATTTGAGTCCCATAAGTGTGAAGAAATAAAATTCTTAATTCCAAAAAAAAGAAGAAACTAAACCAGGAGTAATAGGAACAACACTCTAACTTCCATAAAGAACATTCTTGGAGGCACTAAGTAACTAAATTGATACATGAGCCTAACCACCCATACCCCTCAAACAAAACAAGTGGTCCCATAACCAAGGGAAATAACCAAATAACCTTTTCAAAACATCCTTTGAGAACATGTTTTCAAATCTTTTTTAAAAATCTCAATTTAAAACCCACCCATTTCCACCCACCCGATACAGGTAATTCCAAACCATCACGAAGACCCACTGGTGTCAAAATGAATTAATACAAGGGATAAACCCCTTATTTTTCCAAAATAACCTCATAGTACTTTCACAAAAAGGAAATTCACACTCATTTCAAAAATAATTTCTGATTATTTTCAAAACCTAAAACTTTTAAAAAATTCTATAGGTAAAAAAATAGACCAAAAAATTCCTTGAGAATTAATCCCCATTTTACTTCCAAAAAATAATTTAAAAATATTATTTTAAATGAACCATATCAAGTAAAACACTTTAATATACCAATTATTAGAGTATCCCAATTTAAGAATTTAAAATCCTTCACAAAATTCCACTTTTGAACTCAAATGTTTTTCGTAGAAAATTTTTTCCTTAGTTCAAATTTTTAATATAAAACACAAATTTGTTTATTATTAACAAAAGAAAACATTTTTTACAAACAACAATATAACATTTTTCAAAAACAAATTACCATATGTAATTCCACTCTTCCATGCTGAAAACCATTTTTCATTTCATAAAGTAAATTCCATAAGGGAAAAAACCACGCACACCAGTACAAATTTCTAGTCAAACCAAACTAAACCACATCAATGTCCATAAAAATACTATAAAATATCTCTTATAGGATAACAATCCAATGAGATAGTCCATTTGAACGAATCTAGGAAGCAAGGGAGGAAAAAAAATTCCAAAAGAAAAATTTCACTATTCATAGATTAGCCACACAGGTTGGCAAACCGTGCACCAACCATGCTATGAGAACTATCATGGTTTTAGATCCATGCCTCATGGGAACCGTACAATTTAATAGACCATGCGTGATATCTGTGTTACACTATTCTGTTCACCATTTTCACATTTGAAACTCCAACTGTCCTCTAAAATCACTAATACACTCAATGAGGATCAAAATATCATCAAAAATTTCATAAATCAATAAAAACATCCAAATTTGAACTCAGGATCAAGACTGAAATCCCGATATGCCCATCAAAACTTGAGATTCAATGTGATGAAGAGCTGTCTAGGCCCTTACCTGTACACTCCACCTGAGTCCTAATGACAATCATAGTCTCCAGGCTACCTAGATACATCCAAAATAACAAAATAACCTTCCGATGATACTATTTTTTAATAAACTAACCCAACCCAAATAGACCCATCACCCTAGACACTCCACTAAAAGGCTTGAGGCATGATCCTGATTATTATAGGCTGGTGATAATCACTATAGAATCACAATAAACCTTATATGAATAAGTTCTCCCTAAATAAACTGGCGTGAACCATCCATAAACTTGTATGGGCACACCAACATAACATCAGAATCATCAAAAATAAATAAATATAGTGGAATAAAGTAGAAATGGTTAAATTTAGATGTCATAAACAATATCACATTTCATACAAAAGATATACACATGATATTCATAGTAATAAAATATAAAATCTCAAAAATAGGGGAAGAGACCATAAGGGTTCGATATATAAAATCCCAATGAGAAAAATCTCAAAACAATATCCTCATGAGATAAAACTCATGAGACAATGTCTCCACAAGTATAACAACCCTGGAGGATGTTAATCAAGAAAAAATACCATATGTAGGTTCCATTTCCTTTACCTGTGCCCTGAAAAATAGAGTCTACATACTCCCAAATCCATATGCAGGGTGTGAGGTACAAATTATAGTAGTACACCACCATGAATATATGTAAGGATTTTTATCCATGTAAACTAATAATTATATTTTGAAATATAATTTTAAAAAACCAATTTAAATTTTTAAAATAAGATTATTTGAAAATAATTCTTTATAAATCCCTTGGATTTTTCAAAAACAAGTCATATTTGAACATTATGGTAAACAAAATGGGTTTCAAAAACATTTATCAACATTGATAAAATAAAGAAATAAGGCCATATAGAAAATAATTCTCAAAGAAACTAAACATGAATTAAACTTGAGCATAAATACAAACATCATTACATAAATAAGTAATGGAAAATGGGTATAATAATAAGTAACATAATTTATAAAAAATATTTTTTTAAACATAGATGCATGAGAATAACATCATTTTAAAATAAAATTATGGTAAAATGGGGAATGATTACAAGTTATAACATGATCACACATTGTACTAACAACATTCAATAAGAATATAAAATTAATCAAGAATAAGTAATGTGCACCATGGGATCCAACTATATGAGTCTAGTGCAACTTAGTTTAAACACATTTTTTAGTTGTATAGACTTATATAACAAGTTTGAAATCTCTCACAGTCTTCCCCAATCCCAACTTACAAGCTCTCCTTGGTATCTCAGATAATATTTGGATTATCTTTCATTTTTCTTCCTCAAGTCTCCCACAGTCCCTTAAAAAAATTTGGAATCTTACTTGATCTTACTCCCCAAAGGCTCCAATGATCCCTTAAACAACATACCTTAGATATTCCTTGAAATAGGATAATGTGTAAGTGACTAAGTCACCCAACATACACCCAAGGTCTCCCATGTGCTACATAATTCTAAACACAAAAAAAATCATAAGTTCCAAAAAAACTAAATACATTTCAAAAGATGATTTAATAAGACAACTTGCCTATTTTAAAGCAACACTTGTCCATAAGGGTAAGAAATTACCATTTAATGTACAAGGAAAAAACCCATTTTCAAAACCTTGAATTTAAAATACATTTAAATAAATAACAAACACACATCAAACGAGTTATTTAAAAACCAATTTATAAACCATTGATGCCTAAAACATGTCATTCATTCAACACTTTTAAATAGGTCTTTAAAACACCATTGAAAACCCCATTTGAAATCATAAAACCTATTGGAGTCATTTTATCAAAAACTTGGCGTGAATTAAAACCAACCCCCATTATAAAACCCACTTTAAACATCAAATTGAAAATATAAATCAGGAATAAGATCAAAAATGGATAAATCATAGTCTATAAATCATTTAAATGGAAATTTGTTAAACAAAGCCAAAGGAGACTAGGAATCAAAGGTTATCCATGTAAAATCCAATAAATAGAGACACTTAACTTTAAATTTAATTAAAACTCTTCACCTTCAATGATAACCACTTGAGTTAAGAAATATGGATCCTCAGACACCTAATCCACAAATAAAAAAACCAAAACCCCCATTATTAACCCTAGGTTCAGCCAAAAATGAAGTTAGAATTTCCCCATTCATATAAATTTAAGAACAAGGGTAGAATTGGGGAAGATAAAGAGAAAACATAAATAAATTAATCTTACCTTAAAATAAATAACCAAGGGGGGAAATAGATCCACCATAAAACAAAGGAGGAAACTACCAAGCTAAGGGAAGAGGGATGTGCATAACGAGGAGAAGAAATGAGGTCAAGGGGAGTTAAATCCATAAAGGGGAAAATAGTCATTTGTCAAATTTTTAATGACCTAGGCAGTCCAAACAATTAGGAAAACCATTCTCCAACCTTGTAAAATCCACTTTCTTCCCAAAAACCAAGCCACATAGTTACTCCTAGAGTTTTCATGGTTTTAAAAATTATGTTTAATCCATAAAAAATATAACTTTCCTCAAACCATCAACCTTGCATGATTAGTTTCATGATAAGATAGACCATGCACTAACTGCACGCCGGGGTATATTTTACCAAAAAACATAGTTTCTAACCCCCAACACTTTTGAACTCTAAGAATTAAATAACAAGTAAATAAAAAACCAACTAAGTCATACTAGTGACCCAACAAGTGTCATAACTAACATCACAACGCACATGTAGATTTCAATAATAGAAATCGTATAAAGGGAAAAGTCCATATGAAAGGGAGTTGAGGAGATAGAGTCTTGGAGTAAGAGATGATACTAGGACATAATATATACTATTACCTCTAAATTAATTTTCCTTTAGTCTTGACTACTAGGTTTGACTACCATATTTGGGGGTTATTTGTTTATTTTTCCTATATGACATGAGATACCTACCATGTTTTTTTGTTACAACACTATTTATTTATTCCACTAAATTATTCCATTTTATTAATTTTTCTTTTATTTTTAACATGAAGGGTATAGGCTGCCCATAGATGGCTCTCATACCCTTGCTACTAGTCAAAAACCTCATGCATAGTGGGAGGCATATGTTAGGCTATTTGGTACATCAGCTCGAACCCAGTGATTCTGGACACAACATTAAAATTAAAATTACCTAGGTTGTTATGATATTAGTACCTTCATTAAATCCATAACCATGGTACAATGAGGTACATTTATCTTGTATGGTTATAGAAAAAATAAATAAATCTTACAAGGATGGTGGCACAAGAAATGCATACTTCTTTATGAGATATCATGATGCAAAGAGATTATATTACATAGTGTGTTTTTGTAAGAGATTTTATCATTGACTTAACCTTATCTCATAAAGGGACTTTATGTGTTTCTATACACCACTCATGATCTATGAATTACACTAACTATTATCGAGGTAAGGTTCTATCGGGTCACACACAAAACACTTTCAAAGGTTTATCCAATTCTAGTGAATTAAAGTTTAATATGTGGTGGGACCCATGATAGGGGTCGATTATTGTATGAGTATGAATGATCACAATGAAATAAATAAATTCAATATTATTCAAGTTTAAATAATAAGTTTTGGATTTATTAACTCAAAGTATTCACTCGATATTAAGTGAATACCAACGAATGATTTTATGAATGAATATTTAATTATTCAAGGTTATTTTAATATACATGGGATAAATGATTTGGGTTAATGACTCTTATTTTATCATGCAACATAATATTAATGTTACAAGTACGTGATAAAATATGAACAATATTTATGATAATTTTTATTTACTATTTATGATATTTTTGGGTTTGGTTGAAATGTTATATTCTATTGGGACCCAAGTGTAATTTATGGAAGTTATAAAATAGCCATTTAAACACTATAAGACCCAAAAAATGAGAGATATGGCCACTTTCTTGGATTTTCTCACCTCCTAAGCTCTCTCTCAAGTTATAGAGAGAGAAACTAAAGGAAGATAAAGAATAACACAATACAAGTTCAAGGATTGTTCACATGATCTTATATAATCATTAGTAATTTTAAATACCCTTATCCTCTCTATTCTCACACATGGTGTTCTATTTTTGATGTACAAGAAACTTTTTTAATCACATGGGTATGATATCAAGGGATTATGCTCCGGTTACTTCAAGAAATGATCACTGAAGATGAGCAGAACATACCTACACCTTGAAATAAAATACGGTATAATTTTAATTTATTTTATTGATTATTTAAATTACATGAGATACTAAGTTGTATGATCTAGTAATCAGACATTAGATATAATGTTTCTATGTCTATCTAATTGAATAATTTTATTTTTTCATGTTTCCATTCTTCCATGGAGCACCTAGAACTAACATATTTCACATATTCTTATTGATATTTACTCATCAATATTTTATGATTCTATTTTATTTTCCTCTCAATAGGTAATCAATTAACCCGTTTCATTTTATTCATTAGGGTTTACCTTAACACTTATATTTATGGTTTAAAATGAAATCTTATATATGTATTTTTTTGTTATGGTTCGTGGACATTATATATGATGATGGCTGGGCCCGAGATATATACAACTAATGTAATATCCCAAGAGTTTTTGATTTTTTTTCAAATGAATTTAGTATTTTTGATATTTTTCATTACACATAACACAGAGTTTAACTTGCATTACATGCAGCATTGAGTTTAAATGAAACGTGACATATTACTAAAATATTTTTATATGATAGATATCACTTAGTAGTAGTAATGGAGTGTGTTAATAGGATTAACTAAATTATGAAAATATATGGTTTACACATGTATATAAAATGAATTCTTTGGTGACTATTTAATTAAAAATTAAAATAAAAGAAATATTGGCCTATTAACTATTTTTATGCAAAAAACATATTTTACCTCAATAAATTAAAAAAACAATTTTGGTGAATGATTTTAATGAAATTTATATACTATATATTCAATAAAACATTTAACATTCTTCTTATCTGTTTTCTAGACAAGAGATAATAATAAATACAATTTTATGCTTAAAAACTATATTTTTTTAACAAATAGTTTGTTACCTTTTTGTGCACTTATTTTAAATAAAAATTTTATCATATTAAGAAAGATTATTTTAAAAAATAAAGATCATTGTTTAAATCAAAATGAAAAAATTATCTTAGGGTGAAGTTTTGATAATTTTCTGAAAAGATTAGTTTTTTGATGAATAGTGAAAAATGCTGAATTTTATTTGATAACTACATTTTCATTTAGATTATTTATAAAGATAAATTATATTTTACATTGGTTTTAAATTAAAATTATTTCAGTTATATATATATATATTAATCTAATTTAGTTCATTTTATTTTTTTTAAAATTGAATTTTGATATAAAAACTTTATAGACTTTTGAAAATTTTCTCTTTGAAAACCCTACTCTCTCATCACGTTTTCAAGATTAAATTTAAATTTGATTTTGAAACTTCTTTGAATAGAATTTGTAAAAATTGATTAAATATTTTGAATCATAACAATTTATACTATATATTATGGTTAACTTAATTTTTTATAAAAATGAATAGTGAAAACATTAAATATTAATTACGATGGTTAAGGTAAAAATGGGTTTACCGGGGGGTTAAACTAAAAATATAAGGGTCAAAATGACCTAAAAACTTATCTAAAATATATTTTATGGAAATATTAATACCCTATAATGTATAAGTATCTATAAAAATGTAACTCCCTGACCCCAGATGCCCGGAGCTAGTAAATTATTTTAATACATTGGCGTGATACAAGGAATCGTGTCCCGAAGGATTGATCAGTTAAGCAGTCTTGAAAAATATATTACACTCATCAAAATTACATTACAATTCAAGATATAAATTATAACATATATAATACATTGAGAAATTAATTATTTACCTAGATGAACCTTGCATATGAATCACGAAACACTTCTTAGCATCCTAGGAAAATAAAACATAAGAAAGGGGTGAGCTTAGATGCTCAGTAAGGATAAACAATATAGCAGAAGCTATTACAATTAAGCCTAAAATTTTTATTGAAGGTACAAAACTAAAAAAAAGCCTTTTAAAACATTAAATTCATCATAATATGTAAATAATAAATCAAATAATTGCATTTAAACATTCACTTGGATATTCTAATAGTCGAATAATCACATGTAGAACAATAACTAATCTCGTAATGAGGGAATGCATAATTCCGGACATCATAAACACTACGTTAAGGCCTAGTGCTAAGAACATAAAAAAAAATATTCTATCAAGTCCTTGTTCCAAGACACTAGTTTGTCGAATTAGACCTACTGATGCATCGAGGGGCTATAGCAGGCCCTTCCTGTCACTTACTAAGTCTAATACATTATTTATATGAAAAGGGTGAAACATAACATAAACAATCATATTAAAACTAGAATACAAAATGTTAATACTTTAACTATAAACCATGAATGGTATTAAAATAGAACATCCATAGTCAAATATATCATTAACCCTTCAATACAATATAGAAGATTGTATCATAATAATTCAATCTCAATTAAGCATGAAATCCTACAAAGGATGTTTACATAGATGGAAATAATCTAATAAAATCATTAAAAGTATTTCAGAGAAATATCCTTTTTTTTTACTTTGAAAATATTAAAAGTTGCACAATTTATAAAATATTATATTTAAAATAAATTTTTTAATCAAATTTTACCTTACCACTTTGAAACTTTTGAAAAGAATTGACATTTTAAAACATTTATGTTCATATAAATAAATCGTTAACACCGTTTTGAAAACATGGACATCAATGAGAAAGGTTTAGAATTATAATTATTTAAAACATTTATAAAAATGTTTTAGTTAAAGATTCCCTTTCATAAAAAATTAAAAATATTGCTTTTGAAAATATTTTTAAGAAACATGGACATGAATGATAAATATGTCCCATTAAACACTTATGCATAAACAATCTCAGATAATAATGAGATTTTGAAATTAACCCTTAACTTAAGTCCAATACTATCCGTATGTGTTAGAATTTACCATATAATTGTTTTTGAAATATTATTAACTTGTACCAGAATCATAATAATATTTATGATATCATATATGATTGGTTTATGACTTTATATTACTCATTTATTAACAATTCCAAGTTAATGCAACATTTCGGGTAATAATCTCTTTCTTTATCCCATGTGTTTCGACTTGTTATTGTTGATCATGTTACTTAGATCATGATAACTTGATTTATATATCATATATATTCAGAATATAAAAATATGTAATAGATAGATATATGAAATGGAATACATAGTTCATGGAGACGCTAGGCCGTATGCACGCATGAACACTGTTTCTATTTTCTTATCATATTGAGTGAAAGTAAGTTAATGAAATATATGTATATACATACATATATATATATATATATTATTACAGTAGAATTATCATGTCATATATTTCATACTTATTCGTAATATATATTTTTATAATCATTCTTGGATGGAAAACATGGAAGATGAATCTCATCGCGTCGTGGAGACGGTAAGTCGTACGTATGCACGAGCAACAATATCATCTTATTAATGGTTAAATGGTATGGAATTGGATGGAATATGAATTTCAAAGAAATAATACCATGTTATATTTATTATTTAAGTCATTTATATTCATCATTAAACCTGTTGGAATAAAGTATATATGAAAAATAGTTTACACCACTACGTGGAGACGGTAAGCCGTACACAAGCACACATGGTGATCTTATTTTTAATAGTATGGGTAAAACGAGGAATATGGTTGTCCTATAATCATACAAAATATCATAATATAGTATATTGTGGATTTTTTATTTTATTATGGTAAAAACTTTGGAAGAGTAAGTAGAAGAAGAAAAGAACTTTGAAAGAAGGGATAAAACGATAACCTATTCTTCGAGTGTCTCCTTTTGATTTGCACAAATAGACTCCTTAAGTTGGTTTTATTCCAAAAGGGTGGCCTCTTAGATTAATTTAAGGAATTGTTTAGGATATTTTGATAGTTTTTGTCTGATCCAAATGGATTTGGAGGTGTGAATAAAAGGGAAGGATAAGTTCCCTTTTATAGGAGAGGTGAGGGGCACTTTAGGAAAGTCTTGAAATATTAATTTATTTGAAATTTATTTTCGATTTATAATGGCTCAAAAGTGATTTATTTAGTGGATGAGATGAGTATGGGTCAAAATCCTCGCAAAAAATGGGTTTTATACCCATTTAGGTCATGAAGTTAACTTTATTTTTTTGGATTTAACCCTTAGTTAAATAAGTTAACTCTTACCATGTCTTCTTGTATTTTTCTACTATATGGTTAATATAGTTACTATAAAATGACAATAGAACCTTAAGTGGGTCATTAATGAAACTTTTAACACTATCTAAGTTAGTTTGTTGAATCTTATATTTTTATTACAATTATATCATTTAATAAAATAGTGTTTGTTTTAAATATTCATTTACGTCAATTTTGACATTATTTAGTAATTGATTTTTTTTAAATTCATAAAGACTTTATTACTTATAAAAAAGAATTAAATAATAACTAAAATGTTAATTTTATCCAAAAAATTCATGTATCACATCAAAATTATCAAATTATATTTATTTTAATAATTATTATATCATTTATTTCCATCATTCATTAATAAGGTAATCACTGCATCATCATTGGGTCATAAATAAATTGATTTATTTAATGTCTAAAAATTATAAATAAAATAACATGATATAGTAAATATTTTTTTGATTTATAATGACTATTTATAGTTGAATATATCATTTACATAAATCAAATTAAAATTTTTTAGTTAAGAGATACATGTTTATGTTATATTTCCCTTTTCTTTAAATTAAATATTATAAAAGGTCATTATCACACCCAAGTGGATCCATGGGGTACAAAAATATACCTAAGGATGCTCATGTTAGGATATATATTATAAAATAGGATTAGGGCTTGTGTTAGTGTGGTTTTATATTATCATAATATTATTTTTTTACCCTTATTTACCTGATTTACCCTTTAACCATGCTAAATAAAAATAATTATTGAAGTTACTATTCATAATGAAAAAAATAAAAGGTACATATTGAAACAATTTGGAACTTATTATTAAAAAAATGGAATCCATTTTTCTAAATTCAAAATAGAGAATTGGTAGAAATTAATTTAAAATTAATTATCCATGTCAAAACTAGAAAGTAGGTTTTTTAGAAGTAAAAACTATCAAAAGATTGAAATGTGTTTATATCCAATTTCAATGTGAAATTAATTCCAATAAATGAAATTGGATTAAAGGATAAAAAAATCCAATTACACTTTAAAACTGATTAAAAGGAAAATATAACTATATAAATAAATTAGATGAAAAAATAGTTTTGAATTAAAATGCAGTATTTTCCACCATTAAATAAAATATGGATATTATTAGAAAAATACCAAAAAATTATCCAAACTGAATTTTTATCTCCTAATTATAAATATTATTTTCATTTTTTTCAAATTGAATATATAAAAGTGTCAAATACTGGATTTAAAAAGGGTTTTTCATTAAAAGATGGAAAATTGTATTTTTTGAAAAATACTTCTTTTATCTGAAAAATAGAAATTTTCCTTATATTATATCTAAGAAAAAAATAATATGAATGTTAAAATTATATGTGATATATATAAAATTCAAAATTTGGTTAATACTATTCATAATTGATTTTTAAATGGATAATTTGATAGGTCATGGTGCACTCGAATTTAGTATTACATATAGCACAAGCTATTGAATTATTAAGAAGAAGCGTACCATGGAATCTTGGGGTGTTACGTTCTAACCTATTTAAATAAATTGAATCCTCATAATTTAAACTCAGAATTGAAAACTATGGGTTGGAATTTTTAGAATATATTTATTGAAATACCACATCAAAAATTTATTAATGAGACCTCCATTTTGTTGGATAGGATTATATTAAATATACACAAGAGGGGGGGGGGGGTGAATTGTGTCTTTTCAAAATTCTTCACGAGATCATGTTCTTCCCTTTAACTTTAATCAGATGAATTAATGTAGTGGAAATTTAAATAGTAGAGACACAAGATATATAGTGGTTCAGGGAAATGAAGGCCCCTAGTCTACTCCACCAACGCTCTACTCCACGACCTTGGTGATTTTGAATATCTGGTCCTCGTTTCCACAAACTGTTTTAGAACTGAGTATAGGTAGTTGACACCTTTACAATCTATGGATAAAAAGCCTTCTGGTTCACTCACAGAACCTACACAGCTTAGTACGAGAAGCTGGTCACTCGGAAATAGAAAATAAATGTATATGTATTTTTAAAAATACTTTCCAGTTGTTCTTAATAATTGCAACAGAATGCAATTAACAGTAGATGGATCGTTGCCTTCAAAAATAATGATCTTCAAATAAGAGTCATTCTGAGTCGATCCTGTTGGAGTAGATATAAAAATATAATTGACAACTTCAGCAGTAGAAGATTCATAAATGATTTTCGATGTATAATGAGTGAATCTTCTATCGTGATTATTCTTCTTCCATAAACAGAGCTTTGTCGTTATTTTGAATCAACAGATCTCTATGTTTTTATATTCTCTGTTTTTCTTCCTCTATATAAAAATTAAATATCACATCTATATAATAATGTCGATCACTTATCCTATAAATTTACATCCACAAAAGTCGCATTCTGACTCGTGATATTCAAACAATTTAATTTACAAAGTAGTCGTAACATCCCTTTAATTTCGCCAAGAAAATCTCCTTTTAATTTGATCCTTAAACGGCTCTAAACTCGTCAAAGACACATTTTAAAATCAGCTTTAAATCCGGCTTGAAATCAGCCTAATAAACAGCTTGCTGACCGTTGCATAATAATATCAACTTTAAATTCTCCGACACCAAACGTAAGGTTGAGTTGTACAGAATGCATCCTATGAACGTAATGTAGATAATAAACCTAGGTGTGATGACGTAGCCTTTTAAATGTAAGTTTGTCAATGTAGGGTTGATCACAAACATGGGGTTGATAAAAAACATATGGTTGGAAACGTATGGTTGATCACAAACATAGGGTTGGCAACGTACCGTTGATCAAAAACATAAGGTTGGCCATCCATACTTTTTATCTTCAAATTTCAAATGTATAATGAAAGATCCATACTTTTATAAGCTTTCAAACGAAAGGCACTTGATCCATACTTCTCTAAGAACATATGGTTTTTTTACAAAAGTAAGGTTGATGAACCATACTTTTGAGAAACAAACGTAACATTTCAAACTTACGTATAGTTTTTCTTCCACACTTTTTCAACAACCCAAACATAGGGTTCCTTCCTAAAGTAGGGTTCCTCTTCCATACTTTTTCAATAACACATAAAGTATACACTGTATTTCATCCTTACGCTACGTTTCTCCATGTAGGGTATAAACAGTGTTTCTAGAACACACTAAAGCAGATCCCGAATATGTAGAGCATGAACAGTGTTTACAGAACACGCTAATACGAATACTTTAGTAATTAATCCTCATTGTTCAAGAACTTAAATATTTCGCCCAGAAAAATAAAAATATAATGAATAATAAATTTCTGGAATATACTTAACTAATAAAATCATTAGAAAATAATTAAGGGTATTTGTGAGCATCAAAATTATCACAAAGAGATAGAGTATTGTTTTCAAAAAACTCCCCCTTTGAATAAAAACATTATGTATTGTTGAAAACAACACTTTCTCAACAATCTCCCCCTTTTTGATGATCAAAATACCCATAAAATAACCAATGAAATTAACTTTCAAAATTAATTACATATAGTTTTGAATGTTGTAAAGATAAATACAATATTATATTTAACTTAATTTCTACCTCTAATTTCTCCCACAAGAGAAAAGAAAAAAAACATTTAAAATATATAATATGAAACAAAAATAAAATTTTGTGTTTATCCAAATTTCTCCCCCTTTTTGTGATATCAAAAGGAATCATAGAATATGGAATAGAACACATTTAATGTAGCACTAAACTGAAGTAAATGATATATCATTTTCCGTTTGTAAATAATTAAATCTGGATTACTGACATAGAGAAACAAGGACATGAAAACAAATAATAATAAATAACAGGAATCCAAATTTTCATTGAGTACATGGAATAAGTATAATCATGATGAAGACATGAATCAAGTTTGGTAAGGGGATAAGATATGGTCTATCTCCTCTGAACTACGGACTTGATTTCTGTCAATTGCTCCCTCATCATTTTCATCATTCCATCACCAAGCCTAACAATAAGATCCCTGGTCTCTTGAGTTATATGAATGTCTTCTATGAGGTTTACTCTGAAAAACTCATGAAGTCTTTCTTCCATTTCCATAAACAAGGAAATATTTTCTGTGAATTGAGTCAGCACATGTCTAATATTTGGTTCACTTGATGTCAACTGATCAACTAAAAATTTATGATTATCTAACAAGACTAATAAAGGAGCATTGTTACATTGAATATCTTGCAATATGTCATTCATATTTCTCATGGCAGTTGTGATATCTTGAAACCTTCTGATTAAATCTGGTGAAGTACCTAATCCACTAGCATTACTAGTCCTGACAGATGAAAATTGTGTCTGCAATTTTTTTTTAAACTCTAACAGATCTGACTTCTTTAGCATTTCTAATTTCAGCTTGTATACCTCTATCAACATGTCTTGCTTAAAATTTTTAACTTCTTACCATGAAACTATACTTCCCTTATGTCACTGAAATTTCAACAGTTCTGTTTCTAAGGCTCTCCTCAGAGTAAAATTTTCAGATTCCAAATGAGATAACTTTCTGTACAGCTCTTCGACTTCCTGATTCCCTGAATCCGAGACACCCTGTGCTTGATTCTCATTCTCAGTTTCAATGTGATGTAGGAGTACTAAAGGCAGCAGATCTGCATCAGATTTTTCTTTTTTCCTTCTCTTGAGCTGGTTGATCTAAATTGTTTCCTCAGAGTATTTTCTAGACTCTTCCATAGAAAAATCCTCATGAATTACATTAGTGTAAACTTCAGAAACATTCTCAGCACGAACATCCGCAAGCTGTTCTTCCATTGGATTTTATAAAATAATATCTTCTTGATTTTCCTAAGGACTGGCCACTTCCTCACTAGGCTTTGCCTCATTTTCCTATTGAAGTGTAACTTCAGCATTAGCTACAACTTGAGGTTCAATTTCTTTCTGGACTAGTGGAGTCACTATAATTGGAGTAGTATCTTTGTCCTGTGGATTCTCAACAGATTTTTCTCTGAAAAAACTGTAAGAGAGTAAGTGTCTTGTTGTCATTATAGGGAAAAAAGTTCCTCATTAACATTTCTTTTTCTTTGAGTCTGAAGTCTCTCCTGACTTCTTTCTTCTTGACTGTCTTCAGTTTCAAATCTTATTCTTCTTATAGCAGTGCTTACTCTCGATTCAGCCTGTCCCTCTTTGGACTTATCAGACGGAGCTTGAGCACTTTCTACTTCTTCCTCAGCTCCTACTGGCAAAAGTTTCCCTTTTAATGTGATCCAGAAATATCCAATTTTTTTGAGGGTCCCAGCACCAAAGGTGTTACTGTGATGGCATCTAACTCTCGCTTTCACTAGACTTACCATATCTTTTTTGAACAAAATTTTTGAGATGAATCTACCAAACAAATAAAAATTCATCCTAGCTTCACTTTGACTACAGTAATGAAGATACCTTATCATGTACCTAGGAAAGTTAATCCTTATATCACTCATTAACAGGAACATTATATACATACCGGGATACAATATTTTCTTCAACTCAGACATCCCCGGTGCAATCCCTGTTTGCACAAATTTTACTAGAATTTTCTGATCTAGCTCCAGGTCCTTTATGAACATCTTCTCTATAAGAGGAGAACTAAAAAGAAAAGACATGATATCTTCAGACTTATGCATGGAATCTCCAATATTTTTCAAATAAAAATGAAAAACTCCCTCATGAGGGTAGTTCAGAATTTAACCAATCTCCACAGAGGATATCGAGACATCTCGATCTTCTATCTTAGATACCATGGTATCCTTGTCGTCTCCCTGACAAAATTGTATAGACTTAAAGAAATATCACATTTCTACTTCATACAAAAACTCAGACTTCTCACCATTGAAGGTCTGCTCTAGATTTTGAAAAGAGAGAGCTTGTTTCAATAGAAGATTCATCTGATATAGCCATTCTAGGTCTATGACTTTTCCTTGCAAAATTTTTCTTCCTTCGAAGCGCTATTTCTTGATGGTGCTGGTCTCAACATCATCGGTCCTCTTGGTTTTGGCCATTTATGCTAGAAATCTCTGAAGGTTCGAAATAGGATTAGGGTTCCAAAGGTTTTTAGGTTTGAATGGACAAAGAGCGGTAAAGCACCACGAGTGCGAAAGGGTTTTTGGTAGAAATGAAATGATTCAGAATTCTAAAGGTTTCTGATAGCCTTAATTCTCGTGTCATCAGTAATTATTACTTAAGTTTTAAAAACAAATAAAATTGATTGCACGGAGAAAGAAGAAAAAACTTATAATTTTTGAAAAACAAATAACCAATTTATTTTAAAACAGCATTAAGATAAAAAAACAGCATAATAAAATAAAACTTTATTTAAAATTAAATAAACCTAGCTCCCTCTTAATAAAATCAAACCTTTCCATGGGAAGTGGTTTAGTAAAATTACGAGCTAATTGAATTTCAGTACTTACAAATTCCAAAGATATATCCTTCTCAAGAACATGATCTCTTAGAAAATGATGTCTGATATCAATATTCTTAGTTCTAGAATGATTAATAGGATTTTTTGAAATATTAATTGCACTAGTATTATCACATAAAATAGGCGTATTATTAAAATTTATTCCAAAGTCCATAAGAGTGTTTTTCATCCACAACACTTGTGCACAACAACTGCCATCAGAAACATATTCTTCCTCAGCTATTGACAGGGTAACTAAATGTTGTTTCTTAATTGACCATGACACTAAGGATTTCCCTAAAAAGTGACAAGTTCCTGAAGTGTTTTTCTATCTAATCTACAACTTTCAAATTCAGAATCTGAATATGAAATTAAATTAAAATCAGAAGTTTTGGGATAAAGAAGAGATTGAAAAACAGTTCCTTTTAAATATCTAAAAATTCTTTTAATTGCAGTTAAATGAGATTCTTTAGGATTGGGTTGAAATCTTGCACAAAGACATACTAAATACATTATATCTGGACTGCTAGTAGCAAGATATAATAAACTGCCAATCATACCTTTATATAACTTGTTGTTAACTGATTTTATAGTTTCATCCAAATCAAGTCTTATATTAGTACATATAGGTGTTGTATATGTCTTGCTGTTTTCAAGTCCAAATTTCTTTAGTAAATCAGTAATGTATTTGCTTTTATTTAAAACACTTCCAAAATCTTTTTGATAAATTTGAAGTTCTAAAAAGAAATTTAATTCTCCCATCATACTCATTTCAAATTATTTTTGCATTAGTTTTGAAAACTCATGACAAAGGGATTTATTATTTGCTCCAAAAATTACATCATCAACATAAATTTGAACCAATAAAATATTATAATTTACAGTTTTCTTAAAAAGGGTTGGATCTTCCATTCCAACAGTAAAATAATTTTTTAATAGAAAAGAGTTTAACCTTTCATACTAAGATTTAAGATCTTATTTAAGGCCATAAAGAGCTTTAGTAAGTTTAAAAACAGAATCTGGTTTTCGTGAATTTTCAAAACTAGGAGGTTTCTCAACATAAACTTCCTCCATTAAATAACCATTTAAAAAGGCAGACTTAACATCCATCTTAAATAATTTAAAGTTCATATGAGATGAATAAGCTAAAAGGATTCTAATGGCTTCTAATCTTGCTACCGGTGTAAAGGTCTTATCATAATCTATACCTTATTCCTGATTATATCCATTAGCTTCAAGTATTGCTTTATTTATAGTCATTATTCTTTGATCATCTTGTTTATTTCTAAAGACCTATTTGGTTCCTATCACTGGATAATTCCGTGGTCTTTCAACAAATTACCATACTTCATTTCTTTTGAACTGGTTTAGTTCTTATTGCATTTCTATGATCCAGCTTTCATCATCTAAAACTTTATCTATAGACTTGGGTTCTATTTGGGATAGAAAGGAAGAGAATTCTACAATATTTCCTATATTTTTTCTAGTTTTTATTCCTGTGTCTAAGTCACCTATTATAGTTTCTAAAGGTTGATTCTTTAGGATTCTAGTCTTTATAGGCAGTGCACTTATAGGTTCTTTTGTATCATGTTCTTCTGAACTGGACTAAATTTCATTTATATATTTTTCAAAATAATTTTTCAAGTTCTCAAGTCTCATGTTATCATTAGAGTCAGATTCATCCATTTGATCTGTCCTTTTCTCAAAGGGATCAGATTTATCAAATTTTACATGAAATGATTTTTCAACAATCCTTGACTTCTTATTATAAACTCTATAAGATTTGGAAGTAGAAAAATATTCTAATAAAATGTCTTCATCAAAATTTGGATCAAACTTACCAAGATTGTCTTTGGTGTTTAAGGTGTAAACCTTGCATCCAAAAACTTTAAAGTAATTTACTTTAGGTTTTCTGTTATTCCAGAGTTCATAGGGTGTCTTTTTCAGAATTGGTCTAATTAAAAATCTATTAATTTTATAGCAGGATGTGCTTATAGCTTCTACCCAAATATAGGTAGGAAGACTGTATTCATTTAGCATAGTCCTAGAAATTTCCTGAATAGTCATATTTCTTCTTTCAACAATTCCATTTTGTTGAGGAGTTCTTGGTGTAGAAAAGGTGTGTTTAATACCCATATTTTAGCAAAAGGAATTAAATTACAAATTCTCAAATTCTCCACCATGGTCACTTCTTAATGAAATTATTCTAAAACCTTTTTCATTTTGAATAGATTACCAAAACTTTCAAATGAAGTAAAAGCTTCGTTTTTAAATTTTAAAAAGAAAATCCATGTAAATATAGAATAATCATCAAATAAAACATATACATATAATTTACCAGCCAATCTTGCTACTCTTGAAGGTCTAAAAAAATCCATATGGTTAATTTCTAGAGGTTTAGATGTAGCAATTTTGTTAATAGATTTGAAGGATGATTTGTGTTGCTTACCAAGTTGACATGCGTCACAGAATCTATCACTTTCAAATCCGAGACTAGGCAAATCAGAAACTAATTGTTTCTTAGATAATTTATGTAAAACATATACATTACAATGTCCAAGTCTACTATAATAGATTCAGGATTCATTTATTTTAGCAGTTAGGCAGTTTACTTATTGTTTACACAAGGATTTTAAATCCAGGGTATACACATTGTCAGTTTTAGGTGCTCTAAATTTAAGAAGTTTATTTTTGAAAACAAAACAGTAATTGTTAGAAAAATAAACAGCATAACCATCATCACATAGTTTAGAGATACTTATCAGATTTTGTTTCAATCCTTGTATATAAAGTACTTTGTTGATTGATACAACTTCTAGATCTCCAACTGTTCCAATACCAATGATTTTCCCTTTGGCACTGTCACAAAAATTGACAAGTGCACCATCTTTTTGAGTGAGTGTAGAGAAATTCGATGAGTTTCAACTCATATGTCTTGAGTTTCCACTGCCCATATACCATATGTCCTTTTTTTTCTTTTGTGACCTACTCCCTACAAAGGCATTTACACAATTTTCTTTGGTAACCTTATTATGTTGGGTCCAGGGGTGTTAGCCAGCAAAGATCTGGGAAAATAGACTTTCTTTTATTTTCTAATTACAGAAGAGTCAAATAAATTATTTGTTTCAAAAGATTTCTTAATACCACTTATTTGGGGTTGTCTTAAGAAATAGTTTTTAGAAATATGTCCCCTTGTTCCACAGTGATTACAATTTATTCTTTTTGAACTTGGAATAAAATAATTTTTGTATAGCTTAGGTTTTTCACCTTTACTACCAATTCCAAATCTTTCCTTTTTAATGAATTTTTTCCCAAGAATTTCATTTAAAGTATTTTCTCCTTTTGTAAAAACAAGGGCTTCATTTTTATAAGTTTCCACTTCAGTTTGAAGTGTTTTTATCTTTGATTTATAATCTGTATTGTTAGTGTTAATTGAGTTAAACTTTTCAGTTAACTCTTTATGTTGTTTCAGCATTGTATCTCTTTCATTAGAAATATCCTTATGACTCTTCTTTAAAGACTTATGCTTCTTAAATAGGAAATCATATTTTTCTTCAAGCATAGTGCAGTAAGCTGCAAGTTTTTCATTAGAGTAACTAGATTCAGAACTAGATCCAGAAGAGTAGTAAGATTGTACCTCATCTGTTTCTGCCATAAAACACATGTTAGCTTTCAGATTTTCTTCTTTATTTTATGAGTCTGATTCAGAAGTGCTACTGGATTCTTCAGATACACTCCATGTATCTTTCATTTCCTTCTTGTCATTATGCTCATAATCATTTCTTTTTAAGACTTTCTTTTTCTTGTCTTCTTTTAGCTGAGGACAATCAGGTCTGATGTGCCCCATTTTCTTACACTCATAACATCTGACTTCCTTGTCATCCTTTTTGATGGATTTTCTGAAGCCCTTCTTCTTTTTATAGAATTTAGTGAATTTTCTGGCTAGCTGAGCTAGTTCTACATCAGAATTTGATAAATCAGAACTTTCTGATTTCACTTTGACACTTTTCTTTATCTTTCTATTTTTGCTCTGCGATGAAACTTTAATGGCAGTGTCATCTCTCTTGATAAACAATTTATGCTCATTTTCTTCATCTTACATCTCAACTTCATACATCATTAGTGTTCCAATCAGTTCTCTGATGGTTAAGTCTTTGATAGGTGTTGACTGTCTGATTGCAGCAGAGATTCCATTCCATCTTGTAGGCAGTACTCTCAGTACTTTTAAAGCTTGATCAGCTTATTTAATGGGATCTCCCAAGGAGATTATTTTATTGAAAATATATATCAATATTCCATTCATTTGAGTAATATTTTAACCTTCATCCATTCTAAATGTATCAAATTTAAGCTTAGTAGTAGCATATCTCATTTCCCAGATATTGTTAGTTCCTTCATAAGCAACAACAATAGTTTTCCACATTTCATATGCTGTCAGGCATTGAGATACTCTGTTAAATTCATCAGGTCCTAGAACACATATAATTTCATTTATTTCCTTTGATTTCATATCATATTCTGATTCGGTAGCTGTACTCCATGTTTCAGGTTTTTTTGGTATTTCATATGGAGTCAGAATCTTAGAATATACTATGTAGCCAAGGTTTTTCAGATAGATAATCATTCGTGACTTCCAGCATCCATAGTTTTCTCCATTAAAGTACGGTGCTCTGACCATAGACATTCCCTCTCTTGTATCAGTCATCTTGCTCTGTGTATAATCACTTTCATTCTGTTAAGGCTTTATCAGAAAGCTCAACCTCTGATACCAATTATTTGATCAGATTATACTAAATATACACAATAGGGGCGGGGTGAATTGTGTCTTTTCATAATTCTTTGCAAGATCGTGTTCTTCCATTTAACTTTAATTAGATGAATTAATGTAGTGGAAATTTAAATAGTAGAGACATAAGATATATAGTGGTTCAGGAAACAGAAGGCCCCTAGTCCACTCCACCAATGCTCTACTCCATGAGCTTGGTGATTTTCACTCTCTGGTCCTCGTTTCCACAGACCGTTTCACAATTGAGTACAGGAAGTTGACACATTTACAATATAAGGCAAAATAAATACTTCTGGTTCACTCACAGAACCTATACAACTTAGTACAAGAAGCTGGTCACTCGGGAATAGAAAAAAAAGGTATATGTATTTTTGAAAGCACTTTCCAGTTGTTATTAACAATTGAAAAAGAATACAATTAACAGTAGATATATCATTTCCATCATAAATAATGATCTTCAAATAAGAGTTGTTCTGAGTTGATCCTGTTGTAGTAGATATAGAAATATAATTTACAACTTCAGAAGAAGTAGATTCACAAATGATCTTCGATGTAGAATGAGTGAATCTTCTATCATGATTCTTCTTCTTCAATAAACAGAGCTTTTTCATTCTTTTGAATCAGTAGATCTATGTGTGTTATTGATAGTCTCTGTTTTTCTTCCTCTCTATAATAATAAAATATCACACTATATAATAACGTCGAGCACTTCTACCGAAAATTTAGATCCACAAAAGTCACCTTCTGACTCGTGATATTCAAGAATTTGAGTTTACAGAGTAGTCATAACTTCCCTTGAATTTATCTAAGAAAATACCCTTTTAATTAAATCCTTAAATGGACCTGAACTCATCAAAGACATGTTTTAAAATCAGCATTAAATCCAGCTTCAAATCAGGCTAATAAACAGCTTGCTGACCATTGCATAATAATATCGACTTTAAATTCTCTAACGCCAAACGTAAGGTTGAGTTGTAAAAAATGCATCCTCTAAACGTGACGTAGATAATAAACTTAGTTTTGATGACTTAGCCTTCAAACGTAAGGTTGTCAAAGTAGGGTTGATCACAAACGTGGGGTTGATCACAAACGTAGGGTTGGAAACGTACGGTTGATCACAAACGTAGGGTTGGCAAAGTACGGTTGATCACAAACGTAGGGTTGGCCATCCATACTTTTTCTCTTCAACTATTAAATGTATGATGAAAGATCCATACTTTTAAAATCTTTCAAACGAAAGGTACTTGATCCATAATTTTCTAAGAACATATGGTTGTTTACAAAAGTAAGGTTGATGAACCATACTTTTGAGAAACAAACGTAACATTTAAAACTTACGTACAGTTTTTATTCCACACTTTTTCAACAACCCAAACATAGGGTTCCTTCCTAACGTAGGATTCATCTTCCATAATTTTTCAATAACACATAAAGTATACACTGTATTTCATCCTTACGCTATGTTTCTCCATGTAGGGTATGGAAATTGTTTCCAGAACACGCTAAAGCAGATCCCGAATATATAGAGCATGAATAGTGTTTCCAGAACACTCTAATACAAATACTTTAGTAATTAATCCTCATTGTTCAAGAACTTAAATATTTCATCTAGAAAAATAAAAATATAATGAATATTAAATTCCTGCAATATACTTAACAAATAAAATCATTAGAAAATAATTAAGGGTAATTGTGAGCATAAAAATTATCATAAAGATATAGAGTATTGTTTTCAACAAACTCCCCCTTTAAATTAAAACTTTATGTATTGTTGAAAACAACACTTTTTCAATAATCTCCCCCTTTTTAATGATCACAAAACCCATAAAATAACCAATGAAATTAACTTGAAAAATTAATTACATATAGTTTTGAATGTTGCAAAGATAAATACAATATTAGATTTAACTTAATTTCTACCTCTAATTTCTCCCACAAGAGAAAAGAAAAAAACATTTAAAATATATAATATGAAACAAAAATAAAATGTTGTGTTTATCCAAATTTATCCCCCTTTTTGTGATATAAAAAAGAATCATAGAATATGGAATAGAACACATTTAATTTAGCACTGAAGTGAAGTAAATGCTATATCATTTTCTGTTTGTGAATAATTAAATCTTGATTACTGACATAACGAAACAAGGACAGGAAAACAAATAATAATAAATAACAGGAATCCAAATTTTCATTGAGTACATGGGATATGTATAATCATGATGAAGACATGAATCAAGGTTTTGTAAGGGGATAAGATAGGGTCTATCTCATCTGAACTACGGACTCGATTTTTGTCAACTGCTCCCTCAGCCTTTTCATCATTCCATAACCAAGCCTAACAATAAGATCCATGGTCTCTTGAGTCATATGAATGTCTTCTATGAGGTTTACTCTGAAAAACTCATTAAGTATTTCTTCCTTTTCCATAACAAGGATATCTTTTTTGTGAACTGAGTCAGAACATGTCTAATATTTGGTTCACTTGATGTCAACTGATCAACTAAAAATTTCTGATTATCTAACAAAACTGATAAAGGAGCACTGTTATATTGAAGATCTTGCAATCTATCATTCATATTGCTCATGGTAGCTGTGATAGCTTGAAACCTTCTGATTAAATCAGGTGAAGTACCAGATCCACTAGCAGCACTAGTCCTGACAGATGCAAACCGTGTCTCCAAAAATTCTTTAAACTCTAACAGATCTGACTTCTTTAGCATTTCTGATTTCATCTTGTATACCTCTGTCAACATCTCTTGCTTAAAATTTTTAACTTGTTGTCGTGAAAATTTACTTCCCTTAAGTCTCTGAAATTTCAACTGTTCTGTTTCTAAGGCTCTCCTCAGAGTAACATTTTCAGATTCCAAATGAGACAACTTTCTGTATAGATATTCAACTTCTTTATTCCTTGAATCAGAGGCACCATGTTCTTGATTCTCATTCTCAATTTCAATGTGATGCTGCAGTACTAAAGGTAGTGAATCTGCATCAGATTTTTCTTTTTTCCATCTCATGAGCTGGTTGATCTACATATTTTTCCTCATTGTCTTTTCTGGACTGTTCCACAGAAAAATACTCATGAATTACTTCAGTGTGAACTTCAGAAACATTCTCAGCACTAACATCCACAAGCTATTCTTCCATTGGATTTTCTAAAATAGTATCTTCTTGATTTTTTTGAGGACTGGCCACTACCTCACCATACTCTTCCTCATTTTCCTGTTGAAGTGTAACTTCAGCATCAGCTATAACTTGAGGTTCAATATCTTTTTGGACTTGTGGATTCATTATAATCGGAGCAGTATCTTCATCCTATGGCTTCTCAACAGCTTTTTCTCTGACCAAACAGTAAGAGAGTAAGTATCTTGTTGTTATTACAGGAAAAAAAAAGTTCCTCATTAACAGTTCTTTTTCTTTGAGTCTGAAGTCTCTCCTGACTTCTTTCTTCTTGAGTGTCTTCAGTTTAAAATCTTATTCTTCTTGAAGCAGTGCTTACTCTCGATTCAGCATGTCCCTCTTTGGACTTAGCAGACTGAGCTTGAGAATTTTCTACTTCTTCCTCATCTCCTACTGGAAAAAGTTTCCCTTTTAATGTGCTCCAAAAATAGCCAATTCTTCTAAGGGTCCCAACACCAAAGGTGTTAGTGTGATGGCTTTTAACTCTGGCTTCCACTATCCTTACCATATCTTTTTTGAACAAATTTTTTGAGATGAATCTACCAAATGGATAAAAATTCATCCTAACTTCACTTTGATAGCAGTAATGAAGATACCTTATTGTGTACCTAGGAAATTTAGGCCTTATATCACTCATTAACAAAAAAATTATATACATATCGGAATACAATATTTTCTCTAACTTAAACATCCTCGGTGCAATCCCTATTTGCACAAATTTTACTAGAATTTTCTGATCTGGCTCTAGGTCCTTTATGAACATATTCTTTATAAAAGGAGAACCAAAAAGAAAAGACATGATATCTTCAAACTTATGCACGAAATATACAATATTTTTCAAATCAAAATGAAAAACTCCCTCATGAGGGTAGTTCAGAATCTAACCAATCTCCACAGAGGATATCGAGACATCTCAATCTTCTATCTTAGTTACCATGGTATCCTCGTCGTCTCCCAGACTAAATTGTACAAACTTTAAGAAATATCGAAGTTCTACTTCATAAAAAAACTCAGACTTCTCACCATTATAGGTCTTCTCTAGATTTTGAAAAGCGAGAGCTTGTTTCAATAAAAGATTTGTCTGATATATCCATTCCAGGTCTATGAACTTTCTTTGTAAAAGTTTTCTTCCTTCGAAGCGCTGTTTCTTGAAGGGGATGGTCTCAACATCATCGGTTCTCTTGGTTTTAGCAATTTCTATGAGAAATATCTGAAGGTTCAAAAGGGGGTTAGGTTTCCGAAGGTTTTTATGATATCATATATGATTTGTTTATGAGTTTATATTACTGGTTTATTAACAATTCCAAGTTAATGAAACATTTTGGATAATAATCCCTTTCCTTATCACAAGGGTTTTGAATTTTTATTCTTCATCGTATTACTTAGATCATAATAAAAATATTTATATACATATATTTTCAGAATATAAAAATATATAATAGATAGATATATTAAATGGAATGCACAATTTATGGATACGGTAGGCCGTATGTACGCATGAACGTTGTTTCCATTTTCTTATCATATTGAGTGGAAGTAAGTGAATAAAATATATAAACATACATATGTTTATATATATTTATATATTATTCCAGTGGAATTATTATTTTATATATTTCATACTTATTCTTAATATATATTTTTATAATCATTCTTGGATGGAGAATGTGAAATATGAATCTCATCACGTCGTGGAGACGGTAAGCCGTATGTACGCATGAGCTATGATATCATTTAATTAATGGTTAAATGGTATTTAATTGGATGGAATATGAATTTTAAAGAAATAATATGATTTTATATTTATTATTTAATTAATTTATATTAATCATTATACCCATCGAAATAAATTATAGATGAAAAACAGTTTACACCACGACGTTGAGATGGTAAGCCGTACACATGCACACATGGTGATAAAATTTTTCATAAGATGGGTAAAAGGAGAAATATGGTTTTCCCATAATCATAAAAATATCTCAGTATATAGTAGATTCCAGATTTATTATTTTAGTATGGTAATAACTTAGTAAGAGGAAGTAGAAGAAGAAAATAACTTTGAAAGAAGGGATAAAACGATTACATCTTCTTCGGGTGTTTCTTTTTGATTTGCACAAATGGAATCCTTAAGTTGGTTTTAATCCCATAGGGTGGCCTATAGGATGAAGTGATAGAATTTTGGAGGAGAGTTGGGTTGGGGTTTCTGAGCCAAATGGATTTGGAGGTGTGAATAAAAGATAAGTAGAAGTTCCCTTTTATAGGAGAGGTGAGGGGAACTTTAGGTTAGTATTGAAATATTAATTTATTATAAATTTATTTTTGATTTATAATGGCTCCAAAGTAATTTATTTCGAGGATAAGATGAAGATGGGTTGAAATACTCTCAACCAATAAATGTTTAAAAAGTTTAGGTCATGAATTTAACCTTATCTTTTGGCTTTAACCCTTAGTTAAATAAGTTAACTCTTTCCATTTCTTCTTCTATTTTTATACTATATGGTTAATATAGTTACTATATAATGCAAAGATAACCTCAAGTGGATAATTAATGACATTTGTTATAATATATAAATAATTTGGCAGAATCTGATATATTTATGACTATTATATCATTTAATAAAATAGTATTTGTTTTAAAATTTCATTTATGTTAATTTTGACACTATTTAGTAATTGATTTTTGTTAGAGTCATAAAAACTTGATTCCATTGAAAAAAAGTATTAAATCATACCTAAAGTGTTAATTTTATCAAAAAAATTTGTGCATGGCATCAAAAAACTCAAATTACATTTATTTTAATAATTATAATATCATTTATTTTAATCATTCATTAATAAAGTAGTCACTGCATCATCATTGTGTCCTAAATAAATTTATTTATTTAATGTCTAAAAATTATAAATAAAGTAACATGATGTAGGAAATATTTTTATATTTCTAATGAATGTCTATAGTTGAAGATACCATTTATATAAATCAAATTAAATTTTTTTAGTTAGTAGATACATGTTTATGTTATATTTCCCTTTTCTTTAAGTTAAATATTATAAAAGGTCATTATCATAGGAAAGTGGATCCATGGGGTCCTAAAATTGACCTAAGGATTCTTATGGTTTGAAATATATCATCAAATATAATTATGACATGTGTTAGGATAGTTCTTTATTGTTATAATATTATTTTTGTACCCTTATTTACCTGATTTATCCTTTAACCATGGTAAATAAAAATAATTACTGAAGGTACTATTCATAATATCCAAAAATAAAAGGTACCTATTTACACAATTTAGAAATTATGATTAAAAATATGGAATCCATTTTTACAAATTCAAAACATAGAATTGACAGAAATTAATTTAAAATTAATTCTCATTGTCAAAACCAGAAAGCAGGTTTTTAATAAGTAAAAATTATAAAAATATTAACATGTGTTTATGTCCAATTTCAACGTGAAATTACTTCCAATAAAAAAAATTATATTAAAAGATAAAATAATAATTCAATTACACTTTAAAACCAATTAAAAGGACAATATAACTATATAAATAAATTAGATGAAAAGGCAGTTTTGAATTGAAATTCAGTATTTTCTACTGTTCATTAAAATATGGATTTTATCAGAAAAACACCAAAAATTTAACCAAACTAATTTTTTTATCCCAATTTTAAATAATAATTTAATTTTTTAAAATTTAATAAATAAAATTTTCAAATATTGGATTTAAAAATAGTTCTATATTAAAAGGAGGAAAACTGCATATTTTTGAAAAATAATTCTTTTATCTGAAAAATTGAATTTGTCCTTATATTATGTCTAATAAACACATAATATGAATGTTAAAATTATATGGGAAATATATAAAATTTAAAATATGGTTAATACCATTCCTTACGACTTTTTAAACGGCCAAATTGATATGTCATGGTGCGCTCGAACTCGGTGTTGTGTGTAGTGCAAGCTATTGAATTATTAAGAAGAAGCGTACTATGGAAGCTTGGGGTGTTAAAAAAAATCCATTTTTGATCTTTTGGAATGATAAAAACATGGCTATACATTTTTCTTTTCAAAAAATTACAAGTGTTTTGCTCACCTCACTTATAAAAGGCCACCCCATATCCTCTCTTCTTTACACCTTCAAACCCTTTTAGTTCAGACAATACCTACCAAAATCACTTAAAAATTTCTATAATATCATATTATAAGTCTTATTTTGGTTATAAATCCAACCTAGGAAGGCTTTTGGTTGAATCCTAAGGAGGTTACTTAAAGAAGAGGTAACATTTTTCAACGAGTGTTTTTATTTTATTTATTCCTCCACCTCCTTCAATTATTGTTTAACCATGATGAAATAAAAAAAATTTTATCTTCAAAATACTGATATTCTATTATGTTAAGAGAATTAGCTACAACCATCTTCACTTCCACCAAATGGGTTAGGAAATTATTATTCGTGTGTAGGGAAGACTACCGCCTTATGAACCGATATCATTTGTGTTCTATTACCACCTCTCACGATTGGGTATGATGATGAATATAAAGTATATATAACACCCTAATATTTTATGGTATGTATATTCTTAAATAAATTTAATTTATTTGATATCTTACATTGTATGTAACACCGAGCTTAAACAAACTATGATATACTATTAAATATTAACATGATCGTTGGAATAATAATGTGACCGTTATGAATAATAAAATGACCATTAGAATAATATCCCCACCTATTAAATTATAAATAAAATTTAAGTATATCATAAATGAAAATATAATATATTTATATCATGGAATAAGTAAATAAATGTTTTAAAAACGATAAATTAAGTGTTGGCATTTTCATGAAATGAAAATGTTTATTTATAATATTATAATTAATATTATGGTTTAAAATACAATTTATTTTTATAAAATAGATTCATAAATAAATATATTTTTTATTATAATTATAAGATAATTTTATGTGACCATAATTATTTTTTCAAAGTGTCATAAAATCAGTTATAATTTTAAAATAGGTATTTTTTGAATAAATGTTTATTTTAATTAGAAATTAAATTTCTCATATTTAGAAAATTATTTTCATAAAATGGATTCAATTTTTGAAATATAAACATTGAAAAACTTTTAGGGTTGATTTTTTGTTTTTTTTCTAAAATAGTTGATTTTTTGGTGGATTATTAAAGACGGTAATTTACAATATTTAACATTTTAAACCAAATAAATGAATTTTTGAGTAATTTATGAATTAATTACCCATTATTTAGAACTAACATGCACTGGTTACTATAATTAGTCATAATAATTATCACTATTTATAGTCTTGAGCCAAAATAATAAACAAATAAAAAAAATCAAAACACCCCTCTCCTCCCACAATAAATACCACTCCTCACCACCCCTTATCCTCATGCATTATTAGCAATGTATGTTATCTAAATTATACCCAAATACCTTCCCAATACTCTTCCCCATGTTGAAGACTATATGGTCTTACCAAAAGACCAAATCCAAGTGTCTTAAGGAGGTTCCCAAGGAGATGATATTCAAGAGGTAACATCCTCCTCCTTTATATTTTTTTATTATTATCTACTCACTTAACCTTATCCAAAGTGGAATGATAACTATAGTATAATATATATAATGTAATGTTATTATGTTAATATAATATCCATCATCAAATATATTCTCTCATCCTTTTCTTATAAAAATGAAAACATCGTCCGTGGCGTGTCGATTCACTACCTTCATGGATGATGAGTTTTTATTTTCCATTACCACCTTCAAGGATGGTCATAAAACCTTTGTTATAGTTAAATAATATTTTAATATATGTATTATAATTTATATCATATTTTGGAACCAACATATAAACATAATATTAAATAAAACAATACAAGTTCTTAATGGTCATAAAAACAACCAAAATAACATTTCCATCAACGTTTTATCTAATGAATCATACTCATACCATATAACCAAATGATATATGGGAACATTTAAACTTATTAAATTTAATTTATACTAAATAATTTCAATTTTTGAGTTTTTATTCCATTTTACAAGAACTTCCATAATTATATACAATGTAACCGACTATAAAACCATGAAACGAATGCTCCCAGAACAATGATATTAAACATTATAACTCATCAAAATGACCACAAATGAACTTAATAAAATTGTAATAAATAAAATATATTTTGAATAGGTTCTGAATTAATTAATTAATAAATACAATTTGATCATATAGGATACTAATTATAAGTGAAAAATGATTTCAAACATAAGGTAACAGTTTTCTCGTCTCACTTTTACTTCTGTGAGATATATTCCTTATTCACAACTTATTTATTGTGTATGGTGTATGTATACTTCAATTTAATATATAATATCATGAATTTCATTATCTTCATGGTATTCAATGTTTCATTTTATAATTATTACTTTTATGGGGTATACGATTAAACTGATTACAGAGTGGTAAGAGATTTCTTAACTCAATTTTCATTCATCGAGTTAAACATATACTATGTGTAAAATAAATCATGATTATCTTATGTTGTATTTCAACTTTTTTATGTGTATTTTCAGTGAATAAACATAATATATTCATTAGATTAATGATATGATCCCCATTAGGTACTTCATCTCAATTTTCCTTCATTGATGCATATTTCTGACGTTATGCTCTTATTTTCTTTTCTATGGTGCATATACTATTACTTTTTTTATGATCATCATTGATTGAAGATTTTATTAAATATAAATATTTATTATATCATGAATATGATTATTTCCTAATCCATTTACCAATTTTCCATATCATGTTTACTTTGAAAGTTATTTGATCACTATGGGAAAAATCAGTTGTTGCGACGATGTATTTGCGACGAGCCCATCACCCGTCTTAAATAGTCTATGCCAGAGGACTATTTGTGAGGAGATTAATATCCCATTGAAAATAATATTAAATTAACACTTATTTTTTATGGGAAAAGGTTCCCATTTTAAATAATTTTGGCATGACTTCCCACCACAACGTGGGAAAGAGTATTTGTGATAGGAGTAGGTTCCCATCACAAATAACCTTTGTCATTTATAGTTATTTGTGACGGGAGAAGGTTCCCATCACAAATAAATTTTGTTATTTATAGTTTTTTTCAACGGGTATTAATGACCCATAGTAAATACTCTACCGGTATATGGGTATTTTCGATGGGTACCATTACAAATAAATTTTAAACCACACATCACTTATTTATGGTGGGTGCTATTTACAATGGGTACCATCACAAATAGTATTATTTTCAATGGTATTTCCATAAAAAATAGTCCCGCCTCTAATAATCTAACCAATATATACCCCAAATTTTTTTTCAATCATTCTCCATTTGATCTCTCCTATACTCAACTTTTTTCTTCTTCTCATAAATTATTAAATTAGATGTTTAAAATTTTACAAGGAAATTTTGAGTTTTTCATCACAAAAAAGATTCATTTTTTAGGTATTTATGTAATGTTTTTAATTTTTAATTTATTTATTTTCTATTATATTTGAATTTAATAAAAATAATAATAATATTTTTTATCTTGGGGGGGGGGGTATAATTACATTAAACACACACACACACACCACACCTATAGGTTGGAAAGGAAGACTGTAGTCCCCTAAGGGATAGCCCATCCATCAATTCTTCTTTTATTTAGTATATAGCCTAAAGGACTAGTGGGTATGAAGTCTATAACATAAACCAAAGGCCCATAAACTGGACTAAAGGCCCTGTGCAACATCATTCCTGCATTACACTACATGCATCACCAAGCCTGTGTCAAGCCTTCATCACCGTTTGCCTATGGAAGTTTTCTCCCACCCAGATTTGAATATGGATCTGATGCAAGATTATGGCAAGTCTTTACCAGTCGAGTAATCCCGCAACTACAAAATGTGTGTTAGGGTAACACTCGTCTCCCACCGGGGACCTAACTAGGCCTAGAGTGTTCCACACGTTCCCCATCTAGGAAAATGAATTTGAATCCCCCTATGCATAATATGCATAGTGTCCAAGTGTGGCAGGACTTGAGCCTAAGCCAGTTCCCACAGAGAGTGAGCGATACAACCAATGGGTACTACTCAGATAATACCCCATGATCTCATATTATAAGTTAGTAGTAATTAGAGTTAGTTTTAAGTAATTATATATAATTAAAAGTAATTATTTATAATTAAAAATATATATTTTAAATTAGAAATATTTAGTTTTAATTATCAATAATGTTTTTAATTAAAAGTAAATAGTATTAATTTTAAATAATTAGTTTTAATTATAAATAAGTGGGTGTTATTAATAGTAATTACTTATAATTGATAAATAATTAGTATTAATTAATATAACTTAGTAATAATGATTAATCTACAATTGCCTGGTCTCGCTCTCGTGGGTGTCCTCACATTGGATTGTCACCAGGGTTTCTCCCCTAATTCTATCAAGGTGGCAACTCCCTCTCTGATGCACCATTTTTTTCTCAATTTCTTCAGACTTTCCTTCTAGATTCTTCTGCTTATCACTGTTATCGCTCACTCTAAATGGGTTTTTTGACGTCACAGATTATTTTCGGGCTAATGACTTCGCTTTGATGGGAGATCAAGGTAGGGGTAGATCTATACTTAACAGTGCTGATCAAACTGTCGGGTGTTTCCTACCCTGGCTCTGGGATGTACGACATTGGTCCATCCTCTACCCGATGGTATCCATAGCTTCAAGAGATCTTGGATATATCAACGTGCCCCATCTTCTCTAGATATACTTTGTATCTAGTCCTGCATTCTTCTAATTCTTCACAATAGTCACATTGTGATGGTGGATGTATAGTTCATGACGGTCAACCGAGGCTTTTTCCTCCTTGGACGATGATGGTTTGGGGCATCTTTTGGTTGGGGGTGACTTGATTTGGTGAGATCAATGATGCCGGTAGGGGATTCGGGTGGTTTGATGGGAATTTAGATATGGTTTTCTGGACGTCGGTGCCTTTGATGGGTGATGGATCCAACATTGAGTAGTGGCAAGAGGGATCATCCTTTCAAATCTGGTCTTCTTTGATTTTTTGGGCATTCAGTTGATTTGGTTTGATGGTGCTTGTTGTCAAATTTGTGAGAACCTGGGCGTGCTCTTCTGATGGCCCGAGCATTGCATTTCTAGTACGGGGATCTGTTCTTGATTTAGAATGAAATTTATTTAATTCTGTACTGATTTCATGGAATTTTTGTTTCTTTGTGCGGTGGGATTCTCAGCTGGCTTTATTTTTTTCTTTGTTGCATTAGGTGCGGTGCAAATTTTTGTAGGTGATGCTGGGTGGGAATCCCTGAAAGGGGATGATTGTGCTGACACTCATATTTCATCTACCAATTCTTTGATGGATGGACATTCACCCAACCTTTTTGTTCTTCACAGATTTTTTGGTTTTATGTTGTGTTGCATGGGGTTGAAATTGTGGTGCTCTTTGCTGCATTGTTGGGTGGGCAGCTCGACAGAGAGGTTGGGGTGCTTACACCAACCAGCCGACCATCCCTCTATATTTTTTGGGGGTGGGATGGGTGATCTTATACATTGTGTCTTTTCTTTTGGTTCTATGATGTGCCTCCTTGCAACTCCGGAGTGATTTGGCATCGTGATGCACTTTTCAAAAACTCCGGTGTGATCTGGAACCATGATGTGCTTCTTTGCTGCTCTGGTACGATTTGAAACTATGTTGCACTTCTTGGATGCTCTAGTGTGACTTGGATCCATGATACGCTTCTTGGCTTCTCCGACGTGATTTAAAAAATGCATCTTCTTGGTGGGGGACCCTTCATCTTGATTGTTTCCTCTGTTGCATTGCCTGGCGGGGGGGGGGGGGGGGGACTTTCAATGATGCTTGCCATGATGTTTGCTGCCCTTTGGACATTTGAGACCTTGTTTGGACTTTAAGTTCATTTTTCTTAAAGATTTTTTCCCATCATGTTTTGGGTTCCCTCTTCACCAATTCCTGTTAAAAGGGGTTTATTACTTTTCTTTCAATAAAGAGGGCTTGACCCTCAACCATTATTAGAAAAACTTAGTAAAAATTCATTGATCTTAGTAATAAGTAGTAATAATCTATAATAATTTTTAATAAATAACAATAATTAGTAAAAATAAATATTAAACAACTATAATTAGTGAAAATTCACCGCAATTAGTAAAAATTAACGGTAAATCACTATTTTTTTTAAAAAGAGTTATTAATAAAAATTAGAGGTAATTAGTAAAGATTAGTAAAAATGAATGTTAAATCACTATAATTAGTCAAAATTAGTATTAATTAGTAAACATTAGTGATAAATCACTATAATTAATTTAAATTAGTGGTAATGACTAAAAATTTGTAAAACTAATAAGCAATTAGTAAAATATATCGATAATGCACTATAAATAGTGAATATTAGTGGTAATGACTAAAAATTATTAAAATTTAGTGGTGATAGATAAAAATCAATAAAACTTAGTGGAAATGATTAAAACTTAGTAAAAATTAGCGGTGATTAGTAAAAATTAGTGGCAAACCAGTATAATTAGTAAACATTAGTAGTAATTGGTAAAAATTAATGGTAAATCACTATAATTATTCAAAATTAGAAGAAATTATTAAAAATTAGAAAAAATAGTGGTAAATCACTATAATTATTAAAAATTAGCGGTAATTAGTAATAATTAGCGGTAATTAGTAACAATTAGTGGTAATTAGTAATAAGTAGTAGTAATTTGTAATAATTAGCAGCGATTATTAATAATTAGTTGTAATTTGTAATAATTAGTGGTAATTAGTAATAATTTGTGTAATTAGTAATAATTACCAGTAATTAGTAATAATTAGGTGTAATTAGTAACAATTAATGGTAATTAGTAATAATTAGTTGTAATTAGTAACAATTTACGGTAATTAGTATTAATTACCAGTAATTAGTAATAATTAGCTGTAATTAGTAACAATTAGTGGTAATTATTAATAATTAGTGGTAATTAGAAATAATTATTGGTAATTAGTATTATATAGGGATAATTAGTTAAAAATAGTAATAAATTGTTATAAACAAATTAAAAGTAGTAAAAAATTAGTAATAAATTAGTAAAAATTAGTAATAAATTGTTATAAATTAATTACAATTAATAAATTGATATAAAATAATATAAAATAATATAAATTATTATAAATTAATATTTTTTTCATTAGTATAATTTATAATAAATTACTATGCAATAATATAAATTATTATAAATTACTAGAGAAGTGAAAATGAAATAGGTTATTAATTTTCAGGTCATGATCAATGATAAATTTAGAAATGGGTGATACAAATTGGTCATTTAACATGACCCAAAGATTGAAAATTATACAATTTACACCTTTTTAGTAATTTATAATATATTTTATTACTTCATATTATATTATACAAAAAATTATCGGTAATTACTAAACAATAGTAGTAATTCCAAAAAGTTAGTTGTAATTTACTAAAACTTAGTGGTAAATAGTAATAATTTATGGTGAATAGTACTAATTTAGTGGTAATTAGAAATAATTAATGGTAATTATAAATAATTAGTGGTAATTAGTGGAACTTAGTAATAATTATTAATAATTACTATAATTAAAAAAATAGAATAACTGAGTACAAATTCATTTAAAATACTATATATTGTGTAAAATTAGTAAAAATTTGAATAACTTTAATTAAAGTAGTTTAAATTATTAAAAATTCATATAAATTAATAGAAAATAGTTTAAATTGTTATAAATTAATAAAGATTATTATATATTAGTATAAATTAGTATTAATTAACAAAAAAGTTAAAAATGAATAAAAATTATAATAAATTAAAAAACCAACTTAAATTATTATAAAATTGTATAAATTTATAAAAGAAATTGTTTAAATTATTATAAATTAGTATAGATCAGTATAAATTATCATAAAGTTATCTTCAAGTAGTATAAATTATCATAAACTATAGAAAAATTTAGAAATTGATATAATTTAAAATAAATCATTATAAACTAATAAAGATTAGTATAAATGAGTAATTTTTTTTAAAATTTACTATAAATTAATTTTAAGTAATATAGATTATTATAAATTACTAGAAAAGTGAAAATGAAATAGGTTACCAATTTTTATGTAATGAGCAATAAAAAATTTATACATGCATGGTTAACACAAATTGGTCATTTATCATGACCTAAAGATTGAAAATTCTATGATTTTTACATTTTTAGTAATTTATAATATATTTTATTAATTTATATTAATTCATACTAATTTTTATAAATTTATAAAAAAATTGTTAATTTACACTAGTTAATGTTGAATTTAAACTAATTTATACTAAATTATAAATCTTTTATAAATTAATAAAAAATACATTAATAATATCAAATCCAAAATAGTTTAATTATCGTAATACATTTTTTTATTTTTTTTACTTTATCAATTTTTTTTTTATTATTATTTTTTTTTTAATTTTTTTTTAATTTTTTTTGTTACAGGAAGATTCACCTGTCGCAAAAATAAAAAAAAATTGCGCATGGTCAATATTTTTGTTGTATCAGATATTTTTTATATACTGAAAGAGTTATTTACGATGGGAAACCTACCCGTCGAAAATAAATATTTTTTCTGGTAAGCCATCGCAAAAAACTATTTTTGTGATGTTGTTTTCATCAATGGGTCATATGTGATGGGACCTCGTTGAAAATGACTCTTTGTGATGGGGTCCCTTCACAGATGGCCTAATGAAAATAATGAATTTTCTAATTGTGGATTAACTAGGGAAAAAATGTTAAATTCCTATCTTTCACTACATATATATTTGTTGATAAGGCATATTGATTCAAGAATTAAATAAATCATTTTGATATTTGAGGAATACTTTGGAAAAGGATACATGGGTGGTTCCCGATTATAAATAGCCCCTCTATGCATCATTAGTCTCATGAGATGACGAAGTTATGAAAATTAAATGGGTTTTACCCATAATGATTAAACTGTATTTTGAAATGTCTTGAAGGTAGAGGTACCATGATGCCTAAGATCATGGCATCTAAATTATTAAGTATTTACTTCATTAAGATTCTAGTCATGTTATCCATGAGATTTTCACTATGATATTATCCATGAATTCAGATTGTGCTCAAGTTATTGATTAAATGTAATTTGTTTCCAATAATTTAGATTAACATAATGATTATGCTTTATCCTATCATGATTGAGAAGTTTTCGATTAAATGGTATAAATTTCTATTACATATGTACCTTTCCATATTGATTATATTTCATTTATTATTGATTCATGAAAGCTTTTGTTGTATTTAAACCTTTCTGATCATCTGAGATCACTCTTTTATTTGTTACCTTTTTCCCAAGTTATGAAGTTGAAATGATTGAATGAGTTCAAGGATTCAATTAATTTCCATTGTTATGTTTTATATTTGATTACCAATGTAATAAAGGTACCATGTACGTATCTAGTTCTTCAAGACTACTAAAATAACCAGTTCTTTGGGATTTGAATGTTGTATCTATTCCAATGTAATAAAGTAAGGTATCAGTTTTGGGACACTAGGGTTTGGGTCTTTACAGTTGGTATCAGAGTTGGTTTAGTAAAAACCTTGGGAACTAGATGTTAAATAAACATGAGAATTATAAAAATTCATTATAGTAATTGTTGTCTCAATAATCATGATGGTTATGAGCTAACTCAATGTATGCCATTATTTTGTGATGGTACCTAATGGAAGGAAAAGAATCAATACCCATAGTCAATATAGGGATCCCCCCACTAAGCAAGTCAACACAGTTAGTGTTAGGGTTGAGTATATCATGAACATATTGGATCATCTTACTCAGGTTATGATGAATAACCATACTACACCAATATTGGGTCATTTCATGTGGTAGAAGCCCCCATATTTTTGTGAGAATACTAATCCAGTGGTAGCTTGGCAATGTATCTTGTCCCTTGAAAATATATTTATATTATTTGTATGTAATGAAAATGAAAAGGTAGTATTGCAAGTATATTTTCTCCAGGGAGATACTTATCAATTGTGTTATTTGATCTATAATACTAGGGACGAAGATAAAATAGAACACATGGAATGCAAAGCTTTTAAAGAAACATTCTTTGATAAATATTACCCTTATGAGAAACAAAATAACATGAAGAGAAAATTCCTTATCTTAAATAAAAACTAATAAGAGAGTGTTGTAAAGTATGAGGCTAAATTCACAAGACTATCTAGGTATTCTACAAATTATATTCATGATTCCAAAAACAATATTGATCATTTCTTTGAATGACTTAAGCTAAGTATTAACAGGGCATTAGATTCTCAAACATTTTCATCATATGATGGAATAGTACTATGTGCTATAAAAATAGAGAAATAATTTTCTAGGTATTATATATTCAAATGAAATCAAGAGAAGAATAGGTCAGTTGAGAACCATGAGAATGGTAAAGCACCAAATAATAATAAAGGAAGGAATCATTTTCAATCTTGTGAAAATTATGGGAAGAAACATCCAGGAAAATGTCTGAATGGCACATGAGTGTGTTATAAGTGTAGAGACAAGGGTAATTTGTCTCATGAGTGTAAGGGGAAAAAATAATGACATCCAATGCTTCATATGAAAATAAATGGGAATTATACAAACCAATGTCCCAAGCACCATGAGAATATACCATATAAGAGGCCAAGAAGAGATGACCAAGCTTATGTGATCACTACAACTGAGGTAGAAGTACCCAACAATTAGGTAGCAGGTACATTAATCCTATTTTCAAATTTATCCAATGATTTATTTTATTTTGGATCATCACACTCTTTTATATCTTCCCAGTTTTCCAAGAAAATTAGATATTTCACTTTTGATTTAATAAGGGTGTTGTCAATCAAAACTTAAAAGGGAAGTTTCATTGAAATAAAGATGTGTCAGTCAGTCCCCGTTATGTCATATAAATGTGATTTATTTTCTGACCTTATCATCATACATATGGTTGACTTTGATATAATCCTCAACATGGACTACATTTCAAAATATTATATAAAAATTTATTATAAGAATAAGGAAATTACAATTTGTGAATAATATGTCGAATTTATTATCTTTAAAGAAAATATTCATCATCTGAATCTTATCTAGATCCATCCCCATTATCTCCATTGAATAATTTTTTTGGAAGGAATAGAAAAAAACATATAAGGATGAATAAGGTAATCTTAAAATTGAGGATATACCTATTTTACAATAATTCTTTGATGTATTTCTTGAGGAATTAATTGGAAACACCCCAGATTGTGAAGTTGAGTTTTCCATTGATTTAATACTCGATGAAAAACTAATATCAAAGAATACCTATAGAATGGCCACTGTGGAATTAGTAGAGTTTAAGAAACAACTATAGAAGTTTAGTAATAAGGAATTTATTCTCCCTAGTGTTTCTCCATTGGGAGCCCCTGTTCTATTTGTTAAGAAGAAAGATAAATCCATGAGGCTGTACATTTATTATAGAGAAATCAATGAAATTACGATAAATAAAAAGTATCTACTACCTCACATTGATGATTTATTTGAACAAATTCAAGAATATCAATATTTTTTGAAGATTGACCTTCATTATGGGTATCATCGATTGTGAGTAAAGAAGGAATAAATTCTGAAGACAACTTTTCAGATGAGGTAAAACCATTATGATTTTATAGTAATAAAATTTGGATTAACTAATGAACCCTTGGTTTTTATAGATCTATTGAAAATAACATTCAATGAATATCTTGATGATTTTGTTGTGGTATTCATTGATGAAATTATAGTATATTATAAAACTAATGAAGACCATGAGTATCACTTACATATCATTCTTTAGACTCAGGTGGAAATAGTTATATGGAAAATTTAGAAAGTGTGAATTATGGATTTTATAAATTTATTTTATTGGACATATTATCTCTAAGGATTGAATCCTAGTTGATCCTATGAAGATAAAGGCAGTCCAATAATGGCCTACACCAATTAACATGACCAAGGTACATAGTTTTATTAGTTTAGCAGGTTACTATCAGCGTTTTTTCATAACTTTTTCTGATTGGATAACCTATTAACCAAGATCACATATAAAGGGGTTAAGTTCTTATGGGAAAAAGAATGTGAAGAATGTTTTGAAGAATTGAAGAGAAAATTAGTCAATTCTATGATTTTGACTCTACCATCAAGAAATGATGGGTTTGTGATATACAATGATGCATTGAAGAAAGGGATGGGTTGTGTCCTTATGAAAAAGGATAAAGTTATTTCATATGTATAAAGGGTGTTGAAGATTCATGAACAAAATTATCCAACTCATGATCTTGAGTTATTAGCCATAATATTTGATCTGAAGATATAGACACACTATCTCTTTGGTGAATGATGTCAGATATATTGGATCACAAGAGTTTGAAATACATATTTATACAGTGATAACTCAACATGAGGTGAAGATCATGGCTCTATTTACTCAAATATTATGATCTCTCAATAAACTACCACCCAAGAAAAGAAAATAATATAGCTGAAGAATTGAGTATGAAATATCATTGAGTTATGAAAAAGATGAGGATTGATAGAGATCAAATGTTAATGGATTCAATAAATATAGATATGGGAATTTTTAAGGAAGGGATAACATCACTCCTTCTTCTAATGATTACTAAAGTATATTTATTATATAAGATAAAACGTTCTCAATCTATTGATGTGAATTTTAGAAAGAAAATTAAATCCGTTAAGGATGAGAAATTGGCATACTTCATGTCTTAGGATGGAATTATGAAATTTGGAAAGAGGTTATGTATTCCATCAATACTTGAGCTAAAAAGGTAACTATTGGATGATTCTCATAGTTAAAATTTCTCTATAAACCCTAGTATTACCAAGATGTATAGAGATTTGAAGGAACATTTTTGGTAGGATAATATGAAGTTGGAAATTTCTGACTATGTGTCAAGATGTCTAGTTTGTACAGTGAAAGTTGAGAGACAACATATTAGAGGATTAATGCAACCTATACCTATTCTTATGTGGAAGTGGGATGACATTATGATGGAATTTTTCATAGGACTACCCAAGAAACCTACAAGGAATGATGCGATATAGGTTGTTATTGATCATATTACAAAATTGAAACATTTTTGTTCTATAAGATAATATTTAATACTTGATTTCCTAGAAATACTCTATCTTAATAAAGTTAAAAGACTTCATGGTGAACCTATATCGATTGTTTTTGATCAAAATCCCCGTTTTACATAAAAATTATGGAAGAGTCTTTAGAAGGCCCTAGATACTGAGCTTCATTTGAGCACCACCTACCATATTGAAACTAATGGATAGTTTGAAAGGACTATTCAAACATTGGAAGAAATGTTTAGACCATGTTCAATTAACCTTCATGATATGTGGGATTAATATTTACCTTTGGTCGAGTTTTCCTACAACAATAGTTTCTATTCAAGTATTTAAATGGTGCCATATGAATAATTATATGGAAAGAGATTTTGTACTCCAACTTATTAGGATGAAGTTGGTGAAAGGAGACTTATAGGTCCAAAACTTATTGAAGAAATAATTACAAAGTTAATGACTATTCAGGCTCATATTAAATTATCTCAAAGTAGGCAAAAGAGTTATTGTGACAACTAGAGAAAGGATTTAGAATTTCAAGTGGGAGATCATGTATTTCTAAAAGTACCTCCATGGAATGGTGTCATTAGGTTTTGTAAGAAAGGAAAAATAATCCCCAGATACATTGTACCATTTGAAAATATAGAAATAATTAGATCTATATCTTACTAATTAACAATACTACCATGTCTCTCCAAATTTCATGATGTGTTGCACATATCATTGTTAAGGAAGTACATGGCATACCCAATGCATGTATTCACCTATGAAGAAATAGAAATGGAACCTGATTTGTCTTAATGTGAAGAGAATATTGAGATTCTTGACACTATAGGGAAAGTATTGAGAAATTAGATGAGTTGATTGGTAAAAGTTCTTTGGATAAATAATAAAATGGAAGAAGCAATGTGGGAACTTGAGGATGTTATAAAGAAGAACTAGCCCAATTTGTTTAGAAGGTAATATTCATTAAAATTTTAGAGGAAGAAATTTTTGAGGGAGGGAATAATATAACACCCCAAGATTTTACGGTATGTATCTTCTTAAATAAATTCAATTGATTCAATAGTTTATATTTTATGAAACATGGAGCTTAGATGAACAATGATATGCTATTAAATATTAACATGACTATTAGAATAGTAATGTGACTATTAATAATATTAAACTGGCCATTATAATAATAACCACACCTATGAAAGTTTAAATAAAATTTAAGAATCTCATAAATTAAAATATGATATATTTATACCACACAATAAGTAAATAAATTTTTAAAAAATGATAAATTATGTGTTGGTGTTTTTGTGAAATGTTAACGTTTGTTTATAATTTTATAATTAATATTTTGATTTAAAAGAAAATTTGTTTTCATAAAATATATTAATAAATTAATATTTTTTTTATTATAATTATAATATAATTTTATGAGACCATAATTAATTTTTCAAAGTGTCATAAAATCAGTTATAAGTTTAAAATCGGTATTTTTCGAATAAATGAGGATTTGAATTAGAAATTAAATTTATCATATTTAGAAAATTATTTTCATAAAATTTATTCCATTTTTTAAATCTACACATCTACAAAATGGTTAGGGTGAATTTTGGGATTTTTCTAAAATAGTTGAATTTTTGATGAATAGTGAAATACTGTAATTTACGGTAATTAACATTTTAAGCCAAATACATGATTTTTTGAGTAATTAATGATGTGAGAACCTGTTATATTGAACTAAAATCTAATAGTTACTATACTTAGTTATAATAATCAACACTACTAATAGTCTTGTGCCAAACTAATAATAAAAAAAATAAAAAAAATAAAAAACACACTTCTCCTCCCACTATAAATACCACTCATCACCACCCTTCCAACTCGACCTTATAAGAATTTAATCTTGTATAAATTATGAAAAAGTACCTTCAAAATCCTCTTTTTTATGTCCAAGACCTATTTGTGTTACGAAAATACCAAATCCAAGTGTCTTAAGGAGGTTCCCAAGGAGACGATATTCAAGAGTTGAACTCCTCCTTTCTCTTTTATTTTTTTTTTTTTATTATCTCCTAACCTACCCTTATAAAAAGTGGAATGATAAATTAAGTATCATATATATAATATAATTTTATTGTGTTAAAGGAATATCCATCATCAAATATCTTCTCCCCTTTGTTTATTCTAAAAATGAAAACATCGTCCGTGACGTGTCGATTCAGCGCCTTCTTGGAAAATGAGTTTTCATTTTTCATTACCAACTTCAAAGTTGGTCATAAAACCATTATTATGGTTAAATAACATTTTAATATAAATATTATTAGTTTTATCCATAATTTCCTATATTTTTCTATGAATTATTTTTAAATATTATATGGAATTAATTCAAGACTAGGCACTAGGACGATATGCCATTCTGAGGCCCCGTATGCCTTAAATAAATGTTTAAAATATATTAAATATATTAACTAGAATGAATGAGTGATTTTACTGAAAAAGTGTAATAACTTCTAAATGGGTTCTTGGATCAGAAATCCGAGGGTACCATTGCGTTCAGAGTAGTGAATTGGTGAGGCCTAATATCGGCCGGTGCGTGTCCACTACGAAAGTTAATTTTTGGATGTTTTAAATAAATAAATTAAATTAAGGATTTATTTTTATTTTAACATTATACAGTGATGAAACACTATGTTTTTTTAAATAAGGATCCCAAGTTTAGGCTCATAACCCTGGAGAACTTCTTCGAGGCTTTGGAGAGTACCTAGAGAATTCTCTCAATGGTGAGCGATGACGAAGCTTATATCAGAGATCGATGAATGCCACTTTAACGAATCTCTCCAATGACAATGATGAAATGATAAATATTCTTGAATGAAAAATCTTACACTAATGTAGGGTGTGTTATTTTAATTCCTTCTTTCTTAGTTGTTTTATTTAATAACAAAAACGGATCAACCCACGAATAGGTTGACCCGCGGTTCGATCGTTCTTGTTGGAGGATTTGATTTCAGGTTTGATTTGAGGGATTGATTTTCTTTTGATTTAGTTTATTGATCATTCTAATGGAACAGATCAAGACCAAAATGAACTACAACCAAGGTTCATTCCTCAAGTTGTTTCTATGGGTATCCTTCTCCCTTTATCCCCGCGCTTTCTTTATTCTTCACAGAGTTATGAATGGATGATCGTTGCACATTCAATTCATGGAACAATGATATAAAATCTCATATCTAGCATCGTGAGAACCTAGAAGAGGTGTTATGACAATGGAGACTAACAAATTAGAGTATTTCGAAATATACGGTTCTTCGACCGACCTTCGTACGGATGATCAGAATGGGTTTTAGGAGCCGATTGAAGGCCCAAAACCTACTGATTCGGTGTTACCATGGAAATATGACCTTGGATATCCAATTTTGAGGTGAATGCATCATCAAATAGAACATCTAAGAATCAACCTAGGTGAATAGAGGAAGAAAGACCGTTCTAGAAAATTCAGATGAACACAACGTGTGTTTCGGAACACACGATGTGTGGGACCCACTGAGTGGTAGATAGGGTTTTAGGAAGTAGTATAGTGTCACATGGTGCATGAAACCTATCACACGGTTTGTGAGACCTTTCCCAAGGCCCTGTGTGTATCTTGGAGGTTACACGGTCATAGGGTGGAGTACACAACATGTACTCCACCACACGGATAGACTGATGCTAGTTACACAGGATACCCTATGTACCGATGTTTCGAACCTTGTATAACATGTGTCCTTGTTAAGAATCACTACTTCCAAATAGTTTCCATTGGATTTATTTATGTAATGAGAAACATCCAACATTTCTTTATCTAAAGGGACCTGATTTCCAATGGCAGGCGTTCATTAGGTTTGAACCTACGATACTTAAGAACTCACATTGGTCGATAGGATGGAAGGTCAGGCTAATCACACCCTTTTGTGGAGAATTATTGCCTACTTTAGGACTCTCTTATAGATTTAAGATATGTTTGTGAATACTTATTAATTTACCAAGTATAACACATGTTTCCCTTGAAATTTTCAATCAATTATTAGTATGTGCGAAATATAAAATCACCCATATGTATTAAAGGTTCTTCATTAATGGAGATATCTGTATGAATTCGAGGTTCTCCATCAATGGTAACCTTTCATATACTATTTATATATTCTTTTATCCCTTGTTATGACAATAATGGTTTTCAACCACTTAGTGGGGTACTCTATAATTTATGGTCATCCAGGGAGACAAAAGTTTGTTTTGATCTTGGGATCGTACCCATAAATGGGCTACCTACATATCCCTGTGAAAGGAATCAGAACCCTCATAGTTTGGTGCCACATAATAGGACACATCATACCTTTTAAGATCACGTGATAAGGACCAATCCATACAGTTTAATGTAATGTGGTAAGGACATCTAAGAAAAAGGTTCTTAGTCAAAGCTTGGTGTGGGACTTATGTCTAAGAATCCCATGGAACCTGTAAAGTATATGTGTTTCCAAGTTGGATTAGACCTTATTGGGAATATGGGCTAAGGAGAATAAGGTTGATTTGAAGTATTAAGTTTGAAACTCAAGGAGGCTTCCTACGTATCCCACTTGGATGGGAATGCGAGCCCACGTAGTTTGATGAGTCTCGCAGGGGTGTATGATCCTTTTGAGAGAAATGAGTTGGGGATTACTCCTAAGTAGGATTATAGGATTATAGGAATTGGGGTTGGATTCATGAAGAGGGTATCCAATGAGCTCCTCTCCTGATGAAGGCTTCTTACATATCCCAATTGTGGTGGGAATCATAGTTCTTGTAGTTCAAGGGTGGTGAATTGTGTGGATGTTGGGATCATCACAATTCACTAAGACCACGTGAGTCATTCTCTGTGTTAGAAATAAGAGGATGCAAAAGATTCAACAAACCACACACTCTCTCTTCTACTGATGGAAGAGGGCATGCCTACGACGAAAGAAGCCGAGGCGATGGTGGGAGAGGGCGTGGAGCAATAAACCTTTCAATGTGAAATGAAATTTAATGTCATTAGATTCGGAGAGAAAGGATAGTGGCTTACTCTAGGAGGGATTCCCTAAGTGGATCCCGAGAGAGGAGGGTGACTTTTCCTTTGATGAATGGAAAATAAAGTGTGACCGTCACTCTCCCTATTGGGAGCCAGAGGATCCAGGTATTAGAGATGAAAAGGGGATATTAGAATCCCATACCCAGAATACAAGATTGGGAACTTCCCAACACTATATGTAGGGTAAGGATCCATGTGACTGTAGATATACAAACCTACAAACATCACAATAATCCTTAATCCCTTAAAAGATGAATGTGGGAAACCTCTGACTATAGAAATAAAAACCCAAATGGGAGACATGCTGATGTATCCTTCCCAAAGGTTTGATAAGTTAGGAGGTTTTGGTGGATGCTTCAACTTAAAATAAGGGAACCAAGGAAGGATAAAACCTACCATGACTTTCTTTGAACAGGGTTTATAAGGTGATATTCATAGGTCCTGGGCATAGCTATGCAACGTAGCTATACCGTATAGGTATTTCACGTAGGCTCACTGCATAGTTATGGCATGTAGTTGTGCTGCGCATGTCCTAGAAATGACTAAAAAAGTTATTAACACAGGATAATCAAGACTATGCAAGCTTCAAAAAGGACTAACAAGAAGACAAAACTTGGGTGAGATGTAAATCTAAACACCCGAGGTCTCCTTTGGCGTATTTGGAAGAGCCTCACATAGGTCCTTTAAGGAATATTCCTTGCATAGATTGCTTCTTCTTTAAGGAAGAAGGATCATTAATAACATTTTTTTGTGTTTCAAACTCTGAAAGGATTTTAAACTTTCTTATCCCATCTAATTATCTCTTCTCTCTTGTTTTAGAGAGCTACCTGAGAAAATTTGGGGGACCTAGGAGAAATAGAAACACAATGGGAACTTCAAGAGTTCTTCCAGTTTTTTCAGTCCTCAAATGGGAATCCCAAGGGCCCTATTTATAAGAAAGAAAGGGAGATGTTCGAAAGGAATTTGATGGCCTAGGTTAGCCACATAGTCCTTCCATGTACCTCCTCCGCGTAGGTGCATAGAAATTATATTGTCGCATAGCTCTGTAGTGTAGCTCTTTGGAAAAGGTATATAGCGCAGGGGATTCACACTGAGCTATATGAAAAGAAGTTGTGCTGGTTTTATGTATGCAGAGGTGTGCTGCATAGCTCCCTGGCATTACTTTCCCACATAGGTCCCTTTCATTTTATTCTTTTTTACATACTTTAGCTTCTTCTTGATATTTTGAAATATCCAACAGAATTATTCATAATATTTTTTTCTTCCCCAAGGAGTGTCAAAAAAATACCCCCTTAATATTAGATACAATTTAAAAGAGGGTTGAGTCCTAAGGTAATATTATAGGTAAAAGTTTATAGAAAGCAAATTCCGAACTGCGCATGTCTGTCGCGTAGCTATGGCGCGCAGATCTATGGTGTAGCTATGTCGCATAGTTTTGTGGTGTCTATAAATAGACCCATTCCTTTGCAATTTTCTCCACCCAAAATCTCGGATTTTTTTCTCATTGCATAGGTCATTTTTCTAGATTTTCTATGTTGTTTTATTGCATAGGTACCTTGAAAATTTTCTCAATCTAAAACCATTTGAGAGATGGAGCTACACATATGGATTTCATCGAAAGAACTGTGCTAGGATCCCTATCAAAGGACCTATGAGGATTCCCTTATTGAAGGAGCTATGCAAATAATTTCTTTTATAAAATTTTAAATTCCTTAAAGTTTAAAATTTGAACTTTATTAAGTCAAAATTACAACTTAATGGGGAAAATTTGGTAATTATTTTGTAGGAAATTCATCACTTGATGACGTCAACTGAGGAAGCTAAAGCTCTTCAAAACGAGATGATAAAGATTGTTGGAACAAACTATTATGATGTTGTTGAGAGTACCCTACCTAGGTTACTAAAAGGATTGATTCCATATCAATGTAAATATCCATGAAGCCACTATATAACTCTATATAGACATGGTATTTTGAAATATTCCCACATTCTGGATTATAAGAGATACTTTACAAAGACTTGGTTTGTCAAATACTTTAACTCTCATTGCATGAATATCACTATGAAGGGTATTCCATTTAACAAGGGAATGATCCCTATTGGATGCATCCTAAAACATAGTGGTTGTACCCCTGATATGAAAGATCATGTTATAGATCCAAGGCCACATTGTTATGATTCAACCTTTCATGCTTCACAAATAGATTGGTCAAATGGTTGTAAGGAAGATTGGTACCTTCATTCTGGAGGAGGAGTTAAACCCGAATGGATATGGATGTTTTGGGTATTCTAGACTTGTGTATAATTCGGGAAAGAACTATTGGATGTTCATATTTATGAAGCTGTCTAGATGGGACAAATATATGTTTAAAAAAGTGATTTCATTTTTAAATTTATGAGCTAATGGATTCCGCAAAAAAATACTTTCCACTTGACGCACAGTGAGGTTGGCATCAGTTTATGGGATATCTACCAAATATTTGGGGTTCCTATTCTCTAGGAGATGTATGATGAATTCATTCCATTAGTAAAAACATGGTGTGATGTTACCAAGACTCCAACATTGGCCATTGAATTATTCAAAATAGTAAAGTAATTTCCATAAAACAAGAAATATATTCACGCAAGAGTGTGGATGGAATATTTTTTATAACCAATGAAAGTGAAAGGTACCACCTATGGATGTCCTATCATTTTACCAACTGTGGATAATCTGGTTATTTCAGGAACATACTTTCCCACATTAGAGAGAGGTGACTACAAGAACTGGGGTTATAGAGTCAAATATGATATTGATGCAAAGGTACGCTTAGCCGACTTCCTTTCCATGTGGCTAATCATTTACTTTCTTCCAGTCCATGAGTCTGGTGGTGGTGTAATGCCAAATAATTTTTTTTATTGTAGAAAAATTGGTATAGGGGAAATATATTGGGTTGGAAACCCCTATATTAGCTAGAATATATCATTCCCTACTACATTTGTACAATGGGAAGACTCCATTTAGACTTTCAGGGCCATTCCACATTTTGTGGGGCTGGATTGAGACACACTTTTCTTCATATTCAGTGTTGAATTTAGTTAGAGTCCCCAATGGTTGATTTACCCCATTTTTATAGAAAGTATATAGGATTCATAATTTGAACCTGAAACTTGATGCAGTGCTATGGTCATTGAATGCATCAGGAGAATTTAGCTTCTTTCCTTTTGGTAACCCACCAACTGGAACATTTTTTTGATGATGGTAAGGAAGGAAATTATGAGATGAGGTCCTTTATGATGGAATTCAGGGATAGCGTGTAATCAACTAGAATTTATTGTGAAATTATCTACGTGTATTACATCCCTTATATGTTTTCTTTCTAGTTAAAATGTCTTCAACAATCAATCACTTTTACTCCCACGTATGTTAGACATGAGAAACATCCAATGATAGCTAGAAAATTGTAGATTTTGATGGCTTTAGAGACATCCAAATTATCAATTACATTACCTCCATAAGATGCATCAATTGGATTAGAGGATAGATATTCTAAAGCTTAGGCTTCTTCATACCCTCATGAGGATTTAACAAAAGGAATATATTGGGTAGCGACCAAGAAAAATGTTGTGCATAGAAATCGTGGTAAAATATTTAAATCCAAAGATGATGCTGAGGCTTAAAAAGCTTTAGAATCTTCAAAAAATATCCACATAAGACAAACCAAGAAGACTAAGGATAAGAAAACAATACCTCCATCACTGAGGCGATCTAGTCACCGTCATCAGAATGAGATTCCCTTCCTATCTACTGATTCTTCTGAAGAAGGGAGGCCTGAAGAGGCTTTCCAATCATAGGGTTTTTAGTTTTATGCACATCCAAATATATCAATACTGAATTATGTGCGACCTTTATCGATATAATATTGGGATATCTTGACTCATGAACTTAGGGATGAATGGGAATTCCTACAAAATGGTCTTAGAATAATGGATGTGGGAGATATTAAATCACCTTCAAATTTTCATCCATATAATAACCTGGATGAAGTACAAGAGCATATTACAGAGTTGGATACCTATATATATACAACCGATGACCAATTCCCAACCTCAAAATGAGTATCCAATATGATGGAATGAGGGATACATGAAGGGGTAATTGTTTACCCTAAAGAGGAATGAGACATTTATGTTATTTCTGAGAATGTATTTCCCTTTCCTTTTATTTCAATTCTACTTCGCCATTCACCATCATTAATCTTGATGAGATTTCATTTTGCAGCTTAAAATTAGGGAAGGTACCTCAGGACATGTTCTTGAGTAACCAAGGTATGGACCTAGAAGTTCTCCCATTGACACATTAGATGATCTTTCCAAGTCTCCAGAACTTTATTCGGGAGAAAGAATCATGACGTGGGTAATAACAATGAACAATCCTTATCCACTACCTCATGTTTGTACTGCTAAGAAGAGCATTTCAATCTCTCCACAGGATTACGAAAAGAAACACAATAGAGCATTAAGATTGGCCCAAAGTGTATGTCAAAAAAGTAATTATTTGTGATGTCCTCTAGTATTATGAATTTTTTGATACACCTTGGTGACCACGTTCATCTTCTCTGAGGATATGCACCTCTTTATTCCCTTAAGGGATTAAAAACTATTCCTTTAAGAATGGAGATGGAAACCATAGGATAATCATATATTCATGTTAATGAATCTATTATTTTGATGGATGAGACTTAAAAAGGTGAAGTTGTATCTTTTTATGATTCTATAGAGAGAGATAAAGGTCATGGTAATGTCAAATCCATTTACTTTGGGTATCATATTCCGTTACTAATATTATTTTCTTTAAAATATCTCAGATCAGTTTCCCATGCCAATGGATCCTGCGATAATCAATGATGATATTTCTATTTATCCAGAAGGAAGGAATGGGTATCTTGGGAAATTTGAAGTATATACCAATGATGATCTTGACTTAGCAAGACCTGATGATGTCGATCCAGTTGAAGAATTGAAGGAACAAAGTGTCAGAGGAGCCAATTTGGGCATCGACCAAAATTTGTCGGATACCTTAAATGGTGAGTATTCTATAACATTCCAGGCCATATACAATGAAATGATGGATTTCCTTAATCCAAAAATTGATATTATAGGTTTCATAAAGAAGTTTGGGGACTTCCATTAGGAATTTCAAGGAGGTAAGTTCTCATTCTTGCAATTTCCACACATAATTGTTCTTCTTTTACTTGATGTTTCACATAAAAGTTCAACTTATACAGTTTTTTATGTAGATAATGTTGAAAATTCCCTTCAAGAAAGGGGTATTTCACTCTAAACAACTACTAATAAGGCTAGAGAAATACCAAATGAGAACCCCATGTCTGGATATGCTCCAAGACCATTGATTATGGAAACTAGGCAAACTCGGAAAAATACCCCTCCCCTAGAAACACTTTCTCAAACTACTGAAGCTGAGAAGATCGGGGATGAATCTAATCAAGAAACCAACTTATTATTGGGTAAATGTTATTTATTTTTTAGATCATGATCCATTTTCTCCATTCTTATGAAACTAACAATGATTTTGATTCACCATTTAGGGATATCGGCTCCCACATCTAGATCAGAAGGTGAAACTGCTATGTTGGCTCAAACATCAGTAGAAGGTGAAGCATCCACTATTTTGAAAGAAGAAGAGAAAGGAACCTATATAAGTTATTTGATTCTAGAGTACATTATGACACATGGTAGTGACTTAGATTTTTATTTAGAGATGCATTTTTCTCTTAGAACAACACATAAAAAGATATGGCAACAAATTCAGAAGATAATTACTTAAAATAATTTCTATGAACTACCTTCCCATTTTCAAAAAAATCCAAGCATTATTTTTTGTATTGGGATTTTGTGGATTTAATTATCACCCAATCTATAATGCAATAAAAGGGACCATTTTCAGCTGGGAGTAAGAACATAAGACGCGAAAAGATCTTGAAAAGGCTAAACAACTTATTAATGTTGAGAGTTTTCAAGCTACATTAGCCGAGGTAGTGGCGAACCATATCAAGAGGTCACTAGAAATTGGCCAAAAAATTAAAGAGGTGATAAAGAAGATGATATATCTTCGACATAAAATGGATGATGTTCATAAAAATCTTGAGAAATTGAACCAAACATTGGTAGAAACCCAGTTGGAAGGGATAACTGCCATTTCAACTGCAAGAGAAGCACTTTGTCAAGATGAGGAGGCTAAAGTTGATCAACTGTCTCAACTTCATCAAGCAGCTGATAGGTCTTATAAAGCCGTTCAATAGATGAAGATCCATGTCGAGAGTTTCTTTTAATACAAGATAATAAGGCTCCATTCTATGGATGTTCCTCTGATTTTACCATATGAATGAAAATATTTTTTTCTCTAATCATATATGTCTTAATTCTTGATTTCTTTCTATAATTACAATTTCAAAGATGATTTTTTACTACATCAAAACTTTAGGTCAGATAATCATAATTACAATAACAGGAATGAGGGTGCTCAAAATTTTCTACTTAATCCAATAGGCTTAGTGAGCATAGTTTGATTTTTTACTAGGGTTATATAGACAACCCCACAAATTTTGTATCACATGACTTTTTATTTCTCTATATTTCCTAAACCATAAAAAATATTGGTATAGTTAGCTGAGACTCGACTTTTTCCCATGGTTCCCTTTGAGGGAGGTTTTTTTAGCCCGATGAGTGCTATGTATCTTTTTAATGGTAGTTTAATGTCATGTATGTTTGGAAAATAGTGATAGTGTTTTAGGGTGAATAGATTTGACCATGAATTTCCACATTAGAACCCAAACAAGGCTTTTATTATTGGTAAGGTCCTGATATTTTTTTCCGGATACTTACATGGGGAATCTTGAGTCATGATTTTTATGTTCACCAAATCTAAAATTTGAAGTATAGAAAATAGAGGAGGTCTCTTCCAAGCACAATGCTACCAATTTTGACAAACCCATTATGGGGGACATATTATGGAAGGCCAAATAGAGAATGTGATGAATTAAAAAACAATGGAATCCTTTGACTGACAGACCCATTATGTAGGAAACTTTTATGCAAGGCCGCTGGGGGCACATACTATATAGTAAGGTAAAGGAGCTCTTAAAAATTTTTACATTCTATTACTGATAGACAAAAGGGTTTTGGATTTGGATGTCTCAAATCCAAAATGGATGACTTAACCAAGAAAGATACCTATGAATAAAGGGTCCATCTATGCCAACATAGGTCATGAATGGGAAAACAACTCCTTTAAAAATTTGGTGTGTGAAAAATGGTTAAATTTTTTCAGAAAAGGGATTTTTTACATTGTGTTGTGTAGTTTAGAGTCATGAAACAAAGAAATTATGCCATACAGTTTCAAGTCATGTTGAAAGGACATTAGTTGAATTTCATTTAAGGTCTTTAGCTTTGATAAATGGTTTATGAGTCTCCAATTTCTTTATAATTTTCCTGGAAACATGCTATTATATTCAGGTATGGGAAGGAAGAATTGTAAACTGTGATTTGGGAATTTTTAGATCCATAGAATGGAATTGGAAAAGAGTTAAAGGAATTATAGTAAGTCTTTTCCAAGAACAAAATTACCATTATTTGACGAACCCCTTATGGGGGCTGTATTATGGAGGTCTAACTGGGGAATATGATACATAGCCAAATAGTGACATCTTTTTATTAACAGGCCTATTATGTAGGCGACTTATGCAAGGACACCTTGAGGCACATACTGCATTATCAAGAAAAAGATCTATTGAGTATCAATCATTATATTACTATGAAATGAATAAAGTTTATGGAGATTCAGATTTTCCAAATCATAGAGTTTGGTTTATGAAGAAACCCCCGAATACAGAAAGAGTATTTCTAATCATAATTTCCAAAGAAAAGGAGGAATTGGTTCTCTATGAAGGTATGACCCAAACATAAGATGTATGGTGTCTATAGTTTTAGGCCATGTGACTAGGAAAAAAATATTATGGAAATAATGGATGATATGTGGTCAAATGATCCAATGTTATTTCAATTTTCCTTGAACACATGGAGAAGGAAAATGTGTAAACCATGGTCTTGGAGGCTTTCAGATCAAGAGAAAGGTAATGGGACAAATATACATAGATGACCACTTTAATATACAGATTCTTGTATATTTTCATCAATGTTTGAAGGGGACAGAAGATGGATTTACCAATAACAAGGTTACCATTATTTGACAAAACCCGTTATGGGGGCTTTATTCTATAGGACCAACTGGGGCATTCGATATATTGCCAAATAGTTTCATCTTTTGATTGATAGGCCTATTATGTAGGTGACTTATGCAAGGTAACCTAAGGGCATGTACTACATAGTCAGGAAAAAGGGTTCTTAGGTATCAGAAACTATGCCACCAGAAACTGAAGAAAGATTATGAAGATCTGAAAGTATTCCAGATTAAAAGTATGAAATAAAAAAGGTGTGATGCTCAATGCATAGGAAAAATATTTAATATTGGCCATGAGTTTGGGTTATCTTATATAGATCTGAATTATATGTAAAATGGGGAAATTTATTGTTTCCTTGATGGGATCTCCAAGGAGAGGACCCAACATAAGAGATCCTATATAGATTTTAAATTGTATGAGGTATAGGGAAAATTTTATTTTATCTCACAGCTGGGACTAAGGGTTAAGGCCTAGTCTTCACTATAAATCTTAATGGGGGTGAGAATCAATCCATATGTAGTTCTTTGGGTACTTGGTAGTTTAATGTCATGTAACAAGAAGATTATGTAGTGAATTTTAGATTCATGAAGTGAGGACATGAAGTGGTTCTAACATGAATAGGAATATTGTGACTAGACTAGAGAATACGACCCAGGTGTCACTACATATCATGCTAAAGAAAGAATCAGGCCACACATAGTTCTTGAGGTTGTTCCTCATTTAAATCACATTTTGACGTGGGGAAGAGGATTTTTTTGTTGTGGCTAGACCCAATATTGGGGATCTAGTAATATCTATGCATCCCATTGAAATGAGAATCAATCCTAATGTAGTTCTTGAGAAAACTGTTCCCGACACCAATTGAGCTTTATGCGAGAGATGAGGGATTCTATCACATTCCAAAATAATGATTAAACATAAAACACAAGATGATATAAACATAAAACAATATATCCTAGAAGATTACTCTATATAGATTTGGTTCATATACAGAAAGAAAATGGGAAATAGATTTTTTTTTGGTTGTGGTTGGGCCCAAGATTAGATATCCAAGTGTCTCTACTTATCCCATTGGAATGAGAATCAATACACATGTAGTTCTAGAAATGAAGTCTCTATGCAGATCTGATTCAAACATAGGGAGAAATGGAACTCATGTGCCACTAAGGCACAATAATGATGTGAGGAATTCTTGTGCAGAGAATCTACTCATATTTTTTTAAAGAACCACAAGGAATATCAATTTGCAGTATCTTATGGGATTTCTTGACATCAAATGAAGAAGATGTTAACTGTATAGTTTAATGTCATGTAGCGAGGAAAAATAATGTCATGCAGTTTAACATCATGAAATAAGGACAAAGATGCTATGCATTTTAGCATCATGCAGCCTGGACACATATGGTTGTTATTCAGTTTAATTTCTTGCAACTAGGACATTGTGCTATGAAGTTTAGAGTCATGCAGTGAGGAAATTACTCCGCATGATTACAAAAAGTAATTCTTCAATAATCTTGCATTGGTTGGAGTTGTAATAATTTCTCTATCTATTTAGATTATGGAATAAGATCCATTATAGTATACCTTATGCATAGAGTAAGGTTCTTCCCACTTTGGCTCAAGATTTAGAGGCTTCTTTCCTAGTATAATCGAAGTCCTGAGAACTAATACCAATTATCCTTGAATAAATTAGTAGAGGAAAACTTTATTGTTAAAATATGGTGCTATTATGTTTTGATAGACTTCCAAATGATGAAAAGTATACAATTTTTTTTGTCTAATCATTCCTGCTCATCAAATCGCTTCTGAGACTGTTCATATCTAGATAACTGATCAGAGATTACAACTCAGAGTAAAGGCAATTGAATTTCAATAGGCAAAACTACTTCTATTCGGTACACCAACGAATATGGAGTTGCCCGAGTAGCAGCAAGGGTAGTAGTCTGATAAGCCCATAAAGCATGAAAAAGTTTATCAGGCTAAGATTAATCCTCTTTATCCACCATTTTTTGGAGTATATTTGATAAGGACTTGTTAAAAGCCTATATCTATCCATTAGACACTACATGATAGTGATATGGATGGTTGGATTTGATATTGTGCTCCTGATATGACTTCTTTACCTCAACAGAATAGAAATTGGGGCTTTTTTCTGTCAGTATGGTATGAGGAACAACAAATCTAGTAATGATATTAGCTTTGAAAAAGCTAACAATGATTTTGGATCCGACTTCTTTGAGTGGTATTGAATCTTCCCATTTGGAGAAGAAATCAGTTGTTGTAAGAATATACTTAAACTCCTTAGCCATATATATAGAATAAAGTCCTACTATATCCATTCCCCATGTAGAAAATGGCCAAGAATATTTAGTTGTGTGTATCAACTTTGGTGGTTTATGAATGAAGTTGGGATGAACTTGGTAGGGGTGACACTTCTTGGTGAAATATGTGCAATCCTAAATCATTGAAGGCCAGAAGTATCTAAGACTCTGGATTTGATTAGAAAGCCTATGCCCAGACTGGTGAGAACCACAATATCCTACATGCACCTCTTTCATGATAGCTACATTTTCTTCTCCATCAATACACTTGAAGAGGACTCCATCAAATCCTTGTTTGTAGAGGATCTTCTGGTGATCTGGGCTATCATAAAGAGTGAAATTGACTACTCATCACAAAATTTTCTCTTTCCTAGCTCTATCAGGTGTATGTATTCCCTTTCGAAGGTATTCTATGATAGGTGTCATCTATCCTGTAGTATGACTATATGGCATAGAAATAGGTATTATTTCATTAATTTCCTCCATTATAGTCTTAAAAAAATTTGAAACCACACAATGATGGGAAATAATGATGATTGTCTCATCCTGATTTGGTTCTTCCAGGGTTGTGGATTCATTAGCCAATGCCTCATCTTGGGAATTTTGTGATTTTTGGGCATATAAAAATGCTGGATCTGAGGGAAATTCATCCATTAACCCTCTGACATAATCACACAAAAGGATTAAATATTATTTTCTAATATTATAATCCTCATTGATCTGTTTGATTACCAATCCTGAATCACATTTCACTTTCAGGTCTTTCACTTGTACCTGGAGTTCCAATTCTAGTCCTATAATGAGATCTTGATATCCTGCCTCATTGTTGGTACCACCTTCAGATAATAGGAAGGAATATGGTAACACTGATTTTTCTAGGGAGATAAGCACAATTCCTAACCCAACTTTATTGAGTTTAGGTTTTTCCATTCTCTTCCCCATTGGACTTCTGGAAGCACCATCAAAGTATATCTCCCATGTTTGGGGATTATCTTGAATAGAGAAGATTTATTTATCAAGAAGTTTAGTATTTAAAGATGTATCTTCTACAAATGGGTGTTCAACAAGGAAGTCTGCCAAGTCTTGACCTTTTATTGCATTATGAGGCATAAACTAGATATCTAACTATTGAAAAATAACTATACACCGTGCCAAACGTCCAATAAGTATAGGAAAACTGAGGATAAATTTAAGTGGGTTATTTCGAGATACCAAGTGGACCTTGTGATGTTGTAGGTAATGCCCCATCTTTTGAACTGCAAATATTAATACCAGGAAGCACTTCTCAATAATTGAATGTCAAGTCTCCATGCCAAGTATGGTTTGACTGAGATAGTAAATACTATTTGCATTCCCAACATCATTATTTTGTGCAAGGAAGACACACGGTGATTGCTCAAATATTTCATATAGAGAATAAGAGGATTTCCTTTAATAGGTGGAATTAATACCGGTGGACTCAAGAGAAACTTATTGAGTGTATCGAATTTCTATTGGTAGTCTTCGGTCCATTGATAAGTAACTCCCTTCTTCATTAATCTAGTAAAGGGTAATCACTTGCCTACCAAATTGGAAATAAAGTGCCAAATATAGGCCAAGTTTCCTTGAAGTCTTGTTAATTATTTCAATTTTTGATGAGGTGACATGCTAAGTGTTGCTTTTGTCTTCTCAAGATCAACTTTGATTCCATGATGTCATACAAACAAACTAAGAAATTTTCTCAAGGTTACCCCGAATTCACATTTCAAGGGATTCGTCTTCAAATTATGTTTTCGAAGTTTACTAAATATAGTCTTCAGATTAGTTAGGTGATGAAAACATTGTCTACATTTAACCATTATATCATCCACATAACATTCGACAAATTTTCCCAAGAAGGGTTTGAAAATATAGTGTATGACACATTTGTACATTGCACCGACATTCTTTAATCCAATGATAATTACCCGATAGAAAAATAAAACTTTAGGGGATATAAAAGCTCTATATTCCTCATATTTTTGGGCCATTCGAATTTAGTTATACCCAGAGTATCCATCCATGAAGGAGAGAGGTTTGTGGCTATCTACTACATCAATTAAAAGTTCTATGATCAGAACCCAAAAGTCATCCTTGGGAAAATTCCAGTTGAGATCTCTAAAATAAATGAAAACTTTGATATGTATATTCTTATTTTTCACTAGGGGAAAATGTTGTCCAACCATTTAGGATATTTCACCTCCCTAACAAAATTATCTTTGATAAGCTTGTCGACTTCATCTTCAATTTTAGGGGTGTGAGTTGGGTGCATTATTCTTTCTGCCTATTTAAATCCTCAATGATCTTCTGGAAAACCCAAATGATGGGTATCTATATTGGGTTCAAGGACACACATTTCTGTATAGTTCCAATAAAATACATCTCGATGTTTTTTAGAGATGATATATTTTTCTGTACCCATATTTATTTCTCTGAGATCATCCACAGTGGTGGAGACGACTTTCTCAAATTATGGAGGGTCATCCTTAATATATTCTTATTCTTCTTCCTCTCATTTTATATATTCTATTTATTCTTGAAGGGTAGGTGATGAAGCAAAATTTTTATTTCTTGGGGAGGAGTCAGTATTTGGACATCTTGAAGAAGAGGCAACCATTTCTGACCCTACTGATGATGAAGGGTCTTCCTGGAGTATTGAAGAGAGAATGATGGGTTGGGAATCAACATCCTTGTATTTATTTATTAATGAGACAACTTATTCTAGCTTGAATGATGAAGCAAGGGATTTTTGAAGTTCGGTGGATGCGATGAAGACATCTCCGTTCAAGCTTTCACTATTAGTAATTTCTCCCATGTTGTTAGTCTCAATTTCCACAATTGACATTATGGAAGTCACTGGATGAGTTCTTGGATTTGGGTCTATCCTTTCAATTTGATTTATAGGAAACATTTAATCTATACTCAGATGTTTGAATGGGTTTTCCGAGATCTTTTACAGACCATTCAGAGCATTGATTCTTGTTACATTTTTGTCATGGACCTTGTTCCCTTTGTGTGATAGAATTCTGCCTCAATATACTGAGATTCACACATTTTGAATGGATCCTTTTCACCATTCAATGTCCCAATTTTACCATTTAATCAATACTTGATACATTGGTGATATGATGATGGAATGGTAGCATGTTGATGTAGCCATGTCCTTCCAAGAAGAATATTAAAGGCTGTGTTTTGTTAGACAACCATGAAACATAAATTAGATACAAGATCCACAAATTGAGTTATAATTATAATCTTTCATAGAGGTTCTTTTTCATTCATGTAATATCATTGAAACATCGAAGTGTAATGATATAATTCTGATTCATTGAGACCCAATCAATGAAGTGTATGAATGGGAATGAATTTGACTCCTGTGCCATTATCAGTGAAGGCATGTTAGATGTATGTATCATTAACCATACCAGATAGATACAAGGGCCATATGTTTCCTTGTACAACATCATACTCATCTTCATCCATGAAAGATATAACTGTATAAAACTCTTTAGGATCATTGTTTATATGGTAAACCTCAATAGCAACAACCTCGGTTTCAAACTCTTGAGGACTTGACGAAGCCTCAATAAGTGCTTCTCAAATATCTTTTAATAGATTCAAAGAATCCAGAATTGAAAATTTGGATTGTAATTGGGATAATTGTTTCAAAACATCATACTTTTGGTCCAAGGGTATATTTTTTCCATCACATAGATGTGGTTTTGCAGGTGCCTTGGAATTTGATGCTCTTGATGTAGATATACCATGTGTTGGGGTAGAAGCTGGAAATACTTCCGCTCTTGGTAGATTGGACTGAATAGGTCTACCTATTTGACAAGAGAGTGATAGTGTAACCTCTAAAAAGTCTTCCAATATGATCATGTCAGGTCATATCCTGTCATGTGTGGGAAAGTTCCCTTATTCTCATTGAGCCCACTGAAGGGATCACCCATGAGTTTTTGCTACATAAATAGTTCAAGTCGGTGTATAGTTAAAATATTGGATTCTATCATATCCATGTCTTCCTCTATATTCTCAACCTTGAATTCTTCCCCTTGTTCCACAATCTGGTGTAGATAATTCAGGTTCATCATAACCATAATCATCATTTGCATAGGGGTCTATTAAGTGGATAACATTAATAGAACTGAATATCAATTCTTAATCTGATGAAGATTCTAATTGACAGGTCAGTTCTTATTGTGCCATTTGGTGGGGGTAGTGCCTGTGATTTTGAGACAGTTGACATAAAATCTTATATTGTCAAGGATAACTTTGGCATTGACATGATCCCATCTTCTTCTAACTACTCTTTACCTTTATGATAATGTCGCTTCTCTAAGGATTGACTATTGGAGAATTGGTCTTTTAATGAATATGTCTTTAATGTAGCAGAAGTGGAAAGAGGCACAATCAGTTGTTTCAACTATGTTTGTAGAATGGCATGAGTTCAGCTGATCGCTTTTCTGACCATCCAATCATCAAACTTCTACGTATATTTTTTTTGACTTTCTGCCATTCGCCTTCTTCTTTTGGATTGGTAATAGAAGTATATGCTACTTGGTCTGATAAAATTTTTAGTTTCACTTGTCCAGAGTTTACTGTTTTTAGGAGGTCTTTGAAAAAATCACTCTAGAATGGGATTCCCCAACATTTGATGAAAGTGGAAATAATTTGGGAGATCTTCATCTCCCTCTTTATTAGGTTTCTTTATCCCTGTTAACTGAACTAAATTGTTTTCCAAAGCTAAAATGAAGTAACTGGGAACCTGTTCATTCCAAAATGAATAAAATTTTTTCTTTAACTTGTCAAACTATCTTCCCCTTTGATCTTTTTTATCATCTTGATGAGTTGGTCATTTCTGCTGATGCCTAGGAGGGGGATCCCTTTGGTATGATGAAAGTTTTGAAGTAGAAGCAGGTACATGTGCTTGTTTGAGTGTGAATATAGTAGCCTCTACTTTCCCTATTATCCTTCCTAGAGTTGATGGGATTACACAAGATTTAGCTTTGGGTTCTACAATGTAATCCTCCACTTGTTGGGAAATTAAATCAAGGTATCGAAACCCTCCTGTGTATTTCATAGGGATTAGTGGTGTGCGTAACTCATCATGCATATTTTTCACACAAATTGGTAGTAACTCTTCTCGAGGGAGTGGTTGTAACGCCCCGACCCTAGTTACCCAGAGTTGGTGCATTATTGCATAACATTGGCATGATCACAAGGAATCAAGTCCCGAAGGACCGATCAGTTTAGCAGTCTTGGAAAATAGATTACATACATGAATATTACATTACACTTTATAACATACAAAACAACATAAATAATCCTTTATGAATGCCATTATTCCCTTGTCTTAACCCTGCATATCAATCACAATACACTTCTTGGAATCCTCGGATAAAATAAAACATAGAAAGGGGTGAGCTCAGATGCTCAGTAAGGATTACAATATAGCGGAAACTTTAATAAATAATCATAAACATTTAAGGCAATGTATAACTAAAACAAAATCCTTTTAAACTTGAACTTTAACATAATATGGCAAAAATAAAATAATTCCATTTACTTATTCACATGGATATTCTACTAGTCGAATTATCACATGCAATATCACTAAACACTTTCATAATGATGGAATGCATAATGTCAGACTATCATAACCACGTAGCCAAGGCCTCGTGCCAAGACTACAAATAAGATTTTTTCAAGTCCTTGTGCCAAGACACTAGTTTGTCTCATGAGACCTACCGATGCATTAAAGAGCTATAACAATCTCCACCCGTCACATATTAAGTCCAATGCATTCCTCATATGAACATGTTTAAACATTACATAAACATTCGTATTAAAACCAACATGTGAAATGTAAATACTTTCTATATAAACCATGAATGGTATAAAAATAACACATCCACAGTCAAACATATCACAAAACCTTCAACACAAAATGGAAGATTTGTATCATGATAAATCAACTTCAAAATAAGTTTAAAATACATTAAAGAATTTTGACATAGATGAAAATGATTTGTAAAACTTTTTGAGAGAAATACCCCCTTTTTATGAAAACATTTAAAAGTCACAAAATTTAGAAAAGAAGTCATTTAAAGACATTTTTTAATCAAAGTGTCCCATACCACTTTGAAACTTTTGAAAGGAATTAACATTTTAAAAAAACATTCATGTCCATATAAATAAATCCTTAAAAACCATTTTTAAGACATGGACTTTAAAGAGAAAGATTTAGAAGAATAAATATTTAAAAAATTTTAAATGATGTTTTAGTAAAAAGTCCCTAAAAATAATTCCTTTTAAAACTCTTTCATAAAACATGGACATGGAAAATAAATATGTCCCAGTAGATACTTACGTAAAAACAACCTCGGATAATAAAGAGATTGTGAAATTATCCCTTACCAATTTAGTAACTTATGAAACATACACCCCATGAAAGAGGTATCATACAATGAATATGTAAATACACATAAATTAAAGTGTATTACACAAATAATACAATTATAGGCAGTACATACACCACACAAAAGGTAATAGTGTCAATATGGCATGAATCTCACGGGAATAAGGAGTGAGATGAAAACCCCTTACCTTTTACTTTTCCTTGATAGTGTGTATGTTAACCTCCTATATAATATTTAAATCATTGTTATTAAATTATAAAAGAATCATATTCATAAATATGATATCACATATGATCTTTTAATATTGCTTTGTTAATAATATTTTAGTATTATCGTCATTTCGGGTGTTAACTGATTCCTTTTCCTTTATATGCTTCGTTACGTAATCCGTGTTTATTGGATAGGTTGTATCTTATTCATATCCAAAATGATATCAAGTACTTAAACATTACTTTTAATCATAAAACTATAATTATTCTTTAATGGATATTATGGGGAAATGAATCTCATCGCGTTCGTGGAGACGGTAATCCGTACGTACGCACGAACGCTACTTCCATTTCATTTTTCATTTTAAAAGGAATAAAAACCAAATGATACATAGGTATATTATTATTAAAGTATAATATAATATATTATATGTGTTACTTGATTTCATTAACACCATCCTTTATAGATTCCATGTGTGGTATTAATGAGTCATTTCACTTTGAGGGGGCGGTAGTCCGCACTTTCTCAAATGAAATTATCATATATATACACAACATGAAACGAATAATGGTATGATATAAAATAGAATTACAGAAGATTATATATAAAATAAATATCATTAATATTATATTTGATTATAGTTCCATCATAATGGCCACCATGTGAGGTGATAGGAGATAATTGAACAATCATCGCTTCGTGAGGTGTTTGGTTGCCATCCACAAAAACATTATGTTCTTCACCCATTAGATGGAGGTGTGTGTAAGTGTAGTTCGAATAATTATAATTAAAATATCCTAGTATATTTATGATACTGGTTTTTTTATAAAATAAAATAATAATAAGAGTTTAGGGGTTGGAGAAGTAAAATAAAAGAAAAGCTAAGAGAAATCGTTACCTTTAATTTGGGTAACTCCCTTTGGTTTGAACCAAAAAAGACTCTTGAAGTGCCTTATTCCTAAGGTAAGGATTATAAGAGGATTAGAAGGATGTAGGGATCTTAATTGGGCAGAGGTTGGACGATCCAAAAGGCTTGAGAGGTGTGAGGAATTGTTTAGAAGTGGTGTCCTTTTATAAGGGGGAGGAGGGTCTCTTTAGGAAAAACTTAAAGTATTATTTTATAATAAATTCATATTCAGTTTATAATGGATAAAAAGTGGATTATTAAAAGTCTAAGGTTGGTATGGGTCTAAATCCTTTCAACCAATATATTTTAGACAGGTTTGGGTCATTATATTAACCTTATCTTTTAGTTTTAACTCTTGGGTAATTAGTTTGACACTTACCATGTCACTTTGTATTTTTATATTATATAGTTAATAAACTTACTATATACCTATAATGGATCCCCAAGTGGTCCATTAATGATACAACTATCATGATACAAGTCCTTTGGCCGAACCTTAGATTTTTAGTAATTTAATATCAATTAATAATATAATATTTGTTTTAAAAACTCTTTTATGTCAATTTTGACACTATTTGGTATTTGATTTTTGTGAAAATCATAGCAGCATGATTACTTCTAAAAAAGTTAATTAAATAAATACTAAAATATCATATTAACCTATAAAATTAGTGTAATTCATTAAAAGTCTCAAATTATATTTATTTGGGTATTTATAATATCAATTATTTTAATATTTTACTAATAAGGTAATTACTGCATCATCATTGTGTCATAAATAAATTACATTATTTAATGTCTAAAAATTATAAATAAAATACCATTATGTAGAAAATATTTTTATCTTTCTAATTAATATTTATAGTCTAAAATATAACATATATAACCCTCTGTAAAAATTGTTTTGCTAAAAGATATAGGCTTATGTCATTTTTGTATTTAGTTTAACTTAATTAATATAAAGTGTCATTATCACTTACAAGTGGATCCATGGGGTCCCAAAATCGACACAAAGATGACCATGGTCAGAAATGTATCAACCAATAGGGTTAAGACATGTTTTAGGGTAATTAATCATTATTATAATATTATTTGTTTACCCTCATTTACCAGATTTACCCTTTAACCATGGTAAATAAAATATTTACCGAAGTAATTATTCAAAATGTATAAAAATAAAATTTACCTTTTTACAAAATTTGTGAGTCCTGATTCCAAATATGGAGTCCATTTTTCCAAATTCAAAACACAAAAGTGGCTGAAATTAATTTAAAATTAATTCCTGCTGTCAAAACAAAAAGCACGTTTTTAAGAGATAATAACTATCAAAAGATTGACACTTGTTTATGTCCGGTTTAAATGTGAAATTATGTCCAATGAAAAAAATTGTATTAAATGGTAAAAATATATTCTAAATATAATTTAAAACCATTCAAATTCATAATTTATCACTATTAATTATTTCGATTAAAAAAGTTGTTTTTATTAAAAATTTAGTAATTTTCACTATTCATAAAAATATAAAAGTTATCCGAAAAGTACCAAAATTTCATCCTAGGATAATTTCGATATTCCGAATACAAAAATGAATTCCATTTTGAAAGATAAAATGTATAAAATTTCAAAAATTATGTATTACTATTCATAAGGGCTAGTTTGATTGGTTGTGGTGTGTGTTAGAACTTGAAGTTGCGTACAACACACGCTACTGTATTATTCAAAGAGAAGCATAACGAGGAAGTATGGGGTGTTAAATTGTAAATTTTTGATGTCACCATTCCAAATAATAAATTTATTTAGTCAAATTGAATATATAAAAGTTTTAAAATATTGGATTTAAAAAGGGTTCACCTTTAAAAGTCGGTAAAAGTGCATTTTTGAAAAACACTTCTTTTATCTAAAAAAATGAATTTGTTCTTACATTATGTCTAAGAAACTCATAATATGGATTCTAAAATTATAAGGATTATATAAAGTTCAAAATTCAGTTAATACTATTCATAACCTCTTTTGAACGGCTAGTTTGGTAAGTCATGGTGCGCTTGAACTCGGTGTTGTGTGTAGTGCAAGTTATTGAATTATTTTGAAGAAATAACGCACTATGAAATATTGGGGTGTTACATTATCTCCTACTTCAATAAATTGAGTCCTCACAATTTGAAATTGTTCTTCGAAAATAGAAGGTTGAAAATTGAAAATATCTTTGTGGGAAAACCCACATCGAAAATTGGGTTAATAAAATTTAGTCTTAATAAGAGGAAAAGAGAAATGAAAGGGTCACCACCAAATTATGATCTCCATTAGGAAAACATTGTTATAAATTAGAGACATATAATTTTAGGAAAAACGTAAATATTTATAGGTAGTGATTGAGACCATCAATCACAAACAAGTGTAAAATTGAGGTCCTTAAATTCATCAATCTATGATGATTTGAAATACCATTGGTTCAACAAAACATAGGGTATTAGGATAACACATTTTTGGTTTTAGTATCCCTTAAATAAAGTATAAGAATTAATTTCTTCATAGAATAAGAGAAGAATAAAAATATATTCTTGACAAGTAGAGTTCAATCCTTTAACTAATTTCTACCACAAACTCATCTTTCACTCTAAAAGATAATAGAACGTAAAAAATATATTCTATTTATCCTATTCGTATAGGGTTCCAAAAAATGAATTTATAATTCATCTACCAGATCTTTAAAAAAAACTACATTATTTAAACCCGGACATCACATGGTCCAGTGGTAGGTTATACACCCTTGTCGTCCTTCAGTTGCGGGTTCAAGTCTCGTGGCCTTGCCGAATGCGACAGGTTTCCGACCGACCTCCGAGTTGTACTTTTATGGAAATCCAAAAATAATCCAAACTAGAACTATCCAAAATACTTCAGTCCAAAATTTATAAGGAAGGTAAACACAATGAAGATCCTTTTTTCCGCAGAATAACATGTGAACACCTTCATTATGTATTCTTTTAAAAAACCGCAACATCCCAAATTACCATAAAACCTTATTGATTAAATTCATGATCCCCTATTTCTTAAAGAATAATGGATATACTCCTTCAATCCAAAAATGTTGTAAACTCCAACAATGATGGAATATACAAATCATTATTCTGTTTCAAGGTAGTCAATAATATCTAATATAATTTATACAAATCAATCATGTATTATTCCAAAATCACTACCTTGGTATCAGGAACAAATTATGGGTTATCTTTCTCTCAACCATATATTTTCCAAAAATTTAACCTACTATTGAGTCACTTTTCATGGTTCCACACAATCTCAAGTCCTTAATGAAATAATACTACAGTACAATCCTTATATACTCTATAATTATTATAACCAGTACATCATTGATACAATACTCAAATGACATAATTCTTTAATAACAACATAAGAACTCTAATCATTTCTCCTCATCTGTGGTAGTATCATAACTTAATTATTATCCAATAGCATCATTTGGGGTATACTATGATGATTTGGACATTAGTTTGCGTAGTGTCCCAACTCCTTGTAGATGAAGTATTGTACATTTATAACCTTTTTCTTACCCTTGCAGTCACGTACAAGGTGTCCTTTTTCTCCACACTTATAACAAACTCCCATTCCCTTCAGGAAAGTTCCAGGGTGTTTCTTCCCACAGTTATCACATATGGGAAAATTCTTGTTTTCCCTCTTCCCTTTATCTATCTTTCCCTCTTCTATCCTTTTTTTCTCTTGCTTCCCTTCAAATCCATAGGACTCAGAGAACTATTTACTTATCTTATCAACACATGATACTATTTCTTCATATGATGATAATACGTGGGAGACTATTTCCCTTATAAATGATGGCTTAATACCATGAAAGATATGATCTTTCTTACTCTTTGGATCATGCGTATTGCTGGAGTTATCATTCCTTCAATAGGGCACCATTTCTAAACAATGACATACACTAGATTAGTTTGTGAATAGAAATACCTGATCCCAAACTTGTAAAAAACTTAACATAAATTAAACAGTTTATGGATATAATCCATAATCATAAAAATGTCTTCTTTGAAGAAGTATATACTCATAAACCCTTCATAATGGTTTGTAAAGAAAATGAGAATTATCTTAAGCATATCCCCCAGGAGTGTCGTAACCAAGAGTACATTAAGGCCCGTTGTCGTGCACCAGTTCCCATTCGAGTCTAGATCATAGCGGTGTTTTCAGGTTTTACCCCTAGGTACATCTGTGCCTGATCCGCCTCTACCTACTCGTATCCAGACAGGGATGTATTGCTCGAAAAACTCACAAAATCTCTACAATATCAAAATTCTAGGAAGTTCTTCTCTACTAATCCTCAAAGTCTATCTTAGGGATATGTGCTCTAATGAGAGTTTATCTAAATCTTGCTTCCAAGGTTATTGCTAAACTTCCTCTGATACCAACTGTAATGCCCTGACCCCAGTTACCTAGAGTCGGTGCATTATTACATAACATTGGCATGATCACAAGGAATCAAGTCCCGAAGGACCGATCCGTTTAGAAGTCTTGGAAAATATATTACATACATGAATGTTACATTAAACTTTATAACATACAAAACAACATAAATAATCCTTTATGAATGCCATTATTACCTTGGCTTAACCCTGCATATCAATCACAATACACTTCTTGGAATCATGGGAAAAAATAAAACATAGAAATGGGTGAGCTCAGATGCTCAGTAAGGATAACAATATAGCAGAAACTTTAATAAATAATCATAAAAATTTAAGGCAATGTATAACTAAAACAAAAGCCTTTTAAAATTGAACTTAAACATAATATGGCAAAAATAAAATAATTCCATTTACTTATTCACATGGATATTCTACTAGTCGAATAATCACATGAAATATCACTAACCACTTTCATAATGATGGAATGCATAATGCCAGACTATCATAACCACGTATCCAAGACATCGTTCCAAGACTACAGATAAGATTTTGTCAAGGCCTCGTGCCAAGACACTAGTTTGTCTCATGAGACCTACCGATGCATCGAGTAGCTATAGCGGGATCCACCCATCACATATTAAGTCCAATTCATTCCTCATATGAACATGTTTAAACATAACATAAACATTCATATTAAAAATAGCATACTAAGTGTCAATACTTTCTTCATAAACCATGAATGGTATAAAAATAACACACCCCCAATCAAAATATCACAAAACCCTCAACACAAAATGGAAGATTGGTATCATGATAAATCAAATTCAAAATAAGTTTAAAATCCGTTAAATAATTTTTACATAGATGAAAATGATTTTTAAAACTCTTTGAGAGAAATACCCCTTTTTCATGAAAACATTTAAAAGTCACACAATTTAGAAAATAAGTCATTTAATGAAATTTTTTAATCAAAGTGTCCCTTACCAGTTTTAAACTTTTGAAAGGAATTAACATTTTTAAAAAACATTCATGTCCATATAAATAAATCCTTAAAAACCATTTTGAAGACATGGACATTAAAGAGAAAGATTTAGAAGAATAAATATTTAAAACATTTGAAATGATGTTTTAGTAAAAAGTCCCTAAAAATAATTCCTTTGAAAACTCTTTCATAAAACATGGACATGGAAAATAAACATGTCCCAGTAGATACTTACGTAAAAACAACATCAGATAATAAAGAGATTGTGAAATTAACCCTTACCAATTTGGTAACTTACGAAACATACACTCCATGAAAGATGTATCATACAATGAATATGTAAATACACATAAGCATTTGGGGAATATCTAGATGAGCTGGGACCTATATAGGTACAAAAGCTATAGCTTGAACTAGCATGACGAATAGAAAAACCACTAGGGGTGGTGATGTTGGTATTTGTCTTGGATAAATCATGGGGACATTATTGTAAGGATGTGTTTGATCCTATCCTGGCTGTGTATCCATTTGAGGTAATTCATTATCCACATCGGTAGTTACAACAAACCTTCTTTGCTGAGGAATTACTACAGGATGTGCAAGCTGAGGATCTTCTTGTGGAGCATGTCTGGAAGGTATACTGTTTCGAAGAAACTCTTCATTGATTCTTTTCAACTCCTTAATATCCTCCTCTTGCTGGTAAAATATTTCTTCAAGAGAAATATATTGACCTTATCCATTGGAAAAGTGATAAATGATATGACATTTACCTTTCCCATTATTATATTACTTTTTAAGAGGTGGGAGTTGGTTACTAGAGGGAATACCTAGATTCTGGGAAAGCCTCTAATTTTATGTACACACACCTCCTTCATTTTCTTCAGTGTGTACCGTTTTATGAATAATAACTTCATCCTTAGACTCCCCGGAACTGGACTCATTTTCTGAAGGATCTTCCATAATGGTATTAATGCCATTCACTGATGCATAATTCATTGATGAAATTCTGTCAATATATCTGTAAGATTGTTTCTTTCTGTGACCTCCATGAGACTTTGTTCTCCTATATGCTGATTTCCTGAGAACTATTTGATAGATAGTAACCTGAAGGGAATCCTTGTATAGTTCAATTGTGTGTTCACTTTATGGATTCTTCCCTAATTAGAATAAAACTGAATTCTATTAAGGAAGGGATTATAGATGTGAAAAATACCCTAGCCCTACTGGCTGGGGATTTTCTTATTATTCTTCTTCAAACCATAGATCTTTGTTTATTGAATTTGAAGGTTGATTTTAATAAGAATCCAACCCTACAGTCTAGGGTAGCTCCTAAACAAATATGGATGATATTATCATAGATTCTCTTATTTTAAAAATTCTTGTCCAAACATTAGCTGGATTCATTATTCAAAAAACACTTAAATTGCATGTTTTGGAAGACCGTTGTGCTATTTTAGACATTTTCACAATTTGATGGCTGACATACTTTAAGAAAGAGGCCTGATTAATGTTCTCAAATTCTTTATGAAAAAGTATCTTAGAAAATTTCTCTCTTTGGGAATGACTTTTATGAGAGCTAGTCGAGGTCTGTTCTTGAGCATATCTTTGATTACACACAAAATATGTTGATTCTATCCGGCCATGGACAAAAACATCGCATGAGACCACTTTTTGAGGTCTTTGCTAGCTGGAGAGTGCAATGAAATACAATGATCCATAGACACCCCATCCTCTAATATGAACACCAGTTGGGGTATTAGTAATTAACTGGTGTAACCTCTTTAGTGCATCGAGGCATGCACGTTGAAGGGATATCTGCTGCTTCTCAACCTTTTAATGTCGGGAAACCGAGAAAGATGTGAAGTCAACTGGGCATTGAAACCCTTCTATTACCTTTACACGACTTTGATATTTGTCATAAGGTAATAATTTGTATTTCAGATGATGAATAGATTTCCATATTTTGAGGCGAATATCATGAATACAATCTTCCTCCATCAATTCTGGAATGTTGTATTGAGAGGTTTCCAAAATCTAGAACATGACTGGTATTTCACCCTTATCTAGTTTTGTTTTTTCATTTTAAACATATCTTCCTCATCTTTTTATATAGGTTTCTCAACTTTATCTAACCAGAGTAAAAACTTCTCAATTGTTCTATCACAAACAATAGGATCAGTTATTTTTTCATCTTCCATATTAGAAGAAAAATGACCCAAGGGAGGTTCAGAGAATGACCATCGCCATGGGATGTCTTCTAGTTGAGAAATTAATTCAGCTATTAATAACAAGGCATTAGACATGGCTGAACTTATGTTGGAAAGTGCCTCGAGATAAGAGGGCTTTCTCATCACTATATTGTTAATTGAAGAATTATCTTGACAATGTGAAACACTACTATGAAGAGAAATTTTTCAGTGAATGCCATCATGGGGAGGAACACCATGGTGGATTACATTAAGGGATAAATCTTCTTTCTCCTTGGACTTTTGGCCACATGGAGGGTTTCCATGGTCTCATCCATAGATAGGTTGTCTAGATTGAAAGAATTTTCATGAATCAAGCCTTTATAATGAAGTGTATGATGGAGAAACTTCATAATTAATATTACTAATCCCATAATTTGGTAATGGGAGGGTAGGATATTGAGTTACAATATATAAATGTCTAATGGATTTAATAAATCCATCATTAAGAGGAGTCATATCGTAGATTGACTCTTGATTTTACAACTGTGTTTGGAGAGACTTCTTCTTAGATTCTATTTTACATGAATTTGGGGCCACTTTCTGGGAGAAGTGGTTATCATGGGCTAGTGTATGTGACTGCCTTGGAGTGGTCATAAGAATAGGCTGATTATCTATAATTAGAAAAGGTGTATTTTCCCGATCTGGTTGTTCATATGATATAGGGGATTAGCCCCACAACCCTCCTAGAATAGAAAAGTGGTATGTATCTACTCTGGGATGACATGATAACGAGTCATCCTAGGTGTGGGGATAATATTATGTGTTGGTCCCACTGGTACTTCTAAAGTTTCTATTTTTATATTCTGATAGGATTCCAGAATATGGGCAAGAATTTGTGTCTGCCCTTTCACCATTGCTAAAATGTGTTTGGTGACTTTAGTGGCTGGAATGAGAATATATGTCCATTATGTGTTTGGAGTAGGTGTATGTACCAAATTTTGTTCTACCTTTCCTCTTACTGGATACTGATAGTACTCATGTGTGGGGGTAGAGAGTTGAGTCTGCTCCAAGTTTTTCATCAGAGCTTTCCAACTAACTTCCCCGGGTGCTGCCAAATGAGACTGTTGGCTGGCTTTATGGATGTTGGAAGGTGTATATGCCCGCTAACAAGTTTCCACCATATTTTATTGGAAGGATTCTTTGAATGTAGCCAGACCAGTCTTCTAACTAGATGATAGTTTTCAAGAAGGTGTATGTGCCTTATCATGGTACTACACTAGATTTAAATGGTGATATTGATTGGGTGCCGCTAGACGAGTCTGCTGATTGGTGAAATTATGGTAGACGAGTGTATGTGCCCGTTCATTATTTTCCACAAAGCTAGTTCGATGTAATTCTTCAGAGGGGGAAAAGTTAATAACCTACTCCCTATTTTCCAGATGCTGTACTCAGTGGTTCATCTTGTATGTTCAAGTCTAAGGGACCTGGGATGAATAACTGAAGGTGACACCCCCATCATATTGGGTGTTCACTACCACCCAATTCTATTTGTAGCGATTGTTGGTGGGATCCCTCAAGAAGGAACCCTATGTCTTTAAGTTGCATCCATGAGTGACCTCCTGATCCACCTCCCTATAGTATGGGAGGGGCTGGTTATTGCGTTCTGATGATAAGGACACGAAACGGTTGAAGACGTTGGTTGGAATCATCTGCTTCTTGACCACCGGTCATCGCTGACCAGATGATCAAGTGTTGTTGTTAACTTGGAGATCCTGTCAGGTAGAATCTAGGATTGGCATAGTACCATGTTGATGGTATTCCTGAACCAACACATTTTAGACCCAGTGTTGAAGATGCTGAGTTGGTGATGATGTCCTTCCAGTGGATGAGGATCCAACTTGAGCAGCAGCTGGGGCATTCATGGGTGAAAACATGAAGGAATCCATTTGGAGTGAAGGGAGATCTAAGAAGGTTTTAAAAATAGAAACAATTAACTCCATTAAAGCAGTTTCTTTTATATAGACACATTCATGATTGATTCTTTTTCCTGGCCTTCCTTTATCAATTGATAGGGGCCTAAAATATGGGTAATACTATCAACTTGGTTAAGGATTCACGTCGGGTTCACCATTTTTGTTTTGACCCCTTCAGAACGTGTGTTCTTATTAAGAGTCACTACTTTCAGACAGTTTCCATTGGATTTATTTATGGAACTGGAAACATCCAACAATTATTTATCCAAAGGGACCTTCTTTCCAACGGTATGCATTAGTTAGGTTTGGACATATGATACTTCAGAACTCACATTGGTCGAAAGGATGGGACGTTGGGATCATCGCGCCCTTTTGGGGAGAATTATTGTGTACTTCGGGACTCTCTTATATATTTAAGATACATTCGTGAATCCTTATTAATTTACCAAGTATAACATAGGTTTCCCTTGAAATTTGAAATCAATTATCAGCATATGTGAAATTTAGAATCACCCATATGTATTCGAGGTTCTTCATTAATGGAGATATCCATATGGATTTGAGGGTCTCTATCAATGGTACCCTCTCATATACTATTTAGAGATTCTTTTAGACGTTTTTTATGACAATAATAGTTTTTAAGCCACTCATTGGGGCACTCTGAAATTTCTAATCATCTAGGGAGACAATAGTTTATTTAGATCTTGGGATTGTACCCATAAATGGGATACCTATGTATCCTTGTGAAAGAAATCAGAACCCTCATAGTTTGGTGCTACATAATAGGACACATCATACCTTTTACGATCATGTGATATAGACCAATCCATATAGTTTAATGTCATGTCATAAGGACATATAAGTGAAAGGTTCTTAGTCAAAGCTCGGCGTGGGACTTATGTATAATATTCCCAAGGAACCTGAAAAGGATATGAGTTTCCAAGTTGTATTAGACCCTATTTGGAATATGGCCTAGGGAGAATAGGTTTGATTTGGAGTATAGGGCCTGAACCTCAAGGAGGCTTCCTATTTATCCCACTTGTATGGGAATAAAATCCCTCATAGTTCGTTGAGTCCCATAGGAGTGTATGACCCTTTTGAGAGAAATAGGTTGGGGATTACTATTAAGGAGGATGCCCGAATTAAGGAAATTGGGGTTGGATTCCTGAAGAGAGTATCCAATGAGCTCGGGCCCTGATGAAGGCTTCCTATGCATCCCAATTATGGTAGGAATCAAAGTTCTCATAGTTGAAGAGTGGTGGATGTAGTGGATGTTGTGATCATCACAATTCTCTAAGCCCACATGATTCATGATCGATGTGAGAAACAAGAGGACGTGAAATATTCAACAATCCACACACTCTCTCTTTTGCTGATGGAAGAGGGATGGCCTACGAAGAAAGAAGCTGAGGCGAAAGTGGGAAAGGGCATGGAGCAATGAACCTTTCAATGTGAAATAAAATTTAAGGTCATTGGATCTATCCATAAAGGATAGGGAATTAATCTAGTAAAGATGCCTTAAGTTGATCCCTGAAGAGGATGAATACTTTTCCTTTTTTTAATGGAAAAGAAATTGTGACCCTCACTCTCTCTATTGGGAACCAGAGGCTCTGAGTCTTAGAGTCGAAAAGGGGAGGTTAGAATCTCATCCCCAGAATCCAAGACTGGAACTTCCCAATACTATCTCTAGTCTAAGGATCCATGTGACTATATATATATAAACCAAAAAACATTACAAGGATCCTGAATCCCTTAAAAGAGGAATGCAGTAAACCTATGAATGTAGAAATACAAACCCAAATGGGAGACATGCTAACGTGTCCTTCCCAAAGGTTTGATAAGTCAAGAGGTTTTGGTGGAGGATTCAACTTAGTACTTTTTAGATAAGGGAACCAAGGAAGGAGAAAACTTTCCATGAGTGGATTTGAAGAGGGTTTAAAAGGTGATATGAGTAGGTTCTGGGTGCAGCTATGTAGCATAACTATACCGTGTAGGTGCACTGTGCAGGTATGTTGCGTTGGTGTGCTACATAGGTGCTAGAGATGATTGAAAAAGTGCTTAACACATGAGAAACATGACTATTAAAGCTTCAATAAAGGATACCGAGAAGAAATTTTTTGGGTGAGATGTAAATCTAAACACTCGGGGTCTCCTTTGGTATCTTTGGAAGAGCCTCGCGTAGGTCCTTTAAGGAATAGGCCTTGCATAGACAACTTTTTATTTAAGGAAGAAGGATCCTTAATCAAATGTTTTTTTGTTTCAAACTCTGAATGGATTTCAAACTTTCTTATCCCATATAATTCTCTCTTCTTTCTTGTTTTATAGAGCTAATTGAGAAAATTTGGGGGATCTGGGCGAAAGAGCTACGCAATGGGAGCTTCAAGAGTTCTTCCAATTTTTTTTCAATCCTCAAACGGGGAGCCTAAGGGTCCTATTCATAGGTAAGGAGGGGGGATGGTCGAAAGGAATTTAGTGGAGTAGGTTAGCCACGTAGTACTTCCACGTAGCTCCTCTGTGTAGGTGTATAGAAATTATATTATTGTGTAGCCTTGTAGCATAACTCTCTAGCGTAGGTCTACAGAGTAGGGGCTGCACACTAAGATGGATGAACATAAGTTATGCTGGTTTTCTAGATGTGGAGGTGTGCTATGTAGCTCCTTGGAATAGCTATCCTGTGTAGTTCCTTTGCATTTTATGTTTCTTTTACTTCCTTTAGATTCTTCTTGATATTTTTAAATATCCAACAGACTTCTTCATAATATTTTTGTCTTCCCTAAGGAGCATCAACAAATGGTACATGGGTAAACGAACAAGGGTTAAATCAATGTACTGTAACATGGACAAAATACATGAGGAAGACCCCAGATAGAAGGACATGTCCTGTGAAATTTTTTGAATTCCATGTATACTGTTTTCACATGACATGTTCATCTGACTCAGGTCATTGTACACAGAAAGTACCTGAGGTCAAGGGACACGACGTGTGACCCTTCAACACATTGTTTGCTTTTTTTTCTACATGGATTTATCTCCTTTTCCATCATATCTTAGACAAGTTTTGTTTGGGTTGGTGTCCCTTTCTCATTCCCATAAAGGTCAGTTGGTATTATTTCCTTTGCACAAGAGTATGACCCCCTTCAACAGGACATTGTGGATAGAGTCGGGTGTCCCCTCCGAGAGGCCTGGAGAAGGATCCTTTATCAATTATTATTTCCTAAGTAGAGACAGGTTATCGAAATGAACAATCCTACCAGACATCTTCCCTCTACTTATTAGGTGAATCCAGATGAGTCATGGTATATACCATGGACCTAACAGTGATCCTTATCTGTGTATCATGATCTTCCCACTTGTGGAGTCGGTTCTCCCAGAGCAAGTGCATCATATTCTCTCTTCATATCTATAAATATATCTATCTCTCATGGTGGTTAATGATGAAAAATACTTCTCAAACGAATATCATTAGGTTTATCAGAATTAGAAGTGAGTTCTCCAGGATGAGTGCTTCGTGGAGTGTTTGAACTGAATCCCTATTGTGGGTATGCAGTCGTTGTAACTTACCTCTAAACTACGAGTCTGGGTTTTGAGTAAATCTTTATATGTTCTTATTATATGTTATGTAGACATTTACTATGTAGAAATGAATATAACTTTAATTTTTGCATTTCCTTGTGGTTTTGGGGTGTCCTACCAAGTATTGTTATACTCACCCCTGAACAGACTTTTCTCGCATGTGTCATGTCTTGTGCAGATGAGCGAACTTTTGATGGAGTCTAGGGTGGACCAGGAATGGACAGAGGTTTGTAAGTTTCATATAGGCCAAGTTATTCCTATGGATTCATTCATCATTCCCAGTACCTATATTATTTATAGGTTTGACTTTGTAGTTGGAAGAATATTTCTTTTTTTTGGGATTTTATTCCGGATCAGTTTACTTTTCCACAATTTACTTTGCATTGTACTATGTTGGTTGGGTTTAGTAGTATGCATGCATTTTGTTCCTTAGTGGTTTTTATATTTTATCATTTGTGGGATTAGATATGTGTGAATTTGTATAGGTATTTAGGCAATGCATCCCATGTTAGTGACATTCCTACTCGGTCCTAGTCACCAGCCCCAGGACCATTAGAGGTGGGCTTGGGGAGTCAAAACACCATCCCCATTGGGACTGGTCATGGAAAAGTGGTATCGAAGGTGGTCATTTCTACCTTACTACTAAGAGTCTATGAGATTTGTTTAGGGAAACAGTGTAAAGCATTTTTAGTTTTTCTTTTAATCCAGGGGCTCTAGTGTTGCTGTGAGCGGCCGACATATCTATACCCCCAAAATCTGATAACCTTCTTTTCTACTCGGTATATGAGAACACTAGTTTTAAGGGGAAACAAAAAATGGTACATGCATCATATAGGAATGGTTTTTGGTTTCCATTTCCTTCTTTAGTCATCTCTTCGTATATACTCATTGACCATGATACATCTTTTTTCCTTACAAGATGCCTCCATAACACATACTAAATAGGATTCAGCAGCTCAATCATGAGGATGACCCCCTCAATGATGAGGCTTCAATATAGGGTCCAGTTCCCCAGGTGTTGCCTCCAAGTGGTGCACCAGCTATACCACCACCAGTGGAGTAGCACGTGGTACCTGCAACACTAGAAAATAAAGAGTGCATGCTAAGAATGCTCCATGAGTTTTAGAGACAAAGACCCCTCAGGTTCTGAGGTGTGCCTGACCCTCAAAAAGTTGAGGATTGGATTGAGGTAGTGACTAGATTTTTCCATCTAGCGAGGACTCCAGTATACTAGATGGTGATCCTGGAAGTGATTTTTCTTCAAGGTTTAGCAGGGAAATAGTGGATTTTTACGACACATAATCACAATGAGGAGACTATTTCATGGGAAGAGTTCAAGAGCCTCTTCAGAGAGGATTTATCTCTAGTTATGTTGAGAGCAGTGCGTATACATGGGTTTCTTCAGCTTCAATAGGTTATTATGATGGTGGATGACTATTCATCGAGGTTCACTAACCTCTCCAGGTACTTGATAAATATGGTCAAGGATTAGTACTTCAGGGATCATACCTTTGAGTGTGGTCTATGACGAGACATTTGAGCCATATTCATACCTCTTTTCATTCTGACCCATGTTGGAGTGCTCAAGTGAGCTTTGGTGGTAGAGAGAGTCTTGGCTGAGCAGAGAAAACTAAGGACAATCCGTATAAAGTAGACAGGTGTAGAGGCCTTGGAAGTGGGGAGCCGACATTAGACATAAGGATCGGGATGTGGGAGACATCACAGGAGGTCACAGGAATGAGGATTTTCAATCTAGGGCTCTTAGTATAGATCTAGTCATCATAGGGAGAGGTGATGCTACACATGTAATGCTAGAGGAAATATCACTAGAGATTGTACAACCCGTCGAGCTACTGATAGGGAAGCAGTGGACGAACCACCAAGGTAGAGGTAGTGAGTGTATTAGGTAGATCTTATAACTAGATGACGTGGCAGAGGTGCAGGGAGAGATGAAGGACGTGACATACGTTTTGACATACTACCACCACCACCCCCAAGAGGTCCACGCTAGGCTCATAGAGATGGAGGATATGGAGGGGGAAGCTGCATGCAGTCAAGGCATACGACCCAGGGACTCCATGGATGATCTGAGGTATGATCTGTTTCTTTTCTACCTTAGATACCATACTTATATACATAGTTTCCAACCATTCTTTCCTCACCACATATCTTGTTCGAGAACTTGAGATTCCGGTAGAACCGTTGACTCGACCTTTACACTTGGAGATACCTACGGGAGGAGACTCAATTATCACACATCTTTTTCGATAGTGTGATATTACCCTTTGAGGTGAGTGTTTTTATTGTAACCTATTGGTGGTAGCATCTATTCCTTATGACGTCATTCTCAGTATTTATTTACTATCTTTAGTCCATGCCTAGATTGACTGTTTTAGGAGAAGGGTGTGGTGTGTCTGCAATGATGGGATGAGATTTTCCTTTTTTAGTGAAAAGGAGAACCAGGAAGTACAGGGGGGATCATGCATAGGAGGGTACAACTAATCACTCATAAGTTGTCTGGCCTTACCCTCAACGCAGAAGATGTTGTGAGATTTTAGTTCTCAGTAGTAGTCAAAGAGTACAAGGATGTATTTCTGGAAGATGTTCTAGGATTACCTACCCACTAAGAGACTGAATTCTGCATCAAAATCTAACTTGGGGTGGCACCGATATCCTCACCAACTTATAGAATGGTTATTGCAGAGCTTCAGGAGCTGAGTGTGCCACTAGAGGACTTATAGAGGAAGGGATTTGTGAGGCCCGGTTTTTCACTATAGGTGGCCCTTGTTTTGTTTTCCAAGAAGGAAGACGAGAGATTGAGGTTGTGTGTGGATTATTGATGCTTTAACCCAGTGACCATGAAGAAAAAGTATCCACCACCATTGAACGATTACCTCTTAGAACAATTGATTGGGGCACGATGGTTCTCTAAGGTTGAACTTCGATCAGGATATCACCAACTATGAGTATGAGATGAGGATATACTGAAGAAGAATTTCATATGCTGCTATAGTCATTATGAGTATGTGGTGATGCCCTTAGGTGTGACGAACACCCTATTAGTGTTCACATGACTCATGAACTGGATATTCCAGCCATAATTAAACCAGTTTGTAGTGGTCTTCGTTGACAACATCCTTGTGTACTTGGAATCTGAGGTGGAGCACGTGAGACACCTACAAATGGTTTTGGACATACTCTGAGAGCACCTGATTTGTGGGAAACTGTCAAAGTACCAGTTATAGATTTGGGATGTCCAATTTATGGGATATGTTATCTTAGAAGATGGAGTAGTAGTGGACATGGTCAAGGTGGATGAAGTTTTATCATGGATTCCACCTAGAAGAGTGAAAGAGGTGTAGAGCTTCCATGGGATAGTAGTCTGTTACCAAAGATTCATACCTGATTTCTATCGAGTATTAGCACTAATGAAATCTTTGACCTGAAAGGGGTATCCTTTCATATGGACATAGAAGTTCCAATAGGCTTTCCAACAGTTAAGGTAGAGTTTGATGAGCACCCCGATCTTGAGATTTCTAGAGGAGGGAGTTGAGTATGTAGTGTTATGTAATGCATCAGGGACCGGACTTGGTTTTGTATTAATGCAGAGGAAAGTAGTGATTTCCTATGGTTTTCACCAGTTGAGGCCACATGAGCAGAACTACGTGACCCATCATCTTGAGTTGACAGCGGTAGTCTTCGCATTAAAGATATGGTGACATTACCTGCTGGGTGAGTGGTTTATCACATACTCCAATCAAAAGAGCCTCATTTATATATTTTCTCAACAAGATCTGAACCTAAGAAACATGTGATGGCTAGAGTTCATCTAGGTTTATGACTTCATGATTTTATTTACTCTTGGGAAGGGAAACTTGGTGGCAAATTCTCTTAGTAGGAGATCTAGTTCATAGTTGTTGAACGAGGCGTCAGAGTAGTTGGCCTCATTAAAATTATCATTCATGGATGGAGATGATTTAGCTTACCTCAAGTCAATGGTTTTTACTCCTCCACTCTTATAATGATTCGGGGAGGAACATCTTCTAGATGCCGACTATGAGACCTTACATGCTCATATGTCCACAGGGAATGCATCAAATGGGTATTCACAAGGTGGGGAGAACATCGTAATTTTTAGTGGATGCATAGTTGTACCAAAAATGTTGTGGGGGGAGGTTTTGAGGGAGTTTCATACATACCCTTTAATTGTACACCCTGGTGTGGTGAAGATGTACCCAGACCTCCAATGTCAGTTTTGGTGGATAGGGATGAAGAAGACCATGATAGAGTTTGTTTCTCGATTCCTTACATTCCAGTAGGTGAAGGCTGAGCACTAGGTTCTAGAGGGTTTAGTTCCCCACATTGAGCTTATATAATGGAATTGGGATGGGAAATAAATATAATTCATGATGGTTTTACCACATATTTCTAGGGGACATGATTATATCTTTGTGATCATTGATTGAATCACCAAGGAAGACCACTTCCTAGCTATCTGATAGTAGAGTTAAGTAAAGAGATTAGGACACCTATATGTGCAAGAGATAGTTCAAATTCCTAGAGTCCCATTGATGATAGTTTCAGATCAAAATTCTTGTTTCATGTCCCAACACCGATGAGTATAAATAAGGTACACAATTTTATTATTTTAGCAGGTTATTATCGGTGTTTCATACAGAATTTTTCCCGATCGGCTAACCCATTAACCAATATCACACGTAAATTGGTTAAATTTGTTTGGACAAAAGATTGTGAAGAATGTTTTGAATAATTTAAGAAAAGATTAGTCAATGCCCCTATCTTGAATCTACCGCCGGGGAATGATAGGTTTGTTATTTATATTGATGCTTGAAAGAAATGACTTGGTTGTGTCCTTATATAGAATGATAGAGTTATTCCCTATGCATCATAAGAGAAAAAAATTCATGAACAAAACTATCCTACTCATGATCTTGAGTTAGCAGCTGTAATATTTGCTTCGAAGATAGGGAGACACTATCTCTATGGTGAAAAATGTGAGATATATACAGATCAAAAGAGTTTGAAGTATATTTTCTCACATAAATAATTCAAAATGAGGTAAAAAATATGGCTTTAACTACTCAATGATTATGGTTGCACTATACACTACCACCCAAGGAAGGAAAATAAGGTGGCAGATGCTTTGAGTAGAAAAGGATCATGGAGTTTTGAACAAGATGAGATTTGAAAGGTATCCTATGTTTATGGATCTAGTAAATATGGATATAGGAATAATCATGGAATGGGAAACATCAATTCTTTTTCAAATGGTTGCCAAACCATCTTTACTAGAAAGGATAAAAAGATTTCAGACTGATGATGAGAAGTTTCAAAAGAAAATTAAAGCTTTGAATGATGGTAGATTGATTGAATTTGTATATGAAGATGAAATTTTGAAATTTGGGAAGAGACTTTGGGTTCTTGACATACTTGATCTAAAAAGGTAATTGTTGGATGATGCTCATAGATCCAATTTCTCTATACATCCTAGTAGCACTAAAATGTATAGATATTTGAAGGAACATTTTTGGTGGGACAACATGAAGATATATATTGCTAATTATGTGTCAAGATGTATGGTTTGTCAATAGGTAAAGGCTCGAAGACAACATCCTAGAGGATTCATGCAACCTCTTCCCATGCCTGAGTAGAAATGGGATGATATTATGACGGACTTTTTCATGGGGATACTAAAGGCTACTAGAACGAATGATGCAATATGGGTAATTATTGATCATCTTACCAAGTCAGCACATTTTATTTCTATATGAGAAGATTTATCACTTGAATGTTTAGAAAGACTATATATTAATGAAGTTGTAAGACTTACTAGAGTAACCTTATCGATTGTTTCTGATCATGATCCCCATTTTACATCAAGATTCAGGAAAAGTGTTCAGAAATCCCTAGACATAGAACTTTGTTTGAGCACTACCTACCACCCTCAAACGGATGTACAATCAGAACGGACTATTCAAACATTAGAAGACAAGTTGAGATCTTGCTCACTTGACATTCAAGGTATATGGGATCTGTATTTAACTCTGGTAGAATTTACTTATAACAATAGTTTTCATTCATGTATTCAAATGGCACCATATGATGCATTATATGGAAAAATATGTCACACACCATCTTGTTGGGAGGATATTAGTGAAAGACAACTCGTAGGCCCAAAACATGTTGAGGAAACAATGTAAAATGTGAATATTATCCAAACCCACATCAAAGCAGCTCAAAGTAAGAAAAAGATCTATGCCAATAATCGAAGGAAGGATTTAGAATTTCAAGTAGGTGATCATGTTTTCTTGAAGGAATCTCTATGGAAGGGTGTTATACGATTCAGTAATAAGGGAAAATTAAGCCCTAGGTACATCAGACCTTTTGAAGTTCTAGAACGAATTGGAGTTTTATCTTACCATTTGGAAATGCCTCCAAGTCTCTCCAAAGTTCATGATGTGTTCCATTTGTCACTATTGAGAAAATAAACGCCTGACCCAATGCATGTACTCACCTATGAAGAAATAGAACCAGAACCCGATATGTCTTATTGTGAGGAGCCTATCATGATTCTTGATACCAGAGAACAAGTGTTGAGAAACCGGACGACTTGTCTGGTAAAAGTTATATGGAGAAACCATATCATGGAAGAGGCAATGTGGGAACCCAAGGCACTTATGATGAAGAACCACCCAAATATTTTTATGTAGTAGTATTCTAGAAATTTCAAGGACAAAATTATTTTAAATAGGGAATAATGAAACACCCCAAGATTCGATGGTATGTTTCTCTTTTAATAATGCAATAGCTTGCGCTGTACACAACTTCGAGTTTTAACACACCACGACCAATCCAACTAGACATTGTGAATAGTAATACCTAATTTTTGAAATTTTATATGTTTTATTTTTTAAAATGGGCTTTATTTTTGGATTTGGAATATCAAAATTTTCTTAGGGTGAATTTTTGGTATTTTTCTGAAAAATTTCAATTTTTGATGAATAGTGAAAACACTGCGTTATTGTTTAAAACCTAATTTTTATTTAAATAAATATTTATTTTATTTAAATTTATTTTAGGTCAAAATAGGTACATAATACCTATATAAGTTTAATTTAATTCATTGGAGTCATTTTATAAGAAAATTAGATGTATAAAATTTTATTGAACATTTTAACGTCTTTTACCGACCTTATAGGCACATTTATAAATTTGATTAAAACGCAATTTTACCATTTCTATGAATTGAATTTCAAAAATATGAGAGACATGGTTGAAATTAGTACGTAAAATGTTGTTCAATTGGATGAAAATATTTTTTGGTGAATAGTAACTTTTAAATTTTATTTACCACGGTTAAAAGTAAATAGGGTAATTAAAGGTAAAAATGATATTATAATTACTATAACACATGTCATAATTATATTGGATAAGTGTATTTCGACAAAAATAAACCTTATTAATAAAATATGATCCACTTTGATCCACTTGGATTATATTAGGACATTATTATTATTTTATTTAAAGAAGAGTTAAAAGTGTTAAATTCAAATTTTCATAACTATTTTTTTAAATATGGGGTTATACATAAGATAAATTCAACTATAAAAATTAATTAAAAATATAAAAGTATTTCATACACAATGGTATTTTATTTATAATTTTTATACAATAAATAATTAAATTTATTTATGACACAATGCTGATGCAGTAATTTATTAATTAATGAAACATTAAAATAATTGATATTATAAATATCCAAATAAATATAAATTGAGAGTTTTTATGCATTCCACTAATATTATAGGTTAATAAGACATGTTATGATTTATTAAATAAATTTTTTTCGAAGTGATAAAGTCGTTATGACTTTTACAAAAAACAAAATACCAAATAGTGTCAAAATTGATATAAATGAATTTTTAAAATAAATAATATATTATTAAATGATATAATATCCATAAAAATATAAGGTTTGGCCAAATAACTTAGATAATATTAGATATGTCAATAATCAACCACTTGGGGTTCTCATATCTCTTTATAGTATGTTTATTAACCATTTATTATAATAATTCAAAAATACATTGTAAAAGTTAAACTATTTAACTAAGAGTTAAATCTAAAAGAAACAGTTAATATGGTGACCTAAACCTGTATAAAACCTATTGGTTGAGAGGTTTTCTACCCTTCTCCACTTTATCCTCGAAATAAATCCTTTTAGTGCCATTATAAACTGAATATGATTGGATAATAAATTAATATATCAAGCTTTTCTTAAAGTAACTCTCACCTCTCTTATAAAAGGGTACTTCCCTTTCTCTCAAAATCACACTTCCAAAGCCTTTTGGCTAAGCCAACCACCACTCAAATATCCTCCAAACTACCCTCACTTAAACCTGGAGGCCTTACATTGATTAGAAAGCTAACCTAAGTATCCCTTGTGATCTAATCAAATGGAAGCACCCGAAGAAGAGGTAATAATTTCATTACCTCTTTCAAAGTTCTTTTCTTCTTAAAATTCCTCTTCGTTTGTTGTTTCCATTCCAAAAATAATAACTCCAGTACCTTATACATACTGTAATGTTATTATGAATATGGTACAACCATATTCTTTATTCTATCCATTATATAAATGAAAAAGTCAGCATACGTGCATACGTACAGCTCACCGTCTCAATGTCGTGATATTATCGCTCGTGCGTATGTACATATTACCATCTCCACGAACGCAATAAGATTTATTTACCCATCATAACCATTCAAGAATAATTTTCATTCTATGATTAAAAATAATTTTTAAGAACTTTATATCATTCTGTATATGAATCAAATACAACCTATCCATAACAAACATGACTTACGCAACAAAACACATAAAGGAAAACGAATCAGTTAACACCCAAAACAATAATACTACTAAAATATTATTAACAAAACAATATTATAATATTATATATAATATCATATTTATGTATATGTTTCTTGTATAATTTAATAATAATTATTTAATTATTATACAAGAGGTTAACGTACCCTCGACCATGGAAAAGTACAAGGCCAAGGTTAATTTTACAATCTCTTTATTATCTGAGGTTATTTATACATTAGTATCCACTGGGACCTCTTTATAATCCACATCCGTGTTTCTTAAAAATGTATTTCCAAGCATTTTTACAAGTTCCTAGAATATGGGTTAAAGTCATTTATACCCTTGTTTTACTTTTTATAAAAAGTTTTGAAAGGAATATTTCTGTCGTTTTCCAAGCAAGGTACTTTATGACCTTTTTGATAAATCAAGGTAAAAATCTTTTTAACGTATACAGCGGGTGCGGCTATTTTCCACCATTATAACATCTTTGATTCTTACCTTTCAAGCTTATAAGAATATTTTCAAAATAAATGTTTTCATTTATAATTATGTGACTTTTAAATGATTTAAGTATATAAAGAGATATTTCCCTCAAATAGTTTTGAGTTCATCTATGTCAACATCCTTTGATGGATTTTACACTTGTTTGAAGTTGATTTATTATGATAAAATATTCTTTATTGTATTGAAGGTTTTTTGATATGTTTTACTATGGATGTGTTATTTTTGTATCATTCATGGTTTATGGTTAAAGTATTAACATTTCAAATTATAGTTTTAATATGAATGTTTATGTTATGTTTCAAAATTTTCATATAAGGAATGCATTGGACTTATTAAGTGATTGGTGGAGTCCTCTATAGCTCCTCGATGCATCGGTAGGTCTCATGAGACAAACTAGTGTCTTTGAACAAGGCCTTGACAAAATCATTTTTGTAGTCTTAGCATGAGGCCTTGACTATGTGGTTATGATGTCCGACATTATGCATTCCATCATTATAAAATTATCAATTGATATTACATGTGATTATTTGACTAGTATAATATCCATGTGAATTAGTAAATGGCATTATTTGATTTTTATTTTCCATATTATGCTGAAGTTTATGCTTAAAAGGATTGTGTTTTAGTCTTATACATTGCCTTAAATGATTATGCTTATTAATAAATGTTTTTGTTATATTGTTATCCTTACTGAGCATCTGAGATCACCCCTTTCTTATGTTTTATTTTTCCCAGGATGCGAAGAAGTATATTATGATTGACCTGTAAGAATAGGGTAAGGGATACGAGTGTGTTAAAAAGGGGACACACTATTGTTGTTTTTTTATTTCACAATGCAATGTAAAATTAATGTATGTATCTAGTACTTCCAATGCTACTAAACTGATCAGTCTTTCGGGACTTGATCCCTTGTGAGGATGCCAATATTATGTAATAATTCACCAACTCTGGGTAACTAGGGTCGTGGCGTTACAAAAAGTTTTTTTTTCCTATCTGAGGTGAGTTTTTATCTTTTCCTTTAGGTTTTATTCCCATTATTCTCTTATTGGTCTCAGAACACTTTATAAATCAATTTGGGATGTGGAGGGATATTATTTTGATGGAGTATTTCTATGTTCAAGTTGATTTGGATTTTCCTTGTGATGCTCATTTTGGTGATCATATTTATCCTTCTACGTTATTCCTCAGGGATTCATAAAGATTTGGTTGAGGTAGGGGGTCCTCATTATCTTATTTTTATGTGAATCTATGATAATTTCATTCTTTTATCTCCCTTTGGATGGATAGTATGGGTAGACTTAAGAATATAAATAATTCAATTAAACTGAAATTGAAAGGGGATGATATTCCTCACGCGTGTTTACTTGTTTTTTAAATTTCTTAAGAGTTTATCCATGATCACTACTATTTCTAAAATTCAAGGTTATTGGGAGACTTGTATATGTTATATCTATTATGATTTGGGAAACCTTTTTTGAATTTATTGATTAAAATAAACATGAATAAATGGTTAACAACTTATATATGGATAATGAATCAGTTTCCCATAAAATTATGGAATTATTTGAGAATACCTATAAAATTAATAAATCAATATGATTTATCACTTTTTATGAATATAAAATTATAGTGAATACAAGAACTTCCTTTTGGTGCTATAAGTATTAGGTGTGGTTGGTAAATTTTCCTATGTGATGTGTGTGGATCTTGTTGGGACTGTTCAATGATGGTGGTAAATGGATTTGGTGTGGTATGTGTTAGGAAATGGATCTATGGTTGGTTGGAATTGGCGGTGATGAGGACTAACATTCAGTTGTTGGTTTGTGGTTGTTGTGGTGAGATGGTTGGGTTATGGTGATGGAATGGTGTGTGTTATAATGTTTTATGGTGTGAGGTAAATGGTTTGTTATGTGGTGAGTTGATGTAGTTTCCCAAAATTGATAAAATAAATTGATAATGAGGAAATTTAAATGGAATGGTGGTGGAAAAAGTTTGTAGTATATATCATGAGATGTTGTGGTGGTGTCATGGGATGTGTTAGGGGTGTTGGATATAAACTCATATTTTGGAATTTTATGAGACTGTATATTCTTGTATTTTAATTTTTTATTCATGCATCTAACTTGAGTTGGATAACCTTACCAATTCCCAAATGATTGGTGTTATAAGTGTTTTACCTAATATAAAGTTTGGTAGTGAATCAAATGGATGTATAATCCCGCTTCCTTACTCTTCCTTCAATAATGGTAACAATGATGGATGGTGTTGGAGATATCTAGTGTTGGCAGCTGGTGTTGGAGATGCCTAGTGTTTATGTATGGTGTTTAAGATTCCTTGTGATGATGAGGATGTGATGTGTGTGGGGGTCATGCATGGTAGGAGGAGGACCCAAGGTTTATGTCCTTCATGTTTATAATACCCTACTATCTTGGTAACTTGATGTGGTTGTGATGTAGATATTGAATGATGCGATCACACTCTGATAGAACTTGTGAGGGAGGGGTATATTGTGATATATCTAGTCCCACATCAAATATGGATAGATATATGGAATGATGATTTATAAGGGATGGTAGAATATGACATTTGATGTTGGGGAGTAAGAGTGATAAATTAGTGGTGAAGTGGTTATGGGGTGCATAATATTATATTTATTTCAATGATATACTATTATACTTGGATTTTTTATCTAGTGAGAGTGACGTAGTGAGGTCAAGATGGATAGTTGACCTATTAGGTTCTTGTTAGTTCGACTATTTATTCATTGGTTCATCAGTATTATCTTTCCACATTTTCTTGAGAGACCATGAGAATGATCCTTCCGATTGTACATTTTATGCTCATCTGATTTATACAAACTATTCTTCTTGTTTCCAAGAGGATTTTGGGGATCTAGTTAGACATTACTATCTTGGTTGTTGGGGATGTTTTTGAGTTTCTTCCATAAGAATGCCTTTTGGTTCTTAAAGAATTTTATTTGTAATTTTTTGAAACTTTTTATGCAAATTGGGGTGTTATGATTTCCCATTTTATACACTTGTGATGGATTTTATTAGTGTTTGTTCATTATATCTCAAGATCTTGTTTATATTAAACTCTAGTTTCATCTATATTTTGATTCTTTAGCATCACACCTCTTCCGTTCTCTTAATTTGGTCGACGATTTTAGACTAGTTGTGGAGAGGCTTCTAGTGTCCCTAGTGTTATATACACCAATTAGAGGTCACACTTTCTTATTTAACATGTTCCAAGGATGAATACTAATGATTGGGAAACATCAATTGATGGAAGATTTTTTTTTGAAAAAAAAACATACAATTTTATCATTGACATGGATTGGTTTTATTCTGTGCATGTAGTTATGGACTTCTTCTAGAGGAGGGTTTCATTTTATGATGTGTAAAGATAGTTATTAGTGTTTGTCAGTGAGTAGATTAATTAAATGAGATGTAGTAGAATAGAACATATTCTATCTCACTTGTAGGATTTTTCCATATAATCTTAGGCGGTATAGGTTTCTGGGGTCATCAAGGAGTTTCTAGATATTTTACCAGATGAGGTTGTGACACTACCCCCTTGACATGTCATCTAGTTTTGTAAGGAGTTACAACCAGACACATCTATTATTTAAATGGATCCTTATCAGATGTAACCCATAGAGTTAATAGAGTTGAGAATCTCTATTGATGATCCAATGTAAATGAATTTGATCGAACTCAACATGTTTCCTTGGGGTGATCTGGCTTTGTTCACTAAGAAGGCAAGGTGAGAGTTTGAGGTTTTTCATTGACTACCAAAATTTGAATCGAGTAACGGTTATGAAATTCTACCCCATTATAAGGATTGATGATATGTTTAACCAGATAACGGTATCTATTTGGGTTTCAAAGATCAATCTATAGTCCAGATATCACTAGATGAGGGTGAGGGATGTGGATATGTTGAAGATTAACTTCAGATATGGGTATGAGAACTTTGAGTTTTTTCATTTCATCTAGTGTAATGAACACACCAACTATGTTTCCAGGTCTTATGAATTTTATGTTTCATGAATTAATAGGCTATTTCATAGTTGTTTTCATTGATGATATCCTTGTATACTCAAGTTCATAGGAGGAGTATGTTGATCACCTGAGTATTATTTTATAGATTCTTTAACGCCACTAGCTATATGGGAAATTGAATAATTTTTTTGTTATTGATATGATAGGTGAATTTACCTAGACATGGGGTTTCTTAAAAGGGTATAGTCATGGACCCATTAATGATAGAGGTTTTTGTTTCATGGTCAACACCCAAAAATGTGGCAAAGGTTCACAACTTCCTTGTTCTTATGAGATATTATCAGAGATTTCTGTTTGATTTGTCACATATTATAGATCAAATAGCATATTTTAATAGGAAATACCATGCTTTAATATAGAATTATTAGTTCTAGGTATATTTCTTCTACCTAAAGGATAGGCTGATGAGTACCCTAGTTCTTTTGTTTTTGGAGAAAGGGGTGATGTTTGAGGTCGTTTTTGGTTATTTTCATCCAGGTTTGGGATGCATATTAATGAAATAATGGATAATAATCTCTTATGGGTCTAGGAATTTATCTCTCCATGAGAATAACTACACCACCCATGATTTAGAGTTTGTATTATTAGTTTTTTTCCATGAAGATATAGTGACATTACCTTATTATATTTTTCTGTGTGTTCTTCATAGACCACAAGAGTCTGAGGTATCTATTATCTTACTGAGATATGAATCTATGGAAGTAGAGGTGGATGAATTTTCTCCAAGACTATTAATTTGATATCTCCTATACCCTAGGTAAATGAAACATTATAGATGATGCACCAAGTTGGAAGTCACGATGGGATATCATCCGGGAGCCTAGTGACACTTGGAATTGGATGTAAGAGCTTAAAAAAATTAATATTGATATAGAAGAGGTTATGGGTAGAGGTTATCTTTAGCTGATGACTATGGAGTCATATTTTGTAGTGTAAGACTCTCAGTGGAGAGACTCAAAGGTGGTGTTGATGTAGGAATGTGTCTGTCATGGTGATTCTCCTAAATGGTAGTCAGAGGATGTTTAGAACCTGATATTATTTTAGAGAAGGCTATTTTCCATTATAAATGCATGAGGAATTCCTTTATGAGTTTTAAAAAACACTCTAAATGGTGTATTTGTGTGTCTCAAATAAGTAACATAGCTTAAGGAGGTAGCTTTAATGTTCTTGTAACGACCCGAATCCAGAGCCCCTCCATTGGTGCCCCTACCTGGTTCGCCACATGACCTCAAGCACATTTCCCCAAATGCCAGAGGCTGCCAACTAGCAGCGAGGGACTTGGTAAGTTATTGGGGAAACTATACCCTCATTTGATAAGGTATACAAGGTAAGGAAAACAACAGTCAATAGCAGAATCAGTAACAACATACATAACTGTAACCAACCAGCGGAAGAATAAATATATATCAATGATGATAATGATGCAGCAGGTACAAGTATATAAGGAAAGCAGCAAACACAACAACGTGCTAAAATAAAATTGAACACAAAGTACTAAAGCAACATCAACTCCAGCAGCATCGCAATCCGTAGCTTAGTCCCATGCTCTCCAGCTCCAAGCAGTAAAGTACCGGAAGTCGAAGGGCGCTTGTCCTTATCTATACCTGTAACAACAAAGTCTGCTTGGGCCCAAAAGAATGGACCAAACAGGGTGTGAGATACAATCCCAGTAGGCAATCACCCAAATATCTGTGCCTAACAGTCAATGAATACAAGGCAAGTAAAAGTGTAGGAAGCAATAAATATAAAAGCACACAGCAGCTACAATCCACAGTTCTAGCATATAAAGTACACAAGTAAACAACCAACAACAAGTAGAAAACAGGTAACCCTCTAGGTAGCTCTCACAGCCTGACCCCTATGGTTCAACCTAAAAGTACTGGAAACCCTCTAGGAGGCACACTCAGTCTCACCCCTTTGGTTCTACTAAGAGTAGACTTTCTGAGGAAACACTCATCATCAATTCCCCCTACAGTCTCGTATCGTACTAAAGGCTCTCTATGGAAGCACTCAATGTCTCATTCCCCCTGTGGCCCACGTTGAGGAATTACAGACTCTCTGAGGATGAACTCATCATCAATTCCCCCTTGGTCTTGCATCATATTAAAAGACACTATGGAGAATCCCTTACGTTCATTCTCCCTATGGTCTAATACACTAGGTTCTCATAGTCCTGTGTGAAATTAACATGCTCAGCACGCGCGTATCATCCCATGTAAACCTCAAGAACTACTTTGGAATCATTCTAAGGCACAAAAAAATATCAGTATAACAACCCCACTATCCTAAAACTAGGCATGGAAATTGGAAAAATGCCTAATAAGAAAAACATGCAAGGCGAAGCACAAGAACACAGTACAAATTATCCAAATTCGCAAACAATGATCTCTACTCAAGAAATCAAGAAAAGCTGACAAACAACAGGGACAAAACAGGAAACCCACAATTCCCCGTTCAAGGGAATTGGTGTAATTGAAAAAAATATTCATATAATTCCTACAAAATGCACAAACCACCTACCACGATCCTAAGAGATCGATATACTTGAACCACGACGACTGATTCTCCCTTGAACTTCATAGATTTGAGAAAACACCCAAAACGTTCAACCCATAATATCTTGAGAAGGAGGAGGAATTGGAAAACAAGGCTCAAGAGGAAGTAAGAACTCACCACTACGATTCCAACACAATTGACCATGCTCAAATCAGAGAATGGACGGAGAGGTGGTGGCTCGTCTAAGATCCATGGATTCCCGGCACTCTTGGATGAAGAAGCTGGAGAAGAAGACGTTTTCCTCGATTAGGCGTGACCCCAGTCCGTTTAATGAAAAAAATAAAGTACACGACATTTACTTTTTAGAGTACACAACGTGTACTAGGTATTTCCTTAATCCACCAAAATCGGCCTCTATGTCATCCCTACACACCGTGTGTGTGGCCTATACACGGACAGAACACAACTTCGAGCGGGAAAAGAGTACACGGTGTGTACTCAGAAAGTACACGGTGTGTACTTCAAAAATTTCCAGAAACTTATTTTTCTCAAAAACTCTAGAAAAATGAAAGGCATACCTGAAACGAAGATCTAGGTTCATACAGTTCTGAGATAAAGTAGTTAGTGGTAGAGTTTTTTGTGAGGTTTTTGGTCTACCAGATGGTAAATCCCAAGAACCATGTTCCTAGATATTTTTTATAGGCTTTGTATGTACCCATGTGTAAGTGGGGGTGGGAAATTTCTATTATTCCCAAGTTATTAATTAATTTGTTTAAAATATTATCAATATGTGTTTAATGTGGGGATGATGATTCTCTAAGGATTAAAAAGGAATTATATGTCATTATTGATAGAGTATCCATGTATGAAAATAAGATCATTGAGGTTATTCCATGATATATTGGAATATATTCATGAGGATACAATATAAATAACTTGAGTAGGGAAGTTCAATAAAATATAGAAATGAAATTTGATGATCGATGTGTTGTCCTTAAAATAAATCAATGATGTGTATTGGTGGAATTATTTACACTATATTTATCATGATGAAAGTATTCTTTGAGTTGTTTGATAAGGCCTGGAGTTTATTTGAGAATTTACAAATTTTTTTTCCTGAATCTCAGAGTTGATTTGAAAAAATTCTAGATGTATTGTTCCAAATATGGAAATTGAAAAGGATTTTTTCTTACATAGACCAACTCATAAGATAATTTTCTTACGTGGGATATCCCATAGGATAATTCAGCTACTTGAGAAGTGTTATGCATTTATCCCATTTTGGTAAAGGAATTTATCTTATATAGACCATCTTGTATGATAATTGAGTTCTCATAAGATGATTCTATTATATATACCATCTTATAATATAATTGAGAGCTTGTAAAAAAATTATCTTACAATGACCATCTTGAAAGATGTATGAGGTTTGTAAGATAAATTTACCTTATGTATAAAATATCCTACATGGGTAATATCCTCTACCAATGAATAATATTTTGATATGAGTTCTAAACTACAAGATGACATACCATGTGTAAAAGGTACATAATTCCATAAACATGTTATTTTGATTGAGTTTAGTAAGTGGATTTTATAGGGGTTTTAGAAGAAGGAAAACCCAATTATTTGCTGGATTTAAATGAGGAGCTTTGACAAAAATAATGTAAGTTTGGATGAGAAGATCATGAATGACAGAGATTAAAGACTTTAAAAATATAAATGGAAACTTAGTGCGACACAAACCTCAATGTATAAATATGTAGGTATGTATAGATGATGAGATATAAAATATTGAGATAACTTTCATAAACTATGAAATAAAGTTCTAAGAACCCAATAAAAATATAGTATCTTAGAGAGAAAAAGGTAATATAAACCCAAAAGTCTCTGATATAGAATGATTTGAGTATTAAAATAAGCTAAGGGAGAACTAGATTGATCAAAATCTAGATAAATATTCAAGATGAGCATACTGTTGAAGATCATGAAGTTCTATTTGGGAAATCCATATTCTACAGGATCATAGAGGAAGATCTATATGAATAACAAAGTGGACTTCATACTATTGTATCAACATAGAAAGTGTAGGAGCTTGTAACTTGGGCTTATAACTTGTTGCTATAGAGGCTTGAGACTGACGAGTATAACCAGTCAAGGAAGAGAAGGTAATTGGGGGTATAAACAATCACGATGTTGTGGAATTAGGAAACCACTGTAATTGATAATAGGATCATAGTGAAGAATCCATATTTTGGGGAATAACCAAAACGACAAGGAATATTCCTTTCAACGGAAGCTTTCAAATATTTTGTGATACTCTATTTATTTACTAATACACATGAAGGGGAGGCTATGAGAAATCATTGAGTGGACCTATGATCTGATAACAATTATTATTCCTAGATCCATTTGGGTAAACAATGGAATATATTGTAAAATAAAAATCTAACTTATTCAGCTCCTCCCCTCTTAGTGATCTAATGGATCTAGGAATAATAATTGGTATCAGATCATAGGTTACCTCTAAATATCCAAGTAAAATTCCGAGAGATGGATAATTATAACTCTATCAATAGCTGAGGTGTTCCCACATTGGATGGGAAGAATTATCACAACTGGGGGATTAGGATACTTTGCTACATCCTATCGCTAAGTCTGGAAGTGAGAGATGCTCTTATATTTAGGTTTGAACCTATTACTAATAGCGTATCTTTGAATCAAGTAGAAAAGATGAATATTTATTTATATGGGAAGGCGTAAAATTCTTTCCTAATGTCTCTATCTAAGAAGGTCTACACAAAGTTCATGGGTCTCTAGACTGCTAAAGATATCTTGGTCAAATTGAGATAAAACTGTGAAGATAATGTCAAATTAAAGGAAGAAAAACTTCAAGTTTGGAGGATTTAATTCAAAGACATCAAAACAACTGATGATGAAGGTATTGATACCTATTTCACCTAATTAAATGATATTGTGAGTAATATTTGGGGGTTTGGTTAGAAGATAGATATTACGACATGAGGTATCACTATATATTATCTATAATTAAATATTTTATTAATAACATTTTTCACACAAAAAAAAAATCTAAATGAAAAAACATTATATATTCTGAATATTAAATATCACTGTTAAAAACGTAAATGTTAAATTAGCTGGTATAAATTGAAATACCCATATTATAAAATCAATAAATAAAGTAAAAATAATTAGCATATGTATGTGAAATTATTTATTATGAAGACAATTTTACTAAAATTGGATGGGAGGTAGATTTTATAGGGTTTTACCTTGACCAAATACAATCAAAACTTGAGTAATTACTATTTTAGAAAACCATATATGGTAAAAGTTCAAGAACTTGGATATTTCTACATGATCTATACTAGATTTGCTGCTACCTAAAATAGAAACAAGAGATAATATGATGCTTAGGTACTATGAAAATATTATCTGGGTTTATATATGTATAAGTTAATATTATATAAATTATTCATAAAATATTTATATGTATATATATATGATGATTTTTATACTTTTCGAAAGTTAATTTTTTCTTAATTAACTTTATGCTTCTAAAAATGTAATTTCAGAAAATTAGAATTTTATTTCAAGTAAATATATTTTTAATTGAATAATAATAGGATATATCGATTAAATTAATAATAAGCTAACATTATATTAATTAGTAATTTATAGGAAAAATAATAGTTAATATACCAAAAGTCATTTTTCCATAAAAACAGTTTTTCACTATATTTTATATTTTTAATTAAAAAAATATATATAAATTTTAGGAAGTGAATTCAAAAAAATAACTTCATTTTAGGATTTATCACAGAAATATTATATTAATATATATATTTTTAATTTTTCTAAAATGATTTTTTTATTTGAATATTGAAAAATACCATTTTTAAAGATAATATGAATTTTATGAAATTATTAGTACATAAGTACGAATTAATTTTTTTTAATCCTTTTTATAAGACCAAATTTGAATTTTTTAACTGAATTTATAATTTTTTGAATTTTAGATTTAATCTGTAAACCCATATTTTAAATTTTTGTGTTTAATTTATAATTTTAAAACAATATTTTTTAATACATCATACATCTAGTATTTGAAAATTAATTTTTGTCACTTCTAAAAATATAATAAAAAATTTATTTAAAATTTAGAATTATTAGGTCCAAATTATATAATTGGAACTATTTTATTTTTGTTCATAAAGGACAAATTATCTAGGTAAAAAATAGTTACCTTGGCAAAAACTAAAATAGTAAAAATTAGCAACCTTGGAGGTAAGGGGCCAAACTTGTTTAAAAAACATTTCTAATTGAGTGGTGTAGGTTTGGATAAACCTGATCTCTTCTTCACTCTTTTATTTTTTATTTTTGAGCCACTTTCCTTTATAGTGACTTCCTATATTTAAAAGTTTTGGGTATTTATAAAAATGTCACTCCTTTTCACTTTTCAAAGGGGCACTCCTATAATCATTTCCCCTTACACGAAAATCCCTTAATTTTGTTTAAAAGATTAGAAAAAACAATTTTAAATACTCTTATGATCCATAATTATGTTCTTCTATTCTCTAAAGATCATCCCTCATGGGCTTATCCCCCTTTATAAAATAGATAATCTTAGAAGTGAGGTATAAGTTCCTAAAATCTATTTCACTTTTAAATTTGTTTATATGCCTTTATTCTTCTTCAAATTTATTTTCAGTATATTAAAATGTTAAAATCTATATAATTATAATACTAGTATGTTATTATAATGATGGTACTGCTAGAACCAATTTTTCTGGAAGTTATTGCTGGGAGAAGAAAGAAGTTTGTGTTTCATTTTATTGTAAAAGAATAAAATAAATAACTTTACTTTATATTTGTTAGTGATCAAACTCATCATGAAACTAGAAGTTAAAATGAATAAAGATGAATATATTCCATTAGATTGGGAAGAATTTTTCTAGAAGAAAATGTTCATCATACTCACCTTGAGTTCGAGAAATAATTGTTTGATCATAATGAGAAAGTGTATCAGAGTCTGAATGAATCTAATGGAAGTCAGATGATGCAATTCCAATCCAGAAGTTATCAAAGTCATGAAGAAATCATTATTAAAAGCAATAGTTTAAGGAAGAATAAAGTTGTAACTTCTAGTATTAGCTCATCAGTGTGAAGATCACCATATGCATAATTGTTTGAAGGCTGAGAAATTTCTTTTTATAATGATATAAGATGATGATTCTGGTTTTTAGTTAGACCTATAATCCAAAAGAAAAAAACATCAAAGAAAGAAGTTGGTGTATACCATAATCAGAAAAGGAAACAAGTTGTTGGGGTCGAAGCTGTTGATATTGATCCTTTAGAAGTGGTGTTGTACTGATAATTAGAGTTATCTTAACAACAATCATCAGACAGAGTGATGGTTATACAAGGTAATAAGAGGAAGAATTGTCTGTTTGAAATTTTTTTGGACTGGTGAAAAAAATTAAGAGAAGTTTTTTGAACCGATGCATGGAGGAAAGTGAGAGAATGATCAATAGTATAGTCTACCATTTTTATCAAGATTAATTTTTAGTTGTCTTAAATTGGGTCAAGAGAAAAGAAATGATTTTATTTGTTTACTTATAAAGAGGTTCGAGATATAAAGAAGAAATGTTTGTTTTGTGTCAAATAAGTTAAGAGTCATTAGACTAAATGTGGTACCAACAGTCAGATTGGAGGTGACACCGATCCAACTGAAAAAGATAGAGGTCAATCCATCAGACGTAAGATGACACCAATAAGGGTATCAGGTAAAGAATCATCAGTTTGAGGAAAATAATAATATGGGAACTACTTAATTTAGTTTCGAAATAGTTTTCAAGGGGATCTTGAAGTTTGAAGAGTTTAGAGAAAATGTTTTTCAAAGATGTTTAAAGTCAGTGTTGAATTGTTGTTGAGGAAGTACATGAATCTTTAGAATTTGATAATATGTTTATGATAGAAAGGTTTCAAAGTTCTATTATATGGTATGAAGTATCATAGATAGTATTTTACTTACAAGTGGTCATCCTAATGAGAAATATTTAAGTATAATTTTTTAGAAAGTGGGTTAGGAAAATTAGAGTGGCTCTATGTCTTCATCATAATGTGGAAATCAGAGTGAAAATCAAAATAGAATTGAATATTGTTTAGAATTTTTGAAGAGAGTTGAAGTTGTGAGAAGATTTGATAAGGTTCGACAAGAAATGTGAAGAGTTGATAAGTATTTAAGAAGTAAAATATGGGGTGTAAATTTAAGGGAAATTGATGTTTCTGGTAATTTGGTTAGGCGGGAATGCTTTTCAGAATCCTGCCTAAACCACATTTGGTTGAACTATAAATTGTGGGAAGTAAATTATACTTTTTGACACTTATAATATGTAGAGAGATGGCAGAGTGATGATTTTTTAAGATAAAGAGTTTTTATATTGAGAATACATGAGGAAGTTTTTCAGTAATAAGAAATGGAAAGAGAAAGATCATATTCAAAGTTTTCAAATCAGACCGAGAAATCAGATAGGGATTTACAGACCAATACAAAAGAATTTCAAAATTGTATTAGTTGTATTATAGAAGATTTAAATTTCTAGACTTAGAAATAAGACTGGAGAATCAAATCAATAATTAGATTGAGTATTATTACGAATTCAAGAGAAGTTCTGTTCTACTTTTTGGTAAGAAATTGAATAATTGTTTTAATGTTTATATTTTCGAAAGTTGAAAAGGTAGAGCAGTAAGTTGTTTTTAATCATCTGGTGAATGTTTCATAACTTATTACACAAAATTATATTACATAATTTTGTGCAACATAAAGCACATGCACTATTGAATTGATCATAGTGATACAAAAGTGTATGGGAATATACTACTTGTTTGTATCCACACAAAAGGTTGTTTTATTTTAGATTGTATGATGCTGGATTATTTTAAAATCATATGAAGGAAGTATCTACTCTTGATGAGTAATTAACCTTGTAAATTCTTGTGTTCCTATGGTTGTGTGATTGTTTTATTTTTAGAAAGGTGGTAAATATTTAATAGGAGGTGAATGTTGTTTTAAAAAGGAATAAACTTAAAAGAAAAAAATATCAGTTATTAACTCCCTCCCCCTCTCACTAATACATTGATCTTGGCCCGGAAATTTTAAGAGTTTACAAAGTGAAGGTTACCTTAATTTACTCTTTTCTAAAGTTTTTGAAGAGAATTTGTGATGGAGAATCTAAATTGTGTAAAAATTAAGGGGATTCTGGGCTTAGATGGTAAGAAATATCATATCTAGAAAGACAGAATGTTTCCTTATATTATGTCTCCTAGGTATGATGTTCTTTATGCTCTAATAGATTTATTTCCTGCCTTTTATGAAAACGTTTCTATCACATATGTTGACATGAACAATATTGAGAATGTTTGAAAATCTAAGAATGATTTAATCTCATCACTCTCTGAAAGTGAGTTTTTATGAATGAAGGGTATTTCCACTACCAAAGGTTTCTAGGATAACCTGAAGAACATTTATAAAGCCAATAAAAAAGTGAAGAAGGAAAAATTAAAAATATAGAGATTGAAGTATGAAGATATAAAAATGGTTGGGTATGAATCTGTTGGTGACATATTTACTAGATTGAATGACATTGTTAGTGCTATAAAATGTATTGGTGAAAAGTTGTAAGATTATACTATTTTTGAAAATATATTTATAATTATTCCTGACAAGATTGATTCCAAAATTTCCTCATTAAAAGATAGATATATGAAAAAATATATATGGATTATTTTCATAGAACTCTCATCACTCATGAGATGAGAAGGTAGAATGCAATGAAAGAAAAAACCAAAGTTGATAGAGAAATGTCCTTCAAGTCTACTAATAATGGAAAGTCTATGAAATCTCTTGAATAAGATGAAGTTGATGACTCTAATTTTGAAAATGTGGTATGTAAAAATCCTGATAATTTTTTATCCTTGTTTTCTAGAAATGTACAAAGAGGTAAATGTTTTGAATATAAAGTTGTTGGGAACTTTTTGGCTAATTATCCTAAAATAAATAAAGAATATGATATTGATGAAGTTAATAGAAGGCATAAAAGATCATGGAAGAAACATGGTGATAAGGAAAAATATCATTCCAAATGGAAAGATAAAAATTTATCAAAATAAAAAAAGAGAAGTTATTTTTTTAAAGATGATTAAGAAACTGGAAATGAATCTGAATCCAAAAAGTCCAATGATAAGGTTGAAGATAATAATTTCATTGAAAAAATTCATAATGAAGAGTTCAGAAGTAGTTGTTCCGAATAAGAAGAAATTCAATTAGAATATCATTTGAAAGAAGAATTTAAAGGTTGTTTGAGGAAAATTGGAAGGACTGAGAAAGAAATTGGGAAAATGAAAAATTAAAATTCCTAAAAAAAATCAATAATGTTTTCTTGATGATAAAGTTAATATTCCGAAATTGATTAATGAATTTAAGAAATTCATTGAGAAAAAAAAATGAAGTGAACATCTAGAAGTAAAGTTGAAGGAATAATAAGAAGAGTTAGAACTTTTCCAACAAAAAGTTTATAAAGATAAGATGAGGGTTACAAGTTTTAAGAATTCTATCTCTGAAGTTAGTGAAAGCTATAGTAGGTTTAAACCTAAGATGGATCAAAAGTTACCTTGAAAGGTTGAAAATAAAGTTGAAATTGTTTCTAAGAATAAGAAAACTGGAAAGTTTTGATTGTAGACAAAACTAACAAAGTGGAGAAATCATAAGGTTCTAAAAATTACAAGAACAAACATTTTTCTATTACATCTGGTTCCAATAAGGCTAAAAATAAAATAAATCTGAAAAATATGATTCTTGTTGACAACATAAATGTTGGTGGTCAAAGAAGTGTTGATAAGAAGGTTTTTGAGAAAAATGTTCACAACTCTAGATAGTATGAAAGTTATCAAGGAAAATTTTCTCTATGTAGAGATTACTTATATTATGGTGGATTCAGACATACAAAAAAATATGTGTTGGTTCAATCAAAAACATTACTATTATTCCACAAACTATAGAAGGAAAAGATTTTGGGGGATTCAATCCTCTAAAGGTATGAAGTCTGAGTAGGATTTTTTTTGAAGAAAACTAAGAAGGATGGTGTGAAAGTTAAAAATAGATTCTAACCTTTTGAAAGTATTTGTAAAATAGGTAAACAACCTATAAATCTTAAAAACAGATTTCTTTTTTTATTACTGGCACAACAAAAGTTTCTTAATAATTCTCAAATTATGATTATGAAGAATGATAAAGGGAAAGAAAAATCACTTGTTCTTGAAACTACTCTCAAAGAATAAAAATGATAAAGACCTTGTATCTTGGATATTGGGTTTTCTTAACATACGATAGGAGACTTAAAAATATTAAATAATGTGAAAGACTCCAAATAAGTAACAATTAAATTTAGAAATTATGAATCTCTTAGAATCAAAGGTTTTGGATCAACCATCATTGGGGAAGAAAATTTGAAATCCAAGAAGGATTTGTTTGATTATAGGATGAAACACAACTTTCTATGTGTTTCACAACTATTTTAATGAAGTAAATAATGTAATTTTCAGAAAATATGGATTTGTTTCTAAAAGAGAAGAAGCTGGAAAGATAGTTACAAGAGGGAAATATAAAAATGGAAAATTTTTCCAAGTTGGTGAGGTTAAAAAATCTTGTTACATGAGTTTTACAGAAGATAATAAATTATGAAATAAAATTTTTGGGGCACATGTGCTTGAGAAGAATGAGAAATTTATCAAAATGAGATAGTTTCCATGGAATTATTGATATGTCCAGAATAGGATATTGGTGTTGCACAATTTTTTAGGAAGTAAATATTACAAACTTTGTGAATAAGAAAGTTGATATTTGTTCAAAATGACTATTAGAACTTATTCATTCTGATATCTACAGGCAAATGAGAAAATAATCAACTCATATAGATAAGTACTTGATCACTTTCGTTGATGAATTTACATGAATTACTTATGTTATGAATATGAAACATAATTTAGCTTCTTTGAATTTTTTTAAAAGTTTTAGGAGGAAATATGAGAAGGAATGTAAGTATTCAGTAAATAGGTTTATAATTTTTTTAGTGAATACAAGAATGAATAATTTGAAAGATATCTTGAGAAGAATGGAATTTGTTATGAGTGTATTACACCATACAATACTCAAAAAAATCGTGTTGTTGAAAGGAAATATAGAAGTTTGGTAACTATATTAATTGAACGTGGTCCCTATCATTACTTTTAGAGGAAATCCATGACCAATTTTGTTTATATTCAAAACTGATGATTCTATAGTATAAGTTTCAATATGACTTCATATGAAATGTTATATGAAAAAAATCTAAGTTTAAAACACCTGTGTTTTTGTGAGTCCATGCATCAAAGAGAAGAAAGGTGAAAATATTGAAAAGTTCGAGAAGAGTGGTGATGATGGAATTTTTCTTGGTTATGATCTCGTAAGAAGAGGTTACCAATGTTTTAACCAAGATTATGGAAGATTAGTTGACTTTATTTATGTAAAAGCTATTAAAAAGACTAAGGAAGATTCTAAACATGATTGTTAATATAAAGAAATGAATAGTATGAAAGAATTTTTGTTAAAAATTCTGACAAGGATACTAAAAATAGTAACCCTACTCAAGTAGAAGAATCAGAATCATCTGTTTCAAGTGACGATGAAGAATCTCAAAAATATCATCCCCAGATAAGGAAGAAAGTGTAAGCTTAAAACTTTTTTGGTGATCAACATAAAAAGGTTCAAACAATAAGATTATAAATATCTATTATATATACATCCTTGTATTCAAAAGTTGAGAAGAAAGATGTGAATGAAGGTTTTGAGAATCCATAGTGGGTTTAGGCTATGAATGAAGAGCTAGATCATATAGAAAATAATGATACTTTGGAAATCATACCTAAACCAAATTAAAAAAATTTTATTGGTAAAAAGTGGGATTTCTGGAGTAAGCTAAAGGAATATGGTAAAGAAATAAGAAGAAAAGCAAGGTTAGTGTTCAAAGGTTACTCATAGATTAAAGGTATTTATTTTGATGAAACATTTTCTCCGGTGGAAAGGTTGGAAAAATTCTGAATATTTCTTGTTTTTTCTTCACAATGAAGTTCCAAATTTTTTTATATAGATGTGAAATCATCATTTTTTAATTGTGGTATTTATGAGGATGTTTATATTGAACAATAATGTGGATGTTTTGTTGTAAATGATGAAATTTATGTGTGAAAGTTGAAGAAATATTTGTATGGGATAGAATAAGATCTCAGGTCATGGTATTCCAAAATGGATGCCTTCTTAAGAAATATGAATTATATAAATGTAAGGGTTGATATTAATCTATACATAAAATAATTTTAGGAGTTTTACCTCATTATAATTACTGATGTCTATGAAATTATCTTTTCTATTAATTGTGAAAGAACATGTGAATGATTTTCTTAAGATATGGAAAATATATTTTAGATTTATATGATGGTTTAAATGAAATACTTTGTTGGGTTACAAATCTAAAAAAAGAAGATAAACATATTTCTTTCCCAAGAAATGTATGCTGAGGAACTTATTAAGAAGTTCGAAATGGAAAATAAAAAACAATTTCCACACCAATTTTAGGGGGAACCAAGTTGACGAAAGATGGAGAAAAGAAGGAAGTTTCCTATAAAGAGTTTCAGAAGTTGTTTGGAAGTTTGTTAGATTTTACCACCATAAAACCTGAAATTTTTTATGTTGTTACCTTATGTGAAATATTTCAGAGTGCTCTAAAATAATCACATCTATTGGATAGAAAAATAATTCTCAGATATATCAAAGGCACAAAAAAGTTTAAAATATAGTATGATATCTTAGATATTATTGATATGTCTAAGTATTTAAATGCTGATTGAGAAGTAAATGTTGATGACATAATAAACACATCTGATGGAGTTTTATTTCTAGTAAAAATTTGTGTTATTTAGAATAAAAAAACAAAATGCATTAATTCTTAGAATAAATATATCTGAGAATGTTTCTTCTACTCAAGATATTACTCAACTTATGTTGATGGAAATGCAGTTGGAAGAATTTACTTCTTGAAGTAAAGTTACCATTTCTCTTGGGTTGTGATAATAAATGTGCCATAAACCTTATAAGAAATTTGGAGAAACATTATCATTCAAAAAATATTGACATAAAATACCACTTTGTCAAAGAGCATGTGGAGAATAATGATTTGAAGATGGATCATGGTCCCACATCAGAACATGTTACTGAAATTTTCACATAATCTTTACCAAGGGAGGAATTTTTCAAACTGAGGTTGAACATTGGTGTCCAACCACTTTCTCATCATGGTTTATATATGTGTTTTTTTCCCATATCTCATATATTCTTTGGATAGTATTTTTAATGGTGATATTTGTTTCATAAATATATCTATTGATTTGTTCTAAACCTTTTAAGGAATAATGTATATAGAGATATTTGTGGGTAAGTTGTGAATTTAGAAGGTAAGTGTGTGAACTATTCTAATAGTTTATTAGATTGATTGTAGGAAAATTTTGTTTTTTGGAAAGTTGAAGAAGTGAAAAAGGTGTCATGAAAAGATGAAGATGTGTAATGAGTCACTAATTTTGGACATCATTTTTTTTTCAATGATTCTTGTTTCTCACAATGAGTTAGCTCATGTATTTTTAGAATTTTTGATAAGTAATCCATTTTTTGAGGTTATAAAGATTAGTTATTTATGAAGCTTGGTTGAAAAAAAAGTACAATGGGGGATATTTTTAGGACCAAGGTAGCTAGAAGTTGATTTTGGAAGATGAAAGAAGTTTGTGATGTATTGTTTTGTCAAATAGGAAAAGAAATCACCATAATATATATTTTATGGTGACTAGACTCATCATCATAATTAGAATATTTAATTAAAAAAAATCTAAAGAAAGTCCATTAGATTGGGAAGAAGTTTTCTAGAATAAAATGTTCATTGGACTCACCCTAAGTCTATGAAAGAAAGGTTTATCATAATGAGAAAGTGTATTGGATTATGAATTGATATGATGAAATTCATATGATTCTATTCCTATATTGAAGTTCTCAAAGTCATGAATAAATCATGATTATGATAAGGAGTTTGTGGAAGAAGAAATTTGGACTTTTTTTTGTCTTAGCTCATTGGTGTGAAGATCACCAAACACATTATTGTTTGAAGGTTGATAAGTTTTTCTTCATTGCAAGAGAAGATGAAGATCCTATTTTTCTGTCAGAAAAATTATCCATAAGAAATAAATCTTTGAAGAAAGAAGTTGGTGTGTTCTGTAATCAGAAAATGAAATAAGTTGCTGGAGTTGAAGCTGTTGATACTTTTCCTTTCGACGGGGTGTGATACTGATCATCAGAGTAATACTAACATTGATCATCAGACATAATTATGGTTACAAAAGTTAATCATATGTAGAATTGTTTTTTTGTAAGTTTTTTTGACCGGTAAAAAAGAATATAAGTGGAGTTTGTTGAAATAAAGCATGGAGGAAATTCAAAGACTGATCAACAATGCAGTCAACCATTTTCATCAAGATGAATTTTTATTGGTTGTCTACAATTGGATTAAGAGAAAAGAAATCTCATGACTTTTTTACATATCAAGTGTTTCAATAGAGAAAGTTTAATTTTTTATTTTTTTCAAATGGGTCAAGAGTCATCAGACTAAATGTGATTTTGACAGTCGTACTGGAGGTGACACCGATCCATCAGAGGAAGATAGAGACTGATCCATCAGATGCGAGTAGACACCGATAAGGGTATATGACACAGAATCATTGGTATGTGGAAAATAAGAAAATGATAACTACTTAACGTAGTTATGAAATATTTTTAAGAGGATATTGAAGTTTGAATAGTGTAGAGACAATGTTTGTGAAAGAAGATTGAAGCTGATGCTGAAGATTTGCCAATGAAGTGCATGAATCTTTAGAAGCTATGACTATATTTATGAATTTTTTTTATAATGTTTTATTATATGGTATGGAAAATTATAATGAGCGATTTTACTTAAAATTGGTCATCTTAATGAGAAGTAGTTAGTTCTGATTTTTTAGCAAGTGAGTCAATAAAATCAGAGTGGACATATGTATTTATAATAATGAGGAAATCAGAGTGACAATAAGAATCCAAAAAAATAAAGTTTTGAAATTTTAAAGAATACTGAATATGTGAGAAGATTTTATAAGGTTCGAGAAGAAATTAAAAGAGTTGAGAAGTTTTGAAGAATTCAAATATGGGGCTGAAATTTTAGTGAAATTAATGTCTCTGGAAATTTGGTTAAGGGGTAAAACCTTTTAGAATCCCACCTAAACTTCATTTGATGCACCTATAAGTAGTGGGAAGTACATTAGACTTTCTAAAACATGTACTTTGCAGATATAAGGTGGATCATTGAATGTTTTTCTAGAGAAGGATTTTTTGGATTTTTCATTAAGGAAAAATTTTTCTAGACAAAAGAATAGAAAGAAGAAAGATCATATTCAGAGTTTCCAGATCGAACCAAGAAATCAGATTGGGATTTACAAACTGATATATAAGCAATTAATAATTTTTCAGCAATATTCTTGAATAGCTACATTTCTGGACTGAGTAATATGACTGGGGGACCAGTCTGGGAATCATACTGAGTATCATTATAAATTCCAAAGAAGTTGTTACATAATTCTTGGTAGGAAAGTGAATATTTTTTTTGAAATTTATATTTGGGAATATTGAAAAAACATCATAGTTACGTGTTTTAAATAATCCAATGAATTTTTCTTAATTTGTTACATAAAATTGTATTATATCATTTCACTCTACTTGAATCACATGCACTGTTGTATTGATCACAGTGATACAAAAGTGTAAGGGAATATCCTACATGTTTGTATCCACAAAAAAGGATTGTTTTCTAGTTGACTGTGTGAAATTAGATTATTTCCAAACCATAAAAACAACGTAGATAATCTTTTTGGGTAGTGAACCTTGTAAATTATTAGGTTTCTATGGATTTGGGATTGTTTTGTTTTAAGAAACGTGGTAAATATTTAATAAGAGGTGAAATTTGTTTCAAAAGAAATAAACTTAAAAGAAAAAGATATCACTAATTTACCCCCTCTCAGTGATACATTTATCTTGGATGGGTACTTTTAGGAACACCCATTAACCATCCACCCCTTTTCCGCTAAGAAAAACAAAAATATGAATTATACATTGTGCAGACTATCGACTCTAGGGTGAAACACATTTTTTTCTTCAACCACCTTAAGAGGATAGGACTAAGAGAGAGTTTAATATATAATTATGATTTTTATGGATTTTTTGTATTCTAAAATGATAAAATATATTGCACATTTTCCCCATTCTGTGGAAAATGAAATCGTCAGCCATAATTACATGTGGACTACTGCCTCCATGGAACGATTGATTTCCATTTTCCATTTCATCACCACCCTACATGGATGGTCCTAAGAATGGTTTTAAAAGATAAATATGATATTTATGTTATAATTAAGGTTTTATTATTAAAAATTTTATAACCCCTTAACGATATAAATAACAATTGATTATCTTAAGTTCAATAGTTTAAAACAAGAAAACTAAGAGGGAAATATTTTATTTAAATAATGTAATATTTTAATAACCATTACTTATCATTGTAATTCCTTTATAATTTTGATATATCACACTAATAAACAATAAATTATATAACTATACTTCTATTTTAATAAAATTTTAAATAAATCACCTTATAATCATCAATAACCATGGTATATTCATGTTTGGGTCCTTTTAACCACCTTCTTGAACAATGCTATGAAATTATATTATAGATGATTATGAAAAATTAATAAAAATTATAATATGATATAAATAGGTAAATAATTATATTTTTTTATTAAAATAATACCACAAAATTTAATTCATTAATTAATAAAACACCCTTCATTGGTTGAAAATCACTAAAAAATGTTCGTTGTCAATTTCATCTTCTAGGATAAAGAATAAAGAACTCATAAAAGGAAATTTAAACTTAATATATCATTATAATTAATACATTATAGTAAATTTAATTAATGTGGAATGATGAACTTTGGAAGAAGAAAAAAAACCGACGACACTCCTATCAAACTACTCCAACCAATCAGAACTATTAACACCTGATGTGGAATAATAGGCAAACAATAACTAATATACACATAGATAATGATTATAAATGTATATTATATATATTATTAGGTAATAATATGGTTCAAAAATAGTATTTTAATATATTTATATTTTTTACTAGATGTTAAATCACATTAGACTAAGTGGGAGTAAAGGTGAGGGGTTTTCATGACTCAAATATTTATCTTCTATCATAATCACTCTTCTTTGACCATTATATTTCAATATTGATCTATTATACACTATGATAATGTTATATAATATTTAAAACTTCTTTTATTGGGAAATAATGTTTCACACCAAATTATTCTTCCTTTATTATTCTATTGTTTTGTTAAAATTTACTTTGTTAAGAATAATTCTCGTTACTTGTATTTTTTTTCCATATCCACATTTTTTACACCCAACTAATGTTATCCTTTACATAATGAAAAATATTTTTATTTTAATCTTAAATGATCCTTTATTCATTTTTGGTTAATTTTAAATCAAAGATTTTGTTATTATTTTAATGATGGAGGTTTCCAATAAAGGAGTTGTGAAATATTTAAATGGATTTTTCTTACCATGATTTTATACACTTCCCTATGATTTAAATTTAATAATATGGTTTATTTATTATCAAGGTCACTTTATTGGAATTTTTTAATTAATATTTTAATAAGTACTCTTCCATCTACAAAAAATGGATTTTGTAAAGTGACATGAAAATCACATCCTTTTTAAAATTATATTAATAAATTATTTTTAATAAAAATCCTTTTTATAATTTATCTTCAATTTTTAATGGATTATTCTTCATTGAGGTGATGATTCATGTTTAACACTATATCTTATTTTATTATATGACTGTTTTGGGTGATCATGTTTTTTGTATAAAATAATTTAATTCCGGATTTTATTTTATAACATTTAGATGTCATAATTTTTTTAATTCCATGTGTTCCTTATAAAATGTGAATATTTTCCATTTTTATGATTAAGAAACCCATTATTTTCCCTTGTGTTATTTAATATATTATGATGATTGACTTTAAGTGGCACACATATGTATGGATGATGATAGGCATGGTCCTATATCTCCCTCCAAAGTATTATTTTACATTTATATCTTATAAGATAGTAAGGCATGGAAAAATGAGTTTGTTCATAAAGGTGTTGGCATAATGGGTTTTCTCACATTTTAAGGCATGATCATATTGAGATTGTACACATAGGTGTGAGCGTGGGGGGTTTCTCACAACAGTTTTCTAATTATTATAGTCATGTCACCTTTCTATGTTTATCTAGTTAATCCAAAATTTCAAGATGCGTTTCATTTCCAGGAAATGATTTGTTTTCATTATTATGCCTTATTTTAAATTATTCTGAATTTTCATGTCATGATCACATGTTATATATTTATTGAGTTGTTTTTTGATCCATGTAATATATTTTATTCTTCCTTAACAATGTTTTTATGATCTTATGTTCCTGTAACATGTTTTAATGTTATCATATTTGGCCTTTTAAACTTTTTGTATCATATTAAAGTCTTCATCATGTTCTCATTATTTTTATGATAAATTTTTTTCTTACTGAGTGAATGAGATCTCCCATTTATTTTATTTTCATTCCCCAGGTTTTGAAGAATATTATATCATGTGAGATGTCTAGAAAGGGTTTTGTAGGGCATGATTATAAAGAAATATTTACAAGTGTTGTAAAATAATATGTTTATATAGCTAATTTACATGACACTAACCCTTTAGTTCATTAGGTTGTTTGACTATTTGTGAGATGTATTATTTAAATCATGAGATTAATTTATTATTTAATTTATCTTTAGCTTGTGTTTCTTTACTAGGGGATTCTATAATTTTAAAAAAATTATTAAGGAATGTTCTAGATTGGTTTGATTCAAAAATATCAAACCTAGAAGAAATAGAATAATTGGAAATTGATGAGATACAAACATACTCAGAACTCATGAGATGAGAAAGGAACCTGATTTCAAAAATATGGAAAAATATGAAATAGATTTTTAATCCATGAGAAAAGGAAATTTCAGAGAAGAAAATGATAAATAATATGAAGACTTGGATGATGAGGATGGAAATAAATTCCACCAGGTTATTAAAATTATGTCAAATAAACTCATGAAGGGTAAATTAAAAGTAAAAGTTAACCATCTACCTAGATGCTGTAATTTTAATGATATTAGTAATATTTGAACATATTACCCAAATAAGTAGTTTAAATAATCTAAATCCGATGAAAATGGAGGAAAGATAAAACATAATGAATAAGTAGTTCAACAACAAAAGAATAAGGTTTATGAGTAATAATGAAAAATTTCATTCATCTAGAAACTTAAAAAAATCCATTATTTTTTCTCATGTTGAGAATGAATCTAATTTATCAATAAGCGATAATGATAAAGAAGAAAATTTAGAACTTGAGTTTGATATGAAATAAAAAATATAATTGTATAATTTTTAGATACAATACCTTAGGAATGAAAATAATAATCTTGAAAATTGAAAAAAAGTGGAAAATAATAAGGAAGAGTATGTCAAGTAGGATTTGATATACATTGATTATATTAAGAATAAAAATCTTAGATATACTTAATATGAAATTATTATCATATATCTAAAGGAAGGACATGCAACAATTGAAGAATAATTGGTTTAGAAAAAATCCATATGTATCATAATGAAACCTAAGTTAAACAAGTCCATAGAAGAATTAACAAAAACTAATGAGGTAAATAGATAATCTAATAAATCCAATGGGAATAAATTTTCATATGAAAAAGGTAAATCTACACTTAATTAGTTTTAAAATATATTGGTTTTATCTAAAAATGCAGATGAAGAACCAAATCTAAGTTGATTTGGGCTATAAAAACTTATTGTAAATTTTCCTCATTAAAAAGGAAAATATATTAAAAGGATTCCACAACCCCCTAATAAAAGTGAGGATTGATTTTTATCATTAAAACTATAAAAAAATCTAGATATATATAGAAATAATATAGAAAAAAAGTTTCAAGTTATTTTCTAGTGTTGTGATATAGTTTGACACAAAAAATATTCTTATTGGTTTAGAATTTCTTTACTAAGTAAGAGACAAGATCCAATGAGGAGTTTTAATGGTCATATGAGGGAAAAATCATAGTTTAGATGGCCTATGACTAGTTATGTACTATAGATGTCTACTCAAAATAAATTTCAGACTCTAGAAGAAGTTTGTGATATATATAGTTTATAAGGTCATAAGGATAAGGTATGCATTAAAATTATATAAGGATAGGTTCCATGTACTATGAATGGAAAGATATTTCAAAATAAAGATAGTGGTAAGTCATGTGAAGATTCTGAGAAAACTGACAATGTCAAGAAAGAGTGCTTATTTATTTTTCCAAATTAATTGAAATTGGCTAAATAATTATAGGAAACTAAAAGAATTTCTGAGGTTAAAGGAAAATAAGTGGTTTTAGAAGATTACCTAAAATATGATGAGAAGTTATCTACAAATGGAAACTTCAATATTCAAAAGATTGAGGTGAAAAATATATTCCACCAAAAGAAAAATTTCAAGGGAATAAAGAAAATAATCAAACAGGTGAGACTCGAAATAGAAATAAGTTTCCAAAAAAATCTTCCCATATTAATATTGGAAGAAAATATTAGCCTAAGTTGAGAGGAATATCTCATCCTGAATGTTTTCTCTAAGACACAAATTATCCCATCCTTATTCCTTATTATTTTATGTGTTTGGAACCAACATGTAGGGATTTAAAGGAGAATCTAGAGAGATATACACATTATACAACAAGAAATATGAGTTATTATATATTAATACTAAAAATAAGTATCCATAATGATGAAAAGAGTGAATACCTTTAGAGGTATAAAAGTTGGAAAGGTAGCTTCCAAACCTTGAATTTCTGGATAGTTTTGAAAAACCTAAAGGTCAAGATATGAGAATCAAACTGACATCCATTTAATTTGATTTTTTTAATGCACTTATCAAGGGAGATTATTGGTTATTAAAAAAATAATGGGTATTTACATGAATTTTTCATGAACTATTTTAATTGTTTGTTGATATGTGTGCATGTTATATGTTTCTTTTAAAATAATATGTTCTATAAAATTCCTATTTTTGGAAGTAAGGATATTCAAATAATGTTATAACATAAATGGTAGTGTATGGATGGTATAAAAATCCTTGATTACATATCTGTTACTTTATACACCATGATAGAACACATATACTTAGAGTTGAATAATCAAAGGATATTTACTATGTCAACCACATTGTATCATCCTTTTCTTAAGTTTGAAAAATGGATAAGAGAATGAGAATGCCTCTAAAAGAATAATAAGATATGGTTAGTCCCTCACACGAAAAATTTAATTTTATTGTAATTAAGAGGGATTCAAAATAATTAACCTAATAACACTTATTAACCTTGAGGAATTATGGTATTGCAAATAAATTTTTAGTGAGAGATTTTGTTACCAAGTGAGTATAGTATTTGTTGTCAATAAGTTCAATATTTGTTTGGGGTGGTGATGATGATACTTAGGATTATAATCCAATTTTATTTCATGCTAGATATTTCTCCCTTGTAGGACTATTGGATGATTGATTCGTTTTTCTGATATATAGTGAATGATTCATAAGGCTATGACTTGAAGAAATTGATTGGAGAAGTTTAAGATAATGTGGAAACAAAATGTGTCGATTGAGGTTTTTTCTTAAAATAAATTAATGGTGTGTTTTTGTGGAAGTTGATCCACCATAAACATTATTATGGAAGTGTTCTATGAGTTTTTTGAGAAGGCCTAAAGTTTATTTGAGAAGAACCAAAATTATTTTCCTGAATCTTGGAGTTGATTTGAAAAAATTCAAGAAGTATTTTTCCAATGAAAATAATTTAAAAAGGAATTTATCTTATATATATTATCTTATAAATTAATTATATTACGTGGTAAAACCCATAAAATAATTTAGATACATGAGAAGAGTTGTTCATTGATCCTATTTTGATAAATGAATTTATCTTACATAGATTATCTTATAAGGTAATTTATATATCATAAGATAATTGTGTTACACAGACCATCCCATAGGATAATTGAGATCTCGTAAGATAATAATCATGTTTGGACTTTATTTTAATGTTTTTTAGGTTCATAAGATAAATTTTTCTTACACAATAAGTATCTTATGTGGGAAATATCTTTCAGAGATGAAGAAACTTCTGAGATGAGTTCCACACCACAAGATTGGATACTACGTTTCAAAGACATGCAATTCCATGCATGTGGTATTTTTAATGAGTTTAAATAATTGTATTTTTAAATGTTTTTAATAAGAAAACACATGATTATTTGGGTGATTTAAATGAGAATGTATTAACAAAAATCATGAAATATTTAATGAGAAGATTTCACCTAATATAGACTAAGGAGTTTCTAAATATGAAATGAAACTAGGGGTGATCAATAATCCTATGTATAAATATATTGGTAAGAGAAGATTATGAGATATAAAATATTTATAAAACTCTCATACCTTAAAGAAGAGAGTTTTTAAAACCCGATACACATCTAGTATCTTGGATAAAAGAAGGTGAGATAAATCTAGATGTCCTTGAAGTAAACAAACCTGAGTATTAAAAGACTCCAAGAAAGAAACATATCATCCAAGATCTAGAGGATGTTTTAAGATCAACATATTACTAAAGATATTGAAGTTATATGTGATAAATAAAGATCATATAGGATTATGGTGGAAGATTATTCTAATAATAATGAGGAATTTATACTATTGGATCAATACATAATGTGAAGAAGCTTATAACTTAGGCTTATAACTAATTGCTAGAGAGGCTTAAGACCAGTGAGTGTAACTAGTTATTGGAGAGAATGTGATTGAGGGTATAAAAAATCATGTTCTTATGGTCTTAATAGACCACTATAACTAATAATAATATTTTAGTGGAGAATCCATGTTTTGGGGAATAACTAACATGGAATGGAGTAGTCCTTATAGGTGAACCTTGTAAATATGGTGTGATACTCTATTTATTACTAGATATGAAGAAGAGTCTCTGAAAAATCCTTGAATAAATTGATAATTTTATTAGGTTTGATAGGTTTTGTTAAAAAATGGAATAACTTGTAAAAGCAAAATATTACTGATTCAACCCTAAGCCTTTCTATGATCTGATGGATTTGGGACTAATTTTTTTGATGGATTTTATCATAGGGTTAACTTGGGCCGAGGGAGGATTATATGTTATGTGGATGATCATAGTACTACTCATGAATTTTCCTAATTTTCTAGAGGCCAGGGATTCATTTTCTCTGGATGATCTCGAAAGGTGATACGTGGATGAGATTATGAAGATTTATGGGGTGTTGAGGACCATCATTTTTAATTTTGATCTTCATTTTATCTTGTGACTTTGGAGAGGATTCAAATTTGATTTTTGCTCCTATAATCACCTTAAAACTGACTTCTATCCCCATAAAGATGGGAAAATAGAGTAGAAAATATAAACATTGTAGGATATATTGTGGGTATTCATTATTGATTTTAGTGGGTCTTGAGTAAAGTACATAACCTTGGTTAAGTTTGAATATAATAATATCTATCCCTCATCATTTATAATGAAACTATTTAATTCATTCCATGGACATTCGAGTAATTCTATACTATGGTAGACTGAGGTTAGAGAGTCAGTGGTCATTGGAATTGATGTGGTATAGAGTATGAAAGAGAAGATCGAGGTGGTTCAGGAGAGGATATAGGTGTTTTAGGTACATTAGTAGGCCTATGATAATCTTATATGATGCAACCTATAGTTTGAGGTTGGAGACTATGCATTCTTGAGGGTTTCCCCTTTTCGGGGGAGAATTTTTTTTGGAGAGTAATATTTCCCCTAGGTTCATCAAGACTTGCATGGTGTTAGAGTGTATTGTTGAGGTTGAATATTGGTTGGCTACACCACCTTGGTTGGATAGGATCCATGAAATCTTTCACATGTCTCAAATCCATCAATATATTCATGATGTATCTCATATCATTAACTAGGGATAGTTGGATATCAAGGATAATGCGTTGTTCTTGGAGTGAATGATTGAGATCTAAGACTGAATGGAAAAGGTTATATTTGGGTGACCTATTCCCTTGGTTCATATTCTATGGATTCTTGGTGAATTAGAGGAGAGTACCTAGGAGTGAGAGACACAAATGTGTGCTCAATATCCTGAGTTTTTTTGAGATTTGGTTTTATTTTGTTTTGGCCTTGTATGATGTAACACTTAGTTTGTTACTAGTTTGTAAAATATAAATTTTTCCAATTTCTAGTCATGTTTGGTTGGTGGTTATGTTTGGGTTGTAATGAGTTCCCTAAGAACATATCATGTGATGGTTTTTCAGATATTTTTTATTACCTTTTCCTCCTAGGGTGTGCGTTGATGGTTTGATGATTATTTTATTGATATAGGTTTAATTTTAATTCACAATGATTATAATTGTTTTATAGGAATTTGATATAATGTCTTGTGTCTTCTGATCCCATTATTTTGTGAGTCATGGTGTTGGGGGTGTTAGTTCATGATCAAGGGAGATTTATAAGAATTTGGTGATAGAATTATGATATAGGAAGAGGTTCCTCTAATGATCCATTTTTCATGGAACAAATGTGATTCATGCTATAGTTTATAATGTGAGGGTTGGTTTATGGTTTGGAGGATGGGATTCAAATGTCTTTTCTGAGAACTGATTCCTGGTGTGAATCATTCTTTATAGTGTGAATATCTTTTTCTTGTGGAACCATAAAATTTAGTATATGTTTGACTTGAATCATTCACAACATGAAAGACTTTATCATACCGTGAACGATTAGGTGATCAAGGATTTCATGTAATGAATAAACTTTTTACACCATGAATGATGTTTTTCTAGACTACCCATAAGTTCTATCCTTGGTCTTATTTTTTTATTCACCTTTAATTTCTCTTAAACCTCAGCTGAACCCTATGTGTTTTTGGGATTCTTTATTGATATATCTTGAAAACTTCAACCCCCAAATTCAAGAGTTTTATTTTTGGTGACGTGTGGGGAGTTTTTCACTTTCCTATTAGTTTTCTTAGCATGATTATCTTGAGGATTTGCAATATTTATGCTAGATCAATTTGGGATATGTTGGGCTATGACTTTTATAAGTTATTTTTATGCTCAATTTTATTGGGTTGTTCCTTGTGTTGTTTGGATTTATGATCATATTTATCTTTATACATAATTGTACAAAAATTGAAAAATCTTTGGTTGAGTTAGGGGATCATCATTATTTCTTTTGTATATGTGAATGGGAGAATTTCATGTTTTTTCCTTCCTTTGGGTGGATAATATAGTCTGGCATAAGATGATTATTAAATTACTTAAACTATAATTTAAAGGGGATGAGATTCTCACATGTGTATACTTGTTTGTGAAATTTCTTATGTGTGTATCCATTTCTTATACTATTTCTAAAAATCTTGACGGTTGGGAGCCTTGCATATGTTATGGATATTGTGATATGTGAAACCCCTATTGAGTTAACTGATTAAACTCACCTTGAAAAAAGGTTAAGAAATTATATATGGATAATGAACCCATTGCCCATGAAATTCTATAATTTAATGAGAATAACCATGAATGTAATGAAATAATTTGATGTATCCAATAATATTAATGTGAAATTATTGTGATTTTTGGATCTAAATTTTGGTGATACAAGTGTTTGGTTTGGTTGTAGTGTTTTTCTTTGTGATGAGTGGGGATCATGCGGTGATGGTGGTGACCATATTTTGAGTGGGATGTGTTGGGTAGTTCAGATATGGTTGGTTGGTATGAGAGGTGACTAGGGTCGATGTGAGGTGGTTGGTTTATGGTTATTTTGGTGAGATGATTGGGTTATTGTGATTGCTTGAAGTGTGATGTAATGTTTTTATGTGTGAGGTAAATAGGTTGTTATGTGGTGTGTTTATGTAGTTTCTCAATAACATTGGAATGAATTTCCCATAAATAAATTCAAATGGAATGGGTTGGGAATTAGTGATGCAGGTTGGAACTTATGAATGGAAAATGGATTAATAAATTAAATGATTAATGAATGTGCTATTTTAAAGTTAGAAATAAAATGATTTGATGAAATAATATTGGATTTTAATTGATAAATTATGTAAAATGGATGAATATGTTATTAAAATTGGATTCTATGTGGTTATGTATAGTGTTTCTATGGTGTCGTGTGCTTAGTGGTGGTAGTAGTTGGTGGTGGATGTTGTGAGATATTTTATTGATGTCATGGGATGATCTAGTTGCGTTGGATGTGGACCCATAAGTTGATATTATGTGAGAATATATATTCTTGTATTTCTCTATTTTCATACATACACTCAAACTGAGTTGGATAAACTTACCAATGCCCAATTTTTTTGGGTTCTAGGTTCTTTCCCCAACATCCAAGTTGATGGTTAATCAGGTGGTTGGATATACAATATTCCATGATCTTTCTTTAGTAGTAGTGATAATGATAGATAATTCTCACTATGATTAGTAATGATGGCTAGTGTTGAAGATTCCTAGTGTTGACAGCTGGTATTGGAGAAGCCAAGTGATTATGAGAATGTGATGTGTGGTGGGTGTAATACTTGGTAGGAGGAGGTAATGAGGTTAGAGTAATTCATCTTCATGATAATATACTACCATAGTTACGTGATGAGGTTGTAATGTGGATATTTATTGATTCTATCATGAGGTGATAGAACTTTTTAGGGTAGGGTAGATAGGGATGTGTCTCGAACCACATCATAGATTATTGGATATGTGATGCGATGATATGGAAGGGATGATAGTACTTTCCATTTGACATTGGGGCATGAGAACATCAAAATAGTGGGGATTTTTCTATGTTTAACCTTTTATTATATTTATTTTGATGATATGTTATTATAAATGGATTATTTTTTTGGTAAGATTGCCATGGTGAGGTTGGGATGGATAGTTGAACTTTTATATTATTTTTTGTTCTATTATTTACTCACTGGGGCATTCATATAATATTTTAAAATTGTCAAAATATATCTTGGTTATGATCCTAACGAGTATATATGTTATCATCACTATTTGAATACAAAATTCTTTTTAGGTTTCCAGGAGGACTTCAGGGACTAAGCTGAACATTACTAGTTTGGGAATTAAGGATTTTTTTGTGTTTCTAACATAATATTTTCTTTTGGTACTTTAATCAGATTTTTTTCTATTATTTTTATTGAATTTTGGGGTGGTTTAGTTTCCCCAATAGTAGAAAAAATGGTATTGTGTCAAGTATTTAACATTAGTTTTTTATAGACTGATGTTAATGTGTTGTGGGAATATTTTAACATTTATTTTCAGAAAAACCAATGTTAATAGGTCTTCAGAATCACCTTTAACAATGGTTAAATATAAAAATAATTATAAAGATGAAAACAACCCTTTTAAAATAATTTTTATAGAAATAAAATGTTAAAAGTGTTTAAAAAACAACTAGGGCTTCAGAAACCCTCATTTTCTCAAATACAATTTTTTTGAAACCCACCTCATCTCGACCATTAATGTCACTTGACAATGCTAGATATTAAATTTTAGTTTATTTTTGTCATCTTTTCACATTTATTATCCTAAATATTCCATAATTAAACCTTATTTCATGATATGAGACATTAATTAGTCCATAGAAACTCGAATCCGGTCAGTCTACAATCGTGGTTCAAGGTTTTTCTTATTTTTTTATCTACACCATTTTTGAAAATGTTTCCCTTCAATCATGTAGTGTTATCCTTGTTTCCCCCACCTTTAAGTGAGTTTATCTAAATTTAGGATCTATTTTTCATTATCAACCTTTAAATTTTATAAACTATCACATTACTTTTTATGAAAAATAAAAAATTTATTAGTTATAAATCTGTTTCATTAATTAATTTGTTTTTATTAATTTTATTATTAGTTATAATTTTATTATAAATTTTTTTTAATGTTATAATTTTTTTATGATTATAATTTCTTTTCCATTGTAATTTGTTTTTGGTTGTAACTATTTCTATTTAAAATTGTTTGTATTTAAATTTTATATGTCATTATATTTTGTTTTGTGGTTGAAACCTTTTTTTCTTCTATTTTTTTCCTTTATAAATTCTTTCTGTTATTGTAATGACTTTTGATTATTTTTTTAGCTTGTGTTTAAATTTAATATTGTTTTTAAGATATAAATTATTTATTAAAAATTTATGAATATTTAAATTATTTTATTTTATATATGATTATATGTTTCTCTTCAATCTTTCACCATTCACCTTGTTGCCAACTCCTTCAAGTGACTTCATCAGAATTCAAGATAGATTTTTCTTTATGAGTATCCAAATTTTATAAGTTATTTTTTTTGAAGATAAATTAGTTATATGTTATTTATAAATTTTATTCATCCATTTATTTTTTTTTCATGCATTTTATTAGCAATTATATTTTTTTGGTTATATTTTTTAAATGATGTAAATTTTTTTATGATTATAAATTGTTTTTTATTTTAATTTATATTTGGTTTTAAATATTTATATTTATATTTATATATTTTTTATTTATTATTTTTTTATCACTATAATTTTTTTGTTGTTGAAATCATTTTTATCTTCAATTTTTCTCATTTATAATAATTTTATCATTATTGTTACTGTTGATTAAATTTTTTATAATTTTTTTTAGTTTTCATTTTTTAAAGATATAAGTAATTTGTTAAAAGTTTATTCATGTGTGAATTATTTGTTTTTATATATTATTATATTTTTTAATTATATATATATATATGTTTGAATTTTTATTTATACTAACATATTCATCTATTATATTGTGATTTTTAGGTAAAGAGTAGATAATAATTGGATAAATTTGAAAAAAACTATTTATGGAGATGAGAAATGGGTTGATAGTTTCTCAAAAATTTCTAAATAAAATCTTGCAAAAAATATGTGATTTTCTATCCATGCATTAAATGTTTGAATATAAGGTAATTAGGGTATAGATAAATCAAAGACCTTATGATTTTTTATGGTTTTAGTCATAGTTATACATGATAAATTTGGCATGGTGAAATAAAAAAAATTCAATATCTATTGATGATGAATATGATCCACATCAGAAAGAGGACCGTCTTGAAGAATTAATACTTGATGTAGGTGTTAAAACCATTGAAAAACAAGTGTTTAAAAACTATATAGAGATGTTTAGAAACCATTATTCTCAGGTTTCATGAAATTTATAGAGCTATTTAGAGTATTGAGATTAGTTAACTTTTAATAAATATATGGTTAATGTTATACAAGTTTCACTGAATTTCTTGAACTTTTAAAAAAGATACCTTCAGAAGGCAATGGGATTCTATATTTTAATTAGGATGCCAAAAACATTATCTCTAATGGCATTGGGGTATAAAAAATACATGATTTTCCTAAAAATTGTGTATTGTATTGGAAGAAATATTATAGTTTATCAAAATATCTTAAATGTGGGAAATCACAATATAAAATAAATGAAAAATATATCAATGATTTCTTCACAATAATAGACACTAAATAACCTGCTAAAGCAATATGGTATCATACAATAATTCCTTATTTAAATCATCACTTTTTGAATTCAAATGATGTAAAGAGGTTAAAACGAAATTCACATGAATGCATATTTCATGGAAACCTGCGCCATCCTATTGATTCTCCACAATGGAAAGTATTTGATCATTTTTTTATGTTTTAAATGATGTTAAAAATCTTAGAATGGTTACGTGGATAGATGGAATGAATCCATATCAGAGTCTTAGTATCCAATATAGTTCATGGACTATTTTGTTGGTTTTTTACAACTTTTACCAATAAATATGTATGAATTGGAAATATATGATGATGGTTTTGTTGATTTATGGACTCAAACATCCTGAAAATGATATTGATCTTATCTATCACTTTTTATTGATGATTTAAAATTTCTTAAAGAGACAAGTTTTATAATATTTGTAGCATACATGAAAGATTATTTTATTTTGCGTGCTATAATAATGTTCACTATAAAAATAATCCTTTATATGGAAACTTATCTAGATAAAATGCTAAAAGACATAAATCATGTCTAATATGTGAAGAGAAAACTTTATATCATCAATTTTAGAAAGAAATAAAAATGTTGTAAATGGGAAATTAGATATTTTTGAAAATAGATCATCCTTATTGAATATTAAAAAAGGTATTTAATAAATTATAAGAGTATGATTCTACCCCATAACCATTTTGAGTAGAATAATATTAAAACAAGGTAAAAAATCGATGTCCCATTTAGAATGAAAGGAAGTTATGGTCGTTAAAAAAATACATATAATAAATGATCCATTTTATTCGAGATAGCTTATTGGAAATATTTATACATAAAACAAAACATTGGTGTTATAAATGATGAGGAAAATATTTTAGATAGTATAATTGGAACATTTTTGGACATAAAAGGAAAGAAAAAATATGGATTTCAGGTAATACAAGACTTAATATCATTGATAATACATTTGGAGTTAGCTCACACAACAAAATAAAATAAAACAAATTTCCCTCTTACTGGTCACACATTTAGAAGTAGCGAGAAGATAATTTTTTGTTAATTCTTTCATGGTATTAAAGTACATAATAGGTTTTCTTAAAATGTAAAAAAATAGTATCATTTAAGGATTAAAAGTTAACATGTATGAAATATCATAACTATCATGCATTGATACAATAGTTTATACTGCTTTTATTACATGGAATATTGTTGATACATATCAAAAATTCTATAATTAGGTTGTGTTACTTTTTCAATTCAATTTATATAAAATTTATAGATCCAAATTTGTTAGATGTGTTATAGAATGAATCCATCGTCATACATTATCAACTAAAAATGTATTTTCCACCAAAGTTTTTTGATATAATGCTTCATATATTGATTAATTTGGTTTGATATATAAGAATATATGGCTTTGTTTATTTATGTTGGATGTATCATTCTGAAATATTTATGAAAATTTTGAAGGGATTTATTAAGAATCTGTATCAAGGAGAGGTCTCTATTGTTCAAAAATATACACCAGAAGAGGTAATTGAGTTCTATACAAATTATTTGTCTAAAGTGGAGCATGTTGGTCTACCTATATATTGACATTTTAAATTTGATAGTGAAGGTAAAGGGATTCATGGAAAAAAGGTAAATTTAATTCCATTTGTTGAAGTGATGCATACACATTTATATATTTTGAACAATATAGGTGATTTTAAAACATATATATCATCACATATTACTGGATTAAATGTATGATATCCAAGATGAAATGAAAATTTGTTAATTAATGAGCATAAAAAAGATTTGTTTCATGGTTCAAGGAGAAAATCAATATTGATTTATCTTTAGCAGAAACATTGAAATGGTTAAGAGGGAGACCAAGTGTTAATGTGATCACGTGGTCTAGTTTTGATATTAATTGTTCCACATTTTACATAAAAAATCATGATGAAAAGGGTACTATTTAAAATAGTGGAGTATTGGTTCATGACGAATCACTAAATTTTTTGAGTGATAAAGATAAACACCTAATTTATACATTGACATCATATATTGGAGTTATTATGGATATAGATGAGATTGATTTTACTAAATTTTAGGTACTGTTATTTAAGTGTTATTGGGTTGAAAGTAATAGTGTTGTGAGGCATTATGAGTATGGATTTAAAATTATTTATTTGAAAATATTTAGTTGCAAGGAGGAATTATTTTTTATGGTGACATATAGAAACCAAGTATTTTAAGTTGTTGAACCATCAAATTATGGGTGGTGTATTATTTTTCAAGGGAAAAAAATTAATTTGGGTGATGAGAATGTTGATGATGTTAAAGAGATGTAAGAAATTTCTCTATCTATTACATGACTACCTGATGATAATAATTAATATGATGTGGAAATTTTATATGAAACACAAAATGATCATGTATAAGGGTTATGTGAAAACAATTTATTACCCTCTTAATTATTCAGGTAACTCTCTTTTTTTATGAAACTGACAGTGTTAAAAACATTTTTTTTAAATTTTATATTTAAGTATATAGATGTTTAAAATTCTTACTAATTTTTTAATATTTTTTTTATTCAGTATATTTTGATATCTATTTTTTGGGTTGAAAAATTTTGCCTTTATTATTTTTCAGTGATTATTTTATTTATATTCTTCTTTTTAAGTTATACACTATTATAAAATAAAATATTTATAATTTTTTTTGTATTATGAACAACTATATTTCTTACTTATAACATTTATTTATTTCTAAAAAAATATATGTACAAAAAATTACACATTTTTGATGATAGTCATTTCTATCATTTTGTTTTTTTTCCAATATATGCACGTTTTAGTTACCTATTTTTTTGGTTAAAAAATCAAACATTAAATGTTTTTTCTATTATGAAAAATTATTTTTTTATTTATTACATTTATTTAATTTTAATCAAATACCGATACAGATACTTTTTTTTAAGTATCATACATTTTCTAAATGACAGACATTGAGGTAGGAGAACCAAGGTATGCACATTTTTTCATATAAATATATATTTATAGTAATTAAAATATTTAATAAAATCAAACATATATTTATTAAAATTGAATGTATATATTATTCTTATTTTGAGATAAAGAAACCTAATAATGTTAGACAAGAGATTACATGTTTACCAAAACCTTCAGTTTTGTACAGAGAGTAGAGGGTGATAATTAAATTTAATGAAAATGACCACCCAATTGGCCCACATGTCATGTTGTTTGGGAATTTACTGGCTATTTATAACATTATTTATGAAGTTTTACAATGGTTTAAATATTCTTTATTTCTTTATATTTTATCTATTCAATTGCTAATGAAATTTAAATTTCAAGAGATTTGAGGAATTAAGAAAAAAATTATATATTTTGTAGCAATTAGATGGATGGATTTTAAGAAAAAGTTAAATTCATTTGATATTTTTATGAGTAAACAAAATCAAGATCCATGCCTTAAGTATGTGTTTATAAATAGAGAGATATGACAAAAGCTTATCACAAGTCAATACGAGGAAGACTTTATGGTAAGTGTAAAATAATTTGTTTAATTAATTTGAATTATATTATAACATTTTTTTATATAATAGCTCTCCTGGAAAACTCATCAAGAGATACAATATCACAATTTATGCCCTCATACATTGTTACACAAATGGTATCATTTATTATGAAATCAAGTTATTGTTGAAAAATTAAGTGAATTAAGATCCAAGTCATGTAGCGGCTCGAAATATCTTTCAATTTCCCATCAATATCATCCTCCACATCATAAAAAGTGGGAAAGGGAGAGAATGATAAAAGAGAGGATTATTTTATTGATCCTATAAAGTAATTTTCTAATAAGATTTTAAGTAATTAATTGTTACTTTTTATCAATATTTTTGTTTAGTAAATTTATCTAACCAATATTTCATTTGAAAATATTACATCATAATTCCATTTAGGAGGAAATTACATCAGGTATATTTATCCCTCAGGTTGGGAAATATATTATTTCTACTAATTTATGAAATATGGAACACCTGAGACACGTCAAAGTGTATCAGAAGGGTATTAGTTTTAAAAAGTTTTTAGTCGCTCCCCTAGTGTGGAATAAATTAGGCCATAATAGAAGGAAGAAATAGATTTTTGAAGGATGAGATGAGAAACTTAAATGATACAATGGGTGATATAATTAAGTCATATATATTGGCTATGATTTTAGAAGTGTTGAGACAGATGCAGCATACACAACCTTCCAACCCAGATCCGCCACCTCCTTGTTCAGACCCGATCATGTATTGTGAGTTGCTTCTTGGGGATTCCCATGTGTGTATTATAGAATACAGAATTATATATCATTTGGAAAATTATGTACATAACTAGATTACGAAGTTAGGTCAGATAATAGTATTGGTCCATGATATTATTTATCCAACTTCTCCAGTGTCATTTCCTAATGAAGAGGTGTCCATCATTGGATAAAGTATTGATCATTTTTAACTTTGGATAGCTAATATTTTTATTTAGGTGACATATGAGGTATAAATTGTTTTTAATTTTTTATTTATCATTTAATTATAATTAATTATAATATTTTATTACACTTAACTTATATAGGAGTATATGAAATCCAAATAATAAATGCACTGGAAAAGGGATGTTAGGGTTCCAGTACCTTCAGATACTCCTCAGGAAGCTGATTGGGTGACGAAGTTATCATATTATTTTTCTATATTATATAATTAGTATACTTGTATAATGACTGATCATATATGTGGAAGATATTATACATCAATTATTTTTTAAAAATGACATCATGTATACTGTAAAGGGTGATCAACTCAACATACCCGTGTTGTAGTTGTTTTCCATGTAAGTAAATTTCAATTTATAATTTATTTTTTTAAGTAAACATGTGTTATATTTAATTAATTAATCACTTTTCTAATCAAGTATCTTCACATTCTTTATAACTTCCCGAAATGTATGCCACTAAACCGGTGCTCTGAGCTGGTTTACCACAAGGCCTCAAGCACACCTTCTTGTACACTAGAGTTTTCCCACTAGAAGCGAGGGTCTAATGGTGGAACCATGGGGAGAATATACCTCTATTTCAAAGTCCACAACCAGAAGTAAATAGCTAAACAATATATAAAATATAGAAAGTGGAATAATAAATAAAATAAAACTAAACATGCTGTATTAAAATGAAAATGGAGTAAATGCTCGAATAACCCTTTCATACATACAACATTGATCACCCACTATACTAATCACACATAAAAAATAAATAACTAAAAATAAATACAACATTCCATACTATGAACTTCGGTCTATAGCGCATACCTGGTCTCCAGTTCCCTATCAAGTTTCTCTAGCATGACCAGTCGACTCTATATGAGTATCCTTATCAACCATGAAATCTGAGGCCTTGGACTAATCCATTATGAATCTATGCACAATGAGAATGTAGACCTAATGTCTATACATACACCAAGTTTCACTTTCAATGGGTGAAAAATAAATCTCAGTAGGCCACCCCCAACAGTGAACCTATTACGGCTGCCATAAGTGCATGCTCATGAAATATGATCATCCTAGTAGAAACATAAATAAAAAAAAAATAAAAAAACCATATATCCTTAGGTCCAAGACCTAGATCAACTATGCCTACTACATCCAGAAATGGTGTGTCTCTAAGCATGTATCCATGACCATGCTTCCTAAATATCCCATGACCTCCATTTCCATGGAATCTGCAACCAAATATGGCCAATCCAAGAACCCATTCTATGATAGTCATATCATTTGTGATACTAGTTAAATTCATCACATGCTATATCTTCATGACCCAAACATTATCTCATACTTGTAACCTCAACACATCTATCCCAAAAACTACACAAGAGTACTACTAGGCCTAGACTATCAGTCTTATATTCATTTCAAGCATCAATGAAAAAATTCCTAAAGACTCAGTCCAAAACCTATATAACATATCAAGTTAAATATTATTAAAGCACTAGTACAGTGCCAAATACATACATATCAAATTAATCTTTCCTAGAGCATCAGTCCGACAACAAAAACATGGATATGAAGTATTAGTACAATATTCATCCATGTTGGTATACTAAAAATTATCAGTGCATCAGTCTGGAATATAAAAATTAAAATATACTTTCTATGTCTAGAGGCTCAGTCTGACACCTAATTCGTAGTATACTATCGATTCCTAGAACCTCAGTCTAGAAACCATCTATATATGGAATCAATGGTTCCTAGATCATCTGTCTAGCGCAACCCAAGGAGAAGGAGCATCATTCCAACATCTTATTTAATATGTTCTACCATCATTTCCCAAATCCTTAGTCTGGTGCACTATCCAGGAAGTATACTATCAGTTTATAAAGCCTCAGTATAACACCATCTTAGTAGTATACTTCCTATACTTGGAACCTCAGTCCAACACCATACAACATACATGTAATGACACATCATTATACTCATCAATATCAAAAAATGTTCCCAAATCCTCTGTCCAGTACTCAAACCATAAATAAACTTTCAGTACTGATACATTGCCTCATTCCAATAATCTCAATCACATATATCTGGAACCGTACTTTTGGATCATGTATCCGACTCTCCTAGTTATCGTAGACCTTACCATTAAACCTAGTTTGAGAATGTGGCAACCCAACCATATCAATCTACACTATGGTCATACTTCAACTCTCAAACTCAGTGAACTAAAACAAATAAATTTCTATCTATACATCCATCTCAGCTAGAAATATATTATCTCCATTAGCTCATACAACGTTTCATATCCCAAGGGGTCATCCATGACCAAAACCACTTAATCACATGCACCCACTCAAGGTTGTTCGGATGATCTATCCCTCACTTGGACCTCTAGAACCACACAAAAATAGAGGCATCACTATCTAGATCCTCAAATATCCCAAAATCCACAATATGCATAAAACACCCTATAAATGGTTTCTCTATCTCACACAAGACTCAGGCCAAGCCCATCACAAGGAACAACCTCAAGTGTCCCTCAGTAGCATCCAACCAATCCTTGATCAAAAACATTCCAACAAGGTATCCATAAGAAGACCCATACCACAAGGTATTCTTAACAAATGAATATGAAATACAATGATAACTTGATCATAAAAAATCCATCTAGGGAATCCTCAAGAGTCCCTCAGACTCAACTCAACACCAAAATAGAACCCTATCCTATGATTTCTACCAATCACAAAGGATCCAACCTTCATAGTCCTCAAACATAGGATATAAGACTTAAATTCTCTAGCCTCAAACAATTGGTCTTGATACACAGGGACAAACTAATCTCTTCCTAGTTATACTACTAAATCCCACATCCTAGAATCCATCCAAGGAACCTAAAGCATATCACCATGGATTGCTCAATCCTGACCAATCATTGAGCTCACAAACCTCAACCAACATCATATCTCACAACCTAACCCATTCAAGGATTTTGAATCCCAAGCTCTAGGAAATCTTCCTACTAAACTATCATGGTCAAAAAACACTATCCATATGAAATATATATGCCGAAATGATTCTACCATTACGATATATGTGAAAAAATGATTATAATGGACTCCTCAAGTCTAATTATGTATTTGAGGAACAAAGAATCCAAAACCCCCTTAAAGGGTAACAAAGGAATATCACCCAACACAATGTGTTCTCCCATATCCCCACATGGGCATGCACTCCAGCTGGACTTGGCATGTGAATCCCAAGTATATGGTGTGAAAGTTAGGCACACAACATGAACCCTACATGGGGTCCCTACTAATGTGCGACACATGGCCTAGCCTTGTGTATTTATCTGCTCATGTCTCCCCACATGGTGTGTCATCCACATGGGGTATGGACATGTACCCTACACTACCATGTACCTCCTACATAGTTCATTAATCCATGTACTCAACCACACACTGAGTAAAATTACACGAATTGTCCTCTAGAAGACACGTTGTGTAGTCATTATTTTCTCTTATTCCCCAAATAGGAAGAACACATGACTTGTGTTCTTAAAACCGCACACTGTGTAGTCGGAGTTTCTGAATGGGAAACCCCTACAAACCACCCAAAACCAAAAATTTTCTCAATATAAGCATAGATCAACCCCCATGGGGTCCTTAGTAGTCATAAAAAATCTATAAAACATGAAAATAATTAATCTATAGGGATTCTGGAATAAAAATAAAAACTTCTTACCTCATGGTGTAAAAACAAAAGCTTTAGGTCTAAATACACTCTTGAAAGCTACCGAAACTCGATGTGGTCCTGATCTACGCCAGAGTCGAAGTACGATGACATACCCTCTAATTACCTCTCGATCCATCCATCATGCATGAGGGAGACTACTTTATTTATCCTTTCATGTGTTGGAACCCCAAAATGGTGGGGGGAGGGAAGTGTTGTATTTATTTTAATTAATTAATTAATTGATTAATTACCCATTTAACAACTATCCCATGTTTTCTAAACCAGAAGAGAGTTTATAACTCTCCTAGAACCCCACCATTATGGACTCAACTATAGAGCCAAAATATCAATTAGACACTCCATTAAAAAGGTATCACCACCCAAGCCTACATAAATAAATTAATATTTAATTAATTAAATATTAAATATTCTTCCAAAACTTCAACCACTCATAATTCTACCAACCTCCTACCTTATGGTAAAAACCATTACTTGGGGCCAACAGAGTGGTCAGAAAAGTTATCTAAGATCATATTATAGGGGAAATGATCATTTTACCCAGCATGAGTACATGATAACAAAAATTTAATTTTCAACTCAAATTTAAAATCCATGAAACTCATGTCTCTAAATTATTTGCATCTTATAATATTGCAAATCTATTTATAGTTTTATAAACCTATAATATAATTCAACAAAGGTGAAATAATTGAAACAAGAATCTATAATTAAGTATGTATTGGAATGATTAAAAATCCCACATAGTAAATGGTGGGTTTTTCCATTCCTTAAGTGGTACAAAGAAATATACAATTATGAACCACTATTCATTATACTATTATTAATTCTAATTTTTTATATTTTAGTAAAAATTCGATGTTATGCATATTTTTCCAAATATAATGTAATGCATATTGGTTATTCTTTTTATTTCTTTCTATTCAAATAAGTTTTAGTTAGTTGTTAAAGAAGTAAGTTTTATTCAATTCTTTTAGTTCTCTAATATTATTTTCTTAGTTCAAATTTTTTTTATAACTAATTTTTTTAATTAAAATATGTCATGGATTAAGCTCAATATGGATCTTTATTTAATAGTGGAACAAGAAAAAATTGAATATGTGAAATTTCAAGTATCTAACCCATATATTAGTGATTTCACTTTTTCCATACATATCTAGTGTTTTTTATTTTTATTATATTTTTTTATACACATACTTTCACCATCAAAAGGGGAAGTTTAATATGGATATTATGTTTTAAGATTAATTTATGAGATTATCACAACCATAACAATAAAATATTTTGACATGGTTAGTTTCATTATAACACTTAAAATTTATACAAATATGTTATTTATGAAATTCATAACACTTTATTTTATAGGTTTTTAATGATGATTCTATGTATATATCAAAATACTTGAAACACATTCAAAATTTATTTTCAGAATATTTTTGATGTTTGATTAATTTTCTTTTTAAGTTTCACTTAGCCATATGTTTATAAAAAATGTTGTAAAAGTTCTCAATTTCTGTTGGTGTTCTTTTTTGTTGTTTCCACATTTTCTACAATATTGTTCTATACTTTGAGTTTTTAGGTGAGGGATCATGTTATTTTGTATTTTTTTTAAAAAAATTTAACTTTCCACATTGGTGTTATAAAAAACTAATGTGGAATGGTGTCATGATCGGATTTCAACATTGGATTTATCAAAACACAATGTTGAAAGTGGTATTTTCACATCATTTTTATACAAAAATGATGTTAAAATCCTATTATAAAGGCTTTAAATGTCATTTATACCAAAAAAATATCATTGAAATCCTTCAATGTGGACATTCCACATCAATTTTATATAAAAACATCATTAAAAGCCTAGTTTGAAGGCTTTTAATACCAGTTTTAATAAAAATAGTTGATGAAAGAATTATATATTATGACTTTTAGATATGGTTTCAATGTTAGTTTTTAAAAACCAATATACAAAGTTCGACTTTCAATGCCGCTTATATTGATGTCACTTTATAACTGATGTTGAAAGTAAAAAAATCATCGTTAAAGGTGTTTTCTCCAATAGTTCCCTTTTTATATGCATGTGATTGAGTTTATTAGTGGTTGTTAATTTTTTATATATATAATATTTATATTATTTAGGTCAATTCATTATATGTGTGTGATTCCTATACACTTGGTGAAAGTTTCCAAACCAGGGCTTACTAAAGGTGGATTTCGAGAGTCATTATCTCTATCCCATTATTGTCGATATATGAGGGGTGCCTTTGGAGAGAGGGGTTCATGACAGAGTGTGGATGATATATCTACATATTCAATTCATTCAAACATCACATATATGTAAAGTGAATTCCCCAATATATTTTGTGGTAATGAATGAAGAAATATGTTTCTGATTTTACCCTAAAATGTTGCATTTTTCAATAGGTTAATATTGAATGACAATAATAAAATGACTGATTCAACTATTATAAATTATATAATACAATTTTAAATTTATATCCATGGATTTTATTATGGAATTTCGTGAAACATCTCAAGGTAATAATGAAATATGGTTTATTATTGATCGTTTGGTGAAATCTTCTCATTTTCTTCCAACTCAAGATAATATGTCTTTGGATCAGATCTACAGACTCTATCTTATTGAGATAGTAAAATTACATGGATCTCCCCTTTATATTGCGTTTGATCATGATACTAGGTTTACAACCAATTATTTTAAAGGATTTAAAAAATAATTAGGTGTTGAATTGAGTTTTTTTAAAAAATTTATCCTCAAACTGATGGATAGTTAGAGTGGACAATTTAAACAACATTGTTTATGCTCTGAGATTATCTATTATATTTTCTAGGGGTTTTAGATAAAAATATTTATTTGGTTGAATTATAATAATAAAATTAATTTAAATATGAAATACTACCCTTTAAAAAAATATTTGTAAATGGGTGTCAAACACATATTGTTTGGATGAAGTTTGGGAGATGATTTTGTTGGGACCTAAATTAAAGGATGACATGGTTGAAAAGTGAAATTTATTAAACATCATAAGAGGGAATATTATAGTAGAAAAAAAGTGTTATGTTGATAATATAAGGAATGTTCTTTCATTTCATGAAGGAGATCACATTTTTTATAAAATATACTTAATAAAAGTCATGATGTATTTAAGTAAGAAAGGAAATATAAGCCTTTTATTTAGAGGTCCATATGAAATTTTGGAGAAAATGAGATTATTTTATTATTTATTATCCTTACCTTCAAATTTATCTATGGAATATAATGTTTTTCATGTTTTTATTAAGTAAATGTATGCATGATCTATAAAATATATTATTCCCCGAAGTAGTGTAGCTGGAAGAGAATAATTATTATGAGGGAAAAATATTTTTTATTCTCTATTATAGAGAGAAAGTGTTAAGATATAAGGAAACATGTTTGGTTAATTTTTTTTATTAAAAAATAAAATGGTTAAAGAATAAAAATTGGATCATGATGAAGGTATGAAAGGAAATTATCCCCACATGTTTACTAATGAGTGAAAATTATGAGGATACAATTTATTTAATAGGGGAGAATGTAATATCCAAATATTTAATGGATTAGAATGTAATATCCAAATCTTGTATATAAATTGGGGATGTACTCTATGTTCACAAAAATTCGTTTGATGCAAGAATTTATACCATTTAATATCTCTAAATAGTCTCCAAAATTTTATATTTTCATCACATTCAATCATCTAAATTCATTTCTCAACTAAATGACTCGATCAAAGTATCTATTTTAAAGATCGTTGATGGTTTAATTTTCAGTTATTTTTTCAAAATTATATACTTTTTTTATATTATACTATTTTTTTGATAAAATGTTTTTAGAACATATATGATGTGAAAAAATATTCTATAACCCTTAATTTCACAATATAAAAAATAAAACAGACAAATACAAACTCTCTGATATATTTTTTTAATTTGATTTCAGTTTTCCTTCTATTTCCATTTCCTTTGGTTCCCTTTTATTTTCATTATTTTTAAGACACTTTTATTTAACATTTTATGTTAATGTATGGGGTATTTATATTCACTTTAACTTATATTAAATCCACATGTTTTTCGAATTATTCCCCATCGTGGATATATACTAATATAACTATATAAAATAATGGGTCCATTAGGTATCCATTTAATAATTTTAACAATTTATTTAATATTTTTTGTTTTTTTTGATTAACTCAACTCACATTGGTAGGTAATCACACACCACAGTAGATTAACTCATTTAAAAATTATATTTTCATATCGTATTGAAATAATTGACACAAATGAGATATAAAATTATATACACATTTAATATTTTAAATTTTAGAATTTTTAAATTAAAAATTTATTATTAAAAAATATATGGGAAATTGAATATGAAAAATAAATAATAATAATAATTAATATGGATATTATTTATAATGACCCAATCTTTTCAAACCAAAATATTACATCTATGCAGATAAATTTTCAATACATAATAATACTATTAATGTCAAACCCATAATGGTTTATAGTCTTTGGAAATTAGATATAAAATATTCTTATTTTATGAAATATCTTAAATGTCTTCCACAAATATATTCTCACATAGTACGCCTCTTAGGCATACCCTACTTAAACTTTTCTTCATCACCTGAGGAAGAAAACCTAAGAAAGGGCGACCTTAGATGCTCATTAAGGGTAAACATAGGAGATATCAATCCATAACCATATGAAATCATAACATAATAATAGAGTTATGTGATTATGAACATAACTTACAAAATTCATACCCAACCCATTATAGGTCATAAACCCGATTCATGGCATAAACAATATCATTTCAGAAAACATGGAAACTAATTGAAATGTGGGCTATACTGACATGTACCAGTCATGGCCTATAATAAAAACAAATATCTCTTATGTTAAAAATGAAGTATAGTTGTCAACCTAGGTTTTCTCCATAGTGAATCTCATAATAATCACGTTTTTACTTGAAATTAGATAAATAAGTAGAGGTTGTTTTTGAAATAATTTGAGTTTAAAAACAAATAAAGATATTAAAATGAGTTTTGAAACTAAAATAATGAATTGAGTGATGGGGTTAGGGTAGGATCAACTTTTTCAGTGTCATCATGGTCATAAAAATCATTCCCCCTCTTCTCTTATTGGATGATAAATGAAAGACTACTCAATCGAGTTTTCAATCACTCTTGTTTGAAGGAAGTAATAGAAACCACCCCTATGTGCATGAAAATTCATAAAACATTCCCAAAAAACTAAGGAAAGTCCAAATAGAGAATTATTTATCCTAAAAAATTAATGAACAATTGATTTATTCCACACACATTTCAATGATCACTAGACACTCACCACCTAACATAATCTGGCCGATCGAGATAAACTGCACTAGGTATAGGGAGTTTAAATATCTTCAACCAAATAAATAGATAATGAATGACACCAAAACCCAAAATATGATTGCATTAATAGAATTATAAGCTTATGAAAATAGAAATAATTCAAAATAAAAGGGGGTTTTAAATTAAAGAAAAACAATCGAACATTAAAAAAGGAAAACCCCCCTTACCCAATTACTCAAAAGTTTTACCCCTCCATATGAAGAGTAAGAGACTTGATGGGGGAATAAGTAAGAATTATGAAAATAATAAAATCAAAATATAAAATACATATAACTTCATGGTTAAAATCCTCTAACATATCCCCTCTTTCGTCTTCTTCAACCACTTTGAATGAAAGTGGACACATATATTTATAGGGATGAGAAGTTGAAAAATTTCTCTTCTGATTCATTCTCCCAAAAGTTTGAGTTTATTTCACATAGTATATGGATGAATCTTGAGAAGGTGTATTTATAAAAGATGGTCCTATATTTATTTTTCATTTTACCTCCAAACCTTATATTCTTTGGACAAGTTCCCAATTTTTTTCCTAAATTACTTAAAAGCGTTTTCTACATGAGGAGACTCCTCAGCTTCCTCTAATTTAGATCATTAAATAGATGACTTAATGAACTAAATTATCCATAAAATTTAATTTGAAAATAAGTCTCAGAGTCATTCTTTTAAAATAGTTAGAATCAACTCATTTGGAGAGATCTCAACCTATATATGCCTCAATTACAATGGTGGTGTACATTCTGTCAGCCAGAAACATTTTTCGACTTGATTGATTTTTTTGCCTAGTGTATTTTGAAATAGCTCTAGGACCATAAGAAAATGTTAATAAAAATAAATAATCATAAAAAAGAATAACATAAATTAGATCAAAAAATGTAAAATTTATGCTCAGAATACAGAAGTGATACAAAACGGTTAAATATATATAATTAAGTAATTTTCACAATGAAGCCCAGAACTCACCAAAATACTAAAATAATGAAAATTAGATCAAATTGATTAATTATATTGTATTAAATCATTGAAAAACATATTAATAATTTCTAAAATATTATCTTTACCAATCCCCCACACATAGCACTTGGACTCTTAGACAAGTCAGCATCAAAATCAAATCAACGAAAATTTAAAACACATACCCATGAGATACATAAATTCTAAACCAAGAAACAAATGCTATAATGCCTCATAAAAATTCATTATGTCAAATTCTTAATTAATACCATTAATTATATATCCTCTTCATTTATTATCCCATTAACACAAAACACCTACCTCATATGAATTTTCTCTCATATCACACATATTAATTTTCAACATGGATTTTCTCATCCAAACCCCTGAAAGAGTCATCATAGGCTTGATAAATTTCTAATTCCCCACTTAATGTGAGTTGAGGAAATGTGTTTATCATGGGGAATTTTTACGTTTGTTCTATGTATTTCTATTGGTAGGATTTTGATGTTAAATGTTTTTAGGATAAATTAGGTGGGATCGACTCTTTCTGAAGAAAAATTGCAAGATTATAATTTTTACTCAAGTTTATTCTCTTCCTAACCCCATATTGTAGAAAATAAGCTTCAAAAAATCTTTGAAAATTCAAGTAAAGTTCACAACATTCATCATTTTGAAAGAAATTTTTTGAATCTTCTCAAAATTTATTTTTCTTGAAAGCTCCCGATAGGAGGAACCTTTTTTCTCCATTGGAAGCTCAAAAAATACATAACTTCTCTTATCATGAAATATCTAGAAAGACATATCTTATGAAATAATGAATTATTTAGTAGAAAAATCATTTCTTTAAAATTGTTTTTCCACCCAAAGTATCACCATATGAGGTAACAAAATACAAGAAAACTTCCCCCACACTCAAGTTCAACTCAATCATAAAATTTCACTTTAAGAGCCGATTGGATCAAGAAAATTTGTTTTTAATGTTACTAAACTAATAGGAAGTTCATGGATTATAAGGAATAAAAGGATAAAATGTTCAAGGTAGACCATAATTAAAATGATTATATTTAAAATTTGGCATTTAAAACCAAATAAATACCTCAATAATTTAAAACACAAGTACCCCAAACTCTCATGTTTCGACAGAAATAAATCAAATTTTGGTTAAAGAAACCCTAGCCTTTTTATCTCTATAATTGAGTTGAATGTAAAGAATATGAAAAAATGGGGTTAGAAGCCTCATAATAAAGTGATTTGAAATAAAGACAGTGATATGTGGCATGTGATTAAAAAATATGAGGTCTTTTCATTAAATTACCAAATATTTGAACCAAAAACAAAGTCATTTTTAAACTTTATTAAAGATCTGTTTCATAGAATAAATTGTTTCACTCATTGAAATGGGTTTCAAAAATAGAAATAATAATCATTTAAGCTCACAAGTTTAAAAAAAACACCGAAATTAAAAATTAAACACATTAAAATTTGAAAAGCACAATTTTTTTTGAAAAAAATAGAAAAAGAAAAAGAAATTTTAAAATCCTAATCACCAAATTTTCCCTCCTATACACATACATGATGAAATATATATAATATATTTAAGTATATTTAACATTTATGGTAAATTTTAATTTAATCACAACAAGAAAGTAAGTGTAAAGGAGAGGTACATCCTTAATTATTGGGAGTTCAAAATTGATTTAAGATCCTAAGTGATGCACCCTGAAAACCTCTAAAAAAATAAAATAAAACATAAGAAATTTATTAAAAGAAAATAACATAGAAATATAATAAGAATAGAAGGATATATCTTGGTTTAATCCCCCAAGTGGGCCTTGGGTTTTGAATACCTATAGATAGGAAGTTATAATTGTTTATTGTTAATCAGATGGTGGTTGGAGTTTCTTTGAGATGAACCAACCAAAATTATTCTTTTCATATTTCAATTACACCTTTTTTTAAGGACTAAATAGATAGAGTATAGAAATACACCCCCATGAAAATGAGATACAAAGTGTATAGTGGGGTAAGGATAAATAACGATTCATCCTCTTTCTTGGTTTCCACTTGCACAACCTATTCATTATTCTATAGTGGTATCTCAAGGTATCCTACTTCAATGGTGTAATCAAATAAAATCTTAGAATGTAATTCTATTTGAACAAATTTAAAACATAAGGAATATATTTCAAAATATTCTCATTTAAATTAAGAATCTTGTGCCTCTGTTTCCTCAGAAAAATAAACTTTGGTCTTATCTTAAACTCCCTCCAATAAATGTTCAAAAATTTTAGGGAGATCTATATGTTTCTATTCAGATGAATCTATGTTTTCTTATTCTTCATCCTCTAAGGAAATGTAAGTTCTGTCTAAATTTTAAAATTTAAAACAATTAGGGGTGAAACTATATTCAGTTTCAAATAATTTAGAAGATAATGATTTCATAAAAATATTATATCCCAGATTTTGTTCAAATTCAATTGATTCTTTAGTGGGAGGCTCCTCTTGTTATTTAATTTCACTAGATATAAGTAGGTAGTTAGGCTCCTCTATATTATAGTCAAATTCCACCATTTTTTTGTGTCTTCTTTTAATGGTACTCAATCTTCTACTTTGTAAGGAATAGGGGGATTAGGTTGTTCCTCACACTCATTCCAAAAGTTATCCATATTGTATTTATCTCCCATACATAGATCAGTAGGAAATTATTCCTCATTATACTCCTCAAGTTATTTCTTTGGTTCTGGTTTCTCCATTAATTCAAAAACATAATCAAATTCTAGTTATACTTTTCTCTCTAGTTTTTCTATGGCCTTTAGAAGTTATTTCATCTAAACTTTATCATAACCAGTCTATTATTCTTATTGCACCTCAACTATTATTTGATAAAATTCTATAATATACTCATTGATTTCAATTAATTATCTTGAAAATCTCTCCAATACTGTGTATTTGAGGTTCACTTTAAGTTTTTGGATGAGATCTTTGAATTCATCCTCCTTGATGATTTGGATTTGAGCTCCCCTAATATATTTGGAAAAGAAAGAAGCACTATCCTCCATAGACCAAGGTGAGTTAAATATTGGTTCTTTCACTTGTGGGTAATTTTTCCATGAATTAAAGAAATAATAATTTGAAAAAAACATGGTAAAAGTTTTTTTTATGTTTTTTTAATTTAAAAAGTAAAATATTTACAATTATATTATTGGCACAACCTACATAGAAATGATGCCAAGTTTTTACATGTTTCTATCATGGGACATGAAAAAAAAATTACTAAGTTAAAATTGAAATATAGTTGTCAACCTAGGTTCTCACTAGAGAGGATCTCAGAACATTCACATTTGTCACTTGAAATTATAGGAAGAAATTGATATTGTTTTTGAAATTGTTTGAGTATAAAACAATGAAATTAAAATGAATTTTCAAACCAAAATAATAAAGATAGTGATGGGGTTCGGGTAGGATCACCTTTTTCAATTTCATCATGTTCATATAAATAATTCCCCCAATCCTCTTATAGAATGATAAATGAAATAATCCTCAATCGAGTTGTCAGTCACCCTTGGTTTAAGGAAGCAATAGAAACCACTCTTGTGTGAATGTAAATTCATAAAACATTCCCAAAAATCTAAGGAAAGTTCCGATATTAAATTTTTACTGCTTATAAATGTTGGAAGAATTCACTTATTCCACACATGTTCCAATAATTGCTTGACACTCACCACCAACACAATCTGCTCAATTGAGAAAAACTCCAGCAGGCAGAGGGAGTTTAAAGATATTCAACCAAATCAATAAACAATGAATGACCCCAAAACCCAAAATAATATCAAATTAATAGAATTGGGAACCATTTAAATTGTAAATCATTTAGTAAAAAAATAGAGTTTAAAATTAAAGCATAAGACTCTAACATTATGAAAGGAAAACTCCTCCTTCACCGATCACTCAAAATTTCCACCCCTCTATGTGAATGGTAAGAGACTTGAAGGTAGAATAAGTTAGTATTATAGAACTAATAAAATAAAAATATAAAATACACAACACTTGAAGGTTACAATAATCTATCACAACCCATATTTCAACTTCTTTAACCCCTTTTACAGGAAGTGGACACATATATTTATAGTGACGAGATTTGGAAAAATTCCTCTCCAGATTCATTCCATAGAAATTTAGAGTTTATTTCATTTAATAAATTATAGAATATTTGGAAGGATTATTCATAAAAGTTGTTCCTATATATAATTTTCATTCTATATCCAAATATCATATTCTTTGGATAAGTGTTAAAAAAGTTATGTTCGAATATCTGAAGAAAAGTTTTTCTACATGAGGGGACTCCTCAACTACCTCCACTTTTGTGCATTAAATGGATGCCTTAATGAAAAAAAAATACACATGAAATTTAATTTGAAAATTAGGCTCTGAGTCGAAATTCTATATTATCTTTAATAAAGTCATTTAGATATCTCTAGAAAGAGATATTTCTCAATTACTGAGATCAAGTCCATTCTGTTGAACAAAAATATTTTTCTACTTGATTGATTTTTATGGGATATTTTATTTTGAACTAGATCTAGGTCCAGAAGAAAAATCTGAATCCCACAAATAATGGAATCCAAAAAATAGTATCACATAAATTGGATTAAAATTTTAAAAGTTATTCTTGAAATACAGAAGTAAAATAAAAAAGATAAATTTTCTAGAATTATTAAATTTTCATGATTAAGATGAAAACTCATAAAAAATACTAAAATGATAAAAATTATCTGAAATTTATTAATTGGAAGTGATTAAATCATTTTAAAAAATATGAAAAATTATAAAAATATTAGATTTATCATATACCCATGGGGATATATGAACAATTTCAAAAAAAAATGGAATATCCTACCCTATCCCAATAGTTTGGCCAAAACATTGGGATAGGCTGTTTATACGAAGCTTGTTGCAACAATTTTTAAAAACTATTGGGATATATATCTTTTCCAATTTTTTTAAAAAACTATTTATATAACTCTTCCCCAAATACATGGGACATGCACCCCTCCCCTCCTCCTATCCAGATCTAATTTCAAGCCCTAGCAACATCGGTGTTCCACTGTCTTCCCAAATAGCCAAGCGATGATATCCCTACATAATTTAATTTCATTATTCTTAAATATTAAATTAGTGGGTTCCAAATCATTTATTTATTCTATAGAACATAAATTTTATTTTTATTTTTGGTCTAAAACACCATGAAAAAAATCTTGTTTTTTTGAGAAATTAATTTCTATTAATCCTATGGTTTAATTTAGGACTTTTAATATTAATTTAATGTATGTTTTAATTAGTTCAGACCCATTTGGTTTGGTTCAGTTTCATTTTATTCAATTTGGGATTGGTTCAATATTGTTTGTTCTACTTCATTTTGGTTCTAGTTAGTTTAGTCCAGTCTCTATATTTCAATTTTAAATTCATACAGTGGTAACATTATTAAGTGTGGAATATTCCCTTGCAACATGAAATCTTAAAAAAATTGCTATAAATTTTTTAATTTTTCATTCTTATTTATTAATATTAGATATATTCAATCTAATATGTGATATCAGGTAATTGATTTCATTAACTTATATCATTACATGTATAAGTGGGTAGATTCAATATTTTTTTTATGTTTAATCTAATTATTCTTATTGATTGTTTCTAATTTTTAGGATTTTCTATGAGATTATTATCTCCTTATAAAATGCGCTTTTTTGGATCATTGAGTTTTTATATCCAATTATTATTTAAAATAATTTTTTTTATGATTTTTCATGATTTATAAGAATTTTTTTTTTGAAAAGTGATATTTAGAAAAAGACACCTATAGTGGGTGTAATTTTTTACTTATGTATTGATATGTTATTAATTTTATATATCTGGTATGGTTGTGTTCATGAAAAAAAATATTATTCAATTATCTTGTTTTATAACACATATACAACAAAAATTTTAAAATAAGACACATATAGAGTCTTATGTAGGTCATTGAACAAGAAAATGTATTTTATACCAACACTTTTATAGTGAAAAAAATGATAGGATTGAATAATAGGAGGAAGGGTAAATGTGTTTTAGGATTAAAAAAAAACCTAAACTAAACTAACAGGTAAAAATAGTGAAAAAGACCTGTGTGAGTGATGAAAATAGATAACAAATGTGAAAATAACATAATGAAATAGTTTTAAGAAAACAAGAGAGATTTATTAATGACAATAGTGAATTGTTAATTAGTTTGGGGAGAGAATATTTATATAGGCCATTGATTTTTTTTCATTTAATGCAACAATATTTATCATGGCAGTGTAATAGTGAATATTTGTAGGAGATGTCACCTTATAGTCTCCCAACTAATTAAAGTTTTCTCTACCATCTTCACCAAATAATTATTTTTCAACCATAATCTGATCTAAACACAATTATTTCATGGAATATTTATGAGTATTATTCTTCACCTATAAATACATAAAATCACACCTTAATTAAGATTAAATAGTTCTTTTCACAAGTTAATATACGTCTATTTGAATTTTTATTGGTTCATTATTGTTGTTATGCTTCATTTTTGTTCTACTTAGTTTTGTCTAATCTCTACATTTCTATTATAAATTCGTACACATGGAACATTATTTGGTATGGACATCCCCTTACAGTATGAAATCATCAAAACATTACTACATAACCAATCGTATGTCTATAAAACTTAGATAAAATCTCAACATGATCCTATTTCATATTTTACAAGAATAATTATAGTATAAATAGCTACAACATTTTCACTAATATTTGATATGCGTAAATCTAAATCTCTAGTCATAACTCCATAATAATTGAATCCTCGAAATAATGCATATTATTCCTTGATTCCCCTTAAATGAATATAGAAGTTATTTATATATCTAACAAATTTAATATTCAATGAATTATTCTAGCTGAAGATGATTTTCCATAATATAATCCATCTCTCATCCAGATCCAATTTTGAGGATAGTTCAAAAAAACGAATAATAATTTACATTCCCTTATAAACCCACAAATTAATTTATAAATAAAATATAAATAATTAAATAACACAATCATTAATAATATTATGTACTACCACCTCACCGTATTGTAAATAAATACTCATTACATAACTTATCACTCAAACTGTAATATAAAACCACACTAACAAGAACTAAACCAAAATACATTGAACTAAAACAAACTAAACTAATGGTAACCAATCTACTTTAATAGAAATGATTTAGACCAACCCAATCCAAACTAAATTTATTTGACATTACCTAAATCATCCTAACTTTAATGGGTTGAAATGGATCAAAATTAACTCTTAACAAAAAAACCAAATTTACTTGAAATTCCCCAACATAAACAAAATTATGGAACAAAACCATCCTAAAAAAATGAAATGAATTATACAAACCAAATTTAACTCTAAAAAAAATTAAAATGAATTAATAAGAAAAATGAAATGTACTAAACCGACCTATCTAAGATTGAAAATAAATAAAATGAACCAATAAACCCTTTACACACTAAAACCTAACCAAAATTACAAATCCTATCTATATTATAACTAAACCGACTCAACCAAACCAACTGAATTGAATTAAAATGACTTGATCTGACCCAAGTATAATTGAGTATAAATTAACTACACTAAACTACATCAAACTGAACTAAAATAGAAATAATTTAACTAAATTGAAACAAAACAAAATAAATTATATTTTAATGATAAAAATGAACTAATTTAAACAATATTTGATAAAACACTAACAGGAATCCACTAACTCAAACCAAATAAAAAAAGAAAACCCAACCAAACTAAATTGATGATAACTAAACTAATCATAGACCAAAAAAACTGAGCAAATTGAATAGGACAAAGTTGTACCAAATTGAGCTAAAAAATATTAAACAAAAACAAAAAAAACCAAATAGAATTTATTTTAAAGAAAGTAAATAGAACTAATTTATAAAAAACTAACCAACTTTGAATTAAAAAATTATAAATTGAAACAAATGAAATTGAATAAAACCATGTTCTCTTGAACTAAAGATACACAACCCCAACTGAATCAAGCTAGACCAAATCAATAAAAAATTACCTAACCTAACCTAACTAAAACTAAATTTAAATGAACCTAATTAATTTTTACTAGCCAGACCAGAACTGAAATGAATAAAATGACCCTAAACTAGACCAAATTTACGGGGAGAGTCAATAAGGAACCTATCTGAATGTCCTATATACCTCATCAATTTATTCACTCAATTAAATATCATTTATATAACAAACTTAGGTATTTATATTCCATTAGACACATTTTCAAAATTAAATCCTTCACCCTCAATGTATTTAGAACATTATTACTCATGGATATAATTGAATTCAAAATCATAGTTTTATATTTATAGTATTTTGTTATATATATATAGTATTTTTTTTGTCTTTTATATTATTATTCTCATATAGACTAGTGTATTAGTTATGGTTACATATAAACTGAACAATTATCATTTTATTAAATATATTTTTGATTAAAATTCAATATTATTTAATTGATTTTATGAAATGGCATGTAACATTTTTTTATATAATGGATAGAAGTTGGATACATGACAATTATTAGATCTCAGGCGATTTTCAAAATAAGTTGGAGAGATTTTTAGATTTTTTATTTAATAATGACTAAGATAGTGGTCACCTACACTTCCCATGTTATAATTATGTTGTATGACCTTGGTTGAGTCATGAAGAAGTTTTCCACTATATAACCAAATAGGGTTTCCAAACAAACTACTATGTGTTGTATCACAATGAGTAGAAAGTGAAATCTCAAAGTGTTTATGATCCAAATGAGAAGAATGGTTTGAAGAATTTATTAGATGACTAGTTTCTATTTATTCATTATCACGATAACTAAGGGATGTTTTACTAAGAAGACTTTAATATGAGCACACATGATGTATGTAATAAAAATGATGATGTTGGTAGGGTTAAAAAACTGAATGATACTGCCACGACTCCAATATATAAAAAATGTGGTAAAATGACAAGGTTATAATTTTTAGTCTGACTATTTCATGGGAAAACTATGTATGGGATTTATAATACTTCCATTGTTTACATTATTAACTTTTTAAGGAATTAATTATAGATGATGTAAATATTCCCTCAAACCATTATATGGCATGGAAGCAAGTTTAGGAACTTGGATTTTCAAAAACAAAACTCATGCTTACATTAAATATTGAAGCTTATTCTGGGAGGAAATTTATGAATGAGATGATTGTATAAAATGTGAAATATCTTGATATAATCCAAAAGATAATGGAACACCATCCCTTGTACCACAAAAAGTTATGTGGAACTTTCAATTGATCCCTAGATGATAAAATATTTTCATGACTAATAAAATATAAATAAAAAATCAATGGAATAAAACAGAAAAAAGAAATATAATGATGAGTTTTTTCAACCTATAGATATATTTGAATGGTATAAATTTTATTCTCTATATCCTGATTTCATATCCGACATGCGTAATGTGAGGATGGGTCTATCATGTGACAGTATTAATCTATTTTGTCAGATTCTTACTTTGAAAAACGAATGCATGATTGTCATACACATTTATAACCTTCCCCCATGGATGTGTATGAAAAAAACTTTCAATTTCAAGAGTATACTCACATATGGAGATTCTAATCCTAAAAATGATATAGATATATACAGTCAACATTTAATAAAGGTGTTGAAACATATTTGGAATGTGAGTGTGTACACATATGACGCTTATTTGAAATACATATTTTAGATGTGTGCTACACTTTTGTGGATGATCAATGATTTTACTACTAATGAAATGATATTTGGATAGAGCAAGAAGGGTAAACTATAATTTCCTATTTGTATGAAGAATTCATGATCCATAAGACTAGAATATTTCTATAGTTCCATTTTTATGGGACATTGAAGATTCTTTCCAGTGAATCATCCATATAAAAATAATATTAGAATATTTGACAATACCATAGGGTTAAAAAATCCACCTTATCATATGTATGAAACTAATGTGATTAATCAATTGAAAAATTTTAGTTTTTCATTCAATAAGGTTTATATGAAATATATAAATTGGAAGAATTATTCCACATAAAACAGTTACAATTAAAAGAAGAGAAGTATATTCTTTGATTTTTCTTATTGGTCAAAAAATTTGTTATGCAATTTCTTAGACATAATGAACATTGAAAAGAATATATTTGAAATGTTTCTTTTAATTATTCTAAATTTTAAATGGAATAAAAAAGATGATTTAATATTTCGGTGTGAATTGGTGGATTAAGGCATCGAACCAAAATTGCATCTTGTGTGTATTGGTGAAAATAAATGGATAGTTCTGAATTCTTCTTATGTGATGTCACCTATAGAAAAACTCAATTTATGGAAGTACTAGAGACTATTAAATTTTCTGATGGATATTCAAGAAACATATCGAAACTTGTAAATAGAAGAGAGTTAAATATGAAATTAATGAAGAATCATGATTATCACATCCTTCTACATGATTTGATTACAATAGAAATAATTCATCTTATCTAAAATATTTTAAGGGTGTCAGTTACTTTGTTTTTCCATTTTTATAGATATATTTTTACTAATAATATTTTCATGTATTTCTTTCAAAAAAGTTGAAAGAGGCACCATTAATTTTTTTGCGATTTAGAAAAAATATTTCTTCCATCATTTTTCACATGTATACAACATCTAACTATCCATATTCAAATCTAAATACTTCTCGAATGACTTATCTCTTTTCATTGTATGTATCCAACTAAAAGAAATATGTACACATTGTAGTCTTATGTATTGAATAGGAATCACACAAAAGGTTCTATCATGGAAGGTTACATGTATTAAGAATGCATGGATTTTTGTTCAATGTATTTTTCTGATTTAACTACGTGAAAAAAAACCAAAGAGAAATGAATAAGAATAGTATGAGAAAATTGAAACCAATTTTCCAACACTTTCCCAAATTGGGGGAATTACCATATCATATTCATTGACTACATTAAGACTTGAAGAGTTGGAGATTGAATATCACAAAATTTTGTTTAACTATGATTTGTTCGATTAATATAACAAGTAAGTAAAGTGAACATGTATATCTTATTTCATCTCATGTAATTTTACATACCTATTAAAATATTTCTATTTTTTGTTTGGGATCATAAACAAATTATAAATTGAAATCATCATTATTTATCTTTGAGAATGAGAGATACTTTTCATAGCAAAGAGTTTTCTATTTTGTTTAAATTGAAGATAGAATTATTAATGTGATAAATTAATAAAATAAATATTTAATTAAGTTTAATATTCGTTTATATTTTAGTTATTTTTTTTCCTCGTGACTCTATATTTGTGGAAATAAAATATTTGGCTTTTGGTCTAAATTTCGTGGTTCATGAATGAAAATAAATTGCGATCAATATATTTAGATTTATTATCACTGAATGAGAAAAGAACATGAGAACAGAATATGACGGTGTTATGTTAACTTCCGTAATAGATTGTTATGACACTATATCGAATAGTAGACCTCAATTTGAAAATGTATCTTATTATGGATTCATTGAGAAAATACTAATATTTTATTATAACTCTCATGGATGAGTCACTATGATGAAATGAAAGTGGTTTGATTCGATGATGAGGCATGACACATTTATTGATGATTATGGATTTTAGGTTAGTGACATGACTCACACTATTTCTCACGTTGAGCCATATATATTTAAATAAATAGTGAAATAATTTTTTATATGAAAGATCATATTGAACGTGAATCTGGTGTTATTATTAAAGTAACACCAAGACATATTTTTGATGACGGTGATAATGAAATTGAAACCATCTCTACTCCCATTTACCCTGATCCATTTATTACTTATGATGAATCCAATAGTTCAATTTTCAGAGTTTATTTTGATCCGAAAGTTATGGTTGGAAATATATAGAATCATCTATTAGTGTTCTTAGTTGTTTTGGTTTAACTCTACTTAGCTTATTAAGCTTGGTACTATTAAAATTATTTTATCATTGTTTATAAATATTTCATATCTAACTTGACCTTTATTTGAATTTTAAATATTTATTAGTTTACTTTTCTTTGATTTTTATTTTATAGTATTTAATTGAACTGTATTCGAACCTACTTAACTAAAAAACTAAAAAAATTAAATGGGAAGAAAAAAAACAAGATGAATTGATTTATAAATACAAAAATAATTAATATTAAAATAAGGAGCTAACCAAAAAATAGAAAAATGACCTATCCCAAAATATGAACCAAATGACCTAAGACAAATAAAAATGGAAAAATTACCTAATAAATTGACCAAAATGAACCAAATGACCTAAGAAAAAAAAATTGACAAATGACCTAACCAATTGACTAGAATGAACCAAATAAAATAACCAAAATTGAATTGGAGCGAATTTAAAATAGAATAAAACTTTATTATACCCATTCTAAACATGCTAATTTCAACGTACTGATTTTTTTCTATGACATGTATTATGTTTTGATATTATTCTCATAAAATTTAAAATGATTTTTTATATCACTAAATATCCTATATTTGGTTTGAAAATTTATATTCCTTAATTAAGGCATGTTTAATCTTCTTTTTTTTTATCTTACACATTAGTTATTGATTTATAATTAATTCCATCTTTATCTTCAAAAGAAAGAAATGAAAAACATTGAGGATATATGAAGAAAAAAGTTGACAGATAATAATCCCCAAATAATAGAGTTGGGAATCCCTCATTTTGTGACTATTGTGTGTATTTTATTTCAAATATATATATCAATAACATATAATTTCATGTGATTACTTTTGTTTTTAACTTTTAATCAGGATCTACCACCTATGCGACAATTATTCTTCAACCAACTTAGGGGTTCTATGGATTAGGATAGTGATACGAGGGGGGGGGGGTACTAGAGCTATGCACTACACTCTATGTACCTAATAACACCCCATACCCCCCTGATATACCATCTACCACACCTTGAGATCTCATTTTATGATTTGAGAAACCTAGGATATTTAGGCCACCCATGTTTTTAATAGTAATTTTATCTGATTATCCTCACCTATATTTCACTTATCTGATGAAGGTTCCTACTTCCCATCTATATTATTAATTTTCAAAGTCATTTATTTAATCTTCTTTTCCTTCTACTTCCTTCTCCCCAAGCTTCTACATTCCTGCTTCTTCGACCCCTTCTCCGACACATTTTGAGCCTCCAAAGTATACATTTGTACCCACTCTATCGGTATAGGTTGATGTTACTTCAAAGCATGGGGTTCCAGTGGCTCCAACTAATCAGACTACCTAAGTTATATTTATAGAACCCTAATAAATGTTTTTTACCATAATATATTTTCATTATAAGATGTATTGAGATAATATATTTTTTTCTTTAACAATTGGATATTTTGATAGCTGACATGGGATTACATGCATGAATACAGTGTGAAAACATCACACATATCTGACGGTGGAGTAAAATGAAGAAAAACTAATGATTGAAAAAATCGGGTAGGAATTTAATATTTTTATGTCGATTCTTAACAAATACTTTGATATCATTCCCATTAAGCCACTCTCTTTAAGACCCTTTCCAAATGAAGTAGAAGAAAATGATTGGGGCATAAATATGGGTAATAGAATTCATTGGATTTAATGAGATATTATTATTGTGTTTGTATGAATTAATATTTTGGTGCCATCTTTTTTTTAATTTTCTTGATGGTGAGGCGGCGAGGACAACACAACTCATGGAATTAGGTGAGTTGTATAGAGCATTCAAGCATGATTTGTATAGTGGCTGGAGTTCTATTGTTGGTACATATTTAGATTCCATTCCATTCATGAATTAATATCTAGTATAATATTATTTGGAAATTATTTCTCATTGGAGAAGTTCTTATTTCATGGTATTAATAAAATTTGAGTTTTTTGAATGAAAATTACCATGATTTTCAATAATATATTTTTTTATTTACATTTATTTTTTGGAATCTTCAGGAAGAAATAAAAAAAGGATACTGTGAAATATCTCCACACTTTGGGGTGGACTACGATATCAATCCATGAGAGGAAGAAGGTACAACACTCATTTAATATTATAAAAGAATTTTATTTCTAAAAAATGTTCATTACTGACAAATAAGATGATAGTTTTTTTACAAATGGTTAAAAATTTGATCCATTATATCACATAACCAAACAATAATGGGTAAATAGACTATTTTATAAGATTAAAATGTTTTATAAATTTAATATATTAAAATATGATTTAAGGATTTCCAAATAGGCACTACTGGTATATTTCAATAAATAAGGATTACCTTTTCATTAAAGTAATTTAAACAACTTTTCATTATTTATATTTTATCATTAAAGTAATTTATGGGGGATTACGTTACAGTTCTATATAGACATATATTTGGTTTTAAATAGGGATTCTACTGATAGAAGTTTTTATAGAGAATGCATTTATTCAAATGATATAATTGAATTTTACTTTCATGGGGACTTATACACATGGTACCTAAAATATGAAAAGTGTTTTGAAAAAAAACATCATAAGAATTTTGGAAACATTAGAGTATTAAATGAGTGGGAAAAGGTTCTCTCAATGACCCTCTTAAAAATAAAATTTTGTCATCATACTATTATCACTTCACTTTCCAAGGTTAAAAAAATATGTTACCCTAATAAATTGTCTTATTGTATATATCCTAGATATTGTAGAACCTGGATTATTGATCACTCTAATAGATATACGAGGTCAATATCCCTATCATAATCATTCTTTGTAGATTATATGATCAATTTTTTCCATAAAATATAACAAAATATGGAATCCATTAAAAAACATATGATCATTATAAGGTAATTTTTAGTCAGTATATTAGTTTTCCCAAATATATGATTTTCATTAGAATTAACTTTAATAGTCATGAAAATATCATTATCAAAATGATACTAAAAATTAATAAAGGATGAATAACCTTCTAGTACATGGGTATTCCTTTGTTTTGGGGAAATCCTTATGTTTCTTTCCTCAATTTAATCATTAATAATACTAAAAAATTAGTTGGTTGGTTAGGAAGGAAAGTAATTTTCTCTTGATGGTATAATATATATCATTAAATGTGGTTTCATTGCTAAATTTTGATAAAAATACATGGGCTATATATGGACAAAAACACACATTATGAGAATGAAAATTATACTTAGGAATTTTATTGTCATTATTTTCAAAATAAAGTATATCATTGTCTTATAAAGAACCTGTTACAAAAAAAAAACTAATATAGTTACATGTGCATTTGGAATATAGGGTTGTTTAATGATGCATTGTAAGACCATTTTGTAGGGACACTAATTTTGGATAATGATGATTCAATTTTTTTTTATAAAACCTAGATTTATTAATAGTATAAAATCTGGTAAAACATATGTCATGCATTCCAATGTCTTTTTATATGGCATACATACATATTCTACAGTTATGGGAGACCCAACTGGGCTTACCTAATTAAATTCACCCTCTCATTATAGTAAGATAAATGGATGGATACTCCCATTGTATATTTACTTTTGGTTCCTATTGTAGATCTTGTTTCAATGATAAGAGAAATAATATTCACTTCGCACGATGATCTACCCAACTCATTCAATTTTATTTTCCTTTCTTTTTATTTTCACCCATGAGTGATATGATGTTTTGGGATCCTTCCATACATTGGTCTCTAAAATTTAAACAATCCTAAAACCATTCCATTTTCAAACCCATTGATAATTTTAGGTTGATTAACTAGTTTATAAAGTAATGGGTTTACCCCTCTCAAGGTGCAACATGCTTCAAAGAGCTTAATATGGTATAATTTCTAAAGACCTATAGCTTTTGAATAGAATATTGTTTTGTGTTCTACATGAATATTTTGTAAAAAGGTTATTGAATCCATTTACTATGTTGTATTTCAATCATCCATTACTAAATCCATTTATTCCATTTTCTATATTTTGTTTTAAGCTAATTACCTTGTGGTATCCATCTTTCAAAGCTAATGCGATAATTTTTATAACCTACCTAACATTGGGAAATATAAAAATTTGTTTATTATGTATGTGGATGAACCATGATATCATGTATAGATGAAAATAAACCAATATAGGTTCAAAAATAGGGATACAAATTTTAATTAGTCTATGGTCCACATTTTCTCATTTATTAGGCTGAATAACTCTATATTGTAGACCATATCACTTACAGTTCTATGATATCTCATTATATTGGTAATGTATTGTAACACCCCAAGATTTTATGAAAAATATTCTTTTTAATTTCATTAATGTCTTGTGTTGTATGCTACACCAAAAGAAGCTTGCACAACATGCATACTTGACTTGCCTTGCATTACACGCAGTCACAACCTTCCTCGATAGCGTGTGTAGTACGCAATACCGAGTTTCACTAAACAACAATATGCTATTAAAATATTATTAAAGCTAGGCGTTATGAATAGTAATAACCACCTTTTAAAATTTTAGAAATTTTATCTCTCAAAATGGACTTCATTTTTGGATTCTGAGTATCGAATTTAGCCTAAGGTGAAATTTTGGTACTTTTCGGATAACTTTCATATTCTGATGAATAGTGAAATTACTAAATTATAATTAAAAACAACTTTTTTAATAGAAATAATTAATAGTGATAAATTATTAATTTGAGTGGTTTTAAAGTATATTTAGAATATATTTTTACAATTTAATACAATGTTGGTCATTGGATGTAATTTTACATTTAAACCAGTTATAAACAAGTGTCAATCCTTTGATAGTTATTATCTCTTAAAAACACGCTATTTGTTTTGATGACGGGAATTATTTTTTAAATTAGTTAATGTAACTGATATGTTTTGAATTTGGTAAAATAGACATAATTTTTGAGTTCATAGTATCAAATATATCTTAGGCCTAATTTTTGGTATTTTTCTGAAAAATTTCAATTTTTGATGAATAGTGAAACCACTAAGTGGTAGTTAAAAAAACTGAATTGTTCATAAAACTTAATTTTACCGCTTCTGTGAGTGGAATTTCGAAAATCCAAGAGACACAGTTGATTTCAGTAAGTAAAATGTGGTTCAATGAGATGAAAATATTTTTTTGGTGAATAGTAACTTTTTACTTTTTTTACCACGGTTAAAAGTAAATAGGGTAATTAAGGGTAAAAATGATATTATTATTACCCTGACACATGTCCTAATTCTTTTGGACAAGTGTAATTCGACCAAAAACAACCTTAGGAATAAAATATGACCATTTGGGCCCACTTGGATTAGATTAGGACATTTACTATTAATTTATTTAAAGATGGGTTAAAATAGTTAAAATCAACATTTAATAAGTAAATCATTTTTAATATAGGGTTATACATAAGATAAATTCGACTATAAATATTCATTAGAAAGCTGAAAATATTTCCTACATAATGGTATTTTATTTTTAATTTTTAGACGTTAAATAATTTAATTTATTTATGACACAACGATGATGTAGTAATTATCTTATTAATGAAATATTGACATAATTGATATTATAAATACCAAAATAAATATAATTTGATACTTTTTTTGAATTAAACTAATTTTCTAGGTTAATATGACATGTTAGTATTGATTTAATTAACTTTTTTATAACTTATCATTCTGGTATGAGTTTCACAAAAATCAATTACTAAATAGTGTCAAAATTGACATAAAATAGTTTTTAAAACAAATATTATATTATTAATTGTTATTTTATTCCTAAAAATCTAAGGTTCGGAAAAATGACTTATATAAGGTTATATATATTAATAATTAACAACTTGGGGTTCTTTTGTCTTGTTATAGTAAGTTTATTAACCATATAGTGTAAGAACACAAGAAGATACAGTAAAAGTAAAATTATTTAACTTAATGTTAAATCTAAATGATAAGGTTAAAATAGGAACCTAAACTTGTCTAAATTCTATTGGATGAGAGGATTTCGACCCATCCCTACTTTAGCTTCGAAATAAATCAATTTGGAGCTATTTAAAACCGAATTGGACTTTATGATAAAATAATAGTTTTAGTTATTCCAAAGGTACCCCTCTCCACCCTTATAAAAGGACACCTCCTCCCTCTCTTCCTCACACAACTTTGAGCCTTCAAGCTCGGCCAACCTCTGCCAAATTCTCTTCTCCACTTTCCTAGAAACATCCTAGAGGTACTGGTCTTCCTCAAAGACCAATTTTGGTACCCTAAGAGGAGGTCTCAAAGAGGCGCTTCAAAGAAGAGGTAATTTCCGTTACCAATTCTTTCACCTTTATTTCTTCTTCCAATTCTTCTTCTAAGGTTGTTTTATTATGAAGTAATAACATCAGTATAACTCATATAATGATATGTTATTATAAGTATAAAACAACCCAATTTCACCATCTATCCATCCTACGGAAAACGAAATCACCGCGCGTGCGTACGTACGGAATACCGTCTCCACGCCGTGGTGTAATCTGTTTTTCCACCAACACCTTACATGGATGGGTATTATGGTGTAAAGAATAAATATACATAGTTATTATGACATAATAATGATTCTGATATATTGTATCATTCACTCCAATTCAATTCAATAATTATGGAAATGATATAATCGCACGTGTGTACGTACGGACTACCGTCTCCACGACGCGATGAGATTCATTCTCCATGTTAACCATTTAAGAATGATTATAAAGTATATATAAGCAATAATAATGAAATATATTACATTATAGAGCTACTGGATTTATGTGTATATATATGTATGTCATCTACTTAATTCCATTCAACTCAATAAGGAAACGAAAACAGCGTTCATGCGTACGAACGATCTACTGTCTCAATGAACGGTGTATTTCTTTCCATTTACTGATTTATAATATATATGTATATTCTGAATATATATTATATATAAATCATGTTTTATATTCTGGAATTAAGTAATCATGATCTAAGTAATCATATGAATAATTACAAGTCAAAACACGGACGACAAATGAAACAATTTTACCCAAAACGCTCTTTAAAATGGAATTTACAAAAGAACGGGTAATATAAAGCCATAAGTGAACCATATATGATATCATAACAATGAGTATGATTCTGGAATAAGTCAATAACATTATTTAAATCATTATACAGGAGGTTCGGACATGTACAAAGCATATCGGACCTAAGGTAAGGGAAACATCACAATCTCATTTTCATCCGAGATTGTTTATACTTTGGTATTTACTGGGGTGTATTTTATCATCCACATCCATGTTTTCTCAATATGAATATTATTTCCATTCACCTACAATTGTTTAAATCCTATTTTACCCTTCGGTGAGTTTTTAGTAAAAGATATGAAAGGAATCTTTTGTCGTTTTTCGTACGAGGTACTTTTTTGACTTTTCCGACAAAAGTACGAGAAGAATGTTTTTTTTAACTTATACGACATGAATGGATTTTTAAAACATTATTTACAAGAAGCTTCCTTTACAAGTTTTCAAGTTTATTTTTAATAAACTTCTTTTAGTTTAAAATTGTAAGACATGTTAAGAAAGGAAAATGTTTTTGAAGTAGAAAGGATATTTTCCTCAAGAATGGAGTTCAAGTGTTTTATCAAAATTATTTTCCATCTAAGATAATAAAGGGTTTTGTTTCTATCCCTATTATTACATGGATTTTATTATGTTGTGATGGAAATATTTTTATGAATTCCTTTATCTTATATTAATTGTTTTATAATGTCATGTTGTTTAAGAATCCCATTTTTATTACATGGGTTATGCTATGATGTATGGTTTATGATTTTGTGGCACACATAATAATGGTATCATTATGAGATGGGTGGTACCAATATCTCCCTCCAATGTATTGGGTAAAGATTTTATATCTCATGAGATAGACATGGCTGGAATGGTAGGTTATACCGGTTCAGTGAAACAGGACTGAAACGAGGGTGACTCGGTTCAGAAAGGGATTTTGTCCACTAAGATAGTCTTGGAAATGAGTCTTGACTAATAAGATATGATTCTCTATGATTATGTGTATATGCCACAATGTTTCATGTTTTAAGTTATGATTATTGGGATTTCATTTCACTACTATGATTTATCCCATGTTATGATATTATGATCTCTTTTGCAGGTTAAGATTTCCAAAATGTTATGTTCTTATGAATATGATGTGATTGATTTTTCTTTTGTTTACCCTTACTGAGCATTTGAGCTCACCCTTTTATGTTTTCTTTTCCCTAGGATATAAAGAAAGGTTTTAGGTAAGAAAAAAAAGGGAAGATCTTTAAGGGAGATGTTGAAGATCTTTCACCATGATTAGAAGATTACGTTCCGAGTTTCCAAAGACACTAAACTATTACGGTCCTTGTGTGTGTGTTTTTGTTATGTATTAAGTATTCCGCAAAAGTAATGTAATGTCCATGTACGTCAAGCTTCGGGTCTCTACATTTGGTATCAAAGGAAAGGTTTAGTCAACCTTTGGAAACTAGGATGCGAAAACGTTAGTGAGATCCCTAGAGATATTTCTAAGGTATGTCTAGGGATGTCCCTAAGGATAAGTATACGTATAGGATACAGTCCTAGAACTACAGTAACGATCATAGAATTTAACCTAAGATGTTATATATTGAGGATACTCCCCCTTTATTATGTTGTTTTCCCTAGCATGATTTTTGCCTCTCACAATATTCTTTTTGGGTTGTAGACGATGGCTGGAACCCGAAGGAACCGTGCTGATCAATGCAATGAACAATGCAATGATTGTCCTCCTGAACAAACAAATGTTATGAGAGATGGAGTGAAAAATCTTATTGCTATACTTACACAAGCTATGAATCATTCTGGACTTCCAAATGAGCATAGAAGGGAACAATATTCTATTGAATCCTTCATGAGGCAACGTGCACCTTCTTTCAGTGGGTCTTCTGATCCACTTGTTGCTGAACAGTGGATCAGTACTACTGAAAAGATATTTTCAGTTCTTCAATGATCTGAACATGATAAAGTCATCTTAGCAGTATATCGTTTGGAAGGTGATGCTGATCAATGATGGAATCTTATCAAGAATACGAGGCCAAGAAATGAAATTGAGTCCATGGAATGGGACGAGTTCAAGAACTTATTTTTTAATAAGTACTTCCCTTGTATTCTTCGAACAAAGATAGAGAAGGAGTTTCTTGAACTAAAGCAAAAGGATGATGAATCTGTTGGTATATACGAAGCGAATTTTACAAGGCTTGCAAGGTATGAATCTGGATTTATCATCCAACCTGAAAGTAAAGTTGATAGATTCTTCAGTGGCTTAAAACCAAATCTTCGAAGGGCATTAGCTATAAGAGACTTCGGTAGCTATGAAGAAATTGTGCGCTATGCTATCAAGGTAGAAATGGAAGTTGGTGTTACTTATCCATCTCATAGTTTTGACAAGAAACGAAAGATGGAGTTCAAGGAGAAATCTCAGAATAATGGTGAAAAGAAGATGAATGTTTCCTTATGCTCAAAGTGTGGAAAGAAGCATGGTGGAGATTGTATTAAAGGGAATAGAAAATGTTTTAAGTGTGGAAAAGAAGGTCATCGAGCAGCTGAGTGTCGAAGTAATGGAAAAAGGGTTTCTAATGATGGGAATAAAGAAAAGACTGCAGAGAACGCACCACCAACACTTCAATGCTTCAAGTGCAAGGAAATGGGGCATTATGCTAATAAATTCCCTAATCCAAGGGTTAGTGATGATCGATATGAGCAACCACTTAAGGAAAAGGACAAAGGGAAGTCACATGCGATCACTATTGGCGATGTTGAATATGACAACAATGTGGTGGAATGATTAAGTGTTTATGTAATGGGATTCCAAAATAATGTTGTATATAGTATCGTGGAATATTGGAATATTTATGTATTGGTATATTGTGGTTTTAAATGGTACCGGTAACCATGGAATGTGATTGAGATATTTTTGGAAAAAAAGATGATATGCGCATAATGAAGGGATAAGGAGAAAATGAAATGTTTGACAGTATTCATGAGCTCATGATTGATATAAGGAGTAAGTGATATCATGGTTTGAGTATATAGAATTTTGAGGATTTTGGTATGTGGAAGGTGTTAACTTTTAACTACATTCATGTTTTCACAAAGGTTCAATGGGTATTTAAGAGAATACATGATTAAGGGCTTTGAATGTTTGGAATGTGACCAACAAAACATATCTTATGATATATGGGGATCAACGATGGTATTAAATCTCTGGTAATCGTTTTCACTATATTATGAGAGTGGACTGCAGTATTATGGATAAGCCTAAATATTGGAATGGATTATGTTGGACATAAGTTAGTATTGATAGAAGTTTTTTCGTTATTATTTATGGGATGTTATAATAATGTAGTATTAGAAAAAGGACAACCTGCAAGACGGGCGACAGCCCATCGCGTCGGACAAGGCTGTGGGAATCGAACCCACAACCGAAGTGCGACTGGCCTTTATCGCCTACCACTGGCCTACAGAAAGTCCCTGTTTAGTAGAAACTAGTTTTATTAAGCAGTATGATATATGAAGTATAAGTCCATTTTAGGAACCATATATGATTAATCTCACTATGGATGGACTTATGTATTTTTGATGATTTTTATAACCTTTTTTTGACAGATGGAATGACCCATCATTCTATCACATGATCTGATAACACTTCACGAATGACAAATTCAACTTCAGTTCTTTAAAAGATGAAGTGGAAATTGTCCAAAGAACGACCAACGGTGAGACTGTACCAAAATCACGAAAGTATTTCTTCTAATTCTAATTTCATCAACATTAGGGAAATGATCTTGAAAACCAAAAATGTTGTCCTAGTGACCTTATATCCGATAAATTAGATGGTACCTTAGATCATCAGAAATCTATGGCTTTGTGATCGATGGATTTTTCATAGCCATGTTCTCTACCACTTTCCATCGTAACTTGATGGTTAGATTTCTCTTCCATATCCATATTTTCACCTATGTGGAAACCCAGTGATTAGTTTATTTGGTTAACCGTTACGTTTCATACTTTTGTTTTTAAAGATTGGTTTTGGTATTCCTTTTTACGATGCAGGTTTCTATTAAAGAAACTTTCGAGTAGTAAACCATTTATAACCCCGACGAATTTCGAGGGAGAAATTCATTTTAAGGGGGGTAGAATGTAACACCCCAAGATTTTATGAAAAATATTCTTTTTAATTTCATTAATGTCTTGTGTTGTACGCTACACCAAAAGAAGCTTGCACAACACTCATACTTGACTTGCCTTTCATTACACGCAATCACGACCTTTCTCGATAGCGTGTGTAGTACGCAATACCGAGTTTCACTAAACAACGATATGCTATTAAAATATTATTAAAACTAGCCATTATGAATAGTAATAACCACCTTTTAAAATTTTAGAAATTTTACCTCTCAAAATGGACTTCATTTTTGGATTCGGAGTATCGAATTTAGCCTAAGGTAAAATTTTGGTACTTTTTGGATAACTTTCATATTCTGATGAATAGTGAAAATTACTAAATTATAATTAAAAACAACTTTTTTTATCGAAATAATTAATAGTGATAAATTATTAATTTGAGTTGTTTTAAAGTATATTTAGAATATATTTTTACAATTTAATACAATGTTGGTCATTGGATGTAATTTCACATTTAAACCAGTTATAAACAAGTGTCAATCTTTTGATAGTTATTATCTCTTAAAAACACGCTATTTGTTTTGACGACGGGAATTAATTTTTAAATTAGTTAATGTAACTGATATGTTTTGAATTTGGTAAAATAGACATCATTTTTGAGTTCATAGTATCAAATATAGCTTAGGCCTAATTTTTGGTATTTTTCTGAAAACTTTCAATTTTTGATGAATAGTGAAACCACTAAGTTGTAGTTAAAAAAAACCGAATTGTTCATAAAACTTAATTTTACCACTTCTGTGAGTGGAATTTCGAAAATCCGAGAGACACGGTTGATGTCAGTAAGTAAAATGTGGTTCAATGAGATGAAAATAATTTTTTGGTGAATAGTAACTTTTTACTTTTTTTACCACGGTTAAAAGTAAATAGGGTAATTAAGGGTAAAAATGATATTATTATTACCCTAACACATGTCCTAATTCTATTGGACAAGTGTAATTCGACCAAAATCAACCTTAGGAATAAAATATGACCATTTAGGCCCACTTGGATTAGATTAGGATATTTAATATTAATTTATTTAAAGAAGGGTTAAAATAGTTAAAATCAAAGTTTAATAAGTAAATCATTTTTATTATAGGGTTATACATAAGATAAATTACACTATAAATATTCATTAGAAAGATAAAAATATTTCCTAAATAATTTTATTTTATTTGTAATTTTTAGACATTAAATAATTTAATTTATTTATGACACAACGATGATGTAGTAATTATATTATTAATGAAATATTGACATAATTGATGTTATAAATACCCAAATAAATATAATTTGAGACTTTTTATTAATTCCAATAATTTTCTAGGTTAATATGACATGTTAGTATTGATTTAATTAAATTTTTTAGAACTTATCATTCTGTTATGATTTTTACAAAAATCAATTACTAAATAGTGTCTAAATTGACATAAAATAGTTTTTAAAACAAATATTATATTATTAATTGTTATTTTATTCCTAAAAACTAAGGTTAGGCCAAATGACTTATATGAGGTTATATATATTAATAATTAACAACTTGGGGTTCGTTTGGCTTGTTATAGTAAGTTTATTAACCGTATAGTGTAAGAACACAAGAAGACACAGTAAAAGTAAAATTATTTAACTTAATGTTAAATCTAAATGATAAGGTTAAAATAGGAACCTAAATTTGTCTAAATTATATTGGATGAAATTATTTCGACCCATCCCCACTTTAGCTTCAAAATAAATCAATTTGGAGCTATTTATAACAGAATTTGACTTTATAATAAAATAATAGTTTTAGTTATTCCAAAGGTACCCCTCTCCTCCCTTATAAAAGGACACCTCCTCCCTATCTTCCTCACAGAACTTTGAGCCTTCAAGCTCAGCCAACCTCTTCAAAATTCTCTTCTCAACTTCCATAGCAACATCCTAGAGGTACTTTTCTTCCTCAAAGACCAATTTTGGTACCCTAAGAGGAGGTCTCAAAGAGGCGCTTCAAAGAAGAGGTAATTTCCGTTACCAATTCTTTCACCTTTATTTCTTCTTCCACTTCTTCTTCTAAGGCTGTTTTATTATGAAGTAATAACATCAGTATCACTAATATACTGATATGTTATTATAAGTATGAAACAACCCTATTTCACCATCTATCCATCCCACGGAAAACGAAATCACCGCACGTGCGTACGTACGGAATACCGTCTCCACGCCGTGGTGTAATATGTTTTTCCACCAACACCTTACATGGATGGGTATTATGGTGTAAAGAATAACTATACATAGTTATTATAACATAATAATGATTCTGATATATTGTATCATCCACTCCAATTCAATTCAATAATTATGGAAATGATATCATCGCACGTGCGTACGTACGGACTACCGTCTCCACGACGCGATGAGAATTATTCTCCATGTTAACCATTTAAGAATGATTATAAAGTATATATAAGAAATAATAATGAAATATATGACATTATAGAGCTACTGGATTTATGTGTATATATATGTATGTCATCTACTTAATTCCATTCAACTCAATAAGGAAATGAAAGCAGCGTTCATGCGTACGAACGGTCTACCGTCTCAATGAACGGTGTATTTCTTTCCATTTACTGATTTATAATATTTATGTATATTCTGAATATATATTATATATAAATCATGATTTATATTCTGGAATTAATTAATCATGATCTAAGTAATCATACGAATAATTGCAAGTCAAAACACAGACGACAAATGAAACAGTTTTACCCAAAACGCTCTTTAACATGGAATTTACAAAAGAACGGGTAATATAAAGTCATAAGTGAACCATATATGATATCATAACAATGATTATTATTCTGGAATAAGTCAATAACATTATTTAAATCATTATACAGGAGGTTCGGACACGTACAAAGCATATCAGACCTAAGGTAAGGGAAATATCACAATCTCATTTTTATCCGAGATTGTTTATACTTTGGTATTTACTAGGGTGTATTTTATCATCCATATCCATGTTTCCTCAATATGTAATATTATTTCCATTCACCTACAATTGTTTAAATCCTATTTTACCCTTCGGTGAGTTTTTAGTAAAATATATGAAAGGAATCTTTTGTCGTTTTTCGTACGAGGTACTTTTTTTGACTTTTCCGACAAAAGTACGAGGAGAATGTTTTTTTTAACTTATACGACATGAATGGATTTTTAAAAAATTATTTCCAAGAAGCTTCCTTTACAAGTTTTGAAGTTTATTTTTAATAAACTTCTTTTAGTTTAAAATTGTAAGACATGTTAAGAAAGGAAAATGTTTTTGAAGTAGAAAGGATATTTTCCTCAAGAATGGAGTTCAAGTGTTTTATCAAAATTATTTTCCATCTAAGATAATAAAGGGTTATGTTTCTATCCCTATTATTACATGGATTTTATTATGTTGTGATGGAAATATTTTTATGAATTCCTTTATCTTATATTAATTGTTTTATAATGTCATGTTGTTTAAGAATCCCATTTTTATTACACGGGTTATGCTATGATGTATGGTTTATGATTTTGTGGCACACATAAGAATGGTATCATTATGAGATGGGTGGGACCTATATCTCCCTCCAATGCATTGGGTAAAGATTTTATATCTCATGAGATATAAATGGCTGGAATGGTAGGTTATACCGGTTTAGTGAAACAGGACTGAAACGAGGGTGACTCGGTTCAGAAAGGGACTTTGTCCACTAAGATAGTCTTGGCAATGAGTCTTGACTAATAAGATATGATTCTCTATGATTATGTGTGTATACCACAATGTTTCATGTTTTAATTTATGATTATTGGGATTTCATTTCACTACTATGATTTATCCCATGTTATGATATTATGATCTCTTTTGCAGGTTAAGATTTCCAAAATGTTATGTTCTTATGAATATGATGTGATTGATTTTTCTTTTGTTTACCCTTACTGAGCATTTGAGCTCACCCTTTTATGTTTTATTTTCCCCAGGATATAAAGAAGGGTTTTAGGTAAGAAAAAAAGGGAAGATCTTTAAGGGAGATGTTGAAGATCTTTCACCATGATTAGAAGATTACGTTCCCAGTTTCCAAAGACACTAAACTATTACGGTCCTTGTGTGTGTGTTTTTGTTATGTATTAAGTATTCCACAAAAGTAATGTAATGTCCATGTACGTCAAGCTTCGGGTCTCTACATGTATTTTCTCTTTAGAGCTACACTTATTCAAATTTCATTATATTTTTATTCATAAAACCATTTTATCCATCAATGATATACCAAATTCACATACCTTATATTTTCACTTGAAGGAGGAATAAGGTAAAACCATTGCATGTGATATTTTTTGTCACTATAATTTATCTACCACATGTTTTTATTTTCATATACATTTATAATTAATATCCATTTGATTTTAATAATGAAATTAATTATTAATAACCTACTTTTAATTATGTTTTTCTACATTCAATGTAATTTCATATGGAGGTTTGGAATATTGAAGGATGTGTGCCTCAATCAAAACTATTTTTCTTGAGTAGAATTAAAAAATATGAAAGTGTAGTAAAATAACTGACACAAATGTAGATTGTAAATTTTACTTTATTGATTTCAAATTTTAATATCTATTTTTAACTTAATAGTCCATTTATATTTGTAATAGTGTGCTTTGGAGTCCCTTGATGACCACGAATTTGAAAATTTTGGGCCAAATGATCACTTACATTAGGTTTTTGGAGATGAGAACCATATATAAGTACAATGTTGTCTAGAGAAGAGTTTTATCTAGATGAGGTATTGGACCACTAAAGGTGCTAGTTCTGGTAGCAATGAGTAGGAAAAATCTAATTCATGGGAATCACATGCTCAGGAGAAGGTAGAAAAGGTTAAAAAATGGTCACACTAGAGCATGAACGGAATCAAAGGGTGAACACTAAATTTATGAAATTTATTGAAGTTTTATGTCCATAACTTCCACCTAATACCACCATGGATTGTGATGCATATATTTTTATGATACTTTTTTTATATATTTCAACGAGAATTAGTCCTAGTGGTGGTCGGGATAATGTTATTCTTCGAGATAGTGATGGTGATAATGATGGCGAGGAAGAGGGAGGGGATTACAGAGAAGAAGAGGGTAAGGATAAGGATGAGTACAAGGCCAAGGATGAGGTTGAGGATGATGGTGATGATAATGATGGTGATAAGGGACAGATTTATCCATTACATTTTTGACTAATATTTATAACATTTGATGTTTGATGATTTGTTCTGAGTGAATATTTGTAATGTTTTGTGTGTGTGTTATCATTGGTTGAATTCATTAATTGGTTTTTTATGTAATAATTATTTTAATATAGGTTATTAGTGAATTGTTTCAGTAAATTGACTAAGGTGGGTTGATTTTGTGACTTTTTGTGTCTATTTGAGTAGGTTCTGTTTGTTTGTTACAGTTATGGTGTTTTTTTGCAAGTTCTGTAGGTTCTGTTCATTTTTTGGAGGCTATGCTTAACTTTTTTTAGGTTATGTGGGTAGTTTAGATGTTGTGAAATCCTAGGAATTGGGGGGGGGTCTATACTAATGGTTTCAAAACCAATAGTATATCCTAAAACCAAAGTTTCATAGGTAACTATTGGTTAAACCAAAATTTTGAAGACTCTATAACATTGGTTCACTAAAAACCATTGGTATAAGCGTTTACCAATATTCATATAACCAATTGATTTGAGAACCATTGGTACAGTCTATACCAATCGTTCTCCAGCCTATACCAATAGTTTTGAACTATTGGTATATCCTACATATCCAATAGTGGGACTATAATAGTGATAAATCACCATAAATAAATCATGAACCATAAGATCATGACATAAAAGTGAATCACTATCATAAATATAGAAAACTAATTCATATTTCAAGGTTAACTACCAAGACCATGAACATAATGGATCATGGAACACCTATTTCCTATAAAGGAGCAGGATGCACCTATTTCCTATAGTGGATCAGTCTAATAGACTTATTTCTCATTGTTATCTCATGAGATATAAAGATTTACACAATGCATTAGAGTGAGAAATAGGTGTCACCCATCATAATATAAAATCATAATTATGTGTTCCATAGGATCATAAATCATTCTTTATATCAAAACCTATGAATAGAAATGGGTTTCATAAACATTTCATCAATTCACAACCCATGGAAAAGTAACGGGATTCATAAACATCATGCAATCATAAAAAAACCATCCAAATAAAGAATATGGATTTTATCCCTAATAAAGCATAAGTAAAATCAAATAATTTTTCCTTATATGAAACATGATTATGAAATATCACTTGAAATAATTCTTTAAGAAAACATCCATTCCATTTTGACTTTTTTTGAAAAGTCCTACAATTAAAAAATAAAACATTTTCCTTGAAAATACTATTTTTAATATTGTATAGACATATTAAAATCATAAAATCATCATGATAGTGAGAAATGTTTTTCATGATTTATAATTTTAAAACATTCATTCCGTATTTTTTTCAAAAAAGTTAAAAAGTTCCTTATTTGGAAAATGATAAAAATATTACTTTAAACCCATTTTTAAAAATTAAAATATGGGTAAAAATGAATTTAAACATTCATATAAGAATAGTAAAAAACTTTTTGAATTTTTTTAGAAAACATGCACATGGAAGAGAAATATTCCCCAGTGAAGACTTAAATGTAAACAATCCTGAATAATGATGGAATTTTGGAATAAAACCTTACCTCAAGTATTTCCTTTCTTTGTTCATGTTCAAACACACTATTTAAAAAATATGTATTTATTATAAATTTATTTAATAAAATTAATTATATCATACAATTTACTTTTTATCTATATCACATTATCACCCATTTATTTATAATTTAATATTAAGATCACTCTTCTGTTTGATAACTGCTTCTTTTTTCAAGCATGTTTCAGTTTAAAAAACCTTGGTCCGTATACATTGTTCGTTGGTATCATCATTTATAGAATTTTAATCATGGTACAAAAATAATATATAATAATTATATACATATTTATAATCATTCATAAAAATTAGATATTAAAAGATTAATTACACCGTTGACAGAGACAGTAGGTTATGCGTACGCATGAACACTGATTTAATTTTTTGATTGATGGAATGAAATAATGGTAAATAATAACTAATATTTGTAGAATCATTATTATATCATATATATCATACATATTCACTAACCCCATCATAATACCCATCTGTAAAATATGGTGATGAAAAATGAATTGTATTTCAATGTGGATATGGTGATCTGTTATGGATTCCTTTTCTCAAGAGTGCGTGCCTCTTGTGCTGGATTTTAAAAATATCCCAATTGTTTCCCCTTCGAACAGTGTGGCTCAAGCGGTGATCTCGGCTCCTCAAACCTCTGATGCCGATGCTTTCTTAGGTTATGACCCTTAGAGGACCGGTGCTCTCCCTTGGCCTCAACATCTTGTGCGTTCCTTTTGCGATTCCATGAGTAGCTCATCCCGAGATCCTTTAAAGAGATGTTTCCTAGATGTGTTACTAGTTTCTCCAGTGGTTTTGAGGGATGATGTTTTAGTTTTGTTGGAGGGACCCTCAGTGAAATTTACATAGGCAGCCACATGTCTTTAGTGGACCTTAATACCTCATTTTTATGTGGAGAAACCTTCCTTGTAGGATTTCAACTGATTCGTGGGATCTTCGAGCTTGCTGGGTCTGGTTCGTCTCTCTATGATTCACCACCAGTCCTTTTTTATGGTGTTGGAATCAAGGGAAGATTTTGTTTCCATGTGGTGCAAAGCTCTCAAAGATTTTGGAAGATGGAGGTTCAGTCTGGTTCCCTTGTCTCTGGAGGCTCATATGGGGAAAAAAAGACCTTGTGCTATGGTTTGGATAGGTCTCCCTGGATTGCCTTTACCTTTTCAAAATGGCTCTTTCCTGATGGTGATTGGATACTATCTTAGTGGTTTCTTGTGCGCGGATGATCTCACCCTCTCCTATGAAGAGATCCTGGTTCCTAGAATCTGTGTTGAGTTAGACTAGTCATTGCCACTTCTAGAGAAGTTAGCGTTAATGGTTAGGGATGTTGTGGACTGGAAGCAGGTCCTATCTTTCCCGATGTTCCCTAGGTTCTAATCTTCTTGTGTCCTGTAAGGCCATTCCAGGAAACTGCATTGGAACAGAAAGTAGGACGGTTTGCATCAGGACCTCATAGTCACTCTGAGGTGGAACATCATTCCTATCAGCCTAGGTGGCTCAGAGTCTGACCTATCAATTGAGGCTATAATTCTTCTGGTAGGTGATCTGTATACTTCAGATGTTTCACCCCTCGAGGATCGACATACTTCTCCTTCAGTTAACAAGGCCTCATATTTCTGGGATCTGGTACTTTTCAAGGAAAAGTTATCTGCCTCGATGATCGATGTCCTTTTGGACCAGCTGCTCTTCCTAGGACAGGTTTGTTTAGCCAAGTGGTTATGGAAAATATTCCTAGATACTCTATCTTCTATATGGGAACTTCAGGCACTATGGACCCTATTGTGTGTCAATTTTGATGATGTTCTTGAGTAGCAGGGGGCCTTAGGCAGCATGCCTCAGGTTCCCCTGATTTGTGAGGCTAGGGTGGATGACAAATGTAATGTTGCTTTGAGGTGTTTATCAGAGACCTCTATCGCAGCAGGGTAGGAAGATCAGATTCCCTCCTTCCTATTGCCTAGAAAGGTGGTGAAGGGGAAGTCTACAGTGTTTCTTATTCCTAGATTTATTATAGCTACAGTTCCTTTGGTTCAGAGACTAGGAGTGTGTACTCAGTCACAAATGAGACACCTTAGGGGAATTCTTCCTCTTTGTAGCATGAATACCATTGATCCTGGGGCCAAATTTGGGCTCTATATTGTTTAATATTATCTATGTTAATCTGGAACTCCAGAGGCCTGGGTGTCCGGGTGAAGACAGACCTTATAGCCTCAAAAGTTAAGAAAAATAATGTATGTATTGTTGCTGTTCTTGAGCATAAGAAAAACCAGGAGAAAATCAAGGCCTTCAGTCGCAAAGTCCATTTTCATGGATCCATGCACGCAAATCCGACTAACAAGAATATTTGGATATTCTTGGATAAGGTGGTGCCGTTGCATCTGGTCGAGGTTGGGGATCAATTCCTTACCATGAAAGTTTCATGGGGAATACTTCTTTGTATCATTTCTATATGGCAGCTACGATGCTCAGGTCAGAAGAAGGTTGTGGCTGGGGCTCATGTTATTTGATCTAAAGGATCTCCCATGGTATGTAGTGGGGGACACAAACTACATTCTTGATCATGAGGAGAAGAAGGGTTGATGTGCTTTCCGTAGTAAATCCATTTTGGACTTTTCCCTCTTCATGGTGGATAAGGGTCTTCTCGACTTGGTGTACTCTAAAAATCAGTATACATGGTGCAACAACCAATCGGGCGTAAGGCGCTGCTGGAGTAGGATTAATTGTTGCTTGGAAAATAACAATATGATCACCTCCTTCCCGAATACCAAGGTGAAGCATTTAGCCCGAGGTATATCTGACGATTCTTCTATTCTGGTGTATTTGTTTCCCAAACAGGATTACTTGGAGTCCTTCAAGTTCTTCCAATAGTGGTCTCGAATCCAAGTCTATCATCGGCTAGTTAGGGAGATATGGGAGGCACCCACCCAGTGGAACACATGGGTTTCTCTCCAAAACAAATTACGGATGCTTAAACCAGTGTTAAAGGATTTTTCTAGGATGTTACCTATCTTCGATCATAACCTGGAGGTCGTTAAAGAGAGAATATAAATCTTAGAATCTATACTGGAGGTGGAGTGGGATGCTTTGGTGTTAGAAGACCTTGTGGGAAAAAATATGTGCTGGGCGGAGGATCTTCTTAAGTGGGAGAAGATGGCCCGGGACCGTCCCTGGGTAAGGTGGTTGAAGGAAGGCGATAAAAACTCAGACTATTTTCATGCATGCATCAGAGAAAGGAGGTGTTTTACCACACCAGAAATCTTACTCAAGGATGGTTCCTATACTAATAATTATGACTTTGTTGGGAGTATGGATCACTATTTCTTCAAGGAACTTCTGACTTTCCCAATCTTGAGGATGCCCAGCGGGTATGCGAGGGGTTATGCAGGGCTGTGGGAGATTATCCCCACTTTAGTGACTAATCGGGACGACGTGGATTTGAATGTGATTCCCAATGAGGAATAGATTCATGAATCTATGAAGAAGCTCAATCTGAAGAGTGTTCCTAGCCTTGAAGGCTTTCCAGGATCCTCTTACTAGGGAGTGGGGATGTTGTAAAGTGTGATATAACTGATGCTATTCCAGACTACTTCCGAGGAGGGTGCCTTCCTTGTGTGGCTTGTTTTACTACCCTAGTGCTCATTCCTAAGATCAAGGACCCATCTTCTCTCATGCACTATAGGCCAGTGATCCTATGTAACTTCCCCTATAATATACTAGTGTGTGTGTTAAACTAGAGGTTGTCTCGTCTCCTTCCTGGGTGGATATTAGTTGAGAAGCACAACTTTGTGAGAGGTCGCTCCATCTAGGGAGAAATAACTATGGATTAAGAGATGATAAGGGACATTAATATAAAATCCCATGGATCTAACATGGTGATTAAATTGGATATGAACAAGGCATATGATAGGATGGAATTGAGTTTTGTCAATAGAGTTGTATCGGGTATCAGGTTCTCGGATAGGGCAGTGGAACTTTTCATCAGGAGCTTCAATTCATCGTGGATGTCGGTCTCATTCATAGGGAAGACCCATGGTTTCTTCAAGTAATCGAGAGGCATATGGTAGGTAGACCCACTTTTTACTACCATATTTATACTGGCACAGGATAATATCATTAATTTTATCAAAAAAGGTATATCCCAAGGTGTTATTCTTACTTTTAGGAAGAAGATGAACGGTTCAATGGTGTCTCATCTAATGCTTTCCAATGATAAGATAATCTTCATCAATGGTGGTTGGGGATATTTTCTCGGGATCCTGGAAATTATGGATGAATACTGCTTCTAGAGTGGGAAAGTCATTAGTAACTCCAAAAGTAGTATTTATATCTCAAATAAAAGCTCTCATACACAGGTTTCTTCTCTATGAAACCGCCTGAACATGCAACATGGCTCTTTTTTGATGGAATACTAGGGATGTCCTATTTCATTAGGTATACTTTGAATCAGAGACTATGATCACATTGTTAGTAGAATCACTAGTCACATCCTTAATAGGAAAATCTAGTTTCTCTCCTTCAAGGGTTTTATAGCTATGGTGAATAGTGTTTTGTCGACCATCCCTGTCCATGATTTCGTTTCTTCCAATGTTCCTCAAGGTGTGATTAACAATATTGATAAGATATTGTGTATCATTGTTTGGGATGCAGGATCTGAAGGTAAGAGACTATGGGACTCATGGGGAAGGATGGCGAGGACCGTCCAGAATGGGGAGATTAATATGAAGAGTCTTTAGAGCATGATGCATTGCATGCATTCGAATATCGCCTAGTAAATCTTTGAGGAGTGATCCCTATGGAGAAACTTCATTTCTCTTCATTGCAGTGGAAGTGCATAGGACGCACAAGGTTATGATTCTCCTCTATGGGAGAAAATTTATCCCCTGTATCAGACTCTTAAATTGAACTCTCGATGGATAATGGGCACTGGTGATCTTCTCTTTTGGAATGAGAACTGGGCAGGATCTATTATCGATTTCCCCAGTTTCCCAGCCCCACTGATCACGGTTAGAGAAGCATACCAATATCCCAGGTTCATGAAAGAAATTTTGGATGAGGGAAAACATGCCGTTCTCGAGGCCATTGATTTCAATGAAGAACCAGACAAGTTCACTTTCACTATGTCTTCCTCGAGGGTCCCCTCCAATAGTGATTTTTACAGGCTGTTTTATAAGAAGGATCATCATGAGGGGTGGAACGGTGTAGTTTAGTGTCACAATATTCTAGTGAAGATTAATTTCCTTTCATGTAACATTAGGAACTTCATATTAGCTATGGACGAGGCCATCAGAATGCTAGGAATTATCTTGACTTCTCGGTGCAATGCTAAGACATTGGGTAGGAAGAGAGCACAAAACACTTATTTTTCAAGGGGGATTGGGCTCGTATGGTGTGTTATAGATTTGGACTTTTCTTTTCACCTTTTTCTCTTGAGAATAATGACATATCTTTCATAGAGATATGGTTTCATGGTATGGTTGGTTCTGAGAAGGATCAATTGATTCGATCGATGGTTTTCGGTGTAGGATAGTGAAGCTTGTGGAAATTCAGGAATCAAGAGAGGTTCGAAGGATCATATCTTATGGTAAGGTCTATCATCACACAGACCCATTTACTTCTGATTGATTTGACTGCAATCATTAAGAACTGGAAGAAGGCCCCCTCCTTCAATACTCTCTAGTTCAGTGGTTCCTCATCTCTACCTGCCGGGTTCGACCAATAGGGGATATGGGTGTGTTGGAAACCCCCTGGCTCTAGGTTCAAACTAAACACGTATGGGTCCTACACTATGGGGGTGATGAAAAGAGGAGGGGGATGGTTTGTGGACTTGGGGGGAGGTGTTTTTTTCCTTATCTTCATTCTTTGACAATGGAACTTCTCTCTTGGCCGAGGCCCATGCCATGTTCATGGGGTTGTCCCTATGCATCTAGGAGAAACTGGAGATAACCCAGGCATAGACTAATTATAAGATCCTTTATGGTCCATTATTGGTAAAGGACCCCCCTTACTCTATTGATTACTTCATCAAGAAATGTAGATCCATCCTTGGGAACAATATCCAAGTGAATCACACTTGGTGCGAAGGTAATAAGAACACGGATCACATGGATTCCTTGGCGGTGAAGAGCTCCAACATCACTAGTCTACTCCCTATCAACAGTTTAAAAGAAGAGTGTGTTAATTTAATTAAAGGGGATGCCCTATGTTTACAAAATTTCAGATCTCCCTAAATCCCAGGGTCTTTTGGTTGTTCTTCCTGTTTCGTTATTTGAATAAAAATTTGAAAGGATGGATATGGTAAGCCGTTTGTACGCACGAGAAACACATTCAAATCTTGTTTATTGAGAGAGAGGGTGTATAATGGGGTATTAATAATAATAATAACATTTAATAATATTGGGGACACTTAATTTATAATTTTATGATAAACATCATATATTTATAGGAGTTAGGAAAGAGTAGAAAAAGAAAGTGATCAGTTAGAGCGATTACCTCTTATCCAAAACATCTTCTTTAGATCTCCTCTAAAGGGATATAACTTTGGTATTTAGAGAATAATAGAACCTTTAGAATGTGAATAAAGAATTTGAGAATATAAACTGGTAGTTTATAGTCAATCTAGCAGGATCATAGGTGGTTTAAATAATTGTGGGAGGACATGCCCTTTTATAAGTGAGTTGAGGGGCTCTTTAGGAATTTATCAAAAGATTAAATTATAAAAAATTAATTTTCTATACAAATACCAAAAAATTAATATATATTATAATATAAGATAATATAATATTTTAATATCATCAACCAATATATTTTATACATTCTTTTATGTTATTTTAAACATTATCATTTTGATTAACCCTTCGGTAACTTGTTTTAATTTCAATTATGTTTACAACATTTTCAATATTAAAAGATTTTAATTTTTTCTTATATGTTATTAATTAGACCATAAATGGAGAAATTATGACATTTTAAATCATGTGATCATAAATTTATATATTTTTTAATTTTTTTTAATTTAATAAAACACCAATCCAATAAAATATCATTATTATCAATTTTGATAATATTCACCATTTTGACTATTAAAAATATCAATAAAACATGTAAAATTTGGAATGACTATTTTATTATATCTAAAACATTTCAAGGTCATCTATATAATTCTTGGTACATCTTAAATATCTTAAATTATATTACTTTTAAAATTTTAATTTCATATTTTGATTTTTATTTTAATTGAATAATTACCACATCAGCATTGTGTAGGAATTTAGGGTAATTATTTAATTCCTAAAAACTGTAAATAAATTATCATGATGAATATAAATCATTTAGAATTAAAAATAATAATCATAGTCAAACATATGTTTTGGATAACCCCATATTAATAAATTTATAGTTAATAAAACTTGAATGGGACATCTTTGACTTTTCTTTAAATAAAATATTATAATTGTCATAATTTCATCCAAGTGTCCCCATAAATTCATAAATAAATTTATATCATAAAAATAAACTTTTTAAGTTCAAAATGGATACTTATATTCATTAATAGCCCACTTTTTTCTCCATATAGATACATAAGAGATATTAAAGAGAAAGAAAGTGATATTTTGTGACTTTCTTTGATTTAGATAATATATATGTCATTTTCATATAAAAGTTTCCATTAAACAACTCAATTTTGAACTTTAGGTGTTATGTTTCTAATTAAATTCACCTAATAAGAAATATTATGAAAAATTATAGCCTTATCACTTATTTTTAATCCATATTAACCTATTTTACCCTTTATCATTGTAATAAACATTACCACATTTACTATTCATATTAACTAAAAATAAAAGGCAACTATTTACTAAATTTGGAATTTTTTTTCTAATAAATTATCTATTTTTAAAAATTTAATACATAAAAGTTTCAATATTTAATATAAAATAAAACCAGCAAAATGCAATCAAAAACAATTTTTTTTCTTCAGAAAAATGCCCTTTTTAAATATAAAATGTTTTATACATAAAAGTCATAAAATTCACTTAATAAAACAAAATTGAATCATTTTAAATTAAAATTAAATAATTAAAATTTAAAAATAATCCAAAACATAATTTTACCTTGTAAATACATTAAATGGAAATACAATATATAAATATTTTTTGAAAATTATCCAAAAACAAAATAAGATAATTTTGTCTTGATAAATTAAAAAATAAAATTAAAATTTTAAAATATATTTAATAGAACATAATATTCAATAATAAAAATAATAATAACTCATTTTCTAAGAAAACATATTTTTTTGAAGAATAAAATGAATTTACTAAACAATTGTGTGATCATTTTCTAAGTACTTAATAATACATTCATATTGAGTTGGAAATTTATATTTATTTATTAAATTATTTCTTCCTATGAATTTCTGAAGATTTAATCTCTAGGTTATAATGGACATATAATGTTTTAATAATATTTTAGGGTTCGTCTAAACTTGTTGTTGTGTACAATGCAAGCTTATAAAGAAATAAAATTATTTAAAATTACATTTCATAAAAATATTTGGGTGTTACATTATAATCCACTTAAAATGAATTTATCAATCGAAATCAATCACTTGGATACAATAATATGAGATTAAATCTACTTCATCACATCCTTAGTTCCCCTCATATCTCCCTCAAATTGGTGGTTTCACCACAAAACAATAACTAGATGAGGGTTTTTTTCATACAACTTTCTCTCCACATTACAGAATCTATACCAGTTATTTTTCATAAGAAAGATCTTAGTTTAGTGGTATGACCTCTGAGTTTAGTATATGTGAAGGATAAAGTATATAATTTGTCAAGAGAGATACATGGAACACATTATAAACTTGAGAGAAATTCAGTGGAAGATTTAAATGAGACTCTACTGTCTGGAAGTGATATAGTATTTTAAAGTTAATGATATACATATGGATTAACTTTCCCTTATTTCTAAATCTCATTACTCTCTTCCAGGGATATATTCATAGAAATACCTTGTCACCGAATTAAAACTCTTGGTATTTCCATCTATTGTCAGCATAACTTTTTTGTTGAATATGAGATGCTCTTTTGTGATATTGAATGGATCTAACGCTCTCTACCATTTCTTAAACTAGATCAAGTAACAATATATTTCCCTCCCCAATTTCATTCCAGCACATTGTATTTCTACACTTCTTACCATAAATCGATTAACAAGAAGACATGTGAATGATGGAGTGAAAATTGTTGTTGTAATAAAATTTTAACAATGGGAATTGTTGATCCCAAACTCCTTTGAAATCCATAGAACAAGATTTTAGTATATCATCAAGAGTTTTAAATATTCACTTAGAATGACCATCTACCATAGGATTATACACACTGTTGAAACTAAATGTTATGTCAAGAGTTTTCTAAGTATTTCAATTAAACTTTGAGATAAATCTCAGATCCAAAATTAGATACAATTGAATATGACAGTCCATGAAAGTTTAACACTTACTTAATATATATTCTAGAAAGAAAATATAGAGAGGAAACTTCTCTAAATTAAGTGTGCTGACTTCATAAGGTGATTACCTACAACCCATAATTACATCTATATTAAAAATAACATAAACCCTAAAGGTTACCATTTGATTTAATCATATTTTCACAAAGTATAAAGGCATTCCTTCTTCAATATCTTTGTCACATATACAAAATCAAAGGGTTATATTTCTATAAATTTCTCTTAAAATATATTTATTATTGATAAAATCTCACCACATAAAAACATCAAAAGGGGTTTTAACACATAAACCCATGATGTTATCCATAAATCTTATGCTAATGTTATATGGAGACATGCAATTCCAAAAGTTAATTAAACATTTATTTATTATGAAAGCTCTTATCTTATAAAGAAGTAGTTTTATTGTAATCTCAAGTTCATCCTTTTATTAATAAAATATCAAATACGATTTCATTATTCCAGAATCCATGTAAAAGGATAACATTAAATTTATTTAAAGGATAAATAATAATATTTTTCATACAGATTATTCTTATGAAATCAAACATAAAACACCCAACTAATGAGTGGAGGATAAGGGTGCACGAATTTTCATGATTAAATTCATCCACTGTGATTTTATAATATTTCCCATTTCCCTTAGTATTTAGAAGTTTTTTATCTTATCATCCACACAAGCTATAAAATTCGGGAATTTATTCACATAATTCCTGAACATCATGCACATGAAACACTTGAGTGTGGGTAGTGAATTAGTTGACATCCTATCCTACATTTTAATAACCTTACCATTAATTGAATTTTGACATTCATGAGATTTATGAAATACCTTTACACATTTGAAGCACCTCCTTATTCCATTCAAAAACTTCCCATGTTGTTTATTATAACATTTATGACATGTATATGAATGTAATTTATTTTCACCATTTGATTTATTCGAGTTTTCATGAGACTCAATATTTTTTTCTTATAAAAATATTTGGAATAGTGGAAATATTTGATTTCCATTTCTACTTTGAGTGTACGTCGAATGATTTATTCATAAATAAAAAATTATTTTATAGCTAATGACTTTTAAGGACTTAGTTTGAGGCTTGAAAATAATTGATCAGTTTTAATTTTTGGGATGATAACTAAACCATAGGCATACCTTGAAAGCACTTTAAAATTTTCCTTATAGGAACCAATGGATTATCCATACTTTTACTTTAGGTCAAGAAATTTATTCTTCATATTTGTACATAGAATATAAGAAAATTAATCACTAAATAATATCCCCTTAAAAACACCCCATTAATTATCGTTCACTTGATTCGTATTCTTGATAAGATGACACCATTGACCCACTTCACCTTACATATGATAAAAAACTAGGGAAAATTTTCATGTCCTAATCATTGAAGAACATAAAATATTTTTCTATGGTGTTGATCTATCACTCAGCCTCTAGTGGAATATAATACCCACTTTAATATTGTGGAATTTTCTTCATGAGAGACTCAATAGTATATTGTTTCACCCTTTGATCATTTAGAAACCTAGCATGATTCATAGCATAAGAATATTCACTACTGGAAATACACTATTTCCCAACGGTTCAGAACCGTTGGGAAAGCCCCTGAAACCGTTGGGAAGTAAGCCATTGGGAAAAGTTTTCCCAACGGTTTACTGGAAACCGTTGCAATAGAGCCATAAAATTTACCCTACCCCAACGGTTTGGGTGAACCGTTGGGATAGTTTTTCCCAACGGTTCTGCCAAACCGTTGGGAAAACCAAATACAATTGGAACATTTTCCCAACGGTTCCAACCGTTGGGAATTGGTGAAGTCTTTCCCAACGGTTTAAAACCGTTGGGAAAGACATGCTAAAAACTTATATGCCAACGGTTTGAAACCGTTGGCATACCTATGCTGCAAATTGCAGCACCCTGCAATTTGCACAGCCCCTGTCCCCTGTCCATCACCACCAGTCATCAGGCCTCATTTTCACCTCATTTTCACCTCATTTTCACCTCATTTTCGATCCAACTATTGTACCAGTAATAAAATAAAACATACATATTCAATTACGAACAAATTCATACACATTTAACATATAATGGATCCTGAAACTATACAAATCCATAATTAAATTACAATTAATAAACATACATAATTCATATAGAATTCAATTTAAAATTTAGATGACAATTATACGTGGAATCTGAAATTCAATTCATAATATGATCGGTTTTTTCTATACCATATATTTTTACCTCAAATGATGTCCATTTTAAACAAAATACATACACCTGAAGTGATACCGGCCACACCACACCTCAGATTGAGGCGGGGTTAACTCGTACACGTCACATTTGACTCATGGATCGTTGTGCTAAAGTATCGACAGAATCCTAATGCGTTTGGTCGGTTTTCCGTATGCCAGTTGATGTTTTTCACTTAAAATGGCGTCCTTTTAAAACAAAAGACGTACACTATGAGTGGTGCCGACCACACCGAGTCTCCAATTGAGGCGGGGTTGATTCGTACACGTCACATATGACTCATGGATCGTTCTCCTAAAGTTTCAATGGAAACCGAATGCGTTTGGTCGGTTTTCCGTATGTACTTAAAATGTTGTCCATTTTAAACAAAAGAGTGACACTTAGACTCATCCCGACCACACCACGACTCAGATTCATCCCGGGTTGGCTCGTACATGTCACATATGACCCATGGATCATTGTGATAAATTATCAAAAGATTCCGAATGCGTTTGGTCGGTTTTGCGTATGCCAGTTGTTCTTTTCATTTATAATCATGTCCATTTTAAACAAAAGAGACATAGTTAGAGCGGTGTCGGCCACACCACATCTCAGATTAAGACGGGGTTGACTTGTACACGTCACATATGACCCATGGATCGTTGTGCTAAAGTATCGATAGAATCCGAATGCGTTTGGTCGGTCTTCCGTATGTCAGTTGATGTTTTTCACTTAAAATGACGTCCTTTTGAAACAAAAGACGGACACTTTGAGTGGTGTCAGCCGCACCGCATGTCGGATTGAGGCGGGATGATTCGTACACGTCACATAGGACCCATGGATTGTTCTCCTAAAGTTACAATGGAAACCGAATGCGTTTGGTCGGTTTTCCGTATGTACTTAAAATGGTGTACATTTTAAACAAAAGAGAGCCATTTAGACTGATCCCGGTCACACCGCGACTCGGATTGACCCGGGTTGGCTCGTACACGTCACATATGACCCATGGATCGTTGTGATAAATTATCAAAAGATTCTGAATGCGTTTGGTCGGTTTTGCGTATGCCAGTTGTTCTTTTCACTTATAATCCTGTCCATTTTAAACAAAACAGACACAGTTAGAGCGGTGTCGGCCACGCCGCGGCTCGGATTGAGGCGGGGATGATTCGTACACGTCACATATGACTCATGGATCGTTCTCCTAAAGTTTCAATGGAAACCGAATGCGTTTGGTCGGTTTTCCGTATGTACTTAAAATGGTGTCCATTTTAAACAAAAGAGAGCCACTTAGACTGATCTCGGCCACACCGCGACTCGGATTGAACCCGGGTTGCCTCGTACAGGTCACATATGACCCATGGATTGTTGTGATAAATGATCAAAAGATTCGGAATGCGTTTGGTCGGTTTTGCGTATGCCAGTTGTTCTTTTTCACTTATAATCATGCCCATTTTAAACAGAAGAGACATAGTTAGAGCGGTGTCGGCCACACCGCGTCTCGGATTGAGACGAGGATGATTGGTACACGTCACATATGACCCATGGATCGTTCTCCTAAAGTTTCAATGGAAACCGAATGCGTTTGGTCGGTTTTGCGTATGCCAGTTCTTTTCACTTATAATCCTACCCATTTTAAACAAAACAGACACAGTTAGAGCAGTGTTGACCACACCGCGCCTCGGATTGTGGCGGGGATGATTCGTACACCTCACATATGACCCATGAATCTTTCTCCTAAAGTTTCAATGGAAACCGAATGCGTTTGGTCGGTTTTCCGTATGTACTTAAAATGATGTCCATTTTAAACAAAAGAGAGCCACTTAGACTGATCCCGGCCACACCGCGACTCGGATTGAGCCCGAGTGGGCTCGTACATGTCACATATGACTGATGGATGTTGGGTCGGAGGTGATGGCAAGAGGGGGGGTGAATTTCCTTTTTAAAATTAATTAACAATTTAAAACAAATTTAAATGCAGCGGAAAGTAAAATGGCAAGACACAATTGATAACGGAGTTCGGCTTTAAACTCAAGCCTACGTCTCCGCTCCCAACTCAACCGTTAGGAGATTTATACGACCGCTTGCTTTTTAATGGTTATAGCAAGAAACCCACTAGCCGTTTTAAGGTAGGCTAGATCACCTTCTTACAGCTTGCTTTTTTATTATGGTTGTAGCAAGAAACCCAAATTGAAAGAAGGAAGAAAAAGGGTGGTTTGTTTTAATACAAACCCAATTAAGAACTAAACAATTGAAGTAAATAATTTAGAACAAACTAGAGGAATCCTTGAGCGCCAAGAGGTGAGTGTAGTTGATGTAGAGGCAGCCCAAGCTTCAAGGATGGCAATTGGATCTCAAGTAGCCTTTGAGAATTGTCGTAGGAGCCTCAAATGATTAAAATAGCTTTGGTATGCTTCGGTATATGATCGGTAGTGTTCCCGGCATCCATGGACGTCTATTTATAGGAGAAATGCTCCCAAATACTTCAAAATAGCCGTTGGAGGGCTTTCGGAGCCGTTGGGGATCAAGTGGGCCAGCCTGGTCAGTTTGACTGAGAACACCGGCTGGCCGGTGCTGATCCACCGGCTGGCCGGTGCACCAGACAGAAGCAAGGGATTTCTGTCTGGCTCCACCGGCTGACCGGTGCTGAGCCACCGGCTGGCCGGTGGTCTGGACAGAAGCATGCTATTCTGTCTGGGTTCCACCGGCTGGCCGGTGGTCAGGCACCGGCTGGCCGGTGGTCTGGACAGAAGGTATGCCATTCTGTCTGGGCCCACCGGTTGGCCGGTGGCCAGACACCGGCTGACCGGTGGCACCTGGCAGAGGGCAAGGCCTTCTGCCTGGTCCACCGGCTGGCCGATGGGCTGGATCCGGCTGGCCGGTGACCTTACCGGCTGGCCGGTGGTCTCACACCGGCTGGCCGGTGGACTTAAACAGTCCATTTTGAATTCTTCTTGGGCCAGCTTCTAGGCACCCTATTTCCTATCATCAAAAACACTTGAAAACAAGTTAGAATACAATTAGAGTGATTGTGATCATTAAAATCCAAGAGAGAGGGGTGCAACAGTGGATCGTTGTGATAAATTATCAACAGATTCAGAATGCGTTTGGTCGGTTTTGCGTTTGGTCGGTTTTGCGTATCCTGTCCATTTTAAACAAAAGATAGACAGTTAGAATGGTGTCGGTCACACCGCACCTCGGATTGAGGCAGGATTGACTCGTACACGTCACATACGACCCATGGATCCTTGTGCTAAAGTGTCGACACAGTCCGAATGCCTTTGGTCGGTTTTTCCTATGTCACTTGATGATTTTCACTTAAAATGACATCTTTTTGAAACAAAAGACCGACACTTTTTGAGTGGTGTCGGCCACACCGCGTCTCCGATTGTGGCGGGGTTGATTCGTACACGTCACATATGACCCATGGATCGTTCTCCTAAAGTTTCAACGGAAACCGAATCCGTTTGGTCGTTTTTCCGTATGTACTTAAAATGGTGTTCATTTTAAACAAAAGAGAGCCACTTAAACTTATCCCGGCCACACCGCGACTCGGATCCATCCCGGGTTGGCTCGTACACGTCACATATGACCCATGGATTGTTGGGATAAATTATCAATAGATTCGGAATGCGTTTGGTCGGTTTTCCGTAAGCCAGTTGATGCTTTTCACTTAAAATGACGTCCTTTTGAAACAAAAGACGGACACTTTGAGTGGTGTCGGCCACACCGCGTCTCCGGATTGAGCTGAAACCACCTTGAAACATTCTAATTATTATTCGTGACGTGTACGCGCAGACGGCACGTCAATCGGACGTGCGGTTTGCGCGGTACAGCTCAATATTAGTGTTTTAAGTGATGCGCGCGCTTCGTAAACGCGCGTGAGGGGGGTCCAAACGGGCCGAACGATGTCGGAATGGCCTGAAATCAGACGACAAATACGGGTGAGTGATTTCTGAAGTGGTCGAGCAGACGGCACGTCAATCGGACTTGTCGTGTGCCCGCGGTGACCGACAACGCAGTTATGGTGTCATAAACGGCCAGAACGGGCGTCCAAGAATGAGGGGGGTTGTCCAGGGAGTTCTCAAACACACAACCACTAAAAGACAACAACATCCATAAAAACAGAAAATATATAAAAATAATTCAACTCCAATACTATACTACGAGTCTAGATAAAACCAACAACTAGAATAGATTAAACATCAAATCTCAAGTCAAAAATGTAACGGATCAATATGTCCCACATCAGCATCACCATCTCCATCATCATCATCATCATCGCCCTCGTCATCGTCCTCCTCATCGTCATCACCCTCCACAACGCCTTCCTCCTCGCCTTCGCCCTCCTCCTCGCCCTCCTCATCTCCCTCCTCTTCCGCATCAGACTGCTCGCCATCATCATCTTCAAGCTCGACATCGGCCTGACCACCACTGGAACGGCCACCTGGTGCACCATATATAGAATGTATCGACGACATGTATTCATCAATCGCTGGGCTGGCCTCTGCTGGAAGTGTTGGAAGTAGAACTTCAATAAATTTCATAAATGCACTGTTTGCCCTTGCAGACTGTTCTGCCGTCTCTGTGGCCCTTTTCTCAGCCTGTTCTGCCTGTGACCTAACTTGCTGCAGCTCGGTGGCACTACAACTCGTACCTGAGGCAGGCCAATACCTCGTCGGGGCTATCCTAGGTCGGCAGCGTACTCTGCCAGAATGATCATCTCCCAACACCTGATGTAAGTGATCAGATGGCCCAAAATTGTCTGCTTCTTGGGCATCGAGGGCCTCTAAAGCATCCTGTTACAAATATAAATATATTGTTAAGTTACGAAATAGATATTAAAATATAAAATCAACAGATTAAAACTTACAATCTGCTGCTGAGTCGCTTCGTTGACAGCACGTCCATCCTTTTTTCGTCTACTCGAGCAAAACAGTTTTGCTCGAGGCACACGTCCTTCAATATTTTGTACTTGCCTCTACAATGACATTGAAAACAAAATTTATATAAAGACTTCAGCAAATAATTAAATAATTTAGTAAAAAAAAGAAAATGTAAGTCGTAAAGAAAACTTATAAACAATTGTCATACCTGCTGCCTCTCATGATCCGGCATCGTCGTGCGTCCTAGTGTATGGAGGTATTTTTTTTGCATCAATGTTTCTTTTATTTTTTCCAGATGATTCCTAAATAAAATTCGATAATGCAAAGGATAATATTAATGCAAAACTTGAAAGTTATTATTTAAATACCTCAAATGTAATTCATACCTTAAACTGGGTACTCGTCCAACGAGTAATCATCTGACGATACTGCTCTATAGGACAATCATCCACGACTGGTACCGCCTCTAACTCAGTGCCAACTCTAGCACGCCAGCCAATATACAACTCATGCTTGTAGGCTCTCCAAAGCTCGCCTAAATACTTTAGACGTTCCATTCGTGCACCCTCACCATCAGGAAAATTAAATCGAAGCTGAAATGAAAATATTAATTTATATAAATACAAAAAAAATTCATGGCATTAAATACAACAGATTTTTTTACCCATATCTCTGCCCAAGCTCTATCTTTGACCTCATGTGGCAAATGTCTCCACGACAGCGGGCTGTCGGGAATGATGTCGGAGTATTTGGCAAGCGTCGCCATAAAACTCCGACATTGCTGCCCTGTTTTCTCAACCATCTGATTGTCTTCATTATATTCCACCATAACCTGTGTGCGACGGTTCCACACCGAACGCATGCGTGTACGGCCCCGCCCCCGCCTCCTTTCAGTAGATGTATCTGTCATGAAAGAAAAACAAATATTTTATCAAAACATGTTATAATGAAAATAAATATTACTATAAAAATTTGATAGGGTTTTATAAATATACCTGTGCTAGTCTGATCAATGAGTGGCGCCGGATCCACAGAACCTGATGGAACACCCTCTGGTGGAACAGGAGTCGAAGACGATGGAATATAAAAGCTCGGAGAGACAGAAGTAGAAGGAAAAGAAGATGGAACAACTGTATGACCTGATGCTGACTGGGGAGTGGGAATCATCATGGGATGTGAAAATGATGGGGCAGAAGATGCAGAAGGTAGCGAAAACATGGGAGGTCTAAATATCCCGTGTGTCCCTAACGACACACTGGGATCAGAATGTGGGAAGGCTGAAATGTCAGTGGGAGGGGCAGGGTCTAGTCGGGCACGCGCAGCTCTATGTCCACCTCTGGTACGAACCCTCCTCGTACCACCGGCCTGAGTACTCGGACCAGTACTAGGCTCCTCGTCGAATAACTGTCGACGTAATGGTGGATCCTACAAAAAAGTTTACAAAAAAAATTAATCACATGACATTATATATTCTGTAAATATATATATATATATTTGAAATAAAGTACTCACTGTAGGCACTAATGGTGGAATGCCCATCTCCTCCATCCGACGATTGTTCTCCGCCATTTTTTTTCTTCGTCTCTCTTCAATTGGCTTCATTTCCTGCATTGGAAAACAAATATGTAATTAATTAGAAAAAGAAAATTAATGTGTAAACCAAAAAACTAAATATATGAGGGAATGAGGGGATTCATTGGTAATTTAGCTATCAATTGTTTTAGAAGAGCTTGAATGAATTTAATAAAACATACAAGTTGTAATGTTCACCAAGTTAGAAATATTGTTTGATTTGGTTTGAATATAGTTCAATTCCAAATTAGAAAATGCAATTCAAATAAAACAGCAACCAATAAACATTGAAAATTCACATAACGGTCAAGTCAGCTAAAACATATTTGTGATCAATACTAAATAAATATGAATATTACCAACCTTAACAACCCAACTCGAGGTAAACCAAAAGAATTGAGAACATGAATGAATGATTCTATATATTTCCAACCACAACTTCAGGTTCACAATCAACTCTGACAATTGAGCTATTGGAGTCATCAAAAGAAATAAATGGATTGGTTCCAATGGCAATAGGGACAGTGTCAATTCCATCATCAGCATCATCAAAAATATGTCTTGGAATTACTTCAACTACGACACCAAATTCAGGTTGAAGTTGATCTTTGACATAAAAAACTTGTTTAGCCATTGATGCCAACACATATGGTTCTTCGGTTGCAACAGTGCGGGTCATATTAATTACTCGAAATCCACAATCATCAATAAATGTGCCATGTCTCGTCATCGAATCAAACCAATGGCATTTCATCATTGTGACTCGTCCATGAGAGTAATAATCCAATATTATTATTTTCTCAACGACTCCATAATAACCCACATTTTCAAGTCGCGGTCTACTATCTGATGCGCTGGCATAACAATCTGTTGTGGCAGTAACCATAATACCATCATGTTGTGTTCTCATGTTTTTGGCTCGTTCAGTGACAATAAATCTGTACCCATTGATAACAATTGATTTACAGTCACGAACCACGGTATTAGGACCAAAAGCCAAAGCTCTTATTTCCTCAGAGACAGAGTCAGCAGACAAACTCAATACCTGCAATATAAATGACAGTTAAACTTAAGTAAATATTGAAATAATTAATTTAAACAGTAATATTTTTACCTTCAATTTTAACCAAGCAGAAAACTCTTTGCTATGCAAAGTCTCTCTCCTTCTCAAAGATAAAGAACGATGCTTCCTATTTATCATTGTTTTATGTTCCCTGTAGATAAAAAAATATGAATAGTTTAACAGATATATATGTAAGATATACATATTCAATTTTGTTACCTGATATAGTCATCGAACAAATCACAGTTGAACAAAACTGTGCGATGTGCCATCTCCCGCTCTTCATGGCTTAATGTCTTCAATGTATATGATCCAGGAATTCCTCCTGTTTGAGGAAGTGATGGAAAACTGGGTTCAATTTGCTCATATTGTTCTTCTTCATTTCTCATTGGTCTGTTCATTCTTGTAGTAAGATCAGACAAATACATTGAACAGAAATCCATACATTCTTGAGCTAAGTAACCGTTCACGATAGAACATTCGGGATGATTCTTGTTTCGAACATAAGACTTTAATGTGAACATATTTCTTTCAGTTGGATACATCCAACGAAAAGAAACAGGTCCTCCGAGAAGTATTTCAGTTGGAATATGGACAGTCAGATGCAGCATGCATGTGAAAAATGATGGGGGAAATATTTTCTCCAACTCACACAAAATTAATGGGGCATCTGTCAACATTTTTTGCAAGAAAGACTTGGACAACTTCTTAGCACAAAGATCTCTAAACAAATGGCACAACCGAATAACACCCACCCTTACATTATTGGACAAAAGATGACGGATTGCTATTGGAAGCAACTCATGCAGTAGAACGTGATAATCATGAGTCTTCAAAGATTTTAGCTTCAACTCTCTTCTGTTGACCCGTTTAGATATGTTGCTTGAATAGCCATCAGGAACTCTAATAGTCTCTAATACTTCCAAAAATTGTTTTTTTTCAGTAGGTGTCATCACATAAGAAGCACATGGAAGTTGCCATTTATTTTCACTGATACGCACAGGATGCAATTCTGGTCTGATGCCCCAATCCACCAAGTCACGTCGAGATCGTAAATCATCTTTTGTCTTCCCCTTGACATTTAGAAGAACTGAAAGCAACATTTCACATATATTCTTTTCAATATGCATTACGTCTAAGCAATGACGTAGCAAATTGGTTGACCAATAAGGCAAATCAAAAAAGATACTCCTCTTCCTCCAATTGTAACAGGTTTCTGTGGAAACATTCTTTCTCTTTCCAGATTTCATTTGACCCTTCCCGAACGAAAAACTGAAATCTTTCAATTCATTAAGCACATCAGTTCCAGACATACGCTGAGGTGGATCATCGGTCTCTATAGTATTATCAAATCTTCGACGATTCATTCTATATGGATGATCCTTTGGCAAAAATCGTCGATGTCCCATAAAACTGAAACTACAACGATGTTTCAGTCTTCTGGATCGTGTATTCTTCATACAAACTGGACATGACAGTTTGCCCTTCGTGCTCCATCCAGACATCATTGCATAAGCCGGAAAATCATTGATTGTCCACATAAGCGCAGCGCGCATCTGAAATATGTCTTTCGAACATGCATCGTATGTGCGCACACCCACATCCCAAAGAAGCTTCAAATCTTTTATTAAAGGTTGCATGTATACATCAATATCAATGCCAGGATCAGAAGGACCAGATATGAGTATACTCATGAAAGTGAAAGGTTTTTTCATACACAACCATGGGGGAAGATTATAAATGTGTATAAAAACTGGCCATGTGCTGTGCGAAGTAAGCATCTGCCCAAACGGATTAAAACCGTCGCATGAAAGACCCAGCCTCACATTACGCACGTCAGCTGCAAAATCAGGATGTCGAGCATCAAATCTCTTCCATGCAAATCCATCTGCAGGATGAACCAACTCATCATCAGTCTTCTTTCTCTCGGTATCATGCCATCTCATTTTTATTGATATGTCATCAGACATAAAAAGATTCTGGAGTCTGGGGATCAATGGAAAGTGCCACATTACTTTCTGTGGAACGCGGGATGGTGTTCCATCAGATTTTGACTTCCAGCGGGATGTGCCACATTTTATACAATCATTTCGTTCAGCGGTTTCCTCCCAGAATAAACTGCAATCTTTCGGGCAAGCATGAATTTTGTTTCTTGAAAATCCAAGTTCCTCAACTAACTTCCATGCCATATAGTGGTTTGAGGGAATATCTGCATCATCTGGAAGTAAATCCTTCAAGAGGGTAAGAATGTAATCGATTGCTGTATTAGAAATCCCATACATAGTTTTCCCATGAAATAATCGGATTAAAAATTCCAGCTTTTTCATTTTATCGCATTGCCGATATACTGGAGTCGTGGCAGCATCATTCAATTTTTTCACCCTATCAATATCATCATTTTCACTAGATGCATCAGTTGTCCTCATATCGAAGTCTTCTTGAGTCGAAATCCTTTATTTTTCATGATGAAGAATAAACGGAAACCGATCATCTAACAAATTCTCCATTCCAGTCTTTTCATTTCGATCATCACCAATTTGAGATTTCGTTTTCTCCCCATTGTGATACCACAGAAAGTAGTTTGCTTGAAACCCATTTTTGGTTATGTGGTAGCTGACTTCTTCACAGCTCAACCAAGGTCTACCAACACAATTGGAACATGGGCAGTGTATGCGACCACTATCTGAAGCATTGTGAAATGCAAAATCTATAAAGCTCTCCAAATTGTTTTGAAAATCATCTGAGATCCGATCGGTTTCATACATCCAACTTCTGTCCATTCTGTAAAAAGAATTTATATAAGTCATTTTGTCATAAACAATTCAATAGGCATTAACTATAATAGAATATACATTTAAGTAAACGATAAAGGAAGAAAATAATCAAGGTATCAACTACACATGTCAAAAAAACATACAAATGTGTTATTGAAAAAATGTAAAACCAACAAGAACTTAATGTGTTATATCACATAACAGCATGACTCATCCCATAACCATATTAGTAGGGTATCATGAACATGAATAACATCAACCTTGTGCCATCCTCCTACCCTACATGACCCCAACCACATGCCACATCTTATTATAGCCTTATCACATCACACCTCACCGAAAAACACTAGGGAAATCATAGTACATCTCACCTGAAGACACATGGACAATCACATCGCATCTTGCCTAAAAACACATGGTTAATCACTTTTGAAGGAAGAGTAGAGAACACATGGTAGCTATCCAAACATATAACCACCATCCTAGATATTAGAAAAAATACCCATAACTCAAAACCTCTGATCGTTGGTAAGTTTATCCAACTCTGGTTGGGAATGTGTAGAAATAACATAAAAATACATGATATATAGATAGCACAAAATACTCAACCTATGGGTTCACATTAACTACATAAATGATATTAACACATAAATCATTTTGAATCAAATTTCTCCGGACATCCCCCCACTCACCCCAGACTCGGACAACTCCCCAATTACCTCGGACATCCCCCACCCCTCGGACAGCCCCCCACTCACCCCGGAAATCCCCCCACCCCTCGAACAGCCCCCCACTCACCCAGGACAACCCCCACCCCTCGGACAGCCCCCCACTCACCCCGGACAGCCCCCCACTCACCCTAGACAGCCCCCCCACCCACCCTGGACAGCCCCCCCACCCCTCGGACAGCCCCCCACTCACCCCGGATAGCCCCCCACACACCCCGGACATCCCCAACCCATCGGACAGCCCCCCACTCACCCCGGACTTACCCCGGACAGCCCCCACTCACCCTGGACAGCCCCCACCCCTCGGACCCCCCCCCACTCACCCCGGACATCCCCCCACCCCTCGGACAACCACCTGGACAGCCCCTAGCAATACCAAGATTTCTAAGAACCGAAAATTTATAAATGATATTAACACATAAATCATTTTGAATCAAAACAAGTCATACACCCAAGATTCAATGTCCCAACACACACCCAAATAAAACACACACCCAAAACAAGTCATACACACCCAAAATAGTAGATGAAAAACATCAAAATGATAGATTAGAAGTGTAGAACTAATAAATTTAATGAAAACAGAAAACACAAAACAGAAAACAAATAAGATAAATATATAGCCGTGTCCTTTAGGGCAAATCAAAATAGAAAATAAAAAATAGATTAACAGCATTAAAAATAACATATGACTTACATATTTGGAGTTCTAACCTAAAAAATTAACTAATTGAAGATGGGGAAGGAGTTCTCCAACCTGGGTGAGAGCACCTGGGTGAGAACTTCGGCAGAGGGGATGAGAGCTTCGGCAGAGGGGATTTAGGGCTGCAGTCGCACGGGAAGGGAAAGAAACCGGGCTTCTGTTTATGAGGGAAACATTCCCAACGGTTTTAAAAAACCGTTGGGATATGAATTCTATACCAACGGTTTAAAAAAACCGTTGGTATACATCCTTCCCAGGAGACTTTTCCCAACGGTTTAAAAAAACCGTTGGTATACATCCTTCCTAGGAGGAATTTTACCAACGGTTTAACAAAACCGTTGGTAAAAGATGGCCTTTCCCAACGGTTTGTGAAAACCGTTGGGGAAAGGCTTGGATCTCCTTCAAATACCAACGGTTGACAAGAACCGTTGGCAAAACCTTGCTAAATCTCAAATACCAACGGTTATACTAAACCGTTGGTATGTAAGTGTTGGGAAAACTCCAGTTTCCAGTAGTGATTGTGTGAGAATAACTCAAATATTCTACATTCTTGATTCCATAACATTTGGTTTCTTAGGAGGATAATCATTTCACTGTCCATCACACTTAGCATTAACATGGTTCCTTCGGGTTCTAACTATTGACTAAAACCAGAAACTATAGCCCGTGAAATACTAATCATAGTGGATAATAATATAGTTATAAAAAATCATTTATATAATGTATAAATAATGACACCTTATTCAATGAAACTTGAAGTTTAACCTATTTCATTAACTATCATTATCAAAATTTTAGGATTTTGTCCTATACGTAGTCTTATACCTAGGGTTTTCCTAAAATTTTTCTAATACTAAAAAATAAATATTTTCTAAAACCATCTATGATACCAAATATAATGACTTGATATTTTCATACATAAATATTATATATATTTAGATGGATATTAAAGATATAACAATACTATGCATGCTATATTAAGGACCCCGAAACACCCTGAGAGGGGAGGGGTGAATCATGGTGTCCAATTTTTCTTCCGACCTGATGTATCTTGTTCCCATATTCGTAGGAAACTGTAAAACTTGTCTAATGTGAAGGATCAAAAAACAAACTATCTCATGAAAAGATATGACATGTAAATTTTGACTTGATTCACCATAAAGGGCTAGTCCAAGGAGCAAACACTGACAGGTTGTTGGTCATACCAAAGTTATCTATTCTTAACTAGTTATGGTTTATAAAACTTTCAAACCTAGTCACTCTATTCTAGGAACAACGCCTTTAAAAAGGTTCAAGGATAACTCTCTACATTCCTCAGACCACTTCCATCGACTCCCCTAGCTCACTACATTGGGATAAGTCTTACTCAATTTATCAACTTAAAGGTATATTCCAAATATTGGTATTTAAGTCTTCTTTCTCTATCCAGTACGAGACACTTCTTACATTGAATTCCAAAAATCATGTACTTGGAAGAACTGATTGAAAAAATAAGATATCAAAAGATAATTAGAATCTCAACACTAAATTTGTGCGCAACATCTTCCTTTTCACAAAGTAACTTCTTTTTGACAACAAGATTTGAGATTTGTCACACAAAGGGACTTTCGAGCAACCATGATCTTACACACAACCATACCTCAAGGTTCACTCAGTCGTTTTAGACTAATGGAACATCTTGTGAATAAGAAAAACAATTGTAAAATATTTCACATGGAAATATTTCACGTGACAGAGCCTACAAATATTCTTTTAAAATTCCTTTGTCCTCTATGAGGTTATCCACCTATTTACAGGCCTTGATGACCCTACCCGTAAGTTTCCAATTTTTATTCTTTGGTGAAAGTAAGATTCATTCTAAGCATGCAAAATCCCTTTTGACATTTCAATGGGTGTGTAAGATTCTTCTATGTAACCTCATCTTTTGCGCACATTTAAATCTTGCACACACTTTATAACTTTTCCATATTTTGATGCCCTTATCCCAAATCAAGCCTTGTACTCAAGGTTCACTCCGTATTTTGATGTAGCTTACTATTGTATACTTGAACTGTAAGATCCATTTCCTTGTAAACTGCATGATCTTCCATTGAGTATTGACAACAAACAGAGAACATGTTCTATTTACAGTATAGAGCATCCCTGGTTCTAAAAACATAATCATAAATGTTTAGAGTCTTTGGATATTAGATATTCAATATTCTTATTTTATGAAATATCTTTAACATCTCCTACAAGGATCTTCTCACATATTTCTCCTCTTAGGAATACTCTAAAAAAACCTTTTTTCATCACCTGGTGAAGGAAACATAAGAAAGGGTGAGCTCTGATGCTCAAAAAGGGTAATCATTGTATATATCAATCCATGGTATTATTAAATAATAAGATAATAATAAGTTTATGTGATCATTAATATAACTTAAAAATTTCATAGCCAACCTATCATAGATCAAAATCAAGATTCATGGAATAAACATTATCATTTTAGAGAACATGAACCATTAGAGTGATATATAATTACCAATAAATCATGAACTATATGATAATGTCATAAAAGTTTTAAACAAAAATAAATATAGAAACCCATTTCATATTTTAAGGTTAACTATAAAGACCATTAACATAGTGGATCTGGGCACACCTGTTTCCCAAATTGGATCAGGATGCACCTATTTCCCATAGTGGATAAAGCCTATTGAATTGTTTCCCATTATTATCTAATTATATATAAAGATTTAAGAAATGAATTAGAGGGATATATATGTCACATCCATCACATAATAAAAACCGTACTTATATGTTCTTTAGGATAATAAGTCATTAATCATATCAAAACCCATGAAAGAAAAGGGTTTTATAAACATTTATCATTGCATAACCCGTGAAAAAGTAACAAGACTCATGAACATCATGCCATCATAAACATAAACCATATATATAATGAATAAGGATGGTATCCTTAGATCATTTCCCTATTAAATCATAAGTACCATCAAATAATGTTGTCTTATATAGAATATGATTTTTAAATACCACTTGAAAAAATTATTGATGAAAATATCATTTCTATTTTGAAAAAATTTTATTCTAAAATAAACATCTAATATTGTTTTTTAAGCTTCAAATAATTAATTTTTCATAATTGTGGGAAAATCTATTCATGATGAGTAAGTTAAATAGGAATTTATTTCATATATTTTTTTAAAAATGTTACAAAGTTGTTATTTGGAAAATGATAAAAACATTCATTTCAAACCATTTTCTAAAAAGTAAAACATGAGGAAAAATGACTTTAAGAATTCATAGGATAATATTAAAAACCTTTTTAAAAAACTTTTAGAATACATGGACATGGAATTGAAATATTCCTTTTTAGAGATTTAAATGTGAGCAATCCAGAATAATGATGACATTGTGAAATAAAACCTTACCTCAAGTCTTGTGTTTATCCATTCATGTTAAAACATATTGTGTAATACATATTGATTAATTAGAAATTTATTAAATAAACATAATTATATCATTACATGTATTATTTATTTATATCATCTTTTAACATGTTATTAATAATTTTTTATTAAAATCACTATTCTCGGTGATAAGTGCTTCATTTTCCAAGATTGTTTTAGTTCAAAATTCTTGGTCCTTATACTTAGATCTTTAGACTCATAATTTTTATACTGTTAATCATGGTATGAGAAAAATATATAATAATTATATACATATTTATAATTATTCATATAAATTGTAGATAGAAAAATGAATTACATTGTTGATGGAGATGATTGGTCGTACGTACAAATGAATGCTGTTTTCATTTCTTGATTGATGGAATAGAAGAAAGGTAAATAATAAGTCATGTTTAAAAAATAATTATTATATAATATATAGCATATATATTCATTAAACCCATAATAATACCCATCCATTAACATAATGATGGAAAATTAATTGTATCGCTATATTTAGATGGTAAGTCCTACGTATGAATGACCAATAATTTTAAATATTATTTGATGGGAAACATGGTGTATAATAATGTTTTCTTAATCATAATAAAATTTAGGCATACTTATGATAATGAAGTTTTTATTTTATATGGTATGTCTGATCTATAAGGTCCTAAATGGTTTAAATAAGCGAGGTATGATGTCCCCTTTTTTAATTGAGGTGAGTGGCACTTTTAGAATTTCTCAAAATATTAAATTATAATAAATTTATTTTATATAAAGATACAACAAAATAATAATTGATTAAAATAAAAGATAATATAAGGTTGTAATATAATATACAAATATAAAATATACATGTTTTGGGGTTATTTTAAGCCATATCATTTTGATTAACCCTTAGTTAACCTATTTTAATTTTAACCATGGTAACAAATTTTTTAATATTAAAAGTTTATAAGAATCACTTATATTATGTCAATTAGATTATAAATCGAAATTTTATAAAATTTTAGAACAAATAATAATCAATTTCTATTTTTTAAACATTTTTAATATTTTTTTTAAATTTAATAAAATATTAATCACATAAAATATCATTATTGTCAATTTTTATGTTATTTATTGTTTTGAATTTTATAAATATAAAGACAACATATAATATTTTAAATATTTTTTTATTATATAAATAACATGTAAAGTTAATCTATATAATTCACGGATCACATTAAATATCTTAAATTATAATACTAAATTTATTAATATCATTTATTTGTTTTTTTGTTAATTGAATAATTACTGCATCAGCACTGTGTGAGAATTTAGGGTAAATTTTTAATTCCTAAAAACTATAAATTAATTATCATGATTAATATAAATATTTTAGGTTTCAAAATAATATTTATAGTTTCACATATCATTTGGATAACCCCACACGAAAAATGTTATAGTTATTCAAATCATGAATGTGACATCTTTTACTTTTCTTTAATTGAAATATTATAAAGGTTATAATCGCATAAAAGAGTCCTAAAAATGCATAAATAAATTTATATAATTAAAATAAAAATTTTAAGTGTAAAATTGAAACTTATATTCATTCATAACCTACTTTGTTACCCATGTGGATAGATAAGATTTATTTAAGACAAAGAAAGTGAATTTTTTTTGACTTTCTTTGATTAAAATAATATATAAGTCATTTTCATTGAAAATAGTCCATTAAAAAACTCAATTTAGAAACTTACATGTTAAGGGTATAATTAATTTCATCCAATTAGAAATATAAAGAAAATGTATATCCTTATCACTTATATTTGATCCATATTAACCTGTTTTACACATTACCAAGGTAATAAATTTTACCAAAGTTACTATTAATATTAACTAAAGATAAAAGGGACATATTTACTAAATTTGTACCCACTTATTTCAAATTTGGAATCCATTTTTAAAAATTCAAAATATATAAGTTTCATAAACTAATTTCAAATAAAACAATCAAAATGCAACGAAAAAGAGTTTTTTATGGAAACCATTTCTTCTTTAAATATAAAATAATTTTATACTAAATTCAAGTATAAAATACAATTCAAAAACCATAATTGTATTATTAAAAAAATTAACTAATGAAAATTTAAAAGTAATCCAAAACATAATTTTACCTTGTAAAAACTTTGAAAGTAAATACAATTTTCAATAAAAATCTGAATTTTTCGATTTTCCTTCAAAAATAAATATTTTTAGAAAATTATCAAAAAATAATTTCAAGAAACTTTTGACATGATGAATTAAAAAATAAAATTAATTTTTTCAAATAAATTTTACAGTACTTAATATTCCATCATGAAAAGAAGAAAAACTCATTTGTGAAGAAAATGTATTTTTTTGAATAATAAAATGACTTTACTAAAAAATTGTGTGATTAGTTTATAAGTAGTTACCAATACATTCATATTGAGTTTGGGATTTATATTTTTTTTCATAAATTTGTTATACTTATTTATTCCTTTAAATTTAATTAAAAGGATATAGTGAACATATTATATTTTAATAATATTTCATGGTTCGTCTAATGTTCCAGTTGCGTGCAACATAAGAAATCAAACAAATCAAATTATTTAAAAATATATTTCATAAAAATATCGCGGTGTTACATTATTACACTATAATAAAAATTTCATATATATTATTGAACTCTTAATAAGAGATAAAACTTAATTTTATAATGATGTAATTTTGAATTACCATGACAATAAAAATTCAACAACTAAGTACCATTAACATGTAATTTCAAATTTGATTAAAATATGATATTAAATTAATTTAAATAACCATATAAAATTAAACAGAAGTCTCTTCTGCGTGAGAACATATCTCTCTTAAGAAGTCCAATGTTTTCAGTCTCCTTTATCTGACCGATTTCCGACGGTGCCGTCTCCCTTTGCACACCCCACCTGAGGTATGCGCTGTTTGCTCTTTCCTTATATCCAGTGCCTCTTGTTCTTTATTCCTTCTTGTGTCACTCCCCAACTCTCCGTGGTGAGAACCCATGTTCTTTGCCTCCATTTTCCTCCGCCTGTTCCTGGATCCCACCGTCTGTGTTCTTGAAAGAGTCATGTTTCTTCTTCTTTATCTGGTCGACTTTGACCTCAAGCGTTGGACCAGGCCTCCCCTAGGGCCCTGAAGTTCCTTCCATCACCATCCCCCTCGTTGGTATCAGATCTATGTGAGGGAACCTGACACTAGATCCCCATTCTCTTTCTTCATCAGCACTCCAGATTTGTGCGTTCTTGGCTCTTGGATTTACCATCTTTTTGAGGAAATATTTTCCTTACCGCAAGTCCCCTTTCAGCTTCAGATTCATGTGCTCAGGGTCTCGAGGAAAACTAAAATTCGAGGATATCTTTTCCCCCTTTTCTTTTATCTTCCTACTGTCGTGGAGTGGGCGTTGTTCTATTGTCGGTTTACTGTCTCCTTGATTCGCGAAGTATCCGACGCAAAGTGGTTTTAGCTCGCGAAGCTCCTCCCTCAGGAAAACTTGAGTTTGAGGATTTCTTCCCCCTTCGTTTCTTCTTCCTACTGTCATGAAGTGGGAGTTGTTCTGTAGTTGAATTACCTTATCCTTGATTTGTGAAGTCTATGCCACGAATTGGTTTGGACTCGCGAATCTTTTTCTGCAACGATTCACTACGCTGAGAGACCGTGAAGCGGCCGTGGCGAAGTGGTCTGCCTTGAGAGGTGCCTCCCGTGAGGTTTTTACCGCGTTGTATGTTCATGAAGACATTTATGCGATGATCAAGCAGTAGGGTGTTGTTTCCCAAGGTGGGGTGTGTGTTGTGCTGAAGGTGGGGACTGGTGGGCGTGAGGTCTTCCCCTTGTTGTTGTGAAGCTCAGATGTGAAGTGGCGTGTTGTAGGCCTGGTGTGAAATGTGTCGCCACGAAGATCTTGTTGTGTTGTGAAGGCCGAAGGTCCATCAGGTGTGTTTTCGTATGAAGATTGGTGTGAGCCGTGGTAAGAGTTTCTTGGGTGCGACCAACCAAGAGACACATTTGACTGCGACGTCTGTGGAGCTTGGCCAGGGGTTTGATTCGTGGCTAGAGACCACATTTGGGCATCCGGTTCAGGGATCCTCTTGTTGAACCGGGCTTTGACTCAAGTGAGTTTTGTGGGGATACAAGGGCACTGACCCCATTGGAGGCTTGCGAAATCAATTGTGCACTATGGATGCAGAATTGGTTAATAAATGGAAGAGGTTGTCCCTGACGGATAAAGAAAAGGCAGCGATTGAGGCACAGAGAAATGAAGACACACTGCTAGAAAAGTTCTTGTCTCTGATCGTCGAGGGAAAGTTCGTGGAAAACATATCGGTAAATCAGGGGGTTCTCAAAAACACTCTATATCACATCTGGAAACTTGATGCAGGAGGGACTATTCGAAAATTAGGGATCAACTGCTTCGTCTTTGAGTTCCTTAATGAGAAAGATAGAGACAAAATCTTGCGCAGCAGACCATGGTCCTTTGATAATAAACTCCTCCTCATAGAAGAATTATAAGGGGGGGGGGATATCCAGCGAGTGATTTTAACCCGTTCACCCTTCTGGATACAAATTAATGGAATCCCCTTCCATGCAAGAACGAAACGTACTATGAGGGGAATTGGGGACAGTTTAGGGCACTTTATTGACTGGGATAGTTCAGACCCAATACAATGGGGCCCTGAGGTTCGAATCACGGTGGAGATTGATGTGTCAGATCCACTGATGAGGGGAATGTTCTTAAATATTGAAGATACCAACACTTTGATATCATTTGAGTTCGAGAAACTCCCAATCTTATGCTTTTACTGTGGTCGCCTTGGACATCTGGAAAGAGCGTGCACCACTAAACATAAGAGTGATGTGGGTAACACTATCCTCTAATACGACCCCTAGATCCATGCCAAAACAAATAAATATGCTTTCATCCCTGAGACGGAAAAACAAAAAGACCGTGACCATCTCACATTAGCACTTTCCAGTCCGACAAAACCCATACCTGAAAAAGCCTTAATGATTGGACCAACGGATTTCCCAAAGGATGGACCTCCCACGTAGAGATAAGCTGGCAATCAGAGAGAAGTTGGAGCTCAACCTAAACCCCTGAGGTACAATACTCCAACATCAGCAATGTTGGTGACGATGCAACAAAAATCACTATCACATTGCTCAAAGCCAATGCTGATGCACGTCGAACCACCAGATCCGGACCCTGACCCACTTTTTATCGCAGCTGGAATTCTTACAATGGAGGACCATGGAATGTCGAGATCTCCACTACTGGGTCCAATCACCCATCGAACGTGGAAAAGGATGCAATGAGGTGAGAGTGATGGGCACACGAAAGACCCAAAACTCAGGGTTAGGAAAAGACAAAATGAAACATGTCAATCAGGAAGGAACCTCACCAAAAGATGGAAAACGACAAATGGAGAAGCAAGTTCGGAGGAACCAAAGGCGGCGACGGGTGAGACCCAGCCCAACCTAGAGCAATGATTGTCTTATGTTGGAACTGTCGTAGGTTTGGAAACCCTCGAACGGTTTGCATGATTCAGCACAATTGCTCTCAAATTCGCCCCAATATGGTTTTCCTTTCCGAAACCATACTAGAAAACAAGGACACCAAAGGTATTGCCTTGAAGTGCGGCTTCCAAGGCTGTTTCCCAGTTCCTAGACAAGGCCATTCCAGGGGACTCTGTCTCCTTTGGAACGAAAATATCGACGTCAATTTTTTTTCCTTTTCCCCGAACCATGTGGCAGCGACTATTCAAACAGGCTTTCACCCACCCTGGAATTTTGTGGGTTTCTATGGCTGGCTATCCCATAATGACAAGGTGAAGTCCTGGGATCTTCTATGCAAGATGCGATTTGACTTACTGAGCCCTATTCTGTTCGTAGGAGACTTCAATGAGATTATGTTCCATATGTAAAAGAGGGGTGGAACCATCCGACCTTCAGCTTCGATGTTATACTTCAAGGATGCAGTATCTAGGGCGGACCTGGTCAATCTGGGGTACTCAGAAAATCCATTTACTTGGTTCCGCAGAAATTTAGAAGGCACCCGTATCGCTGAGCGTGTTGATAGATTTTTGGGTTCTACTAATTGGATTAATCTATTCAGCATGTTTCATATCGACCACATGGCCCTCAACTGCTCGGACCACTGTCCAATCCTCATTGAATATGCACGTGGCGAACGTAATAGACAATTCAGCAGACCCTTCAGATTTGAGAGCTTCTGGTCAAAAGATCAGAAATGCGAAGAGGTGATCTGATCAAGCTGGAAATGTACTCACGAGGATGTTTGCCTCAACCTCCAACAGGTCGCATCCGTTCTGAGGTCGTGGAGCAATAAGAAATTCTGACACCCCGACCGACACTGTGGTGTCCTTGAAAAGAGACTGAACTTTCTCCTTAAACAACCCACATCCAATTGAAATCTCTCTAAGATTGGGGCCACACAAAGAGATCTAGACATGACCCTTCATATCAAGGAAATCTTCTGGGCTATGCACGCACGAGACAAACATATTAAAGAAGGGGACACTAACACCTGGTATGTTTACCAGAAAGCTTCAGCCATGCATTGGAAAAACTCTATTACTTGCATGTCACAACCCGTTGGAAACAAAGTTTCTGACACCAATGGTATCCACGAGGCCTTGACAGGATTTTTCTAGAACACATTCTCTATAGGAACCCCTTTCATGTCTGCTGAGGTGGAATAATGTTTCAGACCTGTGATCACTGAAGAGATCAATAGGAATCTCTCCAAAGATGTGGCAGATGACGAGATATGCCTAGCTCTAGAACAACTTCTTCCCACCAAGGATCTGGGACCAGATGGGTTCCACGACCTTTTTTTAAGCAATACTGGCACATAATCGGTCCTAACATCTGCAATATGATTAAAAATATCTGGGCTAGTAATACCAGCATTGCGTCCATCAATGAAACTGTCCTCATCGTCATCCCCAAAATCATGAAACCTATGGAGATCCCTAACTTTTGACCTATTAGCCTCTGTAATGTCTCTTAAAATATCTTCTCAAAGATCCTTGTCAATCAGCTGCGACCTTGGATACCCGATATTATCTCTGAAAATCAGAGCACCTTCATGGCCAAGAGACTGATCACTAATAATGAGATTGTAGCCCATGAAGTGTTCCATTATATTAAATCACGCTCCACGGTGAAAAGAGGAACCATGTCCTAGAAATTGGATATGTCCAAGGCCTACGATAGAGTAGAATGACACTTCCTAAGAGTTGTTATGCAGAAAATGGGTTTTTGCGCTAAATGGAAAGATATGGTCATGAATTGGGTTTCGACTGTCTCTTTTAAAATCAAGGTCAATGGGGATCTTACCAGAGAATTTGCCCCATCTCGAGGCCTTCTCCAGGGAGACCCCCTCTCCCATTTTCTCTTCATTCTGGTGGCTGACGTTTTTTCTAATCTTATTTCTAGTGTGGTATCCTCTAAGTCTATTCACGGGACAAAAGTCTTCCAAGTTATCCCTCTTGTGTCACATCTCTTCTTCGCTTATGACTGCCTCATTTTTTCCAGAGAAACAATTAATGAATGCCGAGTGATCTACCAGGCGATTCGTCAGTATGTGAGGGCATTTGGCCAAACAATAAATCATGGTAAATCTGAAATATCCTTCAGTGCAAGGGTTCCTCTTTCTAAGAGGGATGAACTTTGCGCATCAGCTGGAATCCATATGGTTTTTAAACATTAGAAGTATCTTGGGCTTCCCACGGTGATTGGCCGGTCCAAAAAATAAATCTTTGCATCCCTCATGGACAGGATTGAGGAAAAAATTCAAGGATGGACCCCAAAAAGAATTTCGAAAGCTGGCAAAGAGACCCTCATCAAAGCTGTCATCCAATCTATCCCCAGCTACTTTATATCCCTTTTTAAGCTCCCAATGGCCATCTTTGACCAGATACACACACGTACTGCCAATTTCTGGTGGGGGAAGCACGATTAAAGGAATCGACCCCACTGGATGGCTTGGGAGAAACTTAGAAAACCCAAATCAGAGGGTGGGATGGGGTTCCAGAATCTTCCTCTCTTCAATGACACAATTTTGGCCAAGCAAGGATGGCTCCTTATTAACCGTCCATCATCTTTATGTGCACGAGTTTTAGGAGCTAATTAATTTCCCTACACAGACATTCATGCTTCCTCTCTTGGTCCCCGTCCTAGCTTCCTCTGGAGAAGCATTTGGGGGGCTAAAAAGAACCTGGATAAAGGATTGGGCTGGAGGATTGGGACTGGCTCATCTGTCAAAATTTGTACTGATCCATGGCTTGTTGATAAGGATGGTTTACGGGCTAAATCCCCCGCCCAACCAGGTCTTGAAGATGCCACTGTCAGCTGCCTCCTTTCCAACCAGGGACAAGGGTGGTGTTTGGAAAAGATCCTTGAATGGTTTAATGAAAGAGATCAAAGAATTATCCTTAGAATTACCTGGGTACCAGACACAGGACCAGACCATCTATTCTGGATCAATGAAATTTCAGGTGACTACACTGTGAGATCCGGCTACAGACTTGCTCTTGGAATCCACCCAGTAGGCCGGGATGAGGGACCTTGGAAATCGATTTGGTCCCTCAACGTCCCCCCATTTTTTTTTCAATTTTGGTGGCAGGTTTGTACGGGCACTCTCCCAAAAATGATCCTTCTCATTTATCGAAATATTTCTAGTACCGCCTTTTTCCCTTTCAGTCCGAACACTCCTGAAACTCCTCTGCACGCTATCATTTTCCGCCCGGGAGCTAAGGAAATATGGAATCAATGGGCCCCGGCTTCAGGTGCTTCATTGGAATTAGCCTCTGACCTTCCCGATCTTCTGACACGTTGGTGCTCCTCTCTCTCCTTGGCTGATGTTGGTTCACTCTGCACTTTGTCTTGTATTATTTGGGTCCGGAGCAACGACGTTGTTTTTCATCATGCTCACAGACCCCCCAAATTCTAGATTGATCAGGCTACTTCTTGGATTGAAGGTTGGAAAGGCCACAATGGACGTTCTATGCTGGGTGTGTCTCCCTCCCATCCTGCTCACTGGAATCCCCCAATGGAAGGGATTCTCAAGATTAATGTGGATGCGTCGCTTCCGAAAGATGGGCTTGTTTCCCTCGACCTCCTTGCCCGAAATCATCTGGGGAAAATCCTTGCTACTAAGTATGAACCACATCAAGAATTCTGGGAACCGGCAGTTACTGAAGCCACGACCATCCTTGCGGTTATGATACTCTCTATTGAATTTGGATGGGGTGACATCATCATTGAGTCTGACTGTCTTACCGTAATCGATGCTATTAATCACAACGACATCGGACTCCAGTCATTTGGAATCATCATCAGGATAATTCTCTCACTTCATCAATGCTTATCATTGTAGACCTTCTCATTCACCAAAATGGAAGGAAACAACGCGGCCCATCCGCTGGCGACCTCAGGTCCATTCGGTACTAACCACTTCTGGTTAGACAATTTCCCTTCACGAATTTGCACATGTACTTATGCTGATCTTTTTCCTTAATGTTATATGCTTTTATCAAAAAAAATAACCATATGGAATTAGATTTTAATTTTGTTTAATTTTATAATAAATAATAAAAATTTAAAATTTATTTTTATATAGAAAATGTTATATAGAAATATCTTGGAAGGAAGTAACAAGTTTCTTTTAATCATTTAAATGTTTTAAATTCTTTCTCTTAACTCTCTCTCTCTAATGTCTTATTTTGATTTTATTTCAAATCTTATTATTGATCTTTTTTCATGAATATTTTTTTCTTATCTTTTCTTTTACAATGAATAGGAATTTGGCTAACCCATTTTGTTTGATTCATTGGCATTACGTTTAATGTTTGTGTTTATGGGTTAAAATGAAATCTTCTATGTGTTTTATTCATGTTATGTTTCTTGGAAATTATAGATGATGGTGGGTGGGACTAGGATATATACACCTAATATATTGGATAATTATTTATTACCTAGATAAGTTATGTTGTAATTAACTAGTTAGGTTATTCCATTATGGGTGATTACATGTCATTATGAGTGATTATGGGTGATGTGAATGTGATTTCCTAAGAAAACTTCATGATAATTATACTATATTTATGTTTAATTATGAATTTTCTGTGGAATCCATTGTATTTCATTTTTATTAGAATAAAAGTTTATTATATGATTGAATATAATATCATGATCTTATAAGATTTCAGTTTTTTTTCTAAATGATTTTTTATTAGTTTTCATTTGTTTTTATAGAATAATGAGTTTTCTTCTTTTTTATACGCCTTCAAAAGAATTAAATAATAATTATAAAATTTATAATTATTTTTACTAGGTTTAACTATGATTAAGAACAATAATGTTGTAAAAATTCTAATTTCACTTATTGGTTTTCAATTAAGCAAGTGTACCTTTTATAGAGCCTATTTTTTGAAAAATGTACAGTGAGTGAATAGTGTGGATTTTATTATGTAATAAATTTCCTAATACATTAAAAATATAAACCTAACATTCATGGGAATATATGTGCTATAATATATTTTGAAATACATATATTTATGGGGTGGTTATATTTGGGCTAGTAGACAACCATAGCTTGATGAGTCACAACATGCTTAAGGAAATGCACCATTCTAATTCAAGACATACACATGTATGGATTTACATTTAATATTTTCTACAAAAGGATCTCTAAAACTACCCCTTAATTCTAAAGTTTATCCTCCTATATCATTTAATACAAAAAAATATCATTGAAGGAAATGACTATGAATTTATCAAATAACTCTAGGAACACCAAGTTCATCTGCCCCATGAAGACTAATAAGGTGTTTGTGATTCCAAAAGGAATTAAAATGAACATAAAGTGTTGATAGTGATAGATAAAATATGTTTTATGAACATCATCTCACTTATCAATCATGTGATTATGTCCCAATAGTTGTCCAATATTTGAGAACCAACATGCTCCCTTCAATAGATCCAACTTATAATCAATCCTTGGGAGGGTATAACAATATTAACCATTACCTAGTTTAACCACTGATAATCCATTAATGAAAGACAAATTTAATCCATATTATTTACAAGAAAAATTTTAGTTCCCTATGGAGATACACTAGGGGAATTTAAACCCTTATATAGTAAATCTTCAATATAAATTTACAACTCTTATAACTGTGAAGGTGCTATCTTATAATCAGACATAAAAATAAAAGAGTTACTAGTCTTTAGATATACCACACACTCAATATTGTATTAAGGGTAAGTGAATAAATCTATTATAGAAAGAAATCTATAAAATCATCCACAACTATTAGAAACACATTTGATTTAAATTTCATTGAATTCAACATGATTTTTTTTAATTTTGATGTGATGGGATATATACATCTATAATCCATATAATAATCTTGGTTACTAATAAACATCATAGTTTCACAATCCACATTAGAAAAAACCCTATACATTGATAAAAATCAAAAATAGGATTTACACAATTCAAAGAATCCATGATAATGATGAAACCATATGGTTATTTCTATAATAGGTTGAACTCACTAACTGATTTGTGAAACCCTATAATTATCTCAGAACCACAAAATAACTTTAAAAAATGATAATAGTATTTAACTCGTGTATATAACACTATGATAACTAAATGTATGCCTACATTAAGTTTTTATAGTCAAACCATTGTAGTTTAAATGAATATTTGCAAAGATCATGAATTGGTTAGAGCATTAACTGAGGTATAATTGAGACAAATGGTTCCTAGATTAATTCTTCTTCTTTTGGAACTTCTAATTCCATCACATGAAAATATCCATGGATAAACTCTCCACTTTATTATGCTAGATGATATATATTGGCTTTCCCATACTCAAACCTATATCACTTAAGTCTATAAATATCTTGGGGGTTTCCTTTACTAGATCTTTCAAACCTACCAGTCCCAAATCTCTAGGACTATAATGTCCCTTGGATTAAAGTACTTGAATTTTTAATTATGTTTTGATAATCTCTTTTTTATGGCATATAGAAATTATAATTACATGGCCTTAAATACTGGAGGCTAAAAGACATCTATATTCCTGAAGTCCCTGATATGACTACGCTAAAATATCCCCCCCTGAGAATGTCTTTTAATACTATGCCTATTTCACCACCTAACGATGCATCTAACTTGCCTTTCTTAGTGCATATTTATGTGGTTCCTAAACCAAAAGGTGTATCCTACACATCCCTCCTTCAATCCTATGTCTGGATAGCTCTTCGTAGTGACTACTACTTCACTAATCCATCCTTGATCCACCTTAGTTTAGTTTAACTTAATATTATCCATGGACCAGAGGCCCTATTGGATAAAAGTACATTAATGATAAATATTATTTTTTTATAGTACCCAGTGGAATTACATTCAACAATACCCACTCTAGTACATTTCTATAATACTACTGCAATACGTATGAGAATTTGATCTTTCCCAACTTAGAACCTAGGTTTCATGCAGGATTAATGAGGTGATTTTACCACCCAAGTAACAGAAAATTGATAGTGTTACTAATAGTTTCTAAGAGGAAATTGGTGTAGAAACTATTAGGGCGCATCCACTAGAACCCTTTCAACTCTTTGCTAACCATTGGGAAATTAAAAAAACTAATAATAATAATGTTTTTTCCTATCATAAAAAATAGAAAACTATTATAGAGTTCCCAATAGAAGTCTAAGAATTAATATCTATGGAGAAATTAGAAAAAGAGGTATAAGGGTGGATCCTCACTATAGAAACCTATAATATCAAAAAAAAATGAAAACCTTTTCCCACAACTCCAGTCCTCAGGATGTTATGACAAATTTCCACTTAAGGGGAATCCATCTGCAATAATGTCTCGTCTATCACCACATCCTTCATAATCACTACAATATACATTGAAAACATGAATGGGTTTACTTGATATTTAATAAGTAAATTAAAATACAGCTCACAATGTTGTTATTTCCTTATGATATTTGAAAAAAACTAGGGTAATACTAGAGAAGGTTATTAAAAATTACTCCAAACTCTCAAATGCTTGAGATTCCTTATCAAATGATAAGAAAATCCTCCTACTGTTCTTCCCTCAGTATTGAATATAATAACATTTTCCATAATTGGATCCTAAATTTCTCCCAAATCCATTAAAATTCATTATAGAATCCCCAAATCTAGTATCACATAGCCTTTATTTAATTTATTATATTTTTGAAAGATACAAGGGGTCAAATCACCAAGGATCAATTAGTTTAGCAGTATTGGAAAACTATGTATATACATGAATTAAAAATTAAATTGGAAAAAAATATAGCATGAAAGAATTTCTTGCATTATTGAAAATCAATTAAAGATATTTTTATATCCTAAGGGAAGAGAAACTAAATAAAGGGGTGGGATCTGATGCTCAAAAAGGGTAGTATACAATGGAATATATCATGAATAAATAAGGCATAATCTATATGGAAGTATGGATAATAAAAACACATTACATTAAATTAAAAACTTGATATCCTGATACACATATGGATGATATCAATATTACAATCAAATGTATTATAATAATGGAATTCTCAATGAAACAAATGCTTAATTTAAAACATTCATGAACTTACCATTAAGGCCTCATGCTAATAAATCACTAATCTTACAATCAAGGCCTTATACCAAGACGTATTACATACCTCTAAGCCCTTTTTCCAAGACATTTTCATTATATGGGATAACATACACTAAGAAATACCCATTCTTTTTTTATGAGACCTATCGATGCATTAAGGGTGTATATGTAGACAAGTACCACCCATCACTTACATATTTTCAACGAAACTATGATACATTGAATCAAAAATATAATAAATAATCAATAACTTATCAATCAAAAATATCCATATTGAATCAATGACACAGAACATCAATATTTTCCTAGTAAATGAAATAACATTCTTGGTAACCTTCCTTTAGTTCATAAAATATATAATTATGTGTATATAATTTAGTCAACATTGAGAAGAATAATGATAGAGAACATATATTTAAATCATTCATTATGGTTTATAAAGAATTATGTTAAATATTTAAATCATATCCCTTGATATTTTCAAACACGGTGCATGGTTAGGCCAACTGGTTATGCACAGAGTAAATATTGACTTAATACCCAACCAACAATTTTAGTATTATTACACCTAGGTACATCTATTTCCATAGCATGCATACATTTTTATCCACATAGGGACTTCATTACTTGGAAACCACCACTCTTTGCTAGAAAAATTATAGGATGTTGACATAGATTAAATGTAATTTTATAAAATCCATAGAATTATACTTTTAAAAAAAGAAGATAAAACTTAATTTTCTTTTGGTAACCTTTAAAAAATAAAAATTACAAGAATAATTTGAATAGTATTTCCTTTTTAAAGCCTTTGAAACTTATAAAAGAATATTTATGATGAATAAAATATGTGAAAATGGGAAAATAAATTCATACTATATATGTTAAATAAAAAATATTTTGTTCACATTTTTTATAAAAAGTCAAACTGAGCCATACAATTTTTTTTGAAAATATTTCATTTAATAATATTTATATAAATTATAATTTTTATAAAATACCTATATCAAACATTTTAGTGAATATAGAAACTTCCATTGAACAATTTTAAATAACATTGATATATCATAAAAATATTCCTGACCAAAATGAAGAAATAAGGCCATGTTTTCTTAAAAACACTATTTTAGTATAATTGAGTAATAAAGAGAGGAAAATAATATTAAATCATGAAAATAATATAAATAAACATATTAAAATAAAATAAATTTGTTATAATATATAAATAAAATATAATTCCCCAAAGTAAATTTAAACATAAATAACCTCGAATAAAAAAGAAATTGTAAAATAAATCCTTATGAAGGATTTAACATAAAAATGACATGAAATTGAATAGTAAATATCATTAATAAAAACTTAAATGTTTTTAAATATTCCAAATTGGAAGTTCATACATCATATTTATGTCATTAATAATTTTTTTTCACTATTTACTGATTTAGAACCATCCATGAAAAGAGGTTATGTAAAATGAAATTCAATGTTCCTCAAAACAGTATTTTGTACATACGCACGATTGATATTTTCATTTAATAATTTAAAAAATTAAAGTATGGTCAATAAATTTTTATATTTCTATAACTATAATTAAATCATTAATATAATATATATTAATTAAATACATCATTTTAACCATCTATGTTAGGTGGTGATGAAAAATGATACAAATCGCTTTGTGGATGTGGTAGTCCGCACATACACATGAGCGAAGTTCTCATTTTCCACCATATAAAAAAGAGGTAGATAATCATTATTCCATAAAATTATAAAATTTCTGTGTATTTATGATACTAATTTCATTATATTATGATGTATACAATAAATTTTGATGAGGAATAATAATAAATAAATTGAAAGAATTCTGTTAAGATAATTACCTCTTATTTGGGGAACATCCATTGGCTTACAACATAAGCCTTCATAGAGTGGATTTTTGGGAAGGTAAAAAATTTAGATATGGATAAGTGAAGGATAAGTGAGGATAATATGAGGATAAGTGAGGGATAAGTGAGGGAAATAAATTTAAGATGTGTATATGGAGTTTTGGGAATATATTTGGGTCAGCATTTGTCAATATAAGTGGCTAAATAAGTGTGGATAAGTGAGGGATTTAGGTACCCTTTTATAAGTTAGGTGGGTGTAAAACATTCAAATATTTGAAAATTTATTATATATTATATGTATTACTCAAGTAAAGTAGCTTAAAATTGTAGTAGTTTAGAAGATAAAAAAATAATTATGAAATAAAACCAACCAGTGAGATATATGCATGTTTTTTGTGTTATCTTGAAGCATTATCCCTTAATTTAACTTTTCTTTTCATTTTATGCTTAATCAAGATAATATTTTTTTACCATGGTTACTATTCATTATGATGAAAAATGAAAATGAAATAATTAATAAATTATAATATACTGATCGCAAACATATAATACCATCTCTAAAATTCAATTTTCAGAAGTTCCAAAAATTTATTCTAATATCAGCGGACAAAAAATATAAAAACTTTTTTAGAAATAGAAGTTTTTTATGTGTAAAAATTAAGTTATACTAATTTAGAAAAATGAATATTGAGTAGTTGTGCTTAAAATTATTTTATTGGATTATTATTAGAAAAATTTAGGTTCTATGACCTTAGAACCATTATAAAACTAAATGTAACCTTCAAAACAGACTATTAAATGCAATGTACAATTAAAATATAACTTATGTTCCATAAAGTCAATCATGAGTTTCAAAATTAAAAAACTTATTTTAAATTATTTTTTAATTCTTAAATTTATATTTCATTTAGAATATGAATTTATATATATTTTAATTCAGGCTTATAGCATAATTATGTCACAAATGTTATGATATTTGTAAAATTAGTATTTTATAATATTCATCTAAAAATAAACAATTTCTAAAAAATACCAAAATTCCCCCTCAGATAATTTGAATATTTGAAATCAAAAAAATAAACTCATTTTTATTAAATTAATTATATAAAAGTGAGAAATTTATCTTTTAAATGAAAATATAGAATATATAACAAAACAATTTTTAAATAAAAATTATCTTTTTAAACATTATTTATTCTTCACATTATATGATTTAATTAATATCAATAAAAATTGATTAAAAATTTCCTTAGTAGTAATAAATATATTTGTATCATGGAAAATTTTATACATATATTTTATAATGTGGTTACTTTTATTCATTCACATGAATTCAATGACTATATTATAAGAGTCATATTTAAATAGTAATGTTTTTATAGTGTATCATAGTTTATTTAAGCTCAGTGTGGTGTATGTCATAATCTATTTGAAAAAGTATTCATAAACTAAAATCTTAGGGTTTTACATTCTCCCATCATTATAGAAATCTCATCCTCACAATTGTAATTCATTTTGATCATATTATGACATAATAATATATTTTATCCTGAATTTTAATTTCTCAGTTAAGCCTAAGGAGATTATTATTTCATAAATAAACAATATATGTACCTTTATAATTCATCATCTTGGGATTTTTTTTTTCAGATTAGTAACTTAGTAGGTAAGTGATAACTTCCACACAAAATTTTACAAATTTATCTTTCATTACTTTAGTTTGAATAATTATAAAAAATATACTTACTTGATTTAATTAAATTACATAAGCATCATTTCATCCATCTATTTATTTTGATAAGTTTTATACCTCTGGTTCATGTTATGAACAGTATTATTTTGTCATGTTTGAAACACTAAAATCAAATATTAATGGATTGTGATATCCATTAAAGGATATTGTTCTTAATTATATGAAATATTTTTTGACCTTATATTCCTCTCTTTTATTTCCATTTACTAAAACAATTTTTTTAGTATAATACAAAAAAAACTCAATAGAGTAATCCATAAAATGCGGGATTAATATTTTAATCACGAAAACCTCAATAATAACACCCAAGGTACAATATAATTTATCAAATTTGAATAAATCATAATCATATATTCAAAAACATTTACTATAATTAAACCTACATAAAAGAAAATACTAAACACAATCGATATATACAATGGTGAGAGTCTTCTTTGTCTTAGAAACATAAATAAATATTCCATCATTCGAGATAATATTTTCAAGAAAAGAATTAATCTGATGCTGAAATTCAGACATAAAATATTTCTTAAATAAATCCTTTATTCCAAGAGTATCATAAATGATTGAAAATTTATTTTCATTCTATTCAAACCTTTTATAGTATACCAAGATAACATTAATAAATACTAAAATGAAGTTATCAAACTAATCCTTGAATCTTGGGGAATTGATTCAAATATTGACCCATCTTCTTAAAGTTGAAACAATAGATATTGGTGGCTTATTCATTTCCTTTAAATTCATGAGACTTATATCCTTTATCTTCACACTTGTAAAAAACTTCAATTCACTTTAAAAATTTACCAAGATTTTTATTTCCAAAATTGACACGTGTTATGTGTTCTACTCTTCAATTATTATTATTCATTATGTTTATTTTTTCATGGTTCTTGATCATCCTTTTCTTCTTATGGTTTCCTTTGAAAATATATTAATTGGAGAATTATTATTTTTCTTAATGAAATGTGATACCATATCACCGTATGATGTGAATGATTATAAAACTAATTATCTTCAAAGGATTGTTTTAAGCCAATAAAATAAATGGTTAATCTTAATTTTTAGATTATGTATAAAATCCCTTGAATTTCCTTCTAGTTTGGTTAAGTTATCCTTATACATAGAAAAAATATCCTCTTCCTTATAATTTAAATTCAAAAATTTACTTTCCATATTACCTCATTGTTCTTGAGGAAATTAATTCTAAAATAACATCACATTATAATTTCTCTATTTAATACTTTTAATATCCTCTTTCTCCTTAGTATTATAAATTAACCACGAAAATTAGTCAACAAATACATTTAAACAGTATACTTTCAGAATATCTATTTCCTTTTGATTACTTCCAAAATCCATAAATATCTCTTTAAGGTACTTGACCATTTATCAGCTACCAATGGATTAATAGTTCCATTAAAGACTGGATGCTTCTGCTTCATGAATCAGTCCAACATCATTACATTATACTAAGAATCAATAGGTTTCTACATATGAGAAAAGTTAATTTTCATAACCTAGGTCAGTTTCCCCAATATGGAAAAGACTTTCTCATGTAAAACATCTATTATAATCACATTGTCATAATAAAAATACCAATATTGACTATGATTGTTGAAATTATTTACCTTTCTTCTTATAGGAACAATTTTTAATCAATGGAACACACATAATCGGACATTCATGACCATACCGTGAAGGCATTATTCCAATACATAATAAATAATATAATCAAGGACTTGTTCTGTGAAATATTACATACCTTTAATATAAGGCCCAACCTTAAACCTTACTTAATATTGAATTAAATGAGTAATTCACATTGAGGATCTTTTCAGGTTTAGAGTTTTATAGAATTAGGACATAACTATTACATCTCAAAAGATTACAAAGTAGTCGCTTCTACTAAATTTCCATAAGATAAAAACTCTTAAAAAGAAACATGTATAGTTCCATGTTTTAGGTAGCATGACTTTCCCTTGATCCCATCCTTGACCCTATTCCACGCTAAGTCCTGTGAAAAACATTTCAAAAACTTGGGATGAGCATAAAAAGCTCAGTAAGGGATACACAAAGAATGAAAACTGTTAGTTTTTCAAAACAACAAGTAAACCATGTATACTTTATCAAAGTAATACTTTTCACCTTCATGATATAGTAAAAACTCTTCACTGGAAAAAAATATCATTACTTACCTTTTTGTAACCACAAGGATTACCATAAAACCCATATAAAGAACACGTAACATATATAAAGGTAACTTGGGACATAAACATACTTAATTGGAATAACCATACGGTCGAATTCCACACATATCACTTAATGGAATAGCCATACGTCCAATTTCCATACATACTTAATGGAATAACCATACGGCTGACTTCCATACCCAATGCATTGGAGTTTATAACGTAACCACCCGTCCTGGTATTCACGGCACCACCCGTCATATGGTTTATCACATAACCACCCGTTAAATGTCCAAGTACCATAATAAAATCATAAGACATAAAACAAATATAATGGAAAGAAAACATTTCCACACTTTGATCAAAATATATCACTCAAATATATTGACATAACAAATCCATTATAAAAACCATTTTCAATACCAAAATACATAAAATATTATGTGGTATTTATTTCATTTTAAAAACATCACGACTTGTTGAGGAAGCCAAAGACTAAATAATACTTGCGGCGGCGGAAAAGGTCGTTGTCACCGCGTATGTTAAAAAAACATTCCTTTTTTTCGTTTAGTAAAACACTTCATAGAAAAAGATTTCTTTTGTATAAAAGTAAAAGTCAAAGGGGTTTATACACCGTATAAAATATAGTTGTGTATAAAACGAAATATGCCTCAATGAAAGGAGATTGAGACGAAGTCCCTTACAAAGACAATATCCTTGGTTTAAGGATAAATCAATTACATAATTATGTGTGACAAACTAATACACCAAATATGAGTGGATATTAAGTGTAAAACAATCAGAGGTTATTCACACATATTCATAGAATGACATATTCAAGGAGAACAAGTTTATCCCAAAGAATCAAATTTGGGCTAAGAAGTTCCCTTGCAAAAATTTGACAGCCTAACGGCGTCACTTCAAAAATTCAGAAAATGAGTTGATGAGAGATAAAAAGGGGATCTCATCACTTGGACATAAAATTTACATTAATCGGTATATATAAGAACATATCCCAACATAATAGTATGTGAATTAAAATACATAACAAACGAAGTCTTTTAAAAAGAGGAGGGTGAAAGGTTCCCTTACCGACTTGGGTAACTTTCAAAAAGTACACCCCATTGAAGAAGTGTCATACAATGAATATGTAAATACCCATAAATGGAATTATATTACAATAGGAGTGTAATAATGGGAAGTACATAAACCACTCAAAGGAAATTGTGGCAAATGTAGCATAAATCTCCCGAGAATAAAAGTGAGATGAAAAATCTCTTACGAAAACTCGGCAGCCTAACGGTGCCACTTAAAACTTCCAAAATGGATTGATGAGAGGAAATAGGGTCTCTCATCACATAAACATAAAGTTTACAGAAAGAGGAATATAAAAGAATATCCCCCAACATAACAAAGAGGAGCTTAAAAGAAGTGACATAAAGGAGAGTACTTTAAAAGAAAGAGAGGGGTTAGATCTCTTATGAAAATTCGGCAGCCTAACGACGCCACTCAAAACTTCCAAAATGGATTGATGAGAGATAATAGCGTCTCTCATCACATGAACATAAAAGTTACAGTAAGATAAATATAAAATAACATCCCAATAACAATAAAGATGAGCTTTAAAAGGAAATACATAAAAGAGTGTACTTAAAAAGAAAGAGAGGAGTAGGATCCCTTACCTCGGGTCCAACTTGTCTTGTTCGTTATTTAACATCCTGAATAATAAACTTGAGTTAATTTATACTTTATTAAGAACCTTTTTAAAGTTCATTATTCCTTTTATATCACTTATTTCCATGTTATAAACATTATGTAACCATTTAAGTTAATAATGTTTTTTTTGTCGATATTTGGTTCTTAAGTCGAAAGTGGACTTCTTACAATTACATGTTGTTCGTGTGGTCAAAGGTTCTTTATATCCAGAATGACATTCCTGATTTGGATATCATATATATCATATATATCTAGAATATAAATGGATTTATAATATCACATAATCATTTAGAGGTAAGAAATGAAATGCACCGTTCATGGAGACGGTAAGCCGTACGTACGCATGAACGCTACTTTCATTTCTTTGTCATATTAATGGAATTAAAACTAAATGATAGGTATGTATATTTTAATTCCAGAATTATATTTATCATTTATATATATGATTAATTATATATATCCATTATACACATGTACTTTTAATAGTACATTACATTTGGGGATAAGAAATGAAATGCACCATTCATGGAGACGGTAAGCCGTACGTACGCATGAACGCTACTTTCATTTCTATATCATACTTTAATAGAAAAAAATAATAATGATATAGAGGTATATAATAATTCCAGTATAACATCATATATAATAACATTAGATCCATCCTTTATACGTCCCACGTATGGCATTAACGAATCACATCACTTTGAGGGGGCGGTAGTCCGCACTTCCTAAAATTAAGATATCGCGTATACCCATAATGGAAGCTATAAAGGTAAGCCACAAATGAGAAATACATAAGCTTAAGTAAAACATAAAAATATTATATATCATATATAAATATAGTGACATCTTAATGGCCACCTTTGAAGGTGTTAAAAGAATGTTGAACAATCATCGTTTCGGGAGGCATAAATTCGCCATCCACGGAAATAGTATGTTCGTTAACCATTAGATGTAGGTGTGTGTAAGTGTAGCTCGAATACTTATTATAACAACATACTAGTATATTGAGGTTACTGGAGTTGTTACAAAAGAAAAGAATAAAAAGAGTTTAGGGGGTTGGAGAAGTAAAATAAAACAAAAGGACTCAAAAGAAGACATTACCTTAAAATCGGGTAACTCCCTTTGGTTTGAGCTCAAAGGCTTCCTTGGGAAGACTTCTGCCCAAAGTGAGGATTCAAGGAGTAATATAGGGAAGTGGAGAGGCAAAATGGGCAGGGGTTTTCTGAGCCAAAGGCTTTGGGAATGTGGGTAAGGAGGTTGAGGTGGGGGCCTTTTATAAGAGGAGAGGAGGGACACTCTTGGAAGGTAAAGAAAAGTCACTTTATTTCAAAATGGTATTCGGATTTAAGAGGTCCCACATTGATTTATTTATAGTATAAGGTGATAAGGGTTCGAAATCCACTCATATAATAGGTTTTGGACATGTGTAGATATTAGATATTACATTATCTTTCCATTTTATTTAAATCGTTAAATAATGAGGTCATTGCTGCATCATCATGATGTCACTAATAATTTAATTTATTTAACGTTTAAAAATTATAAAAAAAATACTATGATTTATTAAATCTTTTTATCTTTCCAATTAATATTTATAGTAAAAAATCTGACTTGTATAACCCCATGTAAAAATTGTTTTAGTAAAACATCTCATGTGTGTGTCATTTTTACTTTAACATTAAATAAAAAGTTATTTATGTCATTTCCCAACCAAAGTGGCTCCATGGGGTCCCCAAGTTGACCCATGGCTTTTCTTGGTCGGCCATGACACATCCAATAAGGTTAGGAAATGTGTCAAGTTCATTTCATATTATTAAAACATTATTTTTACCTTAAACTACACTAATTACCACTAATCGCGATTAAAAACTTAATAAGTTACTATTCACCAAAAAATTATTTTAATCTCATTGAACCAAATTTTACTTCTTAATGACAACCATGTATGTCGGATTTTTGAAATTCAAAACACAAAGGTGGCAAAATTTCATTTAAACGGAAAATCAGTTTTTATAAGTACCACTTAGTGGTTTCACTATTCATCAAAAATTGAAGTTTTTCAGAAAATTACCAAAAATTCACCCTAAGCTATATTTGATATTTCGAATTCAAAAATGAAGTATATTTTACAAAATTCAAAACATATAAGTCAAATTAATTAATTTAATAATTAATTCCCACTGTCATGACAAATAGCATGTTTTTATGAAACAATAAGTATCAAAAGATTGACACTAGTTTAAGTCCGATTTCAAACTGAAATTAATTCCAACGACCATTATTGGATTTAATGGTAAAAATATATTCTAATTTAACTTTAAAACCAATTAAAAAGATAATCTAATCATATAAATAAATTAGATTAAAAAGAGGTTTTGAATTAAAATACAACATTTTACACTATTCATTAAAAAAATGAACTTTATCGGAAAGATACCAAAAATTTACACAAAGTAAATTTTGATGTCCCGATTATAAAAAAGAGTTTTATTTGGTCCAAAAGAATGTATAAGAGTGATCAAAACTATATTTAATGACAGTTCGCCATCAAAAGGCGATAAGTGAACCTTTAGTGAAAATTAGGGTATAAAAGCCTGAAATTGAATTCTTTCCGTATTTTAAGCCTTTATCTTTTATTGGATAAATGTAAAAACATATATAATAATATTTTAGTTATTTCTATCCATTCCCGCCAATACAACGACTACATGTTAACTTCCATTTAAAATAACATTATTTTATTATTAGAGTGCAACGTAAGATTCCCTAGAAACTCGTTGTTGCGTGTTGGGTACACCATCGAGCATAGCGTCCCCTTTAAAGTCATATTAATATTTTATTCACAAATATGGATAAATATGAAAATGTCATATTCTTTATTTACCTGGGGTGTTACATCCTTCCCCCCTTTTGGGAATTGCGTCCTTGCAATTTTAAAATTGGGCTTGGAAACATCTTTGAAAGTCCCACATCGAAAGAAGAGTCGGTAAAACAATCACTTTAAAATAAAGAAAGATAAGTAAAAAGGTCACCCGAGTTAACCCATAATAGGATTCCATGTAGGAAAACATGGACATGGAAGAAAAAGAAAAGGGTCATGTTCTGATGGAGAGTGATAGAAAACATGTTTAGGAGAAAGTTAACCATGAGAAAATCACAAACTTGTGATGGGTTAAACGGTATTCGATTCCCCAGTAGGAAAAGTTAATAGACAACATTTTTTTTTAAGTTACTTTTTATTGAGGAATTTATTCCCCAGGAAACCTAATCACTTATCATGTTGACTTTTAACTTTTATTATATTCCTTACACAAACTCATATTTTCTCCAAAAGCCGAGTATTTAGGAAGACTTGTTCACATTAAGAGTACTATAATAAACTTTTAGAGAATCACCTAATCCACAAAAGAGAACTATATACTTCCCATGTCTTTAGATTTTAACCAAAACCAAAACCAAAAAGTCTAGTACAAGATCAGATAATCCAGAAAAGGACAACCCTTTATAAAAAGAAAATCTATGCTTAATCTCCAAAATTTGTCCAACCAAACCCAAAGTTCAACGAGGGCTATTAGATAAACAATTTGTCAAACTAAGGTTGAAACCCAAATATTTGAAGGATTTAGTCACATAGTCTTCCAAGTTAAATCGTAACATTTATCTCCAAACAAAATCTGTTGCTCCTAAAGTCTCATATTGAAAAGTAATTAACCTAATCACATATCCTCCATGATAGGTTAATCATTTTCATAAATAACCTAAAATCAACTTACTCTTAATTCATAAAATCATATAACTAGAAAGAATCAGTCAATCTAACCAGGGACTTCACGTAGTCCAGTGGTAGGCGATAAATACCAGTCGCACTTTGGTTGTGGGTTCGATTCCCGCGGCTTTGTCCGACGCGACGGGTTGTCACCCGGTCTGCGTGTTGTCCTTTTTCCAAAACTATATAATTCTTAAAACATTCCCCAAAATGAGATAAAATCTTCAAAAATAATCATAACATATTTTAACCTCAAGTTTATCTCATGCCCTTCATTTTCCATCATATCATATAATAACCCATAATTACCTAAAAAGTAAGGATCATATAAACTCTAATGGTTACCGTTATAATTATTACCTGAACTTCCATATCGATTGGTCATCTTGTACATGATGCATTACAGAACATACCTAGGTTCAAGTGGTTGATCATGACTCCTTGATAGTTGGTTTAGAACAACCACGAGTTTCCTCATTGAATCCCCCATTTTATCTAGTATCTTAATCAGAGAACCACCACAGTATCCTTCAAACCTGTTGTCTCTTTGGTGCCTGCTAGATCCATCCATTCACTAAAAACAGAAATGTCAGTGTGAGTATATCAACAAAACCATCATGTACTAATGAGGAAGGTAAAAACTAAGATATACTTACTCATTCACTTTATCTAAAAATAGGACTCTTTTTGAAATCCTAACCATTATGGTAATGTCACTTATGCTTAGAGAATACCCTAACCTCTAAAGTTATCTAAACCGACCTTTGATACCAACTATAAGGCCCAGCCTTAAACCTTACTTAATATTGAATTAAATGAGTAATTCACATTGAGGATCTTTTCAGGTTTAGAGTTTTAGAGAATTAGGACATAACTATTACATCTCAATAGATTACAAAGTAGTCGCTTCTACTAAATTTCCATAAGATAAAAACTATTAAAAAGAAACATGTATAGTTCCATGTTTTAGGTAGCATGACTTTCCCTTGATCCCATCCTTGACCCTATTCCATGCTAAGTCCTGTGAAAAACATTTCAAAAACTTGGGATGAGCATAAAAAGCTCAGTAAGGGATACACAAAGAATGAAAACTGTTAGTTTTTGAAAACAACAAGTAAACCATGTATACTTTATCAAAGTAATACTTTTCACCTTCATGAAGTAGTAAAAACTCTTCACTGGAAAAAAATATCATTACATACCTTTTTGTAACCACAAGGATTACCATAAAACCCAAATAAAGAACACGTAATATATATAAAGGTAACTTGGGACATAAACATACTTAAGTGGAATAACCATACGGTCTAATTCCACACATATCACTTAATGGAATAGCCATACGGCCAATTTCCATACAAACTTATTGGAATAGCCATACGGCTGACTTCCATACCCAATGCATTGGAGGTTATAACGTAACCACCCGTCCTGGTATTCACGGCACCACCCGTCATATGGTTTATGTAGAGACCCTAAGCTGAACGTACATGAACATTACATTACTTTTGCAGAATACTTAGTACATAACAAAAATACACACACAAGTATCGTAATAGTTTAGTGTCTTTGGAAACTCGGAACGTAATCTTCTAATCGTGGTGAAAGATCTCCAATATCTCCCATAAAGATCTTCCTTTTTTTACCTAAAACCTTTCTTTATATCCTGGGGAAAAGAAAACATAAAAGGGTGAGCTCAAATTCTTATTAAGAGTAAAAAAAAGAAATATAAATCGCATCGTATACACAAGCACATAACTTTTGGAAATCTTAACCTGCAAAAGAGATCATAATTTCATAACATGGGATAAATCATGGCAGGGAAATGTAATCACAATAATCATAACTTAAAACATGAAACTTTGTGGCATACACACATAATCATAGATAATATTTTCTTGTTAGTCAAGACTCATGGCCAAGACTATCTTAGTGGACAAAGTCCCTTTCTGAACTGAATCACCCTCGTTCCAGTCCTGTTTCACTGAACCGGTATAACCTACCATTCCAGCCCTGTCTATCTCATGAAATATAAAATATTTACCCAATGCATTGGAGGGAGATATATGTCCCACACATCTCATAATGATACCATTCTTATGTGTGCCACAAAATCATAAACCATATATCATAGCATAACCCATGTAATAAAAATGGGATTCTTAGACAACATGACATCATAAAACCATTCATATAAGATAAAGGAATTCATAAACATAATTCCATCACAACATAGTCAAATCAATGTAAAAATATGGATAGAAACAGAAACCTTTATTATCTTAGATGGAAAATAATTTTGATAAAACACTTGAAATGAATTCTTGAGGAAAATATCCTTTCTTCTTCAAAATCAATTTCTTTTCACAAAACATCATGCAATTTTAAAAGAAAGAGATTTTATTGAAAATAGTCATGAAATATTTTTAAGGAAGCTTCATGAAAATAAGGCTTTATAAAACCGTAAAAATCCGTTCGTGCTGTTTAAGTTAAAAAAACATTCTTCTCGTACTTTTGTCGGAAAAGTCAAAAAGTACCTCGTACGAAAAACGACAAAAGATTCCTTTCATATCCTTTACTAAAAACTCACCGAAGGGTAAAATTGGATTTAAAAAATTGTAGGTGGATGGAAATAATATTACATATTGAGTAAACATGGATGTGGATGATAAAATACACCCCAGTAAATATCAAAGTATAAACAATCTCGGATAAAAATGAGATTGTGATATTTCCCTTACCTTAGGTCCGACTTGCTTTGTAAGTGTCCGAACCTCCTGTATAATGATTTAAATCATGTTATTGACTTATTCCAGAATCATATTCATTGTTATTATATCATATATGGTTCACTTATGACTTTATATTACCCGTTCTTTTGTAAATTCAGGTTAAAGTAGCGTTTTGGGTAAAATCGTCTCATTTGTCGTTCGTGTTTTTAAATTGTAATTGTTAATATGATTACTTGGATCATGATTACTTATATCCAGAATGTAAAACATGATTTATATATTATATATATTCAGAATATATATATATATATAATATATTGATAAATGGAATGAAATACACCGTTCATGGAGACGGTAGTCCGTACGTACGCATGAACGATGTTTTCGTTTCCTTATTGAAGTGAATGGAATTAAGTAGATGACATACATATAAATTTATATAAATCCAGTATCATTATTATGTCATATATTTCATTAGTACTTATTATATATACTTTATAATCATTCATGAATGGTTAATCATTGAGAATGAATCTCATCGAGTCGTGGTGACGGTATTCCGTACGTACGCACACGCGGTGATTTCATATTTTCCGTAGGATGGATAGAAGGTGAATTCGGGTTGTTTCATATTTATAATAACATATCAGTATGTAAGTAATAATGATGTTATTACTTTGTCATGAAACAACTAAAGAAGAAGAAGTTGAAGAAGAAAGAAATTGAAAAGATCGGTAATGGATATTACCTCTTCTTTGAAACGCCTCTTTGAATCCTCCACTTAGGGAACTAAGATTGGTCTTTGAAGAAGACCAGGACCTCTAGGATTATTCTAGGTAAGTGGAGAAGGGATTTTTGGTAGGGGTTGGCCGAGCTTGAGTGCTAAAATTGGTGTGAGGAGGAGGGGGAGGTGGTGTCCTTTTATAAGGGAGGAGAGGGGCACCTTAGGAATATTTCAAAATATTATTTTATATTAAAGTCAAAATCGGTTTATAATGGTTCTAAAGGGTCTTATTTCAAAGCTAAAGTGGGGATGGGTCGAAATCCTATCAACCAATAGGATTTAGACAAGTTTAGGTTATTATTTTAACCTTATCAATTAGATTTAACTCTAAGTTAAATAATTTAACTTTTACTGTGTCTTTTTGTTTTCTTACACTATATGGTTAATAAACCTACTATAACATGCCAAACGAATCCCAAATTGTTTATTATTAATATATATATCCTTATCTAAGTCATTTGGCAGAACCTTAGATTTTTAGGAATAAAATAACAATTAATAATATAATATTTGATTTAAAAACTATTTTGTGTCAATTTTGACACTATTTGATATATGATTTTTGTGAAAGTCATAACAGAATTATATGTTCAAACCAAGTTTATTAAATCAATACTAATATATCATATTAACCTAGAAAATTAGTGTAATTCATAAAAAGTCTCAAATTACATTTATTTTTGTGTTTATAACATCAATTATGTCAATATTTCATTAATAAGATAATTACTGCATCATCATTGTGTCATAAATAAATTACATTATTTAATGTCTCAAAATTACAAATAAAATACCATTATACAGTAAATTTTTATTAGATTTATAATGAATATTTATAGCCGAATTTATCTTATGTATAACCCCATATTAAAAATGATTTACTTATTAAACTTTGATTTTAACTATTTTAACTATTCATTAAATAAAATAATATTAAATGTCATAATCTAATCCAAGTGGACCTAAATGGTCATATTATATTCATAAGGTTGTTTTTGGTCGAATTACACTTATCCAATAGAATTAGAACATGTTTTAGGGTAATAGTAATATCATATTTACCCTTAGTTACCCTATTTACTATTAACCGCGGTAAAAAAAGTAAAAGTTACTATTCACCAAAAAATTATTTTTATCTCATTGAACCACATTTTACTTACTGATATCAACCGTGTCTGTCGGATTTTTGAAATTCCATTCACAGAATCGGTAAAATTAAGTTTTATACAAAATTCAGTTTTTAACCTACCACTTAGTGGTTTCACTATTCATCAAAAATTGAAGTTTTTCAGAAAAATGCCAAAATTTCACCCTAAGCTATAATTGATATTCCGAATTCAAAAAATGATTTCTATTTTACAAAATTCCCAACATATAAGTTACATTAATTAATTTTATAATTAATTTCCGCTGTCACAACAAATAGCGTGTTTTTAAGAGATAATAACTATCAAAAGATTGACACTTGTTTATAACTGGTTTAAATGTGAAATAACATCAAATGACCAAAATTGTATTAAATTGTAAAAATATATTCTAAATATACTTTAAAACCACTCAAATTAATAATTTATCACTATTAATTATTACGATTAAAAAAGTTGTTTTTAATTAAAATTTAGTAATTTTCACTATTCATCAGAATATGAAAGTTATCCGAAAAGTACCAAAATTTCACCTTAGGCTAAATTCAATACTCCAAATCCATAAATGAAGTCCATTTTGAAAAATAAAATTTACAAAATTTCAAAAAGTGGGTATTACTATTCATAACGGCTAGTTTTAATAATATCTTAATAGCATATCGTTGTTTAGCGAAACTTGGTGTTACGTACAACACACACTATCGTGGAAGGTCGCGATTGCATGTAATTCAAACCAGGTCAGAGATGTGTGTTGTGAAAGCTCATTTTGGTGTAGCCTATAACACAAGACATTAATGAAATTAAAAAGAGTATTTTTCATAAAATCTCGGGGTGTTACATTCTACCCCCCTTAAAATGAATTTCGCCCTCGAAATTCGTCGGGGTTATAAATGGTTTACTATTCGAAAGTTTCTTTTAATCGAAACCCACATCGTAAAAAGGAATACCAAAACTAATATTTAAAAACAAAAGTATGAAACGTAACGGTTACCCAAATAAACTAATCACTGGGTTTCCACATAGGTGAAAATATGGATATGGAAGAGAAATCTAACCATCATGTTCTGAGGGAGAGTGGTGGAGAACATGGCTATGGAAAAGCTAGCAATCACAAATCCATAAATTTGTGACGATCTAAGGTACCATCTGATTAATCATATATAAGAGCACTAGGACAACATTTTTGGTTTTCAAGATCATTTCCCTAAAGTTGATGAAATTGGAATTAGAAGAAATACTTTCGTGATTTTGGTATAGTCTCACTGTTTGTCGTTCTTTGGACAATTTCTACTTCATCTCTTAAATAAATGAAGTTGAATTTGTCATTCGTAATGTGTTATCAGATCATGTGATAGAATGATGGGTCATTCCATCTGTCTCAAAAGGTTAGAAAAGTTATCAAAAAATACATAAGTCCATCTATAGTTAGATTAATGATATATGGTTCCTAAAATGAACTTATACTTCATATATCATACTGCTTAATATAATAAAAACTAGTTTCTACTAAACAGGGACTTCCTGTAGGCCAGTGGTAGGCGATAAAGGCCAGTCGCACTTCGGTTGTGGGTTCGATTCCCACAGCCTTGTCCGACGCGATGGGCTGTCGATCGTCCAGCAGGTTGTCCTTTTTCTAAAACTATATTACTATAACATCCCATCAATAATATCGAAAAAACCTCTATCCTTAAACAATACTAACTTATGTCCAACAATCTTTAGTCTTATCCATAATACTTCAGTCCACTCTCATAATATAGTGAAAACGATTACCAGAGATTTAATACCATCGTTGATCACCATATATCATAAGATATGTCTTGTTGGTCACATTCTAAACATTGAAAGGCCTTAATCATGTATTCTCTTGAATACCCATTGAACCTTATTGAAAACATGAATGCAGTTAAACGTTAACACTTTCCACATACCAAAATCCTCAAAATTCTATATACTCAAACCATGATATCACTTAGTCCTTATATCAATCATGGGCTCATGAATACTGTTAAACATTTAATTTTCTCCTTATCCCTTCATTATGTGCATATCATCTAAATTCCAAAAATATATGAATAACCTTTCATGGATAGTGGTACCATTAATCATACACTTTCATAACTCAAGGAACGACAACAGTGTAATAATCCTTAGATGTCTCTTTATTCCATAGTACCATGAGATTTCTTATACAACATTACACATGATAAACATGTAATCATTCCACTACATTCTTAAACCATTGACCGAGCTTCAACAATTCTTTCATCTCACATATCATTTGTAGTCTCTTCATCATCATCAACATAAATACTTCCCATACGACCATACTGATTCTCTTCATGAGACTTTCCCTTAGGGCATTGGTTTGCATAATGCCTGTACATTCCACATTTAAAACAATTAACCATTGTTGATGTCGTAGCAATACCATTATCCTCATCCATGGTGTTAACTGAACCTTTTCCTTTGCACCTACTTGCTTTGTGTCCTTCTTTTCCACACCCAAAGCATCTTCCAGTTCCTTTGAAACATTCTCCTTGATGCCTCTTCCTACATGATTTACATAGGGGAAATTGAACTTCCTTTCCTCTATGATCATCATGAAACTCCATCTTTCTCTTATTAGCCGTGTCAGGAAACTTACCAAATTTTACTTTATTGATCATATTATGAGATTTCTGATTCGGCATAATAATGATGTTTGGACTTCCAAATCCTATTTCATTATGGAGAATATCATTCCATTGTCCATCATATTCTCCATTATCGTGAATCATCTTGTTTCCAGGCATTTTCTAAAACCCAAAAAGAATAGTGTGAGAGGCAAAAATCATGCTAGGGGAAAACAACATAATAAAGGGGGAGTACCTTCAATATCTAACATCTTAGGTTTAATTCTATGATCGTTAGCGTAATTCTAGTACTATAACCTATACGTATACTTAACCTTAGGGACATCCCTTGACATACCTTAGAAATATCTCCTGGGATCTCACTAACGTTTTCGCATCCTAGTTTCCAAAGGTTGACTAAACCTTTCCTCTGATACCAACTGTAGAGACCCTAAGCTTAACGTACATGAACATTACATTACTTTTTCAGAATACTTAGTACATAACAAAAATACACACACAAGGATCGTAATAGTTTAGTGTCTTTGGAAACTCGGAACGTAATCTTCTAATCGTGGTGAAAGATCTCCAATATCTCCCATAAATATCTTCCTTTTTTTTACCTAAAACCTTTCTTTATATCCTGTTGAAAAGAAAACATAAAAGGGTGAGCTCAAATGCTCAGTAAGGGTAAACAAAAGAAATATAAATCTCATCGTATACACAAGCACATAACTTTTGGAAATCTTAACCTGCAAAAGAGATCATAATTTCATAACATGGGATAAATCATGGCAGTGAAATGTAATCACAATAATCATAACTTAAAACATGAAACTTTGTGGCATACACACATAATCATAGAGAATCTTTTCTTGTTAGTCAAGACTCATTTCCAAGACTATCTTAGTGGACAAAGTCCCTTTCTGAACCGAATCACCCTCGTTCCAGTCCTGTTTCACTGAACCGGTATAACCTACCGTTCCAGCCCTGTCTATCTCATGAGATATAAAATCTTTACCCAATGCATTGGAGGGAGATATAGGTCCCACCCATCTCATAATGATACCATTATTATGTGTGCCACAAAATCATAAACCATACATCATAGCATAACCCATGTAATAAAAATGGGATTCTTAAACAACATGACATCATAAAACCATTCATATAAGATAAAGGAATTCATAAACATAATTCCATCACAACATAGTCAAATAAATGTAAAAATATGGATAGAAACAGAACCCTTTATTATCTTAGATGGAAAATAATTTTGATAAAACACTTGAAATGAATTCTTGAGGAAAATATCCTTTCTTCTTCAAAATCAATTTCTTTTCACAAAACATCATGCAATTTTAAAAGAAAGAGATTTTATTGAAAATAGTCATGAAATATTTTGAAGGAAGATTCATGAAAATAAGGCTTTATAAAACCGTAAAAATCCGTTCGTGCTGTTTAAGTTAAAAAACATTCTTCTCGTACTTTTGTCGGAAAAGTCAAAAAGTACCTCGTACGAAAAACGACAAAAGATTCCTTTCATATCCTTTACTAAAAACTCACCGAAGGGTAAAATTGGATTTAAAAAATTGTAGGTGGATGGAAATAATATTACATATTGAGTAAACTTGGATGTGGATGATAAAATACACCCCAGTAAATACCAAAGTATAAACAATCTCGGATAAAAATGAGATTGTGATATTTCCCTTACCTTAGGTCTGACTTGCTTTGTAAGTGTCCGAACCTCCTGTATAATGATTTAAATAATGTTATTGACTTATTCCAGAATCATATTCATTGTTATTATATCATATATGGTCCACTTATGACTTTATATTACCCGTTCTTTTGTAAATTCAGGTTAAAGTAGCGTTTTGGGTAAAATCGTCTCATTTGTCGTTCGTGTTTTTAAATTGTAATTGTTAATATGATTACTTGGATCATGATTACTTATATCCAGAATGTAAAACATGATTTATATATAATATATATTCAGAATATATATATATATATATAATATATTTATAAATGGAATGAAATACACCGTTCATGGTGATGGTAGTCCGTACGTACGCATGAACGATGTTTTCGTTTCCTTATTGAAGTGAATGGAATTAGGTTGGTGACATACATATAAATTTATATAAATGCAGTATCATTATTATGTCATATATTTCATTAGTACTTATTATATATACTTTATAATCATTCATGAATGGTTAATCATTGAGAATGAATCTCATCGCGTCGTGGAGACGGTATTCCGTACGTACGCACGCGCGGTGATTTCATTTTTCCGTAGGATGGATAGAAGGTGAATTAGGGTTGTTTCATATTTATAATAAAATATCAGTATGTAAGTAATACTGATGTTATTACTTTTTCATGAAACAACTAAAGAAGAAGAAGTTGAAGAAGAAAGAAATTGAAAAGATCGGTAATGGATATTACCTCTTCTTTGAAACGCCTCTTTGAATCCTCCACTTAGGGAACTAAGATTGGTCTTTGAAGAAGACCAGGACCTCTAGGATTATTCTAGGGAAGTGGAGAAGGTATTTTTGGCAGGGGTTGGCCGAGCTTGAGTGCTCAAATTGGTGTGAGGAGGAGGGGTAGGTGGTGTCCTTTTATAAGGGAGGAGAGGGGCACCTTAGGAATATTTCAAAATATTATTTTATATTAAAGTCAAAATCGGTTTATAATGGTTTCAAATGGTATTATTTCAAAGCTAAAGTGGGGATGGGTCTAACTCCTATCAACAAATAGGATTTAGACAAGTTTAGGTTATTATTTTAACCTTATCAATTAGATTTAACTCTAAGTTAAATAATTTAACTTTTACCGTGTCTTTTTGTTTTCTTACACTATATGGTTAATACACTTACTATAACATGCCAAAAGAACCCCAAATTGTTTATTATTAATATATATATCCTTATCTAAGTCATTTGGCCGAACCTTAGATTTTTAGGAATAAAATAACAATTAATAATATAATATTTGATTTAACAATTATTTTGTGTCAATTTTGACACTATTTGATATCTGATTTTTGTGAAAGTCATAAAAGAATAATATGTTCGAACCAAGTTTATTAAAGCAATACTAATATATCATAGTAACCTAGAAAATTAGTGGAATTCATAAAAAGTCTCAAATTACATTTATTTTGGTGTTTATAACATCAATTATGTCAATATTTCATTGATAAGATAATTACTGCATCATCATTGTGTCATAAATAAATTAAATTATTTAATGTTTAAAAATTAAAAATAAAATATCATTATATAGGAAATCTTTTTAGCTTTCTAATTAATATTTATATTCTAATTTATCTTATGTATAACCCCATATTAAAAATGATTTACTTATTAAAAATTGATTTTAACTATTTTAACTATTCATTAAATAAAATAATATTAAATGTCATAATCTAATCCAAGTGGACCTAAATGGTAATATTATATTCATAAGGTTGTTTTTGGTCGAATTACACTTATCCAATAGAATTAGGACATGTGTTAGGGTAATAGTGATATCATATTTACCCTTAGTTACCCTATTTACTATTAACCGCGGTAAAAAAAGTAAAAAGTTACTATTCACCAAAAAATTATTTTTATCTCATTGAACCACATTTTACTTACTGATATCAACCGTGTCTGTCGGATTTTTGAAATTCCATTCACAGAAGCGGTAAAATTAAGTTTTATGCAAAATTCAGTTTTTAACCTACCACTTAGTGGTTTCACTATTCATCAAAAATTGAAGTTTTTCAGAAAAATGCCAAAATTTCACCCTAAGCTATAATTGATATTCTGAATTCAAAAATGATTTTTATTTTAAAAAATTCCCAACATATAAGTTGCATTAATTAATTTTATAATTAATTTCCGCTGTCACAACAAATAGCGTGTTTTTAAGAGATAATAACTCTCAAAAGATTGACACTTGTTTATAACTGGTTTAAATGTGAAATTAGATCCAATGACCAATATTGTATTAAATTGTAAAAATATATTCTAAATATACTTTAAAACCACTCAAATTAATAATTTATCACTATTAATTATTTCGATTAAAAAAGTTGTTTTTAATTAAAATTTAGTAATTTTCACTATTCATCAGAATATGAAAGTTATCCGAAAAGTACCAAAATTTCACCTTAGGCTAAATTCGATACTCCGAATCCATAAATGAAGTCCATTTTGAAAAATGAAATTTACAAAATTTCAAAAAGTGGTTATTACTATTCATAACAGCTAGTTTTAATAATATCTTAATAGCATATCGTTGTTTAGCGAAACTTGGTGTTGCGTACAACACACGCTATCGTGGAAGGTCGCAATTGCATGTAATTCAAACTAGGTCAAAGATGTGTGTTGTGAAAGCTCCTTTTGGTGTAGCGTATAACACAAGACATTAATGAAATTAAAAAGAGTATTTTTCATAAAATCTCAGGGTGTTACAGTTTATCACGTAACCACCCGTTAAATGTCAAAGTACCATAATAAAATCATAAGACATAAAACAAATATAATGGAAAGAAAACATTTCCACACTTTGATCACAATATATCACTCAAATATATTGACATAACAAATCCATTATAAAAACCATTTTCAATACCAAAATACATAAAAGAGTATGTGGTATTTATTTCATTTTAAAAACATCACGGCTTGTTGAGGAAGCCAAAGACTAAATAATACTCGCGGCGGCGGAAAAGGTCGTTGTCACCGCGTACGTTAAAAAAACATTCCTTTTTGTCGTTTAGTAAAACACTTCGTAGAAAAAGATTCCTTTTGTATAAAAGTAAATTTCAAAGGGGTTTATACACCGTATAAAAGATAGTTGTGTATAAAACGAAATATGCCTCAATGAAAGGAGATTGAGACGAAGTCCCTTACAAAGACGATATCCTTGGTTTAAGGATAAATCAATTACATAATTATGTGTGACAAACGAATACACCAAATATGAGTGGATATTAAGTGTAAAACAATCAGAGGTTATTCACACATATTCATAGAACGACATATTCAAGGAGTACAAGTTTATCCCAAAGAATCAAATTTGGGCTAAGAAGTTCCCTTGCGAAAATTTGACAGCCTAACGGCGTCAGTTCAAAAATTCAGAAAATGAGTTGATGAGAGATAAAAAGGGGATATCATCGCTTGGACATAAAATTTACATTAATCAGGATATATAAGAACATATCCCAACATAATAGTATGTGAATTAAAAGACATAACAAACGAAGTCTTTTAAAAAGAGGAGGGTGAATGGTTCCCTTACCGACTTGGGTAACTTTCAAAAAGTACACCCCATTGAAGAAGTGTCATACAATGAATGTGTAAAAACCCATAAATGGAATTATATTACAATATAAGTGTAATAGTGGGCAGTACATAAACCACTCAAAGGAAATTGTGGCAAATGTAGCATAAATCTCACGAGAATAAAAGTGAGATGAAAAATCTATTACGAAAACTCAGCATCCTAACGGCGCCACTTAAAACTTCCAAAATGGATTGATGAGAGGAAATAAGGTCTCTCATCACATCAACATAAAGTTTACAGAAAGAGTAATATAAAAGAACATCCCCCAACATAACAAAGAGGAGCTTAAAAGAAGTGACATAAAGGAGAGTACTTTAAAAGAAAGAGAGGGGTTAGATCTCTTATGAAAATTCGGCAGCCTAACGGCGCCACTCAAAACTTCCAAAATGGATTGATGAGAGAGAATAGGGTCTATCATCACATGAACATAAAAGTTATAGTAATATTAATATAAAAGAACATCCTAATAACAATAAAGATGAGCTTTAAAAGGAAAGACGTAAAAGAGTGTACTTAAAAAGAAAGAGAGGAGTAGGATCCCTTACCTCGGGTCCAACTTGTCTTGTTCGTTCTTTAACATCCTGAATAATAAACTTGAGTTAATTTCTACTTGATTAAGAACCTTTTTAAAGTTCATTATTCCTTTTATATCACTTATTTCCATGTTATAAACATTATGTAACCATTTAAGTTAATAATGTTTGTTTTTTTGATATTTGGTTCTTAAGTCGAAAGTGGACTTCTTACAATTACATGTCGTTCGTGTGGTCAAAGGTTCTTTATATCCAGAATGAAATTCCTGATTTGGATATCATATATATCATATATATCTGGAATATACATGGATTTATAATATCACATAATCATTTAGAGGTAACAAATGAAATGCACCGTTCATGGAGACGGTAAATCGTACGTACGCATGAACGCTACTTTCATTTCTTTGTCATATTAATGGAATTAAAACTAAATGAGAGGTATGCATATTTTAATTCCAGAATTATATTTATCATTTAGATATATCATTAATTATATATATCCATTATATACATGTACTTTTAATAGTACATTACATTTGGGGATAAGAAATGAAATGCACCGTTCATGGAGACGGTAAGCCGTACGTACGCATGAACGCTACTTTCATTTCTATATCATACTTTAATGGAAAGAAATAATAATGATATAGAGGTATATAATAATTCCAGTATAACATCATATATAATAACATTAGATCCATCCTTTATACGTCCCACGTATGACATTAACGAATCACATCACTTTGAGGGGGCGGTAGTCCGCACTTCCTAAAATGAAGATATCGCGTATACCCATAATGGAAGCCATAAAGGTAAGCCAAAAATGAAAAATACAGAAGCTTAAGTAAAACATAAACATATTATATATCATATATAAATATAGTGACATATTAATGGCCACCTTTTAAGGTGTTAAAATAATGTTGAACAATCATCGTTTCGGGAGGCATAAATTCGCCATCCACGGAAATAATATGTTCGTTAACCATTAGATGTAGGTGTGTGTAAGTGTAGCTAGAATACTTATTATAAAAACATCCTAGTATATTTAGGATACTGGAGTTGTTACAAAAGAAAAGAATAAAAAGATTTTATGGGGTTGGAGAAGCAAAATAAAACAAAAGGACTCAAAAGAAGACATTACCTTAAAATCGGGTAACTCCCTTTGGTTTGAGATCAAAGGATTCCTTGGGAAGACTTATACCCAAAGTGAGGCTTCAAAGAGTAATAGAGGGAAGTGGAGAGGAAAAATGGGCAGGGGTTGGCCGAGCCAAAGGCTTTGGGAATGTGGGTAAGGAGGTTGAGGTGGGGGCCTTTTATAAGAGGAGAGGAGGGGCACTCTTGGAAGGTAAAGAAAAGTCACTTTATTTCAAAATGGTATTTGGATTTAAGAGGTCCCACATTGATGTATTTCGAGGATAAGGTGATAAGGGTTCGAAATCCACTCATCTAATAGGTTTTGGACATGTGTAGATATTAGATATTACATTATCTTTCTATTTTATTTAAATCGTTAAATAATGAGGTCATCGCTGCATCATCATGATGTCATTAATAATTTAATTTATTTAACGTTTAAAAATTATAAAAAAATACTATGATTTAGGAAATATTTTTATCTTTCCAATTAATATTTATAGTCAAAAATCTGACTTGTATAACCCCATGTAAAATTTTTTTTAGTAAAACATCTCATGTGTGTGTCATTTTTACTTTAACATTAAATAAAAAGTTATTTATGTCATTTCCCAACCAAAGTGGCTCCATGGGGTCCCCAAGTTGACCCATGGATTGTCTTGGTCGGAAATGACACATCCAATGAGGTTAAGAAATGTGTAAAGTTCATTTCATATTATTAAAACATTATTTTTACCTTAAACTACACTAATTACCTCTAATCGCGATTAAAAACTTAATAAGTAACTATTCACCAAAAAATTATTTTAATCCCATTGAACCACATTTTACTTCTTAATGACAACCATGTATGTCGGATTTTTTAAATTAAAAACACAAAGGTGGCAAAATTTCATTTAAACGGAAAATCTGTTTTTATAAGTACCACTTAGTGGTTTCACTATTCATCAAAAATTGAAGTTTTTCAGAAAATTACCAAAAATTCACCCTAAGCTATATTTGATATTCCGAATTCAAAAATGAAGTCTATTTTAAAAAATTCAAAACATATAAGTCAAATTAATTAATTTAATAATTAATTCCCGCTGTCATGACAAATAGCGTGTTTTTATGAAACAATAAGTATCAAAAGATTGACACTAGTTTAAGTCCGATTTCAAAGTGAAATTAATTCCAACAACCATTATTGGATTTAATGGTAAAAATATATTCTAATTTCACTTTAAAACTAATTAAAAAGATAATATAATCATATAACTAAATTAGATTAAAAAGAGGTTTTGAATTAAAATACAACATTTTACACTATTCATTAAAAAAATGAACTTTATCGGAAAGATACTAAAAATTTACACAAAGTAAATTTTGATGTCCCGGTTATAAAAAAGAGTTTTATTTGGTCCAAAAGAATGTATAAGAGTGATCAAAACTATATTTAATGACAGTTCGCCATCAAAAGGCGATAAGTGAACCTTTAGTGAAAATTAGGGTATAAAAGCCTGAAATTGAATTCTTTCCATATTTTAAGCCTTTATCTTTTATTGGATAAATGTAAAAACATATATAATCATATTTTAGTTATTTCTATCCATTACCGCCAATACAACGTCTACATGTTAACTGCCATTTAAAATAATATTATTTTATTATTACAGTGCAACGTAAGATTCCCTAGAAACTCGTTGTTGCGTGTTGGGTACGCCATCGAGCATAGCGTCCCCTTTAAAGTCATATTAATATTTTATTCACAAATATGGATAAATATGAAAATGTCATATTCTTTATTTACCTGGGGTGTTACATTTAAGGCCTTGTTCAAAGATACTATCATCGTGTGGGATAACATACAACAAGAAATACCCATTCTTGTTTGTCTCATGAGACCTATTGATGCATCAATGGGATATCTATAACTAGTATACACCTATAAAAAACATATTTTCAATTCATTTATTATAAATTGAATAAAAAATATAATACAAAATAAATATGAATTATTATCCAATAAATATCCAAATTAAATGAATTTTACAAAACATAAATATTTCCATAGTAAATGAAATAACTTTCCTAGTAATCTTCCTTCAGTTCACACCATATAAAATAATGTGTACATGGTTTAGAAAACCTTGAGATGAAAAATTATAGAGAAAATATATTTAAATAATTTATTATGGTTCAGAAAGAATCATGTGAAATATTTAAAACATATCCCATGAAATTTCCAAACTAGGTGTGTAGTTAGGTTCACTAGTTATTCCTCGAGTGAATATTGAGTTAATACCCAACTAATTTTTTTAGGATTGTTAGCCCTAGGTGTATCTGTGAATGATTTTGAATCCAAATATTCATATATATATATATATAATTCATTTATAGGGAACCTACACTCTTTACATTTCCAAAATTTCAGGATTTTGAAAAAAGTAAAATACTTTTATAAAATCTGTAGAAATAAACTTTGGAAAAACAAGAGAAGACGTCCTTTTGTTTTGGAAAGCATTAAAAAATAAAAATTGAAAAAACTGTGAGAATAACATTTTATTTGTAAAATATTTGAAATTTATAATGTAATTTTTATGAAAAATAAAGGACACAACAATAGGAAAATCATCTATGTGATGTACATTAAAAATAAAACATTCTTTTTATGCTTTTGTGAAAGTATAAAGTGAGTCATATAAAAATATTTTTAATTATTCCATTAAATTGCTTGTAAATAAAGTATAATGTAGTATGAAATACCATTTTAAAACATTTTAGTGAAGTTAAAATCTCCTATAAGGCAATTTTTAAGAACATGGATATAGTGTAAAAATATTTCAAACCAAAAAGGATAAATAAGGCCATATTTCACTAAAAATATTCAATCAATATTTTTGAGTAAAATAGAGGGCTAAATTAATGTAAAATGTGTAAAACCCAAAAATAACCATAGTATTAGAAAATAAATGGGGTTTAAGAGTGATAAAAAAAAGAATTCCACCAAAGTAAATTTAAAAATTAATAATCCCAAATAAAAATTAGATTGTAAAATAAACCTTTATGACTTTCATTGCTTTTAATTTTAGAATTTATAGAATATAACATGAAATGAGAGATTAAATACTGGAATATAAATAAAACCATGAAAAAATATTCCAAATAGAAAATACATACATGATATAAACAAAAATAAGAGTATAATATGAAACATGTCCCAACTATGGAAATTTGAGATAACAACCCCATATCAAGGATTTATTTTTGGGTTGATGTGTCATATACTCCTAAATAATTAATTTAAATTTATTAAATAGTTTATTTATAAAAATTTTCATCTTTTTTACATTTTTTATAGTCCTTTTATAATAATTTTATATTAATTCATTTTATAGTTGTTTCTTGCGTTGTCCACTTGATGTTGCTCAACCAATTTTTCCAAAAAAAGTATGGTATATTAAAAATAGTCAAACATGTTATGAAACAGTTCCATAATTTTTATAATTTTAATATTTTCATTATTTTAAATTAAATTCATTATATACTATTTTAGAAACAACTATTCAGTGTGGTAATATAGAAATGATATAAATCTTTCATAGAGGCGATAGTACGCACATATACATGATGACGTTTTCATTTTCCAAATGGTTGTAAAGAAAATAATGTATATAATGAGTAATGTTTAAAAGTAATATTTATTTCATGAGTCCCATATTTCTTTATTAGGTATAGATTTAGAACCATCCATGAAACACATTGATGGAAAATTAAATATAATGTTTAGGGAGACGATAGTCCGTACATGCGCATAATCAATGTTTTCATTATCTAATAGGGAAAATAAAAGTATTATATATAATTTTTTATCTTTCTAAAATTTTAATTATTACATAAGTATCAAAAATATTTATTAAATACATCATTTTAACTATCCATGCGAGGTAGTGATGAAAAATGATACACATTTTTTCGTGGAGGTGGTTGTTCACCCATACACACGAGCAATGATTTCATTTTACACCGGATAAAGAAGTGATACCTAATCATTATTCCAAAAATAAAATAAAATTTAAGTATACTTATGATAATAATTTCATTATATTAGGTTGTATACATGATGAGGGGAATATCATGGGGCACTCAAAAAATGAATTTATGAACCAGAATTAAATTCAATAGACGTGGAATCAAGTTTTATTTAGAGAGGGGAGTGTTTTGGGTGTATTTTTATCTTTTTATTGGGTTAATTGTGTAAAATAAGTTATTATATTGGATTTTATTTTATCTATTGTTTAATGGAAGTGACTTAACCTTATATATCCCCTTAATTTTTGTATTAAATCATTATTAAATTCTAAAACTCTCATGTTTTCTCTCTAATCAAGTGAAACCTCACTTGATTACCCTAACCTGGAAGTTTAAGCTTAATAAGAGGAATAAAAAAATCTTTTCAAATTTTAATATCACCTAGAATAGTAAAATAAAATCTCAAATTACCATAAAATCATCTAACTGGTCTTGATCACATGGAGTGGAGGAAAGCTAAGTGGGGGGTGTGTGAAATCCACTAAATTATGAAGGATGGATTAAAAATTAATAGTAATAAGTAAATATCCTAATATTCTATACAGTTATAATAAATCAAGAGAGAAGAATAGAATAACTCTTAAATTAAAATTAATAATTCATTATAAGGGTAATCTTCCCGGATTTTCCCTTAGGGTATTAGTGTTCCATAACTAAAGTATTAGAATAAGTAGAAATGAAAGAAATCATGAAAGAAAATATCTTGATCAAAAAGTCTCCAAATAATCTTGGGGAATATTATTTCTAGTCTGGCCATCTTCAAATTTCTGTTGACATGTGTCATTGAGGTTATTATCCCACATTGTGTGAGGTGAAATCGATTGGTAGAATGCATTTTAGTAGCTTGTATTTACTTATAATACCATGAATTCAATGGAACTTTCAATCGAAATGAGGCTATCCAGGGTTTCAGTTGATCGAAGACCGACCATATTGGGATTCTATCAATCACTTTTAAGACAAGGTAATAATGGCTTGAGGCTTCTTTATGTGGTATCTTATGTTATTATAAGGCTTGAAAGGGATTTTTGAGGACTGTAAAGCATGATATATTGGATGGATTCATGTGGAATCTCTAATATTTTCTACTAGTGGTTGGTTGGAAGCATAAACATATAGTATCTCTATGCCTTTGAGGTATATTAATAATGATGCACAATATATTAGATATTTTCATGTTGATGCACCATGATTTTTTGATTTTTCATCACAACCACTTCTTTACATAGTGGATTCACTTGATCATGAAAAAGATAAAGTGACTAAACATTCATTCCAATTCACAGTCAGTCTATCATTTTTTTGAATTTTCTTATATGATCACTCCAGGCAAGGTAAGTATATATACCACACATTGGGATTGCATGGCCACTTTCCTTTTTTTCAACTGGAAATATTGAGAACCCAATTTAGTGCAGGATTTATTCATATTTTTCAAAAATATGTAATACATTAAAGACTAGAATTCTAATAATTTTATAATTAAACTAGAAAAAGTGAATCATTAGATGGATTTTAATTAATTCATAATGATCAAAATAATAAAAATCCACATTTGAGTCATTTAACAATCAAATTTCCAAAATATTTTAAATAGTGAATATAAATTTTAAAAATCTATAATAGAATTGATTAAAAATTATCGATTATTTAAATAATCCCAAAATTGAATAACCAAAAAATTCAAAAATTGAGTTTATTAATAAATTTAATTCCTATATTACAAAATTAATAAAAATTAATGATTACTTAGGTTTTTTTTATTAATTATGTAGTTAATTATTATTCAAAAAGTAGACTATTTTTTTTGAAAAATTTAGATAATGTTACTCCCCAAACCTATATTATTACAGTATTAAAAAATACAATGAATTCAATTATTTGAAGACATGGCCCCTCAGAGACTTAAGTACAAAAAATACAGAGGAAGCAAATTACAGATTCCTTAATTTTTTGATTTTTTACAACTAATTTATGAATTCAAGACATTCCTACATCTTATTTCAAGAAAGAGTTCCATGTATAGGAGTGGAATATATAAATTTATTGGGAATTATAACTTTAATAAGTGGAACTTTCTTTTATCATTTCCTCTTAATTTCCTCAAACCAGAGTTCGAATTTTCACTTCACTGATACAAAATTAATTACCCTTTATTTTTTTGGGTTAAATATTTCCCTCACCCAAATGAGTTATTTTTTTTACAATTATGCACTTAATTTTTTACCCATCCATGTATGTTAATATAATTGTGTAGGCATGTATTAAATTTTAAAAAAATCAAATTTACTAACACACCCAGTGCCTAATGTATCTGACATTCATTTTGGGATCCCAATTGACCATTTTACTTTAGTTTTAGAGGGATTTTATCAATTTATTTTGAGTTGTCTCCCTTTAGTGGTCATTTTAACAAAGGTATAATTACCATTAATTATGTTCAAAATTCCAGTAACCTCGTGTAAAAATTTCAATTCTATAAATATCTTTTCACTCACACTCATTTTCCAAGTTATAAAATCATATTTCTATGAAAAATGTGGAATAAAATACCCAATAATCAATTAAATCTTATAATGTTTAGAACCAATGATAACCCTCCATTTTAGTATGATATTTGTCATGGGTAAAACAATATAAAACTCATTTTTCCTATCCAAAAAATATACTAAAATATTTAAAAACAAAATAAAGTAGAAGTTATGTATAGAACCTGAAAGTATATTCTTTCATAATAATTTATTTTTAGGAAAAAATTTAAAATAGATTAATAAATATTGAGAAATTATTTACGTACTAAGATACTTTTCCTCTCCCATAAAATTATCTCATACATAATTCTAATCATTTCCAACATGCATTATTATAATAAATAGAGTTTTAAAATAAAGAGAATTTAGACTAGTGTGAATGAAAGAGATAACCTGGGGTTTCTTTATTCGATGGAAATTGAGTGGAGTTTAGAGTCATCCATTGGTTCTTTCCAAAATATGCATTCTAATACTTCACCAGCTATCCAATTACCTTTAAGGGGTAATTTTAATCTTCTTCTTTGCTAAATTGGATTATTATTTACTAAATATGATCTATTACACTTGGAATGATGTTTATCAGGCCTGAAATTCCTTCTTTAAGAGAATAAAAACATTTTATATCCCACTTTAAAACTTCATTTCTGAATAAGTGTTTCATGAAAAAATTAGACTTCTCCTTTTTTAATAGTGAATTGTAATAATATTACCTTCTAATTTATTGAAGTGTGATAATATTAATCTTACATTATTCTGCAGCTATTATAAATTATAGGGTTTCCTTCTTCACATCCCAGTAATCCTTGTGCTCCATCTCAATAGGAAAATGACAGTGATTTCCATAATTAATCCTATAAGGGGACATACCTAAGGGGATTTATATGTAGTTCTATATATCAATAATTCAAATTCCATCATTTTAATCTTGAACTTCATTGTGAGTTTTACTATCTTCTATATGAATCTATAAATCTCTCTGTTGAGCACCTCTACTTGTCCATTTTTCTGTTAATGATTTTCAGATTTGGTTTTATGATGTACATCATCTTTATTCATCATATATTCCAAATTCTTTATGAAAAATGCGTTCCTTGGTCACTTATTATTTCTTAGGGGACTCCTAATTTATGAAAAATGATATTTTTGAAATTAAATGATAACTGTAGAATCATCGGTTCTGGTTAGTTTTTCTTTAATCCACATAAAAACATAGTCCACTCCAAATAAGATATAGGAGAAACCAAATAATATAGTATATATACCCATAAATTATAATCCATAGACATCAAATATTTTATATAAAAGCAATTTTTTGGGGGAATTTTAGGTCATTTGGAAATTCCATAAATAAACTATCACTTGGGGAATTATTTTTGAAATATAAGCAAATATTTAAAAACAGAAGTCCAATATAATCAATCTTAGAAAACATATCTAGAAATTATATGAGTACCAAAATGGATTACATATGAAAGTGTATAGAATAATTTAAGAATATATTTAATCTCAACCTTAGGTATGAATCCCCTAATTACATAGTCATTACAATTCTTCTATAAATATAGATCTACCTGGAAATAATATATTGACTTAGATTTAAATTATGAAGTTTTTTTCTTGTTAAATAAGGGGGGACCTTTTATGTGACTATAAAATTAACCACATCAACATACACGGGCACTTGGGTGACTTTACACAATTTTTCACTAGGTAAAAATTCATCCAACTTTATTCTGAGTGGGTGGTTATACCTTGGTTGTGTATGGTAACCTACTCATGTGTGTTGCTAATAAATTTTCACAACCCCTATTATCCTTTATCTCTTTGTTTAATTCTTATAGAAACAACATCCACGTCACTAGTTTTGGTTTTTTATCATCCTTCTTGATTAGATATCTTAGTGTTGTATGATCCTATAAAATAGTTAATTTATTTCATAGAAAATAAGTCTAATGTTTTTGTAAGGAAAAAAATTGAAAAAATGTTTTTTTATTATTGTGTAATTTTTTTGGGATGTGTACTGGGTCTGAGAAGTGTAATATATCACTTTTGGTTTCCTATAAACCTTTTGGTACAACAAAACTCCAACAACCCTGTTAGAGGCATCACACCGAATCTCAAAGTGGAAAATCTACTATGGTGGACATATTATGAGGGTTTTGATCAATCTTTTATTAACCCTATAAAAAGATATTCTGCATGCATCATCAAACAGAAAATCATTTTTCTTTTTGAGTGTGTTGGTTGGGGTAAATTATCTTTTTAAAGTCCCTAATAAACCTTCTGTAAAATTTATTATTTCTTAGAAATGATCAAATATGTCTCACAATATTGGGATAACGTAGGGTAAAAATCATATAAAATTTATCCATGTATACTTCAATACCATCCTTAAAAATTATTAGTCATGACACAATTCCTTTCTCCATAATTAGATTACCTTTTCCAAAATTTAAAACAAAGTTTTCTCTTAACAAAAAATTTTAAAATATTTTTTAAGCTCACAAGACAAGTTTCCAAACAAGATTTTTAAATAGTGAAATCATCATAGAATACCTCCAATTTTTTTTGAATAAAATCTAGAATGATACTTACTATACATTGTAAAAAGAAACACATGGCATTGAAATGTATGAACATAATCCTTCAGGAAGAATAAATATTGTAAGGACAGGTGAATATGGGTTTTCTAGGTCTTTTAGAGCTATTAGAACATGGAAATACCTGATAAAACCATCAAGGAAATTATATTAAACCTTCATAACTATCCTCTCTAAAAATTGGGCATCAAAGGGAATGTGGAATTGGTATTTTTTTGTTACATTTTTTAATTTTATATAGTCAATTAAAACTCTATAACTATTTATAATCCATATGGTTACTAACTCATTGTTCACAATTTTTACAATGGTGTCTCTAGTTCTCCTTGGTATAATTTTAATGTCTCCTAACCATTGGTATTATGATATAAGGTATATGATTCCAAATTTTAAAAATATTTATACTTCCTTTTCTACAACTTCCACAATGGATAGGTTGATCCTCCTATAGGGTTGTCTCACTAGTTTGGGTTCACCTTCTCGTAAAATCTAGTACATAAAGGTGGTTGGTCTTATCCATATAATTTTTCCCAGTGTCCATCATATTTATCAAATTTTATATATCAAAAATTAAAAATATTTTTTCTATTAATTTGGTTTTATATTATTTTAAATTGTTACTAGAAGTTTCCCATTTTCTTAAAGAAAAATTATATTTCAATTTTGAGGGAAGAAGCATCAAATCCAGTTCTGGGAGATTTTGTTATGATGTTTTGAAATAAGTGTTATCCATGATAGAATATTGTACATTTTAAGTAGTAGTGTCGATGAAAGGTTTGATTAAATCACAAAAATAACTTTCATTATCTTCCTCAAGCTGTTAAACACATAAAAAAGATTCCAGATTAAGTTCACTTAAAAAAAGATTCCTAAGTAAAATCAAGTGTGTCTAAATCTTCTCCAAATATAATTATTTCGTTAAAATTTTAATCTCCTATATATAACAATAAAGAAATTTTAATTTATTTATCATGAACATAAATTTCTCCTCATGGGGGGGGTATTTCATTAAATCAAGAATATTAAAATTTACTGTCTTTTCTCCAAAATTCATTGAAGAAGTTCACTCATTAACAATAATTATTATTTTTTGAGTATTTAGAAATAGCCCACCTTAGATAATATGGAAATTATCTTCTCATCTTTCATCATCTAAGATAATAATATAGAAATCAATATGGAGAAAACATATTTTCGTTCTTACTAGTATATCTTCTAAAACTTCTAATGGATAGGTAGTTTTTCAGTTAAAAAGTTGTATAAACATTCAGGGGGGTTTAAAATAACATATATATGGAAAAAATAAACTAAATAAGGAATAATATTAATCAATTCTCTCAAATCACACAGTACATTAGAAAAAGTGAGTTCACCTATGGTGTAAGGGATAGTGAATATACTAGGATCTTGCAATTTCCTAGGTATTTATTGGGTAATAAGGAAAGATACATTTCTACCTAAATTTCCCTTTTCATGTAATTGGAACATTATCATCATTTTGAAAATTTATTTGATATATTTTTCATAACATGGGATTTGTCTGATGGATTCCAGCAAAAGAAGTTTTATTTATAGCTTCTTGAATATCCCCAAAATCTATTTTTATAGTGTCACTTCACTAATTTTATTTGGTGGTTTTACTCTATAAGGGAGGGGATGTAATAGATGATTTAGGTATTCCATATTTTCCTTTCTCTTTTCCTTTTTTAAAATGGGGTTGTCACCACTAGTACTTATTATTGGGGATCTATTTCATGGACCGATTCTTCAAGTTCAGTGAGCTCTACAGTCCTATATTCTAATTGATATGGGGGTTATTTGTTGTTCTCCAACTCCTTGACAATAATTAATGAAATGGAATTGAAATTACATTTAGATTTAGGAATTTAATGGGTAGTAATTTTACATGAAACATTATTTTTCAAGTCATTGAAAGCATAAATGACCTAGTTGTACTGTTCTTTTAGATCCTTCAGTGTTGATCTATTTGTGATGAGATTAGTTTTTTGAGTAGTAAGAGACTCTAAAGGTTGTTTCAGAAATTTAATCATGGAGTTTTATTTATATTTTCATGGTTGGTAACTAGTATAATGTTAGGAACTACTCTTCTATAAGGGAAGTTTATGTAAGGATGGTTAAAAATATTGTGAGAATAGTGGTATTTAATTTTATTATTTTCCAACTCTAAATTTAGTATTATAATTTTTTCAAAATAATGGGTTGCTTGATGGTTGTTGTTGGAACTGTATTAGTATCATGGAATCAAAACTTTCTTTCACTTGTGGGTAGCTATTAGTGTAGTTATTCAATTACTAAAAGAGTTAGAAGACTCAGGGGTGGTGGTGGTGGTGGTAGGAGTTGTTTCATATACCTTGTTCACAACTAAATGACTCATAAGAGAGGTTATTTCATCAATTTTATTTTCAAGAAAATTAGAGTTTGATAAATTTTTAGTTTGAATTTTTCTTTTGGAAGTCATTATACCAGATTTGGGAAATTTTGATAGATTATCTCAACCAGTTCTCTGTCTTCTGAAAAAACCTTGACTGTTATTTATCCTCCAAAGGAAGAATTTAGTAATTTATTATCATTATATATAAACCCTAGGTATAAAAAACCCATGAATTAATGAACTTTAAAAGTTTTATGTGTGTAGTAGATTTTTATCTACTTGAATCTGTCCCATAATTTGTAGAGGACCCTTCTAATAGCTTACATTATTATATAAATTTATTTCCTCATATGGTTACTACTATATATAGGTATGTATTTATATGGGAATTAATTTTGAACCTCATCCCATGTGTTTACTTTTATATGCTCAAGGTGGTAGATAAACTCATTGTCTTACCCATTAAGCGAGAAGAGGAATGCCTTCCATCTAATTTGAGCCTTGCTGACTCATTTATATCTAAACTCATTATATATTTTTATAAATTGTCTTAGACTAATGTTGGGATATTCTATTAAAAAATCATTAAATTTATCCAGTAAAATAATCATCTTAATTATAATATCACAATCTTTTTTTTTTCAGTTTTTGAAGTTGGTTATCATTGTTGAAATTGGGGGTGTAAAGTTCTTATAAGATTTTATTTAACTATTCTAAATTTTCATCCATGTTTTCACTTTTTCTAGTGACTTTAGTAGAATATGTGGATGAGGAGGGATAAATTATCTATGAGATAGTGAAAAATTATATTTCCTTTGGTTCAATTATTTTTCAGGTCTTTAGTCTTTCCATTATAATTTGTTCAACCTCCAGATCAAAATCATTCTGATGAGATGAACTAGATTTAGTGATATGTTTAAATTATTTTCAAGTAAATATAATTAAACAAAAAAATGGCCTCCCCTGCAATGACACTGGGTTGATGAGAGGTGTGCCTTAGGGCCCCCAGTAAACAAATTTATAAACCCTAATTAAATACAGTAGTGGTGGATTCAATTTGTCTCTAAGGAAGAGAGTGTTTTGGATTTATTTTTGTCTTATTTAATGGTTTTAGTCTATGAATGAAGTGATTGTATTATATTTGATATTAAATATATTTTAAATGAAGTCGTACATTCTCAGATATCCCCTTACCTTTCATGTTAAATCATTATTTTATTCTAATACTCTCATGTTTTCTCTTTAATCAAGTGAAGCCTCACTTGATTACCCTCACTTGGTAGTTTAATCTTAATCATAAGAATTAAATAATCCCTGAAACCAATTATCTCATCAACACTAGTAACTAGAAATCTATAATTACCCTAATACTATCCCACTAATAATAATTGCAAGCAGTGGAGAGAAACTATGTGGCTAGTGTGTGCAATCTAATTAAAGAAAAAAGATGAATTCAAAATGAGTAACAGTAAGGAAGCTATGTGGATTGTTAATTATTCTCTTGTTGAGATGTGTAGTGGGGAATTGGTGAGTAATTTATCATAAAAAACATGATGATTTTAACATCACAAGATATTATTTTATGAATAATTTGTATAATATTATTCATAAAATAATATCATGGGATGTTATACTCTTCATGTTATTTATGATTAAGGTTCCACCACTACCCAACTACATATCACAACAAACAAGAAATTAAAATAATCTAATTCTATTTCCTCACATTAATAAACCCAAAATTGATATCAATATCTTTTATCCTCCTTGAATTCTTATGATCAAAGACTTACCCACATACCTCCTTAAAATATTCTTTTGAATATCTCATAAAGACTTCCTCTCCAACTCATCATCCTTAGGATCAAGCCATCTTTGATCTTAGGAAGCATCCAACTACACCAAAATAACCTTAACTATTATTTATTATCATATAAAATATCTATCTAAATGTATAAATAAAAATTATAATCATTGGATATTGATTTCATTTAAATAATTTTAATTCAAATTTATTTTAATTTCCTTGAAATTCTCATAAATTCAAATGTATGAAAACATAGGATGATGCATGAACCATACCCAGGTTTATGATTTAAAATATAAATATTATTTATTAATCATGTTTAATTAACTATTAGTGTCCTTTCATTGGATTCTATGGGCCCTAATACATCCGATATAGTTCCCTGGACTATATTACATTTTTTTGATTAAATGAATTGTTTCTCTAAGAATCCAATGACATAATTTCTAGTACCTACTCAAAAAAATATCCTAAAAGAAACCATATCATTGATACTACATTTTCACTAACCATGCCCAATAAATCCATCTTTGGTTGGTAATGAAGCATATTGTGACCCCCCCAGTTCCCACTTCTAAAAGGCTATTGTTGACCACTAGTGCCCAAGGGTAAAAAATACATAATATAGGTGGCATTACCCTCTTTAACCATAGTAATGTAAAATAAAGGACTAATAAATTCCAAAAAAACATTTATAAAATATACTAAATTCATAATAATAATATTATTATGAATGTAATTTCATACAAAAATGTGTCATCTCCATAAGAAATAATGAAACACCATGAGATTTCAAAATATATATTTCTTTAAAAAAACATTGCATCGATATATTGTTTTACATAAAACACAAAAGTAAAAAAAAAGAGGTGACTTATTAGAAGCTTATTATTAATAAAATTTAATAATAATAAAACAAATAGTAAATAAAAATATTGTAATAAATTAGAAATTCATACAAAGTTGTATTAAGAACACTTATTGTTTTGAAATGGATTTTTTCAATAAAAGAAGCTTTTATTTATATATTTTTGTAACACCCAAAGTATTTAAAATATTTTCAATTTTGAGTAAATTGTATTTTTTTTCAAGATTTATTTATATGAAACTCCATGATAATCTTATGCTACAAAAAATTATGAGTTGGCTTGCATTACACGAAAGACCGTCTTTTACCAAACAATAATATATTATAAAAATATTATTATTTAATATAATAAGATGTATCCCAGCCTTTAAGTTAGAAGTTATTAATATTATTAACTAAATTATGAAAATATATGTTTGAATTAATTTTTTACAAATTAATTAGAAATGAGTATAAAAACCAGGTGAATATATATGAAATGTTTTTATAAAAAACTATTTTTATGCTGATAAAATATTTTTATCCTAATAAATTAAATTAATTACAATTAGTGAATGATATTAATGTAAAATATATTAAATTAATTATTTTTTACATTAATACATTAGATTTAATCGGCATAATATAATTACTTACCCACTTTTACGTATAAAAACCCATATTTTTTAAAGGCATTTTTTACACCTTTTAATGGTGAAACTATTTTAAATCAAATTTTTTATAATTTTATATATTTTATTTGAAAAAACTAAACTTATTATTTTAATTCAGAATTTAAAATTTTAGTTCAGTTGAATTTTTGGAATTAATCTGATATGTTTCATGTTTTGATGAATAGTGGTAAAATATAGCATTTTAATTGAAAACTGCTTTTTTGTATAAATAATTTATAGTGTTAAATTATATTTATAATTGGTTTTAAAATATAATTAGTTCCATTTTTTATCATTTTATCTAATTTATTCCATTTTAATCAATTTCACATTGAATTTGGATATGAAAACATTTCAATTTTTTGAACGTTTTCACTTAATTTTTTTTTTCTCATTCTGTCAATGGGATTAATTTTAACATAATTACTAAAACTAATGTGTTTTAAAATTTTAAAAATATAATCCATTTTTGGAATAAATGGGTCAAAATTATTTAAATATTTTTCTTTTATTTTTGGGAAAATTAATATTAAATTTAGTAATATTTTTAATTACCATGATAAAAGATAAATCCAGTAATTATGTGTAAAACAAATATTATAAAATTACCAAAAAACTTTTCATAATTTTATTATATGATATATAATTGATAAAATCATACTTGTGATGATTTTATGGACTCTTTGAGCCACTTGGATGTCTTAAATCCATTTATGGTATTTTAGTTTAAGGGAAGTCCAATATGTCACACTCTTGTTTTTAATAAGGATTACATTTTTCATATGTGGTCTTTTAGAGGATATCTTAGACTATAAATATTTTTTTTAAATATAGAATTTTTATATTAATAATGATAATATATTTTTAATTTTTAGAGAATATATATTTAAAATAAAGGCTTTCACAACGATAATGTATTAATTGTTTAATTGATGGGAATATCAAATAAATTTTATTAAAAATATTAAAATATATAAAATTTGATATAATTGAAGTAATCCATGAATTTTATAGATGATATATAAATATTATGGATTTATTTAAGGTTTTTTTGTAGTTATCTTATGTGTAGATATTTTTTAAGAAGTCAAGAAATGAATACTATCAAAATATACATTAATGATATTTTCAAATATATAACATTTTATTAAAAGATATAAAATTAATAAAAATTTAAACTTCAGCCCACATATTTGTATAAAGATTAAAATTTCATCCATGACTCATTTATGGTTTTTTTGTATTTTATATTATCTATATTAACCCTTTAAGAGTAGAAAGCCATGTTGTCACGATAAGAGTTAAAGGGTTTAACTTAGAGTTAAATCTGAATGATAAGGGTAACAATGAGACCTCAAAATGTCTAAAAATTATTTTTTGAGAGGATTTAGACCAATAAAAATATTATATTCGAAATAAATCACTTTTTATCCATTTTACTTATTTTTTTATATTAATTTAATATTTTGATATTTTCCAAAAGTGACCCTCACCTAAATTATAAAAGGAAACCTCCTCCCTCACTTCCTCACACCTCTAAACCCACATTGGTTCAAAAAATATCTAATAAAATAGCTCTATAATTTCCATACCCTCATCCTAGAGCTCTCAATTTGGGAAAAAAGCCATCCAAGGAAGTCCTTTGGTGCAAACCAAAAGGAGTTACCCAAAGAAGAGGTAACATCTTTCGTCAATATCTTTAGTTTTTTTTACATTATCCACCCCCTTGAATATCCTAATTCCATGGTTATATAAAAACAACCGTATAATAAATATATGAAGATTTTTTTATGCTAAGGTTTTGACATACACTTAAACATAATTCTATCTAATGGGTAACGAACATACTGTTTATGTGTATGGTGAACTACTGCCTCACGAAACAATAATTGTAAGTTTTTTTCCTTTACCACCTTTCATGGTTGGATATTATGATATAAAATCTATTTATATATTTTATATATTATATTTATTATATATTTATATTTTTGTAATTATTTTATAACACAAATCCTTAAGCTTTACAATTTGTATAAATATGATAACATTGTTTGTGCAAGTGTGGACTATCGCTTCCTCAAAGCGATGTGATTCGTTCAAATTATACATGGAATTTATAAAATATGGTTTTAATAAAAATATGTGATATATTTGATATATATATAAGATAATGTAATTAAAAAAATAAATATATATCATTTACTTTTCATTCTTTAATATGAAAAATAAATTGAAGCAACATTCATGCGTACATATGACCTACCGTCTGCATTATAGGTGCATTTCATTTCTTATATCCAAATATTATGGATTATTATAAATATATATATAATAAATATATATGATAATTATTTCATGGTTTAAATTTTATATATTATTAAATCATGATCTAAGTAATATGAATGACAAATAACATGTAAAAACTTATTTAAGAAACTAGGAAATTAACACCCAAAATAGTGAAAATAATGTAGGATAATTAAAATACGAGTAATAAGATATTATAAAGAGATCATATATGATATCATAAATATTAATTGTTATTATGGGTAGTTTTTAAACTCCGTATGGATGGTTTTTGGTGTACTAGTTTTTGATTTGTAATTGGTTTCCTGTCAACCTCAAAGTTGTTTTATTTGAAAATAACAAAAAGGTATTTAGAGATATCTTAAATATTAATGTGGTTAGGAAATAAGTTAGTAACATTATTAAAACCATTATAAAGTTTTTTAAAGGATATTTCCACAAAAACAAAATGTGTGGTAAGATATTTCATCACAATTTACATTCTGTTGAGACTTATTCGTTATTATGCACCAATTCACTTTAATGTGAATTACGTACTTCCCCTTTGTCATTTAATATCATGATTCACACATAAAAAGTATACCATTTTTACATATGGTGTATACTTTTATAGTTATTTGATTATTTGTGGAAATGTTGATAAATCCGTATTCTTTATTCAATACGGTTATTTGATAAGGAACATTATTTATTTCATTTATTCGATATGAGGAATGATTTGGTTTGTAAATGAGAGGTGGGGATCATAATTTATAATTCCCATAAATGCATCAATAGGTTCTAAAGAGAAATATAAGTTGGACAAATTAAATAGGTTTCTATCTGTGGTTTTAAAGTATCTTGCGAACGGTCTCGATGGTACAAATTTTCATATTCCCCAGACACGATGTCTTATAAATAATCATTTCTTTCATATGTATTTTAGTTATTATTATTATCCTTGATATTTTCATATTATAAAATCTATATATGCATTCATTCATAGATTATTGATTAAATGGCATGTGTTTCAACCATTTACCTAATTATATTGATCATTACTTATCTAGTTATTTGAATGAAACATGTTACTAATTATTTACCTTTACATGTTGATTTAATCTCACCAATTCATTATTTATTCTGATTGACTAACCCTTTCTGAGAAATTGAGCTCACCCTTATTATGTTTCCTTTTCCCAAGTTATGAAGAGGTATATTTTGAATGAAATTCAAGGATGATGAGTTTTTAATTGTGTTTTGATTTATTATATTTTACCAATGTATTATGGGTATCATGTATGTTATCTAGTTTTACAAAACTACCAAACTATTCGGTCCCTTAGGATTTGAAGATTGTATGCTAATGCCATAAAATAATGCACTGACTCTGGGCTTATGGGGTGAGGGTGTTAAAAATGTATTTTCATTTAGAAGATAAATTTATATTTTTTAGAGTTTTAATTGTATAAAATTAAAATATTCTATTAGTACTGTATGTAAAAATTACATTAGGCTAAGATTTTGAGATTTTTATAAAATAATTGTTTTTAGATGAATTCTGAAAAAATAATGATTTTGCTAATGCCTTCACTTTCATAACATTATAATAATAAAAGAATGAGATAATTTTTTTTAATTATATATATATATATATATAAGTATATATTTATAAAGTGAAATAAATAATTTAAAAATACTATGTTAAATTTACAAAACCCATGTTTAACATTTTAGAAACATAAAAAATATTTTATTAGAAAAACTCTTTGTATCCACTTATTTTAAAAATTGGTTTTCCGTACTTTTAAAAATAAAATCTAAAAAAATAGATTTATGAATTTTTATAAAAAATTTCATATTATGAAATTGTTTAAATTTTATTTTTAGTCATAAAATTATTACTACTAAGATCAATGTTAATGACCATGTTAACCGTACAAATCTTATTTTCAAATAATTATTTTATTAATATTTTGTAATTTTTATATTATAAATAAATTTTTCTATTTTATATAATCAATTTTAAATGATTTTTAAACATATATAAAAATATATTCTGACTTATTTAATTGGTAATTAATATTATATAATATTAAGAATACTTAATTGTTAAAACACCGTGCTTTCTACAGAACATTTTCTCTATATATTAAATTTTTCAACTAAAAAGTTAATATTTTATTACATATAAATTTAATTAGAATATATGGATCATAAATTTATTTTTAAAACATAAAAATTGGATAGTATTGGTTACCTTATATTTTTAATAAAATATAAATAACTATGGTTAAAAAATATAGACCATGGTAAAACCAAAATGGTGAAAGTGTTAAATGGTTTTTAAAAAAGATAGTAAATGTGTTTTGGAGGATTATAGACCTTATATCTCATATAAATTAATTATTTACCACTTTTTGAGCCATTTAACCTTTAATTGTGTTATTCCATCATTGAAAAAATAATGGTCATTTATAAAAGTTCCATTTTCTTCACTTATAAATGCAGATCACTTCCATCAACTTTATCAACCCATTATAAAGACTTATATCTACAAAAAATCTTCCCTAGTATCTTATAATACCACTAAACATGTTCTATAACCTTTAGTATTTGAAAAATACCATGAAAAGGATCCTTAAGGGGTTACTTAAGGGAGAATAAACAGAGGGATAGGTAATGTTATGAATCGATCTCTCTTAATTATTTTCTTCTTCTAACCATTAAATATCATTTACCAGTGAAATTATGATAAGATAAGTATTATTTATATATTGAATTTTTTTTACTAATTTAATTTTACTTTTATACCTTCCCCCAAAACCTATCAAAAAAAGAAGACATTGTCATGCATACATGGAAACTACTGACTCGATGAACTGCGTGTTCAATTTTTTCCATTACTGTTATACATTTAAGACTTTAAAATTTTCATTAATGTATAAAAATTCTATTTATGAAAATATTAGTAATATGAAAATATAATTATGAACATTATATTAGTGATGTTAACAATAAAAAATAATTGTAAATTGAACCGCATAAAATAAACATTTCAAGGAAGCTTTCTTAATTTGAGTCTATTTTTGGAAAACCTATAAAACTATATAAATTTAGTGATAATGGAATAATAAAATTAATAAACCTATATAATTATATAAATTATGAATTGATTTTACAACACATTTGATGATGTTCAATATTAGGTTGAGGTTTCACAAAAATTGATGGAACCACCTGAAGTTTCAATTATAAGTGAAGATTTTAAAATAAGAAATAACATATGATAATAAATAGACCATAGAAAATAAAATATATATGTAAAATTATTTTAATAATGTTTTTAATAAATTTAGTTTTATTTTTCAGGATGTTAGGTGCATGCGTAGAAAAAATCAGGACTTGAGGTAATGTTTTTTTTCTTTATTTCTAATTCCATAAAACATATTCATTATTATAGACCATAATTTATTTTATATTGTATATTAATGGACCTATTACCTTAATATATAATTAATAAATTAATTTAAGGAAATTTTAATTTCAATTTCATGGTAAACCACATATATCTTTTTGATTCTTACACTACCACCATCATAATGGTTTTTTCATCTAAATTTTACATCATTCAGATATGAATATTATTCACCACTTGTTTAATATTTTTGGTGTATATATTGAACACAAATTTGATATATCATAATTTTTCTTGAAATATAACCCCCATTTTATAACTTTCATTTATCTTCAATTTGAAATATTACGACGTTGTAAGGGTTTTTGGAAACTCAATTATTATTCAGTAAGTTATGATTGTTCTTCTTATACTTAATTCCTGTAAGTTGTGAAAATTATTCTATTTGATTTTATTATATTGTATTTTATCTTTTTTTCAAGCTATTTAAATTTTTACCACATAAACCACTTTCCAAATATCTCTTTCTTCCACAATTATGATATTTTCAAGGGATTTGGTTAACTGAGTTTTCATTTTTTTAAGTTAAAATGTTATTCCTTGAGAATAATTATTCCCTTTTTAGTAAATTAATTCATTTTATATTTAATATTTCATAATATATATAATTTTATATCAATTAAAAATGATACTTTTAACATAAATATTCTTTCATGATGAATTTCATTCTTATAAAAATAAAATCTTTTTATAAAAAAAACATAAAAACTTTAAATATAGTTTCCTCTCATTCCAATGTTCATTTTTCCCAAAACAAATTATCCTTTTCATTTTTAAATCCAAATATGTGTTTATTAATGTGACCATCATATTTCCATCCTTATATTTTCAAAATTAATGTTTGGTTACTCTTTTTATGATGTAGGTTTTCAACAAAAAAGTTTCAAAATAATTAAAAGGTTTTACAACCCTTCAAAACAAAATTTTTTATCTTCCACTACTAATTCTTATTTAAAATACTTCATGTATTTTTAAATATATATTATTGAATATTATTTTTCAACATAAAAATTTTCAGTATTTGTTAACTTAACCTTTTGGAAGCCTTAATGACTTTTTAAAGGATCCATTATTAAATATTATTTTTAAAAAGTAAATATTTTATAGATGTTTTCACTTCACCTTTTTGAAATATTTATGCGTTTTTAAAGGCTCTAATATAGAAATTTATTTTTGAATATAAATTAATTTAATAGTTACCACTTAATTTTTTTGAAAATTACTTTTCAAATTGACTCTAACTTTATATTTTATTCAAAAGATAAAATCATTTTCTAAATAATCATTTAAAATTTCACATTCATTTTTCTCTCTATCTATAAAGGATTCATTAACATGGATATTATTTTTCATGAAATACTCTATAAAGTTTTATAAAAAATAATATTTTGTGTTTATTGAGTTTTAGGTATCAACCATTTACATTCTTGAGGTCAATTTTGGTGATACCATTTGGAAATGTCACAAAACCCATTTTTTCTAGGGGTTCTTTATGATGTTACGAATAATTGTTCATAATTGTATCACATATGTAGGTTTGATTGATTTTTGGGGTCTTTTATCACTTTATAATTCATTGTTTAAGATTTAATATCACATGAGATGATGAAATTTTTCATTAACATGATATAAGAATATATGTTCACCAGTTAGTTGTGTAAACATGATACAAGTATCTTTATTCAAAAGTTGATTATGTAAAAATTATGTGGGTATATATTTTTTTGAATAAATATGATGTAGGATTTTTTTGACACGTTTTTTGTGAAAAAGTAACGTAAGATTCTTTGTTCACAAGTTTTTTTATCTGAATATGATTCAAGAAGAATTTTTCAAAAAAAAATTATGTGAACATGATGCATGAAACTTTTTTATTAGTTTTTTTGTGAAAATTATGTTAGAATATTTTTCACTAGTTTTTTTGTGTGAATGTGATTTGGGTATCTTTGTTCAGAAGTTCTTTTTGTGAATGTGATTTGGGATGTTTTTTCACAAGTTTACTTTTTAAATGTGATATGGGAATATTTGTTCACATGTTTTTTTGTGAATGTGAGGCATTAAGATTTATTACAAAGTTTGTTCTGTGAAAATGATATATGGATATTTGTTAACAATTTTTTTGTGTGAAAGTTATAGAGTAATATTTTTTCACATGGTTTTATATGATAATGTTTCATCCATAATTCCTTAGTATTTTATGTTTTGATGAGATACCGTATTTCTATATGAATTTGATTATTACCTTGGATCATGTTTTTTTATCACACTCTTATGACATGGTAGAAGTTTTTTCATTTTAGATTACATGTCCTACTATCATGAATTATTGAAAAATATTTTTATTTCATGTTCTTTTAATAACATATATCTCCCTTTCTCATGTTTTCTCATATGATTTTGATCTAACCCTTGATGATTTGTGATGATTTTTTCCCTTACTGAGCATTTGAACTCACCCATTTCTTATGTTTCCATTACCCAAGTTATGAAGAAGAGTGAAAACTACATGAATTATAAAATAATTCATATTGTGGTTCAATTATGGATAAATGTTTACATGTTTTGTAATATAAGTTTCTTATGTAATTGGTACCCCAAGATACTAAACCTTATTTTATTGGGATTGTGTGTTTATTTTTGAGGCATAAAGTTTAACATATGTAAATACAGTAAAATAAATATAGGTCCATATCAATTTATATGAAACATAGTTATTAAATATTATTTTTTTAGCATCAGATCTAGGTGTGTGGGTATAGTGTGATTTAATTGGTAATAGAGTAGAGTTTTGTTATTTTTTGGGATTTGTTTAGTTATTTTTGAGATAGTGATAAAAATATTTAGTGAAAAAACTAAGGATATAAAGTATTGGATAAAATACTAGAATTTAGATAAAGTTTTGATTATGCGGGTTTCCTGGAAATTTTATCCCTGTCAAGATACTAGAAAGTGAATGTGACTGTGGAACAAATGCACCAAGTTTCAATAACTATATAAAATGGATGGTTGATTATTAACTTAATGTTCACCCAAAGAAAGATGAATGAGAATAAGATCGTACAACTAGCTAGAAACTACCAGAGGTATTCTTGGGATAATCAAAATTCTATTTATAATACATTTTTAAATATTAAAAAATATTAAATTTGAAGATGATTTGGGTTAGAAAACATAATAGGAAAATGACCATGGACAACCATGGTTAAATTAATGGAGTGACAGGTTGATCTAATTATATCACAGTTGAACCATAATTACCATAGGTTGAAATGAAGGTTTCATTGGTGAATTCATCTTATGATTTAGTTTTTATATTCATATGATCATTTACCATGATTTTATTAGATTTTATTACAATAATTTTGGTTTTAATATTTGGTTGGAAATGAGAACTTGAAAATGAAGATTTGGAAGGTATGTCTCTAGAAACTAATATGAATTATTTTTAGTGTAATATTTGGAATTAATGGTTGATAATGTTAATATATTACTATTATGATGGAAATGATATATTTCCTAGTCTTCCCTAGGATAGAAAAGTTTGAATATATTTAGAATCTATATCTTGAATCATGATTATTTTTTATCTACACTTGGGTATTGGTATTTTTAAGTGATAATTAAAATTGTGAGAATGAGATTTATTTAGGTGGTGGGGGGATAATGTAACACCATGATATTTTAGAATATATTTTCTTTTAAATAAACAATATATCGATAGATTGTTTTATACAAAACATCATTGTAAAAAGATTTGTGACATATTAGATGAATATTATTAAGAAAATTTAATAATAATAACACAATTATTAAATGAAAATATTATAACAAATGTCAATTCATAAAAAATAGGATTAAGAATACCTAAAATTTTAAATGGTATTTTTTCTATAAAAGTAGTTTCTATTTATATAATATATCTTCATTTAAAAAATAATTTTATAAATTATAGAATTTTAATTTAATAAAATGAACTTTATTTTTGAATTTAACATGTTAAAATTATCTTGGTGTGAATTTTTGAGATTTTTTCAAAAATAATTGATTCTTGGTGAATAGTAAAGATATGGATTTTTCTTAATGTCGTTATATTTATAACATTATAATAATAAAATAAATAATTAAAATATTTTTAAAACTTTTTTTATATAAAATTGAATATTTATAAATTAAAATAAATCATCTAAAAATACTACGGTGAATTTATATACCTAGGATTAATGTTTTGGAAACATAAGTAATATTTTACTCTAAAACCTGATTTTATTTGCTTATACTAAAAATTAGATCTCATCACTAAAAAAACTGAAGTTAACAAAATTGATATTATATTTTAGATCAACAAGTTTATTTTATATAACAAGTTCATTTTTTTTTGGAATAAATGTATGACTACTAAGATTAATGTTAATGACTATGATATTATTAAAAGGGTTATTTTCAAAGAATTATCTCATTAATGTTGTTTAATTTTTATCTCATAAATTATTTTTTTTATTTTATATAATAAAATTCATATGATTTTTACTCATATATAAAAAAATATTATATATCATTTAATTGTTAATTAATTTTATAAAATATTAACACCACTTAGAGGTTAAAACAACATTTTTTATATAAAAATGTTTTTCTATATATTAAATTATTTAAATTAAAAGTTAATTTTAACTTATTTATAAATATAATTATATTATTCAGTGATTAAATTTAGGTTTAGATCATTGAAATGTTGTAACAAGGGTTACCTAAAAGTTTTAATAAAATATAAATTACTAGGGTAAGAACTAGTTTCCAAGCTAAAAGCCTAAATGGTAAAATGTAAAAATATACAAGAAAGAAACTTTAAAATTGTTTAATTTTTTTTTTGAAAATTATAGGTGGATGATTTATAAACCTTATCTCACCCTACACTTTATTATTTCCCACTTTTTGTTTCATTTACCCTTGAATTTTGTCATGCCATCATTGAAAAAGTAATGGGTATTTACCAAAGTGAAATTTTATTCAATTATTAAAGGAGATAACATATAACACATTTCTATACCCATTAAATAAAACTTATTTGTACAAAAAATTTGACCTAGTGTACCCTTGACCCTCTCCTCGCATCCTGGAAGCTTGGATATTTCCAAAAATACCAAGCAATGATTTCTTAAGGCGTTACCCAAGGGAGAAATCCAAATGGAGATGTAATGTTCTCATCCAATATTTATTAATTATTTTTTTCCTATACGACTTAAATGTATTCTAAATTCCTTCTAAACCATTTGAAAAATTTAGACATCTTTATACATACGTGTAGATCACCACCTCCACGAATGACATGTTCTATTTTTTCCATTACCGGCTAAAATAGAAGAATTTAAAAATGCATTTAATGTATAAAAAATGATATTTATGAAAATATTAATATTATATAAAGAAAATATTATACATTCTATAAGTTATATTAATAATTAATGGTTACGGTAAACTTGACTGCCTAAAATAAGAATATCAAGAAACCTTTCTGAATTTGAGTCCATTTTGGGAAAACCTAAGGCATTGTATAAATTTTGTGCTAATAGATTAATAAGATACAAACCCCAATATAAATAAATACATTAAGAAGCTATTTAATCATGTTCAATATATTGAGTAAATTTCAAAGAAATTGACTGAACCACCTCTAGTAATGACCATAAGTGAAAAATATTTAATTAATTAACAACATATGATAATAAATATACCTTAAAAAATAAAATATATATGAAAATGATTATTAATAAATATTTTAATAAACTTAATTTTATTATTCCAGATGTTAATTTCATGTTCAAAATGAAACTATGTAAGGGTTATTTGTTTCAATTTTCAATTTTTTGTGTCTTATTTGATATTTTTAACCATCATTTCTTCTATATAGTGTATTAACTTCCCTATTTAATTCAAGTAAAATGAATATCATTAATATCATGCTATTTTAATATCTATTTCATGGTAACCCACTTATTTCGTTTTTATTCTTAGGTTACCATTACCATATGGGTTTTTATATCTCAAATTTTCTCCATTGAGATATAATGTGTATTCAACACTTGTCTCCTTTTTTGTGGTATATGTATTGGACATTAATTTATTTTATCAAACTTTTTCATTAAATTTAATGGATTTAAAAATATATTTCATGTTCTACCTACAATGTATTTTTAATTAAAAATATTAAGACTTTATGATGGTTTTGGAAACTTACTTCTTGTTCATTGAGTAATGATTGTTCTTTTTAAAATTATTCCATATAAGTTAGAAATATTATAATATTTTAATTTTTATATCTTATTTTCTTTTTATTTTTACATGATTTACATTTATACCTTATAAAACAATTTTTAATGCCTCTTTCCTTGGGAATTATGATATTTATAAGGCATTTGGTTAACTCAAATTTCATTTCAATAAGTTAAAATGTTATCCGTTGAGCATCATTCTTGTAAGTTTGATAAATTCTTCTTTTTTCTTCTTAATAAGACATTTCTTATTCTATCACTTTGAAAAATGTAGTTTTTAACTCAAATATTATTTATTCGGGGATTTTATTTACATAAAAGTGAAGAAATTTTATTAAAAAATATAATATCCTTTAAACATATTTTCCCTTTATTTCGATGTTCTTTATTCAAAAAATGTTTTACTTTATTTTTTTGAAATAAAAATACGTTTTTACTCATCATATTTCCATTATCCTCTTTTCAAAAGGATGTTTTGGTTAATCTTTTTAGGATGTGGGCTTACAAAAATGGTATTTATAAATATTAAAAAGGTTTTCCATTCATTCAAAATAAAAAATTTTATCTTCCATTACGTATTCTATTTTTGAATTTTTTATGTCTATTGAAATATAGATTATTGAGGATTATTTTTAGAAGTAAAAATTTTTAATATGTTTTTATTTCAATTTTTTGTAACCTTTATGCATTTTTGAAGATCAATTATTAAAGATTATTTTTAAAAAATAAATGGTTTCAATATATTCGCACTGTAAAATTTTGAAATCTTTATTTCTCTTTCAAGGATCCACAATTGATTGTTCTTTTTGAAAGTTAATTATTTCAAAAAAAATCCCTTAACCTTTTCGTAAATGTACTTTAAAAGGGAATATAACTCTATCTTTTATGAAAATTATAAAATCATTTACTAAAAGAAATTTTATGATTTCCCTTCCATTTTTATATTTATATCTAAAGGATTTAATTCCATAGATTTTCTTTTCATGGAAATCCCTCTAAATATTCTTATAAAATTCTCTTTTAATGATAGAATTTTGTGTATAAACTATTTACATTATTGAGGTCATTTTTTTCTATACCATTTGGAAATGTTATAAAACCCATTTTTCTTTCCATGGATTCATTAGGAGATGATGAATAATTGTTTTCAGTTGTCACACATATGTTTGGATAATTGATCGTTGGGGTCTTATATCACCCTCTGATGTATTTGTTAAGATTTCATATCACATGAGATGATGAAATAATTTATGAATGTGATGTGGGAAGCTATGTTCTATAGTTTCTTGTGTAAAAATGATTAAGGGATCTTTGTTCATATGTTTTGTGTGTAAAACTGATGTAGGAATATTTTTTCACATGTTTTTTTGTGAGAAAATGATGTGTGATTATTTGTTCATAATTATTTTGTGTGAATGTGATGTTGGAAGATTTGTTCAAAACTTTTTTGAGTGAAAGTAGTGTGTAAAATGTTGTTCAAATGTTTTTCATCAGAACACAATATAATAATCTATATTCAGAAGTTTGTTTTGTGAACATGACACAAGAATCATTTTTCACAATTTTATTGTGTGAACTTGATAAAAGAATGTTTTTTCATAGGTTTTTTGTATAGAAGTTATGCATGATGATTTTTTCATAATTTTTTTATGTGAACGTGATGAGGGAAGATTTATTTAAAACTTTGATGTGTGAACATGATGTGTGAATCTATGTTCACAAATCTATTGTGTGAAAATGATGAAAATATATTTTCAATTGATTTTATAAGATTATTTTTGTTCCATAATTCCTTATTATATTATGTTTCAATAACGTTCCATATTTATATATTTATATGAGTATGATTCCTAAATATTTTTTTGTGTATTTCATTATTATTCTATGGTACATGTTTATTCATTTGATACGACATGTCTGTATGTCATGAGTTATAAGAAACTCTTATTACTCTATATTTTTAATATGATATTTCACCCATACTTTTGTTTTCTTATATGATTTTTATATATCCCATGATGAGATGTTGATGAGTTTTTCACTTATTGAGAATTTGTGCTCACCCATTTCTTATGATTTCATTCCCCACATTATGAATATGAGTATAACCTATGAGAATTATAGAAGGAAGTACAATGTTGTTTGATTATGGAAAAATGTTCACAAGTTTTTTAATATAAGTTGACCATGCAACTATTTCTCAAAGACACTAAAACTTCTATTCTTTTGATTGAGAATTTATTTGTAATATATATAGCTTAAATTATATAAATTTTGAAAAATAAATATAGGTTCATTTATCTTTTTATCAACCCCAATTTTTAAATAAAGTGTTTTTAGCACCTGATTCAAGGAGTGTGGGTCTGGGACACCTTAAATACTAGAATTATTAGCTCTATAACCAAAAAATATAATTCCAACTAGCCACTATTCTATGATTTGGAAATGTCCAATACATTATCTCAACCCAACATATAAATATATAAAAACAATATATATATAAGTAAAGATGATCATATAACTATAGTTTGTGGGTTCCACCATAGATACTCTCATGTCAATGTGGAAGAAGCATATTAAAACCTCAATGAATAGAATGTGTAATCGAATCATTTTGTATTCCAAGTCAACTACTAACCTATATCAACATTGGATCAATCTCCAAATCCTTATAAATTATATATATGTGGTTAATATGAAAATATAGAAAACTTGGCTCTTGTCACTCACATACTTACTGATATAGTCACCCTCACATACCAATAATATATGTCTTGAAACCCCCTTCCAAAGTCTACATACCACATCTCTATAACAAAAATACATACTATATTAATATACCACAACAATATACTATGTCAATATATATTATAGTGTTATTTGATAAATAATTCCACCATACACCACAACCACAAAAATTTACAAATAATTACACTATTTCTAAAAGGTAGGGAATGATATAGAGAGTAATTTTTAAGATTCCATAGGATCTAATAACCACTCATAAGGGAGAGGGGCTTTGAATCAGTTGTTCTACATTTAATAAGTTTCAATAATTTTTATAAATTAACCCCTGCAACCTCTTAAGATTTATTTCCTTATAATATTTTGTAAAAACTCATACATGAAAAAGTATGAAATCAAGTAAACAATTTAAGATTTACAAGGTTCAACCTTAGTGTGAGAACCTACATCACTTCCATAGACACTCTTATGGGTCTTTAGAAATTCACTATTAATAAGAAGTGAACAAAACTTATACAAACTCCTGTTAGAAATCTTTTATATTTGGATAGGAATTATTATTCTGACCCCTCTCAGTTTACAATTTTTCTTATAAAAAAACAGACCCAAATAAAATAATAAATACTTTTTTGAAACTAAACCATAATTGATCAGTTTGAATCCTCAGTCTAATTTGGATGGATCCAATTTTCTCAATTTGATGAAGTCAATACTATTCTACCTTACTCAATCTACACTTTTCAAACTCTTATCAGAAACTAAATAAAATATTCCTTATTCTGATTGATTCAATATGATAGAATCAATACAATGAACTCATTCCCAATATGAAAAACCCAAAATATTCTAAAATGATCAATACGATATTGTTCATTTTGATTGTCTTAGTATAATTGATACAATAAAATATTCTAAATATGATCTTACTCAATCCAGTAAATAAACATTCAGCTGTTTGATCCTCCACATGAGATCTATGGCCAGAAATAACTTTCACTTGATTTCTTTAGTACTCTGCCTTTTCCACTTTTTTTAGAAGTTAAAATTGAATGAGTTATCTGATCAAGTATTTATATGTGTCTCTAAAAAACAAGTGTGGGAAACTTGAAAACATTCCCTTCTTCCTCGTATTTCAAAACACCAAAAATCTATCACATTTAAACTTCAACTTTTACTTCTTCAATCCACATTAGATTTATCTGAGATTTATGCAAAATAGAATTTCAAGCTTGACCTCTTCAACTCTTCATAAAAATTATAGAATATTTTTTGTGTATAATTTTTAATCTTCTCATTATGATCTACCTTTATTATTAGATCATTATAATCTATTCTCTTCCCAACTCATTACAATTCATTTCCTTCTCAGCTCATTACGATCTGTTTCATTCTTAGACCATTACAATTTCTATTTCTTTCTCACCTAACTCTTATGTAATCTTCATAATGATAGAATTATCATTACGATAGAATTCCCATTATTATGGAATTCTCATTATAATAGAATTTTCCATTATTATGGAATTCTTTACTCTATAATTTTTAAATTCTACAAACTTCTCCACCATTTATTAAAAATATTTTATCATGAGAGTTTTCATGATTTTTGAGAACTTCATGATAAGTAAATCATTGAATGAATTTTTTTATAATGTACAAAAACTTTATAACTCATCAATTCACAATATTAAATATACCTTTTCATCATAATAATGACTTTTTATCTCAGCAACATCTAACTTTCTAACTCAATAACTTCTTTCTTTCTCTAATTATGGAAAAGAAAACAACCAGGATACAAAAAAATTCTTCCACTGATTATTCTCAGTCTGATACTCTGAGTCTAGAAAAACATCTTTATTTAAGACAAATCTTTTCTCCCCATTGATGTTTGGGATCAAACTTTTAGAAAATTAAAAATTTCTTATGAAGCTCATTACCATAGACCGGATCTGATTCCTGAATAACAAAAAAATTCTTATACAAAGGGTTAGTTTTCAATATATACCAAAACTTTATTAAAATAATTTTTCACAATGGTTCTTCAATATCCCCATTTTTATTTGTTGAAAACCGTTGTTAAAAACTTTTCCAACTCTCACAATTTTTTCACAACTCATATTTTTTAAACAAATCATGTATTTTGACTTTTATCGGATCAAAACCTTACTAAAAAGAGAGTTTCTTGACACCACACTACAAGATAAAGTAATATTTTTGAAGGAATTCCAACCCGCAGTGAAAAGAAAATATTTCATCCATGAAAAGATAAAATAACCATAACTTTTATCTTTTCCTCTATCACTTTTTTATCTCCACCATTATATGATAACCAAAATTTCAGATTCATTTAAGAAAGATAAGTAAAAACTTCTTATAAAGTAAAATTGTTACTTTCTCTCCCCCTTTGTCAACATAATCCAAATCATGGAGGTGGTACTTCTTTATGAGGTTTATAAAGCCATGGGAGAAGTTTGAATATAAAGTTGCATCCTAAATTCTACAAACCTTTCTTTATGCATTGATTTTGTAAATATATGAAAAATCTGATAATTTATTGAAATTTATTCAAGAAAAGAATCTACAACAGTTAATTTCTCTTTTATAAAGTGAAACTTTATATCAATGTGTTTTGAACTTGAATATTGGACATGATTTTTAAAAAGATCAATTTCACTTTGATTATCAAAAAGTATCTTCAATGATTTAGAAACTTTCACTTTTAAGTCTTCCAGACGAACCTTCACCCACAAAATTTGTATAAAAGCATAGGCAACTGAAAAATATTTAGACTCAAATGTGATCAAATTAATTGAACATTGTTTATAACTATGAAAAATCACATAACATTCTCCTAAGAAAAATATTCCTCTTAAGGTTGATTTTCAATCATTACAATCTCTATCCCAATCGACATCAGTATAACCATGAAACATAATCTCACTATTTCTTTTGTATAAAAACTCATGTGAAGTTATTCCTTTTGCATGTCTAAAAATTATTTTTAATGCCAACATATGTGATAATTTTGGATTACTTTTATAGCAGACACAAAAACTCACATAATAAACAATATCAGGTCTTAAGGATTGAAGGTAAAGTAAACTTCCTATCAGCTTCCAAAAATATTTTTGATTCACAATTTTTCCTAATTCTTCTTTTCTTGACTTTGTGCTCTTATATATAGGAGAATAAAATTATTTATATTCTTCCATTCCAAAATTTTGTAACAATTATCTAGCATACTTTTTTTAATATAAGAAAATATATTTTTGTTTTTTGTAAACTTATAATACTAGGAAGACAGTTAATTATCCCCACAATGACATTTGAAAACAATTCTTCATTTGATTAAAAAATTATTTACAAAATTTTTATTCATTTAAAATAAAAACTATATCATCCACATAAACAATTACAATTAGCGTTCGAGAGTCAAAATTGTTCACATACAAGTTGCTATCAACTTTTACTTTAGAAACATTCAACATGATCAAACAATTTTCAATCTTGTAATACCATGCACATAGATCTTGTTTCAGCCCATAACAATATTTCTTCAGTTTAAAAACATTGTTTTCATCCTCATCAATTAGAAACACATGTATTTTTTTACTATAAACTTCTTACTCAATCTCACCATTTAAGAAATATGAATTTACATCCATCTGATAAACTTTGTAATTAAAATGTGCGACTACTGAAAGAAACATTCTAATAGATACTAATATTGTAACTAGGGAAATTCATTCTTTAAAATCCACACCTTTCACCTCTGCATATCCCTTTCAAAAAATCTTGGCACTGTTTCTTGAAACGTCTCCATGTTCCTTTACCTTTTTTTATAAAACCACTTGGTTCTGATAAATTTTTATTTGATGGCGATGAAACAAGTTCCCATGTTTCATTCTTCTCAATATGATCCAATTATTCATTCATAACATCAATCCATTCTTTGTGTTTAATATCTTCTGAAACTAATTTTGGTTCATCTTTGATATAAGTGAAATATGATTATCTAATCTAAAATTTATTCTTGTCTGAACTAGAGCCTTCAAATTTCCAACAATGTTTTCAGACTGAATATGTTTTTGTAAAGTAGGAAATTTAAATTTTTATTTCCCAATTGAATGTTCCTAATCATATGAATTTTCTGAATCTTGATAAGGTTGTTTTTACTTACTTTCACTATTGTTGGAAATCTATAGTTTATTCTCCTCTTCATTCTCAACAACTTTTACTAAGTAATTTTGATTATCAATTAATTTCACATCATATGAGTCCACTAACTTTTGTAAACATTTGTTCAATTATTTGTAACTTCTTCCATTTGATTAATACAACATAAAATTTCCTTCCTTATCTTTATCATCTAACTTTCCTAAATTCAGATTCTTCATTTTTAGAAAACATGGACTTCCAAAAACTTTAATGTATTTCAATGAAGGTTTTCTGTTATAACAAATTTAATAAGGAGACATGTCAGTTTCTAGTCTTAACAAACATTTATTTTGAATATGTACAATCAAACTAATAGATTCTATATAATATAATATTGAAAGTTTGTATTCTGTAAACATACATCTTCCCATTTTCACTATAATTATATTCTTTATTTCTGAAAATCGATTTTTTATAGAGTATATGAAGTACTATACTAATGTTTGATACCATGATTTATCAGATAATTTTCAAAAGTATTTATCATGAATTCAGTACCATTTTATGTTCTCAAAATTTTTATGGGAACCCTCATTTCTTTCTTAATATGTTTTCTGAAGAATTTAAACAATTCAAGATCCTTTGACTTGTGCTTTATAATAAATATTTTTTTCATCCAATTGAAATCATCAATAAAAGTTTTAAAGTATAAATGTAAATTTTTTATTGATGTCTCATCAGCCCACATAATTCAGAATGAATAATATCAAAAGGTCTGGTAGGTTGAATCTCAACTCTTTTATAACTTTTTTTATTCATATTCCCTTTTTTAAAAGTTACACAAACATCTACTTCTCTTATTTTTAATTTTGGAACGTTTTGAACATAATAAAATTTATAAATTTTGCTTATTATTTTATATCCAGGGTTCCCAAGTCTTTGATGCCATAAATTTTTCATCTTTATCACTGAAGTAATAGGAGTTATTGAATTCTCTTATTTGGAAGATATTCCCATTAGTTCTTTCTACTTTTGTAATAAATTTTCCATATTTCACACTTTTTATGATAAAAAAATATTTTTTTAAAAACAAGTTATTTTACATCACCAAAAATTTTACTTACACTAATTAAGTTATGTTTTAACTAATCAACAAATAAAACTTCCTTAGATTTCATCTTTTCCACTTAAATCCCAGTCATTTTAATTCCTTTTATTTTAAAGGAACTGTCATTACCAAAGGTAACTTCTCCTCCATTATAACTTTCAATATGTTTCAAGATTTTTATATCACTTTTCATATATGAAGAAAAATCACAATCAATTATCCATGGTTTTTTCCTTTTACTTTCTTTTAAATCTGTCTCAAAAACAAAAGATCTTCCCTAAAATTTATTCTTTTCAACTTTATTTTTTTTTATCATAAGAAACTTATTCTGGAAGGAGTGTCATACATATTTCAGACCGATAATTAGACTGATCACATATTCCACAAACTTCTTCCATATATTCAATTTGATTTTTTGTTGTAATTTTCCCAACATCCGGAGAATTCTCCTTTTTAACTTTATGTAAATTATAAAAGTTACTCATTTTAATTTCACTATTTATTCAACTTTTCTCAAATATTTTTCTAGGTAGAGATAGGTTGTGCCAAAAATTATAAGCTCTATACCAATATATTTTACAACACAATTAATACCCATCAAATTTTGACTTTATATTAATAAAGATATTTCCCTATAGAATATTTGTTGTTGTTCGTAACATCTTTCACATATAATATACTCAAGACATGGAAAATCTTTTATTTTGAGTGAGTTTTCTAAATTTGTAGATTTTATAGGTTTCTAAAATACTTTATCCACCCAAGACTTCCCAACACTTTTTATAGAACCTGAAATTTTAAAAGAATCATATGAAATATAAATTTTGGTGAGTGAATATTTCACCTGAGTCTCATATTGAGCCATCTCAACAAATTTTGAAGTCTCGCCTTTTTCTTCTGAAGCTTTATGTAAATTTTCATTAATCTTAATCATGGTAAATTGTTACTCAATAAGTTTTGATTGAAACTTTATAATCCTTGTTTCTTAGCTTCCAACTTCTTACTGATATATTCAATCATCTTTCCCTGTTAAAAAATTCTTAGTTTGCAACTTAAGATATCTTTAATATATTCATCCTTATATTTAATGAAATCTCTACTTCCTTCATAAACATTTTAACTATATTTATTTATTATTATTATTTCTTTTCTGAGAGATTTGTTTGTTCAATACATGTAAGAAGTTCTATTCTGATCTGATACTCTCCATAATATTCTTCACATCATTCTTCACTATCCGAGGAATATTCTTTTTCTAAAATTTTGGAATGAAGGTTATGAAGTTTTATGAACTTTTATATTTAGAAGAATTGTTGTTAGTTGATTCCAATTAAACTTTATTACTCAACAAGCCTCTTTTTTCAGTAAAATTATTCTTTTAATTATTGGAGGAATTTTCTTATTTATCATTTTTCCCACTTCTTCAATCAAGGATTTTCATGAGAATAACCTCTATATTCTGCAAATTTTTTCTTGGGGAAATTCAAAGAAAAGTTTCTCATTCCTCCACACTCAAAAAATCTTATAGAAAATTTAACTCTATATTTACCTCTTCCACTTTGATTGTTTTTAGATACCAGGGACATAATCTTATCAACAAACTCATTATATTCTTTATATTTTGACCCACAAGGATTGACTTATTTAACATCTTGGATTTTCAACTTTCTCAGAGATTAAAAATCCATTTCATCTTTCATATTCTTTTTAAATGTTATATATTTCTTCATTTCATAAGAAATAACAAAGTTATGAAATTCATCAGGATATAAATCATTCTTATTTTCTAAAGAATAAATTTTATAATAAAATATATTTGGAAAGTCTCTAATAAATTTATTCACAATTATAAAATATTCCAAGAAAAATATGAACCCTTTTATGTTGAAAAAAAGTTCATTTATATTGATGAAGTATTCATTAATAGTTTATTCATATATCATTCTTATGTCTTCATATTTACTACGCCAGATTTGTATCTTTTCTTCCTTCACATTAGTATTCCCTTTAAAAAATACTTTCAATGTCATCCAAAAAACTTTTTGAAGTATTGATACCCATCACATTCTAATAAAAATTATTTAATAAGAACATAAGTATTTTATTTCTATCCTTTTCATCAACTTCTATATTTCTCCTATCAGCAAACAACATAGGAGAATCTTTCTCAATAGGTGGGAAAAAAATAGTAGCAACATCAAAAAATTACAGGAAAAGAGATAGGAGATAAGTAATCATACTAATTTTCTATCCATCATATTTTTTCATTAAAATATAAGAATACCTATACTATTGATATAAATTATATTATCCATGATATGGATTCTACCGGGAAACCTTCCCTCTAATACTTATTGAAGTCCCAAAGGACTGAATAATAACTAAGAAGGGGATGGGGTTGAATCAATTGTTTCAATTTTTATAACTTAATAATTTTCAAAACTAGACCCCAGAAAACTATTAAGATTTATTTCTTTATCATATTTTGTAAAAATTTATACATGAAAAAGTTAGAAAGAAAGTAAAGTACACAAGATTTGCAAGGTTGAGCCTTAATGTGAGAACATACATCCTTTCCATAGTCACTCCCATGGGTCTATGGAAATTAACTATAAAGAATAAGTGAATACAACTTTTTCAAACTCCCATTAGACACCTTCTATCTCCATATAAGAAATATTATACTGACTCCCATCAGTTTACAATGTTTTATTATAAAACAATTGATCCAAATAAAATAATAAAAAATTTGTTCACACCGATCCATAATTGCTTGGTCTGAATCCTCAATCTGATTTGGCTGGATCCATTTTTCTCAATCCAAAGAAGTTAATATGATTCTACCTTACACAATCTACACTTCTCAAAATCTTATTATAGTCACAATTTGACCTTCATCAGTCTGATTGACTCAATTTTATGGAATCAATTCGATGAACCCATTCTCAATATAAAAAACCAAAACTTTGATAAAATAATCAATATGATCTTCTTCAGTTCGATTTACTCAATCTTATTAACTCAATGTGATCTTCTCAATATAGTCTAGCTCAATCCTGTAAAAAAAATTTAGCAATCTAATCCTCCTCACGGGATATCAATATTTATATAACTTTCACTTTATTTATTTAGTGCTTCGCCTTGTCTTATTTTGTGAAAATTTAACAATGAACAAATGATTTTTTAAAGTGTCTATAGGCGACTCAGAAAAAAAGAAAAGGAAATTTCAAAACTTTTCCCACATTCTTAGATTTCAAAACTCTGAAAATCTCTCATATTTAAACTTCAACTTTGAGTTCTTCAATCCTCCTTATATTTCTACTAGGTTTATAAAAAATATAATTTCAAGCTTCACCACTTCAAATATTTATAAAACTTTTGGAATATTCTTTTTCAATATTCTTAATAATAAACTCAATCTGATCTACATTATTCTTAGCTCATTATGATATTTTTCCTTCTCATATCATTATGACGTATTTCTTTCTCAGCTCATTATCATCTGTTTCGTTCTCAACTCATTATGATCTATTTATTTCGTAGATCATTAGGATTTCAATTTATTCCTTAGCCCAGCCTGATAGAATCCTAATAATGATGTAATTTTCATTATGATGTAATTCTTATTAGGATGGAATTCTCTTTACGATAGAATCTCACATTATAATGGAATTCTTCACTGTGTAATTTTGAATTTCTTCAAACCTCTCCACCATTTCTTCAAAATATTTTTTCATGAGATATTTCATTATTTGTGAGAACTTAATGATTAAGAAAGAATCATATGACTTTTTTTGGAATATTTGAAAAACATTTAACACCTAACTTCATAATCTTCAACAAACCTCTTCAGCATCATTATGACTTCTTCACTCGGCAACATTTGACTTTTTAACATAGCAGCATCTTTCATTATATGATTACAATAATAGAAACCATCGAGCATACAAAAAATTATACCTATGATTCTTCTCAGTCCGATACCTTATGTTCAAAAAAAATCATTCCTAAAAGAAAAAAATTTCTCCCCCTTTATATTTGGGTTCAAACTTTTAGAAAATTTCAAATTTCTTGAAAATATCATTATAATGGACTGAACTCATTCTTGAAAAAAATTCTTATACAAAATGGTTAGTTGTAAAAAAACAAAAACTTTTTTAATACAATTTATCACAATGGTTATTCAATTATCCATATATACCATCCAAATCCTGGATGTTGGGGGTACACAAATGCTTGCATGGGAATACTTCTGGTCACTCAACCCATGTAGTGGTTCATAGGTAATAAAAAAAGTATATTAGTATAATATAATGCATAATTCTATTTGGGATTCAACTTGTTATCAAAATACTCCACAACCACATGAAATTATTACACAATCTCTACCACAGAATAAAAACTTATAAAACATCTAAACACATTATAACCATTACAACAATAACACATTAAATACATCTTTATTATTATTTTATACCACACTTTTATTTCCTTATTACTCATTATTAATCACATTAATTTTAATTTATTTTACAAATTAAACATCATTTACATCATTTACCATCACTTATGATCTAAAAAGAATATATATAATTTAATATTTATAAAAATTAATCCTTTAAATTTGATTTAACACATTAAAATTTTAACCACACTTAATTTAGATACTTTTGGTACTTTATTTGCTCGACATGGACATTTTAATCTATTAAATCACTAGTTTCATCATATCTATATATCCAAGGAAACTACAATACACTGACCACATCGAATACACAATTCCCCCAAAATTAAAAGATTCACTAACACCTCTTTCACTAACACTTTATAACAACAACCATATAAAATCTATCCTAATAATTCTTCCATAATAATAATCAAGGAAAATATATATTTACTTATTTATTATTTATATTTTTTTAACATCAATTACCACTTAATAAAATTTTCACGAGACTCTAATTTAATTAAATATCATATTCCATAACTTATTGGTTGAATACAAAAATAAAAAACCCACAGATGTATAACATAAAATATATGAATCAAGTCCGTTTTTCATTAATTTAACTTTTATTTTTTAATTTATGATAATTTTATCACCTTACTCAAAGAGAAACTAATTAATGGTAAAAAACATTAACAATATTAAAAGAAAATATTTAATCTAAAAAACATATATTTGAAAATCTTGAATAATTAAAGCACAAAAAATATATAGTTTTCAATGACTAAACTCCCAATATTGTCAAAGTATCCTATAATCAACCTATAAAAACCAACCTATTGAATTTTCTATATTATTATCATGAATTTTATACTTCCATAGCTCCTAGATATCAAAGAAATAAGTGAATAAATGATCATAAAGGAAGATGGTAAGATTCAATTATGAAGATTTGGTCTCATGAGGGTCCACCAAGGGTATCAAACACTGCTCAAATTGATCCTCTTGGAAGCCTTGGATTTTTAAGATGAATAAAGGAATAAATTAATGAGGAAAGAACTTCATATTTATATGTAAAATTTTAGGTGTGTAAATTATGATTTTTTATCTAAAATAAATCAGGGTTTATATCAATCAAAATGTATATGAAAAATATAACGCTTTGAAATTTATAGCTATAACATCGTCACTATCAATTTATATTAATTAAAATTGTTTTTGATCTATAACAATAGCTGTAATATAAATTATTAGTGTTTTTATTTGGAAATAAATACAAAAACATGGTGTGTTACTCTCAAACCATGCATTTTTCCACTAAAAAGAACACCATGATTTTTCCCATCTTTTTGTGGTAGCACAAGACTCCCTCAAAATAAATTATTAAACCATAAAATAAAATATAAATCATTAATAACCATGTTTTGGATTAAAAAATTGTGTTTACAGCTCTAAAATGGACATTCTCAATCCTATCATTTTTTTGATTTATTATACAATCATTTCATTGTTTTGATAAGTATGTCAATTCTAGTTTTTTATTCTTGTCATGTTATATATGCTTAGTTTATATTTTATGAAATTTATCTATACTAGAATCAAAATATGATATCAAAATCACCTGAAAGAGGCAATGATAAAATCCAAAATCATTTCAAGTGGTAACCTAGAAATGGGTCAACTCAACTCATCCAAAAAATATATTATTGATATTATTATAGGGATGCATTCGAATGAAAATAAATTTTTGAGTGTTGAGGTAGAGATAAGACACATATATGTAGTTAAAATAATTTAATGCACACTATATTAGATGTCAATTATATTATAAGAATTTGTGTGAGACAACATCATCATACAATTAATTTTGAAGAACATAAATGAAATAGTGAAGTGGATCTAATTATGTTTCATTTCTATTAACAAAAAAATTGTTAGAAAACCAATGCCTTTTTAAGAACCACCATGAGACAACATCAAGGGATTAATTTCAAATTAAGGATGGATCACCATCTATATTATTAAGTGAGAACCCTATAAGGTAATAATTGTTGGCTTGGAATCATTAATTTATTATTAATATGCTTCTATAGAAAATTTTAGGAGCTTATTGTATTATCAATTGAGGATGGGGGAAGAGAAAAATGATTAATGATCCAATATTGAGTTCAAAAATTTAGAAACAATGGAGTGAACCATTGTTGAAAGTATGAATACCTAATGCATTTTAGGTAGGAACACCATTTCTTAGTAAATCTATAAAAGGATAAAAAATGGGATATATTGATAATATTTATGAATTGTGATCACAAACTATCACATTATGAAACTCCATTACTACAATGTTGTGCTAAAACAATCTTGTCGGTTTGAACGAGATACTATATCCTTTCAAGATTAATCATTTAAAATCCATTTTTATTATTTTGAGTTTTATTTTTCAATTATTTATCTTATATTCTATATTTATTTACTAGTAAAATAGATATTTTTATAAGTTTTAATTTCATAAATGTTATGTTATTTTTATTTAGTTTTTATATCATATGAAAAAATGGGATTTTTAATTGGTTGGTCCTATATTACAAAAGAAAGTTATAATTAGGTTATGAATCCATAGAAATATTAAGATCTAATGTGATCCATACCTTTCATTGAGTAGATAGGCTATGAAGCGTGAAATGGGATAATTTATTTAAAATAATTTTAAAATCCCCATGTTCTTCACTTTATTTTTTTATACCTTTAAATTTTATAATTCCATAAATTCCACCCACATATTAACCTCTGATTGTAGAACTATATATGCTAAAAATTTGTGACAGAGCCCAGGTAACTTTTGGATATATCTTTTTTATTACTAATTGAATCCAATACACTAAAAATTCTAATGGTAAGTTATTTATTTCATGGCTAGTCATAGAAAATATTATGGATGGATTCCATAGAAGCCACTATACATTAATGGAAACAATTATGGATACCATCAAACAATGATGAAATAAAATATGAAAAATCTAAGAATTGATCACTAAAATTAAATAATAAAACCTTGAAAACTACTTAGGGTTCCTATTAACACACTTTTTAGTTATGATGTAGCTATGTATATTCATAATTAATGGATCATCAATATTTTTTATATTTTTTATAAGTCTAAATATTTTTATTTATGTATGAGCATTAAAGAAAATGCATGATATTTTGATATTTTTTTAATTAACTCACTCTGGTATTGAAAAGTTAAAATGGATTAAGATTATTTTTGATGAGTACCAATATTTCAGGACAAGTGAAAATTAATCATTTCATAAAATGTATTATAGATTTACAAAACGTTTTAATGGTATTAGTTCACCTAGTAACACTTTAGAAAAATCAATTATGATAGAAAGAGTTCTTAGAGTAATATTTAAAATGTAGAATTCTAAGAAGTTATTTGAATATAAATGAGAAAAAATTTAGATAAAAAATTATAATACCTAATTAGATCTATAATAAAAAATTATTTAGAGTAAACAAATATTATAGGATTAGAAATTATTTAAAGGAAATTTTTTTTTAAATATAAATTTACCTCTTATAATTATTCCAAGTACAGTTTAATGAATAGTTAACATAATGATTTATCTAAAATAGAATGGAATTTTTGAAGAGATATGAGTTAGAAATAAAGGTTATAGAAGTTATTCAAGTTGGTGAAATAGAAAGGATGATAGTATAGGAAATAGAAAAGGTAATTCTAAACACCATTATAATATTATAGATGTCACCAATTTTTAATGCATAAATAAAGGGAATTTTAAACCTGTAATGACCCAAGTACTTATAACATAATTTTTTTTTTCATTCAGGAATTAAAAAGTTTCATTATAAATTTATAATAAAATAAGTGATATTTATAGAAATTGAGGAATTATTACTAATAGAATAATAAACTCACCTAGGAAAGTATAAATAAAATTTATGGATTTTATAAGTGAAAATATGATATATTTATATAATGATAAAACTAAATAAATGTTTTAAAAATGATAAATGAAGTATTGTTATTTTTTTAATAAAAGAATTTATTTAAAATTTTAAAATTAATTTAATTATTTAATAGAAAATTTAATTTCACAAAATAGTTTCAAAAATTATTATTTTATTGTTTTATGATTATAAGAAAATTTTATGAGACCTTAATTAATTTTTCAAAGTGTTATAAAATCAGTTATAATTTTGAAATTGGTATTTTTCAAATTAATTATTATTTTAATTAAAAATTAAATTTCTGATATTTATAAAATTATTTTCAAAAAATGAAGTTATTTTTTTATTTCTATATGTTATAAAATTTTTAGGGTGATTTTTTGTAATTTTTCCGAAATAGGTGAATTTTTTGTGAATAGTAAAATACGATAATTTACGATAAATGATAAATACATGAATTATGGAGTCATAAATGATGTGTGGATGATTTTAGTCTATAATATCAAACTAAAATTTATTATTTTAATATATTTAGTTATAATTATCAATTTATTCACAGTCTTGAACTAAAATAATAAACTAATGAATAAAATATTCGAAAAACACCCCGCTCCTCCCTTATAAATACCACCCCTCACCACCACATCTCCTCACTCATAAAATCCTTGTAACTTTTTCAATTTATCCCTATATACCTTCCCGATACCCTTACTTAACTCCAATACATTTTGGTATTATAAAAAGGACAAAATTAAGGGCCTTACGTAGGTTCTCAAGGAGAATAATTCAAGAGGAAAATCATCTTTCATTTTCTTTCATTTCCCATTTAATTTTGTTTATTTTATTATTATCTCTTCACCTAACCTTGAAAAAGTGAAATGATAAATATAGTATCTTACATAAACTATAATTTTAATTTTTTAATGTGATATCCATCATCAAACTCTCTTTTCTCTCTTTTTCATTATAAAAATGAAATCATCGCCCACGATGTTTCAATTTTCCGACATCGTGGACGATGCATTTTCATTTTCCCTTAATGTCATCAAGGCTATTTATAAAACCACTATAATGGTTTTTACATACTATAAAATTTATGTTATAACGGTTTTATGTTCTATAACAAAAATATTTACATAATACTAAATGATAAAACAAATTTAGTTGGTAGTGATCGAAAACCACCAAAACTAACCTAAACGAAAATCATTAACTATTTATCTAATGATTCATCTTCATTATATATTAAAAAATTGATATATAAGATAATTTGATATTATATAAGTTTATTTATAACATGTAATTTAAAATATGGACCACTATTCTCATTTTATATTATTTTCCTAACATGTATACAAGTAAACTGATCATGAAAACCAAGGAATTGAACACACCCAAAAGATAAAATCATATCTTATAACTAATTAAAAAGGCAATAAATAAACTTAATAAAATTATTCTAAATAAAATATATTTATAAAAGGTTATAAATCAATTAATTAATATATTTATCTTGATTATCTAGGATATTTAGTTTAAGTGAAGAATACTTTTTGACATAAGTTAATGGATTCTCACCAAACCCTCATTTTTTTCCTGGGGTTATGCTTTCACTCTCTTTTTCCCAATTTAAATATTATTAATTTTTATATAAATATTCTAAATTATATTTATAAGTTCCAAAATCATGTATCTATATCACTTAATCCATCTTTTTTGAGGATATACATGATTTTAGAGTGTTCCCTTCTCAATTCTTCCCGGTAAGTATGCCCAATTAAAGGGAATTTCTTGATTTCTTACCAATTTTTACGTGAAATAAGTAATCTGATTTACACCTCCATTATTTTTATAAAATAACTCATTTTATCAGGATAAATAATATTGGTTCAATTTTGGATTCTCTCTTCCACTAGAAAAGAAAATCAAAATTGAACCAACCATTGAAACCATGAAAAGAATGCAACCAAAACAGTTGAAATAACAAAATATTATTAATAAATGGGTATAAATTTGTTATAAAAAGTTTATATATGATATTATAGATATAAATATAGATCTTTAATATGTTAATATCACCCCTTAAACCATTATACATGAGGTTTGAAAACTTTTGATGTAAGACGAACCCAAGGTAGGAAACCTTTCTTTAAAATCCTCCTTTTAATTTCTATTTTTACAAAATTCAAAAAAGAATATTTTTATGATGCAATTATTCATGTTTTATGATTATATTCTAGTTCTTGAATTTTTTATGATGATGGGTGAGATCTATATCTACCTCCAATTCATTGTGTATTTTTATGTGGGAGGTCGGTCGTATGGTTACTCAACGTATGACTACGATGATTACACCATAAAGTAGCCATGATGGTTAAATTATAAGGTAACCATGAGGGTTATATTGTAAGATACCCATGAGGGTTAAAAACCATATGGTAGCTATGAGGGAGAAAAATTATAAGTAATTCCCCAATATAACTTTATTGTTTTTATTTATGTTTTCTATGTTTTAAAGAATTCTATTATTTTCACAAAGTAAGTATATGGTACTTTATGGGTGTGAAGTATGTATTTGTAAAATTATTTCATATGATTATAATAATTCATGGACTAATGGATTTTTTTATTTTTTTTCCTTACTGAGCTTTTGTGCCCATCCCATGTTTTAAAATTCTTTTCATAGGGTTTAATGATTGTTAAGAGAATAAAAAAGACAAGATGAATGTGGTGAAGATTATTCATGAAAAGATTTCATGTTTTATTAAAACCTTTTATATTATAGAAAAAATGGACACTATTTTATTATTAATCACTTGGTATGCTTATGGTTTGATATGTATGAATTATTTCTTAATTATCTAAAACTATAAACAGAAAATTTCTTTGAGAATATAAAAAAGTGAATTCCAAAATAATTTACTATATTATTTATTGTTTAAGGTTGGTCAATTATAGTTGGCATTACAGAATAGTTTTGATAACTTTAGGGGTTAGGATGAATTCAATAGAATACCATAAATATTTTTTACCTTATAGTTATGTTGAAATGATATAGCATCTCAATATTACCACGTTTCTTCATCTAAGATATGTTTATTTATAATGGTTTTTCATAGAAGAAATATGGAAGTTGACGTTAGAAAGAACTAAGAGGTTTATATCATTCGAAATCTGAAACTTGGAATGGTAGATATTGAAACCATACAGTTTGTGACTGTAATGGATTAGCTAACGTTGGAAATAAATTACGGTGATATCAATGAAAGATAACAACCAGAAATACCACAAAAAAACATGATGATAGTGGAAAATTTTATGCGGAAACACCCTCTTGCTTTCAGTGGATATTTTGACCTAGTGGTGGCTAAAAGGTGAATTAATCCCCTTTAATATATATTTAATGTCATTGGGTGTTTAGATAAACAAATGTTTAGTCTTTCTATTTATATTTTTGAAGGTGAATCTGGCCAATGGTGCTAAATTGTTAAGAATGTCATAAATAATGAGGAGATTGATGCCTTGGAATGTGATAAATTTATGAATATTTTTACTTGAAAAATATTTTCCTTAGGTTGGAAAATAAATTACTGGAATTGAAACAAAAGTATGAAGATCCAATGACTGTGTATGAAGTAAACTTAACCTGATTGGAAAGGAATTCTCCAAATCTTATTCGAGATCTTGATAGTAAAATCAATAATTCTTACTTAGAACTAATGCCAAGATACAGAAGGGAATTGGCCTCTTGAGAATAAAAATTTATAAGAAACATGTTTTATGTGCTTAGAGGGTATAAATAGAGTTTTCTAGTAATCACATATACTTTAAAAAGTATAATAAAATGTTTGGATGGTAAGTAATGGGTAAGAATAAACCACAATTTTTTGAAGGTAAGAAAGTCCATTTTTAGGCTTATGGGAAGTGTGGAAAAAAGTACTTTGGGGAATGATTTAAAAAATATGGGAAATGTTTTTTATGTGGTAAGTTAAGAAATATGGCTTGATATTATAATGAAAGTGATATTAAGATTAATTTTGATAAGAAAACTGTAAAGTGTTTCAAATGTGGTGAGATGGTTCATTAAAAAAATACCTACTCGAAGAAATATCTAAATGATGAGAAGAAACCAGATTATAAGTTGAAAGTTGAAGTGAGATCTTTTGTGGCTATGTCAGTAGATGTTGGTCCATCTAACAAAGTGGTATCTGGTACTTTTTTTGTTTAATCATATTTTTCTAATGTTTTTTATACAGGGTTTACACATTCCTTTATTTCTAATAAATTTATTGGAAAATTGAAAATTTCACCATAAGAAATGAAACAAAAGATTATGGTTATAACATAAGGGGGAAATATTAATGCCAAAATACATTATAAGAATCATCATGTTGTAGCATATAGAAAGTCATTACCTTCAAACCTTGTTTTTTTCTTTACTAGAGTTTTATATTGTTCTAGGTATATGTTAGATTTTTGTTTCTCATGTTAAGATTTGTTGTAGATATAAATATGTTATTTTTTAGAGATATTTTTATTTTTTTACATAGGAATGGAACCATGATATTGATAACATATGAGGAAGTAGATAAATTGTTAAAATATGGAAATGAAAATTTTATTTCTCATATTTTTGGAAATATGGGAACTTATTGGATAAATGATGTTCTAGTGGTAAATGAATACCTTGATGTTTTTTCTGATGAGTTACTCGGTGTTATATATGACCGGGAAGTTGAATTTTCTATTGAATTTGTTCCTAATTCTAAGAAAATTTCTAAACCCCCTTATCGAATGGATCAAGTGTAAAATCTTAAATTGAAAAAGATGTTAATGGAGTTTCTTGATAAAGGTTTCATTTGACCTAACAGTTTACCATCGGGTGATCCTGTTTTATTCATAAAAAAGATGGTTTTATGAGACTTTTCATTGATTATAGGGATTTTAATAACATTAATATTAAAAATAAGTATCCATTTTGTGATATGGTCATTATGAGTTTGTTTTTATGCCCTTTGGTTTGAAAAATTCCCCTACTATATTATGGGATCTTATGAATAAAATATTCCATGATTACTTGGAAATGTTTTTTGTTGTTTTATTGATTAAATTTTGGTGTTTTCCAAAATTTATGAAGATCATGAAAAAAATTTAAGAATTTTATTGAAAACTTTCAAAGAAAATAAGTCATACTAGAAATATAGAAAGTGTGATTCTTAGTTTCAATAGATTTCTTTTGTTGGTCACTTTGTAAATGAGGATGGAATAACAATTGATCCCACCAAAAAATGGATTGATTAATTATGATGACCTAAAAATGTAATAGAGATTCATGGTTTTCTTAGATTAGCAGGTTATTACTGATAGTTTGTCAAAAAAAATTCATGGTTATCTATCCCAATAACTAAGTTAACACAAAATGGGGTTAAATTATTTAGAAATTTGAATGTCATTTTTATTATTAAGAACTGAAAAGGATATTGGTGAATGCTCCAGTTTAGGCCCTCCCTTCCAGAAATGATGATTTCGTCATCTACAATGATTCTTTATTGGAGGGACTTGTTTGTGTTCCTATGTAGAATGATCAGGTAATTTCTTATTATTTAAGAAAAATAAATCCACATGAGATAAATTATCCCACACAAGATCTATAAGTAGCAGCTGTGGTTTTTTACTTTAAAAATTTAGAGGCATAATTTATATTGAGAAAATATAAAATATATACTAACATTAAAAGTTTGAAGTATATATTTACTCAGAAGGAATTGAACATAAATCCGAGAAGATGGATTTAACTGATAAAGGATTATGATTTCAGGATCAATTACCATCCAAGAAAAGAAAACAAAGTGGCATATTCCTTGATATGAAAACATCATGATATATTAACCATTTTATGTTCGGAACATGACCCCGTGATTAATGTTTTGGTGAATTTTTTCTTGGAAGTTGTTGGTGTGGGAAATTACTCGGTTTTTATTCTAGTGTTAGTGTAGTCATCTCTATTAGACATAATTTAGCAAGTGAATAATAAAGACTATGAGTTACATAAGAAATTTTACTTAGTTAAAATGGATAAGTTGGTAGAATTTATCATCGATAAAGAGCATGTTTTAATATTTTCTAAGAGATTTTGTGTTTCCCTGTGATTCCCATCTATAGAAATATTTTTTTTATAAATCCCATATTTCTTAATATTCAGTTCATCCTATAAATACTAAGATGTATAGAGAAATTTAGGAGTATTACTGGTGGGATGGAATGAAAAGAGATATTGCTAATTTTACAATGAAATGTCTAACTTCTAAATAGGTTTAAGTAGAGATACAACTACCAAAGGGGATGATTCGGCCTTTTCCAATGTTAGAGTGGAAATGAGATAATATATCCATGGACTTCATGGTAGGACTATCGAAGACTTATCAAAGTAAAAATATAATTGGTGTTATTGTTGATCAGCTGACTAAATGTTCACATTTAATTCCTATTAAAGAAACTCTTTCTCTAGATCATGTTTCTCGACTGTGACTCAAATAGATTTTCAGGTTGTATGGAGTTCCTTTATCCATTATATATGGCCATGATCTAAATTTAACTTCTGAATTTTGGAATGGCCTTCAGAAGTCATTGGGAAAAAAATTAAATTTCAACACCTCCTTTCATCCTAAATCAGATAGAAAGTTGGATCAAACAATTTAGACATTAGAGGATATGCTTCGAGCTTGTTAAATGGATTTCTAGGGAAGTTGATATCAACATCTTTATTTGGTAGAGTTTTCTTATAATAACAGTTTTAATTCAAATATATAGATGACACCTTTTGAGGCATTATATGGAATGCAGGGTTGAACTCCAGTATGTTGGGATGATGTTAGGTAAATAAAGTTAATGAGAATAGAATTAGGATAGGATGTGGTAGAGAAAGTTAAGCTGACCCAATAACATGAGGACAGTTCAGAGTGGGAAAATAAGTTATGTAGATAATGGGAGAAAAGGCCTTTCTTTTGAGGTAGGTGGTCAGGTTTTACTTAAAATCTCTCCTTGAAAGGTGTTATAAAATTTGGCATTAAAGGAAAGTTAATTCCATGGTTCATTGGGCCTTTTAAAATCATAGAGAAAGTTGGATTTGTATCCTAACGAGTAGATTTACTTCCAAGTTTTTTTTAAGTATATAATAATTTCCATGTTTTGATGTCAAGAACGTATGTTACAGATTCATCACGTGTTTTGAGGCCAGAAGTTGTTCCTCTGGAATAGAACCTTTCCTATGAGTAAAAGACTATACAGATTATGGATCGAAGGGATAAAGCATTTTGGAATAAGGTAATTAACTAGGTTAAGGTTTTGTGGAGAAACCATACGGTTGAAGAAGCAACATAAGAATCTGAAAGTTCTATAAGGGAAAGATATCCTCACTTATTTAATAAGTGAATAGAAACTACAAGGATGGAATTTATTGAAGGCGTAATGACCCAGGTACTTATAAAATAATTTTTTCTCATTCAGGAATTAAATAGTTAAATTCATTATAAATTTATAATAAAATAAGTGATATTTATTGAAAATAAGGAATAATTATTAATAGAATAGTAACCTCACATAGTAAATTATAAATAAAATTTATTTATCTTATAAGTGAAAATATGATATATTTATATAATGAAAAATCTAAACAAATATTTTAAAAAAGATAAATTAATTATTGGTATTTTTGTGAAATAGAAATGTATATCTTCAATATTATAATTAATTTAACGATTTAAAATTAAATTTATCTTCATAAAATAGATTCATAAATTAATATTCTATTTTCATATTATTATAAGATAATTTTCTGCGACTTTAATTAATTTCTCAATGTATTCTAAAATCAGTTATAGTTTTAAAATTGGAATTTTTTGGATAAATTAAGATATTAATTAAAAATTAAATATCTCATATTTATAAAATTATTTTTAAAAAATGGTGTTAATTTTAGTAATTCTACACCTCAAAAAATGGTTGTGGTGATTTTTTGGGATTTTTCTGAAATAGTTCAATTTTTGGTGAATAGTAAAATATGATAATATATGATAAATGATAAATATAAGAATTATTGAGTCATGGATGATGTATGGATAATGTAATCCCCTAATATTAAACCCTATTTAATTATTTTAATATATTTATTGATAATTCTAAAACTATTCATATTATTGGGAAAAAAGAATAAACAAATGAATAAAATAATGGGGAAACACCCATCTCCTCCCCTATAAATACCACCTGTCACCACATATTCTCCTCACACATCAAATCCTTGTTTCTTGATTAATTTATGACTAAATTCCTTCCCAAATCACTTACCCATGTCCAAAACCTTCTGGTCCCACAAAAAATCCAAAACCAAGGGCCTTAAGGAGGTTCTCAAGGAGGAGAATTCAAGTGGTAAAATCCTCTTTCATTTTCCTTTTAATTTATTTTATTATCTTATTCTCTCTTCACCTACACTTATCCCAGTCCCATGATAACTCTAGTATCTTACAAATACTATAATTTTATTTTTTAATGGAATATCCCTAATCAAACTCATTTTTCTCTCTATTTTATTGTAGAAATGAAATCATCGCTTGTGATGTGTCAATTTACAAACATCGTGGACAATGTGTTTTCATTTTCAATTAATGAACTCAAGGATGTTAATGAAACCATTGTAATGGTTGGTAAATAATTTAAAATTTATGTTATAACCCTTTTTATGTTCTAGAAATAAAATATTTACATTATAGTAAATGGTAAAATAAATCGAGTTAGTTGTGATTAAAAACAACCAAAATTAACCCAAAAAACTATCATTAATTATTTATCTAATGATTTATCCTAATTATATATAACCAAATGATATTTTAGAACATTTAATATTTAATAAGTTCATTCATAACTTATAATTTCAATTCTGGAAAACTATTCTCATTTCACAAGTTTTCCAAACATGTTTTTAAGTAAACCAATCATGAAAACCAAAGAAATGAACACTCCCAAAAGATAAAATTATATCTTATAACTCATAAAAAAAGTCATAAATGAACTTAATAAAATTAAAAAAATCGAATATATGTATAATAGGTTCTTAATTAATTAATTAATGTGTTTAAATTGATTATCTAGGATATTTAGTTCAATTTCAGAACAATTTCATCCACAAGTTAAGGGATTCTCACCGAACCGCCATTTTTTCTCCGGGTTAGGCTTTCACACTTTTTTACACAATGTAAATATTTTTTATTTTCATATATATCATATAAACTCTGTAAATTTGTTACAAACTCATGTATCTAGATTATTTCATCCTTCTTAATCAATGATATACATGTTTTTAAAAAGATCTCTTCTAAATTCTTCCCAATAAGCATGCCCAATTAAAGGGAATTTCACGATTTATTACCAATTTTCATGTGAAATAAATAATATATTTTATGACTCCATTTTTTTTCTAAAATAAATCATTTTATCATGAAAAAAAATCTTAGTTCAATTCTGGAGTCTATTCCATTTGATAAGAAAATCAAAATTGAACCAACCATGGAAACTACTAAAAGAACGCACAGAAAACAAAGAAAATAACAAAATGTTTTTAATAAATTGGTAGAAATTTGTTATAAAAAATTTTATATATCGAATTATAGATATAAATATATTTATTTAGTATTTTAATAAAACTCTTTAAACAATTATACAGGATTTTTTAACACTTTTTAAGTAAGATTACCCTGAGGTAAGGGATTTTTCTATAAAAATAATTATTTTAATTTCTATTCCTACAAAATTCAAAACACATATTTTTATGTTGAAATTACACATATTTTATGTTTATGTTTTTGATCATGGAAATTTTCTATAATTAATGGAGGGACATATTTCCTCCTCCAATGGATTGGGTATGCTAATGTTAGAGGTCGACCGTTTGGTTACTCCTTGTGTGATTGTGACGGTCTCACCATATGGTAGCTGTGAGGGTTACATTATAATGTATTCATGAGGATTACATTATAAGGTATCCATGGGGGTTAAAAATAATATGGTGTTCTTGAGGGTTATAAATCATAAGTAAGTTATTCCCTAAGATACCTTTATTGTTTTATTTATGTTTTCTATGTTTTATGAAAGTCTCTTATTTTCAAAAAGTAAGTATACGATGCTTTATGGGTGAGAAGTATGTATTTGTGAAAAATATTTCATATGTTTATAATTATTCATGGACTAATGTTTTCTTTCCTTATTTTTATATTCCTTTCTGATCATTTGTGCTTATCCTGAGTTTTAAAATGTTTCTCACAGGGTTTAAGGTTGGGTAATAGAAATAAAGAAGCTGATCCGAATGTTGTGAAGATTATTCATGAAAATATTTCATGTTTTATTAAAAACTTTTATATTATAGAAGAAATGGATACTTTTTTCATATTAACCACTTTGTATTATTATGTTTTGATAGTTATGAATTATGTCCTAATTCTGTAAAATACTAAACTAAAAAGATCTTTGGGAATATAAGAAGGGAATTAAAAAATAATTTATTGGATTATGTAATGTTTATGGATAGGTACTTATAAAAAATTTCTTCCAAATGTTATAAAATGAAGTGAAGAGAAAAAATTACAAGAAAAATAATAAAATGGAAATGAATGCATCATGTAGTTACAATGAAGGTAACAATTCAAGTCATGAATCAGAACTTGGAAATTAGTCTATAAATAAGTTATTTATGTAAGGTCTCAATCATGTTAGTGATTATGATTATAATTATAATAATTATAAAAAATGATAAAATAATTGTGAAGAATATATGAATAAATTTTTTGAAAAATTTTAAAGTTATATTGTTAATATTTATAGACTTTATAACAAAATAATATTGAATCATGGGAAAGTTATTGATGAAAATATGAATTTGAGTCTTGATGTTTAAATGTTAAGGAATATTACTTTCACTAGAAAAACAAAAAATTCAAATGAGGTTAAGAAAATTGATTCTAGGATTAAATGATTAAATGATGCATTAGTTAATTTTTTTCAAAGAAAAGAAAATTATGAAAATATGATGTCCGTATAGAAAATGGCATAGACTAAGAATGATGTTAGTAATAATTTACAGTTTCCAAAACTATTTAACAACCTCTTTGTGAAATTTTATAAGGATAAATTTTATTTAATTACATGTTTTAGATGTATAATGAAAGTTCACTATGCTAGTGACCTCTCTATTAGTTATCCAAAGTCTCTAGGATATAACAAAGAGTTAAATTCTAAATCTCTTTCCCACACTACCTAGTTTTTTCTATAATTAAATTTATGTGTTCACTTGAAGGTAGTATAACTAATCCAATTAGGACTAGTGTATCATGTAAACTAAAACTCTATATTATTTGATCATTTAAGAAAATATCCTTTTATTATTTTGTAAGGGAACATGATAAATGAATACTGGGTGCTCAAGGCATATGACTTGAGATCCATGTAATTTAAAACCCTTAAATATAAGTTATTGAGGCACTTACACTATTCAAGAAAATTACATTGGGAATGTAAAATGTTTTCATGATGATGCATTTCTAGATCCTACTATCATCTATAAAGTCTTATATGTTAAAGGTTTATAACATAATTTAATTATTATATAGAAAATTTATGATGATGTAATGACAATTTACTTCGAAAATAATTGATGTGTTATTATAAAAAACAAGTGATTTATTGTTAAATACGATTCCATTTTATTTTCTGATTACCAAAAGGAAAATGTGTATACCATTAACCTTGATGACCTAACACTGTAACATGTAATTTTTTTAACACTGTATAATCATATACCATCATATTTAATATGAGTTTATTATATATAAATTTCAAACAACTATACAAGTTTTTTAAACATTAAATATTTTTAAAAACACCTAAATTGGAGGTAAAAAGCATCAAGTATGTGATCCTTGTGTAAAGGGTAAGTAACACAAGGATTAATTCCAGATGATTAAGAATGTGAAGACCATTTGACCACTCAAGTTGGTTTATATTGACATTTTTTGGTTAACATAGATCATAGGAATTGGAGTTAAGGATTATACACTTTTTATAGTGGATAATTTTACTAGAATTTCCCAGGTATACTTTATTTATCACAAGAGTGTGACTATTATCCAGTTCAATTTTAACTATAATCTAGTATATAGTTAGAAAATTTTTAGGATAGTATTAAACATAAGTGATATTTTTGTTGAATTATAGGACTAGGATTTAAAAAATTTATGCCAAGAGAATGAATATTATCACAATTTATCTACACTATATACTCTATAAAAATGGAGTTTTTGAGAGAATGAATTAAATGATCCTAGAAATGGAAAGGAAGATTCTAAATGAGTATCATTTACTATAGTATTTATTTTCATAAGAAATCAACACAACCTGTTTTGTTTCTAACAGAATTATGAAAACATAAATTATTATTTGATCTTTGGAAATAAAGGAAATAATTTTTTTGAAACTTTAGAGTGTTTGGATGTAAGGTATTATCCTTAACACTAAGGAAACTTTTGATAAGTTTGATTAAAAATTATAAAACAATATATTTCTTAATTATTCAATTAATAGTGAGGTATATAGAGTTTATAATAACATAACCTTAGTAGTAGAGGAGTCTATTCATATTAAAAATGATGAGAAAGTCCCATTAAAGAAGTTTACCATGATGAATTAGTGTGAGGAAGAAGTTAGAGGTCTCAATTTATAATATTATCATAATCAAAAGGAAGATATAAATTTTGAAGAGGAACATGAATATTCTCAACTGAGAACATATGCGATTCATAAGAATAATAAAAATGATAATGTTATTAGAAATATTAAATCAATAGTTTAAATAAATAACACGATTATTAACCTATAGGAAAAAACATATTTCATTTCATATATTGTTCAAAATGATGTCTCAAAAGCACTAAATGATCCAATTTTTGTACTGACTATATAGGAATAACTAAAGTAGTTCACAAGGAAGAAGGTATAGGAATTACATAATCTACAATATGAGTAATGAGTTATTGTAATCAAGTGTATTATCAATAATCAACTAGATTATATTGGATAGATAGTTTTGAATAAAGATACACTAGTGGATCAAGGTTATAGTAAAGATAAAGATGTTGATTATAGTGAGACTTTTGATCTAGTGGAGTGATTTGAATATACAAGAACACTCTAGGATTTTGAAATTCATAATGGATTCAAATTATATCAAATGGTTGTAAAGACTGATTTTTTAATTGTTTTTATTTTATAAAATTTCTATGTTGGACAACACCCAAGTTTTTAGAGTGGGAAAAAATATGAATCATGTTTTCTTTATTATTAAGTAATTATACAACTTGAAACAAGCACTGTGATTATGGTATAATAGGATTTATAGTTCCTTTTATATAAACATTTTAAAAATGTAATGGTCGATCTACTCTATTCATTAAGATTTATTCTAAACCTAGTCTGGTTGTACTGATTTACATGAATGGAATCATTTATAGATAATCCAATAACTCTCACTCTAATGAGTTTTGAAATTTTATGGACTTTGAGTTTTAAATGAGTCTCATTGGAGAACTAAAATTAGTTCTAGGATTTTAAATTTACCAAATAAATATGATATCTTATTAAAACAGTTTGAGTATTCTAGAAAACTATTAAATTTTTTTGGTTTAGATTCAAGTAAAAGAATGATCATACTAATGAGTATTGTATATAGGATAGACAAGGTCCCTTTTGGAAAGTAATTTGATCTCAATAAATTTAGAAGAATTATTATAAGTATAATATGTCAAACTAAACAAAAATATAATCTCATGAATAATTTATACATGGGTAGAAGATTCTTAAATAATCTTGAGAAATTTCATATGATATCAATTAATAGGATTATCAAGTATGTGAAAGGAACAATAAATCACAGGGTTTCATACCATAAAAGGAGATCTTCTGATTTGATGATCTATTCATATTTGGATATTAGTGGATGCAAATTAGATAAAAAAATTAGAATTGGTGCATGTCACTTTTTTGTAAAAATTATAATATCATGAAGTTCAATGAAGAAATACTCAATAGCTTCATAAAAAATAGGTGAATAATTGAGGTGAAAATTAATTATTATACTCAAACACTTGGGAAAATGAAAACCTTATCATATTTTTATATTCACAATTATAAAATGTTAATACTTTGAGTCAATTGATATTCTATATCAATTTTTAAGAATTTACATCTGCACTTGGGGACAAAACACATTGAGGTGAGATATCACTTTATCCAAGGTAATGTAAATAAATGGGACATCTCTTTATAATTTTTTCCTAATAAAGATAAATTATCTGATATATTCACTAATACCTTAGAAGAATCTATATTTGAAAATATAAACATTACTATTTTAATGATAGAGATTTGTTTTTATTTATTTTTATGTTAATGAAATTTAGTAATATTTAATGTTTGTATAATTCTATTAATTCTTAGAATGATATAGAAAAAACTATATATAATGGATAATAAAAACTAAATATATTAATTATGTTGTGAGATAATGTACTTAAGAATGTGTTATCATTAAAATGATCAAAGATTCAAAAATTAGACACAATGGTATCTAATGATACAATGTGAAAACAATGAGAATTTTACAATACTGAATGAATTTTCTCATAAGGAAGCATCATCTTTCCAATTCTTCCCACGTCGACTGTACCACACACATTGAAACTCAACATTGTCTAAGATAAAAAATTACTATATATTAACATAATATTTTTTTTATAATGTGGTCTAATTATTCAAAATGGTTTTCTTCAGTATCTAAACATAGTTTGAAGACTCAATATAGAATCCTCTCACTTGTATCATCTTCTAAAGAGATAACACACACTACGAAATCTTGAAATTTTTTTCTCACATTTTGATGTGGATTAAATCACATGTAACGATGATATAATATCTATATATATAAGATATGACACCGTTGTATTGTTGTAACCAACCGATCATTATTTAAGGTAATAATCATTTTTAATTTGTTCTAATTATTTATTATGGACCTAATATGGATTCCATTTGAGGTTAGAAAGGTTATGGGGGTGTCTAGGGATTTTTTAGAGCTTGGAACCCCAACTAGTGAAAAAAAACTAGTCACATTGTTCGAAGAAACCATGTGGGGTAGGCTACATGATTATCCCTAACTATGTGAGGTTGGACAGAGGGGTGAAATAGGGTGCACAGTTTGTTGTGACCATGTTAGAGGGGCCACACACCTATGAAAAACCTCTACATTTTTTATAAGAGGATAAAGGAACGATTGGTGCATGATTTCTTAGACCATGCAACCTAACAGTTCAGGTCTCCTCTAAAGGTAGTGGAATTCACATGGTTTGTTCATAGTTTGGACAACCGTGTGACCAAACCGTGAAACCGAGATTTTTTGGGTGAATTTCCTATTTTCACTTTATGATTTATAATCTTTACCCCACATCTTCTTTCCTCCCATTTCTAGTGGGTACTGTATTTATCTTCCCATTTTAACTCTCCTCCAAAAAAATCTTGGTTCAGTAATAAATACTTCGTTTGAGATCAGAATCAATCTTTGTTTATCTCATTGTATTTTTCTCGATAAGATTGTAATTCCTTTTGCATTGTTATTTTTTTTGTTTCTATTAATGATTCCACCAAGGTTTAGGATCTTATTCTCTATTTCCAGATCATTTTTCTATTCTTAAAATTTTTTCAAATCTAGGATGAAATAAAGGCTGATACTAGAAGATGATAGTTGTATGAGCATGATGTAGGTGGTATACTAGTTTTCCCTTCAAGTTTTTTTGTTTTATAATTTTTGATATGTGTCGTATGTTAATTTCACCATGAATTTACCCTAAATTATATATTCCTTTAATTGGTTACCTTTATTAGAGTCTAATGACTTATTATAACCTAAATTAATATTGAGTGGTCAACCTCAGAGTGAGCCATCCCTTTGAATTTTCCCTCTTTTATACCTTCTGGATTCTATGAGTATATAAAAAAATCGTGTATTAGAGTTTTTTGTTTTAATTATAATTTTTTATATCATTTGGATATGGATGAAATGAAGTATCATAGAACAAACAGTGCCCTTAACAGTTTTAATTAATTGAATTGAAGTGAATGGTGATCCCACATCACTTGAATAAATTAGAAAATGCTTACACCCATTTTATTATTAAATGTAAATGAATTTTAAATTATCTCTTGGATCGTATTAATGCCAATGTATATTATTAATAAGGGAATGTGGGCACAATGACCCTATTAAATTATAGTAAATAGGAATGGAAACCATTATGCATGATATATATATGAATGGGCCTGGATTCTCTTTTGAATTATACTATAAGGGAATGACGTTCCCTGTAATACTATATGGGCATGATGACCCTTTTTGTGATACTAAGCATGGATTCCCTATACATGATATTGGTTGTAGTGTCCCTATACTGTGATATTGGTAATTTCATACCTTACTATTTTGATAATAGGCTTGGAGTCCCCTATACTATTGTGATACTAGGAATGGTGTCCCTATATTATGATATTGGGCATGGAATACCTTACTACTGTTATACTAGGCATGGATTCCCCTATACTACTATGATATTGGGCATGGAGACCCTTGTAAATGTGATACTAGACATTACATCCCTTCATAATTCAATAGATATTTCCCAGAATAGGCCGAAATAGCTAGTGTCAGCCTAGTTTCCTTCAGGATCCATAGATGGACCATTTATCTTTATTATTATTTATTTACTTTACTATATATGCACATTTACAAGTTATATACATAGACTGGATATTTATTGATGTTATTGGTGTTGGCATACTCATATTTGTCATACACCCTATCCAGTCCACCTATGGTACCATAGAAGACTACATTCATGTAGGTGTAGATAAGGGGAAGCTTCCTCTTAGGGATATGTAACTTCTTGAATGACTTAGGATATAGGAATAGTATTAGATTACTATTCATGAGCTCAGGATTCTTGGATAGAGTTTTGGATGCTTGGATATAATTTTGTATTCTTTTTTTATAACATTTACAGTACTGGTGTCAGCTTCTTGTATCCATTTTTTCATTATTTATAGATACATGAAATAAATTATCATCCTTCAATATATAATTCAGTTTAATGATTTGGATTATTATCAGTTTCTTGTTGTTTATATCTACTTCTGAAATGGTAGTTTATTGGTTGAGTCTTTTTGGAGTCTATTTTCACTGCCTATTGACTATTATATTGCTTTTGATATTTATATATTTATTGTACCATTGTGATACTCTGGTAATGAGGTAATAATATCCCAATAGACACACCCAAGTCCCTCAATTCTAGTAAGAAACCTTTGGAGTTTATAGAGAGTTTCTTGAGACCATGTGGCATACTTGGCTCGGGGCACCTCTAAGTGGCACCCATGTCTGGGACGTCACAAAGTGGTATCAGAGGATCTTTATTTTCCTTCATTACCATTTTTATACAATAGACATGATATTAGGAAGGTTATGGGGTTTGGTAATTATTTTTTCCTATGAGTAGCTACCCTATGTATAGATAAAAAACTAAATTTCTTCTAATAGAAATTGATATTTTCTGCATTCTTCTTATTAGAGTTGATTTGATTCCAACATTGGGATATGCACTTGAATTGTGATGTTACTATTTATATAATTGAGTTTTATAATTTATCCTCAGCACAATGAGATGAGGTAAAGGAATAATTGAGCATGCATCATATTAGGCACATTATAGGAAATTCACTTTCCATGCCATATAGGAGAATTGTGTGGTTTTCATTTCCTGTGATTTCCTTGAGTTATTTGATTTCTACAAATACAATTTTTCATGGATAATGATTATTTTAGGGGATTTAGAAAACATAGTTGGTACTTAGAGTTCCTTCCATAACTTAATAGTTTTTTATGCATAGGCTATAGAAGACACCCTAAGTAGTGAACTATGACATGTTGATTCATGGGCCATTGGTCGCATAGACTAGAATATGTTATTGCATGGATTGGGTGGACACCAAACATTAGTGTATAAGGTGTATGGTCCCTTTTCTATTAGATGTGTTGAACCATTTGGTCCAACCATTTAAATTGAAATATAAATATGAATTTAAAATGAAATTTAAATTGAAAAACACTGAGCTTGACCTAGTCCTATCATTTATAGTTGGAAGTATGCAACATCTCTATTATTATATATAAATTTTTCTATCACCCAGACCCAACTCCATGAGCTAGCAGAGGGGTGTGAAAAATAAATATAATGGATTTCTATATGTTACAGTTTCATCTGTGTGAATTATACCTTTATCGAGTCCTATCTAAGATATGTGTTTGGAAACTGTAGACCAATGCCACCATGACGCCCTTAGGTCATATACTAGGTGGGTGGTGATGACCATGACCTAAAAAAGGTGGTCTCGAAGAAACTAGTTATACCTCTAGTAGTGCCTCTTATGGAACCTCTTTTTATTCCTGATGTGGGTGGTGATGTCTTGTTTTGAGGAGATTTCTAATGGCTTATGCGTGCTTTACCAGGAGATCTGCGCTATACCCCTTTTATGAGAGAGTTGACTCAGGAGTTCCAGTAGTGGAATATACACATGTTTTCGGGGGATGGAGGAATAAAAGCTGTAGAGTTATAGATCGAAATGGTTATGTATATATTTGAGCATCTAGAGACACCTCATAATAGGAGAGTGAAACTCTCTACTTATATTCTTCAAGGATCTGCTAAATGTTAGTGGGATATACTGAATCAAGATAGTCAGTATCAGGAAGTGATGTGGAGGGATTTATAGTTGAGCTTCTTTAACAATTTCTTTCCAAATAACTTGATGTCCAATCATTATAGGGAGTTCATGAACCTATAATAGGGTTCAATGATATTTATGCAGTACTAGGCTCATTTAATAGAGCTTCAATGATTTACGCCTATATACACTACAGATGATCCAATGTAGAAGATGCGATTTGAGAATTGTATGAGGCATCATATTAATTGTCAGGAAAATGTATCATGGTTGACTACCATAACTAAAATAGTGAACTAGGCCCTTATCACTAAGTGAAACCTATGTGAATAAGACAATGTGAGTTAGGGAGGATCATAACCTAGATAGAGTGGTTATTCTACTTGCGTTTAGAAGCAACGCTTTGAGTCGACGCTTGTGATAAGTGACAACCAGATGAATTCCATAGACAATTATGAAATATTTCAATCAGTTTGAAAATCTAGGGAACAAGGAGCCCTAGTATCCATAGACCATGTTGGGAGTCGAGGCTGCAGAGTATTGGGGAAACTAATGTGATTCTACTAGACCTTCCCATTTGTGTCAAGTGGTAGAAGATACGTTCTAGCTCCACATTCAAAAGAAGATTCAGTAACACCTCACCTGAAAGGTAGATGGAGTACTGCTGGACTTATAGGTAGGGGCATAGGTTATGTCCATGGAATCTAGGATTCAGATAAATAACACCAGCAGAGTGGAACTGCACCTGGTAGGAAGGTTGCGACACATGGTCATGGGTCAGGCTATATCAATTCTATGTAGCCTATACAAGAGGAACATGATAATGGGTCATATACTATTAAAGGTATTATTCTAGTATCCTCAACTATCTTTTTTTCCTTATTTGATATAGTTTAATCGCATTTTGTCCTATATGTTTCTGTTGTGGATAAACTTGGGCTTCATTTTGAGTAATCTTGTGGAATTATGGCGCTTGATACGCTTTTGGGTATATGATCATAGATCATACTCTATTTCAAGGAATATCCTCTTAATGTAGGTAGTTACCACATCTTATGGATCCTCTCCAGCCTTTATATGATAGGATTTTATATCATTCTCAAAATGGACTGGTTGGTTCCCTATCATGCCTATTCCGATTGATATCATCAAAGGGTGTCGTTTACATCACTAGAGGGATGTATATATATCTACAAGGGCTAGTGGGATATCCAGGACAATAGAGATGGACCAACACATCTTGGTTTTGGTAGAGTGATCTCCCAGGTTCTTATTCTTTAGATTAATGATCAGGGACTACATCAGATTGAGTTACCTCTTATAGCCGATCAATTTAGGGATAATTTTTAGAATCTCGTTTCTTTGAACCGGGTTAAAACATGAATGTTTTTGAAATTATCTTTTTTCCGGTTTATCAATGGGCCGTTCTTTTTAAACTAAACTCTAGAATTTTATTCCGAGTGTTGGAACACCTAAAGATGTCATTTTCGAACTTTGATTGAAGTTTTGAGGCATAGGGTAAGTCGCACGAGCGGTGTACGGTTTGTCTAATCGTATAGCCAAACCATGTGTAGTAGATGTTTTGAGGTAGTATCTTCTGCAAGGTTGGTACACGGTTATGAGAGACCATGTGATGAGGTCCTGCAAGAGGGGTGGCTGAGGTAGTAGCTAACGTATGGTTAGCGCACGGTTTGTCAAACCGTGCGAACTAACTGTGTGGGCACTTAAATGAGATCCTTAAATTGTGTATCTCGCCCATTTTTTCATTTAGATGGATTGTTTTTACTCTTAAGTGTCTATAACTCGGGATTAATCTCCCTTGAAGGTTAGAAAACCTCTCCCAAGTGTTTTGGCGGTGATTTGAAGGCTTCTCTTGGCGAATAGAAGCCATATTTTTGAGGTCAGTAGATGTTCTTCTTCGTTCTTGTTCAGTTTCTTAGATCTACTTAGATCTCCTCCTCCTATTCTCTCGGTTTCTTAGATCTACACCCATTATGGGTAAATCTAAGTGTGTGGATGACAAGTATGATGAGTTTTGGTCTTGGTCTTGTTAGGATAAGTGATCTAAGGCGGGTTCTTGATGAATTAACCTTTTCTCTTGAGTGTTATTCGTTCATTGTAGTTTTCATCAAAACCCCGAGGTAGGGTCTATAAATATTTAACACTTTATAAGAGAATTTGAGATCTTTTGGATAAATTGAGAATGTGAGTTTCCTTGATTATGATATGTCGATGCATGGCACTTTTGATATTATTAAATAATTCCACCCACATGAGATAAATGAGGACTTGAACATGTGTTGATTTTAAGAATGGGTTGCTCTCTTAGTTAAATTGAAATGATAAAACAATTGAATGATTTGAATGGGAAGAATGAGTAATAGGATAATTAATTATAGAATTAATTATCAAGTCATGAGTTGGGATAAGATTGTGGCTTTTACAGACTATTGGGAATATTGAATATTTGAGAAGTTCAGGATATAATTTGGAAACTGGTAATAATTAATGGATGGATTAATTATTACATGTTAAATGGTAAATGGTTAACTAATTTATGATTGGTTGAAGAGATAAGATTTAATTAATTAATTGTTGAATTAATGAATTTGCATGCATTAAATTAAGATTGTGATTTGATTGTTTGTTACAATTATTGGCCAGGAGTACCTTTTGATGCATATTAGTTTTCTATGCCTTATGTTTTATTGGATGGAGTTGTTTGAAAATATGATATGTTGTGTGAGATAGTTTCTAAATATCTTGGCATTGTTCAGCATGTTTTGTGATGATTATGGGGTGCTTGTAGATTGTTAAAGTCCTGGATGAATCACGGTTTGAGTGGACAGGTTCAGACTTGTTAAGGAAATTTTTTAATTAAGTGTTGACTTATCTAAAGAGTGTTCTGTGTTGTTAATTAGTTGTTGAACTAAGTAACATATTGGTTTTGTGGTGTTAGACATGGTATTCTACACCAACGATAAATGTATATGTGTGATTGATGAATGGGTTGTGAGACAAGGACTGAGGCTCCAAATACTCACAAGTTGTTAGACATGATGTTCGACACCAATGATATATGTATATGTATGATTGATATATGGGTTGTGAGATAGGGAATGATGTTCCAAATACTCACGGGGTGCTAGACATGGCGTTCTACACCCATCTTTCAAGAAAATATTCTTTTATGGGATAAGGATTGATTCTTTAAATACCCATGGGTTGTGAGACAAGGACTAACACTCCAAATACTCACAAGGGTGACGTACATGATGTTCTACATCCATTAATTAACATTGGACTGTGGGTCCAATTGTTCGTGCATGAAATGAGGTAATAGTTAATAAAGGCTGTTGTGACATGAGTATTTATGAATTGATAATGAGAAAGGGTTTAGACTTATTAATGAATTGGGTGAACCACTGTTAGTGGACAAACCCAGGAGTGAATCACTATTTTAGTAGACGATCTTAGACATAATCTATGAAATATTAAATTGAATAACTTATGACGCGTTATCCATGCCAAAGAACAAGATTGGATTTAGTCTTTACTTTGATTACTTAGATGGTCTTTAGAGACATCTGTGGTGAGTGACTTATATAGGGGATGTCGGGTATAGGATAAATCTCAAGACTTTCATAATAAGATTTGAATAATTAATAATTTAAAAATGATTATGTAATGATTGTTGAGCATGCATGAAAAATGAATAGTGCATGTTCACACACCAGATGAGGACTGAAGAAGATACTTGAGCATATAGTTACTTTGTACTGCCTACTTGATTTTATGAATGTCGTCAAATGTTTTAAATTATTTATTAAATGTCTGGATTTGGGGTAGACACCGGTGGTCCCGACCTATTGAGATTTATATCTCACCCCCTACTCGGGCCGCCATTGCACTGGGTACCTGAGTAGATTCTATTTGGTTACAGGACTATGTTGTTTGAATTTACTTGGGAGATGGGAGTAGAGGACTGGGTGGATGCTTGGGATGCTCGAGGATATCACCCTTGGGGCATTGAGTCATTATTTATTTATTTCTGTATTGTAATGTAAAGCATGTTTTTTTGTTCACTATTTTCTACTTTTGTATCATTAGCATGCCATGCATGGATCTGTTGTATAATTTAGCATTGGCCAGTTTTATAAAATGAGTATTATTTTTCTTCCACTGTTTTTCATTTATGGGTTATGGCTTCCTCTATTGTTTGTTATCTATAATGATATACCTGTGTGCAAATTTGATAAGAGGGTATAGTCTCCCCACCGACTATCCTTAGTCATTCGTTGCTAGTCGGTAGCCTATGGCATATGGGGAGATGCACTTGAGGTCATGTGGCGACCAGTCCGGCCACCAGTTTAGTGGTGAGTCGGGTCGGGATGTTACAAAGTGGTATCATAGGTTTAGGTTTCTCTCTTTTCCTTTGTCTTGCTATTTTTGGGTTGGTAGATAGGACACTAGGAATGTGTCGGCACTTGGGTTAATTGTCGTGCTTGGGACTGATCACCTCATGTATGGGAAATGACCAAGTGGCCAGGGATGGGAATTGATGTTTGTACTATTAGAGGTTATAGTTGATATGATTTCACCTTGAGTGACTCGTGTATTTTCCACTTTTTGTTGATTTTGAGAATTTTGAAAAGAATAATTTTCTTGTCCTGATATGGCAAGTAAGTTTTATACATGCATCATCTTAGGCACTTAGAGATTTACATGTAATGTATATAACGTGCCATGTAGTTGCATTAGTAGGATGCATGCTAATTTGGATTGTGTTCCCTGGGTGAAATGCCATGTTTGAACTGCTTTAGCATGCCTCTCTAGATAGCATGTTTCGATGATAGATTTAACATGATTGAGTGATTATGTGCCATACTACCATAGTTATTAACATGTTTTGTTGTTGTTCCATGCTTATGTGTTATATCATCCTATTGTGTTACTACTTATGTTAACATGTTAGAGATGTTTTGGATAGGTGAAATCAGTTATAAATATAAAATATGAAATAAAAGTTGATTGTGTTAAATTGGTGCCAAAATCCAGTGATAAGGTGTATGGGTGCCTTATCCATTGGTAGTTGGCCATCCATATAATTTGGAGTGTTAGGTTGATCATGTTAATTTCTGAATTGACATTGGTATAGATTAATGAGAGACTAATTTCCATTCATGGAGTGTATGGGCGCTTCATGAATTGGGAAATGATGACTCATGTTAAATGTGATGACTTGATGCCGTGTGAAATTATAATAAACGTGAAAGATGTTTAATGTTGATTTGAAATGAAATGTCTAGTTTCTAAAATGAAACTGGACCCAAGTAGGTCAGTTGGGGAGTGTTTTTATGTGATGACCCGTTTGAGTTTTTGGAATTTTAATTCCTGTGAATTTTCCATTGGGTTGCTTTATAGAGAACCCAGGTTGGTTAAAATGGGATCCTTGTAGGTCGCCTTATCTTCTTAAAAGAAATTTATTTTTATAATTTTTTTGAAAATTACGGGATGTCAACTAACATACATGTTTTAAAAAGGTAGTTTTATGAAACTTGCATGTTTTTCCTTGGGATGTTTTGAAAATTGTACTTTGATGTTTTGATTAAATCGTTTGACTATTAAAGATTAAAAGTGATTAAATATAAGAGGAATGGAAATGGAACCTATTGTGGTGTCCACTGTTTAAAACCCTCATGTAAAGGGTAGTTCAGAATTCTCTTGAGTTTCCTTGGAACGGAATCATGAGAACTTTCCATAGGCATTTTTCTCCTTAGTATTGGCCTTATGTTTGGCTTTTGATCCTAGTGACTTGTTTGAAGTGACCCAGTTTGGGGTTGACACTTTTTCTTTGTTAGGGGCTAACCTGTAGTCGGTAGCACCCTCAGAACTTAAATTCCTTGCTAGAGCTATGGATTTTCTCAATATTTTGGTGTTTTTGGGTGCCGTTGTCCCAGGTAGGTCTTCCAGTTTCCAACAAAACTCTTGTTCAAATGGGTGGTGATGTGTTTCTTGACCTTATTGTAAGCTTGAGCATCGACAAATTCTCTTTGTCGGCTGGTTAGATGTGCATCGGGCATGGTCGGCTGCTTTGTTGGTCGTTTGACCATTCCTTCTTAGTAATAGACGACTTGTTATAGTGTCATCCTGGAAGATGGACGTATGAGGAAATATGACTCTATAATAAGTCTTATTGTACTATTGAGTATGGTCTCGGGTAAACTCCAGGTAGAGTGACTTAAAAGTTAAATAATCAATTTCTTTTCAATTCATGGAATAGTTTTCGAAAGACCCGGGTGTTTTAAAACGTCGATCTTGTTGTTAATCTATCGCACTGGTGAGTAGCTGATTTTTTCTTGAGATGTCATGGGAAATCCTAAGGTGGGTATTGCCACTTTGTTCTCGATGAATGTGTTGGAACGTGATGCTGAGATTTTAGAACAAAATTGTCCGGTAATGGTTTGACTGATCTTCTTCATGACCTCAGTTTTCTCTTAGTGTTCTCTTCTGGACACGATGAGCATATCCCGAATCTTGACCTCATCATGGAGACACTAAGATGGCATCGGTCTTATGCCGCACAATAGTTTAAATGTTGTTGGGCTTGATGAGTAGTTGTTATCTCAGTAGTACGCATGATGCGTTGATTCTTTGGGCTACTTCCTTATTCGTGTTTGGGAACGGTTGTTTTTAAAATATCCTTGTGATGGCTTGACTTGGAAAATTTACCAGATGTTGAGTAAGGACTTTGTTATACCAGATGATGGTTTTGGAATAGTTTTAAAGGCACGTCGTCTGATAAAGGGTGAAAGTGGCTTTTGGGTCCGCGATGTATTTTGAGGGAAACAGGTGAAACATGTTCTGTTGATAGATCAAGGTTCATCCTTTTACGTTAACAAGGTCCTTCTAATGACCTAAGATATAAGATCTATTTCGATGTTTAAGCTATATAGTAATATTTGGATCTAGTTATAAAGGCTTATCCATCAGGTTTGAGAAGGGTTAAAGGTGTGTTTGGAGTTAAGAATGCAACACGTCACTTCTAACAAGATTAAATGACTTTGGTAGGTCTATTGTTTTAGTAGTGGTTTCTGATGGCTTCTCAGGGACGAGAAGTTTTTAAGGTGGGTATAATGTAGAATCCAGTGTGTTTGAACTGGGTTAAAATATGAATATTTTTTAAATTAATTTTTTCGGTTTATTAATGGGTCATTCTTTTTAAACCGAACCACTGAATTATATTTCAAGTGTTGGAACACCTAAAGATGTCTTTTTCAAACATTGATTGAAGTTTTGAGGCACAAGGGAAGTCGCACGGGTAGCGCACGGTTTGTCTAACCCTGCGGCCAAACTGTGCGTAGTTGAAGTTTTGAGGCAGTAGCTTCCGCATGGTTGGTGCATGGTTCTGAGAGACCGTGCGATGAGGCCCTGCGAGAGGGGTGTCTAAGGTAGTATCTAATGCACGGTTAGCACATAGCCTATCAAACCGTGCGAACTAACCGTGCAGGCACTTAAATGAGATCCTTAAATTGTGGATCTCACTCGTTCTTGCCTTTATATTGCTCGTTTTTTCTCCTAAGCGGCCATAACTCGAGATTACTCTCCCTTGAAGGTTAGAAAACCTCTACCAAGCGTTTTGAATGCAATCCGAAGGCTTCTCTTGGCGAATCGAAGCCAGATTCTTGAGGTAGGTAGATTTTATTCTTCGTTCTTGTTCAGTTTCTTAGATCTACTTAGATATAATCCTCCTCTCTTGGTTTCTTATATATATGCTCGTTATGGGTAAATTTAAGTGTGTGGACGACAATTATGATGAGTTTTGGTCTTGTTTTTACTAGGAGAAGTGATCGAAGGTGAGTTCTTGATGAATCAACTGTTTCTCTTGAGTGTTCTTCATTCGTTGTGGTTTTCATCAATACCCCGAGGTAGGATCCTCAAATATTTAACACTTTATATGATAGTTTGATCTCCTTTTAATAAATTGAGAATGTGAGTTTCCTTGATTATGATATGTCGATGCAAGGCACTTTTGATGTTATTAAATAATGCCACCCACATGAGATAAATGAGGACTTGAACATGTGTTGATTTCAAGAATGGGTTTCTATTTTAGTAAAAGTGATATGATTAAAAATTGAATGTTTTGAATGGGTAAAATGAGTAATAGGATAATTAATTGTAGAATTAATTATCAAGTCATGAGTTGGCATAAGATTGTGGCTTTTACAGATTATTGAGAATATTGAATATTTGAGAAGTTCAGGATATAATTTGGAAACTGGTAATAATTAATGGATGGATTAATTATTACATGTTAACTAGTAAATGGTTACCTAATTTATTATTGGTTAAAGAGATAATATTTAATTAATTAATTGTTGAATTAATTAATTTACATTCATTAAATTAAGATTGTGATTTGATTATTTGTTACGATTATTGGATAGGAGTACCTTTTGATGTGTATTAGTTTTACATGCCTTAAGTTGTCTTGGATGGATCTGTTCGAAAATATGATATGTTGTGTGAGATAGTTACTAAATATATCGGCTTTGTTCAGCATGTTTTGTGATGATTATGGGGTGCTTGTCGATTGTTAAAGTCCTGGATGAATCACTATTTGAGTGGACTGGTTCAGGCTTGTTAAGGAATTTAGTTAATTAAGTGTTGACTTATCTAAAGAGTGTTTTGTGTTGTTAAATATTTGTTTAATTAAGTAACATATTGGTTTTGTGGTGTTAGACATGGTATTCTACACCAATGATAAATATATATGTATGATTGATGAATGGGTTGTGAGACAAGGACTGAGGCTCCAAATACTCACAAGGTGTTAGACATTATGTTCTAAACCAATGATAGATGCATATGTATGATTAATAGATGGGTTTTGAGATAGGGACTGATTCTCCAAATACTCACAGGGTGCTAGACATGGTGTTCTACACCCAGTTTGCAAGTAAATATTCTTTTATTGGACAAGGACTAATACTCCAAATACCCATGGGTTGTGAGACAAGGAATGATGCTCCAAATACTCACAAGGGTGATAGACATGATGTTATACATCCATTAATTAAAATTGGACTATGGGTCCAATTGTTCAAGCATGAAATGAGTTGATGGTTAATGAAGGCTGTTGTGACATGATGATTTGTGAATTTATTATGAGAAAGCATTTAGACTTATTAATGAATTGGGAGAACCACTGTTAGTGGACGGACCCAGGAGTGAATCACTATTTTACTGGATGTGCTGAGACATAATATATGAAATATTAAACTAAATAACTTATGACGTGTTATCCAAGCCAAAGCACAAGCTCGGATTCAACATTTACTTTGATTACTTAGATAGTCTTTAGAGACATCTGTAGTGAGTGACTTATATGGGGGATGTCGAGCATGGGCTAAATCTAAAGACTTTCATAATAATATTTGAATAATTGATAAATGAAAAATGATTATGTAATGATTATTGAGTATTCATGACAAATGAATAGAGCAGGTTCAGACACTGGCTGAGGGCTGAAGCAGGTACTTGAGTATATAGTTACTTTGTACTGCCTACTTTATTTTATGCATGTCTTCATGTGTTTTAAATTATTTATTAAATATCTGGATTTGGGGTAGACACTTGTGGTCTCGGCCTACTGAGATTTATATCTCACACCCTACGCGGGCCGCTATTGCACTGGGTACCTGAGTAGACTCTATTTGGTTGTCGGACTATGTTGTTTGCATTTACATGGGAGATGAGAGTAGAGGACTGAGCGGATGCTTGGGATGCTCAAGGAGATCTCCCTTGGGGCATTGAGTCATTATTTATTTATTTCTGTATTGGAATGTAAAGCATGTTGTTTTGTTCATTTTTGTATACTTTTGTATCATTATCTTGTCATGCATGCATCTACTGTATAATTTGGTGTTGGCCACTTTTATAAAATGAGTATTATTTATCTTCCACTGTTTTTCATTTATGAGTTACTACTTCCAGTGTTGTTTGTTATCTACACTGGTATACCGCTATGCAAATATGATAGGAGGGTATAGTCTCCCACTAACTATCCTTAGACCCTCGCTGCTAGTCGGCAGCATCTAGCGTACGGGGAGACGTGCTTGAGGTCATGTGGCGATTGGTCTGGCCACCATTTTAGTGGTGAGTCGGGTCGGGACGTTACAATATTCCCTGATTAAATTTCAGGACTACCTTCTAAGATATAGGTAGAGTTTACTATCAATATAGTGATTGGATTTGTACTAATATTCATTCCTCCTTATAATATGGCTACCACTGAGTTGTAGGAGATCAATAGGTAGCTAGAGGATTTAGTGTCCAAGGGTTTTATATTTCCTAGTACTTCCCCCTGGGGTTCATCGATCTTATTCTCCCAGAAGGAAGACAAAAACCTAAGGCTTTTCATGTATTAATAGAATTTTAATAAACCTATAGTGATAAACTTGTATCCCTTAACTTTAATAGATGATATTTTTGACCATATTATAGGGGAGAGGGTATTCTAAAATATTGACATGAAATCAGGATATCATCAAGTTTAATTCAGGCCTTCAGATATTCCATGTATGAATTTCTATAGCCAGTATGGCTAATATGAGTATCTCATTTTTTCCTTCGGTAATACAGATGTCCCTTCCATCTTCATGGATTTGATGAATATGGTTTTTATCCCTATCTGTATTCCTTTGTCTTGGTATTCATAGATCACATCTTGGTGTATTCACAGACTTGAAACAACTATACCACTCATCTTGATATCATTTTGAATATAATTAGATAGAATGAGTTGTATTCTATGCTTATTAAATGTCCTTTATGGATCAACAAGGTGCACTTCCTATTTTATATTATCTCAGAGGAAAAATTTTTAGCTGACCCAAAGAAGGTGAGATCTATGGTTGACTGGAATCAGCCCAAAAACATCTTTCATATACCATGTTTCTTAGGGATAGATGGTTACTACATGTGTTTTATATAAATGTATCATTATTAAAAGAACATATTACATTATTTAATATGAAGGGGGTGAAGTTTTTATTGCCTGAATCCTAGGATATATCCTTTCAAGAGTTGAAAGGGAGATTCACTTCAGCATCGATCCTTATTCTTCCAATACCAGGAAGAAGTTATATAGTCTATTGTGACAAATAAAGTATCATTCTAGGTGTAATTATAATGTTGGAATATCAAGTCATTTAATATGGGTCAAGTAATTTGTGGCATCATGAGAGTATTTACCCAAAACCTGATCTTGATTAGGCATTTATTCTACATTCCTTGCACTGTTAGAGGAATTAACGACTAGTGGAGTTTTTTGGAGTTTATGAAACACAAAAACCTAATATATATATATTTAAATAGAGGAACTTTAATCTTAAGAAGTGAATATAGGTTTAATATCTATAGTTATTTGACTAGATATATCCTATATGCCTAGGAAGGGAAATGTTGTTGTCGATGCTCTGAGAAGGAGGACTCAGACATTGGTAGTTCATGAGTCCAGTAGTGAATGAAGAATTAAAGATTTGTTTTATGAGATGCACATATAGGTGAATGAATATCATTGAAATTGTGTATTTTCATCGCTATTAGTGGCCTCTTCAATTATAGATAAGGTTAAGATGAGATAGTTTTCATATCCTGGGGATTGGTCATATAAGAGAGTATTACTGGTGAGGACCCACCTTTGTATTGGAATGTCAATGATGAAAACATAATGCGTATAAATTGGCGTTTCTGGGTTCCCAAAGAGATGATAGGGGAGTTGATATGAGAGTTACATGCTTCGCAGTGAGCAGTTATGTAACTACCCAAACTTTCATTAATGGAAATTCCTCTTGATCTAATTAAATGTCTTGTTATGGTTATATAAAATGTGAACTTCATTGGTTTTATGTTTATGGAGTTTAGAACACCTTTATGAATTGTGACTATTGCTAATATATCTGTTTAATAGTGATCACATGATTAGTATAAATATAGGGCTTTAACAAATCCAATATACTCAGAAAAAGGAAGCACTGATCTCATCCAGTAGACTTTCCTCATACGAAGTCCATTTCTCGGAGCTTGGAAAAGAGGTGGAGTCATTGGGATTTGCTCTTGACCAAGCCCAAGATAATCTTGAATAGACTAAGCTTGACCGAAACTGACTATGGGATAAGTGAAAGTTAATAGTGATAACCACCCGAGTGATGTTATCCGAGCCACCCCAAGAGTCTGTCACCATCTCTCACCAAACCCTTCTGTCTTATGTGGGTGTCATAATGGGTTATGTAACAATACCCTATAACTATGACTATTTACATTATTTTTTTATAAAGAATGTGCATTTACTACTGGAAAAATAGCCTATACCCACGGTTCAAAACCGTGGGTATAGGCTATACCCACGGTTTTGGGAACCGTGGGCTGGAATGACATCGGTATAGGTCCCCAGCGTATACCCACGGTTTTCCAAAACCGTGGGTATAGGTGTTCTGACACTGTGTCAATGAAACATATTCAATTTCCAAGGTGTCAAAGGGCTTTCCCCATGGTTTCAAAACCGTGGGTATAAGTCCTGAAATAATGCGGCCGAAGAGTTTCGAACCGTAACCTCTCCGCTGAAGACGAAGCACCTAACCACTACACCAACACTGCTTTTATGTATATATATATTTATATTTAGTTAAATATAGTAATATAAACTGTGGGTATAGAGGGAAGAACCATGGGTATAGGACTCCCGCAAAAAAAATTCCTTCCTGCGAATTTTTTTTCCCACGCACACACGGGAAACCTATACCCACGGTTTTTCATAACCGTGCGTATAGATATTTTAACCCAGACCTATCCCCATGGTTTTCCCCAAAACCATGGGGATAGGTAACCCTATACCCACGGGTTTGTAAAATCGTGGGTATAGGTGAATTTTCAGGACCTATCCCCACGGTTTTGGAAAACCGTGGGGATAGACCCCCCTATACCCATGGTTTTCTAAAACCGTGGGTATAGGTTCTGAAAATTCACCTATACCCACGGTTTTCCAAAACTGTGGGTATAAGGTTACCTATCCCCATGGTTTTGGGGAAAACCGTGGGGATAGGTCCATTTTCCAGTAGTGATTTATTTTATTATTGTTACTTTGTAAATAGTTTTTAAAGCCCAAATAGTATTTTTAGTTAATATTCAACTAAGAAAACTATTTTGATGAATTTGTGGATTTTTGAATTAAATATTATTTTAATAAAATATTATTATTATTAAATTAATTTGTATTAAATATAAATTATCATATAATTTTATGAATGCAATTGTAATTTTTAATAAGGTTTGAAAGATGTGTTTGTCAAAACCCATGAATTTTTGATAAATGTCAGTTTTTATTTTAAAAGTAAAAATTCACATATTTAGAAAATTATTTAGATAAAATGAATATTATTTTTGGAATTAGGATGTCGAAATTATCCAATGGTGAATTTTTCATAATTTTCTGAGATAGTCGAATTTTTGGGTAAAAATTAAATACCGTTTAAATATATAATGTGTTTTATGACATCATAATGACCCAATAGTGATGTAATAAAATACTATATACATTATTTTCGGCCAATATATGTTTTACCATTAAAATAATGTGATTTTGGGTTTGTTTGATTTATTTTACAAAGCCTTAGTGGACCCTTCAAGTCTTATAAAACATTTTGTCTTTTTAAATTGTTTTCCTTGAGAGTGTGACTCACCTCCACCTAAGAAACCCTATTATTTTAAGAATTTCGGACATTAGCCTCATAAAATATTTTTTTCCACCAAAATTTTTCTAAAAACATGGGCCAAAACCATGTTATGGTTTGTGTTTTAGATTATTTTAATGTGTGGTGTCCCAAAACTAAATAATAAAGAATTCCCTCTCATTTCCTATATAAACCCACCCAAGCTCCCACTTCCACTTCACTCAAAGCATTTTGAGTTCGTCCAACCTCTGACCTCCTCTCTCTAGAATCCTCCCAAGGTTCCCCAAGCTCCAAAGAATCCTCTCTCAAGCCTCTCCCAAGCCTTTGGGATCACACTTCCAAGTAAGGGATTTCTTCCTTTCTCATTTTTGTCAAATTTTCTTTAAGTTTTTATGCCCTTTTTTTCTATTAAAAATGTTGGGGTATGATTGTGAACTTCCCCCATACATACCTCTTTATGTTTGGATGATGGGATACCCCTTTATCTCACATTAATTCCTCCCATGTACACCTATTACCATGCCGAAATTCCATGAGGGATTTCTTTCTCCTCTTTTACATCCAAGTAATTATTTTGAATTATTTATCTAAATTCCATTACATTTGTTGGGACATGTATCTATATGGCCTCATTATTTTCCATTTAATGTAAATATGATGAGACATCCCTTCCTCTATCATCTACCATTTTTTATGAGTTCTTATTTCATGTCATTATGCTGCAGAAATTGCACTATGATTTTCCAAGTCCATGTCAATGTGTAGTGAATACCATGCCCGTTTCTATATCAAGGGTATTCACCTTTATGAACATCTACTTATTTATTATAAAGCTTCATTTATGTATTCCACATCCATTTATCATGTAATAAATTATGATTATTTATTCCATGTCGTATGATCCATGTGGCACACTTATGCATGAAATGAAATGTTTAAGAAGGGTGCGCCCTGATAGTGCTCCAATGCATTGGGTAAAGTATAGTATCATGATACATCATGTGCAATGGGTGTTAACTCATTCTAATTCAAGTTCAATGAGGTTTTACTCATGATTCATGTGCAATGAGGGTTTACTCATGCTCCTTGTGCAATGCTCCTTGGCTCATGCTAATTCCATGTTAAGTGTTGTTGCCACATTTCCATGTTATGGTTATCATGCTCTGTCATGCCTTTATGTTCATGTTTCTCTTGTGATCCATTGATATTCCTATTGCCTAAAATGTATTTTATTTCTCATGTTATTCCATTTTTATTCCCTTACTGGTCTTTATAGCTCACCCTTTTCTTATACATGTCCTCAGGTTATCCCCTGAAATGCTAAGAACAAGGGAATGCAGTGGTCATGTAAAATACGTTTTCAATAAATATGTTGTTTGTTTTATGTTCTAAGATATTATATAATTTTTCTAAGACAAAAAGACACTAGACGTCTTGATCTTATATGTTTTATCTAGTGAATATTTTATGTAATAAATTAGGTTTAAGTGTGTAATAAAAATTAGGGTTGTTATATGTTAACCTGGGTATTTCCAAGATGTATTGTGATATGTGCCGACGGTATTTGTGACGAGGGATGAAGCATCATATAATTGGTTTTATCACTAGGTTTCCACCTATCAAATGGTGAAGGTGGAGCACCAGAGACCTACTATCTTGTTATATCCATTACCGATCTCAAAATGGAAATTGGAGGATGTTGATATAGATTTTATAGTTGGATTTCTAGGATAACCTAGAGGTAGAGATATAGTTTGGGTAGTTGAGGATCGACTGACTAAAGTGTCCCACTTCCTTCCCATCCATGATAATTTCTAAATTGATTATTTGGGTAGAATATATGTATGTGAGATCATACGACTATACATGGTTTCTCATACAATCACTTCAAATAGGGACACATCTCTTACCTCAAGTTTCTGGTCAGGGTTATAGAAAACTATTGGTATATAGGTGCTTCTAGGAACAAATTTTCACCCTTATATTGATGGTTAGTCAAAACTAATTATATAGGTTATAGATGACATTCTCTGACATGCACCCTTAATTTCAGTGGTTCTTGTGAGGATCATACCCCTTTCATTGATTTTTTCTACAATAATTTCTTTTAAGTGACAATACAGATGGATCCTTATGAGTCCTTATATGGTAGTTCATTCTGTTCACCCTTGTGGTGGTTAAAGGTGGTGGAGTTGGATCCTTGTCTCATTCAAGAGACTTTGGATCAGTTTTATATTATCAGGAGACAAATTTATACCACTCAATCTAGACAGAAATATTATGCTGATCTCCATTAATGGCCTCTAGAGTTTGAGGTTGGGGATCATGTATTATTATGGGTATCACCCAGACTTAGGTATAAATGGATACATAAGGAAAGGACGTTTTTACTAAACCTTTTCAGGCTGTTTGAGATTCTAGATAGATTAAAGTTGGTATCCTATCTATTTCTATTTTCTCATAGGTACCTTTCCATGCATGACGTCTTCTTCATTTCATATCTTCACTGATATCATGATTACTTGTCTCATACTTTTGATCCTAATTATGTTGAGATAATTCTAATGATTCTTTTGAGCATTATTCTATATGCATCATGGGTCAGAACATGTAGGCTCTTTGAATCCAGTTTTTCTCTTTATTATACGTGCTATGACAGTGTAGCCGGGTACAAGATGAGACATAGGAGTTGGAGGCCAAATTACGTGCTTAGTGACTAGAATTATTCCCAGATGAAGTTTTCTCCCCTTTTAGGTGAACTTGGGGACAAGTCCCTTTAAGGGTAATAACTATAAAAACATAGTATTTATTTAAGGTAAAAATACTTTTAAATTAATTTTAATTATTTATTATGAACCTAATATGGATTTCCTTTGACTTTATAAAGGTTATGGATGTGTTTGAGGCCTTTTCGGATCTCATAAACCTTTATGGTGGAAAAAATATACTAGACACAAGGTTAAGATAAACCATATGGGGAAGGTTGTACGATTTTCCCTAACCGTGTGGGGCTGGATAGAGAAGTGAAGCATGGAACGCAGTTTTCCCTAACTGTGAGCTAGGGGCCACACACTCATGAAAAACCTAAGTAGTTTTTATTAGAGGATAATGACATGGTTGGTACATGGTTTCTTAGACCATGATACCTAACCATGTAGGTCTCCTCTTAAGCCAGTGGCCCTTTCTTTTTTGGCACACAGTTTGGGAAATTGTGTGGCCAAACCATGCGACCTAGATATTTTGGGTGAATTTTCAATTTTTCCCGTAATGATGTATAATCTTTACCCCTCCTATAATTTTCTCTCACTTCCAGTGGGAAATGGGTTTCTCCTCCCATTGGAGCTTTCCTCCAAGAAAATCAAGGTTCGGTGATAAATCCTTCATCTGATCTCATAATTGATCTCTCTTTGCCTCATTGGATTCATCTTAGTAATATCTTTATTCATTGTTGAATTTTATCTATTTGTGTTTCTATCAATGATGTTATTGAGGTGCAGGATATTATGCCCTATTTTTAGGGCATTCTTCAATTCTTTAGATCTCTTCCAATCTAGGTTAAACTAAAGGCTGATAATAGATTAGAATAGTAATATGAGAATGAGGTAGGTGTTCTATTAAATATCCTTTCAAGTATCATTGTATTATAACATGTTATATGCTCCTCACTCTGGTTTCATCATGGATTGACCATAAATTATATCATCTATTAATTGGTTTCTTTTCTTGGAGCCTAATGTCTTGTTAGAACCCAAATTCATATTGATCTTTCAATCTCAGTGTGATCTGTCCCTTTGGGTGTACCCTATTTTATCCATTTTTTTCTTCCATGAGTATATAACCAAAGAACCAATTGTAGTGTTTGGTTTTAATTCTAAATGGTGATATCATTTTGATGCAGATTAAAATAAATATCTTAGTATGACAATTGTACTTGACAATTTAAATGAATTGAATTGAATTAAGTGGTGATACCACATCACTTGGTAAACTAGATAATGGTTATACCCTTTTCATTATTATATGTAAATGAATTAGGAATTATTCCTTGGCTCATATTAAATCATATAGATATAATTACAAAGGATGTGTTGGTATGATGAACGTCCTAAATTATAGTAAATGGGATTAGAGACCATTATTAATGATATATATATATATATATATATATATGAATGGGAATTACATCCCTTCTTCTTTATAATATATGGGAATGATGAACCTTGTGATACTATACAGGCATGAGGACCCTTATTGTGATACTATATGGGCTTGAAGACACTTATTGAGATATCATGCATATCTTCCCTATAAGTGATACTAGGCATGGAGTCCATGTACTATGAAATTGGGAATGGTGTCCCTTACTACTATGATACTGGTCATGGCATCCCATATACTATTGTGATATTGGGCATGACGTCCCTTGTAAATGTGATACTGGGAATTTCCTCTCTTGATACTTTTATAGAGATATTCTAGCTCGAGATGAAGCATGTAGTGTTAGTCTGGTTTCTTTAAGGAACCAGAGCCAACCTATTTATAGTTATTATTCCTATATTACTTTATTATATCTGTATGTTGCAATGTTATATACAACGATTGTATATTTATAGACTTCGTTGGTGATGGCCTACTGAGATTTAACTCATGCCCTATCTGATCCACCTATGGTGCTTGAGAAGACTACATTCTTGTAGGCGTAGATAAAGGGAAGCATCCTATGGGGGATGCATGACTTCTTTCGTGACATAGGATAGAGGATTGGTACCATATTACTAAGAAAAATCTAAATATTCTTGGGTAGACCTTTGGATTATTTTTTTGTATAGCTTGTGTAGTACTACTTCTAGTTTGTTGTATCCATGTTTTCCTACGATATAAATACATTAAATACATTATCATCATTCATTATATGATTCGATTCAATAATTTTGATTATTATCAGTTGCTTATTGTTTATACCAACATTTGATATGTTGGGTTACTGGTACAATATTTTTAGTGTATGTTTCTACTGCTTATTCACTATTATACTTATTATGCAATTTATCTATTGAATATACCACACTACTACTCTAGTAATTAGGGTATAATCTCCTCATAGACTCACACAAGGCCCTCATTACTAGTGAATAGCCTCTAGAGTTTGGGTAGGCATGCTTGAGTCCATGTAGCCCATCAGGATTAGGGAACCTCTAAGTGGCACCAGAGTCTAGGATGTCAAAAATGCAATTTTAAACTTGAATCATATCTCAACACATGGATTTCTGTCTCTCTAAACATGAATAAATTCAATACAATGATATAATTTTATTTTTATTGTATTTATATTCTAAAAAAAAATCTCTTTTGTAAATTAATTAATAAATTTAGAGTTCAAAATAGAATTTATATTGATATAACCCTCTTTCATTCTCAATATATTATAATTTAAATCATTAAAGAGAAATAAAAACAGGGTCTGGTTTTTCTTATTATTTTATTAATTTTCTTATTTCAATTTGGTTTTCATGTGAAAAAGAGAAGACTGAGATTTTATGAAATAATACAAAACTAAAAATACTTCTAGAGAACACATTCCAACTAAATATTTTGAAAAAAGGAATGAAATAGAAAATACTATTTTACTAAATAAAAAAATATATATAAATCAACACTCATAAACTGAATCACTTTATAAGAGAACTATGTTTCCTAATAAATTTTATGATTTATAGAAAAATTGGAGAATAATGTTAGGAAACATGATTAATATGGGATGGATATAATATTTTATGATTTCATTATGAGATACCGTCAAATTTCACAAGTAGATTGAGGGTTTTGTAAGTGTGGATAATGAGTATGTTTTTAAAAGATAAGTATCAGAATTAAAAATAATTAAAGCTAGAAGAGAAAATATATTTTGATCATATTTCTATAAGGTTTAATAAAGTTGATATAAAAGTTACTTTAGTTCTAAATCATTTATACATGTGATGTTTTTTCTAGGATAAAACATAATTGTGTTGGTTGGAAAATATTGATTTTATAGAATTTTCATGTTTTAGTTGAATTCACAAAATAAATGAATTGATATTTTTATCCAACTGATATTAGAACCATTGTTATGTGACAAGGATAATGTGAAGATATAAGATATGTACTTGTTCAATTTTTTTCTATTAAATAAAAAAGTTTAGTCAATTAAGGATAATACTGAGGATTATAGATGTTATATAATGTAAGAATGGAATATTTAACTTGTCCTTGTTTATGGAATGTTCATTAATAGTACACGTGAAAAATTAAGTATTCCATATGATAAGGTAACTAGTAATATAATGAAGTAAGGGAATTTCATGAGATAAGGAAAACTCGAAAACATAGATATTTCCTTGGATCCTTGGTGTAATGACATTATAGATAATCTACCAGGTCTCTTTAAGGATTACAATTGATTGGACCATCTTGAGGAACATGAAGGAAAAAATCATATTTTACTCATAGTAAATCTTAATGAGATATGGAACCATAATCACAACCACCACAGAGTGAATGTCTAAATAATAAGGAGAATAATCAAGAACCATAAGTTCCAAATATTTCATCTATAACAATTATTATAATAGGAGGATTAATGTGGTTAAAGAGTAGCTAAGTGAATTCAATATATGTTCTATATATGGAAGGTCATAGTAGTTCCCCATTATGATGTGTAACACCCTGAGAATTTAGAATATATTTATCTTTAATTAAATTTTATTTCTATGATACCTTACGTTACACACTACAATGAGTTTAAATAAACTATGATATAAGACTAAAATATTATCAGTCAAATGTGAGTGATATAACCATGCTATTAAATTGGTACATATGAATAGTATTAAATAATTTATCATATATATATATATATATAATGGTCATTATAAAAATAAATTTATTTAAAAATTATTAATAAGTAAGCACTCAACTTTAATAAATATATATTTTTCTACAAAAATATTTTTCCTTATATAAATATTTTTATTAATTTTGAGAGAAATTATTATAATTATTTATTATAATTTTTAGAAATATTATTTTATAAAGTGAAAATATTTTTTAAAACATTATTTTGATATTAACTTATAGTGAGGTTTTGGGATATTCTGAAAAATGTTGACTTTTCAGTGAATAGTGAAAATACTGATTTTTGGTAAAATTGTCATTTCTTTTTTATAACTTAAGTAAATTAAAAGTCCAATTACTATTTTAATATGTATTAAATGTAAAATAATTATTATTTAGTTAAATTTAAACCAATTAATTATGTTTGAATCATCTTCATATTTTATTTTAATATAAGTTTATTTATATGCTTTAAAAAACATTTTTCTTAAAACTATTTTAATGTGCATAATGTTTCTACTTTTTAACTAATTAAGATAAAAAATAATGAATAAATATTTAAATTAAATTTATAGATTATAAATTTAAAAATATGAATTTAATTTCTTTCAATTATGATTACTTGGCATATAGTTATTATAAGATCATCTAATGCTTGAAAATGCATTTTTTGAAAATCGTTTTTCCGACAAATCTATAGGTTTAATTTTAAATTAAATTCTTCTAATTATATTAATTAAATTTGATAAAATATATTCCATATTTTTAATCATAATAAGTTATATTATATAATAATTTAAACTAAATTTTTGGTAATAATAAATAGTAAAAATAGTAAAAAATTGTTGCCATGGTAAAAAATTAAAAGGGTAAAAGTGAGTAACCTTATAGGAAAAGAGGATAACTTGTTTAAAACATATTAATTTTCATGGTATCAGTCTGGTTGAACTTCCAATCCCTTATTTTTTACTTTTTGGAGACACCTGTCATGATAATGACTTCCCATTATTGAATTGTTTTGGGTATTTATAAGAATGCCACTCCTCCTCAATTATATAAGGGAACCCCTCCCTTAATTTCTTCGCACATATAAAGAAATGATACTCAAAAAAATCCTTCAAAAATATACCATAAAAATCTTCTTCCACATTATATAACTTTTTTTCTTCCAAAAATATCAACCTTAGGGTTTTTAATAAGTGATTTGGTGGAGGTTCTTTTAAGCGGTTGTAATAATCTTCACCGAGATCCTTCTATTTTATTCTTATTTTTCCAACTTAAATTATATATTAAAAGTTAAAATAAAATAAAAACAGTATTTAATATCTAATAAGATTTTATTTTGTTGATTTTTTAACATTCAACCTTCTCATATTCCATCAAATGTGAAATGAAACTATCATTTGTGTGTATAATAGATTGCCATCTCACAAATCGATGTAATTCATTTTCCATCATCATATATCATGAATTTTTAGGTTGATGGATTTAATGTCTATATATAATATTCATTACACATTAATTATTATTTAACATTTACATATCATTTACATTCATACCTTACCATCCGTTAAAAAATGACAACATCGTTCATGTGTACAACAAACTACTTCCTCATGAAGCGATACGATTCTTTTTTTTATTACCAAATCACATGGATTGTATATGTAAGTTTATTTAAGGAAATAATATGATATTTATGATATAATTGTCATTATTTAAATATAAAATAACACTTAAATTCTTTCTATTATAATCTTTAAAAAATGGAAACGTTCCTCTTGCGTACGCACAAATTACTGTCTCTATGATGGTAACATAGTTCATTTTTATTAAGGATAATTCATGGTTATTGTTTTTAAATTATAATTTACATATAAAAATTAAAATTATTTTATGATTATTATTTTTTAGATGGTTTAACGATGAACCCTTTGATCAAAATCAACACAGTGATGCTGTTTTAAAATTATAAACCAAACATCCTCAAAACACCCGATGTGGATATAACGGACTACTTAATTAATCATGTGCATAAAATAAACAAATACGTTTTTTTTGTATAATTTATTAAATCTATAAAAGTTTATAAAGAAATAAAATAATTGATATAATTTTTTTATAGATGAGATAACATAATACACGATAAAGCCCAGACTCGAGGTAAGGGTTTCCATCTAAAAATTCTTTCTTTAAGATACATATTATTTTATAAACATAATTTATTTTATGTGGTATATATATAGAACCTTTATATATTATATCATGAAAACTACATAATTTATGGTATTTTAATTTACCATTCACTTACATTATTCATGGGGGTTATGATTCAAAATTTACCAAAGCAGTAAGGGTTTATGCTTCAATCTTATTTTAATCATGATTTTTTATGATTGAATTTAAATTACATATATTTACTTGAAAATTTAAATATAAAAACCATTAATTTACTTCTCATATTTCTATTTATAAAATTTTTAATCAGTATTACCATTTTCTTCTCTTAGGTACCAAAAATGATTTGGAATTTTTTTTTTAAAAATCTGACATTATTTCTCACTTCTGTCAAAAAAATATTTCATTAAAAAAATGTTTTAAATAATGTTTTTAAAATTATTAAATTATTTATTAAACATATTTTTACCCTTATTTTATTTTTAAACATCATTTAAAATTAACATTCCTATCATTGTCCAAACAAGGAACTTTTTTACTTTTATTACAAAATGTGAAATGAATGTTTTCTAACTTATAAAACATTTACATAATTACCCACCATAATAACCATTACTTTATTTAAATATTATTTATATTTTCCCAAGTATATTTTCAAATAAAATTATTTTAAAAATAATTTTTGAATTTTAGTTTTCCAGAGGTGATTTTCTATGTGGTAAGACGATTTTCCCCAAGAATATTATTTTAATATTTTTTAATGTTTTTATATTCATAAATAAAAAACTTTAATGTTATTTAATTCTTCTAAAATTAGTTTATATGTCAATTACATATATAAATTTTTTACTCTTCCTTCCTTTGATGGGTTTATACATGCCTTATGTTTATTTCTCAATTTCCTTCTTTAAGAAATCTCTTTTTATTATGTTATGAGATAAGATAATGTAACCAATTTATTTACATGGGTAATTATTATTTAATGACTTATGATTGATTTATTTATATGAATACATATGAATTTAAATAAAATTAATGTGACAGGTGGTCCTAGAATTATATATCCCTCCAATTAATTAGGTGATATTTTAGTCTCATGAGGCGTCTTGTATGGGATAAATGAGTGAACCTAATCTATTATGGTACTTTGTAACCATGTGATATTATATCGATAGTAATCCTTAACTTATGTTTATGCCATGTTTTATGATGTTTCCACTTTTCTATATTTTCATTTTCTAATGATATCATGTTCTTTATGTTATTATATCATCCCAGTATCATAGTGTGTAAGTATTGTTTAAATAAATGAGACAACAATTTGGAAAGTCAAAACCAAAATAGAGTAAATTTTTTTAAAAAAAATATTGATGCAATATCTCATAAAAGAACACTTCTTTACAAAATATTTCAACTAATTAAGACTAAAATTAAACTTTCAAGATCCATTAGTAATAAAATGGGACATACTCTGACGAACATTAGAATAAAAAAATTATATCCATATTCATCTAGATTTTCCCTTAGTAAGAATAATACTAAGATAAAAAGAGTGGTAATACATATTAATGGAATGATTAGATCCATCTTCTTGCATGATAACTATTCAAACATGTAGAGTTCAATTTTTTAGAGATTTATTGTAAGTAGAAATATTTATATGGAAAATAAGATTGTCGTTAGATTATTGAAGTTGAGTTCGTTTAAAATATGATAATAATGATAAAAGTGATATAGCTGTTATGGAATTTGAAAACTTATATATATATATATGTATATATGTATTTATAGAATATTATTGATAAAAAAATAGTGATTAAAAACACAGAAAAAATTTTTTCTCAAGAAAATATTAATTTTCACTAATATATAATATTGTAAGTAAACATAAATACAATTTTATCATGATAATACTAGTATAATATATAATTATTCATAATGTTTATTTATTTAAGGGTACAAAAAATGAAAATAAAAATATATAATGTATAAAAAAATAACTTTAATGATAGTAGTGAAAATGTTTAATTAAGATAATAATGAAATGTTTTTTATATTGATGTTTTATGAAATGTTTAATGCATAAGTATTTAAAATTTTAATAAGTTAAAAAAATAAAGTCAACCATGAATCCATATTTTCTAGCTCAATAAATGAATTTTGGGGCTGAGAGGTCAACCATGAATGGAGATCCAACCCTGGCCACACTCATTGGAAGGGGAAGATAGATCACCTCAAAAGAGGCTGGGTTGCAGAACTTCAGTAGAGAATTCCCACCTAACTATCTGTAGTCCCATGAGCATGTATATGTTTTGGTGGTCCATAGCCCACGTATGTGTGTTAAGTGCATCTGTGTGCTGACCATGGTTCTAGGTTGAGTGAATTGCAACATAAGTTGATTTATTAAGCTCTCAATAAATGAGGGCACAATCGACGTGGAATGAAAACTCTGATGAAAATTTCATGTGTTTTAAAACACATCGTTTAGATCATGGTTGTTTAATCCAATCATCCTCAACTATCTGATCATCACAAATTTCATAATCTTCCATATGATTATCCTCCTTCCTCTGTATGATAAGATGAATCTATCATTGCCATCTGCATCCATTTTCATGTTCTTTAATTTTTTTCATTTCCATCTCCTTCCACTACAATGAATAAACAGTGTGGATGACATACACACATTTTTATACCACTGTCAATTTCTCCATGATGATAAAACCACATCCTTGAACTGCCTTAATATATTTCAACCTATAGAAAACTTAATCCATTGACGAAGACCCTTTATTCCTAATGAATCTTGGAAGAATTGATAATATACATAAAAACATATAAATTTATAGTTATTAGGTTTCAAATCAGGTATTGTTATTTTAGAAAAAATCAGAAAATTTAAAGTACCCCCATTTCATCGAGTTATATAAACATATGTTATAATTTAGTAATGGTTTCGAAAACCTCAGTTGAGGCTCACATAATATAGGTATAATGTTATTTTATTAATGGGTCTCCCTTTAAAATATCCAAGCTTCTTTTTCAAGCACAATCCATGCTTATGGGGGTATCTAAATTTCTATTTATATATATATATGCATATATAATTATAAAGGTAACTCTCCTCAGTCATTGAAAAAACCTCAGGTGACCAAAGTTCCTCCTTCTCCCATACTACCTTCTATGTGATACGAGTGGAGAATACCCTTTCCCAATCTATTTTTTATTTTCAAGTTAATGGATATTTTAAATTCAAAATATTATATCTTATACGTCATTTTCAGAAACCTTTTTTATATAAGGGTTTTTTTAGAATCTTTAAAATTCGTGGTTTTTAAAAAGCCTTATATGTAAGGGAGTTATATTCTCAAACCCCTATTTATGTAAGAAGATATATATTAATTTAAAATTGTATAATTATTTATTTGAAAAGCTTCTAATTATTAAAGGAAATTTTATTATTTTATGTATGAACATTTATTATGTTCAAAACCCCCATTTTTGTAAGGGGTACTATATTTTCAAATTATAAGAATGTTTCTTTCTAATGATTTTAATTTTTATGAGATGTTATGTATATAAATATATATATATATATATAAATTATGTTAATTTTCTTTTAAAACCCTTATTATTTAACGGTAAATTTCATTATTTAAAATCAATTATTTTAAAAACCCATTATTGAGGAATTATAATTTTATGTGTAATATAAATTTGTTTCAAAATTACATATAAAAGGAATAATTGTTTTTATAAGAAAGTGTTTATGATTGTTTTACGAATGTGAAAATCTATATTTTCAAAGTATTATTTTATGTATGAAATTATAATTTAAAATTACTATTATTTTATATTATGGATTTCTATATTCAAACTATTAGTTTATGTATGGAAATTGGATTTCCAAACACCTAATTTTCAAATTAAGAAATTATTCCATAATGGGAATCTTATTTTTTTACCCAAGGATTCATTTTAAATGATAATGTTTATCATTTTATGTTCATCTATTTTAATGATTTTTTTATTGAAATTTATTTTATATTTTTATGAATGATATTTCATTTTGATAATATGGATGTTAATCATGATTGTATATAAGGTTTGAATCTATTAACTTAATTTACATACCATACATGCATACCAAGTTTATTTTTCATAAGATTTTATTTCTACAAATTTAGAAAAACATTTCTTATGGAAGTGTTTATATATATATGTAATAAATCATTTTCATGTTTTTTAAAATCTAAAAACTCCCGTGAAAAAAAAGAAAGCTAAAAATGTGTTATAAAAAAATTCATCACTTGGACTTTGTAAACATGATAGGGATGTATGGTGTGAACCCAAACCTCTAACATTGGTAGGTCCTCCGCAACCTTCAATGTTCCAAGTGGCCGCATGGATTTATTTTCCAAGTCAACATAGTATTTTCTACAAAATCACCAGATTATTTATTTAAGAAAAGTATTTCTAAGTATTTTCAATGGTTATTATATTTTGATAATGTTTTCAAAATAAAATTTATTTTAAAATGAGTTTAACATTATATTTTGAAAACCCTAATTATGTATTTTTTGAAAATATTTATTATATGCAAGGTTTTTATAAAAGAAATAATATTTTCAAAATAATGTCTCCAAAGTAATATGTATTTTTCAATGGTTTTAAAAAATTATTTTCTATGGTTATATATTTTGAAAACCCTAGAATTATCATTTTGAAAGGTATTTTATCTGGTGTTTTATGTTTGGTATCAGAGAAATTTTTTTCAAAATAGTTTTTAAAAAGTAATTATACAATGGATTTTCACTGGTTTTTTTAAACCCCTTATGGGGAAATTTTATGGTCACCCTACAATTTAAAAATGTTCTTCAAAATATCATTAGAAGTTCCAAAGAAGTTTATCTTACTTAATTAGGTAGTGTGAGTGAAGAAAAAATAACTTTTTATTTTTAATTTTTTAAAATATGATATATTTTAATGGTTCATCATTTTCCTTCAAAACCTATAATCAGAAAATTTCACAATTTTTGTAAAGGAATTCATATTTTTTCAATTTATTATTTTTTGAAAAATATACCGTATTTTTTTCTACCAGATCTGAAAGTGTAGGTCTTGAGACACCACACTTTGTGTTAGAGGAACACTTTAGATAACTTTGTAGACTAGGATGTCTTGGTAAAAAATAAATCTCGTTTCTAAATTATACTTCCTTTTTGTAAATCCCTTGTTCATTAGTTATTTTCAGTTAAGTAGAAGATTCTAAATGGAAGGAGAAATATCTTTAACAACACTTCTCTCTCTTATAGAGGATATGATTTCAATAATAATCATGAATTCATGCTCAGATGACTTATAAAGATTTATTAACTTCCAAGTTACCTAAAAACAACATTATGAGGCACCTAATACCTATACTACACCCGATTTATTTTGGGTATCATGGTTTGTTTATGAAAAAGTATTGTATTCTCAACATTATAACCATACTAAGTGTATAAGGTACTATTAGGGTATTTTTGAATTCTTCACTATAACTAAGGCATAAAAATCACTCATCAATTTTGAAGGTGATGTAGATTAGGGTGGCCTCTGTGCAACTTATATATTATAAATATTAGTTTTTTTTATTTTATGAAGTATCAAGGATGATTTGAAGACCTTTGAGGACAACTCAATGAGAGTATTTTATAAAAATACTTCTCAAAGATTTTTCCTAAAATTATATATTAATAATAATAGTTTTTTAAATAATTATCCATGTCTTCATCAATTTGATTCAAATCACAAAAGTTTCATTTGGTATAAATAAATAGTATATTTTAAAAATTCCATAAGGTCCCATTGAAACTCTTAGATCCTTTCTCTTCATGATAGTCACCAACACTAAAGGCCTTATTGAAGGTATGTGTTATTTTAGTGGAATCATGGAATTTAGTTTACTATGTTTAGTTATTTTAATAAAATTATTTTTTAGGGATAGAGAACATACCTATTTCAATCTTGGAAGTGGGAATTACAATTTCTGTATGTATAAAATAATTGTGAGGACATAATTTTGTTAAGGGGGTAGAATGTATCATCCCAGTATCATAGTGTATAAGTGTTATTTAAATAAATGATTAAAGACTATGGAAACAAAAAAATAGATAAGAGTATACTTTTAATTAAAGTAATATTCACCCAAGATTTGATACAAGAAAATCCATTTACAAATTATTTCAACTAATTAATGTGAAATTAAAATTAAAAGATCCATTAGTTTTAAAAGTTGATGGGCTCCGATGAACATTATAACATAAAAATAATAGACACATTAATATGGATCCTCCATAAGTAAGAATCCTCAAAATAGAAAGAGAGTGAGAATACATTTTAAGGGAAAGATAAAAACCATCTTCATGATTGGGAAATATTCAAACATGTGGAGTTAGATTTATTATAAATGTATTTTAAGTAGGATATATTTATAAGGAAAATAATTTGGCCATTAGATTAAAGGCGTTGAGTTGTTTTAAAAGATGTTAATAATGGTGAAAATTATATAGTATTTATGTCCTTTTAAAACATATGTGTATGTATATATATATATATATATATTGGATATGATTCATAAATAAGAGTGGTAAAAAATATAAATTATTTTTTCTCAAGAAAATATTAATTTTCCGAAATAACTATTGTTATAAGTAAAAATTAATATAATGTTGAATTGATAATAATAGTATAACATATAATTAATAAAAGTGGTTATTATTTTAATATTAATTAAAATGAAAAATTTTAATGTATAAAAATAAAAAAAATATTAACAATAGTATTGAAAATTTTTAATGGAGATAACAAAAAAAATGTTTTTAATATTAAGGTTGTATGAAATGTTTAGTGCATAAGTATTTAAATTTTTAATAAGATAATAAAAATGGGGCCATCCAAGAATCCAAATGGGCAAACTCAACCCATGTATTGTTAGACCATAGGTCAACTACACATGGGGATCCAACCTTGGATAGCATGCTCGGTGGAAGGGGATGGTAGGTCACCTCATAAGAGCATGGGTTACATAGCATTAGTAGAGAGCACCCACCGAGCTGTGTGTAGGCCCATGACTGTGTATATGTTTTAGTGGCCCATGTCCCATATCTGTGTGAAATGTGTATCTAGGTTCCAAACCCAGTGCCATATTGAGTGAGTTGCGGTAGTAGTTTATTTAGTAAGCGCTTGATAAACGGGTTCAAAATTGACGTGGGATGAAAATCACGATTCAATGTTCACACATTTTTAAAATTGATGTTCATGTCATGTCCATCTGATAAAATAATCCTTCAACATCCAATCATCACAGATATCAATATCTTTCTCATGGTTCTCCTCCTTCCTTCATACACTAATTCGATGCTGGAATCTTCTTCTGCAACTACTGTCATCTTCTCAAATCGTTGTCATCACCATCTCCTTTCGCTGTAAATAATCACTAGTGCAGACAACCTACACACAGTGTGCTACCACTATCAATTTTTCCAGGATGAAAAAAACACCTCCTTAAATTGCCTTTATAGGTTTTGGAATATAACAATCCCCAACCACTAGGGAAGTTCCTTTCATCCCAAGTAAGCTTGGTAGGACTAATAATATGCTTAAATGGATATATATTATAATTATTATGTTTCAAATCAGGTATTATTATTTCAAAACAAAATTGATCCATTTTAAGTACCACAATTTCATTAGGCTATATGTACACAAGTTATACCTATAACAACGGTTTTTAACACCTTGGTTGAGACTGACAGAATATAGGTACATTGTTATGTTGTCAATGAGTGTTCCCTTCAAAAGATCCTAGATTCTTTTTTAAACTCAGGCCACTCTTATGCAGTTATGTGATTGTCTATGCATGTATATATATATATATAGGTATATCTAATTTCATATTGAACACCCCTTGATCATTGAAAAAACCCCAAGAAACCCAAGTTTATCCTTATCTCGTATTACCTTTCGAGCCATAGTAGTGAAGAATACCCTTTCCCAATCTAGTTTTTATATTTAAGGTAAGAGATATTTTATTTTCAAAATATTATATCTTATGCAATATTTTCAAAAACCCTTTTGATTCAAGGGTGGTTTGTTTTAAAACAATTTAAATTCATGGTTTTCTAAAACCCCTTCCATGAAAGGGACTTCTATTTTCAGACCCCTTTTTATGTAATGGGATATATATTAATTTCAATTTATAAAATTATTTATTTTTAATGATTATAATTATGTAAGGAAATTTTACTATTTTATGTACAAAAATTTAATGTTTTAAAAAACCCCATTTTTTAACGGGATACTATATTTTCAAATTATAATAATATGCATATCTAAAATGTTTAATTTTAATGGGATGTTATGATTTTAAAATATTTTGTTTACATATATATAAATCATTTTTATTTTATTTTAAAACTGTAATTATTTAAGGGTAAACTGAGTTATGATTTAAAAAAACCCATATTGAGGAATTATAATTTTATGTGTAAAAAAATTTCACTTCAAAATTATATGTAAAAGGAAGAATTGTTTTTATTATCAAGTTTTTAATATTTTTTTTATGAAATCTAAAATCTATATTTTCAAAGAATTATTTTATTTAATATATATTAATTTAAAATTAATAGTATTTTATATGAAGGATTTATATCTTTTAACTATTAGTTTATGTATGTAAATGACATTTCCAATCTCCTAATTTCAAAATTTATGTAAGTTCTTCCAAAATGGGCATCTTATTTATTTATTCAAAGATGAATTTTAAATGATAAATTTTATCTATTTATGTTATTCGATTTCATTAAAAAATTTATTTTTTAAATATTTTTTATAATTTTATAAATGAAATGTCATTTTAATAATATGGATGTTAATCATGACTGCATATATGGAAATAATATATTTCCTTAATTAACATAACATGAATGAATATAAAGTTTATTTTTCTTAAGATTGTTTGCTCCAAATTCAAGGAATGGTTTCCTATGGAAGTATATATTTATAAAAATAAATTTATATATATATTAATGCATTATTTTTTTTTGAAAGCTAAAAACACTAGTGAGAAAAGGAAAATCTCAAAATGTTTTCTAAAACAATTTTGGCACTTGGACTTTGTAAACATGATAGTGATTGAGGGAGTGAACCCAAGACTCCAAGATGGGTAGGCCTTCGACATCATTAAACATTCAAAGTGGGCACAAAGTTTTTTTTACCAATCCTGTGTAGTATTTTCTGAAAAATATCTTGATTATTTATTTAAGAAAAGTATTTCCAACTTTTTTCAAATGTTATTATATTTTGATAATTTTTTAAAAATAATATTTATTTTCAATTGAATTTAATAGTGTATTTTGAAAACCCAAATTGGGTGTTTTTTAGAAAAATATTTATTATATAAATTTTTTATAAATAATAGAAAAATATTTTCAAAATAATTTATTCAAAGGAATATGTAATTTTTGATATTTTTAAAAAATATATAGTTGAATATTTTAAAACCCATATAATTATATTTTTTAATGGTTTTTTAAATTTTTTATATTTGATATAAAATGAACTTTTTTAAAAATAGTGTTTAAATAATACATATAAAATTTACATTCACTAGTTTTTAAAAATCCTTACTAGAAACATTCACACTCACCATAAATTTTAAGAAATTTTTCTACTGGATTATTAGAAGTTCTAAAAGATTTTATATTCATTAAAAAGCTAGTGATAGAGAATCCAAAATAATTGTTTATTTTTATTTTTTTAAACTTTGATATGTTTTAATAGTTTGTCCTTTTCCTCCAGAACCTAGACTGGAAAAGATCCTCATTCTTGTAAAGAATTTTATTTTTTAATTTTTTATTTTAAAAAATATATATAGATTTCTTCATTGAATTTAGATGTGTGGGTCACCGGATGTCAAATTTATGCTCCCATGTTACTTGTCATTTTTGATATCATGTTATACCTTTTCCTCACACATTCTGTTTACATTCCATATTTATTACCTTATTGGTATTTTTAGCTCACCCCTTTTTTTCTATGTATTTATCAAGTTATCCCACACATTTTTAGGAGATATAATGCATTTAGGATCTCATTATCGAGAAAAAATGGTGAAAATTTTATTTAGTCTCACTTTTATGTACTATGAACCTAGTCTTCCAAAGACACTATGCCTCATAATATTTTGGTCATAATTAATGTATATTTTTGTTCAAAATCATGTAATAATATGTTTAAAAGACTTAGGTCACTATAGTTGGTATTATATCAAAGGTTTAGTTAACCTTTGGAAATTTGGATGAGAAAATATTAGTGAGAACCTTAGGGATAAGTAAAGGGATAATTCTAGGTATAGGAAAATATCTTAGAATTTCTGTGAAGTTTGTAGTGAGTGGTTTCCAAGAAATTACATCCATGTTTAAGTGATACAAGTTGATGTGGCACTAGAAAAACTTTACCTTAAGGAAATAACCCTTAAAATAGTGCATTGATTTAGACTAAATCATCACCTGATGAATGATAATGATCCCTGTTTCACACCATGTTTGAAACTATCGAGTGATTTGTATTATAAATTCATAGACTCTATATGAACCATCATAAAGGACAATGATAGATAAAAATCATGGATAACCTAGGTTAAACATAAAGTTTCTTGTTTTAATAAGTGCAAGGTTGATCATATGTTTAGATTCATAAATACCCTTTTGAGGTTTTTAATTATGGAAATATAAGATGATTAAGATTATTTTAGGTGGAATTTATGGTAATATAACCTTTAAGTTTATTATGGGATTTAGTAAAAAAATTATTTGAGGAATAATGCCTTTATATTTTGTGGAAATAAGTGTAAATGTATTAGTAAACTTTAGGTTTTATCCTATCTTTGATGTTAAGGTACTAATATTGAATTAAAATTATTCGATTTTATCAATAAAATAAGCAGTATAGAAAACCATAATGGTTACAAACTGATTTAATTATCAATTCTATTTTGAGAATATTGATCATATTTTTTTGGAAATGTTTTATTAGGTTGATATGTATATAACCTTTAGGATTAACATAAAATATTGTGTGGGAATAATGCTTTTATGTTTTTGGTGATGTATCTTTGAGCTATGAGATAACCTTTGCGGTTAAAACCACTATTAATGTTGAGGTTTTTGATGTTATTTGGGATATATAGTTATTATCTTGAATAATTATCTATGCAAAACCTTTGGTTTTATAGTTTAATTTTATATATTAATATATTAATATTCATTATTAGTATTACCTTACTTTGTTCTAACCATTTTTGGTTTTAATAAAGATATAAGGAATATCTTGTAACTCCTTTATGGATATTATGATCCATTAAAATTTAATTTTAGTACTCTACAAAAAAAATTCATATTGGATATTTATTCGATAGAGTAATAGGTGAAGTGGAAAGTGATCTAAGCCCAAAAAAATAATGAAAGTTTTTTTATGAAATAAAATGATATCAAGAAAGTATATTATCTATTCTTATTTATCTTAATAGTAAAAGAATCATTAAAATATAAGAAATGGATATTGAAAGAATAATATTATCTTATTACATTCATGTATGATGAATAAATGGTCTTTTAATTCCTCATAGATTTATGGTTTTTTTGTTATTAACTTCTTATTGATCATTCACTTTCCTATGATAAATGATCTCTATAACACTCCATAATTATTTATGATTTTATTCAATTCACATATTTTCACTTCCAACCAATTTAATCTTATGTGGAAACCTTGTCATGAGATGAAATATCTATATTTTTTCCTCTTTTTATGAGGAATCTTTAATAACACCTTTTATGATATGGGTTTTCCACAAATGAGTTTTGAAATATACATCACTTGATTACTGAGTACAAGTAAAAATTGAGATGATGAAATTCATTTAAGGGGGTATAATTTAACACCCCTATAATTTAGAATATATTTATAATTAATTAAATTTTATACATTTCATAGCTTTCATTACCTGCGACACTAAGTTTAAACAAACTGTGATATAATATTAATTTTTTTTATTGAAATATGATTGATATAAACTAGCCATTAAATTAGAAGGTATGAATTATATTAACTACTTTATAAAATATATATAATGTTATTACTCAATATAATCTTTTTTATAAATTATTAATAATAAATCACTCAACTTTAATTAAGACATTTCATCCTTAAAAAACATGTTTCCATCAAAAATTATTTTTATTACTTTTATAAGAAAATAATATAATTAATTTTTAAAGAATTTAGGAATGTTATTCTAAAAATAAATTTAAATATTAAAATCTTCATATTGATATTAACTTAGGTTAAAATTTTGTGATTTTTCTAAAAATATTGATTTTCCTGTGAATAGTGAAAATATAGATTTTTGGTAAAAGTGTCATTTCTTTTTAATAAAATAATTAAAATAAAAGTTTAATTATTATTTTAATATGATTTAAAGTTAATATATGTATTATTTTTCTACATTTAAATTATCTTTATACTTGATTTTAATATAAGTTTTTTAGGGTTTAAAACACATTTTTTGAAAAACTATTTTAAAGTGCCTAATATTTCTCCGTTTTAAATGATTAAGTTAAACCCTAATGAATAGTTATTTAAATTAAATTTATAGATTAAATTTACATAAAAATTCATTTAAATCCATTTAATTATTTTTACCTTTCAAAAAGTTATTATAATATCATATTATGCTTGAAAAATGCATTTCTTGAAAAAACTGTTTTTTCGAAACATCTGTGGGTTTAATTTCAAAATAAATTCATACACTTATATGAATTTAATTTTATAAAATGGATTTAATATTTTTAATCATAAAAATTTATATTATATAATATGTTTTACTTAATGTTTCCTCATAATGAACAGTAAAAATTGTAAAACAAATAGTTACCATGGTAAAAATTAAAATGTTAAAAGTGAGTAAACTTAGATGTAAAGTGGATAACATATTTAAAACATATTTATTTTTAGTTTTAGAGGTTTTTTTAGTATTATATCTCCTAAAATAATTTTTTTTCAATTTCATATGCACTTCTCATGAGAGTGACTTGCCATTATTAAATAGTTTTGGGTATTTACAAGAATGCCACTCCTCCTCAATTATAAAAGGGGAACCCACCAATCAGTTATTAATAGCTCTCAATCCATTTGTATCCAAAAAACCCAACCATAATCTCTCCAAAAAATACTCATACACATTTTAGAGATTCTTTTCATTCAAAAATACCAATCTTAGGGTTCTTAATAAGAGATCCAAAGGAGGTTCTTCTAAGTGATGGTAATCGTCTTCACCGAGCTCCTTCTTTTTTCTTTTTATTTTCCACCTTCAATTATGTATTAAAAGCAACAATTTAATTGAAAAATTATCAACTATATAATTATATTTTATTATGTTAATTTCATAATATTCAACCATTTCTAACTCCATCAAATGGGAAATGAAACAGTCATTCATGTGTATGGCAGGCAACCGCCTCACAAATCGATGTAATTTGTTTTCTTAGATTGAATCTCATGGATATTAATTATTATGGATTTAATTTTAATATATGATATTAATTTCTCATTAATAATTTTGTAAAATTAAGATATCATATACCATCTTACCTTAGTATCGATGGAGCAATTATGACATCATTCCTATGTATGACAGACTACCGCCTTGCGAAGTGATATGATTCATATTTTAATTACCACATCCCTTGGAAGGTATGTGTAAGTGTATTTGAATAAATAATATGATATTTATTATATAATTTTTATTATTTAAATATAAAATGACACTTACTTTCACCCCATCAATATTGTTGAAAAATTGAATTGTTACTCATGTGTATATAGAACTTACCATCTCCATGATTGTAATATAGTTCATTTTTCATAACCATAATTCACTATTATTTATTAAAATCATTATTTATGTATGAAAATTATAATTATTTTAAGATCATTATACTATATATGGAGAAAAAATAACCCTTTTGACAGGGTCAACTCAGCAATGTCATTTTGAATTTATGAATTGAGTGTCCTTAAAACGCCCAATGTGGAAATAACTAACTTCTTAATTTATCACATAGTTAAAATAAATAAAATAAATTGTTTACATATAAGGTATTAAACTTTTAAAAATTACATAGTAAAAAAAATAATTAATATTATTTTATTTTATTATTGATAAAAGAAAAGCCTGGAATCAAGGAAAGGGTTTCCATCTCTAGACATCTTTATTTGAGACACGTGTTATTTTGTACACAAAATTATTTTATATGGTGTATATATTGTACATTTAAATATGAATCCTTAATACTTCATAGTTTTAAAAGTTAAAATTCACTTACTTCATTCATTGGGGTAATGATTCAAAATTTTCCAAAGTGGTATGGGTTTTTACTTTAATCTCATTTTAATCACGACTATTTCTGATTAAATTTCCAATGATGGACATTTTATAATAATTTTCTAATAAACCTATTTAATGTTCATATCATATGGTAATTTATGAAATTTTCAAGTAATAACACCATTTTTCTCTCTCAATTACTTAAAATGATCGAGAAAATATTTTTAATAAAATATGACTTCATTTCTCTCTTCAGTCAAAAATATTTTTCCTTACGAATCCATGTTTTATAAAAAAATTATAGAATATTTTTAATATTATACAATTATTTATTAAAAAAAATTTACTCGTGTATAATTTTTTTTAAAAAAATGTTTAAAAGGAATATTTTGGTCATTTATGAATGAGGCACTTTTTTAATTTTATTAGAAAATGTGATAAGAATGTTTTTTTAACTTATATGGAATGTATGGAATTACCGACCATCATAATAATTATTTTATTTAAATATTATTCTATAAGTTTCCAATGATATTTTAAAATAAAATTATTTCAACAATATATTGTGAATTTTAGTTTTTCAAAAGTGATTTTTAATGTGGAAAGGTTATTTTCCTCAAGAGTGTTTTTAATCTTTTTAAAATAATTCATATTCATAAATAACAACATACATTAATGTTATGTAATGATTCTAAAATTAGTATATATGTATCTTACATATATAACGTTCTCACTCTACCTTCCTTTAATGGGTTTATACATTAATTATGATTATTTATCAATTTATTTCATTAATAAACATATTTTGATTATGTTATGAGAAAAGATTATGCAACTCATTTATTTCTGTGGGTAATTCTTATGTTGTGACATATTATTGATTTCCTTGTGCGAAACACATATACATATACTTTAAATGAATGTGATGGGTGTCCCCAAATTATATAGACCTCTAATGTATTGGTTAATGTTTTAGTCATATGAGACATAATTTATGGGATTAGGGGGTGGACCAAATTCATAATGGGAATTTTTCCACAATGTGATGTTGTCTTGACAGTTATCCTTAACTGATGTTTATATAATGTTTTATGGTGTTTATAATTTCCTATGTTTACATGATATTATGATACCATATTCTTTATATTATGATCCTATGTGATTAATCACATTCCTTATCATTTATGATGTCATGTTATACCTTTGACACACATGTTATGTTTCTTTTCCATGTCTATTCCCTTACTCGTCATTTTAGCTCACCCATTTTTGTCTATGTATTCCCTAGGTTATCCCATGAAATTTTAGGAGCTCAAAAGGATTTAGGATCTAATTATGGAGAAAAAAATAATTACATTTTATATTAGTCTTATTTTGTTTGATTATGAACCTTCAATTATAAATACACTAGGTATCACAATATTTGGGTTTCAATTAATGGATTTTGATGTTTAAAATATTGTAATAATAAGTGTAAAATGATAGGGTTACTATATGATGAGAACTCATATTTTCAACAATACTAATCTTAAATATATTCTCTATATCCAGAATAAATCATTTTAGGGACACAAATGATATAAGTTATCAGGGTTAGAGATTCATAAGACTTTGAGGTACCTTCTCATAGTGTACACACTTGGTAATTTCTACTATAGAAGATTATGAGAATGAGACCTACCAGTAGGAAATCCACATTTTTATGTGTGATTGTATGATCCTATCTATGGATTTGTGAATTGGTCCTTATACATTAAGATTATTTTTAATAGATATTATGAGTCATATACTTTGATGTATTTATAAAAACCATGATGAAAAATTTTTATAGGGAAGTGAGATTTGTTGGGTGTGTCATGAGTAATATTTCATTAATGAATAATATGAGAAAGGATTTCTACCATATATGTTTTAATATAAGTTGATATCCCATTCTCTTTAATGGAAATGATATATCCTAAATAAACCCATTCTTATGTTGTTTTTTAGGTAAGTTTAGTTTTTGAAAAGTCAGATAAAGAGACATGAGAACATAGGATGATGGAACCAACATGAAACATTCTTGATTATAGATATAATGTTAAAGGAATTATATTACATGGTAAGCATTCACATGAGGTTTTATTTCAATATTATATTAAATTCTTTCTCTATAGGTGCCTCAGTGTGTTTCTTGATGATAACCATGGAATTTGGGATGCTTCTCTAAATCCCACTGAGAAAGAGGCCTAGAGGGCCACACACTAAGTGTATATATAATCTTAGTTAAATAAAAATATTATTTGTTATTTATCAATTTGAGTAAATATTACTCCCATATGTGTTTTAATTATTATTCAAGATTTTTTGATTCCATATATTCAATCACTAGTAATTCAATAGAATATTTTAGGAGCATAATATTTAATAAATATTTATTTTCTATTTAGTGAATAAAATTTTTATTTATTTATTAGAGAATAATAAAGTTATATTTATTTAATAAATAAATATTATTTATTTGAAGCCCAATAAATATTTTAGAGGAATGGCTTACCCAGTTTAATGATTGAGATAGAAATAATATATATTGAATATTGTTTGAATAAAATAAGATTTTATTTAATTTTTGAGCTTTTCACATGTCAAGAAATAATATTATTTTTATTATAGACAAGGGGTCTCATTAAAATTAATAAAAATAATAACATAGCATGTTTAATTATTATTTTCTATCCCTGGAAGTATTTAAACCCATGTATATTATTTCTCAAATGAGTTTTTTTGTGCAAAATGATATTCAGAGAGAATTATCTCAAATCCTTAGAGTGCTCCATCTCTAAAAACACTCTGAAGAATAGAGAGAGATCCTCCACCACCTCCAGTATCATGTATAGATAGATAAAAAATAATCCTTCTTGAATTTATTCTTATGGTGATCAAAGGTTAACAATGAAAGTTTTAAGGATCTACCACACTAGCACCCATAAATTGTTATGGTGACATTGAGATGTTCATAGAACACGTGTGCATCACCACTGGATAAAATCTACTCTTGATTCCTATAGAAAAAAGATGATAGGACATAGAGACAATGTCATATCCATCAATGAGGAAAGAATTAATCTTACAATAAATCTTTAATTTTTTTAAATTAATTATAAATAATATTCGATGATCCTGCATCTTGGTTCAAGTATTCGATACTCAATTAATCGTTGATTCAATTCCATTGAGCATGACATTTTTTATTGTATAAATTTTGAATTGATCATTGATTACAACAAAAATCGAGTTTGGCATGCCATATACAGTGCTTCCACTACAGCTAGAACTATAACGCCCCGACCCTAGTTACCCAGAGTCGGTAAATTATTATGTAACATTGTCATGATCACAAAAGATCAAGTCTCGAAAGACTGATTAGTTTAGTAGCCTTGGAAACACTAGATACATTCATAAATGTTACATTACATCATAAAGTAGAAAACTACAATAATATAGTCTCCATAATCCACACCCATATCCCCTTCAGACTATCCCTATAGGTCAGTCATAAAATATTTCTTCACATCCTGGGAAAAATAAAACATAGAAAGGGGTGAGCTCAGATGCTCATTAAGGATAACAATATAGAGGAAACTTTCATAAATAAACATAAACATTTAAGGAAATGTATAACTAAAACAAAAGCCTTTTAAACTTGAACCTCTGCATAATATGGAAAAAGTAAAATGAAATAATGTCATTTACTTACCCACATGGATATTCTACTAGTAGAATAATCACATTCAATATCAATAACCACTTTCATAATGATGGAATGCATAATTCTAGGCTATCAATACCACACGGCCAAGGCCTCGTGCAATGACTATAAATAAGATTTTGTCAAGGCCTCATGCCAAGACACTAGTTTGTCTCATTAGACCTACCGATGCATCGAGGAGCTATAGCGGGATCCACCCATCACTTATTAAATCCAATGCATTCCTCATATGAACAGGTTTAAACATATCATAAACCATAACATAATCGTATCACATAAAACATGCATAAAGGAAACATAAAATTTCCACATTTCAATCACAAGATATCAATACAACACATTGATATAATAAAAACACTTTCAAAACCATTTTCAATAACAAAATAAAAGAATATTAAAACTTGGTATTTATTTTTCATTTAAAAAAAGTTATGGCTTGTAGAGGAAGCTGAAACTCAAATAATGGTCACGGCGGCGGAGAAGTCGTTGTCGCCGCATACGTAAGACATAACATTCCTTTTTTCATTTAGTAAAAATGTTTCGTATAAAAAGATTACTTTTGAATAAAATTAAAATTCAAAGGGGTTTATACACCGTATAAAAGAAAGTTGTGTATAAAACAAAATATGCCTCAATGAAAGGAGATTGAGACGAAGTCTCTTACCTCGTGTTCGACTTGACTCGACCGTTCTTTAACCTCCTGAATAATAAACTAGAGTTAATTTCTAATTTCTTAAGAACCTTTTTCAAGTTCATTATTCCTTTTATATCACTTATTACCATGTTATGAACATTATGTAATTATTTAAGTTAATAACGGTCATTTTTTTCAATCTTTGGTACTTGAGTAAAAAATAAACTTCTTATAATTACAAGTTATTCACGTAGTAAAATATCCATTATATCCAGAATTATATTGATGATGTAGATATCATATATATAATATATATCCAGCATATATATGCATTTATAATATTACATAACATTTAGAGGTAAAAAATGAAATGCACCGTTCATGGAGACGGTAAGCCGTACGTACGCATGAACACAACTTTCCTTTCTATTTAGTATTTAATGGAATGAGATAATAATGATATAAAGGTGTATTATAATTCCATTATAGTATCATATATAATATCATTTACTCCATCCTTTACACATCCCACATATGGCATTAACGATTCAAATCACCTTGAGGGGGCGGTATTCCACACTTCCTAAAATGAAGATATCACGTTTACCCACAATGGAAACCATAAAGGTATTCCATAAATGAAATATACAAAATAATAATGAAAACACAAACATAATATATATCATATATAAATATAGTGACATCTTAATGGATACCATGAAAGGTGTTAAAATAATATTGAACAATCATCGTTTCTTGAGGCAGTAATTCGCCACCCACAAAAACAGTATGTTCTTTTACCATTAGACGAAGGTGTGTGTTAGTGTAAATCAAATACTTCTCATAAAAACATCCTAGTATATTGAATATACTAGTTTTTTTACAAAAGAAAGGAATAAAAAGAGTTTAATGGGTTGGAGAAGCAAAATAAAACAAAAGAACATAAGAGAAGACATTACCTTAAAATCGGGTAACTCTTTTTGATTTGAGCCAAAGGCTTCCTTGGGAAGACTTCTGCACAAAGTGAGGATTCTAGGAGTAATAGAGGGAAGTTGAGAGAGTATTTTGGAAGAGTTTGTCCGAGCCAAATGGCTTTGAAGGTGTGAATAAGGTGGTAGAGGTGGGGGACTTTTATAAGAGGAGAGGAGGGGCACTCTTGGAAAGTCATGAAATGTTACATTATTATATAATGAGTTTCAGATTTTAAAGGTCCCAAAATTATATATTTCTAGGATAAGGTGATAAGGGTTCTAAATATACTCATCCAATTGGTTTTTGACAAGTGTAAGTCTTAGATTTTATATTATCTTTTTAGTTTATTTAAATCGTTAATTAATGAGGTAATCGCTACATCATCATGGTGTCATAAAAAATTTCATTTATTTAATGTCTAAAAATTATAAAAAATATAATGATGTATGAAATATTTTTAGATTTCCAATTAATATTTATAGTCAAAAAGTTATCTTATATAACCCCATGTAATAATTTTTTTAGTAAAACAACACATGTTTGTGACAATTTTATTTTTACTTTAAATAAAAAGTTATTAATGTCATTTTCTTACCCAAGTGGCTCCATGGGGTCCCCAAGTTGACCCATGGATTGTCTTAGTCGGCCATGACTCATCCAATAGAGGTAGGACAAGTGTCAAGATATTTTATTATTTTTATAATATCATTTTTACCTTAAATTTCACTAATTACCTTTAATCGCGATTAATAAAACTTAAAAGTTACTATTCACCAAAAATTATTTTCATCTAATTGAACAACATTTTTCTTCCTAATGACAACCCTGTATGTCAGATTTTTGAAATTCAATACACAGAAGTGGTAATGTTTCATTTACACGAAAAATTAGTTTTTAAAATACCACTTAGTAGTTTCACTATTCATCAAAAATTGATGTTTTTCAGAAAAATACCAAAAATTCACCCTAAGATATAATTGATATTCTGAATTCAAAAATGATGTCAATTTTACAAAATTCCAAACATATAAGTTTCACTAATTAATTTTATAATTAATTCTTGTTGTCAAAACAAATAGCGTGTTTTTAAGAAATAATATCAATCAAAAGATTGACAATTGTTTATGTCCAATTTCAAAGTGAAATTAATTCTAATGACCACCATTGGATAAAATGGTAAAATTATATTCTAATTATACTTTAAAACCACTCAATAGTATAATTTATCACTATAAATTAATTTGATTAAAAATTTTGTGTTTAAGTATTTTTCACTATTCATTGATAATTGGACGTTCTCTGAAAAATACCATAAATTCAACATAGGCTAATTCCGATATTCTGAATCCAAAAATAAAGTCCATTCCGAAATATAAAATTTATATAATTTCAAAAGTGGGTATTAATATTCATAACAGCTACTTTTATTGGCCGCAGTGTGTTAGAACTCGAGGTTGCATACAACACATGCTGCTCTATTATTAGAAGAGAAGCGTACCATGGAAGTTTGGAGTGTTACAAGAACCTTCAAGTAGTTTCATTGGGAACAAAAAAAAAATTAATTATTTAAATATCATTGGTGGTTTTATGAATTTATCATTAGTTTTCAATTCTAGTTTTATCACTTTTTAATTGGAATCATAATATCAACTGTTCTTCCTCTCCATTATTAATAATATAATCAAATTGATTAATTTTATAAAATAAATACATTTGAAGAACTCATACAGAGGTATTGAGGTACTAGAAGGTTTACACAAGATTACAGGTCAAGTATCCTATTTGTACACAATATATACCCTTGTTTAATGCACCAAGAATTGGTTTTGAATTAATTCAATCCATTTGTATTTATTACACATGTTGTGTATTTAAATAAACCATGTGTTTATTAGGCTAGGCTGGGGCATGATTATCTAGACTGAATGACATGTAATAACCATAAAAAACGTATACTCTATTAGTCAAAATGGGTTGTGTATTCTCTTACACAACTTATATGACCGATGAATGTGTAAGTCAAATACTACATTCCATATAGACCATGTACATGTCATGCACTACATTATTTGTGTGTCATGATTACATGCTAAGTCCCAAGGTGTGTGATGTAGATTTATTGTGAGAAATATAGATGTCATGTAGTATGATTGTATACTTTATGTATATTACCAAATTACATTGAATTACAAATTAATTTATTATACTACTTAAAAATTATCATCATATGTTTCATTTCATCATAAAGTTGACAGTACATCCCATGTAACAAGTTATATATATATATATATTCATTGTATAATTAATTTCCACATAATTTTCAAAACTTCATATCATATATAAGTCTTAATATAGTCATTACTCTACATATATTGAAACATAACATGCTATGTAAATACTGTGTGTTATTTTTGGTCACTAAGTTGATAGTGGATTCCATGAAATTACATTTTAAATTGTGTATGCCACATGATTTATGAGTAAACAATATATGAAGATAATACATATTGTGTAATTTAGATGGATACTCACCATGTTACCTCCAAGGTATATTTTTTGTACATAGTAAATTTTAAATAAATTTATTTAAATTGATTAAAATTATGATTGATGAAAATCTCAAGAAAATTTATATGATAATTAAGGTAAAATAATTAATTAATTAAATAATATAATAAATTGATATGACTATGATTTATCTTAAATAAGAATGAATATAATTTAATGATATTTTATTAAATGTGTAATTTATTTTATGTATGTGGATGACCATGAGAATAGACCAAAACTTTGTATTGGATTGGTTTCTTTAATATATTATAAAATTAAATTGATATCATGTGTTTTATCCCTCCTCTCATTATGTAAGGGTATGTTATCCCATGGTTTATTTTATGTAAAACCCTTAACCAAATCTTTGGTTCCCCTCACCCATTTGTATGTAAAATCATAAGTAATGGATGGATCTCCTTATCTAGTGGAGGAAGTTCAATTTTGGAGCTGAGGATAAACAAATCCATGGGAAATACAAAGGTGGATATGTTGAAAGCTACAACACAAACCATTTTATGATTTTTAGTGTTTCCTCACTTGGTCAATTATTTGTTTATCATCTTCTAGATAAATTAACAATTAGTATAATCTCGTGATCATACCACTTTATTATTTTATTTCTATTAAGTGAATTGTTAATTTTTATTATTTATTTTTAGTCATGATCACATGAATTAATGAATTAATGATCATGTAAGATAGAAAGAAAAATAAATTAGACTATTTATAAACTTTATGTGATACATGGTTAATCACTTAATTAAATACACTTAATATTAACAAGAATTTAATAAAGTTAAGAATGGGAAATGTATAAAGAAAGATTAAAAATACATCAATTGTATATATTAAGTTGGTAAAACTTCCACTATTTATGTTAAAATCAAACCATACTTCAAAGTGCTTGACCAACCAAAGTCATGGTGTATTTAATTATTAGGAAATTATAACTTGATGTTTTGGGTTGAATTAACTTGGTTCAAATCAAGGGGTGATTTCCAAAGAAGGGTATGGTGTAACTATGAGGTAAAGGTTGAGGAAATCCTATTTAAATATTTCAGGATTGGTGAGTCCACTCAAAAATCAAGGAATAGTGAGTTATTGCAATTAGAAATTGGAATGACTAACTAAAACCATTCAAATTGATTGACTGGCCTAATTTGTAGTGATGAGAAGGGGAATATGAACATTTTACACTATAATTTATAATAAATAGGATATTCCAAAGTTAATGGTGTGGTCTATAAGGTTTTTATAAAATAAAGGGATATTAATAAATATAATTTGTATTTGTCTACCTTTTATCATATAAATTACTAAAATTATACTCATCTTATTTGTAGAAACAATAATAAATTTTACTTTGAATATACCACTATGATCCAAACATGAGAAGGTTAATCTTCTCACTAGCACAAATTTCCAAGAGTGGGGAATCTTATTACGCATTATATTATTCCATGAAATGAAATCGTATCTTCTAGAAGAAACTATCCATGAAATACTTGTTTAACAGGATAGTGAGGAATAATTTTCTCTGTATGATAAACATTTTAATGATGCCACATATATTCAATGTTTCATGCTATCATATATGAAAATTGACCTTCTAAAGAAACATGAGGGCATGGATGTATATAGCAAGATGTCTCACCTTTGGTATATCGATCAAGAGATAGTGAAACAAGAAAGATAAAATATCTCCAATTATATATTTATAACCAATCTTGGAGAGTCAACATTAGGTGGGCCTCATGTAGTCAAGCTAATTGGATACATTTAATTCTTATATATCTTACAAATTAAATTCCCAAATGAGTTGTGCATAGATCCCATACTTTTCTAACTGCCAAGGAACCCATAGAGAAGAGTCTTTTGTAACTTCTAGCACTGATTCACCAAGTGGACATGGACATGGGGAATGAAAAACCCACAGTACTTATAGTGAATAAGAAAAGGAAGAGAAAGGAAAATGGTTCCTAAACTCACAAAAAGTATAAAGTTCCCAAGCACCATCCTTAAAAGAATATGAATATCCAAATTTAGGGAAAGGAAAAGGAAGAAGTATGATTTTCATGTGTAAAGTAAGGCCACTGGAAGAGGAAATGCATCCAGAATCAATGGGAAGATAATGGTGTATTCATTATGAAGTGTAATATCTCAATATCTACACATTGAGTATTAGATAGAGGTTATGGTGCTAACATATATATCCAAATCTAGGAACCAATTATATTAATAAATATTTTCCTAGGAAAGGTGAATTTTCGAGCATCTAATTGTGCAAGGCTAACATCTTTTTCCACTAGAGACTACCACCTTTAATTACTGGAAAGAATGATATTGGTTTTAATAGTTTGTTATTATGTACCAACTATTGCCAGGAACATTATTTCTATATCCTTACTAGATAAAGATCATTTTATTTTCAAATTTATAAATAAAGGTTGTTTCTTTTCTAAGAACAACATATGTTATAGTATATAATATTTAAATAATAGTATTTATGTATTAAATTATAAAAAACCAAGTATTGGAAATTGATAATGAATCATGTTTTCATGACTTATATAACACCAAGCTATGGAATCACCATATTAGTCATTTAAACAAGATTTTTTTAATAAAGATATGTCAATATGGCTATTTTGAATATTTTGAGTTAAAAATAATTAAAATATGACATGCATGTTTACTAGGAAAAATGACCAAAACACCATTTTGTGTTCATGGTGAAAGGGCCACAGAGCTTCTAGGATTGATATAAACTTATGTGTGTGGAAAATTTATAGTATAATATAGAGGAAGGGATTCTTACTTTATAACTTTTATGGATGACTTGAGTATATATAGATATGTTTAATTGATGAGGTATAAGTTTGAGTCCTTGATAAGTTCAAAGAATTCAAAAATGAAATATAGATTGAACTTATAAATATTTCCAAATCAATTTTTTATTCTAAATGAGGAGGAGTTGAAAGAAATGAACTAGAAACAAAATATAATTTCCATATTATTGGGCCTAAATTATTGCAATCAAAAGATATTACCTATCACATCGTTCACTCCTGTTGGGAAGGATCTCGTACTAGATAAAAAAAGTAATAGTATTCTTTTAAGAGGATATGGAAGTGAGGAAGTCCACCACCATGTTTCCTTATTTCCAGGTATGAAGAAAAACCTTGTGATTATAGATGATATCCTTGAACATTCTAATGATGTAGGATATTTTTCATGGAATAGTACCATGATCATGGACGGAGTCCTTAAGGATAATGGAGTCAATTTCAATTACTATAGGATGGATATTCTTATTCTTATATAGTAGGAGACCTAACTATAGTGTATATAATTATACCTGGTGGGAATTTACACTTTCTATAAAAGTCGATAAAGTGATAATGACTAATCCATTGTGGTCTCGGACAATTCCACCACCCCTCATAACACCCAAACAGAATGATACGTATGTGTTGAGCTTGAGTCCCTGAGGGGGAGGGGGAATCCAATGAACCCATGTAGCCTAAGTAATATTAGAATATAAGTAGTGGGAAGTGAAAGTATGAATAAGGGGTAGTAAGTAGGTAGCTTTATCCCAATTCTTGATGAATTGAACAAGATCAATCAGGTGGTTCTTGTTTTTTGACGAAATATCCTATCTGATGCATGGAGTTTTCTCATAGTGATATTTGTTTCTCTCCTTAAATATCCACCGACAATATAAAACATGGATCAAACCACTATATTTCTTCTTAGGTCCAGAGGTTTCCACTCCCTAAAGCAAAATATTGAGAAAGGGGGTGCTCAATGAAGTTTGGTGGTGGATCCCCATGAATGTTCCAAATGAATTCCAAACCGACTGTGCCCAGTCACTCTCTAAGAATAGGTGGTTTACTATTCCATTATTGGGATCATTTAAATAAGAGAACATGGAAGTGAGGAAAATACTAAGACATTTAACATTATCATATATTGGTATGTCTTGGTACCTGACACACCACAAGTTAAAGTTAATCTTTAATGGAAACTCCTTCGACCAGAGTATTTCACCCTAGCTATTAGTGACATTCTACTCCATCATAATCCTCTGGTAGTCTTTCAATGATAATTTAACTTTTGAGGACCCTATAAAAATAAATTTTTACATGTATAATTTCACCATGATGAGGAAAAATAAATCATGTTTTTCCCTGTCCAGGTGTCACGACCCGCCTTCACCAAGGTGAGGGAAAAGACAAAAAACCGCAAAACCCTTCCTTCATCAATTTGAATGAGATATAATTCCCCCATGAGTCCCACTTTCAATAGGAACTAGAGTGGTGACTAGCACTAAGGGAATAAAATCACTCATAATATTGAAGGCATTACCCTTTTATAGAAAAATTTTGGGAGATAAGATGGTAAAACCCAAACAACTCCAAAACTGAATGTAAGAGTAAAGACAAAGATCCATTCCCACATACATGTTCAAAGTAATGTGATACAGAAATACAAGAAAAAATCATAAGAAAGTACCAAAACTAAAAAAAATATCAGTAACCATGAATCCTGAACAGCTCCAGCAACCCCAAGCTAGTAGTAACCATCCAAATCTTCAACCTTCTTCAAGTGACCTGAAAGATAACTGGTAAATAATTAGGGTGAGTATACATATTTACTTAGTAGGGAAAACCAAAATCTTTCATGCACAAGTGAGGAGTCATTGTAATGACTTGTGAGAAAATAGAGGTAACCAAAAGCACATAGAAAGGGAAACTATCCACCCAACCTCACCCAGGCACACTCCCAAAATAATGCAAGTTAGGTAAAATAATAGTAATATCACATTGATATTTGGGTACCCCCTCACAGTTTTCCAACTGGTTATTGGAGACATCCTATGTTTAAGACCCCCCCCCCCATTTTCATTGTAGTCCCACTGCCGCCCCAACAACAACCTTATGGGCCACCACAACCACGCATCCCATCGGCAGACACTTGGGCCACCACAACCATACGTAACCATGTCTGCCAACATCTAGGCAAGAACAACTACTTCCATACTCAAAGACACCTCGTCCACATCCCGAAGAAACTTGGGAAACAAACCTGGCCGCACACACCGAGGAAAACCACCGCAACATACCCTTCCCAAAGAGTCTTGGGATATAATGGACCTCAGACGTTCATAGCCTACCCAAAGAGTCTTGTGCTAATGGGAGAGGGAGAAGAAAAGGAGCTAATAACTGGCCACTCATAGGAATGTTCGAGAAAACACCCTCCCCCATGAAATGGGGGTGTTCGACATGAAGTGATCAATGTGGGTGGAGTGTGTATAAGAAACAAAAAAAAACTAAACATTTTACATATAGGTAATCAAAAAATTGTCCCAACTTAAGGATTCTGAAGCACAACCACCCTCATTACTATTCCTACATGCACACACACACAATAGCCACAAATGGAGCACAACCCATTTTTGGAAAAACGAATCCCCCATTTTACCTATTTTACTTTTCATGTTCATGTGATTCCATTTAAATATTCCTCCATTATTAGGATATTAACATACATAGCCGAAAACCAAGACAAAAACTGAAGTAAAACAACCAAGAAACAATTTTAGCATTCACACCTAGTTCTCTTGTAAAGTCATAACGACAAAAGGGATATGTGAGATCTCTCAAAGTATTGGAACCAAACCAAGCCCCAACATACAGGCACAGATCCACAAACCAACTGAATAGTAGGAGATCCCATCCCCATCGACATCACCCCACAAGCATCAATAGAAGAAACCATACATATTACCAAAAATAGATCAAGTAGGTTTCTAGATTATTCGACACCATTCATTAAGTTACTTCCTGTAATTTGGTTAACCAGGGTGATAACATGAGGATTATTATTTATTGGGAATCCATTTTATCAACAAACTTCATGTGGTTAAACAATTTCCAAATTAAAGCCATTCAATCACAAGTTTATACAGAAAAACATAGGTTAATTAGCATTCAATAAAGTACCACCAATAGCCACTATTTTCAGTGGGAAGAATCCCATACAATTTACAACATATAAGTAAAGATTAAGAGTAAAACAATATCACCAACAATCACACCCCTTAATTCATTAAAGTTCATTGATTATCTTCATTAAGGTTTGGTTTCATCCATTTCCAGAGGGAAACGTTTCCATACCCACCCCACTTGAGACACAATAAGTAAATATGAAGGAAAACCCTACCTGGATGATCAATGATCAATGTTTTCTGCTCGCATCAAAAAATGGGGATGCGTGACTTGTAGAGGATGAACTCCAAGGGCTCCAAGGATGAGCGGGAAGGGATCCATCATGGGCATATGATTCGACTCAGAAGAAAGTCTCTAGGGAATACTTTAGATAATTGAATGATATTATGAAGAGAGGATCTCAACTTAAGAAAAAAATCCAGATCCTAAAATCAAGGAGATGATTTCAAAGTACTTAAAATTTGTACTCTGGCTCGACCATGAATTTTGGTGATTTCACACATCTGGGTTAATTTTTATTTAATAATTATCCTTGAAGAAAGTGGAGATAACAGCTGCAAGTTAATAGATATCTGCTAAATAGGGAGAAACCATGAAATAAGGGTGAAACTAGAAAGCACGAGGAATGGTGTGACATCGATTAAAAATGCCACAAGTTTTAGTAGTGAAGAGTCTCCTGACTCTTCGGGGTTTAAATCAAATTTTACTGGCTTTAAATAGCATTGAAAAGGGAATCAAAACACTTTTATGCTAAAAGGTACATTACGGGGGTGGAACTAGAAAAATCAGAAACTGGAAGAAAATTTGGAGAAGGGTGGGAGACGTTGTAACGGTGCCACCGTGACTGCTGCCACCATCTCGGTGGAACCATTTGGTGGAACTGAGTTTTTGGAAAACTCATGGGTAAGAATAATTCATAAGAAAAAGACCAGCACTATATTTTCACAAGGGAATGTGTTTGGAAAATGGGTTATTTCAACAGATACTTCTCAAACTATTCTGGTCCTTGAGAATTTAAAACTGACCAGAAGGAAAGGGCTCCAAACAACCATACTTAAGATTCCTATCAGGAGTAAAACTCCTCGATATATATCTTCTGAACAATAGTGGATACACTAAGGCTTCACAAGGAAATCTCCTTGACATCTAGGAACACCTCTCCTTCATACTGATCAACTGTAGAAACACTACCAACCCTCTCCCCCAAGAAACTATACAATCATATAAGGGTCTCACCGTCCAGATATATGGGTTAGGGATTACCTTCCTCCATGTAAAGATACTATACACTTTGTGAGGCACTGACTTACGCACATAGGTTTTATTGCATCCTTCTTAATGCATCTTGATTAGGGATCAGGTCCTCCCCTCCCCACAATAAAGACTTTACACACATTCAGAGAATAAGGATAACAAACCATATCATAGAAAACAAGGTTAAGCATTACACCATAGAAAAAACACAAGAAAAAAAAACCAAAACTCAAAATAGCTCTAGGTACTGGGCATGCATTTTTGCCTCCCGTTCCTAGGTACTCTCCTCGAGGCCTCCATGCCTCCACAACACAAAAACCAAGGGGATGGTCTGTCCACGAAGCACCTTCTCCTCATGATCCTGATTTCTTACTAGTCACTCCATGAATGTCACATCATCCTCAATATCTAGATATCACCAGTTGAGGACTGTAAAATCATTATGTAGATACTGATGGTCTTAAGGCATATTGAATACGTCGTGGACCCTCTATAGTGGCAGGGGTAGCACCAGCTAATAAGAAACCTTGTCGACTAATCACAACACCTCGAAGGGTCCAAAAAACCTGGGAGAGAGCTTAATCCACCTATCGAACCTCCATTTCCCACACTGAGGGGATAACTTTAAGAAAATGTGGTCCCAAACCTCAAACTCCAAGGGTATCCTCCTTTGATCGGCATATGACTTCTATCGGTCCTAAGTCATCTTCATCCTCTCACACACAAGATGGAACCTCTCTGATGTTCTCTACACCTCCTCTAGGCCTAGAAAACATTCCTCCCCAACCTCTATCCTGCACACTGGTGAATGAAACAGTCTTCCGTACAAGGATTCGAACGGATCCATGCCAATGGTAGAGTGATAGCTATTGTTGTAGGAAAACTCTACCAGTGGAAAGTGCCACACCCATGATCCTCTAAAGTCCAAAACACATGCCCGCAACATGTCCTCCCATGTCTAGATGGTCCTCTCGGTATTCCCATCCATATGAGGATGAAAAGTAGTGTAAAGGCATAGCTGGGTGCCAAAATCATTTTGTAATACCTCAATACTTGGAATGTAAAGCGTGTATCCCTGTCTAAAAAGATGGTTCTAAAAACTCTGTGCGACCACACAACTTCACCCATGTACTTCTACACCAAGGCATCCACGATGTTAGACTCCTTAATCACTAGTATGTGAGACGATTTTGTCAGTCGGTCCACCACTAACCAGATATAATCACAGCTTCCCTCAGCCCTGGGTAGTCCCATGACTAAATCCATTGAGATGTCATCCCACTTCAACTTTGGGACATCTAAAGGATGAAAGAGACCACCCAGAGCACGGTGCTCATCCTTTACCTTCTGACACATGAGGCACTTTACTACAAACTTTTCCATTGCCCGATTCACCCCAAGACACCAAAACAGACTACTGAAGCCCTATTATATCTTGGAAACTCTTAGGTGTACCTACAGGGGTGAGTTATAGAACCCACCAAGAACTCTCTCACACATTATCACTGGGAAAAATAGCTTCCCATGAAACAACATATGATTCTGAATGTCTTTCAACCATCCTTCTAAAGCATTTCCTTGGCTAATGCGATCACACATTACTTCATCCTCTAATTCTCCCCACTAAGACTCCTCCACTTTCACTACCAAGGAATAGAGCACCGTCTTCTAAAATAGGCAGCCCCTACCATCATCCACCCTTCCATCTAGGTGTAATGCATACAACTCCTCCATTGATTCCCAAGAATCTACTGACTCCTAAAACACATCCTTCTTTGACTTCCTACTCTAGGAATCAGCCACCACGTTTCATTTTCTCGAGGTATAGGAGATCTTGAAGTCGTACTCCTGATGAAACTCCATCCACCTCAGATATCGCAAGTTCATGTCTTTCTGGGAGAATACATACCTAAATCTCTTGTGATTTGTGAAGACCACGAAGCAATACCCAATGAGGTAATACCGCCACAAATTTAGCTCTAACACAACCACTACAGGCTCTAGGTCATGGGTGGCATAGTTACATTTGTGAGTATGTAACTTCCTAAACCCATAAGAGATCACTCCACACTGTTCCATCAGCACACACCCCAAGCCAAGGCTAGAAGCTTTACACAACACTTAAAACGTCCCACTTCCTCCAGAAACCTTAGCAATAGGGAACTGACTAGCTTCCCCTTCAGATAACTGATCATTTTCTATCACTACTCACTCCAAATGAAATCTTGGCCTTTCTTGTTCAAGCTTGTCAATGGTGCTATAACTCAAGAGAATTCGAGCACAAAGCTCTGGTTGTAACATGCCAGCCCCACAAAAATACAAACCTCAGCCATGTTCTTGGGTTCCTCCCAAGAGACAATCACTTCGAACTTCGACATTTCAATTTCTATTCCATAATGGGACACCACGTGTCCATGTACATGCACCTCCCATGTCCAAAACTTACACTTGGACAACTTCCCATAGAGATGGTGGTGTCAGAGGACCTCCAAAACCATCTTCTGATGCTCGGTGCGATCCTCATCTAATCTCTAGTAGATCAGGATTTTGTTGATGAACACGACTAAGAACCTATCTAAATACTCAAAGAAGACATAGTTCATGAGATCCATGAACACATCTGGTGTGTTCGTAATGCCAAAAAGAATTATCACGAACTCAAAGTGCCCATATCTTCACCTGAAAGAAGTATTTGAGATGTCAACCTCCTTTACCCTAAACTAGTGATATCCAGACCATAGGCCGGTCTTAGAGAACCATTATACCCCCTTCAACTGATCAAAAAAATTCATCGATCCTCTGAAGGGGGTAATGGTTCTTGACTGTCACCTAATTCAGTCTTCAGTAGTCTATACACATCCTGATACCACCATATTCTTTCTTTATGAATAACACTGGAGAACTCCATGGAGACGTGCTTGGTTGAATAAAACCTTTATTCATCAAGTCATCAAACTAAATCAGTAACTCCCACAACTCAAAGGGCTTCATCCAATAGAGATCCATCGAAATCGGATGGGCACCGGGTTTTAAGTCTATCCCGAAGTCAACATCACGTCAAGGAGGGTAGAGTCACCACCTCTTTAGGGAAGACATCTAAGAACTCACTAACGATCCCTTGAACTCCCACCATCTCTGAGTCTACTGACTCCACTGATAGCTCAGCTAACAAGTAAAGATGGTGATTCATTCTCTGGATACCCTCCTGGAAACCTCACATGCCAATGAAAGCTACACACTGGCCACCCACATCTGAGTACACAACCCTTCTCCAAAAGTAGTCAATAATGGCATGTATAGAAAATAGCTAGTTGATACCCAAGATGATATCATATGGATTCATTTTTAGTATAAAGAGTTCCCTACTAGACTGATGTGGCCCCAACATCAATCGACATCCTTTACAAAAATTAAACAGTCTATTCTGACCTCCAACTAGCGTACTCAGCACCAGGGGCATATAGGGTTTCTCTAAGTCTAGAACCAAGTAATGGGATAGAATTGGTACAAAAAAGGAGTGTGAAGATCTTGAATCAAACAAGGAACATTCAAGAGTACTAAACCAGCTGATCGTACCTCACACGACCACTGGCCCTACTGGAACTACTACCTCTGCAGTAGGTAATTGCCCACGCCCAGCTCCTCTACCTCTCGATTGTTGGCCACCTCCCTGAACACTCCCTGTTCGAGGTTTCTAAGGATCTCCCCGGGGTCCGCCTCCTCATGCACCATCCAACCTCATTGAAGAGGGAGCTCGATACCCCTACTGCTGTTGCTGAAAAGGTCTAGCTGGAAACTGCTACTACTGAGGTGGGCGCTGAACCTTCCCACCTCCACTGTACTAAACTCATTTTGGGAACTGTTTTTGGATCTAACCATGTCTACCACTGATAAAACACCTTTGTCCTGGGCCTATAAAGAAAGGGCGAGGACTGGGAGATTGAAACTGGAACTATTCAGGCCTACTACCCGCTGGTAGAAACCTGGATGGCCCAGATGCTAGAGGCCTGCTACTAATGGCCTTCCCCTTTGATGATCTCAACTGAATCCCCTCACGTGGCACATATACCAATGTGTGCATCCTCACCACCACTTTATCCTTGTTCTAAACCTCTAGGTATGCTAGTAGAGTAAAGGGAGTAACTGCATATTTAAGGTAGGGTTGGAGTGCCTCCTCTAAGCGTCTTTCCCCCGAATCCTCATTCGGGAAGAGTTCTAGAGGGAGCTAAGGAGATCCTTGAACTTGATACCCAATTCCCTCACTAACATACTACCCCTACTAGAGGGAGAGCATCTCTTTCTTCTTCTCAGCCTTTATTATAGAGGAAATGAATTCTGCCCGAAACTCCCTCTCAAAATCAGTCTATGAAACCTCAACCTCCATCTTCTCCTTGAGATAGATCACCCACCACTAATGTGTTGCTCCCCGTATCTAGCTCACAGCTAGTGGAACCCAATAATCTGCCAAAGCTTGTATCAATATGAAGGCTATCACTATCTTTTCAATCTATCTCTCTATCTCCACATCTGATATGATGCCCTCATACTTCCTAAGGATCTGCCTCTAAAAGGCACAAAGTGTCTTTCTCCATTGGTCCTCCTCCTCCTCCCAATCATCCTTCCACTGATCAGCCTGATCAGCCTCAGGGGCCTTGATCTCCCATACTAATCACAAACGTCATTTGGGTTCCATAGCTGCAAGGTAAACAAGGAATGCCAAATCCCAAGTAGTGTAAAATATTTATTTTAAACTTTTCTTAAACTTCTTATTAATTTTAAATTCCCAAAACATCCAATACACACAAGAAAACAAGTAATTATGATGCATGTACATTTCCTAGAGTATCTTCCCTACAATCAGTGTAGCCTCCCTTGGTAGTTCGGTAGGTCCAGAGTCCTTGCATCGGATCACGGGGGGGGGGGGGGATAAAATATCATGTCCTACCTAGTCTTCCCTGGCCTATTTCACTTACCAAGATTTCCTAACACTATTTCCCTACCATCCCATGAAATCCTCCATTTTCTAAACCCTGAACATCATCCTATCTCTCAACCTCTTCCATCTGATACCATTTTGTCACGACCCACCTTTACTAAGATGATGGAAGGGACATCAAACATCTATACCCTTCCTTCTTCAAGTTGAAGGAGAGATAATGACCCCTGAGTTCCGCCTTCAATAGGCCTTGGTGTGGAGACTAGAACCAATGGTATAAAATCACACGTAATGTGGAAGGCATTACCCTTTTTATAGAAAAAGATCAAGAGATAAGATGGAAAAACCCAAACAACTCCAAAACTGAAAGTAAGAGTAAATACAAAGATCCATTCCCACATGAATGATTATAGTAAAGTACTAAAAAATACAATAAAACTCCATAGGAAAGTTCCAAAAGAAATGAAACAACAGCAACCACAATGCCTGAATAGATCTTGCAACCCCAAGCTAGTAGTAACCAGCCTGATCTTCAACATTATCCAAGTGAATTGAAAGATATTTTGCAAATACATAGGGTGATTATACAAGTATACTTAGTAGGGAAAACGAAAATCTTTCATGCACAAGTGGGGGTATTTCAAATGCCCTGTGAGAAAGTAGAGGTAACCAAAAACACCTAGCAAGGAAAATTATCCCTTCAACCTCACCAAGGAACACTCCCCAAATAATGAAAGTCAAGTAAAATAATAGTAATAGCACATTGATATTTGGGAACCCCACACCGCCTTCCCACTAGTTATTGAAGACATCCTACACATCATACCTCCCCCACCCTCTTCACTGTAGTCCCATTGCCGCCCCAAAAACAACCTTATGGGCACCACAACCACGTATCCCACCTGCAGACACCTGGGACAATATAACAAAGCATCCCGCCCGCAGAAACCTGGGCCACCACCACCATATGTAACGACACCCACAGAAACATGGTCCATAACAACTACTGCCACTTCTGAAGACACCTGGGCCTCATCCCGAAGACACTTGGGAAACAAATTTGCCTACACACACCTTGTCCAACCACTACAACATACCCTATCCAAAGTGTCTTGGGTTATATTGGACCTCAGGCTATGACAGCCTACCTAAAGTGTCTTGGGCTACTGGTAGAGGGACCAGAAATGGAGCTAATAACCATCCACTCATAGGAATGTTGGAAAATACACCACCCCCCATGAAATGGGGGTGTCCAGCATGAAGTGATCAACGTGGGCGGGGTGCATATAATAAACACAAAATAAGTAAAAAATTTACATATAGGTAATCAAACACTCATCCCAACCTAAGGTTTTTGAAGCACAATCAACCTCATTACTATTTTAAAATGCACACACACACAACATCCACAACCTAAGCACAACCCATTTCTGAAAAAAAACCATTGTTCTTATTTTTGTTGTCACATTAAAGTGATTCCATTTAAATATTACTCCAATAGTTGGAAAATGTTATACAGAGCCACAATCCAAAACAAATAATGAATGAAAACATCCAAGTAACAATTTGAGCATTCACACTCAGTTCTCTCATAAAGTCACACCGACCAAAGGGATCTGGGAGATCCCTCAAAGTACTGGAACCAAACCAAGCCCCAACATATGAGAAAAAAGCCACAAACCAACTAAACAATAGGATATCCCATCCCCATCCACATCACCCCAAAAATATCAACGACAGAAACCATACATATTACCAGAACATAGCAAGGAAGTTTTCATATTTTTCCTCACTATTCATTGAGTTCCTTCCTATCATTTGGTTAGCCGAGGTGATCACATGAGGATTCTTATTCATTGAGAATCCATTTCATCAACCATCTTTACATGATTAACTAGTTTCCATGTTTCGTCCATTCAATCACAAGTTTATATAGAAAAATATATGTTCATTAGTGCGCCAGAAATAACCACCAACTACCATTATTTTTAGTAGGCATAAGCCCATACAATTCACAACATATAAGAGAAGATAAAGAGTAAAACAACATCACTAACAAACACTCCCATTCATTATTTAATCTTCATTGATTATCTTTATTACGGTTTGGTATCATACATGTCCTGATGGAAATACTTCCACACCTTCCCCACATGATACACAGTAAAGAGAGGAAAAGGAAAACCCTACCTGGATGATCAACAATCGAAGTTTTCTTCTCGCGCCTGAAACTGGAGATGTGTGACTTGTAGATGAAGAACTCTAAGGGCTCCAAGGATGAGAGAGAAGGGATCCAACACAGGAACACGATTCTTTTCAAAATAATGTATCTAGGTTGTACTTCAGATATTTGAAAATAATTAAGAAGATAGGATCTCGACTTAAGAAAAATGTGAGATCCTAAAATTCGGGAGACGATTTCGAAGTACTTAAAAGTTGGATCATGGATTGACCTCATGGTTGGGAAATTTCATAAGTAAGGATTAAATTTTATTTAATAATTCCCTTCAAAAATGGTGGTGATAACTGATGCGATTTAATATATATCGTCTAAACAGAGAGAAACCATGTAACACAGATGAAATTGGAAAGCACAGGGAAAGGTGTGAAACTGAGTAAAAATGCCACATATTTTGGTAATTAAGAGTCGCTCTACTCTTAAGGGTTTAAAACTTATTTTACTAGATTTAAATAGATTTGAATAGGTTATTAAAACACCTTTACATCAAAACATATGTTACAAGGGTAGAACTGGAAAACTCGGAAACTGGAAGAAAATTTGGAAAAAGGTGGCATCATCGTAATGGTACCACCATGACCGGTGGAACCATTTTGTGGAACCAAGTTTTTGGAAAACACCTGGGCAATAATCACCCATAAGAACACTACCAACAATACATTTTCAAAAGGGAAGGGCTCCAAGAAATGGTTTATTACACCAGGATAGCATGAATGAAGGATGGTAAGGAGATTCATTTTTTGAAATTGATGTTAGGGATATGGAATCTCGAGAATCCAAGTTTGGTGTTGATCCGATTTGAATTCTAGAAGCTAAGGTCCCCTACCCAAAATCCAATGAGAGTGGATTTGAGGGGTATGGATGTGAGGTTGTGACATTAGGAAAACTAGAGGGGGCCTAGATATTGATGAGTCTATCTTAACACCATACTTGTTGCTCATGTGGCTACCCTAAATAGACTATCCCTAGAGAATATCCCATGAAAGTTTCCCATGAAGACTATGCATTGTAACAAATATGTTTCTAACATTGATTCCCCCCTCACTGAGAGGTTTTGACATCCTTGTCTAATAATACCAATGATTTTTTCCATCTGAGTGAGCATCCAAAATGAATTAGACCATAATCTTTTCAATACTCATAAGAACACTTTTCATCACCTTAAGGGAAGAAAGCACATGCACTGGGATAGAGGCAATAACACTCTTGAATAGGGTAATTATTACTCCTAATGAAAGGAACCAATTTTTCCAATTCAGTATATGACTAGTGATTCTACCAAAAATATTATCAAAGTGATGTATATGAATATTTCTAGGTGAAATTGGAGTGCCCAAGTAAGTCATAGGGAATGTACTTTTTTTCATTTTCATTTGATTTTCCAGTGCTGTAACTTGGTGGCTCAAGAAATTATTCAAGATATAAAAGTATTTTTTCTGGTAATTCATGATTTTAAAACTAAAAAAGTAGCAATATTAAAAGAAGGATTTGAAACCATGGATGGATCTCTGGATAGCATTAATAAACATGATCTTATCACCAGAAAACATGAGAAAGATTGACTTTTTTGAAGTTGATGCTCAAGATACATGAATGTTGGTACAGGAATAGATTCCACAGGTCCCCATAGAATAATTTGTTCTAGGAACACAAGTAATATGTAGGATCACTAGATAGGTAAGAGAACCATATAGATATGGCTTTTTAGTTATCAATGACGGTGACTTAGTATTAATTGAAATTAATCAACCCCTCTTTTTCAAAGAGACAATCGAGATCTCAGAAGACGTGATATGAAAAGATGCCATGAATTTTAAAGTGAATTATATATATAAAAACCAATTATGGGTTCTAGTTGATTATTCAGTTGATGTAAAACATATAGGTTGAAAATGGATATTCAATACACTAACTATGGAAAAACCATTTCACCATTTTCCATATTTAAATCCATAATATTTCTACTTGATATACCTACTTACCATGGCAATGAAATTTGGAAAATAGAGGTCAAAACATATTTCCTTAATGATAACATTCAAGAATATGTTTTTAGGACACAAATAGGAGAGTTTGTGACTCCAGGTGATTCAAAAAGGATATGAAAGCTACATAGATCCATTTCTAGATTGAATAAAGAAATCAGGTTATGAAAAATTTGATTTGATAAATCTATAAGAGATTTTCTTTCACTAATAATAAATTAAGTCATGTTCTTAAAGTCATTTTAGTGGGAATGTAGTCATTATCCTATTAGTATATGTTGATAACATTTTAATTATTGGAAGTGACATAACAATATTAATTTCTATTAAGGACTCATTAAACAAGTGTTTCTCCATAAAGGTAATAGGTGAAGCAACCTACATTATAGGGATCATGATAATTTATGATAGAACCAAGAGGCTTCTTGGACTAAGTCATTTTACGTACATTGACCAAATATTAAAGAGATTTAGTATGGAAATCCACGGTGGGATTAGTTCCAGGGTCACATGGGATACATATTTCCAATAACATGTGTCCTTAGACATAATAGGAGAAAGAGATAATGTGTAATATTATATATGATATCATGATATAATTAATCTACATTCCATGTTATGTACAAGACTTGATTTTTCTTACACATTGAGCATGGTAGGAGGATATCAAGATGATATAGGTTAACAAATTTTGTTTGTTATCAAGGCTATCCTTTCCACAATTCATATTTTTTTTCTATTTTCTAAGGAAACTTTTAAGGGAAAGTGTGAACCGTTACATAAACCACCACATTCAATATTCAACCCATCAAGAAAATAAAATTCATCTCCCGCCCACATTTCAAGAACCGTAACTGTGAATGTTAAAAATTCAAAATCAAAAACCAAACTGATATCGACCCACGTGTCGCGGCGTGCCACCCGAGAAACCAACCATAGATCAACTCAACACCATCATCACATCACCAACAAAACACTGTCACCACCATCACGTCGTCACGTTACCAAGGGCATCACCTTCATCGGCTCGTCTCCTTCGGCATCTCCGACGTCCACCGCCTGCAACACCATCGCCTCCTGAACCAGAAACCGTTGTCACCATCATCCACCACCTGCAACACCCTCACCGCCTGAACCAGAAACCATCATCACCGTTGATAACTCCCACATCAAGACTGTCTTCAACTCCAAACCTCCATCACCAACATCGTCACTGTTAAAACACCATCGAGCGAGGATCGCAATTCCTGGAATGTCGAACCCACTCGAACAACACCTCCCAAAGCTCCTGTGAAAACACCTCGCCATACTGACTCATGGAGGAGATATGGACACGGATCCAGAGCAGAGTAAGAGTAGAAAGGAGCCTTCATAGAGAGTCTTGATCTTCGCTGACACCGCCCAACCAAACTGAGAACCCTCCATCGCCTAATCGCAGGTCGGGCCACCTGGAACCCCCCACTGCAATGTACAAACCAACCTAGATCCTCTTGGAAGCTAATGCACCCAACCGACCAGGAAGAGCACAATGGACCCAGAGGCCAGAGAGGAGTACAAGCGAATGAAACCTCCAAAGTGAGCCGCGGCCAAGAAATCACCAACATACTCACCAAAAAACAGCATCAACAAACCTTCACCAGTGAAACTCACCGCGCCATCGAAATCTCCAGTATAAACAGATCTACAACTCAAAACCACCACAGAATGAGGAAGAATAAAACAGGATTTCAACCCTAAACGAGCACGGGACTGAAACCCTAGGAAGCAAAGGTGAATGGGAAAATTGAAGAAGGGATGGGGGTTAAACCCTAAATAAAAAGGAAACAACAGCGAGGGAATGAAACCCTGGGAAGAGGAAAGAAGAACATAGAAGCCGAGAGGGAACATCAGGGAATGGAACCCTAGGAGGAAGGAAGAAGATTGCTCCAGGGATCTCATCAGGAGAATAGATGTCGGAATATCACTCCATTGTCAGAGGAGGAAGCCGAGGAAGAAGAGAGAAACGCGCTTGGGAGAGCACTCTGGGAGAGAACGGGGCCATCTCCTGACTTGTTGACGGATTTCAGGATCCCATCAAGGATATCCTTTATTATATGAAAATAACTAAGGATATGTTCCTAGTTTATGGAGGAAACAAGGAGGTTATCATAAGGGTTTATACTAATACTATTTTTCATACATATAATAATGATATGAAGTCATAGTAATGATATGTTTTTTGTCTCAATGGAGGAGCTATGAGATGGAAGAGTTCAATGTAGCCATTTTTTGTTAAATCTATAGTTGAGTCTGAGTATATAGTGGCTTGTGATGCAGCCAAAGAATCCTATTGGATACAAATATTTTTCTTGGATCTTGATGTGCTACCCAGCAGTAAAGGCCCTATCATATTGTATTGTGATAATACGATAGAAGTTTCTCTTGCTAAAGAGTTAAAGGAACAATAACATATAAAGAATATACTATGGAAGTATCACCTCCTGATGTATTTTTCTTAGAGGGGTGAATTTATAGTAAATAGATTTTCCCTATAAGAAAACATGGAAAACCCCTTAACTAAATCATTATCTCAGTAGAAGTAAGAGTATCATGTGAGAGCTAGCAGACTAAAGGTTGTTAATAGTTGTATCTAGTGAAAGAGGGAGTCTCTTGGAGTTGGTACCCTAGTTCCATCTTATATGAACTTTATTATTACCTATATTACTAGTTTTTAATAATAACAAACTCACTATCACATCATGATTGTTCTTGTACATAACATATCATGTGATAATATTCTACGAGTATCCATCAAACTGAAAGTTCATAGTAGTTCCCCGTTATGATGAGAACCAAGAAGTTCCAAGATAGTATTATTAAATAAATATTCTATAGCTAGAATAAATAATTTTAGGATAAAAATGATATAGGTTATCCGGGTTGGAGACTCATGGAACTTTGAGGCACCTTCTCATGGTGTACGCCCTTAGTAATTCCAGTGTATGAGATTATGAGAATGGGACCCGCTAGAAAGAAATAAGCATTTATATGTGTCATTAGATGTTCTTATCCAGAGACATGTGTATTGTTCCTTAGAATTTAATATTATTATTATTGGATATTTTGAGTTTCATACTTTGATGTAATGATGAAAACCATGAGAATAGATGTTCGTCCTAAAGTAGGATATGTTGGGTGCACCGCAAGTAATATTTCATTAATGAATAATGTGAGAATGTATTTTTTACCTTATATTATTTAATATAATTTTATATCATAATCCCATGGATGGAAACAATATAGACCAAATAAATCCATTTTCATGGTATTCTGGAGGAATGTTTTGTTTCAAAAAAAGTCAAATAAAGATTCATAGATCACATGGGTTAATGAAACCATCATACAAGCTTCTTAAATAGAGATATCATTATAAAGGTATTATATTACATGGTAAGCATTAATATGAGGTTTTATGTCATTGAAATGTTAACTTCTTTCTTTTTGGGTGTCTTAGCGTGTTGCTATCTACAAACCTTGGACTATTGGATGCTTTACCTAATGCCACTGAGAAAGAGGCCTAGATGGTAACACACTAAGTGTTTTAAGAATATTAGTTAAATAATGTTATAATTTATTATTTAACAAGTCAAATAAATATTATTCTCATGTGTTCTTTAATAATTATTCATGTCTTCTTGATCACATATATTTTATCACCAGTTATTTGAGATAATATTAATTTTATTTTCTATTTAGTGAATATAATATTTATTTATTTATTTTAGACTAATGTAGTTATATTTATTTAATAAATAAATAGTCATAATTAAATTCCTGATAAATATTATGGAGGAATGGAGGACCTATTTTAATGATATGGTGAGAAATAATATATATTGAATATTATTTGAATAAAACAATATTTAATTTAATTCTTGAGTTTTGTGCAAGTTAAGAAATAATTAAAAAAAATTATTATAGAGACATGGGGTTCCACAAGTATTAAGTAGAATAATAAGTGTGCATGTGAAATTATTTTTTTCTAAACCTTTCCGTATTTAAACTTGATCATATTATTTCTAAAAGGGGGTACCATTTTTTGTGCACAATGATATCCATATAGAATTATCTTGAATCCCTAGAAAGCTCCATATCCATGAACGTTCTCTATAATAGAGAGATATCCTCTTCCACATCAACTCTCAATTTTAAAGAGATCAAAGAGAATTATTCATTAGGTGATTCTTGAGTCGATAAATGATGAACAACCCAAGCATCAGGATCTACTACACTAGAACCTATATATTCTTACAGTGATGTTTGCAGGTTTTTGAGACGTTTGTAGATCACCACTGGAAAGAATCTAATCTTAACTCCTACAATGTAATAATGGTAAGATGTATAGATGTTTTCAGATCTATCAATGGAGAAATAATTAATCACAATATAACTATTCAATTGTTTAAATTAATTAAAAATAATATGCAATGATCCCATGTCTTGGTTCTGAAATTCACCACTCAATTAATATTTGATTTAATTCCATCGATCACAACATTTTTCATTATGTAAATCTTGGATTAATCGTTGATTATGAAAAAATTGATTTGGGTATACCCCATCCGACACTTAATTTGTTCTTGAAACCTTCATAATGAACCCAGAGTGATAAAGATTTCATATCTAATAATTATTCTAATAAAAGGATTAATGGGTTTAAAGGGTATAAAAATCAATTCAAGGATGATAATTTTACTAATTATAGTATATTGATTAATTTCATGAAACAAACTAAGAATTGAGTTTATATTAACCTAAATAAAATTGGATTCAATATAAAGGATTAATTCAAAAAACTGTAATAAAGGGAATATTTGGTATAGATTGTTAAATTTATCTATTTATAGCACGTGACAAGATAGAATAGTTCTTTATTACCTTCTTTTAATAATGATGAATTTAGATTTATGTTATAATAAACATTATTTCCACCTATATTTTTATCCAAGTAACAAGCTAAGGAATCACAAAAGGTCATGGATGAAGGTTATATATAGAAAGACACTTCTTCGTAATATCAACAAAGATCATTTTAGACATATCTTGATTCCTATGAAATGTTTGAATCACCTATTAAAGTGAAGTCTCCTCAATAACAAACAACTAAATATTAAGAGAATTTGGAATTTACAAAGGAAGAAAATGTTGTAAGAAATTCATTAAAAGACTTAAAAATGAGAAATTGAATTTTTCAATAGTTAAAGAGGATAAATTCATATATTACTAATATAATTCTCACAAATTATTGGTTCTTAAATGTACTGGGTTAGGGATAAATATTTTAACTAAAAGAAAAGAATCTAATATTGGATCCAATATCCGATCACTAAAATGATTATAGTCTCTTGTATAAACCTAGAACCATATGAATTGGCATCCTCTATTCCACTTTCCAAAGTAATATTATGCACTCTATCAATCATAATACAATAAGTTTCCACTAATATATATATTTAAGAACCAAAAATATATTTATCTGATAAATCCTTCATTATTCCAACCAATATCTTAAGTGGATAAATTTATAATGTTCATTAAATTATGTGGATGTTACAATTGGTACCACTACTACTTGAATCTCGTGTAATTAATAATAATATCCCTCATTGGTTGAAGTTTTATAAAATTCAAATGAGTCGAAAATAATAGAGGAAAAGATATTGGATAAGGTGTTAGAATATATAGTTGTTTCGTCTATGGATGAAGGTGAAATAAGAGATATATATAAGGCAAATTATAAGAAGTAATATGAGGAAAATGATAGTAAATCCTGATTTTTTTTGTTTTTAATTTATCATAAATTTTTTTTTATTATTGATTTCTTATTTTTTAAATAAAAATGATTATTTTTTATATGATTTAATTTTTTTCATTATTAATTTGTGTCTTGATAATTCCAAATGGATAGATATAAAAAAATTTAATGGAGTTAATATATAGAATGAGTTTCAAGAGCTTCTATATTCTAATATTTTTTTCTTTGAATTTAGAAACCATTTTTTTGTTTTTTTAAATTATATACACTTTTCTTGAATTTGTTTTAATTATGTTTTCCTTGTCAAAAATAGGGATATTTTATTAATCTTTATCCAATAATTCATCTGTTTTGATGAGTATGAAAATTCTAGTTTTTAATTAGTTTGATAGATTTTATATATATTTAATATTTTTTTCAAGTTTTCTGTGTTTGGGATTGGTATCTTTAATGGATGTTAAGGAAATGATATAGTGAATAGAAATGGTGTTGAATCATTATACTATAGTATAGTCAACAAATTTCACATTAGGTATTAAGGATGAAAATTCAATGTGGCATTTTGAGTGTTGTGATCACCTATTTTTCTATTTCAATGGTTTAACTGTAACTTTGTATAAGGATGTATGCCTTTAATAACCCATAATGATGAGTTTAATAGAAATTATTTCACTTTATTACATTCCTTTAATCTTTTAGATTTATAATTTTATATAATTAAGATAAATTCTTACATATGAAACCCATACAACTGAAATATTACACTTCCAATCAGTGTGAATTATTCCAAAAAAAATAGGATTAGTAATTTCAAACTTTTGTTTCATTCTAGTCTCTTTTGACTCATTTAAAAATGATCCCTATAATATAAATACAAACATTTCTATATTTCCTAATCATAAATAGGATTTTTGAAAAGCATTTGAAAACATGGGATGATAAAAAATGCAAATCCCAAACCCCAAAATACCAGAGCTGATGCATTACTTTATTACATTGGAATGATTACAAGGAATCAAATCATGAAGGATCAAATAGATTAGTAGTCTTGGTAAATGATATACATACTTGAAATATACATTACAATCTAAAACATAAAATAAAAAAAGAATTGTTTTCGATCATTCCATTAATCCCCTTAGTGTAACCCTATATATAAACTCCAAACAATTATTTGTATCCTAGGGGAAAATTAAACATAAGAAATGCGTGACCTAAAATGCTCAATAAGGGTAAGTAATATAGTGGAAGCTATCATAAACAAGTATAAATTATTATGTAAATTTGATTAACTAAAAAACATACCATTTAAACATAGTATAGAGCATAATATGAAAAGAATAAATAATACCATATAAAATAATCACATGATCTATAAAACATAACCATAGATATTATATTGGTCAAATAATCACATGGAATATCAATAAAAAATCTCATAATGAGGGAATTCATAATGGCAGATGTCTAAAACTCAATGTTAAGGATTATACCAAGAAACCATATATAAATGGGTAAAACCCCAAACTAGTTTGTCTCATGAGACCTTCTGATTCATTGAGGGGATATAGAGGGCCTTTCCTGTAACTTACTAAGACCATTGCACACCTTATATGAAAAGGGTGAAATATAATCGACATAAACATTCATATTAATACAATCATATGAAATTTCAACACATTAACAATAAAACATTTATGGTATCAAAATATAATATCCATTATCAACCATGTATGCTATCAAAATAGAATATCTATTTTCAAACATATCATAATCCCTTTAATACAATATGGTAGAATGTATCCTAATAAATCAACTTCAATTAATCATAAAATTCAAAAAATGATGTAGTAATATATCAAAGTAATCTAATAAAATAATTATAAATTTATTTAGAGAAATACCCCTTTTTTACTTTGAAATCATTTATTTAAAATCCACACCTTTATATAAGAAAAAATTAAAAAATATGATTTTTGAATCAAAGTGTTCCAAACCAATTTGAAAATTTATAGAGAAATTAGAAAATTAAAATTCTAAAATATTCATATCCTTTGAAAAACATTCATAAAACCCAATTTTAAAACATAGACATGAATGAGAATTATTTATAAGAATAAATCACAAAATTATTTAAAACGATGTTTTAGTTAAAGAGTTCCTTACAGAAAACCTTAAAATGATTCATTTGTAATTTTTTTAATAAACATAAAAATATACATAAAATTTACATTATAACCATTTTATATCCATATAAATATATATGTAAAATAATATCTAGGATATTGACATGGAGAAAAAGATGTGATAATTAAATATTTAAACATTCACTGTGTCTCATACCACTTTGAACATTTAAATATTAATCCCCATGATAGAATAACATTTAAAAAAACATGATGATAAATAAATCAATGAAATGATAATTTAAATCGGTTTTATATACACCTTATAAAAGAAGTTGGGTGTATAACATCAAACTATGCCTCAATGAAAGGAGATTGAGGCAAAGTCCCTTACCTATTTGGTAACTTTTGTACCGTAAACCCCATGAAAAAGAGATCATTAAATGGATATATAAATACCCATAAATTTAATTATAAGGATCATAGATTATAATAATAGAAATTATATACATCACAAAAAATAAATAAGTAGTGAATATAGCATAAGTCTCATAGATATAAAAGTGAGACCAGAAATTCCCTTACCTTGTGTTTTCTTTTGGGTGATGATCCGTTAACCTCTTGAAGAATTGTTTTAATAGTTTTAATAACTTATTAAGAAATAATAGTAATATTTATTATATCATATATGATCATATTATAATATCTTATTACCCGTTTGTTAACATTCTTTCATTATTTTCACTATCTCGGGTGTTAATTTCCTAGTTTCTCGAGTAAGTTTTGACTTCTTATTTGTTGTTCCAATTAGTTAGATCATGATTTCATCATATATATAATTTAAAACATGATTTAAATATCATATATATTCATTATATATATATTTATAACAACCTATAAATTTTCGATATAGTAAATGAAATGCATTGTTCATGGAGACAGTAGGTCGTACGTACTCATGAACACTACATTCATTTATTTTACATATTAAAATAATGAAAATTAAATCATATAAATGTATATTATAATATAATTATAATATATATATCATATATATCACATATTTCTATTAAAACCATCCTTTATATGTTCCATGTATAGTGTGAGCGAATCACATCTCTTTGAGGAGGCGGTAGTCCAAACTTCCACAAAGGATGTTATCATATTTATAAAAAATTTAAAGAATAAGGGTATGTGTTATAAATGAATTTAAAAAGAAAAAATAAAAAATAAAAATCATATATAACATATATAAACATATTTTCTATTATAATTCCCTTCCATGAAAGGTGGTAAAGGAAAAATGAACTATCATCATTTCATGCGGCTGTAGTTCTTTGTACACATAAACAGTTTGTCTGTTACCCATTAGATGGAACTATGTATAGTTAGAGGTAAAACCCTCAAGAGTATATCATATCAGTATATTTAGGATACTAGATTTATTATACAACATTTTAATAATAATAAATTAAGGATTGGGGAAAGAAATAAAACTAAATTGATTATTGAATAAAGTTACCTTTTATTTGGATAACTCCTTTTGGTTTATAACAAAAGGCTTCATTGGTTAACTTTATACCCAATGTGAGGCTTCTATGATTAGGGGAGGGAAGTTGGGAGATTATTTGGGTAGGTTTCGATCAAATTATAAGGTTTATTGTGGTGTGATGAAGTGAGGGAGGGGTGCCTCTTTATAAGAGGGGTGTGGGGAACTTTTGTAATCCTTTAAAATATTAAATTAATATAAATTAATTTTATATTAAAACTGGATCCAAAGTGATTTATTTATAATCTAATATAAATATGTGTTTAAAAAATCCTAACCAATTAATTTAGACAAGTTTAGTTTAAATTATTAACCTTATCTTGGGGCTTTAACTCTTAGTTAAACATCTTAACTTTTATAGTGACAACTTGTATTTTTACTCTTTAGGGTATATAATTACTTTAAAATTACAAACTAAACTAAAATAGATAATTTATGGAATATTTAAACTTATTATAGTCAGTTTTCAAACTTTTATATTTTTATGAATTTTATATCATTTAATAAAATATTATTTATTTTAATGTATCATTTATGTCAATTTTGATACTATTAAATATTTGTCTTTTTAAAAATATCATAAAAATATGATAAATTATGTAATGTCCTAGAAATTCTGTGTATTTGTTTTTAATTATATGGACTTATTTTGAAACCAGACGCTCTGACGACACCTGATTCTAAGGCCCGATGACCTAGAATAGAATTTTGAACTTTTTTGGTTTATTTAAATAAACATGCAAGAAGGTTTTTATAACTTTTAAACTAGATATCAGATAAAAAAATATAAGGGCCTTGTTGAACCTATAATGGAGGGATTCTCCTAGAATGTATATAACCTCGACCAGATCAGGTCGAGGAAAAAAGTTATTTTTCAGACCTTTTAAAGAAAAAGTTATAAATAAAATAAACTTGTTTTATTTTATTTTTAAAAAATTTTAAATTGTAAAGCTCAATGGTTTTCCAAAAATGTGAAACTGGATACATTGTTTCATTAAATGAAATGACAAAATGATTTCGTAATAGAACGTAACTAAAATGTTGTTTTGTTTTTTTTTCTTTAATGGTCGAGAAAACAACGCAGGATTATTACCACAATCATGGTTCTCCTCTAGAGCTCTGGTGGTTTATGATGAACACCAATGACTTCCAAAAAATAGATCATGGACCGATGAATGGTGCATTCATTCTTCTTCCACCCTTCGAATGAATCATTTATAGTGAATGAGTTACTCAGTTAGGGGTTTGCTTTGTGATTGATTTTTCCCTATTCTTTGTTCTAAAACAACGAATGCGGATCAACCCATGAACAAGTTGATCTATGGATAGCTTGTTCCTGCAGCAGGGTACTCTTTTCTTGAGATTTAATCAGCATTAAACTGTGATAGAACTTAAATCCTTTATCCCATGTTTTTAAACCTCTAACACAGAGGGTGTGGGAAGACACGAACAAGGACCAAGCCCCTCTACCTTGTGTGTTTTTGTGTGTTCTTCATGGCTTCGTATTTGAAATAGAGGTGAGGAGGATTTGAGGCCATCGTAAGGTATATTACATCCCCTGGAGGACGTAAGAACAAACGGTGTGAAGAATGGACCACTGAAACAGAGACGGTTGTCTATGAAAGGAGCTACCAAGGCATCGGTGGCGATCTTAGGTGGGTGGTGGTGCTCCATTATGGCGTGCCGAGAAGCAATCTGCGACCAGCTAAGTCCATGGAGAATCAACTGGAGAAGCTGGTCTCTATGATAGTGGCAGGAAAATGCAAACACATAGCCCCGTCGGAGGCACCACAGATACAGTAACGCGCCATGTCCAACGGGGTGGAGGTCGTGGCCCTGAGGACGACCCACAGGGCAGGAGGGCAGACATGGCTTCCAGCTGCATCTCGTTCAGGTACGATCCAGGCCACCCCAGCATGCTGGACCCACCCCAGTGGGTCTAGCCGAACATGTGGCCCAATAGGCCCGCATAAAACTGGTCGAGCAAGATTGGATCTAGGTCGGGCCGGATCCAGGTCAGGTCGGATCCGGGCCAGGTCTGCGAACTGAGGTCAGGTCTGTAGACTCCGGACTAAGTGGGGTAAAACCATAATTGGACCCGACCAACCCCTTTTCGAGAAAATTCCAATAACTTTCAAATCGTACATCTGATTGATGAGCCGTTTGTAGCGTTGGACCCTCATGAAGAGGTAGATCTATTAGAATTCTCTAAGGATACTTTCATGTAATTAGGAATATGATAATTGTATTTAGGAATCGATTCTCCCATAATCAAGTGTGCTTATTGCAAGAATCCTATGGTTGGATGAGGCCTGAAGACTAGTGACCTTGTGTGGATTAGCTCATAGTGACCTTGTGTGGATTAGATCCTAGAGACCCTGTGAAGATTAGCACCTAGAGACCCTTTTTTGAACAAATCGTAGCGACCTAGTGTGGATTAGCTCCTAACAACCCTGTGCAGATCAGATCCCAGCGACACTATGTGGATTAGCTCCTAGTGACCCTGTGTGGATCAGTTACAATTGGCTATGTATGACCTCGCTGACCCATGATACTCATCTGGGATGAGTACCTCAATAGTCCAAGGTGGTTAGCATTATGACTGATAGTATTTATTTCCGAATTCTAGATTATACCTATGTGAGTTGTCTTGCTTCATGATCATGCTTCATGGTTTTCTTTGTGGATTCCTTTTTGGTCTTTACTTTGTGGTTTGGGGTCCATACTGAGTATTTTTTTACTCACCCATGCATGGGTTTTTCCCACACATGTTCTATTTTGTACAGACAAACACCGCCTTGATAGAGGACTTGGTGGCCCAAGACTCAATGGTGCCCAGTGAGACCAGGAAAACATGGCATACTTCTACGGCTTCCAGTAGCTACTATAAACTTACCCATCATGTCAGGTTTTCAGCAGATGGATTTTAGAGTTTTCTTGTACTTTACTGTTTTCAGTTCATCTTTTGTTGGGTTTGTATTCTGGCCCTTTTGACCTATAGTTTTTTATTTTACTCAATGGTTGTTTATTGGAATGCATGTTTAACTTTCCATCTTTAGGATGTGGTTTTGTCTGTGTTTTTGTGTATAGTTACTCAGTAAAATGCCTCCCACTTGTAGTTTGATGATTTCGTCACTTTTCTCCATCCCCTAGCCTTCAGAAGGCAGGCTTGGGGGATTCTACGACATGGGCCTCGTGGGACGGGATGTGAAAAAGTGGTATTAGAGGTGGTCAGTTCTACCACAAATACTGAGACTATGTAGTTTTGTTTTTGGGAAATAGTGTTAAATGTTTCGATTTCGAATTTCTGGTTTGGGGAGTCCGGTATTGGTGCGGTGGCTGAAGTATCCATACACCAGAACCTTGGATTTTTCTTTTTTACTCTATACAAAAAACACTAGTTGCATGCATCATATAGGAATTGAGTGTTTCCCCATGTTCTTCTTGAACTAGATTCAGATCACCAGGTATAATCTATTGAGTACTGTACATCTGGATTTTTATTAGGATGTCTCTACATAGATATCCATCTAGGATTCTGATACGTGGTGATGAGGATAGCCCGCCTAGAGAAGAGGCATCAGTTCTGGAACCAACTTTAGAGATGTCCCCACCAGCTGGTGAACCAGTATTACCACCACCCGTTGGTCAGCATCTACTATCAGTGTTACCAGTAGAGGAATCATTTAGGATCAGTTCCCTACATGGGTTTCAGAGACAATGACCTCCCTGGTTCTGGGGTGAGAAAGATCCTCAGGTCGGTATGGACTGGCTGGAGGTCGTGATACAGGTCTTCCGCTTAGTAAGGATGCCACTCAACCAGATGGCAGTTCTAGTCATGATCCTTCGATATGGATCAGTGGGGAGATAGTGGAGTTTGGCCATTCATACTCATGATGAGGTGACCCTCTCCTGGGTTAACTTCGATCAACTTTTCTAGGAGGCGTTCTTCCCCACAACCTTACGCTCAATGTGCATACATGAGATGCTTCACCTATATTAGGGAAACCTTTTAGTGGTTGAGTAATATGCGAGGTTTAATGACCTCTCCTACTACTCTATGGATATGGTATGGGACACTTTATTCAAGTCCCAGACCTCTAAGAAGGGATTCTGATGGGTGATCAGGGCATCGATGATTTCCCTCAGAATCTCCACTCAAGATGGAGTGCTAGAGTGAGCTCTACAAGTAGAGATATTACTCGCAGATTAGGAACCGACGGTGGGAGCTACCACCAGGCGACAGGTGGTTGAGTCATCCATGGTGGGCAGCCGACTGATGACACAGACATCCAAGTGGGTTATACCATCTGGAGGGAAACCCCAGGCTAAAGGACCGGTGGTGTGAGGCCACCAAGGTGGCCAGGGTCGGTAGAAGAGTAGGGTGTGCTACTCATGTGTCAGGTAGGGACACAAGGATCGTGACTTCCAAAAAATCTGCACAGACGATTAACAGGTGATCATAGGGTCATCGAGGAAGCAGAAGAGGTTCAAGAGAGGCGGTCCAAAGGGTGGCGAACGTGACAAGGGAGCAGTCTGTGTTGTAGGCGGTGGACATTGGTTTGAGGTGCTACCACAATCACCCACAAGTGGTCCACTATGGGGTCAAGGAACCATCGAACAAGGGTGAGACCTGCTCCAAGCGATGGAGGACTATGAACTCATCACTCCTGATATGATTAGGGGTACGATCTGTATCTTCTACAGCATGGATATTGTTTTATAGACACAGGTTCTAGGAACTCTTTCCTTACCATGAACCTTCTTAAGATCTCAGAGATTTTGGTGGAGCTATTGGCTTGATCCTTACAATTAGAGACTCTTACAGGAGGAGATTTGAAAATTAAACACTGGTACTAGTAGGGAGATATTTCTCTAGGAGGTTAGATATTCGTCTGGGTTTTCCTAGTAGTGGCGTTGAGTCCTTACGATATCATCTTGGCATGGACTGGTTATCCATTTTTTATGCTCAGATCAACTATATTAGGTGTAAAGTGTGGTGTATCCACAATGATGGGACCAAGTTTTTATTCACTAGGGAGAAGGAAACTCTTGTAGGATAGGATGTACTTTCTTGAAAGGGTGTGAAGCCGATCACTCACCAGTTGGTTAGCCTCACCCTTATTTCAGTGGATGAGAAGAGTCCAATATTTTCTGTAGTAGTGGATGAGTATGAGGATGTCTTTCCTCAGGATGTTTCGGGACTACATCCTCACATGGAGGTAGACTTTAGAATCTACATGTACCCCAGGACGACATCGATATCCAAATTGGAATATCATATGGCTCTGGAAGAGCTTCGTCAGTTGAGCGTACAATTAGAGGAATTTCTGGTGAAGGTCTTCATGAGGCCCAACATTTCACCATCGGAATCCCAAGTGTTGGTTTCCAATAAGGTAGACAGGAGCATGAGGTAATGTGTGGACTTCCGGTTCCTGAACTAGGTGAAGGTGAAGAACAAATTTTCACTTCCAATAATTCATGACCTCTTCGACCGGTTGAAGGAAGAACGGTGGTTCTCAAAGATACACCTTAGGTCAGGCTATCACCAGCTTCAGGTATGGGATGAGGACGTACTGAAGGAGGCCTTTATATGCTGGTATGGACACTATGAGTTCTTGGTAATGCCCTTAGACATAACCAATTCCCCATTAGTGTTCATGGAAATCATGAACATGATCTTCCAATGTTACCTCAATCTTTTCATGGTGGTCTTCATTGATGAAATCTTTGTGTACTCGACATCAAAAGAGGATCACACTACACACCTATGGATAGTCCTGGATATAATCTGAGAGCACTAGCATTATGGGAAGCTCTCAAAGTTTATATTATGGACTTAGGAGGTCCACTTTCTAAGACATGACATCTTAGAGGCTAGAGTTGCAGTGGATTCAGCAAAGATAGAGGCAATTAGGGAGCCACCCAGGAGTGTGACTAAGGTGCAGAGTTTCAGGGGGTTAGTCTAATACTACCGAAGGTTCATGCTAGACTTTTCCAGAGTAGCATAAGCCTTATCAGGTTTGTCATGGAAGGTACAACCATTTTTCTGGATGGAGAAGTGCTAACTGAGTTTCCGGGAGCCAATGCGGAGACTGATGAGTGTCCCCATTTTGAGACTGGCAGAGTAGGGAATTGGGTATGTAGTTTTCTATGATGTATCAGAGACTAGAATAGGTTGTGTCTTGAAGTAGGAGTGAGCCAAGATTACATATTTTTCATGTAATTTGAGGATTTATGAGCATAAATACACAATCCATGACCTGGAGTAGGCAGCGATGGTCTTTTCATCGAAGATGTGGCAGCACTACTTAATGGGTGAGCGTTTTACAGTATACTTCGGCCAAAAGAGTCTCAGGTATATATTATCCCAAAATGACCTAAAATTGAGGCAGAGGTGATGGATAGAGTTCTTCCAAGACTTTGACATAGAGATAGTCTATATTCCTATGAAGGGGAACATGGTGACAGACGCACTCAGTAGGAGGTCCAGTTTGTAGCTACTGATTGGGGTGATGAGATAGATAGCCACGATGTATATATCCTTTGTGGATGATGATGGATCAACTTACCTTCATTAATTTATTATCACTCCCCCACTCTTAAATAAATTTTGGTAGGCACAGTTTGTGGATATTTACTATGAGGAATGACGTGCTCAGTTATCCTGAGGAAATACACCTGATGGATTTTCAATAGGTATAGATCACGTCATTCTTTTCAAAGGGCACACAGTAGTACTAATGGCCTTTTGAGAAGAGATTTTGAGGGAGTTCCATAACTCCACCTTAGCAGTATATCCTAGAGTGGAGAAGATATACCAAGATCTCTGATGTCAGTACTGGTGGTTAGGGATGAAGAAATAAGTGGATGAGTTCATTTCACGATGCCTCACTTTTTAGAAAGTGAAGCCTGAGAATCAGGTTCTAGTAGGCTTGGAACAACCACTCTAGGTACTGAAGTGGAAGTAGGATGGTATCTCCATCAAATTCATGATGGTAGTACCATGCACGTCTAAGGGCCATGATTCTATCTAGTTGATCGTTGAACGACTCACCAAATCATCTCACTTCCTACTCATTCGGGAGTAGGGATCGGTAGAGGGATAGGGATATCTCTACATACAAGAGATAGTGTGGCTACATGGGGTACCTTTGATGATCGTCTCAGACTGTGACACTCTATTTACATCCCGAATGTGGAAGGGATTACAAGAGGTGTTTGGGAATCAGTTGCGCTTGAGCACAACCTTCCACCCTCAGACATATATCCAGACAGAGCGGGCCATACTGACCTTGGTGGATATGCTTCCTACTTACGTCCTATATTTTTGTTGCAGTTGGGATGACCACCAACCATTGGTGGAGTTTTCATAAAACAAAATCTATCAATCCACCATTTTCATGGCACCGTTTGAGGCCTTGTACAAGAGGCCATGCATATTACCTCTATGCTAGATAGACCCCGGGGAGTCGGTACTCATGGGTCCAGAGTTGGTACAGGATGCCACTGAGAAAGTTCAAATCATCCAAGAGTGAATGAGGACTGCACAGAGTAGGCAAGAATCTTAGGTTGAAAAGCCCTAGGAGTTTTAGGAGGAAGACCATGTGTTCCTTAGGGTCTCACCTCAATGGGGATTGTGCAAATTTGGCTAGTGTGACAAGTTATATAAAAGTTTCATCAGACCTTTTCATATTCTGAGTTGAGTGGGTGAGATAGTGTACCACCTAGCTCTTCCCCCAGAGATTCACCGAGTGCACAATGTTTTTCATTTTTCACATCAGAGGAAGTATGTGCATGATCCATAGCACATCATCAACTGGGTTGAGTTGAACATTGACGACGGGGAGACATTTGTAGAGTTCCTAGTAGAGATAGAAGATTGATAGGAGTGGGACCATCATGGATGATCAATTACTTTGGTTCATGTTCGGTGGTAGCACGAGAATCTCCAGCATAGCATATGGGAGTAGGTGGTACAGATTCATGCTCAGTACCCCCATTTGTTTGTTTAGCATTGTTTTGGATTATGGGGAGGTAAATCCCTAAAGGTGGGGGTAATGTAATGTCCTCGAAATTCTGTGTAATTTTTTTTAAATTATATAGAATTATTTTGAGACGAAACTCTCTAACAACACCTGATTCTGAGGCCCAGTGAGCCAAGAATAGAATTTTGAAATTTTTTAGTTCATTTAAATAAATGTGAGAGTGGGGTTTTCTAACATTTACACTAATTCTCTAATCAAAAATATGAGGGCATAGTTGAACTCATAATGACACCATGAACATAGAATGGACATAACCTCGACCGGAATGGGATGAGGGAAAAAGTTATTTTTTATACCATTAAAGAAGAGGTTAAAAATAAAATAAACATGTTTTATTTTATTTTTCAGAATTTTCAAATTGTTGTAGCTCAATGGTTTTCCAACTAAGTGAAACTGAATATGCTATTTCATTAAATGAAGAAACATAAAAACTTCGTAACAGAATGTAACTGAAACATTGTTTTACATTTCATCCTTTAATTGTTGAGAAAACAACACAGTATTGTTGGCACAATTATGGTTCTACTTTAGATCTCTGGTGGGTGACGATGATGAACACCAATGACTATCAAACAATGGATCATGGAGCGACGAACAACAGACATGTTCTTCTTCCACCCTTCGAACAAATCATTGCTAATGAATGAGTTACTCAAGTAGGGGTTTTCTTGGTGCTTGAGTTTTCCCTGTTCTCCATTCTAAAACAATGAATGCGGATCAACCCACGAACATGTTGATCCGCGGAATGCTTGTTCTTTTGGGAGGGTAATCCTTTCTCAGGATTTCATTGGGGTTAACTTGTGACAGAACCACAATCATTTATCCTATGTTTCTAAACCTCTAATGTGAAGGGTGTAGTCTAACCTGAAAAAGTCTTGAGCCCCTCCATGTTGTGCATTTACATGCCTTATTTGTGACCACATCCTCAATATAGAAGCAAGGAGGATTCTATGCCATCATAGAGAATATGGAATCCCCTGGTGGTCATAGGCACAAGCGGTGTGAGGAATGGACTACAGGAGCAGACTCGGTGGTCTGTAGAAGGATGCGTCGGTGCATCGGCGCTGGTGGAGGCGAGCATGGGTGGGTGGCGGCGCACCACGACGGCGCACCAATAGGTGGGCCACGGTGAACAGGTAAGAGCTTCCGGCCTCTGTTCCAGCAGTGGGTAGAAACGTCCACCTGGCTGTGTCAGAGGCACTGCAGATGCGGCATCGTGTCGCATCCCATGCGGAAAGTCTGCGCTCAAATGACCACGGCGGAGGAGGTGTCCCTAAGGACGACCCGCAGGATAGGAGGTTGGATGCGGCTTCTGGCCGCATCCCTGCCAAGTATGAGTCGGCCCTCCCTTGGAGGGCCGGGCAGGGTGCGGGCTTCCCCAGCGGGCTAGACCAGATCTGAGTTGGGTCAGCAGACTCAGGTTGGATCAGGGTTGAGTCAGTGGACTCTAGGACGGGTCGGGATGCTTCTTTCTGACCAGGTTTGATCGGACCCAACCGACCCCTTTTTAGAAAAACGCCAATAACATTCAAACCATACGTCCAATTGATGAGCCATTTGTGGATTTGGAACCCTAGTGACAAGACGGTTCTTTTTTCATGCTCTAAAGATACTTTCATGGAAGTTGGAATATGATGATTGGATTGAGGATTATATTCTCTCGAAATCAAGCATGCTCCATGTGGGAATTTTGCGGCTGGATGAGACCCAAAGACTAGAGACCCAGGGTTGATCATCTCCTAGAGACCCTATGTGGATCATCTCCTAGCGACCCTGTGGAGATTAGTTCCCAGATACCCTATTTGGATCAGCTCTTAGTGACCCTGTGTGGATCAGCTCTTAGAAACCCTGTGAGGATCTACTCTTAGAGACCCTGTGTGGATCTTCTACAATTGGCTCTATATGACCCAATAGACACATGGTACTCATATGGGATGTGAACCTCAACATTCCAAGGTGTTCATAATTTTGACTAATAGTCTTGCTTTCCATACTCTAGATTATACCTGTGTGAGTTGTCTTCCTTCATGATCAAGATTTTTGGTTTTCTTTGTGGATTTCTTCTTGGTCTTTCCTTTTTGGTTTGGATTCCCTACTGATTATTTTGTTACTCACCCCTACATGGGATTCGCTTGCATATGTTGTGTCTCGTGATGATGACCTTTGTCTGGACGGAGGACTTGGTGGCCTAGGACTCGATGGTGCCCAGTGAGACCAGGCAGGTGGGGTATACTTCTAGAGCTTCCAACAGCTACTCTATATGTACTCATCTGGTGGGGTTTTCAATGGGCAGCTTTCAGAATTTCCTTGTACTTTCCAATTTTCAGTTCGACTTTTGTTGGGTTTGTATTCTAGCCCATTTGACCTACAGTTTTTACTTTTACTTAGTGGTTATTTAGTGGCATGAATGATTACTTTTCCTGCTTTGGGACGTGGTTGCGTGTGTGTGCATACAGGTACTGGTTAAATGCCTCCCACTGCAAGTTTGACGCCTTCAGCTCTAGTCTCCAAACCCTGGCCTTCAGGAGGCTGGCTTGGGGGATGTCACGACATGGGCCCCGAGGGACAGGTTGTGAAAACTTAGAACCAAAACTTATAATATATCAATAAATTTTCTAAATTATCAATTAAATTCATGTATGTCATTAATTATGTTAAATTATATTTATTTTAATATTTTTAATATCATTTATTTGATATTTCTATTAATTAATCAATTACTTCATCATTATTATGAAAGCCTTTATTAAATTTTTTCATATAAGAAAACTAAAAATAAATTATCACGATGAAGATAAATTTATATATTTCTAATGAATATTTATATATGAATTTATCTTCTGTATAACAATGTATTAAAAATGTAATACTTATTAAAAATAATGAGTATGGAATTTTTAACTTATTATTAAATAAAATTTTATAAATTTCATATTCATACCCAAGTGGTTTAAAAATATTATAATTTCAGAATAATGTTTATTTTGGTTGAAACCCACTTATCTAATGAAATTGGGAAAATTTTTAGGGTAATTTTATAATATTATAATATTATTTTTACCTTTAATTACTCGATTTACCCTTAAATGTGCTAAATAAAAATTTAATAATTTATTATTCAAAATATCAAAAAAAATTAAGTTGATCGTATTAGACTCTAAATATCAAACTTATTAAAAAAATTATGTTTATTTTTTCAAATTTAATTCCCAGAAGTGGCAAAATTAAGTTTTACACTAATCCTGCAGATGTGGTGAGAACGCAGATAAAAGGAAACGTTCCAAAGTTCAATAAGTTTTTATATATAATTTAAATATAAAAATGATTCCAATAAACTAAATTGTAATAATATATGTATTATTGATCTATTGTGACTCTAAAATTCAATTTAGTTTACAATAATGTTTTAAACAAAAAGTTGTTTTTTAACTATAATATAGTATTTTTTACAATTCATCAAAAATGAAACTTCTTAGAAAAATACCAAAAATTATCCCTAAGATAATTTTGACATTAAAAATTTAAATAAGAATATTATTTTTCATATAAAAATTCTAAAAGTGTCAAAAATTATATTTAAAATGGGATTTCTATTAAAAGGTGGTAAAATTACTATTTTTGAAAAATAGTTCTTTTATGCGAAAAAATAGGGCATGTTCTTATATCATATCTTGAAATCCCATAAGATGAATGTTAAAATTATATAGAATATATAAAAAATTTAAAATGTGCTTACTAATATTCATAACCTCTAATTTAAAAACTATTTTATATCTTATTATATTAAATAATAATATTTTAATAATATATTAATATTTGGTAAAACTGGGCCTTGTGTGTAACGTAATCCAACTCATTGTTGTGTGTAGCGTAAGCTTAACATGGTGTTTCAAATAAATAAATATAGAAAAAAATAAATTTATTCAGAAATGAAAAGATTTTAAAATTTGGGGTGTTAAAATCTCCCCACCTTAATTAGATTGCATCCTTACAATTTAAACTTAATCTTGGTAGTATAGGGTTTGATATTTAAACATAATATTGTTAGAAAACCCCATATTGTGTGTAGGGTTAAAAAAATATCCTTTTAATAATAGGGAAAAGGAAATTTAAAGGTCACCACTAAATTAGGATTTCGATTAGGAGAACATTGGTGATAATTGAAGATTCAGATAAATAATTATAGATAATTGTAGAGGTTATTTATCATAAGAAATTAAATGATCAATGAAAAGTTAAGGGCCTAAAATCCATAAATCTGTGAACATATATAATACCATCTAATTCATCAAATATAAAGGTAATAGGGTAACAATTTTTTTCAATATACTTTTCTGAATGTTGAGTAATTCTTTTACCACTTAGACAGATCACTCATGAAAATAAACATACTCGATTTTATTCCATCCTTGGTTGTGCTTCAATCTATATACACTTCATTATATACACCTAAATGTAGAGTTCGTTTATTAGAATAAATTAAATGATCAATAAAAATATGAATTCTTCTAAATCCTTAATGAATAAGTATTTTAGTATAATCCTTATATCACTCTTGATTCTTATAACTAGAAAACCATTGATAAAATAATTCTTGAATCCAAATACACTAGAACATTAATCATTCTACATCATTCATAAACAATTAAATGCACTTCATCATTTTATTCCATAATACATCCTTCCTTTAATTTGTCTTTTATATTATCTTTATCATCATCTCTATAACCATTACTTTTATAATATTCCTGATTCTAACCATTGATCAAAACCCAATGCACAAAGTGAGTAACAATAATCATCATAACAGAGTCATGAAGGATCATTTACAGTATGTCAAAATCATTCCATATTTTTTTTAATATATGAGTCCCTAGGTTTAACCTGGGTTATCCATTGTCAATAATAAATTAATAGGAAGATATCATATACTTAGGCTTATCCTCAAATCCAATCATACGGTTGAGTTTTCTAATAAATGATTTCCTAAATCTAGTTTCCAAGTTTTATACTTAAATTTCTTTGATACCAACTATAATGCCCCGACCCTTAAAGCTCGGAGCTGGTGCATTACTTTATTAAATTTTCATGAATATAAGGAATCCAATCCCAAAGAACCAAATAGTTTACTAGTCATGGTAAACTAGATACATACATTAAATTTACATTACAATCTAAAACATAAAATGCAAAAAAGAATGTTCTTCAAGAATTACATTAATACCCTGAGTGTAACCCAACATATTAAACTCAAAACACTTATTCATTTCCTGGGGGAAAATAAAACATAAGAAAGGGGTGTGCTCAAATTCTTAGTAAGGGTAATTAATAAAATAAAAGCTATCATAAACAAGAAAAATGATTATGGAAAGGTGATTAATCGAAACACATTCCATTTAAACATAGTCTTGATCATAATATAGAAAGAATAATTAATAACATATAAAATAATAACATGAGATAGAAAACATAACCAAGGATATTATACTAGTCAAATAATCACATAGAATGTCAATAACCAATCTCATATTGTGGGAATGCATAATATCGAACATTTAAAAATCATCATCAAGGATTCAACCAAGTCATCATGAATAAATGGGTAAAAACCAAAACTAGTTTGTCTCATGAGACCCACCGATGTATCTAAATGATATAGTGGTCCCCGAACATCACTTACTAAGTCCAATGCATTCCTCATATGAAAAGGGTGAAACATAACCAACATAAACATTTATATTAAAACTAGTTTATGAAATGTTAATACATTAACCCTAAAACATAAATGGTATAAAAATACCACATCCATAGTCAAACATATCATAGACCCATTAATATAATATGTTATATTCTATCATAAGAAATCAACTTAAATTAAGCATAAAATTCAATAAATAATGTTTATATGAATGAAAATAATATAATAAAATCATTAAAATTTTATTTAGATAAATACCCCTTTTTTCTTTGAAATAATTTATTTATGTCATTCATTTATAAGATAAAACCTTAAAATTTTATTTTTGAATCAAAGTGTCCCATAACACTTTAGAAAATTTAGAGAAATTCTAAAATGCACATTTTAAAAAATAAATTTTCTTATAAGTAAATTCATAAAACAAATTTTTAAAATACATAATAATAATTATGATAACATATATGATCATTTTATAATATATGAATACTCATTTTTTAACATTCTTTTGTTATTTTCACTATCTCAGGTGTTAATTTCCTAGTTTCTCGAGTAAGTTTTGGCTTGTTATTTGTTGTTCCAAATATATAGATCATGATTTATTCATATACATAATTTAAACCATTATTTAAATATCATATATATTCATTATATATTTATATTTATAACAATATATACAATTTGGAGATAGTAAATGAAATGCACCGTTCATAAAGACGGTAATCCATATGCATGAACAATACTTTCATTTTTTTATCATATTAAAATAATGGAACATAAAAGATATATATGTATATTATAATTTAAGTATCACATATATTTCATATATATCACATATTTTTATAAAAACCATACTGTATTTGTTCCATGTTTAGTGTGAACGAATCACATTCCTTTGATGAGGCAGTAGTCCACACTTCCACAAATGATGTTATCATAACTATACCAAATGGAAATCATTAGGTTATATATTATAAAAGAACTAATGAAGAAAAAAAGAAAAAATAAATACCACATATAACATATATATATATATATTCCATAATAATTCCCAACCAAGAAAGGTGGTCAATGGAAAATAAACAATTATCGTTTTTTGAGGCAGCAGTTCACTATACACATAAACAGTATGTCTTCTACACATTAGATTGAATTGTGTTTAAGTATAGGTATAAAACTTAACATAAAAAACTCAATATTTTTAAGATACCATTTTTTATATAATAATTTAATTATAAGAAATTAAGGAGTGAGTAAAGAAAGAAAACTAAAGTGATCATTGAATAATGTTACCTTTTATTTGGGTAACTCCTTTTGGTTTATACCAAAATCCTTCCATGGTTTGGTTTATACCCAAAGTAAGGATTCTAATATTAAGTGAGAGAACTTGGAAGATTATTTTTCCAATTATTGGTTGATATATATTGATTAATGTGGTGTGAGGAAGTGAGGGAGGAGGTATCTCTTTATAAGAGATGCGAGAGGTACCTTTGGATATTTATAAAATATTAAATTAATTTTATATTAAGGTTGGATCCAAATCGAGTTAATTATAATCTAGGATTATTATGGGTAGAAATACTCCAAAATTTTATTTTTGGAAAAGTTTAGGTCACATTATTAACCTTATATTTTGTGTTCAACCCATAGGTAAACCTTTTAACACTTACCCAGACAACTGGTCTTTTTAGACTTTAGGGTTAATATAATTACTATAAAATTCCAAAAAAAAAACCAAAATGGATCATTTTTTAAATAATTAACCTTGGTAATTTAGTTGATTTTTATATATTTATAAAATTTATATCATTTAATGAAATTTTATTTATTTTAAAGTATCATTTATGTCAATTTTGATAATATTCATTATTTATCTTTTTAAAAATATCATAACAATATTATAACATCAAACCAAATATTATAATATATCACTAATATGTAAAATTTATATATAAAATTTGTGTATGTCATATTATATTTATTTTATAATTTTAATATCATTTATTTGATATTTCTATTAATTAAACAATTATTGCATCATTATTATTCAAGCCTTTAATTAAAATATTTACTCTCTAAAAATTAATAATAAATATTCATGATTAATATTAAATTATTATATTTTAAATAAATATTTATATTTGAATTTATATTTTTTATAAACATGTATTAAAAATGTAATACTTATTGAAAAACAAGAGTTTGAAATTTTTAAGTTATATTTAAATAAAATATTATAAATGTAATATTAATAACCAAGTCACTTAAAAATATTATAATTTTGAAATGAAGTTTATTTCAGAAAAAACCCAATTATCCAATTAAATTAGGACAAGTTTTATTATAATTTTAAAATATTATAATATTATTTTTAATTTTAATTATTCAATTTACCCTTAACCGTGGTATAAAAAATTTATTAAAGGTACTATTAATGACATGAAAATTTTAATTTTTTCCTATTAGACTCTCAATATTATACTAATTAAAATTGTGTATGTTTTTTTTTTCAAATTCAATTCACATATGTTTCTAAATTAAGTTTAACACTAGTCTTGTAGATGTGGCGAGAAGGCGGCTAAAAAGAATCATTTTAATGTTCAATAAATTTTTATATATATTTTCAATATAAAAATGATTAAAATAACCTAAATTGAATTAATATATGTATTTTTGATCTATTGTGACATTAAAAATAAATTTAATGTATAATATTTATTTAAACGAAAATTTGGTTTTTTACTATAATGCAGTATTTTTCACTATTAATCCAAAATGAAACTTCTCAGAAAATATCAAAAAATTACCCTAATAAAATCTTGACATTCCAAATTCAAAGAAGAAGATTATTTTTTATATAAAAAATATATAAGTGTCAAAAATTAGATTCAAAATTGGTTCTCCATTAAAAGGTAGTATAATTACAATTTTTAAAAAATATTTCTTTTATGTGAAAAAAAAATTGATTTGATTTTATATCACTACTAGAAATTGATTTTTTCTCAACGCTTTTATCCCAATGGTTTAAAAAAACCGTTGGGAAAGGGAGGATATACCAATGGTTTAAGAAAACCGTTGGTATCGACCTGTTTGTAGGAGCCTTTACCAATAGTTCTAGAGAACCGTTGGGAAAAGCTTGCTTGTAGGAGGCTTTACCAACAGTTCTGTAGAACCATTAGGAAAAGATTATTTTTTAGGGGATTTTACAAATGGTTCTATATAAACTATTGGGATAGGCAATATTTCCCAATAGTTTTTTAAAAACCGTTGGGAAAAGTTTCCCCAATTAGCAGCCCCTCCACATTCACGAACAGAACTGAATGTGTAGCAGCAAGCCATCCTCGCTCGACTTCCCCCAAATGAAATGCTAAATCTCCATCAGATCCATATCAAATCAGGGATTTTCTTCTTTCTACACTTAAAATCTTTAAGTGTTACCTTATTATTATTTTTATTAATCTAATATTTTAGTTTTGTGTTTTGATTTTGATGTGAATCTTTTTTTCTGTTTTGATTTAACCTAGATTTTCTCCATCCCATCAGATCCATTTAATTAATTAAATCTTTATCACTCCATTGGAAGTGAAACATCTTAGATTCGTTGTGGTTGGATTCCATATTTTCTAAGTATGTGTTTTTATTCTTTTTATTCATCTTGTAATTAATTATTACTTGCGAATTCATTTATATGTGTTTATTAATTTTTAACAAAGTTTCTATAAATTTTTTCCTTGAAATACCTTGTGAAATATTTTTTAATCCTATTCTCATTGAATAAAAAAAGTCATGAATTTGATGACTATAATTTTGACATCTTTGAACTTTTTATGAATTATTCAATTCCATGACTGTTTAGATTTATTTTCAAAGAATATTTAAATAATGAATTGGTGAAATTGAGACTTTATCTCAGTTTTTTATTCAAAGAATGAAATAAATTGATTTGAATAAAATGAGTTGAACTATGTTATGTTTTCTAAGTAGTTTCAAATGATTGAATTTGTGAAATGACATTTAACCCTCTTGGAATAAGGTGGGGGGGGCTCTCTAGGGGTGAGAGGTGTTGTCCGGGGGGTGGGGGGTTGTCCGGGGGTGGGGGTTGTCTACGGTGAGGGGGGGCTATCTGGGGGATTTGGGGGACTGTCTGGGGTGAGGGGGCTGTTCGGGGGGGGGGGATGTTCGGGTGGTGCGGGGGGTTGTATGGGGGGTGGGGGGCTTTCCAGGGGGTGGGGGACTTTTCGAGGGTTGGGAGGATGTCTGGGGGGGCTGTCCGGGGGGTGGGGGGTTGTCCGGGGGGGGGGTAGGGGAGGTCCGGGGGGTGGGGGAGCTGTCCGGCTGGGGGTGGGGGTTGTTCGGGGTGTTGGGAGATGTTGGGGTGGGGGGGTTTTCCGGGGGGTGGGGGATCTGTCCGGTCAGGGTTGGGGGGTTTTCCGGGGTGTTGGGGGTTATCTGGGGGGTGGGGGATGTCTGTGTTGAGGGGGGGTCGTCTGGGGGGTTGGGCTATCCGGGTGGTGCGGGGGGCTGTCTGGGTGGGAGGGGCTTTCCGGTGTTGGGTTCTATCTAAGGTGGGGGGTTGTCCGGGGTGCGGGGGGGGGGGGGGGGGCTGTATGTGGGGTGGGGGTTGTCCGGGGGTTGGGGGGGGATTTCTGGGGTGAGGGGGGTCGTCAGGGGGGTGGGGCTGTCCGGGTGAGGGGGGGTTGTCCGGGGGGTGGGGGCTGTCTGGGGTGAGGGGGGGTTGTGGGGGTGCTGTCCTGGGAGAGTGGGGGCTGTCAGGGGTGAGGGGTTGGGGTGTTATCCGAGGCACGGTGTAGCCGGGGTACCACTCAAAGTGCCTCACATTAATTTGAAATGGACCAGATTTTAAGTGAAAACAACAATTGATATACGAAAAACCGATGAAATGCATTCGGATTGTGTTGATACTTTTGGACAACGATACATTGGTCATTTTTATGGGTATGAGTCAACTTGGCCTCAATATGAGACATGGTGTGGCCGGTATCCCTCAAAGTGTCTCACTTTGGTTTGAAATGGACAACATTTTAAGTGAAAACAACAACTGACATACGAAAAACAGACCAAACATATTTGGACTGTGTTGATACTTTATGAAATGATTGAATGGTCATTTCAGACTTGTATAATACAACCTTTCCTCAATCCAAGGCACGGTGTGGCCGGTATCACTATAAATGACTCTCTTTTGTTTAAAATGGACACCATTTTAAGTAAAAACAATTGGCATAAGGAAAACCGACCAAACGTATTCGAACTGTATTTATAATTTAACACAATGATCCATGGGTCATTCGTGAGGTGTACGAGGAGACGACACATCAATCGGACGCGCGGTTTGCGTGGCACATCTGAATATGTGTTTTTAGGTGTTTGGCATGCTTGAAAAGCGTGCGTGGGGTGGTCAAAACCATCTGAATGAACTCGGAATGCCAGGAAATCAGAAGACAATAAAGGGTGGGTGAATTTTGAAATGGTCGGCTATACTTCACATCAATCAGAGGTGTCGTGTGACTGAGGTGTCCAAAAACGCACTCTGTGTGTCGAAAATGGCCAAAATGTGCGTTTAACGGTCAAATGCATGCCGAAAGACATCAGAATGACTTTAAATCACATTAAAACATCCTAATTTTTATTTGTGAGGTGTACGAGGAAATGAAACATCATTCGGATGCGCGGTTTGCAGGTCACAACTGAATATGTATTTTTTAGGTGTTTGGCACGCTTGAAAAGCGTGCGTGGGGATGTCAAAACCGGCCGACCGACCTCGGAATGTCATGAAATAGGATGACAACAAAGGGTGGGTGAATTTTGAAATGGTTGGATAGACAACACATCAATAGGAGGTTTCGTGTGACCATGGTGGCCGAAAACGCACTCTATGTGTTGTAAATGGCCAAAACACGTGTTTTACGGTCAAATACATACCCACCGACATCGGAATTACTTGAAATCACACGAAAACACCCTAGTTATTATTCTTGAGTTGTACAAAAAGATGACACATCATTAGGATGCACAGTTTGCGCGGCACGACTAAATATGTATTTTTTAGGTATTTAGCATGCTTGAAAAGTGTCGTGGGTTGGTCAAAACCAGAAAAAAGACCTCATAATTCCATGAAATCGGATGCAAACAAAGGGTGGGTGAACTGTAAAATGGTCGGCCAGACAGAACGTCAATCAGAGGTGTTGTGTAATAGCGATGGCTGAAAATGCACTCCACATGTCGTAAATGGCCAAAACATGCGTTTAACGGTCAAATGCATACCAAACAACATCATAATGACTTGAAATCACACAAAAACACCCTAATTTTAATTCATGATGTGAACTAGGAGACGACACGTCATTCGGACGCATGGTTTGCATGGCACGACTGAATATGTGTTTTTTAGGTGTTTGGCGCGCTTGAAAAGCGTGCATGGGGTGGTCAAAACCGACCGAATGACTTCTGAATGACATGAAATTAGACGAAAATAAAGGGTGGGTGAATTGTGAAATGGTCGGCCATACGACACGTCAATCGGAGGTGTCATGTTACCGCGATGGCCGAAAATGCACTCCGCGTGTCGTAAATGGCCAAAACATGCGTTTAACGATCAAATGCATACCGAACGACATCGGAATGACTTTAAATCACACGAAAACACCCTAATTATTATTCGTGAGGTGTATGAGGATACAACACATTATTTGGATGTGTGGTTTGCGGGACACAGCTGAATATGTGTTTTTTAGGTGTTTGGTGTGCTTGAAAAGCGTGCGTGGGGTGGTCAAAACCAGTCGAACGATCCTAGAATGCCATGAAATCGGATTACAACATAGGGTGGGTGAATTGTGAAATGGTCATCCATACGTCATGTCAATCAAAGGTGTCATGTGACCATAGTGGCCGAGAATGCACTCTGCGTGTCGTAAATGGCCAAAACATGTGTTTTACGGACAAATACATAACCAATGACATCAGAATGACTTGAAATCACATAAAAACACCCTAATTATTATTCATGAGGTGTACGACAAGACGAAATGTCATTCGGATGTGTGGTTTGTGAGGTACGACTGAATATGTGTTTTCAAGGTGTTTGGCGCACTTCAAAAGTGTGTGTGGGGTGGTCAAAACTAGCCAAACGACCTCGGAATTCCATGAAATCAGATGAAAACAAAGGTTGGGTGAACTGTGAAATGGTTGGCTAGACGGCGCATCAATCAGAGGTGTCGTGTGACCGTGATGGATGAAAACTCACTCCGTGTATCGTAAATGCACAAAACATGCGTTTAATGGTCAAATGCATACCGAATGACTTCAGAACAACTTGAAATCAAACAAAAACACCCAAATTTTTTTATGAGGTGTACAAGGAGACGACACATCATTCAGATGCGCGGTTTGTGCGGAACGACTGAACATGTGTTTTTTAGGTGTTTAGCGTGCTTGAAAAGCGTGCATGGGGTGGTCAAAACCGGTCGAACGACCTCAGAATTCCATGAAATCATACGAAAATAAAGGGTGGGTGAATTGTGAAATGGTCAGCCAGAAGACACATCAATCGAAGGTGTCATGTGACCGTGGTGGCCAAAAACGCACTTTTTGTGTCGTAAATGGCCAAAACATGTGTTTTATAATAAAATACATACCCAACGACATCAGAAAGACTTGAAATCACTTGAAAAAACCCTAATTAATATTGGTGAGGTGCACTAAAATATGACACATCATTCGGATGCACGGTTTGCACGGCACGACTGAATATGTGTTTTTTAGGTGTTTGGATCGCTTGAAAAGAATGTGTGGGGTCGTCAAAACTAGACGAACGACCTCAGAATACCATAAAATTTAACGAAAACAATGGGTGGGTGAGCTATGAAATGGTCATCTAGACGGCATGTCAATCAGAGGTGTCGTGTGACCGTGATGGCCGAAAACGCACTCCGCATGACGTAAATGGCCAAAACATGCATTTAACGGTCAAATGCTTACCGAATGACACTGTAATGACTTGAAATCACAAAAAAAACACCCTAATTTTTATTTGTGAGGTTTATAAGGAAACGAAACATCATTCAGACGCGCAGTTTGTGCGACATGATTAAATATGTGTTTTTGGGTGTTTAACGTGCTTGAAAAGAGTGTGTGGGGTGGTCAAAATCGGACAAATGACCTCGGAATGTCATGAAATCAGATGACAATAAAGGGTGGGTGAATTATGAAATGGTTGGTCATACGAAACATCAATCTAAGGTGTAGTGTGACCACGGTGGCCGAAAACGCACTTCACATGTCGTAAATGGCCCAAACATGTGTTTAACGGTCAAATGCATAGCGAACAAAATAGGAATAACTTGAAATCACACAAAAACACCCTAATTATTATTATTGAGGTTTATGAGGAGAAAACACATCATTCGAACATGTGTTTTGTGCAACATGGATGAATATGTGTTTCTTAGGTGTTTGGTGCGCTTTAAAAACGTGCGCGGGGTGGTCAAAACCGGCCGAACGACCTCAGAATGCCATGAAATTGGAAGAAAAAAAAGGGTGGATGAATTTTGAAATGGTTGGGTAGAAATCATGTCAATTGGAGGAGTCATGTGAAACAGTGGCCGAAAACACTCTGCATGTCATAAATGACCAAAACATGCGTTTTACGGTCAAATACATACTGAACAATATTGGAATGACTTGAAATCACACAAAAACACCGTAATTATTATTCATGAGTTTTACGAAAAGAAGACACATCATTCGAATTTGAGGTTTGCGTGGTATGGTATAATATGTGTTATTAGGTGTTTGGTACACTTGAAAAGTGTGCGTGGGGTGGTCAAAACCAGCCAAACGACCTCGGAATACCATGAAAGCAGACGACAACAAAGAGTTGGTTAATTTTGAAATGATCGTCCAGACAACATGTCAATCGGAGGTGTCTTCTGACTTTGGTGGCTGAAAACACACTCTGGACAGCCCCCCCCCCCCCCCCGGACAGCCCCCTCACCCCCGGAGCGCCCCCCGCACCCCCTGAACACCCCCCCCCCCCCCCCCCCCGCCCACCGAACAACACCCCCGCCCACCCACACACCCTGGACGGCCCCCACCCCCCCTGACAGCCCCCCCCCCCCAAGCCCCCAGACAGCCTCCCTTACCCCGGATGGCCCCCACCCCCCGGACAGCCCCCACCCCCCGGACAGCCCCCCACTCACCCCGAACAGCCCCCCAACTCCCCGGACAGCCCCCTGCACCACCCGAACAGCCCTCCCACCCCCGGACAGCCCCACGCACCACCCGGACAACCCCCCACTCTATTATTTAGTTCTAATCTGTAATTCATAATGTTATTCATCTATTTTTTTATTTTCTGTTTTGATTTGGTCTAGACTAGATCCCTCTCTCTTTACCCAGGCTGGGAACTCCTTTTTCCCTATAGATCCATCTGAAGTCAATAAATTTTTTAGTTATACACTCTAAATCGGTAAGTATTAACTTAGTTTTAATATTTTTCATCTATTATTGTTTTTTTCTCTTTTTATTTGACTTAAACCAGGTGGTGCCTTGTGTGGCATGACATACCCAATAATTTCAATTTAATTTGTTTTCTATTTTCATTCTACAATTCAAGTGTCATGATTATATGAATCAACGTGATTTGAATTCATTATATCCACTCCTTTTATGTAGTTAGTGAATTATATGGAGGCACGGTGTGGCTGGTACCACTCAAAATGTCTCTCTTTTATTTGAAATGGACAGGATTTTAATTGAAAACAATAACTTGCATATGGAAAACTGACCAAACTTATTCGAATTGTGTTGATACTTTAGCACAATGATCCATGGGTCTTTTGTGATGTGTACGAGTCAACCCCGCCTCAATCTGAGGCACGATGTGACTGATATCACTCAAAGTGTCTCTCTTTTATTTGAAATGGACAACATTTTAAGTGAAATCAACAACTGGCATACGGAAAACTGATCAAACGCATTCGAGTTGTGTTGATACATTAGGAAAACGATCCATGGGTCATTTTTGATGTGTAAAAGTCAACCATGACTCAATCCAAGGCACGGTGTGACATGTACCACTCAAAGTGCCTCACTTTTGTTTGAAATGGACAGGATTTTAAGTAAAAACAACAATTGGTATACGAAAAACTGACCAAACGCATTCGGATTATGTGGATACTTTAGAAAAATGATCCATGGATCATTTTTTATGGGTACGAGTCAACCCCACCTCAATATGAGGCACAGTGTGACTAGTATCACTCAATGTGTCTCACTTTTGTTTGAAATGGACAACATTTTAAGTGAAAACAACAACTGGCATATGGAAAATCTTCACAAGGCTACACATAGATTCATGAAATTAAGGGATAAAAAATAAAATATGGTCTATTGGTCATACGTTATTAGAAGAAAATATTCACATGACATAGATTGAAACACAATGGGTCAGAGTATATATAGAAAAACATGAATTATATTAGGAATGAGTCTCAACATCCCATCATGAACATACACCAACACTCATGTTCTAATTCTCAATAATGGGTCATTCATTCTATACAATAACATACAACAAATAAATATCATATAGTGATTTCATATGAAACCTATGAAAACTCAAGCATACCATATAACAAATTGGTCAACATGGCTACACATAGATTCTTGAAAAATAAGTTTCAAAGTCTCATAAAAATACCCCAATAGTAAGGAATACATATGGTGACACCATAGCCCCATGTATCACCTCAATCCCATCCTCAAATAGTAGGTTCTAGGAACAAACCAAAGTCCCTTTGGGAACCCAATACCAAAGACTTAATTGAATATTCATACCCACTACCCAAGATGGGGATTCATCTCACATCACACCCAGGAGAGAAAATTAAAATTAGCCACATACCCCCTATTCTAATTGAAAAGTCTATGAAAAACATGTAGGCTATTCCAGTAACCCATCTCATATATCGAGATTGGAAAATGTTTCCCACTAACATATCAGGAACCATTTATACATGGATACATAATCATTAGAGGAATATAAACATCCCATGTGCTTCATATAACTCATCCTAGGTCTAAGCACATGACCACTACCATTGTCTATCTTATGGGTATCATGATCCTTGTCCACTCTACCCATGTTTTTTTTGGTTTTTGGATACTCAACCCAAGACCATGACTAAAAAACCCATGTGCTTCCTATAACATGTAGGTTTTTTCTCTTGTGTGTATTGGTGTTGTGGTTTGAGTGAGGAATGAATTCTAAATTTTGAATACTACTATGTGTGTTGGTGTTGTGGTTTGAGTGAGGAATGAATTCTAAATTTGCAATACTCTTATGGGTTTTATTGCATTTCCTATAACATGTAAGATTTTTCTCTTATGGGTGTTATTGCATTTGAATTTCTAAATTTCTAAATTTCTAAATTCTGGAATGAATTCTAAATTTTGAATACTTTGGATGGGGATTTTGTGTTGGTGTTGTTGCAGGTCTGGAGAGGAGGAGGTGCGTTTCTGTGCTACTGTGGAGCTATGTTGTTGCAGGTCTGGAGAGGGGAGAGGGGAGAAGGGCTTGCTGCTATGGATTTGAGAAAATGTATACCAACGGTTTTCAAAACCGTTGGTATAGATTATATAATATAACTATACCAACAGTTTTTTTATAACCGTTGGTATAGGTTTATACCAAGGGTTATAACAAAACTGTTGGTATAGCCTTATGGCTTTCTATATCCCCTCTATAACAACGTTTTAAAACCTTTGGTATAAGTGTAACACACATATTCCAATGGTTTCACAAACCATTGGTATATGTTATACTTTAACACACATATGCCAACGGTTTGTAGCAAACCATTGGTATACCTTATATTTTGACACCTATACCAATGGTTTTCACAGAACTGTTGGTATAGGCCTATTTTCATGGCTTACTTGGCCATGGTTGAGGGAACCGTTGGTATACTATATACCAATGGTTTCCATACCTTTACGAACGGTTGTGAACCATTGGTAAAGTGTAAAATTCCAGTAGTGTATCATGTATACAAAACATGTAGGGTGAATTTTAAAATTATATAGAATATATATAAATTTTAAAATATGGTTAATAATATTCATAACCTCTAATTTAATGTCTATGTTTTATATTGTTATATTAAATATTTATATTTTAATTATATATTTTTGTTCGGTAAAACTGGGTCTTGTATGTAATGAAAACCAAATCATTTTTTGTGTAACATAAACTTAACTTAGTATTGCATATAAATAAAGATAAAAACAAAATTAAATTTATTCAAATTGTATGGTGGATCTCAAGGGTGCTCTAGAGGGAGAAAGTGGTGGGAACCCTAAGCAGGGTGATGAAGTTGAGAATTCTAGGGAAAAGGTGGTGGTCGATCATGGTGATGAAGACCGTATTGGTCATTCTGATCTCTTCAGTCTCTGTGCGAAGTGAAGATCTGAGAAATATGCCTCTGATCATGGGAAGAGCTTTGCGGATGTGGCCAAACAGGCTGGAGGCTTCTCATTTATGGATTGTGAAGCGGGTAGCTTGGGAAGAATCCTACAAAAGGGTCGGATTGCGCATGTATCGGCAAATAAAGATGCTATTGAGGAAAAGGTAAAATTATGAAAATTTTAAATTATTTCTCAGGTTGTGATTCCAAAAGGGGTGCGTCCTTGGAAATTTCATGATCTCACAAGAAGATTAGTGTAGATTTGGGGCTTCAGTTACTGGAAGATGAAGGCCATGGGGCGGGGGTTCTATCATGTGGTGTTTTCCTCTGATGAATTCAAAAGGTGTGCATGGAGTTTGGGATCTGTTCCTCTACATCCTGGCTTCCTTCAGATTCACGAATGGGATCAGAATCTTGATCCCATCTTGGTCAAGAACACATTTTCCCAAGTATGGATACATATTCATAAATTAAGTTGGCTTTATTAGAACCCAAAAATCATGTGGGATATTGCTTCCTCTTTTGGGAATCTGATAAGGCTTGATAAGAAAACAGACAACCATAGATTCGGTCATTATTCTAGGATTCTAGTGGAAGTAGACATGTCAGCTACTTTATTGGAATAAGTGGTCTTCCCCACTAGGGATGACAGCATCAAACTTTAAATAGGTTATAAAAGGAAGCCAAAATTTTGTTTCAATTACCAAATATTTGGGCATGTACTTTCTGAATGTAATAGGAATAAAATTTTCTCCTCCTGTAATATTCAAGGGCATGATGTTGGGAGTTGTTGAAGGAAGACAACTGATTAGGGCCCCTCAAAATCTGATTTAAATGTCAACAATGGACAGGTAGTGGTTAACAAAGTGGATGCTCATAGTGCATCCTTGAAACCCAATGGTGATACTGTTCCTAATACTGAGGATGGAAATTGTAGCTTAGAGAATCCATCACAGGATCCTCCCACAAAGGATAAGGTGGATGGTGTTGACACTGCTAATGAAGGGAGTAAAAAATTGGACTTTCAATTGAACACTAAGGATGATGTGTCTGCTGGTCAAGAGTTAACAATTCATGATGCTTCTACTAACAACCCCAATGAGGGGAGCTCAGCAAGCCATGAGATTCCTAATATGTCCATGACTAAGGGCTCTGGTGCTCGGATCATAAATGAATCAGTTATACAGGATCCCCCCCCCCTTGGGAGGAAGTAAGTTGGTACAGCCCACTGAGGACCCAGCAGGGGAATTCTCACAAATACCTTCACTTAAGGTTGCAAGAATAAATTTACCTACCACCTTAAAAATACATATCGATTCAGAAAACATGTTTATCTCTCTTTCTGATGATGAAGCTGAATCTCTCAAGGATGGAGGTGCACCCAATGAATTACTGGATAAGAATAAGTCAGATCCTGAAGAATGTTTAACTCCAAGATATGCTAGCCCCTACACTAGACAGATGTCCTCTAATAAATGAAGATAATTTTCTCGAATTGTTAGGGTCTTGGGAATTCTCCCACGGTCAGAACCCTAAAGCATATTATCATGACCAATAAACCCATGTTATTGGGTATTTCTGAGCCAAGAATGAAATTTAAAAGATGGATGGCCTTTAATTGGAATGCCCTGGGATACTCCCTTACTGCAACCAATCAGTATGAGAATGAGAATGAATCTCTATGGGTACTAAAACACAATATTGTTATCATTTATTCTTTTCAAAATGATCAGCAGTCAGTAACTTTATTTTGCTGTTTTCAGTCCAACTATCTCTGTGTGACTTTTGTGAATGCTTTTAATCTGTACATTAGAAGGAGGTCACTATGGAACACCCTACTCACCATTTCTAACAACATGTATACTATATGGATTCTTCTTGGAGACTTTAATACCATTTTGTGGCCAGAGGAGAAAACTGGGAGCAATTTTTTGCAGAGCTACAGCCAAAGACTTTTCTTCCTGCATTGATCATTGTAGGTTGAATGAAGTTCCCATTTCAGGTTTGGATTTTACTAGGAGTAGATACACTCAAAATGAGAGGTAGTCAAGAAAATTAGACAGCTTCCTTGTGCAGATGGATGACAGAAGTGATATGATGGAAGTTTCTGGCATGACTCTTCCCAGACTTCATTCGGATCATAACCCCATACTGGTTGACCTCTTTTTTAGTAGTATGAGGTCAACACCTTTACCCTTTAAATTTAATAATGCATGGTTGGTTGTGCATGGGTGTAGGGAAATAATCTTAGAGGCTTGGAACATAGATGTCACAGGCATATCTTTGCATATTCTGACTTCCAATCTGAAAATTTTGAAAGCTCGACTCAAAGAGTGAAGTAAAAATTCTTTCTCCAATAATGAGAAATATATTAAAGAGTCTGAATCTCATTTGTTAAGTTTTAAGTAGGGGGATATGCTACAGGACACCCCATCTCAAGAAGAGATACAGGATGCCTCAAAGGTTGATAATCTATTGACTCTTAAGGAGAATCTGGATCAGAATCAGTTAAATGTTAAGTGGATTAAGGATGGGGATAGGAATTCAAGATTTTTTTCACTACATGCATAGGGAGAAAAAGGTTAAGAGAACTCTCAGGGCTTTAAAGATTGATGAAACCATTCTCACGTCTGAAAATGACATTTCTAATGGTTTGAAACGTTATTTTGAAAATTTATATTATGATTCTGGGGAGAAAAACTCAAACAAGATTATTAGATGTGTTGAATCTAGTGTGGATGATAATCATAACAAAGATCTCACTGAGACTCCTACTCAAAAGGAAATACATTATGCACTTTTCTCCTTAAATATGGAAAGTGTTGCTAGTCCAGATGGATTTACAAATAAATTCTTTATGTTCTATTGGTATATCATCCACAATGAAGTGATCAATGCTGTAAAATAATTCTTTCATCATTCCTTTATTCCATTTGGGATGAACTATAATTTTATTTCTCTAATTCCTAAGAAGGATAATGACTTGGAAATCAGATATTTCAGGCCTGTTTCCATTGGGAATTCCATTCCTAAGGTAATTAGTAAAATCATGGAAATCCAGTTAGGTGAAGTTGCTAAAAATCTTGTCTCTGCTAATCAGTTTGGCTTTGTACCAGGGAGATATATTCAGAATTTTCTTTTTACTACTTAAGAATGTATTAATATTATTAAAAGAAAAGTTCAACATGGTAACATGGCTCTAAAGGTAGATATATCAAAGTCATTTAACACAATAAGGTGGGACTTTATCTTCACAATCCTTAATATGAATGGATTCTCAGAGAAATTCATTGGTTCGGTCTATTCCATATTGAAAAGTGCTAGTTTATCCATTCTTGTAAATGGATCCCCCAGGGGTTTCTTTCAATGCACTAGAGGGGTCAGGTAAGGTGATCCTTTATCTGGGATTTTGTTCTCTATAGATGAGGATTATCTGAGTGTATGTCTCCATGACCTTGTCAATATTTTTATATATCAAATAATGAGGGCAAGTAGGAACTCCTTTGCTCCTTCAAATTTATTCTATGCTGATGACATACTTCTGCTCTATAAGGCTGACAAGAGAACAATTTCTTGCATTAAGAGTATATTCTCACATTATGAAGAGGTATCAGGCTAGGTAATCAGCTATAATAAATCCTTTGTTGTCTTTGGAGAAGGAATTAGAATCTTGAAGCAAAACAGGGTTGCTCGTAGGCTTGGTGTCAAAAGAGGTACACTGCCCTTTAATTATATTAGGATTCCTTTGTTTTGGGGAAGGGTGAAACGTGCCCACTAAGAGGGCATTGCTCTCAAAATTATCAATCAGTTGGAAAGCTGGAAAGGGAAGACTATGTCCCAGGCTGGTAGAGTTTTCCTTGTCAACTCTATCATCACTTCTATGTTTGTTTATTCCTTTTCTATTTATAGATGGCCAAAATCTCTTCTTAAGACATTGAGTGGAATGATATGGAATTTCATTTAGATTGGATCAACTCATCCGAGGAAGCTTATTACTGTTTCCTTGAAAGATTGTATAAAGCCAGTTAATATGGGAGGAATGGGAATTAATGATGTCGGAATATTTAATAATGTGCTCCTTCAGAACTTCACTTGGAGGTTTCCTTCTATGCCTGACTTTTCTCTTGAATTTCTTGTTGGCAGGTTTGTCGATAGACTTCAAAAAAGTAAGTGTATTTACATGAAATCCTTTGTGTGGTCTTCAATAAGGAGTGCATATTCAAACATTATGTCTCAATCTATATGGTTGGTATGTCCTGGTTCTCATCTAAATTTCTAGAACATCCCATGGTTGTCTTCCCCAATAAAGGATTCCATTAATATCCCATCTTCTCTGGGAAATTATCTATCTCTAATCTGCAGGAGAACTTTGATGCTTATGATATCATTCCTAGTAATATTCGTATGAAGATTATTAACTATGCTTATGTTGATACAGATATATTAATCTGGAAACCTGCTCTTAATGACTCTTTCTCTAGTCGGGATTATTATAATCTGAAGTGTGGCATACCTTCTGGAATCCCTCCATGGCTGGAAGGTGTTCATAAACCCTACATACCCCCCAATGATGCTATGTTGATCTAGAGAATTTGGAAAATGAGACTTCCCATTCAGTGTGTGTTGCAGCGCACAAGCCTCAATCTGGCTTCGGTATGTCATTTTTTCATTAACAGTGATGAATCTATATCACACCTGTTTATCCGGTGTGCATTTTCTATTCATTTATGGAATTATGTGCAATCAATATTCCACTGCTGCCTTGATTTCTCCTCTGTTGAATCGCTACTCATTTAATCCTTTAAGATTGATTTTAGTGATTAAGTGAAATCCTTTTTTATTATTGCTATTGTCTCAGTTTTCTCCTATGTCTAGAAATCTCAGAACAATATTGTTTTTAACAATGTCAAACCTTCTTTCCGAGATGGTGTTCTGGTGATACACTGAAGCATTAAACTTGCTTCTATGAACCAAACTAGTTCCATGAACAATTATGTATCTGACCTTGTACATTTGAGAACTCTTTGTGTTAGTGTCAAAGAAAGGAAGCCTAGAATGGTCAAGTACATTCGGTGGATTCCACCAATTTCAGACTGGTTGAAAGTGAATGTGGATGGGGAGACCTCTAGTGCACCGGGTCATGCTGGGTGTGGTGTAGTCTTCAGAACTCATCGGGGCTTCATTAAAGGCTGCTTCTTCCATTTTGTTGGGTATTCTCATGTGATTGAAGCAGAACTGTGGGCTATGATCAAGGCTATTAGGTATGCAGTGCATTATGGTGGGCGTAGAGTATAGTTAGAATCAGACTCGTCTGTTGCTGTGCAGATTTTGAAAGATCGATCTCGAAATATTCCTTGTAGAATGATGTCTTCTTGGATCTCCTGTCTTAGTTTTGTTGAATGCTTATGCCTTGACGTTTCTCATGTCTATCGAGAAGCCAACCAGGTTGCTGATGCTCTCTCCAAAAGGGAAATTATGGAGGTTGGTTCCAGTTAGTCATTTTTTCTTCCCTTCTATTGTGACAGTTTGGTTAGAAATGATAGGGATGGTGTTTTTCATACACGGCTTTGCAAGGCTTCTTGTTTCTGAGTTGTATTGTATTGTTTATCCTTTTTTATAATAGTTTTTTGGGAGCAGGTTTCTTCCTGTCTCTTGAACCTTTTGGCTAGATTTATTCAAAAATGAAAATATTCTTAAATCTTGTGGTGTTATAAAAAAATATCAATAATGGATATAAAATTGAAAGTAACTCATAATTATATTTGAGAAACTATGAGATCCACATGAAATTTTATACTTTTTACATAATAAACATTGAGATAAAATATGTGTTAACTTTCTCAAGAAATCATGTTTATTTCCTAAAGTTTTTCATAATAATTTTTAAGTAGGAATAATGTAAAATCATAATCATGAGGGTTTCTTAGAAAACATGGGAAACTAAGGAAAAAAATTCTTAAAAACATACCTTTAACCATTAATAGTGTTCTAAACTTTCTTAAAATATAATATTATTTATAATCATGTGAAATAAAAATATTTACTTAAAAAAATATTTTGAAATAATAGAAAATTAATGTGCATTCCTTGAGAGACAATAATTATATAACCTTTATAAGAACCCTTAAAAATGGAATAACCTTCCTAGTTATTTAAAACATAATTCCCTAGAGACCAAAATTATTACCAAATGCATTGGAGAGCTAAAATAGGAAAACCCATCATCATAGACAATTTTCATAGACCATAGTATATATAAAAAAACAAAGAATCTTTCATTTAATGTTGTACCTCTCTCTCTCTCTCTCCCATGATGTTTACATCCTTACAAACACTCATCTTTGTATCTAATAGTTTTTTAAGTTATTCTCGGTTATGAAAATTTAATACCAAGCCATGTTTTTAATGGACCAAGTGATGGAATTAAAATACTATGGAGGATGTTTCTTTAAGTATTCTAAAGTGTTAATTGAATTCTTAATGGATGTGATGAATTCATATAAATAATTTGGAAGATCAATTGAATGTTTTGAAGGGACTTTTGTGGGACAGTGTAGTGTTTGGAGAAATATAGGCTACATTGGCTAGCCGGTTCCATATGGATAGAAGGCCTAACCACCAGAAAGTCTATCGACTAGCTAGGGGAGGAGTACTAACTATTTGGTGGAATATTTCAATCCACCAAGTTCAATTAGAATCCCATTGGATAGGCACTTTAAAATAACATCTAGCTAGTGTACATTTTCTAGAATCATAGTGATTCAGTCGTCTCCTCGGGAAGCTAGTGGATCTTAGCGGGTCACCGTTGGAATTGAGACAAGGATTCTATGAAAGAATTTATTTGAGTTAAAATGATTTAAATTTTTCTTATTCAACTTCAATGGCCTCGTAAGATTTATAGATTATACATTAAACCTTTGGAAGCAATAAATAGAGTACTTTGGCAGCTTGGATCTTCAATGCTCATACTGGTGGATTGACTAATATTTTGTAATGTTCTAATGATGAAATTCTCCAAGACCTATTTTATATATCCAATTTAATTTCCCAATATTGAATGTTATCACCATATTTTATCTCACTATATCATCTAAATTGTATTATCCTTATAGAGAGATAAGAGAGTGTATTTATAAAGGATTTTTTATAAGAAATTTTTTTTTTCTCACCACCTCTTCAAAAATGGGTTCTCACTACCGTAAAAGTGAAGGACACGTTACTTTACTACTGAAAAAGCTAAAGAGGGTTTTCATAACCATAAACATGTGGGATACCTATTTATTATCATGAATATAAAATGTAAAGGGAGGAATTAGTTACTTGATGTCCATTAAAATGAATAAAGTGATATAAAAACCACTCAATAAGAGAGTATGAGACATAGAGGATCATAATGAACTATTACCAAGATCCTTTATCAAATATCTCTCTATATCCTTTATTTAGTTTCTACATTTCATACTCATATTTAATCTCATATCACATAATTTTGATATTCTAAATCCAAATTCTATTATCTCTAAATTTATTTTGAAATTATCTATTATAAATGATATTGAAATTATAATTATTTTTGTATACGTATTATTTAAAAATCTTATCCTCACATTCTCTATGATATCTAATTAATATTTGAGTAAATTTATCAAATAATTTCCTTTATTACTTTATCTTTAAAAAATATTATTTCTTCTCAATACTCGCTCTTTATTTATTTGTTATTGATTTATTTTTTTATTTCCATCATATTCTATATTTTAATTTATGAAAAGGGAAATTCACCCCCTATTACATACTACCATGACCAACATCTACATTATAAAATATCTAAAAAATAATCTATTTAACACATATTTATATGCACTTTTGGTATTCACATAAAAATTGGATAGAAATAATTTTTTTTTGAAAACTCTTAAAATAAAAAATTCAAAGAAGAATGAGAAGTATGATATTCTTTAAAAAAACATGAAACCATATAGAGTAATATTCTTAAATAAAAATGTTCATGATGATGGTAAATTACATTTGTGCTACAATTGTTTAAAACGATTCCTTTCACACTTTTTTAAAATTAACCGACATACAAGATGTTAAAAAGATATGTTTTTAAACCATAATAAGAAATTTTAAGGATAGTTTAAAAATTAATTTAAACAAAAAATTTAGTATAAAAATAATATTCTTGAAAAATATTAATAAAACAATATATGGGGGAAGAGAGTCAAAAACATTTAAAATAAATTTTTTAAAAAAAAACCCTTACCACTTTGGTAACTTTTGAATTCAAAGGAAATTGAATAATAAAATTTGAAATGTATTTTTAAACCACTTTAATTTTAATAATTAAAGATAAAATACATCAATATAGATGTTTATACACTACACAAATTAGAACATGTGGTCAAAATTACATAAGTCTCAGTGTAAGGAAATTGAGATAAGAAACCTACTACCTTGAGTTCGACTTGTCATGTACGTTCTTGGAATTCTATATAATGAACTTGTATTATTTATTTATTTTTTTAAGAACCTTTTATGGTTTATTTACTTATCACAATCCATTTTATTTCTTTTATTACCATGTATTATATAGTTACTAAATCAGTTCATTTCATATTAGATGATTTGAGGACATTCAACCCATAATCCCAAAACAACTTTGGTAGGTTGACCATGGTAAAATGGTACATTAATCCATAATATCTTAAATATTAATAATGAAATGTTTATAATTTTTATAATTAAATATAATTTTATAACCATCCATGTATAGAATATATGAAAAATGAAATACATCGTCTTATGGAGTTGTAGCCCACACAAACATATGAGAAATGTTTTTTTTAAGATGAAAATAAAATAAAATAGAGAAATGATTACCTTTATATAATAATATTTATGTTTTAATTATAATATTATTTCATAAATTCCTACCTTATGACCGAAAATGTTATGTTATAATGAAAAATGAAATGCATCTCTTTATAGAGGTGGTTGTCCACACGTACACAAAAAACAATGTTTTCATTTCTCATAGAATGGAAAAGAAGATGAAAAAGGGTTGTATCATAAACATTATAAAATTTAATTATATATTATGTATTTATGTTGTTAAATCATCATGGTTATGTTAGTTTTAAATTAGGTAGAAGAATAAATAAACATGAAACAACTTGGTTAAGATTTATAATTTTTCTTCGGAAAACCTCCTTTGGATCATAGATTATGCCTCATACGATGGTATTTTAGAGATACCTTACCATATATAAATTAGGGAATATATTTGGGAAGGTATTTGGGTAGGTATTGTCCAAGAAATAGTGCTAACCGTTTTTGAATAAGTGAGCAGAGGAGGTTCCCTTTTATAAGTGAAGGGATGATACTCCTGTAATTATTCTCAACTTTTAAATATCATAAATTCCTTATTCATAGTAAAGTGTCACTAAATAAATAAAATTTATAAGATATGGTGATAATTGTTTAAATAAACTTATCAAATAATATTTAATATGATATTTTATGACCTTTTCAAAAAAAAACTAACCCTAATTTACATGTTTTTCCATTTATCACGGTGATAACAATTTACCATTATTACTATTCATTATGAAAAAATATAAAATAGAAATAATTAATAAATTTGAAAATCATGATTCAAAATATAAAATCCATTTTTTAATATTTGATCTGTGTGAGTTTCATAAATTAATTTTAATATAAGAATAAAAAACACAATTAAAAACAATTTTTCTAGGAAAATGTATTTTTAAGCCTGAAAATGAATTTATACAAAAAATAAAGTATAACGCTGATTAATATGGAATTAATTAGATTATTTTTATTAAAATATAACTAATTTTACCTCAAAAACTATCCAAAATATAATGATACTTTTAAAACACTTGAAAATAAATGATATTTTTTATAAAAATTAGCATTTTTTATTATTCCCTCAAACATCAACTTTTCATAAATATATCAGAACATAACTCTAAGATAAATTATATATGAAGAATCCAACAATGAAGTAATTTTTACCAAATTAAAATTTTAATATTTATACATTTATCTTTCAAACGAATCCCTAAAATTCATAGTAAAACAATTTAATTAAAATAATAACTATTTTGTTTTTATTAAAAAGCATATTATAATTTTATACCTTGATAAAATTAATTATTAAACATAATATGATTATATATAAATATAAATCCATAAAATTAACTTAAATTTAAAATTTTAAAATATCCAATAATTACATAATTCTTTAAATAGTTAAAAATAGAAATCATGTTAAGAAAATATATTAAACATTTAAATAAAACATATTTTAAGTAAAGAAGTAAACATAATAATTTTAATTGTATATTGATTATATAATTTTATTATATGATATCCTTCATGACATAAAATGGTTTTATTTTAAAAAAAATTATGATGGAATCATGAAAGCACATATTTTTTTGGTGGTTTTTGCGCCCTTGTTTCCTTTCGGTCATGAGTTCAAACCACACGAAATTTTCTAGAAATTATGGGTTATCACCTAGCCTATGGGATTCCCTTTTTATATAAAATAAAATAATTAATAATTTAATTCTAATTATTTTTATAAAATATATTTTTTAATAAAATCATTCTAATAAAATTTCTTATGTGAGAAATATGTTTATAAATGATTAGTTTGTAAAAAAGAAATTAATTTAGAATTTAAAATAATATTTTGAAAAGGAAAATTTATAAAAAAATTGATTGGAAATTTTGGGATGTTATATTCTACCCCCATAAAGAAATTTCATACACACAATTTTATCTTGGGTACAATAAAAGGGGTTTATAAATCTCAAAGGTAATCTAAATTCTTTTCAAAATCCATTTCAAAGGGTATAAGTGGACATTAAAAACCATAATTTTCTTTTGAATTCCCAATAATGACACTTTTAAAGGATATAAATTTTGAGTGAAATATTGAAAGGAAAATAAAGAAGTGGAAAGAAATATGTTTTAGCCTTCTTTAATGGTTTTAAGTAATCTTATATCAGAAAAGAAACCCATATCTTAAGGAAATGAAATTTAGACAAAGATCTATTATGAATAATAAGAAAGAAAATTAAGTCCCCAATGAAGAAATTGGTCTAAAATATAATATTAAGTTAGATTAAATGATACTTATAGGAATATATTCAATGAATAAAGAGTATAAAACTATTAAATGAATTTGATTCAAGGTGGTGTGTGAACTGTAAAGACCTATAGGAAGAGAAGAGACTATCAATTCAACATAATTGATTATACTATAATAACATTTTTTCATATTGACAGGTAAGTGATTTTTTTTAAAGATTTAATTCAAATATCGGTGTCTTATTTTATTATATTGATATTCCATTTAGCTTTAAGCATAAATTATATATCTCTAGAAAATAAATAGTCATATCCTTGGTGGATTTTTCCTTTTCTAATGAAATGTAATGGTTGAGATTTAAAAATAAAATAAAAGAGATACCATAATCTATTGAAATATTATAGAAATAAAAAGATGTTGGGTAGATCAAATATTTTATTGCGGGGGATTTGGATAATCAAAAGCTTTATAAATTATTTGAACAGGCATTCACTACTAGAAAAATACCCTATACCAACGGTTTGAAAATTTTGGTATAGGCCTCCAAACCATTGGTAGATCCTATACCAACCGTTTAGAGAACCGTTGGCTAGTAAGCCATGGGGATAGGTCTATACCAATAGTTTTCAAACCCATTGGTATAAGTAATATGAAAAATCTATACCAACGGTTACATAAAACCGTTGGTATATGTATTTCAAAAAGGAAGCATTCTATTGGTTTTGATCTCAGTACCTCTTGTTTATGATTTAATGACCTAACCAATAACCTAACTTGACTTTTGTGAACATAATTTCATAAATATATATATATATATTATAATAAATTATTTCAATTTTCATTTATTTAATGTTATCTGTAAGAATATTCCACAAAAAATACATGTAACTATACCAACGGTTCTCAAAACTATTGGTATAGACCTATACCAACGGTTTTGAGAACCATTGTTATAGATTCTTTGATTTTGGGACCTATAACAATGGTTTTCGACAAACCGTTGGTATAGGGAGGACCTATACCAACGGTTTTGGGAAAACCATTGGTATATGTCGAAATTAGTGACCAATGTCAATGGTTTTAGCCAAACCGTTGGTATAGGTCCATATAAGTGAACTATCCCAACGATTTGCCCAAAACTGTTGGTATAGATCTTATTTCCAGTAGTTATTTGCAATAATAATTATGATTAAATCATTTATAAGGGATAAGAATGTTTTGATATCCTTATCCTCTCATCTTGATGAATGATCTTTTATATATTGAAAAGTACATCAATAAATCATGAAATAAACTATTACATGTTAAAATGAAAATGGTTTTTAAGAGTATGTATAATACCCATATAAATTCTCCAATACTTTAACCTTGAAATACTTTATACCTAATTTTATTATCCTTAAAAATCCAATCCCCAAAAATAACCATAATTATCATAAACATGCTATTTCTGATGGAAACCTCGATGAGTCCCTCATCTGTGATGGTTCTACATGGTTGTTATTGCAGACCTCCTTTATAAAGGTTAGTGGTTGTTGAGGTTTCATTCCATCGATGAATCAAAATTCATGTTGGTTGAGAGGATGGAAGGTCGGGCACATCACAACCTTTTGGTGTAAATTAATGCAAATTATAGGAATTTATTATGGATTTAATATATGTTCATGAATATTATATAGTAATATTTATAACACTATTGTTTACCCTCATGAATTATGGTCCATTGATTAATGTTGTGGATGAATGAGAATACACAAGAATATATTTAAGGTTATCTATTTCCTCCCATTTCAGGTCAAATGGTGGTATTTTAGTTTAAAACCCCATTATTAGAAACTATGGAATTTAATGTCACCTAATGATACAATTAGTGTCTTAGTGTCAGATAGGTCCTATTAAATAATATTTATATATATACATGTTAAGGAAATAATAACTCAAATAGTTTGGTGTCACTTAACAGGCATGTCTTTCATTTTAAGGTCATGTGAAAATGACCAATTCCATGTAGTTTAAGACAGGTGGAATTTAATTCTTATAAGAAGGTTGCCTGGTGATTATTGGTGAGGGAATTATATATGAGTAAACCATTTTTACTATCCTTTGAGGGGATATGTCCTAATGAATATTTTTTGGGTTCGATGAGTATGGAAATAACCCACTAAGTAGGGGATATGATCTCATTAGGGATATGGACCAAAAAAGGAGATAGGATGATATTTAGAGGCATTATGGCCCTCAAAGTGGAGGATTATTGAGGGATGAGGTTTTTCTAGGAGTATATTCTAGTGGGGGATCTCATAAAATAATAGATATATTAGAAAATTAGGTTTGATCTTTGAAGAGTAATCATATTTTTTCTATTGGAGATATGAGCCAAAGACCAAATATTTTTATTTGTATAGTTTAAGGCCATGTGTAAGGACCATTCTATATAGTTTAATTTCAAATGGAAAGGATATAGTCATGAAATTTAATTTCATGTGACTAGGACCTTGTCTATGTAGTTTAACATCATGTTATAGGGATATTAATTTCATTAAAGGTGAGATAATAGAAGTTCATGTTAGACTTATGCATTGAAGTTTCTTATTAAATTAGAGTATGGGGGTTTTCCAAAGGAGGATCCTCTATGAGGAATTTTAGTTATACTAATGAAATGATAAAATTAGGTTTATAATCCCATGTGATTCATTTATGATGTGATAAACTAGATATAATAAAATATTGGGTGCACATCGTGATAGGAAAAAATTAAATTTTCATGGGGAATCTACTTGAAGAGGAGGCCCATTGGGATATATTAGGGATTACACCTTAGTAGGAGGCCCATGATGAAAGATGTTTTGGGGATTACACCTAAATAAGATTTACATGGTGACACTAAAAAATATTTTACTTTTTCCAATTGAAATTTAATGGCATATAATATATCTGTTGGTCAAAAACAAGTAATTCAGACATATATTAAGTTTTATCAGTATTAATTTTTACTATCGTCACTAGTTTTTACCGACAGATATATCTGTTGATATTTATGGTTCAGTACCAACAAATCTTTTACTCATAGTTATATATGTTTCTTTATCATACTAATACCAATATTTATTTTACCAACACATAAATCTATTATTAATAATAATTATTACCAATAAATCTATTACTGTCAATAACAATTGTCACAACAACTAATTAAATAACAAAAAATATTTTATCAATAACCAATTAAGATAAAATAGTTTTTTTATACAAATTATTTTTTTAGGACCAAATTCAATATCCATTTTTTGGGTTTATATTCAAAATATGTCATTAATTTATTTCAATTTTAAATTTTACCCAAATATTAATAGTATTTTTATTTTTCAAGGTTGTTCAATTAATAAGGACTTAAATATACTTTATAAAAAAATTAAATCATTACGATATTTGATATATTTACATATATCCTCAATAAAATATCTATACATGATAATTTTATTTTTTATATTTAAATTTAGAAAACATAATTTAATATAATCAAAATAAATTAAAAAAACAATTAGTTAAATTTAATAAATTAAAATATAATAATCAATTATGTAATATTATTCTATTAATAATTTAATTTTAAATATTGAAATTATTCAAACACATACTTAGTATTTTTATTATTTAAAATATTAAATTATAATTTTTAATTGATATTTTAATTATTTGATTATATTTTTAAATAATGTATCCCTTAATATTCAACCAGAGACCCCAATGCATCCCTGATCAGTCCTCCCCATGCCATTTATGATTCATAACCACCTCCAATTCATTCATGTACCTGTGAAATCTTCACATGATCCAACATTGTTACCAAGGACGTTCCTACAACAAAAAATCCAATCCTTTTCAGTTCCCTAAAAGGTACTGTGGAAACCCTAAATTCTATACTAGATGTTACTTTCTTATCACTTCCCATTACACTGTTCATCATCATCTCAAAGATATTTTCATTTGGTTCACATTATATCATATTCATTATTTAAATAAATCTTCCTTTACAGCTTCCCTCTCTGAGCCAATCTTCTACTGCACTATAGGTAATTTTTATCCGAGCTTTGAATTTCTTCTGTAGCCCAAAAAAAATGATGGAAAAAATGAAAAATTAATATTCAATTTTAGTTTGTTTTATTTTATTATAGAAAGTTTCTAGTTTTATTTTTCATTTTAATTAATTTTATAATCAATGTTAAATTGTAATAATATTTATTAATACCTTTGGTGGAGTAATTTTAGATAAATCCTGACTTTAATTTTAGATGAATTCCATGGTAATTAGTTTTTTTATTTCCCTCTTATTTGAATCTTGAATGCTTGTTTTTTCATTTCTAAAAAAGGCCTATCAGAATGGATATGGTTCTTTGATGTTTTCTCAGTTGGTTACTAATTTTCTATTGGTTTTCATTGAAGTTTTAGGTTTTGAATGATGATTTCTTTGAACTGGATCCAAATGTTTAAAATGTTTGGAATCTTTGTTCTTTTGTTGGAGAAATTTCTACTCTAATGCTACTGATAATGTGTTTGAAAGATTTTTTAAGTGTAATGGAATGAAATTTGTGTCTTTTACAGGTTATTTTACAATATAAAGATGGTGGTCTGATAAATAACCATGACTCTCCTTATCATATGTGCTCGATTGAGATTTTCCATACTCCACTTGAAGGTATCAAAGGTAAAAGGTGCTGCTTCTATAGATAATAATTGTATATTTATCATGTTGTATTTACCAGAAATCATGGCTCTAATGTGCTTAATTAAGGACCATATGGGCTGTAATGACATTCTTGTGAAGCTGGAAAGGAATCATCATTTGGAGTGTTGGATTTCACCTGATACATTAGTGGATTCACGTACCACTACTATGGTAGGTCTGAATTATACTTGGGAATGGTTTGAGTAGAGAATTTAATTAACAACTTATCCTGGTATATCCTCTAATGTGTGTTTCATGTTAGGTTGTTTGTTATCTCATTTATTTCCATGATGTTGTAACCAAATTACACCTTGTCTTTTCACTATATACTTCACTTTCTTTAGTAAATTTATTAGGGGAATGGGTTGGGAAACCAACTCAAGCCTCATTTCATAGTAAAATAAACATTGGCATGGTTATAATAAGATTTATTCATGATCATATGATGGTGTATTTTTTCCAAAGGAAAAAATATGCCTTGATAATTATGTCATCCCTCCTTTTTATTACATAACTTTTCATTACATTTTACAAACAGAGGATCTTTAAAGTATAGTGTCTTGGAAATCAAGAACATAATTAATGAAAAACAAAATAAAACATTTTTCTAATCCACTTGTAAGTCTTCATCAAAAGTTCATCCTAAGTACAATTAATACATCTCATAACTTGGAGACATACATTCAAATGAAAGGGTGAGCAGAAGGCCTAGTAAGGGTAAACAAGGGAATCAGTTTACTTGTGACATCAATAAGAACTTGAATAAAAACATAAGGATATGAGAAATGGAAGTATAGGCATATCATAATAAAAAGAACTTGAATAATAACTTTAATATATGGCTACAAAATTTCATTTATACATTCATGAACATATCACCAAGGTTTATCCCTGAGGTTTCATAAAAATTACCAAGGTTATTCACCAAGGTATCGTGAAACTTGTCATCTCTAGAGATTAATTCTTTACCCAATGAATTGGAGAGATATCAGGGAACAACCTTAATATGTCTCTACTTAAATGTGATACACATATATCATAATCAAACATTTCATAAATAACCCATATATAATAAAAGAAATGGGTTTCATTTCAAAATTGTGACGTTTTAAAAGTTCTTAAAAATAAGATCATTATATCATTTATAACCCATGGAAAGGGAGTGAGGGTCATATGTATGTCCATTCCAGAATAAAATATATCCTTTTTATATATTTATGAACACCCATATAAACAAAATAGGTCTGGGTATTCACATAAATAAACAAGATAATTTCTTGAGAGAAAGAGATAGAAATTTTGAGACAAAATTTCTGCAGCATAACGGCTATATAATATGGTTTTAGAAAATAATAAAAAAAAGAGGGTACAAGGGTAACCCACTAATAAATAATTCATATTAAAATATAAAAACATAATAACATGGAGATAAGAACATGGTATAGATATTTAAATGACATACCATAAGAAAAGTAAACTTTAAGGGAAATAGAAGAAGTAATTTCTTTTACGAGAAATTCGGCAGCCTAACAGCATCACTTGAAAATTAAGAAAACAAATTGATTAGAGAAGAAAGGGTATATAATAATTTGGAAATTAAATGTAAATTAATTGGAACATATAATAACATACCCTCAACATAAATAGATGGAAACTAGAATACACAACATAAAGGAAGTCATGACTTAAAAAGTGGAGGGTGAAAGGATCCCTTACCTTGAAGAGTAACTTCGAAAGCTTGAAGGTTGGGACCTTGGGGGGCTTGAGGGAACCTTTGGAGGAATTTTTGGGAGATAATTAGACCATAACTTCGTTGAGGATGATTTTGGAATGAAATGAATGAGGGATATGGCTTGGTATTTATAGGAAGTGAGTGAATAAATTATTAATTTCCAAAGGACACCTCATCAATGGTATTTGCACAACCATGAGCTTGCCCGTGGTATTTTCCCATGGTATTGTCCACTTGGGACACCTAATATAATATCTCACTATTCATAAGTAGACCAGAAATCTTACATCATTATTAAATCATTAATTATGTCATTAAACACCCGAAACTCAAAACTGCATTTTTACTATTCACTAAAAATTCAACTGTTTCAAAAAAACCCAAAAATCCACCCTAACCTAATATCGATGCTCTGAAATCAAAAATGAAGTCCATTTTATGAAAATAATTTTATAAATATTTTTAATTATGTTTTTAAATAAAATCATTATTTATTCCAAAAATACAACATTAAAACCATAACTCATTTTGTAACACCTTCAAAAAGTAATCAAGGTCCCACAAAATTATCATATAACCGTAAAACAAAAAAGTAACAATTTATGATTAAATTTTATGAAGATAAATTTCCATTTTAAATTATTAAATTAATTATAAAATTTTAAATAAATTATTTATGTCATAAAAAAATACCAAAACTTAATCTATGATAGTTTTTTAACTTTTAAGACGTCTAAAATGTATTTATACATTAATTGGTGAAGTTTCTATTTTTTTGGTCAAATTACTATCCATTACTATTCAGTACTATTCATATGGGTATATTACAATTCCTACTTTACTATTCACTAAAAACCAAGTTGATCTTATTAGACTCTAAATTTATCACTGCTCACAACTGTAAAAGACCATTTTTTGTAAATCATTTCACATTATTAATTATTTAATAAATACAAAAATATTTTAAAAAACCCTTTTTTCCTAAATTTATCAATAATACACATTCTATATTTATCCAAATATTTGAAATTCACAAACTTTTCCATAATAAGAAATAACAATTTTATTTATATAAAAGGATTACACAAAGTAGCTAAGGTCTCGTTACATAGCAACTTATTACACCAGCATAGGACCTAAGTGTTATGTGTGCTATGGTGATAGAATCTTGGGGTGGCTTAGAAAATATTTCCCGAGTGGTTATTTCTATCAGCTTGAACTTCTCCCTTAGGAGATTTTGTTCAAGCTTCATATGTTGAAGTTCAGCTTGGGCATGGTCCAGAGCAAAGCCCAGTGATGCTACCACCTTCCCAAGCTCCGACAGATGGGCTTTATATGGCTCGAGTCTACTGGATGAGGCCATTCAATCTTCCCTCTGTATTAATTAACCAATATAACTATATTTATAAAAACATAATGTTAAGATTATAGTTTCCTATGGTCATATTGACCAATGGTCATATAACAGTCGAAACACAACGGTCACGTTTTAATTATACCCACAAAATTAGGAAACAAATATAATTAAAAAGTTTGGGTCATTACATTCTTCCCCCCTTAAGAAATTTTCTCCCCGAAATTTTATCTTGTACCCTCTGATGGAAAAAGGTGTGGGTACTTCTGTCTCATAGACTCCTCTGATTCCCATGTGGTTTCTTCATATTTTTGGTTCCTCTCCAACACCTTAACAAGGTGGGTAGTCTTGTTGTGTAGAACCTTGTCTCTATGATCCAAGATCCCCACCGGCTGCACCTTATAGGAGAGGTCATGTTCCAGTTGTACCACCTCTAGATTCAGTACATGTGAATGGTCAGGTATGTACTTCCACAAGAGGGATAATTGAAAGACATCATGAACATGGGCTAGATTTGGAGGAAGTGCAAGCTGATAGACCACTGCTCCCACGCGATCAAGGATTTCATAGGAGCCAATGTACCTAGGGCTGAGCTTCCCTTTCTTCCCAAACCTCACGACTCTCTTCTAAGGTTAAATATGAAGAAAGAATTTGTCACCAACATCAAACTCCAAGTCCCATTGATGGCTGTCATTATAGCTCTTTTGCCGACTCTGAGCATCCTTAATGTGTTGTTGGATGGCATGGACCTTTTCAGTCATCTCTTTCACAAGATCAGGCCCAAGAAGCTTTCTCTTACTAGCTTCATCCCAAAAAGTAGGAGTTCTACATCACTTCCCATATAGATCTTCATAGGGTTCCATTCGAATGCTTGAGTGGAAGTTTTTATTGTAAGAGAACTCAACTAAAGATAGATGTTGATCCCATCCTCCTTTAAATTCTATTGAGTAAGTTCTCAGCATGTCCTCAAGTGTTTGAATAGTCCTTTCAGATTGGCCACCAGTTTGGGGGTGATAGGCCGTACTGAATTTCAATTCAGTGCTTAGAGATTGTTGAAGACTTCTCCAGAATTTTGATGTGAACCTTTGATCACGATCAGATACAATAGAAAGTGGAACTCCATGCAGTCTTACCACTTATTTCATATAAATCCTAGCAAGTTAATCAAGAGAGAAATCTTACCGAATGCAGATAAAATGGGTGGTCTTGGTGAGACAGTCCACAATAACCTACATCGCATTATTTCCTTTGGATGTTCTTGGGAGACCAGTGACGAAGTCCATAGTGATATTGTCCCACTTCTATGATGGTATGGGTAGTGGTTGCAATACCCCTTTAGGAATTTGTCATTCTTCCTTCACTTGCTGACATACCAGGCACCTTGAAGTGTATTCAGCAATATCCCTTTTCATATTATCCCACCAATAATGATCAAGAAGGTCCCTATACATTTTTTTGCTACCAAGATGTATATAGAAAGTAGATTTATGAGCTTCATCCATCATCTCCTTCTTTATTTTCGGAATATATGGAACACATAGTCTTGTATGAAATTTTAGTACACCTTCTTGATCAGTATTGAACTCAGAAAACTTCCCATCCTTCAGATCCTCAAACTTCTTCTATAATAAAGGATCTTCTTTCTGATCTTTCTTGAACTTCTCTAGTAGTGACAGTTGAGAAATCATTTGGGTTAGGGTTGATGATGTCCCTTCCTTTATAATTACCATGTACAGTTTTACTAGGTCATTGATCAAAGGATCTCTTTGAATCCTTATCATGGAAAGAAAAACTGGGTCTTTCCTGCTTAATGCATCAACGACTTTGTTCGCTCTTTCGGGTTGATAATGAATTGAACAATCATAATCTTTAAGAAGTTCCAACCATCTCCTTTGTCTCATGTTTAATTCCTTTTTTTGTAAATATACTTCAAACTTTGATGGTCTATTTATATATTACATTTCTCCCCAAAATGATAGTGCCTCCATATCTTCAGAGCAAAAATGATCGCCGCCAGCTCCAGATCATGTGTACGATAGTTCTTCTCACGAGTCTTCAACTGTAGAGATTCATAAGCAATGACCTTTTCATTTTTCATGAGGATTCACCCAATCCCTTTCAGAGATGCATCGCTAAAAATAACGAATCATTCTCTACTTGAGGTCATAGTTAACAAAGGTGCAGTAAGCAATCTCTTCTTCAGCTCTTGGAAACATTCCTCACACTCCTTTTTCCAGATAAACTTGACCCCTTGTCGAGTTAACTTGGTTAATGGATTAGAATTCCATGAAAAGTTTTTCACAAACCTCCTATAATATCTTGTTAATCTAGGTAAACTATGAATCTCAGTTATTATTGTAGGCTGAGGCCACTCCTCTATAACTTTTGACTTTTCAGGGTCAACTGTTATTCCTTCATTGGTAACAATGTTCCCCAAGAAAGAAACTTATTGTAATCAGAATTCACATTTACTAAACATTCCAAAAAGTCTCTCCTTCTATAGAGTTTTCAAAATAACCCTTAGATGATCCTCATGCTCCTCAAGAATTTTGGAATATATCAAAATATCATCAATAAAAGCTACTACAAAGTTATCAAGGTAGTCTTTAAAGACTCTATTCATCAAATCCATAAAAATATCATGTGCATTAGTCAGTAAAAAATGCATAACAACATACTCATAATTCCCATATCTTTATCAGAAGGCAGTTTCTGGAATATCTTTTTTCTTCACCCTCAATTGATGATAACTAGATCAAAGATCAGTCTTAGAGAAGAATTGATCCCCAAAAAGTTTTTCAAATAAGTCATCAATTCTTGGAAGAGGGTATTTGTTCTTTATAGTGATTCTGTTCAGTTCTCTATAATCCATTCATAGCCGCATCGATCCATCCTTCTTCTTCACAAAGAGAATAGGTGCTCCCCAAGGATACACACTCGGTCGGATAAACCCCTTATCCAAAAGATCTTGGAGTTTTTTCTTTAATTCTTCTAGATCCATATTTTCCATCCTATACAGGGTCTTTGATATTGGATGAGATCCAGGTACGAGTTCAATGGAGAACTCTACCTCTCTTTCTAGGGGAGGTCCAGGAAACTCCTCAGGAAATACGTCAATGTATTCCTGGATGATGGGTACATTTTCTATCCTCAAACTCTCATTTCCTTCTTCTTCTTCACCGATCAATTCCATAAAGAAGAATATAGTAGGTTCTTCTAGACGAATATCAGGTTGAGTTATCTCTCCTTGGAAGATAATTGTAGGTTTTCTATTCAAGACTACTGAGATTTCCTTACTTCTGCATTTGATCTTAGCATTATACTTTTAGAGTCATTCCATCCCTAGTATAATTTCAAATTCTAGCATGGGAATGACTACAATATTTACGATAATATTGTGCTCACCAAAGTAGATACTAGAGTTTCTAAACACTGATGATGCTTGGATAATCCCACTAGGAGTCTTGACTGATAACTCTACTTTTAGAAAGTCGGAGGTTGATTCTAAATTCATTGCAAACTTGGAGGAAATAAAGGAATGCATAGAACCAGAATCTAAAAAATTAATTTCTAGCTTTGAGAGAACAACAAGACTACTTTCTACCACATAATTTGGAGCTTCAACTTCATCTATCATAATAGAAAAAGCACGACCTTGCTCTCTTGGCCTTTTCTAAGGCTGATGATGTTTCTCCTAGACTGCCCTCAGATTTTAAAAGTGATTAGAAAAGTGCCCCAGTTGTCCACACTTAAAGAATTGGACATCAGGTAGCGCATGCGCCATCTTCCCCTTTTCATTAGTGTTTGGAAGTTTAGGTTTCACCTCACTATGAAAATTCCTTGCAATATGGCCATCTCTTCCACACTTGTATCATTTCTCGCTCCTGATCAGAAAGTTCCTCGAATACTTCTTCCCACATTTATTAAATGTGGGATGTTGCACTTGCTTGCCTCCTCTTCCCTAATCAAAGCTCCTCCTTAATCTGGGCTCCAATGATCTACTTTTGTCTCTTGATTTATGAGACCATCGCGTCTCACCAAACTCCAGTTCGACTTTCATCACACTCTGAATGATCTCCTCGTAGCTATCATAGTCTCGGTTGGCTAGATTCTTCAGTATATGAGGTCTCAGTCCAATGAAGAATCTAGAAACCTTACTATTGGGATCCATGACAAAGCTAGAGGTATATCGTTAAAGTCGGGTGAAGTTCATCTCATAGCTTCCGATAGATTCATTATCCTTCTGCTTTAGCTTGAGAAACTCCTTCTCCATTCTTATTCTCATGGATCGAGGGAAATACTTACTAATGAAAATCCCTCTGAACTCTTCCCACTCCATAGCTTCAACCTCCACTCTTTGCCTCTTGTTTTTAATTATCTCCCACCACAGATCAGCTTTTCCTTCTAAGTGGTAGACAGCCAGGGTGACCTTCTCTTGCTCTGAATAGAGGATCACAGAAAAGATCTTCTCGATTGAGCGGATCCACTACTCAGCAATCAATGGGTCTGTCGATCCACGGAAGGTTGGAGGTCGTTGACGCAAAAAGGACTCAATAGAATTTTGTTCCCTTCATGGTGATATTGGTCTCTCATCTTGATTCAAGTTATTTCCCATAACTTGAGTCAGTTGGTTCATCATTCGCATGATTGTTTCCATTCTGGCTTCCATCAGAGGGAAGTCATTGCATGGTCCATTGCGGTCACCATTTTCACGGTTCCTCCTATTACCCTCCATTTTCTGAAAGAATAAAACCTTAATGATAAACTTATTTCATTTAAAAATCTTTTAACTATAAATTATTTATGTCTTAAAACTTTTTTAAACAATTACATTTCACTATATATCCTTCATAATGATTCATAAACAAACTTATGATTAACAAAACATATCCCCCGAGAGTGTCATAACCAATAGTGCAGCAAGTCCCATTGTCATGCACCAGTTCCTGTTCAAGTCTAGCTCAAAGCGGTGTTTTCGGTTTTTACCCCTATGTACATATGTGCCAGAGCCGCCTCTACCTTCTCGTATCCAAACAAAGAATTATTTGTTCGATAAACCACTTAATCAATATTCACCAAAATACCAGGAAGTTTTCCTAAATTTAAACTTTTCTATAGGGTTCTTACTAAATATTTTAAAGCCTAATTTCCCTAAATAACTAAACTATCCTTTGATACCAACTATGGAATCCCGCCTTTTTATTACATAAATTTTCATTACATTTTACAAACATAGGATCTTTAAAGTCTAGTGTCCTGGAAATCAGGAACATAATACATGAAAAAAAACATAAAGAATTATTCTAATCCACTTGTAAGGATTCGTAATAATTTCATCCTAAGTATAGTTAATGCATCTCATAATCTAGATACAAACATTCAAAGGAAAGGGTGAGTAGAAGGCCCAATAAGGGTAAACAAGGGAATCAGTTTACTTGTGACATTAATAAGAACCTGAATAAAAACATAAGGACATGAGCAATGAAAGTATAGGCATATCATAATAAAAATAACATGAATAATAACTTTAATATGTGGCTAAAAAATTTTATTAATACATTCATGAACAAATCACTAAGGTTTACCCCGAGATGTCATAAAAATTACCAAGGTTATTCACCAAGGTATCGTGAAACATGTCATCTCTAGAGATTAATTCTTTACCAAATCCATTGAAGCGCTATCAGGACGCACCCTTAATATGTCTTTAATTCCATGTTATCCACATATATAATAATCAAACATTTCATAAATAACCCATATAGAATAAAATAAATGGGTTTCATTTCAAAATCGTGACGTTTTAAAAGTTCTTAAAAATAAGATCATTATATCATTTATAACCCATGGAAAGGGAGTGAGGGTTATATGTATGTCCATTCCAGAATAAAATATATCCTTTTTATATATTTATGAACACCCATAGAAATGAAATAGTTCTGGGTATTCACATAAATAAACAAGATAATTTCTTCAGAGAAAGAGATAGAAATTTTGAGACGAAATTTCTGCAGCATAACGGCTATATAACATGGTTTTAGAAAATAAGAAAAAGAGAGGGTACAAGGGTAACCCACTAATAAATAACTCATATTAAAATATAAATACATAATAACATGGAGATAATAACATGGTATGAATATTTGAATGACATACCACAAGAAAGGGAAACTTGAAAGGAAAGAGAAGATGTGATTTCTTTTACAAGAAACTCAGCAGCCTAACGGTGTCACTTAAAAATTCAGAAAAAAAAATTGATGAGAGAAGAAAGGGTATATCATCATTTGGACATTAAATGGACAGTAATAATAACATATAATAACATACCCTCAACATAAATAGATGGAAACTAGAAGACACAACATAAAGGAAGTCATGACTTAAAAAGAGGAGGGTGAAAGGATCCCTTACCTTGAAGAGTAACTTTGAAATCTTGAAGGTCGGGACCTTGGGTGGCTTGAAGGAACCTTGGGAGGACTCATTGGGAGGTAAGGAGACCAGAACTTTCTTGATGTTGATTTTGGAATGAAATGAATGAGGGAAATGGCTTGGTATTTAGAGAAAAAGTGAGTGAATAAATTATTAATTTCCAAGGGACACCTCATCAGTGGTATTTGCAAAACCATGGGCTTGCCCATGGTATCTTCCCATGGTATTGGCCACTTGGGAAACCTCATAGAATATCTCACTATTCAAAAGTCGACCAGAAATCTTACATCATTATTACATCATTAATGATGTCATTAACCACCCGAAACTCAAAACTGCATTTTTACTATTCACTGAAAATTCAACTGTTTCAAAAAAACCCAAAAATCCACCTTAACCTAATATCGATGCTCCGAAAACAAAAATTAAGACCATTTTATGAAAATAATTTTCTAAATATTTTTAATTTAATTTTTAAATAAAATCATTATTTATTTTAAAAATACAACTTCAAAACCGTAACTCATTTTGTAACACCTTAAAAAATTAATCAAGGTCCCATAAAATTATCGAATAAACATAATAAAAAAAGTAAAAATTTATTATTTAATTTTATAAAGATACATTTCCATTTTAAATTATTAAATTAACTATAAAATTTTAAATAATATAATTATGGCATACAAAAATACCAAAACTTAAACTATGGTCATTTTTTCACTTTTAAGATGTCTAAAATGTATTTATACATTCATGTGTGAAGTTTCTATTTTTTGGTCAAATTACTATTCATTACTATTCATTACTATTCATATGGGTATCTTACTATTCCTACTTTACTATTCACTAAAAACCAAGTTTATCTTACTAGACTCTAAATTTATCACTACTCACAACTGTAGAAGACCATTTTTTGAAATTCATTTCACATTATTAATTATTTAATGAATACAAAAATATTTTAAAAATACACCTTTTTTCCAAAATTCCTCAATAATACACATCCTATATTTATCCGGATATTTGAAATTCAGAAACTTTTTCATAAGAGGAAATAATAATTTTATTAATATAAAATGATTACACAAATCAGGTAAGGTCTCGTTACATAGCCCCTTATAACACCAGCATAGGACCTAAGTGTTAGGTGTGCTATGGTGATGGAATCTTAGGGTGGCTTGGAAAACATTGCCCGAGTGGTGATTTCTATCATCTTGAACTTCTCTCTTTGGAGATTCCGTTCAAGCTTCATAAATTGAAGTTAGGCTTGGGCTTGGTCCAGAGCAAAGCCTAGTGATGCTACCTCCTTCCCAAGTTCTGACAGATGGGCTTCATATGGCTTGAGTCTACTGGATGAGGCCATTTAATCATCTTTTTGTATTAATTAACCAAGATAACTATATTTATAAAAACACAACGTTAAGATTATAGTTTCCAATAGTCATACTGACCAACGGTCATACTGACCAACGGTCATACTGACCAACGGTCATATAACAGTCAAAACACAATGGTCACATTTTAATTATAACCACAAAATTAGGAAACAAATATAATTAAAAAGTTCGGGTCATTATAATAATTTCCCAAATTTCAATTGTTTTTTGTGGAAAAATACTAATTATGGTATCATTATGAAATTTGCATGTGGTCAAAAAGTACCATTAAAGGTTTTTCATCACTTCTCCTTGAAACCTAGGATCAACCCAAGAATTCGACCAGTTCGGCCTACCATGCCTAATACAAATCATGGAGGTGGTTAAATGGACCCATCCTCACCTTCTGGGCACCAATGTATGGCATCTTATCCCTTGGGTTAAAAAATAGGTTTTTCCTTGTTTATTCATTTTTTGGTTCTGTTAGGATTGCTCGTGCTTTTTTATAGTGGTTATTTGTAGTTGATCACTGGTGATAATGACATATTATTCTTTTTAGAGGGTTTTTATATGTTTGGTATGAAATAGATAGGTGGAATAGGGTTGCATGATGTTGATGCTGATAGAGCATCGATGTAGCTGAGAATTGGTTGGGTGTTGCTAAGAATCACTGGAAATGTTTTAAGCATTGCCAGAAGCAACATAATTTTCACTAAGATGGATTTTGATATTAGGTATTAGATTCAATTCAATGGTATGACATTGAATTCTAGCAGCTTGTGACTGAAATATTCATGTTGTTTCTAGATTTATTTTTTCAGTTCTGTATTTCCCTCATAGATTATTATACTCTTGGAGAACTGTATTTTTAAAATCATAGTATTTTGATATGCTTTAATGGCCATGCTAAATGAGACAAATATGTATTATCATAGTAGAATATTCTGTATTAATATCATTATAGAATATTCTACATTTTTAATATCATAGTATACCGCTCCAAAGAGTCTTTGGGGGGGAGTAATTAAATCTAGATGTGACCCGTGTACCCTTAACAGGTCATGAGTAATTTGTCTTCTTCTTCATTACTTATTTATCCCTTAAGTAATCTATAGAATTTGATCTCGAATTTCATCTTCATCATGATCTATCACATCAATGGAATCCACTGATTCTCTCAAACAAAAGCTCCTAGACATGGTCCCCTCCCACAAAACAAGTGATTGGTGGACCATTAGTTTGTATTGATTATATCTCTAAAAAATGACAGTCAATTACCTTTTCAAGGTTGAACTAATTCTCATATTTTTCATAGATCTACAAGTTTCCATTAGAGAGATGTCCTAAACCTTGGATCAACCAGTTCTAGATTTTCATGAAATGAATGAGTGCTGCATCAAACATAGGAAGAACATCTTGCATTGGTGCTTATCACATGGTAGTTGTGTTGACCTTCATCAAGCTATTGACAAAAAGTCCAATGAAGGGTGTATTCTAGAATTTAATGGTCTCAGACATTAATTCCATAATTTTCATGGTGGTTTTGACATAATACTTCAGTTGGAATGAATTTTTTTTATAAATGAAAATCACAAAGGTGTGATCCATTAGATGTCGAACATCATTTTATTTTTGTACATTCTCTTTGTGGAATGAAAAATGAATACCTTATACTCCACAAAAACACAAACACATTTCAATAAACTATTTAGTGGTTTTATATTCTCTTACTATAAAAAACCCTTTGATGCTTTAAACAAATATCTTATTTTAGTTATATTTTTTTGTATTTTTAATATCATAGTAGACTATTCTGTATTACAATAATATTAAGAGAGTTTTACATTAATAGTCATGTATTTTTTCTGTATATTATCAAAAGATTTTAATTGTACTTATATGTGATTTATGTGGTGTAGGAATCAAATAGAAATTCTTTTAGTAGTATTACATGGACTCTACCTGTCAACATATTCTGATATTTTTTGGGTTTCACCTCAATGAACATTGACAGTAATGTTCAAGTTATTTTTTTATTGTATTTTCATTTTTTCTCTATCCTTGGAAATAATTTATTTTCAAAGGTTAATTTCTTTACGAACTCCCTATTACAAGCCCTTAAATTCATGACTTGTATATTCTTTTTCATTGATATTGTTGAAATAGATTCCAAATCTATGATCTATGAAACATGTAGTGTGACACACAAGAGGTTATGGACTATCATCTCACTGGTAAGAAACTCATGATGAAGGTTAATAGGTTTGAAGATCACCAGGTTAGGTTTGGTCCATTGGGGATTTAATCTCATTACCATCCCAACTTGATTTCACATACATTACTCGCCAAATCCCATCAGCAGCAGCAAACATATTATGGACAACAACATAATTTTCGAAACCAGTGGTCCCTTATATTTTGTCTCACTATATGGTTTTTATTATAGGTCATAATACTCATGTTTTATTAGGGACTGTTGGGTTACTGGATGCCCAACATCTATTTGTAGTAGTAGGATAAAAATCACCTAAACATAGTGTAGAAACTAGGCATGAAGATATAGGTCTAGTGCCAAGTTTGGAGGTCTATGTTGAAGCTTCTAGATGATAAAGCATTGGGAATCTTGATGGGGCAATGTGATAGTTATTTAAGTTAAAATAAACTCTTGGTAGAAACTGCATTTCCAGGTGTGTTATTGTTTTTATGGTCAATTTCCTTATGAAATCAAGATAAATATTAGTTGATGCGTGTATCCACCAACATGGAAAACTCTTTCAAATAGGGAACTCAAAAAAATTCTAAAATGTTTTCATGCTTATTATGTCATCCACCTTCACTTCATTTTTTATACTTTCATTTTTTACTATTTTGGTTTTAATTCATGCATCTATTTTGAATGTAATTGTTGGTATTCTCTTAATTAATGTGTGTTGTAGATATTTTATTTGAATGTCATGGCATTGAATCGACTTGAGGTTCCTCACTGACACTAGAGATGAATTGATTTTTTGAGATGTCAACAGAGATGATAAATGAAAAATACTCATCCTATTCATATCATTTTTTATATTTTAATTTATTTCTATTTTGGTTTCAATTCATGGAGATATTTTTCACTGATTTGTGATTATTCTTTTCAGTTGTGTGTTGTATATCTTGGAGATGAATGATGTGACATAGTAGAAACATGAGGTTCTTCACTGGTAATGGAGTTAACATGATTCTTTGAGATGTTGACAAGGATGATGAATGAAAAATTCTTATTCTATACATATACTTTTTTATACATTCATTTTTTTGTTTCAATTCATTCATATATTTTGAACTGATTTGTGGGTATGCTCTTTGGTTGTTTACGATGTAGATCTTGGAGCTAAATGGTGTGGTATAACAACTTGAGGTTACTCACTTATACAAGAGCTGGCTTTTTTTCTTCTATTTACCTACTTGGGGGGTAACGAAAGGTCTTTGATGGGAGTAAGTGTACTTATACTATAATGGGTGATCAAGGATTATATTTAAGAGATAGGATGACCTTTTTTCATTTGGGTGGGAGTGGATCTTGTGTTTTTGTGTTTTTTATAATTTTTTTGGTATCAATCAACATAACTATGTATTGATTCATAACCAAGTAGGTACTGTGTGTTCTTTAATTTATAGAGCCAATTCTATTAATAACAGTTAATCTTAGACTTATGATTTATGATCACTCCCAATTAGTAATAATAATGATAACAAAACATTCATTGTATTTTTAGACCATATTTCCATTATGGATAAGGACCGAGATCTTCTTGTGGATGTGGTTCATCTGAGATAAGATATTTTTTTCCAAATTCCTCTTACCTATAATTATAATCGATCCTCCTTAGAGTGATGGTCATTAGAAACCTTATGTTAAATTTTCTATGTTTTAAATCCTATAAAATGACATTATCCTCTATTTTTGGAAAACCAGGATCAGATTTCTATCTCAAAATAAAGTCGTTGGATTGATGTACCAACAACCTCAAAAGGGAAAAATCACTTTGAATTCAATTACTTCATCCATAGTTGGTCATGGAGTGTGTGGAGTGGTCAGGACCACATGATTAAGGAAATATGTTGATGCCTCATTATTGTTTTACTGTTCTCACTAACATCTTAATTTGTCTCATCTCTTTATAATGCCTTGGTTTGAAATATAGAATCTGTTTAGTGTTCTCCATAACAATATATTAATTCACTATTCATTTATGTAGTCTATGCCTCTTTCGTGTGTGTAATCTATGCAGAATCCAAGTTTTTTTATTAGTGTGTGTGAAATCTAGAATCTATGTACTATTTGTGAAATATGGAGTTTTCATTGTAGGGAGAGTGTAATCATTGGAGACCAAACCATGTGTAGAATCTATGTACTATTTGTGAAATCTGGAATTTTCATTATAGGGAGAGTGTGAGCATTGAAGGTCAGGACCACATGGTCTGGCCTATGGTGCTACATTACCAGCTTTAGAAGGTGAGTATGAGGCCACAGAGAAGAGGCTGGATATCCTGCCCATAAGAAGATACATGCTAAACAAGTACCCATAAATTTAATTTGATGAATAAACCAATATTGACTGACATTTTTCAACTAGAAAGTAAAGGGAAAATCATCCCAAGAATAAAAGGTACATTCACCTCTCTTTCTCCCAATTAATCATTTTCCCTGCTATAGAGAACCATTAGAAAGATGAAATGTGCACTAGTTAAATATGATGAGAGTGATTATAAATTATAATGAAATTATTGGGTAGAGTGAATATTTTTAGACCCGTGCATATTTTTATTTAGTATAAATACAGTGTGAATTGATTTCTATGAAATATATCCCCTAACGGATTTTTCATTGGGGTTTCTTAGTGTTCCAATTTGAAAACATGGTCTGGAATTTACCTATATTTCACCTATGGACTATGTGTGAAATATGGAATCTGGAATCTATTTTAGAGTGATAATTTCATTCTATTTGGAATTCTGTTTGTATTTTTGTGTTCTCATAATCATTTCTAATAGGAAATATGAATAAGATATTGACGTGTAGTAGAGTGGGTGTTTATATTCAAGTTACAGTTGATGGGATCATCTATGTTCATGTACTAATCAGTGTTTTGACCCATAATTATATGTCTTATTATATTTTCCTTGACTATCAGGTTCTTTTTTTTCGTTCTAGTGGAAAGGTGTAAAGGAACTTATCATTTTATTTTAGTTCAAGTGTCCCATATAGATTTTAGAATCTGAAAGGTAAGCTGCATCCTCCTCAACCCATGAAATTTTAGTTTTTATTTGAGTTTCCTTATTGTTTTATGGAGGTGGATTTGGATCTTGGTTTTATATTTTGATTTTTTTCTACTATTAATTTATTCAGAGTTTTGATGTAGTCACATTTTTGTGCACATTCCTTTTAAAAAACATTAACTAGTTTCTTTTAATCGTTAATCAATTTGGTTAATGGAATTAGAATGGAAGTTAGAAGAATATAAATCAGTAGGATAGAATGAAACTGAGAAAATAAATCAAACTTGATAATAATAGGATTCAGGTGAACAAATTAGCAGTAGGGGTAGGCCCCCCATGGGGGTGTAAAAGATGATTTTCATTATAAATAGAATAGAGAGGAATTAAATTTAGTTCCCTATAATCTTGGTGGAAACCTCTAGTATCTTACCATGAAATATCTTCAAGTATTTGATTTATGGGGACCTATGTATGTTGTGATTTTATGTATTCATGGGTTGGTCAGTTGACTACCAAATCATATATGTTTCGATTTGGTATTATGTTCTTAGAGATGATTGCTGGAAGGAAGGTTATTGATATTTGTTAGGTCCACTTACTAGAAAAATATGATATCATGGGTACTTTTCAAGTTATTATTTCAAACCAAATTCTAAGTATATATTTTTTCTAAATAAAAGGTTTTATTTGAATTTTTATTTCCTTATTGTGTAGGTACTACCTTTTTTGAAAGTCAAAAGGAAGTTAAACACCAATTCTAGAAGTTCAAAACAATTTTTTATTCCTTGTTGTGAAGGTACTACCTTTATCCCTATATTTTAAGTGTATTTCTATAACTTTTCTCTATTCCTCCCTCAATTCCATATGAGGACTTTGATCATCTATTTGTGTATCGACTAGAATTTCCATGGATGGTGCATAAACTGGAGCTAGCATAGACTGGAGCTGACATGGATGAGCTAGAGCTGACATGGACTGGAGCTGCCATGGATGGGGATAGAGCTGGATGAGCTGGCATAGACGAGAGATGTCATGGATGGGGCTTGATTTGGAATGGATGGGATGGGACTAGAGATGACATGGATGGGTTATAGCTACTAGTATTAGATTCATTGATGATGATGGGTTGGATTTTCTATGGTGGTTGATCCTATTTGGGGGGGATCCAGTGGGGGGTGAGAAGGGTTGTCCAGAATTGTGGAATAGAATTATGGAACAATCCTTGTTGGGATCCAAGAGGTTATGTTTTTAATGAATTTCATCATTAAAAAATTTAATTCTTGTCTAATTTTAAACATGGTTCAAAATCCTCTTCGGTTTAATAATTATAACATATGTATTATATATGATAAATTAATAAATATAATATGAAATATTACTATAAATAAAAGGTTATAATTTTTATTTAAATTTGATTTATAAAAAAAATTCTATATCGGTAATATTATTACCAATAGATAAATTTATCACAAGAACCTGTTACTAAACACTCTAACCAACATATATATTATCTGTTGGTATTACTATAATTACAACAGAACTATTTTATATGTCGAAAAAACATTTAGTGACAGAGTTTTTACCAACATTTTAGTGATAGGGATATATATGTTGGTAAGACATTTTACAAACAAAAAATGAACTTTTACCAATAGATATGTCCCTATTGGAAAATGTGAAATATTTTGTAGTGTGAATTTTTTAATTATACCAATGGCATAATAAACTCAGATTTATATGCTCATGTGATTCATGTTTAGTGTGAGATACTAGTGTTAACAGGTGATCAAGCATGATACAAAATTAAATTTGAACGAGGATTATACCTAAAGAGAAATCCCATTGGGATATTTCAAGGATTAAACATAATAAGGAGGACCATGATTAATCTTTTAATTATTCCAATGAAATAATAAACTCATATATTTATTCCCATGTCAGTCATTCTTGGTGTGAGAAACAAGATATAATATAATATAATCACACTACACAATTAAATCTGAAAGGGACTTATACCAAAATAAGATTCACATTGAGATAACTTGGGGATTAAACCTAATAACGAGGATTATGGTGAATGTTTTAATTATTCCAGTGGTGCAATTAACTTGGATCTATAATCCCACATGATCCATTCTTGGTATGAGAAATAATATATAATAGAATATAATCACACTGCATAATTAAATTTAAATGGGGATTACACTAAAATAGGAAGTCTATTGGGATAAGTTGAGGTTTATACCTAAGAAGAAGGACTATAGTGAATGTTTTAATTATTCCTATGTTGAAATCAACTTATATTTCTAAGATCATGTGAGTTATTCTTGGTATGAGAAACAAGACATAATATAATGGCAAGAAGATTGTGCAATTAAATTTGAATGGGACTTATACATAATGTGTAACTCTATTGGGATATGTTGGGGAGTGAACAAAAAAAGGTTCCCATTATTAAAGATCAAAATTCTGGTCTACTAGGGGATAGGGGAGAGGATATGTAATAAAAGAAGGGTATAAAAAATTACAAGAAAGGATATGGGTTTACTCTAGGAGGGATACCCTGTTCGACCCGACTTAATAGGAAAATAAAGATTCCATCAATGAGGTTGGAGATACTACATCGGGATCCTCCTTATTGTGACCAATTTTATCAAGGTAATCCATGATATTTATTCCCCCAAGGTTTCAAACTAATCGAGAGGATAATTCTTGATCCTCCTTTTATCAAGGTAATGCACGATTGAAGGGGTGCATGTTGGTGTGCTTGCTATGATCATGCACATATGGTGGATTTGGATGAGGTTTCTAGTTTTGATTTTTTAGGGATAGGCCTTAGTTAAAGGAGTACATATAGCTCTTTAGTATTGGAATAACATGATTAGATGTCTTCAGAGAAACCACAAAACTAAAATATCTCAATTATTCAAACTGAAATATATGGAAGTATCAATGTGGGAAGAGACAAGAAAAGTGGGGAAAACTTTGGACTTGTGGTGATGGATCATGCATAAGTCCCAAACCATGTAAGGAAACCATAAGAGTTAAACACATACTACTAAACCACATAAGAAAGGTGGAACATGTAAGGAAACTATGTTAGGAGATCTACATGAGGTTTTGATCATGCAATTACATGATTTATCCATCTTCTGAAAAAAAAATGATGCAAATATTACATGACTTCATTATAGTCATGTGAAGAGTATCCCGCAGAATGAATTTTTAGGAACTGATTATAGGTATTTCATAACCACAATGTTTTCATACGAACATCACATGTAGTAATTTTTATTCGTTAGAGTTATTATTAATAGGCTCTAGAATTACATGCGGAACATATTTAAGTTTACAAATATGAACTATTTCTAGGTCCATATAAGATGTTTAATGATCAGGCTATACATTAGTATCTTGGTAATTGTTTAGGAGCAATTTAGGCTTTTAGGTCACTATCAAGGACTTTGGGTTTGATGGTTATAGTTTTATCTTCACCTGTTTAGTTGTACGAAATTAGAAAGATGTATATGGTATTTTAATTTTGTTATGAGAAATAGTTATTGGGTGTTTCTATATTATCTCTCATATTCTCAAATATCATATAGTATTCCCTCCCATTTATGTGTATGATATACCCTTGGTGACTGTTTTCATCCTATGAACTATTGGAGGTGGGATTCATGCATTATTACCTCCATTATATCATTTATATCCCAAGATATGAGCCTTTGGGGGGAGGGGGTTGTGACAGAGTGGTATAAAATAATCAAGTTAAAAGATAGGATGTAGTTTAGAGGTAGGCACTGGTGGGGTCTGGATGGGTTGGTAAGGGAAATTTTTCGTCTAAGTTTATTATATGATGACAGTAAGGGATACTGAGTAAGACATAGTTATATAGGGGCCATTTTGATCCATTATAGATACCTTTATGTTTACTCAGCCTACTAAGAGAAGTGATGTTGGTTATGAGGTACCGACCTAGGAAATGATCATTCATCGTTATTATTTGTGCATGTGTTTGAAATAGTTTACCATGGGATTAGGTTGAAGCTTAAAAAAATAATTAAATAAATAATATTAAATATTCCATGGTACAGGTTTAGGAGTCCCCAATAGTATTATCTTTTGTAGGTACGTATTGAGGTTAACATCTCCATCAGGTTCATATCGATGATGTTTCACTGGATATTCCAGTAGATCATGATGGGGTTGAGGTTGATGATGATGAAACATGGATGAGATTACTTCGAGAGTTTTGGTTCTAGATTCCATAGTGCACTATTTCAGCTCAGTAATATAGGAATGGTTGGAATAGGTGGAGATATACTTTAGTTTGATCCATTATTAGAATGATAAATATGTTTTGTAGGTTTAACAATGCAACATAGAGAAATGATGATTTAGTGGTTCTTTTTCCGTAGGGGTCATGAGGAGTTAGTAGTCACACAAGAGAAGTTATGAGACCATTTTTAGAAGAGTTTCTTTCTTCGACCATGAAGGCAACAAGTTTCCAAGATCTCCTTAGGAGAGCTCTAGCATGCCTGAGTTTGGGATCTATTTTAGGACCTTTTCCAATATTATTCGGATCTATTTCCAGATGATATGGTTTAAATGAGTCATTTCAAGGATTATTTTCTTCTATAGATATAGTTCAAATCAACCTCATTTATACTATCAATATATCTCTTGAAACTGGTGAGAGAAGAGGTTATTGAGATGATTCTAGATAAGAATGGATCATAAAGGGAGAGAAATATTTAGGATCCCTTTCATAGCAGAGCTACGGCTTTACATTTCTATTTTCCTTGATTTAATGGATTTTGGGTAATCAGGGATAGGTACCATCCCTTATTATCTCATTTCTATGGGGTTGGAATCTCTCAATCCCTTGCCAAGTGATCTGACAAAAGTTTTCCAGGTGGATCCAAGTTCAATATTAGTGAGACTTCTCGACCTTTTTGAAAAGAAAAAATGTTGTAGTTTTTCCACTTTAGGTTCCTCCTTTGAGAAAGTTTCAACCAGTGAAGAAATTACTGGGTGATCCAGCTTTATATCAATAGATGGGATCTGGGGAAGGAATAGTGTATAAGACCCTGAACCTAGTATCCTGGATTTAGTTCCTTACTTTATCACATTGGTATGATTATAAGGAATTACATCCAGAAAGACCGATAATTTTATTAGTTTTGGAATCCATATTACATATATGAAATTTAAATTACAACTTGAAATGTAAGACAACATAGAAACATTATTGGTAACACCCGAAAACTCTTAGATTAACTCTACATGTCATTCATAATATTCATCTTCATATCTTGGGGAAAAATAAAACATAATAAAGGGGTGAGCTCAGATACTCCAGTGACATCCAATATAAAAAATAAGCCATGGTGAATGACTAAAAACACATTCAATTAGAACATAAATATGAACATGATATGGAAAGGGTAAAAGCTGAATAAATAATGCCTTAAAAATAATCACATGAGAAAGAATCTTAACCATGGATATTATACTAGTTGAATATTGACATGGATAATAATTTACTAATATAATTATGATGGATTTCATATACCATAAATCTAAAACATACTATCAAGACCTTGGCCAAGATATTTGAAAATGATTAAGGCCTTAGCTGAAACCATAGTTGAAAATGGGAAAGTCCTTGGCCAAGTCCATATCTATTTTGTGTCATGAGACCTATCAATACATCGAGGGGATATAGAGGGAACCACCCATCTCTTTCTAGGTAAAATTAATTCCTCATATGAATGGGTTTAAACATAAAAAACATATACATATGAAATATAAATTAATTTTACTGATCTCTAAACACAATCACTAACCATTCTAAGTAATATGGTGTATGGTATCAAGATAGGACATCCATAGTTAAACTGATCATAAAATAATTAATTAAATATGGTAGATGATAATCATTGGAGATAAATCTAAATAAAGCATAAAATTGAACAGATGTGTTGAAATATATGAGAATACTCTAATAAAATCGTAGAGTAATTCTGGGGAGAAATAACCCTTTTACGTTGCAAAGAAGAGTTATTTTGTAAAATCATTTTTATTTATCATGAATTTTTTTATAAAAATATAGATGAAAAAATATAGTTTTTTGGAACAAAATTAGAGATTTTATAAAAATATCATTTTCTTAAAATAGATTATGAATGGTACTTGAAAATGGGTGAGAAATCAAGACATTCCCTTTAATCAGGCATGCGTATCGGAAGGAATTGAGAAGGGAGCCTTATAAAAAATGTATTATCCCATAAATGAAAGATGAAATTATATATATATATATATATATGTGTGTGTGTGTGTGTGTGTGTGTGTTTTTGTGTTTGGAATATATAAAAATAATTTATAATAAGTATATAAATAAATTATGATTTACATTGGTGTATAGATGGAGAAAAAATAACCTGAATGAAAAATGGAGGTTCAGGAAGAAAACCCATACCTTATGTTTGAATGTGTTCTACACTTGACTTTAATGTCCTGAATAATAAAATTAAATCCATTAATTAATTAATTCAGAACCTTATATATATGTAATTGATTTTTTATTGTTTATTAAGTTCATTTATAGTCTTTTCGATGAGTTATAAGTTATAATTTTATCATTCCAGAGCATTCATTTCCTTGGTTTTTAGGATTGGTTCCCCTATTTATAAGTAATGGAGTTCAAGTAAAATGGGTAAAATTCTCTATAATTGAAATTATATGTTATTTATGAACATAAAGAAGTATAAATTTTTATATATATCATTTGAATATATGGTATGAGGAATAATAGTTAGATAATACATTTACTGATAATCATTTAGATTATTAAGACGGTTATTGATCATAACGAACTCATTTTGTTTTATCATTTAGTATTATGTAAATATGTTACATCCAGAACATAAAAAGGTTTATAATATAAATTTTAAAATCTATTTCAACCATTAAAATGGTTTCATGGACATCCTTGAATTTGGTGAAGGATAATGGAAACGTTTTTTCCTTGAAGGTGATGAAACAACACCTCACGGATGACGTTTCCATTTTTAGAATAAAAGGGAGAAGAGAAGGGGAATGATGATGGATTATTCCATTAGAATAATAACAATCCAGTATATTTAAGGTAATATATTTTTTATTCTATTTAGATGTGGGAAGGTGAGGAAATAATAATAAAATAAAATAACATGAAAAGAAATTAAAAGGAAAAGGAAAAGGATTTTACCTCTTGAATTCTTCTCCTTGAGAACCTTCATAGGGAAATGGTTTTGGTATTTTGATGAGACCAAGAGATATCAGACATGGGGTATGGGATTGGTAAGAGGATTGGAAATAATTTTTACAAGAATCAAATCTTCGAATGTGTGAATAGAATGGGGGGTATTTATAGTGGAGGAGACACTTCCACAAAACTAGGTTTCCACAGAGCCACCCTTTATCAGCACTTTTTTTAGTAGCACTGATAAAGGGGGGATTTATCAGCACTTTTTCCTAGCATTGATAAAGTGTATACTTCAAAAAAAATAATGAAAAATAATATATTGATATATAAATATTTTTATATTGATATAAATATAATATATATTTTTTAAATATGTTTTAGATAAGTATAAATAGACTATTAAATTTTATATATAAGAAATTTTGTGAAAATTTGCATTAAAAATATTTTAAAAAATATTATTAATTAATAATTTTTTGATTATTATTGACTAATAATAATTTAATAACAATTTGAAGAAAAAAAATAAAATAATAATAATAAAAGATCTAAAATAAGTTGAAAATGTAACTCAAACTTCAAACGGCCATAACTTTTGATCTGGGTGTCTGTTTGAGCTATGCATCATGTCAAACCAAAGCCTGTAACAAGATTTATGCACTAGTGTCCCAAGGGAATCTTCTATCACATTTTTGGAGGCAAAAAAATGCCCATAATTTCTCCAAAACTGATTTTTTTAGTCAGGATACCCCGATTGTTTAACATTAAAATAGCTATAACTTCTCATCTGGATGCCCTCTAGGCTTGTACAACATATGATATCAAATATTGTTTCATTTTATTTGATTTGAAAGGTTGTGGAGTTGAAACAGATTTCTAGATTAGAATTAATGGTCATTTTAACATTCTATGGCTTTTCAAATACACACATATATATACTTATTTGTAAATATATATGTGTGTGTGTGTGTTGTGTATATGTATTTATTTATTTATTTATTTATTTATTTATAGACACATATTAAAAATATTTTATTAATGTATTTAAAACTAATATTATTAATATATATTAATATACAAATAAATATACAGATAAAAAATTATAACTAAATATATATATAAATATATATAAATATGTATTAATATACAAATAAATAAATATATATTAATATATGAATAAATATATATGTATTAATATAACTAAATATATTTATATTAATATGAATCTATATTAATATACAAATTAATATAACTATATATACATATATAAATAGATAGATATATCATTAAATGGAGAAACAAACTAAATGTCTTAGTGGTAATGGTGCAGCTGCATAAGGGGGGGAGATCTTGGGTTCGAGTTCTGGTGGAAGCAGGGGTGTGCGAGCAAGTGAGAGGGGGTTGCACGGGCAAGTGAAGCTTGCGGTGAGAGTGGGGGGGCTCCGCCTAACGCTAATAAAAGGGTGGATCAAGAGCTGTTAAAATCTCCCCACATTATATATTATTTTTAACTTTTTAAATTTTTTTACTTTTATCAGTGCTTAAAAAAGAACCGATAAAAGGTGTCTTTTATCAGCGCTAATAAAGGACGTTTTTATCAGCGCTTTTTTTAGCGCTAATAAAAGGGGACTTTATCAATGATTTTCTGAGCACTGATAAAAGGGACCCCCATTTTTTCACCTTGATTAACAGATTTTTTATAGTTCTATTAATGCCCTTTTCTAGTCTTGATAAAGGCCATATTTACCGTAGTGAGAGAGGTGTTTTTTGAATATTTTATTCATTTTTTTATTATTTTGTCTCAAGAATGTGAATAGTTTGAGAATTATCATTAAATATATTAACATAATGAAGTATATTTTGAGATTATGGGATTAATTCATCCATACATCACCTACAACTCAATAATTCATTTATTTACCATTTATCATAAATTATCGTATTTTACTATTCACAAAAAATTCAAGTATTTTAGAAAAATACCAAAAAAATCACCCTATAAATTTTTCAACATGTAGAATTAAAAAATGGACTCCATTTTATGAAAATAATTTTCTAAATATGAAAATTTTGATTTTTAATTTAAACTATCATTTACTCAAAAAATACAGATTTTAAGTTTATAACTGATTTTTTAACACTCTAAAAAAATAACTAAGATCTAATAAAATCTTAAGAAAGAAAATTATTTATTTATGAATAAATTTTAGGAAAATTAATATTATTTTAAATTATTTTATTAATTCAAAAAAATTGTAATGAAATATTTATGACTTATAAAAATACCAGCACATAATTATTAATTTTTAAATTATTCACTTATACTATGATATAATTATATCACACATTCATTTATATGATGCCTAAATTTTATTTATTCAAACATGGGTGAGGTTACTATTAATTTGGCCAATTTACTATTCATAAAATTTATATTACTATTCCTAAGGTCAAGTTACAATTTCATCAGTAGAGGTTCCTTAGCTTCTAGGAATAGCTATTATTTCATTTATTATTAATTTATAAGGTTTTTATTATGTTCTCCAAGTGATTTTAGTTGATTTATACTATATGAAATAAACATAATAAGGGAAATCTCGTTGATAGAATTTTGGGTCATTACAATCCCCCCTCCTACAAAAATTTCATCCTTCAAAATTATAGATCTTCGCCTCATAAAAATATTTGGGTAGTTCTTCATCATAATTTCTTTAGGCCCCCACATCTCCTATTAAATTTTATGATTTTTCCAAAGTACCTGTACTATCCAAGTTGTCTGATTAATCAACACCTATTCTTTGGTGTCCAGAATCATGATAGGCTCTTCATAGTAAGATAAATCGGGTTTCAAATATATTCCTTTAGAAGTGAGTAAATGTGTTGGGTCTGGCATAGACTTCATTAATAAATATATGTGAAACACATTTTGAACTATGGAAAGGCTAGGCGGAATTCCCAAAAGATAATCCACAACTCTAATTCTCTTTAGAATTTAAAAAGGATCAATGTAAATGGGGCTCAGTTTCCCTTTCCTCCCAAATCATATAACACCCTTCCATAGAGATACCTTCAAGAAAAAATGATCTCCCAATTGGAATTATAAATCCCTAATTCGATTGTCGGTATAGCGCTTTTTCCTACTTTGAGGTACTTTGATATGGGTTTGAATGGTCTTTACCATCACTGTTGTTTCCTCCACAAGATATGGGCCTACAAGCTTCCTTTAACCAACTTCATCCCAACAATTTGGTGTGAGAAATCTCTTTCCATACAATACTTCATATAGTTCAACTTGAATACTTGAATGGAAACTATTATTGTAGGAAAACTCTACCAAAGGAAAATATTGATCCCACATACTTTGAAATTCGAGTGAATATGATCTCAACATATATTCTAATGTTTGAATCGTCCTTTCAGACTATCTATCAGTATAATAGTGATAAGTAGTACTCAAATGAATTTTATTATCCAAATATTTATGAAGACTTTTCCAAAATTTTGATGTAAAACTACATACCTTAGTTTTGTTCGTTGGTGTAGGCCATTCCTGAACAACCTTTTTCTTTGCATGATCAACTGAGAGTCAATCCTTAGAGAAAATATGGTGAAGAAAAGAAATTTGTTGGAGCCAAAATTCACACTTTCTAAACTTTACATATAATTTATTTATTCTAAGATATTTTAGAACAATTTTCTTATGATTATCATGGTCTTCATTGATTTTGGATTATATCAAGATATATTCAATGAAAACCACAAAAAAGTTATCATGATATTCCTTGAAAACTTTTTCCATTATATCCATGAAAATTGAGGGTTCATTATTCAGTCCAAATGGAATTACTATAAACTTGTAATCTCCATACTAGGTTTAAAATTATATCTTTGTAATATCTTTCATCCTTACATGAAACTGATGATATCCAAATTGAAGGTCAATCTTTAAAAAGTATTGATCTTCATGAAGTTGATCAAACAAATCATCAATGTGAGGTAGGGGATACTTTTTATTTCTTATAATAACATTTATTTCTCTATATTCAATACAATGCCTCATGGATCTATATTTCTTCTTGATAGAGAGAAATGGGATCCGCATAGAGAAACACTTGGGTGAATAAATCATTTATCACTCAATTTATCTAGCTATTTTTTATGTTCTACAAATTACACTATGGATATTATATAATGATTCTTTGATATTGGTCTTGAACAAAGAATTAAATAAATAGATAACTCAACTTCCTGCTTTGAAGGATGCCTATATAAATCATATGAAAATACATCAATTTATTCTTGTAAAAAGGGTACATCCTCAATTTGGAGATTTATTTACTTATTCATAGATGATGTTTAATCTTCCTTCACAAAAATTTAATTCATTAGAGCTACTAGGGGTGGATCTAGATGATAATTAAATGGGGGTGTTTCTGCTCTAAAGATAATGGATTCAACACCTTCCTCGCATATCATAATTTCCTTCTTCTTGAAAAAGATTTTTGCATAATATTTTGAAATCCAGTCCATACCAAGGATTATACCAAAGTCGACCATAGGTATGATGATAAAATCAGAAGATAAAGCACATTTACATGCCATAATGGGAACTTCCTAACACATCTTTGTTGTTATGAGACTTCCATTAGTAGTTTTGACTAATAACTCCCTAGTTAAGGAGAATTTCAAATATCAAATTTTTAAAGAAAATTGGGAAGATATAAATGAATTAGATGATACAAAATAAAATAAAGCTTTAAATAAATTTTATGAGATGATTAATGTACCTGCAACCACATCATTAGGAACTTCAACCACAGTTGTTGTTATCACATAATATTTCCATTTCTCATGTGGCCTTTTCTGAGGAAAGTTTCCTTGTTGCTTCGGAAAATCATCTTCATAGTATCCCATATCAGTAAAATTTGAGAAATGAACATTGGTAACTTCATTCTTTTCTTTGAAATATTGACTGTGATGGCCTTTCCCACTATACTTTTAGTAAAATCATTTTCCTTTTAAGCAGGCACCAGGGTGTTTCCTTTTATAATAATCACACGTTGGAAATTTCCATTTTTTGTTATTCCATTTATAAATTATTTCCTTCTCCACCATATTCTTATATTATTTTACCTTAAATTCTAAAGACTTAGATTATTATTTAGTTGTCTTAACAGCACATGAGATTATATCTTTGTATGATAAGAAATTTTGGGAGAACAGTGCCCTATAGAAGGATGGTTTGAAACCATAAATGAATCAATAAATCTTTATCATTGGATTATTTATGTATTCCATGACAGGCCTTTCTAACCTTGTAAATTTGGCTTCATAATTTTAAATCTTTTCATCCTCTTTTTATGTCAGATTCAAGAATTTCCTTTCCATATCCACTCATTATTCATAAGGAAAATATTTTTCTAGGAAAATTCCCTTAAAAACCCTCCATTCCATATTTATAATTTCTTTCTCCTCCTTTTTATTTTTAATTAGTAACCACCATTGATCTGAATCTCCCAATAGATGATAAACTTCCAGGAAAACCTTATCCCTTTCATTACTTACCAAAGTGAGAAATATATTCTCTAATGAACTTATATACTACTCCACTATAAATGGGTTTATAGTCCCATTTAATGATGGAGTATATTGTCACATAAACCAGTATAACATTGCTCCTCCACATTGTGGTTTAGGATGCTCTATACGAGTAAGGTTATTGTTCAAAACTAGAGTTAGTTGTCTTGGTATAGTTATAAGTTTCTCATCACCACTTGTCTCTCCAATACCAATATTAGTATCTTGCATGTGATGTAAATATCTACATAGGATGCGCACATTGATGCGTTTTCTATTCCTTCCATTAGGCTCCATTTATAAATAATGGCATACACTAAATTAGGTTATGAATCATAATGTATAACATCTATCTAGAAAAAAACTTAAATTAATTGAAATCTTATGCATATATAATCTCATAATCATAAACATGGTTTCTTTGAGGAAAATCCATCATAATGGTTTGTAAAGAAAATGTGAATTATCCTAAGAACATCCCCCCAGAGTATCCAACTACGTGTGAAGTAAGACCAATTTTCATATACCAAGTTACCCTAAGTCATGCCTGGAAAACCTTATTGGATTTGTTACCCCTAGGTATATATATTCCAGAACCATGTCCTTTTATAGTATCCAGATAGGGATGTATTACTAAAAAGATCCACATAATCTCTACCTTGCCAAAATTCCTTGCAATATGGCCATCTCTTCCACACTTGTATCATTTCTCGCTCCTGATCAGTAAGTTCCTCGAATGCTTCTTCCCACATTTATTAAATGTGGGACGTTGCACTTTCTTGACTCCTCTTCCCTAATCAAAGATCCTCCTTAATCTGGGATCCAATGATATACTTTTGTCTCTTGATTTATGAGACCATTGCGTCTCACCAAACTCCAGTTCGACTTTCATCACACTCTGCATAATCTCCTCGTAGCTATCATAGTCTCGGTTGGCTAGATTCTTCAGTATATGAGGTCTCAGTCCAATGAAGAATCTAGAAACCTTACTATTTGGATCCATGACAAAGCTAGAGTTATATCGTTAAAGTCGGGTGAAGTTCATCTCATAGCTTCCGATAGATTCATTCTCCTTCTGCTTCAGGTCGAGAAACTCCTTCTCTATTCTTGTTCTCATGGATCGAGGGAAATACTTACTGATGAAAATCCCTCTGAACTCTTCCCACTCCATAGCTTCAACCTCCACTCTTTGCCTCTTGTTTTTAATTATCTCCCACCACAGATCAGATTTTCCTTCTAAGTGGTAGACAGCAAGGGTGACCTTCTCTTTCTCTGAATAGTGGAGCACAGAAAAGATCTTCTCGATTGAGCTGATCCACTACTCAGCAATCAATGGGTCTGTCGATCCAATGAATGTTGTAGGTCGTTGACGCAAAAAGGACTCAATAGAATTTTGTTCCCTTCATGGTGATATTGGTCTCTCAGCTTGATTCAAGTTATTTCCCATAACTTGAGTCAGTTGGTTCATCATTCACATGATTGTTTCCATTCTGGCTTCCATCAGAGGGTCGTCATTGCATGGTCTGTTGCGGTCACCATTTTCACGGTTCCTCCTATTACCCTCTATTTTCTAAAAGAATAGATCCTTAATTATAAACTTATTTCATTTACAAATCTTTTAACTATAAATGATTTATGTCTTAAAACTTTTTTAAACAATTACATTTCACTATAAATCCTTCATAATGATTCATAAAAAAGCTTATGATTAACAAAACATATCCCTCGAGAGTGTCATAACCAAGAGTGCAGCAAGTCCCATTTTCATGCACCAGTTCCTGTTCAAGTCTAGCTCAAGGCGGTGTTTTCGGGTTTTACCCCTATGTACATATGTGCCAGAGCCGCCTCTACCTTCTCGTATCCAAACAGAGAAGTATTTGTTCGATAAACCACTTAATCAATATTCACCAAAATACCAGGAAGTTTTCCTATATTTAAACTTTTCTATAGGGTTCTTCCTAAATATTTTAAAGCCTAATTTTCCAAAATAACTAAACTATCCTTCGATACCAACTATGGAATCCCACCTTTTTATTACATAACTTTTCATTACATTTTACAAACATAGGATCTTTAAAGTCTAGTGTCTTGGAAATCAGGAACATAATACATGAAAACAACATAAAGAATTATTCTAATCCACTTGTAAGGATTCATCATAATTTCATCCTAAGTAAAATTAATGCATCTCATAATCTAGAGACAAACATTCAAAGGAAAGGGTGAGTAGAAGGCCCAGTAAGGGTAAACAAGGGAATCCGTTTACTTGTGACATCAATAAGAACCAGAATAAAAACATAAGGACATGAGCAATGAAAGTATAAGCATATCATAATAAAAATAACATGAATAATAACTTTAATATGTGGCTAAAAAATTTTATTAAGGCATTCAAGAACATATCACTAAGTTTTACCCCGAGATGTCATAAAAATTACCAAGGTTATTCACCAAGGTATCGTGAAACTTGTCATCTCTAGAGATTAATTCTTTACCAAATCCATTGAAGCGCTATCAAGGCACACCATTAATATGTATTTAATTCCATTTTATCCACATATATCATAATCAAACATTTCATAAATAACCCATGTAGAATAAAAGAAATGGGTTTCATTTCAAAATCGTGACGTTTTAAAAGTTCTTAAAAATAAGATAATTATATCATTTATAACCCATGGAAAGGGAGTGAGGGTTATATGTATGTCCATTCCAGAATAAAATATATCCTTTTTATATATTTATGAACACCCATAGAAATGAAATAGTTCTGGGTATTCACATAAATAAACAAGATAATTTCTTGAGAGAAAGAGATAGAAATTTTGAGACGAAATTTCTGCAGCATAACGGCTATATAACATGGTTTTAGAAAATAATAAAAAGAGAGGGTACAAGGGTAACCCACTAATCAATAACTCATATTAAAATATAAATACATAATAACATGGAGATAAGAACATGGTATGAATATTTGAATGACATACCACAAGAAAGGGAAACTTGAAAGGAAAGAGAAGATGTGATTTCTTTTACAAGAAACTCGGCAGCCTAACGGCTTCACTTAAAAATTCAGAAAAAATTGATGAGAGAAGAAAGGGTATCTCATCATTTGGACATTAAATGTACAGTAATAATAACATATAATAACATACCCTCAACATAAATAGATGGAAACTAGAAGACACAACATAAAGGAAGTCATGACTTAAAAAGAGGAGGGTGAAATGATCCCTTACCTTGAAGAGTAACTTTGAAATCTTGAAATTCGGGACCTTGGGAGGCTTGAGGGCACCTTGGGAGGACTCATTGGGAGGTAAGGAGACCAGATCTTTGTTGAGGTTGATTTTGGAATGAAATGAATGAGGTAAATGGCTTGGTATTTAGAGGAAAAGTGAGTGAATAAATTATTAATTTCCAAGGGACACCTCATCGGTGGTATTTGCAAAACCATGGGCTTGCCCATGGTATTTGCCCATGGTATTGGCCACTTGGGAAACCTCATAGAATATATCACTATTCATAAGTCGACCAGAAATCTTACATCATTATTACATCATTAATGATGTCATTAACCACCCGAAACTCAAAACTGCATTTTTACTATTCACTGAAAATTCAATTGTTTCAAAAAAACCCAAAAATCCACCCTAACCTAATATCGATGATCTGAAAACAAAAATTAAGACCATTTTATGAAAATAATTTTCTAAATATTTTCAATTTAATTTTTAAATAAAATCATTATTTATTCTAAAAATACAACTTCAAAACCGTAACTCATTTTGTAACACCTTAAAAATTAATCAAGGTCACATAAAATTATCGAATAAATATAATAAAAAAAGTAACAATTTATTATTAAATTTTATAAAGATACATTTCCATTTTAAATTATTAAATTAACTATAAAATTTTAAATAATATAATTATGGCTTACAAAAATACCAAAACTTAAACTATGATCATTTTTTCACTTTTAAGATGTCTAAAATGTATTTATACATTCATGTGTGAAGTTTCTATTTTTTGGTCAAATTACTATTCATTACTATTCATATGGGTATCTTACTATTCCTACTTTACTATTCACTAAAAACCAAGTTGATCTTATTAGACTCTAAATTTATCACTACTCACAACTGTAGAAGACCATTTTTTGAAATTCATTTCACATTATTAATTATTTAATGAATACATAAATATTTTAAAAATAAACCTTTTTTCCAAAATTCCTCAATAATACACATCCTATATTTATCTGGATATTTGAAATTCACAAACTTTTTCATAAGAAGAAATAACAATTTTATTAATATAAAATGATTACACAAATCAGCTAAGGTCTTGTTACATAGCCCCTTATTACACCAGCATCGGACCTAAGTGTTAGGTGTGCTATGGTGATAGAATCTTGGGGTGGCTTGGAAAACATTTCTCGAGTGGTGATTTCTATCAGCTTGAACTTCTCTCTTTGGATATTCCGTTCAAGCTTCATAAATTGAAGTTAGGCTTGGGCTTGGTCCAGAGCAAAGCCTAGTGATGCTACCTCCTTCCCAAGTTCTGACAGATGGGCTTCATATGGCTCGAGTCTACTGGAAGAGGCCATTTAATCATATTTTTGTATTAATTAACCAAGATAACTGTATTTATAAAAACACAACATTAAGATTATAGTTTCCAACGGTCATACTGACCAACGGTCATACCGACCAACGGTCATACCGACCAACGGTCATACCGACCAACGGTCATACCGACCAACGGTCATATAACAGTCAAAACACAATGGTCACATTTTAATTATACCCACAAAATTAGGAAACAAATATAATTAAAAAGTTCGGGTCGTTATAATAATTGACCAAATTTCAATTGTTTTTTGTGGAAAAATACCAATTATGGTATCATTATGAAATTTGCGTGTGGTCAAAAAGTACCATTAAAGGTTTTTCATCACTTCTCCTTGAAACCTAGGATCAACCCAAGAATTTGACTAGTTCGGCCTACCATGCCTAATACAAATCATGGAGGTGGTTAAATGGACCCATCCTCACCTTCTGGGCACCAATGTATGGCATCTTATCCCTTGGGTTAAAAAATAGGTTTTTCCTTGTTTATTCATTTTTTGGTTCTGTTAGGATTGTTCGTGCTTTTTTATAGTGGTAATTTGTAGTTGATCACTGGTGCTAATGACATATTATTCTTTTTAGAGGGTTTTTATATGTCTGGTATGAAATAGATAGGTGGAATAGGGTTGCATGATGTTGATGCTGCTAGAGCATCGATGTAGCTGAGAATTGGTTGGGTGTTGCTAAGAATCACTAAAAATGTTTTAAGCATTGCCAGAAGCAACATAATTTTCACTAAGATGGATTTTGATATTAGGTATTAGATTCAATTCAATGGTATGAAATTGAATTCTAGCATCTTGTGACTGAAATAGTCATGTTGTTTCTAGATTTATTTTTTCAGTTCTGTATTTCCCTCATAACTTATTATACTCTTGGAGAACTGTATTTTTAAAATCATAGTATTTTGATATGCTTTAATGGCCATGCTAAATGAGACAAATATGTATTATCATAGTAGAATATTCTGTATTAATATCATTATAGAATATTCTACATTTTTAATATCATAGTATACCACTCCAAAGAGTCTTTGGGGGGGAGTAATTAAATCCAGATGTGACCCGTGTACCCATAACAGGTCATGAGTAATTTGTCTTCTTCTTCATTACTTATTTATCCCTTAAGTAATCTATAGAATTTGATCTAGAATTTCATCTTCATCATGATCTATCACATCAATGGAATCCACTGATTCTCTCAAACAACAACTCCTGGACATGGTCCCCTCCCACAAAACAAGTGATTGGTGGACCATTAGTTTGTATTGATTATATCTCTAAAAATGACAGTCAATTACTTTTTCAAGGTTGAACTAATTCTCATATTTTGCATAGATGTACAAGTTTCCATTATAGAGATGTCCTAAACCTTGGATCAACCAGTTCTATATTTTCATGAAATGAATGAGTGCTGCATCAAACTTAGGAAGAACATCTTGCATTGGTGTTTATCACATGGTAGTTGTGTTGACCTTCATCAAGCTATTGACAAAAAGTCCAATGAAGGGTGTATTCTAGAATTTAATGGTCTCAGACATTAATTCCATAATTTTCATGGTGGTTTTGACATAATACTTCAGTTGGAATGAATTTTTTTTATAAATGAAAATCACAAAGGTGTGATCCATTAGATGTCGAACATCATTTTATTTTTATACATTCTTTTTGTGGAATGAAAAATGAATACCTTATACTCCACAAAAACACAAACACATTTCAATAAAATATTTAGTGGTTTTATATTATCTTACTATAAAAAATCCTTTGATGCTTTAAACAAATATCTTATTTTAGTTATATTTTTCTGTATTTTTAATATCATAGTAGACTATTCTGTATTACAATAATATTAAGAGAGTTTGACATTAATAGTCATGTATTTTTTCTGTAGATTATCAAAAGATTTTAATTGTACTTATATGTGATTTATGTGGTGTAGGAATCAAATAGAAATTCTTTTAGTAGTATTACATGGACTCTACCTGTCAACATATTCTGATATTTTTTGGGTTTCACCTCAATGAACATTGACAGTAATGTTCAAGTTATTTTTTTGTTGTATTTTCATTTTTTCTCTATCCTTGGAAATAATTTATTTTCAAAGGTTAATTTCTTTACGAACTCCCTATTACAAGCCCTTAAATTCATGACTTGTATATTCTTTTTCATTGATATTGTTGAAATAGATTCCAAATCTATGATCTATGAAACATGTAGTGTGACACACAAGAGGTTCTGGACTATCATCTCACTGGTAAGAAACTCATGATGAAGGTTAATAGGTTTGAAGATCATCAGGTTAGGTTTGGTCCATTGGGGATTTAATCACATTACCATCCCAACTTTATTTCACATACATTACTTGCCAAATCCCATTAGCAGCAGCAAACATATTATGGACAACAACATAATTTTCGAAACCAGTGTTCCCTTATATTTTGTCTCACTATATGGTTTTTATTATAGGTCATAATACTCATGTTTTATTAGGGATTGTTGGGTTACTGGATTCCCAACATCTATTTGTAGTAGTAGGATAAAAATCACCTAAACATAGTGTAGAAACTAGGCATGAATATGTAGGTCTAGTGCCAAGTTTGGAGGTCTATGTTGAAGCTTCTAGATGATAAAGCATTGGGAATATTGATGGGGAAATGTGATAGTTATTTCAGTTAAAATAAACTCTTGGTAGAAACTGCATTTCCAGGTGTGTTATTGTTTTTATGGTCACTTGCCTTATGAAATCAAAATAAATATTAGTTGATGCTTTTATCCACCAACATGGAAAACTCTTTCAAATAGGGAACTCAAAAAAATTCTAAAATGTTTTCATGCTTATTATGTCATCCACCTTCACTTCATTTTTTATACTTTCATTTTTTACTATTTTGGTTTTAATTCATGCATATATTTTTAATGGAATTGTTGGTATTCTCTTAACTATTGTGTGGTGTAGATATTTTATTTGAATTTCGTGGCATTGAATCGACTTGAGGTTCCTCACTGACACTAGAGATGAATTGATTTTTTGAGATTTCAACAGAGATGATAAATGAAAAATACTCATCCTATTCATATCATTTTTTATATTTTAATTTATTTCTATTTTGTTTTCAATTCAAGGAGATATTTTTCACTAATTTGTGATTATTCTTTTCAGTTGTGTGTTGTATATCTTGGAGATGAATGATGTGACATAGTAGAAACATGAGGTTCTTCACTGGTACTGGAGTTAACATGATTTTTTGAGATGTTGACAAGGATGATGAATGAAAAATTCTTATTCTATGCAGATACTTTTTTATACATTTATTTTTTTGTTTCAATTCATTCATATATTTTGAACTGATTTGTGGGTATGCTCTTTGGTTGTTTACGATGTAGATCTTGGAGCTAAATGGTGTGGTATAACAACTTGAGGTTACTCACTTATACAAGAGCTGAATTTTTTTCTTCTATTTACCTACATGGAGGGTAACGAAAGGTCTTTGATGGGAGTAAGTGTACTTCTGCAATAATGGGTGATTAAGGATTAGATTCAAGAGATAGGATGACCTTTTTCATTTGGGTGGGAGTGGATCTTGTGTTTTTGTGTTTTTTATAATTTTTTACGTATCAATCAACATAACTATGTATTGATTCATAACCAAGTAGGTACTGTGTGTTCTTTAATTTATAGAGCCAATTCTATTAATAGCAGTTAATCTTAGAATTATGATTTATGATCACTCCCAATTAGTAATAATAATGATAACAAAACATTCATTGTATGGATGAGGACCGAGATCTTCTTATGGATGTGGTTCATCTGAGATAAGATATTTTTTCCAAATTCCTCTTACCTATAATTATAATCGATCCTCCTTAGAGTGATGGTCATTATAAACCTTATGTTAAATTTTCTAAGTTTTAAATCCTATAAAATGACCTTATCCTCCATTTTTCTAAAACCAGGATCAGATTTCTATCTCGAAATAAAGTCGTTGGATTGATGTACCAACAACATCAAAAGGGAAAAATCACTTTGAATTCAATTACTTCATCCATAGTTGGTCATGGAGTGTGTGGAGTGGTCAGGACCACATGATTAAGGTAATATGTTGATGCCTCATTATTGTTTTACTATTCTCACTAACATCTTAATTCGTCTCATCTCTTTATAATGACTTGGTTTGAAATATAGAATCTGTTTTAGTGTTCTCAGTAACAATATACTAATTCCCCATTCATTTATGCAGTCTATGCCTCTTCTGTGTGTGTAATCTATGCAGAATCCAAGTTTTTTTCTTAGTGTGTGTGAAATCTAGAATCTATGTACTATTTGTGAAATATGGAGTTTTCATTGTAGGGAGAGTGTAATAATTGGAGACCAAATCATGTGTAGAATCTAAGTACTATTTGTGAAATCTGGAATTTTCATTATAGGGAGAGTGTGATCATTGAAGGTCAGGACCACATGGTCTGGCCTATGGTGCTACATTACCAGCTTTAGAAGGGGAGTATGAGGCCACAGAGAAGAGGCTGGATATCCTTCCCATAGGAAGATACATGCTAAACATGTACCCATAACTTTAATTTGATGAATGAACCAATATTGACTGACATTTTTCAACTAGCAAGTAAAGGGAAAATCATCCCAAGAATAAAAGGTACATTCACCTCTCTTTCTCCCAATTAATCATTTTCCCAACTACAGAGAACCATTGGAAAGATGAAATGTGCACTAGTTAAATATGGTGAGAGTGATTAGAAATTATAATGCAATTATTGGGCAGAGTGAATATTTTTAGACCCGTGCATATTTTTATTTAGTATAAATACAGTGTGAATTGATTTCTATGAAATCTATCCCCTAAAGGATTTTTCATTTGGGTTTCTTAGTGTTCCACTTTGCAAACACGGTCTGGAATTTACCTATATTTCACCTATGGACTATGTGTGAAATATGGAATCTGGAGTATATTTTAGAGTTATAATTTCATTCTATTTGGAATCCTGTTTATATTTTTGTGTTCACATAATCATTTCTAATAGGAAATGTGAATAAGATATTGACGTGTAGTAGAGTGGGTGTTTATATTCAAGTTACAGTTGATGGGATCATCTATGTTCATGTACTAATCAGTGTTTTGACCCATAATTGTAGGTCTTATTATATTTTCCTTGACTATCAGGTTCTTTTTTGTCGTTCCAGTGGAAAGGTGTAAAGGAACTTATCATTTTATTTTAGGTCAAGTATCCCATATAGCTTTTAGAATATGAAAGGTAAGCTGCATCCTCCAAAACCCATGAAATTTTATTTTTTCTTTGAGTTTCCTTAATTGTTTTATGGAGGTGGATTTGGATCCTGGTTTTATATTTTGATTTGTTTTTTCTACTATTAATTTATTCAGAGTTTTGATGTAGTCAAATTTTTGGGCACATTCCTTTTAAAAAAACATTAACTAGTTTCTTTTAATCGTTAATCAATTTGGTTAATGGAATTAGAATGGAAGTTAGAAGAAGATAAATCAGTAGGATAGAATGAAACTGAGAAAATAAAACAAACTTGATAATAATAGGATTCAGGTGAACAAATTAGCAGTAGGGGTAGGCCCCCCCTGGGGGTGTAAAAGAGGATTTTCATTATAAATAGAATAGAGAGGAATTAAATTTAGTTCCCTATAATCTTGGTGGAAACCTCTAGTATATTACCATGAAATATCTTCAAGTATTTGATTTATGGGGACCTATGTATGTTGTGATTTTATGTATTCATGGGTTGGTCAGTTGACTACCAAATCATATATGTTTCGATTTGGTGTTATGTTCTTAGAGATGATTGTTGGAATGCAGGTTATTGATATTTGTTAGGTCCACTTACTAGAAAAATATGATATCATGGGTACTTTTCAAGTTATTATTTCAAACCAAATTCTAAGTCTATATTTTTTCTAAATAAAAGGTTTTATTTGAATTTTTATTTCCTTATTGTGTAGGTACTACCTTTTTTGAAAGTCAAAAGGAAGTTAAACACCAATTCTAGAAGTTCAAAACACTTTTTTATTCCTTGTTTTGAAGGTACTACCTTTATCCCTATCTTTTAAGTGTATTTCTATCACTTGTCTCTATTCCTCCCTCAATTCCATATAAGGACTTTGATCATCTATTTGTGTATCGACTAGAACTGCCATGGATGGTGCATAAACTGGAGCTAGCATAGACTGGAGCTGACATGGATGAGCTAGTGCTGACATGGACTGGAGCTTCCATGGATGGGGATAGAGCTGGATGAGCTGGCATAGACGAGAGATGTCATGGATGGGGATTGATTTGGCATGGATGTGATGGGACTAGAGATGACATGGATGGGTTAGAGCTACTAGTATTGGAGTCATTGATGATGATGGGTTGGATTTTCTATGGTGGTTGATCCTATTTGGGGGGGATCTAGTGGGGGGTGAGAAGGGTTGTCGAGAATTGTGGAATAGAATTATGGAACAATCCTTGTGGGGATCCAAGAGGTTATGTTTTGAATGAATTTCATCATTAAAAAAATTAATTCTTGTCTAATTTTAAAGATGGTTCAAAATCCTCTTTGGTTTAATAATTATAAAATATGTATTATATATGATAAATTAATAAATATAATATGAAATATTACTATAAATAAAAAGTTATAATTTTTATTTAAATTTGATTTATAAAAAAAATTATATATCGGTAATATTATTACCAATAGATAAATTTATCACAAGAACCTGTTACTAAACACTCTAACCAACATATATATTATCTATTGGTATTACTATAATTACAACAGAACTATTTTATATGTCGCAAAAACATTTAGTGACAGAGTTTTTACCAACAGTTTAGTGACAGGGATATATATGTTGCTAAAACATTTTACAAACCAAAAATGAACTTTTACCAATAGATATGTCCCTATTGAAAAATGTGAAATATTTTGTAGTGTGAATTTTTTAATTATACCAATGGCATAATCAACTTAGATTTATATGCTCATGTGATTCATGTTTAGTGTGAGATACTAGTGTTAACAGGTGATCAAGCATGATACAAAATTAAATTTGAACGAGGATTATACCTAAAGAGAAATCCCATTGGGATATTTCAAGTATTAAACATAATAAGGAGGAACATGATTAATATTTTAATTATTCCAATGAAATAATAAACTCATATATTTATTCCCATGTCAGTCATTCTTGGTGTGAGAAACAAGATATAATAGAATATAATCACACTACACAATTAAATTTGAAAGGGACTTATACCAAAATAAGAATCACATTGAGATAACTTGGGGATTAAACCTAATAACGAGGAGTATGGTGAATGTTTTAATTATTCCAGTGGTGCAATTAACTTGGATCTATAATCCCACATGATCCATTCTTGGTATGAGAAATAATATATAATATAATATAATCACACTACATAATTAAATTTAAATGGGGATTACACTAAAATAGGAAGTCTATTGGGATAAGTTGAGTCTTATACCTAAGAAAGAGGACTATAGTGAATGTTTTAATTATTCCTTTGTTGAAATCAACTTATATTTCTAAGATCATGTGAGTTATTCTTGGTATGAGAAACAAGACATAATAGAATGGCAATAAGACTGTGCAATTAAATTTGAATGGGACTTATACATAATGTGTAACTCTATTGGGATATGTTGGGGAGTGAACAAAAAAAGGTTCCCATTATTAAAGATCAAACTTCTGGTCTACTGGGGGATAGGGGAGAGGATATGTAATAAAAGAAGGGTATAAAAAATTACAATAAAGGATATGGGTTTACTCTAGGAGGGATGCCCTATTCGACCCGACTTAATAGGAAAATAACGATTCCATCAACAAGGTTGGAGATACTACATCGGGATCCTCCTTATTGTGACCAATGTTATCAAGGTAATTCATGATCTTTATTCCCCCAAGGTTTCAAACTAATCGAGAGGATAATTCTTGATCCTCCTTTTATCAATGGAATGCACGATTTAAGGGGTGCATGTTGGTGTGCTTGCTATGATCATGCACATATGGTGGATTTGGATGAGGTTTCTAGTTTTGATTTTTTGGGGATAGGCCTTAGTGAAAGGAGTACATATATCTCTTTAGTATTGGAATAACATGATTAGATGTCTTTAGAGAAACCACAACACTAAAATATCTCAATTATTCAAACTGAAATATATGGAAGTATCAATGTGGGAAGAGACAAGAAAAGTGGGGAAAATTTTGGACTTGTGGTGATGGATCATGCATAAGTCCCAAACCATGTAAGGAAATCATAAGAGTTAAACACATACTACTAAACCACATAAGAAAGGTGGAACATGTAAGGAAACTATGTTAGGAGATCTACATGAGGTTTTGATCATGCAATTACATGAGTTATCCATCTTCTGAAAAAAAAATGATTCAAATATTACATGACTTCATTATAGTCATGTTAAGAGTATCCCATAGAATGAATTTTAGGGAACTGATTATAGGTATTTTATAACCACAATGTTTTTATACGAACATCACATGTAGTAATTTTCATTTGTTAGAGTTATTATTAATAGGCTCTAGAATTACATGCAGAACATATTTAAGTTTACAAATATGAACTATTTCTAGGTCCATATAAGATGTTTAATGATCAGGCTATACATTAGTATATTGGTAATTTCTTAGGAGCAATTTAGTCTTCGAGGTCACTATCGAGGAATTTTATTTTGACGGTTATAGTTTTATCTTCACTTGTTTAGTTGTACAAAATTAGAAAGATGTATATGGTATTTTAATTTTGTTATGAGAAATAGTTATTGGGTGTTTCTATATTATCTCTCATATTCTCAAATATCATATAGTATTCCCTCCCATTTATGTGTATGATATACCCTTGGTGACTATTTTCATCCTATGAACTATTGGAGGTGGGATTCATGCATTATTACCTCCATTATATCATTTATATCCCAAGATATGAGCCTTTGGGGGGAGGGGGTTGTGACAGAGTGGTATAAAATAATCAAGTTAAAAGATAGGATGTAGTTTAGAGGTAGGAACTGGTGGGGTCTGGATGGGTTGGTAAGGGAAATTTTTCGTCTAAGTTTATTATATGATGAAAGCAAGGGATACTGAGTAAGACATAGTTATATAGGGGCCATTTTGATCCATTATAGAGACCTTTATGTTTACTGAGCCTACTAAGAGAAGTGATGTTGGTTATGGGGTACCGACCTAGGAAATGATCATTTATCGTTATTATTTGTGCATGTGTTTTAAATAGTTGACCATGGGATTAGGTTGAAGCTTAAAAAAATAATTAAATAAATAATATTAAATATTCCATGGTACAGGTTTAGGAGTCCCCAATAGTATTATCTTTTGTAGGTATGTATTGAGGTTAACATCTCCATCAGGTTCATATCGAGGATGTTTCACTGGATATTCCAGTAGATCATGATGGGGTTGAGGTTGATGATGATGAAACGTGGATGAGATTACTTCGAGAGTTTTGGTGATAGATTCCATAGTGCACTATTTCAGCTCAGTAATAGAGGAATGGTTGGAATAAGTGGAGATATCCTTTAGTTTGATCCATTATTAGAATGATAAATATGTTTTGTAGGTTTAACAATGCAACATAGAGAAATGATGATTTAGTGGTTCTTTTTCTGTAGGGGTCATGAGGAGTTAGTAGTCACACAAGAGAAGTTATGAGACCATTTTTAGAAGAGTTTATTTCTTCGACCATGAAGGCAACAAGTTTCCAAGAGCTGCTTAGGGGAGATCTAGCATGCCTAAGTTTGGGATCTATTTTAGGACCTTTTCCAATATTATTCGGATATATTTCCAGATGATATGGTTTAAATGAGTCATTTCAAGGATTATTTTCCTCTATATATATAGTTTAAAGCAACCTCATTTATACTATCAATATATCTCTTGAAACTGGTGAGAGAAGAGGTTGTTGAGATAATTCTAGATAAGAATGGATCATCAAGGGAGAGAAATATTTAGGATCCCTTGCATAGCAGAGCTACGGTTTTACTTTTCTATTTTCCTTGATTTAAGGGATTTTGGTTAATCAGGGATAGGTACCATCCCTTATTATCTCATTTATATGGGTGTGGAATCTCTCAATCCCTTGTCAAGTGATCTGACAAAAGTTTTCTAGGTGGATCCAAGTTCAATAGTAGTGAGGGTTCTCGACCTTTTTGAAAAGAAAACATGTTGTAGTTGTTCCACTTTAGGTTCCTCCTTTGAGAAAGTTTCGTCCAGTGAAGAAATTACTGGGTGATCCAGCTTTATATCAATAGATGGGATATGGGGAAGGAATAGTGTATAAGACCCTGAACCTAGTATCCTGGATTTAGTTCCTTACTTTATCACATTGGTATGATTACAAGGAATCACATCCAGAAATACCGATAATTTTATTAGTTTTGGAATCCATATTAAATATATGAAATTTAAATTACAACTTGAAATGTAAGACAACATAGAAACACTATTGGTAACACCCGAAAACTCTTAGATTAACTCTACAAGTCATTCATAATATTCATCTTCATATCTTGGGGGAAAATAAAACATAAGAAAGGGGTGAGCTCAGATACTCTAGTGACATCCAATATAAAAAATAAGACATGTTGAATGACTAAAAACACATTCGATTAGAACATAAACTTGAACATGATATGGAAAGGGTAAAAGCTGAATAAATAATGCCTTAAAAATAATCACATGAGAAAGAAGCTTAACCATGGATATTATACTAGTTTAATGTTGACATGGATAATAATTTACTAATATAATTATGATGGATTGCATATACCATAAATCTAAAACATACTATCAAGACCTTGGCCATGATATTTTAAAATGATTAGGCATCAGCTGAAACCATATTTGAAAATGGGAAAGTCCTTGGACAAGTCCATATCTATTTTGTGTCATGTGACCTATCAATTCATCGAGGGGATATAGAGGGACCCACCCATCTCTTTCTAGGTAAAATTAATTCCTCATATGAATGGGGTTAAACATAAAAAACATATACATATGAAATGTAAATTACTTTTACTGATCTCTAAACACAATCACTAACCATTCTGAGTAACATGGTGTATGGTTTCAAGATAAGACATCCATAGTTAAACTGATCGTAAAGTATTTAATTAAATATGGTAGATGATAATCATAGGAGATAAATCTAAATAAAGCATAAAATTGAACAGATGTGTTGAAATATATTAGAATACTCTAATAAAATCATAGAGTAATTCATGGGAGAAATAACCCTTTTACATTGCAAAGAAGAGTTATTTTGTAAAATCATTTTTATTTATCATGAATGTTTTTATAAAAATATAGATGAAAAAATATAGTTTTTTGGAACAAAATTAGTGATTTTATAAAAATATCAGTTTCTTAAAATAGATTATGAATGGTACTTGAAAATGGGTGAGAAATCAAGACATTCCCTTTAATCAGGCATGCGTATCGGAAGGAATTGAGAAGGGAGCCTTATAAAAAATGTATTATCCCATCAATGAAAGATGAAATTATATATATATATATATATATATATATATATATCTGTGTATGTGTGTTTTTGTGTTTGGAATATATAAAAATAATTTATAATAAGTATATAAATAAATTATGATTTACATTGGTGTATAGATGGAGAAAAAATAACCCGAATGAAAAATGGAGGTTCAGGAAGAAAACCCATACCTTATGTTTGAATGTGTTCTACACTTGACTTTAATGTCCTGAATAATCAAATTAAATCCATTAATTAATTAATTAAGAACCTTATATATTTGTAATTCATTTTTTATAATTTATTAAATTCATTTATAGACTTTTTGATGAGTTATAAGTTATAATTTTATCATTCCAGAGCGTTCATTTCCTTGGTTTTTAGGATTGGTTCCCTTATTTATAAGTAATGGAGTTCAAGTAAAATGGGTAAAATTCTCTATAATTGAAATTATATGTTATTTATGAACATACAGAAGTTTAAATTTTTATATATATCATTTTCATATATCGTATGAGGAATAATTGTTAGATAATACATTTACTGATAATCATTTAGATTATTACGACAGTTATTGATCATAACGAACTCATTTTGTTTTATCATTTAGTATTATGTAAATATGTTACATCCAGTACATAAAAAGGGTTATAATATAAATTTTAAAATCTATTTCAACCATTAAAATGGTTTCATGAACATCCTTGAATTTGTTGAAGGATAATGGAAACGTTTTTTCCTTGAAGGTGATGAAACAACACCTCACGGATGACGTTTCCATTTTTAGAATAAAAGGGAGAAGAGAAGGGGATTGATGATGGATTATTCCATTAGAATAATAACAATCCAGTAAATTTAAGGTAATATATTTTTTATTCTATTTGGATGCGGGAAGGTGAGGAAATAATAATAAAATAAAATAACATGAAAAGAAATTAAAAGGAAAAGGAAAAGGATTTTACCTCTTAAATTCTTCTCCTTGAGAACCTTCATAGGGAAATGGTTTTGGTATTTTGATGAGACCAAGAGATATAAAACATGGGGTATGGGATTGGTAAGAGGATTGGAAATAATTTTTACAAGGCTCAAATCTTCGAATGTGTGAAGAGAATGGGAGGTATTTATAGTGGAGGAGACACTTCCACAAAACTAGGTTTCCATAGAGCCACCCTTTATCAGCACTTTTTTTAGTAGCGCTGATAAAGGGGGGATTTATCATCACTTTTTCCTAGCATTGATAAAGTTTATATTTCAAAAAAAATCATGAAAAATAATATATTGATATATAAATATTTTTATATTGATATAAATATAATATATATATTTTTAATATGTTTTAGATAAGTATAAATAGACTATTAAATTTTATATATAAGAAATTTTGTGAAAATTGCATTAAAAATATTTTAAAAAATATTTTTAATTAATAATTTATTATTTATTATTGACTAATAATCATTTAATAACAATTTGAAGACAAAAAATAAAATAATAATAATAAAAGATCTAAAATAATTTGAAAATGTAACTCAAACTTCAAACGGCCATAACTTTTGATCCGGGTGTCTGTTTGAGCTCTGCATCATGTCAAACCAAAGCCTGTAACGAGATTTATGCACTAGTGTCCCAAGGTAATCTTCTATCACATTTTTTTAGGCCAAAAAATGCCCATAATTTCTCGAAAACTGATTTTTTTAGTCGGGATACCCCGATTGTTTAACATTAAAATAGCTATTACTTCTGATCTGGATGCCCTCTAGGCTTGTACAACATATGATATCAAATATTGTCTCATTTTATTTGATTTGAAAGGTTGTGGAGTTGAAAAGGATTTCTAGATTATAATTAATGGTCATTTTAACATTCTATGGCTTTTCAAATACACACATATATATACTTATTCGTAAATATATATATGTGTGTGTGTGTGTTGTATATATGTATTTATTTATTTATTTATTCATTTATTTATAGACACATATAAAAATATTTTATTAATGTATTTAAAACTAATCTTATTAATATATATTAATATACAAATAAATATACAGATAAAAAATTATAACAAAATATATATATAAATAGATATAAATATATATTAATATACAAATAAATATATATATTAATATATGAATAAATATATATGTATTAATATAACTAAATACATTTATATTAATATGAATCTATATTAATATAAAAATTAATATAACTATATATACACATATAAATAGATAGATATATCATTAAATGGAGAAACAAACTAAATGTCTTAGTGGTAATGGTGCAGCTGCGTAAGGGGGGAGATCTCGGGTTTGAGTTCTGGTGGAAGCAGGGGTGTGCGAGCAAGTGGGAGGGGGTTGCACGGGCAAGTAAAGCTTATGGTGAGAGTGGGGGGGCTCCGCCTAACGCTAATAAAAGGGTGGATCAAGCTCTGTTAAAATCTCCCCACATTATATATTATTTTTAACTTTTTTAAATTTTTTTACTTTTATCAGTGCTTAAAAAAGAACCGATAAAATGTGTCTTTTATCAGCGCTAATAAAAGACGTTTTTATCAGTGCTTTTTTTAGCACAGATAAAATATCCCTTTTATCAGCGCTTTTTTTAGCGCTAATAAAAGGGGACTTTATAAATGCTTTTCTGAGCACTGATAAAAGGGACCCCCATTTTTTCACCTTGATTAACATATTTTTTATAGTTCTATTAATGCCCTTTTCTAGCATTGATAAAGGCCATATTTACCGTAGTGGGAGAGGTGTTTTTTGAATATTTTATTCATTTGTTTATTATTTTGTCTCAAGAATGTGAATAGTTTGAGAATTATCATTAAATATATTAACATAATGAAGTATATTTCGAGATTATGGGCTTAATTCATCCATACATCACCTACAACTCAATAATTCATGTATTTACCATTTATCATAAATTATAGTATTTTACTATTCACAAAAAATTCAAGTATTTTAGAAAAATACCAAAAAAATCACCCTATAAATTTTTCAACATGTAGAATTAAAAAATGGACTCCATTTTATGAAAATAATTTTCTAAATATGAAAATTTAAATTTTTAATTTAAACTATCATTTACTCAAAAAATACAGATTTTAAGTTTATAACTGATTTTATAACACTCTAAAAATTTACAAAGATCTAATAAAATCTTAAGAAATAAAATTATTTATTTATGAATAAATTTTAGGAAAATTAATATTCTTTTAAATTATTTTATTAATTCAAAAAAATTGTAATGAAATATTTATGACTTATAAAAATACCAGTACATAATTATTAATTTTTAAATTATTCACTTATACTATGATATAATTATATCACACATTCATTTATATGATGCCTAAATTTTATTTATTCAAACATGGGTGAGGTTACTATTAATTTGGCCAATTTACTATTCATAAAATTTATATTACTATTCTTAAGGTCAAGTTACAATTTCATCAGTAGAGCTTCCTTAGCTTCTAGGAATAGCTATTATTTCATTCATTATTAATTTATAAGGATTTTATTATGTTATTCAAGTGATTTTAGTTTATTTATACTATATGAAATAAACATAATAAGGTAAATCTCGTTGATAGAATTTTGGGTCATTACAATCCCCCCTCCTACAAAAATTTCATCCTTGAAATTATAGATCTTCGCCTCATAAAAATATTTGGGTAGTTCTTCATCATAATTTCTTTAGGCCCCCACATCTCCTATTCAATTTTATGATTTTTCCAAAGTACTTGTACTAGCCAAGTTGTCCGATTAATAAACACATATTCTTTGGTGTCCAGAATCATGATAGGATCTTCATAGTAAGATAAATCGGGTTTCAAATATATTCCTTTAGAAGTGAGTAAATGTGTTGGGTCTGGCATAGACTTCATTAATACAGAGATGTGAAACACATTTTGAACTATGGAAAGGCTAGGCAGAATTCCCAAAAGATAATCCACAACTCTAATTCTCTTTAGAATTTAAAAAGGATCAATGTAAATGGGGCTCAGTTTCCCTTTCCTCCCAAATCATATAACACCCTTCCATAGAGATACTTTCAATAAAAAATGATCTCCCAATTGGAATTATAAATCCTTAATTCGATTATCGGCATAACTCTTTTTCCTACTTTGAGGTACTTTGATATGGGTTTGAATGGTCTTTACCTTCGTTGTTGTTTCCTCCACAAGATATGGGCCTACAAGCTTCCTTTAACCAACTTCATCCCAACAATTTGGTGTGAGAAATCTCTTTCTATACAATACTTCATATAGTTCAACTTGAATACTTGAATGTAAACTATTATTGTAGGAAAACTCTACCAAAGGAAAATATTGATCCCACATACTTTGAAATTCGAGTGAATATGATCTCAACATATATTCTAATGTTTGAATCGTCCTTTCAGACTATCTATCAGTATAATGGTGATAATCAGTACTCAAATGAATTTTATTATCCAAATATTTATGAAGACTTTTCCAAAATTTTGATGTAAAACTACATACCTTAGTTATGTTCGTTGGTGTAGGCCATTCCTAAACAACCTTTTTCTTTGCATGATCAACTGAGAGTCCATCCTTAGAGAAAATATGGCGAAGAAAAGAAATTTTTTGGAGCCAAAATTCACACTTGCTAAACTTTCCATATAATTTATTTATTCTAAGATATTTTAGAACAATTTTCTTGTGATTATCATGGTCTTCATTGATTTTGGAGTATATCAAGATATATTCAATGAAAACCACAAAAAAATTATCATGATATTCCTTGAAAACTTTTTCCATTATATCCATGAAAATTGAGGGTTCATTATTCAGTCCAAATGGAATTACTATAAACTTGTAATCTCCATACTAGGTTTAAAATTATATCTTTGGAATATCTTTCATCCTTACATGAAACTGATGATATCCAAATCGAAGGTCAATCTTTAAAAAGTATTGATCTTCATGAAGTTGATCAAATAAATCATCAATGTGAGGTAGGGGATACTTTTTCTTTATTATAATAACATTTATTTCTCTATATTCAATACATAGCCTCATGGATATATATTTCTTCTTGATAGAGAGAAATGGGATACCCATGGAGAAACACTTGGGTGAATAAATCATTTATCACTCAATTTATCTAGCTGTTTTTTATGTTCTACAAATTACACTATGGCTATTATATAATGATTCTTTGATATTGGTCTTGAACCAAGAATTAAATAAATAGATAACTCAACTTCCTGCTTTGAAGGATGCCTATATAAATTATATGAAAATACATCAATGTATTCTTGTAAAAAGGGTACATCCTCAATTTAGAGATTTATTTAATTATTCACTGATGATGTTTAATCTTCCTTCACAAAAATTTAATTCATTAGAGCTACTGGGGGTGGATCTAGATGATAATTAAATGGGGGTGTTTCTGCTCTAAAGATAATGGATTCTACACCTTCCTCACATATCATAATTTCCTTCTTCTTGAAAAAGATTTTTTGCATAATATTTTGAAATCCAGTCCATACCAAGGATTATACAAAACTCAACCATAGGTATGATGATAAAATCAGAAGATAAAGCACATTTACATGCCATAATGGGAACTTCCTGACACATATTTGTTGTAATGAGACTTCCATTAGTAGTTTTGAATAATAACTCCCTAGTTAAGGAGAATTGGAAATATCAAATTTTTAAAGAAAATTGGGAAGATATAAATGAATTAGATGATACAAAATAAAATAAATATTTAAATAAATTTTATGAGATGATTAATGTACCTGCAACCACATCATTAGGAACTTCAACCACAGTTGTTGTTATCACATAATATTTCCATTTCTCATGTGGCCTTTTCTGAGGAAAGTTTCCTTGATGCTTCGGAAAATCATTTTCATAGTATCCCATATCAGTAAAATTTGAGAAATGAACATTGGTAACTTCTTTCTTTTCTTTTAAATCTTGATTGTGATGGCCTTTCCCACTATACTTTTAGTAAAATCATTTTCCTTTTAAGCAGGCACCAGCGTGTTTCCTTTTATAAGAATCACACGTTGGAAATTTCCATTTTTTGTTATTCCATTTATACATTATTTCCTTCTCCACCATATTCTTATATTATTTTACCTTAAATTCTAAAGAATTAGATAATTATTTATTTTTCTTAACAGCACATGAGATTATATCTTTGTATGATAAGAAATTTTGGGAGAACAGTTCCCTATAAAAGGATGGTTTGAAACCATAAATGAATCAATAAATCTTTATCATTGGATTATTTATGTATTCCATGACAGGCCATTCTAACCTTGTAAATTTGGCTTCATAATTTTAATTCTTTTCATCCTCTTTTTATGTTAGATTCAAGAATTTCCTTTCCATATCCACTCATTATTCATAAGAAAAATATTTTTCTAGGAAAATTTCCTTAAAAACCCTCCATTCTATATTTATAATTTCTTTTAGCTCCTTTTTATTTTTAATTAGTAACCACCATTGATCTGAATCTCCCAATAGATGATAAACTTCCATGAAAACCTTATCCCTTTCATTACTTACCAAAGTAAGAAATATATTCTCTAATGAACTTATATTCTACTCCACTATAAATGGGTTTATAGTCCCATTTAATGATGGAGTATATTGTCACATAAACCAGTCTAACATTTCTCCTCCGCATTGTGGTTTAGGATGCTCTATACGAGTAAGTTTATTATTCAAAACTAGAGTTAGTTGTCCTGGTATAGTTATAAGTTGCTCAACACCACTTGTCTCTCCAATACCAATATTAGTATCTTGCATGTGATGTAAATATCTACCTAGGATACGCACATTGATACGTTTTCCATTCCTTCCATTAGGCTCCATTTATAAATAATGGCATACACTAAATTAGGTTATGAATCATAATGTATAACATCTAACTAGAAAAAAACTTAAATTAATTGAAATCTTATGCATATATAATCTCATAATCATAAACATGGTTTCTTTGAGGAAAATCCTTCATAATGGTTTGTAAAGAAAATGTGAATTATCCTAAGAACATCCCCCCAGAGTATCCAACTAGGTGTGAAGTAAGACCCATTTTCATATACCAAGTTACCCTAAGTCATTCCTGGAAAACCTTATTGGATTTGTTACCCCTAGGTATATCTATTCCAGAACTATGTCCTTTTATAGTATCCAGATAGGGATGTATTACTAAAAAGATCCACATAATCTCCACCTTGCCAAAATTCTAGGATGTTATAATATTATTATACTAAAAATCTATCTAAGGGATACATTTCCTAATCTATGTTTTATAAATCTTGTTATGAGGTTTCTACTAAACCTCCTCGGATACCAACTATAAATACCCCAACCCCAATAGCCCAGATTCGGTGCCTTACTTTATTACATTGGTATGATTTTAAATAATTACATCCTGAATGACTGGTCTGTTTAGTAGTTTTCGAATCCATATTACATAGATCAAATTTAAATTACAAATTTAGAGGGAAAACAACATACAAACTCCATTGGTAACACCCAAAAACTCTTAGATTAACTCTACAAGTCATTCATAATATTCAACTTTATATCCTGGGGAAAAATAAAACATAAGAAAGGGGTGACCTCAGATTCTCAGTAAGGGTAAGTAATACAAAAAAATAAAATATAAACCATAAGTCATTATGAATTATTAAAAACACATTCCATTAGAATATAAAATTAAAATGATATGTAATGGGTAAAAGTTTCATAAATAACGCCTTATAAATAATCACATGAGAAAGAAGCTTAACCATGAATATTATACTAGTAGAATATTAACATGGATAATAAATTACTGATATCATTATGAGGGAATGAATATTACAAAAATCTAAAACATGTTTTCAAGGCCTTGTCCAATACATCAGAAAATGATTAAGGCCTCAGCTGAAACTATATCTGAAAATAGAAAATGCCTCATCCAAGTCCACATCTGTTTTGTATCATGATGCCTATCATTTCATCGAGGAGGTATAGATGGCCCCACCCATAATTTTCTAATTCCAATTCATTACTAATATGAATGGGGTTAAAATAAACAACATATACATAGTAAATAAAAATAACTTTCCCCAATCTGTAAACATAACCACTAACCATTCTGAGTAACATGGTGTATGGTATCAATATAGCACATCCACTATCAAACTGATAAAAACCCCATTTTATAAAATATTTTAAATAATAATCATAGGAGATAAATCAAAATAAATAATAAAATTTAATATATATTTTTAAATAGATGAGAATACTCTCATAAAATCCTTGAGGAATTAATGTGATAAATAACCCTTTTACTTTTCAATGAAGATCCCTTTTGGAAAATAATTTTTTTTATCATGATTATTTATATAAAACAAGAGATGAAAAATATATTTTTTCATTAAAAATTTATTTATTTTATAAGAATAATGGTTTCCTAAAATAGATTATGGACGGTACTTGAATATGGGTAAGAAATCAAGACGTTCCCTTTAACCAGGAAAGATTATCTGAATGAATTGAGAGGAGAGCCTTGTAAAACATGTATTATCCCATAAAATAATGATAAAATGATTTAGATATTTGTTTTTGGAATATATAAACATAATTTATAATAAGTATATAAAAAATTAATAATTACATTGTTGTATAGAGAGAGAAAGCATAACCCAAATGAAAATGGAGGTTCGGGAAGAAAACTCTTACGTTATGTCTAAATGTGTTCTGCACTTGACCTTAATGTCCTGGATAATCAAATTAAATCCATTATTTCATTAATTAAGAACCTTTTATACAATTAATTGGTTTTTTATAATTTTATTAAGTTTATTTATGGTGTTTTATGAGTTATAAGATACATTTTTATCATTCATGAGTGTTTGTTTCCTTGGTTTTCAAGATCGGTTCTCTTATTTATAAGTAATGGAGTTGACGTAAAATATGTATAATTCAAAAAAATTAGAATAATATATTATTTATAAACATATATAATTTTAAATTTTTATATATATCATTTTTTTTATATGGTTTCAGGATGAATCATTAGATAATACATTTAGTGATAATCGTTTAGATTATTATGGTGGTTATTGATCATAACAAAATCATTTTATTTTATCATTTAGTACTATGTAAATATGTTATATATAGAACATAAAAATGGTAGTAATATAAATTTTACAATATATTTAGACCATTAAAATGGTTTCATGAACATCCTTGAAGATGGTGAAGGAAAATAAAAACTTGTCGTCCTTGAACGCGATGAAACAACACCTCACAGACAGCGTCTCCATTTTTAGAAGAAAACGGAGATGATAAGGGGATTGGTGATGGATTATTACAATATAATAATAACATTATATTATTTTTAAGGTTTTGGAGTTTTCATTCTATTTGGATGAGTTTAGGTGATGAGATAATAATAAAATAAAAGAACTTGAAAAGAAATTAAAAGGAAAAGGAAGAGGATTTAACCTCTTGAATTCTCTTCCATGAGACCCTCCTTAGGGAAATGGTTTTTGTCTTTTGATAATAACAAGATATCCTAGACTAGGGGTATGGGCTTGAAAATAGTATTAGATAGAAATTTTATAAGGATCAAATATTTGAATGTGTGATGAGAAGGGGTGGTATATATAGTAAAGGGAGAGGTGTTTTTTAAATATTTTATTAATTTGTTTATTATTTTCTCCTAAGACTATGAATAGTTTGAGAATTATTATAAAATATATTAAAAAATGAATTATTGTTCTATATTATGGGTTTACATCAGCCATATATTAGTTATGACTCAATAATTCACGTATTTAACATTTATCATAAATTAGCGTATTTAACTATTCACTAAAAATTCAAGTATTTTAGAAAAATCTCAAAATTAACCCTAATAGTTTTTAAATGTGTATAATTAAAAAATGGACTCCATTTATTAAAATAATTTTCTAAATTTTAGAAAACTAATTTTTAATTTAAACTATCATTTACTCCAAAAATACAGATTTTAAAATTATAACTGATTTTATAACGCATTGAAAAATTAACTAAGGTCTAATAAAATTATCCTAAAATAATAAGATAAAAAAATATTGATTTATGGATATATTTTATAAAAAATAATTTCTTTTTAAATAATTTTATTAATTATAAAAATTTAATTAAATATTTATGACTTATAAAAATACCAACGCTTAATTTTTAATTTTTAAAATATTCACTTACTTATACTATGAGATAATTATATCATAATTTTATTTATAAGAATCCTAAATTTTACTTATAAAAAAAGGGTGATTTTACTATTCATGCGGCCAATTTACTATTCAAAAGGTTCATATTACTATTCTTAAGGTCAAGTTACTATTTTATCGGTATAGGTTCCTTAACTTCTAGGAATACCTATTATTTAATTATTTATTAATTTATAAGGTTTGCATTATGTTATATAAGTGATTTCATGTGATTTATACTACATGAAATAAACATAATAAGGGAAATCTCATTGATAGAATTTTGGGTCATTACACATAGGATATCCTTATAATGCTCTTAATCATTTCGAGTAAACAGAGACTATAGAGGTGGTTGTTATCAGGGTTATAAAGGTCATGGATCAATCATCGGTCAGTTGAAGGCTCTAGAGTTTCAAACTCATTTTAAGGAATATTTCCTTCGAGGTACCCTTTTCTTATTTTCTACTTGGGTGCATGATTTTTCTGATTTAGGAGCTACTTGAAAATTCATTTTTATTTGATTTTGTAAACAACTGCTTTAAGGATAAGTGGTAACCAGCGGGATACAACATGAAAGATGTCCAGATTCAAAATTTGAAAATAAAAAACCCGGATAATTCACATAACCGCAGATGATCGCAATCCAGGTCCGTTAGCCGAAGACCCATCGCCTCATACTCCTTTATATCGCATAATTTAGTTCGTTATTTGAGACTTGAGGTGGAGAGGCTTTTAGTGCCCTTGATGTTGACTACACCAGTTGGAGGTTGAGATTATCTGTATGAATTTGGTATATACTATGATCTATTAATGGAGAATCAACACTCATGGGGATAATTTTGATGTTTATGGACACAACTATATGACATCATTCTTGAAATGGACTATATATATTCATTGTAGGTCATTGTGAATTTATTTAGAAGACAAATTGTGTTTTATGATGCCGATTGAAAGTCTAAATTTTTATTTGGCTAGATATACCCTAATATGGGTCTAATTTATGTTCTATATTTTTCTTCTTTAATGATAGAGATGATGACGAGTTCATTGGTTATTTATCTGATGATGTTTTCTAGGGTTTTGGAAGAGTAACTTTATGGATTTCTTGAGGAGATTTTGGAATTACCCCCCTTGATGGGAAATTGAATTTTGGATAGAGCTATATCTAGACACTTCTCTGATATTTATGCCTATTTATGGGTTGAAACCTTCTAAGTTGTAAGAGATGTGGGTATAGATCGATGATGTTTTTCGATGAGGTTTTGTTTAGCCAAGTGTATCACCTTGGGGTGCACCCGTTCTATTCCTATAGAAGTACGATAATAGTTTGAATCTATGTGTTGACTACCATCACTTGAATCATATGATGATGTATAAAACCTATCCTTTTCCATGAATTGGTGATTTATTCAATCATTTTAAAGGGGATAGTTGGTTCCTAAAGATCGATATGTGGTTGGGATATCATCATATGTGGGTGAAGGGTGGATATATACCAAAGCCCAATTTTTTATTTCATTTTTTACATTATGAGTTATTTGTGTTGTAGATCACTTTCATGAACACTCTATTATTGTTCAGGGGTTCTATGTACTCATTATTCATAGATTTATTGGATTTGTTCATGCTGATTTTCTTTAATAGCGCCATTGTGTACTCCATGTTTGAGGAAGATCATACAAAGCATCTGCAAGAAGTTTTGGGAGTTCTTTATCATCTACATATATTTGGGAAGCCATAAAAATTTGAGTTATGGGCTCATTAAGTATGTTTGTTAGGTAATTTCTTGTCCCATTGAGGAGTGGATACAAATCCTTTGAAGATAAAGGAAGTTGTTTCTTGGGTAGATCCCAAGATAGTTGTAGAGGCTCAAAGATTCCTCGGTCTTTCCAACTATTAAAGAAAGTTGATAGAAAATTTATATTTGAGATGGTACCCCTATTATAGTCATGAAAATAAAACACCATACATTCTTATGGATGGACTAGTGCCAAGAAACTTTTGAATATCTGAAGGAGAAGTTCGTTATCTCTCAAGTTCTTTATTTTCCAAAAGATGGAGTTTAGTTTGATGTTTTCTATGCTACTTTAAGTATTGGCTTGGGTAGTGTCACAATGCAGCAAATATTGTTTGATTATTATGGGAATTAAAAATTATCTTCCCGTGAGGGTAACTGTTACACCGAGGATCTTGAGTTTGTGGTAGTTATGTTTCCCCTGAAGTTGTGGAGACATTATCTCATCAGCAAGAATTTTTTGGTTTTCACTAATCACAAGATCCTACGATATGTCTTCACCCAGCATGACCTGAACTTATGATAGTGATAGTGGATGGAATTATTATTTTACTATGAATTAGGGATTTCATATACACTAGGAAAGGGTAATTTTGCAGATAATTCACTAATCAATAAGTCACATAGCAATGTTGTGTGTGAATCAAGAAATCCCTAGAGAGTTAATGAATAACTATCTATATTAAATCTTGATATGGAAGAGTTTCATGATAGAGGATGCCTTTATTATATGATTGTGTAGTTTCCTTTGGTTCATTAGGTGGAGGATTCCCAGGTAGTGGATTTCTTGGTGGAGGTATAGAGAGATCTATTTATCTGTAGTGATACCCCTAATGGTTTTACTGAGGATGAACAACAACTTGTTTTATTCTTGGGGAGGATTTTTCATTCCTTTGGTAATGTTTCAGGTGCTTCTATATGAGCTAAAAATATCACCCTTGATAGTATATATGAACATAGAAAATATGTATCATCCTATAATAGGATACCGCTAGTGGCATGGGTTAAAGAATTCAATTATAGAGTTCGTGTCCAGATGTTTAGTCCTCTAGAAGGTAAAGGATAAGCACTATTTTCTAAATGTTTTCTCCATCCCTTATATGTTCTTCAGTGGAAGTAGAAGGACATATTTATGGAAATCATCTCCAATTTACCTCAATATTTGGGATTCTATGTTGCAATATCAGTGATATTATACCATTTTAAAAACTAATCTCACTGTTTAGTGATTAAATAATTGAGATCAGTGGAGGTTTTTTTTGGAGGTATCTAGAGGAGGTGGTGAGGATCTATGAAGTCCTAGGGATAATCATATTTGATAACAATTTTTTTTACCTATAGGGTGTGGGATGTCTCCAGCATGATTTTGTCTCTCAATTATTTCTTATAAATTAGTTTCATACGTTGGTAGATGGCTATACAAAGAGAACTATCTAGACTCTTGAAGATATGTTTCATGCTTGTGTCCTATATTTTAGAGGTTCATGGATAAGTCACCTACCATTGGTTGTGTTTTATTATAATAATAATATTCACACCAATGTTGTTATGAATTTTTTTGATTCATTTTATCACCTACATTTTCGATATTTGTTGTGATGGTCTGGGGTCGAAGAGTTACCAATTCTCTAGCCATAATTAGTACAGATCAGGATAGAGATGGTTCAAGTAATACATGAGAGGAAGAAATCTGTGCAATATATTCATAAATCCTATGAAGTTTGACATTATAGATCATGTGTTCCTGAATGTTAATCTTAATCCTAGTTTATGAAGGTTTGGTCATAGGAGTAAGTTTTATGCCCAGTTTGTTGGGACTTTCAAGGGGTTTGCAAGGGTTTTATCAATGATTTATCAGATAGAACTTCCCCTATAGATGGGATTGATACATTATGTATTCTATGTGTTGAATATTCTCTATTATCATCATGATTCATCTCTTTTCAGTGATTGGTGTGAGGTCAACATTGATGATGATTTGGACTTTGATGAGCAGTATGTGGAGATCCAAGACCACTAGGAGAAGGTTTTGTATGGGTGTACTACTCCCTTCAATCATGTCTTTTGGAGAAATGGTGGAAAATAGGAGGGTACCCAAGAACATAATTCATGAATATTTACTTAGCATATTGATATATTTAATGTTTATCTCTTCACTTATAGTGATTATCAATTTTTTCTTATTGAAATTTATCTGGAATTTGTGATAGTTTTATATTATTTGATTGTTTATTTGTATACATAATATTTTTTGAGAGTTATCACCCCCAATATAGTGTTTTGGAGTCGGATGTTGATTTTTTTATAGCTTTAGTCTTTTTTCCTATGAATGAGGTGGTTTTGCTCATGTAATGGATATATTCTTGAGAGGTATCTCACAAGGTGGATATTTAGACAACCCCTTTCATATTCTCCCGCTCCAGTTTTGGTTTTAAATTATTGAGGATGATAATTATTTGAGATTTATCTGATGTAAGGTCTAAAATATTTCTAGTCCATTCATTTTATTTTTTTGGGGTCTGTGTTTCTTAGAGGAATCCTAAAGTAGGTCCTGTGCATTTTGGGAGCTGAAACCTGGAAGTAGGAGAAGTTCCCAACATGATATGTCTTTCCCGATGTGAGAGATAAGTTCATGTCCTAAAAATGGTAGGTTTATAGGGTGTGATTTAGGATGTGAATGTACGAGGTTTGGAACTGATGAATCTATCCTAAAAACTCATGATGTAAACATGAAGTTCACGATGTGAAATGATCTTGGTTTATTGGATTGAGGTGAGGAGTTTTCGGTGAGTCTTAAAACTTGGTCCATTCCTGATTGTAATTATAAATTCATTTAATTAATCTATGTCTAATAGTGTGCCTATAAATCTAATCCAATCCTTAGTTTTTTTAATACTAATGATTCTCTACCAACTCTATGTATAAAAATGTATGTCTTTAATGTGTTTCAAATCCCATTTGATAGGGATTAAACCCCAATTTATCAAGTGTGATCTATAGTGATACAAGGATAATTTTTACTCTTTCTATTTTGGCTTCTTCTATGATCAGGTTTTCCCCCTGTTCTATCATTCCATGCTATGGTGGATGATCTCATTATTCTTATGGAGATCATTTGGTGTTTTTTACCATAGTTGTGGCATTATGTTCTTGGAGGGTTATAGAATCATTGTGGGAGAGGTCATCATAATCATACATTGTTCTTCTATTCTTGATCTAAGAAATTTTAAATAATTTAGGTATAGTATTAATTTATTCTTCTATTGTTTTATGTGTAATTATAAAGTAATAATTCTTTATCTCCTTGGATAATAGTGTAATTAACTCTAAAAAAAGTTAAATCAGAAAAATAAAAATAAATGGTTTTTGGTTGTAGTGATCACATATAATTCCACCATGTTAACGGGTTGTATCTTATTTTACTAAAAAGTGTGTAATATAAGATTATTATTTGATTAACATTTTTTTATGCTTGGGTTTATCATCTTCATTTGATGCAAATTGTTAAGAACGTAAATCTGATATTGTTGGTCAGATAAATAATTAAAGAGGAATGTTTATAAAAACCATTTCTTATAATTTAATGGATATAAAATTGATGCCAGTTGCATGTTTAATTAAAAATTTTACTTCATATGATAATTGAATTATCAAAAGAACGTGAAGTTGGAAGTTCTTGTTACTGAAAATAATAAAGATTCATGATAATGTGATTGTTTTTCCTTATATTGTTTTGAAAATTATAAGTTATTATTCAAATAATGTTTAAATATCACTTATCTTTTAATATATGATGCCTTAGGTTTCCTGTGGTTATACCCTGTGATAAATTAATTGGTTAATTCAAGAGGATAATGAAATGGTTGTTTGATAAAGATAATTTCTTAGGGCTAAGATAGCATGTTTTCTTGTGATGGTTGAATGCCTTCGTTTTAGGGTATAGTTACCGTGTTTATAGTTTATTGTTTTCTTAATAACCTGTTTTTTATATGATTTATTTGATGTGATGTGATGTGAGCATGGTTTAGTTTATGTTTTGGTGAGATATGGGTAGGGAGACTCAAGTTTTTGGTAACAGTTGACTCATGTGATGGATGGATACATGGAAATTTGATTGTTGATATGCATGGTGGTGTCAGATATAGAACTAGGAATAATGGAACAGGTTGAAGCTAGGATTTCCCATTATTTGTTCTAAAAGATGGGATTCCTGATTCATAATTTTCTGCTTTGGAGATCGAATGGATAATTTTCATGTTTACCTATATCCTTCTCCCCACTTCTTAAAATGGTTAGTGATGCTTGGTTATGCATATCTTTTAATGGTAGCTTCGGACGAGTCTAATAGTACCAGGAATTATGTAATTTTAAAAAATAATAAATTTTTTAATACATGGGGTCGGTGCTTGATGTAATGTTGCAAATAATGGTAACCTTGAGAAACCATTGGATTGGTTATTTTATTCATATAGGGCATGGAAATCAATTCGTGACATTGTTAAAGTAATGATAAAGAAATATTAATAATTAATTGAAATAATAAACATAATATACAATGTTTAATTTAAATAAATAAATGAAGTCTTCTTGAATTATTTTATGCTTATAGGATATCTAGTTTATAATAGTGGTGTAATGGTGTCAAAGTGATGATAGTTTTAGTTGAGCCTAAGGCTAGGTTTATTCCCATAGGGTGGTTTTCAACTATATTATTTCTTATATGTTATGTATTTTCATACGGTACCCACCCATTTCAGTAGGGTGGATGAAACTTGGTGGACTCTAGGATGGTGTTTTCCTTAACATCTAGGTTGGAAAAGAATGGATGGATGACTACCCTCTCTTTCCCCACTCTCTTCTCCTAGTAGTATTATGCATTTTTATTCACAGTGATTACCTTTCCCATATATATGTATAGAGGGATATAATGCATTGTGGTTATTTCACACACATGTATCTCTATATATTTTATCTTATATATCATTATAGGTATGTCATGTATGGGTTGTGATGGCTTGAGATATAATACTTCAAATATTTGTTGTGGTGACTCCTAAAAACTACTCAGTTAATATCTATAGATATGTACTATGATTATGTGATGCATATGGTGCATGGTATATCATGAGTGTTTTGATGCATGGAGTGCATGATATGATAGTTTTCCCCAGGTTTATTTGGTCTTACTTATTTTGGAGAGAGACAACTGAGGATGTGTTATGTTGAGGTATAGTGAAAAACTAGTGAGTAAGTGGTAGCTGAGTACCTTTTTTATATTATATTATATGATCACTTATATTCAAAACTTGGTGAGAGATATGTGGTGAGGCTGGAAATATAGCATACCTATTTAGGTGATGAGTTATCTTCAATTTTTGTTTATTTAAATTTAGTATTCTTTCCCTATCTTTTTCTTAAGAGGATCTTGGGAGGATCCTAATGAGTATTCATGTTATTATCACCCTATATATATTTAAACTATTTTCTAATCCATAAGATCTAGTTATTTATCGATCGATACATTACTATCTTGAGGAGTTATTTAGGTGATGTTCGGGATTTGAGATCACTGTCAAGGGATTTTATTTCGGTACTTATAGTTTTCTCTTCAGTTTTTCATTTGTATAACATTACATATATGCATATGGGATCTTTAATTTTGTTATGACTCAGAGTTGTTGGGTGTTTCTATCTTATCGCTCATTTTTGAAAATATTAGAGGGTAATACCTCTCATTTTTTAATATGATATATCCTTGAAACTTATCTCTAATCAATGTCCTACTAGAGGCATGATTTGGGTGTCATGATGTATATTGTCTCATTGTTGGACCAAGAGGGGTACCTTTGGGGGGAAGGGGTCATGAGAGCTTGAATCATTAAAGTTTGATTATGTAAATTAATTCTTGGGAAACCTCACATTATTTGAATTCATAATATTCTCACCATCCATGGTGATCAAGGAATAGGCCTCATTGGAGAAACCACATATATGAAGTATTTTTCCTCCCACTTTAACTCCAAATTTGAATGATTCTTCCTTGGTATCATTCAAGTTCTAATAAATAACATAATATTTACTTGGATGAATGAACAAAGGTGAACTTTATTATTGAAGTATTTTGAAACCTGATTTTGATAGATCCCTAGTTTTTATAGTGTGTGCAATACCTTTTCATGATTTTTCTCCAATAAAACTATCCATTTCTTGGATTTTTCATTTGTAGATATCTAGTTCTATATAGTTTCTTAGAGTGTGGGAAATTGAATTTTGATGGGTAAAAATTCCATTAACCATACACCATTAATTATGGGGTCTCTTGCATAGAAATTTCGGTTGTGGGGCAATATATTCATATGGAATGCAAGAGATTTTCTTACCAAGACTTCTCATCCATATCCACCATTTTCTAAAGTATATTAGATAGAGTCTTATTAAAATATTATATTTACCCATTTTCCACTACATGTTTGGTAGAGGAATGGTTTGACTGGATTTTGAACTATTGATATAGTCCCTTGAACTTAGAATATTATAAAGGGGTTCTATTTTCTATTAATATTTTGTAGGGATACAAAATCTAGTGAAGATATTTGACTTCACAAATATGATAATAGCCTTTTATATGACCTCCTAAAGGGGTATAACCTCATCCCATTTGGAGACAAAGTTGACAGAAGAAAGGATGTAATTGAACTTCCAATATGTAGTTAAGGGAAATAACCCCATGATATCCATTAACCATGTCAAAATTATCAATGAATAACAGGTGTTACATAATATCTATAGGCGATGATGGTTGAAATTATCATATATTTTTATGCATGGCATTTCTTGAAAAAATTTATATAATCTTGTTCCATTGTTGGCCAAAAATATCCAAGAATCTTGATCTAATGGGATATATTGGTTCCCAAATACTGTGTATCACATTCTCTAATGTAAACTTCTTGCATGGAGATAAGGATTTATTCTCCTTCAATGCATCTAAGGAGTACTCCATTGAAGCCTCATTTTTCAAGTATTGTATGGGTATTTGGACTAAAACAACCCAAAAATTCACTATATATTTTCCTTAACTTAATATTATTTTAATATATTATTTTACATGAAATAACTAACTAAAAAAAACCATGATATGTTAAAGTAAAATTTACCATTATAATATAACTTTTAAATTAGTGAGTATAAAAGGAAGTAACAATATTATGAAATCTATGAAAAATGAATGAAATAGTGTCAGGTATATGAATTTAACTTATAAAGCTCATTTATCCAAGATTGGGAAGGAGATAGTTTCTCTATGGTTTACACTAAACTAATCCTAATCCTAAATCAAAAAAAAATTATGGTTTAAGAGAAATCACATGTGAGGGAAATTTAATCTCGTGAAAATTTCCAAGAGATCTATGACAACAAAATCAACACCCTAGACTACCACCAGAGTATACCTTATGTTTAGATATTACAAAGAGATATAGAGGGGTTATTTAACTTTTAATTAGGATGATATAATCATGTATTTGTTAAATTAATAAGTTGTTTATCACCTGTATTTTGAATATTTTTCATTTTGACTTTAAAAAAAATTATTTTTCAATAAAAAATCATTACTTTAAATTTAGAATTTAAAACTAAGTTTATAATTTTCAAAATAAAAAATAGATAAAACTAATTTCATTTTTTAATTTATAATTTCAATATTTTCTAAGTATGAATTTTATGAATTTTTTCTAAGAACATTATTTTTTTGGTGAATAGTAAAAAAATATCAATTTTTTTAAAACCATCGCTTTTATGAAATTATGATAATAAATTAATGACTTAATTTTTTTGAAACCTTTTTCTATGAAAGATATATATTAAAATTACTAGGTTTTATTTATAATACCCATGTTTATAATTTTGGAAACTAAAGTGGTATTTTACTCTAAACTAGTGTATTTAATTATATTAAAAATTTGTTTTTATCACTTGTAGAAATTGGGATTTCATATTTTAGATAAAAATTATCATTTTATATAATAAGTTAAATTTCATTTTTGGGAATAAAATTTTGCTTACTAATATTAAAGTTAATGACCATGATAATGGTAAAACTGATATTTTCAAAGACTTGTTTCATTAATATTGTGAAATTTTTATCTAATAGAATATATTAATACCTTCTCAAAAATGACTTTAATATAATTTTTTAACCTATATTTAAATATATTATCACTCATTAAATTCTTAATCAATACTAAATAATATTAACAACACATAATGGTGAAAATAATACTTCTCTACAAATTTGTTTTCTATATAGAAAATGGTTAATTTAAAAGTAAATTAAATTTAGAAATTAAATTAATTAAAATTGGTATTAAATTATTGTTCATAAAACCTAAATTTGGTAAGAGGTTTTATTTTATGTTTTTATTAAAACATAACTTTCTTAGGTAAAAACTAGTTACCCTGGTAAAAACATAAAATGGTAAAAGTAAAAATATAAGAGTAAATGACTTAAAATGCCTTAAAATTTTGTGGAAATAGTTTTTTGGGGATTTATTAACCCAATATGACCCCAAACTCAATAAATTAGATCTTTTAGAGACTTTGATCCTTTAATAGTGTAACGATATCATTGAAAAGTAAAGGGTATTCACAAAAGTTCTATTTTATTCACTTATAGAAGGGGATTAATAACACACATTCAATTCCACACTTTACCATATAAATATCCTAGAAAACCTTCCCAATATCCCTAAAATATAATTACATTATATTTAATAAAGACATTAGTCACTATAATTTATCTTATGTCCTTAAATTCTATGGATTTCATCAAGAGTATGTTTAAGGCCTCGATATAAGTATTACATACTCCTTACCTTTTCTTCTCATAATTTATCATCCAAACCTACTCTAATCGTATTAATATAAGGATAAAAATATAAATATTATATTGAAGTGTTATTATATTAATTTAATAACTTGTAGTTGGGGTTTGGATTAGTGGTAAGAACCCCTTAATTCTACATGAAAAATGGGGGTTCAAAACCCATTGGGCGCAGGCACTGTAGCAGTGGAAGAACTGTAGAAATGGCGGAAATTGTAGCAATGGCAGGGAACTGTAGCGGCGGCAGGGTACTGTTGCAGCGGCGAGTACTGTATGGCATTGTATCAGTGCAGGTACTATAGTTTTACTATTCACAGAATGGGTCTTGGTCCAAAAAAATGAGCCTACAGGCCATGTAATAGGGTAAATGCCCACTCAGTCTTCGGGCTATGTAATGGGTCTCCCTTTACCCAGTTAAATAGGTCTTTGATTTCCTTTAATAATAAAAATTAGGCTTCATCCCCAACCTTTAAAAAAATTAATAACCTTTATTTATTTCTTCCCATTCACATTTAAAAAAATAATGTCAATCATGCGTCGTGTGGACTAACGCCTCTAAGAAGCAACATCTTTCATTTTTCACCATCATATCTCTTCAATGGTTATAAGGATGTTTTTAAAAAATAAATTTGACATATATAACCTAATTATAAATATTGAGGGACTAATTATAATCCACCTTCATTTCCTCTCATTCATCAGGAAATGAAAACATTAACCATGAATTGTGCGGACTATTGCCTCCATGAAGTAACATTTTTCATTTTTCATCTTGACTTTCAATATTTATCGAATCCACGTAAAATTTGATTCAAATACTTAAAAAAATTAAATAATGTCATTATTATTATGTTATAATTATATTAGGTTAAAATAAACAATTTCTATCTTGGAACTATATGGTAACTTAAATATTAATATTATCATGAGTAAATAATAAAATCATTATTATTTTATGGTTATATAAGGTTTATTTTAGGTATTTAAATTATTATTAAAATATAATCTTCAATCACTAAAATTACCAAATTAATTTAACACCGATTCAATTTTCACATAGCATAACTAAAACGCTAATGGAATGAGATAAGATCCTTATAATTAAATATGAATTTTCTATTATTAAATATGAATTTTATATTATAGTACCTTAAGTTATAATGTAATGACAAAATTTGGGATAATAATAAAAAAATTATAGTGTTATTACAAAAATAAATCAAAATGATCAAGATAACTCACCCTCGATATTGAAAATAGATAATAACTGAAAAAATTTCATGTATAGAATAAATATAAATGATGTTTATAAAAGGTTATATATATGAATAAGTTTATGAAATAGGTGATTGATATGGTTATTTTTTATACTAGATATTTAGGCACTTTAGTGGAGGTCATGAATTAAGGTAAGATTTTCTTATCTCAAATTTAATTTCTTAAGACATATTTCTTACTATACTCCATTTTTTATTTGGAATGGTGTATATACTTCCACTTTAATATTTTTTATCATTATCTTCTCATTATACATGGAATTTAATGTTCCATTTGAAATTATATCCATCAATGGGTTTTCATTCAAAAGTTCCAAATTTTTTAAGGGTGTTATTGACTCAATCTCTCATACATTGGGTCATAGTATTTATTACTTGAATATAAAATTTAAGAAATATTTTATACTACTATTACCCCGTTTTATATTGAATTTCCTCTTGTTATATGGTGAAATTAATTCTCATCATCAATAACCACTTCTTTGATAAAAAGTTTTCTAAAATCAAATTATAATATTAGTAAGAATAACTATCATTCTTACCAATGAATCTTTTCTTCCATGTCCATATTTTTTTTCTCACCAATGTTTTCTTCTCTTTTATGTAACTCATATATGAATTAATTTATGTAATCCTCATAATTCTCATCACCAAATTTTAAATGAAATTTATTTTTTCCCAATTTATGATTTGGGTTTTCAGAAAAGGTGTTTCAAATTATTAAAATGTTTCGCATATCATAGATATATTTCATATATTTCACCCCATGTTGTCTCTATAAAAAAATTATATCTCTTTAAAGACTCAATTATTGGATATTTATTAAAAATTAATGTTTTTCTATATATATCAATAGTTTTCTTTCCTACCATTCTGAAAATAAATTTTCAAAAGAAACATGTGACTTTGTCACATAGATTTTATTTATAAAAATAAGAAAATAAAATTATTTTTAAAACATGAAAATATTTCCAATCAGTTTGAATATTCTTTCCCATGTTCCATGGTTTATAAATTAAATTATTTTACCATAATTATATTAATTTTATATGAAAGGGTATTCATGTAAAAGGGTCATTTTGATCATGCTTCTCAAAGTAAAATTATACAATTCTTCTAAAATTATTCCTCATATACTAGTTGATTATTTACCTATGTTTTAAAAAATGAGAAAAATTAAATCTCCCTCAGATAAATGATTTATCACTGCCTTTTTCTTTCTGAATCATCTTTAGTGTATAACCTCAATTTTTCTTCCAATGATTTTCATTTGTGAATAACCTATTTTTGATTACTTTAATTGAAATGTGTTCACCAATATTTCATACATAAATTGATTGGGGTGATTTTTTTACTTAACTGTATACCCACTATCTATATAGTGTAAATATCATATGCTTTATTATCTTTATAGATGTGTATTTATGAAGTATTTTACTAAATATCTTTGGATACCCATTTATTTTCCATGGGTTTATGTTATTATGATTATTTATGGAATTATAAATTATTTCTTTTTGTAAATCCATTTGAAAAGGATATGAAACCAATTTTATTTCCTTGGGTTCTCTATGATGTTATAAAAGAAAACCATTTTCTTTATATGGGTTCTTTATGATATGATGATGATTGATTTTATGTGTAACTCATATTTATGGATGATGATTGTTGGGTCTTGTATCTCCCACCAATGCAATGGTTAATGATTTATATCTTCTAATTAATGATGTTTTGGAATACTTGGATTTTTTCACTATTTGATGGATGTTCATGATTGAATTTGTTCACCATAAAATGGGTGGACATACTTGGATTTTTTCATAATATATAAGGGTGGACATACTTTGATTTTTTCATAATGTGTTTCTATGCTTATGTTTGTGTCATGTTTTTATAGTTATTATTATGACTATGTCATACTCTCATTTTTCATGTTTATTGACTCATGTTTCCACACTCCCTTGATTCATTTATTATATTGTGACATGTAATATTCCATTACTAATGTTTTATGATCTATGATTTTTTGGAAATGATTTTATTTTGTATCTCAATTATACCAATATGCTCATCATATGACCACTTAAGATCATTAAATGATATATCTTATGTTTACCCTTACATAACATCTAATATCACCCCTTTTTTATATTTCCATTTCCTCAGGTAATGAAGAAAATTAATATGTATGATGTGTCTAGTAGAGTATCTTGTGTGAAAAAATTTTAGAAGATATTGAAGAATTTTTATGGATGAGGAAGTTTCCTATATAATGGAAAAATATCCATTAGTTGAAATGGAATAGGTTTTGTTAGTTAATATTTCTCCCTAATTTTCTAAAAATATAAACCTAAAAGGTCTTGGGAATATATTATAATAAAATATTTACTTTAAGTCATAAAATTGTGACATTCATGTCTGCAGGATATCATAGTTGGTATGATAGAAGGTTTTAGATAACTTTTGAGGTTAGAATATTATTTTAGGATAATTTAAGGTTTGATAAGTTAAGGGTGATCATAATTTCAAATTTATATATAACCCTTTAGGTTAATTGAGTTAATATTTAATGTTTTGGGTATTTTGATAAGATATATTTAGTGAAAATACTATGGATAAATCTAATGGATACATCTAATCCTAGGATAATATCCTAAAATTGTGGTAAAGTAGATATTGAGTGGTTTTCTTTGAAATAACATATTTGTCTAGATACTATAAGTGGATGTAGGCTCTAGCATAAATTTAGTTGGGGTAAAAACCCTAAAAGTTAATATTAGGTATTAATTCAATCATCACCCTGTGCTCTAAAAGTGTCTTAATTACTTACATAGTTTAACACTCATAAGATATATGCACTAGTTAATCATATTTTATTTACAAGATATTATAAAGGATTTATTATGTTAAGGAATTATAATATAAATTATGAGAGAATCCAACATAAAGAAACCTAGATTGAACTAAGAGTTATTTATATTTAAATAAAAGATAATATAATAAATTGATAAGTAAGACTTTTTTAGGTTGAATTTTTCATGAAATTATCTTACAATAACTCTATTATTGTGTTAATTATTCATTACTCATGATTAAATCCTTTTATTTTAGTAATGTATGAAGCCGAAAGGAACCAAGTAAAAAATGGATTCCATGTACAACATAGAGATTGTCCCAAAAAGAAAACTAATGGGATAATAAATGGTGTTAGAAACCTTTAGATTACACCAAACAAGATATCAAGAATTATGATTGAAAATGTAAACTTAGATGAGTTTCCAAACACACCAAAGAAGAGAAGGATAGCTACTCATGAAAATTCAGGTGATGAATATGATGAAGGAAAGAGGATTTAGTATCCCTCTTGTAAAAAATGTGGAAATGAGAATAGATTAAATTTTCTCAAAGAAACTAGAATAACTTTTATTTGTGGTAAAGGAACGAATAGAGAAACTAGTTTTCTAGGAGTAGTGAAAAACCCAGTAGACACAGTGAAAGGAAGAAGAGTTCAACCTAAAGTATCGCTGACAAAACATTATTTTATATATTGGAAACTTTTAAATTACCTAAGTCAATGCCCAAATCCAATGATAATAAGGACGATAGGCACCATTAACTTTTAAGACAAGGTAATTATAATGAAACCACAACTATGGAAGTTAGTTCCAAAAATAAAGTGGGGTGAGGAACATTGATTACCCACTCAAGAACTATGATTATTTTATTTTCATATTATTATAACTTCTCCTCTAAACCTAGTACGTTTTCTAAGAATATCGATTCTCCATTTCAATGACTAGATTTTTAATTATTAAAAAAAACATTTAGTGGTTCAATTATTATACCCAATGTATAAAACTCTTTTATAATATATTTTTATTGGGATATGATTCATATAAAATAATATTATCCTTTATTTAGTCTAATTTTTTGTGATATTAGGAATGGATTATAACTCTTTAAATAGAGTCCATGATAATTTCCAAATAAATAAAATTGCATCTAAAAAACAACACATGATTACCTATTAATATAAGGTTGAATATAAACCCCCTATGAAAAATTAAACCCATTATATTAGGTTATTTTTACACAAATGGTTAGAGAAAAATTCAAAGTTAGTTATGTTTCAATGGTCATAAAAATGATAGTGAGTATGAAACCACATTGGAAATTAAATATAGATTTATATTTATCCTATGGACACCGTTAACTATTTCATTAGTTAAGAGTAATTAAAATTGTGAGAATGAAATTTATTTAGGGTGGATGTAATTAATTGAAGCATTAATATGAATTTTACTTAAATAAATATTATATTAATAGCTTATTATACACTCAAAACCAAACTAAAATGAAATCTATATATGTTAAAATAAAATTTTACCATTATAATAAAGTCGTTAAATTAGTGGGTATAAAAGGAAGTAACCATATTATGAAATCTATGAACAAAAAGTAAAGAAATGGAATTGGGTAGTATAATTCACCCTTGAGAATCTCATTTATATGATATTGGGAAGGAGGTAGATTCTCTTGGGTTTTCTCTAGACCAATACCAAGTCAAAACTATATTAGTTATGGTATTAGATAAGTCAAATTCAATATAAATTCAAGTTCATGGAAATTTCTATAAGATCTATTCAATTGAAATCACCACCATCAACTACCACCAGAGAGTAACTTATGCTTAGAACTTACACATAAATATTGAGGGGTGATTTAACTATAAATTAGAATGATATAATTAGGTATTTATCTATGTAATAAGTAATTTATCACTTTTATTTTACACATTACACATTTTTGTCTTAAAAATTATTCTATGAACCTCTCCTCATAGAGATACCGCAATGAGAGGAGAGCGATTGTGATAACCGAAGTTCCACCTCTAATGGGCCCTTTTTTGGAAACTATCACTGAGGGTATAGGAAACATGCACTTAGGAGGCATTAACCTCTAATAGAAACATGTGGAAGAGAGAGATAATAAGGATACAACAGAAAATTACTACCTATAAATATATATACAATAAAACCCAAGTGAAAACATGCAATTTTATATAGTAATAAACAACTGAAATGAAACTATATGTACCAAAAAGGTAAAAACAAAAGCGACCATGAAGACCAAATAGATCCAAATAAACCCCAAGCTAGTAATATCTTGCTTTATCTCCAACCTACTCTAACTGGCCTAAAAATAGTTTATATATATGTAGGGTGATCATAACAGTATATTCATTTGGATCCTCCTGATATCCTCTTGTGGAAATGATAAAACACAATTTTATTGAATATTTTTTTGATAATAAATGATATAATTTCCTCACATTATGCTAAATATGATCAATTGTGAAATATTTGGAAATAGATCATTCATTTGCAAATTTGATGAAAATTCCAGTTTTACCCTTTTAAAATTTACTGTAGTATTTCGGGCATAAATACTGTTATGTCAAATATTTTGATGTACAATTTTTTAAATGTGTTTCTGACTTAATGGCCTACAAATTATATTTATGACATGGGAGTAGGATCATGTATTTGAGTGGAGTAAATGGTCTATGAAGACAAAGTTGGATAGAACCATCCAGATTGGAAACCACTTCACTATTTGGGTCTTATCTTCTTCATTCGGACTTGGATTGAGTCCAAATTTGGAGATAATCTAGGGAAAATAATTAGGAACAAATAATCCTTATAGAAGTTTGGCCAATTCACGCATTTTAGAGGTCAACTGTTTGGTGAAACCTGGAATAAAATATTTTTCCGAGTTTTAATTTCACACATAAAAAAAGTTATGTAACCCTAGCACTCAAAAACTCTATTTAAATGGGACTTTCACTATTTGGGATGTCTGGTAGAGTATTTTTAAATTTGTTTCCGAAAGTGTGTCTCTTGGGAACACCTCACACAGCCCTTGGGATAAGTAAGGGCTTGTGCAAAGTTCTCTTCCAAGAAGGCTCTCCTCTCCCACCCCCTATTTGAATTTATTTTATTTCATGCTTATAATTTGAAATTTTATTCAATTAATATTTTGTGTTTTTTCCTTTTATTCTTATATTAATCTTACAAATTTTGTTGGAATGAAGTGTTGATACGAGATTGGGTTCTACCCTTTCAATTCTTTGCTCATGCAAAACGTCTCTATGATGACTACACCTCCCATGGAAGAGTATCTCATTTTAGTAATTGATCTACCTCTTACCTTATTCATTCATTTATTTTGAATCAATGAGCTACTATAATTTACTTAATATGATTCATTAATTATGTTTTTTTATTAGAATAAACCGAGTAATAAATTGAACAATTAACATAAAAACACGCGAGGTCGAGATTTTGTGTAAATTGTGAGAGCGTGAACTTAATCGGTAATACAAAACCACACAGGATAAGTTTTTAGAGTTAAAATATATTCCATAAACTCAATTAATCCTCATTTATAGAATTTATATGTTCTATAATTAATCACTGACCATAAACTAACCTTAGAACATCAATCAAAGCAGGGTGTTGCGATTGTGTGTTTTGAAGCTAGTCTAGGGTTTAAATAATTTCATCTTTGTGGTTAAGTTAACTCCCGTAGGGTTTGAGGGTTAAAAAATTAGAGGATTATAATTAAGTGGATGTTAATTTAAATAATAATGACAAATAATTTAGTGAAAATGTAGATTTAGATCAATTACGCCTTCTAAATATTTTCTAAAAAACATCTTCTTATTGTATCATTTTAATCAAACTTAATTTCAAAACTAAAAACAAAAAAAATAAAATATTCTTCCAGCAAACTTCTTCTAGGTTTGTAAACTATAAACAACCCCCATCCTTTCAGGTAGTTTTTCTATTCTATTTTATTTTATTTTTAGAATACCTTTAAGAAGATGTTTTAATTTTCTTCCTCCTTTGAGAGACGACATTGGTCATCCACTCTACTGCACCTAAGTAACCTAAAACCAAACATCATTTGAAAGCGCCCATGATAGAGCCTTTCAAATTGGGGTTATTTCCGGGGAGGCAAGTAATTATTTCAACCAATTAGAGGTATTTATTTTATTTTATATTTTATTCTCTTCCTCTCTTCTTTCTTCCTTCTTTACCCAATCTGAAATTTTTTTTTTCTTCTTCTTTTATTTTCTTCTAATTCTTTTTGGACCATAAACTCAAAATTATCATTTTTATTTTACTATGGACCACTTTCATTCATTTAATTTTTATTTGATTTGTGACATGAACTAATCTTAAAGATCTCTTAGATTTTGACCCTGAGATTGAACGTAGCCTTAGGGCTTGAATCAGACATTCTCAGTCTACGGGAAGTTTCCACATTCAAACGGTTGGAGAATTTATCCACACCAAGAACATTGAAATTAGAAAGACTTATAATTCAAAAGATAAAACAAGAACCAGTGGATGAAAATAATGGAAATGAAATTAATATAACTATTCAAGAATTGGTTGCATCTGATATTAACTATCAACCAAATTGCATTGCATACTCGAATCTCGAATCGGAATTTGAACTAAAATCTGGGTTAATTCATCTTCTTCCAAAATTCTATGGCCTCTCTGGTGAGGATACCAATAAACATTTAAAATAATTTAATGTGGTTTTCTCAACCCTAAAACCAAGAAATGTATCTGAAGACCAAATAAAACTAAGACCATTCCCATTCTCACTTGATAGAGCTGCAAAAGATTGGATGTATTATTTACAACCCGAAGATGTAACTTGTTGAAACGATTTGAAACGTATTTTCTTGTAGATATTTTTTCCAACATCAAGGACCACTTTCATTCGTAGGGAGATATCGGGGATAAATCAAGCCTAAGGGGAGTCAAGTATGAGTACGATGAGCGATTCAAGAAGTTTTGTGCAAGCTACCCACATCACCAAATTAGTGAGAAACTTTTCATCTAGTAATTCTACGGACTCACACCTATGGAGATGATAATGGTGGATGCTGAATTTGGATGAGCTTTGGTGGACAAGACACTAGTAGCTTCACATGCGTTGATTGAAAAAATGGCCCAAAACTCCCAACAATTTGGTGATTGAGGTACACCACATGTCAGGGGAGTACATCAAGTAAGTCCATATTCTCTTGAAAGTCATTTGATTGATACCAAGTTGGAATAATTGACAACTATGGTGAGGAAAATTGATTTGGACCAAAAGACATCCCAACCCCCTCCTTCAAGGCCTTGTGGAATTTTCACTCAGACAAGCCACCCAACCGACTGTTTCCCCCAACTACAAGAAACAGAAGACTGTGCAGCAGTGTTTCCTGGGAGACCATATCAGAGACAACAACAACCATATCCCCAAAAGAAGCTTGATTCCTTTGCACCAGCATATAACCAAGGGTGGAAAGATCAATCGTACATGAGGTATGTCTCTGGACAAAAACAAAGGCCCCCTTTTCAACAAAACTTCCAGCAGACTCCACCTTACCAGGAGGGTTTCCAACAACCCCAAGCATGAACAAGCCAAAAACAAGGGAATCCCCAAACCAAGGTAGATTCTAACACTGATGACCTTTTGAAGAAAATTGTTCTTAATGAACAGAATGAGCTGAAGAGTCAAGGTTCGGAGTTGAGGGAGTTGAAGACCCAAATGAGCCAGATTTCCACTTCCCTCCATGAACTGGTGAGTAAGAATTTAGGAAATATACCATCCCAACCTACTCCAAATCCCAAGGGGAATGTTAGTGCCATCACATTGAGAAGTGGGAAGAAAAAAAACTGATACATCTATACCTATCGTTTCACCAGGATTCACCTCAAATCTAGATAAGCCGCATTCCATACCAACTGATGAGAAATCCAAGGAGAAAGATAAAGGTAAGAAAAATATTTATGAAATTACTACTAAACCCCTTCCATTTATAAATAGAGTTGTACAAACCAAGAATATGGCTGAAGAGGTGATGCAAAAAAGAAGTTTTGGATACATTCAAGCATGTGGAGATCAACATCCCTTTACTTGAAGCCATCAAGAAAATCCCATGGTATGCGAAATTCTTAAAAGAACATTGTACCAATCAAAGAGGGATCAGGGTAAATGATAGGATCAATCTTGGAAGAAATTTATCAGCACTCATTATACCAACTCTAGAAATGCCGACAAAGTTCAAGGATCCAAGGACATTCACCATCCCAGGCACCATAGTGGAGTTTCACTTTTGTGATTATATTTGTGATTTGGGAGCTTCTATAAATGTGATTCCTCACTCTGTATTCTCTTATTTTCAGGTTTGTGAGCTAAAACTAACGAGAATAGTGGTGTAGTTGTCGAATAGAGCTACGACATATACAGTGGTAGTTCTTGAGGATGTACTTGTTCGGGTAAGAGACATGAACTTTCTAGAAGATTTCTATGTGCTTAACATGGAGGATGATCAGGTAAGTTCTCATGACCCCATTATCTTAGGTAGAACCTTTCTCAAAATTGCAAAAACAGTCATAAATGTTAATGAGGGTACACATTCCATGGAATTTGGTGATGAAGTTGTGATATTTAATGTTATGGATTCAATAAAGTACCCCTCAGAGGATCATTCTGTATTTGTTATCTCCCATTTTGAACCACCAAATAAAAACCCCATGGAATTTGATTGTCCTATTCTTAGGGAGATTATTAATATTGGTTCTATTTTGATGTCTAAGAGTACTTCCACACCTATTTCTAATGCACAAGACCCTCTTAGATTTGATTTTGAAATGGAATCATATTATGATCATTTAAACTCTGATTATGACATGGCTGTTGAGTATGCTGATGGATTTGATGCTTTATTCTCTGATTGTGAGGATTTATATTCTGATACTAATTCTCTTTGTGTACATATTTCAGTTCCTTCAATGTCTCCATCCATACACCACCCCCCTTTATTGGAGCTAAATCCATTGCCACCAAATCTCAATTTATCATTCCTATTCAGTGGAAATAGATTACCTATTATAATTTCTAATAATCTTCCTTTTGAACATGAAAAAAACTTTTGAATATTTTGAGGGATAACATTAAGGCAATCAGGTGGACCTTGTGTGAAATATCAGGTATTAGCCCCTCCATTTTCATGCATAGGATTCTTTTGGAGGATGGGGCTAAACCAGTGAGGAAACCACAAAGTAGACTCAATCCAACCCTTCTGGAAGTTGTTAAAAAAGAGGTTTAAAATTTTCTCGAGGTACGTATAATCTATCCCATTTCATATTCTCATTGGGTGAGTCCTATTCAGGTTGTGCCTAAGAAAAGTGGTGTTACTATTGTTAAAAATGAGAAAGATGAGTTAGTTCCAATGAGGGTGCAAAACAGTTGGTGTGTGTGTATTGATTATAGGAAACTAAATCCGTCCACTCGCAAAGATCATTTCCCCCTCCCATTTATTGATCAGATTCTTGAGAGACTAACTGGGAAAACACACTACTATTTATTGGACGGATTTTCTAGATATTTTCAGGTTCCTATTGCTCTAGAGGTTCAAGAGAAGACAACATTCACTTGTCCATTCAGTACGTTTTCCTACTGAAGGATTCCATTTGAACTTTGAAACGCCTCAGGTACCTTCCAGAGATGCATGGTGAGTTTTTATTTTATTTTATTGAGACCTTCATGGAGGTATTTATGGATGATTTTACAGTGTATGGGTCTTCATTTGATTATTGTATCTCTAGTTTGGGAAAGGTGTTAAATCATTGTATTGAGAAGAATCTGGTATTGAACTTTTAAAAGTGTCATTTTATGGTAGAGCATGGAATTTTCATAGGGAATGTAGTGTCAAAACATGGGATAGTGGTTGATAGATCTAAGATAGACATTATTTTATCCTTACCATATCCTTCATGTGTGAATGATGTTAGATATTTCCTAGGGAATGCAGGATTTTATCAGCGCTTCATCAAAGATTTTAGTAAGATTTCTCTTCCTATGTCACGATTACTTCAAAAGGATTCTGATTTTGTGTTTGATGATTCTTATAGGACTTTCTTTGATGATCTAAAGAAGTTTCTGACCACTCCGCCGATAATACAGTCCCCAAGGTGGGAGATTCCTTTTGAGCTTATGTGTGACGCCTCCAAGTTCATAGTTGGAGCTTTCTTATCTCAGAGGGTGGAGGGACGTTCACATGTGATTGCCTATGCATTGAGGACACTAGATTCAACCTAATAAAACTAAACAACCACATAAAATGAGTTTCTTGTTGTCATATTTTCTTTAGATAAATTCCTTTCATAATTATTGGGATCTAAAGTAGTTGTTTTCTCTTACCATGCAACTCTGAGATACCTCTTGAAGAAGCCATACATAAAGCCCAGGCTAATCAGATGGATTCTCCCACTTCAAGAATTTTATATTGAGATAAAGGATAATAAGGGTTCAGAAAACTGTGTGGTAGACCACATGAGTAGGATTACTCACACACTAGAGGATAACACTATAGACCAGGTACCACTTCGGGACACTTTCCCTGATGAGAATCTTTATTCTATCTCAGGTATGTATCCTTGGTATGTAGATTTAGTTAACTACATTTTTGCCTCTGAAATCCCTACAAATTTAAAGAAACATCAAGTCCAAAAATTAAAGAGTGAGTCAATATTTTATGTTTGGAATTATCCTTACTTATGAAGAATGTGTAGTGACAAAGTTATTAGGAGGTGTGTTCCTGATCATGAGTTTGAGTTTGTTCTACAATTATGTCATACACTTGCTTGTGGTAGACACTTTGGACCCCAACAGACAGCTAGGAAAGTTTTAGACTCTATATTATATTGGCCTAACTTATTCCATGATTCTCATGTGTATTGTAAGTCGGGCCCATGTTTCCAACACACAGGACACATTTCTAGGAGACATGAGATCCTTCAACTACCCATATTATTCTATGAGATTTTTTATGTGTTGGGCATCGATTATATGGGTCTTTTTCCTAGTTCATTTGGGTTTTTTATATTTTGGTTTTTGTTGATTATGTGAGTAAATGGGTGGAGGATAAGGTTACCAGTACTGATGATTCTCATGTTTTGGGGGAATTTTTCAGTGTAGATTTTTTGCAGGTTTGGAGTACCAAAGGCCATCATCAGTGTCTAAGGGACACAGTTCTGCAATCAGAATCTTTCTTCCCTTCTTCGGAAGTATGGGGTGATACAAAAAACATCAACACCATACCAACCCCAAACAAATGGGCAAGCTAAGGTTTCAAATCATGAGTTGAAACAAATTTTGGAGAAAACTGTGCTGCCAAATAGGAAGGATTAGAGCAAGCACTTGGATTATGAATTGTGGGATTATAGGAAAGTATACAAGACTCCCATTAGTATGTACCCATTTCAAATTGTCTTTGGTAAGGCATGTCATCTCCCCGTGGAAGTTGAGAATCATGCTTATTGGGCTATAAAGAAATGAAACATGGATTTGGCCCAAGCTAGAATCTAAAGGAAGCTGCAAATTCAAGAGCTTGAGGAGATTCGATTGTCTTCATATAAGAACTCAAGTCTCTAAAAGGAAATATCAAAAGCAACCTATGAAAAAATGATCCAACAAAGGTAGTTTCATGTTGGAGAGAAAGTCCTTCTCTACAGTTCACGACTGAAGTTGATGCCTGGTAAGTTGCGTTCCAGATGGTTAGGTCCTTATATTATAACTAAATTTTTTTCTTTATGGTGCAGTGGAGATCACAAAAGAGGACACATAAAGGATCTTTATAGTCAACAAGCAATGTTTTAAGAAATACATTGAGGGGATTCCTACTAATGCAGTGGATTTCATCACACTGCATGACCCCATCATCACTTGAGCATATCAGGTTGTTCCTAACCCTTTAACTTTTTTATTCTTTGTCCTATTTAAAATTATACATTTCATGTGCATATATTATCTAATGGGTTCACATTAAGGACAATGCAATATTTTAAGTGTGGGGGAGGGAACCTTTTAGTTTAGTAATTTCAATTATTTTCGTGTTTTTCAATGATTTTCAAAAACAATTGTGTTTTTCAAATTTTTGTGTGATAATTTTTCAGTTTTTTGTGTGTTTTTGAAAATTTTGAGCTGAAATTATTCTCATAACCATTTTTAAATCCATATCAATAAGTGAAACAATTTTTCCCATGAAACTGAGCTTTAGTGAATGCTAAAAATAACTTTGTTTCATGTTTAAATCTTTAGTAATTTCATGAAAAGTACATTTAATTTTGAATCCCATGCCACATCCCACTGTCTTTATATTTGAAATCACTTTCCTGTGAGGTTTCTGAACCATTCTTTTCATATTCTTTACATTTACCTCACTTCTTGAGAGAACCAAACCATGCTTGATTTAACCAGAATTTGATTTATTCCTATCAAAACTTGATGGTTTGAGGTAGTTATGTTTAAATTATTGAGAAATTTGTTTGGTATTAAAGCACCTATTTCAAAGAATCCATTTTATAATGGCATACCTTGAACATTTAATCCTTGTAGCCCTTAGAATCCATGAACAACCTATTAGGTTAGACAGATTACAAGCCAATTTTCCCTATCCAACCAACTCTTGAAGTGAAATTGCATAATCTAGTTGAACTTAAGTGTGGGGGAAGCTATCTTGTCTTGTGCTACCACATTCTATGATAATTTGGGTGGAAAATTAAATTTTGAAGAGATGTGTTTGCTTCTGAAGAAAATAATCATATTAAAAGTTGTTCCTTTTTTGTAGCTTTCATGATAAGTGAAGTTGTGCATTTCTGGATCTTCTAATAGAGATAGAAAGTTGTGTTTATCTAGAGCTTTCAAGAAAATCATGTTTGATAAGATTAACATTTTTAATGCTGAAATGTTGAATGGTGTGCACATTCCTTTATTTTTCATGATGATGAACATGAATCAATGTTATGGGGATTGAGGAGGAGACCATATTAAATTGAAAATTAGATTAATGCAATTTTTCTTCAAAAATAGTCAAGCCCTCCTCATTCAGCCTCAGAATTTTTCACATATTAATCCTATAAACCAAAATCCATAGAATAACCTTGAAAAGTCCTCATGATAAACATATGTCCTTGACTCACATCAGGTGGCGACGTAGGAATCTTACAAGACTATGGTGACCCTTTTATGAGTTTGGATGAGAAATACATTGCTAAAAATTGGCATGTGTGTGATAAGAGAAAAGTAAATTGAGTTAAGTGTTTTGTGCATGGGAGGATAAATGAAGTGGAAATATATTGAATGATATAAATGTAGAACTTGAAATAATGGTTTTTTATAAGGCATGATATCTTTTGTTTCTTGGTGTGGAATTTTTGGATCTCAAGGATATGTGTTTTAAAATTTGTTTTGATTTGATATTGATGTTTACATGATAGGAGATTTTTCCCAGGAGTGAAAAAGGGTAAGTGTGGGGGACTTGATAAAACATAATTTTATTGAATATTTTATTGATAATAAATGGTATAATTTCCTCACATTATGCTAAATATGATTAATTATGAAATATTTGGGATTAGATCATTCATTTGCAAATTTGATGAAAATTCCAATTTTACACTTTTAAAATTTACCGTAGTATTTCGGGCATAAATATTGTTATGTAAAATATTTTGACATAAAATTTTGTAATTGTGTTCCTAAATTAATTGGATAAAAATTCTATTTATGACATGGGAGTTGGATCATGCATTTGAGTGGAGTAAATGGGCCATGAAGACAAAGTTGGACAGAACCATCCAGATTGGACACCACTTCCCTATTTGGGTCGTATCTTCTTCATCCGGACTGGGATTGATCCCAAATTTAGAGGTAAGCTAAGGGAAATAATTAGGAACAAATAATCATTATATAAGACCATCCAATTAACACTTTTTAGAGGTCAAATATGCGGTGAAACAGGAAATAAAAAATTTGGCCGAGTATTCATTTCAAACTTAAAAAACGTTATGTAAATCTAGCCCTCAAAAACTCTATTTAAATGTGGTTTTAACTCTTAGGGAGGGAATGTAGAGGATTTTGGAAGGTTTTTTATAAATATTGTCTCTTGGGAACATCTCAAAACCCTTGAAAGAAGTAAGGCCTTGTGCAAAGATCTCTTCCAAGAAGGCTCTCCTCTCCCACCTCCTCATTGTATTTCTTTGATTTCAATCTTGTAATTTGAAATTTTATTCAATTAATCTTCTGTGTTTTTTCCTTTTATTCTTCTCTTAATCGTCCTAATTGTGTTGGGATGAAGAGTGGAGATGAGATTGGGTTCTACCCTTTTAATCATTTGTTCATGCAAAATGTCTCCACGATGACTACACCGCCCATGGAAGAGTAGATCATTTTAGTAATCGATCTACCTCTTACCTTATTCATTAATTTATTTTGAATCAATGAGATTTTTTAATTCACCTAGTATGATTCATTAATTTAATTTTTTTATTATAAGAAACTGAGTAAGAAATTTAACAATTAATGAAAAAACATGTGGGGTCGGGATTTTGTGTAAATTGTGAGAGCACGAACTTAATCGGTAATACAAGACCACACAAGATTAGTTTGTAGAGTTCGTATATATTCCCTAAACAAAATTAATCCTCATTTACAGAATGGATATGTGCTCTAATTAACCACTGACCATAAGCTAACCTTAGAATATCAATCAAAGTAGGGTGCTGCGATTGCATGTTCTGAAGCTATCATAGGGTTTAAGTAATTTCATCTTTGTGGTTAAGTTAACTCTCGTAGGGTTCAATGGTTAAAAAATTAGTGGATTATAATTAAGTGGGTGTTAATTTAAATGATAATGAAAAATAATTGAGTGAAAATTTCGAGTTAGATTGATTATTCCTTATAAATATTTTCTAAAAAACATCTTTTTATTGTGTCATTTTAATCGAACTTCATTTCAAAACTAAAAACAAAAAAAATACAATCTTCTTCCAGCAAACTTAGTCTAGATTTAAAAACAATAAACAACCCCCATCCTTTCAAGTAGTGTTTTTTTTCTCTTTTATTTTATTTTTAGAATACATTTAAGAAGTTTTTTTAATTTTCTTCCTCCTTTGATAGACGACCTTGGTCAGCCACTCTGTTGCACCTAAGTAACCCGAAAACAAACATCATTTGAAAGCACCCATGACGGTGACTTTCAGGAAAATATAAAGAAATCATGTTGAATCATAGTAAAAAATTGTGAGACTAAATCGTCACCTAAATAGGTATACTAAATTCTCAACCTCTATACGGTTATCTCTCACCAAGTATCACATACAGGGGAGAAAATAATAAAATAATAAAACATCAAGGGTACCCTTCTCCTACTTCCTCACTGGTTTTACGATATTACCCAATGTCACCCATCCTATTCCATATCTCTCCAAAAGTAATCCATCCTGAAAACACATGGGAATGGAACCGCCACATGCACCTCATGTATCCCATAACCACACCATCCCATATCTCAAACCATATAGTAACCAAGTTTTTTCTAGGAGGCATTATAACCTATATGGCATATATAAAAAATAAGAGATTATACCTAAAACCATCACAACCCATTCATTGAGAAAGTACCTCAATCCATCACAGCCTATACATGTCATACCTATAGCAGTACTTCAGAAACTATATTTATAAATACATTTATGTGAAATAAACACAAGCCATAACACCCCTCCACAAACATATATGGGAGAACCAACCACTATTCACAATATCACAAGTAAATATCAAGAGAAGAGATTAGGGACAGAGGGGCTAGTATGTTATCCATCCTCCCACTAGGATGTAGGGGAAAACACCCTACAAGAGTCCACTAGGGGTCAGTTTCCTTGACCAACATGGGGGGGAAGCATATGAAATTACAGAATAAATATAATATAATATATCTCACAACAACACTATGGGTATAACCTAGTCTTAGACTCAACTATAGCTGACATCACTCGATATCTCGGTTACCACTGTGAAGGAAAAATATACTATAAGAAAAAATAATTTAAAAGATCTATATTAATTACTTATTTCATTTTTATCATTTTCCATGTATTAATTAATTAATTATCAATTAATTAACCATTTTAATTTTTCCACATCACATTATATTTCATTAATTATTATATTAAATTCCACTCCCTCCAAAAACTACCCAAACCAAATCCATGGTTTATCAAGATTAACATATTTTTAGCATTTTTATACCATTATCAACCAACCCTATGGGTTAACAATTATTAAATTAATTATTAGCATCATTACATGTCAAGATACTTGAGGAAAGCCATACTAATCTACCCCCAATAAGAAACGTGAGGCCAAACATATCCAGCTACCTCAAGGAGTGGATAAAGGAATGTAGTTAAATAATAAAATAGACCATCATACATTAAATAGATTCACAAGAGAATATACCAGTTCTCAAAATCACATAAATGGGTAATCCTAGCATTAACATATCACATCACCTCTAGTTCCATCCCCGAAACCCAAATGCATATACTGATTCATCTCTCCAAAATCGGCATCATATGTTACCACATCATATGGACCTCCCTGCCCACATATCACATCATCCATCCCAGGATCACATCACATCTAGTCTTTCCCATACCATATCACTCATCATCTCTCCAGGCTCAACCTTACTAGGATCATATCACAAGTCTCACATAAATATCATGCCACAAGTAGTAGGAAACAAACAAACAAACAACTAGGAAACTAGGTCCTAAAAATCAGGCATCCTACCTTCTCAAGAAAATGGACAACTCAGAACCTAAAAAACTTCTTTATCACACAACTAGTTCTTATTTCATCTTGAATTAATCGATTCCTTATTAACAGGTTCCAACTCTGAGAAACCTAAAGCATCAAGTTATAACAATCTATCTAATTCAAAACAATATCTTACAGAATAAATGAATCCCCTACCTCAAAAGTCATTAATGTTCTTCACCTGAGAACAAACCATGTCATGAATGTCTAATCACCTCTCACATAAGAACCGCATGAATTCGAGGATGCCACACCACAACTTCACTAACGAACAACCAATTAATCCCCATTAAAAACATTATAGATCATCTTTTATCGCATGGAAAGAATAAATGGGATGGAACGAGATTAAACCAGATGAAAGCACTAGGAAAAAAAATTAACGCACCTTGGATCACCATGGATCAAAGATACAATCCCATAGATCAATCCCTATCAAAGGAATATCAAAAATTCTTAAATGGGAGATGATAGTCTACTAGAATTGGGAGCAGTCATTGGGTTTGTGAAACCCGAGTGGATAGAAACGTTTATAAAAGAATTAAACTGGAGATTTACACGATGTGTAAACCATTTACACGTAGTTTAATGTTGTGGGTCAAAAATCATTGAAAAACACATCGTATTTTTATTATTTAACCATGAAATTATATATGTCGTAAATCATCCCTTAACAAGAAATGAATTGTACTTACACATCATGTAAGCTTTATACAATTTGTATTATCCCTACCTCCATAATTCTGTATCTAAACCCCTCCTAACTTATGACCAGCCTCCTTAGAGGTCCCCTAGCCTTGAAAACATGCAAAGGGTTAGACCACATGGATATGGGCCCTTACAATTTATTTTTCTATAAAACAGTTTTTATTTATATTTCATATTTAAAAAAAAAATTAAAAATTTTATATTATGAAATAGATAAAAATAATTTCATTTTTTCATTTATAATATCAAAATTACCTTAGTGTGAATTTTTGAATTTTTTTCTTAAGGAATTTTTTTTAGGTTAATAGTAAAAAAATAATGATTTTTCCAAACCCATCACTTTTATGACATTATCATAATATGATATCTGCTTAAATTTTTTTGAAACCTTTGTGATATATATATATATATAATAATAATAAAATTACAATTTGGTATTTATTAAACCCAATATTATCATGTTGGAAACATAAGTAGTATTTTACTCTAAAACTGATTTATTCACTTATATTAAAAAATATTTTTCATCACTTGTAGTAATTAAATCCATAAAAATGTATTTAATATTATAGACCCACAATAACATATTATTTAATAAGTTAAATTTTATTTTAGGGAAAAATTATGATTACTGAGATTAAAGTTAATAACCATGATAATGGTAAAATTGTTATTTTAAAAGAATTGTTTTATTAATATCGTTCAATTTTTATCTAATAAAATAAATTAATATATTCTAAAAATGAATTTAATATATTTTTTAAACAAATATTTATATAAATTATCACTCACTAAATTATTAATCAATATTAAATAATATTAATAACACTTAATGAAAAAACACCATTTTTCTACAAAATAATTTTTCTATATATATAATCTTTCAATTAAAAATTCAATTTTATCTTTTTTATAAATTGAATTATATTAAATTTAGATTAAAGTTAGGTTTATGAAACCAAATTTTTTAAATAGTTTTTATTTTATATGTTTAGTAAAACATAAATTACTTAGGTAAAAACTAGTGATCCCATTATAAAAAAGGTAAAAGTAAAAATATACGAGTAAATGGATTCAAAAATGTTTAAAAAATGTGTCAAAATACTTTGTAGAGGTTTTATTGACCCAATATGCGCCAAAATAAATTATTTTTAATTTTTTTAGTCTTTTACCCATGAATATTACAATTATATCATTGAAAAGTAAAGGGTATTCTAAAAAGTCCACTTTTCTTAACTTATAGAAGGGAATCACTTCCACCCATTCAATGCTCCATTTTCCCATATAAATATACTTGAAAAAGTTCGTTGTTTTCATTTCCTCGATTAAATTTCATTTTGTAAAGACTTTGGTCACTATAATTTATCCTATGTCCTTAAATTATAAGGATTTCATCAAGAAAAAAGTTATAGGTTTCAATGTAATTATTACTTACTCGATAACTTTTCTCATCAATATTTATATTATAAAATTAAACTATCCATAGTAATATAATGAACTTGTTATCATTATTATACTTAATTTTTATTATATTAATGTAACAACCCCTATGTATTACTTCTTATCCACTTAGGAAAACAAAATATTATCGATCACGAGTTATGTGGACTACCGCCTCCATGAAGTGATGAATTCCATTTTTCATCACTTCCACTATTCACTGGTTATAAGGATTATATTAAATATTATATGTTTTATATATAATATAATTTTTAATATAAATGGAAAAAAATATAATCTACCTTTATTTCATATCATTCTTCTGCAAATGGAAACATTAAATCTGTGTTGTATAAACTATTGTCTCCATGAAGTAACATTTTTTAGTTTTTTATATTGATTTTTAATATTTAACTGAACCACTTAAAATATGATTAAAATAATTCAAAAATATAAATAACATCATTATACTTCTATTTTAATGATATTTTTTCAAAATAAACAATTTTTTGTCCATACTCACCCATCGAATTGTGGTATGTTCATGTTTGGGTCAATCGAACCACCTACTTGAACAGTTATATTAAAATCTATCATGGATGAATATTGGAAATTAAATACTAATATTATTATAAGTTAATAATAATAAAATTATTTTTTATGGTTATGGATTATTTGTTTTAATAATTTAACTTATAATTAAAATATTATCTTTGATCGCTAAAATTAATGAAATAGGCTAACACCAATTCCATTTTCATGCAACATAACTAAAATACTAATGGAATAAAATAAGATATTTATAAGTAAATATAAGTCACCTATTTTAGGACCTTAATTTATCATGTAATTATGTAATTTTGGATAAGAATAAATAACAACACTGTTATTATGAAACTTGTTCAAAATGATCAAGATAACTCACACTCGATATTGAAAATAGAAAATAAATAAGTAATATACATATAGAGAGTAATTATAAATGAATTTTATAAAAGGATATATCTTTTAATATGTTTTTTAAATAGTTGATTAAGATATTTATTTTTTTATACATTATATTCAAGAACTTTAGTGGATGTTTGGAATTAGGGTAAGGGTTTCTTGTCTCAAATTTAATTTCATGAGACATATTTCTTATTATAATCTATTTTTCTTTATAATGAGGTATCTATTACACATTTAATATTCTATATCATGATACCCTCATTATTAATAGTGTTTAATTTTTCTTTTAAAATCATATCATTCAAGTAGTTTTCATTTGAAATTTTCTAGTGTCGTAAGGGTTTCATTGAATCAATTTTTGATACATTAGGTCGCAATATTTCTTAACTGAATATAAATTTCAATAATTCTATGATTCTTCCATTCCACTATTTTATAAATTATTTCCCCTTGTTCTTTGGTAAAAATACTTATGATCATCAATAACTTCTTCTTTGTTATAATTTTATATAAAATAAAAGTAAAATATTAGTAAGAATAAGTATCATTTTTACCAATGAATATTTTCTTCCATGTCTGTATTTTCCTTCCCAACAATGTGTTCTTGTATTTTTAGGAACTCAAATATTAATTAATCCTTGTCATACTCTTACTTTACATCACTAATTTACAAATGAAAACTTTATTTCCTTATTCATGATGTGGTATTTAAATAAATTTGTTTCAAAATATTAAAAAAATTAACATATCATGGTTAAATTTATTATCTTCTACATTATGTTTTCACTATAAAACAGATATTTAATTTTATAAAATCTATTATTAGAGATTTATTAAAAATAAATGTTTTAATATATCTCAAAAAAATCATTCTAACCTTTCTAAAAATGACTTTAAAAAATAAACCAGTGACATTGTTGATTAGAGTTTCTTTATAAAAATAAAAAAAAGAAACTTATTTTTTAAAGAAGAATAGATTTCATATAATCTTGAGTATTCTTTCCCATATTTCATGGTTATAAAAATTAAAATATTTTTTTCATTAATATTTGAATTTTATTTAAAAGGTTTTCATTGAAAATGTTCATTTTCATCATGATTTTCAAATTAATTTTATACTAATATTCTAAAATTATTCTTCATCTATAGATTCATTCCATACCTATGTTTTCAAAAATAAGAAATATTAAATCTATATAGGATAAATTATTCATCACTTCCTTTTTGTTTCCTAATCATCTTTAGTTTATAACCTTAATTTATCTTCTAATCCTTTTCCTCAGTGAATACCCTATTTTTTATTCCTTCGATTAAAGGATGTTAACCTAGATTCTATACATTGATTAATTGATGAGATTATTGAATTAACCATATACACTTTATCTATTTGTTTTAAATATCATACACTTTATTATATTTATTATAAGATATTTACATATAATGTTACTAAATATCTTTTTATACCTGTTTATGTTTTCTTGGTTTATCATGTTATGATTATTGATTTAATTATAAAGTATTTCCTTATGTGAATCCATTTGAAAAGGATATTAAACCCATTTTATTTATTTGTGTTCTTTATGAGATGATTAATTAAATATATTTACTTCTCATGGGTTATATATGGTTCGATGTTGATTTATTTTATATAGCACACATTTGTATAGATGATGAAGGGTGGAGTCTTATGTCGTCATCCAATGCATTTTTTAAGGATTTATATCTCATGATATTATGATGCATAGATGTATTTTTAATTTTCCACTACTAAAAGGGTTGACATACTAGAATTGTTTCACAACATAAATGGTGTACATGATTGAATTTGTTCACAATTTCTTTATATAGTTATGTTTTAATCACAGTTTTATGCATATTCTTATTACTATGTCATGTACTCATGGATCATGTTTATTGACTCTTTTTTCCACACTCCCTTGATTTATTTATTATATTATACCATATAATATTCTATAACTTATGTTTTATGATATAATTTTTTTGGGTATGATTTTCTTATGTATTTGGATTATGTAAATATGCTTGTGATATGATAACTTATGATACTTAATTGTAATATCTTATATTTACACTTACTAAAAATTTAAGAACAGCCCTTTATTATGTTTCCATTTCACTAGGTTATGAATAAAAGTAGTACAAAAGATGTATGTATAATTGTATCTTATATGGAGAATTTTTTAGATATGTTTAAGACTTGTTATGGATTAAGTTTTTTCTTATATAATGGAAAAAAATCATTAGTTGAAAATATATGGGTTTTGTTAATTAATGTTTTATTATAATTATCTAAAACTCTAAATCTAAATGTTCTTGGGATTATATTTTTTTAAAAAAAATCTCTTTAATTCATGTAATTGATTCTGTCATTTCCATGGGTTATCATATAAAGGATCCTATAAAATGAAAATTTCTACCCAATGTACGATTTTTCCTCTCTTGGATCGATCTAATAGACATATTCTTCTTCATATGTAGTTTCTTATGATGGAAATCCATCCAAAACAATTATTTGCAGTAATATCAACTCATCATGATCCAATGTGGTGTTAATATCATTTATCTCCTATATATTATATCTAATGACTATAAAGATAACCTTGGGGTGTGAAATATTAATAATAAATTCTTTTTAGTCTGGACCTTCTAGGACTATAGCATCACATGTTAATGCATTGGCGTGATCATCTCATGATCGTAGTACATGGGTTAGAGTCAACTCCTAGGGAATTATTCCATTAGTGCATGGATGTGATAAAACAAAAGGATAAGCTCCTCCTTTATGGAATATTTTCCAATTACTTTCTTAATTAACATCTATAATTATCCTTTAATATGAAGTTCTGTCACTAAAAATTGAATGGAAAAATACAAGATGATTTCGATTTCTTGATACTATGATTCTTTATTGGTGAAACCTTTTGAAATAATAAAGGGATATGGGAACCCTGACTTGACTAGGGAGATGAACACAATACCCAAACCATCTCATATTTCATTTGGGTTATCAATTCTATTTCCCATGGGGATTCTGGAAGTTTCATCAAAAAGTATCTCCAATATTCAAGGGGAATATTGAATGGAAAATAATTCTTCATTGGGGATCTCTATATCTAATGGTGTTATTTCTGGGAGTGGATATACTGTAAGAAAATATTCCAATGTCTACCCCTTGATTGATTTCTAAGGTATGAAATTTATTTTTAACTACTATAGTATGACCTCCTATCATTACAACCACCCTATTAACATTGTGAGGAAGAGGATATATTTGAACAGGTAAAGACAAGAGACCTAACAGACTTTATGATGTTGAAAATAATGTATGTTCTTCTGTAATACAAATATCATCCCGTGATAGTTCTTCTCAATGTGAAAATATTGGTTCTTGACATCAATCATTGTACTGCTAAGATCGTATAATCTATATTCTTTCCCTACATCATTCTTAAGGAAACGAGTGGGCTAAGTAATCGCTTGAGATCAACTACATAAAATATAGGTGGTTTTCCTTTCACAAGTGGCGTCAGGATTGGTGGGTGCATATGATACTAACTAAATCTATTGAAGTATTTCTATCAACCTACTTCCCACTAATATGGGATTCCCTTATTCATCAATCTTTTGAAATATATGAACTTTCCATCCATGTTGGAAATGAAGTTTTTGATATAAGTAATACATCCCTATAATCCTTTCAACTCATTAAGATTCCATGGTGGGGTAATAATGATGATTGCCCCTATTTTGTCAAGATAGAACTCGATACCATGGTGACATACCACATAACTAAGGAATTTTATTGATGTTACACTAAAGTTTCACTTCAATGGGTTCATTTTCAAATTTTTATTTTCACAACTTACCAAAAAAACATTTCAAGATCACTAATATAACCATAGTGTTGGTATGATTTGACCACAAAATCATCAACATTGAATTCCACTATCTTCCCTAATAGAAGATTGAATATATGACGCATGTCACATTGGTATGTGGTAATGAAATTCTTCAAATCTTAGGGTATTATTCAATAAAAGTAAATCCCTTGGGGGATATGAAATTTGTATCCACTTTTCTTTATCGATTATAAAAATATGGTTATAGTAGGAGCATACATCTATTGTAACATCCCGGTTTTGGGTGCCACTCAACGGGTGCCCCGAACCCGGTTTTCCACATGACCTCAAGCGCATTTCCCCAAACACCAGAGGCTGCCGACTAGCAGCGAGGGTCCAGGTCTGATAGTGGGGAAACTATTCCCTCATTTGTCAAAGTTTAGCACGACAGAATGAAATAAAACATACAGCAATAGAGAAAGCAGTAAACCATACACAACTGAAATAAACAACTGCAGTAGATATAACCAACCAGTATATAAAATGGTGCAACATGCCTCAAATTCTAAGAAATCAGCCAGAACATGTTACACAACAATACAGTGCAGTACAAGTACAGAAAAGAAAAACAGAACAAAACAGCTGGTAGCATCATGAGCCTAAGCCCGGTCCCATCCTCCCCTACTCCTCAGCAGCAATAAAGTACCTATATAGGGACTCTTTCCCATGTCCACACCTACATAAACGTAATCTGTTTGGTCTGAAAAGCATGACTCAAATAGGGTGTGAGAAATAATCTCAGTAGGCACCCGCCAAAGGCTCGTGCTCAACTGTGTGTAAACATGCAACAATAGTGTGCAACAGTAAATGAAATAAACTAAGTAGTACTCAAAAGTATCTAACTTACCAGTTATATTTACATTTAATATCCATTTAATCAGTTAATTTAAAATATCACCACAGTGAATATTCTAAGTAAACAGCCAACGCCCTCAGACATGTAAACCCCTACCCTCAGGTAAAGATAATCCAAACACAAGAATTTGTCCACATGCATACGGATATTGCCCTCAGGCATACAAAGGTGTCTCCCTCTAGCACAGAGTCTATTGACCACAGGAAAGAAAGAAGTTTCCCTCAGGCTAAGAGAACATTTCCCTTAGGCTAATACAGTCGTGCCCTCAGGATATAGTAAAACACTGCCCTCGGACACAAGTAACTGGGCCATTCCCAACATTTAAATAAGAAGTTCACATAAAATTCCTCTCAAGGAAAAAGTAATGCGCAAAATAAATAATGGATACCCTCGGGTATCCTGGCCAAATGGCTAAATAGAGGAATACACCCCTGGGGTGGTCCTGGATCCAATCAACGATCCCAAACAGCATTTTAATATCACATTTAATTACCTATACAATTCTAGGTATTTAAACAGCTACGATGTCATCCACATGACACCACAACATGGGTTCGTGGCATAATAATTCACACAAATACACAACAGTTGGAAAATTAACACTAATCCACCTACCTTAAATGCCAACGAATGATATACATGAACGTCGATTCCAGAAACGCCCACGAACGATGTAGATCTGACGTAGAAGAAAACTTGCTTAAAATTAAATAACTTCCTTATGGAAAATAATTGGTAAGAACTAATCCATGAGAAGGGATAACTCACCTGTGCGGTTCTAGGGAGATTGACGGTACAGAAAATGGATTCCTGACATGCGCTCGGAAGATTCTCTAAGATTCAGTCGTCCCTCCAGATCTCTCATCTGGTTCTAAGCATTCCCTGTGAACAGGGGAGGCTACTGCCCATTTTAAGTGAAAAAAACAAAGTACACGGCGTGTACTACCCATTTTTTAACTGTTCCTCTGGTGGTTTCCCGCCAGCGTGGCACTGTTCACCTGCCAACACGACTACATGGCGTGTCTGCATGAGTACACGGTGTGTGTTGTCGTACAGCTGGTCATCGCCTTACTATTCACCTGTTGACTGACTACACAGCGTGTAAGGGACCACTACACGGTATGTAGTCGGTTCCTACACCCTTCCTCACCGACATGGCCACAAGCCCCGTGTACTCATTCCACATGGCCAAAAGTACATGTCATGTGGAAAAGTACACGGCTTGTACTTTCCAAAATTTGGTATTTTTTCCCATTTTCCATATTTTCTCAAAAACACTTAAGTAAAGGAGAAAAGAAGAAACTTGTACCTCAAAAGTAAGAACTGGGTTCTTACAAACCTCCCCCCTTAAAGCAATTCGTCCTCGAATTTCCCTTCCATGGGTGGCAAAGATAAAGCTAAGAATAACTTTGGCCATTGAGCTTGTACATCAGTCTCCCGCTCCCAGGTTTCATCCTACACTCGGCCATTCTGCCATAGCACCCATACGAGAGGAACTGACTGGACTCGGAGAACCTATGTGCTCCTATCAACGATACGAATCAGATGCTCCTCAAAGGACTCATCTGTCTGAAACTCAACCTCCTCTGGCTGAAATATGTGAGACGGGTCTGAATGATAGTGACGCAACTGAGATACATGGAAGACGTCATGAATGGCTCGGTACCTCTGTGGTAACTGCAGCCGATAGGCAACTGGCCCGACTCTCTCCAGAATCTCAAATGGCCCCACATAACTTGGTGAAAGTTTACCCTGTCTCCTGATCCGTTTGTGTCCCAACCTCAGCGAAACACGCAAGAAAACCTGATCCCTGACCACGAACTCTAAAGGTCGTCTGCGGCGATCAGCATAAGACTTCTGACGAGACTGCGTAGTAGCCATCCGCTTCTATATCAACTGGACCTACTCTGAAGTCTCCTGCATGAGATGTGGTCCCAATAAAGTTGCATCACCTATCTCTAACTAGCACAAAGGTGATCGGCATAGCCTATCATATAAAGCCTCATATGGTTCCATCTCGATAGTCGCCTGAAGACTATTATTGTAGGAAAACTAGACTAGGGGTATGTGCTTCTCCCAAGAGCCCAAAAATTCTAGGATTCATGCTCGCAGCATGTCCTCAAGCACCTGTATCTAAGCTCTGACTGGTCATCGGTCTGAGGGTGGTAAGTTGTGCTCATAAGCACCTGTGTACCCAGTGTCCTCTGAAAACTCTGCCAGAAAAGAGACCTAAAATGGGCATCCCTATCTGAAATGATAGAATGAGGGAGCCCATGAAGACGTACGACCTCTCGGATATACAACTTCTCGATCTCTTCAACATTGAAGGTCTCCTTGATCATCAAAAAGTGATCTACCTTCATGAGTCTGTCCACAACAACCCACATGGCCTCATTACCTCAAGGTGACCTCGGAAAACCGGTCACGAAATCCATCACGACATCATACCATTTTCACTCCGGAATGGTTAACTGCTGTAACAGTCCGGCTGGCATCTGATGCTCCGCCTTCACCTACTGACAGTTGGAACACCTCGTAACCAAACCAGCTACATCTCTCTTCATACCCAGCCACCAGTACTGACGTCTCAAGTCACGGTACATCTTGGTAACCCCGGGATGAACTGCCCAAGATGAAGCATGAAACTCTCGCATTATCTCCTCGCGTAGATCCCCTGGAACCCACACCCATCCATGGAAACACAGAATTTCATCATCACCTATCATCCTAGCAGAAGGAGGGTCCTCACTTGCCACTGACTCCCGTAGAACTAGGCCTTCTGAATCAGATAGTTGTCTCATCCCCACTTTATACAGGAGGGTAGAATTCACAGCTAAAGAGGAAAGATAAGTCTTCCCCTGACTGTCATGCACCTCCAAATGCATCTCATAAAACAAATCCATGAGCTTCCACTCATCACTGGACTCCTTCACATCATGTACCTGAGTTTTCTTGCTCATTGCATCAACTACTATATTACCTTTACCAGGTGTGTAGGCAAGCTCAAAGTCGAAAGACTGAAGGTATTCTACCCACCTTCGCTGCCTCAGATTCAAGTCACACTGAGTAAGGACATACTTGAGACTTTTGTGGTCGGTGAAAACCAAAAAATGCTCCCCCATAAGATAATGTCTCCAACAGCGCAACGCATGAACAACTGCAGCCAACTCGAGATCATGCGTCGGGTAATTCCCCTCATGTGACCTCAACTGTCGAGACCCGTACGCAACTACTCAATCTCCCTGCATCAATACCGCTCCCAGCCCAATACCTGATGCATCATAGTAAAGTGTATAGCTCTTCCCCTGCTCTAAGAGTATCAGGATCAGTGTTGATGTCAACTTTCTCTTTAGCTCCTGGAAGGCTGTCTCACAAGCTTCCATCCAAACGAACTTCACACCCTTCTTAGTCAAACCCGTCAACGGCATGGCTAAGCAGGAGAAGTCTTGGATTAAACATATGTAGTAACCATCCAGCCCTAAGAAACTCCGTATCTCAAACACGTTCTTAGGCTTCTCCCAGAAAACTATTGCTCTCACCTTCTCTGGGTCTACTGAAACTCATGCCTCTGAGATGATATGACCCAGGAAGTGAAACTAGTCCATCCAAAATGGAACTTTGAGAGATTATCATATAGCCGATTCTCTCTCAGTGTACTCAATACGATCTCAAGATGGGTGTCATGGTCGTGTCGAGTGTGAGAGTACACTAAGATATCGTCCATGAATACTACCAAAAAAGAGTCTAGATAAGGATGGAACACACGATTCATCAGATCCATGAAAACTGCTGGCGAGTTCGTGAGTCCGAACGGCATAACTGTATACTCGTATAGACTATACCTACTTCTGAAATCCGTGAGAGGTATATCAGATGGTCTAACGCGCAACTGATGATATCCTGATCTCAAGTCAATCTTCGAGAACACTCGTGCTCCATGAAGTTGATCAAAAATATCATCAATCCTTGGTAAGGGATATCGGTTCTTAACCATCAACAGGTTCAACTTCCAATAATCCACACAGAGTATGAGGGTACCATCCGCCTTCTTCGCAAAAAGTACTGGAGAACGGCAAGGATAAGTACTGGGTTGGATGAAACCCTTTGCCTATAAATCCTCTAACATCCTCTTGAGCTCCTGTAACTCATGTTTTTTCCATTCTATAAGGAGGAATGGACACCGGTGCTGCTCCTGGTACAAGCTCAATAGAGAAATCCACCTCACACTCCGGAGGTAGACCTGAAAAGTTGTCTGGGAAAACATCACTAAAACGATCAACCACTGGAGGGAAATCCATCTGACAAGTCCCCTGGTCGTCCAGATATAAACTCGCAATTTGGGTTGTGAATCCACCTCGCCCACAATGCTCTGGTCCAACTCGACTCGCCTGAACATCCCATTCGCCCTTGTATAGAAACTTTCCACACTCTGGTGATGCGAAACTCACCCTACGATGATAGAAATCTACAAAGGATCGAAAGGGAACCAACCAGTCCATCCTGAGAATGATGTCATAAGCTGTCATCTCTAAGACATAGAGGTCCCAAAGAAAGTGAAACCCACTAACCTCAAGGGGGCACTCCTTGCACTGACACAGACCAGCTGTTCTAGTCCCCAACGGAATGTCTATCATCATGATATCAGAATAAGTAGAAACACAGAGCCCAAGGCTCTCCACTATGGGTACAAATATGAAACTATGCATAGAACCCGTATCAAAAAGTACTAAACATAAAACAGAAGCTACTAGAATAGTACCTCCGACTGTAGAAGGTCTGGGATCCTGCTCCTGTTGGGACTTTTGCACTGTATATGCCTACCCAGTGCTACGGCCCTGCGACACAGCCTGGTTACCCTGAGTTGTCCCGCCCTGCTGCCTCTGAGACCTTGGTGTCTAGCTACCATGGCCACGACCACCATCTCTGCATGCACACCCTGATGTATTCCAGTTCCATGACTGGTAAGAAGCTGTTGGTCCTGCTCCCGCACACGGAGTCTACATAGAACCCCTCTCACTAGCCATTGGTGGAAACTCCATGCAAAAGCACTGCAGATGACCCAACTTTCCGCAATCTCAGCACTCCACTGGGTCTCGTGGACACTATGGCCTATTGTGCCCCTCTCTACCACACTGGTAGCACATGACCTGGCCACTTGAAGCATTCTTCTGGATGGTACTACCTCCCTGAGAGAATTACATCTGTCTCTTCCTCTTACCAGTAGAAATAGTACCAGAAACTGGTGCTGAACCGCCTCGGCCCACACCACTAGCTTCCTGCAGGTTCCTCTCTGTAATCAGCACCTGGTTCATAATAGCATGTACAGTAAGAAACCTAAAAACATTCACCAGTGCTCGGATGTCATATCAGAGACCATCCTCAAAGAATCTGGCCCTCAACGTCTCATCACCCACTAGAACAGGTGAAAAATGCTGATTCTTGGTAAAGCGAGCAGAATAATCCATCACTGACATAGCACCTTGCTGCAGATTCTTGAACTCTTGAGCTCGATCTACCCTCAGCGTCTCTAGAAAGAATAAGTCATAAAAGACTGGCTGAAAATATTCCCACGCCATGTCTCTGTGATGCTCTAACTGGTTGGTAACATCCCACCACCTCTTGGAGGAATCACGCAGCATGTATGTCGCGAGCTTGACCCTCCGCCCTGGAGGCGTCTCAAGATGCTCGAAAATAGTCTGCATCGATCCTAGAAAAGACTCTGCAGCCTATGTTCTTCCATCCCCTGAAAACGTAGGTGGATGCTGTTGCTGGAATATACGAGTCAGCTCATCCATAGATGTGGCAGCCGGCGGTGATCCCTGAAAGGTGTGCATGAACCACATAAAGCCTTCATGGAATTGTGCCTTCGCGCCTGTGTACAGTATAACAGTTGGAACTGCATCTGGCTCTTCTAGAGGATCCACTGGTATCCCATGGCCCACCATTTTAAGAGTATACTCATTTCCGCTCTCCTGGAGAACAACGTGCGGTCGTCTCGGCGGAATGACTCTACAAGGTCAAAATCACACCTTAGAACAAGATTAACAATGACCAGAAACAAAGAAACCCAAAAGGGGAAAGGAGGAAGAAGGAATTCAAAATTTGCAAAACAAGACTACACGACATGTATTCTGACTACACGGTGTGTACTTGACTTCTCTTTCCCTTCCATGGTCCTTCTACATGGCTGAGCCACATGACTCTGGTTGAACAAAACTACACGGCGTGTATATCATCTACACGGCGTGTATGGTGTAATTTTCCAACTGCCTGTGTCACTTGTGACACGGAAGACTACTCGGATTGACACTACACAGTGTGTCACACCCGAACACGGTGTGTAAACTACCCCGTTTTCCAGCCACATGGCTATGTTCACACGGTATGTCCTCAGACAACACTACACAGCTTGTCCCACAGTTACACGACATGTACTAGATGAGCTCCATCGACCCGTGTTGTTAGTTACACGGCTGTATACACGTCTCACCCTACATGGCGTCTTCTATATACACAGGGAGTGTACACGAGAGGATAACACCAACCCGTGTTGTTAGTTACATGGTCGGGTCCCCAGGTCACACTAAATAGCATGTTCTTCATTGACATGGCGTGTTCAAGAAACTATTACACTAGCCCATGTTTTTTAGTTACACGGTCTAGTATTTGGGTCAACACTACACGGCGTGTATAGAATCTACATGGAATGTTCGCCCCAAGCTCTTCCCTTCCCTGTATCACCGTCCACACAGTTTGTGACAAGGGAAGAGAATACACGATGTGTACTCTAGGTACACAACGTGTACTCAAAACGTTTATTTTTCTTCCCAAACAGAAGACCATACACGGTGTGTTGAAGGTACTACATGGCGCGTATACTGGGTTTTCGGACAGTATGCCTCAAAAACTTCCCCGGAACCTAGAAAATACCGAAAAACAACACCTAAGTGCCAAATTTTGATCTGTGAGGTCCCATACTCCCCACAAATCAAAGTTTGACATCTTATCTGTGTTATAACATAATAAACAGTCAATGATCCACCAAATTCTGGTTAATGGGGGCCCATACTCCCCAAAAACCAAAGTTCAGTGTTCATTCTATAAACAGGCTCACACAATAATAACCTATCACATAGAAGGTATTTATCAAGTAGCTATCACAACATCATGCTTTTCTAGCACAACAACTATCACAACAACATGAAATTTCTAATGCAAATACATGGCATGGAACTATGCATGGCATGTGATTTCTTGCATGTGCATAAATGATGCATGAGATAGCATACCCTCATCTCATCAGGTTGCAACTAAATAGAACCCAAGGATAAAATATAACAGCACAATCCCAAGTGCGTCACCCAACGGTGAAATCATATCAACTGTAAATTGAAAAATCAGTAAAATTTCAATACGAGGTAAATTGGCTTTTCCCTATACACGGGTTAGCTATGCCCAGGCACAGCTTATTACCAACTACCGTTCTTGTCCTATCCCTGACTAAGGCTCCAAATAGTAAGTCAAAGAAAAGACTCCCTCTGATACCACTTTGTAATGTCCCAGTTCCGGGTGCCACTCAATGGGTGCCCCGAACCCGGTTCTCCATGGGACCTCTAGCGCATTTCCCCAAACTCTAGAGCATGTAGACTAGCAGTGAGGGCCTAGGTCTGATAGTGGGGAAACTATGCCCTCATTTGTCAAATTTTAGCACAGTGGAATGAAATAAAACATACAGCAACAGCGGAAGCAGTAAACCATACACAACTGAAATAAACAATTGCAGTAGATATAACCAACCAATATATAAAATGGTGCAACATGCCTCAAATTCTAAGAAAGCATCTAGAACATGTTACACAACAATACAATGTAGTATAAGTACAGAAACGCAAAATAGAACAAAACAGCTGGTAGCATCGTGAGCCTAAGCCTGGTCCCATGCTCCCCTACTCCTCAGTAGCAATCAAGTACCTGTATAGGGACTCTTTCCCCTATCCACACCTGCATAAACATAATCTTTTTGGGCCGAAAATCATGACCCAAACAGGGTGTGAGAAATAATCTCAGTAGGCACCCACCAAAGGCATGTGCTCAACTGTGTGTAAACATGCAACAACAGTGTGCAAAAGTAAATGCAATAAAGTAAGAAGTACTCAAAAGTATCTAACTTACTAGTTATATTGCCATTTGATATCCATTTAATCAGTTAATTTAAAATATCACCATAGTGAATATTCTAAGTAAACAGCCAACGTCCTCAGACATGTAAACCCCTACCCTCGGGTAAAGACAATCCAAACACAAGAATCTTCCCAAAGGAATACGAATATTGCCCTCGGTCGTACAAAGGTGTTTCCCTCGGGCATAGAGTCTATTTCCCACAGGCACGGAAGAAGTTTACCTCAGGCTAAGAGAACATTTCCCTCAGGCTAATATAGTCGTGCCCTCAGGATATAGTAAAACACTGCCCTCAGGCACAAGTAACTGGGCCATTCCCAACATGTAAATAAGAAGTTCACATAAAATTCCTCTCAAGGAAAAAGTAATGCGCAAAATAAATAAGGAATACCCTCGGGTATCCTGGCCAAATGGCTAAATAGAGGAATGCACCCCTGAGGTGGTCCTGGATCCAAGAAGCGATCCCAAAGAGCATTTTAATATCACATTTAATTACCTATACAATTCTAGGTATTTAAACAGCAATGACCTCATCCACACGACACCCCAACATGGGTTTGTGGCATAATAATTCACACAAACGCACAAAATTTGGAAAATTAACACCAATCCACCTACCTTAAACACCAACGAACGATATACGTGAAAGTAGATTCCAGAAACGCCCATAAATGACAAAGATCTGACATAGAAGAAAACTATATTAAACTTAAATAACTTCCATATGGAAAAGAATTGGTAAGAACTACTCTGGTAGAAGGGATAACTCACTCGTGCGGTTCTAGGGAGATCGACGGTGTAGAAAACGGATTCCTGATGTGCGCTCGGTAGATCCTCGAAGATTCAGTCGTCTCTCTCGAGCTCTCGTCCGGTTCTAAGCCTTCCCTGTGAACATGGGAGGCTACTTCCCATTTTAAGCAAAAAAAACAAAGTACACGGCATGTTATTCTGAGTACACGGCGTGTACTTCCCATTTTTTAATTGTTCCTCTAGCGGTTTCCCGCCAACGTGGCAATGTTCACCTGCCGACATGACTACATGGCGTGTCTGCATGAGTACACGGCGTGTGTTGTCACACATTTGGCAACCGCCTTACTATTCTCCTGCCTACTGACTACATGGCGTGTAAGGGACCACTACATGGCATGTAGTCGGTTCCTACACCCTTCATCACCGACATGGCCACAAGCCCTGTGTCCTCATTCCCCATGGCCAAAAGTACACGGCATGTGGAAAAGTACACGGTGTGTACTTTCTAAAATTTGGGATTTTCCCCCATTTTCCATCATTTCTCAAAAACACTTAAGGAAAAGAGAAAAGAAGAAACCCATACCTCAAAAGTAAGAACTATGTTCTTACATCTATGAAGGAAATGTCCTGGAATCTAGTGGTCACATAGATCAATAATTCTATGATTGGTATAAGGAAATGATCCTTTAGGAAGTATCGATTGAGATCACTAAAATCAATAAAGACTCAGATCTGACTATTCTTTTTCTTCACCAAAATAATATTATCTAGATATTTTGGATATTAGACTTATTAAATAATGTTGTAATTAATAATATTATCAAAATTAGCCTCTTATTTGATAGTGAGGGTCAAATTCATTATTCCCCCATCTACATGTAACCATGATGAGGTTCTAGTATTCCATGATGAAGGGTAGATACCTCATGGTCAAATATATATATCTCTATATAATTCTAGGTAAAAATTCCTTGATGTTGTTTTATAAACGAAATATATTTCTCTTGTTCATCAGGAGTCATAGCGATGCTAACCAAAGTAGGCCACATGACTGCATATGTGCCAAGGTTTACCTGTTTGAGCTCATCATCCATGGTTGAGACAACTTCCTAAAATACTAGTGGGGAATTTTTATGATCCTCTTATCATCCCCCTCTCCCATTTGATATCCTATTGAAGATAAATTCACCAATATATCAAGATAATTTTCATTTCAAAGAATGAATGATGAACTGGAAATTGAGGGGAAATGGGGGCATCTACATTAGGAATTTAGTGTAAGATAACCTATATGGATATTTAAAGGTATGTTAGTGTGGATATATTGGGGGAATTATTATCTCTAAGGAGATAATATATTCTATCCTCTAGAGGTCTAGCACATTAGATGGGGGGATTTCTATTATAAAAACTGTCATTTATGGTGACACTACCTTGGGTTATCCCATGTTCTCCCATGTATGTTTGTGGATCATCGATATCATTGGAATTTCCATAATCCTATGGGCCACCTTTCCCTATTAGAGATATAACTAATATCATGAAAACCAGTGCATCCATAGTCTATTCATGTGGGATTTGACCAACCTGATCACTTTCCTGGTTTGGGTTTAGTGACTCAATTTTTTTAAAGTGAAACACATATTCATCACCAAGAATACTCCATGGATTGAGAGGATTAGTTTTAGATCCATTTAGGGTAGTGAACTATTCAGTATCATCTATTTCCATTTTCTTCCTTTCCCTTTTGTAGTAGGTTGATTCCATATATTGAGCCGCGTAAGAATCGAATCAGGAGTTATCTTCATTTCATACTCTTGCCTACCCATTAACAGCATATACCAAGCATTTATGATTTGATGAGAGTATCATGATATGCATGTGAGGTCATGTAATTATCAATAGAACATTAAATTTTATATACTGACAGATGACTATAAACTTAGGGTTATAGATAAGGTCCTAAACTGAGATCTCAACTTGATCTTTTCAAGGGATTATTTTGCTCTCTTTTTGTACCCCTGGATGGTCAATTTAGAAATGGATTAATTATTATCACTAAAAAACAAGTGTTGAAGGGCTAAAATTTCTATAAGGTTGATTATAGTGTTATTTTACATGAGTGTATAGTGAACACCAATTTTCTTAATCTTATCAGTTAATTACAGGTGTCTAATGTGAACATGTATAGAATCTTCCTGATCCTATTCTGTGAACAAGATGAACATATAAAATCAATTTATATAATTCTATATCTGATGAAACTTTTTTTGGAAACTTCCACTTCAAATTCTTGAGTGTTATAAAGGTCCTCAATCAAATATTCTTGAAGGTCCTTTGAAATATAAAGCTTATCTAGGATCAAAATATTATCTCGTACAATGGATAACTATTTTAGGATGTTATATTTCAGAGCTAGGGAGATCATTTCCCAATAGGTAGCTTCTCTTTATGAATTGACCAAGATAAACATGAATTAAATAATATATTAACCTCAAGATTTAAATAATACATCCCAAAAAAATCAAACAACCCAAGGACTTAAATGTTTAGTGTCTTGGAGATTATAAACATAAATAACTTATTTTATAACACCTGAAAATTTTTATCAATAATTGTGCTCCATTATACCCTTTCTAGAAATATCACATGATATAATAATCTCTATAACATGGGGTTTTGAAACATAAGAAATGGGTTATCTCAAATTCTCAGTAAGTGAAAATGAATTTCATAAAGTATTAGATCATAAACATGAAGGAGAATACGATAAACATATCATTAACATAATAAAATATCAAAATACCATGGATAATAATCATAAAAGTTAATGCAGGAACATGAGATCATAAACATATCATTAATAAACTATAAAAGAAATTATTTGGCTTAAAAAAATATCAATAATCATAAAATGTATGATAATGATATAAAATTGTAGAATACTTTATAAATAAGTCATAATCATGAAAACATGTCATGAAAATGTAAATTTGATAAAAAATGGCAAAAATCATAAATATATGATTTCTTATCCTAGTGAACCAATATACTCGCTAACTTATTCACATGTAAAACTATAAGTACAACAAAATCTCATCACACTTACCCTTTGTGAACTAAGCTACTCGCTAACCTATTCGCACATAAAATTGTGATTTGATATTAATTCCATCACATTCAACCTCTGTGAACCAAGATACTCACTAACCCATTAACATGTAAAAATATGAGAAGGGATTAATGTAATCACACTCACCCTAAGTGAACCTAGATAATAACTAACCTATTCACATAAAATCTATGTCATGAGATATAATCATGTACCCAATTAATTAGAAGGATATATAAGTCCTTCCCTTATAATAATCCATAAATTTGTGTGACACTTTAAAACCAAAATATTCATTATCTCATAAATAACCCATGTAAAAAAGATTGGGTTTCTTAAAATATTTGAAAATATCACATAAAAATAACATAAGAATTCATAGAATAACTAAACTCTTATTTTCCAAAAGAAATCATATAATTATAACATATAAAGGGTGATAAAAACATTATTTCATTAAAAATAAATCTTTTAGGGTAAATATAAGTGAAAATAAATAAAATTCAGAAAATATTTGAAAAACATTTAAGGGAAAATTACATTCAAAAACATTTTTGTGAAGGCAATATAAAACCTTTGAAAAACTTATTTTATAGAGTTACTAATAAAAATTACAAGAAAATATATTAATGTTTCAAAATGAGAAGTGAAAACAATTTTGGAAATGTATAATTTTAAGAGAATATTTTATACTATAAACTTTAAAAAGACATAAGGTTTTCAATAAAATAAGTAAAAATACTTTGAAATCTTTTACTTTTAAAAATAATCCTTAGTAATGGAAACTGTAAAAATATATAAAATATTCAGTAAAAGAAGTGGAGATAATTCGAAAAAAAAATTACTTTTAAAAGGAATATTTAAAAATGGAAACATGAAAAATATATAAATTTTATCAAAATAAAATTTGGAATATATTACAAAACCAATTTATTTTTATAGGATAGGAAAAAAAACCTTTTGATCTTTTTGAAATTTATTTTTTTTGAAAACCCACATTGTTAAAAGGATAATTACACAAATTATTTAAAATTAATTAAGGGTAAAATGATCATTGGAGATAAAAAATTAATCTTCCATTAGGTAAATTATAACATTGGAATAATTTAAAATCATGGATATGGAAGAAAATTCCAATAAAAGTAACATATTTATTCTTCAAAAAATACATTATAATGAAATAATGTAATCATCAAAAAATAAAAAATTTATATGAAACATTATTTACAATGAAAGGAAGGTGTAAATAAAACATAACTTCATTATAGGCTATATTATATCAATATCTAAAGATAATAGACAAAGAATATTGAATTTTACCCATGGAAAATATTTGTGTGATGAAAACCCCTTATGAATTTAATAATTTTTAAATAATAAGTAATTGAAAAATTGGAAATCACATGCTTCTATAAATATAATAAATTAAATCATAGATAATTATAAAATATATTATTCAGTTTAATATAAATCATATAAATAATAAAATTGTACATAATAACAAAACATGTCTCAATGAAGATAAGTTTAGATGAAAAACCCTTACAACTTAAGAAACATTCCAATAAAACCCCCTTAAAAAAGAGAGATCGTGAAATTTAATTTTAACTACCATGATAAATATAATTCATGATTTTATATAACCAATAGGTAGTATACATATCATTTTAATTAAATTAGGTGCATAAAAAAGTGTGTCTTAAATAAGAAAAAATTCAGATAAAGTCCTTATAACCTTTGGAATTTTGGAACAGAAATACAATGGGAAAGTTAATAGTAAATGGGACATTTAAAATCATGAGATATAACATAATCATGATATAAATATTAAAATGGGGTGGTGAGTACATAGTATAAATTAAAACATGGTGTGTAACATAAACATGTCTCAATAAAAGGAAATTGAGACTAAAACTCATACCTTGTTTCCTTGCTTAGTTGATGACACTCAAATATCATATAAAATAAACATAGCTTGATTAATAAAAAAAATCATAGCCTTAATAATATATATTTACCTTTTATAATCCTTATAATAATTCTTTATCATGAGTACATTAATTGGTTATAGAATATTGTGACCAACAGGTGTTAATAACTTTAACTGATTTTCACAAGTTTAATGATTTTGATATCATTACCCATAATTTGAATCCAATTTAATTTTTTATAAATCATTTAACATTATTTAATATACAAAATATTTTCATTTAAACTTTTTTTATTTTATTCCATATGTGTTTTGGTCACGTTATGTGAAAACCAAAATGATAACGACTTATTTTGGTAATTTAAATGAATGAAAATGTTAATTTAATAATAAGTTAAATACCTAATATAAAATTTAAATATAATTATAATAATAATTTTTTAATTAATATATTGTAATATTATTATTTTTCATGTTCTAATATTTATCCATAATCATATTTTAAAGCATTGTTCACATAGTTTGCTAAACCATTCCACACATGAACACACATTAAATCAATTCGAGAGTATGGTTAAGGTGGTGTTTCCTTTTACATAATATAATTATAATAAATTAATGATTATTTTTTTTATAATGAACCAGTTTTTATATTTTTATATAATTTATGAAAATATAGTTGAAAAATGAAAAATATTTCATCATGGAGGCAGTAATTTGAACGTACGAATGATTAGTGTTCCCATTTCTCAACATGTGAGAGGGGTGAAGGTGGATATTAAATTAAAATTTCAGTATAATAATTATATTTGATATATAAAATTTATTCATAATTTCTACCATTAATACCATCCATGAAAGGAGGTAACAAAAAATAAACAAGGTCGCTTCGTGGAGGTGGTAGTCCGCAGAACACACTCATAATGTTATTTTGTTTTTAAAAGTGGATGAAAATGAGTAAATAATATTTTTAACACTAATATAAAATAATATAATTATAATAAATAGGATTATTTAATCATATTATTATAGTGATAATATTTTTAGAAGAGTAATATTAAGTATAAAATCTTAAGAAGTGACAACACTTACGTTGGAGACATGATTTTTCACTTGGAAGTTCCCTTGAAATTTAAGTGCTTAATCTTACTATTAGTAACCATGGGATTACATTTTTGGTATAGTATTATAATTATAATAAAATAGAAGAGTTTAAAGTATTAATTTTAAAGGTAGGTGTGTGTTTGAAAGGGTGTAAGTGATCCCCCTTTGTAATAGAGGAAAAGGGAACTTTGGGAAACAACCCTTATATTTTAATAATTCCATGAAACTATTTCAAGGTCAATGGATAAAAAGTTTCAAAATTATTGAATTTTATTTTTTAGGTCTACAAATAATCAAAAATTTCTTTCCACACATGTTTTCAACATGTTATATAGATTTTCCCATTATATTTTCACATTTTACTCTTATATTTAAACTTGGTAACTTATTTTTAACTAAGTGATTTTTTATTTTATTAAACTTATATAATAAACCATGTAACCAAATTTGGGTGTTATGATAGTAATTTTTACCTATATTTAACCCATTTTAATTTATTAATATTATAAAACTAACTATGAAATTAAAACAGATAATGTGTACAAAAACTATTTTAGTAGAAAAATGACATTTTGACCATTATGAATTCTTAATATTATTTTGTATTAATTAACAATTAAATGAGTGTTTATATATTTATTTATGTCTTTATAAAACATATTATATTCATTATTTAAATTAATTTAATTTAATTTATTCAATATAAATTCATTGATATTAATAAAATAATAATTTTAAAATAATTGTTTCACCATTATCGTGGTAATTATCATTAATATTAACAATCTAAATTTTATACCCAAAAATAAAATTGGAAATATTAAATAATATGAAAATTATTTTATAAAATATAATAATTATTATATCAAATTAACTTTCTATGTATAGGGAAATTAATTTTAATGTTAGCAAATGTATCGTGTAAAAACTTGTTTTTGGAAAAACAAAATTAAGCCCAAAGATTTACGATTAGGATAGAATTATAAATTAAAATGATTTAAACAAATTTAAAATAGATATTATTATTGAAAAATTATTTATTTGAAAATAAATGAAATAAAAAACTTCATTTCATCATGTTATAATTAATAAACAAAACAGTCAAAAGAATAGTTTACATTAAAATGTTGTATAAATTTTCAAAATGTTGAGCATAAGTTTATACATTCAACATAGTATTTTAAAAAGATTTATTAAAATTTATAATATATATTATTTTTTGTTAAAAATTTTCAAAAACTTTCAATGTGTTTTTATAAAAAAATAATTTCATAAAAGTGACAACATTAATAAAATCGGTATTTTTTACTATTCACCTAAAATCAATTATTAAAAAAATCTCAAAAATAAATCTTGATCTAATTTCATTATGATGGATTCAAAAATGAATTTTAATTTATCAAATTTAAATTATAAATTTTAAAAATTTGTATTTTTAAAATAAAATGTATAATATTAAGAAAATAGTTTTTATAAGAAATAACAATTTTAATATTAGCTTATATTAATTATTTACCTTATAAAGTTAATAAATATTAATGGTTTAAAATTTTAGTGTATATTCTATATTTATTAATAGTGTACTATTATTTTTTGTGGTCTGTTTATGTTTTCTATTGAATGTAACACAAGTTATATAACATGGTATGTATGTTAAATGATCTAAAATCTCAAGTCGCGAAATTTTACCCCCTTAAATAAACTATATCATCACAATTTTAATTATTTATCACAAATTAATATAGATGAGGGTATTCTTAACATACTCATTATTTTATAAATAACATTCAATGTGATATCTACCTTATTTCCTTAATCTAGATCAACATACTTTTCTTTCCTCAAATAATATTGATTATTCATACCCTAGTCATATATTATCTAGAGTATAAATTTTCCAAAACTACATAAGTCTCCAAGTCATAAAACCATACTTAAATTTCATATTTTTTTCAAAAATTTATTTTATATTTTATCTTAAAATGGTATTATCAAATAGTTTGTAAAATCAAACACAATATAATATATACCATAATCTCCAAAATGTGATTAAATTCAAAAAAAACATAAATTATCATTAATGACAAGGATATAGATAGTATATAAATTACTTTTTCAAAACCAAAAAACCCTTTATTATCTAGACAAAAAATGTGTAGTAAACCTAAAACTTATCCAACCCTTAAAAATGTGTTCTTAAATAGTTATCTATAAAATATAACATTTCCATGAAATCATTTCTTAAGGATATTAATATCATTTAATATATGATTTCAACCCATTAATGAAAAACTACTTAAGAACGATCCTTAAATGTTTCACATAATCCTCAATAACTTTTATAATATACCAAAATATTATTGATACACATCCCTTTACTAATTACTATAGATAATGGAAACTATATTTAATTTCTCTTAGGTTATTAACCTTGTTAACATAGTTAAGACTAGAAAACTCTCTTTTACATCATAACATGCATATACTAAGATTCATCTATTTAAGTATGTTAAATTATTTGGATAGAATATGTAATGGTTTTTTGATACAAACCTTTCTCAGATAGATCCTCATGATCTTATTTCAACCGAATACCAAAACCAAAATGGTTATGAGAATATCCTAAAGAGTTAGAGTATATGAATATGAAAGCATAATCCTAATATTTCTTCTTTAATGAGACATTTATTTAATCATATAATTCTTTCATTTCTACTATTTTATACTTGTTCAATATAATTACTCTCTTGGTTATACCAAGGTTACTTTAAGTTTTATTCTCTCATACTTCTTAACATAATCACTTAAAATAATTAAGAAATAAATCCACTATAATTGTTCTTAAAAAGTTTTAAATCAACCAAAAAATATTCCTCGGCAGTGTCTTTCGAGGTGTACAATATTAGGCCCACTCATTATTCATTAGTGTGATGATTGATTTAATTCTCAAACAACCCTTTTCGGGGTGATTACCACTAGGTTCATATGTTCCACATCAACATCCACTTCTCAGTATACAAATGGGGGTGTATTTCTAGGTAAAATCATCCACTCAAGGATTTAAAAATATTTTAGGGTACCATCCTATACTTAGGCTTAGCTTTAGGTTTTTCACCAATTTTATCAAACCTTGCTACCAAAGGTAGCTAAAATAGTCTCCAAAATAGCCAAACCAAACCCCAAAATAACTAAATCTTTATCTAATTCCCATTGAAGATACTCAATCTAAACATGACTTCAATGATACATTAATATCATGATTTAAATAATACATCTCAATAAATAGTCACACAACCCAAGTACCTAATGGTTTAGTTTCTTTGAGATTAGATACATAAATAACTTATTTTAAAACAATTGAAAACCTTTGTCCATAATCATGCTCCTCGATATTGTTTCTGGACATCTCACATTATATAATCATCTTCATAACATGGGGATTAGAAACATAAGAATGGGGTGAGCTCAAACATTTAGTAAGGGAAAATACATATCATAAATGATTAGATTATAAACATAAAAGAGAATGTGATAAAGATATAATTAACATAATAAATTATCAAAATACCAGGGATAATAATAAAAAAAATTGAGATACATAGAATCATAAGAAAATAATTAAGGAACTATAAAATAAATGATTTGGATTTAACAGAAATACAAGAAATCGTAAGATATGTGAGCATGAAATAAAAGTGTTTAATACTATAAAAATAAGTCACAATAATGAAAACATGGAAAAATTTTACAACAAACTTGAAAGGGGGGAACAATTATAAATATAGGATTTATTATCCTTGAGAATATAGCTTCTCATTAACATGTTCACATGCGAAATTTTAAGTAGATATAAACACCATTACACTCACCCTTTGCGAAACTAGCTAATCACTATCTTGTTCACACTTATAATTGTGAGTAAATCTTAACGCCATCATAATAAACCTCTATGAACCTAACTACTAACTAAACTGCTTACATATAAAATTGTGAGTGGAGACTAACAACATTAGACTCACCCTTTGGGAACCTAACTACTTGCTAACCTGTTCACATAACATTTCTATATCATGATATATAATCCTTTAATCAATTAATTGGAAGGTGATATAGGTCCCCCCATTCTCATAATCCAAAAGAAATTACGTCACGTGAAAATAAAACATTCATCATCTCATAAATAACCCATTTAAAAAATAATAATTTTCTTAAAATATTCAGAAACATCACATAATTTGAACTTATTAAATCATAGAATATCAAAACTCACAATTTCTAGAATAAATCTTATCAAAATAACATATAAAGGGAGATAAAAATAGTAATTCATGAAAATAAACATTTAAGGTTAAATATTATTGAAATTATAAAAGTTATCAGGAAACCTTTTTAAAACATTAAAGTGAAAATTACTTTCAAAAAAAATTAAAGGAAATGAGAAGACTTTTGAAAACCTTTTTATAAATATTTCTTAATAAAAAAACTTTGAAAAGATATAAATTTTTTAAAAAGGAAAAGTAGAAATAATTTTTAAAATATTTAATTTTAATAGAATATGTGATAATGTAAATGTGAAAAATACATAAAGTTTTCAATAAAATAAGTGAAAATAATTTGAAAAATTTTACGTTTAAAAATAATATTTAATAATGGAAACTTGAAAAAGATATAGATTTTTCAATAAGAGAAGTGGAAATACTTTGAAAACTTTTAATTTTAAAAATAATAATTAATAATGGAAAATTGAAAATTTTTTAAAGTTATCAAAATAAATTATATAATGGATTATAAAACCTCTTTATTTTTAAAGGATTGAAAATCCTTTTTTCTAATTTTGGAATATATTTTTTATGAAAATACACTTCATTAAAAGGATAATGAAAACTAAAATTTAAAATGAATTAATAGGAAGATAAATCATTATAGATAAAAACAAATTTAATATCCATTAGATAAATTAGAACATTTACAGAAATTAAAAACATGGATATGGTAGAAGAATTAAATAAAATTAATAGAAATTATTCTTAAAAAACGCATTTTAACAAAAAAATAGAATCATCAAGGAGGTAGAATTTAGTATGAAATATTATTTCCCTATATAATGAGGTTTAAGTAAAATATAGCTTCATCATAGGTTGGAATATATCAATCTTGAAATTTAATAGACAAAGAAAAGTGAATATGACCTAAGGAAGATATTATAATCAAAAAAAACCCTTACGAATTTTAAAATTTATAAATAAAAATTGATTAGAAGCATGATAATCATATAGATACATAAATACCATGAATTAAATAATATAGTATTCATAAATAAATTCTTTTGCTGAATACACAATAGAGATAAGTAATTAGTTCATAGCAACAAAACATATATCAATGAAGATAATTTGAGATCAAAAAAAACTTATGGATTAAGAAACATTCCAATAAAAATACCTTAAAAATGAAATATATTTAAATTTATGTTAAAATACCATGATAAATATAATTCATGTCATTATTTAACTATTTTGTAACATATACATGATTTTAAGGAAATTAGGTGCATAAATAAATCGTGTCTCAAAGAAGGAAAAATTCAGACGAAACCATTACAACTTTTGGAATATTGGATACACAATCCCATGGTAAATTTAAAATGAAATGGTAAATTTAATATCATGATATATAATATAATAATTATATAAATATTACAATGGGGTGGTAAGTTCATCATACCAAATAAAAAATTGTGTATAACATAAATATATCTCGATGAAAGGAAATTGAGACTTAAACCCTTACCTTGTTTACTTGATTATTTGATAACACTTTAACATATTGAAAAACAAATTTAAATAAATTAATAAACTATTTTAAAACCTTAATCAAAAATATCACCCTTTTATAATCCTTATCATAATTATTTATCATGAGTACATTAATTTGTTATAGTGTATTATGACCATCGAGTGTTAATAACTTTAACTGTTTTTCATGTATTTAATAATTTTGATATCATTACCCATAATTTTATACCATTTTAATTATTGATATATAATTTAAGATTATTTAATATATAACTTTTATTTATTTAAATTGGTTTTATTTTATTCCTTTTTTTTGTCACGTTATATGAAAACTGAATTGATAATGTATTATTTCGAAAATTTTAGTGAATGAAATTTTTTCTTTATTAATTAGGTAAATAATAAATATAATACTTCTAGAACTATATAATAATAATGATTTTATTAATATATTATAACAATATGAGTTTTCATGTTCCCATAGTCATCCATAATTGGATTTTAAATCATTGTTCATGTTAGTAGTTAAACTGACCCAAACTTGAATACGCATTAACTTGATTGGAAAGTATGGTTAAGGTGGTGTTTGTTTTAATTTAATATAATTATAAAGTAAGAATAATTATATTATTTTTATTTTTTAACTATTTTTTACTATATTTATACATATTTTTATAATGTATGAAAATATAGATAAAAACGAAAAATGTTTCATCGTGGAGGTGGTAATCCACACATACACATGATTAGCGTTCCCATTTCTCAACACATGATATGGGGTGAAGGTGGAAATTAAATTTAAAATTAAGTATATTAATTATAATATATATATCATACTTATTCATCATTACCACTTTTAATACCATCTATAAAAAGTAGTAATAAAAAACTACATTGCTTCGCGGAGGCGGTAGTTCTCACAACACACTAACGTTGTTATTTTAATTTTCTAAGTGAATGAAAATGAATAAGGGTTTTACCACTAATATAACAAAATATAAGTATAATAATTATACTTATGTCATCATATTGTTATGGTGATAATATATAAGATTATGATTAAGAGGAAATAATTAAGATGACATAACACTTACATTGGAGACTTAATTTTTCCCTTGAAATTGAAGGGATTAGGAAACTCTGTGTTACTAGGAGAATGTGTTTGTGGTAGATGTTTATAGGGGTATTTAAAGGGAATATTATCAAGGATTATCTAAAAAGGTAGTTTTATGAATTTAAGGTTGTAAATGATCCCCTTTTAAAAGAGAGGGAAACAAACTTTTGGAAACACACCTAACACACTATTCCAAGGTAAATGGATCACAATTTATAAATTATGAAGTTTGGGGAGTATTGGGGTTGATAAATACTCAAAAATAAATTTCTGCATATGTTTTAAAAAAATATGCTTTTACCATTATGTTTTTACATTTTACTCTTTTACTTTTAAACTTGGTAACTAGTTTTTAACTAAGTTATTTTCTATTTTATTAAACATATAACATAAACCAAAAAACAAAATTTGGGTGCGATGGAACTAAATTTATCCTATATTTAATCTAATTCAATTTCTATATACTTTAAAATTATCTTTTAAATAAAAATAGATAATGTGTATAAAACCTGTTTTAGTAGAAAAATGACATTTTGACCATTATGGATTCTTATTAATATTTAGTATTGATTAAAAATAAAATAAGTGTTTATATATATTTATTTATTTGTTTATAAATAATACCATATTAATTATTTAAAGGATTTAAGTATAATTTATTTGATGGAAGTTCCTTTGTATTTATAAAATAATAATTTTAAAATAATTATTTCACTGTTATTGGGGTAATTAGCATTAATCCTAACAATCTAAATTTTATATCCAAAAATGAAATTGGATATATTAAATAATATGAAAATTTTTGTCTTAAATATAAGAATAATTATATAAAATTAGCATTCTACATAACTAATCTTAATGTTAGTGCTTGTATCGAATGAAAACCCATTTTTGAAAAAGTTTATTTTTAAACAAAAATATTTATGATTAAAATACAATTATCAATTCGATTGATTGAAAATAATTAAAAAAATATATTATTATTAAAAATTATTTATTTAACAATAAATGGAATCAAAAACTTCATTTTACCTAGTTAAAGTTAATTAAAAACAATTGAAAAATAGTTTTCATTAAAACACACTATAAATTTTTAAAATGTTGAGAAAGGGTTTATAAATTCATAATAGTATTTTAAAAAAAATTATTATAATTTATAATATATAATTTTGTTGGAAAATTATTTCAAAATATTTCTATGTATTTATATAATAATATAATTTCATGAAAGTGATGACATTAATAAAATCAGTATTTTTTTAATATTCATATACAAATCGATTATTTTAGAAAAAATTAAAAAATATATCATAATATGTTTTTTTGTGATGAATTAAAAAAATTAATTTTAATTTATCAAAATAAAATTTATAAATTTATAAACTTATCTTTTTAAAATAAAATTTATAATATAAATAAAACAGTTTTCATCAGAAATAATCTTTTTAATATTAACTCATATTAATTATTTACCTTCTATAGGTCATAAATAATAATGTTTTTCCATTTTAGTGTTTATTATACCTTTATTAATAATTTCTTATTAATTTTTTATTGGTTTTTTACATTTTTTTTAAAATGAGACACAAGTTATTCAACATAATATATATTTTAAAGGATCCAAAATCTCATGTCGTTACACTTTGATTTGAGGCTTAGAGGTCAATTAATGTTTTAATAACAACTTATGGTAAACATTTAGAGGTGTCTCCATTTATGGACCATACTATATCATCCTTTATATATCTCAATGGTTGTAATCTTTTATATGTATATCCACCAATTGGTCTTCTAATAAAATAGGAAGTGACCAAGCTCTAGATAGACTAGGAGTTGATTGATGCTCCTATTTTTCCTATTCGAGTGCCTCATTGTGAGTCTTGGCTTTATATATGGAATCCATAGGGATTCTTCCCAGATGATATGATCTACTATGGTCTGTTATTAGGAATCCTCCTTAGCCTATGAGACCTCTACTCATTCATCATACTCCCTAATTATGCATGGGTAATTATGTTTCATATTCATGTTCAGTTTATTAATCAAAAAAGGGGGTTTATCAAATAAATTACATCAAATGAGTCATATAATGATTCTTGATCCAATGATGATTCTATTTTCTAGGGTTAATTCCATTATCCCTATTTCAAGATAATGAATTATTACAGATTTTAAACCATCTTAGAGATTGACTTGAGTTCTTCTTCTTCTTCCTGAAACTTATTTTTTCTTTATTAGGTATGCCTTATTTTGGATTTTTAGGATACTAAAATAGGAATTTGAATTGTTTTTGAATAAATTGTGGTCAAAATTACCTGATTAAATTTTTTTTTTTAGTATGTAATATGCTTTATTGACTATTTTTTGGGTTATCTAATCAATGAATTTTTTTCCAAATTTTTCTGAGACTGGTTTCCAAGCCCTTTCTTCCTCTGGTAGAATGTTAGAGACACAAGATCCCTATTCTTGAGGTTTTCCCAATTTTAATTCTCTATATTCAACCATATTCTTTACTATATACTCAAAGCTAAATAATTATTTAATATTATACCCCAACCTCCTGTGATAAGGATAATAATCTAAATGGTCATTAAGATCGACCTCCTTTGGTTTATTGATTTCTGTTAGTTTGAGAAGACTATTCTCATGGGATATAATAGAATTTCCCAAAACCATGTCGCTCTTAAAAGAGTAGTTATTATTCTTTCTATCCTCAAATATCATTCATCCTTTCTCCTTATTACCTTTCAACCAAGGACACTATTGTTGTTATGGTCATTTAGAGAGAGGCACCACATGATATTTAGTGAGCTTTGGGGATGGAGTTAGTACTGGTGATAACTTGAGTGTGATAGCCAATATTTATACCCTACCCATTTTCCTTGAATGATTAGCAGACATGGATCAATAATTTGACCTATTATATCATATAGCATTCTCTAGTCATGGGGATATTGAAGCTAATTCTATGAACCCATTGGGAAATTTCAAAGGGGTGAGAGGTGTTTGTAGCTCATTAAATAATTCTGTAAACAAAACTTTTCTAGATACTAATATGGAAATATAATATCTAGGTAATAAGTGAGACCCTTCCATATGAAAACAAAATATGTGACTCTCATTTTCATATTGTTTTTAATTTTAGAGGTTTGTGATTGTAGTCTTTCTTAGTGTGGATCTAAATTAATATAGAAACTGGTGATAGAAATCTTCCCAATTTACAGTCGACCTAACAAAGAGATTTATATAGAATAAAACTTTTCAACCTTCCAATGTATTCATGAAACATATGACATTACCCATTTATTTCAACTCAAGTTTTCCCAACTTGGGGCCGCAATAGGGTTCAGAATGCATCAGATATTGTTCTGGATCTCCAGCACCATTAAAGTCTAGAAAATTAGGGATTAAAAATTTGGGTGGAGGATGGGTCATGTCTACCCACTCAGGATATTAATTTCTCTCTAGTTATACCAGAACACTCTTCCCCTCTATGGCCTTTATTCAAGTGATGAGGGATTAGATACAGTCAAATAACTTCAGCAATATCTTTGACAGAGGGGATGTGTGATTATAGAAAGTAGGTAAGAACTGATATGGCCCATATTCTGATGTATTCTATTGAAAAAAAAAATTATAGGTTTAGGATAAGTGGAATTTAGTGATAGAAAATTTGGCCCTAAAAGAGGAAAATATTGGTAGTCCATACCTATTGGTATCTGGTAAACTAGTTGTCTGAGCAGAAATTAAAATGATGAACAAGATATTTCTTAGTTAGTGGATTTTATATGTATAACTATAGAAATTATATTTAAGGGGTTATATTAGTTACCACCATAATAATATATTGAATAATAATATTTACCCTTAACATCTTGAAATTTAGTTGTTTCAATTATTTTATCTCAACATCGTGCCGTAATAATTTATCCTTAATAGAAAGTGCATTGATTTCTTTTGTGAGTGATTGTGATATCACCACTCTTTTTCCCTTATCTTTAGATGATGTACATTATGAGGGTGGTAGTTAAGTTCTTGGAGGATCTAATTTTTGAGTTTATCTATAATTTAGAGTACAGACACCCACCTCAAGTAACATAGTAAGAAATTAATGATTTTATGGAACCTCTCCATATTGTTCCTCAAGATCGGTATTAGGACATGAAAAAGTTATATCGATGAAATTAACCGAAGCATACTAGGAAACCAGATTCATTTCATCATTTACCTTTTAATTGTATGGAGTTATGTCATCCTATATATATCTATTGAAGGATAGTTCAAATTCCTCTCTATCTCTCTCCTTCTTGGAAGGTTATTTAGTCTTATTAATCCTTTAGAGTTTGAAATTTACTCAAGGTTGTTCCTCAAGAAGTTTCTTATGTATAATAACCCACAATAAGCTACCATGAATCTTTCCAAGAAATTCAATAATTTGGATGATATGTCATAAATCTAAATAATGACAGGGATGGTTCCTATGAGTCTTCTCTAAGCCTAATAAAAACTTATTCCCTCTATGGGTAGTAAGTAATGATATAAATTCCCACAGCCCTATGGTTGATGGTTTTCTAGCTACTTGTACATTTTTATATCACTAATTATTTGATAATCCCAAGGGTGGTGGTAGAAATTATTATGATATAAATTCCACAAGCACTATAGGATGGTATTGACTAGTACTCACTGAAACTATATCTTGTATTTTTTGGGTCTTTGAGGTTCTAAGAGATGGTGGAATTGGTAGATATGATGAAAATTACCACAACTACATGGGATAATAATGTTCCTTTATTTTTGTTAAATATACTATTATGGCATACTTTTTAATTTCCTGTGCTTTCAAATAAGCATGGGCTGGGTGAAACATACATCTTGAGTGTGAGATACTTTCTCTTAGGTATTCCTCTATGGTTGGCCCCTATTTTGATCACTTATGAGTCATTTAAACTTTTATTCGAATCCTCAATCATTAGTCTTATCAAAACTCATTCTTGATGAATGTGTTATTTCTAGGATTTAGAAACAAAATAAAAATGCATTGGACCAATCATCTCGTATATAAACCTTCTGGCCATATGATTTTCTATGAAGTAATAACATTGTAGGATGTTTTCCTTAGTGAGATCAAATAACTATATATTATAATAAAATTATGATCACCATATTCACCCCACCCTCTAATGATAATGTCAGATGAATCAATTACAATTACTATTTGGAGTGTGCTCAAGCTGTCAAGTCAAGCATGATGAAGATTATGATGCTACTTTTTAGACTTTAGGGCTCATGCTACCAAAATAGATACTAACTCAACATGGTGGTAAATCTTATATATCACCTTAGGTTTATGGTAATATCCCTCATAATATATATACATCACCTTTAGTTGAAGATGATTCATCCATAATTTGAGGTATATATAGTGTATATAGTATTATTTTATTTCATGAGGAACCTAATGTTGGGGGGTAGTTGTGGGAAAAAACATGACCGTCAAATCTCAATCATATTGATAACTTTACATATCCATGATATTTACCTCATCCTCGAAGTAATATTCTTATACCTAATATTACCACAAATTTCATGTTTCTGAGGGTGATGAAACATGTTTCGTAGAAGGCAGAGATATGGGAAGGCTTCATCTATGGGAACCAAGATATGCAACAATTCCCTATTAGTAGTCAGAATGTGTAGACTAGAATATTTTTATGGAACAAGAGTATGGATTTATCCATTAGGTTTTTCATTTCACTTACCATTATGAGACCTTTGGGGTTCCCTAACTTGAGTAGATAGGGTGAAGGTCTAGTGAATATCCTCCTTAGCAGGCTACTGAAGCATGGGATTTGTGTGACGTTAGTAGCAATATCTGGTAGGGGAATACCTCCTTTATACCTCTTGAGGGGGAGTGTCATTAGAAGGATCCCTTATGTAGGGGTGGTATACATTACCAAATTCTATGTAAAGGATCCCAAAAAGGTTATAGGTGGAAACATGTGCACTTATTTATTTTTTATCCACCCTTGACGAGTCAAGTTGTTATAATCTAAAATGTAGGGACTCCCCCAAGAATGCTCCAAGGTTGGGGTGGTATAGTTGTGGTGGAGCTCCCAAACTAGGCTATTAAAAACTAGTCACTAGAGACGTTGGTTTGGTGACAATACTTTCTCATCAGATGACTCCATACCTTTGCTAACAGTTGAGGTATATGAATGATTATTCAATGATAATGCATTTATTTGGATAAAAGAGAGCTTTGAATGACTTCTTACATCAATAGAAATTTTAAAAAAGAATAACCATTAGGGAAGCACCAAAAATGAATATTTAATCATATATACTCCCCAAATATAGTGATAGTTAGTTACATTTTTCCATTTTCATTATTGTAATATTCACAATAGATTCATCATTTTTTATACCTGTTAGCATTGAAGGGTGAAGCTGAAAATGGTGATGTTATTATGACATCGACCATATTCATGATTATAATATTCACATCAGGTTCACCAATTTTTTTATCCATATTCGCATCAAAGTGTGAAGCTAATATTGGTGCTTTTATTTTGACACCAACCATCTTCATGGTTATAAGATTCATATTATTTTCACCATTTTTTTTGAAAGAAATCCTGATAACTCCATCATCCATAAAGATCAATGTGTATGACATTAAGGAATAGTTATCCAAAGGAAACTGGTTTTGAGGGTTTCTTGTTGGTGAATATTTAGAATGCATGTTGTTCTAGAGGTTGATAGGTTTGTCTTATTGTACCCTTTTATATGAAATTATTTCTCACTCTGAGACTCTTAATGATTTAAGACATTTTTTAATGTTGCCCAGTAATATTAATAAAACTACTAGTTACCCTCATGGATGTTGGTTGATTTATTATAGGTGTGAATAAATGAAACATCATATATATATATATATTAAAGGTTCTCTATTTCGTACATTTTTAGGTGAAGGGATGATATTTTAGTTTAAATCTGCATTATTGGGAACTCTAGAATTTCATATCATCCAGGCAAGGAATTAGTGTTTTGGTTTTAGGATAGGCCTCTTAAATAGGTTTTCTAAGTATCCTTATTAAGGGAATCAAAACCCCTATATTTTGGTTTCACTTAATAGTACACATCATGAATTTTATGGTATTTTGACAAGGGAAAATTCCAAGTAGTTTAAAGTCATATAAAATAGACTTTCTAAGATAATGGTTCCTAGAGATGGTTGATGTGGGACATAAACCTAAGTAGTCCATTTTGACTAACCCTAGAATGAATATGGCCTAATGTGGATTTGGTAGGGTTAACTAGTATGAATATTTCCCACTAAGAGGGGATATAATATCTCATTAGGGATATGTCTTAGAAAATGCGATATGATGATACCTCAGGTGGGATATGGCCCACAAAATGGGGTTTTTCTGTCCTTAAGGATACATCCCAATGAAGGGATATGGTTTTCCTAGGAATATATAATCTTGGGGGTACTCATAAAATAACAGATATATGAGAAAATTGGGTTTAGTTCATAAAGAGGTGTGTTATGTGTCCTGTTGGAGATAATAATCATATTCCACATATTTTGAGTTTTTTAGTTTGTGGTCATGTGTTAGGATTGTATCATTCAGTTTTTCATTGTATGGTAAGTATGTAGTCATGTAGTTTAATTTTTTAAAACTTGGATGTTGGACACATAGTTTAACATTTTTCTACATATATTATGGTGTTTTTAAATCTTCTACAATAGAGTTCCATGTAGGGATTATGAATTTAATTTATCCTTTGGAATAGATTCTAAATATTATTCCTAAGGTAGATGCCTATGGAGGCATTTTAATTATGCTAGTAACATGATAAAATCAGGTATCTAAACCCACATGAGTCATGTTTTGTGTGATAAATAAGAGATAATTTAATATTGGGTGCACTATGTGAGTGGTAATAATTAAATTTGGGTGGGACTTATACCTAAAGAGGAGGCCCATTAGGATATGTTGGGGATAACTTCAAAGAAGGAGGCCCATAGTGATAGGTGTAATGGGGCTTACACTAAAGGAGTATACCCATGGTGAATGTTTTAATATTTTGAATGGTGTAATCTAGTCAGATATCTATGCCCCCATGATTCATGATTATTGTGAGAAACAAGAGATAATATAATATTAATCACACTGCACAATTAAATTGGAATGGGAATTATACCTTAAGAGGGATCCTATTAGGATATTTTGAGGATTAAACCAAAAAAGTAGGCACATGGTGAATGTTTTGATTATGATAAGGGCATAATCAACTTAGATATCTAAGTCCACCTAAGTCATTCTTGATGTGATAAATAGTAGATAATAAGATATCAAGCACATTGAATAATTAAATTTGAATGGGGATTATACCAGAAGATAAATACCATTAGATATGTTAAGTATTACACCTAAGAAGTAGGAACAAGGTGATTGTTTTAATTTTGCCAATAACATAATCAACTCATATCTATAAGCACACATTATACATGCTTAATGTGAGAAATAAGAGATAATAATTGATGAAGTACACTGGAAAATTAAATTTTAATGAGAATTATATCTTAAGAGGAAACCCAATGAAATATATTGGGGATTAAACCCAAGGAGTCCCATGATTAAAGAACCTAATCTCAATCTGTTGGTGGACATCAAAGAGGATATAGAAGACTTGAGGGTTATAGAATCCTATAAGAAAGTCTAAAGTATTACTTCAGGAGGGATTCCCTATTTTATCTATATCGATGGGAAGAGAATAAATACATCATAAAACTAAGAGATACCACTCCAAGATCTTGGTGATGGGGTTTTTCATTATCAAGGTAATCCAGAAATCATGATTCCCCCTTAGGTTCTACCTATCTAGGAAAATAATTCTCTAGCCTCTTTTTATCATGGGAATATAAAAATTGATGGGGTGTGTGTTGGTGTTCATTCCTTGATTATGTACATCTAGTGGACTTGGAGGAGGTTTCAAGTTAGCCTTTTATGGTTTTAGAACTTGTAAAAAATATGCCATACAGGTCTTATGAATTGGAATAGTCTTATTAGATAGATTTGGTGAAAATAGAACACCAACATATCTCAATACTTCAAACTGTCATGTATGGATGCATCAATTTGGGAGGAGATAAAACATTTTGGGGAATACTTGATTTTGGGAGGATGAATCATGTGGAATTCCTAAACCATAGAAGGAAACCATGGAAGGTAACCACATACTACTATACTTCTTTACAAAGGTGTACCCTTTGAGGAGATTTGTATAAGGTTGTGATCACATGACTGTGTGAGATATCCATTTTCCGATCCCAAATGATGATAATATTATGAGACTATATTATGAACACGTGAAGAGGCTCAAAAAGAATTATTTTTATGGTCCTGATTGTAATGTCCTAGATTTTTTTCATTTATTATTTTTAAATATTATATAGATTAATTTTGTGACTAGACACTAAGACATCATGTAATTATGAGACCCGGTGTTCCCAGAATAAATGTTTTAAATATATTAAAATATTAGATAGCACATGCACAGTTTTCCTAAAAAAAAGTGGAATAAATTTTAAAGAGGTTTCTGGATCAAAAATATGATGGAACCATTGAGTTCAGAATAGTGTTTTTAACCTAGGAACAACCTAACATTGGTCTATGCGGTTTGGTTGTGGAAAATTCACCACGGATGTTTAAATGAATAAAATAAATTTAGAAAAAAAAATTATTTCAGTTGTTGATGTAGAAAGGTGTTTTATCTTTAAGTAAGATCTTTTTTAGAGATATCGGGTTTTCCTCATAACACTGGAATTATTTGGAGACATTATAGATAGAACCTCTAAAGTATCCTTCTAACAGATGATGGTGAAACCTCGGATCAACGATTGGAACACATCGATCTTGACAGATCTCACCAATGATAATCACGCAATGATCGCTCTTCATCAGTGAATGATCCAACTAGAGTTATGGTATTTGATTTATTTTTTTTATTCCTTGTTCTTTCTTATGACAATGAACAAAGACCAATCCACGAATAGATTGATCTGTGGTTTGATCATATTTAAAGGATGGGATTATTTGTTGCATTTATCGGGGTAATTAAATCTATGTGATTAGACCTATTGATTGATTTTTTATCATTATAATATTAAAGAAACAATATTTATATGAACATAAATTGAGGTTCTTCCTTCTCTATTGAGTTGTTCTTTTCTCCTATTGTTCATGCATTCTTCGTTATTCCCCATGCATTGAACCCCTTGGTGAACAATTGAACTTTGCACCTTCAATTCTTGGAACAACAATCTGAAACCATAGATCCGACATCGGGACAACTCAATAGAGGTGAAAAGGTGGTTTCATAAGAATATCTAATGATAGTGAGTGTCAATTTTACATTCTTTAGTGGTAATGAAGAATGGATACGAGCAAATTTTCCAAGCCAATTGAAGGCCTAAATCATGTTGATTCATTGTTAGGGTGGAAAAAATACCTTGTATATGGAGTTTCGAGGTAAAAAATTTATTATAACAGAGGTCAAAAGATCAATGGCGCGAGTGGTAGGAAGAAGAAGGGTTTCTAAAAAAACCTATCCACACGGTGTGTAGTCCCTGAATACACGACATGCATCCCCTTGGATATACTTGGCGTGAACTTTAAGCAGTACACATACTTGGAGTGGAGTACATGTGTTGCCTACACATTGTGTACCCCGCCCCCATATGGCTTGGCATGGATCAGCTACATGGGATAGCCCATGTACTGGTACATGATTTGGGATACATAGGTTGACGTTGTGTATTGGAACATGGTTGAAGTACATGAGCAGACCCCTAATGCAATGACACAACTTGTAACCCTTTTACACACCATGTATTCATCTTTTACATGAACAAGGTTTTAACAACATATTTCATTGTACATGGGTAGTACCCTAGGTCAAGGGACATGGTGTGTTCCCCTATTACATGTTGTGTTCCCCTTTCTATAAGTCTTGAATATCTTGTCCTTTGTATCTTGGACAAGCTTTATTTGGGTTCATTCCCCTTATTGTTTCCCAAAATGTTGGTAAATTTTTTTCCTACTCTTAATACTATGATACATTCAATAGGACTTCCTAGATAGAGTTTTTGGAAAACCCCTAAGAGGCCTAAAGTGGGATCCTTTATTTATCTTTCTTCCCTAGGTGGAGTTCTTGGTATCGTCATGACCAATCCTACACGGACATTGATCCTCTAATTAGTGGTTTAATCCAGATTGAGTTGTTTGTATCACACCATAGATCTAGATATGATCATCATCTATGTATCATATCCTCTTTGGATATATCAGCATGTATCTTTGTTAGGAAGGTCTAGATGATCAGTATCACTCGAAAGGACGTCATTAGTGCTATTAGACTCAGGAGAGCATTCTCTTGGATGAGTGCTTCATGGAATCTTTGAGACAAATTCCTAGGGATGGTATACAATGGTTGTGACTTACATATAGACTGTGTGTCTTGGTTTGAGTATATCTAGATATTCCTGTTATATGTGTTGTAGACATATACTTGTGTGTACCTGACTGTACTTTCCTTTGTTATATTTCTTTTTGGTTTCGGGGTGTCCTACTGAGTATTTTTATACTCATCCCTGCACAGGATTTTCCCACATGTGTCATATCTTTTGCATATGATTGACCTTTTGATGGATTCCTAGGTAGACTAGGACCATACGATACTTAGTGAGGCCAGATAGACCGAGGTGTGTTCCTGCAACATTCAGACAACAATCCCATTAACTTTTTCTTACGTGTTGGACTTGTGTTATAAACTCATTATGGTGGACTTGTATTTGGCCTTATTTACTTTACTTCACTTTATTTCATACTATGGCTTTGGGATATAGTTGTATACATTCATTGGTTACTTGATGTTTTTTTTACATTTCATCATTTTATGGTCTTGGAGATGTGTGCATGAATATAGGTACATAGTAAATGCCTCGCATGTTAGTGATATGTCTACTCAATGATACTCTCCATACCCTGTCCTATTAGATGTGGGCTTGGGGAGTCATGACATTGTCCCCACTAGGAAAAATTGTGACAGAGTGGTATCAGAATGGTTTTTTCTACTTTAATAATGGGAGTCTGTGAGATTGGTTTGGGGAAATAGTGTAAAGTGTTTCGAGTTTGGCTTTTAGGACAGGGACTCTGGTGTTGTCGCGGTGGATAACGTACCCATACACCAGGACTCTGATAACTTTCTTTTTGACTCAGTATATGAGAACATTTGTTTCAGGTAAAACAATGGTACATGAATCAGATAGGAATGGTTTGTGTTTCCATTTCCTTCTTGAGTTATCTCTGTAGATATAATCATTGACCATGGTACATCTTGTTTGTTTTAGGATACCTCTGCGATGTATACCTGCTAGGGTTTAGTAGCTCGATCACAAAAATTACCCCTACAGGATGAGGCTTCAATACAGCGACTAGTTCTCAAGATGTTACCTCAAGGTGGTGTACCATCCATATCGCCACCTGTAGAGCTGCACACAGCACCCACAGTGCCAGCGGATGAAGAGCACAGAATTATCATGCTTCATGAGTTTCAATGTTATAGACCCCTCAGGTTTTGAGGTGAGCCTAACCCATAGGTTGATAAGGACTAACAACATATTAGATGGTGGTCTTATAGGTGAGCCTTCTACACATCTCAGCATGACAATGGTGGAATTTGTTTACCCAGACTCATAATGAGGTGACTCTTTCATGGACAGAGTTCGAGCACCTCTTCAAAGAGGAGTTACCAACAGTTATTCTATGTGTATTAAGGATCTTCTTAAACTTCAATAGGGTGTCATGTTAGTATCTGATTATTTATCGAGGTTTACTAACCTTTCTTGGTACTCGATTGATCTAGTCCAAGATTAGTACTTTAGGGCTCGAACCATAGAGCAAGGTCTTCATAGAGACATCTGAGATATTTTTAACATTCTATTAATTACTACCTATACTATGGTGCTTGAGTGGGATTTGGTGGTTGAAAGCTTCTTGGATAAGTAGATATAGCTGAGAATAATCATCAGTGGGAAAATAGGAGTAGAGACCTCGGTAGTAGGGATATGATGACAGTCTCAGGGACCTATACATGGGAGATGTTTCAAGATTAGATCTGAGGATAGAGGATTTGAAGTTAAGGGATCATAGGTTGGGTTCATTCATCATAGAGAGAGGTGGTACTATTCGTGTGATGGAAGGGGAAATCTTGCTTGAGATTGTATGGCCTATCGTACTGCTGATAGAGAGACTGTGGATGGACCATTGAGGTAGAGACAGTAATAGGAGAAAGTAGATCTGTAGGGTTTCAAACATGGTAGAGGATATGGGAGAGTAGTTAGAGGTGGTCTATGTTTCAACTTGTTACTACCTCCACCCCCTGGTGGTCCGTTCCAGGCTCAGGGAGCTAGAGGATAGGGGTGGAGACAGGTGCATGTGGTCGAGACTTATGACCTAGGGGCTCCAGGAATGATTCAAGGTATGATATTTGTCTTTTATACTTTAGTTACAGTACTATTAGACATAGGTTATAGTTATTAATTTCTTGTCACATATCTTGTATGAGACCTAGAGATTCCATTTGAATCATTATCTTGACCCTTATTCTTGGAGACACATACGTGATAAGATTCAATGATCACACACTTGTGTTGAAAGTGTGACCATAACCTTGGAGGTGATATTTTTTATTAGAACCTCTTGGTAGTAGTGTTGGGTCCTTGAAACTTCATTCTTGGTATGGATTGGTTATCTACTGTCCATGCCTATATTGACTATTTTAGATGAAGGGTGTGGTGTGTCTGTAATGATGGAACCAATTTTTCCTTTTTTATATAAAAAGAAACCCAGGCAGCATAAGATGGACTCATGCATTGGAGGGTGAAGTCAATTAATCAAAAATTTGATAGCATGACCCTTGGTGCAGTGGTTATATTAAGTTCCCAATTTCCTGCTATGGAGAGGACTACGAGGACGTCTTTCCAAAATATGTTCATGGTTTACCTCCCCTTCGAGATATAGACTTCATCATTGATTTACACCTCGGGATGGCACTAATATCCACACCAGCATATCAAATGGTTCACATAGAGCTTCATGAGCTAAGGGTGCAGTTGGAGGACTTGCATAGGAAGGGATTCGTGAGACCCAGTGTTTCACCCAAGGCAGTCCCAATTTTGTTTTTCAAAAAGGAATATGGGAGCTTGAGGTTTTTTTTGGACTATCGATTCTTAAACCAGGTGACCGTGAAGAATAAGTATCCACTACTAAGGATTTATGACCTATTTTATTAGTTGATAGGGGCATGATGGTTCTTGAAGGTTGAACTCTAATCATGTTATAATAAATTATGAGTAAAATATGGGGATATACTGAAGACTCCATTCAGATATTTTTATGATCATTATTAGTACTTGGTGATGCCCTTTGGCATGAAAAATTCTCCATAAATGTTCATGGAACTCATGAAACAGATCTTTTAGCCTTACTTAGATTGGTCGGTGGTATTCTTCATCGATGATATCTTTGTGTACTTGGCATCCAAGGATTATAACATAAGACACTTAAAGATAGTTATGGATTTACTCTGAAAGAACCAGCTTTGTAGAAATCTCTTGAAGTTCCAATTCTAGATTCAGGCATTCCACTTTCTAGGACATGTTATCTCATAATATAGCGTGGTAGTATACTTGGACAAGGTTGAGGCAGTGTTAGCATGGGATCCACCAAAGAGCGTGATGAATGTGCGAAGCTTCCTTAGGTTGGCAGGCTATTACCAGACATTCATACCTAATTTCTTCAGGATGTCAGCACCTGTGATAGCTTTGAATCAAAAGGGGCATCCTTTTATGTGGACAGAAAAGTTTCATTAGTCTTTTTAGCAGTTGAGGTAGAGTTTAACGAGTGCTACCATCTTGTGATTTTTGGAGGAAGGTGTCAAGTATGTAGTGTTCTATGATGCATTGGGAACTAGGATTGGTTGTGTTCTGATGTAGAGGAAATTAGTGATTTTTTATGGCTCATGTCAGTTGAGACCACACTAGCGTAACTACATGACCCATGATCTTGATTTAGCAGTAGTATTTTTCACATTGAAGATGTAGTGACACTAGTTGATGCGTGAGTGGATTATCATATACTCCAATCACAAGAGTCTCAAGTATATCTTCTCTTATAAGGATCTCAATTTGTGAAATATGTGATTTCTAGAGTTCATCTAGGATTATGACTTTGAAATTTTATATAATCCTGGGAAGGGGAACATGGTATCATATTCTCTCAACAAGAGATATAGTTCACATTTGTTGAATGAGGAATCAGATTAGTTGGCCTCATTGTATTTATCCTTTTTGGATGAATATGGAGCACCTTACCTCTAGTCAATGGTTGTCACCCCTCCACTCTTACAGCAAGTCAGGGAGGCACATCTTAGAGATACTGACTGTGAGACCCTATATACTCAGATATCCATAGGGCATACTCCTGATGGTTTTTCTATAAGTGGAGAGCACATCGTTCTTTTCAAAAGATGCACAATGGTACTAGTGAAATTATGGGAGGAAGTTCTGAGGGAGTTTCATATGTACCCTTTGGTGGTAGATCCAGGTGTGGAAAAGATATATCAAGACCTATGATGCCAGTTTTTATAGAAAGGGATGAATAAAGGAGTTGCATAGTTTTTCTCTCAATGCCTTGTCATCAAGTGAATCCTGAGAACCAAGTTCCAGCTGGTTTAAATCAACCCCTTGAGGTTCCGACAGAAAAGTGGTATGGGATATCTATGTAATTTGTGATAGGATTACCATATACATCCATGGGGCATGATTCCATCTGGGTTATCATTGACCGACTCACCAAATTGTCCTAATTCCTAGCTATCTAAGAGCATAGTTTAGTAGAGATCTTGACACGCCTCTACATTCAGAAGATAGTTCAAATCCACGGAGTTCCATTGATTATTTATTCAGAAAATGATTCTTTATTTATATCCTAATTGTGGAAGAAATTACAGGATTCATTTGAAACCCATTTATGCTTGAGCACAGTGTTTCACTGGCAAATTAATGGCCAAACAGATCAGACCATTCAGGTTATGGAGGACATGTTACAAGCTTTCATGTTAGAATTTGGCTAGAGTTGGGAGGATCACCTACGATTGGTGGATTTTGTGTAAAAAACAACTATTATTCCACCATTGTTATGGATACATTCTAGGATTTGTATGGGAAACCCTGATGGTCACCACTTTTCTGGACTGACCTAGGAGAGTCCGTACTCGTGGGCCCGAAGTTGGTGTGAGCTACAACTGAGAAGGTGCAGATCATATAGGAGTAGTTGAATATTCCATAGATCCATCATAAGTCTTATACGGATAGGTGACATAGGCCTTTGGAGTTTGATTAAGGATACCATGTGTTCCTACGGGTTTCACCTCTAAGTGGATTATAGAGATTTAGTCAGGGTGGAAAGTTGTCTCCAAGGTTCATTGGCCCTTTTTAGATAATGTGTAGATTTGGAAAGGTGGCATACCACTTATCTCTAAATACATAGTTATATTAGGTACATGATGTCTTTCATGTGTTGCAGCTGAGGAGGTATTTGCATGACCCATCGCACATTATCTACTTGGGAGAGCTAGACATTGAGAATGGATCAACTTTTGCTAAGTACCCAGTGGAGATCAAGGATCAATATGAGATGATACTTTATGGGAGATCAATTATTTTAGTGTGGGTCCAGAAACAACACTTGAATCTCTAGAAGAGGACTTGGGAGTGAGAGGCTCACATCTGTTCTCATTACCCTCATCTTTTTTAGTATCCCTTGTATTTTATTTTTGAGGGCATAAAGCCCTAAGGTGGGCATAATTTAATATCCCAGATTTTTTAGGGTATTATTTTTAAATATTATATGGATTAATTTTGAGACCAAAGTGTTGAGATGGAATATGATTCTAAATCTCGGTGTTCCCAAAATGAACGTTTTAATATATTAAAATATTAAACAACACACATGTGGTTTTTCAAAAAAAAAGTGGAATAACTTCAAAACAGGTGATTGAATTGGAAATACGAGGGAATAATTGAGTTAATAATGGTGGTTTTACCCAAGGTATGACCTAACATTGGTCGGTGCAGGTCAGTTGTAGAAAATTTATCAAGGACATTTAAATAAATAAAATAAAATAAGAAGAAATTATTTTATTTCAGTTTTTTATATAGAGAGGTGGTTAATTTTTAATTAAGCTCTTTTTTCATAAATCCAGGGTTAGCCTCATAACCCAAGAATTATCTGGAGACGTTAGAGAGAGAACCACTGGAGGATCCTTCTGATGGATGATGATGAACCCTAAGATCGATGATCAGTGCACACTGATCTTGACGTATCTCTCTAATGATGACGACGCATTTATCATTATTCATCAGTGACCAATCCAACTCGAGTTATTTCATTTGATTTAATTCATTTATTCTCCATTCTTTATTCCTACAATGAATTCGGACCAATCCCTGAATATATTGATCCACGGTTCAATCGTATTTGTGGGATGGGATTATTTATCAGGTTTATTGGGGTGATTAAATATTTTTTATTATAACTATTTATTGTTTTTTTATCATTGTAATGGTGAGGAAACAAGATCGACATGAAAATTGATTGAGGTTTTCCTCCTTGATTGAGTTGTGATTTTCTCTCCTAGTTCATGAATTCTTCGTTCTTCCTCATTCTTTGAACCCCTTTTGTGAAAAATTGATCATTGTGCCTTCAATTCTTTTCACAATGATCTGAAACCATAGATCAGGCATCAGGATGAATCAACAGATGTGTAACAGTGGTTGCAGTAGTATATCGAATGATGGTGGGTGTTGATTTCACATTCTTCGATGATAAATAATAACAACTATGATCCCATTTTCCAAGTCGATTGAAGGCCCAAATCCCATAGATTCTATGTTGGGGGTGGAAAAATGACCTTGGATTTGGAGTTTCAAGGAGAAACAATCACCAAAGAAGAGTTCATATGATCTATGGAATGAGTGGCGGGAATAAGAAGAGTTTATGGAAATCCCGATCCGCACAGCGTGTAATCCCTAACTACAAGACATGTGTCCCCTTGGATAGACTTGGCATGTACTTCAAGAAGTACATAGAAATGGGATGGAGTACACAATTTGCCTATATGAAGTGTACTATTTTATAGGGATTTATATGGATTGGCTACATGGGCTACCCCGTGTACGGGTACACAGGTAGGGATACATGATTTGATGTCGTGTACTGGCACATGGCCAGAGTACACGAGCATACCCTAGATGCAAGGACATAGCGTGTAACCCTTCTTCCCACCGTGTATTCCTCTTTTACATGACATGGTTTGAAAGACATTAGACATTATACACGGGTAGTACCTGGGGTCAAGGGACATAGTGTGTTCCCCTACTACACACTATGTACCCCTTTATACAAGGCTTGAATCTCTTTTCCTCCAAATCTTGGACAAGTTTTATTTGGGTTCATTCCCCTTATTGTTTCCCTGAAGGTTGGTAAAAATCATTTCCTACTCCTAGGGCTACGATCCCTTCAGCATGACTTCCTAGATAGAGTTGTAGAGCCCCCCCCCCCCCCCCCCCCGATAGGCTCAAAGTGAGATCCTCTATTAAACTTCATGTCCTAGGTGGAGTTCTTGGTATCATCATGACCAACCCTATATAGACATCGATATCTACTTAGCAGGTTAATACAAATTGATTTGTTGGTATCACCCCATGGCTCTATATTTGATTCTCATATATGTATCATATCATCCTCATATCTATCAATGTATATCTTTCTCATGATAGTTCCCGACTAGCAGTACCTCTCGGATGGATTTCATCACTGCTATCGAAATCAGGAGTGTTTTCTATTGGATGTGTGCTTTTTGAAATCTTTGACCAGAATTCCTAGGGCTTGAATACAGTGGTTGTGACTTAACTCTAGACTATGTATCTCGGTTTTTGTAAATATATACATTCTTGTTATATGTGTTTTAGACATATATATGTGTGGAGATGACTGTAATTTCATTTTTTATATTGTTTTATGGTTTTTAATTATCCTACTTAGTATTGTTATACTCACCCATGCATGGTATTTTACAGCATGTGTCATGTCTTGTGAAGATGATTGACCTTTTTATAGATTCCAAGTCAGACCAGGACTAGACAGTGTTTAGTGAGGTTGGATATATTGAGGTGTGTTCTTGTGGTTTTCAAACAGCAGTCCCAGTACCTTGTTCTTATAGGTTGGACTTGTGTTACATACTCTTTATTATGGGCTTGTATTTGGCCTTGTTTACCTTACCTTACTTTCTTTCATACTTTGGTTGCAGGATATAGTGGTATGCCTACATTGGTTACTTGTTTATTTTTTATACATTTTAGCATTTTGTGGACTTGGAGATGTGTGTGTGCATATCAATACATAGGCAATGCCTCCCATATAAGTGATATGCCTACTCAGTGCTAGTAACCAGCCCCTGACCTATTGGAGGTGGGCTTGGGGTATCCCAGTATGGGCCCCACTGAGATAGGTCATGACATTCATCACGTGAACATCTTATATGGAATTTTCCCTTGCATGCATCTCGTTTATTAATTTTCATTCTTTGGAGTTATTATTTTTTGGATCTTGTTTTACCTATAGAACTTGTTAATGTTTCAAAATATGGAAACTAATCCCACCATTATTCTTTTTATCTCCTCTCCATCTCCCAATTTCTTCCTTTTATAACCCATTTTTATGATGGATAAACCCTGGGTATTTATAGGCTAAATTGGTGAAGAGGAACATATATATAACCACCACCATCCATGTGGCCCACAAGATAGTTCCATTAGAGATGGATGGATTATGTGAGTTGTAAGAATTAATCTAAAGGTTATTTCCAAGATATCCTTACAGCAAGAATTCCCATTTTAGGAGAATGTATTTTTGTTACCACCCATGAGTTCTATGAGGTTCAAAAGAAAAATTTGGGAGATTCCCATTATCTGGGGAATATAAAGTCAAATTATGAAACTCTGGTGCACCCAATGGCCCAATCATATATGTATTGTGGTCTAGGAAGATGTTTTTTCAAGGACTTTTTTATGTTTTAACATGGTTGAAATATCACCATGAATTCCTTTTGGATATGATGAATTTTTATAGAAGATGGAGTCTTCCTTCAACAACATAAATTCATGTGTGTGGACATCATTAATAGGGGTTAAACATTATATGAAGCACCTTTCACATGAAAGTATACATAGGAAATATCCAGTTTATATGTAGGATATGTATGGGGTAGGGGTGTTTCCACATGACATGGTCTAGGTGACCCGGTCTGCATGAAGACCATCTCTCATGAGGTAGCTAAGTGAGGCTTCTCCGCTTCAGCGCACTAAATGATAGCTACTTCTCATGACTTATCCATGTGAGGATATGTGATGTAGTGGGTCTGTAGATGATCATAAACACACAAAATTCATATATGGAAGGGGTCTCAGTGATGATCATTCATGAACGTATAAGATGCTCAATCACATGGGACTTGGTGGCATTTATATTTCAATCATTTTTTCATAGTCACCAGTAGAGTTTCTCCCAAGCTTCCAGATATAGATATACCCAAGTTCTTATCTCAACTATGATCTTATATTCTGAAATCCTTCCCTCTTTCGCATGTGTCCTCCCCCAATGGAGAGAAATTAGGGTATTTGTAGGCATATTTTTCTTTATAATATAGTTACCATATAGAGAGGGGCCACTGAAGTCAACGACATTAGACTTTGTGATCTACAAATACAACATGATCCCACCACTTTCACACCATATAACTTACTATGTAATGGATGACCACATGACTTAGATAGACCACATTACAAGGAGAAACCATGTGAGAGGTACTTCATCGATTCGTGAAAATAAAGTTCGACTACATTACTAAAGGAAATATGCATTATTGAATAAGTTCTACATGAATAATGGTTTGTGTGAATGGTCTAAATGAAGGTGTAATGTGACTAGGATAAATATATTGATTGTATCATTAGGATACATGTATCATAAATTAGACCATGTGACTAAAGAGGTTACGCATGAATTTGAGTGACTATAGATCATTTGGGTGACCTCTATACCCTCCCTCCATCCAATCACATGATATTCACCAACCATTTCAATGGGTGAAAGATACCACCACATAATATTATCATGTGATTATTATGCATCCATGTGAATGGAATTTAAATCCATTCCAAAACATACTAACCACTAAGGTTACTTTATACAACTAAATTATCATCCCAAAACAATATATTAAACCTTTAAGTGCTCTAAATCATTTAATTATACAAATATAACAGCATCCTAACATATAAATTTATCGAATCCATTTATTTTATACTAATTGTAAGGATGTGTCCCTTTATCATCCTATACTTATGATTTCAATAGTAAGGATTTCAGTTTCATATATTCTCATGAACTTTTGGGTTTAGAGTTTAAGAGATTTAAGAAAAATACTTACATATCAAACCCATATAATATAATGTGGACACTTCTACATAGTGTCCATTTTTCTAAAAAAGTAAGTTTCTTAACATTAAACTTTTATTTCATTCAAGTCACTTTTTCTTTATTTAATAATAATACACCATAGCAAAATGATATAGATTTATATAGTTTATACTCATATTTAATCCTTGTTAAAAACATTTGAAAATGTGTTATGAGTATAAAAATCACATTAATGGATATAAAAAGGAATGGAACCTATTAGTTCATTTGAAAAACTGTGAAATCTATACAAAATCATCCATTTTAAAATAATAAACCTTTAGTTAAAATATTAATTTACTTACTCATGAAATCATATTTATTTCAAAAATTTGTTTATAAAATATTTCATAAGAAAAAAATAATGGAAAAATACTAATCATGAGGATTTCTTAGAAAACATGAGAACCCCTAAAAATAATTTTCCTGAAAAACATACCATTCACCCTTAAAAGGGTTAAAAATCCTAAAAACATAAACTCATTTTAATACATTTTGAATCAAAAAAATTTCTATAAAAACTCTTATTTAAGTATAGAAAATTCATGTAGGTTCCATGGAACATCATCTTCAAAGAACCCTTATAATAACCCTTAAAATTAGAAGAACCTACCTAATTTATTCCAATATAATTTTATAGAGAGAAAAACATTACCAAATGCATTGGAAAGATATATTAGGATCACCAATCATCATAAAAAGTTTACATGGACCATAAAATATATAAAATGAATATAATATTCTATTTCCATCATAAAATCTCAAAAAATACTCCATTTAACACATATGTTGAAGCACTTTTATACTTCACATAAAAATACAGATAAAAATAAATTTTCTTTTTAAAAAATTTAAAGCATAAAATTACCAAAATAATGAGAAAATGGATATTATTTGATAAAAAAAGAAAAATAATAGAGTAATTTTATTAAATAATAATGGTCATTATTGTGGGAAATTTTATTCATGTCGTATATGTTAAAAAAATCATTCATTCTTTTTAAAAAATAACCCATATAGAAGATGTTAGAAATAGCTTTTTAAAACACTATAAGGAATTATAAATATAGTTTTAAGATGAATTTAAAAATCCATTTGATTATAATAAAAACATTCTTGAAACATTTAAAGAAACATTAATATGTAGGAAAAATAGTCTAAAACATTTAAAATAATGTTTAAAAATAAAAATTACATACCACTTTTGTAACTTTTGAATCTAAATAACAATGAATAATAAAAAATGAAATGAATTTTTATAACACTTTAATTTTAAATAATTAATTATTAAAGTCATATATACTTCATTTTATACACTACATAATTTAAAAAATGTGGTGAAAATGACAAAAGTTACTAAAAAAGGAAATTTAGATGAGAAATATTTTACCTCAAGCCCGATTGGAAACATACATTATTTAATTTCTATATAATAAATTTATAATAATTATTTACTTTATTAAGAAAATTTTTCAGTTCTATTCCCTTATAATAATCCATTTTATTTAATTTTTTAACACATCCTATATAGTTACTAAATTTTTTATGTTCATATTGTATGTGTTGAGGACGTTCAGTTTATAATCCCAAAGAAACTTTTGTAGGTAAACCATGGTCAAAGAGGTAATTTATCCATTATCCATAGAATATTAACCAGTAAAAATTTATATTCATTATAAATTAAATTAAATTTTATAACTGTTCTTGGACGTTGGGAATGAAAAATGAAATATGCAGTATCATGGAGGTGGTAGTCTGCACGTACACATGAGCGATGATATAATTTTTTCAAAAATATAGAAAGTAAATAAAATATATAATATTTTAACATAAAATAATAATATTTATTTTATAATTATCATATTAATTCATTAATTTCATCCTTATTTCCATCCATGTGAGGTGTTGATGAAAAAAACACTTCGTTTTGTGGATGTGGTACTCGACACGTGTGCATGACTGATGTTTTCATTTATCATGGTATGGAAAAGGATATGAAAAAGGGTTTCACAATAAAAATAATAAAATTTAAAAAATTATATATAATTATGTTATTATATAATTATATTTATGATAGGTTTGAAGGAGGTATAAGAAGAAATTAACTTAAAAGAACTCGGTTAAGATTCATATGTTTTCTTTAGAAAACCTACTTTAAATTTAACCTTAAAACTTATAGGATGGTATTTTGGAGAGACCATAACAAATATTAGGTTTATTGGGGAGTTTTTTAGGTATTTTTAATGTCTTGAATCAGCTATAATGGTCAACTTTTGTGAACAATTGAGGATATGAGGTTCCCTTTTATAAGTGAGGGGAGTAACACCCTTGTAACTATTCTAAACTTATAAATATTATAAATCTCATACTCACTTTAAAGTGGAACTAAATTAATAAAATTTATAATAAAAGGTGGCAAGGGTTTAAATAATGTTATCTAATAAGATTAATAATTTTATTTTTGTAATCTTATCACAAAGTTATAACCATAATTAACATGTTTTCTCCTTTACTATGGTGACAACAATTTACTACAGTTACTATTCATTATGACCAAAAATTAAATTGAAAACACTAATAAATTTTAACCTCCATATTCTAAATATGAAATCCATTTTTCAATATTAAATATATATAAGTGATAGAAATTAATTTTAATATAATAATACAAAATGTAATAAAAAATTATTTTTCAGAAAAAAAATGTGTTTTTAATCCTGAAAATGAATTTATACCAAAATCAACTATAACGATGATTAATATGAAATTAATTGGATTATATTTATTAAAAATCGACTAATTTTATTTTAAAACCAAAAAAAAATTTGACTTTTTAGATATATGTAATGAAATGAAATTTTTATAGAAACTAGTATTTCCACTAATCACCCAAAAATAAAATTAAACTATATAATACCTAGAAAAAAATTTAGGTAAAATAATAAATATTTTGTATTTGAATAAAAAATCATAACCTTGTTTTACACCTTGAAAAAATTAATTATGAAACATCATATCATTATATATATATATATATAATTTACATAAATTTACATTTATCTAATATCCAATAATTATGTAATTACTTAAATATATCAAAATACAAATCATATTAAGGGAATATATTTAACCTATAAATAGAATATATTTTAAGTCATCAAGTAAAAATAATAATTTTAAATGTATAATGAGTATATAATTTTATTATATGATTTCATTTAGGAAATGAAATAGATATGGATATATATATATATATGAGAGAGATAGGATGGAATAGGAAAGTAGGTCAACACATAGGGTAGTGGTAGGCATTGTACCCTTATCACACTTAAGTCATGGGTTCAAGCCCCAGGGCCTTTCCAGATACAACAGGTTGTATCCTAGGATATGAGATTCCATTTTTATATAAGAGAAAAATTTTAATAAATAAAATTTCATTATAATTAAAATATATATTTTGAAGAAAATAATATAAAGTAAACTATTTAAGTGATAAATATATGTATAAATGCACATTTTATAAATAAATAAAATCATTTTTCATTTAAATTTATATTTTAAGATGTTAAATTTATAAAAATATTCATTGGAAATATTGGGATGTCACACTTTGTAATTTTGATTCTATTTTTAACTGAATCAAATGAATTTTATATTTTTTATCAATTTATTCTTCATAGTTTTTAATTAACATATGGGATGGAATTTATGAAAACCTTTGTCTTTAATAAACTTTATTTCATGATTTATTACACAAAAATGCACTAAGTACAACCAAGAATATCATTTTGTCTTGTGTATTTGGGAAATTAGGTACATAACACATCAACTTGATACATGGATACAACAAAATTATTAAAAAAATTTATAACATGCTCTAAAATTTTATTTCTCTTAAAACAGTACGGGATAACTTGGGGACATACATAATAAAGGGGTTAGATATAAATCCTAGTAAGGGAATAAAAAAATTATAACATGATTACATTATTACATTTTAGATAATATTAATTTCAATGGGATATAAAATTGGTGATAATAATAATCATGAACAATTGGTCATGATATAACATGATATCATAAAGGCAACATGAGAATGTGGTGAAAAAATTAAACATGACATCATAAACATAGGTCAAGGATAACCTCCAAGACATCATAAAATGGATTAAAATCCCATAACGTGTTATTTTTACTACATAATCTCATACATGACTTCTCATAAGACTAAAACATTACCCAATTCATTATATCACTGTATAATTCTGAGCACACTCATTTCTTTCATATCATGAACATTAATAAATGTGCTATATAGATTATTCAACATAGGATCATATTTAATCTCATTTAATCCCATGATTAAGGGGTTTGGAAAAAATAAATTTTTCATCCCCAATAAATAAGTATAGGTATGTCTAGGTGAGTACCCTTGAGTGGAAATGATGATGGTATTCACAATATAATGGTTTGGCATGGAAAATTTCAAGATAATTTCAGTGGCATAACATGGGTATATAATGAATTATGTTAGTGATTAATGAGGGTGAAAGTAATATTTATTAACTTGGAAATAATAATGTAAGTGATAGGAAAATTTCATAACATAATACAACAATAAAAAATGGTAATTAAAAGGAATAATAAAAAAAGGTTCTTGAATAAAATTTTGTCATTAGAAAATCACAGGATAATTTCAGCAGCCTAACAAAGCTACAAGATGAATCTTAAGAGGTATTAATGAGAGTGAAAGGGGTTTATCATAAATTGGACATAATATGTTCAATAATAGGGATGTATAAAATCATAACTCATAAATGGTAATTGAAATATAAATTCAATACATTAATAATGTTCTTGAATAAAAAGTATAAAGACAAGATCCCTTACCATGAGAGGGTATTTCAAAAATATTGGGAAAGATTATTAAGGGATTAGGGGAACCTTGATAGGGATATATAGAGTAAAGGTATTATTATAGTCTTTCTATAATGGTTGTTAGTGAATATTAATGGTAGATTGAGTGGGTAAAAGATAGGGGAGTTTTTTATTAGTTTACAAATATAGATTTTGGACTCTATATGATAATGTAAAAAAATATATAGTACTTCAATAGGATATAACTTATAATATTCAAACATAACCAAAGTAGTGCATATATTTTATATATTTAAATTACTTAAATAATTCACTTATTCATTTAAAAATAGAATTTCATTTATAAAAGTTCAGGTCATTAAATTATTCCCATATTCAAAAAAATCCCATAAAATTTACATTTAATACACTAAAACAGATGATGGTAATTTTGTTTCATCACCTATTATGGATCCCAGAAGTCTTTTTAAAATTTTTGGTTCTTCCATAACACTTTGACTAGGTGATTTTTCTTGTTTCATGGAACTTTTTCTCTACGATCTATGATATTCACTAGTTACACCTCATATGAAATACCATTCTACAATGGTAAAAAATTTGGATTCCATACAGGTAGGGGATATGGTATGTACTTCCTCAAGATTGATACATGGAACACATCATGTACTTGATCTATGTTAGTGGGGATCGCTAGTGGATAGGCCACTGCTATGATGTGATCAAGTATCTCAAAGGGGCTGATCTATCTTGGAAAAATATTTCCATTCTTCCCAAACCTCATGAATTTCTTCCATGGTGATATACTAAGAAGCACCTTATCTCTAACCTCAAACTCTATATCTTATCGTTGATTTTCTATCTATATTTTCTATCAAATTTTTATGGATTTAATATGATGCCGAATGGGTTGAACCTTCTCTATTATATCTCATAAAATATTAGGTTCCATCAACTTACACTCTTTAACTAAATCCCAACTTCTCGGAGTTCAACACATATCCCCATACATAGCCTAATAAAGATCCATTTGAATTATATAATGGAAATTTTTTCTATTTGATAACTCTACTAGGGGAAGGTTTTGATACCAATATCCTTTTAAATCCATTAAACTTGATCTCAGCATATCCTGTGAAGTTTTAATAGTTATTTCAGACTAGCTATCCATATGTGGATGATAAACAGTGTTTAATCTCAAATATATATTCAACGCTTGTTGAAGGATGCTCTAAAACCACAAGGTAAACATCATATCTCAATCAGATACAATAGAGAGGGGAACACCATGAAATATTAAAACTTACCTTATCTATATATTAGCTAGTTTTTTAAGGGATAAATATTCATTGATAGGAATGAAATGCATGGAATTTGTATGGTGATCAACTACCACCCAGATGGAGTTATTACCTAAAGGTTTCATGGGGATTCCTACAATGAAATCCATAGTTATTTTTCCCATTTCCATACTGGTATAGGAAATTTTTGTATCATACCCTTAGAATTCTTTCATTCAGCCTTGGCTTACTCGCATATTAAGAATTGAGTTACAAACTCTAAAATATCTCTCTTCATGTTGTCCTATCATATAATTTTCTTCAAATGTCTATACATAATACTTTTTCCTAGATGAATAGATAAGGATGGGATATTCATATCATCCAACAGTTCCAACTTCAGTTCTAGCTTTGATGGGACACATATTTGGGTTCCAAACATTATAACTCTATCTTCAACAAAGTTAAACTCTAGAATATTTAATACCTTCTTCTATAGAAACTCATCATATTTATGAGCCTCCTAGATCCTCTCAAGAATAGAAGTCTGAGATTTTATTTAAGCATGTTAGGATAAAGATCCTTTTATTATTTCCATGTCCATAATTTTCATCTCCAAGAAGATTGGATCCCTTGGAATCCTCTTCATGGATAGAGATGTGGGATCCTTTCTATGAAGATCATCTTCCACTTTGTCTACTTTACTAGGATGGTAATGGAATCAACAATTGTAATAATTTGTCCGTTGTAACCACCCCTATTGATTCATATTAATATACTTTTGTGTGAATATATACTTTAGGCTTTTATGATACATATATATGTCACACTTCTCCATGTAGATATAATGTAGACAAATATTTAACATGATTATCACTACAACCAATTCTAGATCATGAGTTAGGTAGTTCTATTAGTGTTTAAACAAGTTTGATAATAATTTAATATTTATATTTTGATAAATTACAATTTCCTCCCACTTAATTAAATTTAAATTTTATAAACTTTTATATTTTCATAATATAAATTGATTAATGGTAAATTGTTTAAAAAAAATTACAGTATTTATATAAGTAAAAATTTTAAAAATTAAAAATATTTTTTCTCTTCTTTTATTTCATTTGAAAATGTGATAATAATTCTTATTATTAAATATTCAATTTTATAATTATAAAATATTATTTCATGTGATATATTTTTTAATTTTATAGTTTTAAAATATAAATTTTACATATTTTTATTATTTTAAAATATTATTTTTTTAAAATATATTTTTTACTTATTTTTGTTTATATTATATGATTCAAATACATAGTTTTTATTTTAATTAATTTTATATAATTCATTATATATATAATTTTATTTGAAAACTTATGTTTATATAAATATAAAATATAGGTATATATATTTATACAGTAGTATCATCTTTATATCAGTGCACGATCTACTTCAAGGTAGCAATGTCGTAATAGATCAACAACACCTAGTGCCTGGACAACTCCTTCCCTCATTCGACCTTTAGAAAGCTGTGTGACACCAGTGAAGCATGTACTTTACACTACAATTCATCCTATGTGTCATCATAATGAGAGTGACTCATTAGTCTGTGGTCCACACACATCATGATACATTTATCTTTGCTTGTCATCTTCACTTCAGTGCCTCAAACTTTTCCAAATCCAGTTATACTTTCCATATTTACTTACTATGGATAACATATGATGTTACCAAGTAATGAATTCTACCTACCATGAGTGGGTGTCCAAGGGACTGTGAACCTGTTTAAGTACTTATCATGAGTATGAGTTGGTACCTAAATTGAAATATGGCTAAGTTACCATGAAAATACCTCTAGTTACGGTGCATTAAAATTATACCTACTGTGAAGATAATTCTAACTTACCATGAATCAGTGTGACTACCTACTATGAGTTTTTTGTAAATTGATTGTGAAGTTGGATTCAAACTTCCAACTATAATCCAAAATATACTTACCATGAGGAATTAAGTTAACTTACCATGAATGTCATTTTTTACGGTAAGTATAATTTTTTCTCCTTCTTAATTTTTTTAAACTTATTGAAATAATATTTTATATTAACTTCCTGTGATATTTTTATTTTTGTATATGCTGACTGTATGTACATTTCAACTGTATGTATGTCAAAAATGTTTTCATAATTAATAAACTGATTGTGTGACCATTTCGATCACACTGTCAGTATACTGACCATACATGAAAGATAAGTATATCGACCACATGTGATTGCATGATAAGTATATCGACCGTGAGGATTATGCCCCACATAGTCAGTACATCACTTTTGTTATTTTTAGATGAATTGTATTTTTCTTACTATACTCTATTTTAGTGTCATTTTTATAAAAACACTTACTGAAACTTTATTTAGAATGATTAAACTATTTTATTCTTGTTTAAATCAATTATATATTAGAATGTCTATTTTAATAGTTTGTTAAATTAAAATTTTCATATAAATGCTTCTGAAATTAATAATTATCATTTTATTTGTTTAATGGTCTTTTTTTATTATATTTGTATTATTAATTTACAACAAGTTTTTTATATAAATTTTATTTATTTTAATTACATTAAATACTATTATTTATTTCAAAAAATATATTAAAAAATATTTTAATCAGTTTTATACAAAAATAAAAGTGAATCAATATTATTATTGATCATGCATGGGGTATTAATAGGTAAAGATGTGTTCTGTTATTTCAAATATTTCTAACCATTATAATATATTTTTAATTTTATCAAATACACATTATAAGATATCAAATATGATTGTTAGTTACTTGTTGAAAAATAGTGATCATGGAATACATTCTATTCGCTTCTTCTTAGACTCTTGATGAATTTTTTAAATCCTATAATAAGAACGATCTTCTTGATATGTGATAAATTTATTCCTAAGAATTATATTTTCCTTGATGCAATAATGAAGAAAATTATATTATTCCATACTCTACATATTAAGTAATCAATATCATAAAACTTAAATATTTTCATCATCTAATCTTTACTAGTTTTTAATTTTATTTTTTTTTCTTTTTTGAATCTTTTTTTATCTTTTTGTAAATTATTTGTGTCTAGTTTATACTTTTTCACATCAAAATTAGGTATTTCCTTTTGGTTATTCCACCACCTAAAAGGAAGTTTGGGTTGTAAATATAAAACAAAATTGAGTTCATAGAGTAGGTTAAAGACTCATATACAAATTTTGTATTGTTCCTCTAAGTATTTGTAAAAGGAAATCTGTAACAGGTTATCACACTTTAAAAAGTTAGTTTCTTACTAGGTAGCAATCTTCTTGTTAAGTATATAAGGTCGATGAGTGAACTAGGATCTTGGTGATTTGAACCACTATAAAATTCTATATTCTATTTCTTTTTATTTTTTCATCATTTCATTATTTGAACACAACACTCACTATAGAACATTTCTTTAATAAAACTCAAAATTATTTGTCTTTAAATTTTTAAATAAACTATTCACATAATTTTTATCATTTTTTACATCACTTAAGATCAAAAAATTGGTATCATAGGTGGCCTCTGATTATTTAGTGGTTCTATTATTTATTTTTAACTCTGTACTAACTTAATTATCCTAGACCTAATAGTATAAGGAATAAAATTTTAGTTCTGTAAGATAGCAGGTGTCAATGCCAATAATGAATGGATTCCAAAAAATCCTCCATTCATTCATGGAAGTGAATATGGATACTGTAAATACATAATGGAATCCTACCTAAAATACTTAAGTGCGGGTCATTGTAGTATCATGAATAATCCATATGAGCTCCCCAAAGTTGATCCATAGTCACTTGTAAGTAATTAAATTGTACAATATGTTTCGAATTATAAAGTTAAAAATATTTTTACAATTATATAAGTAGATGTTTATATATACATGTTTCATCTTTTCAGACAACCCACAAAATATATATAATACTTCAAGTCACACAATATGGGACTGAAAAACTTAAAATAACTAAACTATTAACTCTATAAGAAAAATACCAGGACTTAAAGATGGGATATGTAGAGTCAATGAACTATATGTTCCATAGGTTTACAAGTATCACAAATGGTATGAGTTCTATTAGTAAAGTATTGGAAAACACAACTCAATTTGAAAGAGTACTAAGATCTCATTGAAAAGTATGGAATGAAATTAAGGTGTATATTGATGACAGTAAGAATTTTAAAGAGTGTACCTTTGATGAAGTAATAGGATCTTTGTTGCAATATGATTTAGAGTTCAAAAACATTGATGATGAGGAGTATACAAAGAGAAAATATATACATATTAAGTCTAATGTAAATGAAATATCCAATAGTTATGAATTCAATTTCTAGGAAAGTGACAAAGAGATGGATCATTTTAGTTAGAAGTTTTTCAATTTCATGAAAAATAATCATGGTAAGAGAAAATTCAAAATAAATTTCAAGAAGGATTAAAATATTGGTAATTATAAAAATAGTAATGATGATTTATAATTAACCTCTTATGAGTGAATAAAGAAATTTCACAATATAATAGACTACCCCAAACTCAAACATAAAAAGAAAGACAAATAGAAAATGAGAAAATAAAAACAATCTTTGTTTGGAGTTTGGAACTGCTCAAACAATTTAGATTCTAGAAGTGATTCTAGAAGTGAATATGAGATAGGGAACCTTTTCCTTTTGGTTTGTAATGACTTGGATTTTCCATGTATTATTTTGAGATATTATATGAAATATTTTCAAGACTAAGTGCTAAGACGACATATGATTATGAGGCCCATAGATCCTAGAATAAATGTTTGAAATATATTAAATATATTAATATCAGACACACAAAATTTTCCTAAAAAAGTGGAATAACCCCTAAAAGGGGTCCTAGATCATCAATATGAGGGCATTGTTGAGTTTAGAATGTGAGTTTTACCATAGGCATGACATAACCATTGTCAGTGCGGGGTGTTTGTGAAAAACATTTCAAAGGCGTGGAATTAATAAAATAAATGGTTTAATTTATTTTATTTGATGCAGCGACTTGATTCCTATTTAAATACTCAGTTATAGATTTTGTATCAGGGTTGGCCACTAAAACCTAGATACCTAGATGACCATTGGAGGAGAGAATTCTTGGTGAACGACAACAGATCGGGACTTAATCGATGATCGTTGCACCAACAGAGTTCATAGATCCCGTCGATGATGGAAACAGAGAAACATTATTCTTCAATTATCAATAAAAATACCAAATAGTATATTGATTTGTGATTTTCCATCAATTTTTTTTATCTCGGTCAAATTTGGATCAATTCCATCAACAGAATTGATTCATGCATCATTGATAGATTAAAATTGATGGAATTATTTGTTCATTATATTGATTATCCTCTTTGTCTGTCTATTTCTATGATAACATATTGAGGCCAAATGAACAAAGTAAAATGTTCATTCCTCACTTTTGATGAATTATGGATTCCCCCCCCCCCCCATTCTTCGCACATTCATTGTGGAAAATTTTATTGGCTTGTGGTTCAATGAATACCGGGTTTTAGATCATTTCACGACCTTTCTTTGATTCAATGGATCGATACCGTGGGGGAAGTTTATGATTGAGGATATTTTTGAGGTGAAATGATGATGGAGGATGATCATAGGTGGATTAAAATGGATTTATGGATTCCATTCTTCTAGTTTTTGGCACACAGTTATGGTTTGGATCAACAGATTGTTTTCCGGGAAGAATGGGGATCAGAATCAAGTGAAAGGAGGATGTTGAGGTCGAGAGACCTCTGATCCATAGGTTTCGGTGAGGGAAGTGGCTCTGACAATGCACAAAAGGACATGGAAGATATCATGATGGATTTGGAAAATACCAATATACACAACAAGTAGTTTGGGATTATACATCATGTGAGATGCCCAGGCTATGGAACTGGGGTTTCTACGAAGAGAAAAATATCACACCCCAGGTGACAAATATTAGGTGGCTTGATGTGTAACTCAGAGGTTACATGGGCATGGGTAGTCCAACTACATAGATAATTCCAGAGTACATGGACATGGTCCAGTGTACACGGTCATAGTCAGATGGCATGGACAAGGTGTCGGCCACCTCTACGCACCGTATGTGATCACTTACACACCTTATATGTTGAGGTTTACATGTAGTGTGAGGAGTTACCACATAGAAAGACTAGAGGTAATATGGACATGCCATATAACCCATTTAAGGTTGTTTTTAGCCCTTCATTTCTTTAGTCTAGACTAGTATTGATTAATTTTGTTCCCTTGGTCCATTCTCTCGAAGTTACAATGCGGTACTATATCCACACATCAGGTTTTTGATCCCCTATAGAGGATGAGTCTCAGATACAGTTTGTAGTGTCCCTCTATGGTAATAAAGTGTGATACTCTATCATCATTAACCCTAGGTGGGGTATTTGGTGTAACACTCTGAGATTTTGCAAAAAATTTCTGAACTAATTTAATCTTTTTGATAAATTTCATTTCACACAACATTGAATATATCTTTTGTTATATGAAATCACTAAGTTTGGATTGCATTATACACAACATCAAGTTAATATTGTGCTACACGAAACACTTCGATTAACTTTTGGTACACTCAAAACTATGTTTGGATTGTGTTACACACTATATTGAGTTTCTTTGATATCTTGTGTAACATAAAAGGCCGAGTTTTACCAAACTACCATATACAATTTACATTATTATTAAAATATTATTATAGCTGCCATCTAGCTATTGGAATGGAAGGTACGAATAGAATTAAAAAAATTGTTAAAATATTATTTACACATTTATATAAAATTAATCCTTTGGTTATCAAGTAGTATAAGTGAATTAAATAATTATTTAAAAATAAATAAATTACTTTTACAAGAAAATTATTTTTCTATGTACAATCACAATTTTATCTCAAAAAATTCAAAAAATAGTTTTGATTAATGTTTTCAAAAACAATTATATATTATATATTCAATAAATATTTTTTGATGCTTATATATTATATTTTATATCTATAATATAAGAATAAATCATATTTTACAAATAAAAATATGTATTTTTTCTAAATGGTAATTTTACCGCCTTTTAATTCTAAACCCATTTTGAATCCTATTTATGATAATATAATAATTTTTATTTGAAAAAATAAACATAATTTTTTGAATCAAATTATCAATATTTATTTTGTGTGAATTTTTAGTTTTTTTTTTTTTGAAAAAGTTTCATTTTTTGATGAATAGTAAAAAACACTGAATTTTAATTCCAAACTGCTTATTCATTTAATTTATTTATATAGTTAAATTATATCATGAATCAGTTTTAAAGTCCCATTAGACCAATTTTAAATAAATTAATCCAATTTAGGTCATGGTAATCAATTTCACACTTAAATTTGATATAAAAACATTTCCAACTTTTGAACATTTTTACTTTAAAACCCCGCTTTGTCATCCCATATGTGGGATTAAATTTAAATTAATTTATTCCACTTATATGATTATAATTTTGAAAAATTGATTCCATATTTGAAATCATAATAATTTCTAATTTCTAATAAGTTCAACTTATATTTTTACCAAAAATATTAGTGAAAGTGATTAAAATTAATTATAGGGATTTCAAGAAAAATTACCATAACAAAGAACTAAACCTTAAACTTAAGGCCAAAAATGACCTAAGAACTTGTCCAAAATCCATTGTTTGTTAATATTTAGACCATATCTTATATTATATTATACCTTTAACATTATTTTATCCACTTTACATGGTAAAAACGTTTTTGGAATTCCCTTTTCAAAAATTTACAAGAATGTCACCCCTCCTCCACTATAAAAAGGCACTCAACCCTCCCACTTATTCGCACCTATCAAGCCATTTGTCTCAAAAAATATCAACCAAAATCTCCTTAAAACATCCCTAATTTAATCATATAAGCCTCACTTTGGGAATAAATCTAATAAAGGAATCCATTTGGTGAAAACCAAGTTGAGTTTCCCAAAGAAGAGGTAGCATCCTTCCACAAGATCTTTTGTTTTATTTTTATTATCCACCCACTAAAATAATCTCATTTTATGTTTATAAAATAAACTATATATCATAAATATACTAATATTTTTTTATTCTAATATTTATACATAAACTTACACACACTTATATTTAATGGTTGACAAAATTACCGTTCTTATATATTGTGAACCACCGCCTCACAAAACGATGTTGTTCGTTTTCCCTTTATCACCCCTGATGGTGAGGAATTATGATGGAAAAACTATTTCTATATGATATATTTGATATTTATGATTTATTTATTATTTTTTAATTGTTATATAACACATACCTTCATGCTTTTCATTTTTTGTAAATACAATAACTTCCTTTTTAAACATGTGGACCACCGCCTCCTCAAAGCGATTTGATTCATTCCCACCTTACATTGAATGTATTAAGGTTGGGTTTATTTAAATTATATGATATATATTAAATAATAATGGTACTTTAATTTTATTATATATATATATATATTACATTTATGTTTCTTTCAATACTATAAGAAAACGAAAACATCACTCATGCATATATATGACCTACTATCTCCATGAACGGTGTATTCCATTCTATATATATATATATATATATATATATATATATATATATTGAATTATTATAAATATTTATATAATTAATATATATGATATATATAAATTGTGTTTTATATTCTATAAATAAGTAAATCATGATCTAAGTAATAGGATCAATAATAACAAGTCAAAACACGTACAATAAACAAAGTGGTTATTACCCGAAACATTGCTTTAACATAGAATTGTTAATAAAAGAGTAATATAAAGTCATAAGTGAATCATATATGGTATTATATATAGGTATATGGTTCTCTATTAGATTTAAAATAAACTTATATTTATTATACAAGAGGTTTTAATGTGTAAAAATAAATTCAAGACTTATGATAAGGGTTTTCTCATCTCACTTTTTATATCCATGAGATACATGCCTTATTCACCACTCATTTATTTTGTATGGTATATAAACTATCAATGAATGTATTATATGATTATTAAACCTAAATTAATGTGTATTTACATATCCATTTTATTTTCATGACCCCCCCCCCCAAAAGTGTACCCCTCCTGGGTCGGCAATGGGAGAAGAGAGATAGTGACCCCTGAGCCCCACCTCCAATAGGCCCTGGGTTGGAGACTAGCACCGAGGGTATAATAAAAATACAGATGGTAGGAATTACCATGAAAGAGAAACACATGAGGAAGAAATAGATAAGGTAGACACCAACCAACTTCTACTCAGACTACAATATAAAAAGGAAACCCAAGTACAAAAATATAATGTCATGTAAGAAATTCTAAAATTGAAAGGAAAAAAATTACAAGTACCAAAAGAAATTAAAGATGGTAGAGACCACACATCCTACACAACTCCTTCAAACAAAAATCTAGTAGTAACTATCATGATCTCCAACCTACTCCAAATTACCTGAAAAATAGTTTATATATACATTGGGTGAGTATAACAATATACTCCGTAGGATACTCCCCAGATCCTCTCATGCAAAAGGTAAAGAAATCATGCTAAAGCACATTGAAAAAAACATGAAACTAACTCATAACCTAAATAGTTATACTAAATTCCCAATCTCACCATGTCTACTCTCACCAAGTATCACATACAAGATAATATAATATAATATAATAATATAAAGGGTACCCCACTACCACTTCTTCACTGGTAAGTTGCTCTGCCCCAATGATGCACATCCTGAGCATCTCTCTCCAAAAAGGCTTAGCCTGCAGACACCTAGGAGAATCACCACAACATGAACCTTATATTTCAACATGCACCTCATGCATCACAACACCACATAAATGTAAGGAAAGTAACCAAGTAGTTTTTGGGAGCCACCACAACCCACACAACGTGTATCATACATCGAGTATTATACCTCAATCAATCGCAGCCCATAGACTGAGTAAGGATCCTTATGACATCACAACTTATACATGTTATACCTATAATATCCCATAGGAAATAATATCCAAAATATATGTGTGTGTGAAATAACCACAATCCATTACATCCCTCTACATACATATATGTGGAAAACTAACCATCATTCTTACCAGCACAAGTAACTACCAAGAGAAGAGATAGGGGCCAAAGGGGGTAGTCATCCATCAATCCTCCCACCGAGATGTTTGGGAAACCACCCCCCCCCCCCCAGGGATCAAAATCCTAGGGGTGTTAGTTTCCCTAACTAAAAGGGTGGAGTATCTTAGATAAACATAAAAAAATACATGATACAATATATCTAACAACCACACTATGGGCATAACCTAGTCTTAAACCCAATTGCAGCTAATGTATCTCGAACTCTCGGCTACCACTAATAAGACCAGATATCCTATAATCACATAACCAGTTAATGATATAGGTTAAATTAATTTATCCTTTTTTATAAGTTTCACTTTATATTAATTAATTCTTAACCATTAATGAACCATTATCATTTCCACATTACATCACATTATCATTTCAACAATGATCAATTCCCTCCAGGAATAAGAAAACTAAGTCCAAGACTTCTCAAAATTTAAAACTCAACATTGAATCCCAGCAATATCCAACCCCATGTATTAAACATTTATTCATTTATTTAACAACATTTCTTACCATATCACCAAGTGCTCTAGGAAAAAAATCTAAGCTCCCCAAACACAAGGCAATCAACACGGTGAGTAGATGAACTGTCTATTGAGTCTTCACCACCTATAGCAGGAGAGTAAACTCATCCAACCATGAGGATATAAACACGGAAATCACGTTTCATACCATGTGTTTCTTCACCTCCCATGGAAATAGAGTAACCAAACACATCTATCTACTTCAAGTAGTGGGGAAAAGAATGCAGATAAACAAGAAATATGACCGCCATCCAAACAAAAGTTTCAACAAGCATCGAGCTTTCATAACAACGAGTAATCCTAGATTCAACCCATTCCATCATCTCTGAGGTCCTCCCTGACATCCACATGCATATACCAATGAATCTCACCACTCCATGTGTCAACTACTGCCACAACACATCCGGGCCTCCATACCCCACATACCACAACATCCCTCTAGGGTCAGTCATCCCAGGCTCACAACAGATCCGGGCCTACCTATACCATATATCAAAATTTCCCTCTAGGCTCAACCGTCCCAGACTCACAACACATCACAACCAATAGGAAAAAAACATAGTATCCAAAATTTTGGCCCTAAACAAGGCATTCAACCTTTACACATAATGAGCTCTCACAACACCAAATCACATAGAACTTGGCCTTTATAAGAAAGTAGGCAACTCAAACCCTACAAAGGAATTATCTTTTATCACAAAAATTCTCTTTTATTCAATCTTGAATTAATAGATTCATTAATCATAGGTTCCAGTTAAGAGAAACCTAAGTTGAAATCTATCACAAGATGTTACAAATTAATTAAACATTAAATTTAATATGACTTTTATTCCTTCATCAAGAATCATAAACATGATTCAGGTTCATTAACAAATTCAATTAAACTTGCACACTTTAATTAGTTAGATTATCATAAAATAACAAAAACAACCAGATTCATTAAAAATGCCACATTAATTCCTTTTTCCAATTATTTATCAATTAATTCTAGATTTATGTTATTTACCAATTCCATCAATAAAAACATGCTAAACCAAGAAAGTAAAAGATATCAGTCTATTTGGAAAATCAAGAGGAAAATTATTATCACTTTACGAACAGAAACATTGCTAAGTGATCGATACCACTTCTGTAATCTTGTTAAATTAATTATTAGGAAAATTTTATTATGATCCAAGGGGTTAAATCATGATAACTCTATGATTTCACATAAAATATAAGTAATTAATCCCCTACCTAAATTTTTTTTAATGTTATTCACATGATAACGGACCACAAAATGGATATCCAATCACCCCTCTCACAATAACTACATCCATATGAGGATGTCGTAGCACCACTAAACCAACAACAGTTGAGAAATAAGCACATTAGAACCATTGGTAAACCACTACCATAGCACGAAGAGAAGATACAAGTGTAAATGATATCAAACCGAGAGAAATCGCTAAAAATAAAGGAAAACCACACTTTGGATGAATCCAAGTCACCATGGATCGAAGATGGAAGCTCGAGATCGATTCCCGTTGAAGGAATCTCCAAAACACTACAGAGGGGACTATAAGGTCACCTTGGAAGAGAGAGAGGGAAGCTACAGTCATAGGTTTTGACAACTTGAGTAGCTAGAAAACACTTAAAACATTACAACATCAAAGGATTACATGACGCGTAATCCCTTTTCATGTCGTGTAATTTCTTGAGGTCAGTTTCCACAGAAAAAACCGTTGCCTTTTGCATTTATTTTATTTTTCAAACCCTAAAATATTCATGATATGAATCCCACTTTCATGTAGTGGAAATATTCTACATGTAATGAAACCTACTTTCACATTGTGAACATTTCATGCTACCAGTTCTAACCACCCAAACTCCTCCAAGATTTCTATGATCCACCCCTGGGATCTATGATCCTTGAGAACATGAAAAGGGTCGATCCATACATATTTGATCCCTTACATCAGATACCTCTCAAAAAATTCTCATCCTCAAGAATCCAAAACCAACCCATAGAAGAAACACAAAGGGGTCATTCGAACAACCACCCCATGAGATACCTCTCAAGGATCTTCCCATCATAGGAGCTCAACCACCACACTATAGGAACAATGAAAAACCATGAAAAAACCACAACCATCTCCTAAACACTCTCCCAGGGTATATACCTCTCAAAATAGAGCAATTCAAAATATGAATCAAGATAAAGCCATATCACAACTAGAAAAGTTCTACAACCATAAAATGAACACTATTACAAGAGAGTAGCTAAAGTCAAATATCTCAGGGTACTGAGCATGTATCTATGACTGAAATTTCTAGGTACTCTCCTCCACACCACTATTCCACCACAAGACACAAAACAAGGGGATAACACACCCACACAACACCTTCTCTTGACGGTCTTGGATCTCTATAGGCTGCTCCTTAAAGGTTGTATCATCATCAACATAAATATCTCCCCAATTGATGACATGAGAGTCATCATGAAGAAAACTAAGGACCTTAAACATGTGAAAAACTTTGTGTATCCAAATCATCTGTGGGGGAAGCGCTATATAATATTCTAGGTATCCAATATGATCTCACACCTTGAAAGTCCCAACAAACCGGGGAGAAATCTTACACCCATGACCAAACCTTCACTGCCCATGGTGGGAAGTCACTTTCAATAACACATGATCCCCAAATTTAAACTCTATAGGTCTCCTCCTATTATTTTCATAGGATTTTTGACAACCTTGTGCTTCCCTCACCCTCTCTTGAATCACCTGAACCATCTATGTTGTATTATGTACCAGTCCTAGCTTGAGAATCGATGACTCTCCAACCCCATTATAACATAACAAAGAATGGCGAGTTCATACATAAAAGGCTTTAAATGGCACCATACTGATGGTGGAGTGAACAATATTGTTGTAAGAGAACTCTACCAAGGGCAGGTGTCTCATCCTGAACCTCCAAAATCTAGGACACAAGAGCGCAACATTTCTTCAAGAGTTTGGATGGTCCACTTTGTCTGACCATCCTTCTATGGATGAAAATCATTTCTAATGCATATTTTATAACCAAAATCACATTAGATACCTGTCCACACCCTGGAGGTAAAAAAATATCTCATTAAAAAATGATTATCCTTGGGACTTCGTGGAGTCTCACCACCTCCTCTATATTTTTCCTCGACAAGACCTCCATAGATATCGACTCCTGGATTGCTATAAATTGGATTGATTTCTTAAAACTATCTAATACCACTCATATAGAATCATAGCCTCCCTAATCTCTAGGAAAACTGGTAACAAAGTCCATCGATATTTCCTCCCACTTCCACTGAGGAACATCTAACGGTTGGAGAAAACAAATGGGAAAATGGTGCTTAGCCTTCACCTTCTGGAAGACCAAACATTGAGACACAAACTCTACAACTGAACACTTCAACCCAGGCCACCAAAACTGACCTCTCAAATCATGGTACATCTTTTTCACACTAGGATGTACTTATAAGGTCAAGCAATAGAACTCTCTGAGAACCATCTCACACATCACCAAAGGAACAAAAAGCCTTACCTGAAACAACACTCAGTGTTTTTCATCTTTGGACCAACCATTAGGGTCCACTCTATAAACAAATCGCTCACTCCAGGCCTCCACCTCAAGATCCCCCAACTAGGAATCCCCCACGTGATCCACTAGATATGACTAAATTTTCATATGAAAAAGACAAACTATTCCCCTAACTTATTACATATCTATGTGCAATTCCAGAAGTTCTTTCATCACTCTCTAGGAATATCCCAATTCCTACATGGAATCACTGTGTGACTTCCTGGTCAATCATCAGTAATGAAATTCCCCTTTCTAGGTGTATAAAAAGTCTCAAAATAATAATTCTATAAGAGCTCCATCCATCGATGTTGATGAAAGTTCAAGTCATGTTGGGATAAAACATACCTCACGATCTTATGATTGGTGAAGACCCAAAAAAACTCTCACCGATGAGGTAATATCTACACAACATTATGAAAAACACAAATACCACCAACTTGATATAATGGGTGGAATAGTTATTCCCATGGGGATGTAACTATGGATACCCATAAGAAAAGATATATTTCTACTGCATCAGAACATATCCTAACCCAAGACGCAAAGCATCATAGAAAACCCCAAACTGAACTCCTTCTACTGGAAGACAAAGAACTGGAGCACTGACCAATTTCTCATTTAGATACCCAAAAGCTTTCTGAAACTGATCAGTCCAAAAGAAACTTGATCCTTTCTATTCAATGCTCTCATATAAGTCACAACCTGATATAAATCAGCTACGAACCTCCAATAACAGCCTACAAGACCAAGGAAACTTCGCACCTCATCCACTGTCTTAGGGGATTCCCAAGACACAACTGCTTCTATCTTCGATGGATCCACAAATACTCCCTTTTGGGATACAACATTCCCCAAGAAATAGAATTATTGATCCAAAAACTCACACTTTGGAAACTTCCCAAATAGCTTCTGATAGTGAAGAACTCCTAAGATGGCCCACAGATGCTTTGAATGCTCCTCCTCAGACATGGAATACACAAGGATGTCATCGGTGAAAGCCACCATGAGCTTATCTAGGAACTTATAGAACACAACATTAATTAACACCATGAACATAGATGGGGTATTCATCACACTTAAAGGAATTACAACAAACTCGTAATACCCATGACAACAATAGAAAACAGTCTTCATGATATCCTCATCCTTTACACACATCTGATGATATCTTGAATGCAAATTGATCTTCGAGAACCAACTTTCACCCTTCAGTTGATCGAATAAATCATCAATTCATGTAAGAGGATAGTGTTTATTTAATGTCACTTGGTTCAAGTGACGCTAATCAATACACAACCGAAAAATTTCATCAACGTTATTTATGAAAAAAACTGGTGTACCCAATGGTGACACACTTTGAAAAGAAAACGACACTACAATAGACCATCAAGTTGTATACGCACCCCCCCCCCCACAACTCAAAGGGCACCATCCTATATAGATACATTAAGATAGGATACATGCATGGTTGTAGTTCAATCCCAAACTTATTCTCTTGTCAAGGGGGAAATTCCAAAACCTTCTCTTGAAGGACATCAGGGTACTCTTCTACAACCCTGGGAAACACCAACTTCTGAACATTTGATAAACTCAACATCAACCCAAGAATCAAGGATGTTGAGGAAAAAACACACCTATGACCCATCGGAGGATCTCACTTACCAACAAACACCACTATCTCTTTTTCATCATCAAACAACACAACCTACCTCTAGAATAAATCCATGATATCCTACATAGAATACAACCAATTCATATCAAGGATGATTTCATATGGTTGTATACGTAAACATAGGAAATCTCCCCAAGAGTGGTGTTTCCCCAACACTAGCTCACAGTCTCTACATAATTCAAACAAGTTGGCTCAACCTATAACTAGCATAGTAAACACCAAGGGCATTGTAAGCCTCTATACCTCAAGTCCCAAATCATGGACAAGGGAAGGTGATATGAAAGAGTGTGTCACTCTTGGATCAAACAAAGCACGAACCCATGTAGAAAACAAGAAACGGGTACCTTGAACGATGTTACGATCACTTGGAATTGGAAACACTAAGTCATGAAGCTGACCATGATCTACTCCATTGAATCTCTGACCCTACTGATGACCACCTCTGTGGTTTCAATATTCTCTCTTCTTAACTCAAACTAGAGAAACCTACTGCTACTTCCCCGGTTATAAATTACTCAATAGAGGAACCTAAAGTGGAACAACCGGCGCATGATGACTGATCAGAAAGGTCAGACACTCTCTTCATTGATGACCTCAACCACCACAAGAAAAACATGCATCTAACCTCTCAGAAAAGTCTTTAGAGCTGTTGCCCCTAGAGAAATGATACATTGAGGGTTGGGACCGACCCCCAGCTAATTGGAAGCTCTTCTATCCTGAAAAATGGGAACCCTAGACCATATCCCTAATTCATGAGGAATATTGATGACTCCCCTCTCATGATGATATATTTCTGTCTAATGTCATATCTATGACCTCTACTCTCACTATAACCTCAAGATATGTCTTCAACATAAATGAGATAACCATTCACTAGATATCTGGACACAAAACCTTCTCGAAATGCCTCACCCTAGCCTCCTCATCTAACAATAGGTCTGAAGCATATCACAGAAGGATCCTAAAATGGATTCCAAACTATTTCACACTGGAGATCCCCTACCGAAGGGTAAGAAGCTCCTAGTGACTGGCCTCATTTGTAGTTGAAGAAAGAAACTCAACTCTAAAATGGTCTCAGAACTCCTCTATGAGACTGTCGACTCCTTGTGATCCCTAAGGAATAAGAACCACCACTACCTCGATACCCGACATAGCATCGTAAAATCCAATGACACCCAGTGCTCTTTATAAGCATGGATATAACTAAAGTATATCTAAACCTACTCTAAATATACTTCCATGACTGAATCTAAAATATATCCCTCGTAACTATTCAGAATTTGGCTCTAAAACTCTTAGAGTGTCCTCCTATAAGTGTATTTGTCTTCAAACTCTACCATATGGTGATCTTCTAGTGAAACCTTATGAACATATTTTGTGAAAACTTGACGTCGACTTGAAGCCATACCTACAAAAGAAAAAATAATTATAGATCCTAAACCTAGAATATGGAAGACTTTAACATTTAATTAATTGTTTTCTTTTATTCTTTTTAGGTTAATCTATCCTAAGGTCTACCCATTCAAACATAGGAATGAATAATAATGAGGCATGATCCTTTCCTAGGTCTCTACCCTGCAACCAGTATCACCTCGTTTAGTATCAATTGTAATCTTAAAGGTATGTGCATCATATCACAGGGGCCCTAAATACCTGTATCTCAACCAGTATCCTACGTTTATAGTGCTTTCTAAACTTAGCTAATATTGTTTCCCAACCAACCAATGAAATATCACCTATGGATAAATCTAAAACCCATCATATCCCTCAACCCAGCCTTTGATACCAGTCTATCATGAACCCCCCTCCCCATAATGTACCCCTCCTGGGCCGGAAATGGGATAAGAGAGATAGTGACCCCGATTCCCACCTCTAGTAGTCCCTGGGTTAGCAACTATCACCAAGGGAATAATAAACATGAAGATGGGAACATTACCCTCTAAGATAAACATGTGAGAAAGAGATAGATAAGATAGACACCAACCAACTCCTGCTCAGAGTACAATATAAAAAGGAAACCCAATTAAAAAAATTTAATGTCATGAAATAACAACTACAACTAAAAAGGAAAACTTAAAGTATCAAAAGAAAGTAAAGTTGATAGTGACCACGAATCCCAAATAGATCTTGAAAACCAAAAGCTATCAGTAACTAGCCTGATCTCTAACCTTCTCCAACTGACCTGAAAAATAGTTTATATAAACGTAGGGTGAGTATAACAGTATACTCAGTAGGATCCTCCCTATAGCCTCTCATGAAAAAGGTAAAGAAATAATGCTAAAGCAAAGTGAACAATAAGTAAAACTAACTCGTCACCTAAATAGGTATATTAAGTTCTCAACCACACCATAGATACTCTCACTAAGAATAAAATACAAGAGAATATAATATAATAAAGAATATAAAGTGTACCCAACTACTTCTTTCCCATTGGTTTTTTGCTCTACCCCAATATCACACATCATGGGCATCACTCTCTAAAAAGGCTAGCCCGAAGACACCTGGGTGAAGCCCCACAACATGCACCTCATGTATCAACATTCACCTCGTGCATCACATCACTACATCCACATAACCAAAGTAACCTAGTATTTTTTGGGATCCACCACATCTCGCACAACGTGTATCATACATCGGGTATTATACCTCAAGCCATGACATCCCATACACCGAGTAAGGATCATCAAGTCATCACAGCTTATACATGTTATACCTATAATAGCCTTTAGTAAACTATGTCCAGAATATATATGTGTGTGAAATGACTACAAGACATTACAACCCTCTAAACACATATATGGGGAAAACAAATCATTGTTCCTACCAGCACAACCAACTTCCAAGAGAAGATATATGGGCCAAAGGGGGTATCCATCCATCCATCCTCCCACCGAGATGTTGGGAAAAACACCCCCCCCCCCCCCTAGGGATTCGAATCCCCAGGGTGTCAGTTTCCCTAACTGACAGGGTGGAGTAGTGTATTGAAACACAAAAAGTAGAAGATATAATATAGCTCACAACCACACTATGGGAATAACCTTGTCTTAGAACCAACTGAATATAACATATCTCGGACTCCCGAATGCCACTGCAAAGAGTAGATATCCTATAAGAACACAACCATTTAAGGAGATAACATAAATTACTTTATCCCTTTTTATCAGTTTCACATTAAATTAATTAATTCTTAACCATTAATGAGCCATTATAATTTCTATAATACATCACATTACCATTTAAACAAATATCCATTCCCTCTAGGCATAAGAAAACTGAGTCCATGGCTTCTCATAATTTCAACCTCAACATTGCATCCTAGCAAGCTCCAAAACCATGGGTTAAACATTTATTTGTTTATTTAACAACATTACTTTCCATATCACCATGTGATCTAGGAAAAAATTCTAAGCTCCCCAAATAGAAGGGGCTTAACATGGTGAGTAGATAAACTACATGTCAAGTCTTCACCACCTATAGCAGGAGATTAAATTTACCCAAATATGAGGATCTAAACACAGAAATCACAAGTCATACCTCATACGTCTTTTCCTTCCATGTAAAGAGAGTAACCAAACACATTCATCTACCTCGAGGAGTGGAGAAAGGAAAGTAAATAAAAAACAACTTGACTGCCATCCAAACAACATATTCAACAAGTATCTAGCTTTCATAATAATGGGTAAGCCCAAATTCAACATGTTCTATTGTATTTGATTCCCCCCCCCCCAACATCCACATACATATATTGATGCATCTCACCACTCAATGTGTTAATTGTTTCCACAAAACATCTGGGCCTCCCTACCCACATACCACAGTAGCCATCTAGGATCAGTAATCCTAGACTCACAACACACCCAGACCTCCCTTCCCCACATACCACAACATCCCTCTAGGATCAGCCATCCCAGACTCACAACACATCACAAGAAGTATGAAACAAACATAGCATCTGAGCTCTTGGCCCTACATAAGGAATTCAACCTTTACCCACAAAGAACACTCACGGATCCAAAGCACAAGGCACTTGGCCTTTACAAGAAAGAAGGAAACTTAGGACCTATAAAGAAATTATATTTTATCAAACAACTAGTTCTTTATTACATATTGAATTAACTGATTCATTAATAATAGGTTCCATCTATAGGAAACCTAAGTAGAATACTATCACAAGATATCACAAATTAATTAAACAATTAATTTAACATGACTTTAATTCCTCCATCAACAAGCATCAACATGTTTTAGGTTTATTAAATGATTCAATTAAACATGCACACTTGCATCAATTTTATTATCATCAAATTACAAAAACAACTGGATTCATTAAACATGCCTACTTAATTCCTTTAGAAAATTAATTATCAATTAATTTCGGCTTTATGTTTTTTACCAATTACATAAAGAAACACATGATAACCCAATAAAGGCATAAATATCACACTATCCAAAAAATCAGGAGGCAAACCCTTATCATGGTACAAAGCAAGAACATCACTAAGAGATCCATACCAATTATTTAATCCAGTTAAAATAATTATTAGGTCAATTTCATTTTGATTCAATGTGTTAAATCATGATAACTCTATGATTTTATTTAAAATAGAAGCAAAAAATTCTCTACCTAAAAAGTTCATCAACATTCTTCGCATGAGAATGGACCATGTAACGGATCTCTCATCACCCCTCCCGTAAGAACTACATGCATTTGAAGAATTATTGGCACCACCACACCAAAAATATCCAAGATAAAACCCATTATAACCATGCGTAAGAAACCTCCATAACACTGAGAGAATATAAAATAGGAAACGGGATCAAACCAAGAGAAACTACTAGAAAAAAAAAAGGAAAAACACACTTTAGATCAATCAGGGTCACCAAAAATCAAAGATAGAAGCTCAAGGTCAATTATTTTCAAAGTGGTATCCAAAATGCTAAAGAGGGGATAGTTGGGTCACCTAGTATGAGAGAGAATGAATTTTCATCCATAGGGTTTAACAACCTAAGATGCTGGAAAAACACTTAAAACATTACAACATCAAGGGATTACATGATGTGTAATCCCATTTCACATCGTGTAATGCCTCAAAGTTGGTTTCTGCTGAAAAAAACATCACCTTTAACATTTATTTTATTTTTCAAAACCCAAAATATTTCATAACGTGAATCCCACTTCCACACCATGAAATTATTATACACAGCATGAAACTCACTTTCACTTTATGAAAGTTCCCTATTCCTAGTTCGTAGCACCTGAAGACCTCCAAACATCATCTAAGACTCCTCTGAGCTCTATGAGCCTTGGTAACATGCCAAGTGTTTATCTACATAGATCTAGGACCTTATATTTTATGATATTTATTTCATGGTGTTTATGGTTCAAAATTTACCAAATCGGTAAAGTGATTTTTGTCTCAAGTTGCCTTCTTTGAGATTCATGTCGTGTTATGTGACTATATTTTTCTATGGGGTGTACATAATACCCTTTGACATGTTATGTAATGAATATACTTATTTAATTATATTTTAAGCATCATTTAATGTTATTATCTCATGTATAGTGTGTGTAAAAGTTACTAAAGTTTTAATGGTTTATTGCTATAATCTCATAGTTTATCAGGATTGTTTACTTTCATTTTTTAAAGTGAATTACAATGTGTGGCCTTTTTGAACCCTCCACACATGGAAACAAACCTCCCCCATGAAGATTTAACTATCCTAAGGTAGAGCCCCAATCGAGGAAGGATCTGTTTCCAGTTGAGATGGAAGAGCAACCCGGAGGGTAACGGCCCAGTCGGTAATGGTTCATCAAAGAAATTCATTTTCATAGTGGGTTTCACATCATTTTTTCTTCCCAATTGAGACCAGGAAACCTGTAAATATGGTAGGATCCCAAGGGAGAGGATTTCCTCAAAAGAAGACTCCTCAGATTCAAACCCTCCACACATGGAAGTCTTTATTGGGATTGTTTATGAGTATGCTTCTGTTGATGAAATATTATGATCCATATCTCAAGAACACTCATGAATTTTCTTCTCATATAGTTATTAATTATATCTTCATATATTGGTAAAAAGTTTCCACTATTTTTTACTTCTGATAATTAAGAAAGTTTTATTAATAAAATATGAAATTATCTCTCTCTTTAGTCAGAAATTTGTGTTCTTTCAAAACAATGTTTGCTAAAAAATGTTTTCAAAAATATTTTATGTTTAAAAAATGTTTTAAATGTTTTCAAATTATTTTAAAATGTTTTATGATTTCAATTAAAAGGTTTTTCAAAATGATTTCAAGTTTTACTTATAATTTTTAAATTATTTTCAATGTAAAATGAATTCTAAATTTTTTAAATATTCTATTATAAGTTTTCAAAGATATTTTAAAAAAAAAAGGTTTTCAAAATGATTTATGTTTTAAAGAGTGTTTTTTAAAGAAGAAAATATATTTTCCTAAAGAAATGTTTTAAATTATTTTAAAGCTTAATTTATATATTTTCAAAGTGTTTTTTTAAGAAAAAGATTTTGAATGTGTTATATGTGTTAAAAATGGATTTCAAAGAAAGTTTATTTTCCTTAAGGAATGATCCAAGTGATTTTCAAAATACTTCTATATATAAGATGGAATCCTTTGACATAGTTTAATATTTATTTGGGACATGATCTAATAATACCATTCATATTCTTTCTTGAATGGTTTATGTTTTATGGAATGATGTTTACTACAACTGTTCATATTCCATATGTTATATGATTTTGAAAACTTCTTCTTTTCATCGGTTATTATTTTATGAAATGATAAATAAACCTATCATTTTCTATATGTTATGATTTGATTAAATGTTAATGATACCCATTTAATTTCAAGAGTTATGATATTATGTTTATAAAACCCATCTCTTTTCATGGGTCATGATATAATGAATGTTTTGTTATCTAGTGGCACATGAATGTATGATTTCATTATGTGATGAGTGGGACCTGTATATCTCTCTAATGAATTGTGTAACGATAAATGTTTTATGAGCTCAAAGGGTACACAGGAGGTCATCCCAAGCTCGAAATAATGGGGTATCCTAAGCCCAATACAGGAGGGTACATGAGAGGGCATACCAAGCCTGATGAAAGAGGGCATCCTAAGCCCGATACAAGAGGGTACATAGGAGGGAATACCAAGCCTAAAACAAGAGGTAATCCTAATCCCAAAAATAAGAGGGTATATTCTAGGTCATTCCAAGCCCAAAATAAGAGGTAATCCCTGTAACAGCCCGAGATTTTATGAAAAATATTCTTTTTAATTTTATTAATGTCTTGTGTTGTACGCTACACCAAAAGGAGCTTGCACAACACACATCCTTGACTTGTCTTGCATTACACGCAATCGCGACCTTCCTCGATAGCGTGTGTAGTACGCAATACCGAGTTTCACTAAACAACGATATGCTATTAAAATATTATAATAACTAGCCATTATGAATAGTAATAACCACCTTTTAAAATATTAGAAATTTTAGCTCCCAAAATGGACTTCACTTTTGGATTCGGAGTATCGAATTTAGCCTAAGGTGAAATTTTGGTACTTTTCGGATAACTTTCATATTCTGATGAATAGTGAAAATTACTAAATTATAATTAAAAAAAACTTTTTTAATCAAAATAATTAATAGTGATAAATTATTAATTTGAGTGGTTTTAAAGTATATTTATAATATATTTTTACAATTTAATACAATGTTGGTCATTGGATGTAATTTCACATTTAAACCAGACATAAACAAGTGTCAATCTTTTGATAGATATTGTTTCTTAAAAACATGCTATTTGTTTTAACAGCGGGATTTAATTATAAAATTAATTAATGCAACTTCTATGTTATGAATTTTTTAAAATAGACTTCATTTTTGAATTCGGAATATGAAATATAGCTTAGGATGAAATTTTGGCATTGTTCTGAAAAACATCAATTTTTGATGAATAGTGAAACTACTAAGTAACTGAATTTTTCATAAAACTTAATTTTACCGCTTCTGTGAATGGAATTTCAAAAATCCAAGAGCCACAGTTGATTTCAGTAAGTAAAATGTGGTTCAATGAGATGAAAATAATTTTTGGTGAATAGTAACTTTTTACTTTTATTTACCACGGTTAAAAGTAAATAGGGTAATTAAGGGTAAAAATGATATTAATATTACCCTAACACATGTCCTAATCCTATTGGACAAGTGTATCTCGACCAAAAACAACCTTAAGTGTAAAATATTATCATTTAGGCCCACTTGGATTAGATTAGGACATTTATTATTATTTAATTCAAAGAAGAGTTAAAAGAGTTAAAATCAAAGTTTATTTACTAAAACATTTTTAATATAGGGTTATACATAAGATAAATTAGATTGTAAATATTCATTAGAAAGATAAAAATATTTAATACATAATGGTATTTTATTTGTAATTTTTAGACATCAAATAATTTAATTTATTTATGACACAAAGATGATGCAGTAATTATCTTATTAATGAAATATTGACATAATTGATATTATAAATACCAAAATAAATGTAATTTAAGACTTTTTATGAATTACACTAATTTTATAGGTTACTATTATATATTAGTGTTGATTTAATCAACTTGTTTCGAACATATAATTCTGTTATGACTTTCACAAAAATCATATATCAAATAGTGTCAAAATTGACACAAAATAGTTTTTAAATCAAATATTATATTATTAATTGTTATTTTATTCCTAAAAATATAAAGTTCGGCCAAATGACTTAGATAAGGATATATATATTAATAATAAACAATTTGGGGTTCGTTTGGCATGTTATAGTAAGTTTTTTAACCATATAGTGTAAGAAAACAAAAAGACACGGTAAAAGTTAAATTATTTAACTTAAAGTTAAATATAATTGATAAGGTTAAAATAACAACCTAAACTTGTCTAAATCCTATTGGTTGATAGGATTTCGACCCATACCCACTTTATCTTTGAAATAAGACCCTTTGGAACCATTATAAACCAATTTTGACTTTAATATAAAATAATATTTTGAGATATTCCTAAGGTGCCCCTCTCCTCCCATATAAAAGGGCATCTCCTCCCTCTCTTCCACACACAACTTTGAGCCTTCAAGCTTGGAAAAACCCTGCCAAAATCCCTTCTCCACTTCCCTAGTATCATCCTAGAGGTACTGGTCTTCTTCAAAGACCATCCTTAGTTCTTTAAGTGGAGGCTAAGAAAAGGCACGTCAAAAAGAGGTAATATTCATTACCGATCTTTTTCAATTTCTTTATTCTTCAACTTCTACTTATTTAGTTGTTTCATGATAAAGTAATAACATCAGTATTTATTATATACTGATATTTTATTATAAATATGAAACAACTCTAATTAACCTTCTATCCATCCTACGGAAAAAGGAAATCACCGCGCGTGCGTACGTACGGAATACCGTCTCCACGCCGTGGTGTAATCTATTTTCCGCCACCACCTTAATTGGATGGGTATAAAGGTGTAATAAGTAACTATATATGATTATTATAAAGTGATATTGATACTGAAATAGTATAAATACACTTCAACACAATTCCACAACCATGGGAACGATATCATCGCTCGTGCGTACGTACGGACTACCGTCTCCACGACGCGATGAGATTCATTCTCAATGATTAACCATTCATGAATGATTATAAAGTATATATAATAAGTACTAATGAAATATATGACCTAATAATGATACTGGAATTATTTATATTTATATTTATGTCATCTACTTAATTCCATTCAATTCAATAAGGAAACGAAAGCAGCGTTCATGCGTACGTACGGACTACCGTCTCCATGAACGGTGTATTTCTTTCCATTTACTGATTTATTATATATATGTATATTCTGAATATATATATATATATATAAATCGTGTTTTATATTCTGGAATTAATTAATCATGATTTAAGTAATCATATTAATAATTACAAGTCAAGACACGGACGACAAATGAAACAATTTTACCCAAAACGCTCTTTAACATGGAATTTACAAAAGAACGGGTAATATAAAGTCATAAGTGAACCATATATGATATCATAACAATGAATATGATTCTGTAATAAGTCAATGAGATTATTTAAATCATTATACAGGAGGTTCGGACACTTATGAAGCAAATCGGACCTAAGGTAAGGGAAATATCACAATCTCATTTTTATCCGAGATTGTTTATACTTTGAAATTTACTGGGGTGTATTTTATCATCCAAATCCATGTTTCCTCAATATGTAATATTATTTCCATCCACCTACAATTATTTAAATCCAATTTTACCCTTCGGTGAGTTTTTAGTAAAAGATATGAAAGGAATCTTTTGTCGTTTTTCGTACGAGGTACTTTTTGACTTTTCCAACAAAAGTACGAAGAATGTTTTTTTTAACTTATACGGCAAGAATCAATTTTTAAAACATTATTTCCAATAATATTCCTTTATAAGTTTTCATGTTTATTTTTAATCAACTTCTTTTAGTTTATAATTGTATGACATGTTAAGAAAAGAAAAGTGTTTTTGAAGTAGAAAGGATATTTTCCTCAAGAATGGAGTTCAAATGTTTTATCAAAATTATTTTCCATCTAAGATAATATAGGGTTCTGTTTTTATCCCTATTATTACATTGATGAAGTCATTTACCTTATATGATTTTTTTTATGATGTCATGATGTTTCAAGAATCTCATTTTTGTTACATGTGTTATGCGATGATGTATGATTTATGATTATGTGGCACACATAAGAAAGGATTCATTATAATATGGGTGGGACCTATATCTCCCTCCAATGCATTGGGTAAATATTTTATATCTCATGAGATAGACATGGCTGGAATGGTAGGTTATACCGGTTCAGTGAAACAGGACTGAAACGAGGGTGACTCGGTTCAGAAAGGGACTTTGTCCACTAGGATAGTCTTGGCAATGAGTCTTGACTAACAAGAAATGATTCTATATGATTATGTGTGTATGCCACAATGTTTCATGTTTTAAGTTATGATTATTGGGATTTTATTTCACTACTATGATTTATCCCATGTTATGAAATTATGCTCTCTTTTGCAGGTTAAGATTTCCAAAAGTTATGTTCTTATGAATATGATGTGATTGATTTTTCTTTTGTTTACCCTTAATGAGCATTTGAGATCACCCTTTTATGTTTTCTTTTCCCCAGGATATAAAGAAAGGTTTTAGGTAAAAAAAGGGAAGATCTTTATGGGAGATATTGAAGATCTTTCACCACGATTAGAAGATTACGTTCCGAGTTTCCAAAGACACTAAACTATTACGATCCTTGTGTGTGTGTTTTTGTTATGTACTAAGTATTCCGAAAAAGTAATGTAATGTCCATGTACATCAAGTTTCAGGTCTCTACAGTTGGTATCAGAGGAAAGGTTTAGTCAACCTTTGGAAACTAGGATGCGAAAACGTTAGTGAGATCCCTAGATATATTTCTAAGGTATGTCTAGGGATGTCCCTAAGGATAAGTATACGTATAGGATAAAGTCCTATAACTACGGTAATGATCATAGAATTTAACCTAAGAAGTTAGATATTGAAGTTACTCCCCCTTTATTATGATTTTTGCCTCTCACACTATTCTTTTTGGGTTTTAGACGATGGTTGGAACCCGAAGGAACCGTGTTGATCAATGCAATGGACAATGCAATGATTTCCCTCCTGAACAAACAAATGTTATGGGAGATGGAGTGAAAAATCTTATTGCTATACTTAAACAAGCTATGAATCATTCTGGACTTCAAAATGAGCAGAGAAGGGAACAATATTCTATTGAGTCCTTCATGAGGCAACGTCCACCTTCTTTCAGTGGGTCTTCCGATCCACTTGTTGCTGAACAATGGATCAGTACCACTGAAAAGATATTTTCAGTTCTTCAATGTTCTGAGCATGATAAAGTCATCTTAGCACTATATCGTTTGGAAGGTGAAGCTGATCAATGGTGGAATCTTATCAAGAATACGAGGCCAAGAGATGAAATTGAGTCCATGGAATGGGACGAGTTCAAGAACTTGTTTTTCAGTAAGTACTTCCCTCGTATTCTTCGAACAAAGATGGAGAAGGAGTTTCTTGAACTAAAGAAAAAGGATGATGAATCTGTTAGTATATACAAAGCGAATTTTACAAGACTTGCAAGGTATGCATCTGGCATTATCATCCAACCTGAAAGTAAAGTTGATCGATTTTTCAGTGGCTTAAAACCAAGTCTTCGAAGGGAATTACCTATAAGAGACTTCAGTAGATATGAAGAAATTGTGCGTTGTGTTATCAAGGTAGAAATGGAAGTTGGTGTTACATATCCATCTCATGGTTTTGACAAGAAACGAAAGATGGAGTTCAAGGAGAAATCTCAGAATAATGATGAAAAGAAGATGAATGTTTCCTTATGCACAAAGTGTGGAAAGAAGCATGGTGGAGATTTTCTTAAAGGGATTAGAAAATGTTTTAAGTGTGGAAAAGAAGGTCATCGAGCAGCTGAGTGTCGAAGTAATGGAAAAAGGGTTTCTAATGATGTGAATAAAGCAAACACTGCAGAGAACGCACCACCAACACTTCAATGCTTCAAGTGCAAGGAAATGGGGCATTATGCTAATAAATTCCCTAATCCAAGGGTTAGTGATGATCAACATGAGAAACCACTGAAGGAAAAGGACAAAGGGAAGTCACACGCGATCACTATTGGCGATGTTGAATATGACAACGATGTGGTGGAATGATTAAGTTTTTATGTAATGGGATTCCAAAATAATATTGTATCATGGAGTATTGGAATATTTATGTATTGGTCTAATTTGGTATTCAAAGTAATTGAGATATTTTTGGAAATAAGATGATATGCGCATAATGAAGGGAAAACGAGAAAATGAAATGTTTAACAGTATTCATGAGCTCATGATTGATATAAGGACTAAGTGATATCATGGTTTGAGTATATAGAATTTTGAGGATTTTGGTATGTGGAAAGTGTTAACTTTTAACTGCATTCATGTTTTCACTAAGGTATTCAAGAGAATACATGATTAAGGACTTTGAATGTTTGGAATGTGACCAAAAAAACATATCTTATGATATATGGGGATCAACGATGGTGTTAAATCTCTGGTAATCGTTTTCACTATGTTATGAGAGTGGACTGCAGTATTATGGATAAGCCTAAAGATTGGAATGGATTATGTTGGACATAAGTTAGTATTGTTTAAGGATAGAAGTTTTTTTTCGATATTATTGATGGGATGTTATAGTAATATAGTTTTAGAAAAAGGACAACCTGCAGAACGGGCGACAGCCCATCGCGTCGGACAAGGCTGTGGGAATCGAACCCACAACCGAAGTGCGACTGGCCTTTATCACCTACCACTGGCCTACAGGAAGTCCCTGTTTAGTAGAAACAAGTTTTATTATATTAATAAGTATGATATATGAAGTATAAGTCCATTTTAGGAACCATATATGATTAATCTCACTATAGATCGACTTATGTATATAATTTTTGCTAACCTTTTGTTTGAGACAGATGGAATGACCCGTCATTCTATCACATGATCTGCTAACACTTCACGAATAACAAATTCAACTTCATTTATTTAAGAGATGAAGTGGAAATTGTTCAAGGCACGAACAACAGTGAGATTGTACCAAAATAAAGTAAGTATTTATTCTAATTCAAATTTTCAACTTTAGGGAAATGATCTTGAAAACCAAAAATGTTGTCCTAGTGATCTTATACCTGATGAATCAGATGGTACCTTATATCATCACAAATCTATGGATTTGTGATTACTGGCTTTTCCATAGCCATGTTCTCTACCACTCTCCATAGAACATGATGGTTAGATTTCTCTTCCATATCCATATTTTCACCTATGTGGAAACCCAGTGATTAGTTTATTTGGGTAATCGTTACATTTCATACTTTAGTTTTTAAAGCCAAGTTTTTGTATTCTTTTTTACGATGTGGGTTTCTATTAAAGAAACTTTCGAATAGTAAACCATTTATAACCCCGACGAATTTCGAGGGCGAAATTCATTTTAAGGGGGGTAGAATGTAACAGCCCGAGATTTTATGTAAAATATTCTTTTTAATTTTATTAATGTCTTGTGTTGTACGCTACACCAAAAGGAGCTTGCACAACACACATCCTTGACTTGCCTTGCATTACACGCAATCGCGACCTTCCTCGATAGCGTGTGTAGTACGCAATACCGAGTTTCACTAAACAACGATATGCTATTAAAATATTATTATAACTAGCTGTTATAAATAGTAATAACCACCTTTTAAAATTTTAGAAATTTTAGCTCTCAAAATGGACTTCATTTTTGGATTCGGAGTATCGAAATTAGCCTAAGGTGAAATTTTGGTACTTTTCGGATAACTTTCATATTCTGATAAATAGTGAAAATGACTAAATTATAATTAAAAACAAATTTTTTAATCAAAATAATTAATAGTGATAAATTATTAATTTGAGTGGTTTTAAAGTATATTTATAATATATTTTTACAATTTAATACAATGTTGGTCATTGGATGTAATTTCACATTTAAACCAGACATAAATAAGTGTCAATATTTTGATAGATATTGTTTCTTAAAGACACGCTATTTGTTTTAACAGTGGGATTTAATTATAAAATTAATTAATGCAACTTCTATGTTATGAATTTGGTAAAATAGACTTCATTTTTCAATTCGGAATATGAAATATAGCTTAGGATGAAATTTTGGCATTGTTCTGAAAAACATCAATTTTTGATGAATAGTGAAACTACTAAGTAACAGAATTTTTCATCAAACTTAATTTTACCGCTTCTGTGAATGGAATTTCAAAAATCCGAGAGACACGGTTGATTTCTGTAAGTAAAATGTGGTTCAATGAGATGAAAATAATTTTTGGTGAATAGTAACTTTTTACTTTTATTTACCACGGTTAAAAATAAATAGGGTAATTAAGGGTAAAAATGATATTAATATTACCCTAACACATGTCTTAATCATATTGGACAAGTTTATCTCGACCAAAAACAACCTTAAGTGTAAAATATTATCATTTAGGCCCACTTGGATTAGATTAGGACATTTATTATTATTTAATTCAAAGAAGAGTTAAAAGAGTTAAAATCAAAGTTTATTTACTAAAACATTTTTAATATAGGGTTATACATAAGATAAATTCTATTGTAAATATTCATTAGAAATATAAAATGATTTCCTACATAATGGTATTTTATTTGTAATTTTTAGACATCAAATAATTTAATTTATTTATGACACAAAGATGATGCAGTAATTATCTTATTAATGAAATATTGACATAATTGATATTATAAATACCAAAATAAATGTAATTTAAGACTTTTTATGAATTCCAATAATTTTCTAGGTTACTATGATATATTAGTGTTTATTTAATCAACTTGGTTCGAACATATAATTCTGTTATGACTTTCAAAAAAATCATATATCAAATAGTGTCAAAATTGACACAAAATAGTTTTTAAATAAAATATTATATTATTAATTGTTATTTTATTCCTAAAAATATAAGGTTCTGCCAAATGACTTAGATAAGAATATATATATTAATAATAAAAAATTTGGGGTTCTTTTGGCATGTTATAGTAAGTGTGTTAACCATATAGTGTAAAAAAACAAAAAGACACGGTAAAAGTTAAATTATTTAACTTAAAGTTAAATCTAATTGATAAGGTTAAAATAATAACCTAAACTTGTATAAATCCTATTGTTTGATATTATTTCGACCCATCCCTACTTTATATTCGAAATAAGACCCTTTGGAACCATTATAAACCGATTTTGACTTTAATATAAAATAATATTTTGAGATATTCCTAAGGTGCCCCTCTCCTCCCTTATAAAAGGGCACCTCCTCCCTCTCTTCCACACACAACTTTGAGCCTTAAATCTCGGACAACCCCTGAAAAAATCCCTTATCCACTTCCCTAGTATCATCCTAGAGGTACCGGTCTTCTTCAAAGACCATCCTTAGTTCTTTAAGTGGAGGCTAAGAAAAGGCACGTCAAAAAGAGGTAATATTCATTACCGATCTTTTTCAATTTCTTTCTTCTTCAACTTCTACTTCTTTAGTTGTTTCATGATAAAGTAATAACATAAGTATTTATTATATACTGATATGTTATTATAAATATGAAACAACTCTAATTAACCTTCTATCCATCCTACGGAAAAAGGAAATCACCGCGCGTGCGTACGTACGGAATACCGTCTCCACGCCGTGGTGTAATCTATTTTCCGCCACCACCTTAATTGGATGGGTATAAAGGTGTAATGAGTAACTATATATGATTATTATAAAGTGATATTGATACTGAAATAGTATACATACACTTCAACACAATTCCACGACCATGGGAACGATATCATCGCTCGTGCGTACGTATGGACTACCGTCTCCATGACGCGATGAGATTCATTCTCAATGATTAACCATTCATGAATGATTTTAAAGTATATATAATAAGTAATAATGAAATATATGACCTAATAATGATACTGGAATTATTTATATTTATATGTATTTCATCTACTTAATTCCATTCAATTCAATAAGGAAACGAAAACAGCATTCATGCGTACGTACGGACTACCGTCTCCATGAACGGTGTATTTCTTTCCATTTGCTGATTTATTATATATATGTATATTCTGAATATATATATATATATATAAATCATGTTTTATATTCTGGAATTAAGTAATCATGATTTAAGTAATCATATGAATAATTACAAGTCAAGACACGGACGACAAATGAAACAATTTTACCCAAAACGCTCTTTAACATGGAATTTACAAAAGAACGGGTAATATAAAGTCATAAGTGAACCATATATGATATCATAACAATGAATATGATTTTGTAATAAGTCAATGAAATTATTTAAATCATTATACAGGAGTTTCGGACACTTACGAAGCAAATCGGACCTAAGGTAAGGGAAATATCACAATCTCATTTTTATCCGAGATTGTTTATACTTTGAAATTTACTGGGGTGTATTTTATCATCCAAATCCATGTTTCCTCAATATGTAATATTATTTCCATCCACATACAATTATTTAAATCCAATTTTACCCTTCGGTGAGTTTTTAGTAAAAGATATGAAAGGAATCTTTTGTCGTTTTTCGTACGAGGTACTTTTTGACTTTTCCAAAAAAAGTACGAAGAATGTTTTTTTAACTTATATGGAAAGAATAGATTTTTAAAACATTATTTCCAAGAATATTCCTTTATAAGTTTTCATGTTTATTTTTAATCAACTTCTTTTAGTTTATAATTGTATGACATGTTAAGAAAAGAAAAGTGTTTTTGAAGTAGAAAGGATATTTTACTCAAGAATGGAGTTCAAATGTTTTATCAAAATTATTTTCCATCTAAGATAATATAGGGTTCTGTTTTTATCCCTATTATTACATTGATGAAGTAATTTACCTTATATGATTTTTTTTATGATGTCATGATGTTTCAAGAATCTCATTTTTGTTACATGTGTTATGCGATGATGTATGATTTATGATTATGTGGCACACATAAGAAAGGATTCATTATAAGATGGGTGGGACCTATATCTCCCTCAAATGAATTGGGTAAAGATTTTATATCTCATGAGATAGACATGGCTGGAATGGTAGGTTATACCGGTTCAGTGAAACAGGACTGAAACGAGGGTGACTCGGTTCAGAAAGGGACTTTGTCCACTAAGATAGTCTTGTCAATGAGTCTTGACTAACAAGAAATGATTCTCTATGATTATGTGTGTATGCCACAGTGTTTCATGTTTTAAGTTATGATTATTGGGATTTCATTTCACTACTATGATTTATCCCATGTTATGAAATTATGCTCTCTTTTGCAGGTTAATATTTCCAAAAGTTATGTTCTTATGAATATGATGTGATTGATTTTTCTTTTGTTTACCCTTACTGAGCATTTGAGCTCACCCTTTTATGTTTTCTTTTCCCCGGGATATAAAGAATGGTTTTAGGTAAAAAAAAGGGAAGATCTTTATGGGAGATATTGAAGATCTTTCACCACGATTAGAAGATTATGTTCCGAGTTTCCAAAGACACTAAACTATTATGATCCTTGTGTGTGTGTTTTTGTTATGTACTAAGTATTCCGAAAAAGTAATGTAATGTCCATGTACGTCAAGTTTCGGGTCTCTACAATCCCATGACTGAAACGAGTTGGAATCCTTATCCCAAAACAAGAGTGTACACAATAGGGAATACAAAGACTAAAATAATAGGGTACATTGGAGGGGATACCAAGTCTAAAACAAGAGGGTACATAAGAGGGAATACCAATCTTCAAACAAGAGGGTAAATGGGAAGGCATCCCAAGACCGAAGTAAGTACACAGGTTATTTCCCAAGCCTAACATGTTATGAAGGTCTTGGTAGTTAGCATTGACATAGGATTTTATATTCTTATGTGTATGCCACAAATTACATTTATTATTCCTATATTATGCTTTCATGGATTATGATCTTGATTCCATTATGATTCATGTCTTATAAACTGACAATCTTTATTCCATGATTCATGTTTATGATCATTTATATGAAGGGTATGATCTTTTAATTTTTTGATCTCATTCTTACACCCTTATGTCCATGTTTATCTCCCTTTTTTACCCTTATTGAGAATATGAGATCACCCTTTTCTTATATTTTCATTCCCTAGGTTATGAAGAAAGGTTTTAAGTATATTTACTAAAGGGGAATATCTTTTTGGGAAACATTGAAGATCTTTTATCATGTTAGAATATTTTGTTCCAAGTTTCCAAATACACTAAACTATTATGGTCCTCATACATTTACTTTTTTAATGTGTTGAATATTCATCTAAAATAATATAATATCCATCTATGTTAGGACAAGGTAACTATGGTTGTTATCAAAGGAAATTTTTAGTCAACCATTTGAAACTAGAATGAAAAAACTTTAGTAAGATTCCTAGGAATATTTATAAGGATATGTCTAAGGATGTCTCTAAGGATAATCCTAAGGTTTCATATATTTAAATTTAGGTGTCATAATTTAGGCATACTATAAGTAATTTTTCATGGTTATGTGGATATCCTATAAGATAAGTGTTACCTACCCTATGATTTATGGTTTCATTCAATGGATGGAACCTAAATAAATTGTGTTAATAAGGAATGAAATGGACAATGAAATGATTTTCCTCCTGAGTAAATAATTGTTATGGGATATGGAATGAAAAACTTCATCACTATTCTCATAAAAATTTATAAATCTATGAATCATGGTGAACATAAAAATGAGAAAAGGAGGGAACAAAAATCTATTAAGTCCTTCATGAGGAAGCTCACGCCTTCTTTTAGTGGTTCCACTGACCCATTAGTTTATGAGAAATGGATCAGTACCACCAAAAAGATATTTTCTATTCTCCATTGTTCAGAGAATGAAAAAGTAACTCAGGAAGTCTACTATCTGGAAGGTGAGGTAGATACATTGTGTAATAATATTAATAATATGAGGTGATAAGATGAAATTGAATCCATAGATTGGTAAGAGTTTAAGAGTTTATTTTTCAATAAGTAAGTTCCTTGTATTCTTCATATGAAGTTGGAAAATGAATTCATAGAAATTAAGAAGATGGATGATGAATCGGATGGTTTCTGTGAAGAAAATTTTACAAGGCTTGTGAGGTACTCTTATAGTATTATCGGACAAATTGAAGGAAAAATAGATCAATTATTTGGTGGCCTAGAATATAGTATTCAAAAGTCCTTGGATATAATAGACTTTAGAAGCTATGAAGATGTTTTTGATGTTTTATCAATGTGTAAATGGAGGTAGGAATTTTTTATTAATCTCATGGGTTCGATAAGAAAAAAATATGGGGTTCAAAGGAAAATCTAGCAACCATGGAGAAAATAAAATGAGACTTCTATTATGAAAAAATTGTAGGAAGAAACATGGAGGGAATTGTCTTAAAGGGGATACTAAATGTTTGAAGTGTGGAAAGTAAGGTCATCAAGTGGATATATGTCCAAGTAATGGGAAGAAGTTAGCTAATGATGTGAATAATGAGAAATCCCCACAGAATGAACCTCCTACGCTTTAGTATTTCAATTTCATGGAGTTTTTCCATTATTCTAACAATTTCCTCAATCCAAGGACTAATGTGGATGATAAGGTGCAATAACCTCTGAGGAAAAAGGGAAAAGGTAAAGCTTTTGCAATCTCAATGGATTAAGTGGATCATTATAATTAGTGAATACTTATCCTACCCTACTTACATAGGGATTTCATGTTTTATTTTTTAGGATTAAGCCCTATAAAAATATTATTATTCATATTTTAGTGAAGTTTCATGTGATTATCTCCCTCTACATGGATTTTATAATAATAAAATCAAATTTGATATTCTATTAGTACAGTAATGGACCCAAGTTTCCAATGAAAATGTTTTGGTATAATATAAGAGCAAATTTAATGAATTAAGGTTGAATTATATTTTTAAAGGGTTACAAGGTTAACCATTTATGGAATGGTTTAAGTTAAACTTTAGGTAAGGAATTAGGGATTAAATTATTATCTCAACATATAATGATTTATTTATATTGTAAACCCTATGTTAACCATTCTTCTATGATGATAACTAAAGATATATGCAACGACCTATCATTCTACTTATGGATCTTATGATTTGTTAGTTCTTCAGGTATAATAAATTCACCTTCATTTTATAGAATAAGAGATGTAGTGGAAATTTATCAAGGTGTAATAAAGGGTGAGATTGTCTTAAAATCAAGTAAGTATATATTCTCATGAAAATTATTCAACTTTTGGAAAAGGGTATTGAAATAAAATTTTTTCCTAATATCATTATTTTTTATGATATTAATGAAATCTTTAAAACTTATTTTGTTTATGGTTTTGTGATTTTTAACTTTATCAGGATCACCTGATTTCATGTGTTTAGTGATCTTTATCAATTTCTATGATTATTTAAATTTTTCTTCCATGTCCATTTTTTCACTTCTCACCTATGTTCTCCTATGTGTAAACATAGTTTCATGTCTCTTTGGGTAACTATTATGTTTCCAACTTTCCTTTTTTAAATGTGGTTTTAGTATTGATCTTTACGATGTGGGTTTATATGAATGTAATTTTCAAGTATTAAACCTTTGATGACCTAGATGAATTTAGATGGATAAATTCGTTTTAAGGGGGTATAATGTAACAACCCAAGATTTTGTGATTTTTCTGAATTAATTTTAATCTTTTTTATATTTTATATTTCATGAAACACTGAATATAGCTTTTGTTATATTAAATTACCAAGTTTTTCTTGCATTATACACAACACTAAGTTAATATTGTGATACACAAAACACCTAAATTAAATTTTGATATACACAACACTATGTTTAGATTGCTTTATACAAAATATTGAGTTCCTTTGATAGCTTTTGTAACATGTAAGGATGAGTTTTACCGAACTACAATATACTATTAATATTATTATTAAAAAATTATTATAGCTACCACCTAGACATTGGAATATAAGCTACAAATAAGATAAACTAAATAATGAAAATATAATTTATACATGCATATAAAATTAATCCTTTGGTTATCAATTAGTATTAGTGAATGAAATAATTAATAAAAATAGAGAAATTTATTTTCTAAGAAAACTATTTTTCTATGTACAAATAGAATTTTATCTCAATAAATTAAAAAAATCACTTTTTATTAATTTTTTCAATAAAATTTATATATTATAAATTCAATGAATATTTTTTGATACTCATCTAATTGATTTGATAGGTATAAGATAAGAATAAATCTAATTTTATAAATAAAAAGATATATTTTTCTAAAAAGTAGTTTTATCACCTTTTAATGGAGAACCCATTTTAAATATGATTTTTGATATTTATATAATTTTTATTTGAAAAAATAAACTTAATTTTTAGAGTTTGAATATCAATATTTACTTTGGGTGAATTTTTTGTATTTTTCTGAGAAGTTTTATTTTTTTATGAATAGTGAAAACATTATTATCCACCTAAAATTTCATTTTAATTATAAGGGAAAAAATAAAGCAAAAACAAACCAATAAGATCATACTCTCAAGGGGGGCTATATAAATTATTCCCAAGTACATCCCCAATCATAAAATCAAAATAACCAGGGGAAGAGATCTAGTGTTAGAGAATATAAAAGTAGGACACTCTTAAGAAGCCATATTCACAAGGAAGTTTACCACATGATTCCCTTCTCACTATGTATGATTCATCTTGGTACTAGTGTCGATAAAGGACTTACATATACAGATCAAATACAAGATATGCTAGGGGTGAAAATGTGACTTTTGAGAGTGTTTAAAATGACCATTAAGTTTATCTCCACCAAAACCATAGGGATGTGATTGGAGTGACAAATCTCAAGGATATTGATAAAGGAATTAGCCTCTTCCCTAAGGGAGTCTTCATGACTGTATAATTATCTGAAGTAAAAGATCACTGAACCAAATGAGTTGCGGAAAAACCTACCCCCCCCCCCCTCATACACCCCTGACTGTAGGATTCTTAAATATTAAGTTTGAGCCCTAGGATGGGGGTGTTCCAGAAAACCCAATGCCCTGTAGAAGAGAACATGACCATAGGATCATAAGAAATAGCCATGTAGCACCTAAGATATGGCACCTCCTCCCAATCCTTAAGAAGATGGGAGAGAACTGAAACTAGGAACCTAGTACTCACGCTGATTGTGGTAGCAGATATTGGGGGCCATTGTGACCAGAGTTATTCTAAGCTTCCCATATACACTAGTATTCCATCGTAGGTAGGAAAGATTGGGCCTTCCTCTTAAGAACATTTTTGAAAACCCCACTAAACCGGCATTAAAGAAATCCCTTGAGGGAGGTCACCAACATAATGTAGGTTTTTGGATCATCGATGGATGTCCAACTAGTTACCTCCCATTCACTTTGGCATAAAAAGTTTCATAAGGCTTTCCTCCTGGTGAAGTGTGCAACACAAAAACTTGGAGGCTAGGTGAACTCCCATTCCTTTCACCAAAAAAACTGTATAAAGAGCTTAGTTTTGAAGCCTCCATACTAAAAAATTATACTTAGGTGGAATTTCCTTTCACCATAGGATACTCTCCTACTCATCACTTCCTTGAAGTGTGTACATTGATTTTCTGTAGGCCTTAGAGAAAATACACTAGAATAAGAACCTGTGAAGATATATTTATCCTGGGGGTTTTCCATTCTTATCTAATAAAATATACTTTTTGAGAAGGGTTCAAGATGTATTGGATGAAATAAAGATACATATTAGCCTAGATAAAGTTCATATCTAGCATGGGATAGCTTAGTTAGCCCAATACCTCTCCCACCCAGTTACAGTTCCAGAAGTTGAAGTCCTCACTACCAACAATCTAGCAAGAGTTATGAATCAGGGTAGGTATACTCCCTTAGATAAATTTCCACAATGGGAGATATTACCTTTGGGTGAATTTAGGTCTTTACCATATTTTTCAGTGATAAATCTTCTCCAAATATAGTTCCCTTCAATGACCTCCCAATCCATTCTCCCCTAAAAAAGTACATGACTTTTTCCACATTCCTAACGTTAATGCCTCCTTTGGCCATTGGTTTGGAAAGTCTTATCCAGGAAGACTAATGGAATCTCCCTTCTCTATGTTCATCCCAGATAAAAGCTGAGGGGATTTTTTCAATATCTCTTAGAATTTATTTAGGCACTTTGAAAACCAAGAGGATGTGCATGGGAATGGATGAAAAAACACAAATGACGATGGTGATTCTTTCTCTAGATAAAAGAAACCAATTTTTCCAGTTTATAATACGATTATTGATCATGTCAACCACTATTTAAAAGTGTTGAATCTGAAATTTAAGAAGATCAAGGGGCACCCAGGTAGTCTAATGTAAAATAATTCTTATGGATGTCTGTAGAGACCATATCTTGACGTACATGGAAATTAAATTACTTTTGAGGAATATATAATACATGAAACAAAATGATTCTCAAAGACCGTATTAGTTTATTATATTTGGAAACTTGGGACATAATCTTATAATCATTGTGAAATATCTTCAACATCTCCCATAAAGATCTTCCCATTTTTGTTTTCCTACCTAAAACCATTCTTTATATCCTGGGAAAAAGAAAACACAAAAAGGGTGATCTCAAATGCTCAGTAAGGGTAAACATAGATAAGATAAAACAAAACATAAACATTTGAACATAAAAACTTGAACATAATGTTTAAACATTAAAATGTAGATTCATGAAATAAATCTTGTTAGTTTGTAAGGCATATATCATAAAGGAACATTAACCATGATAAAATAGAATTGGAATAAAACATGGAATTATGGAAAACAAATAATCACATAATATGATTTCTATAGTATCTAAGGAATTTCTTCCAAGACCATTATAGTGGAAAAATACCTTTACTGAACTGGGTTTACTTGTCATTCCAACCATGTATTACTGAACTAGATTTACTTGTCATTCTATACCTGTATTACTAAACCGGATATACTTTCCATTTCATCCATATTTATCTCATGAGATATAAATCTTTACCCAATTCATTGGAGGGAGATATAGGTCCCACCCATATCATATTTAAATAATTCTTACATGTTCCACCAAACATAAATCCGTCATCATAACATAACCCAAGAAATAAAATGGGATTCTTAAACATCATGTTATCATAACAGAATCCATATAAGATAAATGGACTTCATAAAACTAATTCCTTCATAAACATAATAAAATAAAAGTAATAAATTTAATATAAACATAACCCTATATCATCTTATATGGAAAATAATTTTAATAAAACACTTGAACTTGGTTCTTGAGGAAGATATCCTTTCTTCTTCAAAAACGTTTTCATTTCTCAAAATGTCATGAAATTTTAAAAGAAAATAATTTATTTAAAAATAAACTTGAAATAGTGTATAGGAAGATTCATGTAAATAAGTCATCATGAAACTATAAAAATCCATTCATGTCATATAATTTAAAAAAACATTCTTCTTGTACTTTTTCCAGAAAAAATGTCAAAAAGTACCTCGTATGGTAAACGTAAGAAAGATTCCTTCCAAACCATGTAGTAAAAGTAAAAAATGGGTAAAAATAAATTTAAACATACATAGAAGAATGGTAAACATTTTATGAAAACATTTTTATACAACATTGACATGGATGATAAATATATCCCCAGTCAATACTTACGAATAAAGAATCTCTTATAAAAAAAGATATTGCAAAATTATCCCTTACCTTAGGTCCGATTTCTTTTGTATGTGTCTGAAACTCCTATATAGTGGGTTGAAACATATTATTAACTTGTAAAAGAACCATAATAATATTTATTATATCATATATGATTCACTTAGGACTTTATATTACTCGTTCATTTGTCAATTCCATGTTAAAGAAACATTTTGGGTATTAATCGTTTTATTTGTCGTAGGTGTTTTGACTTGTTATTCTTGATATTATTAATTATATCATAATTTAAATACTTCCATAATGTAAATCATGATTTATATATCATATATATTCAGTATATAAATATATATATATATATATAATAGACAGATAAATGAAATGGAATACATTGTTCATGGAGACGGTAGGTCGTACGTACGCAAGAATGTTGTTTTCGTTTCCTTATTGAACTGAATGGAAGTAAGTAAATGACATATATATATATACATAAATCAAAAATAATTATTATTTCATATATTTCATGATTATTTATTATATATACTTTATAATAATTCTTTAATGGTTAACATGGAGAGTGAATCTCATCGCGTCGTGGAGATGTTAAGTCGTATGTACGCACGAGCGACAATATCATTCTCATAATTGTTGAATGGTATTGAAGTGAATGATCTCTAGTATCTCCTAATTAGTATAATGTTATAATAATCATAAATAGTTATTATTTCCACCATTATACCCATCCAAGTAAGGTGGTGGTGAAAAACAGATTACACCACGGCGTGGAGACGGTAAGCCGTACGTACACACGTGCGGTGATTTCATTTTTCGTAGGATGGATATTAGGTGAAATAGTGTTATTTAATATTTATAATAACATATAATAATAATATTTATACTGATGTTATTACTTTATAATGAAACAAATAATGAAGAGGATGTAGAAGAAGAAATAAATTTTAAATAATCAGTAGAAGAGATTGCATCTTCCTCGACGTGCCTCATTTAAATTTCCTCTTAGGGAAATAGAGTTGGTATTTTTGAGAAGACCAGAACCTATAGAATGTATCTAGGGAAGTTTATAATATAAATTTATATGGTTTTTATGAGCTTTAAGGCTCAATATTGAGTGAAGAGATGTGGGAGGAGGTGCCTTTTTATAAGAGATGAGACGGGCACTTTAGGAAACTCTCAAAATATTAATTTATTATAAATTTAATTTTGATTAAAAATGGTACAAAAAATATTTAATTCTAAGATAATATTATGTGGGTTATAATACCCATCATCCAATAATTTTTAGACAAGTTTTTAATAATATTTTATCCTTATCTTTTTGGTTTAACCCTTATTTTACCCTTTTTAATCTTACCGTGATATCATGTTATTTACACATTGTGGGTTAATGTAAATAGAATATCATGTCACATGACCCAAAAAAAGTTATTTATGACATATTTGGACTTATATTAACCATTTTGATGAATATTATATTTTTAGTAATTTAATATCATTTAATAAACTATTTTATGTTTTAAGTTATAAATTATGTCAATTCTGGACACTATTCATACTTGACTTTTTAAAAATTTATAACAACCTGATTCTTTCAAAAAAAGAAATTAAAATATCCCTAATATGTCAATTTCATTCATAAAATTCGTGGATGGCATCTAAATATTCAAATTAAATTTATTTTAATATTTATAAATTCATTTATTTGAATCTTTCATTAATGAGGTAATCACTACATCATAATTATGTCATAAATAAATATATTTATCTAATTTCTAAAAAATATAAATAAAATACCATGATGTATGAAATATTTTTATCTTTAAAATTACTATTTATATATATAGTTATAAGTTATATAACCTTATATAAAAAATGATTTAGTAAAAGATATGTGTTTAGGTTATAATTATCTTTACTCTAAATTAATTCTTATAAAATGTCATTTTCACATCCTTGTGAATCCATGTGGTCCTAAAATCGACCCAAGGATTCCCATGGTTGTAAATATCTCATAAAATAGGATTATAACAGGTGTTATGGTTGTTTAATATTATTATAATATTTTTTACCCTTATTTACCGGATTTACCCTTTAAGCAAAGTAAATAAAATAATTACTAGAGTTACTATTCATAATGTCCAAAAATAAAAGGTACCTATTTAAATAATTTTAGCATTATGATTCCAAATATGGAATCCATTTTTTAAAATTCAAAACATAGAATTTTCAGTAATTAATTTAAAATTAATATACGTTGTCAGAACCAAAAAAATGTTTTTTAAGAAGTAATAACCATCAAAAGATTGACATGTGTTTATGTCCAATTTAAAATTTAAATTACCTCTAATGAAAAAAATTGGATTAAATGATAAAAATATAATTCAATTAAACTTTAAAACTAATTAAAAATATAATATAACTATATAAATAAATTATATAAAAAGGCAGTTTCGAATTAAAATGCAGTATTTTTTATTATTCATCAAAATATGAATTTCATCAGAAAAAATACCAAAATTTCAACCAAGTTAAATTTTGATGTCCTACTTTCAAATAAGATGTTTATTTTTTCAAATATAATATATAAAATTGTTAAAAACTATATTTAAAATTGGTGTGCCATCAAAAGGCGGCATAACATCATTTTTTGAAAAAATACTTCTTTTATCCGTAAAATAGATTTTGTTCACATATCATGTTCTAGAAAATGTGTAATATGAATGCTAATGTTATATAAAATTCAAAATATTTTTAATACTATTCAAAATAGATAGTTTATATCCCATTAAATAATAATATTTTAATAATATATTGTTGTTTAGTGAAACTCGATATCGCGTACAATGCAAGCTATCGAGGAAGGAAACTCTTGCGCGTAACGCAAGACAAGTTAGTGTTGCATGTAGTGAAAGCTTCCTTTGGTGTTTTGTATAATGTAATCCAAACTTAGTTCATTTATAAATTGAAAAAAAATTATACTCAGTGTTTCATGAAATGAATTCTATCAAAAGAACATTAAATTGTGTACAACACAAACCAAGAATAGTGTTGCATATACTGCAAGATAATACAATGTTTCATATAGAAAAAGATAATCTTGGTGTATCATACAACACAATAAATCAAAGAAATTTAAAAAAAATCTCATAAAATCATTGGGTGTTGCATTCTACCCCCCTTAAAATGAATTTCGCCCGTGAAATTTTTCGAGGTTTATAAATGGTTTACTACATGAAAGTTTCTTTCATGGAAACACTTCTTAAAAATGAATAATAAAACTTCTTTTTAAAAATTAATGTTTGAAACATAATTTTTACCCAAAGTAAATCATCACTGGGTTTCTACATAGGAGAAAAGATGTGGGAAGTTAAAACATGGATATGGAAGAGAAATATAACCATAAGTTTTGATGAATAGTGATAGAGAATAAGGTTTGGAGAAAGTTAACTACCAGGAAGACAAAAATTTGTAATGATTTAAGGGACCATATGATTCATCAGATAAGAAGGTACTAGGATAAAAATTTTGGTTTTCAAGATCCTTTTCCTAAATTTTAAGATCATGAGATGAATTACTTACTTGATTTCAGTAAAATATCATTGTTGGTCGTGACTTGAACAATTTCAACATCATCTCTTATTCAAAGAAATAAAGTTGAATTTGTAATTCCTATAGTGTTAGTAGATCATGCAATCTATAAACAGAATGATATATCGTTCCATATGTCTTTATCAAAAAAAGGTTAGCATCGGTAATCAAATATGTATAAGTTCACCTATAGAGAGATAATACATTAATCTAACAAACATCGGCTGAAATATAACTTATACTATCCATAAATTGATAACATTATAATCCTTCCAAAAATATAAAATATAAAACTTTAGAAATAGGTGAACTAAATTTACATGACATTTATTTCCCATATCTCATAAGGCATTTCTTGGTTTCCACATTCCAAACTTGTGAATACCTTAATCATGTATTCTCGAGTCACGGTAACAACCTAAATTATCATATATACTTATTGAAAACATGAATGTTTCCTTATTCCAAAACTCATTGTATATATTCATTAAGTCCCGAAAAGTTGTATAATTCATCCATGATAGCATAACCCTCTTGCCTAAAACTCCATAATTATTTCCCAAGAAACAAGAATTATTCAATTTACTTATTCAAATCCAATATATCTTTATCCAAAAAAAATTATCTGAAAATAAGGGACATATTAATGGTTATATTTCCATTAATCATGTGTTCTAAAAGTATATCACCTTACCCTTAAATCAATTTTTGGCTCCTTAGAACTATTCAACATATCCTTTCCAATCCATAATGAAAATATTATACTGAATGCACCTATATATTTCATAGTATTTGAATTCCGAATCATATACACCTCAATAATCCAAATTTATTCTTAAACCATTACTCAGGATCCATCATCTTCGTCTCTCATAAAATATGAATCATGTATTAAGGTTTATCAACCTTAAGATTCTTAGGTTTAATATAAACAATACTGGAAGAACATCACATACCTTTCACATGTCGTTTACAATTTCTTTATCCTCAGTAGTATGACCAATACTTGTACCATAGTCATGATTCTATTCATGATATTTCTACTTAGGAAATAAATCTTAATATTTATCATAATTTCCACATCTGAAACTTTCGCTGGTTAACTATGTTATATGTATTTCTGGCTATTGACTAAGATCAAAAATAAAAGTGTGAGAAATACAAATCAGATAATAGAAACACATAAGTAAGGTAAATAACTTATAATATTTTAATCTATGATATATTTGGTTTAATCCTAGGTTGGTCATAATTATCACACAAAAAATCTAGGTTTGTAACCTATACTTTACTTATCATTAGGACATCCCTATACATATCCTTAGAAATATCTCTAGGGATCTCACTAAAGTTTTTGCATCCTAGTTTCCAAAGGTTGACTGAACCTTTTCTTGGATACCAACTATAGAGACCCTAGATTGACATACATGGACATTACATTACTTTTGTGTAATACTTAATACATGACACAAAATGATTCCCAAAGACTGTATTAGCTTAGTTTCTTTGGAAACTCAGAATATAATCTTCTAATCATGGTGAAATATTTTCAACATCTCCCCTAAAGATCTTCCCCTTTTTGTTTTCCTACCTAAAACCTTTCATTATATCCTGGGGAAAAGAAAACATAAAAAGGGTGAGCTCAAATTATCAGTAAGGGTAAACATGGAGAACATAAAATAGACCATAAACATTTGAATGTAAAAACATGAACATAAAGTTTAAACATCAAAATATTGACTCATGAAATAAGTCTTGGAAGTACGTAAAGCATTGATCATAAAGGAACATTAACCAAGATAAAATAACATTGGAATAAATCATGTAATTGTGGAAAAACAAATAATCACATAATATGATTTACATAGTAGACAAGTCACTACTTCCAAGACCATCATAGTGTAAAAATTCCTTTATTGAACTAGGTTTACTTGCCATTCCAACCATGTATTACTGAACCAGATTTACTTTCTGTTCCAGCCCTGTATTACTGAACCAGATATACTTATCATTCCAGCCATGTTTATCTCATGAGATATAAATCTTTACCCAATTAATTGGAGGGAGATATAGGTCCCACCCATCTCATAATGAAATAATTCTTACATGTTCCACAAAACATAAATCATTCATCATAACATAACCCAAGAAATAAAACAGGATTCTTAAACATCATGTCATCATAACATAATCCATATAAGATAAATGGACTTCATAAAAACAATCCCATCATAAAAAAATAAAATAAAAGTAATAATATGAATATAAACATAACCGTATGTCATCTTATATGGAAAATAATTTTGATAAAACACTTGAAATTAGTTCTTGAAGAAGATATACTTTCTTCTTCAAAAACATTTTCTTTTCCCAAAACATCGTGCAATTTTAAAAGAAAAGAATTTAGTTGAAAATAAACTTGAAATAGTGTAGAGAAAAATTTGTGGAAACAATTAATCATGAAACTGTAAAAATCTATTCATGTCGTATAAGTTAAAAAAACATTCTTCTCCTACTTTTTTCCAGAAAAAGTCAAAAAGTACCTCATATGGTAAACGTAAGAAAGATTCCTTCCAAACCATGTAGTAAAAGTAAAAAATTTGTAAAAATGACTTTAAACATATATAGAATAATATTTAACCTTTTATGAAAACATTTTTAGACAACATGTACATGGATGATAAATATATCCTCAATCAATACTTATGAATAAATAATCTCGGATAAAAAAAGAGATTGCAAAATTATCCCTTACCTTAGGTGTGATTTCTTCTCTATGTGTATGAAACTCCTATATAGTGGTTTTAAACATATTATTAACTTATATCATAACTATAATAATATTTATGATATCATATATGATTCACTTATGACTTTATATTATTCGTTCATTTGTCAATTCCATGTTAAAGCAATGCTTTGGGTAATAATTGTTTTATTTATCGTAGGTGTTTTGAATTGTTATTCGTGATATTATTACTTATATCATGGTTTACTTACTTAGATAATGTAAAAATTTATTTATATATCATATATATTCAGTATATATATATATATAATAGATAGATAAATTAAATAGAATACACCGTTCAGGGAGACGGTAGGTCGTACGTACGCATGAACGTGGTTTTTGTTTCCTTATTGAATTGAATAGAAGTAAGTAAATGAAATTTATATATACATAAATACAGTAGAATTATTATTTAATATATTTCATGATTATTTATTATATATACTTTATAATAATTCTTGAATGGTTAACATGGAGAATGAATCTCATCATGTCGTAGAGATGGTAAGTCATACGTACGCACGAGCGATGATATTGTTCCCATAATTGTTGAATGGTATTGAATTTAATGGTGTCTAGTATCTCAGAATTACTATCATGTTATAATAATAATAAATAGTTATTATTTCCACTATTATACCCATCCAAGTAAGGTGGTGGTGAAAAACATATTACTCCACAGCATTGAGATGGTAAGTCGTACGTACGCACGAGCGGTGATTTCATTTTTTGTAGGATGGATATAAGGTGAAATAGTGTTCTTTAATATTTATAATAACATATCAGCATATTATTGATACCAATTTTATTACTTTATAATGAAACAAATAATTAATAGGAAGTAGTTTAATAAAAAAAATTGAAATAATTGGTAGAAGAGATTACATCTTCCTCGACATGCCTCCTTTAAATTTCCTCTTAGGGCACTAGAGTTGGTATTTTGAGAAGATCTGAACCTCTAGAATGTAACTATAGAAGTTTAGAAGATAAATTTGTCGGTTTTTTCCAAGATTTAAGGATCAAAATAGAGTGAAGATGAGTGGGAGGAGGTTCCCTTTTATATGACAGGAGAGGGTCACTTTAGGAAACTCTCAAAATATTAATTTATTATAAATTTATATTCGATTAAAAATGGTCCAAAACATATTTAATTTAAATATAAGATGATTTGGGTTCTAATAACCATCATCCAATATTTTTTAGACAAGTTTTGAATATCTTTTTATCCTTATTGTTTTTGTTTAACCCTTATTCTACCCTTTTTAATCTTACCATGATATCATGTTATTTACACATTGTAGGTTAATATAATTACCATATCATGTAAAATAACTCAAAAAAAAGTTATTTATGAAATATTTGGGCTTATATTATCCATTTGGACGAATCTTAAATTTTTAGTGATTTAATATCATTTAATAAACTATTTTGTGTTTTAAGTTATGAATTATGTCAGTTTTTGACACGATTCATACTTGACTTTTAAAAATTCATAAAAACCTGAATCCTTAGAAAAAAAGGAATGAAATAATACATAATATGTCAATTTCATCCATAAAATTCGTGTATGGTATAAAATTGTTCAAATTAAATTTATTTGAATATTTATAAATTCATTTATTTGAGACTTTCATTAATGAGGTAATCACTACATCATAATCGTGTCATAAATAAATAAATATATCTAATGTCTAAAAATTATAAATAAAATATAATGATTTAGTAAATATATTTATCTTTATAATTACTATTTTTAGACATAGATATCAGTTATATAACATAATGTTAAAATCAATTTAGTAAAAGATATATTTTTAGGTTATAATTATCTTTACTTTAAATTAACTTTTATAAAATGTCATTTTCACATCCAAGTGAATCCATGGGGTCCCAAAATCAACCCAAGGATGAAAATGGTCATAAATATATCATCCAATAGGATTAGGACATGTTTTAGGGTAGTTTAATATTATTATAATATTATTTTTTACCCTTATTTACCAGATTTACCCTTTAACCATAGTAAATAAAATAATTACTAGAGTTTCTATTCATAATGTCCAAAAATAAAAGGTACCTATTTAAACAATTTGAACCTTTGGATTCCAAATATGGAATCCATTTTTAAAAATTCGAAACAAAGAAGTTGCATTATTTAATTTAAAATTAATTTCCACTGTCAGAACCAAAAAGAGAGTTTTTTAAGAAGTAATAACTATCAAAAGATTGACAAGTGTTTATGTCAAATTTAAAAATGAAAGTACTTCCAATGAGTAAAATTGGATTAAATGATAAAAATATAATCTAATTACACTTTAAAACCAATTAAAAATATAATCTAACTATATAAATAAATTATATAAAAATTCAGTTTTGAATTAAAATGCAGTATTTTTCACTATTCATCAAAATATGAATTTCATCAAAAAAATACCAAAATTTCTACCAAGTTCAATTTTAATGTCCTGATTCCAAATAATATTTTTATTTTTTAAAATATAATATATAAAAATTTTAAAAACTATATTTAAAATTGGTGCGCCATCAAAAGGTGAAAAAATGTCATTTTTTAAAAAAATAATTCTTCTATCTGTAAAATAGATTTTGTTCTCATAACATACTCTATAAAATGTGTAATATTAATGATAATGTCATATAAAATTCAAAATGTGGTTAATACTATTCACAACAGCTAGTTTATATCCCATTAAATAATAATATTTTAATAATATATTATTGTTTAGTGAAACTTAGTATCATGTACAACGCAAGCTATCGAGGAAGGTCTCTCTTGCGTATAACGCAATCCAAGTCAGTATTGTGTTTATTAAAAGATTACTTTTGTGTTTCATATAATGTAATCCAAACTTATTTCATTTACACATTGAACAAAATCTATACTCAGTGTTGCGTGAAAAGAATTCTATCAAAAGAATTTGAAATTGTGTGTAACACAGTCCAAGAATAGTGTTGCATATACTACAAGATAATATGGTGTTGTGGATATCACAAGATAATATTGGTGTAGCGTACAACACAATACATCAAATAAATTAAAATAATCTATCTAATTAAATCTTGGGGTGTTACAATGTCCATCATGGATTCAATTCTATGAGTTATCCTGTCCGGTCATTATGATGGGAAGAAAACCCAGCTTTTATCACATTATCACTCCACCTAAAATATTCCTCCATAATGGAATTTAAACCTTTGAGGTAAGAAAAACAACCATTTATAAAGAATACCATGTCATCTGTAAAGAGAAGGTGAGAAACCCTCTTAAAATTGGCCCTACAATGATAGGGATGAATATTCCTAAGTTTCACATGAGAAGTAATATATATGCTCAAAGTTTCATAGACCATTATGAAAATGTTCGGGAGAATGGTTGTCTCCCTACCAAAGACCTTATATTGGCTTCATAAAGCCATATGGTCTTCCCCAAAATAGAAGTGAGAACCAGGGATAATTGTAACAAAGAAAGAAAAGATCAACAACCCAGTCTGAGAAGCCCATGTGTCTCATTACATGAATAATAAAGTTCCATTCATGACTGTCATATGAATTGTACATATAGACTTTAATAAAAATATTGGACCCTATAACCTTCTTATTGAAATCTCAAATAATTTCTTGTACAATACCTATGGATCCCTCAATCGATCGGCCTTTGATAAACCCATGTTGTTCATCTAACACCCAGTTGTGAATGTAATGAGAGATTCTTCTGTTGAGGATGCATTCCAGAACCTTATAAGGTAAATTAAATGTTCTAATAGGTCTGAAATATCTTACTTATGAGGGATATTTAACTTAAGGAATAAGAACCATCATTATGGTGCATTCCACCCAGGGCAGAGGGCCTTTACTGAAGAAGTCTTGGATTGCTGCAATCAAATCAAGCTTGATGATAAACCAACAATGCAGATATGATACTATTTTGAAACCATTCAGACCTATTTTAATCACTAGGTTGATATATTTAATTTCCTCCCATGTTTATTTCTCATCTGGCCTATGTTCAAGAAAAATACTGGCATCTGATAATAGTGAAAAACACTTAATTTTAATTCAAAACTGCTTATTCATTTAATTTATTTATATAGTTAAATTATATTTTGAATTAGTTTTAAAGTTTAATTAGATAAATTTTACATAATTTAATCCAATTTATATAATTTTAATGAATTTCACATTGAAATTGGATATAAAAACATTTTAATATTTTGAACATTTTTAATTTAAAAACCCAATTTGTTATCTCGTCTATGGGATTAAATTTAAATTAATTTCTAACACATATGTGAGTATAATTTAGAAATATGGATTCCATATTTGGAATCATAATAATTTTTAATTTTTAATAAGTTTAACTTATCTTTTTACCAAAAAAATTAGTGAAAGTGATTAAAATTAATTATAGTGATTAAGAGAAAAAAAACTTAACAAAGGACTAAACCTTAAACATAAGGCCAAAAATGACCTAAAAACTTGTCTAAAATCCATTGGTTGTTCGTATTTAAACCCTATTCTCCCTTTTCTTGGACTTTTACCATTATTTGAGACACGTGACATGGGGAAAACGTGGGTGGTATTCCATTTTCAAAAATTTACAATAATGTCACTCCTCCTCCACTATAAAAGGTACTCAACCCTCACACTTATTAACACCTATAAAACACTTTTTCATGGCCTAAATCTAGAAAAAAACTCCTCCAAAAACACTACCTTAATCCTATAAGTCTCCCTTTGGGCATAAATCCAATCAAGGAATCTATTTGGTGCAAACCAAGAGGAGTTACCCAAATAAGAGGTAACATCCTTCCACGAGCTCTTTTGTTTTATTTTCATTCTCCTCCCCCTAAAATTTTATCATTACATGATTATATAATAAAATTAGAATCCTAAATATACTGAGATTATTTTATTATAAGTTTTATACCTAAACCTACACACACTTCCATATAAGGGGTAATGAACCTACCATTATTGTGTACTATGAACTACCATATCACGAAATGATGTTGTTCGTTTTTCCTTTACCACCTCTCATGGTTGAGAATTATGATGTAAAATATATTTTTATATGATATATATTATATTTATGATAAATTTATGTTTCTTGAATTATTATATAACACATACCTTCATTATTTCCTTTTTGTGTAAATTTGATAACTTCGTTTGTGGACATGTGGACTACCACCTCCTCAAAGTGATGTGATTCGTTCACACTTTACATGGAATATATTAAGGATGGGTTTGGTAGCATTATATGAAATATATGAAATAATTATGCTACTATAATGATATTATATATATATAAATATATATATATATTTAATTTAATTTAATTTTAATACTATAAGAAAATAGAAATAGTGTGCATGTGTACGTACGACCTACCGTCTTCATGAATGGTGTATTCCATTTCATATATATATATATATATATATTATAAATATTTATATAATTAATATATATGGTATATAAATCATGTTTTACATTCTTTAAATACGTAAATAAATATCTAAGTAAGATGATCGAGAATAACAAGTCAAAACATGTACGATAAACAAAGTGGTTATTACCTGAAACATTTCTTTAACATGGAATTGTTAATAAATGGGTAATATAAAGTAATAATTGAATAATATATGGTATGATATATCTTAATATGGTTTTTTGGTATATTTATAATAAAATTATATTTATTATACATGAGTTTTCAATATGTACAAATAAATTTAAGATTTAAGGTAAGGGTTTTCTCATCTCGCTTTTTGTATCCGTGAGACGCATGCCTTATTCACCACTCATTTCATTTGTTTGGTGTTTATACTTACCATGAATTTATTATATTATTCTTATAATTAAATTTATAGTTATTTAAATATCTATTTTATTATCTTTCTTTCATGGGGTTTATGGTTCAAAAGTTACCAAATCGGTAAAGTGATTTTTGTCTCCAGTTGCCTTCTTTGAGATACATGCCATGTTATGCACCTATATTTTTATATAGGGTGTATATAATTACCTTTGACATGTTATATCATGAATATAATTCTTTAATTATATTTTAAGCTTCATGTAATTTTATTAACTCATGTATAGTATGATTCAAAGTTACCAAAGTGGTAATGGTTTATTTTTACAATCTGATCCTTTATCGGGATTGTTTATGATTATACTTCCATTGATGAAATATTATGATAAATATCTCAATAACACTCATGAATTTTCTTATCCTCTATTTATTAATTATATATTCATATATTTTTACTATTTTTCCACTCTTTGGTATATAAGATAATTAATAAAGTGTTTTTAATAAAATCTTACATTTCTCTCTCTTTAGTTGGAAATTTTTGTTCTTTAAAAAGAGTGTTTTTAAAAAAGGATTTCAAAAATATTTTATGTTTAAAAAGTTTTTTAAATGTTTTCAATACCATCTAATATTTTTTAAAGTAAAAAAAACTAAAATGTTTTTAAGATTTATTTATAAGTTTTCAAATTATTTTCAATGTCAAAGGATTTATAAATGTTTTTAACGTTTATTTATAAGTTTTCAAAGATATTTTAAAAGAAAAAGGTTTTCAAAATGATTTATGTTTTAAAGAGTATTTTCTAAATAAGAAAATATATTTTCCTCAAGAAATGTTTTAAATTATTTTAAATTCTACTTTAAATTTTTTCAAAAGTTTTTTTCTTAAAAAAAGGATTTTGAATATGTTCTATGTTTTAAAAAGTAAAATTCAAATAAATTTTATTTTCCTTAAAAAAATTAGAAGTGATATTTCAAAATCCTTCTCCATATAAGTTGGAATAATTTTATATATTTTAATCTTTATTGGGTACATGATCTAATAATACCATTCATATTCTTTCTCTAATGGTTTATGTTTTTATGGAATGATGTTTACAACACATGTTTCTCTTCCATGGTTTATATGCTTTTGAAACCCACTTCTCTTCAAAGGTTATTATTTAATGAAATGATTAGGAAACCTATCTACTTTCCATAGGTTAGGATGTGATGAAATGTTAATGATACCCATTTCATTTCATGGGTTATGATATGATGTTTGTAAAACCCATCTCTTTTCATGGGTCATGATATGAAGAATGTTTTGTTATCTTGGGGCACATGCATGTATGATTTCATTATGTGACAGGTGGGACTTATATCTCCCTCTAATTTATTGGGTAATGATAAATGTTTTATGAGATCAAAGGTTATATGAGAGGGAATCCCAATCCTAAAACAATAGGGCATCCTAATCCTATTACAAGAGGGTACATGAGAGGGAATCTCGAGCCCAAAACAAGAGGGCATCCTAATCCTGATACAAGAGGGTACATAAAAGGGAATCCTAAGCCCAAAATAAGGGTCATCCTAATCCCAAAACACAAGGGTACACAGGTGTAACTTCCCAGTTACGGGTGCCACCCAAAGGTACCCCACTCACGGTTGGTCACATGGCCTCAAATGCATTTCCCCAAATTCCAGAGGCTTCTAACTAGTAGTGAGGTAATTGGGTGTGATAGTGGGGAAACTATTCCCTCATTGGAAGAGTGACATAGTGGAAAAAAATAGTAATAGTAGAAGAAGAATTAATACCATACAACAGAAGTAAACAATGGAAGACTGATAGAATAAACAACTGCAGTATATATATATGTATATATATAATGATGCATGTCACATGTATCTAGGAAAGTAGTCAAACAAGTCACAATGCAGGAAATACAATACTAAAACAAAAGTACAGAAAATTGTAAACTCCAATAGCATCACAATCCTTGGCTTGGTCCCATGCTTTGCAGATCCAACAGCAATCAAGTACCTAATTATGAAGGGTGCTTTACATTATCTATACTTGCAATCATATAATCTGTTTGGGCCCAAAAGCATGACCCAAATAGGGTGTGAGACGAATCTTAGTAGGCAACCATAAAAATATCTATGCCTAACTATCAGTGAATATATATATAGCAGGAAATATTCAAAATGAAGCAATAAACTATGAAGTACTCAAAATTAAAAAATCATACAGTTTCCAATTACATTCATTTACATTTATTAATTATTCAATCCATTGAATAATGAAATCTCAGTATCTAGCCTAAGCTTTATATCCTCTATGTAATAGAAAAGCAGATGTATCATAAGACCATTTAACAATCTAGTAAGACTAGGTTCAAGCTTGTGTTTTTGCTTGACAGACTTGTCACAATCATTCGATATTCAAAAGAAACCCTCTGTAAAAGTTATCGCAATCTATCCCCTCTGGTTTCACATATCATTAATTCCATAAACAATGACCATCTAGGAAAGCTCACACAGTCTAACCCCTTTGGTCCCACATAGAAATAATCATTTACAAAAAACCACCTGGGTAGGTCTCGTGGTCAATACCCCCTTAGTCTGCATAGAAAAAATGAAGTATAAAGAACCCCTAGAATCTCTCACACTTAATGCCCTATAGTCCACATTCATTTAACAATGACCCTCTGGGTAGCTCTCACGGTCTAACCCTTCTGGTCTATGACCACCCGGTAGCTCTCACGTTAAATACCTCTAGGTTAACATAACAACAATGTAACATAAAAGACCCTACCTTGGGAATCTCTCATAGTCAATTCCCCTTGGTCCTACTTTCACAATGTGAAACATATTCATCTCAAATAAAAAGTAACTCCATACTAACATCATGAGACATGGAAACAATGAAAGACTAAGATTAATTTCTAGACTAAATGGAAATAAGAAATTAAACATGGTAAAACACATCCATAATCAAGGTATTAAAACTTATGCATAAACAAAAAACCCTTTCTCATCAAACAAACTATAACAAGTCTTAAACAGGGTTAACTTACAAAATATGCAATACCCCAAACATGGGTATTCATCAATTTAGGAATATATAATTCAAAGATGATCAAATAAAGTCACAAACCACCTACCTTGATGTTTCATGATGAACACTCTTGAACTGAGGCCCTTGAATCGGCCTAGAATGATGTAGATCTATAAAAAGGGTAAAACGATCAACCCTCGATAACTCATGAGAGTGTAGAAACTAGGAATAGAGGTTATAATTGAAGAGATAACTCACCGTTGAGAATCCAACACACCTAGAGGCATCTCAATTGAAGCTCAAATGGTGGAACGGGAGGGGCTCAAAGATATTTGGCCATACGTTGATCTCTTGTACAAGACACAGGAAGAAGAAGTTCGTTCTGGAGATTAGACATGATCCCGCTCTGATTAGTCAAAAAAAAGAAAATAACATAGCATGTTCATTTAATGTAAACATCGAGTACTAGCCTCAACTAGATCCTCCTTTAGACAGTCAGTCAGGTCACCCACAATTCCATGTACTCAGTCATTACATGGCCAGTACATAGCTACTCATAGAAACCGAGTACACGGTGTGTACTCCTAAGTACATGGTGTTTACTTATAAAATTTCAAAATTCATCCTTTTTTCCTCAAAAACACCCTAAAATAAGTTCCATGCCTAAAAATAAGATCTGGGTTCTTACAAACTTTCCCCCTTAAAGTAATTCGTCCCCAAATTTCCCTTCTAAGGGTGGTGAAGAAGAAACTTCAAACAACTCTGGCCACTAGGATTGTACGTCGGCCTCCCTCTCCCAAGTCACATCCTATAATCGTCTTCTATACTATATCACACATACCAGAGGAATAGAAAATACATGGAGAACCTTCATGCTGCGATCCACAATCCAAATAGGATGCTCCTTAAATGATTCATCCACCTCCAACTCAACCTCCTCGGGTTGAAAACACAGTACAGGTCTGAAAAGTAACATTGTAGATGAGAAACATGAAAGATGTTGTGCATAACCTAGTACCTATAAGGTAACTAAAACTGATAGAAAACCGGACCGACTCTCTCCAAACCTCAAATCGTTCGATCTATCTTAGTGAAATCTCACCATGTCTCCTAATTATCCTGTGTCTCAACCTCGGTGTGACAAATAAGAAAACCTGATCTCCGACCTCGAACTCTATAAGACTTATGGAAAGATTATGTAGTATCCATCCTCTTCTGAATTAAATCCACCGATTCAATGTTCTCCTAGACAAGATGAGGACCCAGCATAGCTGCCTCTCCTACATCCATCCAACATAGGGGTGATCAGCATAGCCTATCATATAAAGCCTCATAAGGTTCAATCTGAATCTTCGCCTGGAAACTGTTAATATAGGAAAAATTCACTAGGGGTAAGTGTCTCTCCCAGGACCCCCAGAAATCCAGGACACGTGCTCGAAGCATGACCTCCAAAACATGAATCATGCACTCAGACTTTCCATCTGTCTAGGGATAGTAAGTTGTGATCAAAAGTACCTGTGTACCCAAAGCCCTATGTAGTCCCTTCCAGACATGAGAAGTAAACCAGTAATCCCTGTCTGAAATGATATAGCATGTAACCCCATGAAAAGTTACAATATCTCGGATGTACAACCTTCCCAAATCATCAACACTGAAGGTTTCCTTGATCGGTAAGAAGTGTGCAACCTTCGTGAGTCTATCAACAATGACCCAACCCGCATCATTCCCTCAAGGTGACCTCAGTAAACTCATGAATAAATCCATTGCGACATCATTCCACTTCCACTCAGGAATGGGTAACTCCTATAAAATCCATGTTGTTTGCGGATGCTCCGCCTCCACCTACTGACAGGTGGAACATCTCATAACAAAACCAGCTACATCATTCTTCATACTTGGCCACCAATACTGACGGTGTAGATCTCGATACATCTTGGTGACACCAGGATGAACATACCAAACTGATGAAGGTAAATATCACAACAGCTCCTCACATATTTCTACTGACACCCATACGCACCCATGAAAATGCAAGACCTCATCCTCACATACGATCCATCCAGGAGTAGGGTCCTCTCCTGACACACTCTCCCGTAGGACTAGGACTTTGGAATATGATAGATGCCTCATTAGAACTCAATCTAGTAGATTAGAGGTAACAACTATAGAAGAAAGAAATGTCTACCCCTATCTGTCATGCACCTCCAAATGCATCTCAGAGTACAGATTCATAAGCTGCAACTCACTTTCGTCCTCCTAAGTTGTCTATATCTGAGTCCTCCTGCTCAATGCATTAGCCATTGTGTTGCCTTTCCTAGGCATGTAGGCAAGATCAAAGTCAAAAGCCTAAAGGTACTCAACCTACCTTTTCTATCCCAAATTTAGATAATGCTGAGTAAATATATGCTTGAGACATTTTTGGTCAGTGAACACCATTAAATGATCTCCCAAAAGATAATGTCTCCAACAACATAAATCATGAACAACTACAGCTTACTCAAGATCAAGCATTGGTTAATTCCTCTCATGTGGCATAAACTTCCAAGACCCATATTCAATGACTCATTCCCCATTTATAATCATTGCTCCCATCCTAATACCTGATGCATCATAGAAAATTGTGTAACTCTTTCCTAGCTCCAAAAAACCAGTATTGGTGTTGAAGTCAACCTCCTCTTCAGCTCCTGAAAGGATGAGTAAAGGGAATATTTCCACAATTAATTTTCACCCTTATTAGTAAGTCTCTTTAGTGGCATTGTTAAGCATAAAAAGTCTAGTATAAAGCACATGTAGTAACTATCCAACCCTAGAAAACTCTGTACCTCATAGACGTTCTTCGGCTGCTCCCAGGAAACTACCACTCTCAATTTCTCTAGGTCTACTAATACTTCTTTCTTTGAGATAACATGACCTAAGAAGTGAATATGGTCCATACAAAAGTGGAATTTTTAGAGCTTAGCATACAACTTGTTCCCTCTCAATGTACTCAATAGGATCTCAAGATGGGTGGCATGGTCGTGTTGAGTGTGAGAGTACACAAAGATATCATCCATGAAGACTACCACAAAAGGATCCAAGGATGGAACACTCAGTTCATCAGTGCCATAAAAACAACCAACGTGTTTATAAGACTGAATGGCATAACCAAATAATCGTATAGACTATACCTACTCATAAAGGTTGTGAGAGGTATATCTGATGGTATAATGTGAAAATTATGGTGACTGTATCTCAATTCAATCTTCGAGAACACCAGGGATCCTCAAATCTAATCAAATAGATCATCAATCCTCAGAAAGGGATATCAGTTCTTGACTTTCAATTGGTTCAGCTTTCAATAATCTACACAAAGTTTGAAGTGATCATCTGCCTTTTTCACAAACAGGATAGAAGAACCCTGAGGAGAAGTACTAGGTCGGATGAAACCCTTTGTCTGAAACTACTCTAACTACTTCTTGAGCTCCTTTAACTCTGGTGTAGCATTCCAATAAGAAGGAATTGACACTAGTGCCCTACTGGAAGAAGATCAATAGCTAAATCTAATTCTCTCTCTAGAGGTAAAACTGAAAATTTGTATGTAAATACATCCCTGAAGTGATCCACCACTAGGGGAAAGTCATTCTGTGAATTCCACGAGTCATACATATATAAACTAGTGATCTGGGCTGTAATTCCTCCCAACCCATGATGATCGGGTCCATCTCTTCTCACCTAGACATCCCATTCTCCCTTATGAATAAAATATATGCCCTCTGGTGATGTGAAACTCACCCTACATCTATAGCAGTCAAAAAAGGCCTAGAAGGAGACCAACCAGTCCATTCCAAGAATGACATTGAAGCCTGTTATCTCTAAGACATAGAGGTACCATAATAAGTGACATCCACCAACCTCAATATTTCACTCCTTACACTGACATACACTATCCATCCTAATCCCCAACAGAGTTTCTAGCATCATAACATCATCATATGTAATGATATAGAGCCCAAGCCCCTCCACAACGGCAACAGATATGAAAATATAGGAAGCCCCTCTATCAAAAAGAGTATAAGCTAAAACTGAGGCAATTATAATCGTACCTCTAACTATAGAGTGTCTAGGATCTTGCTCCCACAAAGTCTATTCCACTGCAAAATTTTGACCTATAACGTGGCCCTACAACCCCGCATGACTACCATAAGCGGATCCACTCTGCTGTCGTTGAAAACCTACAGCCTAGCAACCATGGCCACGACCACCTCCTCAGCTGGAACGGCCTGACGAACTCTAGTTCCCTAACTGATGTGAAACTGGGGGTCCTTCTCCTGAATCTGGAGTCATATCTGGTCTCCTCTCACTAGATTCTAGAGAGAAAAAACAGAAAAAATGTTGAAGATGTCCCATATTTCCACAAGACTGACACTCAACAGGGTCTCTCAGACAATGTGGTCATGTATTCCCTCTCTTAACACACTGGTAGCATACCACCTGGCTACCTAAAGAAACATCCCATGAAATATCCCTGTGGCACTTCTTGTTATCTATCGAAGGAGTACCAGCCCTGGATGCTGAAACACCATGGCTCACAGCTTAAAACTCCCTCATATTGTGCTCAGTAATCTATTCTTGGTTCACTATATCCATCACTAAAGTCATCCTGAAAACATTCACCTATGACTGGATTTCAAACCTGAGACCATCCTCAAATATCCTAGCCAAAGATAATTCGTCACCTCCTAGAATAGGTGTGAAGCACTGTAGCTCTCTAAAGCGAGAAGAATACTCCATCATTGAAATATCTCCCTTCTCCAAGTTCATAAGCTCCTGCGCTCGATCGGCCCTCAACGTTTTGGGATAGAATTAATCATAGAAGAACCTCTGAAACTCTTCCCAATCTATATCCCGATGTCGTCCCACCTGTCAGATAACATCCCACCATCTCTTGGAGGAATCAAATATCATGTACATTGTGAGATTCACCCTACTCTCTGAAGGACTCTCCAGATGCTCAAAGATAGAATCATGCCCTCCAACCCTAACCTTGTAGTCTGTGGTCCTCCAACCCCAGAAAAAGTGGGAGGATGTTGCTGCTGGAACACCCGCGTCAACTCTTCCATAGATGGGGAACGATGCGGTGCTCCCAAAAAAGTATGTAATATCCTCAAAAATCCTTTACAGAACTAGTGGGGAGATACAATTTGGATGAGTTAATTACCATTATAAGGATTCAACTTTAATTCCATCCCCCTCCTAAGGATTAGGTAACCATACTTAGGTTAAGGATTTTTTTATAGACAAACCATTGTAACATGTATCTCATTATAGTGGATAATATGTGTATTGGTCATCACCATACATGAAAAGAACTATATACTCCTATTGAGTAGTTAACCTTGTAAAAACATCATGTTCCATATTTTACTTTATTTCTTATACCTACATATGATAAGGAAAACAGAATATAACAATCAAGAACATAATAGCTCTAAGAGGTAAAGAGATAAAAGTTACAATTGGAAAAAAAGTTACCAACAGTAATTCACCCCCTCTCAGTGTTGAGTATATCCTGAAGTGGTCCTATAAAAATTAATTAAACAAATATATGTTGAGAAATTAATCATGTCATTTTTTCTTCCAATGAACACAACTCAATACTTCCTCTGCCATCTGGTTCCTTAATCACTTCAGTAATCTCCAAAAACTACAAAATATAATGGTCCATAAAAATCTAGGACTTTATAATTAGGGTGTTGAAATTAGGTAAGAGGGTAAATATTTTTTTAATAATAAAATATGGCATAAATACTATACAACATATAAATATAGTTATGATAATTTTTTATTGAATAATTATAACTATGGGGTATAATAATCATTCAAGCTAATTGATTTTTGGTTTAAATTGTCTAATTTATTAAATTATTATCTTTATATATTATATTGTTTGTGAATATGTAAAATAGTTCTTTTATTCTCTCCCTATGCAGGTCAGTACTTTTCAATCATTTAATTTAGATATTTTGGATTTTGGATGTGTTTATTTTAAATTATTTATAAACTAAAATAAAGGTTTCTTACTTGTTCAAAGAAAAAAACATTATAAATAATATTTTGTGAATAATTTAACATTCCTATTTGAAAAATATTCATATCCTAACTCACTTATCCTATTAATTTTCCACATGTTTCAAAAACAACCAATTAAAAATATAAATATTTCATATTATTTCACCTAAAAAATTACCTATAAATGACCACTAATCCACCAATATCTTTATACTAAAAACTATTATATTTTTTTGAGTTCAATATATATGTCTCTCTTACACTATTATTTTTCATCATTAGATCATATTTAAATAATCAATATGCTAGTTTTTAAGGATGTCGGGAAACAAGGTAGGAGTTTCTATTTCTTACTCTTATTTTATTTTACAAAGTATGAGGCACATTAAATTTAGAATCATTTAAAAAATGTTTCTATCTCTATTATCTTATATTTAATCTTTTGGTCACAAAAATATTACATTTCATTAAATAAGCCTTATTAGTTTTAAGAAAAAATATATAAAAATAATAATAATGTCAACAATGTGGATAATAATGAAAACCAAAAAATATCTTAAAACCTATCAACCCATGATGGAATGAAAAAAATTCCTAAAAATTTATCTCGTTATCTTCCCCTACTAACTATAAATCAGGTGATCCATAATTAGATAGAAAAGATTTCATATCCACTATCATCTATTGATTAAATAATACCACTACCAAAATAAATAATATTATTTATGTCAACTTGATAATACCAACTCTCACCTACTAATGACACATATATTTTTCATTATCATAAGTGTAGGGTCTCAGGATCTATGTGGTCCAACCCTTTGTGTGTTCTCAAGGCTCGTGTTGCTCGAAGGAGTATTTGAGTGAGTCTGGAGGGGTTCGTTAGCTAAAGGATAGGAGCTAGGGGAAATAAATGACATGTAAAGGGGATTCACAGCATGTATGATCAGTTAATTACTTGTTAATGATGTTTCATAGAGTGTTTCATGATGTGTAAATATTCAATATTAAAAGGTTCAAAGTGATGTGTTTTTCAATGAGATCTGAAACATGATGATTACATGATGTGAAATCATTACATGCCATGTAAATATCATGTGAAGCGCATTAATAAAAGTTATAGTGGCTTGAGGTTTCTCAAACAAAATAAATTCTCTTGTTTTCCAGTGTCTAGTGGCTCCTCCATTTGGATATTTGGTATTACTTCTATGGGGATTGATCCTTGGACTTTTGTCTTTGAATTGTGGTTATCCAAGGTGAGTTCTACCTATGCTTCTTGAGGTTTCTTCTCATTTGGTATTTTTTCCTTTTGTTTCTTATTTCCATGTGATGGGGATTATCTCCCATGTTTTTAAATGAGTTTACTTGGTTTTTTTGGTGTGTTTGTGCCATATCATCCTTGGAGGGATTCAGTTCTTATGGGAGAGGTGACTAGAGATCCGCAATGTTGGTCTTTTCTCATGTGAAGAACATTAACGCCTTTGAGGTGGGGTGTTCATTTATTATCTTAATTTATTTATGTGAAATAATAAATTGATCTTGGTTTATACCTTTATATGGAAATGAAATTAACCTAATAAATATTGAATTGGATTAAATAAATTTTTTGTGATCTCGTGTCAATGTTGTTTCTTTATACCGTGATAGATTTTTTTCTATTGATTTTATTGAAAGTGAGATATCTATGATATGCTTTATTATCTTTTTCTTATATTTGGAGTAGAATGTTGAAATTGTTCAATAACATAAATCCAAAATTATTTTATAATTAATTGTTTGGATAAATTAAATAAGAGGCGTGTTTTTAATCCCATGGATGTTGTAAGTTGATGATAATCAAATTGATGTCGGTATGAATTTGTAATTGAAAATGATATTCCATGTGATTAATGGAATTGATAATTAATGTGAATCATGTTTATGTTTGTTGATAAATAAAAGGAATGTTAATTGATAATGGTACTTCTCTAGGTTTATTGAAACTGGAATAAATTCTAAGAGCATGTTTTCCTTGGATAGCTTGATATAGATTGATGCTTTAGGTTGCTCGTAGTTAAAACCTATGGATAATGAATCGGATAATTCAAGATTAAATAAGAATTTATTTTTTGGTAAATATAATTGAAAGGGCCTGACTTTTTTATTTTCATGATAATTCCAAGTGCCTTGTTTTGGAGTCGTGAGAGCTCATTTGTAAGTGAAGGTTGAATGCCTTATTTTGAGGGACTAGTTGCCATGTTGGCTATGATTTTTTTATTCCTTCTACTTTTTTAGTTGATTTGTATATGATCCTTTTGATATTAGTCTGAAAAGGTTGGGCCTAAGGTGGATGATTTGATATAGGTGGGGAGTCTCGGATGTGATGTGAGCCTGGGATTTTTGTTTTGATATGTGGGTGGGGAGTCCCAGATTATGTGGTAGTAGTTGATGCATTTGTTGGTGAGATTCATTGGGATATGCATGTGGGTATCGGGGGTGGAACTATAGATGATGGAATGGGTTGAAGTTTTGATTACCCATTGATGAGATTTTGAGATCTATTTTGTTCTCTTGTGAATCTGTTTAATGGTTGATGGTCGGGTTACTTGTTTTATCTGCATTCCTTTACCCACTGCTTCAGACAGTTGGATGTAATTAGTTTCATGTTTCTTCTTCATGGTAACTTACAATGGTTTTCCAAGAATACCTAGTTTATGGAATGATTCTAATAATGAATAAATAATTCTTAACCCATGGGGTCGGTGTTTTTGGAATGAAAATGATAAGAGATGTTAATCTGGATAAACCAAGTCCTCAATTTGGATTATTCCTAGAGGGCATGTAATTTACTCATAAGAATAATGTAATGTAATGTGGGATACTTTTAATGGTTAATTAATGTCTGATTAATTAATTAATGGTCAGATATGATAAAAATAAAATAATGAATTTAATGTAACTCTAAAAATGGTTTCGTTCTTATAGGATATTCGTTCTTAGAAGTGGAATCTAGGATTATGAGTGACATTAGATGCAGTTGAGTCTAAGACTAGGTTATGGCCATTGTTTGGTTGTGAGATATATTATATCATGTATATTCTATGATTTCATACTCTTTCACACTCACATTGGTTAGAGAAACTAACACTTAGTGGAATATGGGAGGGTGTTTTTCCTAACATCCTGGTGAGAGGATGGATGGATAACTACCCCCTCTATCCCCACTCTCTTCTCTTGGCAGTTAATTGTGTTGGTATGAATGACGGTTAGTTTTCCCATATATATGTGTTGAGGTTTGTTATGGCTTATAATTCTTTCAAACACATGTATTACCAGATATAGTATCCAAATGATTATTATAGGTGTGATGTGAATAGGTTTTGATGGATTGAGGTACATACTTGGTGTATGGACTTTAATGGCTTGAGGTATAACACCTTATGTTTGATATAAGTCATAAAAGTTGTGGTGGTTCTCAAAAACTACTTGTTTTATATATATGGATATGTGATGTGATGATGTGATGATGTGATGATGTGATGCATGAGGTTCATGTTGTGATGCATTTAATAGGCATCTTTGGGCTAGGTTACTTTTGGGGAGAGATGGCTCCGGATGTGCGACGTTGGGGAAGAGTATAAAACCAATGGGGAATCAAGAGTGAGGTATCATTGATGCTTCATTATTATATTATATGCCCTCTTGTATGTGATACTTAGTGAGAGATATCCATGGTGAGGTTGGGAACTTAGTATAGTTATTTAGTTGATGAGTTAGTTTCACTATTGTTCATTGTTCTTTAGAATGATTTCTTTATCTATTGCATGGGAGGCTCTTGGGAGGATCCTACTAAGTATAGTGTTACGATCACCCTATATATATATATATATACTATTTTTGAGGCTAGTCGTAGAAGTTTAGTGATCAAGATGGATATTACTAGCTCATGGTTTTGCAGGAGTTGTTTGGTCTTCATGGTCGTTATCATCTTTACCTTTTTGGTACTTATAGTTTTATTTTTAGTTCTTTAGTACTATATGGAATTGCATTCTTTCACTTGGGTTTTCATTATATATATATGTTTGAGTAGGTTTTGATTTGTGTGTACTTATTATATCACTCTTCCATGTGTTTATCTTAGAGGTTAATGCCTCCCATATGCATGTTAATTATACCCTCAGTGATAATTGCAAACCCAGGGCTTACTGGAGGTGGGACTCGGGCAATCACCATCTCTCTCCCTTCATTTTGGTATATTTGTGGGGAGGGGGTCATGATAGATTGGTATCAGAGGTTCAAGTTGAGGTAAATGATGGATTTTGGAGTTAGGCATAGTTTAGGTTTCATGGGTTGGTAGGGAAATAGTGTCATTTAAGTTTATTAAGTGATGTAAGCACGAGAGGCTGACTAAGACATGGGTATTTAGATCCCCCTATGATATGAGGCATGGACCTTTAAGTTTACTGATCCTACTAAATGAAGTGATATTGGTTTCAAGGTATATACCTAGGAAAGGATCATGCATCATTATTCTTTCAGCCTATATTTAAATGGGTAGACCTTGGGATAGGTTAAAACCTTTAAAAAATAATAATTAATTAATTAATTAATGTTAAGTATTCCATATTATAGGTTTATGATCTATAAAAGTTTTTTCTTTTTTTAGGTATGTCTCCAAGTCAACATCCTCTTCAATTTTGTACTAGATATGTTCAGTAGGATGTTATAGCATATCACCGTAGAGTATAGATCAATGATGACTACACTTAGAGGAGGAAAATTTGATATTTTTAGCACTAGAGTCTCTAAAAGTATGAGGGATCCATTTCAGATTCATTCACGGAAGATTGGTTGGATGAGGTTTGGATAGCTTTCAGTTTGATCTATGTTCATAATGAGCACTAGGTTTCATTGGCTATGACAATGCTACATGGAGCTGTAAGGTAGTGGTGTTTCTTATTCCTTAGGGATTGTGAGGGTTTAGAAGTCTTGTGGGAGAAGTTATGAGACTATTTCTAAGCAGAGTTTCTTTCTTCAACCATGAAGGTGTCTAGTTTCCAAGAGATTCTTACCCTTAGGCAGGGGAGAACCAATGTGCAAGAGTTCGAGATCCATTTTAGGACCCTTCTGTGATATGCTTCAGACCTATTTCCATATGAGGAGGATAAGGAAATAAATTTTGAGGAGGCTTTTCATACATAAAACCAGTTTCATGTCACCTTGTTTATGCTGAATATGTATCTCAAGATGATAGCAATAGTAGATTTTATTGAGAGGATATTGTCCAGAACTAGTTATCATAATAAGGGATTCGTCAGGATTCCTCATGGAATAGAATTTTGTTTTGGGGTTCCTAGTTGTTAGGATAAAAGATATTTTGGTCAGTCAAGGGTAGTACTATCCCTCAACATCTCATTTCTCTAGGGGTGTTAGATTTTAAACCTATTCCAAGGGATCATACACATGTTTTTATTGTGGAGGCTAAGGTCATTAGCAGTGAGAGTGCCCAGAATTTCTAAGTAGTCGGCATGTGCCAGGTGTTCCACTTCAGGTTCCTTTGTTGGGGTAGTTTCAGCCAAGGTAGCAACATAAAGTTGTTCCAGTTTGGAATCATTAGAGAGGAGATGTGGTAGACCTTGTATATCCCTGAGAGGCTCCTCATCCTTAGAATTAAGAGTGTGACCATGTAGGTGGTAATCAGTAGGGTCAGAGAGGTTGTGGATTAGGTCATTTTCAGCTTCATGCTTTAGTGTTTTCAGTGCCAAGAAATCCAAATATCGTCTGAAATACCCTTTACTTTTTTTCTATATGGTTTCATGATTTGATTGATTCAAGAGTGACTCACTTCTTTATATAAACTACCCTCATCAATTCTTTGGTACTTGAGGTAGAGAGTCTTCTAATTACCTTGGCATTGACTATACAAGTTGGAGGTCAAGCTGACTTGTATGAAGTATGTAGAGACTGTGAGCTAGTGCTAGGGTAGCACCACTCTTGGGGAGATTTCCTATATTTACATATACATCTATATGACATCATCCTCAACATGGATTTATTGTATTCAGTGCAAGATATCATGGATTTATTCAAGAGGCAGGTTGTGTTTTATAATGATGATAGAGAGCCAGTAGTGTTTGTTAGTGAGAAATACCCTCAAATGGGTAAGAGGCATGTTTTTTCCTTATCTTCTTTGGGGGATGAGCTGATGCTAAGTTCTTTGTAGGTTCAACAGTTAGTATTTCCTAGGTTTGTGGAAGATTACCCTGATCTCTTTCCATAGGAGGTATTAGTGTTACCCCCTTGATGGGAGATTGAGTTTGAGATCAAGATCCATCCAGGCGTGTCTCCTATATAGATATATATATATAGGATGGAACCTTCTAAGTAAAAAGAGCTGTGAGTATGGCGCTATGATCTGTTTTAGTGAGGCTTTGTTCAGCCGAGTGTTTCACCTTAGGGTGCATCGGTTTTGTTAGTGAATAAGGATGATTACAGTTTATGGGTTTGTATTAATTATCATCACTTAAACTAAGTGATAGTGAATAGCCTCTATCCTCTTCAATGGATTGATGATTTATTCGACCAGCTGAAGGGATCAAGTTAGTTATCAAAGATCGATTTGTGGTCATTATATCATCAGATGTGGGTGAAGGATGAGTATATTCAGAAGATTGATTTCCATTGTTGTCATGGGAATTTTTAGTTTATTGTGATGTCATTCAGTGTGAATAATTCCCCATATTTGTTCATGGGGTTTATGAATGTAGTTTTCAAAGAGTCCCTAGATAAGTTCATGGGGGTTTTCATCGACAAAATCCTTGTGTACTCTACGTCTGAGGAGGAGTATGCAGAGAATTTGTGTGCCATTTTAGGAGTTATTCATCATGAGAATCTATTTAGAAAGTTTTTGATGTGTGATTTTTGGGCTCATTAATTATGTTTCATGGGGAATGTGTTATCCCATTAGGGAGTATATTTGGATCCTTTGAAGATATAGGTAGTTTTTTCTTGGTAATCGCACTATATAGTGGTAGAGGTGAAGAGTTTACTTGGTCTTTCAAGATATTACAAGAGGTTCATAGATGATTTATCTTAGGTTTTTGACTCCACTAATATCATTGACCTGGAAGGATCAGGTATTCTGGTAGACTAACTAGTGTCAGAATGATTTTGATTACCTGAAGGAGAAGTCGTTCAGCACTATATTCCTTTTCAGTTTGAGGTTTTTTTTTATGATTCACATCATATATTAGGTTTTGTTATGATACATTAGGGATTAATTGTTTCTTATGGGTCTCTGAAGTTGCATCCACATGATCCTAACCATGCCACCTATGATCTTGAGTTGGCAGCAGTTGTGTTTTCTTTGAATTTGTAGTGACATTACCTTATCAGTGAACATTTTTTGGTTTTTACAAACCATAAGATACTAAGGTATGTCTTCTACCAGCATGACATGATCTTACATTAGCACTAATGGATGAAATTATTACAGTATTACAACTTTGATATTTCATATATGCAAGGAAAGGGAAATGTTGTATCTGATGCGCTAAGTATGAATCCATGTAGTGATGTCGTGCGTGAATTTGTAGATTCATGGAGAGTGATAGAAGAACTATTAATGATGCATCTATATATGGTATAGGTTAGAGGTAGAGGTTTTTTTTCTATATGATAATGAAGTCTTATTTGGTGTAGCAGTTGGAGGACTCCCAGTTAGGGGATTCTGAGGTGGAGTTCTAGAGAGACCGAGTTGTTTTTGGTGATTCTCCTGATGATTGGTCTGAGGATGGACAACATTGAGTTTTGTTTTAGGGAAGTCTTTTTGTTCCTTTAGAGATTTGGGATATGGTTCATTGGGAGTTTCATAGTTTTCCTTTGGCGATACATCCTAGTGTGATAAAGATGAATCGAGCCTTGAGAGGTCAATTTTGGTGGCTTGGGTTGAAACATTCTATTACAGAGGTTGTTTCTCGATGTTTAGTCTTCCAAATGGTGAAGTCCAAGCACCGTGTTCCTATAGATTTTCTCCATCTATTAGATGTTCCCTAATAAAAGTGGGAGGACATATCTATGGAATTTTTCATCAGTTTACCTTGAGCTCAAGGAGGCTATGATTCTATATAGGTGATGGTGGATCATTTGATGAAATCATCCCACTTTATAGTGATCGGGGATTCAAGCTTAGTGGAGGTTTTTTTAGTCATTATCCGGAGGAGGTGGTGAGATTCCACTAAGTCACAAGGATAATCATCTCTGATCAAGATCCTTGTTTTACCTCCAGGGTGTGGAGAGGTCTCCAGTATTCTTTTGGATCCCAGTTATTCCTTGGAACTAATTTTCATCTGTAGATAGAGTGGACCATTCAGACTCTTGAACAAATTTGGGCTCTTGTGTCATGGATATTGGAGGTTTGTGGATAAGGCGTCTTCTATTGGTTTAGTTTTCTTACAATAATAGTTTTCACTCCACCATCGGTATGGTTACATTTGAAGCTTTATACGACTGACCTTTCCATTCTCCGTTGTGATGGAATGGGGTTATAGGGGTTGAAATTATCAAGCCAGAACTGGTATATAATATGAAAGAGATGGTAGAGGTAATTCATGAGAGGATGAAGGTAGCATAGGATCATTAGAAATCCTATGTTGGTTAGAGGAGTAGACCTATGGAGTTCACATTGAAGATATTTTATTCTTAAAGGTGACTCCTCATCGTGGGAAGTAAAGGTTTGGTAATGGTAATAAGATTTCTCCTTGGTATGTTGGGCCTTTTGAGGTGTTGGATCATGTTGGAATCATAGCATATCAGAAAACACTTCCCCCACAGATGATTCGAATACATGATAATTTTCACATGCTGCAGCTCCATCATTATCTTCATATTGACTCTAATGTCATTGATTGGGGAAAGACCGATGTTGATGATGATGCGACCTTAGAGGAGTGGACCATAGAGATCAAGGACTTCTAAGAGAATGTATTGTGTGGGCATATTATTCCCTTTGTTTGTGTCTTGTGGTGGAATGGGAACATGGAGGAGAGTACCTAGGAATCTGAGTCACAGATGTGTACTCAATACCCTGAGTTGTTTGATGTTTAGATTTTTTCTTCTATTATTGTTCCCTTGTGGATGTGGAACTTTTTGGTTTATGAGATGGTTTCCTCTAGTTTCTTGTTGTATATTTAATATTGTTTGAGGTGTATCTCTCCCATGAGTGGGTTAGGAGTTGGCTCTTGTTGTTTCATGGTTTTTCACTTATTTACTCTGAGTGATGGGGTATAGCACCTATGATGGTGAGATATTTGAGAGGTATCTTGTGGGGTGGATATTTGGATGACCCATTTTCATTTCCTATCTAGTTTTGGTTTTGTATTATCAAGGATGATAATTGTTTGATAAGTATATAATGTAAGAGCCTGATATCCATGTGGTCAAACCCTTTGCATGTTCTTAAGGCTCGTGGTGCTCAGAGGAGGCTTCAAGTAAGTCTGGAGGGGTTTGGATGTTAAAAGCTGGAAGCTGGGGGAAATACACGACATGTAAAGGGGTTTTACATCATTTATGTTCATTTTACATCTTGTTAAGGATGGTTCATAGGGTGATTCATGATGTGTAACTATTCAAGATTAAAAGGTTTGTGGTGATGTGTTTTTTAGTGAGATATAAAACCCAATGGTTACACAACATGTAAGCATTAAACTCCATGTAAATATCTTGTGTAGCGTGTTAATAAAAGGTGCAGCGGCCCCTGGGTTTCTCAAACCCTACAACTTCTCTCTTTTTCTAGTGTTCACCTACTCCTCCCTTTATTGTTTTGGGATTCCTTTGATGGGGATCGATCCTTGTCCTTCTGTCTTCAATAAGTGGTGATCTAAGGTAATTTATACCTCTATTTCTTGTGGTTTCTTCTTGTTCACTCTCATTTTCTCTCATTTATTCTTTTTATGTGATGGTGGATGATCTCTTATGTTTCTAAATATATTTTCAACATTTTTTGGTGCAGTTGTGACGCATCATCCTTGGAGGGATGAAATTCTTGCAAGATAGGTGACCAGAGATCCACAATTTTGGTCCATTATTGTGTAAAAAATGTTAATGCCTTTGTGGTAGGGGATTTGTTGCTTCTATAATTTTATTTTTGTGCAATTGTAAATTGAACATGTTTTATCCCTTTGGATAAAAATAAAATTAACCTAATAAATATTGAACCAGATTAAATAAATTGGTTGTGATCTCATGTCAATGTTTTTATTATATACCATGATAGTATTTTTCCTCTTGATTTACTAGATATTGTGATATCTATGCTATTATTTTTTAGATTATTCTTATTCTTGGAGTAGCATGTTTAAATTAGTAAATAACACAAATACATAATTAAATTATAATTAATTGGATTGGGAAATTAAAGAAGATTCATGTTTTTAATCTAGTGGTTAATATAATTTAATGATAATAAAATTAATGCAAGTATGCATGTGTAGTTGAAAATGGTATTCCATGTGATTAATTAAATTGATAATTAATGTGAAACATGTTTATTCTAGTTGATAAATAAAATTCATGTTAATTGAGATTGGTACTTCTATAGGTTTGTTGAAACTGGAATAAATGCTTAGAGCATGTTTTTTCTTTAATATCTTGTTATAGATTGATGTTTTAGGTTTCCCATAGTTGGAACATGTGAATAACGAATTGGTTAATTCAATATAAAATAAGAACCGATTGTGTGATAAAGATAATTTCTAGTTCCTGAGGTTCCCATTTTCTTGAGAAGGCCAAGTACCTTATTTTGGAGTCGTGTGAGCCAGTTTGCATGTGAAGGTTGAATGGCTTGTTCTGAGGGCCTAGTTTCCCTATTGGTTATAATTGTTTGTTTCCTGGTGATTTTGTAATGTGATCTGAATAAGACCCTTGTGATATGATCTTGATATGGATGAGCCTAAGAAGACTAATGTGGTATAGGTGGGAGGCCTAGATGTTATGTGATCCTAGGATGGATGATATTGGGATGGATGTTGTGATATGTGGGTGGGGAGGCCTAGATTATGTGACAACAGTTGATGCATGTGATGGTGAGATGAATCAAGATATAAATGTAGGTTTCAGGGATGGTAATTGAGATGATGTAATGGGTTTGACTTGGGATTAACTAATGATGATATGGTGAGGGATGGTTTTCTCACTTATGAATATGTTTAATGACAGATGGTCGGGTTTCTTGTTTTATCTACATTCCTTTCCCCACTACTTGAGTCAGTTGGATGTGCTTGGTTGCATGTTTTCTCTTAGTGGTAGCTTAGGATGGTTATCCTATAGTAAATATTTTATGGAATGATGTTAATGATGAATAAATAATCTTAACCCAAAGGGTGGTTATTGTTGGAATCAAAATGATAAGAGATGTTAATCTTGATAAACGGATTCCTCGTTTTGGATTATGCCTGGAGGGCATGGACTTTACTTAGATGAATAATGTAATTTAATGTGGGATAATTTTAATGGTTAATTAATGGGTAATTAATTAATTAATGGTGGGAAAGGATAAAAATAAAAGAATGAATTTAATGTAGATATTTAAAATTCTTGTGTTCTTATAGGATATATGTTCATAGTAGTGGCAGCCGAGAGTTTGAGTGATGTTAGTTGCAGTTGAGTCTAGGACTAGGTTATACCAATAGTGTGGTTGTCATATATATTATATCATGTATATTATATGATTTCATATTCTATCCCACCCATTTTGGTTAGGGAAATTGACACCCAGTGGACTTTGGGAGGGTGGTTTCCCCAACAACTCGGTGGGAGGATTGATGGTTGACTATCCCCTCTGACCTCACTCTCTTCTATTGGTAGTTACTTGTGTTGGTATACATGGTGGCTAATTTTCCCATATATGTGTTCATAGGGATATGATGGATTTTTGTTTATTTCACACACATGTATTACCAAATATAATTTTTAAAGAACTATTATTGGTGTGACGTGTATAGGTTGTGATCGGTGTATGGGTTTTAATGGCATGAGTTATAATCCCAAATGTTTGATATACATCATATGGGAAATGGTGGATCTCATAAACTACTTGGTTACCATATATGGATATGTGATGTAATGATGTGATGATGTTATGAACAAGGTGCATGTTGTGACGCATTACCCAGGTGTCTTTGGGTTGGATTACTTTTGGAGAAAGATGCCTCAAGATGTGAAATGTTGGGGAAGAGAAACAAACCAGTGGGGAATCAAGAGAGGGGTACCCTTGATGTTCCATTATTATATTATATGCTCTATTATATTCAATACTTGGTGATATATAAAAATGTTGAGGCTGGGAACTTAGTATACCTATTTAGGTGATGAGTTAGATTCACTGTTGTTCATTGTGCTTTATCATTTTTTCATTATCTTTTACACTAGATTATCTAGGAAGGATCCTACTGAGTATAGTTTTATTATCACCCTATGTATATATAAACTATTTTTCAGGTCTATCGGAGAAAGTTAGAGATCAGGCTGGGTATTACAAGCTCATGGTTTTTTAGGAGATGTTTGCGATTTGTGGTCATTGTCATCTTTACCTTTTTGGTACTTGTATTTTTCCTTTAATTTGTTTAGTATTGTATATAATTTCATGTTTACACTTGGGTTTTCTTTATATATATATATATTTGTGTGTGTGTGTGTGTGTGTGTATGAGCATGTATTGATTGGTCCATCATTATTATCTCTCTCTTCTGCAAGTTTCTCTTAGAGGGTAATTCCTCCCATATGCATGTTTATTATACCCTTAGTTCTAGTCGCCAACCTAGGTCCTACTGAAGGCGAGACTCAGGAAGTCACCATCTCCCTCCCTTCATTGTAGTATCTTTGTGGGGATGGGTCATGATAGTAAGCCTAAAACCCAAACCATGTCTATAAAGGAATCAAACATTAATAATCATTAATATTTTTATGTTAACATAAATAAATTATTATTTTTTACTATACATATAAAAAATTATTTTTTGATAAATAATTTAATATAAATAAATAAATAAATAAATTTTTAACTAAAAAATAGTTAGATGGAATCAATGAATTGGACAAGATTTCTCCACCTTGAACAATCTAGATAATTAACTAATATTTATGTTCAATACATGATTTTTTGGATAAGACATGATTAATATAATCCTCTATCCTAAAATAATGAAAATAAAATATATGAATAATATATTTAAGGATGAAAACAGCACAAACCCCAAAATTAGTTCCAAATAGTAAATGCACGAAACCAATTCAATCATTTTAGTTACATGAACATATTTATACCAAGATATACATAAGTGATTGATGAAGTAAACTTATATAAACATTGATATATATATATATATATATTACCACCTAAACCATTAATAAAAAACATGAACCTCAGTTATTTAATGAACTAAAGTATATTTGAATGACAATCAAATGATAAATCTCTATAACTCAAAAATACAAAATGGTCAACTAAATAATAAAAATAAATTAAAATAATTATAAATAAAATCATAATTCTATAATTATCAAGTTTTTATATCCCTTCTTATAATTTTTATAGATTATTTGATCATTAGAGATAGAGAAATATATCCATCATGCCTCTATCTTACAATGATTTTTTTATATATCTTTATCTTATCCAATATTTTTTCCAACCTAATATATTATTATTATATTTATGAGTGGTATGAAATATAATAGAGCCTCACAAAACTCTTATTTTTAAAATAATATTGAAAAAAAATTGTGAGTATTTTAGAGGAGTTTATCAAAAAAATTCAAGACTATACAGTTATGTTAATACCCTCATTTTGGTAAGTCAGATATTATTTTATTTTAGATGTATTTTGGTTTGAAAGTGAAATTTTGGATAAAATTTAGCTTTATCACATTTATGTTTTAAAATTATTAAACTAAAAAACCGAACTATACTAGACACCAATATCTTACGTGGATGACAAGGTCCAGTGGTATAATTTGAGAAACCATTTTTCCAAACCCCATTGAGTTTTTTTGAGTTTCATGGTTAAAGGTATGACCTAGGAAAATTTAGTTAATCATTCCTTTTAACTAATAAATCCTATAAATTTTGAAAAAAAATTTAAATTAGAAAACTTTACATGCATTGTTAATATTCATAATTTGTAAACCATTTACAATAACCATTCTCATTAAAATTTAACTTGTTATAATATTAAATAACCCACTTTACTCATAAGACTATCAATAAAAATTATACTATAATTTTGAAAACTTATATAGACTTATCAGGGTGATTTTAAATCTTATTATATATTATTTGATGTTTCACCCCTATCATTTAGAAGCTTAGACAAAAGATTTAAGGTAAAATACAATAAATATATTCTTTTTTCACATTATTCTCGTTTTAATGTATTTTTTAACCCTTATATTATTATATTTATTATTATAATAATATAATTACAATTTTAGTTAGATATTTTAATGTTGGAGCATAAAAAATATAGTTCTATAATTTATTAATTCATTTCTTTCAAAAATAGATCTAAGGTATGTGTCTCCCATATTTTTATATTACGGCAGATGATCTATTTATTCTTGATTGATTTCTTTTTAAATAAAAAATGACTTTATTTTGAGTTAATTTATCAAGTTTTTTTTAATAAATTTTGATAAATATTTAATATAATAAATGAACATGGATTTTTAAGTGTTATTGAGATACTATCATTGTCTTGCCGAAAATGGGTTTTAATTTTTTTTTTAAATAATGGATTATTTATGAAATTATTTGAAGGTTTAGTTTTTTGGAAATTATAAAAACATCATTTGTATGATTTTTTTTTTAAATGTGAATAATAAATTTGGATGAGACATTAATGATGGGGGATTATATTTGAGAAGTGGGTTCAATGAAAAATTATTTTTTGAAATTATTTGTTAATTTATTCTTGAGAAATAGTATGAGTACTGGGGACATTCATTGAGTTGGAAGTCTAGAACGTTAAACCCTATCCTAATTCAATTTATCAAAAGATAAATATTTTATAAGTGAAATATATATAAATAATATAAATCATGAGAAATATTATTCAATGTGGGATTTTTTTGATAGAGTTATGACCCATCTAAGATGGGACTATGGTCATCCATGAATATGAAACATCCAAGTGTTTTATCTTATTCTAAATTAGATTTATTATTTTTTAAACTTTATATATGTTTAAATTTTTTAACCATACCTAGAAAAATGACTTTGTAACACCCTAATCTTCCAGGGTACATTTCTCTTTGAATAATGCAATAGCTTGTGATGTACACGACTTCGAGTTCTAGCACACCATGACCAATCAAACTCACTGTTATGAATAGTAATACCCACTTTTTTAAATTTTATAAATTATATTTCTTAAAATAGACTTCATTTTTGGATTCTGAATATCAAAATTAGCTTAGGTTGAATTTTTGGTATTTTTCTAAAAACTTTCAATTTTTTATTAATAGTGAAAAACAATGCGTTATTGTTTAAAACCTACTTTTTATTTACATAATTATTTATTTTAGGTCAAAATATATACATAATACCTATATAATTTCAATGAAATTATTGGAGTTATTTTATAATAAAATTATATGTATAAAATTTTATTGAACATTTTAACGTCTTTTACCCACCTTCTACGCACATTTACAAAACTGCATAAAAAGTAATTTTACCGCTTCTGTGAATTGGATTTTAAAAATCCAAGAGACACAATTAAAATTAGTAATGAAAATTTGGTTCAATAAGATGAAAATTAATTTTTGGTGAATAGTAACTTTTGAATTTTATTTACCACGATTAAAAGTAAATAGGGTAATTAAAGGTAAAAATGATATTATAATTAGCCTAACTCATGCCCTAATTATATTAGATAAGAGTTTTAAGACAAAAATAAAACTTATTAATAAAATATTATCCTCTTTTATCCACTTGGATTAGATTAGGACATTTATTTTTATTTTATTTAAAGAAGAGTTAAAAGTGTTAAATTCAAATTTTCATAACGAAAACATTTTTGATATAGGATTATACATAAGATAAATTCAACTATAAATATTCATTATAAATATAAAAATATTTCCTAAATAATGGTATTTTATTTATAATTTTTATACATTAAATAATTAAATTTATTTATGATGCAATGATGATGCAGTAATTACCTTATTAATAAAAGATTAAAATAATAGATATTATAAATATCCAAATAAATATAAATTGAGACTTTTTATGCATTCCATTAATTTTCTAGGTTAATATTACATTTTAATATTTATTAAATAAATTTTTTCGAAGTGATAAAGTTGTTATGACTTTCACAAAAACAAAATACCAAATAGTGTCAAAATTGACATAAATGAGTTTTTAAAACAAATACTATATTATTAAATGATATAATATTACTAAAAATATAATTTTTGTACAAAGAACTTAGATGAGTTTATATGTGTCAATAATGAACCACTTGGGGTTCTCTTGGATTCTTATAGTAAATTTATTAACCATTTATTATAATAATGTAAGAATATGTGGAAAAAGATAAACTATTTAACTAAGAGTTAAATCTAAAAGATAAGGTTAATATGGTGACCTAAACCTATCTAAAACCTATTGGTTGAGATGTTTTCAACCCATACCCACCTTATCCTATAAATAAATCTTTTTGGAGCCATTATAAACCGAACATGATTGTATAATAAATTAATATTTTAAGATTTTCCTAAAGTGACCCTCACCTCTCTTATAAAAGGGTACTTACCCTTATCTTAAAATAACACCTCCAAATCTATTTGGATCGACCAAAACATACCAAAATATCTTTCCAACTAACCTCACTTCAATCTATAGGCCTTAATTTGATCAGAAAGATGACCTAAGGAGCCCTTTTGATCAAATCAAAAGGAAGAACCTGAAGAAGAGGTAATAATTTCATCACCTCTTTCAAAGTTCTTTTCTTATTCCACTTCCTCTTTATTTATTGTTTCCATAACAAAATAATAACTATAGTAAATTATATATACTGTTATGTTATTATAAATATGGTACAACCATATTCATTATTCTATCCTTCATATGAATGACAAGTCACCATATGTGTGTATGCACGGCTTACCGTCTCCACGTCCTGGTGTAGTATGTTATTCAACACTTCATTATTTGGATGGGTATAATAATGAGTATAACTAATGTAAATAATAAATATAACATGTTAATTATTATTTATATATTATATAACATCCAATTACATATGATTTTACCATCAAAATAATGATATTACTGCTCGTGCGTACGTACGGATTATCATCTCCACGAACACGATGAGATTCATTCCCATCATAAACATTCAAAAATAATTTTTATTTTTTGATTTAAAATAATGTTTAAGAACTTAATATCATTTTGGATATGAATTAAATACATCCTATCCATAACAAACATGACTTATGTACCAAAACATATAAAGGAAATGGAATTAGTAAACACCTGAAACAATGATACTACTGAAATATTATTAACAAAGTAATATTAGAAGATCATATATGATATCATATTTATGTATGTGGTTATTTTATAATTTAATAACAATTATTTAACTATTATACAGGGAGTTAACATACCCTTGACTAAGTAAAATTATAATTTAAGGTTTAATTTTACAATCTCTTTATTATCTGAGGTTTTTTATATGTGAGTATCTACAAGGAACTATTTATCATCCACATCTGTGTTTCTTAAAAATGTATTTCAAAACAATTTTAATATTTCCTAGAATATGGGTTAAATTCATTTATACACTTTTTTGACTTTTTATAAAATGTTTTGAAACAAATCTTTTCGTCCTTTTCCAAACAAGGTATTTTATGACCTTTTCGACAAATTAAGGTAAGAAAGTTTTTTTAATATATACAGAGGGTGTGGTTATTTTTCGCCATTATAACATATTAGAAGCTTCCCTTAAAAGCATATAAGAATATTTTAAAAATAAATGTTTTCTTTTATAATTATGTGACTTTCAAATGATTTCAAAATAGAAAGAGATATTTCTCTCAAATAGTTTTGATTTCATCTATGTCAACATCATTTGATGGATTTTACACTTGTTTGAAGTTGATTTATTATGATAAAATCTTCCATATTGTATTTAAGGTTTTGTGATATGTTTGACTATGGATGTGTTATTTTTATACCATTCATGGTTTATGGTTAAAGTATTAATATTTCATATAATAGTTTTAATACGAATATTTATGTTATGTTTCAACCTTTTCATATAAGGAATGAATTAGACTTAGTAAGTGATGGGTGAAGCCCGCTATAGCTCCTCGATGCATCAGTAGGTCTTATGAGACAAACTAGTGTCTTGGTATAAGGCCTTGACAAAATATTTTTTGTAGTCTTGTCATTAGGCCTTGACTATGTGGTTATGATGTCCAACATTATGCATTCCATCATTATGAAATTAGCTATTGATATTACATGTGTTTATTCGACTAGTAGAATATCCATGTGAATAAGTAAATGGAATTATTTGATTTATATTTTCCATATTATGCTGAAGTTTATGTTTAAAAGGTTTGTGTTTTAGTCTTATACATTGCGTTAAATGTTTATGCTTATTTATGAATTTTTCTACTATATTGTTATCCTTACTGAGCATCTTAGCTCACCCCTTTCTTATGTTTTATTTTTTCCAGGATGTGAAGAAGTATATTATGATTGACCTGTAGTAATAGGATAAAGGATATGAGTGTGTTAAAAAGGGTACACAATGTTGTTTTTGTTTTTCATTTCATAATGTAATGTAAAACTTATGTATGTATCTAGTACTTCCAAGGATACTAAACTGGTCAGTCTTTCGGGACTCGATCCCTTGTGATCATGTCAATGTTATGTAATAATGCACTGACTCTAGGTAACTAGGGTTAGGGTGTTACAAATTTCTTGGGTGAGTTGTATTAATTTTTTATTATTATGATTTTCATGGTAATTGTAGGATTTCAATGTTTATATTTTCATAAATATGGTTTTTAATGTTTTTATATTTTATTAATGATGAGAATGACATAATATCAATTCATTTACACTTTAATGAGAATTTATGGGTGTAGTTTTGGAAAATATTACCAAATATTATCTTACTCACCCCTCACATACAATATGTGGTGTGTATTTAAATGTTTCAAGTCAAAATGTAGGTAAAGTAAATGATTATTTATTTATTATAAATGGGTAATATCTATTAAGGAAGATTTATTTAGGACGATTTGTTGAATACTTTTTTCAACATTCTTTGAAATTTCATATATGACTACCTAAGATTGTTATATTGCACATGGTCGACTATTCATATTGCACGGATTGTTAATTTTAAGGATAACTTCCATTAGAACCTTTTTAACTTTATTAAAATTTAATTACATGTAGATTTTTTTTAAAATCGATTTAAATCATTCACTAATGGATTTGGTTTATCCTTATCCACTAGTTTTTAGCCTATGAAAACTAAGAAATACATGCGGGTCCATATAATTCTCTCCAACACTATTCTTGGGTTATGTATCTTTATTGAGGTAGTATAAAATAGTATTAGAGACATGTTTTATGTAAATTATTTGAAATTTAGTGGTTTGTGTGATGATTGTATTGTTAGAATTTGATTTTTTTTATAAAAATTAATATCCAACCATTTTATATACAACATTGAGTTATTAAATAGTTCATGTTAAACAATAAATTATTGAATCTATTATAGGATGTTTTTTTTCATGATACATTTCCTTACCCATGATAGAATTGGATGATAGTTTTATTCATGAATCATAGTAGACATATATAGAAATGACATTACATGTTCATGAAGTTGAAACGATTTCATTAAATTGATTTCATTGAGTTTAGATTTAAAAATTTATGTTTTCAATAATTCTTTAGAAACTAATTTTATTAATATTTTCTTTATGATATTCTATTGAGATGAAAAAATACATAGGAAAATATAGGGGGAATTATATGTTAATAAAAGGCTGACAATCCACTTTTTGGGATTATTGATCTCTTTATGGAAATATCTAATATTTCTATTATGTATAATCAATGTATTCTAGTTTTATAGGGACCATATGATATCATGTTATAATGAAATCCATTTATCATTTTATAAATTCACCCAAAAATAGATAGTGTTCACTGATAGGTAGTTATTGCAGAGGACACAGGTGATACCCTTTTTGATAAAAAAAATTATGAATACATTTGTTCATGACTTGTAAATGATAAGAAGAGAACCAAAATAGTATAGATAAGGGGGTATAGAAAGATACTCTTAGTTTCAAATGATAAATCCTCTAGTGATAAGAGGTACAATAAAAACTAAAAAATATGAGATTTTGTTGAAATAAATTACATGAATTTTCTAATTTTTACATACACATAAAACCATTAGAGTAAATTAGGTTTCTAAAATTATTGAAGGGATAATAGATAAATGATACAAGATAGTTATATAAGTTATATTTGTTAAGGATATTTCATGTAAATGATTTTTGAAGATGTTGAATTAAAATTTTATCCTGATATGCTAAAATTAACAAATTCCTAAGTGTTTCTAGATCTTGAGAAATGATATGTATATATTTTAAAGTGTGTAACTCGGATTGCTGAGCTTTTTTTATTTAAAACTATTTGGTGACTAATTAAACCACTAATACTTTGAGGTTTGAGATGAGACATTGATATAATTTTTTTTAAAGGTTATTTTATTCAATATACATACCTATGTATAAATTTTAAGAAGGTGGTTATGGTTGGGAATGATATCATAGCATCTAAAATTTTGAGTACTTTTCTTGAACTTGTAGATGTGTGAATTCTTTTTATAGATATAAAATGATGTGGGATGATTTTAAACAAGGAATTATTCACACAATATATAGTGATAAAGAAAGACTAAACATGAGGTTTCATCCTTAACTTAGTAAATATATCCCTTATAATAGCTTTGGAGAACATATTAGCATTATGATATTTTGTGGAGATGTATTCCAGCCTCACATCTAATTTTTTGACTTTCTCCTTGATGAAATTATATTTGATATCAATATATTTGGATCATGAGTGTTGTAAAGGATTCTTATCCAACTCTATGGAACTCTAATTATCACAAGTAATACCCAGTGGTTTCCAAAATTTTACCTTCCAGTCTACCAGCTAGACTTTCATCTATAGGATTTGAGTATAAGAATGTTTTTCAACAACATATTCATCATTGGTTAGACTCAAAGTTATTGAAATGTGTTTCTTTATATTCTGGATCACATAGTTTCCACCCAAAAATAAATTCATTCCTTATATAGATTTTCAATTGTCGCAATTTACAGCCTAATCAGCATTAGTGAAACCTAGTAGATTCAGTTCATTTCTTCTTTTGTACATCAGACCATAGCTCAATGTGCCTTTAATATATCTAAGAAATATTTTAATATCCATCATATGGGATCCCTTTTGATCACTTTTATATCTTTCATACAAATTCACTGAATATAAAATATTTGGTATTGATGTTACAAAATAAATAAATATTTTAATAATATCCCTAAAGTCCTTCTAATTTACACTGGTTCCTACTTCATATTTATTAAATTCTATACCAACTACAATGCTTATTGAGAATACATGATAATGTTTTATTCCAAATTTATTCAACAATTCTTTATTATATTTTTCTTCAAATAAGAATATGAATTAATATTTCTATGCATCTTATAACCACATAATGTAACACATCTCTCCCAAAATTGAAATCTTGAAATACATCTTCATCTATTTTAAAAATTCCTCACAAGCGTAATCTTTTTCACCTGTGAAAATTATATCATCAATATAAACTATGAAAATTAGAGTTCATGTGTTCATCTACTTCACATATAACATGTCATCGACTCTTTCTTTAGAAAGCTACAGTTGCTTCAGGAAACTGTCTAGTTTTGAGTACTAGGCTCTAGGATCCTGTTTGAGCCCATATAAGGATTTATTTAACCTGTACTATCACTATCCAACCCAGAAGGTCTAATGTCGTGACTACCCCAATTCCACCTCTGATATTTCAGGGTATGGTGACTAGCATCGAGTAGGAATATCCCACAATGGGAGGAATTGGCCTAAGTACCTATACACAAACACACATATCCAAGACCAAAATGCTGTAAAGTAAAAACACTAATTAAAAAATGCATGCATACACTAAGATACCAACCACAGAGTATGATAGTAGGAAACTGGAAAGTAAATAGGGCCATAATACAATCCCACCAAAATAAAGAGTCTGTCAAAGTTAATTCACAAGTTCTTAAGACTCGTCTGTAGAAAACCCTACCTTAAGGGTAGGTGTAGGATATTTGTTTGAAACAATAGTAGCACACCTCGTTTTTCCAATCAATCTAAGCACCAACTGGTCATGGTCTACCTACAACTCCATCAAATCATCGATTGTCAACATAAGACATAACATGTGCAGGCAAATCCTTTGCAGGGGTGAGTAAAGTAATACTCAGTTGGACACCCCAAAATATCAAAGCAATACCACTAAGAAATACATGAAGGACACCACAAAGAAACACATGAAGTATACCACAATGAAATACACAGTCAGATCACATAGGTATTATTTTATAGAATGAAAATCATGATTATTAGAAATAGTCTGTATAATATCCATTATTGATAATACACAAAGTCTCAGTAAGACATGGAGTCTTGGTAAGACACGGAATCTCAGTAAGACATGGAGTCTTGGTAAGACACGAATTCTCAGTAAGACACGGAGTCTCGGTAAGTCACGAAGTCTCAGTAAGACATGGATTATTGGTAAGAAATGGAGTCTTAGTAAGTCATGCATCCCCAAAGTCACGTAGTCTTCAATTCGCATAGTCTCAAGATCACAACCAGCCATAGGATTCCACTCATAGCGTGCTTGTTCTGGGAGAACCTACACCTCAAGCCAATATTTCTTAATCCAACTTCTAAAAAGAATCACTTAGAGTATCTCAAAAATACCATCTTGTCACAAGGGTCCTAATTACATAAATAACTCGTCAAACGAACACATGGTTTGAAAGATACGATTGTTTTTATAAAAAGTTCTGACTCGGGTCTGGTCCGAGTCTGACCCAACCTGATGGACCTGGCCTGAACCGCTAGTCAACCCGACCTGGTCTGGCCGACCCAACCTGGACCAATATGGTCTGAACAGAACCAGACAGGCCCACTAGGCCACTAGATCTATCCCACTGGGCCACTGAAGTGGCCTCTCTCCCCTGTCCATCCCATGTTGCAGGCTAGTTCACTATGTCGCACATGGTCTGCCCAGACCGCATACCCCCTCATGCTAACACGGTGTCGTACTGCATTCCATGCAGCCGGATTGTTGCACCACCTACCTTGAGGCCACACCACTATGGTTTCCTCTCACATGGAACTAAGTTTCATCCCTTGGTCAATGTCGCAGCCTCCTGCCATGGCCCAAGCCTGTCGGCTCCGACCTCCCCCCCCCCCCACCTGCCAAGCTCTGTATCCACTGGTTTCCCCATCGATGGTATTTCCCTCACACTCCACCTGTACTAACACCTCTGGTATGTGTCCTTCTGCCACCGTCATTCACCCCACTGGTGGCCCACTGTCTTGTCCTCACGCTCCACTTGGACCGAAAGCATCATGCTTTCACCGTCGCACCTTTGCGGTGTTGTGGGGGTGTCAGATCTTCGGTCTCAGATTGTTGCACTGCGAAATGAAGGCGTAACAATCATCCACCCATACAATCATAAAGAATGTGAAGAATTTGAATAAAAAGGGGGAAAATGAGGATCATAAAATCACCCTAAGGATGGATATTTACCTTTGTTCATGTCGACAACGATTCAACCTTGTTAGAGGGATCATGAACAACGAAGCAATCACACAGATATAACCCCCATTTAATTCCCACAAGATAACTCCAATCTCGTAAAAAATCGAATTGTGGATCAATATATTTGTGGTTTGATCCACCTTCATCATCAAATTTAAGAACAAGGAACGAATCACAAAGAAACAATACCCAACCTGCGGTTTGGATTGGTTGTTGACAAAGGGTGAAGATGCATCGTCGTCGTTCGTCGATCTATCATCACCATCGAGAGAAATTCTTTCTCCTCGGATCAAGGGAATTCCATGGTTTTGGTGATAACCCTAAATTCCTGACAAACCCAAATATAAATAAAATATTCTTTGTATTGAATTTAAATATTTTTATTAAATATTTTATTATAGATACGTCCAAAAACTACATTCCACAGTTGACCCATGTCAGCCAATGTTACACCTTTCCTAGGGTAAACTTGTTGTTCTTAACACAACGGTTCCCTCCGATTTCTGATCCAGACAACCATTTAGAACTTATTTAGTTTTAAATAAAAACTTTCTGTGTGTTTTATTAAAAACTAGCAATTTTCATCGATTTATCCTGGGCACACAGGGCCTTGGAATCACACACCATCTCAATGCCTAGTCTCAGAATATTCCCAATTAATTTATAAAAATAAAATCAGTGAAAATATGAGTCACTAAATTCTCCTCACCTTAGGAATTTACAACCTTAAAAGCCAAAACAAGGGCTACTCAACAAAATGATGAGGGTAATGATCACGAATCTGAGCCTCCCTCTCCCAAGTGATCTATTAGAGATTTTCATACTGCCAAAAAATGTGAACTAGAGGAATAAAACACCCATGAATGATCCTCTCCTATTGATCCTCAATCTCAATCGGGTACTCCTCAAAATTCACATCATCATTAATGTCCAGATCGTCCCATTCGATGATGTGCAATGGATCATGCACGTACCTCCTCAACTGCGACATGCAGAAGACGTCATGTACTCGATGCGACTGTGGGGGTAGAGCTAGGTGGTACGCCACCTCACCAACTCTATACAGAATATAAAAAGGGCTGATGTATCTTGGAGATAACTTTCCACCCCATCCAAATATCTATAATCTCTATCATGGTGAGACTCGAAGGAATATATGGTGTAACATCCCAACCCGGATTCCACACAACGGTTCCCCGAGAGGGTTCGTCACATGACCTCAAGCATTCCTACCCTTATACTAGAGGTTTCCGACTAGTAGAGAGGGTCTAGTAAGTCATTCACGGGGAGACTATACCCAAATTTATCAGAGTAAAAATGCCAGCAGAAAAAAAATAAACAAAAATAAAATCATATATAACCATTAAAATACTCATGTCACAAGATATCCAAACATGAAATACAATACTGAAGTGAAAGGGAAAACATGTTATTCCAATATAAGTGTCAAGCGTCTATAATGAAACTGAATTTAAAGATACTACGACTCCCCAAATGGGTCCCAAACCATGTATGGTTCCCTCCTCCAAGCTCCATCCCCAATCAGAAACATATACCAAGGAATTTTCCCTTATCCAGCCCTATAAAAATATAATCTATTTGGGTATAGATCAAGCAACCCAAATTGGGTGTGAGTACAAATCAGTAGGCAGCCACCAATGGTGTCTAAAAAAAGTCCATTCAAAAGATAGTGCATACAGTTCTATAAGGAAATAAGTACAATGAAATAATAAATATTTTATCACATATTCCTTTATTCTTATCTAACTACATTAACTCCAGGGTTCCCAAGGATACCCATACCTCAATACTAAATTCATCTTATACCAGAGCTTGAAGTGTTCCCTAGGTAATACCATATCATAATACCTACTTCTATCTGAAACTCTAAGTATTCAAGGTGCTATGATATCTCAGTACCTAATTTGACTCATTCCGGAGTTCGAATATTATTGTGTGAGGCAATAACTAGGAGTTCCATTATTTCCATTATTTAATTTCACATTTATAATCCACAATTACAAAGTTACCAATATCACAAACGTAAGTAAGATGACCATGTTACCATTATTACTCCTCAATATAATAACCATGTTCCCATTCTCTTTACTTATAAGTATAATGATCATGTTACCATGTATACTTATCAATTTAGAATGACCATGTTCCCATTCTCTATACTCATAAGAATGATGACCATGTTACCATTTGTACTTGTCAATTTAGAATGAACATGTTCCTATTATTTATCACATAATTAATTTACCAATTAATTATCCACCCCAATCCCATTACTAATTCAATAATTAGTTAAATACATCAAAACCAATAGTTAACACAACAATTAACTAAATGCCTCAATCCCATTAATTAATTCATTAATTAATTAACCAACACCACAACTCATCTCCCATAATTAATTTTCCAGAATTAAATATCTCATTCTAAATCTCAAATCTTCATAATTAATCCCACAATTAATTATCTAGATCATAATCTTAAATCACATAATTAATTCACAATTAATTATCTCAACTTAGCCAATTTGATATCTCATAATTAATTTCCAAATTAATTGTCTATATTTCAACCCCTATCTCTTATAAAAAAATTTCCCCAAATTAATTATCTAATAGGGTGGCCCCTTAATCCAATGATTAATTCCATAATTAATCAGATATTTCAACAAAACATTAATAACTTAATTGGTCAATCTAATTAACCCAATTAAATCAAATCAATTTCCAAAGGATGCTATAAATTCTACAATCTTGAATATACATATCAAATCCATGACTATGGTAATTAGATTTAGACCACCTACCTCAATTCTTTGATGGATGTTTTCCCAATGAAAATCCCTAAAATCCTAGTAGCACAACGACATTTATATGAGTTCCAGATCTAAATCCCTAAACCAAAATCAAGATCAAAGACATCAAGATATCATAAATATAGATCTAGATCCACAATACTAGATCTAGATCTCATCACATAGGTTTAGATCCAAGGAAATAGAGTATATCTTCCATGAAAAGATCAAGAAAATATAGAATAAATAATGGGGAAAGCATCAGGATGAAATCCACTTACCAGGAGAATAGAGGATCTTCAATCCAGGATTTCGATATTAAATAATGGTGTTTTTAAGGCCTTGGAATCCCTCCAGGGTCTATGGGAGAACCTTTATTTACCATTAGGAAAGTAAAATCCCGATTTAGGGCCATATAGGAGGTGAAAATGTCATTAAAGGTTGAAAACAAGTGAGATTTGCAATTTTAGGATCTCAATGTCAGCCCTCGCATGGTTTAGTCGCCCGGTTAGACAAACTATGAGCTAACCATGCATTAGCTACTGCTTCAAGGGGAAATTCTCATAGATACCTTGCATGTCCTCTCAAAAAGGTTCTTTAACCATGATGAATATATTACCTCAAAGACCATAGATTTCACAGTTTCTCCTAAGAAGCCACACGGTTTATACAAACCGTGCTCCAACCATGAATAGCCTCTTTTCTCCAAAACATTCTTAGACTTCACCCAAACACACCCCAATACATAACTCCCATAAAAGGTACTTAAGTAAAAACAAAAATTACCTAAAATCACGCCTGAAATAACTCTAGAAAGGGTCAAGATCTTACAATATCCCCACCTTATAATAGCCCATCCTTAAGCTACACTTTCAAGCCTATCTAAGATTCTAGGACAAAAAGATCAGGCCATTGAGCCCTCATATCTACTTCTCTTTCCCATGTTTCCTCTTGTACACATCCATGTTTCCATAACACATGAATTGTCGGCACGGTCCTTCCCCATAACACTTTCTCATTGCGATCCAATACGCGTATCAGATGCTCCTTAAAGGACGCAACTATCTCAAGGTCAACCTCATCCACATTGATCACATGAGAAGGTTCAGGATGATACCGCCAAAGTTATGATCCATGGAAAATATCATGCATAGTGATGTATCTCTATGGAAGATCCAATCGGGATGCCACATGCCTAGTTCACTCCACTATCTCAAAAGGTCCAATAAACATAGGTGCCAACTTTCCCTGCCTCCATATCCTGTAGTGACCCAACCTAGGTGACACTCGAAGTAATACATGATCACCCTCCATAAACTCTTAGGGTATTCTTCGTCTGTCAGCATATGACTTTTGTCTACTCTTAGTTATAACCATATGTTTATGAATCAACTGTACATGCTTCGATGTCTCCTGCTCAAGACTCAGTCCCAACAATTCTAACTCACTAGCCTCCATCTAGCATAGTGGTGACCTTTATAGACTATAAATTTTTTTCCCAAAAGATATTTGTTCCAACACTTAAGATCATAAACCAATCCTACCAACTTGAGGTCATGCATAGAGTAATTACTTTCATAAGGCCTAAAATATCGAGACCCATATGCCACAACTCGATCTCCCTGCATCTGCAGTGCTCCAAGTCTAATCCTAGAAGCATCACAATAAATCGTATACACCTCACTTGAATCAGGTAGGATCAAAATTGGTGCTTATATTAAGCGCTTCTTCAACTCTTGAAAATGTCTCTCACAAGTCTATGACCATTCAAACTTCAATACTTTTTTGGTCAAGCCCGAAAGTAGCGTTTCCAAATGGGAAAAGTATTGGATGAATCTACTATAATATCCATCCAATCCTAAGAATCTTCGGATATCAAAAACATTCTTGGGGTTCTCCCAATATACCACTACCTAAATCTTCTTTGGGTCCACTAACACACCTTCCTCTGAGATGATGTTCCCCAAGAAGTGTACCTGATAAATCCAAAAATGACACTTAGATAGCTTGGAATATAACTGATTATCTCTTATTGTACTCAGAAAGATGTCAAGATGTTGTGCATGAACATCATGAGTCTTAGAGTACACAAAGATTTCATCCACAAACACCACCACAGACTGATCCAGATACGAATGAAAGAGAATGTCCATCAAATCCATTAACATTGCTGGTTCATTTTTCAACCCAAATGGAATTATGAAAAACTCATAAAGGCTATAACTACTTATGAAAGCATTCCTTGGTATATCAGAAGTTCTTACTCTCAACTTATGTTACCTTGATCTCAAATCGATCTTTAAGAACACACAATATCCCTTCAATTGGTCAAACATATCATCGATACATAGAATAGGTTATCAGTTCTTCACATTCATTTTGTTTAACTTTCGATAATCAACACATATCTGTAAACTCCCGTCATCCTTCTTTGTGAATAAAACAGGTGATCTCCAAGGAAACGTACTTGGACAGATAAATCCCTTATCCTCTAAATCCTCCAACTGAGTCTTAAGCCCTTGGAGCTCAGTCAATGTCATTCTGTATGGTGGAATAGATACTGGCTCATCCCACAGCATGAGCTCAATAATGAATTCCATATCTCTCTCAAGTGGTAGCCCTAAGAATTATTCAAGAAATTCATCCTGAAATAGTTCCACTACCGGTGGAAAGACATATTTTCTAACACCTCTTTCATCCAACAAAAGGCTAGAAAATTGGGTTTTGAGATCTCCCGGTTGTTGAATAATTTTCCCTTCTCAGCCCGCCTAGATATCCCACTCTCCACAATGAATATACCGGTCGCCCTTATGAGACACAAAGATAACTGTTCTATGGTAACAGTTGATGTGGGATCGGTATGAGACTAGCCAATCCATACCCATAATTAGGTTGAAACTCGTCATATCTAGAACATAGAGATCCTATAGGAAATGATATTCCCAAATATTTAGTGAACATCCCTTGAAAATACAGATATCTCTAGACCATACTCCCAACGGTGTATCTATAGTCATCACCCCACTCACAAAATCCACTATTAGGATCAAACCATTAACAATTTTTTCATATATAAAGGATTGAGAGTCACCAGTATCAAACAAGGAACTAGATAAAGTAGAAGCTACTAGAATAGTCCCTCTCATTTTCAATGGTCCAGCCTCTCTATCCAAAAGTGTAGGTTGTACTGCATGTTACTATGTTTCCCCTCTTCCCTATGATGTTGTCTGACTCCCCTGAGTAGCACCACTCTGTTGATGTGGGAACTCCTACCCATAAGCACCACATCCACTACCCCTACCACCTAGACCAGTATAACTCAAACTGTCGGCCCTATTTGGTGTAGAAGATCCTCTTCCCATACTCTGACTCTACCCAGCTACTCCTTTAGTACCAGGCATTCACTGTGAACTATAGAATTTCTGTAGATGTCTCATATTGCTGCAAGATCAACACCCTACTAGTTTTCAGGAACAGGGTCGACGATAGTGTCCTGACCTTCCAAACTGATGACAGATCACCCCAATAAGATCCTATCTAACTGACCCTCTTGTTTGTGTACTCTTCTTCCCATTTCCTTGGCTAAAGTTGTCATAATGGCGGTTACTGATCTTGGAAGTTTCACCCCCTATTTTTTCAGTAACAACTACCTGCCCAGTATTGGAAGCCTCCCTCAGGTTCCCTTCAAAATTTAAAGTCTGATTCACCACTTCTGTAAACTTCTTTAGCCCAAATATATTCACCTGCAAGTCAATATCACACTTAAGTCTATCCTAAAAATGTTTCATTGTAGCTACCTCATCTCCTGCTAAAGATGGGATAAATCATTATAGATCTGTGTAGCATCCAGCATATTCCATCACTAACATAATCCTCTATATCAGATGCATGAACTCATAATATTTCTCTTGTATCAATTCCTCAGGATAAAAGTGTTCCAATAACCTCTCCAAGAAGTGCTTCCATAACATACTGTCAGTCTGTCCAATTCATGCCTGAATATCCCACAAGCACTTCAATTATCCCCATATCATATAAGTTTCCAACTTGACCCTCCTCTCATCTAGAGTCTCAAAATGGTAAAGTATTGTCTCTATGGACTCAACCCATAATTCATCTCCCTCAGGTCCACCCTCTCTAGTAAATGTCAGAGGTTAATGCAACTAAAACTACCTTGTAAACCCAAACATACTTTTCACAACCCTCCCTGGGTCTCTTTCTATGAATTGCATGAAGTGAGTGAATTTCTCTCAAAACTGATCCCCTTCATCTTTAGCTAGCATGATCAATGCCTCATGTTCCATAACTGAAAAATCATTCCTAGTCACGTCCCTCTATCGTCCCCTCAACAATTGTCAGGGAGGAATACTCTCTACAATGCCAATCACACATCTCAAGTGTCACAACAAAACCTTATAACATTTATGTAAGAGGAAATAATCACAATAAGTCTTTTCACCCACCTCTCCACACGGTCAAAATCGAGGCACTATCACTACCCTTAACCATCTTATTCCTAGGTTTTGGTTAACAAGGTAAACACACTATCGTAATCAATTTTCTCATTTAGACACCCAATTATTATCATTTTTCATCATCTTAAAATCCTACTCAATTCATGTTAGGCACCATTTTTCATTTTAATCTCATAAATAAGTAAAACAGATCAAGTTTAACAACTTACCCGTAACACGTTTTCCCATACATGCCTAAAATGATACATCTCACAATAAACCTGAGTTCCTAGAATGATGCATGCAGATTAAACTCTCATATCATTATAGTCCACAAATAAATACTCAAAGATTCTCAAAAACAATAATCACATCACACCATAGGTGTATCACTCGTGGTGAAATAACATCCAACCATAACAGTAAACAACTATAACAACAATCCCTCCTTGAGTACTTGGGTTTTCTCCCATACATGGGTTTGAAATTCACATGAATGAGCTCATTACCAAGCCCCGACTCTTCCTATTCTCCTATCTAACTTTCCCAAAAAAATTAGACAAAAGAAGAAGAATGAAAATTGGATCTCTAATTCAACTTTGTAACATCCTGACCCGAGTGACACGTGACAGTGCCCTAATCTGGTTCGGTACATGACCTCAAGCATTCCTCCCCATACTATAGAGGCTTAGGACTAGCAGTTAGGGTCTAGTAAGTCATTAATGTGGAGACTATATCCTCATTTATTAGAGTAAAATGCTAGTGGAAAGAAATAAACAAAAGAGGAAGCATATATAACCATAAAAATACTCATGTCACAAGATATCCAAACAGTAAATACAATACTCAACTAAAATAAAAAACATGATATGCCATTATAAGTGTTAAGTTTATACAATTCAACTGAAAGTAAAGACACTAAGACTCCCCAAATAGGTCCCAAAACATATCTAGTTCCCTCCTCTAAGATCCATCCTCAATCAGCCACCTATCCTAAGGCCTTTGCCCATATCTAGTCCTGCAACAATAAAATCTATTTAGGTACTGATCAAGAAGTCTGGATATGGTGTGAGTACAACTCAGTAGTCCACGACCAATGGTGTCTAAAAAAAGTCCAAAAAAGATAGTGTATGTAGTTCAATAAGGAAATAAGTACAATGCAATAATAAACAGTTTATCACATTTTCATTTATTCTTATCTAACTACATTAACCCCAGGGTTCCCAAGGATAACCGTACCTCAATACTAACTTCATATCATACCTGATCCCAAAGTGTTCCCTAGGTAATACCATATCTTAATACCTTCTTCTAGATGAATCTATAAGTATTCAAGGTGCTATGATATCTTATTACCTGATTCAACACATGTCAGAGTTTGAATATTGTCATGTGAGGCCATAACTTGGAGTTATATTATTTCCATTCTTCAATTTTACATTTATAATCCACAATTCCAAAGTTACCAATATCTCAAACATAAGTAATATGACCATGTTACCATACTTACTCCTCAATAGAATTACCATGTTTCCATTCTCTTTACTCATAAGTATAATGACCATGTTACCATGTATACTTATCAATTTATAATGACCATGCTCCCATTCTCTTTACCCATAAGTATGATGACCATGTTACCATTTGTAATTCTCAATTTAGAATGACCATGTTCCCATTATTTATCACATAATTAATTTACCAATTAATTAACCACCCCAATCCCATTACTAATTCAACAATTAGTTAAACACATCAAAACCAATAGTTAACATAACAATTAACTAAATGCCTCAATCCTATTAATTAATTCATTAATTAATTAACAAACACTACAAATTTTCTCCCATAATTAATTTTTAAAAATCAATTATCTCATTATAAATCAAAAATCTTCATAATTAATCACACAATTAATTATCTAGATCATAATCTCAATTAATATAATTAATTCACAATTAATTATCTCAACTTAGCCAATTCAATATCGCATAATTAATTTCCCAATTAATTATCTAGATTACCTCCATATCTCTTATAACCAATTTTACCCAAATTAATTATCGAATTGGGATGACCCTTAATCCCATAATTAATTCCCCAATTAATCACCTATTTTAACAAGACTTCAACAGCTCAATTAGTCAATCTAATTAACCCAATTAAAGGAAATGAATTACAATAGGATGCTAGAAATTCTACAATATTTCATATAAATATCAAATCCATGACTATGGGAATTAGATTTATACCACCTACCTCGATTTTTTGATGGATTTTTTCCCAATGGAATTCCCCAAAATTTGAGCAACGCAACCACGTTGATATGAGTTCTAGATCTAAATCCCTAAACCAAAATCAAGATCAAATACATCAAGATATCATAAATCTAAATCTAGATCCAAAATCCTATATCTATATCTCACAACATAGGTTTAGATACAAGGAAACATAGGATATCTTCCATGAAAATATCAAGGAAAGATAGAAGAAAGAACAGGGAAAGCATCGGGATGAAATCCACTTACCGGGAGAAGATAAGATCATCAATTCAGGATTTCCATATCAAAGAATGGTATTTGTAAGGAATTGGAATCCATATGGGTCTATGGGAGAACCTTAATTTACTCTTAAGAAAGTCAAATCCCAAGTTAGGGCTACATAAAAGGAGAAACAAGTCATTAAAGGTTGAAAATGAGTGAGATCCACAATTTTAGGATCTCATTGTCATCCCTTGCACGGTTTAGTCACATGGTTAGAAAAACCATGAACCTAATGTTTGTTAGCCACTACTTTAATGGGTAAATTTTCATATCTACCTCACATGACCTCTCAAACCATGTTGAAGCTACTTCCTCAAAGACCATAGATTTCACAGTTTCTCCTAGGAAGCCGCACGGTTTGTACAAACCATACACCAACCATTCATAGCCTCTTTTCTCCAAAATATTCTTAGAATTCACCCAAACACACCCAAATACATAACTACCATAAATGATACTTAAGTAAAAAAACAAAAATTACCTGAAATCATGCCCAAAATAACTCTAGAAAAGGTCAGGATCCTACTCATGGTCTCTCTCCTCAAACTCCAGAGGCCTCTATCACCTATCAGCATAAAAATTTTGCCAGATCTATGTAGTACTCATCCACTCTTGGATAATGTGCACCTTCTCAATGGTAGCACATACCAACTCTGGACCCATGAGGGCTAACTCTCTTGGTTCAGTCCAGCAGAGTGGTGACCTGCATGGTCATGCATACAATGCCTCGAATGGTGACATACCAATGGTGGAGTGGTATCTATTTTTATATGAAAAATACACTAGAGGTAGGTTATCCTCTAAAATATGGCCAAATTATAGGATGAAATCACGTATAATGTCCTCCAAAACCTGAATGGTCTACTTATTCGGTCTGTCCATCTATGGATGAAAATATATACTCAAACGCAGCTGAGTCATAAACGCCTCCTGTAATACCTTCCACAACCGGGATGTGAAATAAGAATCATGATCTGAAATAATCATCAATGGAAATATATGAAGCTGAAATATCTTCTGTGTGTAGAGGCATCCAAATCTCAATATTGAACCCTACTCTCAGATCGGTAGGAAGTGGGCCGATTTAGTGAGTCAGTCAATGATCACCCAGATGGTATCATGTCCCCTGGACATTCATCGTAAACCCATCATGAAGTCCATCGATATACCATCCTGCTTCCACTCTGGCACCTCAATTGGTTGGGTCAATCCTGTTGGAACCTGGTGTTCATCCTTCACTTGCTGAAAAGTGAGACATCGAGAAATGAACTCTGCTTCCGTCTTCTTCATCCTTGACCACCTGAACTGATGTCGGAGGTCCTGGTACATCTTTTCCACATCTGGATATACCACTAAATGGGATGTGTGGAACTCCATCAAAACCTCCTCCCTCAATGCCACTGGTACAACTATGTTCCCTCTAAAAATAATTAAATTCTCTCCACCTATCAAATATCCATCAGGTGCATGAACTATGGACAACTCAGCACATCAGGTCTCATAGTCAGTATCCCCTAGCTATGCCTCCCTAACTTATTATAAGAGTGGAAGGGTGAAAACCATATTTTGGAGGTAAGATACTACATATCCATCCATAAAGGATATCTACAATGAGGCCAACTGCTCTGATGCCTCATTCAGAAACTACAATCTGGATCTCCTACTGAGAGAATATGCCACTATGTTCCACTTCCCATGAGTATGGAAAATTTATAAGTCATAATCCTAGAAGAACCCAATCCATCACCTCTATCTCAAGTTCAGATCCCTCTAAGAGAAGATATACTTGAGACTCTTGTGATCATAGTAGATGATAAACCGCTCACCCATCAGGTAGTGTCACCAAATCTTAAATGTGAAGACTACCACTACTAGCTCAAGATCATGGTTCATGTAGTTCTTCTCATTCTATCTCAACTGGCACGAACCATAGGCAATCATAGCTTTCCTCTGCATCAAGACACAACCAAGATCATTCCATGATGCACCGCAAATCACTACATACCTGACACCCTCCTCTGGTAGTCTCAATATAGAAGTGCTTGTCAACCTCTGCCTCAACACTTGAAAGCACTAATGGCACTTCTCTATCCACACAAAGGGTTTTCCTTTCCATGTCAAATCTATCAAGGGTGATTCTATTCTAGAAAAGTTGGGTACAGACCTATGATAGTACCCAGCCAACCCCAAGAAACTCCGCACCTCGGTAACACACTTGGGTGGCTCCCAAGAAAGCACCACCACGATCTTTGTCAGGTCTACTATGAATCCATCCTCTGAAATGACGTGTCCTAGAAAGTGGACCTCCCAAATCCAAAACTGACACTTCCAGAGCTTCCCATAAAATTGGTACTCTCTAAGTGTGCTTAGAACCATCCTTAAGTGTATCGCATGCTCCTCCTCAGTTGCTGAGTAAACTAGGTTTTCATCAATGAATGCTGCCATAAACCGGTCTAAGTAAAGCTGGAAGATTCTGTTAATGAGTCCCATGAACATTGTTGTGGAATTCATCACACCAAATAGAATCACTAAGTACTCGTATTTGTTATACCGACATCTGAAGGCTATCTTTGGTACATCATCATCTTGTACATGAAGCTAGTGATATCCAGATCTATGGTCAATCTCTAAGAACCACCTCGCTCCCTTCAACTAATAGGAGAGGTCTTCGATTCTTGGTAGTGGATACTTTTTCTTCAAGGTCACCTTATTCAGGTGCCAAATGTCAACACATAACCTCAAGTTCCCATCTTTCTTCTTGGTAAACAAAACTAGGGCCACCTAGGGTGAAACACTAGGTCGCAAGAAGCCTTTCCTCTACAAGTCCTCCAACTATACCCTCAAATCACGAAGATCTGCAAGATTCATCTGATATGAAGGTGTAGATATCAGTTACATCCCAAGGTATAGACCAATGCAGAAGTATACCTCCATATGAGGAGGTAATCTAAGGATATCCTTGGTAAAGACGTCATCATACTCTACCACCACTATAGGAAACTGAGGAATCCTATCATCCACTAAACTGAGGGTTAGGCTAGAAAACTAGTGGGTAATCAGTTGAAACCTCCTAATATTAAGTTCATCCTACACTACATGCACTTTATTTTCACTAAAAAGGGGAAATCCAGTCCCATCATCATGGACACACTGCACTCTACATCTAAAATATTCAATCTAAGCATGAAATGTGGATAACCAGTCCATACTGAGAATGAAGTCATAAGGACTCAATTTTGCTACCAATAGATCTCAACCAAAACTCTCACCTCCAAGAGTAATCTCACACTTTCGGCACCAGTGTGTGATCATCTAATATTCTCTTGTAGAAGTATCTAAGTATAGGGATTGAGTCAATGGTTCTACTATAATCTCTGAGTCTCAAACAAGGGTTGTTGAAAGAAAATAATGACTGCAAGCTATTTCTATCAAAACTATAGCTAATATGTAAAAGACACATATCATACCTCTAATCATCCCTAGAGTAGTGAGGTCATAAACCTCTATCATCTGTAGTTATCCTCATCATTTTCCACCCGCTCCCTAAACCCGTGGTGGACCACCTGTGGGTGGTGGTGGTAATACGTCGAACCTCTTCCCACCTTCTATTTCCATAACTACTCCTCTATTATGTTTTTTTCCTTATGGACCACCCTAATCATGCCTCCTCCTCTACCTCAGTAGTCCCTCGACCATCTCCTGATCATTTATATGGAAGTTTAGGAAATCTTGTGCCAGATGTCCCTAACTGGTGCATGAGTAACACAACATGTCCTTTAGTTGACTCAAGAGTTCTTGGGATCCCAACACCATTGATATCATGTATTGGGGTTGTCCCTTCAATTTATTGACCCACTTGGGTCACTCATACTGTTAGCAGCTACCTATTACTGAAGACTCATCTGCCCAGTGCCTGCTGGTAGCACCCACTATTGGTGTTTTCTCTACCAGAAAGCTCTCTGCTAATAGAGCTCTCTCCAGTACCCCAATAAATGTAGGAATGCTAATGGATATCACAGACACACTGATCTCCTGGCATTATCCCTGCTCAAAATTTTGATCCCTGAAGAACGAGTTTTGTACCATATCCTTGGAGTAGCGAGAAACATCAGTAAACCTCGCTGAGTACACCACCACAGTCTGACTACTTTACTATAGATTCATAAGATTCTGTATGCACACTGAGTGTAATGTAGTAGGGAATAACTCCTCCCTGAAGAGTCACTCAAATTATTTCATGATAGATTCACCTCATCATGTGTCTAGGTCACTAAGCTCCACCATCACCCCACTAAGCCCTGAAGAAGACTCATGGCTAGGACTATCATTTGGTTAGAAGGTGTCCTCACAAGGCGGAATACATGAGTAACTGCCTCCATAAAATCCTTAACTACCTAGGGGTTTGGATCACCCCTAAACCTAGAAGGTATCTACCTATGTAACTCATGAAACAATCTCATTCTACACCCATCCTCAACTGGTAGTGCTGGTAGTAACTGTTGATCAACAGGTATCACTGAAACAGGTAAACCACCTAGAAGTGCCATATCTGGAACAAGACCCTTTATTAATGCCTCATAAATAGGAGAATCATCATCATGATCACACAATGGAATCCTGTATGGCTATCTATGATGAGGCATCCTGAAACAGATCAAGATGATCCACGATCAATAGAGTATACCTAGTGAGATGACTCAATTAGGACATGATAACACACCCAAATTCTATATGATTCACGTATTTTTAATTTACCTATAACCAGTGTTTTCACGTACCGAGTAAAAAAAGTAGGTTTCTAGATTTCTAGTGTATGGATACATCAACCAATGCACCAACACTAGATTCCATGGCTTAAAAGACGAACTAAAAACACTTAACAGTGTTGCCCCAAAACAACCTCACAAAATCCGGGTCCTTAAGTAGAACTGACCCCTATAATACCACTCTATCGTGACCCATCCTAGAGGGTCCCATTCCATGACTACCCCAAACCCACTTCTGATAGGCTCAGGGCTGGCGACTAGCACCGAGTAGGAATATCCCACAATGGGAGGCATTTTCCTAAGTACATATACACACGAACATATCTCCAAATCAAAAATGATGGAAAGTAAAAAAAACATAATTAAAAAATGCATGTATACACTAAGATATCAACCAAAAATTACGACACTAGTAAAATAAAAAGTAAATAGGGCCAGAATAACAGCCCACTAAAAGAAAGAATCTGTCAAAGTGAATGTACAAGTTCCTAAAACTCATCCGTAGAAAACCCTACCTGAAGGGTAGGTGTAGGACAGTTATCTAAAGTCAAAGGTGCACACATCATATGTATGATAACTATAAGAACCACATGGTCCTAGTACACCTATAACTCCATCAAATCATTGATTGTCTACATAAGACATGACACATGCGGGAAAATATCATGTAGGGGTGAGTAAAACAATACTCAGTAGGACACCCTGAAACCTCAAAGGAATACCACTAATGAATACAAAAAGGACACCACAAATAAATACATGAAGTATACCACAAATAAATACATGATCATCTCTTATAAGTATTAGTTTATAGGAAAAAAATCAGGATTATTAGAAGTAGTCCACAAAACACCCAGTATCGATAAGACATGGAGTCTCGGTAAGACACGAAATCTCGGTAAGACATAGAGTCTCAGTATGACATGGAATTTTTATAAGTTATAATGTATCAGAAAGACATGGAGACTCAGTAATACACAGAGTCCCAATAAGTTACATATCCCCAAAGCCACATAGTCTTCAAGTCACATACTATAAAGATCATAGCAAGCCACAGGATTCTGCTCGTAGCGCACTTGTTCTAAGAGAAACTACACCTCAAGACAATAGGTCATAATAAAACTTATATAAATACTCACTTAGATTATTTCAAAATGACCATATTGTCTCAAGGGTCCTAATTTCACAAAAGGATTTTCAAATGGACACACGGTTTGAAAGTTACGTCTATTTTTATAAAAAGGTCCAACCTGGGTCTAGTCCGGGTTCGACCTAACCTGGTCCGACAAACCCAACCTAGCCCAGTCTAGCCTAAACCAAAATAACCTGGCCCACTGGGCCTTCTAGACCCAGGCCACTAAGCCGTTGGGTCTATCCCACGTCGTTGGGTCCATCCCGCACCGATGGGTCCATGCCACACTACTGGGTCCAGCCCTTGCCTTGGGTCTAGCCCGTGTTGTAGGCCAGTTCACTGCGCTGCACTCAAGTTGCCCCGACTGTGTGCCCCCTCATGATGACACGGTGAAGTGTCACATTCTATGTGGCTGGCCCACTGCACTACCTACCCCATGGCCTCACCATCACGGGTTCCTCCAATGTGTCACCAAGACGCATCCCCCGATCAACGTTATAGCCTCCTACCTCAGTATGTGTCATTGCCCACACCGGCTCCGATGCCCCCCCCCCCCCCCCCCCCGCCCGCCTATCGCGCTCTACCTCCATAATCTGCCCCGCCGATGGTCTCTCCTTCATGCTCGACCTGGACCAACCCCACTAGGCTGCGTCCTACTACCATTTTTGGTCACCGTGTCGGTATCCCACCATCCTACCCTCGCACTCCACCTGAACTGAAAGCATCACGCCTTCACCATCGTGCCTTGTGGTGTTGTAGGGGTGTCAGATCTTCAGTCTCGAATTGTTTCACCATAAAATGAAGGCACCAAAATCATCTTCCCATACAATCCCGAAGAATACGAAGAACATGAAGAACAAGGGGGAAAATGAGAGGCACAAAATTACCCAAATGATAGATCTTGTCCTTTGTTCATGTCGACCTTAGTTCATCCTTGTTAGATGGGTCATAAAGAATGAAACAATCACATAGATCCAACCCCTATTTAATTCCTTCAAGATAACTCCCATACCATAATTGATCAAACCATAGATCAACCTATTCATGGGTAGGTTTGCGTTCTTCATTGAATTTAAGAACAGAGAATGAATCACAAAGAAACAACACCCTACCTAGGGTTTGTATTTGTTGTTGATGAAGGTAGAAGTTTTGTCATTGTCGTTCGTTGATCCATCACCGTCGTCGAGAGAACTTACTTCTAATAATCTTAGGGGAATTCGAGGGTTATGGTGATAACCTTGAATTCCTGACAAACTCAAATATAAAGAAAATAGTCAATGTGTCAAAATAAAATATTTTATTATCGATACATTGGGTCGTTGCATAATTTCTTAACACTCACTTAGTTCCTATAATAATCATTCCTTATGGTATAAGTACAAGATCACATGTTTCATTTTTCTCAATTTAATCTAACTATTCATTCTTAGTATTTATCCATTCCTTATGTTATCTATCCCCTAAAACTGAATATGGTTCACCTATTAAATAAGTGATAATTTATTTTCAAATCTCAGTCTTCTTCTAGCCCATGTTGTAACCTCTTGAATGCCAATTATATTTTTTGGTTAGACATGATTCTCCAATATTTTATGCTTAAATTTTTCATATCTATTATAATTTTCCCCATAATAGGTTTTATTTGAGTCAAAATCAATTATCTTTAGTTCATTTCAAGTTTCTTCTTCATTATATCAACAAAAAATATATAGTTCCTTCTGATTTAGTTTTTTCAAAATCTTTTTTATTATCTACATCTAATTTTGATTTATTTTCAATAATATTCACATCATAAAAATTATCTAACTTCTTCATCCTTTTATTATAGTATTTTTATCATCATTGGTTAGATAGATAACCTATAAATATCCCTTATTCAACTTCCTTATTGAATTTTCCTAGATTTAAGTTTTTGATCTTCAGGAAACATTTTCTACCAAAAAAATTTAGTACATCATTGCTGGATTGTTTTTTCACCTGATATAGAATGGATTCATCTAGGATCTTGGTCATAACATCTATTTTTAATATACACATATGTAGAACCCACATCCCTCCAATTTTTTAAAAGGTTTTTATTTAGAAATAATGGTTCTTCCCCTTTATACTAAACCTTTTTTCTTTCTTTCCTTGACTCCATTTTACTAGGATGTATAGGAATCACTACAATGAACCATACTTCTCATACATAAATAATTCATCTTTTTAGATGAATATTCAATACATAACATTAATATCCACTCCATAATCATATAGGTTTAGTATATTTGGAAACTTAGATACATAAAAATCTATTTTATAAGATATCTACATCATCTCCCACTAAGATCTTTATAACTAGAATCCTTATTAGACATATCATACTTAATACCTTTCTTTATAACCTAGGGAAAGGAAACATAATAAAGGGTAAGCTTCAATGATTAGTAAGGATAGAAAAGAGAGATATCAATGATCACTTAAACATAACATGAGTATAAGGGTATGAGAACACGATCTTAACATTTGAAAAATATACCTAGTATATCATAGATCATAATATTTAAATCATGGAATATATTTTGGTAGTTTATAAGACATTAATCATAAATGAATCAAATAAAATGATTCATCAATGCATAACAATGTAATAAGACATAAGTTTTTGTCATACACATAAGCATAGAAAATCATTTCATTAGTAGTCATGGATCACTGCCAAGATAGTCATAGTGGATTGGGTTCACTTCCCAAACCATCATATCCTTAGTCAAGGTTAACTCCCAAGATTATCATAGTAGAAATATTCCCTTATTTAACTAGTCTCATTCCCCATTCTGGTCTTTATTATTTCATGAGATATTCATCTTTACCCAATGCATTGGAGGGTTATATAATTTTAGTCTAAACCATAATGTAATTAAAATCATACATATGTATGCCAAAAGATCATTAAATATTAATCATATTATAACCCATGATAAGGAAATGGGTTTTAAAAACATTTCATCGTTTTATCATAGTATAACCTATAAAAAACATGTTTTATAACTTAATTAACCTATGGGAAGGAAATTGGTTTCATAGAATCATGATTAAATAGTAATTATCATAATACATACAAAGAATTAAAGTGTATGGTACTATTAAACCATATCCCCAGTAAATCATAATTAACATCAATGGATGTTTTCTTAGATCAAAATTCAAATAAAATATATCTTGAATATATCTTGATGAAAATACCCTTTTAATTTGGAAATTACTTCTTTAAAATCTAAAAAATTCCTAAATATTAAGGAAAAAGTTTTCTTTGAATAAAACCTTAGATAATTTTAAATTAATCTTCAAAATCATTGACCAATCATGATGGTGGGAAATTCCATTAATATTGTGCATACTAAAACAAATATTCCTTTTACATTTTCTGTAAAAATTCAAAATTGCCTCATTTGGAAAATAACAAGAATATTCATTTTAAACCATTTTTTAAAAAATAAATCATGGGTAAAAATTTAATTAAAAAATAATAGGATAATGTTAAAAACTTCCTTGAAAACTATTTTAGATAATATGAATATAGATGAAAAGGGTATTTTGAGTGAAGAGAGAAATAAAGTCAGTTTTTATTAAAAACGTTCTTTCAGTCTATTAAGTTCTTAAGCATAGTAAAATGAAAGGAAAAAAATTTAGTATCAATAAATAACTAAATAATAATAAAATTTATGGGATTATTGAGAGTTATATCATGAAATTTCATCATCATAAACTTAGTCATGAACAATCCCATTAAAATGAGATTGTAATAGAAAACTCTTACCTTGACTTCAACTTGCTTATAAAGTAGTATAACTTACTATATAATAAATATAAATCTATTATAATTCTATAAAAGATTTATTTATATACTTATAATATCATATATGATCCTATTATAACATTTCAACACCAATTTATTGACAATTCCTTATTAAAATCATCATTTTCAGGTGTTAACTGTTTCGTTTTTCATGAGAATTTCGGTTTGGTAGATCTGATCCTTCTATGTGTATCATGGTTACATCATCTCAAGAATTTTAATAATTATATATATATTATATATATTCATTATATATATATATATATATTTATCTATAAAAGGTAAATATAGAAAAATAAATTACACTATTCATAGAGACGGTAGGTCGTACGTACTCATAAACGCTATTTTTAATTTTCAATGGATGGAATGATAAAAGGATAAATAATAATTAACCAATAAAAAATAATTATTATATCATATATATTATATTTTTTCATTAAATATATTTTTTTACCATCAATGTAAAACAGAGATTAAAAACAAATTGCATCGCTTCGTGGAGGTGGTAGTTTAAATATATGCATGAGCAACGATATCAATTTCCAATAGATTGGAAGGTAATAAGGTAGATATGATATTATAATTTAAAAATAGTAAATTTATTATAAATATAATATATAAACATTAAAACCATCATAATAACTATCCATGAAATATGGTGATGGAAAATTAATTTTATCGCTATGTTTAGGCGGTAGTCCACAAATACACATGATAGATACTTTCACTTTACATTTGATGGAATAGAGGATGGATATTATTGGTTCCATAGAAATAATTTTAGAACCCTAGAACACCCTAAAATGGGAGGGGTAAATCTTGGTGTCAAATTTTTCTTTTAAAGCTATGGATCTTGTTCTCACATTGGTAGAAACTTGTAAAACCTATCTAATGAAATCATGTAGTTATTAAACATTTATATTTAGAGATACAACATAGTAGTTTTATTTGGTTCAACACTAAGGGGTAGTCTAAGGATAATATTTTGATAGTGTTTTATTCATACCCAAATTTATAAATATTCACTAGTTAGTATGGAGTAGAAAAGATCAAACACAGTCACTTTGTTCCAGGAACACTTCCATTATGAGAATTTTTGGGATAGCATAGTGCCTCCCTCAGAAAACTTCCATCGACTCCCCCTAGATCACCATCTTGGGTGAAGTCTTACTCAGTTTAAAAACTTTAAGTTTGCTTTAATAGATTTTTCAATTAAATATTTGTCCCTAATTAGCATGATACTCTTATTGCACCATAGTCCTGAGTTGATACAGCTGAAAGAGTTGTTCACTTAAACTAGATGGTCAACACTATTATTTGTGCATCCCTTGGACTTTTCAAAACCTCCGGTTTGTTTCAAATAAATATCATCATTCTAAAACCCACAAAAATTTATGAAGATCTCAAACTTTTCAAATCTCACAGCCTTCATGGAACACTAATTTTCTAAAAAACTATTAGTCTTAAAAAAATCCATTTTCTGAAATTACATAGAATCAGTTAATATTTAACCAATCTTTTCACAATTATTAAGCTTATGAAGGGTTATTTATTCTTGAAGAAACCAAACTTCATGAATTAATATCAATTCATCATTTAATCAAATTATGTCAGTGGTTTTCAACTAATGGGTGTTATCTTATTTATATACCACCTCCTTCATGAATCATTTGATCTCACCACCACCTTTTCACAAACATAAACAGTTTATGTTTGTAAAGAACCTCCAGTTTGCGAAGCTCTGATGAAATTATTGTGTTTGCGAAGTTATTTGTAGTCATGTATATTATCGTGATACCATCAGGAATCATCCATTTTCATGAATCCTCTTTTGTGAACCTTCAAACCTTCATGACAGCATATTCCTTCATGAATATCCACATATTCATGAAACTCTGGTCTTCATAAAACTTATTCCTTTAACATTTTATTGAAGATACATTCCTATAAATCCATGTTTCATGAAGCTTAACCTTTCTATGGTGGAAATCCATGGTTTTTTAAGATTACCCTTCCTTCGGATATTGAGGTCTAAAAAATTGGAAAACACAGGGAAACGACACTTCTTTCAACATTAAATCCTCTCACACCATAAGATCACTTTACTTGAAAACTTCCTGATCAACCCCAGTGTGGATGTACAAAAAACACAAAACACACTCTGTTTCTAGGAGTGAAAAACCTTGGTTCAAAAAATAATGACATTTCAGTATATTTTGGATACTAATTTTATCATTTTATGATGAATACCACTTATTTAGAGGAGGTAAAAGAAGAAATAAATTGAAATAGGTTAGGTAATATGATTACATATTCTTCAGTAGTCCTCCTTTAGATCCTATCTTAAGGGCCCTTAGAATGTTATTTTAAGAAGAAAAAAACCTATAATTAATGGATATAAAAATTGAGAATATAATTGGTCATGTTTTGGTGGAGATATATGGATTAAAGTGGTGTAAACAAGAGAAAATGGGGTGTCCCTTTATAAGTGGGGGAAAGGACACACTTGGAATTTCTTAGAAGATTAAAATATAATAAAGTCATTAATAAGGGAAATTATTAAACATTTTCTATATATTTGAAGTTTTTATGGGATGAGGTAAAAATATATCAATCCAATAGTATTTATACATGTTTAATTGGAAAATAGGCCCTTATCTTTTTGTGTAACCCGCTCGGTAAACCATTTTTAACCTTAACCGTGATGAAATTGTTTTATTGTTTTTACTATTAATTATGACCAAAAATGAAATTAAAATTATTAAAAAATTTGAAAATTATGAGTAAAAATATATAATAAATTTTATCAAATTTAATCTCTATAAGTGGCATAAATTAACTTTAAAATAAACTCACAAAACTCGATGAAAATTGTTTTTCAAGAAAAAATGTTTTTATTAAGTATAAAATGTTTTTATAAAAAAAATTCACATAAAATTATTTCAATTGATAATAATTGGATTGTTTGTAATATGATTGAACTAATATTACTTTTAAACCCATTTTAAAACAAAATGGGAATTTTAAAATTCTTCAAACAAAAAGATAATTTTCAATAAAAAACAATATTTACAATTTTTAACAAAAAATTTAAATTTTCAAAAAAATCTAAAAATTAACTCCAAGATAATTTTACCATGTTTATTTAATTAAATTAGTTTATTTTTTCAAAAAAAATCCAAAAGTGGAAAAATTTAATTATATTATTTTTTCACAAAAAGAAATAAAACCCATTTTGGGGAAAAATATATTTTATGAATCATATAAATACTTTACTAAAAATTGAGTACTTATTTATCAATATATTTGATTTATATAAAACCTTTATAAATATTTTTAAAATTTGTCTATTCCTATTTATACAACCAATTTAACTATTTGGTTATCGCGGGATACTATATTACAGTTTATTTAAACTCAAGGTAGTGCGTATTATAAGATATTGAAGAAATTTAATTTATTTAAAAAGAAATGTATCATAAAATCTTAGGGTTTTTCATTTTACACATTTTAAAATTAATTTCTCTTCCTAAATTTCATCACTCTGATATAAAAAATGATTATATATCTATTTCATTACATCATCAAGTTCCCAAGTATCTTATTCAAAATTCTGATTCCTCTAGAGAACTTTAACAAGGTGAGTAGTATTCTTCCACATAAATTTATCTCTAAAATCTAAGATTTTTACCAGTTTTTATTCATAGGATAGACCATTCTTGAGTGGTAAAACCTATGATTTTAGTACATTTGAGGTATTAGTTATATACTTCCTCATTAGATATACATGGAACACAATCATGGACTTGATAAAGGTTCAATGGAAGTGACAAGAGATAAGTTATCATCCCTACTCAATCAAGAATATCAATGGGACCAATATACCTAAGGATCAACATTCTTTTCTTTATAAATCTTGTAATCTAATTCCATAGATAAATTTAAAAGAATTATTTCTCACCAACTTTGAATTCAAGATTTCACCAATTATTTTCAATAAAATATTTTGGTTGACTTTGAGCTGCCTTGATGTGTAGCTCAATGGTTGTGAATTTATCTTCCATTTCCTCAGCAATATCAAGTCTCAATAGTTATTATTCTCCAACTTTATCCCAGAACATTGTAGTTCTACACTTCTTTATATTGATGGATTTATAAGGATTCATCTAAATGATCAACTGAAATCTATTATTGTAAGAAAACTTGACCAAAGGAAGGTGTTGATCCCAACCACCTTTTAAATCCATATAATAATACCTCCACACAAGATTCAAGGTTTTAATTGTTCTATTAGACTAACCATCTATATGAGGATAATATATAGTACTAAAACTCAACTATGTATCTAAATCCTATTGATGAATTATCTAAAACATCAAGGTAAACCTCATATCCCAATCAGATACAATAGAATGTGGTATTCCATGAAAACTTACCACTTATTTAATGTATATTATATAAATATGATCATGTGATAAATATTCTATGATATAAATTAAGTGTGTCAACTTCATAAGGTGATCGACTACAACACAAATATCATTATGGGCTTTAGAATTTTTGGTGAGCTCGATGATAATGTTCGTAATGGTGTTTTCCCATTTCCATTATGTTATGGGTAATATTTGTAACATCCCCTTAGAATTATGTATCTCAGCTTTAACTTATTGATATACTAAGAACCAAGATACATAATCTAAAATATAACTTTTCATGTTATCCCACCATAAATACTCTTTTTGATCTCTATACATCTTCATATTTCTAGGATGGATATAGAATGATGAACTATGAGAATCATCCAATAATTCCTTCTTCAAGTTTGGTATGAATAGAACACATAAATGGTTCCTAAACCTTATCATTCCATTACAATTAAGGTTTAGCTTAGGAAAATTTCTCAACTTATTTTTTAGTTATACATCTTCCTTTTGTGCCTCTTTAATATTTTCCTAGATATATTGTTGAACACTCATTTGATAAAGATGTCAAGATTTATATATCTATCCTTTAAAAATATAGAAATATTGGATATTTTTTTATCTTATTCATAGATAATCTAGCAAGATACATTCGACTCATAGCATTTACCACCTTCTTCTTTTTCCTAGGGTGGTAATATATTGAGTAGTAATAATCTTTAATCAACTCCAAACATATTCTTGGGTGAATATTTAGATATTTTGAGTGAATATATACTTTCAAATTTTATCATAAATGTGTATATCACACCTTTCTTCATAAGGATAATTCATATATATCTTTAATAAAAAAATACTGCAACTAACTCCAAATCATGATTTGAGTAATTTTTCTCATGAAACTTTAATTGGTATGTGGTATAATCTATTACCATATCATTCTTCATAAGGATGCATCCCAGTCCCATATTTAATGCATCACTATATATTACAAACACTTCTCTACTATAGGTTTGTGTAAGCACTAGTCCACTGACTATCCTTCTCTTCGATTCCTTGAAATTTTCCTCACAATCATCTATCCAAAGGGACTTGTCTCCCTTCTGAGTTAACTTATTGAGTGGACTAGATAGTTGTCAGAAATTATTCACAAAGCATTGATAATATATATCCAATACAAGAAAGCTAAAGATCTTATTCACCATGTTTGGTCTAGGCCAACATTCAATAACTTTCATATTTTATGGATCCATCGATATACCATCCCTTAATATTATATAACCCAAAAATGAAACTTTTTGTAGCCAAAATTCACACTTGGTAAATTTTTCATACAAATTTTACTTCCTTGGGGCCTTCTGTACAATCCTAAAGTGATGTTAAAGATCTTCCTTTCTCTTATAATATATAATAATATCATATATGTAGACTATAAAAAATAGATCAAGGAAATCTCTAAAGACTCAATTATTTAAATCCATGAAGATAGAGGGGGAATTAGTAAGACCAAATGGAATCACTATAAATTTATAGTGTCTAAACCTTGTGCAAAATATTTCCTTGGGTATATCATCCTTCTTAAACATAAATTGATTATATCTATAATTAATTTCAATATTGGAAAAATATTAATCTCTATATAATTGATCAAACAAGCCATTAATATGAAGTAAGGGATAGTGATCATGTTAATTTATCAATAATTAATGTAGAGTCTCATTGATCCACATATATTCTTATAAAAAAGATCAGGTTCTCCCTATAGTGATGCACTTTGATCAATGAATCCATTATCAAGATTGTTACACCCTAACCTTTAAATTTATTTTATTTTATTATTTCTTTTCTTTGGTTACTCGCATCAAGGTTCGAGCTGGGTCTTGGATTAAAGTTTTTGACGTTTAATAATTTTGGTGGGTTTCAGATCAGTGCATGGGAACCGCATGGTTATAGGTAACTTTGAAATTTCCCCAGGTGCTTGTTTGGGTGCCTAAGTGGTCTGGGTTGAGGTACACTACTTGTGCATGGTATATTAATCCATGCAACGAGTGTGTGGTTACCCTTTTTTTTAAAATAAGTAATATGATTTCATGAAAAATAAAATTAAATGGAAAAAATGACATAAAATAAAATGAGGATAAGATAAATAAAATGAAATAAAAATTTAAAAATAATGTTTGTTAATAATAATAATAATAATAATATTATTATTATTATTATTATTATTATTATTATTATTATGTTGTTGTTGTTGTTGTTGTTGTTGTTGTTGTTGTTGTTATTGTTATTTTATTTTATTTTAATCTAGCCTACACGCATCCCCCCCTTCCCCTACTCTTATGTGAGGCACAACCCAATGCTGCCCCCTCCATCATGCTATGCACCAGGACCCTCTTCACTGATCATCCCCTCTCCCTTAGGCACATCGCATGAGCCACCCTCCCCCCCCACCCCCTTGCTGCTCTTCTCCTCTCACATGGACACACCCCCTATCATGTTTTCTCCCTGCACAATATGCCTTTATGGCCTTCCAGTCCGCTTCAGCCACCCCCCCCCCCCCCCCCCCCCCGCACCTGCAGGTCCCAACCAGCCCTCCCCTCGCCACCCCTTTGCTCCATCACATCCCCAACGGCCCGATCTGCTCCCCCTCTCCTTCTCCCGTGTGAGGTGCTACACACCCCACCTCACTATAAAATACTGGAACTCCACCCTGCACCAATCTCCCTCCTCCTCATGCTACACCAGCTCACTGGTTGCAGTCCTCCAGTCCAACCATCTTCCCCTTGTGTGCGCCGAACCACCAACTCCATCTCCCTTGTGTGCGTCGAACCCCCCCTGCTCTGGTATATTTCTCTTCATCTTTTGGTATTTTTATTTAAGTTTCAAAAACCCTAATTATAGGTTTTTTTGGTTAATTTTTTCTTAATTTTAGGGTGTGTGAAGGGACTTCAAACCTCAGTTATTCCTTCCGCTGAAGTGGCATCGCGTTCGCACACCATTGAGGTAGGCACTTTCGACTGTTTTCTCTCCAGCATAACCCATGGACACTTTCATGTTTTAAATTAATTTTTAAATGTTTTTCTCACTACTATAAGTATTATAGTTAATTTATTGTACTGTTTTTGGGTTATTTAAAATTGATAAAAATGGATTTGGATTCAATTATTTGATTATGTGTTAGTGGTTTTGAGCATAAACGTTATTCGATAAATTATTTTGTTTGTATAATTGATTAGCATGTTCTTTAATGGAATTGTTTGGTGCAAACTTAGTCTTAAGGGATTTTGAGATGCTTTCGATTTATTTTTGGTACCATATTTACATGACATAGAGTGCATTTTCAGTGGAAACCTATTTCGGTTCGTTTGGTTGTGCAAGTGGTGCAGGTTATATTTTGAAAGGTGTGAAAGTAATTTTGAAGTGTTTGAGTACACAATTTGTTTTAAAGTGGAATATTCATGTGAAATTGGTGAAATCATGATGTAAGACTTTGTTTTGTTCTTTTGAAATGTTTTATTAGTTTATTAAATTATTTATTATATGATGTTTGAAATGTGAATCATGGTTTCAAGGTGTTTCGGTGTATGTTTGGGTTTGGTTTGAAAGTTAATGGTAACTTTTTAAAAATGGTTCTTATTTTCTAAATGTTGTTGGGTCCCTTTGGGTGATTTCTAGGAATGGTTTTAGAGGTGTTCTACATGGTTTGGCCCATTTTGACTTGAAACATGTTTTGGCGTGATTTTAAAAAGGTGTAAAGGCCTATCGTTTTTTGTGAATTATTTGGGTGTGTGTTTGGAACATAAGGGCCCATTTGGCATTGAAAATGTAAAATTTGTATTTGGATGATGTTTTGAGTAATTTTTTTGGATGTGTAGGCTCGTTTGGCATATTTTTTTCAACACATGTTTTTCCTAAAATGTGGGAAATATTGTTTGGTAAGAATGTTTTGTGGTAAAATTGTTGCTTGTGTTGATTATAGAAAAGAATTTATTTTGGTAAAATTGAGTTCTTGGTTGAAGATTTAAAAATGTTTACTAAAAAAATTTTTTATGCTTGTATGGAGTGACGGTCTGGTTAGAACCTTCAATTATATGATTTGAATATGTTATAAAAGTATGTATGTATAAATTTATGGGGCACCTCTATAGGGGGTATCCCTTATGGGTTATCATATAGAGTGTTCGTGTTTGGGGTAGGGAACTGTGGTGACGGCAGGTAAGGTGAGTCACATGTGCGAGGTCCTCCCACTTACACAGTATTATAACTACCATGGGTTCCTAGGAGATTTTTAGATGATCGAGTTATGGTTCTTGATCAACCCCGATTAGACCGGTTGGTACCCCCTAGATTTTTTGTTAGGCCAGGTGGGTTTTGCTACTGGATTTGGTTAGTTTTAGGGTGGCCAGTTGGTTATAGACTTAGAAGCTTCACCATACACCAATAGGTCATTCTGAACTGAGTATTTCTAGGGGTCTTCTAGGGATATTTAGGATCACCCATGGTTATTTAATCATTTATATTGCTTTTTTACTTTCTATTATACTAGTTTATTTCCAGCTTGCACTGTTTACATGTTCTACTTTATCCCATCTTTGGTATCTTTTGTTTTGGGTTTTGTTTATAAAATGGAAAATGGTTTTAGAAATGGTATGTAGCGTGTTTTAGATTTTTAAATGGGAAAAGCATGTTTCTTATTTTAAAATGTAAAAACCCTACTTTTATATTTTTATTTCATACTTGTGTCATTGGATTGTTTTAGAAATGGAGATTCTTGGATTTTCTGGTTTATCTTGGAAAACCTATTGAGAATTTTAATGCTCATGCCTATCCTATCTTTTCAGTTATAGGTTCCCTTTACTTAGGTTCTCCTGGATGATTTTCTCATTATTGGAACAAGGTTGGTCTTTAGTTAGGTGGTGACCTGGAAGGTCACATGGAGGTATGTGTGGTTTTATTTTCTTTTTTTCTTCTAGTTTTTATTTTTATCATTAGTCTTTATTTAATTAGTTATCTTTTTTTCATGGTCCAAATTATTCCCAATGGTTAAATTTTGATACTTGGCACTAGTTTCCAGCCCATGGGGATTGGGAACACCCTTCAAGACATGTTGCAGACCAGATCGGGTGACTGGTTCAAAGTCAACCTGGGATTGGTTCATGATAAAATGGTATCAGAGGAGGGCCTTGTTATTTGGGGTGTCTGGTAGATAGAGATTAGGATTTTCAGGACTCTATAGGTAGGTACAGGTTGGGCATCATGAACACTCACTCGTTACAAACCTCGAGTCACCATGGGTAGTCTGGTAATTGATTCCTTGTCTTGTTCTGGTTTGTTTTAGATTGAGGGATTACAATGGAGGTGAGCCAGTGTCATGTTGTGATTTATCATGGAGTAGTGACCCATATAATATCTAAGTGACCAGTTTAAGTTTCTCTTAGTGTTATTGCCTATCTGGGGCATGGATCACTACCATGTCACTGATTTGGGTATAGACACTAGTCCCTCTCTTTGGTAGTTTAGTGTAAGTGGTGTTTTGTCTTGGTTCAGGTTAGTGTAATTGTGTTTTTGAAAATGAAAAGGATTTTGGAAATGATGATGCTTACTTTTAAATGGTTTTGATTATGGTAAAATTAGTTTTAAAGGAAAATTTATTTGCTTTAAAATTTGGTAATTGTTTGAAATTGGGGAAGAAATGGAATGGATGGAAACATATGTGAAATTTTATGGGTTGTCATGGGTGTTTATTTGAAATTAAAGGCTTAAACTTTTTTTCTAAAGGTGGTTTTTGAAAGGGGTTCTTTTGGATGTGTTTATATTTTTTTGGTTTTTGAGATAGTTGTTTTTGGATGAAGGCACTTTCATTAATGTTTCTTCAGCTTGATATTGGTTTTGGCTCTGTGTTTTATATGTTGTTTAGAAAATTCCACCCAGAAAGTTCCCCAAGGTTTCTGATAAGTCATACCCAGTTTTTGGTCCTTATCATACATTGCATATCCTTTATATTGATTGAGGTCCATTAGAGGAGGTGGAGTGGCTTGAAGAGGTTGAGCGCATCTTCAAGGTATTAGGAACTCCTGAAGCTATCAGAGTATGTGTTGTTTTGGGTTTGTTCGAAGGTCCAGATCTGGACGAATGGGATTTGTTCACCCCACCATCAATGCAAGGTGGGATGATGTGGGATGTATTTAAATTTTTCTTCATCTGATGGTTCATACCTGAAGAGTTAAAGACATATAAAATGGAATAACTTATTCACATTCAACAAGGACAACGAACAGTGAAGACGTATATTGATCATTTCAAGGAACTTGTGTCCTTTTCTCTAGAGGTCGCATCATAGGATTTGATGAAGACTTCTCTATTAATCAGGGTTATTCTTCCAGAGATCAAGGATATGGTCCTCCCTTCTAAGGACCATAATTTTGAGAATCTGGTGGATGAGGAATTCCTAGCTGAGTTGGTCTCCACAGTGCAGATGGTTGGAAATCCAACATATCCAGTTACTCATGAAGGTTCCTCATCTGGAAAGAAGGGTGTTCCAGAGGGACCTATTTATAAATATTCCTTTATGGTGATTCTGGCTTCCAGTTCATTGGACCATTCGATGGTGTTCCATCAGTGTGGATGTTTAGGGCACACGAAGCCATCATGTCGCATCCCTCTAAAGACGTGTCATTGTTGCAGGTGTTTGGATCATTTAGAAAAGTTATGTAGGAAGCTTCTCCTGAAGAAGATTCTATGAATGGAGGATTTAAGTGTGTGACTGTGACGCAGTAGATTCTTCAACCATCAGATCCCCAACCATAGGTCTTGGGGTTAATCTCACCCACAGTCAGGAGTTTCTGGGGGTGTGAAGCCTCGGTTTGGGTTTTGTGTTCCATGTTGAGATTGGGACATTTAAAGTCTTTTTTTTCTTGTTTATCTGATGTTAATGTTTTACTGTTATTGTGAGTTCTTAATTTCAATAGGGTAATGTAATGAACTTGTTCTGTTGTAATCCAACAGTTCCGTTTGTCTGATTATGGTTTTTTGAATTGTGATTTTTTCTTAAAGTGTGTTTGGCCCTTGTATGGGTTGATCTCAATTTAGTGGTGTTCGTTTGGATATGTAAGTTCCTATGGAAGAAATGATGTTTTTATTTATGCTCAGGTTCACTGCTAGGGTTAAGTTCTGCTCAGATGTTTTTCTCTAGTGTTGGGGGTTTTTGGTCTGGGTCGAGATTCCCAAGTTTTAGCAGAGGTTTTGTTTTTCTTGTGGTATAGAAGTTGGTTTGGATTGGTTGGGAGTTCCTATGTGGGCCCACTTCCTAGGGTGGTATGTTTGATTTTTAATCTTTTTGATAGTAGAATCCTTATGGTGGGAATAACCCTCTCATGTTATCCCTTATTTATGGTTTTGGTTTCTTCATAATCAGTCGAGTGTGACCTGGGGAGAGTATGGTCATCTCAGGATTCACGGTTTTCCTAAGTTTTGTCTAAGCATGAACTCGAGTTTTGGTTGACTTTCAGCTTGGTGAATTTCTGGGGGAAGAAAGTGTCTGTGGTGGGGATAATTATCACACCCCAACCTTTAAATTTATTTTATTTTATTATTTCTTGGATTTGGTTACTCACGTTAAGGTTTGGGATGGGTCTCGTATTAAAATTTTTGATGTTTAATAATTTTGGTGAGTTTTAGACTGGTGCACGGACACGGCATGGTTAGAGGTAACTGTAGGGTTTCCCCAGGTGCTTTTGTGGGTGCCCAAGTGGTCTGGGTTGAGGCATTCTACTTGCGTGCGATATATTAATTCGTGCAATGAGTGTGTGGTTACCCAGTTTTTAAAAAAAATACAATTGCGTGGAAAATAAAATGAAATGGAAAAAAATGAAATAAAATTAAATGAGGATGAGATAAATAAAATGAAATAAAAATTTAAAAATAATGTTTCATAATAATAATAATAATAATATGTTTTGTTGTTGTTGTTGTTGTTGTTATTTTTATTATTGTTATTATTGTTATTATTTTTATTATTATTGTTATTATTATTATTATTATTTTTTAACCTAGCCTACCCACACCCCCCATCCCCTTGCTTTTGTATGAGTTGCAACCTGGTGTTTTCCCCTCCTTCATGTTGTGCACCAAGCCCCTCCACTCCTATTAGATGCTTCGGCAATCCCCTCTCCATTAGGCGCAGTGCACGAGCCCCCCCCCCCCTTCTTGCTCTTTTCCTCTCACATAGCCACACCCCCTGTCACATTTTCTCCCTGCATAGCATGCCTCTATAGCATTCCATCCCACTCCAACCATCCCCCCCCCACACACCTACAGGTCCCAGCTAGCCCTCCCCTCACCGCCCCTTTGCTCTAGTGCATCCCCGACAGCCTAATTTCCTCACCCTCTCCTTCTCCTGTGAGAGGTGCTACGTGCCCCACCTCACCATCCCAGATCAGTGCTCTACCTTGTAATGATATACCTTATCCTCATGATGCACCAGATCATCACACCTCCTCCATCTCGCCAGCTTGAGTCCTCCAGTCTGACCACCTTTCCCTTGTACGTACTGAACCCCTACTCCATCTCCCTTGTGCATGTCGAACCCCCCCCCCCCCACTCCAGTATATTTCTTTTCATCTTTTGGTATTTTTATTTAAGTTTTGAAAACCCTAATCGTAGGGTTTTTGGTGCATTTTTTTCAATTTTAGGGTGTGCGAAGGGACCACAAACCTCGGTTATTCCTTCCGCTGAAGCGGCGTCACATCCACACACTATTGAGGTAGGCGCTTCTGACGGTTTCCTTTCCATCATAACCCATGGACACTTACATGTTTTAAATTAATTTTTAAATTTTGTTCACACCACAATAAGTACTATAGTTAATTTATTGTAGTGTTTTTGGGTTAGTTAAAATTGTTAAAAATGGCTTTGGAATCAATTCTTTGATTATGTGTAGGTGGTTTTGTGTATAAAAATTATTCGATAAATTATTTTATTTGTATTATTGATTTAGCATGTTATTTAATGCAGTTGTTTGGTGAGAACTTAGTCTTAAGGTATTTTGACATGCTTTAGATTTATTTTTGGTACCATATTTACATTACAGGGAGTGAATTTTCAGTGGAAACCTATTTTGGGACGTTTGTTAGTTTTCATGAAATGTACAATCGGTTCATTTGGTTGTGAAAGTGGTGAGGGTTATGTTTTTAAAGGTGTGAAAGCAATTTTTAAGTGTTTGAGTACACAATTGGTTTTAAATTGGAATCCACATGTGAAATTTGTGAAATCATGATGTAAGACTTTGTTTTGTTCTTTTGAAATGTTTTACTAGTTGAGTAAATTATTTATTAAATGATGTTTGAAATGAAAATCATGGGTTCAAGGTGTTTCGGTGTATGTTTGAGTTTGGTTTGAAAGTGGATGGTAACTTTTTGAAAATATTTCTTATTTTCTAAATGTTATTGGGTCCTTCTATGTGATTTCTTAGAATGGTTTTAAAGGTGTTCCATATGGTTTGGCCTATTTGGCCATGAAACATGTTTTATGGTGATTTTAAAAGGGGGTAAAGGCTTTTCATTTCTTTGTGAATTTTTTGGGTGTGTGTTTGGAACATAAGGTTTTGTTTAACATTGAAAATGTAAAAGTGGTATTTGGATGATGTTTTGGGTAATGTTTTTGGATGTGTAAAACTAAAGGCCCGTTTGGAATATTTTATTAAAAACGTTTTTTTTTTATAAAATGTGAGAAATATTATTTGGTAAGAATGTGTTTTGGTAAAATTTTTGTTTGTGTTGATTACAGAAAATATTTTTTTGGTAAAATTGAGTGCCCAGTCGGTGAATTAAAAATTTTTACTGAAAATGGTTTTGATGTTTGTATGGAATGACGGCCCAGTTGGAACCTTCGATGATATGATGTGAATATGTAATACAAGTATGTATGCATACATTTATGGGGAAACTCTATAAGGATATATCCCTTATGGGTTATCGTATTGAGTCTCTGTGTTTGGGCTAGGCAAGTGTGATGACGACATGTAAGGTGAGTTATGCATGCGAGGGCCTCCCACTTACACAGTATTATTATAACCACCATGGGTTCCTAGGCGTCTTTTAGATGACCGAGTGAAGGTTCCTAATCAACACCGATTAGACGGGTTGGTACCCCCTAGATTTTTTGTTAGGCCAGGAGGTCTTTACCACTGGATTTGGTTAGTTTTAGGGCGGTCAGTTAGTTATAGACTTAGGATCTTCACCATATGCCGATAGGTGGTTCCAAACTGAGTACATACTGGGTTATTCTAGGGGTATTTAGGATCACCCATGGTTACTTAATAATTTATATTTCTTGTTTACTTTATTTTGTATTGGTTTATTTCCAGCTTTCACTTTTTACCTATTCAACTTTATCCCATCTTTGGTATCTTTTGTTTTGGGTTTTGTTTATAAAATGGAAAATTATTTTGGAAATTTTATGTAGTGTGTGTTGTATTTTTAAGTGGGAAAAAATGTTTCTTATTTTAAAATTTGAAACCCCTACTTTTATATTTGTATTTTAAACTTATGTCATTGGATTTTTTTGGGAAGGGAGATTCTTGGATTCTGTGGTTTATCTTGGCAAGCCTACTGATCATTTTTATGCTCATGCATATCCTATCTTTTCATTTTTGGGTTTCCTTTGCTCAGTTTCTCCTGGTTGAGTTTATCATTATTGGAGAAAGTTTGATCTTTGGTTGGGTGGTGACCTGGAAGGTCACATGGAAGTATGTGCGGTTTTATTTTCTTTCCACTTCTAGTTTTTATTTTTATCGTTAGTCTTTATTTATTTGGTTATCTTTTTTTCATGGTCCAAATCATTCCCAATGGTTAAATTTTGATTCCTGGAACTAGTTGCCAACCTATGGGGATTGGGAACACCCTTCAGGACATGTTTTTGAATCGGATCAGGATACAGGTTCAGGATCGACCCGGTATTGGTTCGTGACAAAGATTCTCTATGAGTCACTTCTTCAATTTTGATAACTAAATCGAGGCCATTTATATAGAATATTTGAAATAGGTGTAGCATCAGGTATGTGTTATATTGAAAAATCAACTTCATGATTTGGAGGAATGTTAATAAACTCTTTCTGAAATATTTCAGCAAACTCCTATACAATTGGAATATATTTTATGTTCAGTTTCTCCCCAACCATCTAAGATAAACACCCATTTTGAATAGGAATCAATACCCATTCAATGGATTTAATTTCCATTGGAAGTTCATATTGATCGTGACCCTAATAAACGGTTATATATTGGTTAGGAATATCAAATTTGACTTCCCATAGAAATTTATGTGAGATTTATATAAATAATGTCAATCCATGCTTAAGAAAACATCAAATTAAACTAGAGGGATAATAGAAAAATTTTTAGTAAGAACATTACCACAAAATTAAATTGGAGAAGAATCATAAACTTGAGATGCAATCATCTTACCATTAGAAATTTTCACTACTAATTCAACATCTAATCATTGAGGATATGAATTGGTATTACTTAAGAATTTTCCAAATATATAGGAATTCATATAACTAAGATCAAATAGGCTACTTCAGTATTTGAGCTTACTAATTACCACCTCAACATCATCATTCTATATTTAATCCGTTACTAAAACCAAAATAGTTAGCATGGCCATCAAGCATCATTAACCAGAGTGATTAATCATGAAAAATCATTCATAGGATGTATAAATCATGACACATTCATTTCAATCTATGACACCTTAGGTTTAACCATGGTCATTCATGGTCATAATCTATTCAAATCCTTTATAATGGTTTATAAAGTAAATGTGAATTAACTCAATTATATCAACCAATATTATAAAACCGGGTGCATAGTAAGGGAACACTCAACATGCACCAAAATGTTGGCTAAGATATACTCAACCAACTATTTTTGGGGTATTACCTCAAGATTCGTCTATGTTAGAACCACATTCACTTGTAGTATCCAGACAATGATGTTTTTCATAGAAAACTACACTCTTTTATTTACCATAACTAAGTATGTTCTCTTATACACAATATTTTTATAAGGGTTCCCGCTAAAGTATTATCATCTTAGTTTCTAGGCGTAGCTAATCCTTACTCTGATACAAACTATAACGAACCATACTTTTCATACATAAATACTACATATTATTATATGAATATTCAATATATAACATTATTTTATGCATTATAATCATATAGGTTTCGTATATTTGGAAACATGGATACATAAACAACTAGTTCATGAGAAAGATACATCATCTACCACTAAGTTCTTAAAACTATCAACCTTCTTATACATATCATAATTAATATCTTTCTTTATAACCTTGGGAAAGGAAACATAAGAAAGTGTGAGATCATATGCTCGATAAGGAAAAACGTGGGAAATATCAATGATAACTTTAATATAATATGAGAATAAGAGTTTGATAACATGATATTAACATTTTAAAACCATACCCAACATATCATAGATCATAATATTGAAATCATGGAATAAATATTAGTATTTCATAAGTCATGAATCATAAAGGAATCAAAGAACATGATCCATGATATCATGACATTATCATAAGACATAAGTTTATGGCATACACATAATCATAGAAAATCATTTCCTTAGTAGTCAAATCTCACTATCAAGACAATCATAGTGGGTTAGGTTTACTCTATAAACCATCATATCCTTTATCAAGGATCACTCCCAAGACTATCATGGTAAATTTATTCCCTTACAAAATTGGGTTCAATACCCATTTCAATCCTTATTATCTCATGAGATATCTATATTTACCCAATGCATTATAGAGATTTATAATTTCAGTCCCATACATCATATAATGAATATTGATATATTTATGCCACAAGATCATAAAATATTCATCATATAATAAATTTTGAAAAGGAAATGAGTTTCATAAACATTTCAACATTTCATCATAGAAAAACCCATGGAATAGAAATGGTTTTCATAACTTAATTAACATGTGTGAAAGAAATGGGTTTGATAGAATCATACTTAAACCATAATCATCATAATATATGTAAATAATGAAAGTGGGTGGTATCATTGGATCATATCTTCAGTAAAGAATATGTAACATCAAAAGATTTCATCTTAGATGAAAATAACTTTAAAAGATATTTTCAATATTTCTTAAGTAAAATACACTTTTCATTTTGAAATCAATTCATTAAAATCTAAAATTTTCCAAAATATTAAGGAAAAAAATTATTTGAAATTAAAATCAGAAAATTTTAATGGAATCTTAAAAACATTCAGTGGTATTAATGGTGGGAAATTTTGTTCATGTTGGGTACGTTAAAACAAAGATTTCTTTCATATATTCGATAAAACTTTAAAAGTATCATGTTCAGAAAAAGAAAAGAATATTCATTTGAAACCATTTTGTAAAAATTCAATAATGGGTAAAATGATATTAAACAATCATTGGATAATATTAAAAAAATATTGAAAACATTTTTAGAAAACATGGATATGGAGGAAAAATTATTTTCAAGAAAAGAGAGAAATAAAGTCGGTTTTTATTAAAAAAATATTTTAATTTATTGAGTTATTAAAATATTAAAATGAAAGGGAAACATGTAATATCTATAACTAAACATAGTATAATAAAATTTATGGTATTATTGATAGGTATATCATGAAATTTCATCATCATAAACTTAATCATGAACAATTACAGCCAACAATGAGATTATAACATAAAACCCTTCACTTGAGTTCGACTTGATTTGAAATCACTTTAACCTTCAGTATAATAAATTAAAATTTATTATAATTTTATACTAGAATCATGTATATAATTATAATATCATATAATATTCTCTTATAACATTTTAACACTCATTTATTAAAAATTATTTATTAAAATTATCATTTCTCAGTGTTAACTATTTTGTTTTTCATGAGAATTTCGGTTTGATAGTTCTAGTAATTTTAATTTAATCATGGTTCCATAATCGATAAATTTTTAATCATGATATAAATATAATATATATTAATTATATATATAGATATATATATTTCTCTATAAAAGGTAAAGATAGAAAAATTAATTACACCATTTATAGAGATGGTAGGGAATACGTATGCATGAACATTATTTTCACTTTTAAACGGATGGAATGAAAGAAAGGTAAATATTAATTCAAATTTAAAAAATATTTATTATATCATATATATTCATTAAATAGTTATATATTACTATACAACTAAAATAGATATGAAAAACAAATCAAATTGCTTTGTAGAGGTAGTAGTCCACACGTATGCACGAGCGATGTTATCATTTTCCAAAGAATTGGAATGTAAGAAGATAGATATGTAATTTTATTAATATTTTCATAATTTATTATATTCTAAATTTACTGATTTTATATGAAATATTCATAATTTTTGTGAAATATTAATGTTTAAATATTAAATATAATTTTAGGGCACTATTTGAATTCATCCAGATTCTAGTCTGTTTAATTTTTTAATAATAACTCTCACCATACTTATATAAATTGAATTATTATTATTTTTAGGGCTTATTACTAAAATTAAAAAATTTAATTAGAAGTAAACTTTGGCCAAATAATCCATTCGGAGGGTCATATTGTCCACACAAGAAGACTCAAAGAATCTGTGAAGAAAATGGACCAGCCATAATGATTGAGTTACTAGTCTAAATCCTGAAGCCCAAATTTTATGAAACTCTACCATATGTTAGTGATTATCCAAATGAATCATATATAAAAATTTAAGGTAAAAATACATGAAAAAGTGACCCAACTGATTCTTTTAAGTCCATCCCACCATTCTGGGTGTGAATTAAAATTCAGACACTATTCATGATAGAATCTGTGAAGAAAATGGACCAGCCAAGATGATTGAGTTAATGGTCTAAATAACGAAGCCCAAATTTTATGAAACTCCACCATATGTTTGTTATTATCCAAATTAATCATGATTATTGAGTTACTGGTCTAAATCCCAAAGCCCAAATTTTATGAAACTCCACTAATGTGTATAGCAGCACTCGGGTCGAATCCTCAACGATGATACTTTTTAATAGTCAATTTTTTTTAGTTGATTGTATTTTGATTTGGGGGTTTGTTTGCATAAATTAATTGAAATGATTTATTAATTAATATTTATTTAAAAATTTGATAAATATTTGGGTGAGTTCATCATTAGGTAGTTAATCTTGTGATATCCTTGAGCTTTGCTTTATATTGCATTAAATTAACACCCATGTCACAAGTTGACGTTGATTGGAATTCCCAAGTAGTAAGGCTTTAATACAAGCCTTAACTTAACTTAGGGTTATAATATTAATCATATATTGTTTATGGTAGTGTATTTATGGTTTCAATAATCCATATAAACCACTCTTTAAACAAAACAAGTCATTAATCCATGACATGTTAAGTCCACCAAACACAATGTTAAGTCAAAGAATACTCATCGGGTAAAAGCTCTCAATAGATTAACATCCCTAAATTATAACTCACCCCAATGAGATATTTTCTCATAATTTTAAATTATAAGTAATATAGTTATAATTATTATGATGATAAATTAAGAAGATAAGAAAAATAGAGGGATAAGAAAAGAGTGGTGTGTCGAACACACAAACAAACAATGAAGGGAATTAAATAATGAAAATAGATTGAAAGAGAGAAAAAGAAGGGAAGGGTATTCAACTATATTTAAACTATTTTATTACCATTAATATTATTTAACATAAGGTGGATCAGAATAATAGATTAAGAAGAAGAAATTTACATTAAAATAGAATTACAAAAACAAAGACTTACAAGATTACAACAAAGAAGAACACAAAATTAAATGAAAACAAAGAGAGGAGGAAGGGTATCTCAAGTAAAAACTTGAGTATTGAAAGTCCTCCCAAGCCTTTGTAAATTATTTTTTCATGAAAATGTATGCTCCTCTCTTCTGAAGTGCCAACTCTTTTGAAAGGAGAGGAGGGGTGTATTTATAGCCCAAGGTGGTGGACTGTTTGCATTCCAAAACTACCCATTAACTTGGCTCGACTATTTGGACATCCAGAAAGATGAATATCGAGATATATCCTTATTAAAATTCGTATATAATAATTTTTACCACAGACTCTCAAAATTTTTGAGGTATTTTTACTTATGGAACCAAAGTTATGGCGGTTGGAGTAAACAATTTTAATCTGTCCATTTAAATCCAGACTTTTCATAAGGTCAAAATGTGAATGGGTTTTTGAACAGGAAGATTCCCTAAAATAAAAATAGTTTATTATTTAAAGTTGTCCAAACATATATTATATTTCACACTGAAAAATACCAGCTTGATTTTATGACTATATCCTGATAAATGTCATGAATTGTGTCTAGATTTTAATTCCCATCCAGAATGGTGGGATGGACTTAAAAGCATCTTTTTGGACCCTTGTTATTGTATTTGGAACTTAAAATTTTTATCCATGATTCCCTTAGATAATAAAGAACATATGGTGGAGTTTCATAAAATTTGGGCTTTGTTATTTAGACCAGTAACTCAATCATCATGGCTAGTCTAGTTTCTTCATAGATTCTTTGGGTCTTCTTGTGTGGACAATATGACCCTCCATATGGACGATTTGGCTAAAGTTTCCTTCTAATGAAATGTTTTAAGTTGATTAAGGAACCCTAAAAAACAATAATCATGCAATTTGGATAATTAGGGTGATATTTATTATTAAAACATTAAACAGACTCGAATCTGGAAGAATTCAAATAGTGCTCTAAAATTATATTTAATATTTAAATATTAATATCTCACATAAATTATGAACATTTCATATAAAATCAGTAAAGGGAATATATAATAAATTATGAAAATATTAATAACATCAAAACTCTCACACTTAGTCTTGTGCATGTCCTCATGTGTGATAAATATAAAAACATAACAAAATCATTTTTACTCACCAACAAATATTAAAATTTTGTTTTCCCCAAACAGGGAAGGTTTAGACCATTTAACTCATCCATATTGAATTCCACCACAAGTTTTTACTGAAAAAATGTTCCAAAAACAATTCATTTTTTCATGCTTAATTTCAGAAATGGAAAATGGTGGCACACAAAACTTACTCCTCTCAAGATGATAAAATTAATTTATGGAGCTTCACTCATTCACCAACCAAAAGGGAAAAACTTAGAGTTTGTAAGAGCTATAAGCTTCCACTCCCTATCCTAAAGTTATCAAAAATCAAGAGGTATTTTTAGGATTTTTTTATGGCTATGTGATGGTAGAAAGATGATATCCAAAAGATAGGAAAAAGGGGGTAAAACACCAACATGGAAAAATAAATGCATATTTTTTTTGAAATGAGACATGAAATGAAATGGAAACACATATTTATGATGGAAAATAAAACACAAAATAGTAAGGAAATTTTAAGTGGATGAGAAGATGAAATATTTACAAACCACAAAACTTCTCCCAATGACATAAGTGTTCTTTTTTTCATTTTTAAAAATTTGAACTTGAAATAGATCTCACACTCATATCCCAACTCATGATTGATCTCCTCAAGACACTAATTGTAATAGTTATAACAAGATAAAAGGTGTAGTAATAGTTACTTTTGACCCACCCAAGACACAACCCATTCTTATTTTCATTTTTTTTCTTGATTTTTTTTTATTTTTTTAACACTTTTCAATATCATTTTTACAAGATAAACATATATACATTCCCAAAACCCACTGAAGTACAACCTCTACCCCACACTTAAATTGATTTTTACCTTCAAGAATATGATAACATGGTAAAAATCAACAAAAGGGTACCCAAAATGAAATCCACCTCCCCCCCACACACACTTAAATTTAAAAAGATTATGCAATGAAAATATGTGTTAATATCGGGTGGGATAAGGTATTGGGATTGTAATATTGCTATAAAAGAAAAAAAATTCATAGGCTTGAAGGAGCTTTCAAAAGGAGGATTAATATAAGGGAAATGTGAGGATATTTGGATATTTTAATTCTCATGAGGTTCAAAAAATTCCTATATCATATTAATGCACACCAATGTTGGAAATTTAGCTCAAAAGTCCACAAACTCAAGATTCACAAATGGGGGTGAAAAACAAACATTTTGAAAATATGGCCATAGGTATCCTTAGCATGAAATCAAATGGTGTCTCTCACAGGTGGGAAAATCATTTTCCAAATCAAAAATTGAGCATTCAAAATTTATTGGTTTTAACACAAGATTCTTTATCTAAATTCATGATGAAAATAAAAAAAATTAGATGAAAAAATGTATTTTGACTCCATAAAATGGTTGGAAAAAATTTTAAAATTGGAAGGTTAGTAAGTATGACCCTCGATTTTTCATATTTGTTTAAAAAAAATAGTTTTTTTTTGTTTTTTTAGGATTTTTTTTAGTTTTTTATAAATACACACCCACACAAAATAGAAAGAGTAAATAAAAATGTGTGATGAGGAAATTGATAAAAAAAATGAGAATGAGGGAGGAATAAGAATACATAGAGAGAGATATAGAGAGTGACAGAGAGAGAAGAGGATTTAAAGGGAAATAGGTGCCCCTAGTTTGGATTTGGTGGGTCATCGTCTCCATCCAGTGCTGTGTTTACTTTAGAAGTTTTGGATCCAATGAAAGTCAATGTGGTTTTTGGATTGTGTGTCCTCTCATGGTGATGCTTTAACCGATGTCCATTAACCGTGAATTTCCTTTGGGAAGGGGGGTCTTGGACTTGCACTGCACCAAATGGGTAAACATTAGTAATAATAAAAGGACCTTTCCAACAATAATTAAGATTACCTAGGTGAAGTCAAAATCAAGAATTGAAGAGAATTACCTTTTCACCTTCATGAAATACCTTTATTAGGATGTGTTTGTCATGGAGTGCCTTTGATTTTTCTTTGTAGAGATTGTAATTCTCATAAGAATCAAGTCGAAGATCCTCTAGTTGATCCTATTTAAACAATATCTCTTCACCATATTTTTCACAATCAAAATTACAGGTTTTCACGGCCCAAAAATACTTATGTTGTATTTCAACTAGTAAATGACATGCTTTACCAAAAACTAGCCTAAAAGGATACATCCCAATGAGTGTTTTATAGGCAGTTTGATAAGCCCAAAGTGATTCACCAAGTCTTTCAGGACAGTCTTTTCTGGTGGTTTTTACAATTCTCTCAAGCACTTTTTTCACTTCTCTATTAGAAAGTTAAGCCATGCCATTTTTTTGGGGGTGATGTGTATTTGAAGCTTTATTTACAACATTATTATTTTTCAAAAGAGATTCCATGGTTTTATTACAAAAATGGGTTCCTAAGTCACTTATCAAGGCACGTGGTGTGCCAAATCGGTGTAAGATATGTGTCTTTAGGAACTCACAAACAGTATGTGAATCATCCTTTATAGTGGGTTTGGCCTTAACCCACCTAGAAACATAATCAACTGCAAGAAGGGTGTAAGAGAATCCATTGGAAGGGGGAAATATTCCCATGAAATCGATGCCCCAAACATCGAATATCTCACAAAAAATTAAATACTTTTGGGGAATTTCATTTATCTTTGAAGTTGTTTCAAACTTTTGGAAAATGTAACATGATTGACAAAACTCATGTGAGTCCTTCAAGAGTGAAGGCTAGAAGAATCCAGAGTCTAGGACCTTTCAGGAGGTCCTTTGTGGTCCAAATTGGCCACCTCCAGGAAGTGAGTGAAATAATTCTAATATTGAGGAATGTTCATCTTCATCAACACATCTCTTAATTAACATGTCATCCCCAGTTTTCCAAAGTTTATTATCTTCCCAAAAATAGTATTTTGAATCACTTTTCAACTTCATCTTTTGTTCTTTTGAAAAAAAATAGGAAAAACACCAGAAACCAAGTAATTTAAAATTGGGGCATACCATGGTATTTTTGGAGTGAGAGATGAAAGGTGATCAATGGGGAATTCAGGATCAATGATTTTTGAAAGAGAAGAATTATAAATTCTACTCAGGTGATCAGCCACGGGGGCCCAACTGATTCTTTGAAGTCCATCCCGCCATTCTGGCCAGGAATTAAAATCTAGACACTATTCATGGAATTTCTCATGATATAATCATCAAATAAAATTGGTATTTTTAAGTGTGAAATCTAATATATGTGTGGAAAACTTTATATAAGAAACTATTTTTATTTGAGGGCATCTTCCTATTCAAAAACCCATTCACATTTCGACCTTCTGAAAATTCTAGATTGAAATGGGTAGATTACAATTGTTTACTCCAACAGCCATAACTTTGGTTCCATAAATAGAAATTCCAAAAAAAATTGATATTATCCGAGAAACATTATTATCTACAACTTTAAATAAGAAGATATCTCTAGATTCATCTATTTGTATGTCCAAATCATCGAGCCCAGTGGAGGGGTAGTTTTGGAATGCAAACAGTCCACCACTTTGGGATATAAATACATCCCATCCTATCCTTTCAAAATAGTTAGAATTTAAGAAGATAGAAGCATATATTGGCATGGCCAAAGAATTTAAAATGTATTGGTAGGACCTTCCATACACAAGTTTTCACTTGAGAGACACCTCCTCCTCTCTTTGTTTTCATTTACTTTTGTGTTCTTCATTGTTGTAATCTTTAAGTCTTTTTTTGTAATTTTCTTTTAATGAAATTTTCTTATTAAATATCTCTTATTATCATCAAACTTCTGTAGTTTAATATTAATGTTCTTAAAATGGTTTAAATAAAGTTAAAACTCCTTCCCTTCTTTTTCTTTCTCATTCAATCTAAAGTTTGAATTTAATTCCCTTCACCGTTTGTGTGTGTGTGTTCGGCGCACAACTCTTTTATTGTCCCTTTATTTTTATTCTATTTATAATTAATCATCATAAACATTACAACCATATTATTAACCAAAACAATTTCTAATTAAATCTACCATTAGGTTGAGTTATAATTTGGGGATGTTAATTTATTGAGAGCTTTTGCTCGATAGATATTCTTTAAATTAACATTGTGTGTGTTAAAATAAGAATTTCATGGATTAATGACATGATTTTTTTTAACGTGTGGTTTCCATGGATTATTGGAACCATAAATAAACTACCATAAATAAGCTCTTATTGAGATTATAACCCTAAGATAAGTTAATTCTTGTATTAAAGCCTTAACACTTAGGAATTCCAATCAACGTTATCTTGTGAAGTGGGTGTTAATTTAAATGAAATATAAAGAAAATCTCAAGGATATCACAAGATTAAATTCCTAATAATAAACTCAACCCAATCTTTATCAAATTGTTAAATCAAACACCAACCATTAATCACTACATTTAAGCTCTTTAAACAAACCCCCCAATCAAAATACAATCAACTGAAAACAACTGACTGTTAAAAAGTATCATCACTGAGGATTCGACTCGAGTGTTTCTATACACATTAGCAGAGCATCTTAACCTTGAACGGTCGATAGGCAACAATCATCCATGCTTTCAAATGGCGTTGTTTCTAGGGATGGTTTATTAAGTAGTCATTTTTTTTTGTTATTATAAAAAAACCAAAAAAAACATAAAGAAAAACACATATTCCTCTTTCTTACAAAATCTATTTGAATTCCCCATAGCCTCCCAAAAAATCCCTTGAATTTGTTTGACCCTAAAATTGAGAGAACACTTCGCCAACTTAGGAGGAACATAAGAGATAATCAGATAATTCAAGAACCAGTCCTTGTCCAACCAATTTAATTAGATATGGATAATCTTAGGGAACAAAACCTTAAAGAACTTGTTGCCCCTAATATGAATTACCAACCTCTTGGTATTCAATATCTAAAAATAGAGGATGACTTAGAACTCAAATAGGGTTTGATTCATCTTCTCCCTCATTTCCACGAGCTATCTGGTGAGGATCCACATCTTCATCTTAAATAGTTCAAAGTGGTGTGCTCTACCATGAAGCCTCAAGGGGTTTCTGAGGAACAAATCAAACTCTAATAATTCCCTTTCTTGATAGCTGAAACTACTAATTCATGGATCTACTACCTTCCTTCTGGTTCCATAACCACATGGATTGACATGAAGCGACTCTTCTTAGAAAAAATTCTTTCCTGCTTCTCGTACTGCTTCTATCCAAAAGAAAATAAGTGGTATTCGTCAATTCCAAAATGAATCACTCCATGAGTACTAGGAGAGGTTAAAAAAGCTTGTTGCAACCTACCCACACCACCAAATACCTTACCAACTCTTGATCTAATACTTCTATAAGGGTTTATTGTCTATGGAAATAACTCTCATTGAGTCTAAAAGTGGCAGTTCTAGTATTGATAAAACTCATTTAGTTGCAAGAGATCTCATAAGAAACATGGATGCAAACACACAATAATTCCATACTAGAGCACATTCTCAATTCAAACAAGTACAGGAGAATAAATCCATAGAGCCGAACAAGATGACTGAGTAGATGAGTGAACTTACAGGTCTTGTGTGACAACTATATGTGGATTCCAAATCCCCAACCTCATCTTCTCTATAATCAATGTTTTTTGGACCTGTCAAAAACTGTGGAATCTGCAACTCACCAGCTCATCCAACAGACACCTATCCACAACTTCAAGATGAACCATTTGATTCATTTGGACCAATGGAGCTCAATTTAGCTTATGCTCAGCAGAACACCAACCCTCAACTATCAAGTCAGTTTGTTAGAAACTTCAACTAACCTCACTATGAGCCCTTCTCCTCTTCCAATAACCAAGTCCTGAGGTATGGTAATCCCATCTCCAATCCCCATCAATTACCTCCTCAAACCCCAAACTTGTTTCAATATGGTCAAGGTGTTGATAAATTCCAACAACATTACCCTTTTGTTCCTTAACCTCAAAGGATAAATCCTCCTCCTGCTCCTCCAGGATTCCACTATCCTAGTGAGCCTTCCCAATTCCCAAACCAATACAATCGCTTTCCTAAGAACAAAAATCAAGGCAATCCCTATCTGGGACAAGCCTATTCTTCTAAGAAACCCTAAGAAAGCACTGTTGAAGATATTTCTTCCTTCACCTGTTCTAGCCTCAAGAACATTGAAACCCAAATTGGTCAACTTGCTTCCCACCTAAGCCAGCAAAAATAATCAAATTATTCCCAACTCCCAGCTCAACCATTACCCAACCCCAAGGGTAATGTAAGTGAAATTTCACTTAGATCAGAAAAAAAAAATTCTATGCCTCATGATGAGACCTCCCACTCCCCTTTAAATGTTGGCCTAGAAAATGAAAATAAAAAGAAACTTGAAAAGGAATCTGAATCCATTCCCTCACCACCTTCCATTCCACTTAGGAACCAAATTCCTTTTCCTCAATCAATTTCTAAGCAAAAAAAGTCCTTTGAACCCGATCTTGAAATTCTCGACATGTTTAGAGTGTTGAAGTCAAAATTCCTCTCTTAGATGCCATTAAAAAAATTCCTAATTATGACAAGTTTCTCAAGGAATTGTGCACCCACAAAAGGCAACTTAGGACCTTTGAAATTATTTTCACCCAGTAGTCTATTCCTATAAATTGAAAAGATCCAAGGACCTTTAAAGTTATATGCCAAATAAGAATTTCAAACTTCAATGATGAACTCATAGACTTAGGGGCCTCAATAAATGTCATGCCTAAATTCATATTCTCCAACCTTGGTCTAGGTCCCCTGCACCCAATAAGTGTTGTCATTCAGTTGGCCAATTGAAGCACTACTAGTCCTGAGGGTATAATCAAGGATATCCTTGTTCGTGTGAATGATATTATCTTCCCTATTGATTTATATGTCCTTGACATGGAAGGTGAGAAAAACTCTTCTCAATATCCCCTAATTCTAGGAAGATCATTCCTCATGACTGCTATAACCAAGATTTATTTCCATTCAATCATCTTATCTATGTATTTTGGTGACCAACTGCTCAAGTTCAACATTTTCCAAGCCATGCGATACCCATATGAGAACCACCCTACATTCTCAATCCATGCTTCTGAGGAAACTTTTGAGAGTCAATTGAACCCCATTCCATCATGTTCATCATGTTTTGAAGAGATAGGATCTTGTGAAATAAGAACCATGATTAACAAAGTCATAAATAGTGAAGTTTATGTAGACATTTCATTCAAAGACTCCATCAATCTAGAGGAACTTGAAAACTTTATTGAATCCCACATCAACTATAATCTCTACTGCTCCACCTTGGACAGTATTAAGGAAAATGAATCTGAAGAAATTGAAATCCCTTCCTACATTCCTGAGTTGTATAACCCACAAATGAGAGATGATACTAATCTAAAACCTCTTCCTGAACACTTGAAATATGCATTCCTTTTCCATGATCACTCTTATCCTGTCATTATCTCTACTTCACCTACTGAAACCGAGGGGTCCAAACTTGTTCATTTGTTATAGGAAAACAAAAAGGCCTTAGGTTGTACCCTAGATGACATACTAGGAATCAACCCTGCTCTTTGCATGCATCACATCCATCTTGAGGAATCATCCAAACCAATTAAAAAACCACAAAGAAGATTCAATTCAGTCATAATTGAGGTGGTTAGGAAAGAGATCACCAAGCTTCTTCAAGATGGTATTATCTACCCAATTTCTGATAGTGAATGGGTTAGTCCAATTCAAGTTGTACCTAAAAGGGGTGGGATAATTGTTGTCACAAATGAACATGGGGAGGTAGTCACAACTTGAGTGAAGAACAAATGGCATGTGTGCATTGATTACCGAAAATTGATTGTTGAAACACGAAAAGATCACTACCCTCTTCCATTCCTTGATCAAATTCTATAAATATTAGCTAGAAAGTAACACTATTTCTTTCTTAATGGATACACAAACTACTTCAAAATCCTAATCACACCTCAGGACCAAGAAAAGACTACTTTCACATGCCCCTTTGGAACATGTTCATATAGTAGAATTCCTTTTGGACTTTACAATGCTCCTACAACATTATAGAGGTGTATGATGAATATATTTTCTGAATTCATTGAACACTTTATGGAAGTATCCATGGATAAATTTACCATTTATGGTGAGTCATTTGAATCGTGCTTGCATTCACTCTCTCTAGTCCTTCAAAAGTCTGTTAAGTGTAACCTTGTGTTAAATTTTGAAAAATTACACTTCATGTTTTCAAATGGGATTGTTCTAGGGCACATAGTTTCAAAAGAGGGTATTGAATTTGATCCTGACAAAATTGAAGTGATCCAATCACTTCCTAAACCCACCACTCTTCGAGACATCCATTCATTCCTTAGTCATTCTGGTTTCTATCGGTGATTCATCCATAACTTCAGTAGAATTTCCCTCCCACTCACTTAGTTTCTCCAAAATGATGTCACTTTCCATTTCTATGAGGTTTGAAAGAGAGAATTTGTTAAAATCAAAACTGATCTAACATCAACCCTGATAATCCAACCCCCAGATTGGTCCTTACCCTTTGAGTTGATGTGTGATGCTTTTGATAGAGACATTGGGGATGTTCTTGGTCAAAGAAGAGAAAATATTCCTCATGTCATCTATTATGACTCAAAAACATTGGATGAAACTCAATATCACTACACTGTTACTGAAAAAGAACTTTTAGCAGTTGTTTTTGCCTTAGATAAATTTTGTCCATATCTCTTAGGAGCCAAAAACATCATCTTCACATATCATTCTATTATAAAGTTATTACTCAAGAAAAGTTATTCCAAAATAAGGATAATAAGATGAATCCTAATTATCCAAGATTTTGACCTTGAAATAAAATATAGACCAGGAAAAAAACCATGTGGTTGATCACTTGAGTATTATTTATAATTCTTCTCATTCAGAAATCATTGATCCTGAATTCCCCACTGAGCACCTTTCATCTCTCACTCCAAAGCCACTATGGTATGTCCCAATTTTAAATTACTTGGTTTCTGATGTTTTCCCTGAAAAGTTTTCAAAATAACAAAAAATGAAGCTGAAAAGTGATTCAAAATTCTATTTTTGTGAAGATAATAAACTTTGGAAAATTGGGGCTGACATGGTAATTAGGAGATGTGTTAATGAAGATGAACATTCCTCCATCTTAGAATTTTGTCACTCACTTCCTAGAGGTGGAAAATTTGGACCACAAAGGACCTCCTGAAAGGTCCTAGACTCTATATTCTTCTGACCTTCACTCTTAAAGGACTCACATGAGTTCTATCAATAATGTTTCACTTGCCAAAAGTTTGGCACAATTTCAAATAGAAATTAAATGCCCCAAAAGCCTTTAATTATCTATGAGATCTTCGATGTTTGGGGTATATATTTCATGGGACCATTCTCCCCTTCCAATGGATTCTCATACATTATTCTTGTGGTTGATTGTGTTTCTAGGTGGGTCGAGGCCAAACTCACTAGAAAGAATGACTCACATACTGTTAGTGAGTTCCTAAAGACACACATTTTCCATCTATTTGGCATACCACGTGCCTTGATAAGTGACTTAGGAACCCATTTTCATAATAAAACCATGGAATATATTTTAAAAAATAATGGTGTTATACATAAAACTTCAACTGCATATCACCCCCAAACAAATGGCATGGCTGAACTTTCTAATAGAGAAGTCAAAAGAGTGCTTGAGAGAATTGTTAATCCCACCAGAAAATATTAGCCTGAAAGACTTGGTGAAGTACTTTGGTATTATCGAACTGCCTATAAAACACCCATTGGGATGTCTCCATTTAGGATATTATTTGGTAAACAATGTCATTTACTAGTTAAAATCTAATATAAGTCTTTTTGGGCTGTGAAAAACTGTAATTTTGATTGTGAAAAATATGGTGAAGAGAGATTGTTGTAGTTGACTGAATTGGAGGAGCTTCGACTTGATTCCTATGAGAATTACAATCTATAAAAATAAAAAGCTAAGGTACTCCATGATAAACACATCCTTAGAAAGGAACTTCATGAATGTTAAAAGGTAATTCTCTTCAATTATCGATTTCATCTTCACGCGGGTAAGCTTAATTCTCGTTCGGAAGGTCTTTTTGTTATTACTAATGTTTACACATTTGGTGCAGTGCAATTCCAAGACCCCTCTTCAAAAAGGAAATTCACAGTTAATGGACATCGGTAATCATCATCATGAGAGGGCATACAATCCTGGAACCACATCGACTTCCATCGGATCCCCAACTTCTGCAGTTGACCCACCACTAGATGGAGATGGCAACTCACTAAATCCAAACCACGGGGCACCACTGTCCCTTTAACTCCTGTTATCCCTCTATCTCTCTCTATCTCTCTCTTTCTTCTTCTTCCTCCCTCATTCTCATTTTTTAACCACCTTCCTCGTTACATTTTTTTTATTTACTCTTTTTCTTTTATGTGGGTGTATCTTTATTAAAAACTAAAAAAACCTAAAAAAACTAAAAAATAATAATAAAAATTTAAAAACAATATGAAAAATAAAGAGTCATGCTTAATAACCTTCCAATTTTCAAATTTTTTCCAACCATTTTGGGGAGTCAAAAGACATGGTTTCATCTCAAAAAAATTTTTGGTTTCTTCATTAATTTGGATAAATAATATTGTGTCAAAACCAACAAATTTTGAATGATCAATTTTTTATTTGGAAAATAATTTTCCCCACTCATGAGAAACAAAATTTTCTTTAATTCTAAGGATAACTATGGACATATTTACAAAATGTGTTTTTTTCACCCCTATTTGTGAATCTTGAGTTTGTGGACCTTCGAGGTGAATTTCCAACTTTGGTGTACATTAATATGATAGAGTCATTTTCTGAACCTCATGAGAATCACAATATCCAAATATCCTCCCATTGACTTTAAATTAATCCTCCTTTTTAAAACCCCTTCTAGCCTATGAAAACCTTTTTCTTAGATAGCCACATTACAAGCCCAATACCTTATCCCATCCAATATCAACATGGATTTTCATTGCATAATTTTTTTTTTTGAAATTTAAGTGTGGGGGGAATGTATCTCATTTTGGGTATAATTTTGTTGATTTACACCATGTTATCATATGTTTGAGGTAAATCATCAATTTAATTGTGGGGGGGAGGTTGTCCTTCAGTGGGGTTTGGGAATGTATATATGTTTATCTTGTACAAATGATATTGAAAAGTGTTCAAAAAATATCAAAAAAATGAAAATAAGAATAGGTTGTGTCTTGGGTGGGTCAAAAATCACTCTTCTTCAAACTTTGATCTTGTTATAACTATTACATTTTCATTCTCTCGTAAATATGTGTTTCCATTTCCTTCCATGTTTCATTTCAAAAAAAATTGTGAATTGTTTTACACATGCTGATGTTTTACCCCTCTTATTCTATCTCTTGGACATTATAATCCTACCATCTCATAGCCATATAAAAACCCCTTAAAAATATCTCTTTATTCTTGTGCACTTTAGGATAGGTAATGGAATATTAGAGCTTTTTCAAGCTCTAAGATTTTCACTTTTGGTTGGGGAAAGAGTGAACCTCTAGAAATAAAACTTTATCATCTTGAGAGTAGTGAGTTTTGAGTGCCCGCATTTTCCATTTCTAAATTTGAGCATGAAAAAATGTTTTTTTTGGAACATTATTTCTCTAACAACTTTTGGGGGAATTCAATATGGATGAGTGAAATTGTCTAAACCTCTCCTGATTGGGGAAAACATAATTTTAATATTTGTTGGTGAGTAAAAATGATTTTGTTATGTTTTTATATTTATTTCACATGAGGACATGCACAAGACTAAGTGTGGGGGATTTGATGTTATTAATATTTTAATAATTTATTATATACTCCCTTTACTGATTTTATATGAAATGTGCATAATTTGTGTGAAATGTTAATGTTTAAATATTAAATATATTTTTAGAGCACTATTTGAATTCATCCATATTCAAGTTTGTTTAATGTTTTAATAATAACTCTCACCCTACTTATCAAAATTGCTTTATTATTGTTTTTTAGGGTTTCTTAATAAAATTAAAACAATTAATTAGAAGGAACCTTTGGCTAAATCGTCCACTTGGAGGGCCATATTTTCCACACGAGAAGACTCAAAGAATCTGTGAAGAAATTGGACTAGCCATGATGATTGAGTTACTGGTCTAAATCCCGAAGCCCAAATTTTATGAAACTTCACCATATGTTCTTGATTATCCAAATTAATCATGGATATAAATTTTAAGGTCCATCTACAAGAACAAGGGTCCCAAATTATGCTTTGAATCCCATCCCACTATTCTGGATGAGAATCAAAATCCAGATACTATTCATAACATTGCTCATGATCTAATCATAAAATCAAGATGGTATTGTTCAGTGTGAAATATAATATATGTGAATCCAATTTTATAGAAGAAACTATTTTTATTTGAGGGAATCTTCCAGTTCAAAACCCCATTCACATTTCGGCCTTCTAAAAAGTATGGATTGAAATGGATAGATTACAATTATTTACTCCAACCGCCATAAATTTGGTTACATAAATCCAAATTACTCCAAATTTTTATAGTATTCTTAAAAACATTATTATATACAACTTTGAAGAAGAAGATATCTCTAGATTAAGCTGTCTGGATGTCTAAATCTTCAATCCAAGTGGAGGGGTAGTTTTGGAATGAAAACAGTCCACCACCTTGGGCTATAAATACAAACCCTCCTCTCCTTTCAAAAGAGTTGTAATTTTAGAATAGAGGAGCATATATTGGCATGAACAAAGCCTTGAAAAGGTCTTGTGATGACCTATCATACTCATGTTTTCACTTGAGAGACCTTTACTGCTCTCTTTGTTTTCATTTACTTTTGTGTTCTTCACTGTTGTAATCTTGTAAGTATTTTTTTTTTGTAATTCTATTTTAATGAAAGTTTATTCTTCAATATCTCTTATTCTCATCCACATTATATAGTTTAATATTAATTTTCTTAAAATATTTTAAATAAAGTTAAAACCCCTTCCCTTCTTTTTCTTTCTCATTCAATATAAATTCTTGATTTAATTACCTTCACCGTTTGTGTGTGTGTGTTTGGCGCACAACTCTTTTTGTATCCCTTTATTTTTATTTTATTTATAATTTATCATCATAAACATTAAAATTATATTATTAACCAAAACAATTTCTGAGTAAATCTACCATTGGGGTGATTTATAATTTGGGTATGTTAAGTGATTGAGATCTTTTTCTCAATGGATATTATTTAAATTAACATTGTGTATGTTAAACTTAGAATGTTGTGGATTAATGAAATGATTTGTTTAACATGTGGTTTACATGGATTATTGGAACCATAAATACACTACCATTAAAAATCTATGATTGATATTAGAACCCTAAGATAATTTAAGGCTTGGATTAATGCCTTAACACTTAGGAATTCCAATCAACGTTATCTTGTGAAGTGGTTGTTAATTTAAATGCAATATAAATCAAAGATCAAGTATATCACAAGATTAAATCCATAGTAATGAACTCACCCTAATATTTATCAAATTTTTAAATCAAAAATCAACCATTAATAACTTCATTTAAGCTATTCAAACAAACCCCCCAGTCAAAATACAATCAACTAAAAACAACTGACAATTAAAAAGTATCATCACTGATGATTGAGTTACTGGTCTAAATCCTGAATCCCAAATTTGAAAGCACAGCTGATTGTCACCTATCGACCGTTCAAGGTTCTGGTGCTCTTCTAATTTGTATATCAGCACTCGAGTCGAATCCTAAGAGATGATACTTGTTAATAGTCGATTGTTTTTAGTTGATTGTATTCTAAGTGGTGGATTTTTTAGCAGATATTATGAAATAATTTATGGATGATGTTTGATTTAACAAATTTATAAAGATTTGGGTGATTTCATTATTGGGGATTTAAGCTTATGATATCCTTGATCCGTGCTTTGTATTTCATTAAATTAATACTCATGTCACAAGTTGAAGTTGATTATGGTAGTGTATTTATGGTTCCAATAATCCATGGAATACATATGTTAAACAAAATATGTTCTTAATCCATGACATGTTTAGTCCAACATACACAATGTTAAATTCAAGAATACTCATCGAGCAAAAGCTCTCAATAGCTTAACATATCTAAATAATGACTCACCCCAATGGTATATTTACTTATCCATTAATATGGTTATTACTTTGGTAATACATGTTTATGGTGATGAACTAATAAGTGAATAAAAATAAAGGGATAAGAAAAGAGTTTTTCATTGAACACACACACACACGAACGATGATGAGAATTAAAAACGAACTTTAGATTGAATGGGAAAGAAAAATAAGGGAATAGGATTCAACTTTATTTAAAATAATTTAAGAAAATTAATATTAAAATATAGAAGGTGGATTATAATAAGATATATTTAATAAGAAACTTTCATTAAAATAAAATTACAAAAAAAAACTTACAAGATTACAACAATGAAGAACACAAAAGTAAATGAAAATAAAGAGAGGAGGAAAGGTATCTCAAGTAAAAACTTGAGTATGTAAGGTCCACCCAATCCTTTTTAAAGTCTTTGTTAGTGAAAATATATTCTCCTATCTTTTTAAATGACAACTACATGCAAGGAGAATAGGGGGTTGTATTTATAGCCCAAGGAGGTGGACAGTTTGCATTCCAAATCTTTCCTTCCACTTGGCTCAATGATTTGGACATCCATAAAACTGAATATAGAAATATCTCCTTCTTCAAAGTTGTAAATAATAATGTTTTCCGACTACTATAAAAATTTTGAGGCATTTGGACTTATGGATTCAATTTTATGGCTGTTTGATTAAAAACATTAATCTGTCCATTTCTATCCATGATATTTTGATGGTCGAAATGTGAATGGATTTTTTAATAGGAATATGCCTTAAAATCCGAATTATTTACTCAAAAAAGTAGTCCAAATATATCTCCTATTTCACATTGCAAAATATCAGCTTTATTTTAGCACTAGATCATGAGAAAATTCAGTTTTAATGTACTGATTTCATTTCCCGGACAGAATAATGGTCCGGACTTAAAAGCTTTATTTGGGCCCCCTGTTTTTGGATTTGGGCCCTGAAATTTTTATCCATGACTCCTTGAATTTTCCCACAAAAATTTGAGTATAATAAAGGAAATTGGACTTCCAAATTGAGCCTAGTAATTCAATATTCATGGCTGGTCTAGTTTCTTCATAGATTCTGTAATCCTTCTTGTGTGGACCATATAGCCCTTCCAATGGAAGAATTTTCCCAAGATCCTTTCTAATGAAATGTTGTATATTGAAGGAGGAATCCTAAAAAATAGATACCATGACATTTGGATAAGTAGGTTGATAGTTATAATTAAAATAGTAAAATTACTTGAATCTAGATGAATTCTGATAGTTCTCAAAAATTATATTTAATATTTAAACATTAATATTTCACACAAAGTATGCACATCTAATATAAAATTAGTAAAGGGGGTATATAAAAAGTTATGAAAATATTAATAACATCAACTCCCCCACAATTATTCTTGTGCGTGTCTTAATGTGAAATAAATATAAAAACAGAATTAAATCATTTTTACTCACCAACAAATATTAAAAAAAAAATTTCCCCAATCAGGGGAGGTTTAGACAATTTCACTCATCCATATTGAATTCCACCACAAGTTGTTACAGAAAAAATGTTTAAAAAACAATTCATTTTTCATGATCAAATTTATAAATGGAAGATGTGGGCACTCAAAACTCATTCCTCTCAAGATGATAAAATTCATTTATGGAGGTTCACTCTTTCACCAATCAAAAGTAAAAATATTAGAGTTTGAAAGAGCTCTCGGCTTCCATTACCTATCCTAAAGTGTACAAGAATCAAGAGGTATTTTTAAGGGGTTTTTCTGTGGTTGTGGTATTATATGAATTCAATATTCAAAAGAGTAGAAAGATGGGTAAAACACCAACAGGGAAAAATAAATGCATGATATTTTTGAAATAAAACATGGAAAGAAATGGAAACACATATTTACAAGGGAAAAATTATGTGAATAAAGACAAAAAAAGTGGAAGAAAATTTTAAGGGAATTAGAAGATGGAATATTTACAAAACACAAAACTTCTCTCAATTACATAAGAATATATAATGAAATTGTTCTTTTTTTCTTTTCATTTTTTTCAAAAGTTGAACTTGAAAAAGATTTCACAATCATATCCAAACCCATGATTAATCTCCTCATGACACTAATTCTAATAGTTATAATAAGATAAAAGTTTGAATAAGAGTGATTTTTGACCCACCCAAGACACTAACCATTCTTTTTTTTATTTTATTTTTTTATTTTTTTCCATCATTTTTTTAACACTTTTTAATAACATTTGAACAAGATAAAAATATATACATTCCCATTGAATTAAAACCTCTCCCTCACACTGAAATGGAAGATTTTCCTCAAGAATATGATAACATGGTGAAAATCAACAAAAGGGTACCCAAAATGAAGTCCATTACCCCCACACTTAAATTTCCAAAAATTATGCAATGAAAATACATGTTGATATTGGGTGGGATAAGGTATTGGTCTTGTAATGTGAATATCAAATAAAAGGTTTACATAGGCTCAAAGGGAATTTCAAAAGTACGACTAATGTAAGGGAAATGGGAGGATATTTGGAAACTGTGATTCTCATGAGGCTCAAAAAATGACTCTATCATATTAATGCACACCAAAGTTAGAAATTCATCTTGAAGGTCCACAAAATCAAGATTCACAAATGGGGGTGAAAACACACATTTTGAAAAGATATCCCTAGGTATCCTTGGCGTGAAAGAAAATTTTATTCCTCACGGGTGGGGAAAATAATTTTCAAATAAAAAAAATTAAGCATTCAAAATTTGTTGGTTTTGACACAATATTCTTTATCCAAATTAATGAAGAAACCAAAAAACTTTTGAGATGAAACCATGTCGTTTGACTCCCCAAAATGGTTGGAAAAAATTTGAAAATTTGAAGGTGATTAAGTATGACCCTTTATTTTTTATATTTTTTTAAATGATTTTTTTTAGTTTTTTAGGGTTTTTTTAGTTTTTTATAAAGACACGCACACACAAAAGAGAAAGAGTAAATAAAAAGTGTTATGATGAAAGTGGTAAAAAAATAAGAATGAGGGAGGAAGAAGAAGAAGAAGATAGAGAGGGAGGGAGGGAGGGAGGGAGGGAGGGAGAAGAGGGGTTAAATGGAAAGAGGTGCCCCCAAGTTTGGATTTGGTGGGTTTCCATCTCCATCCAGTGGTGGGTCAACTACAGAAGTTGGGGATCCGATAGAAGTTGATGTGGTTCCAGGATTATGTGTCCTCTCATTGTGATGCTTTAACCTATGTCCATTAACTGTGAATTTCCTTTTCATAGAGGGGTCTTGGACTTGCACTGCATAAAATGGGTAAACATTAGTAATAACAAAAGGACCTTCCCAACAAGAATTAAGATTACCTAGGTGAAGTTGAAATCAATAATTAAAGAGAATCACTTATTCACCTTCATTAAATTACTTTTGTAGGATGTTTTTTTCATGTAGTGCCTTGGATTTTTCTTTGTAAAGATTAGAATTCTCATAAGAATCAAGTCGAAGCTCCTCTAGTTTAGCCAACTGCAATAATCTATCTTCACCAGATTTTTCACAAAAAAAATTACAGGATTTCATGGCCCAAAAAGACTTATGTTGGATTTCAACTGGTAAATGACATGTTTTATCAAAAACTAGCCTAAAAGGAGACATCCCAATGGGTGTTTTATAGGCAGTTCGATAAGCCCAACGTGCTTCACCAAGTCTTTCAGGCCAGTCTTTTTTGGTGGGTTTTACAATTCTCTCAATCACTCTTTTCATTTATCTATTAGAAATTTTAGCCATACCATTTATTCCAGGTGATATGCAGTTGAAGTTTTATGTAAAACACCATTCTTTTTCAAAAGAGATTCCATGGTTTTATTACAAAAATGGCTTCCTAATCCACTTATCAAGGCACGTGGTGTGCCAAATTGGTGGAAGATGTGTGTCTTTAGGAACTCACTAACAGTATGTGAATCATCCTTTCTAGTGGGTTTGGCCTAGACCCACCTAGAAACATAATCAACCACAAGAAGGATGTATGATAATCCATTGGAAGGGGGAAATAGTCCCATGAAATTGATTCCAAAAATATTGAAGATCTCACAGAAAATTAATGGTTTTTTGGGCATTTCATTTCTCTTTCAAATTGTGAAAAACTTTTGGCAAGTGGGACATGATTGACAGAACTCATGTGAGTCCTTGAAAAATTAAGGCTAAAAGAATCTAGAGTCTAGGACCTTTTGGTTGGTCCTTTGTGGTCCAAATTGGACACCTCTAAGAAGTGAGTGACGGAATTCTAAGATAGAGGAATGTTCATCTTCATCAACACATCTTATAATTACCATGTCATCCCTAGTTTTCCAAAGTTTATTATCTTCCAAAAAATAGAATTTTAAATCAATTTTCAACTTCATTTTTTGTTCTTTTGAAAAAAATTCAGGAAAAATACCAGAAACCAAGTAGTTTACAATTATGGAATACCATGGTAACTTTGGAGTGAGAGATGAAAGGTTCTCAGTGGGGAATTCAGGATCAATGATTTCTAAATGAGAAGAAATAAAAATTCTACTTAGGTGATTAGCCACAGGGTTTTCTTTTCATGGTCTATATTTGAATTCAAGGTCAAACTCTTGGAGCATTAGGATTCATCTTATTAGCCTCAGTTTGGAATCACTTTTCTTGAGTAAGAAATTTATAGTAGAATGGTCTGTGAAGATGATGATTTTAGCACCTAAGAGGTAGGGCCAGAATTTATCTAAGGAAAAAACACTGCTAAAAGTTTCTTTTCAGTCACAATGTATTGAGATTGAGTTTCATAAAAAAAATTTGAGGCATAATAGATGACATGAGGAATTTTTTTCTCTTCTTTGACCAAGAACAGCCCCAACGGATCTATCAAAAGCATCACACAACAACTCAAAGGGTAAGGACCAATCTGGGGGTTGGATTATCGGGGAAGATGTAAGAGCAGTTTTGAGTTCAATGAAGGCTCTATTGAAAACCTCATCGAAATGGAAAGTGACATCATTTTGGAGAAACTGAGTGAGTGGGAGTTAAATCCTACTGAAGTTATGGATTAATTGCCGATAGAAACCGGGATGACTGAGGAATGAACGGATGTCTCGAACAGAAGTGGGTTCAAGAAGTGATTGGATCACTTCAATTTTGGAAGGATCAACTTTAATATCATATTTTGAAACTATGTGCCCTAGAATAATACCATTTGCAACCATGAAGTGACATTTTTCAAAATTTAGCACAAGGTAACACTTGACACACTTTTGAAGGACTAGAGAGAGTGGATTCAATCAAGATTCAAATGACTCACCATAAATGGTAAAGTCTTCCATGAAGACTTCCATGTAGTGTTCAATGAATTCAGAAAAGATACTCACCATACACCTTTGGAATGTTACAGGAGCATTAAAAAGGAAAAAAGGCATTCTTCTATATGCATATGTTCTAAAGGGGCAAGTGAAAGTAGTATTTTCTTGGTCTTGAGGTGCTATGAGATTTGGAAGTAGCTGGTGTATCTATAAAGAAATCAATAGTGTGACTTTCCGACTAATCGTTCTAGCATTTAATCAAGGAATGGAAGTGGGTAGAGATCTTTTGGTGTTTCAACATTCAATTTCCTATAGTCAATGCACACATGCCATTTGTTCTTCACTCAAGTTTTGACTACCTCCCCATGTTCATTTGTGACAATAGTTATCCCACCCTTCTTAGGTACAACTTGAATTGGACTAACCCATTCACTATCAGAAATTGGGTAGATAATACTGGCTTGAAGAATCTTGGTGATCTCTTCCCTAACTACCTCAAGTATGAGTGGATTGAGTCTTCTTTGTAGTTGTCTAATTGGTTTGGATGATTCCTCAAAATGGATGTGATGCATGCAAAGAGCGTGGTTGATTCCCGGTATGTCATCTAGGGTCCAACCTAAGGCTTTTTTGTTTTCCTCTAATACATGAACAAGTTTAGACTCCTTGGTTTTAGTAAGTGAAGTAGAGATAATGACATGATAAGAGTGATCATGGAAAAGGAATGCATATTTCAAGTGTTCAGGAAGAAGTTTAGATTAGTATCATCTCTAATTTGTGGGTTAGAAAACTTAGGAATAGAGGAAGGGATTTCAGTTGCTTCATATTCATTTTCCTTAATATTGTTCAAGGTGGAGTAGTAGAGATCAGAGTTGATGTGGGATTCAAGATAGTGGTCAAGTTCCTCTATATTGTTGGAGTCTATGAATGAAAAGTCCACATCAACTTCACCATTTATGACTTGGTTAATCATGGTGAATGTTTTACAATATCCTCTCTCATTAGAACATAATGAACATGATGGAATGGGGTTCAATTAACTCTCATAAGTGTCCCCAGAAGCATGGATTGAGAATTCAGAGTGATCCTCAGATGGGTATCGCATGGCTTGGAAAATGTTGAACTTGACCAGTTGGTCACCAAATTCCATGGATAAGATGCCTAAATGGACATCAATATTGGTTCTTGTTGTCATTAGTAATGGTCTTCCTAGAATTAGGGGATATCGATAAGATTTTGTCTAACCTTCCATGTCAAGGAAATAGAAATTAGTAGGGAAGATAAGATTATTAACATGAACAAGGACATCCTCAATTATTCCCTCAGGACTAGTTGTGGTTTGATTGGCTAACTAAATAAAAACACCTGTTGGATGTAAGGGACCTAGACCAAGGTTGGATAAGATGGATTTTGGTATGAAATTAATTGAGGCTCCTAGGTCTATGAGTGAATCATCGAAGTTGGAACTTCCAATTTGGCATGGAACCGTAAAGGTCCCTGGATCTTTTCACTTTATGGGAATAGACTATTGGGTGGAAACATTTTCTAAGGTCCTAAGTTTCCTCTTATGGGTGCACATTTCCTTAATAAACTTTCCATACTTAGGGATTTGTTTTATAGAATCTAAGAGGGTAATATTGACTTCAACACATCTAAACATGTTGAGAATTTCAGGATCAGGTTCAATGGACTTCTTTGGCTTAGAAATGGCTTGAGGAAAAGAAATTGTATTTCTAAGTGGAAAGGAAGGAGGTGAGGGAATATATTTAGATTCATTTTCATGTTTATTTTTATTTTCATTTTCTAGGTCAAAATTCAAAGGGGGGTTGGAGGAATTATCATGAGGTATAGAAATTTTCTTTCCCAATCTAAGTGAAATTTCACTTACATTACCCTTGGGGTTGGGTAATGGTTGATCTGGGAGTTGGGAAGAATTTTATTGTTGTTGCTGGATTGGGTGGGAAGCAAGTTAGACAATTTGGGTTTCAATGTTCTTGAGGCTAGAATGGTTTAAGGATGCAAGATCTTCTACAGAACTTTCTCGTGGTTGTTTGGAAGAATAGGCTTGTCCCGGATTGGGATTTCCTTGATTTTGGTTCTTGGGAAAGCGATTATATTGGTTTGGGAATTGGGAAGACTCACTAGTATAGTGGAATCCTGGAGGAGTAGGAGGAGGATTTCTCCTTTAAGGTTGATTAACAAAAGGGTAAGGTTGTTGGAAGTTACCAACACCTTGACCATATTGAAACTGGTTTGGGTTTTGAGGAGGGAATTGAGGGGGATGAGAGGTGGGGTTTCCATACCTTAAGCCTTGGTTATAAGAAGAAGAGAAGGGCTCAAATTTGGGTTGGTTGAAGTTTCTAACAAACTAACCTGATTGTTGAGGGTTGGGATTTTTCTGATCATATGCTGCATTGAGCTTCATTGGTCCAAATGAATCAAATTTATCCTCTTGAATTTGTGGACATGTGTTAGTTGTATGAGATGGGGAGCTACAGATTCCACAGTTCTTGATAGGTCTAGGGAATAGATATTGTGGAGAAGATGAGGTTGAGGATTTGGAATCCACAGCTAGTTCTCGTACAAGACCTGTAAGTTCACTCATCCACTCGGTGATCTTGTTAGGATCTAAGTAATGATTCTATTGGTCTTGTATGACTTGATCATGTGCTCAAGTATGGAATTGTTGTGTGTTTGTAGTCATGTTACTTTTGAGATCTCTTACAGATGCAGGAGTTGTATCAACAAGAGCACCACCACTTGCGGCATCATTGAGAGTTCTCTCCATATCCAATAACCCCTCAAAGAAGTATTGGATCAAGATTTGGTTAGGGATTTGGTGGTGTGGTTAGGTTGCAACAATCTTTTTGAACCTCTCCCATTACTCATGGAATGATTCATTTGGGAATTGACGAATACTACTTATTTCCTTTTAGATAGAAGTAGTATGATAATCAGGAAAAAAATTCTCTAAAAAGAGTCACTTCATGGCATTTCATGTGGTTATGGAACTAGGGGGATTTAGTAAATACATGACTTAGTGGTGTCAACTAAGGAGAAAGGTAATTCTCAGAGTTTTATTTGTTCCTCAGAAACCCATTTAGGCTTCATGATAGAGTACACCACTTGGAACTCTTTAAGGTGGAGATGTGGATCCTCACCGACTAGCCCATGGAAATAAGGAAGAAGATTAATAAAATCTGATTTGAGTTTGAATTCAGACTCTATGTTTTTATATTGAATACCAAGAGGTTGGTAATTCATATTAGGGGCACCAAGTTCATTAATTGTTTGTTCCCTAGGATTGTCCATATCTAATTCAATTGGTTAGAAAAGGATTAGTTCTTTAATTATTTGGTTATATCTAATGTTCCTCCTAAGTTGGTGAAGTGTTCACTCAATTTCAGGGTCAAAAAAATCATAGGGATTGTTTGGGAGGCTATGGGGCATTTATAGAGATTTTATAAGAAAGCGGAAGATGGGTTTTTCTTTTTTTTTTCAAAAAAAAATTCAATTTAGTTTTTTTTGTTTTGTTTTTTTTTTACAATAACCAAAAAAAAATGACTACTTAATGCAACATTACCCAGCAACGGTTCCATTTGAAACCCTAGCCGATTATCACCTATTGACTGGTCAATGTTTTGGTGCTCTGCTAATGTGTATAGTAGCACCCGGGTCGAATCCTTGATGATGATAATTTTTAATAGTCAATTTTTTTTAGTTGATTGTATTCTGATTGGGGGATTTGTTTACAGAGCTTATGAAATAATTTGTGGATGATGTTTGATTTAAAAAATTGATAAATATTGGGGTGAGTTAATTATTAGGTATTTAATATTAATATATCCTTGAGCCTTCCTTTGTATTTCATTAAATTAACACCCATGTCACAAGTTGACGTTGATTGAAATTCCTAAGTATTAAGGCTTTAATCCAAGCCTTAAATTAACTACGATTATAATATCAATCAGTACCTGATTCTGGTAGTTTACTTATGATTCCAATAATCCATGGAATCCATACGTTAAACAAAATATTTCATTAATCTATGACATGTTTAGTCCAACATACGCAATATTAAATTAAAGAATACTCATTGAGAAAAAGATATCAATCGCTTAACATGTCTAAATAATGACTCACCCAAATGGTGGATTTACTCAACTATTAAGATTTTTATTAATCTGGTAATACATGTTTATGGTGATGAATGAATAAGTGAAGAAAAATAAAGGGATAAGAAAATAGTTTTGCATTGAACACACACACACGAACGATGATGAGAAATAAAAATGATCATTAGATTGAATGAGAAAGAAAAAGAAGGGAAGAGGATTCAATTGTATTTAAACTATTTTAAGAAAATTAATATTAAACTACATAAGGTGGATTAGAATAAGATATATTGAAGAAGAAACTTTCATTAAAATAGAATTACAAAACAAACTTACAAGATTACAATAATGAAGAACACAAAAGTAAATGAAAACAAAGAGAGGAGGAAAGGTATATCAAATGAAAACATGAGTGTAGCAGGTCCTACCAAGACTTTGGAAAGGATTTTTTTATGAAAATATATTTTCCTCCATTATGAAGTGCCAACTACATGCAAGTAGAATAGGGGGTTGTATTTATATCCCAAGGAGGTGGACAGTTTGCATTCCAAATATTCCCCTCCATTTGGCTCGATAATTTGGACATCCATACAGCTGAATCTAGAGATATATCCTTATTCAAAGTTGTAGATAATAATTTTTTCTGACTAATCTAAAAATTTGGAGGAATTTTTACTTATGGATCCAAAGTTATGGCCATTTGATTAAACAATGTTAATCTGTCCATTTCTATCCATGATTTTTTTATGGATGAAATGTGAATGGATTTGTTAATAGTAAGATGCCTTCAAATATGAATTATTTCTTCAAAAAAGTAATCATACTTTATCTCATATTTCACACTATAAATTATCAACTTGATTTGATGACTATATCATGATAAAAGTTAGTTTTGGTGTGATGATTTCATTTTCTGGATAGAATGGTGGGCTGGACTTCAAAGATTTATTTGGGCCCCTTGTTTTTGAAGTTGGGCCGTGAAATTTTTATCCATGACTCCTTGAATTTTCCCCCAAACATTGGAGGAGAATAAAATAATTTGGACTTCCTGATTGATCCCATCAATTCAATCTTCATTTTTGGTCCAGTTTCTTCACAGATTCTGTAGCCCTTCTTGTGTGGACCATATGGACCTTCCAATGGAAGACTTGGACCAAGATCCCTTATAATTAAATGTTTTATATTGAATGAAGAATCCTAAAAAACAAAAACCATAAAATTTGGATAAGTAGGGTGAGATTTATAATTAAAATAGAAAAATTACTTGAATTTGGATGAATTCAAATAGTGCTCAAAAATTATATTTAATATTTAAATATTAATATTTCAGACAAATTATGAACATTTCATATAAAATCAGTAAATGGAGTATATAAAAAGTTATAAAAATATTAATAATGGATAAAAATTTGAAGGTATAAATCCTAAATCCCAAATTTTATGAAACTCCACCATATGTTCGTGATTATCAAAAGGAATCATGGATAAAATTTGAAGGTCCAACTACAAGAACAAGGGGCCCAACTGATGCTTTGAAGTCCAGCCCACCATTCTGGTCAGGAATTAAAATCCAGACACTATTCATGACATTTCTCATGATCTGGTCATAAAATAAATATGTTATTTTTAGTGTGAAATCTAATATATGTGCAACTAATTTGATAGAATAAAATATTTTTATTTGAAGGCATCTTCCTATTCAAAAATTCATTTACATTTCGACCTTATGAAAAGTCTGGATTGAAATGGACAGATTGCAATTTTTTACTCCAACCACCATAAATTTGGTTCCATATCCAAATGCCTATAAATTTTGAGATTATTTATCCAACATTATTTTCTACAACTATGAAGAAGAAGATATCTCGAGATTCAGCTGTCTGGATGTTCAAATCATTGAGCCAAGTGGAGGGGTAGTTTTGGAATGCAAGCAGACCACCACCTTGGTATATAAATACATCCCCTCATATCCTTTCAAAAGATTTGTCATTTTAGAAGATAGAAGCATATATTGGCACGACCAAATCCTTGAAAAAAAATTTGAGGACCTAATATACTCAAGTTTTCACTTGAGAGACCTTTCCTACTCTCTTTGTTTTCATTTACTTTTGTGTTCTTCATTATTGTAATCTTGTAAGTATTATTTGTAATTATATTTTAATGAAATTTTCTTATTAAATATCTCTTATTCTCATACACCTTTTTTAGTTTAATATTAATGTTCTTAAAATTGTTTAAATCAAGTTAAAACCCCTTCCCTTATTTTTCTTTCTCATTCAATCTAAAGTCTGAATTTAATTCCCTTCACCGTTTGTGTGTGAATGTTCGGTGCACAAATCTTTTCTTATCACTTTATTTTTATTCTATTTATAATTCATCATAATAAAAATTACAACCATATTATTAACCAAAACAATGTCATAGTAAATCTACCATTTGGGTGAGTTATAATTTGGGGATGTTAAGTGATTGAGAGCTTTTTCTCGATGGATATTCTTTCAATTAACATTGTGTATGTTAAAGTTAGAATGTTGTGGATTAATGACATGATTTGTTTAACGTGTGGTTTCCATGGATTATTGAAACCATAAATACACTACCATCAACAATTTATGATTGATATTAGAACCCTAAGATAAGTTAAGGCTTGTATTAAAGCCTTAAAAAGTTAGGAATTCCAATCAATGTTATCTTGTGAAGTGGGTATTAATTTAAATGAAATATAAAGAAAATATCAAGGATATCACAAGCTTTACTCCCTAATAATAAACTCACACAAATATTTATCAAATGGTTAAATCAAATACCAACAATTAATCACTTAATTTAAGCTCTGAAAACAAACCCCCCAGTCAAAATACAATCAACTGAAAACAACAGACTATTAAAAAGTATCATCACCAAGGATTCGACCTGAGTGCTGCTATACACATTAGCAGAGAATCGGAACCTTGAACGGTCGATAGGTGAAAATCAACCACACTTTCAAATGGCTTCATTTCCAGGGATGGTGCAATTAAGTATTCGTTAGTTTTTGGTTATTGTAAAAAAACAAAAAAAAACAAAATTTTAAAAAAATTGAAAAAAAACACAAAGAAAAACCTGCCTTCTCTTAAAAATCATAAATGGAAAAAAAAAACTAAGAAAACCCCATCTTCATATTTCTTCCAAAATATATCTGAATTCCCCAGAGCCTCCCAAAAAATCCCTCAGATTTTTTTGACCCTAAAATTGAGTGAACACTTTTCCAACTTAGGAGGAACATAAGAGATAATCAACTGATTCAAGAATATGTCCTTTTACAACCAATTGAATTAGATATATCCAATCCTAGGGAACAAAAACTTAAAGAACTTGGTTCCCCTAATATGAATTAATAACCCATTGGTATTCAATATCTAAATATAGAGGCTAACTTAGAACTCAAATCAGGTTTGATTCATCTTCTCCCTCATTTCCACGGGCTAGCCGGTGGGGATCCACATCTTCATCTTAAAGAGTTCCAAGTGGTGTGTTATACCATGAAGCCTCAAGGGGATTTTGAGGAACAAATCAAACTCCAAGCATTCCCTTTCTCCCTATCTGACTCTACCAAGTCATGACTTTACTACCTCCCTCTTGGTTCCATAACCACATGGAATGACATGAAGCAACTCTTCTTAGAGAAATTCTTCCATGCTTCTCGTACTGCTTATATCCAAAAGGAAATAATTTGTATCCATCAATTACCAAATGAATCACTCCATGAATACTGGTAGAGGTTCAAAAATATTTTTTCATCCTATCTGCATCACCAAATCACTAACCAAATCTTAATCTAATACTTCTATGAGGGGTTATTGTCTATAGATATAACCCTCATTGATGTTGCAAGTGGAGGTGCTCTTGTTGATAAAACTCCTACAGCTTCAAGAGATCTAATAAGCAACATGGCTGAAAACACACAATAATTCCATACTCGAGCACATACTCAATTAAAACAAGCCCAAGATAGTCAATCGATAGAGCCGAACAAGATGACCGAGTGGATGAGTTAACTTACAGGTCTTGTACAACAACTAGGTGTGGCTACCAAAGCCCCAACCTCATCTTCTCTACAATATATGTTCCCTGGACCTATCAAGAACTATGGAATCTGCAAATCCCCATCTCATCCAACTGACACAAGTACACAACTTCAAGAGGATCCCTCTGATTCATCTGGATCAATGGAGCTCAATGCAGAATATGCTCAGAGGAACACCAAGCCTCAATAATCAGGTCAATTCATTAGAAACTTAAACCAACCCCACTCTGAGCCCTTGTCTTCTACATGTAACCCTAACTTGAGATATGGGAATCCCATTTCTCATCCCCCTAAATACCCTCATCAAAACCCAAACCAATTACAATATGGTCAAGGTGTTGGTAACTTCCAACAACCTTACCCTTTTGTTCCTCAACCTCAAAGTATCAATCCTCCTCTTCCTCCTCCTGGATTCCACTATCCTAGTGAGCCTTCCCAATTCCCAAACCAATAAAATCGCTTTCCCAAGAACCAAAATCAAGGTTGTCCCAATCTAGGACAAGCCTCTTATTCCATGAAACCATGGGAAAGTTCAGTGGAAGATCTTACCTCCTTCACTCGTACCATCCTCAAAAACATTAAAACCCAAATTTGTCAATTTTCATCCCACCTGAGCCAGAAACAACAATCAAATTCTTCCAAACTCCCAACTCAACCATTACCCATCCCCAAGGGTAATATAAGTGCAATTTCACTTAGATCAGGAAAGAAAATTTATATGCCTCATGTTGAGTCCTCCAACCCCCCTTTGAATGTTGACCTAGAAAATAAAAAGAAAAGAAACATGAAAAGGAACCTGAAGCCATTCCCATACCTCCTTCCATTCCACTTAGGAATCCAATTCCTTTTCCTCAAGCTATTTCTAAACCAAGGAAGTACGTTGAACCTGATCCTGAAATTCTCGACATGTTTAGATGTTTTGAATTCACCATACCCCTCTTAAATTCCATAAAAAAATCCCTAAGTATGTCATGTTTCTTAAGGAATTGTGCTCTCATAAGATACAAATTAAGACCATTGAGAATGTTTCAACACAATAGTCAATACCCATGAAGTGAAAAGATCCTGGGACCTTTACAATACCATGCCAAATAGGAATCTCCAACTTTGATGATGCACTCATAGACCTAGGATCCTCGATAAATGTCATGCCCAAATCCATCTTCTCCAAACTTGGTCTAGGTCCCTTACATCCAACAAGTGTTATCATCCAGTTATCCAATCGAAGCACAACCAGTCCTAAGGTAATAATTGAGGATGTCCTTGTCCGAGTAAATGATCTTATCTTCCCAGATAACTTTTATGTCCTTGACATGGAAGGTGAGAAAACTTCATGCCAATCTCTTATGATTCTAGGAAGACCTTTCCTCATGAAATCTAAAACCAAAATTGATTTCCATGCAGGCATATTATCCATGGAATTTTGTGACCAACTGTCAAGTTCAATATTTTTTAATCCATGCGATACCCATCATAGAATCAATCTATATTATTTATCCATACTTCTGAAAGTCTCTATGAGAGTGTGTTGAATCCCAATCAATCATGTTATTTCTGTTCTACTGATAGAGGAGTTTGTGAATATTGCATCCCCATTAACCAAGTCATAAATGGAGAAGTTGATGTTGACCTTACAAATGAAAACTCCATTGATCTAAAGGATCTTGAAAACTCTTTGGAAACCCAACTCACCCCTGAAATCCACTACTCCAACTTAGATGGTAATGGGAAAAATGAAAAAGCATGTTCATTTTTTGATTTAAATCTGATTATCCAACATTCATCATTTCCTATCCATGATTCTAAAAATTCTATTATATGTGAGGTGAACCCTAAACCAATGTGTTTATATTGTCCTGATGGTAGTGATGTTTGTGATATTTGTTCCCTAATTAATAAATTGATCATTGGTGATGTTGAAATTGATTATTATTTGGTGAAGAACATTGATATAAAGGGTATTGAAAATTTTATTTCATCTTATGACTCCACTGATCCTCATTACTATACATCATTAAGTGATGAAATAAATGAGTCAGAAACAATTGGGATCTCATACTCTGGTTTCATGTCATCTGAACCTTACATAAATGAACCATCAAAATTGAAGCATCTTCTTGAATTTTTTAGCATAGAAAACCATCACTTTGTGGAAAACATTATTCCTCAAGTTGAAGACAAAAGGGAGGATAGCCATATTCTCTTTCCACCCCCATTTAATTGAAATCACAAAATCAAGGAAGGGGAGAAATTATCCAATGAACAATCATGCATCCCAAAGGGGAAGTTTTTTTGGAAGCACTATGGAGTTGAGAAAATACGGTGGCCACCATCAAACTATGGGTTGTCTGGATATAGAAAAATAAATGAAGTGCTTCTTGGGAGGCAACCCATATTTTCTTTTACTTTTATGAAATTTTAATTTATTTTTATTTTTTCATTACATGAATAATGATTTTTCTTTTTCAGGTAGCATCCCACATGAGGCACATCAACTTCTACTAACCCAATTTCCACTGACCTACCACTGAATGGAGACAACGACCCACCAAATCCAAACCAGGGGGAACCTCTTTCCCTTTAACCCTCTCTTTATCTCTTCCTCTCTCTCCCTCTTTCATCTTCTTCACCTATATTTCATTTTTTTACAACTTTCCTCATCACATTTTTTATTTACTCTTTTGTGTGGGTGTTTATTTATAAAAAACTAAAAATAAAAACCTAAAAAATTGAAAAACAATAATAAAAATCACTTAAAAATATGGAAAATTAAGATTCATGATTAATCACATTCAAATTTCCAAATTTTTTCCAACCATTTTGGTGAGTCAAAAAGAAATGTTTTCATCTCAAAAATTTTATATTTTTATCATGACTTTGGATAAAGAGTTTTGTTTCAAGAATAAAAAATTTTGAATGCTCAATTTTTTATTTGGAAAATGATTTTTCCCACCCATGAGGAAAAAATTTGATTTCATTCTAAGTCCGCCTATGAAAATATTTTCAAAATGTGTGTTTTCACCCCCATTTTTGAGTCTTGAGTTTGTTGACATTTGAGCTGAATTTTCTACTTTGGTGTGCATTAAAATGATAGAGGCATTTTCTAAACCACATGAGAATTACAATATCCAAATATCCTCTAATTTCCCTTACATTAATCCTCCTTTTGAAATCCCCTTCGAGCCTATGAAAACCTTTTCTTTGATAGACACATTAAAATCCCAATACCTTATACCACCCAATATCTACATGGATTTACATTGCATTATTTATTGAAATTTAAGTGTGGGGGGAATGGATTTCATTTTTTGGGTGCCCTTTTATTGATTTTCAACGAGTTATCATATGCTTGAGGGAAAGCATCCATTTTACTTTGGGGGATATTTTTTCATTCAGTGAGTTTTGGGGAATGTAATGTACTTTCATTTATGTAATTTTGTAAATGTTATTGATAGGTGTTCAAAAAAATAAAAAAATAAAATAAAATAAGAATGGGTTATGTCTTGGGCAGGTCAAAAATCACTCTTCCTCAACCTTTAATCTTGTTATAACTATTAAAATTAGTGTCATGATGATATAAATCATGGGTTGGGATATGAGTGTGAGATCTTTTTCAAGTTAAACTTTTGAAAAATGCAAAAAAAAAAGAAAAAAAAATAACACTTATGTCATTGGGAGAAGTTTTATGTTTTGTAAATATTTCATCTTCTAATCCCCTTCAAATTTTCTTCTTCTCTTGTGTCTTTCTTCAAAAAATAATTCCCTTATAAATATGTGTTTCCATTTCCTTCCATGTTTAATTTCAAAAAAAAAGTGTGCATTGTTTTACCCATGTTGATGTTCTACCCCTCTTCTCCTATCTCTTGGACATTATATTTATATCATTCCATAGCCATAGAAAAAAACCCTTAAAAAGACATATTGATTATTGTGAAATTTATTATAGGTAATTAAAGCTGATATATTTTTCAAACTCTAATATTTTTACTTTTGGTTGGTGAAAGAGTGAACCTCCATAAAAAAAATTATCATCTTGAGAGTAGTGAGTTTTGAGTGCCCACATTTTCCATTTCTAAATTTGAGCAAGAAAAAAATGAATTTTTTTTGGAACATTGTTTCTATAACAACTTGTGGTGGAATTAAATATGGATGAGTGAAATTTTATAAACCTCCCCTGATTGGGGAAAATAAAATTTTAATATTTGTTGGTGAGTAAAAATGATTTTGTTATGTTTTTATATTTATTGCACATGAGGATGTGAACAAGACTAATTTTGGGGGATTTAATGTTATTAATATTTTAATAATTTATTATATACTCCCTTTACTTATTTTATATGAAATGTTCATAATTTTTGTGAAATATTAATGTTTAAATATTAAATATAATTTTAGAGCACTATTTGAATTCATCCAGATTCAAGTTTGTTTAATTTTTTAATAATAACTATAACCCTACTTATCTAAATTTAATTATTATTGTTTTTTAGTGTTCCTTAATAAAATTAAAACATTTCATTAGAAGGAACCTTTGGCTAAATCGTCCATTTGGAGGGCCATATTGTCCACACAAGAAGACTCAAAGAATCTATGAAGAAAATGGACCAGCCAATATGATTGAATTACTGGTCTAAATACTGAATCCAAAATTTTATGAAACTCAACCATATATTATTGATTATCCAAAGGAATCATGGATAAAGATTTTAAGGTCCAAATACAAGAACAAGGTTACCAAGTGATGTTTTGAAGTCCATCCCACCATTCTGGATGGGAATTAAAATATGGACACTATTCATGACATTTCTCATGATATAGTCATAAAATAAAATTTTTATTTTTTAGTGTGAAATATAATTTATTTTATGACAAAATTATAGAAGAAACAATTTTTATTTGAGGGCGTCTTCCTGTTCAAAAACCCATTCACATTTTGACCTTCTGAAAAGTCTTGATTGAAATGGATAGATTACAATTGTTTACTCTAACCACCATAACTTCGGTTACATAAATCCAAATTCCACCAAATTTTTATATTATTTGTGAAACATTATTATCTACAACTTTTAAGAAGGATATATCTCTATATTCATCTTTATGTATGTCCAAATATTCGATCCAATTGGAGGGGTATTTTTGGAATTCAAACAGTCCACCACCTTGGGCTATAAATACATCTCCTCCTCTCCTTTCAAAAGAGTCGGAATTTCAGAAGATGGGAGAATATATTGTAAATAAAAAAGTTTTTAAAAAGTCTTTTTAGGACCTTAAATACTCTATTTTTTACTTGAGAGACCTTTCCTCCTCTCATTGTTTTTATTTACTTTTGTGTTCTTCATTGTTGTAATCTTGTAAGTCTTTTTTTTATAATTCTGTTTTAATGAAAGTTTCTTATTCAATATCTCTTATTCTCATAAACCTTATTTAGTTAAATATTAATTTTATTAAAATGTTTTAAATCAATTTAAAACCCATTCCCTTCTTTTGCTTTCTCATTCAATCTAAAGTCTGAATTTAATTCCCTTCACCGTTTGTGTGTGTGTGTTCAGCGCACAACTCGTTTCTTATCCCTTTATTTTTATTCTATTTATAATTCATAATCATAAACATTAGAACCATATTATTAACCAAAACAATGTCTGAGTAAATCTACCATTTGTGTGAGTTATAATTTGGGTATGTTAAGTGATTGAGAGATTTTTCTCGATGGGTATTCTTTAAATTAACATTTTTTATGTTAAACTTAGAATGGCATAGATTAATGACATGATTTGTTTAACGTGTGGTTTCCATGGATTATTTGAACCATAAATACACTGACATAAACAATATCTGATTGATATTGGAACCCTAAGATAAGTTAAGGCTTGGATTAAATCCTTAACACTTAGAAATTCCAATCAACGTTATCTTGTGAAATGGGTGTTAATTTAAATACAATATAAAGCAAAGCTCAGGGATATCACAAGCTTAAATCCATAATAATAAACTCACCCCAATATTTATCAAATTTTTAAATCAAAAACCAAACATTAATCACTTAATTTAATATTTGAAAACAAATCCCTCAATCAAAATACAATCAACTGAAAACAACCGACTATTAAAAAGTATCATCACCGAGGATTTGACCCGAGTGCTGCTATACACATTAGCAGAGCATCAGAACCTTGAATGGTAGATAGGAAACAATATTCTATGATTTAAATATGATATTATAATTAAAAAGAAAAATTATATCATAAATATCATATATAAACACTAAACTCATCATAACAACCATCCATGAAATATGGTGATGAAAAATGAATTGTATCGCTACGTAGAGGTGGTTGTCCACTCGTACGCACGAGTGATACTTTAACTATCCATTTGATGAAATATAGGGTTTATATTGGTGGTTCCATAATAATTATAACATTTAAGTATATTTAGGATACTTATGTTATCATTTTATGATAAATACCATATATTTAGAGGAGTTATAATAGGAAATAAATTGAAAGAGGTCGAGTAAGAGGATTACCTATACTTCAGAAGGCCACATTTAGATATTTGATTAAGGACCATTGGAATGGTATTTTAAGAATAAAATTACCTATAAATCATGTATAGGTATGTTTATAAGATAATTTGGTTAGGGTTGGTCAGTCTATATGGATTAAAGTGGTGTAAACAAGAGAAATGAGGGGTGTCCTTTTATAAGTGGGGGAAGGACACACTTGGGATTTCATTAAAGATTAAATGGCCAGATGTTTGAAGTTGGGATGGGATGAAGCCAAAATATGGCCATAAAATAGGATTTATACGAGTTTAATTGGAAAACGTACCCTTACCTTCTGTTTTAACCCCCCGGTAGACCCTTTTGAACCTTAACCATGGTGAATTTTTTTTACTATTTTTACTATTTATTATGACCAAAAATGAAAGTAGACTCATTAAAAAAATTGAAAATTATAATTAAAAATATGAAATCCATTTTATCAAATTTAATATCTATAAGTAGAAGTAATAACTTTTAAAATAAACTCACAAAACTATATGAAAAATGGTTTTCAAGAAGAAATGTTTTCCTAAGTATAAAAATTTGGTATATTAAAATACACATAAAATTAAATCCATTAACCATAATTGGATTATTAATAATATAAATGAGCTTATTTTTCTCTTAAAATAATTTTAAAATAATGTGTAACTTTTTAAATTATTTAAATTAAAAGACAATTTTCAATAAAAATTAGTATTTTTCACTATTCATCAAAAAATAAGTCTTTTTATAAAATTATCAAAAAATCATGATAAGATAATTTTGAAAAGTCAAATTAAGAAATTTTGTTAATTTTTTTAAATAAATTTTCTAAAAGTGGAAAAATTATTTATATTATTTGGTAACAAAAAACAATGAAACCATTTTTGTGGAAAAATATATTTTCTAAAGCATATAAATATTGAGTACTTATTTATCAATATATTTTATTTATATATAACCATGATAAATATTTTTAAAATTTTCTTATTCCTATTCATACCATCATTTTAATAGCATGGTTATAACCATATACTATATTACAGTTCATTTAGTCTCAGGGTTGCGTATATCGCAAGATATCAAAGAAATTAAATTGATTTTAAATAAAATATATCATAAAATCTCATAGTGTTACAATCACTATATTAGATCTTAATTCCATGATTTACAAGATAATTTTTGAAATAATTACATGTGAACTCCCTGCCATTATCTGTTGTCAACTTTTTAACATAGACTACCAACACCGTCTCAACTTGTCTTCTAAATATATTGAACATTAATACTGCTTATAAATTGTGGTTTATGAACATAACTATCATGAACCCCTCCCTCTAAAGATATCACAATGAGGGGAGAGAGATAATGAACCCTGATTCCCACCTCCAGTAGACCCCGGGTTGGTGACTAGTAGTGATGGTATAAAAAATCTCATGAAATGGGAGTCATTACCCACTATAATAATATAGGATTGAGAGATAAGATAGATCATACACAAACAACTCCATGACATAATATAAAAAAACCAAAACCATCCACAATGCATGTTTATATAAAACTGATACAGATAAAAGTATCCAAAGTAAATACCCAAAATCAAAGATGAAGCAGTGACACAGCATCTATCCAAGGTCCAAGATAGTAATGTTCATCAAGGTCCATGTAATCCTCCTAGAAACCTAAAAATGGTTTATATACATAGGGGGAAAACACAAGTATACTCAGTAAGAAAACCAAAGTCTCTCATACACATGTGAAAAGAGAATATTAATGCACCTGTAAGAAAACAGTAGAACCAAACAGCGCCTATACAGGTACACTAACCAAACCCAACCTCACCAAGGCACGTTCACCAAATAATGCAAGTCAGGTAATATAATATAACAAGAATCATATCGATAAGGGTACCCAACACAACTTTCCCACAGATATGTTTCTTTTGCACCCCAATTTCATACGTCTTAGTACTCTCATCACTTCTATATACCACACCATCCTACAAGTATGGTCACATCACATCATTCTCATAGACACCTGGGCTCACCTCCCCATAAGCACAGTCACATCACATCTCGCCCGAAAATACCTAAGCTGCAACACAACCACTTTCATAACGAGAGTAGTATGGTATCATGAACATGAAGTACATCAACCCAGTTCCCTCCTCCTAAAATGCATGTCTCCCACCATATCCACCCCACAAGCACAGTCATATCACATCTTTCCTGATAACACCTAGGTCACTGCCCCGCAATCATGGTCACATCTCACCTGAAAACACCTAGGCTATCAAAAACACTATCTAATGCACTAAAAAACCTTTGGCTCTCATATCCAGTGCAATATCTACCTCTCCTGGAAGAGAGGGTGGGAAGGAGAAGGTACCCAACCATACGTCCTCCTCACAGGATGTCGGAAAAAACACCCCCTATGTGACTATATGAGTGTCGAAACATAGTGCTTGATGTGGGTGGGGTGTGTATAGAAATCACAATGAATATAAAATTATATACATATAGACACACACAACCTCAATCTATGGGTTTACAACCAAACACTAATCAACTCACGACATCGTCACTTTTTTTCCACCTCTAAATTCATAACATCACACAACATGTCAGAAGCCACATCACACCACTAACCAATTTCATTACCCAACCCATTAATTACATTATTAAGAATCGTCCAAATTTATCCACACAACCCACCATTTATTTATTCATTGGACATGTCCAAACCATTAACCAAACCAACCCATATAATTTTAATCATTGTTAACCAATTAATCATTCCATCACTACTCGGGCATCTAGAACAAAGAAAGCACCCCCTCATCGCCCTAAAAGAACATCCAAAACAACAACCACCTCACTTCCCTAAAATCATGGTAAAAAAGTCACCACCTCACCATCCCAAAAGCACAGCCAAAACAAAAAACCACCTCATCTCCCCAAAATAATGGTCAAAAAACTACCACCTCACCACCCCAAAATCACAGTCAGACAACAACCACCTCATCACCCCAAAAGCATATCCCAACAACCATCAGCCTTATATACCCCAACCACACATTGCTACCCCACAAGCACAGCCACACATCATAAAACATCAAGATCATTTTACATATTTACAAAGGGACTTTTATTACAATTCACTTTATTTTAGGGGTGTTATCACACACACCATAGTTCCAGGGAAAACATTTCATTATCCAAATATAATTGGTTAATCAATTTCCATTTTAGTGTGATATCACAACAATCACAACAAAAGAAACAGTTACAACACATATATACAATGTAAACAAATACCCCAATAGCCACAATTTTTAGTAGGGAATTAAGCTCATACAATAAAAATATCACAAATAATAATAAGGCTGTAAAAACATGTGAATCATTCCCCTTTCCCCTTTTAATTTTAATTTACCAAATTATTTATCTTTGATTAACCTATCCCAACCATAACTCATATATGAACAAAATAAAATCCCTCCCACATGATACAAAATAAATATAAATGAGGGATTCTCTTCCTCAAAGAAGATTTCAAACTAGTTGTGCACTGCAGGGTGAAGAAGAAATGCCCCGCCAACCAGAATCATAGCACGAGAAACCGCAGATCAACTTATACTGAACCAAATGATCATCAAAACACACCCAAACACAAAACCCAAACTAAAATGAACCACCTTAGTGAAATTATGAATAAGAACAAAAGGAAACGAATGATAATAATAAGATAACTCACCACATATTGAATACGGGAACCCGAGAATCAATCCCTGACAAAAGGAATCGCAAAATATTAAAGAGGGAACCTCTGGATCACCTAAAATGAGAGAAGGGAGCATTAGTGGTAGGGTTTGAGAAATAAATCCAAGTTTTTTAGCCTTTAAATATGAATTTTATAGGATATTTACATGGTATGTAATCCCTACATGTTTTGTAAATGTTGGGATTTAGGTTTCTCTGAAAAACGCATTGCCTTAAAATATTTTTACACCTGATTTATTACACTTACACAACATGTACCATTTTCATGGGATACCCTTTAGTCATGTACATGTCATGAACCACTCAGCTACACAAGTCATGAACCACCATTACACATCATATAATACATTTACACTGTGTAATTTGTATAGCAACTATGCTGCAGCTCCAACCTCCACCAAAAATTCTTGAAACCTCCCCTAAACACCTCTAACCACCAAAACTAGAAAAGTAACGGACCCGGAAGGCACAGACCATTACATCAGATACCTCTAAAATGATTCTTTCCCTTGAGAATCCAAAACCAAGACCAAAAGGAAAGGGGTCTAAACAACCACCCCACGAGATACCTCTTAAGGATCTCGTCGTACTGCAAACGCTACCACCAACCAAAATTCCAAACCCAAATGGCCACAGAACATATTAGACAACCTCATCACCACACAACCAAAAAACACCTCCTCTCACACAAACACACCATAACACAACCATCTCATCCTATATGTATCCCAAACCAACAACAGTCGTAACCAACTAACCACACTACCTCGAACACATGAATTAGAAAATTCAATCCTCCATGTCAAGATACTATCTACTCCAGACATCACTGACTTTCCCACATGATTTCAATCTAATCAAAATTAATGAGTTTCAATTAGGAATTAGGTACTCCCCTTTTCATATGTTAGGACTTTATCACACATCACACTACACACATCACAAAATAGGAAAAATGGATCATCGGATAAAACAAGGTTCAAACATTACATCACAAGGAAAAACAAGGAAAAGAAAACTCAAAAACAACTATGGGTACTCAGCATGTATATATATCTCTTTCTCCCAAGTACTCTCCTCCAGGCCAAGAAAACTACATAATAAATCTATGGAACATTTTGGAAACTCTAGGGTGTACCTCCAAAGGTGATCTATGAAACTCACGAAGGAATACCTCATGCATAACTACTAGAAAAAACCTCCCATGAAACCACATTTGGTTTCATCCATCCTCTAACCATCCCTCTAGAGCATCACCATGGCCAACACCACATATCACCTCTACCAATGAGTCTCCCCACTAATAATCCACTTACTGCATTAGATAAGAGTGCACCATCATCTGAAACAAACATCTGATGTCACCATCCACCCTCGCATCTAAGTGTAAGGATGATAACTCCTCCATTTCTCTCCAAGAATCCCCAAACTCTCAAACAATGTCCTTCCCTTACTTCTTGATCAAGGCATCGACCACAACATTCCCCTTTCCTAAGGTGTAGGAGATCTCAAAATCATAATCCTGAAGAAATTTCATCCACCTCCATTTTTGAAATTTCAAATCATGCTGAGAAAAGTTATACCTCAAGATATTGTGATCTGTGAAGACCAAAAAGCACTCTCTAATGAGGTAATTTCACTATAAATTCAGCACAAACATAACCACTTCCAACTCTAGATCATGGTTGGCATAGTTATGCTCATGGGGATGTAACTTCCTAGACCAATAAGAGATCATTTCCCTCTATTGCATCAACATGAATCCCAAACCCATATGGTAATCATCACAAAACACCTCAAACATCACACCCTCCTTAGGTAACTGAAGCACTGGAGCACTGAAAAACTTCCACTTCAAGTAACTAAATGATGCCTGCCACTGATCGGTCCACAAAAAATCATGGTCTTTCCTTGTCAATGTTGTCAATAGGGATACAACTCAAGATAAATTGGGCATAAAACTCTAATAGTAACCTACAAGACTAATGAAACTACAAACATGTGCCACTATCTTAGGTGCTTCCCAAGAAAAAAATGTCTTGACCTTCAACAAGTCCACTACCACACCCTGATGAGACACCACATCCCCAACAAAATGCACCCCTTGTGTCCAAAAATTACAGTTGGACAACTTTCCATAGAGCTGGTGGCGTCGAATAACCTGCAAGATATCTCTAAGATGATCGGTATGCTCCTTATTTGACTTTGAGTAGAATAATATATCATCAATGAATTCAATGAAGAACTTGTCTAGGAACTCACAAAACACGCAGTCCATAATCCCCATGAACATGGATAGTTAATTCATAACACCAAATGGCATGACTATAAAATCAAAGTTTCCACACCTGCATCTCAATGAAATATTTAGGATATCATCATCCTTCATTCTCAAATGGGGATATCCAAACCATATATCGATATTAGAAAACCAACTCACCCCTCTTAGCTCATCAAAAATATAGTTTATCCTTAGGAGTGGGCAATAGTTTTTGACCATCACCCGATTCAACCTCCAGTAGTCTATGATGGTTCTAGGTGTAGTGGAATCATGCATATGTGGCTGATATATTAAAATATATTTTAATAATCATTGTTCAAATCCAAGAGTAAGGATCTTGCACGTCAAATTTATAATTAATTTATTTAATATTTGAATAAATAAATACATGGTATTAGGAAATTTTTCATTGGGGAATGTTGATCATCTAAAAATAACCTTTTAGATTACCTTCATTTCACTATGAGGATCCAAGGATAGAATCCCTCTAGCGGGGATCCACGTGTGCTTCTATGATCTCCGAACAATGCCACTTGATTTCTAGGTTCTAGTGTAGTGAGTCAAATGTATTGCATTGTTCATTTTTTATCTCTCTTTCTTTTGTCTTGAAGAAATCTCTCTTACACTTCTCATTATTGAGAGGGAGAGAGGAGGAGTTGAAAGAAAATTTGTTGTGCACAATAATTCTCTATTCTCAATTTTTTGGATTCTCTACACAATAGACATGGCCGTCTATTTATAGAGTTAGGATTTAATTTAAAATATTATTTAATTGCATAATGACCATTAAATAACATTTATTACCTTTAATAAACCCCATGGAAAATAATAATAATTATATTATTATTATTTTTTGGTGCACATCAACTTTCATAATAACAAATGTTATGTAACAATATTTTTAATTAATATTTGTCACTAGACTCGGTCTTGGTCATTTTAAACTCCTCTATAATTTATTGAACAACTCAATAAAAATTTTATTCATAAATAAATATTTTATTCCCAATCTAGTGAATAAATATTTATTAAAATATTTAATAAATAAAATAAATATTTTTTTCATAAGACATAAAATAAATATTTATTTAATTTATGCAATAAATATAACTTGAATAAAATTATTCCACAAACTTAAGAATGATATTTATTACATTAATTAAACTCAAATAGAATTTAATCGAGATCAATAGAAACACTTAGTGTGTGACCCTCTAGGATTCTTTCTCATTGGCATTAGGCAGGCTTTCCTAAAGTCTAAGATTACTATATAGAAATGGGTCAAGGCATACAAGATAAGGAACATAATGTCACAATGTCGAAAAACACATATGAATGCTCATAGTATAATATAATCAATTTTTCACAATATCTCATCAAATAGGTTTAACATTTGTGTCACAAATCTATATGCTTGATATGTCTTTCTTTGAATATCTAAAATAAACACATCAGCACACCATGTCCATGGAATTTAATGTGACAGTTCTATTCCAATCAAAGGGCCTGGATATCAGCTTCAATAAAGATGTAAGGGACAAATACTTTTTCAAATTATTCATTAATTACATGTCACTCGTGATGCACCCAACGTATCTAACTTCTACATGAACTATTATCACCATGGTTTACAAAATACATCTAAGTATGCGAGTTGTAACATGAATTAATAATAATATTAAAGTCTAAGGACCATATCACATGCTCGTAGAAAGGAATATCTTATGAAACAAAAACATGCATAATTCCTACTGGTGGTTCTTTTCTCATGATCTCTTATCTTGGAGATTACCAAGTGTAAAATTCATGAGAAAAATCCTCATCATCTTACGAGTACTCGCACTTAGAAGTCTAGTTACTATGTGTCCCATCATATTATTCAACCGTATAGCATTATTTGAGAATATTGTCATAACACATCGAGGTTATCATCAAAGCGGGGAACTGTTATGACCTTATCAATGTGATGTACACTCTAAGACATTATTACATTAGATACATGCAGAACAACAAAAAATATGTAATAGTAATTTTTATTAATATTCAATACATTGAATATACATATAATTGAGTAAAAATAGTTGGTCCTAGGACATAAACTCCAATAGTATATAAACAACCTCAGACTACCATTAACCTTATTTGAAAATAACATTGGAGCACCCCACGATGACACATTAGTCCAGATAAAACCCTTCTTCATCAAATCATCAATCTAAATCGTCAGATCCCATAACTCAAAAAGTTCCATCTAATAAGGAGCCATCAAAATCAAATAACCAGGCTGCAAGTCTATCCCAAACTCAAAATCACATCAAGGGGGTAGTGCCACAACCTCCTTGGAAAAAACATCCAAAAACTCCTTAATGAAGCTAGGAACCTCTACCATCCCATCCTCTATTTATTCCACCAACATCTTATCCAAAAAATAAATAAGGGGCTTCACACGCTGACTTCCCACCTAAAAACCCTGCGCACCAATGAAAACCACACGCTGGTCATCCACATATGATAAAACGAATCTCTTATGAAAGTAGTCGATAATAGAACATATGGAATACAACCATTTTATGTTGAGGATAACATCATATGATTTCATATATATCAATAAAATATCCTTATGGGACAAATGTGGTCCCATTATTAGTCTACACCCTCGGAATACATCAAACAAGCTAGTTTGGCCTCTGACTAGAGTATTCAACACCAAGGGCATGAAAAAACTATCTACATATAGTCCCATAGAATGGTATGGAGAGGGTGAAAAAAAGGAGTGTGAATATCCTGAATCAAATAAGGAACGAACAAGAGTACTAAACAAATCGATCATACCTCTGACGATCTATGGTCCCTATAGTATTACTGCCTCCACTGCATAAAACTAATAATGACCAACTCCTCTACCTATCTTCTAAAGACTACCTCCATGAACACGCTCTATTTGAGGTCCTTGAACATGAGTAACATCCTAAGGTCAGCCTCTACCTACTTCATCTCCCCTCAATCGATCATAAGTCTACTATCCCTGCTGTTGAAACGTTCTCACTAGAAAATGTTGTTGAGGCTGGTGTTGAACTTATTCACATCCACCAAACTAAGCTCGAGGTACTACTAGGAACTAGTTTTGGGGATGTCCATGAACCCAATAATCAAAATACAATAGAAAAATCCCCCTAGTAAAAGCACAGAAATCATTGGGCCTAGAAGGGCCGAAAGGAAGTTGTGGAGTTCAACTCCCCACTGGTCAAAACCTTGAAGGTCTCGGTTCCTAATACCTACCACTAACAATTATACAACTTGAGAAACCCTGATGGTTCCACTCTCGTGGAAAACCTCCTCACGAGTTTATCTTCTTGATCACCTCTTCCTTCTTCTAAACCTCCAGGTACGTTGAAAATGTAAAGGGAGTGACTTCACACTAGATAGAAGGGTGGATTACCTCTTCAATACATCTCGCACGAGATTCTCAACTGGAAAAATATCTAGAGAAAAACATAGAAGGTCCTTAAACATTATTCCTAGATCCCGTACTAACATACTCCCCTATTGAAGAGAAATAATTGCATGCCTCTTCATTGCCTTCATGTTCAACGAAAGGAACTCTTCCTGGAACTCCTAGAAGTCGACCCATGAAACATTTGCCTCCTTCCACTCTCCTAGGTACAAAATCCACCACTGACACACATATCACAGCATATAACTAACTACCAAAGGAACCAAGTACTCTGTAGGGGCCCAGATCAAATTGAAAGTGATCTATATCTCCTCTAGACATCTCTTTGTCTCTACATTTGAAACAATTCCCTCATACTTTCCCAAATCCTGCTGTTGAAAAGCATGAAACACCCTTTATCATTGACCATCCTCCTCTGTCAGGTATACCATCCAATGATCAACTAGACTATCCTAGTAAAACTCAACTACCTGAGCTACATGCGAATGATAAACAAGATCCATGGATAAAATAGGAAACAAAGATTTACTAAGCCCAGGCAGTATGGAATTTTATTAAGATTAATTTTAATTCATTTTATTCATTTTATTCATTTTAACCTTCCCAATAAAACTAAATTAAAACAAGAATAGAATTTAACATGATTTATGTACCTCTCCAAGGTCTCTAACCTTTAAATAACACTACATCACTTGGTCATTCAATAATCTCAGAGTTCATGCAATGGATCATGGGGAGCCCTAAAATCCTATTTTCTAGCCGGTCTCCCTGACCTATTTCACACACTAAGGTCAACTGGAACTATTTTCATACCAACCCATTCAATCCTCACTATAACTAACTAAAAAATTCATCCTATGTCTCAACCATAACCTCTGATACCACTCTGTCACAACCCCCTCCCTCCAAATATACTGCAATGAAGAGAGAGAGATAATGATCCTTGAGTCCCACCTTCATTGGGCCCCAAGTTGGAGACTAACATCAAGGGTATAAAAAATATAATTAAATGGGAGGAATTTACCTCAATAATAATATAGGATCAAGAGATAATATGGATCATACACAAAAAACTTCATGACATAATATAAAATAAATCAAAACCATACCACAAAGAATTTTTTAAAAAAATTGATACAGATAAAAGTCTACAAATTAAATACTCAAAATCAAAGGTAAAGAAGCTACATAGTAACTATACAAGGTCTGAGCTAGTAATTTCCAGTATGGTCTATGTAATCCTCCTAGAAACCTAAAAAAAATTATATATGTAGGGTGAGTATACAGGTATATTCAGTAGGAAAATCAAAGTCTCTTGTGCACATGTGAAAAGAGAATATTAATGCACCCATGAGAAAACAACAGAACCAAAAAGAACCTATATAGGTATACTAACCAAACACAACCACACCAAGGCATGCTCACCAAATAATTTAAGCCAAGTAATATAATATAACAAGAAGCATATCGATAAGGGTACCCTGCACCACTTTTCCACTAGTATTCTTCTCTCAAACCCCAATTTCATGCATTCTAACGCTCTCATCTATTTTTTATACCAAACCACCCCACAAGCATGATCACATCACATTATACCTGCAAACACCTGGGCTTACCATCTCACAAGAACGACCACATCACATCTCTCTCGAAAACACTTGGCCCAAAACACAACCACTGTCATAACCAGAGTAGTAGGATATCATGACCATTTTGGACATCATCCTCGTGTCCTCCTACCATGCACGACCCCCACCATAGCCACCCCACAAGAACAGTCATATCACATCTCAACCGAAAACACCTAGGCTATCACAACCACCATCTAATGCACTAACAGACCTCTGACCATCACAGCCTGTGAAATACCTACCTCACCTGGAAGAGAGAGTGGGAATGAGAAGGTAACCGGTCATCTATACTCCTCACCAGATGTTAGGAAAAACACCCCTCGTACAACTATGTGGTTGTTGTCATATAGTTATCAATGTGGGTGGGGTGTGTAGAAATCATAAGGAATATACAAGTATATACATATATCCATACACAACCTCAGCCTATGGGTTCACAACCAAGCACTACAATATTGTCACTTTTTTTCACCTCTAAATGCATAACACCACACAATTAAGACAGAAGCCACATCACACCACTAACCAATTCAGTTATCAAACTCATTCATTCCATTATTAATCATCATCCACATGTAACCACACAACCCATCATTTATTTATTCATTATCCATTTCCAACCCATTAACCAAACCAACCCATTTCATTTCAATCATTATTAACCAATTAATTATTTCTTCACTACTCGAGCATCTAGCATAATGAAACCACCACCTCGTTACCCCAAATGCATGGATAAAATATTAACCACCTTTCCACCCCAAAAACACATCCAAACAACCACCACCTCACCACCCCAAAAGCACGACCAAAACAACAACCACCACGCTTCCCTAAAATAACATTCAAATGGCCACCACCTCACCACCCCAAAAGTATAGCCAAACAACCACCAACATTCCACCCCAAAATCACAGCAAAAAAACCATATCATTGTCCCAAAAGCATGAACCAAAAACCATTAGCCCCACATGAACCGACCACACATCGCCACCCTACAAGCACAGCCACACACAACAACACATCAAGATGATTTTATAGATTTATAAAGGGGATTTTATCACATTCTACTTTATTTTAAGGGACTTATCACACAATCCATAATCATAAGGCAACCATTTCATTATACAAATATAAGTGGTTAATCAATTTCCATTTTAGGGTGATATCACAATAATTAAAAATAATAATCAGTCATAGCACATATATCCAGCACAAACAAATCCCCAAAAAACCCCAATTTTCAGCGGGGAATCAATCCTATAAAATCATTGTATCACAAATAATAATAAGGCTATAAAGACATGTGAATCATTCTCCTTTTCCCTTTCAATTTCAATTTTCCAAATCATTTGTCTTTTATTAAGCTAGCCCAACCATAACCCATAGAGGAAAAAAATAAAATCCCTCTCGCATGAAACACAATAAAGAGAAACAAGAGATTCTCCACCTCAAAGAATCTTTCCAACTCATTTTTCACCATAGAGAGAAGAATAAATTCCTTCTAACCACAAATGCACCATGAGAAATCATGGATCAACCTATACCGCACTAAAGAATCATCAAGATGTACCCCAAACATACAACCCAAATCAAACCACACCACCACAACAAAAAAATCGAAAGAATAATGGAAGGAAATAGACAAAAATGAGAGGAGAACTCACCATAGATTAAAGATGGGAAGTCAGAAATCAATCCTCATTGAAAGGAATCCCAAACTCTTGAAGAGGGAACCTCAAGATTGCTGTAATGAGAGAAGGGAGCGTAAGTGGTGGGGTTTTAGAAATAAACCCAAGTGATAAAACCTTTAAATATTCACTGCACAGGACATTTACATGGTGTGTAATCCCTACACATCAAGTAAATGTTGGGTTTTAAGTTCTTCCAAAAAATGCATTGCCTAGAAGGATTTTACACCTAATTAATTACACTTTGTGATTACCAGTTACACAACGTGTACCATTTTCACGGACTACCCCTTAGTCGTATATAGTCCATTAACCACCCAACTATACATGTCGTGAACCACCATTACAAGTTGTGTAATGCATTTAAATGGTGTGTATTTCCTACAACAACTCTACTGCAGCTCCAGCCTCCACCAAAAAACTCTTGGAACCTCCCCCAAACACCTCAAACCACCAAAACTAAAAAAGTAACAGATTGGTAAGGAATGTATTATTACAATAACATTGGTCATTATGGTGAAATAATTGATGAAATTTATAAAGTAAAAAATCACCTCTATTTTATTTTTATCTCATAGACCCTAACAAATCAAAATGAATGAGATAAAGTTGTCTAGTGGACTAAATCTATACCTTTTTTATGTTCCATGCATAATCTTCTCCTTTTGATAAGTTTCACATAAAATTTATCTTTCACACTTCATTTGGGGAAAATCATTCAATAGTTCATTCTTTGAAATTGTTCACAATCTTGTTTGAACAACATGTTCAATCCTTCCATGCCACAACATATTTTCATCCATGGCATTCAAATAAAAAGAGTTGGTAGGATCACAAATTTAGAATAGATTAACAATGCTTATTTATCCCACAGTAAAAAGTATTCCATATTCATAAAACATGATGATGTATGATTTTTTTGAAGATGATTTCATTTCCATCATCACAAAGTTAAATCGCACTTGATATATTGTGTTTAATCCCTTTAAAAAACATCTTTGAATTTCATTTTTTGACCTTTAATTTCATCAGTACCAAAACCTTTGATTTTAAAGGAACAATCATTACCAAAATTTACAACCCCCATTATGATATTCAATGTTCTTTAAGATATTTTCATCACCGGTCATGTGTGAATAAAAACAACTGTAAAGAATCCATGGATTATCATTATTTATAGCCTTCAAAAAACATCAAAAATTATGGATTTTTCTTATATATTCATTTTATGAATTTGATTTCCTTTTTCATAATTTGAGAGATATACAAGAAGATTAGTTATATGCTCATCAGAATATTGGCCCTATTGATCACATCTACCACATATTGAATCCAAGAAATCAAAACATTTTTGAGTATATATATTTTATGAGATTTTCTTCATAAGTTTTTCATTCCCAGAGTTATACCTTATTTTATAAGATTTTATTACTTTCCTTTCAGTATTTCTCCCCCTAAAATCATGACTTCTCCACAAGATTGACATGTTTTACTTGCATGAGTAGGTTTTGGGTCCAAAAATTCTATAGTTCTAGCAGTATCCTCTAAACTTTGATCTTTCAGATTTATAATTTTTCTATCTATAAAATTGTTTTAGATTCCCTTTCATATAATGTTCTTCCTTGTGTGATGGGGGATAAATTCTTCATGTATTAATCTCATCTTCCTTTATTTTATAAAAATATTTCTCATTACTCTTCTTAGCCCAAATTTTCCCAATGTTGTCATTAAAACTTGTTCTATTCAAAGTAATAGATTTATTTTTAGATTTAGTAGGACATGATTTGACCATCCTATTTTGGAAAACTTTATCAGTTGTTTGATATGATTTATTTTTAACTTATAATTATTTATTTAAATACTCAAAAATCTTATTTGTAGTATTTTAATCATCAAGAAACCTTTATTTTGTCTTATATAAATATTATTTATTTTATCAAATGTTTTTATCAAGATATTTTACTATTTTCTCTTTCTCTGTAAACCCCAGCTTGATATTTTTAATCTCATCAATGTAACCATCCTCTCTTTTGAAAAATTCTTTATTAACTTCATTATTCATTTCATTTTCTTTCTTTTTTAACTGGATTCCCTCATTGAGTTTTGTATTTTTCAAAAAAAAGATTCAAGTTCATATTTTGACATATATTTCATGTAAGAATCTTCACAACATTCATCTCTACTATTTTATGTTTCATTAGTATTTTCTATTTGATCCATAAGTTCCAAAATTTTGAAGTAACCTCTTCATTATAATAACTAATTGGTGAGTAGTAGTCTTCCTGTTCTTTTCTCAACATACTTCTCCTTTTATTTAATGGAAACTTTTTATTACTCTCAATAGTTTTTTATCTCCTTTTAATTTTTACCCCATTTATTTTTCTGAGGTCTTAATCTTTCTCAACATCCTCATACTCATTGGTGAATCCCAAATTTACCCTACTGGTATAAGCAGTCGTTGAAGTACAAGTAAGGATCGAATCTACAGGGACTAAAGAAGAAGAAACCTATAAAAAATAAGATTTGATGGAGGATTGGCTATTAAGGGTCCAAATTTGGGTTTTATTATAATTTAATAACTAGAAATTTAATTTATGAACCAAAAAAATACACAACAAATTGATCTAAAACAATTAATGTTGATGGGTTGATCCTAGGTTGTTGTTAGTGCTAGAAATGATATAATTTATTTCTTATGAGTTTTGAGTTCACTATTTCAATATGTATCTAATCAATGAGATAAGTACACAACATCATTCATAGATTTAATTCATACACAATTACAATGATATTAACTAATTAAATTATAGGATCACTTTCATGATCACTCCAAGTAATTGGATCTTGCTAGCACTCAAAATGTGTAGTTGTTAAAGTTGGTGAAGAGGAAGAAGAAATTATGTCAAAGAAAGGAACTCTAAAACTATAGAACTAATTTAATAATTTAATAACATGAAATAATTTCCAATATATTTCCTATGAAACTCCATATAATTAAACTAAAAAAAATTATCCTTCCATTTATGCAAATCTCACAATGGAAGGTGGAAGTAAGCTTAAAGGAATGAGGTTGAAGAAGAAAAACATTGAAATAAAAAACACTTCACCATCATGTGGGGAATTTCACAATTTTTGTTTGTGAATAAATTCACACCTTGATTAAATGGTATCAATGTGTTAAGAAATAGGATAGAAGAATTGTAAAATAATAACATTTATTAAGAGACAAAATTGATTTTAACAACTTACATGAAAGAAATTGAAGAAGTGATTACAAAAGGATGGCCACCAACTCCTTAAATAGAAAAATTAGGAGCCTAGGGTAGATCCCAAATAAATAAATTCCTTCCTCATTAATTAGGATATTAAAATGTCGTTTATAAAATAAAGGTAAAGTGTACTTTTCAACTTTGACCAGAAAAATTGACCAGATTCATCCCCCTTTTGGACGTGAGAATTTTACAATCAAGATGGCTGAATATTGGAAGATAATAGAAGAGAAATATCTTATTCCTAGTGTCTTATAATATCTTACAAAATTTCATTCCAATTGGATCATCCATTCAGAAGTTATGATGAAATTGGTGGTCTAACTTTATGGGCCGTCAAATATGTCCCACAAATTAAATGTCAACTTGGGATCCCAGGATCTCCTTGAAAAAATAAGAATTATCTCTGGCCATAGTTGAATGAAATTATCCCCATAATTTTATATTTCTATAGTTAAAATTTCAATTTATTGGTCTTGAAATGTGAGATCCACTTTTACTTGATGGGATTAAGACCTGTTATGCTTTGTCCATAAATTTCTACATTCATTTCCAAAAATGTACATCTTCCCTTGTGATTTATCCATTGATCCTAAAAGGAATAATATTCCAAAAATACTGATCAATCATTTCCCAAAATATCAAATATAAATAATAAATATAATTTTTTCCACAAATAGATGATTGATTAGGCCCAAATTTTCACTTTAAACATGAATTTCACATGTGATGAGAAATGAAGTTAGGTTAATAATATACACTAAAATTGGTTTCTATAGAATTTGAAACACATTAATATTAAAATATAATAAATTAATATCGTCCACTTTCATTGGCTAATCATACCCCCCAACTTAAGTTTTTATAGTACTGAGAAAAAGGTTTCTCAAAAATATGAAATTGAATTTCATTTTTCAAAAACATTTTAACATACAATGCTCACCAAAATACATCATGTAAAAAATAATGAAACCTATAAAAATAAATTCAAACAAGTTGTGTTCATAAGCATATCCCAATCCCATTCCCGTTTTTTTTTTCAAATTCACTATCTCATTCCATTCAATTTCAATTAAGCATGATTATGTGTTGTGCATCACAAAATACATGAAGCCCATTTTATTTTTCAAGGGGGGAAATGGAAGTTATGGGTGGGAATAACATTAAAAAATAATATGAGTATCCAAATTTTTTCTTTTTCTTTTTTTCACTTTATTTTTTTTAAACCACAATAGAGATGAAAAGACCAACACTAGGAAAGACAACTATGGATTCACAATCCCCAAGCGTTGGACGTCACACATTTTGTCAATTCCATACTCTAAAATAGAGATGTAAATCCGAACTCTGGGTAATAAAAATATGGATTCATGATCCCCAAGTGTTGAACACCACACATTTGGACAAAAAATGCTCTATATGATCACCATTTTTTTATTTTTTTTATTTTTTATTTTTTTTGATACTCAAATTAAACTAAAAGTGGACCAAAACCCTATTATATGATAAAAGGGACCTAAAAAATAAAAATTACACCCAAAATACAATGGATGTTCATTTTGGAATTTTTATTAAGAGGATGAAAATGTTAACATTGAAAAAAACACATCATAAAACCTCACTTTTCAAAAACTATGCTCGTGTACTTAAACTTTCATTAAAATCCAAATTATGGAATTAAAAATTATTTGACATTAGATTCAAATTTTTAAATGTGTATTATCATGTTCTAGGTTAATTAAATTTTCCATAAAATCCCAATTTTTTTCATAAAATCACATATTTTTACTCTCCCCAACTTCGAATGAAACTGCCCATAGTTTTAAAAGAGAAGAGAAGATAGAGATTATAATTGGGAATAAATAGGGGGAGATGTGATTTGAAATTAAATCATGGAACAAAACCACCTAGTTTTAAGTTTATGACCCATCAATAAGAAATTGGTCACTTTAACATCAGGTCAAAAGTAGACTCCTCTGGGATAATCGATGGCTGGGTTTAAACATTAGAATACATGGGTTTAATTTAGAAATATTAAAATACTTCACCTGTTAAATCTTATACACAAGATACATTATATCACATTGGAAATACCAAGGGTATTCCCTTAACAAAAACCACAAAAAAAATAAAAAAAATACAGATGTCAGATTGCCTCCTAAAAAGCACTTATTTTAATGTCTTTAACTTGACTTGGACCCCCCCCCCCGAATCATCCAATTACAACTCTTAACATTTTATGGAATTAATTTTTCTCCACTTATACTAGATTTATATTAAGTAACCATTGGGGTTAACAGTAATATTTTAAAATTGATTAAAGAAAAAACATATAGGTCCCAATGAATGAGCTAATCCCATGAATATCAAAATGGTTCTATCCAATTAACTTCTTAATCTTCCAAAATACATCAAGTAGAATTGTATCTTTATTACCTTAAAGATAGAATGAAATGATGAAAGGGTTTTTTTATTATCCCCTATGATGGAAGACGTGAGAGAGGATGTATAGACCATGAATTTGATCTTGAGTTAGCTAACACATTCAGACACAAGTCGATACATATAATTGAACTAGATTTAATTTTAAAATTTTCTCAACACAATTGGTTTCATTTTAATCAAATTTTCAACCATAAAATTTTTCATATTAGTTTCAGGAATGGGTATGGACTCAATGTTTATGATTTCTCTCAATGGTTCAGTGATTGGTGGTCCTAAAAAATCATAATTGGATCTATATTCAGAATATTCAATCCATGATTAAAATTTTACCTATTGTTAATACAAGAATTCAATTTCCTCCTAATTTAAACTCTCATTAACAGTTGCCACCTATTCCCCAGGTTGACTTTAAACATTACCTAAACAATTCACCTCATTATATAGCTCTGATTTCTCAAATTATAAAGTGTATTATTAAACACTTTACTCTAATATTCATTTATTATATTTTAATATTCATGTGTTTCAAATTCCATAAACACCAATTTTAGTTCATTTTATAAATTGAACTTCATTTTTCATCACATGTGAAATTCATGTTTAAAGTGCACATTTGAGATCAATAAATCATCTATTTGTGGAAAACATTATGTTGATTATTTTAATTTTACATTTTTATATTATTTATCACTTTTATTAGAATATTTTTTATTTTAGGATCAATGGATGAATCCCAAGGGAAGATGGACATTTGTGGCCATGAATGTAGAAATTTATAGACAAAGCAGAATGGGCCTTAGACCCATCAAATAAATGTTGAGACCACATTTAAATCCCAATGAAGATAAAATATTAACTTTAGACATAGAAAATTATGGGTATAATTTCATTCAACTTTGTCCAGAGATAATTCTAAAGTTTTTAAAGGAGATCTAGGGAGCCCAAGTTGACATTTAATTTGTGGTCCAGATTTGAAGGCCCATAAAATCAACCCACCATTTCAATCATAACATTTAGATGGATGATCCAATTGGAATGAAATTTTGAAAGATTTTATAGGAAACATGGAAGAATATATTTCTCACCTATGACTATCCCATATTTTTCCATATTCAATGACATATTTGAACACCAAAAAGGGGGATGAATCTGGACAAATTTTTGTGGTCAACATTGAAAAGTCAAATTTCCTTTGATTTATCTCCATCCTTTTTAATATCCTAATTAATGGGGAAGGAATTTATTGATATGTTATCAACCATAGGACCCAAAAGTCACTATTTAAGGAGCTGGTGGTTAAGTTATTTGAGGATCCAAGTTTTTCTTTCAATTGTATTGTTACGCTACAGTTTTCTTTTCACGCATTTGTTTTTCACATGTAAGTTATTCAAATCACATTAATTTATTAATAAAATTTATTATTATTATCTTATTCTATTAATATTAATATCACATTGATACCATTTCCTTAGGTAGGTAATCTATTCACATTATCTTTTGTTAAATTCTTCACACAACGGTGGAGTGATCATTATTTCATTGTTTTTCTTCTCCAATTCCACCCTCATAAGTCTACTTCCCACTTCCATTGATAAAATAGAATAAATGGAGGTATAAACCTATAATGGTATGATCCAATGGGGTATAAAGGGGATTTATTGGATGTTATTTATCATTTTCATAATTTTTAAACAATTCTTTTGTTGAGATTTTTATTTAGTGGTTTTATTTCTTCCTCTTCCTTATTGAATTTTATCACCACAATTTTCATGTGCTAATAATATACTTTAACTTGTAGTTCTCATGAAAATTATCCTATAAGAGTATAGGTTATTAGAATGTGTATTTGAAGTTTTTAAACTAATAATTGATGAGGTTATATTGATTTCATTTAATGAATTCTTCTCGAGTTAATAGAATTGAAATAATTTAAAAATAAATTCATCCAATACACCCCAAGAGATAACCTAGGATCAACTCATTCCCTTAAATTAAATTCATTTTAATTTTTTAAAACCATTTAATTATAAACTCAATTCAAACCCAAGTTGACTACTTCTTTCCAAATCATCTGCATTCATATCCAAATCACCCACATAGAATAAATTTTTCTTTAGGTTTCTTCCTAGATCTCTGAGGATTAGATAACTCGAGTTTTGGTATAAGATACTGCTTTAACCATATAACTTGGCTAAATTTGGGCATCACCAAGAGGGACCAAAGAAGAAACCTATATACACTAATATTTTATTGACTATTGGCTATAAAGTGGACAACTTTATGGTTGATTATAATTAAATAACTAGAAATTTAATTTAAGGAACCAAAAAACACACACAATGACTTGATATAAAATAATTAGTTTTGATGGTTTGATCCTAGTTTGTTGTTAGGGATAGAAATGATATAATTTATTTCTTATTAATTTTGAGTTCAGTAGTTCAAGATGTATCTAATAAATGAGATAAGTACCCAACCTCATTAATCAATTTAATCCATACACAATTACAAGTATATTCAACAATTCACTTAGAGTATAACTTTAATGATCACTCCAAGTAATTATATCTTACTAGAACTCAAAATCTGTAGTCGTTAAAGTCGGTGATGACGAAGAAGAAATTATTTCAAAGAAAGGAACACACAAACTATAGAACTAATTAAAAAATTTAATAAAATAAAATAACATCCAATATAACCCCATAAAAATATCTTGAATCAAAACGCAAAATGGTTAACCTTCTATCGATTCAAATCTCTCAATGGAAGGTGGAATTCGACTTAAATGAGCAGGATTGAAGAAGAAAAACATTGAAATAATGAACACTCTACCGTTGTGTGGGGAATTTCACAATTTTTTGTGTGAATAAATTAACACATTTATTAAATGGTATAAATTTTTTTATAAATATGATAGAATAAGTGAATAAGTAGAACATTTATTAAGAAATAAAATTGATTTGATCAACTTACAAGAAAGAAATTGAAGAAGTGATTACAAAAGGACAGCATAACATTGCAATTGAAAGAAAAACATGCATCCCAAATCCCTTCGTCGTCATCTCCTTAAATAGAAAAATTAAAAGCCTAGTTTGATCCCCCATCAATAAATTACTTCCCCATTAAGTAAGAGTTTCAAGGGTGGGTGAGAAAATAAAGGGAAAGTGGACTTTTCATCTTTGACCAGAAAAAATCGACCAAATTCATCCTCCTTTTGGATGTGTGAATTTTACAATCAAGATGGCCAAATATTGGATGGTCATTAAAGATAAATATCTTCTTATAAGTGTCCTATAATAAATTTAAAATTTTAATTCCAATTGGATCATCCATTCGTATGTTATTATGAAATTGTTGGGCTGACTTTATGGCCCTTCAAATCTGGCCCACAAATTAAATGTCAACTTGGGATCCCTAAATCTTCTTGAAAAATTCAGAATTAGCTCTAATCATAGTTGAATTAAATGATCCCCGTAATTTTATATTTCTATGCTTAAAATTTTAGATTTATTGGGATTTAATTGTGAGCTCTGTTTGTACTTGATGGGCCTAAGGACAATATGCTTTGTCCAAAAATTTATGGATTCTTTGCCCAAAATGTTCATCTTCCCTTGTGATTCATCTATTGATCCTAAAAGATAGAATGTTCCAAAAAAATGATCAATAATATCCCAATATATCGAATTAAAATAATGAATATGATGTTTTAAACAAATATATGATTGATTTGGACAAAAATTTCACTTTAAACATGAATTGCACATGTGATGAGAAATGAAGTTCAATTAATAATATGCACTAAAATTGGCATTTATGGACTTTGAAACACATGAATATTAAAATATAATAAATTAATATTAGACTCTTCCAGGGGATAATAACTCAACACCTTTATTATTTTAAAAAATAACTTTAAAATATCAAATTAAAATATGATTGAATCATTTTAGTGAGAGTTTTTGTCATTACCCATGTTTTAGTAAATTATTCCCACTTAAATAAATACTTTGTTTGATAGATTACTCCACACACACCACAAAAACAAAAAATGTGGAACTTTGTAAGGTATCTATATAATTTATAGGTATAAACATTAGTAACATAATTATTATATATAAATATATGTATATAAAATAACAAATATGAAGAACAAAACAAAATAATGTTCACTTTAAATATTGACTATACTAGTGTAGCTAAGAAAAAATAAAATATTTTTTATAAAATTTACTTATTTTTCAAGTATAATATATTTTTATATTAATTAATGATTATCACTAGTTTAATTAGTAATTTAGAGTAAATTGGAAGAAGAATAGATAATAAACCAAAAGTAGTTTTCTTATAGAAAACAGTTTTCACTATATTTTATGTTTTTAATTGAAAATATTATTTATAAATTTTAGGATGTGAATTTGAATAAATTAACTTAATTTTTTGAATTATCATTTCAATATTATCTTAAGATTAATTTTTGGATTTTTCTTGAAAGATTGATTTTTAGGTGAATAGTGAAAATACCATTTTTTACAAATAACATGACTTTTATGGCATTATTAAAGTAAGAATTGGGAATTAATGAAAACATTTTATAAGAACAAATATGTATTTTATAAGTGAATTTATAATTTTAAAAATATTGGTTTTAATTTATAAACTCTTATTTGACATTTTAGAACTTATGTTATATTTTTAAAATATTGTTTTTTATAGATTATACATTTATTATTTTAAAATAATTATTTATCACTTTTAAAATATAATATTATTAAATTGATTTAAAATTTAGAATAATTTGGTCCAAATTATATAAAATTTACCATTTTATTTTTAGGGATAAAGGATAAATAATTTATGTAAAAACTAGTTACCATGGCGAAAACTAAAATTATAAAAGTAAACATATAAGAGTAAATGACATCAAACATGTTTAAAACATGTGTGGGAATTTATGATTGAGTCCTTAATTGACCTTATAACTTATAATATATATTATTTCTCAATTTTGATCCACTTTCCTTGAGAGTGAATTCCCATTACTAAAAAGTTATGGGTATTTTTAAAAATGTCATCCATTTTCACTTACAAAAGGGGCTCTCCTCTCCTCACTTCCCCTCACACACAAAACCACTTATTTAGTCTCAAAATAATCCCAAACCTCTCCTAAAAACTCCTAAAAACCCAAAATAGGTTACTTTATTCATAAAATACCATCCCTCAAAGGTTTAACCCCTTCATAATGGAGATAATCCAAGTAGTAAGGTATAGATTGTAATTGCTCGGTCAAGATAGTTGTATCACTGAGAGGGGTAGGGGTTGAATCAGTGATATTTTTTTCTTTTATGTTTCATTACTTAAGAAACAAACTTCAAAACTTATTAAATATTTCTTTCCCTACTAAAAACAATTCAAACACACATCCATAATAACATAATAATTTACAAGGTTCACTACTCAATAAGAGTAGCTACGTCCTAAGTATGGTTTAGAAATGATCTAATACCACAAAACCTGCTATAAAAAAGTCTTTTTGTGTAGAATACAATGAGTGGGATATGAACTTACACTTATGTAGAACTATGATCAATACAACAATTCATGTTCTTCAAGTAGCAGGAAATGATATAAGATTATTTTTGTAACAAACATGTAATAGTGCATCTCGATCAACTTTTACAAATATGATCTTTCAAATCAATTCTTCACTTTCTTACCCAAAAGCTGGTAAGAACTTCCTGGAATTTGTAATGACACTTACTCTAATTTCTTAGTCTAATTTCCCCATTTGATTTCTCAATACATAAAATATACTTCTATCAGAATACCAATAAAATAATATTGAACAACTTCTATCTAAGTATGAAAATTCTAGTCTGATTTCTCAGTCTAGTTCAAAATCCATGATTACGATATTATCTCTTCTCCTTTATTATTCTATTTAGAAACCTTCCTCAGGTAATCGCAATCCAAAAAACTTATTCTCCATAGAAATTTAGAGCTTCTCTCTCTTCGCTCTGAAAAATACTTGTGTCATAAAGTACAAATTACTTTCGCCTTTTATAGTCAACCTAAATTCAGAGCTTCACTCTCTTCACTCTGAACAATACTTATTCTATAAATGTTTACTTCTCAACCAAATTTTACCAAAACATAAATTATCCTTGAATTTTGGGTGCATTTATGACTTTTTCAACTCTTTTAAACTCTTATCAAACCTTCTCAAATCATCTATCAACTTCAGATTGCTTCCAACTTCTTTAACAAACATTATTCTGATTCTGATTCTCCATTCTTATTTTCCAATATGATTTCTTTATTACAATTCTTAATACCACTTACATTTATGAAGAAATAGTCAGATTAAATCTTCATCTACAAACATCAGTCTGATTCTGATTCTCCATATTTTCTTCATCTGCAAACTTATTATGTTGTTGCAACTACTGACATTTCTGAAACATGTAAATGTAAAAACATCTCTATGTATGCCATCGTAGGACTCCCCAAAACATCTAAAGTCTATAATACTATTTGGGTTATAGTTGATTGCCTTATAATGTAGGCACATTTGACTATCATCAAAGAAGATTTATATCTTGGACAACTTTACAAGATAAACATAAGGAGACTAGTGAGGTTGTATAGAGTACCATTATCCATTGTATTTGATCAAAATATGGGGTTTACCTGGAGGTTCTAGAGAAGTATACAAAAAACATTGGAGGTAGTGGTGATTTTTAACACTATATATCACCCTCGTACAGATGGGTCTATTTGAGAGGACAATTCAAACTCTAGAGGATATATTGAGATCTTGTTCGATGGATTTACAAGGATTTTAGGATCAACACCTCCCCTTGGTATAGATTTTATATATAAAAAGTTTCCATTATAACATTCATATGGCACCATATGAGACTCTTTATAAGAATATATATATGAATTCAACTTGTTGGGATGATTTTTGAGAGAGTAAGTGGATAGCTCCTGACCTTGTCCAAGAAATGAAAGAGAAGGTTCAAACCATTCCATGATATATGAAAGAGACACAATGTTGGAAAATTAGTTATATAGATAATCATTAACAAAATATAGAGTTTGAAGTTGGTGATAAGTTGTTATTTCGAATATCTTCATGAAAATGGGTTATCAGATTTGGAAATAAATAGAAATCAGGCCCTGAATACATTGGTACCTTAAGAATTGTTGATCATGCTAAGGTCATAGTAAGAGAACCTACTTTTTCTTAAATAACTATTACAACATTTTTAAGATAAACAACATAAAAGTGTTACCTAACCAGGATCCAAAAATTTAGTGTCTTGGGAAAATTAGGACCATACATAACATTTGTAAAATAAAACATAAACATTTATTTAATTTATTCTTCTATAGCTTCTTAGTGTTCCTTGTGTTCTCCTTAGTACAAGTAATCACCTGATGATATACATCAAATAAATGGGCGAGCTAAAATCCTGGTAAGAGGATAGATAATAACATGGATCAATATAACATGGGGTGAGCATAATAATCATCATCATAACATAATAATGGGATCATCATCATAATCATCTGAGGAAGAATTAGATAAAGGCACAGAATGTGGAAATGCATAAAAATTAAACATCATGTCTTAGTGTTCAACCACCACACATGATTGTGAACAAATCTAGCATCATGTTCACACATATTTAACTTTATTTTTAAAAAGGGAATTCCCAAAAGTGGCCATTTCGAACCCTCCACACCCAGGAACCCCCCTCCCTGCAAAGATATCATCTGGAGAAGCCTCAGTCTGGAAGGAGTCATTGTCAGCCGAGATGACAGAGCATCTCGCGGGTTTACATCTCGATCAGCAATGGTTCGTCATAGCAATCTGTCAGCCATGTGAAATGCTCCCTTCTGCCCACTCGATGAGACATCGGGTGACCCGGCAAGGCGAACGGTACATGGGAGGTGTAAATTTGCCCAAGAAAAGCTCCTGGGAATTGAACCCCAGACCTCACCGAACACCATTGTTATGGAACTCGACCACACACCACTACACCACCACCAAATAAGTAACACATATTTCACTTTATCTCATAAGATTCATCAAATTACCCAATGCATTGAATCACTATATAGTTTCGAGCACACCCATCACATCATAACATTTACATGCACTATATAATTCTGAGCGCACCTGTCACGTCATAACATTTACATTATCGTGCATGCCACATAGAATGTGTATCAATATTGGACATAAAATAACCCATGGAAAGGAATGGGTTTCGTTTCATAAATCATACATTCATAAAATTTGGAGTTCCCAAGATAAAAATGGAATAATATGCTTGGTATCAATCTTGAAGAAGAAACAATATCAAGAGAAGTGAAAGATGTTTTTTCTTTTAGAAAGAAGAGTTATTTTGGAATAATCTTTTCATTTGTCATAAAACCAGATTGGAAACATATATATCTAAAAAAGAAAAGGGAAGAAAAAATAGATGATATTTATGGAATAATAAATGATCATCCACACTGAAAATGGAGTGAAAGATGGAAAATCCAAAGAAAGAGAGTTGAGTTCGAGAATCCTCTTACCTTATGTCTAAACGCTTTCTTCTCTTTAATATCCCAAGTAATAAAATTAAATTCATTAATTAAAAAATAAATAACATATTCTACATGAATTTTATTTATTATAGTTTTATTAAGTTCATTTATATCTTTTTGATGAGTTATAGAGTTCAATTTCATTTTTCCGGAGTGTTTGTTTCCTTGGTTTTCTTGATCGTTTCACTTGTATACATGTATGGAAGTTCATGTAAAATAAAGATAATTATCCAGAATTGAGATTATATGTTATTAATGAACTTACATAAGATTAAATGATCTTATAAAAAAAATTATATTTTATGAGGATGAATCATTAGATAAAAGGTTAGTGATGATCATTTAGATTTTTTGACGGTTGTTTTGAACATCACAAACTAGTTTTGTTCTATTATTTATTATTGTGTATATAAGTTAGTTACATAACATAAAAATTGTTATTATATAAATTTTGTAGTATATACCAACCAATATAGTGGTTTTATGAATATACCTTAATGAATTAAAATAAAATGAAAACGCATTGTCCATGATGTCGGTAAATTGACACATCACAGGCGATGATTTCATTTTTAGAATAAAAGAGAGAGAAAAATGAGTTTGATGATGGATATTCCATTAACATGATGTAATTATATTATATAAAAGATACTCAAGTTATCATGAACATTTGGATAGATTAGGTGATGAGAGAATAAAAAAATAAATGAAATTTAAAATAAAATTTGAAAGGAAAAGAAAGTGGATTTTACCTCTTAAATTCTCCTCTTTGAGAACCTCTTTAAGGCACCTAGGTTTGGTCTTTTGTTGAGACCATAACCTCCTGAAAATGGGGAAGGGGCTTGGAAATATATTTGGGTAGAATTTAGACAAGGATTAAAGTTTTTAAGGTGTGAGGAGAAGAGGTGGTGAAGGGTGGTATTTATAGTGGAGGAGGGGTGTTTTCTCATTATTTTATTCATTAGTTTAATATTTTGGATTAAGACTATGAATAGTTTGAGAATTATCACTAAATATATTAAAATAATGAAGTCAAGTTCGAGATTATGGGCTTATATCAGCCATAGATCATCTATGATTCAATAATTCATGCATTGAGCTTATATCATAAATTATCAAATTTCACTATTCACCAAAAAATCAAGTATTTTATAAAAATCTCAAAATTCACCTTAACCATTTTTTCAATGTGTAGAATTCAAAAATTAACTCCATTTTATGAAAATAATTTTCTAAATATGAGAAATTTAATTTTTAATTAAAATCATCATTTACTCGAGAAATATAGATTTTAAAAATTATAAGTGATTTTATAACACCTTGAAAAATTAATTAAGGTATCATTAAATTATCTTATAATCATAAGAAAAAAATAATAATTTATGAGTTTATTTTATATAAATAAATTTTCTCTCAAATCATTATATTAATTATTAAATTGTAAATAAATATTTATAACTTATAAAAATACCAATACTTAATTTATCATTTTTAAAATATTTATTTACTTATTTCATGATATAAATATATTATATTTTCATTCATAAGATGCATAAATTTTATTCATACTTTCATAGGTGAATTTACTATTCTATTGGACGGATTACTATTCTTAAGGGTCGTGTTACTATTCCAAATGTCAAGTTATTATTCCATCAGTATAGGTTACTTAATTTATGAAAAAGCCTCTTATTTAATTCATTCTTAATTTATAAGTTTGTATTATGGTATCTATGTGATTTTATGTGATTTATACTATATTACGTAATTATAATAAGGAATAAATTTCATTGATAAAAGTTTGGGTCGTTATATTCTTCCCCCCTTTTGAAATTTTTCCCTCAAAATTTCATTTTACATAAACAGGTGAGGGTACTTATCCTTCATTTCCTCCTCTAATTTCCAAGTCACTTCTTCATACTTATGGTTCTTCCATAATACTTTGACCAAGAGAGTAGTCTTGTTGCATAGAACTTTATCTCTATGGTCCAAGATCTTCATCGGCTGATCCTCGTAAGAGAGATCATCCTCCAGTTGTATCACCTCTGAGTTCAGTACATGTGAGGGATCTGGTATGTACTTCCTCAGGAGAGATACATGGAACACGTCATGAATTTGAGCCATAATTGGTGTAAGTGAAAGCCGATAGGCCACTACTCCTATGTGATCAAGGATCTCAAGGGGGTTAATGTACCTTGGGCTTAGCTTCCATTTCTTTCCAAAACACATGACTCTCTTACATTGTGATATTAGAAGGAAGATTTTATCTCCAATGTTGAACTTTAAGTCCCTTCGACAGTTGTTAGCATAGCTCTTTTACTGACTCTGAGTAGCTTTGATATGTTGTGTATGGATTGAACCTTCTCTGAAATTTCTTGTACAAGATCATGTCCAAGTAGATTTTGTTTTCCAACTTCATCCCAACAGTTTGGAGTTATACATCATTTTCCATACAGAGGTTCATATGGAGTCATCTGAATACTTGAGTGGAAGTCATTATTGTATGATAACTCAACCAATGAGAGATGTTGATCCCATCCACCTTTGAATTTCAATGAGCGAGCTCTTAGCATGTCTTCGAGTGTCTGAATAGTCCATTCAGATTGGCCATTAGTTTGGGGGTGATAGATCATGCTGAAATTCAATTCAGTACTCAAGGAATATTGAAGAATCATTTATAATTTGGATTTGAACCTCGGATCATGATCATATATGATCGAAAGTGGAACCCCATGCAACCTCACTACTTCCTTTACATATATCTTGGAAAATTTTCAAGCAATAGATCTTCCTGAATAGAGATAAATTAGGTAGTCTTAGTGAGTCGGTCCACCATAACTCATATCATATTATTTCCTTTGGATGTTTTCAGGAGACCAGTGGTGAATTCCATGGTGAAATATTCCAATTTCCACATAGGTATAGGAAAGGGTTGCATTGTCCCTTCAGACTTTTTCCACTCTGCTTTAAATTTCTGACATATCAAGCACTTTGAGATATACTCTGCAATCTCCTTCTTCATGTTATCCCACCAAAAGTGTTCTCTAAGATCATAGTACATCTTGGTAATCCCAGGATTGATAGAGGAAGTTGAGCTATGTGCATTATTCAATAGATCCTTCTTTATCCCAGGTGATGAAGGCACCCAAAGAATTGTTCCAAACTGAATAACACCATCATCATTGATATAGAACTCTTGCAACTCCCATTCCTTTACTGTATTCACCATCTTTTGTAAGTCCATATCATCCCTTTGTGTCTCTTTAATCTCCTCTTAGATAGATGGTTGGGAAATCATTTGGGAAAGGTAGGATGTATTCTCTGCCATTATGATTTCCAAATCCATCCTTTGTATATCCAAGAAGATAAGTTCTTTATCAATCTGCAACATGGATAGAGCACCATGTTGTTTTCTTCTAAGAGAATCAGCTACCTTGTTCGCCTTCCTAGGATGATAGTGAATATAGAAATCATAGTCCTTGATTAGCTCTAACAATCTCCTTTGATGAATGTTGAGATTCTTTTATGTGAATATATACTTTAGGCTCTTGTGATCAGTATATATGTCACACCTTTCACCATAGAGATAGTGTTGTCGAATTTTCAAGGCAAAAATCACAGCCACTGGCTCCAGATCATGCATCAGGTAGTTCTACTCATGGATCTTCAATAGTTTTTAGGTATAGGCTATCACTTTATCATTTTTCATGAGTACACAACCCAAGACTTTCTTTGAAGAATCACTATATATCACAAAACTTTCACCACTTGTTGGTAATGTGAGTAAAGGTGCAGTCAAAAGCCTCTTATTTATCTCCTTGAAGATTTCCCCATATTCTTCCGTCCATATATAATTTACCCCCTTTCCTTATTAACTTAGTTAGCAGGCTAGAAAATCATGATAAATTTCTCAAAAAACATCGGTAGTACCCTGCTAAGCCAAGAAAAATGTGGATTTCCATGACACTAGAGGGTCTGGTCCATTCCTCAATCGCATTTGTTTTTGAAGGGTCTATGTAAATTCCCTCACTTGTGATCATGTGTCCCAATAATGTGACTTGCTACATCCAAAAGTCACACTTGCTGAACTTGGCATACAATTTCTTCTTCCTCAATGTCACCAGCACAATCCTTAGATGTTCTTCATACTCATCCTTGCTATTGGAGTAGATGAGAATATCATCGATAAACACTACCAAAAAAATTCAAGGTAATGTATAAAGACTCTATTCATCAAATCCATGAATATTTTAGGGGAATTAGTAATTCCAAAGTATATCACTAGAAACTCCAGTGCCCATACCTTGTATGGAAGGCGGTCTTATGAATATCTTCTTTCTTCAACTTTAGTTGATGATATCCAAAATGAATATCTTCCTTTGAGAAGTACTAAGATCCTTGTAGTTGATCAAACAATTAATCAATACTTGGAAGATGATACTTGTTCTTTATGGTGATCTTGTTGAGTTCTCGATAATCAATACACGGCCACATTGATCCATCATTCTTATTAAAAAAGATCATTAGCACACCCCAAGGTGATGCACTTGGGCATATGAATCCTTTGTCCAAATTCTATTACAATTGATTCTTTAACTCCTCCAGTTCGATTGGGGCCATCCTGTAGGGGCATTTTGAGAAAGGGGTATCTCCAGGTATGAGTTCTATTGAGAACTCTACCTCGCATTCTGGGGGAATTCCATGTAACTCTTTAGAAAATACATCATTGTATTCCATCACAATGGGTATTTTCCCTAGGTTGATACCTTCTTTTGACTCAACCATTTGAGCAAGGTATGCTTCTTTACAGGGAATCAACACCCACACTGTTGAAGGATTTTCCGAAGGATATTCATGATCTTCCTTACATTTGTAGAGGAGCATGGGAGGGTTCAAAATATGAAAAGATATTTCCTTTTCCTGACAGTTGATGTGTGCTCTATATAACTAGAGCCAATCCATTCCCATTATAGCGTCTAATTCCACCAAGGGAAGTATCACAAGATTTGCTGGAAGAATCTTCTCACATGAGCCAACAGGAGAAGAGTCCAACACTTGGGTTGCAATGATTGCACCACTATGTGTTTTTATAGATATCTCTACTTAAAGGTTTTGGGGATTTGATTCAATAGTTCTAGTAAACTTGAAAGATATAAAGAAATGCATAGAACCAGAATCAAATAATACTTTTTCCATTATTGGGTGAATAGGAAGTGTACCTTGTATGACTTCATTTTCTTGTTCCAATTTAGTATTAGTGATAGAATAAGCCTTTCCTGCTCTTTTGGCTTGTGTGGTTGTTGACATTGATTACCCTTGAGGGATCAAGGTTTAGTGCACTAACTTTCATAATGCCATTTCTCCCTACAATTGTAGCATTAGACCATGGGTGGTACTCTCCTTTCCTACATTGTATCGATCAGCTTCTTTATGTCTCTTAAACATTCATGATCTTGGTGTCCTTCTATCCCACACTTATAGAATGTACCCATCCCTTTGAGGTAGTTCTTCTGATGCTTCTTCCCACATTTTTAACATATTAGTGGTTGAGGTTTCTTCCCACCTTTTTCATGATATCCACCAGCTTGAAACTCCATCTTTCATTTATTATCACTATATCCATGGGACCATTCTCTAAACTTCATCTCCACTTTGAGATCACATCGAACAACATCTTCGTAACTCCTAAAGTCTTGAATTTCTAGAACCTTTAGAAGGTGTGGTTTTAATCCACTAAAGAATCTATCAATTTTTCTATCATTGTTGATAACAAAACCTGAAGCGTACCTTGCAAGCCTCATGAAATTTTCTTCATGGACCGTGGAAGGTTCACCTTCCTTTTTCTTTAGCTCTATAAATTTTCTCTCCATATTTGTATGAAGAGTTTGAGGGAAATACTTTTTAAGAAACATTATCTTAAATTCTTCTCACTCCATATCTTCAATTTCATCCTTTGGTCTGGTGTTCTTAATCAACACCCACCATTGGTTAGTCTCTCTATCTAGATGATAAACAGACAGAGTCGCCTTCTCCGTCTCAGAATAGAGAAGCACAGAAAAGATCTTCTTCATTGAGTTAACCTATTGTTCTATGACTAGTGGATCAGAAGATCCACTAAATGCTAGTAGTCATTGTTTCTTAAAGGACTTGAAAGCCAGTTTCTCCCTCTTAGTTGAAGGAGGATGTTCCACATTATTCAGGTTATTGATCATATCCTAAGATAGCTAGGTTAGCATTGCCATGAAATTTTGAACTCCACCTCCTAAGACATTGGGGATGTCGTTCGGGCAATAGTTGTATTGTCCCTAACATGGGTTTTTTGCCTGGTTTATCTTGGTTCCCACCATTTTCTAAAATAGAAAAGTTTTGAACAAAACATTAGTTAACAAGTCATGAATAATTTATTCCTTTGTGAAATTAACTCTAAAGGCATATCTTATGGGATCCCTATGTTTAGAAATTCTTCTTGTGTGCTTACATATACTTAGTCTCATACTAAGGGTACTCACTAAGGTACTCTAATCCTAATTTACAAATTAACTAAACCATGCTATGATACTAACTATAGTGACCCTACTTTTTCTTACATAACTATTACAACATTTTTAAGATAAAAAAATAAAAATTTTACACAACAATGATCCAAAGGTTTAATGTCTTTAGAAAATTAAGACCATACATAAAATTTGAAAAATAAAACATAAACATTTATTTAATTCCTTCTTCTCTAGCTTCTTAGTGGTCCTTGTGTTCACCTTAGTATAAGTAATCACCTGAAGAAATGGGTGAGCTAAAATCCCAATAAGAGGATAGATAAGAACATGGATAAATATAACATGGGGTGAGAATAATCAACATCATAATGACCTAATCATGGGATCATCATCATAATCATGAGAGGAAGCATTAGATAAAGTCATGGAATGTGGAAATGTATAAAAATGAAACATCATGTCTTAGTGGTCAACCACCACACATAGTTGTGAGAAAATATAACATCATGTTCATCCATATTTCAATTTATATCATGAGATTCATCACATTAATCAATGAATTGGAGTGATATATAATTTTAGGTTCACTCATCACATCATAACATTTATATGCGCTATATAATTTTGGGTGCACCCGTCACTTCATAACATTTACATTATCATGCATGCTGCATAGAACGTATATCAATCTTGGACATAAAATAACCCATGGAAAGGAGTTGGTTTCATTTCATAAAGCATACATTCATAAAACTTGGAGTTCCCAAGATAAAAAGGGAGTTAGATGCTTGGTATGAATCTTGAAGAAGAAACAATCTCAAGAGAAGTGAAAAAAAAATCTTTTAGAAATAAGAGTTCTTTTGGAAAAATCTTTTCATTTGTCATAAAACCATATTCGAAAAATGTATATCCCAAAAAGAAAAGGTAAAGAAAAATAAATGATATTTATGGAACAATAAAGGATCATCCATACTGAAAATGGAGTGAATTGGGGAAAACCCAAAGAAAGTGAGTTGGGTTCGAGAATCCCCTTACCTTATGTTTGAATGCTTTCTTCTCTTTAATATCCTAGATAATAAAATTAAGTTCAATAATTAACAAATCCAAAACCTCGTATACATGAATTTGATTTATTATATTTTTATTATGTTCATTTATGGACTTTTTTATGAGTTATAGATTTCAATTTCATCGTTCAGAAGTGTTTGTTTCCTTGGTTTTCTTGATCGTTTCACTTGTATACGTGTATGGAAGTTCGTGTAAAATGAAGATAATTCTCCAAAAATGAGATTATATGTTATTAATGAACTTTAAAAAGATTAAATGGTCTTATAAATTATTTGGTTATATGTTATTAGGATGAATCATTAGATAAAAGATTAGTGATGATCATTTAGATTTTTTTGCAGTTGTTTTGAACATGACAAACTAGTTTTGTTCCATTATTTATTATTGTATATATAAGTTAGTTCCAGAACATAAAAAGGGTTATTATATAAATTTTACAATATATACCAACCATTATAGTGGTTTTATGAACACCCATGAAGGTGTTAAAGGAAAATGAAAACGCATCGTCCATGATATTGGTAAATGGACACATCACGGGCGATGATTTCATTTTTAGAATAAGAGAGAGAGAGAGAGAGAGAGAGAGAAATGAGTTTGATGATGGATCTTCCATTACCATGATATCATTACAGTATATAAAAGATACTGGAGTTATCATGCACATTTGGACAGAGGAGCTGATGGGATAATAAGAAAATAAATGAAATTGAAAAGAAAATTTGAAAAGAAAAGAAAGAGGATTTTACCTCTTAAATTCTTCTCTTTGAGAACCTCTTTAAGGAACCTAGGTTTGGTCTTTTGTTGAAACCAGAACCTCCTGGACGTGGGGAAGGGGCTTGGGAAGAGATTTGGGCAGAATTTGAAAAAGTATCAAATCTTGGAAGGTGTGAGAAGAATAGGTGATGTGGGGTGGTATTTATAGTGGAGGAGAAGGGTGTTTTCTCATTATTTTATTCATTAGTTTAATATTTTGGCTCAAGACTATGAATAGTTTGAGCATTATCAATAAATATATTAAAATAATGAAGGTAAGTTCAAGATTATAGGCTTACATCAATCATACATCATCTATGACTCAATAATTCATATATTTAGCTTGTATCATAAACTATCAAATTTCACTATTCACCAAAAAACAAGTATTTTATAAAAATCCAAAAAAATCACCTAACCATTTTTCGATGTGTAGAATTTAAAAATAAACTCCATTTTATGAAAATAATTTTCAAAATATGAGAAATTTAATTTTTAATTAAAATCATTATTTACTTGAAAAATACAGATTTTAAAAATTATGACTGATTTTATAACACCTTGAAAAATTAATCATGGTCTCATAAAATTGTCTTATAATCCTAGGACAACAAAATATTAATTTATGAGTGTATTTTATGAAAATAAATTTTCTTTTAAATCGTTATATTAATTATAAAATTGTAAATAAATATTTATGACTTATAAAAATACCAATAATTAATTTATCATTTTTAAAATATTTATTTACTTAGTTCATGATATAATTATATTATATTTCCATTCATAATATGCCTAAATTTTATTTATACTTTCATAGGTGAATTTACTATTCTATTGGACAGATTACTATTCCTAAGGGTCATGTTACTATTCCAAAGGTCAAGTTACTATTTTATCGGTATAGGTTCCTTAATTTCTGAAAAAATCCTATTTTTCATTCATTGTTCATTTATAAAGTTTGTATTTTGGTCTCTATGTGATTTTATATGATTTATATTATATGAAATAATTATGATAAAATTTTGGGTCGTTAAGCATAGCATATCGCTTAGCACTCCCTCTGCACCTCTCTCAAGTGCATGATGTATTCCATGTATCACTTTTTGAGGAAGTACATACCAAAATCATCGCATGTAATGAGCTCAAAAGATATACAACTAGAATGTGACCATTCATATGAATAACAGTCTATGGAAATCTTGGATCAAAGAGACAAGGTTCTGAGAAACAAGAACATCCGTCTAGTCAATGTTTTGTGGTGAAATTATAAGTTTGGGGAGGGTGCATGAGAACTTGAGAATGTGCTGAGTGAAAAGTACCCTCACTTGTTTTCCTCCATGTAATAAAATTTCTTGGAATTTTTTTTAAAAGGGGGTGGAATGTGATGACGTGAGTATTAGTAAAATATTCCTTGTTGAAATAAATACTATGTTCGATAGGTTGATCAACATGCATCACCAAAACCAAAAAAATATAAACCATTGTAACGTAGCCATATGATTGATAGGTATAAACAATGATAACAGAATTATGAAATATATATATATATTTATAATAAAAAACAAAACAAGATAAAGTTCACTTTAAATATTGACTCAAATAGTGCAAATAAGAAACTAATAAAATATTTTTTCTAAAATTTAAATATTTTTCAAATATAGTATATTTTGATATTAATAAAGGATTAATACTAGTTTAATTAGTAATTTACAGGAAATACGAAGAAAAATGAATAATATAACAAATGTTATTTTCCTATAAAAACAGTTTCACTCTATTATATGTTTTTAATTTAAATTAAAAATTATAGATTTTAGGATGTGAATTTGAAAAAATTAAATTCATTTTTGGACTTATTATGAAAATATTAGCTTAAGATGGATTTTTAGGATTTTTCTAAAAAGATTAATTTTTAGGTGAATAGTGAAAATGTTGTTTTTACAAAAAAAAAACTTGACTTTTATGACATTATTAGTATATAGGTAAGAATTGGAAATTTATTAAACCATCTTCTAAACCCAAATATTTATTTTATATGTGACTATAAATTTTAAAATGTTGGTTTTAATTTAGAAACCCATATTTTACATTTTAGAATTGAACTTATATTTTTCAATTTTTTAATACATTATACATTTATTATTTTAAAATTCATTTTCATCACTTTTAAAATTTTAATATTGTTAAATGGATTTCAAATTCGAAATCAATTATATAAAAAGGACAAATTATATTTAGTCATAAATGATAAATTACTTAGGTAAATAATAGTTACCATGGTAAAAGCAAAAATAGTAAAAGTAAAAATATATAAGTAAATGACCATATATATACATGTTTAAAACATGTGTGAAAATGTGTGTTTGAGACATTTATCTACCTTATAACTTCTAATCTCCATTATTTCTCAATTTTGGAGCCACTTTCCTTGAAAGTGGCTTCCTAATATTGAAAATTTATGGGTATTTATAAAAATACCATCCCTTTTCGGTTATAAAAGGGGTTCTCCATTCCTTATTTCCCCTCACACTAAAACCCACTTGGTTCAGCTCAAACTCTTCCAAAAACTCTCCTCAACACTAATATCCACCTTAAATAGTTTCTAATCTTCTCAAAAGACCATCCCTCAAAATTTTAATTCTCTTTGCAAAGGAGATAATCCAAGTGGTAAGGTATATATTTCTAACCGCTTCATTCATATTTCTTTCTATGCTTTTATTCCTCCTCAAATTTAATTTCACTTTGTTATAATGATAACATCAGTATCATTATACTGGTATATTATTAAAATTATGGTACAAGGATCAATCACTCTCGCCTTTTCCATTAAAAAAATGAAAACATGACTGTGTGTTGTGCGAACTACCTCCTCCACGACGCAACATGTTTCGTTTTCCTTCCTCGTCATACAAGGGTGGTCCTAAAATGAAATTTAATCTATAATTATGATATTTATGACATATTTTAGATTCTAAAATGATAAAATATATTTCTCTTTTTTCTCATTCCATGAAAATGAAATCATCGCTCATTCGTACATGCAGATTAACGCCTCTATGGACCGGTGTATTTTGCTTTTCACCACCACCATAATGGATGATTTTAGTTTATATTTGATGAGTATGTAGGATATATATATACACACACATATATAAGTAATATATATCATTAATATAGTTATTTATAGATAACATGAAAAGTAATTGTCGATATAAGGTAATTCGTCGATATCAGTAAATAACTCAAAACTAGTTCATCACCATTTTCGTCTTCATGAAACGCAATTAAAACTTCAATGTAATGGAATTATAACAATATTACTATTTATAAAACATCAATTCTAGTACCTTTGATGGTTTTCAAATGGTGATATTTTGGAAATAAAGGAAAATCGACATCGCTTTTAAAAACCTAGTTTAAAAAGATCAAGATTATTAACTCTCGATGTTGAAAAGAGATTATAACAATCTAATACATGAAGAGAATTGTTATTAATAAAATGTATAAATGGAAATGTATATGAATAGGATTATGAAATAGGTAATTAATATATTTATCTTTATGATATAGGAGTTTAAAGCACTTCTTTGGAAATAAAGGTTAATGGTAAGGGACTGGTAACTCAAATTCCTTTGAGTTATACACTTTCTTCTTGATTTCCTTTCCCCTATATCCACTACATTTTCCATTTTAAATTTTTTCCACCCTTTATTTCTAGGGAAAAGAGTTTTTTATCTAAATCAATTTCCAAGAAAGGTTTTCTTTTCACTTATTATTTTAAAAAAACAAAGGATACTTTTTGAAAAGATTCTCGTAACTATGACTTTTATAAAGATGAATACAAAATGTTTTCAAGAAGACATTTTCATGTTTTTTTTTTCAATATATTCAAATGATCTACCTCCAATGGAGTTATATTTCATGTTTCACCCTATACTTTCTTTTATTATGTGAATATTTTTCGTGATCAAGTTTTCAGTATCAAATGATTTAATTCATGATGATATTTTATACAATCTGGATGTTTTATGAAACTCAATTTATTTCCATAGGTTATTTATGAAAAGTGAATGATTTTCATTTGGATGTTTTATGAAACTCATTTTATTTCCATGGATTATTTATGAAAAGTGAATGATTTTCTATTTAGATGTTTCAGTGACCCATTTCTTTTTTCCATGGGTTCTTTAAGACATGATGATGGTTGATTTTAAGTTGCTCACATATGTATGGATGATGACGGGTGGGATCCTATATCACCATCCAATAACATGGTCCAGGTTACTGTCTCAAGAGACAATCCGAAATGGACATAATGATTTTGTTCACACAAGTATGGGCATGATGGGTTTTCTCATAGTTTTAGGAGGGGATATAATAAGTTTGTTCACATGGGCATGGGTATATTGGGTTTTTGTTGGATTGGTGTAGCTCGATCTGTTCCGAATAGTGATTGGGATGAATGTTTTTGACCCATATAGCACACCAAGCCCACATTTTCGTGGGTCGAGATTCACGGTGAGTTCGTTGGGGGTTGCAGGGGCAACGCACCCCAACTTCGGGGGTCCGGGGGTTGAAGGCCCCAGGCAAATTTTGGGGGCACTGTAGGATCTCTTACTACTATAGCAGAGCAGTCCAACCGACACCGACAGGGCACTGTAGTAGTACGGATTTTGACACGACTATTGTAGCAGACCGGACTTTGGAGAAACTGGTCACTGTAGCACTTTAGACTTGGGGTGGTCGTGACACTGTAGCGATGCGGACTTCCAGCCTTTCACTGTAGCATAACAGACATTCTAACAGTCGGTAGAATAGTGTTTCGTCCTCCTTATTAGCCCATTTCAGGCTAGGGTTTTGTGGTGTGTGAAAACTCTGGAAAAACTCTCTGTAATTGTGCTCCCGAATATAGTGAAATTTTATCTCTCTGTGGACGTAGGGATCATTTCCCGAACCACGTAAATCTTTGTGTCTCGTGTATTTCTTTCTTCTGTCTTTTCTTTATCTGCAATCCATTTCTGTCGTTGCAACTCTCAACGTTTCCGCATCAATTTTCTCACGAAGGTTTTCCTATGCTTATGGTTGTTACGCATTTCAAAGTTGTTTATCAAGTTATGGAAAATTTTCAAGATGCATTTTATTTTCATGAAATTCCATGTTTTCAGGATTACACCTTGTTTTTAATATATTCCACACTTTTATATCATGCTCACATGTTTTATGAGTATGGATATGTGTCTTGGGCAAGTCATAACTTTTATGCTTCTTTAACGATCTAGTTATGATCTTATGTTTATATCATGTTTAGCATGGATCTCTTTAGTTTACCTTTATACTTGCCTTTTCATTTTCTAATGTTCTTTAAGATAAGAGCTATAATTCACTTAAACTCTTCGTTTTCTTCATCAATATTAGATTTACTAGAATTATAATCTTCATCCTTAACCTTGAATTCTCATGTCTTTAAAAGCTATTACATCCTTGATATTTATCTTGAATGCATGATATTTCCTCATATCTTAAGACACAAGAATTTTATCTAATTCATCAAGAGTAAAATCTTCTCTATTTTCTATTGTTGAAATTTTAGGATCAAACATTCTAGAAAGTTCCTCTTCAACTTCATGATAATTATAGTCTTAGTTTTTTTTTTTTTCAAAGCCTATGATATTGATGTTCTCATTTACTTTTGTAAAGTCATCAATAGTATCTTCACCGTCCATTTTCATATCTTTGAATTTTTTACTCTATCTGCAACATTTCCTCCATCACTTTCACATTCCCTTCAAAGATATTTTCAAGTTTATCCCAAGCATCATTAGTAGTTTGGAGACCCATCACCTTTATATAAACATTATCTAATAGGGAAATAAGAATAGAATTTCTTACCATGATATCAATCTCCAAGTTCCTCTTTTAAGAAAAAGTCATTGGAGAATCATTCTCATTTTGTGGAAATCTCATGGTAGCAACATTTAAAACTTCTAGGCCAAGTGATATAAGATAGAGTATCATCTTATTCTTTCATCCATGATAATTTTTTCCATCGAATGTAGGAATACATCTACCTTTGAATGAATTCAAATTCTCTCTCTTCTATTATAAAAATCTTTTAGAGGGAACCAAAGATGCTCAAGTACCAGTTCAAGTGCCCAGGGGTTGTACCACTGAGAAGAGGGGTTGAATCAGTGGTACTTATTTTTCAATTTCTTCTCTTGAAATTAACCTCTAACTTATAAGAGTCTAATACGCCCAAGTATAAAACCTAAGCCTTACCTAAATGAAATAGAAAACTAAATCATCAAAAGGAAGATAGCTTTTTTTACTAGGTTCGCCCCAAAGATGGGTGACTATATCCTTGCTATGGTTGGGTCATGTCTGAGCAATATATTTTACACAAGAATTAATTATCAATTACAAGTGGGTTGGACAAGTATCATCTTAACCAAACAATGTTTCCCTAAACTTTGTCTCTTAATAATGGTTTATACTGGTTCCCACCAGTTTATAAAAATGCCCCTAGAATTGGATGAGCAAGATTACTTTACTCTAGAATTTTTTTGCAACAAAAACTAATCTTCCATTGAGATTATTAAATAATATTATTCTGAAAATGCTCATAAGTTCAATTTTCAGAAGTTAATTATCTTGAATTTCATTAATCGAAACTTATGAATCCATCACATGTCCTCTTCCATACATACAGAAGTTATACATCTGCAGTTTCTATATTCTGAATTGATGTATCTATCATCTCAACTTTTGAAAATTCTGAGTTTAGTATTTCAACTTCCGAATCATTAACATTCATGTATTTCAGCATGCCCTGTGCTCAGAACTTTGTGTAGAAATCCATTAAACATATGTTCTTCACAGGATAATCTGCACATACAAAATTCTTAGCCTGAGTAAACTTCACAGACTAAACTTCACATATAAAATTCTCCATGTAAGTCTAATACGAAAACCAATCTCTCAACACTTCTCAACCATCTCTATTTATTCTATCATTTCATACTTAATGATGAGATAAAGAGGGTATTTAAAAGGAAATATTTAGTATAAGCGCATAGCTCTTTGCAATTATGTAAATCATGGATGACCATGTAGACCTTTGTGACTCAGAAAAACATAACGCCTCCCTTTCAAAAATTTATCTGCAACCACCAAACTGGAGAACTGTTCTGGCTTAGTCTTTACCCTACTCAATCTTCCAGATCATATAGGTTCCACTGCTGACAACTTTCAGTCATATGAACTTCCTCAGCTTTCATTTCTTCCACCAGTGCCTTTGAATTAATCTTATGTATCCTTTGAGAGTTCAAAATTAATCTAACATAACTCCTAAGATTCTATTATTCTAACTTCTGTTGCTCCAACACATGTTCTAACCCTATCTTCTGACATCTCACAAAAAAATTTCTTAATTCTGATGATCATAACTTTCGATCATCTTCACCTGTGATGGTTTTTATTTTTAGATCACTATTAACTTCTGTATATTTGAATATTACAATTTCTTATTCCTAGCATAAACTGTTATAACATCCGTTTAATACAACTTGCACTTCAGCTGCTGGACTAGTCTTTCAGACTGCTTCAAAATTGATCTTCCAATCCCCTGACTTCATCAATACGATTCAGTATGAATCACAGTAGATCTACAACAACTGCGATGTTTATTGCATTTAATGAATAACTACCAATTGTCAGATTCAATTTCTGGACTACTTTTTAGACATTCTTAGCTGATCATATATTCTAAAAACCTCACAATGACTTCAAAAAAATGGCAACTTACAGAGGCCATATCTGCCATGCATACAACTTCCGACTCTGGAACATGGTAATTTCTGGAAATACTATCGGTTCACTGGATTCAGATGTTCAGAACTATAAGCTTCATCTTTTACAAATACTCAAAAAACATTATAACTTAAATATTTGAAAACAAATACAACACCTTTAACAACTCCAATCCATGGGTTCTTCATAGATGACTCTTACAGTTTTCAGATTAACCATATGAACTCAGCCAGTTACATTTACAAAATTTAAAATCACCCCTTAAGAAACCAGCGGTAAGGGTAAATAACCCTTAGGAAATTTAGGATCACACTTAAGTGCCTTAGATAACTCATTTATTTTCTAAAATTTCGACATCCAGTCATGAATGAATCTTATATTTTCATGCCTTTTCCATTTTCTTGACTAAAAGATGACTCTTATTAAAAGACCCTAAGTCTTACAAAGCCTTTAAAAGACATATGAAATCACCATGAGTCTTATAAAACCTTACAAAATCCAGAAAAAATCACCAAAAGTATTACAAACCAATACAAGTCTTATAAAAATTTTACAATTCGTAAGAAATTATTAATACATAGCCATTTTTTAGATTCAACATAGAATTTCCAGATTTCTTAAATGAAACATTAAACTTCTTCAATTCACCTTTAGATAATGTCCAACCACTCCAAATCGTCTCAAAAAAAATCTCAACACTTCAGTCAAATGTATTGAGAAAATACAACATCATCCTCAAGTTGGTTAAAAAATCTCATCCTTTGGATTTATTGTCAATACCAATGTCATACATTTCATTTATCTATCTCATAGAATCTGAAAATTTAACCCCCTGCGCCTGAAATGTGAATCTCTTTTCTCTCCCTTACTGACAATAAAGTCAAAGAGAATGTGAAGGTGGCAGTATCAACTTCTTCAAAGCAATGAGACATGAACCAATCAACTATAAATCCACATGAGTCATGCTTAGTGTAGAAAACAAGAGTAATTGGATTAGACATCAAAGTTGTCCTTAGAAATTCAACAAGAGATGCTAGCTTAAATTATCCAGTCAGGAAATGGGAAACTGATTTTTTAAGCACTTTCCTATACACACTCTATAAACACGTTAAAATGCTCCAGATGTGAACTTCCTATCATGTAGTGTATCTACTCAATCAACATCTGTAAACCCTCTTAGATTTATCTCACCATTATTCTTATACATCAACCCATAATTGAAATTATTTGAGATATATCTCAAAATTCTCTCTGCTTTCTGATTCTTTGGGATGGTATTGATAACTAGCACAAAGAGTAACTATATATACTATATCAGATATTGAGGCTATCAGACAAAAGACTAGAAATAAATCTTCTGAATTGTTTTTCATTAATAGTTTTCCTTTGACAAACCTTCTCAACAACTCCTTTACATAAATTTCCTATGAAATGGATATGCATCCAGTAGTTTGAGTAATCTGTAAACCCAAGAAAATTTTCATTTCCCCGTGAAATGACATCTCAAATTTCTATTTAATATATTTGGAAAATTCTTTACATAATTTCTTTTCATTTCTTGCAAAAATGATATCATCATCATACACAATCTTAAAGAGTGATGTGGTGTTCTACTTATTCACATATAAATTTCTATTCCACCAACCATTTTATGAATTCCATGCTTCTCAAACATTAATTGAGCTTAAAGTACCAAGATTTTGGTGATTGTTTCAATCCATAAAGCGCCTTCTTCAGCTTAAACGGTTTTCATCCATCTGAGTCAAGTACAAAGCCCTAATGTTGTTCCATGTAATCTCCATCATCTAGCCCACTATTTAGAAAAGCTGATTTTACATCCATTTAGAAAGATTTGAAGCATCTCTGGACTTCAATAAAATGGAAGATTCTGATAGATTCAAGTTTGAAAACTAAGGTTTCCTCAATGTTAATTCCCTCAATCTGTGGGCACCCCTTTCATAACGGCCTTTCTTTGTTTCTAGCAAATTCACCTTCCTCATCCAGCTTATTCATGTGAACCCATTTAACACCAATAACATTTTTCTCCTTGGGAATAGGAACAAGATCCCATGTTTTATTATTGTCTATTTATTATAGCTCCTTATTTGTAGCCTGAATCCATTCTTTATGCTCAAAATCATCTTCAATAGTTTGAGGTTCAGTCTTTGACAGTAAACTAGTGTGGATAGTTTCCATGATTTTTCTTCTTGTCTAAACCCCATGATTCTGATCTCCATAATACTTTCAACATCAGCATGCTTCTTTAATCATACATGTATTCCTATTGATTTGGATTATCATCATCATAAAAAAAATAAGTAGAATCGACATCTTCTCCTTAAATCTAAATGTTTTCTTCTGTATCCTCAACATGTTCAGTACTGATAACATCATTCTCATCATCTGCCATGATAGAACTCTTGATCTATTCTTCATTTTCAAATACTGTTACACTATCCTAATCCAAAATCATCTCAATTTTTTTTTGCAGCGTCTCTAAGAACGTCCATTTGGTGTGTACCCCAAAAATATTCAATATTCTGTCTTCTTAAAAACTACCACCACTATTGAATTTCCTTTGGATCGAACATGAGCTCCAAAACACTCTGAAATGTTTTACATTTGGATTATTTTTAAAGCACATCTCAAAAGGAGTCATGTCCAAATTTTGTATCAAAATACATCCATTTTTTGTATAATTCCAGCAACGATAATTTCTTATAGCTAGAAAAGTATTGAGATGTCATGATCAGTAAGCATAGTTCTGACCATATAAACAAGACTTATATATTCTCTTTTAGCTACTCCATTTTACTGGTGTGTATATGGTTTTGGATTGGTGTAACCCAATCTGTAATGGATGATGGTTGGGCCGAATGTTTCCAACGCATATTGCGCACCAGGCCGCAACTCCGTGGGTCGAGCTCCACAGTGAGCTCGTTGGGGGTTGCAAGGGTCCGGGGGCCGAAGGTCCCCGGTTCAATTTTCTGGGGCACTACAGCAACTCTGACACTGTAGTTGATAAGGACTTTGCACTCAAGAGACGGAAAACACAGATGTTGTTCTATTAATTCCCACGAAGGGTATTGGAATTACAATAAAGGTAAAATGGAGAAGACTGGAAAAGAAGAAGCAGTACAATTCGGGAGTTCCCTCACTGGGAATATCCCGCCCAAGCCCCCTGGCCGTACCCAACAGAAAAGGGAAAAAAGGTCCCCCTCCAAGTAGTGCCCCACGTCCTGCTTATAACCGCCTGGGTCCCCCCTGCTCTAACTGCCTTCTCCCTCTGTAATTCCTCTTTTACCCTCAGGTCCCCCCTCTTCTAACTGAACCCCCCTGTCATCACGTGGGCCAGCCACGTCCCCATCCGCTGCAACAGGTTTCCTGCGCCTGGAATATACTACCCAATCTGCTGGGTGGTTGCGGGCTCTATCACTGCCCACTCCTGGAGAATCAATCTTGTCCTCAAAACTGAAAGCAGGAAATTGATTTTGAAGGGTGAATTTATCCTCCCAAGTAGCATCCTCCGGAAGCTTGCCAGCCCATTGGATCAAGTATTGTGGTTGGGGAAAACCATCTTGGAGCAGGACGCGGGTAGAGATGATCTTCTCCGGAGTTGGTCAGTCCATGGGATCTCCCAAAAGATCCTGGGGAAGGTGTGATTGTACCGAGTGTTGCCCCACGGCTGGCTTCAACTGAGAGACATGGAAGATGGGGTGTACACGGGCTTCGGTTGGTAATGCGTAAGCGACTGGACCAATTTGCTTAATGATGGAGAAAGGACCGTAGTAACGAGGTGACGATTTCATGTTGATATGATGACCCAACGAGTGTTGTTTGTGTGGGCGTAACTTAAGGTAAACAGAATCTCCCACCATGTAAGACACGGATCGCCTATGTGGATCAGCCTGGTGATGCATTAAGTCTTGGGAACGAAGCAGATGTTGTCGGAGTTGGGCTAAAGCCTCCTGGCGATCGAGAAGGGCAGTGGCAACGGCAGCAACCTTAATATCAGAGGGCAGGAAGTTGAGGAGGTTTGGTGGGGGGCAGCCATAAACAATCTCAAAGGGAGTTGTGTTTATGGAAGCATGCCGTGACGTATTATAACATAGTTCAGCCCATGGGATCTAATAAGATCAAGTCTTCGGTTGCTCCCCCGCAAAGCAACGAAGATAGGTTTCCAAACAGCGGTTAATAACCTCTGTTTGACCATCCGTTTGAGGATGGTAGGCCGAACTGAACCTCAAAGTAGTGCCCTGCAACCGAAAAAGTTCCTTTCAAAAGTGACTAAGGAAGAGAGGATCCCAATCACTGACAATAGACTGTGGAATACCATGTAAGCGGACCACTTCACGCATAAATACATATGCCACTGCCTTTGTCGTAAAAGGATGTTTGAGGAGGATAAAATGAGCGTGCTTGGAGAGTCTATCAACAACCACAAAAATAACTTCAAAACCATGAGATTTTGGTAAGCTCGTGATGAAATTCATGGAGAGGTCAGCCCAAATAAATGAAGGGATCTCCAATGGCTGAAGTAAACCGGCTGGGGAAAGTGTGGAGTATTTATTGCGTTGGCAAATATCACGTTGGCGGACAAACTGTTGAACCTGTTTTTTTCATGCCAACCCAATAAAGGTTGGCGGCTAGGCGGCGATAAGTTCGATAATATCCCAAGTGGCCGCCTTGAGGGGTAGTATGAAACTCAGCCAACAGCTTCGGTATCCAAGGGGATGTGATGGAAAGGACGAGGCGGCCGTTGTAGAGGAGGGTACCGCGATCAAAGGAAAATCCAGTAGGAGCGGGCTGGCTATTCTGTAGGGCGGACATAATATTTGTCAAGGGTCAGTGGTAAGACCTTCAGTAAGTGTATGAGCGTCTGTCCAAACTAGAGAAGAGTGTAACAAAATAAGTTCAGCGGAATCCTGTTTTCTGGACAAGGCATCAGCAGCCGAATTCTCCCGACCGGGTTTGTATTTAATATCAAATTGATAGCCTAGCAGTTTGGCTATCCAACACTGCTGAGCAGCAGTAGTAATGCGTTGCTGGAGGAGATATTTAAGACTACGGTGATCAGAAAAGACCGTAAATGGTCGGCCAAGAAGGTAAGGGCGCCAATGCTGGATGGCCAAGACCAATGCCACCACTTCTTTTTCATAAGTGGACTTGGTAAGTGTCTGAGAAGATAAGGCCTTGCTGAAGAAGGCAATAGGTCTATTATGCTGAAGAAGAACAGCGCCAACCCCAGTTCCAGAGGCATCGCATTCTAGTGCAAAGTTGCTGCCCCAGTTCCAGGGGCAGTGGTTATCAGTGTTTTTAGCTGTTAAAACGATTGTTGAGCAGTAGGGGTCCAGGAGAAACTGTCCTTTTTAGTTAGAGTAGTGAGGGGTTGAGCGACCGAGCCATAGTTCTGAATAAACCTTCGATAATAACCAGTGAGGCCCAAAAATCCGCGGACTCCCCGGACAGTGTGAGGTGCTGGCCAGTCCAACACAGCCTGAATTTTAGCTGGGTCCATGGAGACGCCCAGCTGCGAAATGATATGACCAAGGTATTCAATCTCAGGTTGGCCAAATTGGCATTTGCTACGATTAACAAAGAAATGGTCATCTTCCAATGCTTGAAAGGCAGCCTGCAAATTGAGCATATGAGTGGGCCAGTCGGGGCCGTAAATAAGTATATCATCAAAAAATATTAGGACAAAAGTACGTAAAAAATGGTGGAAGTGATCATTCATCGTAGCCTGAAAAGTTGATGGGGCATTGGTGAGGCCGAAAGGCATGACCAAAAATTCGTAGTGGCCACTGTGTGTTCGGAAAGCGGTTTTGTGAATGTCTTCCTCGCGCATACGAATTTGATGATAGCCCGATTTGAGATCAAGTTTAGAAAAATATGCAGCACCATGGAGCTCATCCAAAAGTTCCTCAACCACCAGAATGGGGAATTTATCCAGGATGGTAACCTTATTAAGTGAGCGATAATCAACGCACATGCGCCACGACCCATCTTTCTTTTTAACAAGTAGTACGGGGCTGAAAAAGGCACTTGTACTATTGCGGATGAACCCTTTTTGAAGCAGCTGCTGAACCTGGTGCTCAATCTCATTCTTTTGAATGTGTGGGTAACGGTAGGGGCGAACCGAAACCGGGCCCTGGTTGAGGTGCAGCCGAATAGCGTGATCACGCAGGCGCGATGGTGGAAGGCCTGGAAAATCCTCAAAGACTCACCGAAAGGTAGTGAAAATAGTTCGTAGTTCACTATCCTGCACTGCTGTCAGAGGGTGAGTACTACCAGTTGAGCGCCCCCCCAAAAGAAGGCAATGTTTTCCTAAGCTGGAGGAGTCAAGAGGAAACACAGGGAGGGGCTGGAGAGGGGCAGCAGAGGAGACAGTGCCCTGGAGAATATGCTGGTGGCCTTCTGCAGAAAAACGCATAGTCATTGTATTCCAATTGATATGCACCTCATCCAAAGTTCGAAGTCAAGCAATGCCGAGGATGAGATCGAGGCTCCCAATGTCTAAGACATGAACATCCAAAATAGAAGTGTATGTGCCCATTGTTAAGGAAAGATCGTGGCAGACGCCGTGAGACCACAGTTTGTGACCGTCGCCCAATTTTATATGCAAACGTGTAAAAGTGATGATTTGAAGATCTAACAATTTGGCCAATTTGGGTGAAATATAGTTATGAGAAGCACCACTGTCCACTAATACCAAAATTGGTATGCCAGTGATGGCACCAACCACCTTCATAGAAGTACAGATTCTGGGTGATGGAACTGGATCAGAACAAGAGGAGGCCAGACTATGATATGCAAGGACTGTACATTCCGCTTCCAGTGGGGAATCAGGGATGCAATCCGTGGTTGGTAGCGGAGGTAACTCAGCAGAGTTGTCTTCATCCTCACCCAATAAAAGAACATGCAACTTAGGATCGGAACATTTGTGCATGGGTGAATACGGAAGACCGCAGCGAAAACAGAGGCCCTTTTTGCGACGTTCCTCCCATTCATGAGGAGTCAAATGTTTAACAGTGCGGGTAGGAGGGTGTTGCGGGGTGGAGGATGGGGCTGGGGGAGGAAGGGCTGAAGGGCACCAAGGGCGTGCTGGGAAATTTGAAGGACGAAGGGAGGGGTTGAAGGGCGGAAGAAGACGATTTGGGCTAGGAGAAGAAGACAGATTGCGTCGTGGAGGAGCAGGAAGGCTCTTGCGAAAGGCAAGCTCAATGTGTCGTGCAAGACGCATTGCCTGCATTCTGGTCAAAGGGTTATGGATTCGAACCCAATCCTGAATATCCTCCTGGAGGCCATTCAGAAAATAGCCAACATATTGCTGCTTCGGTTGGCGAGGAAGGAGGGAGACCAGGTACTCAAACTGCTCGACATAATCAGAAACTGAATCCAATTGCTGAAGAGCAGCAAGCTCTTCGTAGGGATTCTGAGTAAGGAGGCCACTAAAACGCTCCATTAATTCGTCCTTAAAGAGTGGCCAAGATAAGTGCGGGTGAACTTCAAACAAAATGGAAAACCAATGGATCGCACAACCTTCCATGCTGATTTGAGCGAGTTGGCTCTTCAAAGGTTCCGGTGTATTATGCACCCGAAAATGGAGTTCCGCGCGAGAGATCCAGCCGCGGGGATCGACACCATCAAATAGAGGAAGGTCCAAGTGCCAAGGAGCGGCCAATGGTTCCGACTGTAAAGAAGGATCAGCAGTTCCCAGAGGGATAGGCGTCGCTGATGTTGCAGGATCCTCATGTGTAAGAGGTCCGAGCCACATCGGATGGAAGGGGAGCAGAATTGGCGCCATCAGAAAGCGGTTGTTTATCCAGACGGCGCAGAATTGAAGTGAGGTAAGAACGACATTCCTCCTGTCCCAGAGATAAATTGGTAACCGAAGCAGTGAGAGAAGATAATTGATCTGTTACCGAATCCAGGCGCTGCTCAACGGTGTCCAAGCGGGATTGTTGGCAAGTCTCCATGAGAGAAGAACAGCAATTCGGACCAAGCTGATAAGGACTTTGCACTCAAGAGACGGAAAACACAGATGTTCTATTAATTCCCACGAAGGGTACTGGAATTACAGTAAAGGTAAAATGGAGAAGACTGGAAAAGAAGCAGTACAATTCGGGAGTTCCCTCACTGAGAATATCCCGCCCAAGCCCCCCGGTCATACCCAACAGAAAAGGGAAAAAAGGTCCCCCTCCAAGTAGTGCCCCACGTCCTGCTTATAACTGCCTGGGTCCCCCCCGCTCTAACTGACTTCTCCCTCTGTAATTCCTCTTTTACCCTCAGGTCCCCCCTCTTCTATCTGAACCCCCCTGTCATCACGTGGGCCAGCCACGTCCCCATTCGCTGCAACAGGTTTCCTGCGCCTGGAATATACTACCCAATCTGTTGGGTGGTTGCGGGCTCTATCAGTAGCAGAGTTGACCGACCAACACCGATAGGGCACTGTAGCAGTACAGACTTTTGGCATGACTGCTGTTACAGGTCGGACTTTGGAGTCAACAATACTGTAGTTTCATGGACTTCCAGTCGTCACCCACTGTAGCACTTTAGACTTGGGTGATCGTGGCACTGGAGCGATGCGGACTTTCAGCCATCTTTTACTATAACACAACGAACTTTCTGTGCGGTTGGTGGAATAGTGTTTTGTCCTCTTTATTAGCCCATTTCGGGCTAGGGTTTCATGCGTTAGAAACTCTGATTCTCTCATTGTAATTGTGTTCCTAACATATAGTGAAACTTATGCCTCACCGTGGACGTAGGGATCATTTTCTGAATCATGTAAATCTCTATGTCCAAGATCTTCTTCCTCTTCTGTTTTTTCCTTTTTACTCTTCTGTGAATCGTTTTTTAGCTTCGTTGCTCCGGGCATTTACAATTATCAGATCACAACCTCTTCAAGGGAAAACCTATTTGTTTTTTTAGAAAGCCTTCTAAAGCTTTTGAATCTCTCCAAGGCTTGTGACTCATGAGACATGAACATGATACATGTCATCCTAGTGAATTCATCAATGAAAGTGATGGAGTATTTGCCTCCATTTGTTGAATTCTTTTTCATAGGTCCACAAACATCAGAGTGAACAAGCTCCAGTGTATTTATAGTTGGAATGTAAGATCCCTTGTTACACCTGTTCACCACTTTAACTTTTTGACATGTTTTAAATACAGTAAAAGTGCCTCCTTTCAGAATTGGAATATTTCTCATAGCTTCATCTCTAATCAACTTTTTCATTTTCTATTGTCCAATATGACCAAGCCTTATATTCCATGAATTATTTTCCACTTGCAACCTCAAGTAAAAATATGTCCCAGATTCTCCAATGTGATACTTGTTACATGAGGTTGTCAACGCTCTTGTTATAACTACTCCCTCTCTCAGCCTCTTCAATAAACAACTATACTTTCTGAATATTACTTCACTGCCATCGTCATAGAGTTTTGATACGCTCAATATATTATGTTTTAGCCCATTAATAAATAAAACACTATTGGGGCTAATCTGATTTTTTCCAAAATTATCCATTCCAACTCCTTTAATTTTTAAAGAGATCATTACCAAAGGCAAAAAACCCACCTTCATACCTTTTAGGAATCTTCAAGATATTTAAATCATCTGTCATATGAGAAAAAACCATTATCCATAATCCAGGTCTTTTTATTGCATTCTTTAAATGAAACTTCAACCACATTAGCTTGTTGTCGGTTTGACCTCTTGTTCTAAGCATTCTCTGATTTCATGCAAAGAATTGGCTAACCTGGGATGAATTTTACACTTTCATTTGAGATGTGTGCCTCCTCATCACACCTCCCACAGACTTATTTCCCACCACCAAAACTATTTTTCACTTCAACATTCTAATCAGGTTGTTTGGACTCTTTATTAATTCTCACATGCTGTTGTTGTCTCCCCTTGATTCATGCTCCCTTATTAGTCCTGGTAATGAACTGTTATACCAACAATTGTAAGATTTATGACTGAAAGTGCCACAATAATAGCAGAAGCCCTGAAATATCCTTCTTTGATAAAAATTCTTCTACTCAATGGGTTTCTATCTAACCCTATTCTTTGTCTTTTAGTGAGTTGTCTAAACCAAACCCTTTAGTGGAATTATTCCTTGGGGTTTTGGTGCTGGTAGGGAAAAATCTGATGAAATCTTTTCCCTTCTAGATATATGATTATCTTTTCCCTTTTCTTATTTCTATTCAGATTGTTATTCATCATTGGAATCTTCTGTATTCATAGTTTTTTTAAGGTGATCAAGAATATCATTTTTTATCTCCAACTTCTTTAACATCAAAGGCCCTTGATGTTTTTTCATGGAACATTCTCTTTCTTTTACTATAGCACTATAAATGTCACATTTGAACTTTTCATTATGCCTCTCATATTCAATAATCAGTATCTTATGTTTTTTTACCTTTGTATCCCTGTGGATGATTGTAGAAATCATTTCATCTATAATCTTCCCTTTCTCGTCAATTTCAATCTTCGATATTTCAATTTCTTTGATCATTTTTTCTTTCTCAATCTGGATTTGATTGTTCTTATCTGAGTTCTTTTTGAGATGAGAATCTTCTACTCTCAGTATTCTTATTTCCATTAAACAAATTTTGATTTTCATTCTAATAGTATATTCCTTCATAGATTCTCCTTCCTCAACTGCAAACTCACTGTTGAATTTTGAGACATCATCTTATGAAACACTTTCTTCTTCTTCTTTAGCCAGGAGAACCTTTAGAGATTCTTCCCTAGGAATATCTAAATCATCACCACTTTCCTCACAATCATATATACCCTCTTCATATGATAAGAAATATATTCTGAATAACTGAGTTGAAATTTTCTTCTTCCCTTTTGATTTAATTTTCTTATGAGAACTTCCTATATTTATTTTTTTAGATTGGGGTCGAAGTCTCATTTATTATTAAAGTAAAGCAAAGACCTCTTTAACTGGGTAGAGGGAGACCCATTACATAGCCCGAAGGCCCAGTGGGCATTTAGCCCATTACATGGCCCATAGGCCCCTTTTTTTTTGCCCAAAGCCCATTCTGTGAATAGTACTGCTACAGTACCCTGCGCTACTACAGTACTGCACAGTACCCGTCGCTACTACAGTACTCTGCCGCCGCTACAGTGACCTTCTTGGTTGCTTCACCATCTTCACTCTCACTTATGATTTTCATGGAATAATTGGTAGAAAAATGTAAAACTTTTCCAAAATTAATGAATTTAAAAGGAATCTTACATTTATACTTACCTTTCTCATGTGTGGAACATCTTGACATCAAAGAAAGAGTTTCAAAAAAAAAAATCTCTATATTTTCCTCTTCATCAAAGTCAGCATGCTTATCTTGAACCTTGGAAATTTTTATAGCATTAAAAGAAATCTCCTATGCTTGCTTCACCTTTCTCTTGAGAGCTTATCCTCTTCTCACCTCATAATTGATGAGAGTGTTGTGAATTTTATCAATTATGAAATCATTATGATCTATATCTTCAAGAGTGAAGATCATGGCATCAAACTTGTTTGGAAAAATTATCATTAGTTTCTTCACTGTAGAGTGTTCATGAGTTTCTCCAAATCCTAGAATGGTATTGACAATCACATTTACTCTGCTAAAAAACTCTTTCACTAATTCATCTTCCTGTATTCTAACATCTTTAAACAGCTATCAGCTAAATTGCATCTTGGATTCCTTCACCTTTTTGTTTCTTTAATAAATTCTATGATGTTTTTTATGGATCGCATTTGTAGTCTTTCATCCCATGAATAGTGTGAGTTGCTTTTTAGATAAAGAGAATAATAAGGAATTTCTTACCTTTCAATCAATTTAAATATTCTTTTTATCAACAAGAGACCACACAAAATTCTCACCTGCCAGTGTGAAACCGTATTGAATAGAACCTAGAACACTACTACCTAGAGAGAGATGATAGGGTACCATCCTCTTTTTCTAAATATGAAATCTTTTTCTATCAATGGTTGTGTTGGAGTCTGCATCCCACATCGGACTTGAGGTCCGGTGTGGTCTTTATTATTTGTTATAAATACACCCCAAGGGCTCCTTTGGAGAGACACCTTGGGGGTTCGGGTCTCTCAATTTTACTCTCTACATGGTATCAGAGGAGGTTTTTTGAAACCCACTCCCTCCCTATTTTTTTCCCCCCCTTCCTTTAGGGTTTCCCCGTCCGGGGGGGCGGCGGCCTCAAAGCCCCGTAGGGTTACCGCCGCCGCCCCTCCGCCTCTGCCCCACGCCGCTCCTGCCGGTCCTCCCTTCCGGCAGCTCTCCTGCTCCCGCGGCTCCCCGGCGGCCCTCCGCCTCTGCCCTGCGCGGCTTCCCGGCGGGTCTCCCCTCCCTCCCGAGGCCTCGGCCCGGCTCTCCTCCCCGGCGGCCATCCTGCCTGGCGCGGCTCCCGGCCCCAGGCGCCTGCCGGTCATCATCCCCGGCGGCCCTCCCTTCCCGGCGTCCCGCTCCAGATCGTCTGCCGGCGCGATTCTGCTCCCGACTCTGGCGCGGCTCCCGGCCCTTCGACGTCTCTCTCTCTTTTTTTCTGGCGTTTCTCCCGCACGCGGCACTCCAGTGGCCCTCCTCTGCGCGCTCCCTCCCGACGGCTCTCCCTCCGGCGGCTCTCCCTACTGGCGCGGCTCCCTTCGCCCAGCGGCGCCTCGCCCCCGGCCTCGCCCTCGGCGCACTCGCCCAACGACGCGGCTCCCCTGCGCCTTCCCTCTCCCGGCGGGCTTCCTCCCCGCTGCTCCCGGCTCCCGACTCTCCCGGCCCTCCCGTCCCGCGGCGCTCCTCCTGTCCAGCGGCCCTCCGCGCGCCTCCCGGCCGGCCCTCCGCGCGCTCTCCCGGCCCTTCCCGGATTCTCCGGCCAGATCCGGCCGGCTCCGGCCTGATCCGGACCGCTCCGGCCGGATCCGGTAATTTCCGGCCAGATCCGGACAACTCCGGCCGGCTCCGGCCTGATCCAGGCTACTCCGGCCAGATCCGGCGAATTTCGGCCAGATCCGGCCAGATCCGGCGATATCCGGACTGTTCCGGGCAGATCCGGGCAGATCCGGACTGTTCCGGCCAGCAACCGGCCTCCACCCGTGTCGGCCGCTCCACGCAGGTGGCCTCCTCCGGCTTCCAGCGCCGCCTCCCGTGTGCTGCTCCCTCGCCGGCCTCCTCCTGCGCTTCTCTTCCGGCACCACCCGGCTCCAGTTTCTCCTTGTGGCTGCCCAACTTCTGTTTCGGCTCTCCGGCACCTCCTGCGGCATCCCCGCCTCGCCGGCATCTCTCGGCAACTCCCGGCAGCCGCATCTCTATCCGCCGGCACGCTCATTCGCTGGCGCAGCAGCTCGACCACCTAGGATTCGGGCCCCGTTGGCGCCGCCAGATCCCGCAACACTTCTGCGGAATCCCCGCCTCCCGTCGCCGGCCCCGCAAGTGCGGTTTTCCCGGTGCTAGTTTGGATTTCCCGGCGTTTCATCGACCGGCCCCACTAGTGCGGCATTCCTGGCGTTCCGTCAACCGGCCGGTCTGAGTGGTCATCTGCTGCGCCCGCAACATCTTCCATCCATCATCCTGCGGGGGAGCTTCGATCGTGAGGGGGAGCAGCAACTTTTGCAGCTTTCTTTTTATTTCGTCATGTTTTGTCATCAAGCTGGGTATGTCCAGCTTGAGGGGGAGTGTTAGCGTCTGTTTTGTTGTTTTCTTTTCATTATGTGTCCAAGCTATGTACACCTAGCTTGAGGGGGAGTGTTGGAGTCTGCATCCCACATCGGACTTGAGGTCCGGTGTGGTTTTTAATATTCATTATAAATACACCCCAAGGGCTCCTTAGAATACACATCGTGGGGGTTCGGATCTCTCTCTTTTATTGTTCTACAATTGCTATTGAGTCAGAAAGGAATAAGATCACATCCCCCCGATCCTTGTGACACATGATTTCACTAGTGATTTTTCATCAAAGTAATATTCTTATTGTTATAGGGATTTGGTTCTTTCTTGAATGTCTTTTTGATTCCATCAATTGTGCTGGTTCAAAGTCATAACCTTGCCTGAGTTCTTTCATGATAATAAAAGGAGAGTTGTGTGTGTTAGGGATAAAAACCACTACACACCAAGGACCTAGTCATCCATAATCGAGGCAAACCTCAATAACAAACTTTTCATACCATTCTTTTATTTCTGCATCGTTGTGAGTTTGAGGGAGACATACTAAATAAGCAGGAGTGGTTGGAATTTGGAAGGAAAATTATAGGCATTGATTCACCCTCTGCCCCCCACTATGTCATCTCGAATGATCCTAACAATTAGTATAGGTGAAAAAGTTCACTCTCAGCGATCTCTCTTAAGTACAACTGGATCAACATAATTTTTTTAATGAAAAAGTTATTCCAACCTGTAGAGAGTAAAATTGAGAGACCCGAACCCCCAAGGTGTCTCTCCAAAGGAGCCCTTGGGGTGTATTTATAACAAATAATAAAGACCACACCGGATCTCAAGTCCGATGTGGGATGCAGACTCCAACACTCCCCCTCAAGCTAGGTGTACCTAGCTTGGACACATAATGAAAAGAAAACAACAAAACAGAGACTAACACTCCCCCTCAAGCTGGACATACCCAGCTTGATGACAAAATACACGACAAAAACAGAAGAAACGGAAATAAGAAAAAATGTTGTTGATGCTGCTCCCCCTCAAGATGGTAATGTGATGCCGCTGAAAAAGGATGGGTCGTCGCCGGAAAAGTGCGGGGCCGGACAGCAGAGCGCCGGGAAATCCACACCGGCGGGTCGGTCGTCAGAGCGTCGGGAAAATCCGCACTACGGGCCGGTCGTCAGAGCGCCGGGAAATCCGTAATGTTGGGCCGATCGTCAAAGCGCCAAGGAATCCGCTCGGAAGGGCCGGTCGTCAAAGTGCTGAGGAAGCCGTAATGGCGGTGCCGGTCGTCGAAGCGCTGGGAAATCCGCTGTGGCGGTGCCGGTCGTCGAAGCGCCGGGAAATCCGCTGGAGGAGGCCGGCATGGAGGGAGCAGTTGAGTAGAGGTGGTACAGGAGGCCGGCAGGGCTGGAAACCGGCTGCTGGAGGAGCCGGCAGGGATGACGGCCGGCTGTCAAAGGGAGGCCGCCGGGCAGAGAGGCGGGCTGGACAGAACCAAAAACTGCAGGAGAGGCGCAGGGAGATGCCGGCAGGGGGAGATCCGCCGGTAGAGAGTCGCGCGGGAGGGCGGAAGGAGTCGCCGAACAGCAGCAGACCGCCGGGGAAGGGAGGCCGCTGGTGAATGGAGGCCGCTGGTGAAGGGAGGCCGCCGGCGCAGGGAGGCCGCCGGAACATCCGCAGGAGGCGGGCGCCGCCGGAGAAGCAGAAGCGCCGGAAGGAGGAGCAAGGGGCGATGGCACCGCTGGGAGAGGGCTCCGCTGGGGCGAGGGCTGGATGTCCGTACAGGAGCAGCGGGCCGCGCGCAGAGAGGGAGACGGCGCCTGGGACTTCGCAGCAGCTCTGGATCGGGAGGGAGACGGCGCCTGGGTCGGGAGCGGGAGGAGCGCCGGGGCAATTGCGGGAGCCGGAACGGCAGCCGAACCCGTCGCGCACAGGGAGGGGGGACGAGGAGACAGCCGCGCGGGAGGGCCGGCGAGGGTAGGAGCGGCGCTGGAGGGGAGATTCGCCGGGAGGACGCGATCCGGGCAGAACCGGGAGGCCGGCCAGACGAGGCCGTCGCGCGGGGAGAAGCACCGCCGGGAGAAGAGCCGCGCCGGAGAGGGGTCGTCGAGGCGAGGGCGAGGGTGCCGGGGCGAAGCCGAGGACGCTGGGGCGAGGTCGAGGGCGACGCGTCTGGGCGGGGCGCCGAGGGCGGGCTGCGCCGGGACGAGGCGGCGGGGCGAGGAGTCGGGGCAAGGCCGGCGGGGCGAGGAGCCGGCGAGGGCGATGCGTCAGGGCGAGGCGTCGGGCGTGGAGATCGCGCGCCTGGCAGGAGGGCGACGCGGGAAGGCCACGGGACGCAGGGGAGCCGGGAGCCGCGTTAGGCAGGAGGGCCGCCGGGAGGATGGAGGGCCGCCGGGAGGGAGGGCCGCCTGGAGGGAGGGAGGGCCGGGAGGGAGGGCTGTCGGGATGGTAGGGCAGAGCCAGAGGGGGGGGGGCTATGTGGATTGGAGCCGCCGCCCCCCGAACGGGGAAACCCTAAAGGAAGGGGGGAAAATCAGGAGGGAGGGGAGGGAGTGGGTTTCAAAAAACCTCCTCTGATACCATGTAGAACAATAAAAGAGAGAGATCTGAACCCCCAAGATGTGTATTCTAAGAAGCCCTTGGGGTGTATTTATAATGAATATTAAAAACCACACCGGACCTCAAGTCCGATGTGGGATGCAGACTCCAACAGCAATCTTCGGTCATCTTTTCCTTATTATTTCTTTAATAATTTTCTAAATTTTTTGAATTCGGTATCGAGTCTCCTTTATCATATATATCTTCCGCTTCTCTTCTCACCTTGTTTAAATTCCAGATCACATGAGTAAATTTCTATATTCAATTATTGAAATTATTCCACAAAAAGTCATAGTATGATCTCCTCCATAATTCTCATTTAAATCCCAGTCAAATATCTTCATTCAAACTTCCATAAAACTCAAGATTTACTCTTTTTGAAATATTCCATAAAGGCCGTGACTGTTAATTCAATCCATGCTGGTTTGCATGTTCGAATGCACAAAACCATGTAGTGAAACCCCTCGCTTCATGGAATGAGAAAAACATCACTTTCCATTTAGTCAGAATAATCGTGGAATGGCAATCTCCTCATGACACAACTATATCAAAAATTCAAGAACCAGCTTAGGATTATTTCCCTCTAGAAATAGCTTCATGAAATTGCTTTTTTCCTTCATGGCCGATAACAAACTTATCTTTATTAATTCTCCATGAATATCAACTCAAACCATGGATTAATTATAAACCCATGATATTTGAAACTCTTTAGTACAACATAGCCTTTCCTGGTTTAACTTTCAGAACTTTATCATCCAGATTTCTAACATCACAGATTTAGAAAAACTGAAAGACTCTTATGGTGTATATTTATACCCTTACATAAGAGTAATTTACTTTTATGAAAGTTTAGATGACTCTTCAAGTTTTCGTATTACGCTTATAAACTTATAAAGTTACCTTTATGAAATTTTAGATCATCCTTATGAAATATTTCGTAGGGGTAGATGACCCTTATGAAATTCTTGATCACCCTTATGTGCCTTAGAGAACTCCTACCTTTGACCAAATTTTGACATGCAATCAATAATGAATTTTATATTTTCATTCCTTTTCTATTTTCCAAATAACAGATGACTCTTATAAAAAGACCATAAGTCTGACGAAATCATCCACAAGTCTTACGAAATCACTGAAATACTTATGAAATCTTCTAAAAGTCTTACAAAGTCATAAAAAGTCTTAAGGAATCTCTACAATTCTTATGAAAATTCTACAAGTCTTATGAAATCTTTAGAACATGTTCATTTTTCAGCTTCAAAACATAATTTCTAGATTTTTTAATATAACATAAATCCTCTTGAATTCACTTAAAATCATATAAAACCACTCCAAATCAACTCAAAACAATTCTTAACACCTCGGACAAATGTATTGACAAAAAATACAACATCATCGTCATGTTGTTTGGTTTAACAGAGGAGCTTATAATACTAAGAGGGAGCACAAAATTACGAGAAAACCGAGTGAGGGTCCGGGGAGGAGGAGAGGAGGGGTTGGGGAGGGGGGTTCTATATGAAATTCCAGAACTTACCCTCATGCAAACATCCCAGCAGGCCACCAGATACCCACCCCACCAAGATCGGGTACCCACCGACCTTACTATGTACCCACCTCAGGCCCAGTATGTTGGATTGGTGTTGCCCGATCCGGTTGGGCCGAATGCTTGTGGCCCGCAACTGTCGCGGGTCGAGCTCCGCGATGAGCTCGTTGGGGGTTGCAGGGGGCAACGCGCCCCTGCTCCGGGGGTCCGGGGGCCGAAGGTCCGCGGTCCATTTTTTTGGCACTGTAGCAATGCTGACCACTGTAGCGGAGCTGACCGACCGACACCCACAGACACTGTAGCGGTGCGGACTTCGGGGTCAACTTTACTGTAGCGCTTTTGACAAAGCCAGTCGCCGTTCACTGTAACGACGCGGACCACTTTTTTTCGAACAGTGATCGTCTTATCCATTGTTTTATAGCCCATTTTTGGGCTAGGGTTTCTACTGAAAATTCTCTGTAATTTCGTGCTCCCGAATCATAGTGAAATTCTGCCTCTCCCGTGGACGTAGGGATTTTTCCCGAACCACGTAAATCGTTGTGTCCCTTGCTTTCTTTCTTTTCGTTTTTTTCTCGTTTATGTCGTTGTGTCTCCCGGCGATTCCGCAACACAGTATGTGGTTGTTAGGGTTGTAACCTACAATGCTATTTCCCTTCATACTAAGTCCCTGGCCCATACAGACCAGGTACCTGATGCCTTCCTATATATTGTAGTAGGGGGGCCCCGACACCCCTGTTCGTCACACTTCCTTTCACGAACCGACCCGGGTCATCCCTGACTGAACACCCAATCCAGCTCATGGAAAGTCTTGAAGGGCATTCTCGATCCCCATGGGAAATCAACAAGATCATGGGAATCAAGAACTGCCTTGAGAATGATTTTTCCCATAATAAACCGAAGGATAAACAAATGACATAAATAAAAGAAAGACAACATGCCAATACATTGTTAGATAGTGGAAGGCAAAGAGCTCAAGGCAATACTAGTTCCAAATTGAAATAGGTAAACCAAAGTAGCTGAGGCCAGCAAAAACCCATCTCTATGTGATATGAGGGCCAACATCCCACCATGTCACCACCGCACTCCCACACCCTGCTAACACCCAAAGTAATGTGCAGGGTTTGAGCAAAATAAGCACTGCAGGATCCCACCAATTGTTTCATAAGAGATCTTTAATAAAACAAAATAATTATCTCATTTAATGAAAGACAAGGCAAGAAATATAGCTTTACATTGTTTTCGGTAAAACATGGAAATCCACCATTTTAGAATAGTTTATAAAGCATGCATAACCAAACCATTTTCAAAGCATTTATAAATAAACCAGTTCTTTAAAGGAGCACCATAGAAACTAGTCCTAGGGTATATTAGGTTCGAGTTAGCTAGGATCCTCACACCTCAGTGATTAAATGACTAAATGTGTACATATCCTTAGAACATGGGCCCATGGAAGAGAGAACTCCCCGATAAGTGAACCCCCTATCATAACAATGTTTAGTTAGAGTTGTAGCATAAGTCTGTACTAGGTTGTTGTAAACCATCCTAGCATACTTGTCCCAAATATATCCCCGTCCAAGTACCACACGTTCCCATGTGACATAGCCTACACTTAGAGGATCTCCACTTCACAAACATCCCACACGTGGAGGCTTTTAATTTCAATGTTTAAATCACCTCAAGGGCATATCACACATCAATAATAAAACGTCCCTTGTAACACATGAAAATCTGCTTTGAAATCCATTTTCATCAACTATACCAAAGTAGAAATCCATTTTACCAAAGAATCCCAAAACATCACATTTCAATAATCGTAAACCATGCCATTAAACAATTTAGAAAAAACAATTTAAAATGAGCAACCAAGCATGATTTAGAAATCAATGGCTTTTCATGAAACCACCCTCAAACACTTGTCATACCCAACAACTGAAAGAAATCCACATGCCAAGAGGTACAAAAATTCCTAAGAAACAAAGGAAATCCCTAAACCATGAAATCCATATCAAGAAACTCAGATTCAATAATCCCAAGAACAACAAAGATAAGGAAAACTTATTATCAGGATAATTCCCAAAGAAGCGCACAAAGATCTAGGTAGATTTGGTCTCTACCTTCCTCTCTCACAACAAATCTATAAGAAAATACATTAGATCATAACATAACCCATCTATCTAGCTATAACATCATTGATCTATGGTTCCTTTCAAGAATAAGAGAGGAGATCTAGAAAAAATGATGAAGAATGGGCTCTGACCTTTAATTTTCAAGATCTATCACTTCAAGATACATTGTGATCACTCTTTGGAAGGGTTGGGATCTTTAAAATCAAAAATAGAAATCACTGGGGATGAAATCCCAAGTTGTAGGTTGAAGAATGAGGTCTGGTTGAAGAATGAGGTCAAAGGGAGACGTTTCTGGTTCTAAAAAAGATTTTTGGATTGATTAATTCATGTCACGCGATTTGGCCGCATGGGTTGGTAAATCGTGCACCAACCATGCACCCGATTCTATCCACTAGGAAAGTCACACTGTTTGGTCACACAGTTTGTAAAACCATGCAACAACCATGTGAAATGCCACTATCCAAACCATAACAATTAACATAGTTTCTTGGGAATGCTGCATGATTTGTCCTAACCTTCCACAAGCTGTGCACCTACCCATAAAACTCCAAAGTCTCTCAAAATCACCCAGAATGACCTGAGAATAGTTCAAAAGAAACTATAGTCAAAACAAACAAATATAAGAAAGTGACATCGGGATGTTACAATTCTCTACACCATATCACTTTCTACACCTAGAAGGTCATGGTGAATAAGGTTGATCAAAGAAAAGATGAGCCCGCTGCTCTCTCATTATTGATTCATATTCCCACATCTCATGAGAATCACTTCGTGCTGCCAAAATGCTCAGAACAACAAAATAATCCTATCTCTAAAAATTCATGTTGAATAAGACTAATCAAAGAAAAGATGAGGCAATTGATCTCTCAATATTGATTCTTATTCCCACATCTCATGAGAATCCATTCGTGCTGCCAAAACACACAGAACAAAAGAATAAACTTCCCACGCAAAATCATTTCCTAAGAATAAACAATCTGAACTGCTCATTCGACTACTAACATATCCGGATCTAAATCAATCTCTTCCCAGTTCAGAATATGAGAGGCATCAATATGATACGTCTTAAGCTAATACACATGGAAAACATCATGGATAGAAGTCAACTATAATAGTAAAGCTAACCGATAAGCCACTTTTCCAATCCGCTCAGTGATAAAAAAAGTCCCACGTATCTCGCAGCTAATTTCCTTACTTCCCAAGCCGACAATGGCCCGACCAAGGCAAAACTTTCAAGAATACTCAACCACCTACCCAAAATTCTAGAGGATAACATCGATGATCTGCATAAGATTTATGTCGACTTTGAGTCATCGCCAGTCATTGATGAATAATCTAAATTTTCACTGACGTCTCCTGAACAACGCTTGGTCGCACACGGGAAATCACACCCACCTCAGACCAACAAAGAGGGTATTTACCTGGTCGACCATACAAGCCTCAAAGGGAGACATTCTAATGGAAAATTGGTAACTATTGGTGTAAGTGTACTCAACCAGTCCCAAATAGTTATTCCAAGAACCTCCAAAGTCCATGACCCAAGCTTGAAGCATATATTCCTAATTCTGAATTTCTCGCTTCATCAGTCAGAGGATGGTAAGCCATAATCAATTTACCTTGAGAACTCGTCACCTCCTAGAGGCCTTTCTAAAACTAAGAATTAAATTGAGGTTCCCTATCTGAAAAAATAGCAAATGGCCTCACGATTTCTTGAACGTACAACTCTCTCGAATCCTCAACCATGGTGGCGTCTCACATCAGAATGAAATGAGTTGACTTGGTTAGTCAATCAATCGCCATCCATATGGAATTCTTCCCTTGTGATGTCCATGGAAACCCAACAATGAAATTCATGGACACCTAATCCCATTTCGTGATGGGCACTAGGAAAGGCTGAAGCAAACCAAAAGGCTTTTGGTGTTCGGCCTTAATCTTCTAACCTGTGTAGCAACGTGATTGAAAATTCCCTAAGCCGTGTTTCAAACCTGGCCACCAAAACCGATGCATCATATCATAGTTCATCTTCATTGTACCAGGATTAATAGCCCACTGAGAACAATGATAACTTCCCCCACAGTCCTCCTAATAGATGAGGGAATGAAATACTGGTTTCAAGAACAAAGATTGCCTTTCAGAGAGAAAGACTACTCGAAAATGGACTACCCACCATATAATGAGTTCTTAATACTCCTGAACTCCTCGACTCACTGTTTCTCCTAAGAAATTAACTCAATAAGAGATTATGTCAACTTAGCACTAGCCAGAACAATATCATTCTCTTTCTCCATCATATCCAGGTGCATTCGAGCAAAGAATCTCATGATATTTCATTCATCTCGTCATTCCATCACTACTTGATAAAGAAAATTTCTACTCACAACAAAAACATTTGCAACCTCAAAATTTAGTTTAAAATATTATTATGTTCGATAGCTTTCTTAACACACAATATCGAGTTTTAAGTGAATTGCGGTATACTGTAAAAATGTTATTATTTAAATGTGACCGTTATAATCTAACTGTTAAATTGGAGGTATGAATTGAAATAACCACATTATAAAAAATATGTAAAAGTTTTATATAATTCAGATGTATTGATTCGTGAATAACAATGTACTCAATTTTCACTAAAGTCGTTTTATGCTTCAAAAATGTTTTCTATTTTCTTTTTATGTATGGACAATATTATTAATTTATACCATTTTTTAGGAATTTTATTTGAGGAAATGAATATAGTTTTTGATACCAAAAATACAAATTTATCATAGGATTAATTTTTGAAAATTTTCTGAAAAGTTTGATTTTTCAAATGAATTGTGAAAAATACTGATTTTTATTGAAAACTTTCTTTTCATTTCAAACATTTAAAAAAACATCCACTTTATTTTAAAATGGGTTAAAAGTAAAATTAGTTCACTTATATTATAAATAATCCAATTAAGGTGATTGGAATCAATTTTATTCTTGATTTCGGCATAAAAAATATATACTTAAAATGACATTTTTCCTAGAAAGCCACTTTTCGTCACATTTTGTGAGTTTAATTTTAAATTTAATTAAGTCACTTCTATTAATGAGATCTGATTAAATGGATTCCATATTTTGAATCAAAATAATTAAAATTAGATAATAAGGTTAACTAAATTTTTTATCATAATGAATAGTAAAAACAATAAAAATTTGTTACCACGGATAAGGTTAAAATAGGTTTATCGAGGGGGTTAAACTAAAATGATAAGGGTTCAAATGACCTAAAAACTAATCTAAATCCTATTGTATGGTCATATCTCTACCTTATATAATATAATCATCAGAAATGGACCATTTTGGACCCATTTTTCTTGAGTAATACATTAATATATTTTAATCTTTTGAAAAATTTCAAGTATGTCATCTCTCCCACTTATAAAAGGACACCCCCTCTACCCCAAGGTTTGCCACTTCGGCCCATAATCAAGGTTTGTCACTTTGTGACGCGCAAGTGGTGAGGCTACACCTATACCTCGTTACCCATAACAACGCGTTTGTGCCCGCGGGGCACGAGTGAGTTGGTTACTGGCAGTGGCGTCCTGACCCCGAGGTTCCGGGTTCGAATCCTCGAAAGGCAACGCGCACCATATGTCATCCTCTCATGGGCCCCTCTACCCCGTTGGGAACTGGCCCAAGCCCAAGGTTAGCCACCTTAGACCTCGCTGGGGACGTGTGACGCGTAGGTGGTGAGGCCGCAACTATACCTCGCTACCCGAATATACGTTTTTTGCCCCCCACACTCGGGTGGGGTGGGGAGGGTGGGGAGGGTTTTGGGGCGTGGTCGCGAGGTCAAGTCCTCGGGCCAGCAGTTTAAATGTATTTTCTTTCTTGCGTTGTGTGTCGCTTTCGCGGTTATACCCATTTTTTTATAGTTTTTAACCGAATGTTTTAGTTTTATTTTTTATTCTACCTTATAAAAACCCTTATAACCATTCTTATATAATGAAATAAGTATCTCTCATATATTAAGATGTTTTTCTGTGGATTTATTAACTTTAATTCATCTCTTTCTTCATCTAAAGGGAAACAAAACCATCGTTTATGTGTATGATGGACTACTGGCTCACGAACCGATGTATTTTTTTTTCTATCACCTCCTCTCATAAATGGTTATAATGATGAATTTAATGTGTGTGTGTGTGTATATATATCATATTAATGACATAATAATCATTCTGGAAAGATAATATATTATCTATTTTTCTTACTTTTTCATCCATTGAAAAATGATAATGTCATTCGTACGTACGTGTGAATCACCACTTCCACGAAGTAACGTGACTCGTTTTTCATCATTAAATCACATGTATGGTATATATAAGTGTATTTAAAGAGAGAATATGATATTTATGATATAATAATCTTTCTGAAAAGATAAAATGATACTTACCTTCTTTCCTTCATGTTCATTGAAAAATAGAAACGTAACTCATGCATACGTACGAACTACCGTCTTCATGTTAAATTCATTTTTCATAACCACCTTGCATAGATGATTCTAAAAGTATAATTGATGTATAAAAATTATAATCATGACATTATTATTTTGGAGATAATGTAACAATAAGATCTTTGACCATAGTCAACTTACTGAAATCATTTTGAAATTATGAACCGAACATCCTCAAAACACCCGACGTGGACATAACCCATTAAGTAATTAAATATTTCATTGAAATAGATGAAATAAATGGTTTAATGATAAAGTGATATACCTGTAAAATGTTCTTAAACAATTAAATAATTAATATAAGTTTATCATATAGGTGTTAAAGGACATGCATATCAAATTTGGACTCGGTGTAAGGGGTTTCTTAATTGGATTTAATTTCAATGGGTTATATCACTTGTTCACTATTCTATTATGTCATGATTATGTATGAAATGATGTTTGTTTGATTTATGTTTTATTTCTACTTGTTTTGTATGAATTTACATTTGCTACACATAATCTCTCTATTGATTAATTCTCAATTCAATGATATGATCTTTGTAAGGATAATTCGCCTCAAATTTTTCTTCTTTGGGACACAAGTTTATTTTATGCACCTATACTCTTATGGGGTGTATAGACTTCCCAATGACATGTTATATAATGGATATCCTTATATTCAAAGTATTTAATGTTTCATTTGATGTCATTTCTTTCACGGGATTAAAATTCAAAAGTTACGAAAACGGAAAGGATTTTTCTGATACAATCACATCTTATTTTGTTATTGTATATATTAAATGTCATTTTGGGTGGGATCTTATGATCTTATTTTATTGAATTGCGTCTCTTTTATTCTCCTATAATTATGAATGTGGTTTACATGTAAAATTTCTATTTCCCCCTTATTTATTAAAGAAACATGAAGAAAGTTGTTTGTAAGTGATATCGATCATGTATATTCTTTTAGACAATGAATCTTTCTCTTTCATATCCATGTTTTCTTAAATATTTTCAAGAATGTTCTTTTTTTTAGAATAAAATACCTGCAATTATTTATGTAAGAAACTATTTATGTAAGCAACGAACAAGTTCAGAACAAAAGAAAGCACCTTACTTAACGGCTTGCTTGATTTAGTTCCAAACATATCCCAGAAAGCATTGAAACGTCAAACATGCCTCAATCATTTATCAAGCAATCAAAGCTCAGAAAACCCAAACGCAAAAACCTTCTTAAATCAGACCCTCATTCAACAACTTCCAGCACCCAAAACCCTTTCAGACCGCTCGATGCGGCATGCCCCGCCCTCGCCCAGGGCCTGGGCCCCGACCCCTTGCAGCATAGCCATAGTCGCCCCCAAAATACGAGCCTCGGGAACGTCCACCGCCACGATAGAATCCACGCCTGCCCATGCCACCTCGCTGCCTCGAAAACTCACCAAAAGTCTCAGTATCCATCTTCATCTGCTCAAAGAACTTCATCCTTCCATTCTGAGAATCACGATCGAGCGCATTGCAGGAGAGGGTGTCGAAGAAATCATCCTTGTTATATACAAGCTTAGACTCAGCATCATCCCCAGCTAGAAATTCTTCGAAGTCATTCAAATCCCCATCCACTTCTTTATCCCTTGAATTACTGCTTCTACCAAGGTCGCCCCATACTTCAACCTTGTTAAATTTCTCATTCATTGTCGTGAAATCAAAATCTTCTGTGAATTTTGCCACGGGCCGCGAACTCCCAAATCCTCTTCCTCTTTCTCTCCCCATATAAACATGGTGGGTTTGAAAAGCACCTCCATTCACCCCAGATCCTCGGCCTCTTCCTCTATAAACATGACGAGTTTGATAAAGAGCTCCATTCAACTTTTGATCAGTTCGTGCAGGTACAGGTACTGGCAGTGGTAAAATCGGAGGCTGGGCTTCCTTTGGGACTGGCACAGATTGTTCTGCTGATGAAGATGACACTTGAATCACCTCCACTTCCTTATGAGATATCTGAAAAGACTGTGATGCAGAACTTGCAGAAGGTCCAGGAGGCAACAGCTGACCGGGGGTTATGAGTGAAGGAGCCGAATTTTCAATGCCAGAAGCCCCAACAGCAGAGGGGGTGGATTGGGACATGGCTTGAAATGGAAGATTCGAAGGAGGAATTGCATTAGGCTTGCTAATTGGAGTTGCAAAGGCACCCACATCCAGACTGGAAGTATTAAAATGAGAAACCGATGCTAAACCAACACTTGATGCCAAAGTAGGAAGAGCAGGATTCAGAGCTTTATTTCGCACCAATGTAGGTAGCACTTCAGAAGCCAGCGTAGCAGAAGGCACAGGAGGCAGAGAAGGTGGCAAAGGTGATGAAGAAAAGGAAGAGCTTAAATTAAGGGAACTGGTACCAGGAGGCAATGAAGAAGCAAACTCTGTCATGTTTAAAACTGGCAGATTCAAAGAACCTGATGGTAATGGGGCATTGAAACCAGGATACTGCATGGGAGGCAGGGACAGCCCGGGTGGTGGTCGAAGCAAAGACTGTTGCTGCAAATGGGGAGGAAGTCCATTTGGTGGACCATAAAATCCTTGCCAGTACATGGGCATTGCAAGGCCGCTGCCATTTGCATTATGAGGGGCTGATGGCCCCCAGGGCCCCAAGTTGCCCCCAGGTTGATATAAAGGCACCCCGCCTTGAAAACTTGATCCGGGACTGGCAAGTCCTACATGTGGAGCGTGGGAACTGTGATCGGTTAAAGACCCAGTACCAGACACGGTGCTTGTAGATGTCGAGGCTGAGCGAGTATAATGAGACTGAATGATAGCTGGATCATTGTCGATGGATGTAGTCTGAGCAGGTGGGGAAGACTTAACCTGCAAATCCCTTATGTCGCTCCCACGGAATAATATGTATCCATAAATTTTGTCACTTGGTGGGACTTGGGCACCTTCCTTTTTTCGTCCTTCAGTCCCAAATGATCGCACGTTCTTCAAGCCGATGCTAGAATCGTCAGTGTTGGCGTTAATGTTGTATAAAATGCCCTCGTATCGGATCTCACTCTTTGATGTCAGACTTATGACGCTACCGATGTAGGAGTCGGCCGACGAACTTGACATAGAAGACTCTGCCGCCATGGCCTCTGCGGTTCAAGAACCAGATGGCCAGAAAGGGAGGAGGGGTCGACGGAAGATTTTGGGAAAGTGGAATCGTTCGCTACCTTTAAGCTAGGGGTCAGGCGGAGAAGGCCTCATATTTATAATTCAATTATCTATTAAAGGTTATTTTAAAATATCTTTTATTTTATTTACAAAGGTTTTAAAAAGGGGGAATGACACTCGGGACCAAAAGTCCCCCCTAATATGATCATCTCTAGTTTTGTGAACAGTGAAAAATCACTGTTCACAGACCAGCTCCTCTTTTGGTGTTAGGGGGGACTTTTGGTCTCCATTGTCATTCTCCCTTTTAAAAATGAACCTTTTTAATATTGTTCCTACTACTCATTTTGACTTTCTTTTACCAAAGCATAAAAAAAATGTTTTATTTTAACATATACAAGTTAACCACATTTTTGCTCCACCATGAATATTTTTTATTTGAAGATTCCTTTGAAAGTTTCCAAGTTTATTTTCAAATAAAATGTTTTTATTAATATTTTGAATTTTTTTTGTTTTTAAAAGCAATTTTCAAAAGGAAATGGGTATTTTTCATTAAGAATGTTTATAATGATCTTTTGATGATATTTATATTCATCAATGACAACAAACTTTGATTATATATATAATTCACTAGGGTTATGTTGTAATGATATTATATTTATTCTTTCTCTGGATAGATTATGATTATTTCAAAAAAGATTTTCATGGAACTCGTTTCTTTTCCACAGATAAATCAAGCTATGAAAGAACAATGGTTGCACATGAGCCTCAACCCAGTTAGTGAGGTACCATTAAGTGCATCCACGAAACCCAGGTTCAAAACCAGGTAGAGGCATATTTTCGGGGAGTACTGTAGCAGGCACTGTAGCAGGGACTGTACATTGTGCAGGTACAGTAGCAGCTTGTACACTGTGCAGGTACTGTAGCAGGCTGTACACTGCGCAGGTGTTGTAGCAAACATTGTAGCAGAACTGTAGCAGAACTGTTCGGTACTGTAGCAGCTGTAACTATTCACCTTGGGCCACCGGTTTGGGCTTGGAGTCCTTAACACTTTCGGGCCACCCAGGTCTTCGGGTCAGTAGGACTTTCGGGCCACCTCAAGGCCTCCGGGCCACATGCAGTTGTCCTAGACAGACTCTACAAAAAAAAGGAGCAGCCCCATAAGAGGATTCAGAGCAGGTGCACTCACCAGAATAGAGCCAAATGGATTTGTCAGAATGAGAGGGTATGACTATGCCATCGGGACGAGCTTGTGCTTGCACGAGAAGCCTAGCCAGATGGTCATGCAAAGGTGGAGAGCTACTATCACGATACAAATGCTGGGGAGGGACAGTTCCTTGTAGATAGTCTAGTTTAATTCCCTAAGACCTTCGGGTCATGTAATCTCCTAAGCCTAAGGGCCATGTAATCTCTGAGCCTACGGGCCATGTAAGGGTTCCCCCTCATCCCTTGAAAGAGGGGTTATTAAAAAATCAATAAAAATGAAGGCCTTCGGGCCATTCGGGTAAAGAACAATGGTTATTGTTATGTTGAAAAGTTCAAGATTCCAATTGTTTTTCTCATTTTATGATACATGGATTAATGTATGAATGATTGATGGATGGTTCCATTATAAACCAATGATTTTTGGTTCTGTTATAAACCAAGGATGAGTGGTTATGTTATAAACCAAGGATTAGTGAGTCTGTTATAACCTTCCAATGCATTGGATAAAGAGATAGAGTTAACTGGTTTTAGGTTTCTCCAAATAAATTATTGGAATTTACCGAGTAGGTTGTTCCATTTGTAAAATGCGATTGTAGGAGTGATATGATAATGATGTTCCAAGATACTAACTCGTATTCTCTATGCTTCTTATGAGTTTCTAATGGATCCTTTGTTCAAGGATTGTTTTCACATGAAACATGATTATTGAATTATATGACTCCTGTCTTATGTCAAAGATTTATGACGTGTTTTGTGATTTGTGATTTATGGATTTATGGGTATGAATTCTCTTATGTTTCAACCATGCACTTTGATTATGTCACAATACCTTTATTCTCATCTTATGCTCACTGATGACGTTCAATTGTAAAGGTTTATGTTTACCCTTACTAAATATTTGAGTTCACCATTATTATGTTTCCTTTTTCTCAAGTTATAAAAAATGATGTTAATTTTTTTTGTCTAGAATGGTTTCATGGGTGAAGAATTTTATGGGAGATATTGAAAAATTATTATTAAATAAGAAAAACTGGGTATAGTAAGAAAAATGATAACTTTAAGACATGGGTATTATCATGTAAGAGTTTGCTCTAATTTTATTAAGCTATAAACCTAAAAGTCACTTGGTTATGTAAGTGATCCAATATTTCAGTTTGATATTATATGTTTTGTAGGGATGGAATTGGGTCACGTTTATCAATATCAAATTCAAAATATAAAGATTATGTTTTTAGCATCGAATCTGGATGTACGGTTTCAGAGTTGTTATATTTGGTATCAGAGCTGGGTTTAGATAACTTTACAGATTATGATGTTTTTATGTGAGGTTAACATAATAGTTATGGATACCATCATGGGTTTATAATTTTAAGGTTATCATAAGTTCAATGGCATAGACACCACTTTTGAGATTTTAAGTGATGGGATTTTAAGATGATTAAGAGTATTTTGGGATACATATATGGTAATACAACCGTTGGGTTTAGTATGAGTTTTAGTGAGGAGGTTATTTGAAGAATAATTTTTTTATATACTATGGACATAAGTTAAATGTTGATGATAACCTTTAGGGTTAAGATGATCTTTGATGTTGAGGTAATTACTGTTAATTGGGATAAATGGGTTATTAAATGTTAGGAACATATGATTTATCATATAGATTTCCATGGGATTGAAAAGTGATATGGTGACCTATATGACTAATGTTATTTTTTATGAAGTTCTCCATTTTAGGTAAATTATATGAATAAGGTAAATAGAAATATTTTTGACTAAGATGGGTTTTTATTTTTAGAATAAGGGTTGATTTATATTTTGGAAACAAATATGATTTTATTTTGGATTTATGGTGATTTAGGTTATTTATGGAAAATAGTAGCATATTTTTGAGATTATATGATTAGTCCATATATATTTTTGGTTATATGACTTTATGAGTGATTGATGTTGTTTATAGATACATGTTAAGTTTATCTTGGAAGAATATATGATCAGATCCTTCTGATTTTTGGGTTTTGAACTTAGTTGAGAATATTTTGAAGAATTTTAAGGATAATTATTTATCAAATGATTTATGTTGAACTTTGGGTGTTATTATTAAGATTTTTGGAGATTTATGTATCAATATTTATTCAAATTGGATATTATATTATCTTGTGCTAACCATTTTGGTTTTGGTTAATGTCTAAAGATAGGAGGAATAACATGTTATCCTTTTGTGAATCTTGTGATCCATTAGAAGTTTATTTTAGTGCTTCATGCATGAAAAAATTATCTTGAATATTCATTACATGGATTAAGAGAAGAGATAGAAGTTGAAAATGATTGAAACACACCCAAGGGAAGAAACTGTGCACTTGGGGTATAAGTGATGTCAAAGTCAAATAACTAAAGATACTCCTCTCATAACTTCTACCTAAGGTTTAGGTTCCTCCAAGAAAAGATAAAACTCAAAGTATTGTGGTCAGAATAGACAATGAACCTTTACCCAAAGAGGTAATGTCTCAAACTCTCAAGGATATAGATAACTACTATGAATTCTAAATGATGGGTGGGGTAATTCTTCTCATGTGGATGAAGATGAAGAGAGTCATATGCCAATATGTGATCTTCTTACATAATATCACAACCCAAACCAACATCTGAAGCTTCAAAAAAACCACATAACCCTTTCCCTCTTCAGGTAAAATCGGAATAGGTGTTGAGGTTATACGTCACTTCAATTCATCAAATGAAGTGACACTTAGAATCTCATATTAATTTCACCCCTTTCATGGTAATTGTAGTCAACAGAGATGCAAGCTTCGAAAAGTCCTTCATAATCCATTGATAATATCCTTCCAAACCCAAGAAGCTTTGAATCTCAAATAAATTCCATGGATCCTCCCTTTAAAAGATAGATTTCACCTTCTTAGGATCAACTAATATTCCATGTTTCAAAACCATTTTTCCTAATAACATAACTTCTTGAATCTAGAAATGGAATTTCGATAACATAACATAAAGTCCGTGCTCCCTCAAGATTCCTAAAATGGATTTTAGGTGATTCCAATTCTCTTCTTTAGTTCTAAAGTAAACTAGAATGTATTCCATGAATACAACAACAAAGGAATCAATGCACCATTGTGAAATTTAATTCATCAAGGTCTTGAAAAAATACGAGCATTAGTGAGACAAAACTATATCAAAAGATATTCAAAGTGACCATACCTGCTCCTCTAGGTGGTCTTTGAGATATCCAACTCCTTAACTTTGAGTTGATGATATCCAGACCTAAGGTATATTTTCGATAACCACCTTTTTTCATTTAATTGATCAAATAAGTCATCGATAAGTGGTAAAAGATAATTTTTATTAATCTTTACCCGATTAAGCTTTACGTAATCGACACATAAATGGAGAGTTCTATTAGCCTTCTTAGAAAAAAGCATTGGGGCTTCACACAGTGACATAGTCGGAAGAATGAAACCCTTTAAAATCACCCAACTTAAGTTCCAATTTTTTCAGAGTCATATGACAGGAATTCATAGATATCGGCTAAGTTCCCAACACCAAATTGGTCGAAAACTCAACTTCCCTCTCCGAAGGCAGAACAAAGAAATCATCTAGAAACACTTCAGGAAATTCCTACACAAAAGGAAGATCACATCCCATAGGTTCATCCTGAAGTTAAACTAAAATAGAGAAAATAAATTTTCCATGTTCTGTTAAAGGAGGTTCCGCTCAACTAGATATCATATATCATTCTCACAAAACACTCAGAAGCTCCCATAGAAGGTAGAAAACTCACCCACTAATGATAGAAAACAATCTCTAATTTATGGAAAATTAACCAATCCATCCTAGTGATAACATAAAATAGATCTAAGTAACGAACCAATAAATACCAAAAAAGATCAACTTCCAATATAGGGAAGTGTTATAAGGGTCATTAGAAACCCTAATTCTTTCTTAGAGGTATCGTCAACACCATGAAAAATGAAACGAGTTCCATTATATGTTTTAAAAGTTTCATGAAATGGGTTGATATAAAAGAATGAGAAGAACCAGTATCAAATAAAGTGGTCATTTGTAAGAACCTGGTTTTTGGCTATAAAAGACTTTGGAATATCCTCGATATTATTCCAGATCAGCACCTTCAGACGGCGTGCGATTCCAAGCCCCGGTGTGGCTGGAATTAAATTTTCAGTGCGTTCACACTGGGAACGCCAAATAAATGGGATAAATCCTAAACGGTGATCCAGATCAAAAGTCTAAGTGTACGGATGTGTCCGAAATGGAGTTTTTACCCTAGTAATGACATAAAACATGTAAGCACGGGACGTTTGAACCCCTCGCCCACTACCGGAACGTTAACTAGATAAATTAATTAATTAATTAATCTGTTTAATAGTTAAACTCCAGTATCTATTAAACGGTGGCTCAGATTGGAAAACCGAGGGCACCGTTGAGTTTGGAGCATGACGTTTACCCTAGGAGGGGTATAAGTTTTGCGGGCGCGGGCCGTCAGTGAAAAGTGGCCCCGGGGGCGTTTTCGTAATTTGGCGGCCTCGAGCGTTGAGTTTAATAACTTTTGAACAGAAGCTCGAAATCAAATTCCGAGACCTCCTTTGTGCTAGGGAGGTGGTTTTTACCCTATAAGAGTTTTAATTTTGACCTCGCCAAAAGTTTCGGATGTGGGTTAATTGGGATTTTTAAATTAATTAAGTTTTTAATTAATTTTTCTACTTAAACCAATCCCTCTCCCTCATCCCCCCTTGTTCTCTGGCGGAAGAAGACTCAACCCAAGTAGCTCCTCCTCAAGCCCTAATCCTCCATCCTATCCTCCCCAAGGCGGTGACGGCTCTGGCGGTTTGGCGGTGAAGCTCCGGGCAACGCCCCAACAGGTAGGAGGTTTTGGTTTGCGTTTTTATTTCTGAACCATTCTTTTAATTCAATTATAGCGTTGAATTGCCGTCGAATTTGCAATCAAAGCCCATGGTCGTGTAGTATAAACTCTTCTCTTTCCGATGCTTGTTTCGGATTTGAAATCTGAGTTCGGAGGAGGCCGCAGCGGCTCGTTGAAGTTTGCGGGTTTTTGAAGTTTCCGGCGGGTTTCTTTTTTTTCTGGCGAGCTCTAGCGGCGGCGAAAGGGGTTTCGGCGGCGATGCGGGTCTTCCAGGTGGCGGCGGCGTTGCGGGATTCGGCGGGCGGCTGGCTGAGGCGGAGCAGCCAGGGGATCTGGGGGCGCGGCGGTCGTCGGCTGCCGGTGCCAGCGGGGGGCGAAGCACGGGGGAGGAGGACCGGTTTCGGCCGGTCGTCACGGGACGAAGACCCGAGGTCTTCGTGAACCCGACCAACAGACAAGGGACCCGCACTTCGCGGGTCCCATGGGGAAACAGCCGGACCGGCTCAGCCGGTCCGGGCGATGCGGGTCGGCTCGCACGGTGAACCGCGGGCCGACTCAGGCAGTGGGTGGGCTGGCCGAACCGGCCCGGCCCACCCCCTTTCGGTCCGATGAAAATTTAAATCGCCTCTAAAAGGCAGCTCGAGTGTCGGATTTTCATGCCATCAGCGGTGACGCATTCCTTGAGTTAAGCCGAGAATTTTGAGATGGTTTCGAGAATTTTTAATTCCCGAAACGAGGGGCCTCGGAGGCGCGACACATCTTTAAGTGAATTGACGTTTTTCTGGGGGATCTTGTTTTGGACGGCACAGACGCGTCCGACGTCCATTTTGAGCGTCTTCAGTGGCGTTGCGACTCTGGCGTCGAGCCGGAGTTTTCTAGTGTGGTTTCAGGCGTTGATACCGGAGTTGAGGCATGGTCCCCATGACCCATCTTTCGAGCTGCGTGAAACACTTTGTAACTTTTTCATCGGACGTCCGTTCGGGGCGTGTGAGCAGTCAATTTTGGGTGTTTTTTTTGAGGGCATTGCATTAAAGCAGTCTTCCTGCTTTAATTCCGCATGATGGTGCGAGCTCCGTGAAGGCCGTTTTGGGAGTTGACGGTGATTTTCCAGCTTTATCACCGGGTGTCCGTTTTGGACAAGTGATTAGTGAAACTTGTGTAATTTTTTGAGAGGATCGCAACAGTTTGGTCCGTTCGTAGTGCTTTGGGAATGGGATGCAGGTCCCACGTAGCACCGCTCGTGTGCGGTGCGCCAAAATGCATCTTTTTCTCCGGATATTCGTTGCACTCAAGTGAGCAGTCCTTTTGACGTGTTTTCAAGAGGGGATCGCAATGGTGCGATGCACCCGAATTTTTTCGGGGCCGAGGCTCGGGACCACGGGACGCCGTTCGGGCGTAAAGCGGTGTTGGCGACTTTTCCGTCGGATATCCGTTGGAGGCGAGTAAGTAGTCGATCTAACATGTTTTTCCGCGAGGATTACAACGGTGTAATCTATTCAGGCGAGCGGAGCCTCTTACGCGATCTTATTAAATGTGGAAATATGAAAGGTGTACTGGTGGTGGTTCTTCCTGCGGTGTTTGTAGGGAACCCTTGGCGTGTGATTGCGCTCACTCCTAGGAGAGTGAAGTATATGCTTGAAGAGATCTAGTTGTCCGTGCCTGGGCCGATGAGGTGGCAATTTGGAGTTGTTACGTTACACCTTCGTGTTGACATTGGGTGCTGTGTGAACGTTAGCCTTTGGGATGGAGACGTGGTATACTCTGGGAGTATACGGGAATGCTGGGAGGTACATGTGGATGTTGGTACCTAAGAATGTTTGTGCGCTTGGTTGGGTTTGACTTGGGGTCACACGTCATGTGGGCCCCATGTGCGTGTCGTGCTCTGCTTTACGTACTTTTGACCTCTCGCGATGTAGAGGGTTCCTCTGTTCTCGTTTGTTGACCAGCAGGGTTGAGTTTTCCCCTGGTTCGGTTCTCGTTTGTTGACCAGCAGGGTTGAGTTTTCCCCTAGTTCGATTCTCGTTTGTTGACCAGCAGGGTTGAGTTTTCCCCTGGTTCTGTTCTCGTTTGGCCGACAGAGATGGTTTGGTTCCTCTGTTTCTTCAGCTGTGAGGGGTTTCAGTACCGTGCCCCTTTCACCGGACTGCGACACCGTTTGCGACTACATGTGTTCGTACAGTGTGGGTGTTTTCTCCACTTTCTGGGATGAGTTGTCTCGGTCCGCTTCGACAGTGACTCAGCGGATTGGAGCGTGATCGCCCAGAGGGGCTCGCGGAGTTTCTCCCGTCACTTCGTGTTCCCTGGTAGAGTTCTTGTGGATTCGGTGTGACCAACACTTTACGCAGGCACCGATCCTCTACCCAGGAGGTTGTTTCTAGCAGGGCTGGGGTTGTTACCAGTAGGGCTGAGGTTGTTTCGAACAGGGCTCGCCAGTTGTACCATCCAGCAGGGATGGCCAGTGGGTTACCATCCAGCAGGGATGGCCAGTATAGCTGTGTTCACCGAGCAGTACCATCCAGTAGGGATGACCAGAGCAGTTCCGGGTTTACCTCCAGCGGGGCTGGGCAGTAGTCCCCGATGCTGGGCTTACCTCCAGCTGGGCTGGGCAGTGGTCCCCGATGTCGGGCTTACCTCCAGCTGGGCTGGGCAGTGGTCCCTGATGTCGGGTTACCTCCAGTTGGGCTAGGCAGTGGTCCCGTCGACGACTTTAGCTGGGTCGCCCTCTAGTGGATTACCCTTTTACGGGACTGGTCAGTGTGGCACCCGTCGACTCTTGTCGGGTCTCCCTGTAGTGGGAACCCGTCGACTTCTAGGGACCCTCCAGTGGGGCTGGGCAGGGGGTCGCCTGTCGACTTTGAGGAGACCTCTCGACTATGGGGCAGTGACGAGGTGTGGCTTGACGTTCCCCCAGAACTCTCAAGTACGAGGGGTGCTTTCCCCATCGAGACGCGTCCTTGCGACGCGACCTAAAACCGTGAGGGCGAGTCAGTGCCGCCCAAAGCGGATAGTATCAAGGTGCGGTGATTTGAGCCCTTGAATTGCAGTTCGGGGCAAACATGCGGGATGTTGGGCATCGATGGTGTATACTTCTAGGATTATTGGCTACTCACTTTCTTGGGCTGAGCTACGGGATGGAGATCCCCTTACGACCTTTTTCGGGATTCTTGTTGAGCATATGTATATGTATATACCTTGTTCTATTACCCACTTCTTGGGTTTGGTTACTCCCCTTCCAGGAGAGGCGAAGACGCGTAGGGTATGCCACATGCTTTCCGTGTCTAGCTTATCGTGGTTGGACGAGTCTACTCTCCAGCTATAGGTAGCGAAGACTCGACGAGAAGTTTATCTTCTCACCATTTCTAGCTCCCTGTGTCTGGAAGAGTCTACCTTCTTTCATCTTGTTTGGTTGAGCTGGACTCTTTACTGTACTCTTTACTGTACTCTCAATTGTACTCCTTTACTTTTCCTGTTCGATCTACTGCTCACCCTTCGGTACCTCCTTTGTTGCTCCATTGATCCTTCAGGGTATCATACTGAGTATTTTTATACTCACCCCTTCTTGGGATTTGCCCGCACTTGGTGCGCCCTTGCTGATGACAGACAGGTTGGTCGTGACTTCAGTGGAGCTTAGGAGTTCGAAAGCTTGGACCGCATGCGGTGGTCGTAGTTGGGTTCCAGGTGGGAGACCCTTCTAGCTGTTTTTCTTTTGTTTACCTGTTGTCGGGTTGTGGTACCTTTTTTGGTTGGGCGCTTGTTTGCCCCGTTTCTTTTTCAGTTTACCTTCAACACTTGCTTTGTACTGTTTAGAGGTCGATGCACTTTGTTGTTTATCTATAGCAGTTTCCCTTTACTTTACTTGTCTTTTCTCTTTTACTCTGCACTTTTGCATTGAGTGTGTTGCGTGTGTGTGTACAGGTACTTAGGAAAAGGCCTCCCCGAGTTATTGTGCCTTCGGCGCTGGTCGCCAGCCCCTGGCCTATGGAGGTGGGCTTGGGGTAGTTGCGGCTCGAGCCTGGGTAGGGTCGGGTCATGACATCATTAATGATTAAGTAATAAATATAACACCTTTCACAGTTACAATTCCTACATTAACTTCCACTAGAGACTCTTTCACTGCATGTAACTTCTTTATTTCAGAGGATTTTGTCTCTAACCTTGTAGTCTTTGAAGAATCCAATTTATATATTTTATTAATATCTATAAAAAAATTCTATAGATGACTTTGGTATTCACACGAGTTTTAGATTTTAGGAGGCATAGGGAAAGAACGCCTCATGTGCCTTGTCTTTCCACACTGGTAAGAAGTAAAAGGTCTATTGATAGCTACTACCAATGGCGTGGTATAAGTACACTACTAGGATCAACTACCACTACTATTGGTAATCTTTCTCCACTTCTTATTCTTTCCAGATGAGTCGTTGAAACTACCACTAGGTGGAAGAGAAATTAAAACCAACCATGACTTTCCTATCATGTCAATCTCTACCATCAGAGCTCTGTCAACAACTTAAGAATAGGAGGTAAGATTCAACATGAAAACCTACGAATAGATATCTATCCATAAACCCATTTGGAACCTCTGAGCCTTCAACTTATCACTTGATACAATATCGAGTGAGGAACGAACTAGTTCAGAGAAGTAGTTGGAATATTACATGATAGTCTGATCATCTTTTTGAAGGGTATGTAAGTCTATGGATTTAGACATCATCAATGATTCAAGGAAAAATTGATGGAAAAAATAGTCATGAAGTCTTTCTACTTCCCACCATCTCTTCAACTAGACCTATACTTCCTAAGGGTTATTAATTCCTTGGAAGGATAGTGGTTTTTGGTAGAAAAACTCATGGGCTAAATCTCTATCTCATCAATCCCCTGGTTATACTTCCCCAACTTGAGTCGGGGCAGGAACAACACCTTGGTCCTTAGCATAGACCGCTCACACTACCACTTCAACAAGATTTTGACCGACTAGAGGGTTTCCCTATGAAACATCATCCACAACACCCTCCCAAGGAATTATAGGAAGCCTTCTGGGGGAATGGTACTACACCAATGAAAGAAGATAGACCATCATAAAAGTGAGAAATCTCAGTTTGAATCAATAAAAAACAAAAAAATAATGATATTAAAACATAAACTCAATATGAGTGACACATTTACCAATATAATATGGTAACTTAAGGATCGTTGTAATGAGAGTTGTTGTCATGACCCCTCCCCCTTCCACTGGTAACTTAAGGATTTTTGTAATGAGAGTTGTTGTCATGACCCCCTCCCCCTTCCAATGGTACCCCTACTAGGCCGTTAATGAAGAAAATGAGTGTCCCCAAGTACCACCTCTAGTAGGCCCTGATTTAGGGACAAGCACCGAGGGTTTAAAACACTCTAGTGAGAAGCATTTCCTCAATATAATAGAAAGGATTAGAAGATAAGATGAACAACCACTAAAAACATCATTATATATAAATAAACCAATATCACATACTATAAAAATACAAAAAATCATGTCATGTCATACAAAATAAATCTCCAAAAATAAAAATCCAAAACAACTCCTAAGAAATATCTCTAACAGCACCTCCAGCTTAAAGCTAGAATGGTCCATTTTGGTCACCAAAACCCTCCTAGTCACCTACAAAATATTTTATATATAGGTAGTGTGAGCATAACATGTATACTAAGTAGTATCCTCCCTGAATCCTCTCATGTGAAATTTGAAAGAAGCATACTAAGGATCAGTGAACAAACAAATGAAACCAACTCATTACCTATAACAGGTCAAGTAAATCCCACTGTTACCTAGGATCTCTCACCAAATATCACACAAAACCATAATAATATAAGATAAAGAATATAAAAATGAGGGTACCCCGCACCACTTCCCCACTAATTTTTCACTCTCACACCCCAACGTCAAACATCCTAAAGCTATCATCTCTTCCATAGACATTAGTATCACAACCATCAAAAGCCTCATCTGATGTGAGTTAGACCACAACCCTACCTACCTTAACCCCTCATAGGGCCTGACATTCCATGTCAGCATCATTCAATAATAAATCGTGTCAATCTCATATACCTTAGTCACTTTATCCTCATCATACCATATCCACTACCATGTATCTAGAATAGTAGGGTATCGTGAACTTGAAATCAAACTCATTCCCTCTTTCTACCATGCACAACCCCCACCATGATCCAACTAATAATCATCACCATGGTGCACTTTTGTGTTTTGGTTGTCACGTCTCATGGATATCAACCTTACCTGTGAGAGAAAGCAGGGAAGAATGGGTAGTCTATCAGCCACCCTCATCAAACTAGATGTTCAGGGACGACACCTGTAACCCAAAACCTTTGTGCATCGATATAAATACATGACTCAGGTGGGGTGTGTGTAGAAATCACAAGAGAATGCAATGCATAGATAGATAAATATCCACACATATCCCACACTACTACAAAACATGCCTTTTACAATGTTGGTATTTATTAGTGCTAGCAAAAAATGTTGATAAAGGTCTGAATAAATAAAATTAAATAATTAAATAATTAAATAAAAAAAATAAAAAATTAGTTTATTAAAAAAATATTACAAATTTTATTAATTAAATAATTATTGATAAAAATAAATAAATTGATTATACTGTATATAAATTGTAAATACTAATAAATAGTAAGTATTAAACATATAGATATATGAAAAATGAAAATTAAACAAATAAAAACTGAAAATAAGTAAATCTAGAAAAATATTAAACCTTTTATTAATTAAATAATTATTGATAATGTTAATAAATAGTATACATTAAATATATAGATATATATTAATGTATATAAATATGATTTATATATTACAAAATATTTATTCACTTTACAATAAATAGCCATATATTTAGTGAATAATGGTTTATAATTAAAAATTAATATGAATTAAAGATACTGACTAATTGCATTGAGTAATGGACATATAATTGAATTTCATCTGATTTTTCAATTTAAAATAGATCAAATGTGTGTTATATTGATTTTATATATACATAATTAATGAATTTTTATATAAAATACACACACACAAAACTTATCCATTTTTTCAATATTGTCAAAGTGTACTTATTTTTAATTTATTCAATTTCATTCATTTTTAACATGCATGCACTTAAAATTAGATATTCATTAATAATGTTAAAAATATATTTATAAAAAATATTTATAAATAAATATATTTATAAATGTTCATTTATTATATTTATACAATTATATATTTATAATTATAAATAAATAAATATTTTTTAGAAGTATTTATATAATTATAAATAAATAATTATATATATTTAAATAATTAGTAAATTTATAATAAATTTACTTAAAAAATAAATATATTTACTATATTTATATTTATATATATTTATTAAATATATATATATATAATTAAATAAATATATATAATGATATAAGTATTATTTTTTAAAAATATTTTTATAATTATAAATAAATAATTATATATTAAAATAATTATAAAATTATAATAAATATATTTAAATAAGGAATATATTTACTATATTTATATTTATATATATTTATTAAGTATATATATATTTATATATTTTTTATAATTATAATTATAAATCCTTTATCAACGCTTATTACTTAAGTGCTAATAAAATGACTCTTTATCAGTGATTTTTTGGAAGTGTTAATAAAAGTGTCTCGATCTATTTAAAAAACCCTAACCAGTCACAAACCCCTCGAGATATCAAAAGATTTCTGTGGAAGCTACCCACTCTCAACACTCCTCCTCGGTGAATCAAAGCTCGAATCACAAAAATTCACTCGACTACCTCTAGTTGCTCAAACATCGTCTGACACCTAATGTTCGCTTATAGTTAGGGTTTTAGAAGAAAGCATCAAGATTTGTATCAGAGGGTCTTATATTTTCTTCAACCTAGAAAGGTAGGCCCGTGTTTTCCTTTATAGGTTCCTATTTTCATTATGTATTTGTCGTTTCATTTTTGATTTATTCTTTGATGATGTCATCAGTTATTTGTGGTCCGATCATTGTATATTGTTTTTCTTATAGATTATAGATAAAACAATTTGTTTATGATACATTGTTTGATTTTCTACCAATTTGGATATCCTATTTTGGTCTTTTTAAATCATTGTTTTGAATCAATTTTCTTTGTTGTCTACATATATACCCTAGCTTTCTCCATAAGCTTAATTTTTTCATTGTTTTGAAATCTTAGAGAATCACCTCTGGTCTACAGATAATCTAATTAAATAAATATTTATTCCACTATATAAATAGTGGAGGTTTTTCAATATAAAAACCTTAAAAGAATGAGAAAATTGATTTAACAAATCAATTCTCAGTCTTGTGATGGTGCAGAGCAGCAACATAAGATGATTTTATGCAATTCATGTAAGGTGATTTATTTATTTAAATTCTGTTTTAATATTTTGGTGTAAGGGTTTTCATTAAAAATTTATTTTTTCAGAATTGTGTTGTTTTATTTTAAGAGAAATCTTAGTAAGGGTGATGCTGTATTTATTTATTTTCAATGGATCTCTATTTTCAAAATTAGTATGAGGTTGTATTTATTTTACTATGTTGTGATATTATTTTGTAAGGGTTGCATATATTTTTATCAATTTAAGTTTATTTTATAAATATATATATATACACATATACATATATATGTGTGTGTAAATATATATCTTTCTATCTATTTATATGTGTTTTCATAACTTATAATGGAAGGATGATTTTATAATTATTTATTCCCAAATTATGGTTCTAGATTTCTAAATTAGGAAGGGATTATATTTATTTTCATTAAAAATTATGTTTTGATGTGCATTTTTTTTGAAATTATGCGTATTATAAATTCCATGTTATATATATATGTTTAAATGTGTATGGGATAGATTTTTTAAGGGTTGGTGTGTTTTTATCCCTTGTTTGTGATATATCTTGTTGATGTGTATTATTCCTTTATGCTAACTTCTTTATGGACCACCCTAGAATCTCAAGGACAAGTCAATGTGTATTAGATGGCCACCCTAGAATCCTTTAGATGGGTAGATTTGATGTGACGACCTCCCTAAAATCCTTGGGATGGATCGGTGTGGTGATATGACATCCCAAGAGTCTTGAGATGTTTTAAAATATTTGATACACCGTTAATTTTAAATGTAATAATTCCTTAGGTTTCTACATCGCTTATTCTAAAAAATAGAATAGAAGTTATCAAATTCTATATATTAGAAATTATTTTTAGGTATTCATCATTTTAGGTCTACATGTACTGGTTCCACCCATAGGAATATCTGATTTCTATCCATGTATATGAAATAACTCTTTATTTATTTAAAATTTTTATCAATACATTTTTATATCTTATAGTTGATTTAATGAGGAGTTTTTTTTAAATATGTTTTTTGATTTTTTTAAATATTGTAGGTTATTTAAAAAAAATGCGCCTCAAAGGCGGCATCGCCGCTGCCACTTTTCCCCTAAAACAATTTTTTTTATATTTTAAATATTATTTTTTATATATTTAATTTTTATTTTTTTTTTATTTTTTTATGTTTATTTATATATATATAACAAAATGTTTTAGTATAATTTATCTTTTATTCAAGTATGTGACTTTGCTAGCCTATAAAATATAAACTATAAGACCAATATAAATGAAAATTAAAATATGGATTACACATATAAGAAATAGTTTAAAATAAAAAGAATTTATTAAAAAATGTTGATGAAAAATAATTTATAAGCTTTATAATCCACCAAATTGAAACTTAAAAATGTTTTAAGTGCGTGACTTTGCTATCCTATAAAATATAAACTATAAAACCAATATAAATAAAAATTAAAATATGGATTAAACATATAAGAAATAGTCGTAAATAAAAATAATTTCTTAAAACATGTTGATGAAAAATAATTTATAAGTTTTATAATCCACCAACTTGAAACTTAAAAATGATTCAATTATGTAACTTTTCTAGCCTATACAATATAAACTATAAGACCAATATAAATGAAAATTAAAACATGGATTAAACATATAAAAAATAGTTGAAAATAAAAAGAATTTCTTAAAACATATTGATGAAAAATAATTTATAAGATTTATAATCCACCAACTTGAAACTTAAAAATGTTTCAAGTACGTGACTTTGCTAGACTATAAAATATAAACTATAAGACCAATATAAATGAAAATTAATGGATTAAACATATAAAAAATAGTCAAAAATAAAAATAAATTCTTAAAACATGTTGATAAAAACCAACCAGAAACTTAAAAATGTTTCAAGTGTGTGAATTTTATAGCCTATAAAATATAAACTATAAGACCAATACAAATGAAAATTAAAACATGGATTAAACATATAATAAATAGTCAAAAATAAAAATAATCTCTTAAAACATGTTGATAAAAAATAATTTATAAGCTTTATAATCCACCAACTTAAAACTTAAAAATGTTTCAAGTATGTGACTTTACTAGCCTATAAAATATAAACTATAAGACCAATATAAATGAAAATTAAAACATGGATTAAACATATAATAAATAGTCAAAAATAAAAATAATTTCTTAAAACATGTTGATGAAAAATAATTTATAAGCTTTCTAATCGACCAACTTGAAACTTAAAAAATATTTCAAGTACGTGACTTTACTAGCCTATAAAATATAAACTACAAGACCGATATAAATGAAAATTAAAACATGGATTAAACATATAAGAAATAGTCAAAATTAAAAATAATTTCTTAAAACATGTTGATTAAAAATAATTTATAAACTTTCTAATCCACCAAATTGAAACTTAAAAATATTTCAAGTACGTGACTTTGCTAGCCTATAAAATATAAACTATAAGACCAATATAAATGAAAATTAAAACATGGATTAAACATATAATAAATATTAGAAAATAAAAATAATTTCTTGAAACATGTTGAATAAAAATAATTTATATTCTTTCTAATCCACCAACTTGAAACTTAAAAATGTTTCAAGTACGTGACTTTGCTAGCCTATAAAATATAAAATATAATACCAATATATATGAAAATTAAAACATGGATTAAAAATATAAAAAATAGTCAAAAATAAAAATAATTTATTAAAACATGTTGATGAAAAATAATTTATAAGCTTTCTAATCCACCATCTTGAAACTTAAAAATGTTTCATGTATGTGACTTTGCTAGCCTATAAAATATAAACTATAAGACCAATATAAATGAAAATTAATACATAGAGTAAACATATAATAAATAGTTGAAGTTTTAATTTTTATTTATATGGGTCTTATAGTTTATATTCTATAGGCTTTTAAAGTCAAATAGGTGTCTTTGGATCCTCCTTGACATTCCTTCTTTTCGCTCTCACTTCCGAGTAACTTTTCTTACATTCCTTTCATTTTCATTTATTTATTTTATTTATGAAACTATTTATTTTCAAAAAAAATTATATGTTTATGATATCTTTTAAATTTTATTTACACTATTTTTATACTGTATATTTTATAAGCTTTTAAAGTTATATACTTGAAATTTAATAATTATTCCTATATTTCAAGTAGTCGACTTTGAAAGCTATCAAATATAAACCATGCCTAAAATATACATGAAAATTGAAACAGTGGATAAACATATAGGAAAGACTGATAGTAATAATAGTATTTTCATTTCAATAGACATAAAACATATAAATAAACATGTATAATAAATGTTTATGTCTATGGAGAGAAGATTCCATCCCACATGGTGGTCTGCGAATATGACGTCCGCTTCGAGTTTGTTGTGGAGTATGATGATCTATAAAGGGATGATCCTTGGGCACTGGAACATCAACTTTCACATCCTCCATCTGTGTGTCAGTGGGAGGAGCTATCAACTGCATGTCGTATTGTTCTCCTAATCCTTCTCCCACTAGGATGGTAGAAGGACCTGTCATCATCGTAGTGGGGAACCGAGCCTATGATGGAGCTATACCCCAAGGTTGTGATGGATCTGGACCCCAAGCTGGAGAGAAATATGAATATCCTGTCAAGAAAGATGGATCCTATGCCACCTAAGGCACATCCTCAATCAGCTGAGGCTGTACTACTAGAGGGCCGACCTATGCTTGTGGAACAGGTGAGGCCTCACATGCATCACGACATAGTCTACGTCGTCGTCATCGTGGATCCTCAGCACCAGTAACTACTGCTGGATGTTCCTCCAAGGTAGAAACCTCCTCTCTCTAGGATGGACTCTCGAAGATGCTCTCAAAAAGCGCACGATAATATGACATCAACTCCAGTGCTTCAGCATGGATGGTTGCTCGACTAAAGACCCCCTCCTTCTCTTCATCACTCACGTGAACAAGATGCTCTGAGTGAGTGCCTTGTAAAGAGATTCAAAATGAATTAGAAAACAGTTCAATAAATAAACTAATGGAAATTTATTGACTTAAAATCTTATGAATATCTCTGTCATGTCGGGTAAGATACAATATAGACTTCAGTCTATACCATGACTCATACTCGACCTGCTCCGAAATAAAGAATCGATTCTTAGGTACACCGTGCATACGAAACTATGCACGTCTATACCAGTAATTGAGAAAATTGGCATGTACTCAGTGCCATTCCTCATCCTGCCTCCCTGCCAGCTTCACATCATGAAGCTTCTTTTTCTATCTCGACAAAAATGGAATCGGCTGAGCACATCAAAACTAGCGCATGAATCTGTCAGGCTGCTACTACTCAATAATATGGAAGTGAATGAGGGGAACTATATCCATAGTATCCTTAAGATCAATAGTGAAGTATGGTGGTAACTGGTCTATAATAGTTCAGTATGAAAGCCATGAAATCTGAAATGACATGTGCCCTTTGTCAAAAAATCTCCTTACTAAAAACCAAAATTGATGTTATTATTAAATTTGTTAGACAATGATAGATTGTATATATATACCTGGTCAGGTAAGAGACAATCCAACTTGAGCTGATATACACCCAAATAGTGTCTCAGAATCACGCATAAACTGTGTCTTTGACACCACCTGTAAAATACAACATCAATAGTGAAAAATAATGATAAATTAAATTCAATAACTACTAGTAGAATCATAAACCAATGGAAATGAGTGATCATACCAGCATCTATGCGGAGCATCATGAAACACCTCCATCATGATCGGTGGACCAACAAGCTTAGGGAGGAATGCGGGGATGCACTCCCATGCCCACATGTGAAGAAGGATGACGCATCCCCCGTGATCTATGCGATCCTTATGAGATAGCTTGTATAATGATCTGTACGTGTATGCCAATAAGGATGATCCCAAGTTGTACATCCCGACCCGATCAAAGTCCTCTAGTAGGGGTAAATACATCATGTGCACGTGCATCCCTGAGTGATCAGTACACATGGTCCCTCCAATGATCCGTAATATATATGCACGAGCATAACGCATGATAGTCTGCTCGTCAACATCATCGGGTAAATGTGGAATCTACACCTCCAAACAAGGCATAAATATTAACACTCCATCAATAGCCCCACGGTCAGAAAAAAATGTCGACGCCTAATAATCACTGAGCAAGGTCAGGCCAAGATGCATGAGTGGGTCCAATAACATCTCCCCCTGGATAAAAAGACCAAGAAGCACTGCCACATCTTGGAGGGTGATGGTCATCTCTCCCTCAGGCAAGTGGAATGTGTGTGTCTCTAGTATCAACCTCTCCACAAGGGTAGCAAGCAGGTGATGGTCTACAAATGTGAAATCTGATACGATAATTCCATAGAAGTCAGCACAACACAAGTATGGTCTAATGGCATGTGGATTCTCCCTATGATGAAAATGGTGTGCTCGATGCACCCTAATCGATCGATCCTCACCATTGTCTAACACGACCTGAGAAACATAACTATCCTGATGAGTGAGTAGTATGGTATCGTCCATCTATATATAAATAAATGAAATGAGTCATAAGTGTAAAATGTAAATATAACGTTATGGTCATCAGAATGTTATGACTTATATAATGCAATACATTCCATGTTTATTCACATTGTTTTATGAAGTTATTTTTACCAAAAGAAATGAGTATGTATTCATGTTTTTCAAAGCATATTACTAACGTGTTGTTAAGATATGTTTTTACCCAGAAAAGGGTGTTTTGTAAGATATGATTTTATATATTTATATATATAAACAATTTGTCTTTATTATATAAATGTTTATTAGAAAATGGTGTGCTTTGTAATCATGTATGACTATCCACATGATGGTATGTTTCATGATTATTTTCCCACATGTACAGGTCATTATGTAACACTAACTAAACTTCAAGAAAGAATATGTGGGAAATAAACCACAACTTAGGAGGAATGGTGATGACGATGATGGTGATGACGTAAACTCATTCCATCACTATCGTCATTGTCACTATTCCTCCTGCACTATGGTTCATTTCCCATAAATTCTTTCTTGAAGTTCAGTTAGTGTTACAGAATCATCTGTACTAACCTATGTTGTTGGTTGTGTACTATAAAAATCTCCTTTATCAATTTGTATAGACTCCCTGTAGTAGTACACATAGGTAAAACATGACTCTATACGTCGATTTTTTTTTCTGATCATGATTCTAATAGTGTAACTAATATTGAAAAAGATGGTTGATCATATAATCTTTATTATACTAAAATTTTATAACGTATTCTTGTACCATAATATATAATACTATTATTTCATTATATAAAAGTTTATTATAATATCAGTCGCATAATGTTTTGAAAACAGAGATTAGGGTTTAGTTTTAGAGATTAGGGTTTCAGATATTGGGTTTTGAGTCTAGGTTTTTGGATTTTTTTTGTAAGGTTTTAGGGTTTAGGTTTATGATTTCAGGGTTAGGGTTTAGGTTTTAAGGTTTAGGGTTTATTATTTTGATATTAGGTTATAGGAAATAGGTTTTTATGGTTAGGGATCATCTTTTAGGTTTTACTATTTAAGTATTAGGGCTTTAGATATAGTGTTTTGGGAATAGGTTTTATGATTTTTTGGTTTGGTTTTTGGGTTTGAGTTTATGAATTCAAGGGAAAGGTTTAGATTTTAAGGTTTAGGGTTTAGAATTTTGAGATTATGGTATAGGGAAGATGTTTTTGGGTTTAGTGTTCAACTTTTAGGTTTTGGGGTTTAGAAAACTGAGAAAAAATAAGAGATAATAATATATAATTTATAGTATGAGAATCTCATAATAAAGACAATACATCATTGTGGCTGAGTGTGAACTCGACTCAACAATGTTAGGGCATCGTTTCCGTTTATGATATTATTGATGATATATGGTGCATCTCAAAATCTACCCTTATTATTGAGGCCAGTCCATCTCATTCTGTATCATACTAGCCTTCGGTCTCCCATGGGGATGCAATAAATTGATGTTAGGTATCACTATTGGCTGGCCTTCGTGCATTTGGAAATTACAAAACTCCCCAATAGGCATCTATGGTGCAACATAATAGTTAGAAATGACGTCCATCTAGTACAATGGATCAACATGTACTTCCCATGATATGTTCACAGAGGCACATGCTGCGATGACGTGTGTGCATGGAAATCGTAAGGCCTGAAATTTTCTACATTGACATTGCCTTATTTCCAGTAATACCACCATTTTTCACCGATGTTATTTGTGATGATATCTGAATTCTCTTAAACTTAAAATTGAGATTCTTCTTATCGAAAAAAGCAAACATGATAACCAAACACTTCTTCAATATTCTTTTCAATCTCTCATTGAAAGTGTCTTCCGTACCTTAGCCCCTGCTGAATTTCATCTAAGGATAGTTTTTATCTATCAACAAAGTACTTCATGAAATGATATAATGTCTCTTTAACTAGGGAAGTTATATGTAACTTACGAAGCCCCTTAAATACACCATTGATTCACTCTAAAATGTTTTTGTTCATGTGTCCATACCTCTTCCCCCCGTCATATGCCAATTTCCATTTTTCTTTTGGAATCTGCATCATATAATCATAAACTTCTTAGTTATCATTGTAGATTTGTTTGAAACATTATTCAAAACACCATTTATCTGACTCATATTCTATACATAAGAGATGATATTTCACATAAATTGATTTTATATTTATGTTGAAATAGTAAAAAATAACAAAGATAATGCGTACCAAGCCTCGTGATTTTCTTCTTCATCGGTTTGTTGTGGAATGTTTTCACACATTGATAGAAATGTGTCGAATGCAGTACTGATGATGTGCATTTGGGGATCTCCATGTATTAGGGTCTGCATTTATTACCTTATTAATTTCCCGATGATGATCAGATATCAAACAGGCACCTTGAATGTTAGTGAAATGGTTGTTGATACATGCCAAAAACCAACTCCATGATTCATAATTTTCTTTCTCCATAATGGAAAATGCAAGCGGAAGAGGTGAATAGTTTCCACCTTTATTTGCAACAATCAACAATACACCCTTGTATTTTCTATATATAAACATTCCATCAATATGAATAAACTATTTTCTGAAAGGAAATGCGGAGATACATGGGAGGTATGCCAAAAAAAACCAATGAAATTGAACATGAGAAGGATAAAGTCGGTTATCTTGAGACACATGTTCATTTGTATCAAGATGGAAGACAACATGGTTATGGTTCCTCAGTATAGCTATCAATTGTGAAAACAACTGATACAAGTCATCCTAATCACTATAGACCTTCACAATTTCCTTTTGTTTCACTATCCATGCCTTATTATAGGAAATATTATAACTGAATGTATGTTGTATCCTCTCTTACGAAAGGGATATCAGAACATCTTGGCATGTACTAATCATCTCAATGATAATGGATGACACAAATTCTGCATCTAATGGGGTATGATCTCATGTCAGGATTGGATGAACGCAAGTATGATCCGCCTCAATCCTCGAGATTCTCCAACCTCCAAATGCAATGTTTGGAATCACCCTGAAGCAGAATCTACAACCATCCCCATACTTCTCAAAACTTATGAGATATTTACTATGGAATGATTCCTAAAATATATATTTGTAGTTTCTCTCAATGTTAAATCTCTTTAGCATGATTTTTAATCCATCTTTACTTGGAAAATTCATTATAACATATAAGGTTTTTTCCAGCTCACTAAACCTATTTGGTACAACTCCAGGAAACTTAGTTGTAGGTGTGAGAACATTATTGTCGAATTTAGGCACACATGTCATTGATTCTGACCAATATTCAAAGAGTGGTGGATGATTTATTATAGGTTGAGGCTTCTGTACAACTAATGAATTTCTAGAAACTTCCTCCCTAACTTCCTCTGGTCCCTCCTCATCAGCACTATTGTCACTACCTATTCCATCATTACAAAACTACTCATTAGAATTAATATTGACATGTATATATGGGAGATAATCTAGGTTTTCCTCTTCTGTATCATTTAGAATAGGCTCAATTTCATGGGGAAAACTATCTTCAACTACTCTTGTAAGTCTACATATTCGTACAACTGGGCATTGTTATTGTACAGTAGAAACATAAAAATATAACTCCATCATGATACCATCTAACTGTTGATAAAATAAATTTATTTCTTAGACCCACTGTGCATCAACAACCAATGGACAAGCTAGATTCCACAATGTTGCCGGTAATTGCAAATGTCTATAGCTCATAGACTTGACCTCTTAATCAGGTCCCAAATTTAAGGAACCACGAATTCTGTCTTAAAGGTCACTTAGGGTTACACAATAAGCTGTACTAACCATTGTTATTAGTTGTGTATTATAAGAATATCCTTACTCAGTTTGAATAACCTCCTCATAGCAATACACACAGGAAAACCTGACTCTCTACGTCAAAAATGTTTTTTTGATCAAGATTATGATAGTGTAAAAAATATTAACAATGATGGTTGAACATATAATATTTATTAGAATGTAATTTTAGGATTCCTTTTTATACACTAAAATATGCTAGTAATGTTTCATTATATAAAAGTTTATTAGAATATAAGTCATAGAATGTTTTAGAAACTGAGGTAAAAAGAAGAGGAAACATCAAATTGGTTTATTTATCATTGATAAAATGATAGTTATGATCCTATAAAGTGAAATGAAGAAGAACAAACACATTAAATAACACATGAATGCTTTATAACATACAAGAAATTACTTGGCATTTTTCAATAGAATGTGGTTTGGATGAGATGAGTCTCACTTCAGATATGAGGTAAAATCTAGCTTATTTTTAATTGGCAGCTTAATAACATCTTCAAAAGATATGCACTTCACTTTTGAACTTTCAAAAGATTTTGAACTTATAATGACATATCTTATATGTCATTAAAAGGCCAAAAACTTTTGAAAGTTCAAAAGTGAAGTACATATCCTTTGATAATGTTATTAAGCCACCAATTAAAAAGAAGTTGGATTTTATCTCATGCCCGAAGTGAGACTCATCTCATCCAAAATAAATTCTATTGAAAAATGTCAAGGTATTTCTTGTATGTTTTAAAACATTCATGTGTTATTTAATATATTTATTATTCTACATTTCACTTTATATGATCATAAGTATCATTAGCCAATCATTATATGGATTCATTTTTTAATCCCATGTTATTAATTAATTAATCTATAATTAATCATTACTAATGAAAACTATTATTTCTAAACTATATAATCTTTATGATACTAAAATTTTAAAACATTTTCTTATATCCTAAACTACGATACTAATGTTTCTTAGTATAGTTTTTACTAAGTTAATCATTCTTTAATCACTAGTTAATCTTTACTAAGCTAATAATTAGTTAATTATTCTTCAATCACTCTATAATAATTCTTTATTCAATCATTAATCATATTATATTCATTATTTAATTATTATTATCTTATCATTGTATGTGTTCATTTTTTAATCCTAAGTTATTCATTAATTAATCTATAATTAATCATTAGTAATAATAAGTATTATTTCTAAACAATATATAACTATTTAAACTACTTAATAAATAACATCTTTAAAAATAACTAAAAATAATTAAATTACTAATAATAAATTTCATTCTTTAATTCCTTTTTCCTTGTCCATTTAATTCTACATCATTATAATTATCATTTTATCATTGATAAATATACCGATTTGATTTTTATTTTCTTAGGTATTTTAGTAGTTTATAAAGAAAATATGAATCATATAAAGCATATCCCTTGAGAGTGTCAAACTAGGATGGAAACAAGTCCCGTGGTTGTGCACTAGTTCCCGTTCGATTCTAGCTCAAAGCGGTGTTTTTGGGTTTTACCCCTAGGTACATCTGTGCTAGAGCCACATCCACTTGTTTGTATCCAGATAGGGATTTGATTACTTATATAAACACATAATCTTTATTCTACCAAAATTTTACAATAATTAATCCAAAGTTATTCTATACTTAATCTATACTTAATCATTACTATTTCTAATTATTATTCCAAACTATATATAACTAATTAAATAACTTAATAAACAAAATATTTAGAACTAACTAAACTACTTAAAAATGAAATATTTAGAACTAAAAAGAATTCAATTAAATAAATAAAAAACTTTAAATTAAATAAAAAATACCTCTAAATGATGCTTCACAAAAAACCGAGCCTTCTTTTGGACCACAGACTCCACCGCACAGAAAAAGAGTTTTTTAGAGAGAGAAGCAGTAGAATGAAGAGAGATAGGGGAAAATAGAAGTGAGGAGAAGGGTAGGGGTGCCCTTTTATAGGGTATTGAGGGAAAGGTTGCAACCCCCTACCGCCTTTACTGTGTCATTGATTCGGGCCAAACGCTATGGGGGGAGGGAAGGTGACATCAGTGATGCCGCCTTTGAGGCACATTTAAAAAAAAAATAACCCACACATTTTTTTTCCAGAAAGCACATTAAGAAAAACTCATTTAATGGGAGTTTATTATTCTTGTTTATCATATTTTGGTTTCTTATTACTCCTTAATTGATTATATTATATTTTCATATTTTTAGAGAATTTAAGAAGGACTTGATGCATGTAAAACAATAATTATTATTGAAATTAGTTGCTTGAGACTCATCCCCTATCTCTTTTATAGATAATTGTCATTATCATCAACTTCATCTCCCAAATAGTCATTATTTCAATTTATTGCTTGAAACTCATCCCCCATCTCTTTTATTTTTCTTGTACTACTTTGAGCATTAGTCATCCTATGGATGACTATTGCTTAGAGTATTTTAAGCAACATTGGTTCATGTCCACAAGATATGACAGATGTGTCAAACAAAAAAATGCAATGATAAATGTCCAAGAGATGAGTTTATGAGGATGAGTTGTCTATAAATTTCACCTTTTAATGAATTAATAGGATAACACATACCATAGTGGAGTGATTCTGTTCTTAAATTCAATTACCCATTTTCTTTAATATACTAAAATTCTTTAAAACAATCAAATGTTAAGTTTCCCTTATTAGAATTGTCTATAAATTTCACCTTTGATAATGAATATCTTATGTGTATTTATTTATTTATTGTAAAATTTAATATTTTATGAATCTAATAGGATGTATATGAATAAAAAATGGATGCACGTTAATCGCTTGACAAAAGAGTATGAATATAAAGTTAAATATTTCATTAAGTTTGTAAAAAGCATGCATACGACCCTTCTCAAATCCTCTGTCCATGTTTTAGTTGTTGTTATTCGAGAAAAATTAGTTTTTAAGAGTTGGAAGAACATTTTATTTATTAGGGAATAGATTAGGGATATAAATTTTGGACTAAACACGGGGAAAAACTGAATGTGGACACCAATTGGGATGATACTGTGATTTATGGATCATTTGATATGAATACCAGTGTAAATGATGATGAAGATCACATGAAAGAAATGAAAATGTCAATTAAAGATGGCCTTCATGATTGTCCAAAGTTGTTTGAGGAGTTAAATAGTTGTTCCAAGAAACCATTGTATACCGGTTGTACTAAATACACAACATTTTCAGCTGTATTGATGTTATATAATTTGAAAGCTATCAATAGATGAAGTGAAAATAGCTTTACAGAACTACATGGTCTCCTGAATGATATGCTACCAGAAGAAAATGAACTACCATGCCAAACATATGATGCTAAACAAATGTTATGTTCAATGGGAATAATCTCTAAAAAAATACATGCTTGTACAAATGATTGCATATTATTTCTCAAGGACTATGAATCACTAATAAAATGACCTAAGTGTAGTGTAGATCGATACAAGAAAAATGAATCAAGTCCTTCGAAATCTATATGGTAATTTAATTTCATTCCATGGTTTAGAATACTATATGGATGTTAGGAAACTGTGAGACAATTGACATGAAATATAGATACAATAATTAAATACGGGAACCTACATTATCCAGCAGATTCTACTCAGTGGAAGAAAATTGATTACGAGTATCCTAAATTTGGAAATGAGCCAAGAAACTTTAATATTGTGTTATATATAGATGGAATAAATCATTTTTGTGGATATAGTTGTACTCACAGTACATGTCCTGTCATATTGATAAATTATAACTTGTCATCATGGTTATGCATAAAGCACAAATATATTATGTTGTCTCTACTTAATCTGGACCAAAGCAACCCGGTAATGATATTGATGTTTATTTGGCTCCATTGATCAAAGATTTGAAATTAATGTGGGATACAAGTGTTATAATGTATGATTCTCATAGAAGTTAAGAATTCACATTAAGGGCCATGTTGTATGGAATGATAAATGACTTCCCCACTTACAAAAATTTATTAGGTTATAGAATTAAAGGAATTTTGGGGTGTCCCATTTGTGAAAAATGCAAATACTCAGTTCGATTGAAACATTCCTTGAAGACTGTGTTTTTAGGAGATCATAAATTTTTACCTCACCGACATAAATACCGATCCTAGATGACAATATCCAATGGGAATATAAAACATGGTACAACACCATCTCTAATAACAGGTGATCAACTGTACAATAAAGTAAAAGATATTGACACTATTTTTGGTAAACCATTTTTGAAAAACCTTAAAATATAAGATTGGAAGAAGAGATCAATTTTCTTTGAATTACCATATTGGAATTGTTTGTATGTCAGACATTTTCTTGATGTCATGCATGTAGAAAAAAATTTACTTAATAGTGTTATTGTCATGTTACTAAATGTTCCTGGTAAAATGAAATATGACATCAAGGCTAGGTTGGACTTGATTGAAATGGGGATAAGGGAAGAGTTGGAACCAATGAAGGTTAAAAGGAAGACTTTTATTCCTCCAACAACTTACACTCTATCTAGACAGGAAAAATTGAAATTTTTCCTTTTCCTTAATTATTTAAAAGTTAAACAAGGGTATTCATCAAATATCAATAATGTCATTTCAAGGACTAATTTGAAGTTATAAGGACTAAAATCACACAAATGTCATGTTTTGATGTAAGATTTAATGCATGTTTCTTTCCATTGCATTATACCTCAAAATGTATGACATACATTAACCACACTCTTCTTCTTTTTCAAATCCATAAGCAGTAAAGTTATAGACCTGGAAAAGTTTCCCATCACGAATAGGGAGGTTGTAGTCATATTATGTGAATTAGAGACATTATTTCCACCATAATTATTTGATATAATGGTCCACCTGATGGTTCACTTGGTTAGAGAGGTTCAACTATGTGGCCATGTCCATTATATATGGATGTACCCCATTGAATGGTATATGTAGATTTTAAAAGGGTATTTCAAGAATCGAAGTTGGATAGAAGTTTGTATTGAAGAACAATATATTATTGAAGAAGCTATTGAATTCTATACCGATTACCTATAAAATGTTGACAACATCAGTCTCTCAAAGTCTCATTACAGTGAATGCCTTATGGGTGATGGGATTTATGGAAGAGATATTGTTACAATTAACTTGACATAGTGGGAGCAAGCACACCTTTAAATTTTACATAATAGTGAAGATGTTGATCCATACATTGAAGCCCACAAAGAAATTATTAGAGATTTGAATCCATCAAGGGATGAAGGATGGATATAAAATACACACAATCAATAGTTTATAGGATGGTTCTAAGAATATATTTATAAGGAGTTATCTAAAAATCCGAATTCAATTGTCAAACTACTTCAATGGATAGATAGAGGACTAAATGTAGATGTTATATATTACACTGGTTTTGTAATCAATGGTTATATGTTCTATAAAGAAGAACATGCTGATTGCAATACAATGAAAAATAGTGGTGTTACACTTGTGGATGAAGTGATGCACACACTTGGTTCTAAGGATAGAAATATAATTTATGAAAATATGTCATATTTTGGAATTATCGAACAGATATACGAGTTGGATTATACAAAATTTCAAGTTCTGATTTTCTGTTAAAATGGGTTGATAATATCAGTGTAGTGAAAGTTGATAAAATGGGATTTGTGAAGGTGAATTTTAGTGTGGAATGGGGAAATAAGATCCATTCATAATGGAATCACAATAGTTTCAAGTATTTTTTTATCTCTGATCTAATAAATAAGAATTTTTTGATTTTCCTTCTAGTGACTAAAAAAATGTTGGTTCAGTTGAAAATTCAATCAAGGATAACCCTTTCATTAGGAGACAAAACCACTTCATATCGGTACCAATGTAGAAAATGTCTTATATATTATATGGGACCACAAATAGGGGATTTGGATTCTCGATAGAGGAACCAAATCCCCAAAACCTTTAAAAAAATAAAGAGAGTTCAATGAGAAGGTAAAATTGTTTTTTAGTATACTATGTTTTTCCTCATAATATTATATGATCTCTATTGCATTAATATAATCTAAATTAAATGTTTGACTACTCACAAGACAATGTCTTATGCACATGATGATATTACCAATCCATCAGAATAATAAACTATAATGAATGAAACCCTTTAGAAAGATGTAAAAGTAATGTTACGATATACTTTCTCTATTTTACTAAAAAATTATATAATGGAACATTGATTTAATTTTCATTATTCCTTACAGAGTTTGTTTATTTTAGAAGATTTATGTTCATCTATCATGCCTTTATAGGAAGAGAAACGATGCTGCCTCTACTCAATCACATAGGTGATCTTGATGTTTTCATAGTAAAATCATTTTCCATAGAATTAATGTATTGTTCCATATTTATTTTTTAATTTATTTATTTTTAGTATTACTCACATAATAATTGTTTTCTTATATAGGTGGATTATTTTGTTCGAGTTGGGGTGTTCTGTCCATCTTTCATGTCTTTATGTACCAAAACTTCCATAAAATTCTTCTCTCTCAAAACCTTTTCACCCCTACAATGTTTTATTTATCACTTTCCTTAAAGTTCCCTCTACTACCTTTATATGAAGAGAAAAAACGCTACCTCAGCTTAATCACATAGGTAATGTTGATGTTTGCACAGTAAAATAATTTTCCATAGAATTAATGTATTATTTAATATTTATGTATTATTTATTTATTTTTATTATTAATCACATAATAATTATTTTCTTATATAGGTGAATTGTTCTATTCAAGTTGGGGTGATATTTCTATCTTTCATGCCTTTCTGCACCAAAACTTCCACATACTTCTTCTCCCTCAAAACCTTTCACCCCTGTAATGTTGAAATTTATCAATTTCATTCAAGTTCACTCCACTATTAAATCACAGAGGTAATCATTATGTTTACATAGTAAAATCATTTTCTATAGAATTAATTTATTATTTCATATTTATGTTTAATTTATTTATTTTTAGTATTAATCATATAATAATTGTTTTCTTATACATGTGGATTTTTTTTGACTTGAGGTGGTTTGTTCGGAGATGCCCATGAAGTGTTGGTAGTTAGAAAAATAAAGTCAATGGATATCATGGTAACATTGAAAATTAGGATTATTTTGAGACTTTGGGATGTGTAGGAATCCGCCATACCTCAATCTGACATATGATGTGACATGTATGACTCTAAGAACTTATTTATATTTAAAATTGACATTAATTTTAGTAAAATAGACAAGTGATATAACCAAAACTGATCAAACATATTCATATTATTTTAATACTTTAAGATAACGATCCATAAGTCATTTTTGATGTGTAGGAATTACCCGTACCTCAATCTGATACATGATGTTCCCAGTATAACTCAATATGTCTGTTATCAGTTTAAAATTAACATTTTAATTTAAAAATTGTCACTCAATGAAAACCAAGAAAACACAATCTAATTTTCTTGATAATTTATGGAATCTATTCATAAATCATTTTTTATGTGTAGGAATCAGTCTCACATCAAACCGATATACAATGTGATCTGTAGGAGTCAAAGTGCACATTTCAAGTTTAAAATGAAATTTTAGTAAAAAAGAAAAGTGACATACTCAAAACCAATTAAACACATTAATATTGTTTTTATAATTTAGTACAACAATCAATAATTAATTTTGAATATATAGGAATCAGTCACACCTAAATCCGATGCATGGTGTGACCGGTATTACTCTAAGTACGTCTTTATTTAAAATTGACATAAATTTTAGTAAAAAGGACAACTGAACTACTCAAAACTGAACAAAAACATTCATATTGTTTTGATACTTTAGTAAAATGATCCATAAGTCATTTGATATGTGTAATAATCAGTTTCACCTCAATTCGACGAAAGGTGTGACCGGTATGACTCCAAGTGTTTCTTTTTATTTAAAATTGACATAAATTTTAGTAAAAAGGAAAACTGACCTACTCAAAATAAAGAAAACACATTAATATAGTTTAAATATTTTAAGAAAATTATCCATAAGTCATTTTTTATGTGTATGAATCAGCCACACCTCAATCTGATACACAATGTGACCCATACGACTTAATGTGTTCGTTATCAGTTTAAAATCGACATTTTAGTTCAAAAAGTGTCATTCACTGAAAACTAAGAAAAAATTATTGTATTTTATTGATAATTTATGAAATCTAATCATAAGTCATTTTTTATATGTATTAATCAGTCTCACATCAAACCGATACATGATGTGATTGGTATGAGTTAAAGTACGCGTTTCAATTTAAAAATGACATTTTAGTAAAAAAGACAAGTGACGTACTCAAAACCAATAAAACACATTAATATTATTTTTATACTTTATAAAAATGATCCATAAGTCATTTGGGATGTGTAAGAATTAGCCTCACCTCAATCTGATGCACGGTGTGACCGGTATGACTCCAAGTGCATCTTTTTATTTAAAATTGTCATCAATTTTAGTAAAATGGAAAACTAACCTACTCAAAACCAAGAAAATGCATTCATATTATTTTTATACTTTATGGAAATGATACATAAGTCATTTTTTACATGTAGAGATCATATACACCTCAATCCTATACATGATGTGCTCGGTATGATTCAAAGTGTCTGTTATCAATTTAAAATCAACATTTTAGTTCAAAAAGTGTCACTCATTGAAAACCGATCAAACGTTCTCGTATTTTCTTGATAATTTAGAAAAATTATTCATAATTAATTTTTGATATATAGGAATTAGTATCACATAAAATCAATACATTATGTGATCATAATGAGTCAAAGCGTGTGTTTCCAGTTGAAAATGACATTTTAGTAAAAAAGACAAATGACATACTCAAAACTGAGAAGATGCATTTGTATTGTTTTGATACTTTAGTAAAATGACCCATAAGTCATTTGAGATGTGTAGGAATCAACCAAACCTCAATCCTACCCATGGTGTGATTGGTATGACTCAAAGTGCATATTTTTATTTAAAATTGAGATCAATTTTAGTAAAATGGACAACTGACCTACTCAAAACCAAGAAAACACATTTGGATTGTTTTTATACTTTACAAAAATTATCCATAAGTCATTTTTAACATGTAAGAATCATCCTCACCTAAATACGATACACGATGTTCCCTGTATGACTCAAATTGTCTATTATCAGTTTAAAATCGACATTTTAGTTAAAAAAGTGTCACTCACTGAAAATCAAACACGCTCAGTTTTTCTTGATAATTTAGGAAAATGATTCATATGTCATTTGTGACATATAGAAATTGGTTTCATGTAAAACTGATACATGAAGTGATTAGAATGAGTCAAAATTGTGTGTTTCCAGTTTAAAATGACATTTAAAAAAAGACAATCAATGTACTCAAAACCGAGAAAATGCATTCATAATATCTTGGTTCTTCATTACAATTATACAAAATTAATTTTAGATGTTTTGAAATCAGACTCACCTCAATCGAACACATGGTGTGACCGATATGACTTCAAGTGGGTTTTTTTATTTAAAATTGGCATCAATTTTAGTAAAATTAACATTTTTCTGTTAATTTATTTATTTATATTATTATTAACATAATAATTATTTTCTTATATAGGTTAATTATTTTTCTTGATCATGGGTGGTTTTGTTCTGAAATAGGATGAGTTGGGGTCAGGATTAAAAGATAAAGGAACATTGCTATTTTTAATGTATGTAATAATTTTTATTTATATAATTGTATAAACCAAGGTTTAAAATGTCTATAATTTAGTGTTTTTTTCTTGTATTTGTGTCGTAAATTTCATTTCATTTAAATTATATTTTTGGACTTGTTTTTGTTAATATATGGTGTGTTTATGGTGTTGCAGTGTGCTATTACAGCACATTGCACTGGTGTTGCAATGTGCTGCTGCAGGACACTGTAGTATGGTCCTTTATCAATGCTTTTAAAAGTATTGATAAAGGACACATTTATCAATGATTATAAAAGCATAGATAAAGTACACTTTATCATTGTCAATAAAATTCCATTTATCAGTGCTTTTTTAGCACTAATAAAAGGCCATGACTTTTAATCTCGCTCAGGTAGTCAGCGCTTTTCTAGCACTAATAAAGGCCATTTCTAGCACTGTTAAAGGTCTATTTTGTAGTAGTTCCAAACTATGGGCTTACATCAACCATACTAACAATCCACCACAACCTCAGCTTCACCACTACTGCTTTCCACACATCACTTCCATTACTAAACTTATAATCCAACCCTATATACCAAACCAAGCAACCACATGTCACATTCATGATTTCCCATTTAATCACAATATTTTACATTTTCAATTTTACCACCTTAATCCATGTTAAGTTTATTAATTCATTTTTCCCATATTTAAAAAACAACCTTTCCCAACCAATTCCCATAGTCAATCCTAACCATTTCCCATTCATTTAAGTAATAATATTCCAGTTACAACCCATGTTTCATTAAATTATAGACTGTGATTTAATACCAGATTTTACCATCCACATCTAATATCCAACAGCCAACAATGACCGCAATACACAACAAAATTGCACAACCATCTCACCATAACCTCATCCCATCACATTCCCAAGCCACTACAAAATCCTGCACATCACATCATTCCCGCACTTCCCATTCCACATACCATCACCACTACCCATGCACCTCACAATGCAATAATCTCTATCCATTGACTACACATCCCCATCATCACATACCATTCTAATCGTAAAGAACCACATGGTCACCCAATATAAATCTTACCAAGTTGACAACAATACAAGAAATTCTCTATCATATTAGGGAATTCATACACATGAAAATGAAAAGAATAAATGTATTTCCAACACATATACAAATGGTCCAAACAGATCCATAGAACCAAGCAATCAATCATATCATCGATTGTGGCTTACCAAAAAACAAGGCTTCTAGAAACATTAAACATTTAATTTCAACATGGTTTATTTTCCAATACCACTAAATTTAAATAATTTTTTCCAAACAAGGTTATCCAACATGAATCCATGATTACCACAAAAGTTAATATCATCACTAAATAATAATCTCTTAACAATTACAACATGCTAAAAATATTTCTAGAAAAATAATAATAATTAAATTCTCATGCATGATTTATTATCCACGATAATTACCGACTTTAAATTTTTTATCAGATTCTAACAAGGACAATCAAAACAACCATATTGCACACTATCTAATAAACCAAGAGCATTATAAGTACACATAAATCACATGCTATAATATAATATCTTCCCACAGTTAAATTCTTAAATTTAAAATTTAGGAATAATAAATTCCATATTATTTTGGGTTTTCAAAATTAAAATTATGGTTTTAATTTTCCATGAAATATTATGCGATTTTTATTAATATTATGAAAAATATGTTATTCTGTGGGATGTTGTGTTGTTGGGACTCCATGTGGTCCTTTTTGTTCACTGGTCTTTCTTCTGGACCATGGTTCGCAGCTGCTTATTGGGCTGCTTGAGAAATTCGTTTCGCTAGCCCGCCTGGCTTCGACATTTCCACCATGGTGATCTACCTCATTCAATTACTATTAGGCCTTGATTTAGCTCCATTTGATGGCTTTGGTTTTATTCTTTGTATTTATTAGCAATCCTATCTACAACCACCCACACGCCCTGTGCATGTCGCATGTCATGCCTTATACATTGTTTGTTACATCAGACTGGCTTTGTGATTCTTCCCAGTGCCCTCAGCCATCTATGCATCCCTCCTCACCTATCACGCCTGTTAGTGCATCACTTTGATTTTACCCTCCCATTATTTCATCCTGCGTTTTTTGGTTTTCTTTGTTCAGTGGTTTATCATCTTTAACTTCCCATTCTAGAGCACTAATAGAGGAATTGTCGTTGTTCTGTGATCTTCCACTTACACGTTGTTGTGCCTTCCCCATTCTGGTGACCTATGGTGGAGAGCTTGGTTCTCATGAGCTCTGAGAAGACAAATTTAGAGTCAAGGATGTCCGACCCTGGAAAATCTATATCTTCTTTGGTGCTTCTGTTTTTTTGAGATCATTCTTTTCTTTCTTTATTTAGCCTTTGTTTTGTATGTTCTTTCTTTGTTTGTTGCTCTGATTCTCGGTGTTTAGGGTTGGCATGCGTGAGTCTGCCAAGTTCAAGGGAGAACGTTGCTATCTCTAATCTAGAATTCATCACTGGATCTTGGGGTGACGAGGTCCCTGTGCCTTGATAGTTTCTCTGGTCTGTGTGTATGGTTTTATTTTATTGTTCTTCTCTATTTGTATGTGCTTTTTTTCCATTTTTCACAATAATAAAGAAATTTGTGGTGGTGTTCTTGCTGTGGAGTAGGACCAAAAGTTCTGAACCATGTAAACCAACAATGTTCATCTTTACTTTCCTATATTTTATTTTTTTATTCTTTCTCCTTTATTAAAAAATATTCTTATATTCTATTGTGTTTTCTTCGATTACCACTAATTAAACCCAACCATACCCCAATAAGTGGCATCAGAGCTAGGTGATCATTTTTATTTTATGATATCTATTAAATTTGAAGTTGAAAAGTTTGATATTGAAAATGATTTTAATCTATGGAGAGTCAAAATTCATGCTCTGTTAGTCCATAATGGACCTGCAGATGCTTTACATGGTAATAAAAAACCTATAGTGACCATCACTGTTGATGGTCAGTCCACCACTTCTTTTGTCAATTTCAACCCTAGTATACTTGAAAAGGATCATTACACCCTTTTTTTAACCATAGTATATAAAAGTTTCACATGAAACCACTACTAAATCTATTTGGGTTAAAATCGAACATTTGTATATGACTAAATCTTTTCTTGGGCATTTGTATATAATTTTAAGATGGCACATGGTTCTTCTATGTGAATTCATATTGACGAGTTTAACAAAGTTTTTTTAGATTTAGCTAATATTGATATAGAGGTTAAAGATTAGGATCAAACTTTAATTTTTTTAACTTCTCTTGATGATTCTTTTAATTCTTTGAAATGTTCTATGATGTATGGTAGGGATTCCATTACCTTAGAGGAAGTTAAGTTGGTTGTTTTGTCCCTTGATCTTTAAACACATGGTTTGAAGGAAGAATAAAGCGGTGTTAAAAATAAACCTCAGATTTTGTATACAAAGGGTCCTATGAAAAATAAGGGTTGGAATGATAAGAATTGGTTTAAGGGTTTTTGGTGTTTTGAGTGTGGAAATAATGGCCACATAAAAAGGTATTGTCCTAACTTAAAAAATAGAGATAATATGACCCAGACACATGTGGTATGTCTTAGTTATGACACTATGGAAGTCCTTTATTTGTTTTCATCCCCTTCGTTAGAACTAGGAATATGTTCTTTGTTTTATTTTTCCTGTGATCCTAGGACTGACTTCACTTTTCTTTTTGGGGAACCTAGTTAGAAAAAAGGGTTTTGTGAACTATTATAGGTTGTTCGGGCTTAAGTGTAGATTATTCCTATCGTTTACCTGTTTTGTGGTTGTTGTGATTTTTTTCTACTGCTTTTGTTACTATGGAATTGTGAGATTTTCTTTGTTTTCATCTTTTAATGTGTTTGACCCCCAATAAAGGTTGTTTTGTTTTTCTTGAATTTTCATGCTCGGGAGTTACTTGTTTTGGAAGAAACAAAAATAATATGGGTAAGATCTGTTTAATTCGGTTGATTAGGAAGTTTAATTTCTGAGCATGTTATAGTTTTCTAGTAGTAGAAGTGTAGTATGGGTAGAACATGCACCACTACCAGTACATGCTAAGTGGTATTCATGTTGGGTGAGTACTTGTAGACTTAGGGTTTTCAGTTTATGAAAATATACCCACACTACTTATAGGTTAAGTATAGTTTGTTTTTGCAAGAACACCATCAGTGTGTGTTTTTATTTTAATATTAGAAAAGGTGGAGATTTATAATTTTGGGTTTTCAAAATTAAAATTCCGATTTTACTTTTCCATTCAATATTACGTGGTTTTTATTATTATTATGAAAATTCTATTATTCTATGGGCTACTGTGTTGTTGGGACTCTGTGTGGGCCTTTTTGTTTGTTGGGATTAATTTTGGACCATGGGTCATGGCTACTTACTAGGCTGATCAGGTGATCTATTTCTCCAGCCCGTTTTGCTTCAACATTTCCACCATGGCGATCCACCTTAGTTGATTACTACTGTCCCTCGATTGAGCTCCATCTGACAGCTCGGGTTTTCCAGTTTGTGTTTCTTGGTGATCCTATCTGCAGTTGCCTGTGTGCCTTGTGCATGCCACGTGTCCTGTCTTATCTTCTATTTGTTATGCCAGTCTAGCTTCATGATTATTCCAAGAACCCTCAATTTTCCACACATCCCTCCTATATTTTCATGCCTGTCAGTGCGTCACTTTGATTTTCCCCTGCCATTATTTCATCCTGTGTTTTTTTGTTTTCTATGTTTGGTGGTTCATCATCTTCAGCTTCGCATTCTAGAGCGTTGATAGAGGAATTATTACTATCCTATAATATGTCACTTACACACTATCATGACTTCCCCATTCTGGCGACCTCTGGTGGAGAGCTCGGTTCTTGCAAGCTCTGAGAAGACCGCTTTAGAGTCAAGGATGTACAAACCTGGAAGAGGCATCTCTTCTTTGATGATTCTATTTTTTTGAGTCTGTTATTTAATTTCTTTTTTTAGCCTTTGTGTTGTATGTTCTTGATTTGTTTTTTGGTCTAGTTCTCGATGTTCGGGGTTGGTGTGTGTGAGTTCGTCCGGTTTGAGGGAGAACATTGTTATCTCCGAGCCAGACTTCATCACTGGCTCTTGGGGTGATGAGGTCCCCATTACTAGATAGTTTCTATAGTCTACGTGCATGGTTTTATTTTATTTTTCTTCTCTATTTATATGTGATATGTTTCTATTTTTAATAATAATAAATAAATCTATGGTGGTGTTCTTATCATGGAGTAGGACTAAAAGGTCTGAACCACGTAAATTGATCGTGTTCATCTTTACTTTCCTATATTTTCTTTTTATGTTCTCTATCCTTTATTAAAAATGATTATTATATACTATTTAATTTGCTTTAATTACCTCTAAGTAAACCCAATCATAACCAAACACACCTATTTCAGCATATGGTGTCATTTCTTCATCCATAGATTTTATAGATTATTTTCAATCTTAAAATTCATTTCATCACCCACCCAAAGAGACTAAAGAATGATAATTTCAAAAATTTCACATAAAATATTAAGGAGAGAATCAAATTCCCTACCTTAATGTGAAACATGATGGATCATTGTACAATAACCATAGGAAAATAAGGATGTTCGCAAGACTAGAAATTCATGAGTAAAAACGCAAATGATTTGGAGGCATTTTGAAATATGGAATGGTTTGACTACACCCAAATAATTGAAGGTGCCAATCTAGTTGCTCAGATTTGTAAAAATGAAGGAGGAATTTGAATCGAAATGGAGTCTGGGTCATATTTGAAATAGGTAATCAATTCCCCTTTGTTTTCTTTTCTCCAACGCGTTATGGTTTTAGGGTCGCTACGTACCCATTTTTCAATTTTCTATCAATTTACTTTATTTTATAATCTATTAAAATTATATAATATTGATAAAAAAATCAAAGATAAATCTCATTTCCCCTCTTTGACACCCATGTAAAATTATTGTCTCAAGTTGGGGGTTCAACCTGACCCTTAGGTTAGGTTTTTTGATGAAAATGCCTCCATTCTTAGTTTTTTTACACTGTAGCGCTGGATTTGGTTGATCATCCTTATTTTTCATATATATATATATAATTTAATATTTACTATATATATATTTAAAATAAAAAACATATATTTAGTATGATATTTATTATATAGATTTATTATATGATATTTATTAATAATATAAATATACATAATGATATAAATATAAATATTGAAAGTATTATATATTTTTTAAATTTTATTATAATGTAATTAGTATATATTGTTAATTATTTATGAAAAATAATTATATATATATATAATTTTTATTATATATATATAATATTTATTATGATATTTATTATATATAATATTGATTATATATATATTTAATATGAAATTTATCAATTAAATTACAAATTCTATAGGGAAATTTCTAGTAAAAATTTACCCTAGAAATTTCCAGTGTAAATTTCCATTGGAAATTTCCCTATGGAATTTTCTAAATTTCCACTGGAAATTTCCAATGCAAATTTACACTAGAAATTTAAAATTCTAATTTTCACTTAAAATTTCAATGAAATTATACCAATACATAAATAAAAAATGCAATTTATTTTTGAAATTTTCACTGAAAAATTTCCACCACTTAAAATGTATAGTAACATTACTATATAACTGAATATATTTACAAATTTATATTGGGAATTTTCGGTGAAAATTTACGTTGAGAATTTTCCATGCAAATTATCAATAGGAATTTCCAACTTAAATTTATACTAAAAATTTTGAGTGAGAAAGTTCCAATGTATATTTACTACACAATATAAAATATAAAAATTTTCATTGAAAATCACACATGTGGAGATACACTAATATTGATATACATCATAATATTACATTGTACATTTCTAGTACATACATGATGAAAATTTATAGTGAAAATTTACACAAAAATTTTCAAGTGATTGTTTTTAGAGTATATTTGAATGAATATTGGAAAAAAACATACATGTATATGTATAAATTTAAATTTACAATGTAATTTTCCAGTATAAATTTAGACTATAAATATTCAGTGCATACATGCACACACATAAATTTTTACTAAAAATTTTCATTACAAATTTATACATATAAATATAAAAATTTTCATTGAAAAATTATAGTGAAAATTTAAAATGAAAATTTTTATCTTGAATTTTAAGTTTGAATTTCCACTTAAATTATAAGTGATAACATATCAATACAAAAATAAACAATACAAAACTTCAGTGGAAAATTCCATTGTTTATTTCCCTCGAAAATTTCCCATGGAAGCTTCTATTAGAGATTTCCAGTGATTATTTCTTACCCATAATATATTCCCTATTATAAATATACATTTTTTTCAGTGATAATTTATAATACAAATTTTCAGTGTACGCATAAATGATATATTAATATATATATATATATATATCATAATAATTTAAAATTTCACCAAAAATTTGTACCGACAAATTTCACTGTATATTTCCACTCGAAAACTGCAGTTCAAATTTCTACATGAATTTCCAGATCAAATTTTCAATACATGTTCACACACCATATATTTTCTAATATAAATATATGATGTATTTTATTGAATGAAAATTTATAGTGCAAATTTCCAATAAATAAAAAAAGTATTGGGAATTTGATTATCAAAAAAGAAAATTTCCAATGTAAATATCAAGTGAAAATTTGCATAGGAAATTTACAGTACAAATTTTCAAAACTTAAAATCATAATAAAAATATACCAATATATAAATATAAAATATAACTTTTAATTGAGTATTTTTATTGAAAATTTATACTATAAAATTTTAGTGCAAATTTCCATTGGGGAATTTTAATAAATTTTTTAATGCATTGATAATTTTACTAAAAATGTTAATGGTAAATTCCCACTATAAACTTTTAGTGCATCGATAATTATACTAAAAAAATTTATTGCAAAAAATCTAAAATAAATGCTTATTTAAATTTTATATTCAAATATATTGACACATAATTAATGTAAATTTTCACTTAAAATTTTAATTGTAAATTTCTTATAGAAATTTTCAGTGCAAACTTCCACCAGAAATTTGTAGTGAAAACTCCTATTGGAAATTTGTGGTAAAAAATTCCACTAAAAATCTTCAGTGCAGACTTTCACTGAAAATTTCCAGCTCAAATATTCTTAAAAATTACAATGTAGATATATTAATACATAAATAGAAAATAAAAATTTTTATTAAAAATTTATATTGAAAATCTACACAGTAAACTTTTAGTGTAAATTTCAACTAGAAACTTTTAGTGAAAAGTTCCATTTAAATTTCAAGCAAAAATTTTCAATGCATATATTGCATTAATCATTTTAATTTAATATCCATAGTGAAAATTTGCACTGAAAATTTACATTCAAATTTCAATGTATTATATTTTTATTCATATTTATTATTAACACATTAAAAATTTATTTATTATTAATATTTAATAAAAACCATTATTAAAATTTTATTTAATAAAAAATGTTATTAAATATAAAACATTTAATTAAAATATATAGATTAGATTAAAATTTTATGTTACATAAAATTATTTTAAAACATTTAAAAATATCTTAACATAAACTAATGTATAATATTTTTTATTTATCTTTATCATTAATATTTTATAATAATAATAATTATTAAATATTTTATATTTATCTTCATTATTAATATTTTATAATAATATTTTTAATTAAACATTTTATAGTTATAGTTTTTTTAAAATCATTAAAAGTGAGAAAAGACATTATGGTCCAACCATTTTAAATTAATTAATTTGTTTTTTAAAAATCACTTTACAAAAAAAGTGGATCGACTGCCATGTTTTCATTTTTTCGGGTGGGGGGTCATCCCACCGTGTACTTGACACTACGGTCCACGCATGGACTTGAGATGATAATAACCTCCCTATGGCTTCTGAACCTCCCCTTTCCATTATTATTTTTTTCATTTAATTATTCATCTCATTTAATTTCTCACTCCAATAAAAAACATCCCCTATTCACATTTCCTTCCATTTATAAATCACACGCTTATTCTATTTTTTTAATGCCTTTTCACTCCAATCAATTCCTCCCCCACCTTAACTACACACTCTCCAATATCTAAATTCCATATCTTTTCTATTTAAAACACACATTTCTTTGTTTTTTTTAACTGATTCACATTTATTACTCATAACGTTTCTTTACTATGTTTCATTTTGTGTCTATTAAAATTATTATTATTATATACAAGTATATATTTATATATATCATAATGAAAAAATTCATTATATTTATATAATAATATATATATATATATAACAATATATATATATATCAATGCATTATATAAATAATTAATGTATACATACACTCACACATATACACATTTCATAACTTGAATGTTTCAAAATGTTCTAAAAGAATATAATATTTTCAAATCATGCATAAAAATATTGTTGATGTGTAATATTATTTCTATAATATATTATTTCTAAAAAATATAGATGACACATAGTATAATTTTGTTATGTAAGATAATTTTATCTACATGTAAGGATTTTTAATTTTTCAAAAACCTATGTGTAAGGATTTTATCTCAGTAACAATTTTATCAAAATCAATGTGTAGAATACTATTTAGTTAACTATTATGATATGCAATAAATCAGAACCGATGCAAAATATTTTAATAGATTCTTGATATATCACACCAATCCATAATTTGAAAATAAAATTTAATCTCAATAATATAGAATTACATATAATTAAATAAACCAAAACACCCAACACCATTAGAAAACCATCACCAAACTCCCTAGATACTTGAGAAAAATAAAAGAAGGATGTGTGAAAATCCAAATTATTACATCAGATACCTCTCAGATAATTATCATCCTTGAAAATTAAAAAATATTTGGGTAGGAAAGGGGAAAGGGTGGCCCGAACAACCAACCTGCGAGATACCTCTCAAATATCTCATTTAACTTGAAAACATGACCACCGCACCATAATATCATAGAATAAATCACACGTCATTAATAACTAGATTCTCTCACTCAGGGAATATACCTCTCAAACAGGACACTGCCATAGATCTGGGTAAGGGAAGCACATACTTTTATCAACGCTAAACAAAAAATGCTGATAAAAGACCCACCTTTATCAGTGATAGCTAAAAGTGATGATAAATATCATGTTTATCAGTGCTACAAAAAGCACTGATAAAGAATAGATTTATTATCACTATTCTTAGTGTTGATAAAAGTTTTTAATAAAAAATATTATTAATATATATATATATTTATTATATTTATATTAAAAAATAATGTTTATTTATATACATTAATTAAAAAGTGCATGTTTATAATTAATATGAATATGATATATTATAATATCTATTTTTTAATAATTCAAATATATATATAATGTTCAAAAAAAATTATTTATAAGATTATAAATAAATATATATATTTAAATAATTATAAAATTATAATATTTTTTTAAAATAATAAATATATTTATTATATTTATAATTATATATAAATACTTTTTAAATATATTTATTTGTAATTATAAATATAAATAAATAAATAAATATTTCAATAAATATATGTCTATAATGAATTCGGTCTATATATATATATATATATATATATATATATATAACATGAGATAATGATGATATTCATGGGCACGATTGTTGTAATTGATGTTTATATATTGATGCGTTGACGCTTTATGATCATAAGTTTATTTGTGGATGCGATTGTGAGTTTCTATATTCCAAATGTTAAGATTACCTATATTATGATGATGCATGCATATGTTATGTATTCATCATTATGAACGTTCATTTATACATTGACACTCATATGATTCATTCACGTTAGACCCATGAACTTATTATGTTCTCATAAATACTTATAAAATCACAATAAATATATTTAAATAATCAATATATTTATTATATTTATAATTATAATTATAACTATATATATATATTTAAATAGTTATAAAATTACAATAAATATATTTATTACAATTTTATAAATATATATATTTATATATTAATATATATGTAAATATATTTATAATTATATAAAAATATTTATAAATATATATATTTATAATTATAATTATAAATAAATAAATATATTTAAATAATTTAAAAAATGGAAGAAGTGTGTGATTTATAAATATATATATTTAGTGCTAAAATAGAAAGCACGGATAAAACCGACCTTTATCAGCGCTAAAAAACAATAAAATGTGTCTTTATCAGTGCTAAAATTATAGCAATGATAAAGAATAGTATTATTAGTGCTTTGGCATCACCTCTTGATGGTAATAGTAGAGGTTTAAATATGTAATAAGGCAACCTGTAATGATATTAATAATGAAAAGGTTCCAAGGTAATAACCAAGGCAACCTAGACCGCAAGGGTCACCAACTCAGTAGTAGCTACAACCTGACTATAGGGGTAAGAGTGTAATCCTAGGAGAATCGTCCAAGGTATTCCACAATAATATGATCTAACTGAGTCCAAGTAATATATCCAAGGTAAAAAGGGATAAGCTATGGCCAAACCCAATGATGCAACCAAGGCATATCATGTCCGTAGAATCCATGATGGATCCAAGGAGTGTATCCAAGGCATCCTATAACTGATATAGAAGGGATCCTATGGATACTAGAAATCCACTAATAGAATAGGTTCAGGTTCCAAGGTGGGTCTCAACCAAGGCAACCGACATCCTTGAATCGGAATTGCATCCATGAGTGCTTAAGGAATTCCCTTGGGAATCCAAGAAGCTAACTTGAGTCTGAATACTCCTATAAATATGTCAAGGTACATATATAATTAGTCACCTTATAATGTTTCATTTAATAATTAAGGCCATGAAATAGTCATATCATTTAATAAGTCATTTGGTTCAAGCCTTACCTTTCATTAGTGCGATAAGGCCAATGGGCATGCAACCATTATTTAAGTCATTTCATATTTAATTACTTGGTTCTATCCTTTACTTTTAATAGCATGACAAGGTCAGTCTAAGGATGATAAACCATATGTATTTCATTTAATATAAACTAGGCCAAGTAATATATATAAAATATACTTGTCATTTCATTTAACATTGATTTATCAAGTTGAAGCACTTACCTTAGGCAGGTCAAGTGAAAAGTAAACATGGTACTAGCCATTGGTCAATTCAAGAGTCATTTAATATGGAAAGGATAATATTTAGAATGGTCAAGCTCAAGCACATCCAAATGGTGGCACAAACACACATGTAAAAGCACAAAAAGGAAAATTATTGAAAATAACCTACATGGGGTAATCTTTGTTGTGGGCGTATGATTCATGCTCAAATTTACCCAAGAGATGAAGGTAGAACGGTCCTTGTAGTTTATCTTGGGTTATCGAATCCTCAGAGACCTAAGAAGTAACCTACAGACACGTACATTCTATGGATTGTTTTTGGCTATGAAGTGGCCAACTTGGGTTGATTTTAGATGGGATTAAGGTATCACTAATAGATTTAAGTTAATTTAAATTAAGATAATGAGTTGATCATAGGTTATCACTTGGGGTGGATTGAATGAATTGATTTTTCAATGATTTCAATTTCTTATATTTGAGATGGGTTCGTTTAAGAAGATCAAACAACATCATCATTTACTGGTTTAATACCTACACCCTTTATACTAATCACCTATACACTTTAAGGATCAAAGTTTTGATCACTTCAAGGTAAAAGTTCGTATTAGCACTTGAAGTGTGTGGCCTTAAATTCAACAAGGATGAATGAGTTTAAAGATCTTCAAACAAAATTATCAATTAAAAGAAGTGATTAGAAATTAATGGAGTGAGAAATAACATCCAAACCAGCCCCTTTCTACTCCCTTGGATCAACCCATAAAATATTTATCCCTCCATTGATTCTATGGTTTCAATGGAAGCGGAAAGTAGACTCATGAGGGAGGAATTGGAGAAGTAAAAAAAACAATAAAAAGAAAGAAATCACTCCACCATTGTGTGAAAAATATAAAAAGGTATAGTGTGAATAAATTCACACCTTAAGGAAATTATATCAAAGTGATAATAAGAACAATAGAATAAGAGTAAAGGAAGAAATTTTATTAAGAACTAAGGTGATTTGAACAACTTACATGATAAAGAAGAACGTTACAAATCCAAATCGACATAATAACATTACAATGAAAACAAAGCTCCAAGGATCATCAACTACTCCACCAACACTGCCTTAAATAGGAATATTGGAGCCTTGGGTCGAGCCTCCAACAGTACAAAGCATCCCACTTGATTATGGTAGGCCTAGGGTGGTGGAAATCTTGTGGAACTTGGACTTTTCCACTCTTGACCTGAGGTGGCATCCAACTTACAACCACCGAACATAAGCTTCTAAAGGACCTTCTATATGGAATAATTAGAGTGGTACATTGAATAATAAAATTGAGATCCGGATTTCTCCTAACCTCATGTAAAATTTTGGCCCATTTGGAGTTGTGAATTGTGAGTTATGTCCGATTTAGTGGGATAATATTCTGGGCCGCAGATTTTGGCCCAGATTTTGATATTTTGTTTGGGCCGCCTTAATTTCCATCATAGAGGCCGAATTAGAACTGTCTCTTGAATAATGATTTGTTAATCTATAAATTTTCTAGTATCCCACGAAATTTGGGATTTATTGGGCCTATATTGTGGGCCCCACATTCTCATCAGTGAGCTGGTGTCCAATCTGCCTTCTCTAGAATTTCTTCCATTCATCTCCAAATATACCCATCATCCTTTATGAATCCTCCATTGATCCATAAATGAAAAATGTTCATATTAAAGTTTAGATACATTTCAAAAAATATCAAATTAAAATATGGAAAATTAAATTCTTTAAAATCATATGAATCATTGGGCCTAAATTGGTGTACATTAGGCATGAAGTGCACAAATGATGAGAATGGATGTTCAAAATTAAAATACACTAACTCAGGCCCATAATATAAAAAATGAACATTTAATACTATTAAAATTTAATTAAAATATGTGTTTTTATTGTCTAATAACACCCCCAACTTGATATTTTCTAGTCCCGAGAAAAATGTATCTCAACAATATGAAATTCGAATTTCCTTTCCAAAAACATTTTAATACACAATGATCACCAAAAAACCTTATACCAAAAAATCATGAAACCCATAAAAATATTTTAATACAAGATAGTTTCATAAGTATATCCCAATCCCAATCCCATTCCTTTGTTCAAATTCATTTCCATATTTCATCCAATATCAATTAAGTATGAGGATGTGTTGTGTATCACAATAGAAATGGGGGTTCATCTTTATTCAAGGGGGAAATGATGAAAGTGATAGGTGGAAAAAAATTTAAATTTTAAGATGAGTATTCAATTTTTTTTGAAATATTTCCATGTTAATTGAAACTGCACTCAAAATAGTCAACCCATGTAGCGAGACTTTTCCGATGACTCCCAGGCTCAAAGACCTTAGGGCACCAAGTGAAGCCCACATACTCGGGCATCATCTCAAGTTAAATCAGTAAAAAAAAAGTCAAATTACCACAAATAGAGATAAAATTACTAACTCTGGGCCAGGAAACTATAGAGTCATGATCCCCAAGTGCCAAAAGCCATGCATTAGGTCATTTCATTGCTCTATGCGCAAATTTATTGTTTTTTTTATTTTGATTTTTTTTTTTATTTTTTTTGAATACTCATATTAAAAAAAATGATTACCAAACCTATGATATTTATTTAGGGAACCACATGAACTCAAAATAATACCCCACTATCCAAAGGACGTGTATTGTGATCTTTTTTTTATTTGGATGAAAATATAAATGATGAAATATCACATTGGACAGCCACACTTTCCAAAATCTATGCTCATGAAATTATAAATGGATTAAAATTAGAATCGAGGAATGCTAAATTATTTGATATTCAGTTTCAAAGTTTTCAATGTGTATTATCATGTTCAAAGTTAAAGTAATTTTTCCTTCCATTTACACACATTTTTTTTCAAATCATTTTTTTTCACACAAAAGCAAATTTTTTTATTTCATCTCCCCCCAACTTAAAATAACACTGTCCCCAGTGTTTGAAGAAAAGAAAATTTAGGAGTAGAGGAAGATAAGGTAAGTTCAAAAAGGAAATTGAAATATGAGGATCGTAGAATAAAGTCACCTGGTGGTTGAAGTTAAAGTTCTTGCAGCTCCAATTTAGTCATTTGATATCCATGTCACTTGCAGAGTTCCCTAGTGGAAAAAGGAAAAAAAACAAAAAAAAAACAATATATATATATATAAAAGGTAAAATATAAGTATATATATAAAAATTATAGAATAAGGAAGCAAAATAAGACGTATGTCAGTGGTAAGCGCGCACCCCTGTCTCCCTTCGGTCCCAGGTTCGAGTCCCCGCGGCTTCGCCGGTTGTGATGGAGTTTTCCCCACGACCTACGATGTGGCCTTTTTTTATTTATTAATAATTTTTTTGTAGTTTTATTTTAACCTACAAACACATAAAAATAAAATGAACTGATGATACATTGTCTTCTTTTTAAATTTTTGGGTAAGGTATTACTCAAGGATCACACCACGTGACATAGATGAATATGGTACTCCCCTTTCATACCCATCCATACTCATAATAGAATAACAGATCAACAGTCTATTTTTTTATTTTTAAATATCAAAATGATTAATTAATCCTATTTGAAAAAAAAGACGATTCACAGAGATGAAAACCACGGGTTGCCTCCCGTGCAATGCTTTGGTTTAATGTTGCTATCTTGACTTAGACCCTTAATTATTTAAGTATTTTCCTCATCTAAGGTTGGTTCACACAAGTTTTCATCAACTTCATTTTTTTGGAATGGTTCAATGAATGGTTTGACTCTATGAACATTAACTTTAAAGGTTTGACCATTGGTGGGATCTTGAATTTCTACAGCCCCATGGGGGTACACCTTATGCACTATGTATGGACCTGACCATCTAGACCTCAACTTTCTCGGGTGTAAATTAAGTTTAGAACTATACAAAATAATAGGTTTACCTAGTATAATGTGTTTGGTTTTAATATTTCTAGATTGGTAGGCTAGTACTTTAGCTTTATTGATCCTTGAATTTTCATAAGCCTCCATCCTAAGTTCCTCAAGCTCATTGAGATCTAATTTCCTTTTTTCCTTCGGCAAATGAGAGGTCATAATTAATTTTCTTAAATGCCTAAAAGGCCTTATGTTCAATCTCCACTGGTAAATGTCATGCTTTACCATAAACCAAACTATATGGGGACATTCCTAAAATGGTTTTATATGCGATTCGATAGGCCCAAATATCATATAAGAGTTTTCTTGACCAATCTTTCCTAGATGGATTAACAATTTTCTCAAGAATTTTTTTGATTTCTCGATTGGATAACTCAGCTTGACCATTGGTTTGTGGGTGGTAAGTAGTGTAAAATTTGTGAGAAATTCCATAATTTTCCATGAGTGATGAGAATGGATGATTGCAAAAATGAGTTCCACAATCACTAATGATAGCTCTAGGAATTCCAAATCTAGAGAAGATGTTTTATTTTAGGAATCTAATCACAGTTTGATGATCATTGGATTTTGTGGGAATGGACTCAACCCATTTTTAGACATAATAAATAGATAAGAGGATGTAGAGGTATCCCCTAGATTTTGGGAAGGGACCCATGAAATCGATTCCCCAGCAGTCAAAGATTTCAATCACTAAGATAGGAGTGAGTGGCATTTGATTCCTTTTTGTGATTGACCCTACCTATTGACACTTAGGACAAATTTGAAAAAATGTGTAGGAGTCCCTTGAGAGGGTGGGCCAGAAGAGACCACACTAAAGAATCTTAGCAGATTTTTTCTTAGAGGAAAAGTGACCTCCACATGCCTCACTATGATATAATTTAAGGATGGACTCTTGTTCAGATTCTGGGACACACCTCCTAATGACTTGGTCAGGGCAGAACTTATAGAGGTATGGATCATCAAACACATAGTGCCTAACATCATAAAGGAATTTCCTTCGAGCTTGAGTCCATAAGAATTTTGGAATGACTCCTGTAACTAAGAAGTTGGCTATGTTGGCATACCAAGGGCAGTCACTCACAAAGTATAGGTGTTCATCAGGAAAAGAATCAGACACAAAAAGGTGATTTTATTTGCCTTTGAATTCTATCCTAGAGAGGTGACCAACTACAACATTTTCAATTCCCCTTTTATCCTTGATTGTGAGGTCAAATTCTTGTAAGAGAAGGACCCACATAATCATTCTATCCTTGGCATCTTTATTTTGGAAGAGGTATTTTAGTGCAGAATGGTCAGTGAACACAATGATGGGGGATCCTAAGAGGTAGGACCTAAACTTATCTAAGGCAAACACAATAGAAAGTAACTCCTTTTCAGTGGTGGTGTAGTTGATTTGGGCATCATTTAAGGATTTTCTTGCATAATAAATGGCATAAGGATTTTTATCACAATGTTTTCCTAACACTGCTCCTACAGAAAAGTCACTGGCATCACACATAAGTTCGAAAGGAAGGTTCCAATTTGAAGATTTCATAATGGGAGGAGAGGTGAGAGAGGATTTGAGGGTTGAGAATGAACCCTCACAGCTTTCTATCCAAACAAATGGAGCATCCTTTACTAGGAGAGCACAAAGGGGACAGGATATTGAACTAAATTCCTTGATGAATCTTCTATAGAAATCAGCATGTACTAAGAAATACCTCACTTCCTTGACATTTTTGGGTGATAGAAGGTGATGAATGATGTTAACCTTTACTTTATCAACTTCAATCCCCCTAATCGAGACTATATGGCCTAGAACTAGTCCCTCTTTAACCATGAAATGGAATTTTTCTGAGTTTAGGACTAGATTCTTTTCTTCACATCTTGACAAGACTCTCTCCACATTCCTCAGATATCCCTAAAATGTATCCCCAAACACAGAGAAGTCATCCATGAATACCTCTCGAAAATCTCCCACCATGTTTGAGAAGATTCCAATCATGCACCGCTGGAAGGTTCCAGGGGCATTTCATAACTCTAAAGGGCATGCGTTTGAAGGAAAAGGTGCCAAATGGATAAGTGAATGTAGTATTCCCTTGATCCTCTAGGGATACCTCAATCTGATTGTACCTCGAGTACCCATCTAAGAAATAGTAAAAGACATGACCTATCACTCTCTCAAGGACTTGGTCAATGAATGGTAATGGGAAATGGTCCTTCTTGGTAAATGCGTTTAGATTCCTATAGTCAATGTAGACCCTCCAGCCACTACTCACCCTAGTCGGAATAATCTCTCCATCCTTATTGGTTATCACTGTGATTCCTGCCTTCTTGGGAACCACTTGGATTGGGCTGACCCACTCACTCTTAGCTATGGTATATATGATACTAGATTTTAACAATTTCAGAAGTTCCTTCCTTACTACCTTCATGAGATTAGGATTGAGTCTCCGTTGAGGTTGACGACATGGCTTTGAATCAGATTCCAGAATAATCCTATGAGTCTCGATAAGTGGGCTAATCCCAGGAATATCAGACAGGATCTAACCAATGGATTTCTTATGTTTCCTAAGGACATCTAGAAGCATCCTCTCATGATTGGCTTCAAGAGAAGAATAAATGACAATATGATGTGTTTTAGTGTCCCCTAGGAATGCATACTTGAGTGTAGTAGGAAGTTCCTTCAATTCAAGATCAGTTTGTTTCATAATTTCAGTAGAATATTGGGACATCAGATCAAGATCAATTTTGTTTCCTAGAGTTTTATATAGTATTGATTCCCCACATGTATAAGGTTCAACTACTAGATTGTATTGATCAGATTTAGGGAAGTAAGTTGGAGTGGTCTCCATGAAAGTGGTTTCCTGAAAGGTTTCACTGATTGCTGGACCTAATATTTCATCATAATAGAAATTTGAAAATGATTCAAGCCAAGGAGATAAACTTCCTTCATGTGAACAAAGGAAATCAATATCATCCTAACTTAAACATCCATCAAATATTCCTTGATGTTCTATGGATTCATTATCAATGCTTCCTATCATGTTTACTTCATGAATGTCCTCATCATCCCCTATTTGCGAGCTTGCATTATAGATGTTCAAGTCTAGACTCATGTTTCCAAAGGTGATGGTCATGTTCCCATTTCGGACTCAGATAACAGAGTTGATTGTTGCAAGGAAGGGAATACCAAGGATAATTGGGGTTTGTTCCTTATTTCCTAAGTTTGGATGGTTGTCAAGGACAATGAAGTAAGAAGGGTAGATGAAGTTTTAAACCTTTACTAGAACCTCCTTTAAAATATCCTTTGGAACCCTAATGCTACGATCCGCAAGTTGAAGTGTGACAGATGTGGGTTGGAACTCTTCTAGGCCTAACTGGCAGTACACAGCATAGGGGATGATATTGAAACTAGCACCTAGGTCACACAAGGCCTTGAAAACTTTTCTCTCTCCTAGTTCAACATTGATATAAGGGCAGTCCGGGTCTTTCAAATTAGGAGGAATGGTCCCTTGAATGGTGGTACTCACATTAGCTGCCAAAAGGACTTGGTTTTTATGTGAAAATTTTCTTTTAAAAGTGCACAGGTCCTTAAGGTACTTTGAGTAGGCAGGTATGGTTTGGATTGCATCAAGAAGAGGAATTTTCAACTTGACTTTTGAGAAGATTTCCCTCAATGTTTCACTCAATTCAGGATTGGTTTTCCCCCTCATGCATTGAGGAAATGGTGCAGGTTGTGGGGTTGTTTGTTGAAGAGTTGTTTCTTTGACAATGTTATCAGTTTCTTCAGTTTGATCTTGTGGTTCATTTGAATTTTTATTAGAGTTTGAAGCTTCACATGGTTTCTGACTTAGTTGTTCAGGTTTCTCAATTGATTTACCACTTCTTAAAACAATCACAGCCTTTAGTTGTTCATGTGTTGTTTGAGTACAACTTGACTCTCCCCTTGAAGTTGAGGATGGTACCGCCTGAGTAGGAATGGGTGCCTTTTCAGTTTTGATGGTTTGAAGTTCTTGTTTTAGGGAAGAGACTTCCGAGTTCATCCTTTACATTTGTTTGCACATTTTTTCTAGTAGGCTTTGTAGAACAGTTTGGGTTGGTTCTTGAGAAGATTGGTTTATCCCAGGGGAATATTTTGGAGGTGGGATGGTTTGTTGAAAATGGACCGGTGGATGTTGGTATTGGATATGTTGGGTTTGGAACTGGTTATGGGTTTGGTAGTTCTAATGTGGGTAAAGATTTTGTCCCTGTGGTTGGCTAGGTTGCTGGTTATCTTTCCAGCGGAAGCCTAGGTGGTCATTATACCTTGGGTTGAAGGTGTTTTGGTATTGAGGTTTTTGAAAGTTCAAAGCATTTACTTCCGCTGGGGGTCCTCCTAAAAGAACATCCTTTATGGATGGAATGGTTGGGCAGTTTTCTATCTTATGGTCATGTTTGTCACAAATTGTGCAAACATGGTCTACAGTTTGGATTTCATGGACTTTCCTAAGGTCTATCTCTTCAACCTTCCTAGAGAGTTCTACGATTTTATCCCTAAGGCTTTACTCTTCTCTAAGTGTATGAATTCTAGTAGTTCTTTGTGGATTTTCAGAATAAGGTGAAGTTCCCCATGTTTGGTTTTGTTCAGCAAGGATTTCTAGATACTCGTAAGCATCATTTGGGGTTTTGTTTTTAAAGGTTCCATTACACATCATGTCAATGAATTTTTTGTTCCCCAGACCCAACCCTTCACAGAAAATTATCACTTGTTTAGGAATAGAAAAACCGTGGTGCGGAACCATGTTTAGAGTTTCCTTGAACCTCTCTCATGTTTCATATAATGACTCTCCCTCTTTTTCATAAAAGTTTTGGATACTCTTTTTAAGTGCAATTGTTTTGTGGTGGGGAAAGTATTTTTTGTAGAATTATCTTTGTAATTAGTCTCAAGAGTTGATGGATGAAGGTCTCAAATTGTTTAACCAATTTTTAGCTCGATACTTTAAATAAAAAGGAAATAGACTCAACTTACCTAATTCTAGTTGATGTGGGGGACACATGGTTTCTACAATGTCATTGAACTCCTTAACGTGAAGGTAGGGCATCTCGGACTCCATTCCATGGAATGTGGGAAGGTGGTTTAGGGCATGGGGTTTAAAGATGTAGTTGGCATATCCTAGGGAATTTTTTCTAATGCATGAGGGGGAATTGGTCCAAGAAGTTGTGAGGTATTCATTCATGGTTTGATCAACTACATTCCCCAAGTTTGGGGCTCCCTCATTTGGATTTCCATTTTGGTTCCCACCCGGGTTTATGAGTTGGTTTCTTTGAAGACCTTTCATTGAAATGGGCTCAATTTTGGAATTTGGAATATCAAGAGGATTAGGATCTAATGGAAACAATCCCCTAGGTTCACTTAACTAGCCAAACCTAGGACTTTCCACCCTAACTAGACAGTTTGATTGATCGTGAGTGTAGGCGGACATACGCCAAAAGAAAAAAAACGAGAAAGGGACAAGATAAGAGATCTTGGGTGAGAATATAAGAAATGGGGGAGAATAGAAGGTTTTGGTCTAAGGTACTTACTTTGTCCCCAGAAACAGCACCAAAATTTGATTCACGCTAAAATTTATCCAAGAGATAAAGGTAGAACGGTCCTTGTAGTTTAGCTTGGGTTATCGAATCCTCAGAGACCTAAGAAGTAACCTACATACACATACATTCTATGGATTGTTTTTGTCTATGAAGTGGCCAAATTGGGTTGATTTTAGATGGGTTTAAGGTATCAATAACATATTTAAGTTAATTTACATTAAGATAATGAGTTGATCCTAGGTTATTGCTTGGGGTGGATTGGATGAATTCCTTTTTTAATGATTTCAATTTCTTATATTTGAGATGGGTTCATTTAAGAAGACCAAACAACATCATCACTTACTGGTTTAATACCTGAAACCTTTAATAATAATCACCTATATACTAGAAGGATCAAAGTTTTGATAACTTCAAGGTAAAGGTTTGTATTATCACTTGAAGTGTGTGGCCTTAAATTCAACAAGGATGAAGGAGTTTAAAGATCTTAAAACAAAATTCTCAATTAAAATAAGTAATTAGAAATTAATGGAGTGAGAAATAACATACAAACCAGCCCATTTATACTCCCTTGTATCAACCCATAAAATATTTATCCCTCCATTTATTCTATGGTTTCAACGGAAGCGGAAAGTAGACTCATGAGGGAGGAACTGATGAAGTAAAAAAAACAATAAAAAGAAAGAAATCACTCCACCGTTGTGTAAATAATATCACAAGGTATGGTGTGAATAAATTCATAACTTAAGGAAACGATATAAAAGTGATAAGAGGAAAAATAGAATAAGAGGTAAGGAAGAAATTTTATTAATAACTAAGGTGATTCTAACAACTTACATGAGAAAGAAGAACGTTACAAAGCCAAATCGACATAGTAACATTACAATGAAAACAAAGATCCAAGGATCATCAACTCCTCCACCACCACTGCCTTAAATAGAAATTTTTGGATCCTTGGGTCGATCCTCCAATAGTAAAAATCATCCCACTTGATTATGGTAGGCCTAGGGTTGTGGAAAGCTTGTGGAACTTGGACTTTTCCACTCTTGACCCGAGGTGACAGCCAGCTTTCAACCACCGAATATATGCATAGAAAGGACCTTCTAGATGGACTAATTAGAGCAGTACATAGAAGAATAAAATGGATATCCAGATGTATCCTAACCTCCTGTAAAATTTGGTCCCATTTGGAGTTGTGAATAGGAAGTTATGGCCGATTTAGTGGGATAATATTCTGGGCCACAGATTCTGGCCCAGATTTTGATATTCTATTTGGGCCACCTTAATTGCCATCATGTAGGCCGAATTAGCACTATATCCTGAAGAATTATCTATTCCTATATAAGGTTTCTAGCATCCCAAAAAATTTGGGATTCATTGGGCCTGTATTGTGGGCCCCACATTCTCATCAGTGGGCTGGTGTCCAATCTGCCTTCTCTAGAATTTCTTCCATTCATCTCCAAATATCCCCATCATCATTTATGAATCCCCCATTGATACCTGAATGAAAAATGTTCATATTAAAGTGTATATACATTTCAAAAAATATCAAATTAAAATATATAAAATTAAATTCCTTAAAATCATATGAATCATTGGTCCTAAATTGGTGTACATTAGGCATGAAGTGCACAAATGATGAGAATGGATGTTAAAAATTAAAATCCAATAACTCAGGCCCATAAGATCAAAAATTAACATTTAATACCATTAAAATGTAATTAAAATATGTGTTTTTATTGGCTAATCAGCATAACCACCAAAAATGATCAACATACATGGAATGGGTCTTAAAACACAATTCCAATTACTATAAGCAAGAAATATTAATTAGATAGGCGACACCTAATGAAATCAGCATGACCACATGACAATTTTAAAAATGATGAAAATTGGAGGATGAGTTATAGACCACCTACCTCATACTCGTACGAATCTCCTCATCCAGTATCATCCTCTAGTTTGGCATGAATTGGAAGAGATATGAAGAATGGATCAATGCTATGAAATTAGGGCATATGATCCTACATCTAAAAAATTTCATCGATATGATGAAAAATGATGAAATATTAAAAAGGAATTGAGAACATACTGATATAGATCCAACAAGTCAAATGAAGCTTCAATCAGACTCTAGATGGATGCTCGAGATCAAATCCTATAATAGTTACCTTTCAGGCTTAAAAAAGGGAGGAGAAAGGGGATACTATCCACTGGAGAGGAAAAGAGAGGAGGGGTTTCAATTTAAAATAATTTTAGTAGAAAAACTGTAAATCCACCCAAAATTACCCTTCAAACAGTTTGGCTGCACAGGTTTCCAAACCACATTCCAACAATTCATGGTTAGCTGTAGGAAGGGGGCACTTTCATGGTTAGGCCACACAGTTAGAGAAACCATATGCCAACCATGAAAAACCCTTTTGTAATTTTTCTGTAACATTTTTCACAGTCATGAAACCTAAATCATACGGCGTGGGAAAATTGTGTGCCCTCTAGCTTCTCACTCTCCAGCCTCACACGGTTTAAACTAACTATGTGGTATACCCTAAACGGTTTAAACTAATCGTGTAACAAACATTTTTCAGCCAAAAATATTGGTTCTGAGCTCCAAAAAATCCCCAGACACCACTGAGACCTTTGCTAACTCATTATGAATCCATATAAGGACAATAAAAGATAATTAGACCAAAATTAAAAGGATTAATACCTAAGTGAAAAACCAGGTTCTTACGGTCTTCCCCCTTAAAGGAACTCATCCCTGAGTTCACCTTTTAAGGGCGGCGAAACACTATCTGAGAAAAACTCTAGACACTGAGTACGTACATCAGCCTCCCACTCCCAAGTCTCATACTATATACGACTGTGCTACCATATCACCTATACTAGAGGTACAAACCAACCTTAGAGAGACTTCAAGATCTGGTCAACAATGCATACTATATACTCCTCAAATGAAGTATCGACATCTAGCTCAACTTCCTCGGGATCAAAAGTATGATATAGGTCAGCATGATACCAGCGAAGCTGTGAAATATGGAAGATGTCGTGCATGACATGATACCTCTTAGATAGTATCAATCGATAGGTTACTGGCCCGACTAACTCTAGAATCTCAAATAACCCTACATAATGAGGTGATAGCTTCCCTTGCCTCTGTATCCATCGATTCCCTAGCTTGGGCAATACCCATAGGAAAACACGATCCTCTAACTCAAACTCTAGAGGTTGACAATGATTATCAAAATATGATTTATGTCTAGATTGAGCAGTAGACATATTCTTCCTAATCAGTTGAACCTACTCCATAGTCTCCTGCACAAGATGAGGACCTAGTAAGACTACCTCATCTACCTCTAACTAGCATAGGGGTGAAAAAAATGACTTACCATATAAGGCCTCAAAATGATCCACCTGAATTGTTACATGAAACCTATTATTGTATGTGAACTCTATGAGAGGGATATGATTCTACCAAGAACCATAGAAATCAAGGATGCATGCTTAGAGCATACCCTTTAGAACCTGTATCGTCCATTCTGAATATCCATCAGTATAAGGGCGAAATGTTGTGCTCAGAATCACCTGTGTACCCATATAATTCTACCACATATGCCAGAATCGTGACATGAAATGAGAATCCCTATCAGAAATGATAGTATAAGGGACCCCATATAGTCATATGATCTCACAGATATACAATATTCCTAGCTCATCAACTGATAAAGTCTCCCATATGGGAATGAAGTAGGATACTTTTATCAATAATTTAATGAATACCCATAAAACATAACTACCTCTAGGATACCTAGTTAATCCAACTACAAAGTCCATGGAAACATCTTCCCATTTCTATTCCAGGACTGAAAGTGGTTGTAACAATACTGCAGGTCTGGTGCTCCGCCTTCACCTACTGATAGGTGGAATACCTAGTGATAAAGTATTCTATCTAATATTTCATCCTAGGTCACCAATACTGGTGTCACATATCTCGATACATTTTGGAGATGCCTGGATAGATTACCCAATGAGAAGCATGGTATTCTTGCATCAACTCCTCTCTTATATCTGTAGGGACCCAAATACATCCATGAATATACTGGATGTTGTCTCTGTCCACATGCCAATCCGGAGGCAGGTAATCTTCTAAAATACTCTCACGGAGAATCAAGCCCTTAGGATCTGAAAATTTCATGCTCTTCAACTTCTCAAGGAGGAAAGAGGTAACTTTCAAGGCTAAGAGATATGGCTGCTCATGAATTTTTTGAAACTTCAGATGCAGCTCAGAGAAGAGGGCCATTAATTTCCATTCATCAATGGCTTCTCGTACAACCTGTGCTTCAGTTTTTTGACTTAGCACATCTTCTACTACATTTCCCTTTCTATGCTTATAGGAAAGCTCAAAATTGAAGGACTAAATATATTTGACCGATCTACAATGTCTGAGGTTCAATTCATGTTGTGAAAATATATATTTTAGGCTCTTGTGGTCTGTATACAATAAAAAGTGCTCACCTAATAGATAATGCCTCCAACAACATAATTTATGGACAACTTCTTCTATATCAAGGTCATGCATTGGGTAATTTCTCTCATGATACCTCAACTGTCAAGATCCTTATTTAATGACTCTATCCTCCTACATTAGCATTGTTCCTAGTCTAATGCCTAATTTATCACAGAACACGATATAACCTCTGCCAAGGTCTGGAATATTTTGAATAGGTGCCGAGACAAGCCTCACTTTCATATCTTGAAAGGATTTATCACATGATTCTGACCACATGAACTTAACACCATTATTTTTAAGACCAGTAAGAGGTGAATCAAGGTGTAATAAGTCCTTCATAAAACACATGTAGTAACCAACCATCCCCAAGAAACTCTATATATAAAACATGTTCTTGGGATGATCCTAGGAAACCACAACACTCACCTTCTCTAGGTCAATATATACTCATTATTTCGAGATAATATGACCCAAGAAGTGAACTTTGTCGATCTAGAAGTGGAACTTAGAAAGATTGACATAAATATGACACTCTCTCAGTGTAGTTAGAATGATCTTAAGGTGCTTATCATGGTTTCTATGAATGTGAGAATACACCAAGATATAATCCATAAAGACCACAATAAAATAATCTAGATAGGGTTGGAACACCCTATTCATAAGATCCATAAAAATGGTGGGTGCGTTCGTGAGACTGAACGACATAACAAGGTACTAATATAGACCATACCTATTATGGAAAGTTGTATGAGGTATGTATGATGGCCTAACTCACACTTGATGATAGACCTATCTTAGGTTGATCATAGAAAACAACATATCTCCTTGGATATAGTCAAATAGATCATCTAATTGAGGCAGTGGATACCGATTCTTGATCGTAAGATAGTTCAACTATTTTTAATCCACGCATAGACGAAGAGTCCCATCCTACTTCTCAGTAAAAATCATGGATGGACCCCAAGAGGAAGTATTGGGACATATAAAACCTTTGGACTCCAAATCATATAACTACCTCTTGATCTCCTAGATCTCTATAGGTGCCATCATGTATGGAGGAATGAACACTAGAGCTACTCATGGAACAAGTTCAATCATAAAATCTACCTATCTATTAGGAGGTAAGCTAGAAAAATCATCAAGAAACACATCCTTAAAACAATATACCATCGGAGGGAATTCATCCTTAAGTAATCCCTAATCCTCCATGAAGAGATTAGAAATATGGGTGGTCACACAACCTAGCCCATGATGCTCTGGTCTATCTCTACTAGCCTAGACATCCCACTCACCCTTGTATAAATTACCATTTCCCTTTGGTGATGTAAACGATACCCTTCGGCTATAGAAGCCTACACAGGCGTCATATAGAATCAAACAATCCATCCCGATAATGACATCAAAACCTATCATCTTGATAAAAAAGAGGTCCCATAAGAAAGGGTAAATTACTACCTCAAGAGGACAATCCCTAGATTGGTGTATGCCCTCTGACCGTACTCTCAATGGTGTATCTAGGGTCATTACACCACAATAATACTATATTTCTATCCCAAATATTTCCATGATAGATAAAGAGATGAAGGAGTGTGAAACACCTATATCAAATAAATCATATACTATAGTGGAGGATACTAGAATAATACCTTTCACTATAGATGATCCTACAGCCTGATCCTTAGGTATCAACTGTAATTTATGCAACTGACCTGATCCATGAACCTATGAAATATCTAGACTACCATGATCCAAACTAATCTAATGGCACTGCTGGTGACCAGGAGTCTGACTACCCTGGCCACGACCTCCTCCTCATCCAGTCCTGCTGGTGCTACTCCAACTCCCCGCTTGGCGTGACGTAAAAGAACTTTCTCCTGAAGGTGGATCTAGTTCCAAACCTCTTCCACTAGAAGCTTATGGAAAGGTTTTACATAATCTATAAATATGCCCAATATAGCCACAAACACGACACTCCATAGGGTCTCTATCACATCGAGGCTTCAGGTGCCCCTATCACCCACACTGATGACACACCATAGAGATACCAGTATTGGTACTCTAGTTGCCACTACCCTAACAAGAAACCTTGAAGGATTACTTTCTAATACCGGAATAAATATTGTCCTACCTTAACACTGATCCTCTATACTTGATACTATCATCATCCCTCTAGTTTTTCTCAGTGATAAGATCTTGATTAACTATTTTATATAAAGTAAGTAGGCGAAAGACATTCACCTGATTATAGATGGCATATTGAAGCCCATCCTCGAAGTGTCTAACATGAGAAATCTCATTACCAACTAGAAGTAGTGAAAAGCACTGTAACTCAGTGAAACATGCTGAATACTCCATTACTAACATAAAACCCTACTCGAGATGCATGAACTCTTTAACTCAGTAAGCTCTCAGTGTCTGAGGAAAGAAGTATTCATAGAAAGCAATCTAGAAATCATCCCATACCATGCTCTGATGGAAACCTTCCTATATAATTACATCCCATCAATGCTTGGAAAAATCATACAACATGTAAGTATAAATATTGACCCTACACTTTGAAGGTGTCTCTAGATGCTCAAAGATAGACAAGGTGTCCTCTGTCCAAGACTCAGTAGCCCATGAACCACTATCCCCTAAGAAGGTAAGAGGATACTACTGTTGGAACTCACATGTCAGATCAACCATCATAGGTTTAGGTTGTGGAGCACCTTGCATGGACTGCATCAGATGTATAAAACTATCATGTATATGAGCATAGGTGCCTAGATCAGGTATAAAAGGTGGTTCCTCAAGTGGAACTCATAGAGGTAATACTGGAAGCTCAGAGCCCACAATGTTTGGTTCATGATCATCACCACCCTCCTGGATTATGACAAGAGGACGTCTTAGTGACATTGGTTTATAAATTCCATGAACTCACCTCAAAACAATATTTGAAACATATATATAGCAATACTAACCAAATATGAATGAAGGGAAGGGATCACTACCCATGGTATACTACCCCAACTACCCGCTTTGAAGGCCAGGTATTGGTAAGTGCTCAAGTATGAATTTTAGGGGTTCCAATAGATGATAGGTCAATTATACCTTGTCTCATCATTTACTAGAAACCGTTTCATTTTAATCATTCATTTTTTACTTTTATAGTTGCATTTCTTCATTTCCATATATTTAGGGTTGTATAGAATGGATATATATTACAGTGAATCAAGGATCATACTTCTTATCACTAAAAACAACACCCATTTTATTTTAATCTAATGGACCGACTTGGTAAATTACCAATTCTAACCCATAAGGGCCTAGAAAACCCTATGAATTGAAACCATCAATCACTCAATAGCACCCAAGAGTAGCACATGTGAAATTCACCTATATGGAATTGAAATTTTCATGGAATTTGAATTCTAGGTGCATATGATGATGCATGTAACAATGATCCTTTCCCTCATATCATCGACCAATGATGAAATAAGATCCTCAATTAGAATAATAATCAACAACACCACATATCATGTGAGTCACCCAATGGTGAAATGATATCAACTATAATAGGAAAAGGTACAATAACAATTATATTTTAGGCAACTCAACATTTACCCTGAACATGGGTTTGCGACACCCAATCACGGCTTATGAACAAGTTCCAAGTGTTCCTAATCTCCAATATATTGTATAAAAATAGTAAAGTAATAAAAGAAACCCTCTAATACCACTTTGTGATGTCCTGGACCTAAATTCCACTAAGAGGTGCCCTGAGCCCAATTGGCTACATGTCCTTAAGCTCATATCCCTAAATGCCAAAGGCTACAAACTAGTAGTGAGGGCCTGGGGTGTGTCCATGAGGAGAGTATTACCTCATTAACAGAGTGTAACATAGAGGATGAGTATAATAAAATAGGATATAAGTAACAGAATCAATATAATAAACAAATGATGACAAATTAGAAGCAGACATGAGTAATAAACAACTGAACCAATGATAAACATATAGAAAAGATGATGATGATATTTCATGTATCTATAAAGCTAGAAAACATGGATACAAGGAAAAAAAATGCTATAAAAAATTAGAAAAAAGAAACCAAAAACTATCCCCAGCATCCTGAGCTCCATCTCAGTAATCTGCTACTAGCTCCATTATAAGAAATCAAGAAATCAAGTGTTCGAAGGGACACACTTACCTTTATCAACACCTGCATACATATAATCTTCCTGGGTACCAATGGAACCTAGATAGGGTGTGAGATAAATCACATTAGGCCTCTACTAATAGTGTCTATAACATCCATTTCGTGTAATATAAACTAAAATAGTGTGAAATAATTCATATATAAAAGTAAAGTAGTACAGTAATGTAAATACCCAATTGTAAGAACCTGTGTTTTTTCAGACTGTCGTTTTGAGCAGAAATTTGAATTTTTGATGTTGGATGATCATGAGGGGTAAAATGGTCATTTTACCCTACCATCTAATCTCAAATAATTTTTCTTACCACTCCGTTGGTCCCGGAATAGGGTGTTTACCCTAGGAAAATAGTTTGGTGGAAATATGAGCGGTTTGAATTTTAGCAGAATATTTAATATTTAATATTATTAAATTAAATATTAAATTATTCACATGGGTTTTTTTTGGAAATAACTTTTAAACGGAGTGTCGGATTGAGATTCCGTCTATGCCGTTGAGTCTGTAATGGGGATTTTATCCTAGGGAAGGCATAAACTCATGTCGGGCGCTGGGGCCGGCCCGAGCCCCCTTTTCTTCTTTTCTTTTCCTTTTCTTTTCTTTTCTTCCTTCTCTTCTTTCCTCCTCCTCCTTGCACACATCTCCAACACTTCTAATTTGGATGTGACCTATGGGAGATTTGGAGATTGATAAATAGATAGATTTGGTAGGTAAGAGGGGTATCGATTTGAAGCTCCCGAAACGCTGAGTCGGTGTGCGACAACCGTGACCATGAAATCAACTGAAGCTTCGGCGGTTTCCACCCAAAGGTAGGAAAGTTTATGTTTTCTCCATAGATACCCTTTAAACATGTTGTTTTAAGTATTTAATTCCTTATATTGCTTTCTTATAAGCCCATGGGGCTCGATCTGTTGTTTCGTGGGTGAAAACGGGCGTTTTGGACGTTTTCAGGGATTTCCCGTCGGAAAACCCAGAATACATGGCGTGTATTCCAGGGGTACACGCCATGTGTTCTTAAAATTTGGGGAAGAATAATTTTTCTTAAGTACACGCCGTGTAGTGGGTGGCCGTGTGACTGGCTGTGTGAAATAGAACACAGAATAGTGGTTTTTTAGGAGTACACGTCGTGTACTATAAGTACACGCCGTGTAGTGGTACTTGGGCATGTGTTTTAGTGAAAACAAACACGGGGTGACTTTTTGTGAATATTACACGCAGTGTACAGTAAATTACACGCTATGTACTATTACACAGGCAGGCCCAATGTATTTTGTCCATGTGCTCTGGCCATGTACTACTTCAATTTAGTAATTTTGGGATATCTTATGCTCTGGAAGTCAAAATTGGGCATGTGAGTAGTTGATTATGAGAATTTTTCCATGTATATCATAATGGTGGAATAATTTTTGAATTTAGAGGTCATCTAAATGGGGTTTTGGGGGTTTCTATCTAAATGGAGGGGTTCTTCCTCCAGTTATCGAGTTCATTTGTCACCTGAGAGTGAGACTTGGCATGGATGATAGGTTGAGTGTTCAGAAAAACTTAGTAGAGACCTTTAGTAGGAGATGATCTATGAGCTATCTCATGTAACCTATGCTTTATAGGATATTCCCCTTGTGATATGTTCCCCTCTAGCCTATGAGTCTGTGAGATCGGATACTTCTAAGGATCCCTTGAGGGATGCCTTTGCTTGTGTGATGACCTAGGGAGTCCCTTGTAGGATCTCTCTCTTGTTCATCCTTTGATAGGAACCATGTTATGTAATGAATATGTTGTCCTTACTTTGAGGATCCCATGTAGGATTACTCCCTTACTCCTTACTAAGGATCTCGCGTAGGATTCCTTCACTCGTGTTTACCTGGAGAATCCTGAGTATGATGCTTCCTCAGTGTTTGACTTGAGGGACCCAGTGAGTGCTCGTTGTTTGACCGACCCTGATTTGTTACGTCGGGTTTGGGTAGAGATGGTGATTGGGTATCACCTAGAACCCGTGACAAACTGGTGATACCTTTGGGATTTGGATGTATTGTTGGGTTGGGCGTTCGGGCCACCCGCACTCGTTTGTTTATATCTGACTTGGTTTGCTGATGCTGTAGTGGTTACCAGAGGTGCTTCCTGGTTGGTGGCTACTGAGCCTGACGCGAGGCATCTTTCTTGTTTGTTTGGATGCCTACTATTCCTTATGTTCCTGAGTAGATGTGGTTTGATTTTAAATAGGGTTATTTACCTTGTTGTGGATGTGTTTTCCCATTTTTCTTAATTTTGACCGTTTGGTCTAGCTTGCTAGTTAGGCTACCTTGTTTCCATGCCTAGTATTGTTAGGATGGAGTGGTTTTATCTGACATGTTGTGATATGATGTAGACTGTTATCCAAGTAGTTCTTGAGGTTTAATTTGGACATATTGCATTACTATGCGTTGAATTACACAGGGCTGTGAGAACCTGGTGTAGTAGACTATAAGGGGATAGACCGAGTGAGCTTCATTAGAGAGTCTTTGAGCATTAAAGACTATAAGGGGATAGACCGAGTGAGATTCCTCATAGAGTCTTTGGGAACTATAGACTATTCGAGGATAGACCGAGTGATCTTCCTCCGAGAGTTTTTGGGCATTATAGACTATACAGGGATAGACCGAGTGAGCTTCCTTAGAGAGTCTTTGTTTTACTATGAATTACCTTGAACCACTCTAGGCTATAGGGGGAATTGACTGGGTGAGCTTCCTTAGAGAGTCTGTGAATGACCTAGGGCTATAAGAGGAATTGACTAGGTGAGCTTCCTCAGAGAGTCTCTTGACCTTGGGGCTATAAGGGTAATTGACCTTGTGTGCTTCCTCAGAGAGTCCTTGACTACCTTATACTATAAGGGGAATTGACTGTGAGTGCTTACTGAGAGAGTATTTATGAATTCTTATGACCAAACCAGAGGGGTTAGGCTGAGTGTACTGCCCAGAGGGTTGCTGGTACTTGTTAAGTATGACCAGAGGGGATGGCTGTGAGTACTTCCCAGAGGGTTACCTGTTGTGTTATCTGCTTTCTTGTGATTGATTGGTTGGACTAGAGGGTAACTTGTTTTTGTTTAGCTTATTCAGAGGCATATTTTCGGCATTTGCCGAAGTAGGTACATGTCGATGGGATTACAGACCCATAGATCAACTTAATGATACACGACTTGAGTTGCACGACGTCCATCTTAATTCCCTTGAATAGGATGTCTAGGAGGTTGGGATTATGGTCCCAAGGATCGACTGCTGATGTTGTTTCTTGTTATTTGATTCACATACTCATGAATGTTCATATTCATGTATATGTGTATAGGTATGGGACTATACATGTATACATATATAGATATGGACATCCATGAGGGCACTTACCCAGTTGACAAGGATTACAGACCCTGAGTTAGACTGTGGTTTCATGTTTGGTTTACTTCCTTTTGTTGTGTTCTATCTAGGCTGAGCATGTTTCTATTGCATACACATAGCAGCACAATTATAGGTTTCTTGTCGGGGTGCCCTACTGAGATTATTTCTCACCCCTGCACATGCACCTTGGTGTATGTATAGACCTTCTGTCTTATTTTCAGGTTGAGAAAGAGTTTCTTGGTGGATAAGGCTGAGTCCCAGTGTTTCATGATCGAGAAGAGCTGCTCGTGTGGTTCTACTGATCGGGCTGCTGTAGTTCGACAGTGTTTGGAGATCGGGTATGTAGGTTGGCTCGGAGTTGGTAGTTGTGCCCTTACCTTTAATTTCACTTTCTTTTGTACTTGTATCTGTATGGTCGGCCTAGTGGGTGACCAGTGTTGTATTATATTGCCTAGCTGTTCGGGCTTTCACAACATTTTACTATTATAGCTTGTTCTATTTCAGTTGTTTATTTCTTCCGCACTCTGTTTACTTTCTGCTATGTATGATACTTAGTTATTTCCACTTTTTGCTTACTCTGGTATGAGGTAATAGTCTCCCCACTATCACACCTTAGGTTCTCGCTGCTAGTCGGCAGCCTCTGGCATATAGGGAGGCGTGCTTGAGGCCTTATGGAAAACCATCTCGGAGCACCAGTTTAGTGGCTTCTGGGTCGGGTCGTTACAAAGTGGTATCAGAGGAGTTTTCTTTCCTAGTATTTACTATTTGGGATATGGTAGATAGGAGTATTAGGAATGTGTCGAAACCTGTGATGGATATCGGGCTGGTGCATCGAGAACACTTGTTCTGGTAAGAAGTCCCGGTTACCAGGGTCTGGGATTGTTGTTCTGATTTTGCGATGTTACTTTTGTATATTATTTTCGCCTTGAGTGACGCACATGTTGTGTGGTGTTTTGATTTATTATGGATCTCTGGATCTTGGCCATTTGTAAGATTCCAGGGATGGATTTTGACTCTTGGCCGGAAAAGGCAGGAGGTGTCTCATGCATCATACTAGGCACGTAGGATTCACAACATATAGGCCTGCTAGTGTGTGTTTTTTCTGACGACTAAGACCTTTTGGTCTGCTTACACATACTTTTTACTCTGATGGAAGGTTATGTGGATCTAAGATGAGGAGTTGGTGAGAGAATGATGACTCAGTCCTCGTTCACAGGTGGTGCAGTGACCCCAGTTGGTCGATATGGCATGTAATGCCTTTCTGTTTAACCCCTTATTGTGTGTTGTTTCTCGAGTCTATGGTTATCTAGTCAGATCATTGAGAACAATTTCGATAGATACCAAGGATTTTCTTGTGAAAGGGACCTCCTTGTGGTATTGATGTATACATATATCTGATGAGTGTTAGTTCATCTTTTCTCTTCTATTTTGTTTGTGACCTCCAAGGAGTCGTTCCTTATGAGGATGCTCTGAGAGGATCAGGGCCCTCGTAGGCTGTGTTTTGGTTTTGACTTTCGTTGGTCGTTGTGATCTTTACCGTCTTCTGAGATGTTTTGGATCTGTTGGGCTAGGTGTTTAGACCTTGTGACCTAGTTGTGAGGGTTTTTTTCTATAGGGCTAAGTGGAAGACCTAGATACCCTTTGTTTTTACTCGAACCCTTGTAGGTCGATGTCTATTCAGTTATAGGGAAACCTGTGTGTGAAAGGTTGTCCAATGTTTTCCAATGCCTTTTGGCGATGCTTGTTTTTTGCGACTGGCTTCGATGGGCAGGACTGTTTGGGTGCCTGGCCTAGTCGACTAGTGTTTCTGATGTTGCTGTTGCAGGTAACATATTTTGAATCTAAATCGGTGAGTGGCCGGGTGAGAGTCGAGGACCGATGTTTCAAGACTTTATATGGAATCATATCTCGGGAGTTGTGTTAAAATATCCTTATGTTGTATAGGTGGCTTTGAAATTTCAGGTTACCATGAAATGGTTGACCCATGCTTGAATCCTGGTTGGGTTTTGGAAGGATGTTAGTGTGGCTCAGAGGGAGATGGACACACCTTCAATGAAATCTTAGTGTACTTCTGTAAGAGATGATCATGCGCTATCTTGATTTGTCTTGAGTATGCTGAGAGAGCTTCGACCCTACATCGAGCTCATTTTTCTTTCTTAATTTCCATCCCTGTTGAGGATGGAACCTGTTCTAGTTTTTCTCTTAGAGCGATGTAAGGAAATCCATATGGTGGGGAGTGCACCATTGTCCTTTTGAAGGTGGTTTTCCTTGTTTAAGTTAAACTAAGTTGTTCTCTAGTGGGATTTTGGGCTCAGAGTTTCTTTTAAGACAACGACATGGGTATTCCTATGGTGGGGAGTACCAGTTTGGTCGTAGTTGAATATATTCTGTGTAGATGGTGGTGGTTAACGCTATAAGGCTGGTCGATGGACAATCTATATAGCTTGGTTGTATAGATTCTCGAATTGGGATCATGGTTTCTAGTCCTTTCACTGGGCTTCTCGGGGACGATAAGGTTTATGGTGGGGAGTTTGTAAGAACCCATGTTTTTCCGGGCTGTCGTTTTGAGCAGAAATTTGAATTTTTGCTGTTGGATGCTCATGAGGGGTAAAATGGTCATTTTCCCCTACCATATGATCTCAAATAATTTTTCTGACCACTCCGTTGGTCCCAGAATAGGGTGTTTACCCTAGGACAGAAGTTTGGTGGAAATTTGAGCTGTTCAAATTTTAGCGGAATATTTAATATTTAATATTATTAAATTAATTATTAAATTATTCACATATATTTGTTTGGAAATAAATTTTAAACGGAGCATCATATTGAGATTCCTTCTGCGCCGTTGAGTCCAGAATGGGGAGTTTAGCCTAGGGAAGGCATAAACTCATGTCGGGTGTCGGGGCCGGCTTGAGCCCCTTTTTCTTCTTTTCTTTTCCCTTTCTTTTCTTTTCTTCCTTCTCTTATTTACTCCTCCTCCTTGCGCATGTATCCTACACTGCCAATTTTTATGTGACCTATGGGAGATTTGGAGATTGAGAAAGAGATATAGTTGGGATGCAATAGGGGTATCGATTCGAAGCTCACGACGCGCTGAGTCGGCGTGCGACAACCGTGAGCCGTGAAATCAACCAAAGCTTCGTCGGTTTCCACCCAAAGGTAAGGCCGTTTATGTTTTCACCATAGATCCCCTTTAAACATGTTTTTTAAGTATTTAAATCCTTATATTTCTTTCTTTTAATCCCATGGGGCTCGATCTATTGTTTCGGGGGCGAAAACGGGCGTTTCAGACGTTTTCAGGGATTTCCTGTCGGAAAACCCAGAATACATGGGGTGTATTCCAGTGGTACATGCCGTTTGTTCTTACTATTTGGGGAAGATGAAGTTTTCTTAATTACACGCCATGTACTTTGAGTACACACCATGTAGTGGGTGGCCGTGTGAAATAGAACACGGAATAGTGATTTTTTAGGAGTATATGTCGTGTACTATAAGTACACGCCGTGTAGTGGTACTTGGGCATGTGTTTTAGTGAAAACAAACACGGGGTGACTTTTTGTGAATATTACATGCCGTGTACATTAAATTACACACCGTGTACTATAACACAGGTAGGCCCAATGTGTTCTGGCCATGTGCTCTGGCCATGTACTACTTCAATTTAGTAATTTTGGGATATCTTATGCTCTGGAAGTTAGAATTGGGAGTGTGAGTAGTTGATTATGAGCGTTTTTTCCGCATAGATCAAAATGGTGGAATCCTTTTTGAATTTAGAGGTCATATAAAGGGGGTTTTGGGGGTTTTTATCTAAATGGATGGGTTCTTCCTCTAGTTATCGAGTTCAGTTGTCACCTGAGAGTGAGACTTGGCATGGATGATATGTTGGGTGTTTGGACCAACTTAGTTGAGACCTTTAATAGGATATGAGCTATGAGCTATCTTCTGTAACCTATTATTTAGAGGAAAATCCCCTTGTGAGACGTTCCCCTCTGGCCTATGAGTCTGTGAGACCAGATACATCTAAGGATCCCCTAAGGGATGCCTTTGCTTGTGTGCTGACCTAGGGAGTCCCTTGTAGGATCTCTCTTGTTCATCCTTTGATAGGAACCATGTTATGGAATTCCTATGTTGTCCTTCCTTTGAGGATCCCATGTAGGATTACTCCCTAACTCCTTGCTAAGGATCTCTCATAGGATGCCTTCGCTCGTGTTTACCTGGAGAATCCCGAGTATGATGCTTCCTCAGTGTTTGAATTGAGGGACCCAGTGGGTGCTCGTTGTTTGACCGACCCTGATTCGTTACGTCGGGTTTGGGTAGAGATGGTGATTAGGTGTCACCTAGAACCCGTTCCAAACTGGTGATCCCTTTGGGCTTTGTATGTATTATTGGGTTGGGCGTTCGGGCCACCCCGCACTCATTTGTTTATATCTAACTTGGTTTGCTGATGCTGTAGTGGTTAACGGAGGTGCTTTCTGGTTGGTGGCTACTGAGCCTGACGGGAGGCATCTTTCTTGTTTGTTTGGATGCCTACTATTCCTTGTGTTCCTGAGTAGAGGTGGTTTGATTTTAAATAGGGGGTATTTACCTTGTTGTGGATGTGTTTTTCCCATGTTTTCTTGATTTTGACCATTTGGTCTAGCTTTCCAGTTAGGCTACCTTGTTTCCATGCCTAGTATTGTTAGGATAGAGTGGTTTTATCTGACATGTTGTGATATGATGTAGACTATTATCCAAGTAGTTATTGAGGTTTAATTTGGCCATATTTCATTACTATCCATTGACTTACACAGGGCTGTGAGAACCTGATGTAGTAGACTATAAGGGGATAAACCGAGTGAGCTTACTCAGAGAGTCTTTGATAATTAAAGACTATAAGGGGATAGACTGAGTGAGCTTCCTCAGAGAGTCTTTATGCACTATAGAATATACGGGGATAGACCGAGTGAGCTTCCTTAGAGAGTCTTTGGGCATTATATAATATATAGGGATAGACTGAGTGAGCTTCCTCAGAGAGTCTTTGTTTTGCTTTGAATTACCTTGAACCACTCCAGGATATAGGGGGAATTGACTGGGTGAGCTTCCTCAGAGATTCTATGAATGAAACTAGGGCTATTAGAGGAATTGAATGGGTGAGATTCCTCAGAGTGTCTCTTGACCTTAGGGTATAAGGGGAATTGACCTTGTGTGCTTCCTCAGAGAGTCCTTGACTACCTTAGACTATAAGGGGAATTGACTATGAGTTCTTCCTCAGAGAGTCCTTTATGAATTCTTATGACCCAACCAGAGGGGTTAGGCTAAATGTACTACCCAGAGGGTTGCTGGTACTTGTTAGGTAGGACCAGAAGGGGATGGCTGCGAGTACTTCCTAGAGGGTTACCTGTTGTGTTATCTTCTTGCTTGTGATTTATTGGTTGAACTATAGGGTAACTTGTTTTTGTTTTTCTTGTTCAAAGGCATATTTCCAGGGTTGGCCGAAGAAGGTACATGTCGATGGGATTATAGACCCAGATATCTACTTAATGATATATGGCTTGAGTGGCATGACATCCAGCTCAATGCCCTTGAATAGGATGTCTATGAGGTCAGGCTTATGGTACCAAGGATCGACTGCTGATGTTTTTTCTTGTTATTTGATTCACATACTCATGAATGTTCATATTCGTGTATATGTGTATAGGTATGGGACTATACATGTATACATATATAGATATGGACATCCATGAGGGCACTTACCCAGTTGAGAGGGATTACAGACCCTGAGTTCGACTGTGGTTTCATGTTTGGTTTACTTCCTTTTGTTGTGTTCCAGCTAGGCTGAGCACGTTGCTATTTCATACACATAGCAGCACAGTTATAGGTTGCTTGCCGGGGTGCCCTATTGAGATTATTTCTCACCACTGCACGTGCACCTCGGTCTACGTGTAGACCGTATGTTTGATTTTCAGGTTGAGCGTGAGTTGCTTGGTTGATAGGGCTGAGTCCCAGTGTTTCATGATCGAGCAAAGCTTCTCGAGTGGTTCTAATGATCGGGCTGCTGTAGTTCGACAGTGTCTGGAGATCGGGTACGCAGGTTGGCTGGGAGTTAGTAGTTGATCCCTTACCTTTACTTTCAGTTTCTTTTGTACTTGTATCTGTATGGTTGGCCCAGTGGATGACCAGTGTTGTATTGTATTGTATAACTATTCGGGATTTCACAACATTTTACTATTACAGCTTGTTCTATTTCAGTTTTTTATTGCTTCCATACTCTGTTTACTTTCTACTGTGTATGATACTTAGTTATTTCCACTGTTTTCTTACTTTGGTATGAGGGAATAGTCTCCCCACTATCATACCCTAGGACCTCGCTTCTAGTCGGCAGCCTCTGGTGTATGGGGAGGCGTGCTTGAGGCCTTGTGGCGAACCGGCTCGGAGCACCGGTTTAGTGGCTTATGGGTCGGGTCGTTACACCAAGTACCTTCTTGTGATGGCCTAAACCCACATTGTCCATTACTTTGTCAATTTCTGGTGTTTGGGTGCCCTGGACTTATCAGTGAGTCATGAAGGCAATGATGTCGGTGGCAGGGTGTCACCGTGGTGTCACCCATCGGTGTCACTGATCGGTGTGTGTCACGACTCGTCCTCGGGACCCATGCCGTGACTACCCCAAGCCCGCCTCCCATAGGCCAAGGGCTGGAGACTAGCACCAAGGCGTAAATCCCGACTAAAAGGGGAAGGAATTGCCTTTATAAAGTAAAAAATCACCACAGAGTAAGCAAGAAGAAGTATACACTAAGTAAAACTGGGTACAATAGTAAGTGCAGAAAGTAAATGGGCTAGAATACAAACCCAACTGAAAGTAAAGTACAACTGTAAAGAAAGTACAACAATTGAAAGTAAAGCAGCAATGTCGAGCTGTCCACTAGAAGTCCCACATGAAGGATGGGTACAGATAGCCTCCTCAACTCCTCGGGTCCAGCCGTCCGCTCTATGTACGTCCCGCCCAGTGGTCCACCTCCAGGTACCAAATTGATCCACAAGCATCAACCACGATCATCGTTGTTCGTCGTCTGCATCCAACACAACGTAGTGCGGGCATAGCCCGTGCATGGGTGAGTATACGCTACTCAGTAGGGACCCCGAGACCCCCGAAGGTCTCCCAGAATCCATAAAGGATAATCCACAAAGGAAAGATACAATCATGAAGTAACAACCAACACTACTTAGGTATATGCCCATACATATACCTAAGTCATCAATTCCCATTTGGCTCTAACATCTGAGCCCAAGTTCGATCACGTCCACATAAAAGTATAACCCAATCCACATAGGAAAGCACAACACAATCCATATAGGAAGAAAATCAATCATATCGAAGATATTGATTGAAAGTCAAGACTCAACTCACAGAGGTATACTCCTTCGTAAGGTGATAGAGATGATCAGATGTAGCCACTGATTCATCTAGCTTGGACCCACATAGGATACAAGTACTGTAGTCGTCTCTACTAAACCCATGGAGGATTTCTGTATGGTTGTTGTCGTCGTCGAACCCACGGAGGATTCCAGTACGATAGTCTTCACCGTCGAACCTATAGAGGATTCCAGTACGGTTGTCGTCACTGCCGAACCCACGAAGGATTTCAATGCAGTCATAGTCGTAGAACCCAAGGAGGATTCCAGTATGAAAGTCTCCACCATCGAACCCACATAGGATTTCAGTACGGTAGTCTTAATCGTCGAACCCATGGAGGATTCTAGTACGAAAGTCTTCATCATCGAACCCATAGAGGATTCCAATACGAAAGTCTTCACCGTCGAACCCACGGAGGATTCCAGTACGAAAGTCTTCACCGTCGAACCCACATAGGATTTCAGTACGGTAGTCTTCATCGTCGAACCCATGGAGGATTACAGTACGAAAGTCTTCACTGTCGAACCCACGGAGGATTCCAGTACGAAAGTCTTCACCGTCGAACCCATGGAGGATTCCAGTACGAAAGTCTTCATCGTCGAACCCACATAGGATTTCAGTACGGTAGTCTTCATCGTCGAACCCACAGAGGATTCCAGTAAGAAAGTATTCGTCGTCGAAACCATGGAGGATTCTAGTATGAAAGTCTTCACCGTCGAACCCACATAGGATTTCAGTACGGTAGTCTTCATCGTCGAACCCACGGAGGATTCCAGTACTGTTGTCATCGTCGTCGCAACCAGCTCTAGGGTTCCCGCACACAGCATGCCCGATTCCGGGAGGGTCCGCTCATCGAGCCAAGTGGGTCGATACATCAACTGACACGTATTCCAGATTTGATGTATCCCAAAGTTCCGCCTCATCGATAGGAACTCAACATGATAGATGGCGCGTCAATCGGACGCCCGTTCTGAAAGTTAATGGCCTTTTCGTCCCAGGGGCCCGATTGGTTTTTAAGTCAAAACCAACCTAACTGTACTCCAACCGCGTCCAAACCTCGATCGGAGTAATCCAAAAGGTCCGTCTCACTAAGAGGAATCCAACAAAGTCGATGACATGTCAATCGGACATCCAGAGCTCAAGTTATAAGCGTTTTCGCTCCGAGGGCCCGGTTGGTTTCGTGTTCGAACCAACCCGGCCGTACCCCAAGTTCTTAGAAACCTTGAGTGTAATATAACGAAATGACTGTCTCAATCCAAGGATCCCAACTCAACTGACGGTGCTTCGATCGAAGGTCCGAATCCCAAGATATGAGAAAATGACTGAAAACAGTCCGAAATGGGGGGTCTGGGCCTGGCCTGGCCCGGCCCGGCCCGACCCAACCCCCCTGGGTCAGCCCGAACCGGGGCGACCCGACCCGGGTTCGGGTCCGGCCCATAAAGATGCGGCCCGGCCCCGCTGGCGCGGCCCGACCCGACGCGGGTGGCCCAACCCGGCCTGGGTGGCCCGGCCCGGTGCGGCCGGTCCGGCTCAGCGAGTGCCGCGTGCTGAGCGGACATAGGGGGGGGGGGGGGGGGTGCGCTGCCCCCCTTGCTAACGGATGCGGCGCTGGTCGCCGCGTCTCCCCCGGATCCCGCACGGCCGTGGGATCCGGTCATCCCGCCGCCACCGCGGCTTCAGCTGTGGCGGGTTCTGCCGGCGACGCACCGACATCGCCTTCCGCGGACCACCGGACGCGCTCCGGTGGTCCGTTTTTCCCGCTATCTACTCCTGCAGCTCTCTCGGGACCCGTAGATTACCACGAAGGGTTCAAAATGCCTTTGCGGCCCGCTTCGTCGTCTCCCGTAGATCCTCACACCAATAAACAAACTGCGGAGGGTTGTCGGGCCGTGTTTGTTCGGCCTGCACCCTCCGGGTTAGGTATTTTTCAAAAGACAATCTTTAAAAGACATGCTCTTAATGATGGCATAATTTATTCAAGGTAAAATTATTCAATCACCCTGAAATTAAAATACTCATTCACGAGGGGATAATTCACACATAAAATTTATTCGAAAACCCCCTACATGGATATTGAAGTCGCACGTTGAGCGTCACGGAGATCGGACATCGATTCCGTGGGCGTCAGGGTGCATCCGAGGAGGAATCGACGTCTCCTCACTTGTTTCGGAGATGAAGAAAGAAGGCACGTTGTCGTTGGAAAGTTCCCCACATCGGTGTCTTCTCCCTTGCCATGGAGGAAGAACCGTGATCGCCAAGTCGTTCTAAGTTGAGGGGTCGATGTTCTTCATCGGAGAAGAACCGTTCTTCACGGAGAGGATGACATTCCTCAACGAGAAGGAGCCACCTTCTTCTTTCACACAAAGGCTCTTTCTCCAAAATCCTCCCACAAAAATTGAACCTCAAAATAAAACAAGGTTTCCCCTTATTTTATTTTAATCAAGCCATGCATTGTAAGTTCAAAATTTAAACACTTAATTGATTAAGAGTTTCAATAACTTAATTAAGTGCTAGTTGGAATGAGTTATGAGGGAGAGAGGGAGAGAAGGAGTTACCCAAAAATTAAGAGGGGTTTCAAGGGGTTATGGGGAATGTGAAAAGGTGGGGGCTCGTGTGGGCCCCACATCTCCTTTATTCTCCCAAGGGAAGTTAGCAACCCAACTTCCACACAAAGATAAAACTACTTAGAAGAAAAATAAAATTGGAATACAATTTTATTTTATTCTTCACTTAAACCTCAAAATAAAACAACTCCTCCCGAGCAAACACACCTTCATAAAAGGTCTTCTTAAGCAATTACCGACACTGCGAGTTCATTGGTACCCTCATATTTTGATTCCGAGCACCGATTCAAAAGTTAGAAAAACCCGCTCATTCGTTCACTGAACGTACCCGAGCTAAACTTTGGAAATTGATTCTGGGCACACCGGACCTCAGAATCAGGTGCCATCAGAAACCGCATACTCATAAAATTCCAAAGAAATTAAGAAAAAAATTTCCTTGAAATTTTCGGGTCTTTACATTACTCCCACCTCAGGGATTTACGTCCCCGTAAAGCTTTAACACAAACTAGGGATACAAAAGTGGTACTGAACACTCATCTGAGACTTCCGCTCCCATGTGCTCACCTGGAGGTTCCCGTACTGCCAGTGAAATCTCACCCGAGGAATCGACTGTCTACGTAGGATCTGATCTTGTCAATCCTCGATCCCCACTGGAACCTACGTAAAAGACACCCCATTTCCAATGTCCAGCTCCCCATGGTCGATGGTATGCGTCGGGTCAAGCTCGTATCTCCTCAGTTGAGATACGTGGAAGTCGTTGTGCACCTAGTGCAACTGAGGTGGATGGGTCAAATGGTAAGCCACCTCGCCTACCCTGCTGAGGACCTGAAAAGGTCCGCTGAACCTCGGAGATTACTTATCGCCTCAGCCACATCTCCATAGACCTCGTCGAGGTGAGACCCATAAGAAAATGTGGTCCCCATCCTCAAATTCCAGAGGCCTCCACTTCCTGATTAGAACTGAAACTCAAAACTCCTACAACCATGAGGGTAAGGTTGGCCGAACCAAGAGTGATCGGCTACACCCTCCTAAGCAAGATTTTAACCTGTTCTACCTGGGGTTTCTTTTTCGCTGACCAAGGAAAACCAATCCCGATGTATGCCTAATACCGTCAATTTGTGTATGAACTGTGATTGCGCAGTCCATACTCAAACTAACGTCGTAAGGCCTCGACGCTGCCACCAAGAGGTTCCAACCGAAACTCTTATCTCAAGGGTCAGATCACACCATCGGCGTAAGTGTGATTATTGAGTCTCCTCCTAGAGGTATCTCCAGACGTGAGGGTGAAGTCAACGGCTTAACCGGAAACTCTAGGTCTGGGACAAGATTCGTGGAAGGTAGGGATGATTCGTATCAATGTCTGTGGCTACGACAGCTATTAGAAGACACATTCTGCACTTCAAATCATCCTTAGAGCCCTTTCGGTCGCACTCCTTGACCGCATGCAGCTACTCCTTCCCCTGCCCTCCAGCTCCCTGAGCCTAGCGGGGATTACAAAGGCGGGTGGGTGCAACATGTCAAAATGTTCACCATCCCATACTGCTCTCCTAGCTCACTTCCACGTCTGCTGCCCTGAAGATTCATCTGTCCTTTTCACTTCCTCTACTTGAAACATTTTACACGCCCAAGTCTCCAAGACTGACACTAGTTTCCTTCTTTCCCCCTGCTAACTTTCATTGACTGCATCCATACAGCAAAATAATTCTCAACCACAAAGGTTCTCTCTAGCACCCTAGTATAAGTAGGGATGCATAGAGAAAGAAGTGTTGGCTCAGATGTCATTTAGTAACACCTCGCTCAGAAGTCCGACCCCTGAAGCACCGATTGCATCATAGTCATCGAGTACCAGGTATGGTTTGGTATGCCCCGATGAATTCTCAGCTACCGACATGTTGTCCTGCCGAAGCTGTATAAGCTCTAGGAAAATCTCAGCCACCTCCTCAAGCCAGTCCTCAGCCGCCTGTGAGTTGGGCTTGCCACAGAACTTGAGGGATATCTGGTGCTGAAATATGCAAGGCACTAAGCCTACAAGTGTCCTCTACCGGTACCGCTGGTAGTGTCTGCTGTCCAACAGGCAGTGATGTAGCTGACACACTACCCGAAGTTACTATCTCAGGCATCGGTCCATATACCGAAGCCTTTTCACTATACAAACCAACCCCATGGTCACTCACTGGAAAACACAAGTAGCTAAGTCCACTACCCGCTCTACTAGTGTCTAAATTAGGCGTAGAACTCTAGCAATCACCTCCATATAGTTCACTACTGCCTGGGAACTGTCTCGCCTCAAAATCTCGGAGGCCTATGCTACCTAACGGGTGGTGGTGCCGCTGGTACACCACCCGAAGGTTTTAACATAGTAAGAGGGCCCCGCACCGGAACCTCGTCTCTCAGTGGGCCGTCATCGTGTACATTTTTCGGGAACCCTAGCTGGCTGTCTTCGTGGGGCCATCCTGAAAAGAAACAGGTGCACCACGGTCAAACAATATACCTGGTGAGCTGACACAAAGTAATCACAAAGAAAACTTTTGAAACACACAAGCAATCAATGTTTTTGTGTATTGAGTCGGAAATCAGAAGTCAGGGTCATGGTGTACAGATACGTTGGCCACCACACCAACACTGGACTCCCTGGACTGATAACCACAATAAATACCCTTAACACTATTGCTTCACATAGCAGAAAGATCAGAGTCCTGAGTTCTGCGGTAGGACTGAACTCCTCTGATACCAATTTGTCACGACCCGTCCTCGGGACCCGTGCTGTGACTACCCCAAGCCTGCCTCCCATAGGCCATGGGCTGGCGACTAGCACCAAGGCGTAAATCCAAACTAAAAGGGGAAGGCATTGCCTTTATAAAGTAAAAAATCAACACAGAGTAAGCAAGCAGAAGTATACACTAAGTAAAACTGGTTACAATAGTAAGTGCGGAAAGTAAATGGGCCAGAATACAAACCCAACTGAAAGTAAAGTACAACTGGAAAGAAAGTACAGCAACTGAAAGTAAAGCAGCAACGTCGAGACGTCCACTGGAAGTCCCACCTGAAGGGTGGGTACAGATAGCCTCCTCAGCTCCTCGGGTCAAGTCATCCGTTCCGTGTACGTACTGCCCAGTGGTACACCTCCAGGTACCAACTTGCTCCATAAGACTCAACCACGATCTGTGATGTTCGTCGTCTACATCCAACACAACTTAGTGCGGGCATAGCCCGTGCAGGTGTGAGTATACGCTACTTAGTAGGAACCCCAAGACCCCAGAAGGTCTCCCAGAATCCACAAAGTATAATCCAAAAAGGAAAGATACAATCACGAAGTAACAACCAACACTACTTAGGTATATGCCCATACATATACCTAAGTCATCAATTCCCATTCGGCTCCAACATCCGAGCCCGAGTTCGATCATGTCCACATAGGAGTACAACCCAATCCACAAAGGAAATCACAACACAATCCACATAGGAAGCAAATCAATCATATTGAATATATTGATTGAAAGTCAAGACTCAGCTCACACAGGTATACCCCTTCGTAAGGTGATAGAGATAATCAGATGTATCCACTGATTCATCTAGCTGGGACCCACGTAGGATACAAGTACTGTAGTCATCGCCGCTGAACCCACAGAGGATTCCTGTACGGTTGTCGTCGTCGTCAAACCCACGAAGGATTCCAGTACGATAGTCTTCACCATCGAACCCACATAGTATTCCAGTATGGTTGTCATCACTGTCGAACCCACGGAGGATTTCAGTGTAGTCGTAGTCATCGAACCCATATAGGATTCCAGTATGAAAGTCTCCACCGTTGAACCCACATAGGATTTCAGTACAGTAGTCTTCATCGTCGAACCCAAGGAGGATTTCAGTACGAAAGTCTTCATCATCGAACCCACAGAGGATTCCAGTACAAAAGTCTTCACCGTCGAACCCACGGAGGATTCCAGTATGAAAGTCTTCACCATCAAACCCACATAGGATTTCAGTATGGTAGTTTTCATCGTCGAACCCACGGAGGATTCCAGTACGAAAGTATTCATCGTCGAACCCATGGAGGATTCCAGTACGAAAGTCTTCACCATCGAACCCACATAGGATTCTAGTACGAAAGTCTTCACCGTCGAACCCACATAGGATTTCAGTACGATAGTCTTCACCGTCGAACCCACAGAGGATTCCAGTATGAAAGTCTTCATCATCGAACCCACGGAGGATTCCAGTATGAAAGTATTCACCATCGAACCCACATAGGATTTCAGTACGGTAGTCTTCATCGTCGAACCCACGAAGGATTCCAGTACGGTTGTCATCGTCGTCGCAGCCAACTCTAGGGTTCCCGCACACAGCACACCCGATACTGGGAGGGTCCGCTCCTCGATCCAAGTGGGTCGATACATCAACTGACATGTAGTCCATATTTGATGTATCCCAAAGTTCCACCTCGTCAATAGGAACTCAACGTGACAGACGACGCGTCAATCGGACGCCCGGTCTGAAAGTTAATGACTTTTTTGTCCCAGGGGCCTGGTTGGTTTTTAAGTCAAAAACAACCCGACCGTACTCCAACCGCATCCAAACCTCGACCGGAGTAAGCCAAAAGGTCTGTATCACTAAGATTAATACAACAAAGTCGACGGCATGTCAATCGGACGTCCGGAGCTCAAGTTATAAGCGTTTCTGCTCCGAGGGCCCGGTTGGTTTCGTGTTCGAAACAACCCGTCCATACACCAAGTTCTCCGAAACCTTAAGTGTAATATACCTAAGTGACCGTCTCGATCCAATGATCTCAACGCAACTGACGGTGCATCGATCGGAGGTCTGAATTCCAAGATATGGGCAAATGATTGAAAACAGTCCGAAATGGGGGGGTCTGGGCCCAGCCCGGCCCGGCTCAACCCCCCATGGGTCGGCCCGAACCGGGGCGATCCGACCCGGGTCCAAGTCCGCCCCATCAGGGAACGGCCCGGACCAGTGCGGCCGGTCTGGATCAGCGGGTGCCGCGCGTTGAGCGGACGTGGGGGGGGGGGGGGTGCGCTACCCCCCCTTGCTAACGGACGCGGCGCTGGTCGCCGCGTCTCCCCCAGATCCCACGCGGCCACGGGATTCGGTCATCCCGCCGCCGCCGTGGCTTCAGCCGCGGAAGCTCTTGTTGGCAGTGCGCCGGGGCGCCGCTGCCTCCGGGTGGCCGGCCGGTGCCGACCGCCGCCTTCGGCCGCTGGCAGCGCCTTCCGCGGACCACCGGACGTGCTCCGGTGGTCCATTTTGCCCACCGTCTGTGCCTGAGGCTCTCTCGGGACCCGTAGATTACTGCGAAGGGTTCAAAACGCCTTTGCGTCCTTCTTCGTCATCGCCCGTTGATCTGCACACCAATAAACAAACTGAGGAGGGTTGTCGGGCCGTGTTTGTTCGGCCCGCACCCTCCGCGTTAGGTGTTTTTCAAAAGGCAATCTTTAAAAGACATGCTATAAACGATGGAATAATTTATTCAAGGTAAAATTATTCAATCACCCTGAAATTAAAATACTCATGCATGAGGGGATAATTCACACATAAAATTTATTCAAAAACCCCCTACATGGATATTGACATCGCACGTCGGGCGTCGCGGAGATCGGACATTGATTCCGTGGATGTCGGGGTGCATCCGAGGAGGAATCAACGTCTCCTCACTTGTTGCGGAGATGAAGAAAGAAGGAACGTTGTCATTGGTGAGTTCCCCACGTCGGTGTCTTCTCCCTTTCTGTGGAGGAAGAAGAGGATGAAGAACCGTGATCGCCGAGTCGTTCTAAGTTGAGGGGTCGATGTTCTTCGTCGGAGAAGAACCATTATTCACGGAGAGGATGACATTACTCAATGAGAAGGAGATTCCTTATTCTTTCACACAAAGGCTCTTTCTCCAAAATCCTCCCACAACAATTGAACCTCAAAATAAAAAAAGGTTTCCCCTTATTTTATTTTAATCAATCCATGCATTGTAAGTTCAAAATTTAAACACTTAATTGATTAAGAGTTTCAATAACTTAATTAAGTGCTAGTTGGCATGAGTTATGAGGGAGAGAGGGAGAGAAGGAGTTACCCAAAAATTAAGAGGGGTTTCAAGGGGTTATGGGGATTTTGAAAAGGTGGGGGATCGTGTGGGCCCCACCTATCCTTTATTCTCCCAAGGGAAGTTAGCAACCCAACTTCCACACAAAGGATAAAACTACTTAGAAGAAAAATAAAATTGGAATACAATTTTATTTTATTCTTCACTTAAACCTCAAAATAAAACAACTCCTCTCGAGAAAACACACCTTCAGAAAAGGTCTTCTTAATAAATTACCAGCATTGCGAGTTCATCAATGCCCTTGGATTTCGATTCTGAACACCGATTCAAAAGTTAGAAAAACCCGCTCGTTCGTTCACTAAACGTACCCGAGCTAAACTTCGGAAATTGATTCCGGGTACACCAAACCTCAGAATCAGGATCCGTCAGAAACCACTTACTCATAAAATTCCAAAGAAATTAAGAAAAAAAAATTCTTGAAATTTCTGGGTCTTTACAGTGTGTCCCCAATCTGTGAGTCACTGATCGGAGTGTCCCCAATCTGTGAGTCACCGATAGGTGAGTCACCGATTGGTGTGTCCTCGATCGGTCTCACCGATCAGCGCCACACCCGATCAGTGCCACAGGGTTGCCAAGGGTTTCTTTCCCCAATTTCTCATAACACTTCTTTTAAGGATTAATTCCTCTTTAAAGTGGTTTGAGGCCATTATTTTTAAAGACCGTAAATGATGTTCTAGATCTCCAAGAGTGGGGTGACCCTTGACTGACCCAAACTTTATGTCGCTGTTACACGTTTTCATGTATTTAAATGAAATATTTTAAATCACATCTATTATGGACACCTCTCAGATGAGAATTATTAAATAATAATTAATTCAATCATGTGTAACCATCCAACTACGTGGTGAAACCATGATCCGTATTTAAATCTGTTCAATATTTTGACCCCATAACTCCAGGATCTCACCTTTTATCACACGAGGATTCTTTTTTCTTCTTCTTGGATGGTCTCTTATCCTTTACTTGGTGAGTTTTAAGTCCCCCTTCCCTAAGCTAGTGGTGCGCTTGTGCTAGAACTTTCCTACTCACTCTTGGAGTCCTCGGAGTTCCTCCCCTATAAGTCGCACATCCCCAGTTCTTGGCACGTGGAGAAAAACTTCGATCGTTGATCATCCAAGTAGGATTTTTACTTCTTATCTTTTTACTTTGTACCATATGGGGTGGGTATGATAATGTTTCCTCAGGGCATGGATGAAACACAACCTTAACGAAGATAATAAATGGTTTCTAAAGAATTAATTGGGGGGGGGTGTTTGATGATACTGTTGTACTCTTTTACCTTTTCTTATATGTTGTTAATTTTATGGGCTTATGCCCATTGAAAATTGTGGCCATTTGTGGTCCTTTACTGCGCACTAATGAACCTCTGTTTTCTTGATAATTCTGTGATTAGATGGCTGTAACATGGAAACTGGTTAATCATGTAAACTCGATTGATTAAATAGATTCCCAATGAGTAATAATCCTTATATGGTAACCATGGTTAACCAAATTGAAAGACGTAACTAAAGGAATGTTGTATTTAAATATGAAAAATACCTTTCTCTGTTCTGGTGATATGTGTGGTTTTCTGCTTGATGCTTGTGGGGTGACGTGGATGGGGATGGGATCCCCTATTGTGCAGTTGTTGGTTTGTGGATATGAGGCTGTGTGGGGCCATATTTTGGGTTTTTTTGGGTTCCAGTACTTCAAGGGATCTCACATATCCTTTTTTTTGTTGAGAATTTACAAGAGAACCGAGTGTGAATGCTTAAATTACTACTTTGCTATTTTTCCTTCCTTGGCTTGTGGCTATGCCTATTAGTTTCCTGATAATGAAGAATTATTTAAATGGGATCACTTGAATATGATAACAAGAATGGGTTTAATGGGGAATTGTTTTCTAGGAATGAGTTGTGCTCTGGTTGTGGCTGTTGTTCTTTTGTATGAATGAATAGTAATGAGGGTGTTTGTGTATGGGCTGGTTTTGGAACCCTTAAGTTGGGATGAGTGATTTTTTACCTATATGTATAAATTTTGTTTTGTGTTTATTATTTTCACCCCACCCAAGTTGATCACTTCGTTCTAAACACCCTCATTTCATGGGGGAGGGTGTTTTTCCCAACATCCTATTGGGTGGATGGATATTAGCTCCTTTCTGCTCCTTCTCCCAAGTAGCCCAAGACTCTTCAGGTAGGATATGACGTCTTGAGGTCCATTTTTAGCCCAATAATCTTTGGGTAGGGTATTTTGTGGTGGTTGGACCAGGTGTGTGCGAGCGGGTTTGTTTCCCAAGTGTCTTCAGTATGAGGCCTAGGTGTCTTCAGGTGTGGTGGTAGTTATTCTAGCCTAGGTGGATTCGGGCGTGGTTACGTGGTTGTGGTGGCCGAGGTGTCTATTGGCAGGATACATGGTTGTGGTGAACCATAAGGTTGTTGTTGTCGTACAGTGGGACTACATTAAAAATGATGGGGGAGTGTACCTTGTTGAGGCTGGGTGGATAGTTTTTTTTCTAGGTGTTTTTCTTATCTCTATTTTCTCATGGATCATTAGATTATATCCCCACTTGTGCATGAGAGCTTTTGGTTTTCCCTACTGAGTATATCTGTATACTCACCCTACATATATAAAACTACTTTCAGGTTTCCAGGAGGACTTCGGGGACCGTGCAGGATCGTACTAGCTCGGACATCAGGATATTTTTTGTTGATGTTTTCTTTCTTTTGGTATTTTCCCTTTGGAGTTTTTCTTGTATTTATATGGGTTTATCTTTGAACATGCATATGGTAATGGGTTCTGGATTTACTTTTACCTTCATTTTTGGAGTTTTTTGGGTTTTTACCATTGTATATCCTAACCCTACTAAATAAAATGGTTAATGCATTCCATATTATATGTGATTCTATACCCTTGGTGCTAGTCGCCACTCTGGGGCCTATTTAAGGCAGGACATGGGGGTCATTATCTCTCCTTCAACTTGAGGAAGAAAGGGTCTGGAAATTTGCAATCCCTTCCCTTATCTTGGTAAAGGCGGGTCATGACAGAATGGTATCAGAGGTGATGGTTGAGAGATAGGATGGAGATCAGGGTTATGCACAATGAGGATTTCATGGGATGGTAGGCAAATAGTGTTATTCAATCTTGGTGAGTTAAATAAGACAGAGAATACCAACTAAGACACTGGATTTTAGGCCCCCTCGTGATCCGATGGAAGGACTCTAGACCTACCGAACGACCAAGTGAGGCTACACTGATTGTAGGGTAGAGACCCTAGGAAAGGTACATGCATCATAATGACTTGTGTTCTTGTGTGTTCTAGATGTTCTGGAAATTTAAATAAATAACAAGTTTAAGAAAAAATTAAAAGAAATCTTCTACACTACTCGGTCTTAGGCATTCCTTCTTTACCTTAAAACTATGGCACCCGGACGACGACCATGATTAGTGAGGGAGATCGAGGCCCAGGAGGCTGATCTGGCTGATCAACGGAGGACTGATCAAAAGGAGGATGATGTCCAGTGGTAGAATATGCTTCATTCCTTTCAGCGATAGACCCTCGGTAAGTATGAGGGAAGCGTCTCAGACATGGGGACCAAAAGATGGCTTGAGGATTTGGTGATGGGTTTCAGCTTAATCTGGGCTCTAGATGAGTACTGGGTTCCATTGGAAGTCAGTTAGATGATAGGAGCAGTGTGTCAATGGTGGACGCTCTACCTCAAAGAGAGGATGGAGAGTGAGATTTTGTGGGCTAACTTCAAGAAGGAGTTTCAGGCAGAATTCCTTTATTTTATGATGAAGGCTGAGAAGAGGTAGGAGCTACTCTCCCTTCAATAGGGGAGTATGTTAGTGAGGGAGTTTGGGATAAAGTTAAAGGATCTCCTTTGTTTTGCTCTGGAACTTTTTCCGGATGAGGATTCTTGGGCGAGATGTTTAGAAGAGGCATTCCAACCTTCTCTTCAGTATGCTATTACTCCCTTCACCCTACTACGTACTTAGAGGTCCAAAAGAAGGATTAAGTAGTGTATATGATGCACATGCTAGGAGGTGTGCCGTGAGAGGGGAGACAGTTGGGATCGTCAAAGGGGAAGGCCGTTAGAAGTAGGCCTCCAGTGTTAGGGCCTTCTAGGTTTTGGCTAGTGGGGAGCAGGCCCCAGTAGTTCTAGTTTCGATCTCCTAGTCCTCACCCTTTCCTTGCAGGCCCAGGACCGATGTGCTTCATCTATGGAAGTCATGGGCACCTTCGGAATCAGTGCCTGGACCGAGTGTAGTACAGTGGGGATGGGCAGGTTCAGCACCCACCTCAGCAGCAATAGTTTCCAGCCATGCCCTTTCAGCAGAAATAACAGGGAAAATGAGATCCCACTTCTTCGAGAGAAGATGTTGTAGGAGGAGGCCAACCTCAAGGTTCTTCTTAGGGACCTTGACTAGGGCGTGGTCGGGGAGGCAGCTGATAGCCGAGGGGCAGAGGATCTGGGCGTGGGAATTTGCACGCTGCAGAGGCAGTAGTTCTAGTAGGTCCGGAAGTTTTTCGAGGTACGATTAGCTTGTTTATCACTCTTGCATAGTCCCTATTTGATTAAGGAGCTTCAAACTCCTTTTTTACATCTGTTCTATCCCATTCCTTGGGCCCATACATAGATAGACTCTCCATGCCCCTAGTGTTGAGTATGCCAGTTGGGGGGTCATACCAGCATGTTTGATGTTTGTCAAGGATGCACACTGAGTTGGGGAAACATCAATCTAGTGGGGATCTCCTTCTGCTGTAAATGTAGCCATACGATGTCATCCTAGGCATCGACTAAATGTTTTCTGTGCATGATATTATCGACTGATTCTAGATAAGTGTCATGTTCTCCGATGAGGATGGCCAGTGTGTGGCTTTTATTGGAGAACAGAGTTGTTAGGTGGGGAGACGACGTGTTGAGCCTCTTCTTTCTAAGTTGGATGAGATTTCAGAAGAATCAGCAGATGCTGAGATGATAGATGTTCCAGGAGTTGTCAGAGAGTTCCTGGATATTTTTCCTAAGGAGTTTGTAACTCTACCCCCTCGATGTGACATTGAATTTGGGATATAATTACAACCCGGTGCCTGTCCGATTTCGATGGATCCTTATCAGATGACGCCTTTTGAGTTACAGGAGTTGAATATTCAGATTGATGATCTGATGAAGAAGGGTTTTGTCTGACCTATCATGTCACCATAGGGTGCTCCAGTCTTGTTCGCGAAGAAGGAAGATGGTGGTCTCAGGCTATGCATAGACTACCAGAGACTGAATCAGGTAACAGTCAAGAACCGTTACCCTCTCCCAAGGATAGACGATCTATTTGACCAGTTGAGGGGAGTAGGTTGGTTCTCTAAGATCGATTTATGGTTTGGGTATCACCAGTTAAGGGTTAAAGATAGTGATAACCCAAAGACTACTTTCAGGTGCAGGTATAGGCACTTTGAGTTCGTAGTCATGTCGTTTGGTGTTACGAACGCACCTGCTGTGTTCATGGGGCCCATGAACTCTATTTTCCAAGAGTTTCTAGACCATTTTTTCATTGTGATCATAGATGACATATTGATCTAATCAAGATCAGAGGATGAACATACTAAGAACCTCATGATGGTCTTGAAGATCCTTCGACATCACCAGCTCTATGGAAAGTTGTCCAAGTGAAAGTTCTTGACATGAGGAGTTCATTTTCTTGGACACGTGCTGTCTCAGCAAGGGGTAGTAGTTGATCCATAAAATGTTAAAGTAGTTGTTTCTTAGGAAGAACCCAAGAATGTGATGTAGGTTTTTATTTTCCCGGTTCTAGGCAGTTATGTCCCCATAAATGTAACTATGCCACCCACGACCTGGAGCTCACAACGGTTGTGTTCACACTAAAGTTTTGGTGGCACTACCTCCTTGGGGAGCGCTTTGTGGTCTTCAAGGATCACAAGAGCTTGAGGTATATCTTATCTCATAGAGAACTTAACTTGCGGTAGCGGAGGTGGATGGATTTTATTCAGGACCATGACTTTGAGATTTCCTACACCTTAGGAAAGGGGAACGTGGTGGCTGATGCCTTGAGTATAAAGTCACAGAAGGATGTGGTCTGATAATTGGAAGATGCTTGGAAAGCAATGGATGATTTGGCTACCCTAAATCTGGATGCAAGGGTGGATGATGGTAGAGGATATCTATTTCAGATGATAGTACAATCCTACCTATTGCAACAGGTGGAGGAGTCTCAGTGGTGGGATGTAGAGGCTCAAGTGATGTGCGATCGTGTTACCCAGGGCAATGCTTCAGAAGGATGGTCAGAAGACGGACAGAACCAGATGCTGTTTCATGTAAAGTTGTTTGTCCTGGTGGTAATGCGTGGGATATTTCTTGTTGAATTCCACAGATCATCCCTGGAGGTACACCCAGGAGTTTCTAAGATGTACCGGGGCTTGAGGGGTCAGTTTTGGTGGTCCGGGGTGAAGCGGTAAGTGGAAGAGTTTGTGGCAAGGTGCTTGGTGTGTCAGTAGGTGAAGGATGAACACCACATCATAGGAGGTTTTTTACAAACTTTACATGTCCCCAAGTGGAAGTGGGATGACATCTCAATGGATTTCTTCATAGGACTACCTAGGGTTCATGGAGGTTGTGATGCTATCTAGGTAATGGTAGACCGACTGATGAAATCAGCTCACTTCCTAGCGACCAAAGAGTCGAGTGCAGTAGATGACTTAACATAGAGATATTTTGATGAGGTGTTGAGGTTTAATGGAGTTCCGAGGTCCATAGTCTCAGATAGGGATGCACGGTTTACCTCACGAGTCTGGAGGGGATTGCAGCATGCTTTTGGCACCCAGCTATGCCTTAACACTGCTTTCCACCCCCAGACAGATGGGCAGATAGAGCAGATCATCCAGATGTTGGAGGATATGCTAAAAGCATGTGTTTTGGACTTAGGGGGATTATGGGTATGACACTTTCCACTGGTAGTGTTTTCCTACAACAATAGCTATCACTCTACCATTGGAATGGATCCATTCGAAGCCTTGTATAGGAGACTGTGTTTCTCACCTATGTGTTGGAAAGAGGTCTGGGAAGTAAGTGTTCTTGGCCTAGAGGTGGTGCAGAGCACCACAAAGAAAGTTCATCTCATATGAGAGAGGATTAAGGTGGATCAGGACTAGTAGAAGTTATATACTGATCATAGGAGGAGACCCTTGGAGTTTGAGGTCTGGGACCACGTGTTCTTGAAGGTCTCCCCTCGACATGGGAAGCAAAGGTTTGAAAAGGGGATCAATATATCTACTAGTTTCATTGGGCCTTTTGAAGTGTTGGGGTGAGTCGGTGAGGTGGCATATCAGCTAGAGTTTCCACCTCCGTTGGAAAGGATCCATGACGTTTTCCATATCTCCCAGCTTCGTCAATATCTACATGATGATTCCCATGTCATTAAATGGGGAGAGTTGGATATAAGGGGTGAATCTACATTCATGGAGAGACCCGTGAGGATCAAAGATAGAAAAGATAAAGTGATTAATAGATGAACCATCCATTTGGTTCATGTGTTGTGGAGGCACAGTGGCCTCTAGGAGAGTACTTGGGAGTGAGAAGCTCAGATGCATGCCCAGTACCCAGAGATGTTTTGAGTTTTGTTTTGTTTTGTTTTTGTGAATTGTTTTTGATATAGTGATTAACCTTGTTAACTATAAAATGTGTTTTTACTTGTTTTATGAATGTGTATGAAGAGTCCTGACTGTGGTTAGGGGAGAACCTGATCCCTAATCAAGATGCATTAGGGTGGATGCGATTAAACCCGTGCGGGCGAGTCAGTGCCACCCAAAGCGGATAGTATCTTGACATGGAGGAAGATACTCCCTAATCCATATAACTATATGGTGTGAACTTTTTATGTTTGTGTAATTGATGGAGAAGTGTTCCTAGATGTTGAGGAGGTTTAATCCTGAGAGGTATCTTTGAGGTGGTTGTTCGGACCGCTCTCTTTTCTTCAGGTCTAGTTTCAATTTTCGAGGACAAGAATAGTTTGAGAGGTATTTGATGTAATGGAATATACCCACCTGGTCCATTACTTTTTCAATTTCTGGTGTTTGGGGACCCTGGACCCATCAATTATTCATGAGGGCGACGATGTTGGTGGAAGGGTGTCACCGATCAGTCTCACCGATCGGTGTGTCCCCAATCGGTCTCACTAATTGGTGTGTCCCCGATCAGTGAGTCATCGATTGGTGTGTCCCCAATAGGTGCCACGGGGTTGTTAGGGGTTTCTTTCCCTAGTTTCTAGTAACTCTTCCTTTAAGGTTTAATGCATCTTTAAAGTGGTTTGAGGCTGTTGTTTTTAAAGACCATAAATGATGTTCTAGATCTCTAGGAGTGGGGAAACCCTCGACTGACCCAAACTTTGTGTCACTGTTACAAATTTTACTCTATTTAAATTAAATATTTTAACTCACAGATGTTATGTCCACCTTTCAGATGATAATTATTAAATAAAAATTAATTCGATCGTGTGTAATCGTCCAACCGCATGGTGAAACCATGATCCGTCTTTAAAGTTGTTTAATATTTTAATCTCATAACTCCAGGATCTCACCTTTTATCACACATGGATTCTTTTTGTTTTCTTCTTGGATGGTCTCTTTTCCTTTCTTTGGTGCATTTGGAGTCCCCCTTCCCGAGGCTAGTGGTGCGCCTGTGCTGGAGCTTTCCTGCTCACTCTTGGATTCCTTAGAGTTCCTCCCCTGCAAGTTGCGCATCCCCAGTTCTTGGCACGTGGAGAAAAACTTCGATCGTTGATCATCTAAGTAGGGTTTTTCCTTTGTCTCTTTTTACAATGTATCATTTGGGGTGGGTATGATAATGTTTCCTCAGGGCGTGGATGAAACCCAACCTTAACAAAGATAATAAATGGTTTTAAAGAATGAAGGGGGGGGGGGGTGTTTGATGATGTTATTGTACTCTTTTACCTTTTCTTATATGTTGTGAATTATATGGTCTTATGTCCACTATAAATCGTGTCCATTGTTGGTCCTTAATTGTGCACTAATGAACCTCTGTTTTCTGGATAATTTTGTGATTGGATGTCAGTAACATGGAAACTGGTTAATCACGTAAAATCGAATGATTAAATGGATTCCCAATGAATAAGAATCCTTGTGTAGTCACCCCAGTTAACCAAATGAAAATAAATAACTAAAGTAATGGTGTGTTTATATATGAAAACTCCCTTTCTCTATTTTGGTGATATGTGTGGTTGTTATGCTTGATTCTTATGGGGTGACATGGATGGGGATGGGATCCCCTGTTGTACAGTTGTTGGTTTGTGGATCTGAGTTCATGTGGGGCTGTATGTTGGAGCTTGGTTTGGTTCCAGTACTTTTAGGGATCTCACAGATTCCTTTTTTTATTGTGACTTTACAAGAGAACTGGGTGTGAATGCTTAAATTACTGCTTGGTTGTTTTTCCTTCCTTGGCTTGTGGCTATTCCTATTAGTTTCCTGGTAGTGAAGAATTATTTAAATGAAATTACTTGAATATGATAACAAGAATGGGTTTAATGGGGAATTGTTTTCTAGGAATGAGTTGTGCTCTGGTTGTGGCTGTTGTGCTTTTGTATGAATGAATAATAACGAGGGTGTTTGTGTATGGGATGGTTTTGGAACCCTTAGGCCAGGATGAGTGTTTGTTTACCTATATGTATAAATTTAGTTTTGTGTTTATTATTCGCACCCCACCCAAGTTGATCACTTCGTGCTGAACACCCCCATTTCATGGGGGAGGGTGTTTTTCCCATCATCCTATTGGGTGGCTGAATATTAGATCCTTTATGATCCCTCTCCTGATAATCCCAAGACTCTTCAGGCATGCTGTGATGGCCTGAGGTCCATTTTTAGCCCAAGACTCTTAGGGAAGGGTATGTTGTGGTGGTTGGCCCAGGTGTGTGCGGGCAGGTTTGTTTCCCAAGTGTCTTTGGGATGAGGCCTAGGTGTCTTCAGGCGTGGTGGTAGTTATTCTATCATAGGTGTATTTAGGTGTGTTTACGTGGTTGTGGTGGCCTAGGTGTTTGCGGGCAGGATACATGGTTGTGGTGGCCTATAAGGTTATTATTAGGGCGGCAATGGGACTGTAGTGAAAATGGAGGGGAAGGTCTAATGCGTAGGATGTCTTAAATAACCAGTGGGAAAGCGGCGCGAGGTACCCAAATGTCGATGTGCTATTACTATTACTTTACCTAACTTGAGTTATTTGGGGAGTGTGCCTTAGTGAGGCTGGGTGTATAGTTTCCTTGCTAGGTGTTTTGGTTATCTGTATTTTCTCACGGTGCATTAGATTGTCTCCCCACTTGTGCACGAGAGATTTTGGTTTTCCCTACTGAGTATACCTATATACTCACCCAACGTATATAAAACTTCTTTCAGGTTTCCAGGAGTACTTCAGGGACCGTGAAGGACCGTACTAGCTTGGACATCGGGACCGTTGTCATTGCTGTTTTCTTTCTTTTGGTACTTTCCATTTGGAGTTTTTCTTGTATTTGTATGGGTTTATCTTTGAACATGCATATGGGAATGAGTTCTGGATTTACTTTTACCTTTAGTTTTGGAGTTGTTTGGGTTTTTACCATCGTATCTCCCGGACCTACTAAATAGAAAGGGAAATGCCTTCCATATTATGTGTGATTCTATACCCTTGGTGATAGTCGCCACTCTGGGGCCTATTGAAGGCATAACTCGAGGGTCATTATCTCTCCTTAAACTTGAGGAAGGAAGGGTCTAGAAATTTACTATCCCTTCCCTCATCTCAGTGAAGGCGGGTTGTGACACTGCTTCAGCCCTCAACTGGTGTCTGAACATGTAACTAGTTCATTTATTAATTAAGTTCTAGTTTATATAATTAAGTCAAGAAAGGCATAACCATCACTAACATCAACTCATGATAGTAATAGTATAGGTTCCAAGATGTAATAAGGTAACCTGTAATGATATTAACAATGAAAAGGTTCTAAGGTAATAACGAAGGCAACCTAAACCCCATGGGTCACCAACTCAATAGTAACTACAGCTTGGATATAGGGGTAAGAGTGTAATCTAATGAGTTTCATTCAAGGCATTCCAAAATATTATGATCTAACAGAGTCCAAGGAATACATCCAAGGTAAAACAGAATAAGCTATGGCCAGAGCCAAGGATGTAACCATGGAATCACATGTCTGTAGAAGCCATGATGGATCCAAGGAGTGTATCCAAGGCATCCTATAAATGATATAGAAGGTATCCTATGGTGTCATACTAGGCATCCATTGATAGAAGAGGATTGGGTTCCAAGGTGGGTCTAAACCAAGGCAACTGACATCCTTGAATCAGAATGATATCCACGACTAATCAAGGAATTCCCTCAGGATTCCAAGAAGTAACCCAAGTCTAACCAATCCTATAAATATGTCAAGGTCTATATATAATTAATCAATTTAAAATGATTCATTTAATAATTAAGGCCATTTAATATCCATATCATTTAATAATTCATTTGGTTCAAGCCTTACCTTTCATCAGTGTGACAAGGCCAAGGGGCATGCAACCATTATTTAAGTCATTTCATATTTAATTACTTAGTTCTCTCCTTTAAGTTTCATAACATGATAAGGCTGAACTAAGTACAATCAACCACATTAATTTCATTTAATATAAACTAGGCCAATTCATACATATAAAATATACTTGCCGTTTCATTTAACATTGATTAATAAATTTGAAGCACTGACCTTAGGCGAGTTAAGTGAAAAGTAAACATGGTACTAACCATTTGTCAATTAAATAGTAATTTAATATGGAAAGGATTAACATTATAATGTTCAATCTCAAGAACACCTGAATGGTGGTGCATACACACATGTCAAAGCTCAAAAAGGCCAATTATGGAAAATACCCTACATGGGGTAATCAACATTGTGGGTGTAACCACCAACAATGATTAGTATACATGGAACGGGTCTTAGAACACAATTATAATGACTATAATAAAGGAATATTAATTATATAGGTGATGCCTGATGAAATCAGCATGACCACACTGCAATTTATAAAACCATGAAACTTGAGGGATGAGTTATAGACCAGCTACCTCGTAATCGTATGACTCTCCTCATCCAGTATCAACGTATAGTTCAGTCTGGATTGGAAGATATATGAAGAATGGATCAATGCCTTAAAATTGGGTTATATATGAGCCTGCATCTAAATAGATTTTTCAATAGGGAGAATAATGAAAAAAACATTTAAAAGGAATTGAGAATGTACTGATGCAGATCCAACGAGCCAAACAACACTTTAATCAGACCACAGATGGATGCTTGAGATAAAATCCTAGAATAGTGAGATTTTAGGATCCAAAAAGGGAGGAGAAAGGTGATTCTATACTTTGGAGAGGAAAAGAGAGGATGGGATTAGGTTTAAAATAATTTTAAGGTAAAAACCATAAATTCACCCAAAATTACCCTTCGTACGGTTTAGTCGCACGATTTTCCAAACCATGCGCTAACCGTGCACGGTCAGCTGTAGGAAGGGGGAATCCACACTGTTAGGCTGCATAATTAGAGAAACCATGCACCAACTAGGAAAAATCTCTATGAAAAGTGTACAGTTTGGGAAAACTATGCACCCTCCTGTTGCTCACTATCCAGCCCTGCACAGTTTAAACTAACCATGTGGCCTTCCCTGCAAGGTTTAAACAAACCATGTGACTGTCTTTTTTCACCTAAAAATCTGGGTTTCAAACTATAAACAATACCCAGATACCAATAAGACCTTCTCTAACTCATTAGGCATACACAATAGGCCCATAAAAGATAATTAGACCAAAATTAAAAGGATCTGTACTTGAGTGAAAAATCGGGTTCTTACAAATGATATGGTTGGGATGCAGTCGTGCTATAGTGTGGTGATGTGAAGTCATGTTATTTATTTGATGAGACAATAGGGTTTGTGTTTTTCTAGATGCCTATGTACTAATGGAATAACTGGTTAATAATGTTTAAATGTCTTGGGATGGCCCAAAAAATCAAAATATGAAATTTCAATATTGAAAATCATTAAAAATATAATTTATAATTTAATTTATAACACACTAGTGTATTTTATATAGTTCATTACAAATATAATTTTCTTTATATAAAATAATTTCATAGATATTTTGAAGGATAGAAATTTAATATATATAATATTGTTATTTTATAATTTTTTATTAATGATATAGTTTTTGATTACAATGAATATATTTTCATTATCCATAATTAATAGAAAACTCATTTTATTTTAAATGAAGTAATTTTTCACAACAATCAGTTTTCTATTAAATTATTTTATATGCATTTAATAAGGAAAAACATTAATAATTTGTCTATGGACCCTCGATTAAAATTTTTTGTTAAAAAAATTACATGAAGCACTAAAAATGCATGGTATGAAATTGTATTTTGAAATATTTAAAGTGTTTCAAGTTTATAATTTTATAGTTTTATATGATTTTAAATTAATATAATTTTATAAATTTTATAGTATATCATATTATACTAACATAATTTAATAATAAAATTTTATTAAATATTTATACTTTTATTCATTTATAGAATTATATACTTTTTTAAATTTTATAGTATATCATATTTAAATATATAGTTTAAATATAAAATTTTATTAATTATTTATACTTTTATAGTTTTATATATTTTTAAATTAATATACAATTATAGTTTTATTCATTATAAATTATTACACTTTTATACTTTCATAAATTTTACTTATATATATTACAATTTTAAACTTTTATAAATTTGTAAAACTATATAATTCTATAATTTATGTATACTTTTATAACATATATGTACTTTTATATAGTTTTATAAAAACACTAGGAAACTTTTTTCATTCCTCATGATTCATCAGATTCACACAAACCCCTTATTGAAATGATCCAGTTCGGGTAACCATAACCCAAAAATAGCAACCTTAGCCTTCACCTAGCACTATATTCACCTTTTACATAATACAGATTGATAATAACACCATGTAAAGGGAATCTCAACAACTCTATCCAACCCATAAGATATCCATCATGACCTCACTCCCGTAAAAGGTGAATTAATGTTTAAACCCATTAAAACTCCTAAACCTACTTTAAATCCAACATCACCAGCATGGTTTAAATTAGGGGAGTCCTCTACAACTACATATTCTCTCTGGTTTGGTGTTAGCTTCTAAGGGTACGATTCTCAGGAAACAAAATGCAATAGTAACTATCATCCTCATCAGTTTCATCTCCCAAATAGTTATTATTCCATTTTATTACCTAAGACTCATCACCCATCTCTTTTGGATGAATTCAGAGGACAATACCTACCACCAGTGGAGTAATTATTTTCTTAAATTCAACTACCAATTTTCTTTAAAGTGTGATGAGATTATTTGAAACATTCAAATGTTGGGTTCCCCTTATTTGAAATACCCCTTCTTGTGTATTTATTTTATTAAATCTTAATATTACTGAATAAAATAGGATGTATATGAATAGAGAATGGATGGATTCCAATCATATGACAAAAGAGTATGAATATAGGGTGAAATATTTAATCAAGTTTTTAAAATATCATGCATATGAACCTTATAAAATCCCTTTTCCATGTTTACGTTGTTGTTATTCAAGACTAATTAGTTTAGATGATTTGGAAGAACACTTGATATATCATGTAATTGATCTAAGTTATAAATGTTGTAATAGAAATTGGGAAAAAGAGAATATATCTAGTGAATGGGATAACACTGCATTTTATGAATCATCTGATATGATTACAAGTGTAGATAATGAATAAGGTTGTATCAATGATGTGATTATAGGTGTGAATGATGATAAAGATCATATTGAGGAAATGACAATGATAGCTGAAGATGAACTTCATGATTATCCAAAATTGTTTGAGAATATAAAGAGTTGTGAAAAGACACAATTGTATGCTAGGTTCACTAAATATATAGCATTGTCAGACATACTGAAGTTGTATAATTTTAAAGAAGGCAACAGATGGAGTGAATCCAGTTTTACTAAACTAATTTCTCTCTTGAATGATATGATCCCAGAAGATAATGAGCTCCCCTATCCAAAAATATGACACTCAATGAATGCTACATTCTATGGGTATGATCTCTGAAAGAATACATGCATATCTAAATGACTTTATACTATTTCACAAAGACCAAAAATCACTTAAATAATGACCAAATTGTGGTTATTCTTGATACAAGAAATATGAATTGGGTCCTATAAAATTTTTATGTTAATTTCCAATCATTCTAAGGTTTAGGAACCTATATGTAAGTGAGGAGACTAGAAGAAAATTGATGAGGCATGAAGATAAAATAAATAAATATGGGAAAATTTATCACACAACAAACTCTCCTCAGTGGAAGAGAACTGATCATGAGTAACCTAAATTGGGAAATGATCTTTGAAACTTTCATCTCGCATTATCTATAGATGGAGTGAATCCTTTTGGTTTTCAAAGAAGCACTCACAGTGCATGGCCAGTTATGTTGGTAAATTATAACTTTCCTACTGTGGTTATGAATAAAACAAAAATAAATTATGTTATATATGTTTATATCAAGAAAAAATAATTGGGTAATGATATTGATGTTTATTTGGCTCCATTGGTCAAAGATTTGAAATTATTGGGGGATTAAGGTGTAATGTTATATGATACTTATAGAAATTAAGATTTCATATTGAGATCCATGTTTTACGAGATGATAAATGAATTTCCTATAAGGAAAATTTTCAGTATATAACATTAAAGTAACTTAAGGATGTCCCATTTACGAATATGGTATACAATCAATTTGGTTGAAAGATTCATTGAGAACTATGTTTCTAGGACATTGTAGATTTATACCCCGATGGAATAAGTACCAATCTTGGACGACATAATTTTATGTAAGTTCAAAAGAATATAAAACAATGTCTCCACTAATAGGATATAAACTGTTTGAGAAAGTAAAATATATGTACACTGCTTTTGGTAAACTGTTTTAAAAAAACCTTACAAAAACTGATTGAAAAAAGAGATCAGTTTTTTTGAATTACCATACTGGATTTTTTTGTACGTCAGAAATTTTCTTGATTCTATGTAAATTAAAAAAATGTATGTGATAGTGTAATTTACATGTTTCCAAATGCACCCAAAAAAACAAAGGATGTAATTAATTCTAGGTTGGACATGCTTGACATGGGAATATAGGAATATTTGGAACTAGTGAAGGGTGAAAAACAAATCATTCTTCCTCTAGATACTTACACTCTTTCCAAGCAGAAGAGATATCAGTTTTGCAACTTCTTGCATTATATAAAGGTTTGTTCACCCTCATAATTCGTGCCTCATAACAATTTTTTATTTCTAAATGGTTTTCAATGGGTATGTTCGTGGAACTGGAAACAACGAATGGTTTTGTATCCAAAGGGACCTGCTTTCCAAAGGGAGGCACTCGTTAGGTATTTTGGACAATGATGCTTAAGAACTAACATTATTAGAGAGGATGAGAGGTCGAGATCATCACACCCTTTTGGGGGGAATTATCTCATACTCTAGGACTCACTTATATATTTAAGATATGTTCATGAATCCTTCATTAATTACCAAGTATGATGTGGGTCATCCCATAGTTAACAATCAAGTATTAGTATGTATAGATCTTAGAATCATCTATATATATCTAAGGTTCTTCATCAATGGAGATATATTTATGTACCATAGTTTCTCCATCGATGGTATCCTCTTATATACTACTTAGATATTTTTTGGTCATTATTCTGACGATGCTAGTTTTCTAGCCACTCAGTGGGGAATTCTAGATTATATCATCATATAGGGAGACAAGAGTTTTTTTGGTGTCAAGATCAAACCCACAAATGGGATTCCTATGTATCCTTGTGAAATGAATCAAAACCCATGTAGTTTGGTGCCACTTAATGGGGAACATCATACCTTTTAAGGTAATGTGATAAGGACCCAGCTGTGCAGTTTAATATCATGTGGCAAGGATGTCTAGGTGGAAGGTCCCTAGTCAAAGATTGGTGTCATACTTATACTGATGTAGCCCAAGGAACCTGGAAGGAATATGGATTCCTATGTTGAATTAGACCTTGATAGGAATATGGTCAATAAAAAATAGGGTTGATTTTAGATAATTGGGTTTGGACATTAGAGAGGCTTCCTACATATCCCATTTAGATGGGAATAAAATTCCACGTAGTTCAATGATGAGGACCTATGCCTATGGAGGCCTTGCATGTTTACCTCACAGGGAAGTATGGCCCTTTCTGAGGATGATTTGAGGCTTACTCCCAAAAAGGATGCCCTTAAAATTGACCATGAGAGATGTCTCAACTCAGGGTAGTTTGGTGTCTTGTTTCGGGTCTTACTCTTGAGGAGGATACCTAAATTAGGGGAATTATAATTGGGGCTTACTTATGAGGAGGATTCCCAGTGAGGGGTATGGTTTACCATATCATGGATGATATGGTATGAAGATCAGGCCTTAGAAAGGATTCTTACATATCCCAGTTATGGTGTGAATCAGAGTTATTGTAGTTCATTATGTCACATGGGTCATGTGGATTCCATAATCATCGTTAACTTCTAAGCATATGAAATAAAAAAACATATATGATATATGTAAATCCCATAACCACACTATGGGAAACTACATAGCCTTAGACTCATCTAACACTAATGTCGCACATGACTTTAGGCTTCCACCATTAATAATTATGTATAAAATAATAAAAAAACCATAAAAAATCATTTTATTATTTATTAATTAAATATTAATTAATTATTACCATTATCATTACCATTATCATTACCAAGATTAACATTTTAATCTATTGGGAACAATTCCAATGACACTATTAATTATTTTTTTATATTCTCAAGTATGTCATCATCATAAATTAATCATCATGAACCAACCTAGTTCTTTTATTAATTAATTTATAATTTAATAATCATCCAGGTACTCTAGGACCCAGCCCCATCTACCATATAAAATTGTTCACTCATAGTATGAAATCTTGCCTTTTTAATACATAAAATTTCATTACATTGTAAAAATAGAGGATATTTTGAAGTTTATTTTCTTGTAAATAAGGTACATAATATATAAAAAATTAAAACATTCTTATAATCCACTTGAAAGGGTTCTTCATAGGTTTATACTAAGTATATTTAATTTCTCTCATATCCTAGGGACATACATTAAAGGAAATGGGTGATCATAAGGCCTAGTAAGGTAAAACATTTACATATATTTGTGAGGAATATCAATAAGAATATGAGGAATATCATAGAGGGATGAAAAATGAAAAAATAGAATTATAATAATAAAAAATATGAATAAAAACATGGAAATGTGGCTACAACATTTAAATGATACATTCGTAATCATATCACCAAGGTTTGTCACCGAGGTGTCATAAAAATTATCAAGGATATTCACCAAGGTATCATAAAACATGTCATATCTAGAGATTAAATTCTTTAACAAATGAATTGGATCACTATAAGGTTTAACCCTTCATATGTATTAATTAATGTGATCCACATATATCATAATAAAACATTTCATAAATAACCTATGGAGTATAAAAGAAACGAGTTTCATATAAAAAAATATCATTTCAAAATTGCTTAAAGACACGATTATTATGTAATTTTTAACCCATGGAAAGGAAATACTGGTTTCATGTATGTTAATAACAAAATAAAAGAGAATTTCTATAGGATAAGAGAGAAATTTTGAGAAGTAAATTCAACAACATAACAGGTATAAAATGTGGTTTTAGAAATGTGAAAAATGAGAGGGGATAAAGGTATCCCATTGGTAAAACATAAATTGGAAGTAATGGTATGAATAAAAGGGAAATAAAAGAGAATAACTATAACAATTATAATACATATACAAAAAGAGGTTCTTGAATCTAAGAGAAAATAAGAACAATTTGCTTGCCTTGAATATTCACTCCTAAAACTTGAAGCTTGAGACCTTGGGGGATTGAGGACACCTTAGGAGGACTCATTGGTAGTTTAAACTACCAAATATTTATAGAGTATGGATTTTTAGTGAAATTAAATGGAGAAATGGGTGGTTATTTATTGCAAAAATGAAGGATTTGTTTAATAATTTCCAAATATAGGCCTTGGAAATCTAGGTTATGGAAAATGCAAAACCATGGGCTTGCACATGATTTTTTTCCCATGGTTTTTAAAATTTGGGAAATATTTTATTTTAATTTTATCTACAAGAGTTTATAATCATTTTATATTACTTATTTTAGCATGGAAAACTAAATTTTCCACAAAATTAACGTTGTTAATGTTAAAGTCTCCATTTTAGACTCGGAAAAGTAAAATATAGGTTTGGAAATTGATTAATTTTTTTAAATACTTTATAATAATAAAATAACATATTTTAGGCCTTGTAATGTGTTTAATTAATTATTAAATTATTATTACATAATTATGAAGTCATTAAACATATAGAAAACTCAAAACTGTATTTTTACTATTCACTAAAAAACTGAATGTTTTAGAAAATTCTCATAAATTCACCCTAACATAATTTCAAAATGATGATTAAGAAAATGATGTTTAATATGTCATAATAATTTTATAAATATAATAATATTAACTTTTTAAATATAAAAATCCCTATTTATTAAAAATAATCGCGGGTTGAAAATGCATAGTAAAATTTCTGAAAATTTAAAAATTTAAAATTATTTTATCATTTATTTTTAAATATTTTTTTATCATAATATTTCATCAAAATAAGTATTATTATTAATAAATTAGTTTATTATAAAAATTTATATCTTTTTAAAAAAGTACAATTTGGATCTGAAAAGTCAATTGATCAAATTTGTCATATATTTTATTAAAAAACTATTCTTAAAAAAAATGAAATTTATGGAATAAAAATTTTATTTATACAAAGGAATTACACTTTAAGTAACTAAGTCCAAGACAATAAAATCCTTATAACACCCACATTCAACCTAAGAGTAAGGTGTGCGATGATGATAGATTTATGGGGTGGCTCGACTAACATCGTCTGAGTGGTAATTTCCACTAACTTGAACTTCTACCGTAAGATATTTCATTCAAGCTTCACTTATTGAATCTTGGATTGGGTTTGGTTAAGGTATAACCCCAATTACACTTCCTCCCTCATAATTTCTGACAAATGGGATTCCGTACAACAAGAATCTACTGGTTTTGTCCATCGCTTCTCCTTCCCACATTAATTATCCTTTGTAATTTCTACTTATAAACACTAATCATAACATTAAAATTATTACCAAGAGTATAATTACAAATAGTTATATTGATCAATGGTTATAATTTACCAACAGTCATATAACGATCAAATCCATATGGTCACATTTCTCTTTATATTTACTTCATTATTAAAGAGATATGATTTTGTTGTGTATAAAATAATATTACACACATTTTATGCAGAAACAAATTTCATTCAAAAAGTCTGGGTCATTACATTCTCCCCCCCTTAATAAATTTCATCCCCAAAATTACAAATCATCCTCTCAGTTGATAAAAGATGTGGGTACTTCTTTCTCATCGTATCCCCTAGTTCCCACATAAATTCTTCATATTTATGGTTCATCCACAAAAATTTGATGAGGTGGGTAGTCTTGTTGAATAGAACCTTATCTCTATAGTCCAAGATCTCCACTGAATGATCCTCATAAGAGAGGCCATGTTCCAGTTGTACCACCTCTAGATTCAATACATATGAAGGGTCAGGTATGTACTTTCTCAAGAGATACACATGGAATACATCATGAACCAAAGCTAGATTGGGTGGAAGTACAAGTCGATAAGATATTGCTTCTATGTGATCAAGGATTTAATATAGGAAAATATACCTGAAGATAATATCCACTTTCTTCCCAAACCACATGAATCTTTTCCATAGTGATATTTGAAGGAACAATTTGTCTCCAACATCAAACTACAAGTCCCTTAAATGGTTTTTAGTATAGCTCTTCTGCCAACTTTGAGCAGCCTTTATGTGTTGTTGTATGAAATGAACCTTTTATGTAATCTTTTACACAAGATCATGCCCAATAATGTTTCTCTCACCAACTTCATCCCAAAAAGTATGAGTTATGCATTATTTCCCATATAGAGCTTCATAGGGTTCCATTTGAATACTTTAATGGAAGCTATTATTGTACAAGAACTCAAATAATGGGATATGTTGATCCCATACATCTTTAAATTCCATTGATCATGTTCTCAATATGTCCTTGAGTGTTTGAATAGTACTTTCAGATTGGCCATCAGTTTAGGGGTGATAAGCTGTATTGAAATTCAATTTGGTACTTAGAGCATATTAAAGGCTTCTCAAGAATTTTAATGTGAACCTTGGATCATGATAAGAAATGATAGAAAGTAGAACCCCATGAAACCTCACCAATTCCTTTACACAAATCTTGGAAATTTGGTCAAGAGATAAATATTCCCAAACAGTGATGAAATGGGCAGTCTTGGTGAGATGGTCCACTATAAACGATATCTCATTGTTTCCTTTGGATGTTATTGGGAGACCAGTGAAAAATTACATAGTGATATTATCCCACTTCCATTTTGGTATGGGTAGTGGTTGCAATACCCCTTTAATAAGTTATCGCTCCGCCTTCACTTGTTGACACACTAATCACCTTAAAGTGTAGTCGACAATCTCACTTTTCATGTTATCACTCCAATAATAACCATGAAGGTCCCTATAAATTTTAGTGCTTCTAGGATGTATAGAGAATGTAGATCTATGAGTTTCATCCATCAATTCCTTATTAATTTATGTAATAGATGGAACACATAGTATTGTACAAAATTTTAGTAAACCTTTTTGATCAATATTAAACTTAGGAAACTTCCCATTCTTCAAAACCTATATCTTCTTTTGTAACAAGGTATCTTCTCTTTTATATTTCTTAATCTTATATAGAAATGATGGTTGAGAAATAATTTGAGATAGGGTTCACAATTTCACTTCCCTTACGATTCCCATGTCCAATTTTACTAGGTATTTGATCAAAGGATCTCCTTGAATCCTCATCATTGCTATTATAATAGGGTATTTCCTACTTAATGCATCAGTAGATTTGTTTTATATTCTAGGGTGATAATGAATTGAATAGTCATAGTATTTAAGAAGTTACAACCATATCCCTTTTCTCATTTCCAATTCATTTTTCATGAATATATACTTAAAACTTTGGTGGTTTGTGTATCTATCACATTTATCCCCATAAATATAGTACCTCCATATTTTTAGAGCAAAAATAACTACAACTAGCTCCAGGTCATGCATTGGATAATTCTACTCATGAGGCTTTAACTGTAAATATGCATAATCAATAACCATTTTATTTTGTATGAGGACATACTAAATACCTTTTAGATACACATAGATAAAAATAATGAATCCTTATCTAATAGTGGGCAGATTTAACACGGGTGTAGTAACCAATCTCTTCTTAAAATCTTAGAAACTTTCTTGACACTCATTTGTCCTGATTAACTTAGACCCTTTTTGATTTAACTTGGTCAGTGGATTATAAAGTCATGGAAGGTTTTTCAAAAACCTCTTATAATATCCTACTAAACTAAGGAAATTATGAATCTCAGTTACTGTTGTAGGATGAGGCCACTCCTCCACAACCATTTTCTTGGAAGGGTCAACTAAGATTCCTCAATTGGTTATAATGTACCCTAATAAAGAAACTTGTTGTAACCAAAATTCACATTTCTTGAACTTTCAAAATAGCCTATCCTTCCTAGAAGTTTTCAATATAACCCTTATATGATCCTCATGCTCTTCATTAATTTTAGAATATATTAGAATATCATCAATAAAAACTACCAAAAAGTTATCAAGTTATTCCTTAAAGACTCTATTCATCAAATCCTTAAATATAGCAGGAGAATTAGTCATGATTAAGGGAATAACAAAAAACTCATAATGCCCATATCTTTATTGGAAGATTGTTTTGGAATATCTTCTTTATTTATCCTCAATTGATGATAATAAGATCGAAGATCAATCTTGGAGAAGAATTGATCCCCATGAATCTGGTCAAATAAATAATCAATCCTTGGGAGAGGGTACTTATTCTTCACTATGATCCTATTACATTCTATATAATTAATGCATAACTGCATTGACCCATCCTTCTTATTCACAAAGAGAATAGGTTCTCTCCAAGGAGACACACTTGGTTGGACAAAGTCCTTCTCCAAAAGATCTTTAATTTGTTTATTTAATTCCTATAGCTCCACATTTTTCATTCTTTATGGGGTCTTTGATATCAGCTTGGATCCAGTTATGTGTTCAATAGAGAACTGTACCTCTCTTTCTGTGGGAGGTCCAAGTAATTCTTTGGGAAATAAGTAAATGTATTCCTGAATGATGGAGTCATTTTCTATTCTTATACTTTCATTTAATTCTTCATCTTCACCTATCATATCCATAAAGAAGTCTACGAGAGGTGATTATAAATAAATATTATGTTGATACATCTCTATTTTGAAAATAACTATAGGTTGTCCATTCAAGACTACTGATATTTCCTTGATTCTATAGTTGATCTTAACATTATAATTCGTTATCCATTCCATCCCTAGTATAATGTTGAATTCCATCATGGGAATGACTACTAGATTTATGATGAGATTCTACTCTCCGAATACAATACTAGATTTTCTATACACTATTGATACTTGGATAATCCCTCCAAGAGTCTTGAATGATAACTCAACTTATAGAAATTCAGAGATTGATTCTATATTCTTTTCAAACTTATAAGAAATAAAGGAATGCATAAAAACAGAATCAAAAAAAGTACTTGCTAACTTTGAGAGAACAATGAGAGTACCTAAAACCACATCATTTGAAGCTTTTACTTCATCCATTGTGATAGAAAAATCACAACCTTGATCCCTTAGCCTATGACATGGTTGATGGTGATTTCCCTCCACTATATTCTAAATTGGACAGTGATTAGAAAAGTTACCAAGCTATCCACAATTGAAGCATTAGACTTCAGGCTAGGACTACACCATCTTCCCTTTTTCATTTGTGTTGAGAAGTTGAGGCTTCACATCACTATGACAGTTCCACACTATATGGCCATCTCTACCACACTTGTAGCATTTTATACTCCCGAGAAAGTAGTTCCCTAAATGCTTCTTCCCATATTTGTTGCATGTGGGAAGTTTTACTTTCGTTCCTCCTCTTCCATGATCAAATTTCCTACCTAGGTTTGGCTCCAAATATATATTCTTTTCATTCGATTTATGTGACCACTGTGTCTCTCTAAACTCCAGTTCAACCTTCAAAGCACTCTACACTATCTCCTCATAGATTTTATAGTCTCGATTGAATATATTCCTTTGTATATGTGGTCTTAGTCCCCCGAATAATCTATCAACCTTTATATTAGCATCCATAAAAAATCTAGCAGTGTAACGAGAAATTCTTTTAATGTTTATCTCATGGATTCCCATAGATTAATTTTCCTTTTTCTTCAGCTCTAGGAATTCCTTCTCCATTTTCATTCACATCAAATGGGGGACATATTTATTGAAAATGGATCCCCTAAAATTTTCCCAATCTATAGAATCAATATACCTTCTTAGCATTGTATTTTAAATCAGTGTCCACCATTGATCATATTCTCCCTCTAAGTGGTATACAAAAAGGGTGAATTTATCTTGTTCTAAACAACAGAGTACTGGTAAGATCTTTTCTATAGAGATTATCCATTCTTCACTAATCAATGGGTCAGTAGATCTATTGAAAGAAGGTGGTCGTCAATGCATAAAGGACTCAATGGAAAGTTGTTCCCTTAGAGGTGAATCTGATCTCTTGGATTGATTCATGTTATTATTCATAACTCGAGCTATTTGATTCATTATTCTCAAAAAAATTTCCATTCCGAATTCCATTGGAGGGCCGTATGTGCATGGTTCATTACGCTCACCATTTATGTAGTTCCTCCTATTTCCCACCATTTTCTAAAAGAATAAAACCTTAGCGAGGAAAGAATTTATTTTAATAATATTATAATTCTAAGGTAATTTTATGTCTTAAAACATCATGCTTAAATATGTTATTCTTTAACAACAAATACATTTTCTATAAATTCATCATAACGGTTCATAAAATTCTTGTAATGAACCAAACATATCCCCTAAGAGTGTCAAACCAAGAGTGAAACAAGGCCCATTTTTGTTCACTAATTCCCATTTGATTATAGTTCAAAGTGGTGTTTTTAGGTCTTACCCCTACATACATCTATTCCAGATCCACATCCACTTGTTCATATCCAGACATAGATTTATTTTCTTGGAAACCACTTACTTAATAATTAACCAAAATACTAGGATGTTTTCCTATGTTTTAACATTTTTACAGGGTTATTCCTAAAATTTTCAAATCCTAATTTTCAAAAATAACTAAACATCCCTTTGATACCAACTATAAAATCCCGCCTTTTTTAATTCATAACATTTTATTACATTGTAAAAACAGAGGATATTTTGAAGTTTAGTTTCTTGGAAATGAGGTACATAACACATGAAAACTTAAAAAATTATTCTAATTCAATTTAAGGTATTCTTCATAGGTTTATAATTAGTACATTTACTACATCTCATAACCTAGTGATATAAATCAAAGGAAATAGGTTAGCATATGACCCATTAATAGAAACAATTTACATATATTCATGAGGAATATCAATAAGAATATGAGGAATATCATTGTGGCATGAGAAATGAAAAAAAGGAATACCATAATAAAAATAAAATGAATCATAACATGTTAATGTGGGCACAAAATTTAAATGAGACCTTCATAATCTTATCATTGAAGTTTTTTACTGAGGTTTCATAAAAATTACCAAGGTTATTCACCAAGGTATCCTAAAACACATCACATCTAGATATTAAATTATTTACCCAATGCATTGGAGTACTATCAGAGAACAAACTTAATATGTATTAATTAATGATATCCACACATATCATAATAAAATATTTCATAAATAACCTATGGAGAATAAAAGAAATGGGTTTTATATTAAAAACACAGTGTTTCAAAAGTGATTAAAGACATAATCATTATATCATTTTTAACCCAAGGAAAGGAAATTAATGTTTAATGTATGTTAATCCCAGAATAAAATAAATAATTTTCACATCTAGGTGAATAACCTTGAAAAATAAATAGGTTTGGGTATTCATAATAAAATAAAAGAAAATTTATGGAGGAGAAGCGAGAAATTTGGAGAAGTAAATTTGGAAGCATAATGGGTATAAAATGTGGTTTTAGAAATGATAAAAATGAGAGGGTACAAGGGTATACCATTGATAAAACATAACTTGGAATTAAGGGTATGGATACAATGGTAATGAAATATATTAATAATAAAAATTAGAATACATATACAAAAAGATGATCTTGAATGGAAGAGAAACAAAAAACAAATCCCCTACCTTGAATAGTTACTCCTAGAACTTGAGGATTGGGACCTTAGGGAATTTAGGACACATTTTGAGGACTCATTAGGAGGTAAAACTACCATATATTCATAGATTATGGATTGTGAGTAAAAGGAAATGGATAAATGTGTGGGTATTTTTAGAAAAAGTGGAGGATTTGTATAATAATTTCCAAATATTGGCTTTGGAAATATAGGTTGTGGAAAATGAAAAACCATGAGATTTAAAATGGTTTTCCCATGTATTTTGAAATTTGGAACATATTTTATATTATTTTTATCCACAAGTTTTGATCATCATTTTATATTACTTCTTTTTCATGGAAAAGTAAAGTTTCTAAAAAAATGTTTTTAATGTTAAAGTTTCCATTTTAGACTTTAGAAAGTAAATTAAAATTTCTGAAATTGATTAAAATATTTTAAAATACTTGATATTAATAAAATAACATATTTTAGTCCATGAATTGTGTGTAACTAATTATTACATCATTAAACATACTGAAACTCAAAACTGTATTTTTACTATTCACAATAAAAATGTTTTAGAAAATTTTTATAAATTCACCGTAACTTAATTTCAACATGATTATTTCAAAAAAGATGTTTATTTTATCATAATAATGTTAAAAATATGATAATATTAACTTTTAAATATAAAAATCTATATTAACTAAAAATAATAGCGGGTTGAAAATGCATAGTAAAATTTCTGACACTTAAAAATTTTAAAATTATTTTATCATTTATATTTAAATAAAATTGTTTTTATCATATTATTTCATAAAAATAATTATTATCCATAATAACTTAGTTTATTATAAAAATTTATATCTTTTAAGAAAAGTACAATTCGAATCCGAAAAGTCAATTTATCAAATTTCTCACATATTTTTTTAAGAAAAACTATTCTTAAAAGAATGGAATTGATGGAATGAAAATTTTATTTATACAAATGAATTACATTTGTAACGTCCTAGCCCGGTTGACCATTGAACCAGTGGCCGGACCAGTGGGTTACATGGCCTCAAGCGCGTCTCCCCATACGCCAGAGGTTGCCGACTAATAGTGAGGGTCTCAGGAGATGATATTGTGGAGACTATACCCTCATATCAGAGTGGTGCAGTGGTATTATTAGAGTAAATATCATTCAGTAGCGGAAGCAGTAAGTAATTGAAAGACAGAATAATATCCATTTTATAAAAGGTGGCAAACGCCAGTTTACAATGCATGCATGTATAGATGATGATACATTTCCGAAAGTAGTAAACAATATAGAATGCTTTACAAACAAATCAAAAAGAAAAGACAGTAGAGCCCAACGACGAATCTCCTGAGCATCCTAATCTCCCGCTTGGTCCTTTTCTCCTAACTCCTCAGGTACAAACAGCACAATACACAACCTAGGTCCTGCAAGCAAGAAGGTCTACTCGGGTACCCCAGTGCAATGGCAGCCCGAGTAGGGTGTGAGATATAAATCTCAGTAGGCCATCACCACTGGTGTCAAACCCAATCCAGACAGTGTATAATAATTAAACAGTGAGTAGGTATGGAGAAATAATTAAACAGAATTACATAAGTAAATAACACCCGTCCAAGTTCCCAAGGGACACCTGATAGTTATACCTGGTTCGGCTCGTTGCTGGTAAAGTAACCTGATCACGTCACCACATATATATAGATATATATATATATATAAATGCATTTAGATCATAGATGGCGTGGGGTAAGAATGCATCTTACCCATTAATACGATTAGTGGGCACGAGGTAAAAATGCCTCTCGTCCCTATAGGTCAACTGTCAAGGGGTAAGAATGCCTCACTTCCATACACGTATAGAGAAATAGCAGGCACGAGGTAAGAATGCCTCTCATCCCTAGAATACAATGACAACGAGGTAAGAATGCCTCTCATTCCTAGAAGATACTGGAAAGGGGTAAGAATTCCTCCCTTCCACCACTTTCATTCAACTGTCATGGGGTATAACTGCCTCCCATCCATCATATTTATAATACTAGCATGGGGTATAACTGCCTCCCATCCAAACATGTAAAACATCACTATAATTCAACTGGAAAGGGGTAAGAATGCCTCCCTTCCAGACATGTAATGTCACACTCACATGGGGTATAACTGCCTCCCATCCAGACACGCAAACATTCAAAGTAGATGGCATGGGGTATGAATACCTCCCATCCATAACCATACACATTCATTATCAGCATTATAATACAATTCATAAGGCAGTACCTCTTATGCATTTCAAGTAAACATTCCACATTCACAATCAATCATATATATCATTTCTATATAAGTTCCCAAACACACCTTCATCACAAGTATACTTAAGGAAACTCCTATCAAGTATTTATAATAATATCAACATCATATTTATCACATTTATACTTAAGGAAACTCTTCTTAAGTATCTATATCAAGTAATTAACATATTCAGTTTACTAACATACGCCGTGCTCATTACGTTATCCCAAGGCATGTTCATACCACCCTAATCCGTTCATTTCTAGTTTAACCATTTCATCTTAGAGGATATGTTTATCATTCATTAACCCTTTGAAACCCTCTAGAGGGAAACATGTCACATAATCTTAAGTCATCCCACTAAGGTTACCATCTTACTCAATTTGCCTAACATGGAAAATTGACCCAAACACAAGTATCATCGCCATGTCATTATATTTATCTCAACAAGGAAAATTCACATACAAAGCATCAAAGAGGCACCAAAACAATCCAGCAGGCAAGCATAAAAAGTATATCACTACTTTTTATCTTAAAGACAATGCACCTATGATTGAGGGGTTTTATTATTAAATCGTGAGTTTAGCTACCAAGCAACCTCTTTTATCTTATTCCTGCAATTCACACAATTTGCAAAAAAGAATTCAATCAGAACTAACTTGCACAATTAAACTCACTATTACTTTACTTAAATTTAAAGGCAAGGAGAGGGACCCTACCTTAAGGTGGATCCGTCCATCCACTCTGGCTCTTGGTTCTTTCTAACTAAGAGTCGCAGGTGAGTCTCCTAGTCTTTGGTGACTCGAAACCACACCAAAACCTCGAACGCACTATAAACAACGTGCTAGGAACTCATAAACATCAAAAGCCCCAAAATCAACAAGTGAGAAACAAAGAAAGAGGTGAAAACCTTACTCTGAAACCAACCTGACGATCCGAAACCACTCGAACCGCTTCACCTTCAGCGTCAGTTTCCAGAACGCGCACCAAGGAGTCCCAACGGATCTTCTGCATAACCTAGAACCAAAAGAAGACTGAAAATTGGATCACCTCCAAACCCTAGGGTTCGGCCGCACCTCCCCGGGTGCCAATTAGATCGAAAATAAACCAGAGGAAGGGAGGAGAAGCAATAGGGGAGCTTACCATGGAGATTCGATGAAGAAACGGCCGAAAATCGGAGGAGGAACCTTGACTGAGAGGAGGCCGGAAGGGGGGTGTCACGCGCGGATCAAGGGAGAGCCCCTCCTTGTTTGTCGTGCGGTTTGAGTGAGTGTAAGGGAGAGATTAGATTAGGTTTTTATTTATTTCATTCTCTTTTATTTTAATTTTAAACAAAAACCTAAACTCACCCGCATGCACGGTTTGCCAAACCGTGCGCAAACCGTGCAGAGTCCTCTACCTCCAAGACATCCGCTGCACGAGCTAGGCACACGGTTTGGAAAACCGTGCACATCCCGTGCACAAGACACTGCCTCCTTTAATAAGGACGCATGGTTTGGGCCACACGGTTAGCCAAACCGTGCGCCAACCGTGCGCCCTTTGCATCTCTTTTAAAAACAAGGGTCCGACGCTTCCGAAACCTCTCAAGCCACCTGAGAAACTTAACGGGCCTTCTCCCATGCCCAGAAACATTAAAAGGAAGGTTTAAAACATTCAGAACCTTGTTCCAAATCCCGGTCTTCAAAACGACCGGTTCAGAAAACGAAAAGTTCAAATTCCCTTGGTTTTTAGTCCGTTTCAAAACGCTGGTCACTACAACCTTCCCACCTTAGAACTTCTCGTCCCCGAGAAGCCTTTGGGAACAACATACACATCACCCAACCTACAAGGGTCAAGAAGATTCGTTCAAATGATCACGTTGCATTCAAAAACGTCCAACACACCCTTAAGCATCCATTAAACGATACGACACTTAAGTCACCAAAACACGAGCCAATGCTCATCTCTAAATCGAAACACCAAGATAGCTCTTCCCGAGCCTATCTACCCAGAGACACGAACCCGTCATCGCCTCACCGAGCATCCTGCTACAGGTTCTTCCCACCTTAGATTTTTAACGTTAAACGACCAACTCCAAACTACGGTTCGGACCACTATTGGAGTTTACTTTAAAAGCACGACCCAAGAGTTCCCACGACACACCTAGCGTGATTTGAAACAGATCATACGGCCAGTTCCCCATCGACCTCAAGGTCTAAGTCGAGCCGGTTGTTCATATAAGGCACCGGCCGACACAAACCACACTCATACTTACCTGACGACGTGCCTTAAAACGGTTCTAAACCAACCATATTCATTTAAACCAATGAAGAAAAGAGTCAAGCCTCAACACCTGACCATTAAAAAAACGCCCGGCTTAGACGGCCGGTGTATTTCGAGCAAAACCACAATGCCTCACACTAAGTCACCTTACGTTTAACACAAACACGTTCACCGAATCATACACCCGACTTCTAATGACATTTCCAAGATCAAACCACACAAGAAACCATGCATCCTGTGTGCAACACCGAAAGAGAACCATCCGGTCAAGCCCAACTGTAACGCCCCGACACCAGTTACCCAGAGTCGGTGCATTACTTCATAACATTGGCATGATCACAAAAGATCAAGTCTCGAAAGACCGATTAGTTTAGTATCCTTGGAAACACTAGATAAATTCATAAATGTTACATTACATCATAAAGTGAAAAACTACAATAACAAAGTCTCCATAGTCCACACTCATATCCTCTTCTGACTATCCCTACAGTTCATTCATAAAATACTTCTTCACATCCTGGAAAATATTAAAACATTGAAAGGGGTGAGCTCAGATGCTCAGTAAGGATAACAATATAGCGGAAGCTTTCATAAATAAACATAAAAATTTAAGGCAATGTATATCTAAAACAAAAGCCTTTTAAACTTGAACTTCAACATAATATGGCAAAAGTAAAATGAAATAATGCAATTTACTTATTCACATGGATATTCTACTGGTCGAATAATCACATTCAATATCGATAACCACTTTCATAATGATGGAATGCATAATGCCAGACTATCATAACCACGTAGCCAAGGCCTTGTGCCAAGACCACAAATAAGATTTTGTCAAGGCCTCATGCCAAGACACTAGTTTGTCTCATGAGACCTACCGATGCATCTAGGAGCTATAGCGGGCTCCACCCGTCACTTATTAAGTCCAATGCATTCCTTATATGAACAGGTTTAAACATATCATAAACCATAAAATAATTGTATCACATAAAACGTGCATAAAGGAAACATAATATTTCCACACTTCAATAAATACAAAACATTGATATAATAAAAACTTTATCAAAACCATTTTCAATACCAAAATAAAAGAAAAGCAAAACATGGTATTTATTTTTCTTTTAAAAAAAGTTATGGCTTATAGAGGAAGCCGAAACTCAAATAATAGTCAAGGCGGCGGAGAATTCGTTGTCGCAGCATACGTAAGAAAAAACATTCCTTTTGTCGTTTAGTAAAAACGCTTCATATAAAAAGATTACTTTTGAATAAAAGTAAATGTCAAAGGGGTTTATACACTGTATAAATGAAAGTTATGTATAAAACCAAATATGCCTCGATGAAAGGAGATTGAGACGAAGTCCTTACAAAGATCATTTTTAAAATAAAATAGATATATTATGAGTATTTACTATATTTACACATAAAGAAAGTAAAAATACAAGATAGGACATAATAATATCATGAAATAATTTGAAATTAGGAGATTAACCCAAACATTGGAAATTGGGTTAAGAAATTCCCTTACCTTGTGTCCGACTTGACTCGACCGTTCTTTAACCTCCTGAATAACAAACTAGAGTTAATCTCTAATTGATTAAAAACCCTTTTCAAGTTCATTATCCCTTTTATATCACTTATTACAATGTTACGAAAATTATGTATTCATTTAAGTTAATAACGGTCGTTTTGTCGATCTTTGGTACTTGAGTCAACAATAAACTTCTTATAATTACAAGTTGTTTATGTGGTAGAATATCCATTATATCCAGAATTATATTCATGATGTATATATCATATATATCATATATATCCAGTATATACATTCATTTATAATATTACATAACATTTAGAGCTAAGAAATGAAATGCACCATTCATGGAGACGGTAAGCCGTACGTACGCATGAACGCTACTTTCATTTTTATTTCATTTTTAATGGAATGAAATCACAATGATATAAAGGTATATTATAATTCCAGTATAATATCATATATAATATCATTTACTCCATACTTTATACGTCCCACATATGGAATTAACGATTCAAATCACTTTGAGGGGGCGGTAGTCCGCACTTCCTAAAATGAAATTATCGCGTTTACCCATAATGGAAATCATAAAGGTATGCCATAAATGAGAAATAAATAAGCATAAGGAAAATATAAACATAATATATATATCATATATGAAAATAGTGTCATAAAAATGTCCACCATTAGTGGTGTTAAAAGAATATTGAACAATCATCGTTTCGTGAGGCAGTATTTCAACACCCACAGAAACAATATGTTCTTTAACCATTAGACGAAGGTGTGTGGAAGTGTAGCTCGAATAATTCTTATAACAAAATCCTATTATATTTATGATACTGGTTTTGTTACAAAATAAAGGAATAAAAAGAGTTTAAGGGGTTGGAGAAGCAAAATGAAACAAAATAACATAAGAGAAGACATTACCTTAAAATCGGGTAACTCTTTTTTGATTTGAGCCAAAGGCTACCTTGGGAAGAATTATGCCCAAAGTGAGGCTTCTAGGAGTAAGAGAGGGAAGTTGGTAGAGTATTTGGGCAGAGGTTTGCTGATACAAAAGGCTTTGATGGTGTGAATAAGGTGGTAGTGGTGGGGGCCTTTTATAAGAGGAGAGGAGGGGCACTCTTGGAAAGTCATGAAATGTTACTTTATTATATAATGAGTTTCAGATTTTAAAGGTCCCACACTTATATATTTAGAGGATAAGGTGATAAGGGTTTGAAATATACTCATACAATATGTTTTTGACAAGTGTAAGTCTTAGATTTTACATTATCTTTTCATCTTATTTAAATCGTTAATTAATGAGGTAATCGCTGCACCATCATTGTGTCATAAATTTTTTAATTTATTTAATGTATAAAAATTATAAAAAAATATCATGATGTAGAAAATATTTTTATATTTCTAATTAAAATTTATAGTAAAAAATATGACTTGTATAACCCCATTTAAAAATTGTTTTAGTAAAAGAACTCATGTTTGTGACATTTTTATTTTAACATTAAATAAAAAGTTTTTAATGTCATTTTCCTACCAAAGTGGCTCCATGGGGTCCCCAAGTTGACCCATGGATTTTCTTGGTCGGCCATTACTCATCCAATAGGGGTATTACAAGTGTAAAGGTAATTTCATATTTTTATAATATCATTTTTATCTTAAATTACACTAATTACCTTTAATCGCAATTAATTAAACTTAAAAGTTACTATTTACCAAAAATTATTTTAATCCCATTGAACCACATTTTACTTCCTAATGAAAACCATGTATGTCGGATTTTTGAAATTCAAATCATAGAAGTGGTAATGTTTCATTTAAACGAAAAATCAGTTTTTTAACTACCACTTAGTGGTTTCACTATTCATCAAAAATTGAAGTTTTTCAGAACAATGCCAAAATTTCACCCTATGCTATAATTGATATTCCGAATACAAAAATGATGTATATTTTACAAAATTCCAAAAATATAAGTTGCATTAATTAGTTTTATAATTAATTCTCGCTGTCATAACAAATAGCGTGTTTTTAAGAAACAATATATATCAAAAGATTGACAATTGTTTATGTCCAATTTCAAAGTGAAATTAATTCTAATGAACACCATTGGATAAAATGGTAAAAATATATTCTAATTATACTTTAAAACCACTCAATAGTATAATTTATCACTATAAATTATTTTGATTAAAAAAGTTGTTTTTAAGTATTTTTCAATATTCATAAAAAATTGGAAGTTCTCAGAAAAATACCAAAAATTCAACAGAGGATAATTTCAATATTCTAAATCCAAAAATGAAGTCCATTTTGAAATATAAAATATATATAATTTCAAAAAGTAGGTATTACTATTCATAATGGCTATTTTGATTGGTCGCGGTGTGTTAGAATCTCGAACTTGCGTACAATGCAAGCTATTGCATTATTGAAAGAGAAGCATATCGTGGAAGCTCGGGGTGTTACATTCTCCCCTCCTTCAATAAATTGCATCCTCGCAATTTGAAACTTTTCTTTGAAAATAAAAGGTCGAAAATAGAAAATACATTTGTGGAAAACCTACATCGGAAACAAGGTTAATAAAAATATAACTTTAAAAGAAAGAAAGATAAGTACAAGGATCACCTGAGATAGCTCATACTAGGATTCTATGAAAATATTGATATGGAAGAAAAACAAACCATCAAGGTCTGATGGAGAGTTGTAGAAAACCGGATTAGGAGAAAGTTAACCATAAGAAAATCACAAACTTGTGATTGGTTAAACGGTCATTGAATCCCCAGTTGGAAAAGTTAACCAGAAACGTTTTTGTTTTAAGTTACCTTTTATAAAGTTGAAGAATTTATTTAGGAGATTTACTAAGAACGTAAGGGAATATAGATACTTGTCATGTAGACTTTCATTCTTTAATAAATTTTTACCACAAACCCATCTTTCACTCTAAAAGGTAATAGAACTCAAAAATATTCTATTTATCATAATTGTATAAGGTTCCAAATATTAACACATACCATTTAGATTAGGAAAACTTTTTGTAATAACCAGGGACTTCCTGTAGGCTAGTGGTAGGTAATAAAGGCCTATCACACTATGGTTGTGGGTTCGATTCCTACAGCTTTGTCCGACGCGACGGGTTATCCCCCAACCTGCAGGTTGTCCTTTTCCTAAAAATATAGTATTATAATATTCCAAAAGTAATCTTCAGAAATGTTTTAACATTAAACAATACTATTCAAAGTTTAACTTAATCCATCCCAACCTTTATAGTTATCCAAAATACCTCTGTCCAGACTTTCTCTAAAAGGTCTCTTAATTCCAAAATCAATTTATCAGATTCCCCAAACAAAGTAAAGTTTCTCTTATTGTCACATACTAAAAATATGATTTCTTTCATCATATTAAAAACTTAATGAAAACAACAAGTACTGCAGTACAATCCTTATATATATCACATTATTCTTATAACCATAATCTAGTTATTGAGTCCAAAAACACAAATACAATAATTATTCAACTTCATCTGTAGTAACAACATAAGCTTGGCCTTGATCCCTTGGCCTTTTTTGAGGTATGTTTCCCTGACGCTTAGGACATTCATTTGCATAATGCCCCATTTCCCTACAATTGTAGCATTCAACATTGATAGCCTCTTTCTCTAAGGAGTTTATCCATTGCTCAGCTACTAATGGATTTGTACCCCCATTAAATGTTGGAGGTTGTTGCCTCATGAAGCGGTCTAACATTGATCCTCCACGTTGCGGATCAGGGTACTCCATATGAGTAAGGTTATTATTCATAACCTGAGTGAGTTTTCCCAGTATGGTGATAAGTTGATCAGCCCCAGTTGTATCTCCAGCTCCACAATAATTATCTTGAGCAGGAGGGCGATCCCTACATGGAGTGCGTGCATTTATACGGTTTCCATTCCTCACACTAGGCGCCATTTCTAAACAATGTAATAAACTAGATTAGTTAATGAATTAAAATACATAATTCCATACTTGTAAAACACTTAACATAAATTGAACTATTTATGGATATAATCCATAATCATAAAAAAAATTTCTTTGAGTAAGTATGTACTCATAACCCTTCATAGAGTTTTGTAAAGAAAATGAGAATTATCCTAAGCATATCCCCTGAGAGTGTCGTAACTAAGAGTGCAGCAAAGCCCGTTGTCGTGCACCGGTTCCCGTTCGAGTCTAGCTCAAAGCGGTGTTTTCGGGTTTTACCCCTAGGTACATCTGTGTCAGAGCCGCCTCTACCTGCTCGTATCCAGACAGGGATGTATTGCTCAGAAAACTCATAAAATCTCTATAATACCAAAATTCTAGTAAGTTATTCTATACTAATCCTCAAAGTGTATCTTAGGTCTATGTGCTCTAATCAGAGTTTATCTAAATCTAGCTTCCAAGGTTAGTACTAAAATGCCTATGATACCAACTGTAACGCCCCGACCCCAGTTACCCAGAGTCGGTGCATTACTTCGTAACATTGGCATGATCACAAAAGATCAAGTCTCGAAAGACCGATTAGTTTAGTAGCCTTGGAAACACTAGATACATTCATAAATGTTACATTACATCATAAAGTGAAAAACTACAATAACAAAGTCTCCATAGTCCACACTCATATCCTCTTATGACTATCCCTACAGGTCATTCATAAAATACTTCTTCACATCCTGGAAAATATTAAAACATTGAAAGGGGTGAGCTCAGATGCTCAGTAAGGATAACAATATAGCGGAAGCTTTCATAAATAAACATAAACATTTAAGGCAATGTATAACTAAAACAAAATCCTTTTAAACTTTAACTTCAACATAATATGGAAAAAGTAAAATGAAATAATGCCATTTACTTATTCACATGGATATTCTACTGGTCGAATAATCACATGCAATATCGATAACCACTTTCATAATGATGGAATGCATAATGCCAGACTATCATAACCACGTAGCCAAGGCCTTGTTCCAAGACCACAAATAATATTTTGTCAAGGCCTCGTGCCAAGACACTAGTTTGTCTCATGAGACCTACCGATGCATCGAGGAGCTATAGCGGGCTCCACCCGTCACTTATTAAGTCCAATACATTCCTCATATGAACAGGTTTAAACATATCATAAACCATAAAATAATTGTATCACATAAAACGTGCATAAAGGAAACATAATATTTCCAAACTTCAATCAATAAAACACATTGATATAATAAAAACTTTATCAAAACCATTTTCAATACCAAAATAAAAGAAAATCAAAACATGGTATTTATTTTTCTTTTAAAAAAAGTTATGGATTATAGAGGAAGCCGAAACTCAAATAATAGTCACGACGGAGGATAAGTCGTTGTCGCCGCATACGTAAGACAAAACATTCCTTTTGTTGTTTAGTAAAAACGCTTCGTATAAAAAATATTTCTTTTGAATAAAAGTAAATGTCAAAGGGGTTTATACACCGTATAAATGAAAGTTGTGTATAAAACCAAATATGCCTCGATGAAAGGATATTGAGACGAAGTCCTTACAAAGATCATTTTTAAAATAAAATAGATATATTATGAGTATTTACTATATTTACACATAAATAAAGTAAAAATACAAGATATTACATAATAATATCATGACATAATTTGAAAGTAGGAGATTAACCCAAATATTGGAAATTGGGTTAAGAAATTCCCTTACCTTGTGTCCGACTTGACTTGACCGTTCTTTAACCTCCTGAATAATAAACTAGAGTTAATCTCTACTTGATTAAGAACCTTTTTCAAGTTTATTATCCCTTTTATATCACTTATTACAATGTTACAAAAATTATGTATTCATTTAAGTTAATAACGGTCGTTTTGTCGATCTTTGGTACTTGAGTCAACAATAAACTCCTTATAATTACAAGTTGTTTATGTGGTAGAATATCCATTATATCCAGAATTATATTCATGATTTAGATATCATATATATCATATATATCCAGTATATACATTCATTTATAATATTACATAACATTTACAGCTAAGAAATGAAATGCACCGTTCATGGAGACGGTAAGCCGTACGTACGCATGAACGCTACTTTCATTTTTGTTTCGTTTTTAATGGAATGAAATCAAAATGATATAAAGGTATATTATAATTCCAGTATAATATCATATATAATATCATTTAATCCATACTTTATATGTCCCACATAAGGCATTAACGATTCAAATCACTTTGAGGGGGCGGTAGTCCGCACTTCCTAAAATGAAATTATCACGTTTACCCATAATGGAAATTATAAAGGTATGAAATAAATGAGAAATAAATAATAATAATAAAAACATAAAAATAATATATATATCATATATGAAAATTGTGTCATAAAAATGGCCACCATTAGTGGTGTTAAAAGAATATTGAACAATCATCGTTTCGTGAGGCAGTATTTCGCCACCCACAGAAACAGTATGTTCTTTAACCATTAGACGAAGGTGTGTGGAAGTGTAGCTTGAATACTTCTTATAACAAAATCCTAGTATATTTAGGATACTGGTGTTGTTACAAAAGAAATTAATAAAAATATTTTAAGGGGTTGGAGAAGCAAAATGAAACAAAATAACATAAGAGAAGACATTACCTTAAAATCGGGTAACTCTTTTTTGATTTGAGCCAAAGGCTTCCTTGGGAAGAATTATGCCCAAAGTGAGGCTTCTAGGAGTAATAGAGGTAAGTTGAGAGAGTATTTGGGCAGAGGTTGTCCGCGCCAAAAGGATTTGATGGTGTGAATAAGGTGGTAGTGGTGGGGGCCTTTTATAAGAGGAGAGGAGGGGCACTCTTGGAAAGTCATGAAATGTTACTTTATTATATAATGAGTTTCGGATTTTAAAGGTCCCAAACTTATATATTTCTAGGATAAGGTGATAAGGGTTCGAAATATACTCATCCAATAGGTTTTTGACAAGTGTAAGTCTTAGATTTTACAATATCTTTTCATCTTATTTAAATCGTTAATTAATGAGGTAATCGCTGTATCATCATTGTGTCATAAAAAGTTTAATTTATTTAATGTCTAAAAATTATAAAAAAATTATCATGATGTAGGAAATCGTTTTTTATTTCTAATTAATATTTATAGTAAAAAATATGACTTGTATAACCCCATTTAAAAATTGTTTTAGTAAAAGAACTCATGTTTGTGACATTTTTATTTTAACATTAAATAAAAAGTTTTTAATGTCATTTTCCTACCAAAGGGGCTCCATGGGGTCCCCAAGTTGACCCATGGATTGTCTTGGTCGGACATGACTCATCAAATAGGGGTAGGACAAGTGTAAATGTCATTTCATATTTTTATAATATCATTTTTCCTTAAATTACACTAATTACCTTTAATCGCGATTAATTAAACTTAAAAGTTACTATTCACAAAAAATTATTTTAATCCCATTGAACCACATTTTACTTCCTAATAACAACCATGTATGTCGGATTTTTTAAATTCAAATCACAGAAGTGGTAATGTTTCATTTAAACGAAAAATCAGTTTTTTAACTACCACTTAGTGGTTTCACTATTCATCAAAAATTGAAGTTTTTCCGAACAATGCCAAAATTTCACCCTAAGATATAATTGATATTCCTAATAAAAAAATGATGTCTATTTTTCAAAATTTTAAACATATAATTTTCATTAATTAGTTTTATAATTAATTCCCGCTGTCATAACAAATAGCGTGTTTTTAAGAAACAATATATATCAAAAGATTGACAATTGGTTATATCCAATTTCAAAGTGAAATTAATTATAATGACCACCATTGGATAAAATGGTAAAAATATATTCTAATTATACTTTAAAACCACTCAATAGTATAATTTATCACTATAAATTATTTTGATTAAAAAAGTTGTTTTTAAGTATTTTTCACTATTCATAAAAAATTTGAAGTTTCAGAAAAATACCAAAAATTCAACATAGGCTAATTTTGATATTATGAATCCAAAAATGAAGCCCATTTTGAAATATAAAATATATATAATTTCAAAAAGTGGGTATTACTATTCATAATGTCTATTTTGATTGGTCGCGGTGTGTTAGAATCTCGAACTTGCGTACAATGCAAGCTATTGCATTATTGAAAGAGAAGCGTATCATGGAAGCTCGGGGTGTTACATTCTCCCCTCCTTCAATAAATTGCATCCTCGCAATTTGAAAATTTTCTTTGAAAATAAAAGGTCGAAAATAGAAAATACCTTTGTGGAAAACCCACATCGGAAATAAGGTTAATAAAAATATAACTTTAAAAGAAAGAAAGATAAGTACAAAGGTCACCCGAGATAGCCCATACTAGGATTCTATGAAAATATGGATATGGAAGAAAAAAAACCCATCAAGGTCTGATGGAGAGTTGTAGAAAACTGGATTAGGAGAAAGTTAACCATAAGAAAATCACAAACTTGTGATTGGTTATACGGTCATTGAATCCCCAGTTGGAAAAGTTAACCGGCAACGTTTTTGTTTTAAGTTACCTTTTATAAAGTTGAGGAATTTATTTAGGAGATTTACTAAGAACGTAAGGGAATATAGATACTTGTCATTTAGACTTTCATTCTTTAATAAATTTTTACCACAAATCCATCTTTCACTCTAAAATGTAATAGAACTCAAAAATATTCTATTTATCATAATTGTATAAGGTTCCAAATATTAACACATACCATTTAGATTAGGAAAACTTTTTGTAATAACCAGGGACTTCCTGTAGGCTAGTGGTAGGTAATAAAGGCCTATCGCACTATGGTTGTGGGTTCAATTCCTACAGCTTTGTCCGACGCGACGGGTTATCCCCCAACCTGCAGGTTGTCCTTTTCCTAAAAATATAGTATTATAATATTCCAAAAGTAATCTTCAGAAATGTTTTAACCTTAAACAGTACTATTCAAAGTTCAACTTAATCCATCCCAACATTTATAGTTATCCAAAATACCTCTGTCCAGACTTTCTCTAAAAGGTCTCTTAATTCCAAAATCAATTTATCAGATTCCACAAACAAAGTAAAGTTTCTCTTATTGTCACATACTAAAAATATGATTACCTTCAACATATTAAAACCTTAATGAAAACAACAAGTACTGTAGTACAATCCTTATATATATCACATTATTCTTATAACCATAATCTAATTCTTGAGTCCAAAAACACAAATACAATAATTATTCAACTTCATCTGTATTAACAGCATAAGCTTGGCCTTGATCCCATGACCTTTTTTGAGGTATGTTTCCCTGACGCTTAAGAAATTCATTTGCATAATGCCCCATTTCCCTACAATTATAGCATTCAACATTGATATCCTCTTTCTTTCCCTTGTAATCACGAGCCTGGTGACCTTTTTCTCTGCATTTATAACAAACTCCCATTCCTTTTAGGCAATTACCAGGGTGATTCTTCCCACAATTATCACATAATGGAAAATCCTTCTTTCCCTTTTTCCCTTTATCTGTCTCTTGTTCCACCGTTCTCTTCTTCTCTTGCTTTACTTTGTTGTCATAAGACTTAGAGAATTCCTTTTCTGTCTTGATAGAACATGAGACTATATCTTCATACGTTGAGAAAGATTGTGATTCTAAAGCTCGATGGAGAAACGGTTTTAACCCATCAAAGAAATGATCAATCTTACTTCTTGGGTTACGTATATAATCTGCAGCATATCTTGCTAACCTTGTAAAGTTGGCCTCATACTTTGCGACATTCTCATCCTCCTTTTGCCTCAGACTCAGAAATTTCCTTTCCATATCTGCTCGATGGTCACGAGGAAATTATTTTTCTAAGAAAATTTCCTTAAACTCCCTCCATTCCATACTTGATACTTATTCATCTTCCTTTGTGTTTTGAATCAGCGACCACCATTGATCGGCATCTCCAGTGAGCCGGTAAACTGCCATGACAACCTTGTCCCTTACGCTACTCCCCAAGGCGTGGAATATTTTCTCTAAGGAGTTTATCCATTGCTCATCTACTAATGTATTTTTACCCCCATTAAATGTTGGCGGTTGTTGACTCATGAAGCGGTCTAACATTGATCCTCCACATTGCGGATCAGGGTACTCCATACGAGTAAGGTTATTATTCATAACCTGAGTGAGTTGTCCCAGTATGGTGATAATTTGATCAGCCCCAGTTGTATCTCCAGCTCCACAATAATTATCTTGAGCAGGAGGGCAATCCCTACATGGAGTGAGTGCATTTATACGGTTTCCATTCCTCCCACTAGGCGCCATTTCTAAACAATGGAATAAACTAGATTAGTTAATGAATTAAAATACATAATTCCATACTTGTAAAACACTTAAAATAAATTGAACTATTTATGGATATAATCCATAATAATAAAAATGTTTTCTTTGAGGAAGTATGTACTCATAACCCTTCATAGAGGTTTGTAAAGAAAATGAGAATTATCCTAAGCATATCCCCCGAGAGTGTCATAACCAAGAGTGCAGCAAGTCCCATTGTCATGCACCGGTTCCCGTTCGAGTCTAGCTCAAAGCGGTGTTTTTGGGTTTTACCCCTAGGTACATCTGTGTGAGAGCCGCCTCTACCTTCTCGTATCCAGAAAGGGATGTATTGCTCGAAAAACTCATAAAATCTCTATAATACCAAAATTCTAGTAAGTTATTCTATACTAATCCTCAAAGTCTATCTTAGGGCTATGTGCTCTAATCAGAGTTTATCTAAATCTAGCTTCCAAGGTTAGTACTAAACTGCCTCTGATACCAAATGTAACGCCCCGACCCAAGTTACCCAGAGTCGGTGCATTACTTCGTAACATTGGCATGATCACAAAAGATCAAGTCTCAAAAGACCGATTAGTTTAGTAGCTTTAGAAACACTAGATACATTCATAAATGTTACATTACATCATAAAGTGAAAAACTACAATAACAAAGTCTCCATAGTCCACACTCATATCCTCTTCTGACTATCCTTGTAGGTCATTCATAAAATAATTCTTCACATCCTGGAAAATATTAAAACATTGAAAGGGGTGAGCTCAGATGATCAGTAAGGATAACAATATAGCAGAAGCTTTTATAAATAAACATAAACATTTAAGGCAATGTATAACTAAAACAAAAGCCTTTTAAACTTTAACTTCAACATAAATGGCAAAAGTAAAATGAAATAATGCCATTTACTTATTCACATGGATATTCTACTGGTCGAATAATCACATGCAATATCGATAACCACTTTTATAATGATGGAATGCATAATGCCAGACTATCAAAAACACGTAGCCATGGCCTCGTTCCAAGACCACAAATAAGATTTTGTCAAGGCCTCGTGCCAAGACACTAGTTTGTCTCATGATACCTACCGATGCATCGAGGAGCTATATCGGGCTCCACCCGTCACTTATTAAGTCCAATGCATTCCTCATATGAACAGGTTTAAACATATCATAAACCATAAAATAATTGTATCACATAAAACGTGCATAAAGGAAACATAATATTTCCACACTTCAATCAATAAAACACATTGATATAATAAAAACTTTATCAAAACCATTTTCAATACCAAAATAAAAGAAAATAAAAACATGGTATTTATTAATCTTTTAGAAAAAGTTATGGCTTATAGAGGAAGCCGAAACTCAAATAATAGTCACGGTGGTGGAGAAGTCGTTGTCGCTGCATATGTAAGACAAAACATTCCTTTTTTCGTTTAGTAAAAACGCTTCGTATAAAAAGATTCCTTTTGAATAAAAGTAAATGTCAAAGGGGTTTATACACCGTTTAAATGAAAGTTGTGTATAAAACCAAATATGCCTCAATGAAAGAAGATTGAGACGAAGTCCTTACAAAGATCAATTTTAAAATAAAAGAGATATATTATGATTATTTACTATATGTACACATAAAGAAAGTACAAATACAAGATAGGACATAATAATATCATGACATAATTTGAAAGTAAGAGATTAACCCCAACATTGGAAATTGGGTTAAGAAATTCCCTTACCTTGTGTCCGACTTGACTCGACCGTTATTTAACCTCCTGAATAATAAACTAGAGTTAATATCTACTTGCTTAAGAACATTTTTCAAGTTCATTATACCTTTTATATCACTTATTACAATGTTACGAAAATTATGTATTCATTTAAGTTAATAACGATCGTTTTGTCGATCTTTGGTACTTGAGTCAACAATAAACTTCTTATAATTACAAGTTGTTTATGTGGTAGAATATCCATTATATACAGAATTATATTAATGATGTAGATATCATATATATAATATATATCCAGTATATACATTCATTTATAATATTACATAACATTTAGAGCTAAGAAATGAAATGCACCGTTCATGGAGACGGTAAGCCGTACGTACGCATGAGCGCTACTTTCATTTTTATTTTGTTTTTAATGGAATGAAATCACAATGATATAAATGTATATTATAATTATAGTATAATATCATATATAATATCATTTACTCCATACTTTATACGTCCCACATATGACATTAACGATTCAAATCACTTTGAGGGGGCGGTAGTCCGCATTTCCTAAAATGAAATTATCGCGTTTAACTATAATGGAAATCATAAAGGTATGCCATAAATGAGAAATACAGAAGCATAAGGAAAAAATAAACATAATATATATATAATATATGAAAATAGTTTCATAAAAATGGCCACCATTAGTGGTGTTAAAAGAATATTGAACAATCATCGTTTTGTGAGGCAGTATTTCGCCACCCACAGAAACAGTATGTTATTTAACCATTAGATGAAGGTGTGTGGAATTTTAGCTTGAATAATTCTTATAAAAACATCCTAGTATATTTAAGATACTGGTGTTGTTACAAAATAAAAGAATAAAAAAAGTTTAAGGGGTTGGAGAAGCAAAATGAAACAAAATAACATAAGAGAAGACATTACCTTAAAATCGGGTAACTCTTTTTTGATTTGAGCCAAAGTCTTCCTTGGAAAGAATTCTGAAAAAATTGAGGCTTCTAGGAGTAATATAGGGAAGTTGGGAGAGTATTTGGTCAGAGGTTGGACGATCCAAAAGGCTTTGATGGTGTGAATAAGGTGGTAGTGGTGGGTGCCTTTTATAAGAGGAGAGGAGAGACACTCTTGGAAAGTCATGAAATGTTACTTTATTATATAATGAGTTTAGGATTTTAAAGGTCCCACACTTATATATTTCAAGGATAAGGTGATAAGGGTTTGAAATATACTCATACAATATTTTTTTGACAAGTGTAAGTCTTATATTTTACATTATCTTTTCATCTTATTTAAATCGTCAATTAATGAGGTAATCGCTGCATCATCATTGTGTCATAAAATTTTTAATTTATTTAATGTCTAAAAATTATAAAAAAATATCATGATGTATGAATTTTTTTTATCTTTCTAATGAATATTTATAGTAAAAAATATGACTTGTATAACCCTATTTAAAAATTGTTTTAGTAAAATAACTCATGTTTGTGACATTTTTATTTTAACATTAAATAAAAAGTTTTTAATGTCATTTTCCTACCAAAGTGGCTCCATGGGGTCCCCAAGTTGACCCATGGATTTTCTTGGTCGGCCATGACTCATCCAATAGGGGTAGGACAAGTGTAAAGGTAATTTCATATTTTTATAATATCATTTTTACCTTAAATTACACTAATTACCTTTAATCGCGATTAATTAAACTTAAAAGTTACTATTCACCAAAAATTATTTTAATCCCATTGAACCACATTTTACTTCCTAATGACAACCATGTATGTCGGATTTTTGAAATTCAAATCACAGAAGTGGTAATGTTTCATTTAAACGAAAAATCAGTTTTTTAACTACCACTTAGTGGTTTCACTATTCATAAAAAATTGAAGTTTTTCAGAACAATGCCAAAATTTCACCCTAAGATATAATTGATATTCCGAATACAAAAATGATGTATATTTTACAAAATTACAAACATATAAGTTGCATTAATTAGTTTTATAATTAATTCCCGCTGTCATAACAAATAGTGTTTTTAAGAAACAATATATATCAAAAGATTGACAATTGTTTATGTCCAATTTCAAAGTGAAATTAATTCTAATGACCACCATTGGATAAAATGGTAAAAATATATTATAATTATACTTTAAAACCACTCAATGGTATAATTTATCACTATAAATTATTTTGATTTAAATTTTTTTTTTAAGTATTTTTCACTATTCATAAAAAATTGGAAGTTCTCAGAAAAATACCAAAAATTCAACATAGGATAATTTCGATATTCTGAATCCAAAAATGAAGTCCATTTTGAAATATAAAATATATATAATTTCAAAAAGTGGGTATTACTATTCATAATGGCTATTTTTGTTGGTCGCGGTGTGTTAGAATCTCGAACTTGCGTACAATGCAAGCTATTGCATTATTGAAAGAGAAGCGTATCGTGGAAGCTCGGGGTGTTACACCAACGGCTTAAAAGCATTAGCGTGGATGAGACCGACACTCTCTTAGTTCATGTTGGATGAGGACAATATAGGGGACATGCTCGTCGCTAAATAGAATACACTAAGAGGTTTGAAAGGATTCCGATTAATCATACCAGACTGCTGGAAGGAAGAACAGTCGAACCTCAACTGGTCGACTTCAAGGAAGGAACTCGGCTTCACCTACTGACATATCCACACGCTTTAAACTCGCATGCCTCAAGGCATTCAGACACGACCAACCCATTTCCAAATGCATTCCAAGTACTACCTCTTCTACATGGAAGGAAACATTTACTAGATTCGACGGGACGCACTCCAAACCTTAGGAGTGTCCTAGTCATCAAAAATAAGGAAGATAAACTAGCCGAGCACAAGCGCGCTAGTACACAAACACCGCAAATGATCATGCGATGCTCCTCCGCCACAATCACATCACCAAACAAAGGAAGAAGATCCAAAACAAGGAAACCAACGTGTCAAAACACACGAGTCATTTGAAATCCATCTCGAACATTGGGACAAAACAATTCTTTAACGCCATGCCACTCTACTGAGGAGATGACCCAAAACCGCAACGAAAGTCAAAACCCAACGACCACCCATCCGAACAAGGGTGTCATTAGAAAAAAAAGAGTCCAATAAGGGACAACGACACCTGAACGAAACCTCACATCAGAAAACCCACGGTACAAGCAAGGCATTAAAACGCTAAGGGTGCTACCAACCATGGGCTAGCCCCTTATGAAGATCAAACATCGATCCTAATGCCGGGTCATGCGAAACAAAGTCTCTAGGCTCAAAATCCAAACATCAAAACATCGCTAAGAAAACAACGCCCACGGGAAACACCTACGGTCCCATTCTAAGGCAACTCGACCAGAAACTCAAAACTACCCCTTACACTAGGGTCTCAACACACCACTACAGGTTCCATTACCAAGCCCTTTCTATTAAACCACATTAATCTTTAACCATTTTAAAAGATCCAACTACACATCCAAGCAAACAAGCAAGTTCCACAAAACTTCCTTTTTAAAACTTTAACATTCAAGACATCCCATCTTTATCAATCAAATAGCAAGTAAAAACCATATAAACAAAAGGGAGACCTACTAGGGTATTATTCTATCCATCTTGGGTTCTTTAAAAAGCAACCCCAAAGCAGTTACTCAAACCCTTTAAAAAAAACAAACACCCCAACCGAGTTATCTCATACAACACTTCCCAACTGACCTACTCGGGTCCAGTTGCACATTTAACAGTTAGCCAAAACCTTTCAAGTTCAAAATTAGGCAACATTTTCCATTTAATCATTTCACAATACAGCAAGCCTTTACATTTAATACGGGTTGCCATTTCCCAATTCATGAAGCGCCCATACACTTCATGGATTGAAAATTGACTCCCCTTTTTATCAAAACCAGATTCCAAACCAGAATTTAACATGCTCACATACAACGACCCAAGAATATGCGTGGCCATCTACCAACCTATAAAGCGCCCATACACTTTATAAATTGGCATTTGGCTCCCCTTTTTTTTAATCCAAACCAATTTAATTTAGCATTTAAACTTAGCAGCCTTTTGCAGTGTTTTAAATACACGGGTTACCTTTTCCCAGTTATAAGGCGCCCATACACCTTACAACTAAAAAATATCTCCCGTCGTAATCACAACTAAAAAATATTACTCAAGCCATAATTAAACTATATACAACAAAGCATGTCACTACAAGCAGCTAACACCGAGGCATGTTATAACAAAGAAGCACGACACATAAGAAAGAACGTGACATGGAATATTATCACCGAAGCATGCTATCTAAATAGGCTTGCTAAAAAATACAAGGCATGAAATACAATCAAGGCACACAATTCGAATCAACAAGAAACCTAAAATGAAACTACATGGCATGGAACTATGCATGGAATGCTAATTTCCTATGTACCTAATATGATGTATGCAATGCATCTCTCTTGCCATATCAGGCCAAGGGTAAAATTCAAGAAACTTCATAAAACTTAAGCAGTAGAAAATACAATAGTCACTCAAGGTGAAAGCATATCAACTTTAATAGAAAACAACATGAACAACAATTCCCAATCCTGGACACTTGGTCATTTCCCGTACGTGGGGTGATCAGTCCCAATCACAGCTATTAGCCAATCACTGACACCTTCCTAATCTCCTATATACCAACCCAAAACTGTAATAAAAAGAAAAGAAACATCCTCTGATACCACTTTGTAACTTCCCGGCCCGACTTACCATCGAACCAGTGGCCAGAACAGTGGGTCACATGGCCTCAAGTGTGTCTCCACGTACGCCAGATGCTGCCGACTAACAGCGAGGGTATCGGGAGATGATAGTGGGGAGACTATACCTTCATATCAGAGTGGCGCAACAGTATTATCAGAGTAAATATCATTCAGTAGTGAAAACAGTAATCAATTGAAAGACAGAATAATATCCATTTTATAAAAGGTGGTAAATGCCAGTTTATAATGCATGCATGTATAGATGATGATACATTTCCGAAAGCAGAAAAAAATACAGAATGCTTTACAAACAATAAAAAAAGAAAAGATAGCAGAGCCTAATGGCGAATCTCCTGAGCATCCCAAGATCCCGCTTGGTCCTTTTCTCCTAACTCCTCAGGTACAAACATCACAACACACAACCCAGGTCCTGCAAGCAAGAAGGTCTACTCGTACCCCAGTGCAATGGAGGCCCGAGTAGGGTGTGAGATATAAATCTCAGTAGGCCAGCACCACCGTTGTCAAACCCAATCCAGACAGTGTATAATAATTAAATAGTGAGCAAGTATGGAGAAATAAGTAAATAGAATTACATAAGTAAATAACACCCGTCCAAGTTCCCAAGGGACACCTGATGGTTATACCTGCTTCGGCTCGTTGCCGGTAAAGTAACCTGATCATGTAACCACATATATATAGATATATATATAAATTCATTTAGATCATAGATGGCGTGGGGTAAGAATTCCTCCCACCCATTAATAAGATTAGTGGGCACGAGGTAAAAATGCCTCTCGTCCCTATAGGTCAACTGTCAATGGGTAATAATGCCTCCCTTCCATACACGTATAGAGAAATAGCGGGCACGAGGTAAGAATGCCTCTCGTCCCTAGTATACAATGGCAACAGGGTAAGAATGCCTCTCGTTCCTAGAAGATTCTGGAAAGGGGTAAGAATGCCTCTCTTCTATCACTTTCATTCAACTGTCATGGAGTATAACTGCCTATCATCCATCATATTTTTAATACTGGAATGGGGTATAATTTCCTCCCATCCAAACATGTAAAACATCACTAGAAGTCAACTGGAAAGGGGTAAGAATGCCTCCCTTCTAGACATGTACTGTCACACTGGCATGGGGTATAACTGCCTCCCATCCAGACATGCAAAAATTCAGAGTAGATGGCATGGGGTATGAATGCCTCCCATCCATAACCTTACACATTCATTATCAGAATTATAATACAATGCATAAGGCAGTACCTCTTATTCATTTCAAGTAAACATTCCACATTCACAATCAATCATATATCTCATTTCTATATAAGTTCCCATACACACGTTCATCACAAGTATACTTAAGGAAACTCATCTCAAGTATTTATAATAATACCGACATCATATTTATCACATTTATACTTAATTCAACTCTTCTTAAGTATCTATATCAATTAATTAACATATTCAGTTCACTAACATACGCCGTGCTCATTACGTTATCCCAAGGCGTGGTCATACCACCCTAATCCGTTCATTTCTAGTTTAACCATTTCATCTTAGAGGATATGTTTATCATTCCTTAACCCTTTGACACTCTCTATAGGGAAACATGTCACATAATATTAAGTCATCCCACTAAGGTTACCATCTTACTCAATTTTCCTAACATGGAAAATTGACCCAAACACAAGTATCATCGCCATGTCATTCTATTTATCTCAACAAGGAAAATTCACATACAAAGCATCAAAGAGGCACCACAACAATCCAGAAGGCAAGCATAAAAAGTCTATCACTACTTTTTATCTTGAAGACAGCGTACCTCTGATCGAGGGGTTTTATTATTAAATTGTGAGTTTAGCTACCAAACAACCTCTTTTATCTTATTCCTGCAATTCACACGATTTGCACAAAAGCATTCAATCGGAACTAACTTGCACAATTAAACTCACTATTACTTTACTTAAATTTAAATTCAAGGAGAGGGACCCTACCTCAAGGTGGATCCATCCGTCCACTCCGACTATTGGCGCTTTCTAACTAGGAGTCGCAGGCGATTCGCCTAATCTTTGGCGACTCGAAACCACGCCAAAACCTCGAACGCACTATAAACAACGTTCTAGGAACTCATAAATATCAAAATCCCTAAAATAAACAAGTGAGAAACAAAGAAAGAGGTGAAAACCTTACCCCGAAACCAACCCGATGATCCGAAACCACCCGAACTGCTTCGCCTTCGGCGGCGGTTGCCGGAACACGCACCAAGGAGTCCCAACGGACCTTCCGCATAACCTAGAACCAAAAGAAGACTGAAAATCGGATCACCTCCAAACCCTAGGGTTCAACCGCACCTCACCGGGCGCCAATTAGGTCTAAAAGAAACCAAAGGAAGGGAGGATAAGCAAGAGGGGAGCTTACCATGGAGATTTGACGAAGAAACTTCCAGAAATCGGAGGAGAAACCTTGACTGAGAGGAGGCCGGAAGGGGGTGTCGCGTGCGGCTCAAGGGAGAGCCCCTACCTATGTGTCATGCGGTTTGAGTGAGGGTGAGGGAGAGATTATATTAGGTTTTTATTTATTTCATTTTCTTTTATTTTAATTTTAAACAAAAACCTAAACTCACCCGTGCGCACGGTTTGACCCGCACGGTTTTCCAAACCATGCGCAAACCGTGCAGAGTCCTCTGCCTCCAAGACATCCGCTGCACGGGCTAGGTACACGGTTTGGCAAACCATGTGAAACCCGTGCGCAAGTCACTTCCTCCTTTAATAAGGCCACACGGTTTGGGCCGCACGGTTAGCCAAACCGTGGGCCAACCATGCGCCCTCTGCAACTCTTTTAAAAACAAGGGTCCGGTGCTTCCAAAACCTCTCAGGCCACCTGAGATACTTAACGGGCCTTCTCCCACGCCCAAAAACATTAAAAGGAAGGGTTACAACCTTCAGAACCTTATTCTGAAGCCCGGTATTCAAAACGACCGGTTCAACAAACGAAAAGTTCAAATTCCCTTGGTTTTTAGTCCGGTTCAAAATGCGAGTCATTACAACATTTTAAGCTACTAAGTTTAGGGAACTTTACCCCTTATAACACCCATGTTTAACCTAAGGGTAAGGTATGTGATGGTTATCGATTTATAGGGCGGCTCAAATAACATCGCCCGAGTGGTAATTTCCACTAACTTAAACTTATCCCATAGATGATTTCGTTCAAGATTTAATTATTTAATATTAGAATGGGATTGGTCAAGGGAGATACCTAATGATGCCACCTCCCTCCCAAGTTCTAAAAAATGGGCTTCGTACGAAAAGACTCTACTAGTTGAGGCCACCGCTTCTCATTTCTGCATTAATTATCCTTTTTCATTTCTACTTAGAAAGAATAATTATAATGTTAAAATTATTAACAAGAGTATAGTTCCCAATGGTCATATTGACCAATGATCATAATTGACTAATGGTCATATGACAGTCAAATCCATATGGTCACATATCCCTTTATATTCACTTCATTATTAAAGAGATGGTTTTGTTGTGTATAAAATAATAGAACACACATTGTACGAGGAAAAAAATTTCATTTAAAAAGTTGGGTCATTACATGAAGTGCATGAAATCAAACTGCTTCCCATAGTTAGAAACTAATTATATAAACATCAACCAGCCATCTTCCATTAAAAAAGAAAATTTATTATCAAGAAAGCATCCCTACTTTCATCCTAATAACAAAAAGAAATTTAAGATTCAACCCATTCTATTAGTCCCGGTGCCATTCCTAACACAAGTGAACATCATATCAAATACGACATCCCATTTCAACATCATCATATAATAGGCACCTCATGTAATCCCTGACCACCATTGTCATCATAACCGGCACCCCGTGCCACTATCACACCCTTATGCATCCCCACCCATTAGTCATCAAGTATTCCAATAACACAAGGTTAAAATTAAACCATATCAAAGATCTAAATCCATAGACCATAAATAAATATTAAATATATCATTACACATAATTTCAAAGGAAACTATTTCCAAAACAAATAAGGAATTCCAACCTTTATCAAACAATGTTGGGCTCGCTCATCCCCAAAGCAATGATTTAAGCAATCATTAAATTATCATTACCATATTTAATTAATTGATTAATTTAACAATTAATTTCATTAGATTTAGACTTATAAATTATCAAGGATAATTATTTATTCTTATCCAACATTCCTCCTAAAGATTTGTTTTCATTTATAAAAAAACTCGATGATAATTATTTCAATATTCCTTTTTATTATAATCAAAGTATTACCAGATTTAAGTTTTTATTTAACATCAAAGCATATCAAACATTATTTAAAAATATAACAATATATAAAACACTATCTAGTAAATATTAGAAGAAACAAAATATATTTCAAAAACATGTGATCACGCATCCCAAATATTTCAAGCATGGATATTAATATTCCCACATGTGATGATATTTACACTTCCAAAATTTAATTTAATTATAACATTTGATAAACATATCCATTTTAATCTTATAATAAACATAACTATAAAATAATTATCATCAATATTATTTAATTAGTTTAACACCACATCATACGATTATTTGTTTCACTCTCTTGAATAATTCCATAACAATTATCTTCAATGTATGACATGGAAATAATTATTTCCTCTTTATTTTGATAATATTAAATATTATCAAACATTATTATCTAATAAATGTAATATATCATTAATCACCATTGTTGAAATTATTATGAACAATATTTATTTCAAGATATAATTTCTAGATTATAAGGTAATTTTAATTTATCCTCGACATGCAATATTATTTCTAATTCAATTCAGAAAATTTAAAAAAATAGGTCAACAATTTTCTGCAAGAAGTAAAACTTTTATTTCATTGCCTAAAATAATACATTAATTCTATTACATGAAATTCTAGTTCAAATAGATGAAAACATTGTACTACATAAATTAGTCTCCTATTTAAAAATTCTGGAATTAATAAAATTTCATTATCATTAGACGAATTATACAACATGAATTTTACCCTCACATTTCCAAATTATCACATATTAATTATTTATGAAATTATTTCCCATATTTTATCTAATTAAGGTTAATCAAATCTATTTAAACAAATAAGCTAAAGCATAGTTAATTCAAATTTATACATAAGATAAAAGAGATGTCACAGATAACCTAACTCTTAGAAGCCTCTCATGATACAACATAAAAATAGAGGAGTGAGGAAGAGGGTATGAAAATAGACTCGAAGAAAGAGGAGTCTCCTACAATTTGTAGAAGAGCCTACAAAAGTCAAACATCAGGGTTTGGGGTCACTGGAACTTGAGATCAACAAAGAGGAACTCAAATGAGATAAAGAAACTCGTTTTAAACATTCATATATATATATATATATCTTTGAGCACTTAATTAAATTTACATTTATCCACCATTTAATTCCCATTTAACATAAAATTTAATTGTGATCTATTTAAAACATTTGAAAACATTAGATAAAATTTTAAACATGTAAAAATCATTTAATTCCATGATTTTAGGCTTTAAAAATCGTTTAAAAGGGGTTCACATGGTTAAAAATCAAAGAGGGGAAAGAAATATGAGAATCTAGGAAAAAAACGATACCTATACACTACATAATGGTAAGATGGTTTTACACTTACACAACTGACCCCCTTACATGGGATTCGGAATACACATCTTATAGTTACACAATGAAAAAAATTATTGTTATACATATAAGGAAAATGTGGTTTGACCCTTATGCATGTTAAGAGATGAACCTTAAGTGAGTCGGTACCCTTACATGGGTATTGGAAATGTGGGATGACCCTTACATGAGCTAAGGACACTTGAATTACCTTTATGTAACAGTGAAGATACCCTTATGTAACCTTTCAAAACTCAGAAATACCTATACACAGTGCTCGAACCACCCTAATGTAACTATAAAGGTACCTTTTCCCATCACATAAATTTAACAACTTACCTTTGTGCAAGCCTTAGAAAGAGCGGATGACCCTTACACAACCTTTTAAAAACAATGCTTACCCTTATGATGAGGTATGGAAATACGTAAGGGTAAAATAAATTTAAAAATATTTTATTTCCACTTACAAAAACATTTAAATAATTAAGAAAAATATTTATTATAACTTACAAAATCCCAAAAAACATCTGAAATATTAGAACTTTCAAAACATCCAAAATAATTAATCAAATAAACTTTGAAAATAAGAAATTATTACCATAATTTAAAAAACCATTTTAAATACTCTTTATAATTTACAAAATCAATTTTAAGATAATTTATAAATTTATGAAATTATTCTCAAACTACTGGACATACCAAAATGACAAAGGGAGGGCTCAAGAAAATCCAGTCCCTTATTTCTACCATCGCTAGCCTGGATGTTTGAAGAAGACACCCGATACCCAAAACCTTTTGGTGTAAGTATAAATACACAACTCAGGTGGGGGGCATATAGAAATCACATGAGAATACAATTCATAGATAGATATATATTCACACACAACCCATATTATGGGTTTACATAAACCATACTACCACACCACTATAACCTTAACTTTAGCATTAACGCTGGCTACACATTTCGTCCATTACTAAACTTCCAATCCATATCCACATATCAAGCCAAGAAACCAAACATCACATTCAAGATTTCTCATTTAATCAGAACAATTACCATTTCTAGTTTTACCACCTTAACCCTTGTTTATTAAGTTAAGTAATTCTTTCCAATATTTAATAAACAAACACTCACAACTAATGCTCACCGTCTATTCCAACCATTTCTCATTCATTTAAGCAATAATATTCCAGTCAGAATCAATGTTTTATTTAATTCTAGCCCATAATTTAATACCATATTTTACCAACCACATCCCATAGCCACTAGGAAACTACAACCACACTATAGAATACAACCACCTTAATATATCACCATAAACTCATCCCATCACATGCCTAATCCACCACAACATCCCACACATCACATCAATCCCATAATTCCCATTCCACATGCCATCACCACTACCCATGCAACTCACAACACAATCATCTCCATCCTTCCACTATACACCCCCATCATCACATCCTATTCTAACCACAACGAGCCACATCCTTTCCCAATATCAATCATACCAAGTTCACAACAATAAAAGAAAGGATCTATCATCTTTGGGAATTCAGACACATGACAATGAAAAACATAGACATATATTTTTAGAACAAAAAACATAGTGGTAACTAGGGCCATAAAACCAATAAATCAATCATAGAAGCAACTATGGATTAGTAGAAAATATGGATTTTAGAAACCTTAAACAATCAATTTTAGCAGGGGTTATTTTCCATTTTCATTCTTGCACAGGATGTTCTCAGCCACCTTATTAACCAGGGCCTTCACCAAGGAAGCATTCTCTCCTATAGATGTCGGATTCTCTGCAACAACATATCTCATATTATGTATGCGGATGACACGATCATTTTCCTGAATGTTAACAAGAGGTTGACCAAGGGAATCATCAAGATCCTTCAAGATTACAGCAAGTGGAGCTGTCATCTGTTAACAGCTCAAAGAGTAGTATTTTCATCTCTAGTAGGTGCTCCGATTATCACACTGGGTGTATTACAAATACTCTGAACATGCAACGTAGGCATTTCACCATGGATTATTTGGGTGCCCCAATTTCTACAAGAAGTCTTCAGGCCCAACATTTTGATCAGATAATGGGAAGAATTTCTTGTAGGATTTTAAACTAGAAAAACTGGTACCTATATTTTGGTGGAAGGGTAACCCTTATTAACAGTGTTTTCGCCTCCCTTCCAGTTCATGCATTGTCCACAATAAGGGTACCCAAGAAGGTTATAATTGACATTGACAGGATGCTGGCCGCTTTTTTATGGGATGCCCATTCAAAAGGCAAGCATCATTGGGATTCCTAGGAGAAAATGGCAAAATGGGTCGAAGAGGGGGGTGTTGGCGTGAAAATCTTGGACGTTTCTTTGTGCTGCATGCATGAAAAACTTGTAAGGGAAATCCTGGTGGGTCATACTCTTCTGAAAACACACATGAATTCCAAACATGGTGGAGATATGGAGTTTGCAGGGTGGGAACTCGTCCAACATTTGGCCATTGGTTGTCCCTCACGTCCAAGTCCTTGAGGACCACTCTCATTAGATCGTGGGTAGGGGGGATATCTCTTTTTGGCTCCATCATTGGGTTTCCTGCCTTCCCCGCTCCAGACTCCTTTAAAGAGGCTAGCCTTTATCCGAGTTTCATGAACACCATTCTCAAACCAGAGCAGCGTGGTATTTATGACTCAATCGTGACCAACTGGGATCATGACAAATGCATTTTAACGACCTCTAATTCTGGTTCCTTCTCTATTAAAGATTACTGCAAGGTAACACACTCAGCTGGGAATGTTGATGTGTACCGGCCAAGTTCAATTTCTTAATGTGGAGGATTAGGAACTGGGTGTTGTCTACAGATGAGAACATCCAGCGGATGGGGATCCCTCTAGCTTCTCACTGCTCATGATGTAAGAAGAGTAGGGTGGAGACAGTTGATCACCTCTTCTTCCAAAGTGATTGGGCCCATGCTGGAGATTTCACTAGATTTTCCTCTCCAGATCTGTTGGGTCTCAACTTCTACGAGTTCTGGTTCCATGGTACAGGCTTGGAAAAGAAAGCAAGGCCTGTTGTTCTGATTGTAGGTTGCTGGTGCACTTGGAAGGCTCATAACTCATCCTGTTTCGAGGAGGCCATGAACCGAGTTGTGGATTTGGTTACCCGCACCAAAAACCTACTGCTTCTTGCGAAGGATTGCAGGGATGAACCCTCCCTTAGACCTTTATGCTCTTCTATCTCGCCTCCTGTTAGTAGCATCCTCCATGGGAATTGGGTTTGCTGGAAACCCCATCCCTTGGGTCTCAATCTCAACATGGATGGATCCTGCATCTCGGGCATGATAAGCTGATGGGGTGCGGTTCGTGACTACCAAGGTTCTCTTATCCTTGTGTTTAGTGCTTTCTTTGGTCATGGCCACTCTCTTCAAGCCGAGTCCATGGGTCTCCTACTTTGCCAACAGAGGAACATCACTCTGTTAGCAGTGGAAATGGATTCTCTTATCCTCCATGAGTCTCTGAAAGAAAATGGTAAGCCTCCTTGTTATATTGTTTACATTATCAGAAGGTGTAAGGGTCTTATCAATGGATAGACGATCATTCTTCATACCTGGAGATAAGGCAATAAAGTAGCGAACTTTTTTCTTCTTTGGCTTCCCACACTACTGAGGGGGTAAAATTTGATTGGGGGATGCTCTTGGTCTGCACTATTTCAGGCCCCCTAATAAGGTTCTTGTGCTCTTTTTCTTTACTTTCCTGAATAAATAATTATGATGATGATGATGAAGGTGTAAATAAATAAATAGTATAAATAATACATGTAAATAAAATTCATTAATAAAATATCTTCCCATATTCCATTTATTAAATTTCCATGTTATGAATAATAAAAGTCTATTTTAGCATACAACTAGTACTTACCCGTGCGTTCGCACGGCAATACGTTCAATGCTTATTTTTAAGAAGACAAAACTATATTTCAAAGTTCATAAAGAACATGAATATTGAATATATTGAAAAAAAAAGTGATAATTAATATTGAACTATAATTGGACAAAATATAGAGAATTGAAAATATAGGAAAATAAGTAACAGAAAATAACATAGGAGAATATGTAGGGGAATATAGAAAACATATTGGAGAATATATGAGAATATATAAGAAAAACATAAGTGTATCATCACTGTACAAAATAAAACATACAAATGCATGATGTAGAATATGAGGAAATTGAACAATTAGAATAATCAGAAATATAAATTCTGATCCTTACCATAAATTCCGTATAGAAGAGGAATCAAATTAGAAGTCTTAGTTGTAATAGGTTGTGCTAGAACCCAAAACCAGAATCTATGTCAACTTTACAAAAAGACTGGCTTCTCAGGATCATTTCCATGCATCTCTTCCTCCAACAAAATCTTTAATTTCTCCATCAACGCAACCTCGAAGGAATTATCATTCATTTGAATAATTGAGGATAAATTTCAAAGTATAACACATCTCCTTCATCACTGACATATCGTCGTGAAGAAATCTTATGATCAATGATTCAAGTAGGTACCTTTGGAAGGGACCTTGTTTCTTGGATTCATGGTAGTGTTTCCTGAGTAAAAAACTTCTCTTTCATGGTGCATGTTGATGATACAACCATAGTCCTGATGATCAACAGATGCATGTCCATAAGCTGCATTAAACTGAGTAATCATGAACCATGCATGGAACAACAGTAATAAAATTGTAGCATAATAAAATATCACTATTTATACCTTCTTCATGGAAAATGGAAATGTTTTATTCTTCATAATAGATCCTAAAAAGGAGCTTCCAACCTTCATCTCTGTCAGTTCAAAGGAAACAAATCAACTTCTGGTGTTGAAAACAATAAGCATCTAAGTGGATATTCTTGGAATGGGAGAGATGCATAATGAAAATTATACTAAATAGAAACCATAAGCAGATGAAATGATATACAAAATGAATAAAGGGTGGATGAGAGTTCGACTGTTTTTTCCAGAAATAATGTTGAAATAAATTCGAATCCAAATCAAGAAAACAGTTAGGAAATGTGGATAGCTTTTTTTTCTCATGCAGCGAAAACGAACTAAGAAAAAATTATTTAAAAGAAATTTGAAAAGACAATCAGCAACTCGTCGATTATGAACATGAAATCAAATGCAATTTTTCAACCAGAAGTTCCCACAAACAGAAGAAACTTAATGCAAGAGAAAGCAAATACAGTGCGCTTACCATGGATGAATGAGGCATTTGGAAGGAAGAAGAGTGCATGGATAGAGACAAAGAGAGAACCGTCGACGACATCTGTAGTTGATGGGATCTCAGAACCAGAAACACAATATCAACCATATAAAACATTAAACTGATTCAGTTGTTTAATGTTTACAACAACCCTATCCTATGGTAGATAGTGGTGAATGCATAGGGATGGTGTTTTTGTTAGGGGACCTTACATAATACACTCCCATATGATTCATAACCATAATTGAATAAACAAATAAATCAAAGATTTAGAACATAATGGAAAGTTATAATGAATAAGGGAATGTAAATGGATAGGTAGAGACTGAAGTGTCTACCTTATTCTCAATCACATTGCTCAATCTGCTGTCAAGGCACATGTCTAGCTACTTCAAGTGGCAGCGATCATTCTCAAAAGATCCTCTCCCTTATTTTTCTATGTTATCATCTTCCTGGGCATTGGCATGGGAAAATCTAGTCAGACCACATTTAGATTTAAAGATATTATTCAAGTTGATAGATATGATTTCCACAATACCTATTGAATTAACTCTTAGTCTAATAGTGTGATATATGTCTAAAAGAAATGGAGGTGTACACCAACCTGATTACATGAAAATCAGGAGTGGGATGTTCCAATTAGTCCAGTGTCGTTGATCAGAAATCATGAATTTCAAGTATCCTGTTTCATGGAATCCAAAATATAAATAACAGGTCAAGGAGACATCAGATCATTTAGCCATGATGTTTACTCATTGTCGATGTCACAACTCCTTAATGATTGCAAAAAAGAGACAATCATGGAGAAGATTAAATAGTCAATCGAGCATTTGGTATAGTCTTCATTGTCAAGGAGTGATATATCATGAAAAACCAATAGTCTGTAACATGATAAAAGGTGTATATTCCAACCAGAAAATGAAATAGTCAACAACTGCCATTCAAGCTGGTGGTTTGGTGTTAAAACTGATATGTTATTAATAAAAAATCTATGCTAGGTTATTAATATATTAAGAGGAACATAAAAAAGAAATAAATTGTAGTCATTATGTAATCATCCCAGAAATATAAGAGGATATAGGTCATGATGTGGCATTATGTAATCATCCCAGAAATAGAAGAGCCTATAGGTCAGGATGTGGTGCAGGTTGTTTACTTTAACATATTGAGAAACTTCAGGCCGCATTGGAACTCCCTATCGATATTAGTTACTGCATGTTCAATATTCATCTACTTTCAATATATACAATATTGATGTTCATCCAAATATGTTGGTGGCATAACATCCTACAAGAAACTTTTTTCAGAAAGCCTCATGTTGGATGACGTGAGGGCAGATCACCACAACCAATATCTATAGGGAGTTCCAAGAGACCTAGAAAGCACAGACAATTTAGATGTGAAAAGAATGCTATTTTTAGTTTTTGGCACAGAGAAACAAATATATTTAGAATCCTACAAGGCACGTTTTTATGAGTCACATGAGAACATAAATTCTATAAGGTTTGTCCCATAGAATAACATGAGGGTATATCCTATACTGTTAGGCTTCTTCTTTAAAATAATCTTGTCCATGCTGCATCAGATGTGATCACTGCTTCAAGGAGATCCGCCATTTTATTTTAAAGGGGTAAATCACCCAGTAGTTAGATTGGGTATCAACCAAATCTAAGGTATAGTAACCACGAGCATCATCATCACACTCCAGGACTGGGAAATTATTTTAATAGGTAGATTAAATTAGTGCAATTATATGGGATAGATAAACTTACTGGCCGAGAGGAGATCGCCTGAGCAATTTTAACGTATGCCTGAAAAATATAAAATATATTAATTGAGTCGGAATGAACGAGGTCAGATGGTTTTTAGATGGAGAAATAAGAAAAGGACAATAAGTACTCTAGTATGATGCTATATGGTGTTTGAAAGAATAGACAGTTTCTGATAAGCAGCAGGTCTTGGGAAAGAATGCATACCAGACCCAGTTCTACCAGTATCTTCCGAAGCTCAGCAGCCCTGACCTACGGTCCATCACCGGGAATATGTCAGAATCGCTTCCATAGAATTATTTCAAATTATGGATAGTAAAATGCAGACCGATCTTGAACATCTGATCCGATCGGTCCATGACGTTGTCGATGTACCTGAGCGCGAACCACTTGCCGAGCATGGAACCGATTTGGAGGCAGCATCTAAGGATAGTCAGGGGCCTTTTTCTGTAGATAGAAGCAATCTTTGAGACATCGTACTCCGTGAGGGACACCGCCTCCCCATCGTTGCACTGGAACAGGTAGCTAGAGTACTCCGTGAAGGTGTCCAGGCCCGAGGGTGGGCTGGCCAGTGGCGGCAACCGCCGTGAAAGGCGCGACGGGCGGAAATATGCAGGTTTTGGAAAATATGCAAGTTTTGGGGATCTGGATAGAGATGCCGATGCGCGATGTACCTTAGTTGGAGTATCCGATTACCTTCGTTGGGAGGGATATGGATTAGTCGGAGAAGAGGAGGATCAGAACCGATGGGATAGAGTTTAGCTCAAACCATCGAGGCAGAGGTAGCCGGAGATGTGGAGGAGCTGGAACCCTAGAACTCGGGTAGTGGATACGCGGGAGGGTCGGGGTTGGGAGTCGCAGAATATGGAGGAGCGTATTCGGTAGTTCTTGCACGGTGGATGCGTGGCTGTCTGTGGTGTTGACACGTTGGTAGAAAAATTCCAAGTTTAGAAGATATATAGATGTCGTTTCTCATTCCTGAGATTTTATAGACTATTTTATTTCATAAAATTGATTTCATCATCCACCTAAAAAGGAGAATTCCTTATAATTATAAAAATTTAACGTAAAATAATATAGAGAGAATCATATCTCCCACGTCGATAAAAAACCCAACTGATTATTGCACAAGAAACGAAGGAGGATAAGGATGTTTGTAAGACCATAAATGCATGAGTAAAAACCCTAGTGATCTCGAGCCATTGATATATTCGGAATGGTTTGACTACACCTAAAAAATTGAAGGTGCAATTATACTTTCCTTAATTCATGAAATTGAAGGAGTAATTTGAATCAAATGGGCATCCATGTTGCATTTGAAGCAGGGAATCAATTACCCATTTTTTCTCTTTTTTCTATTGCCTTTTGGTTTTAAGGTTTTTAATACCCTTTATTCTATTTTCCTTTCATTTAAAAATAAGTCACCCCTTTCATTTTTAGTGTCTTCTCACTCCAATCAATTCCTCCCCCACCTTAACTACACCCTGTCTCCAATATCTATATTTCATACATTTTATATTTAAAACACACATTTGTTTATTTCTTTTTTAATTGATTCATATTTATTACTCATAACATTTTTTTATTATTTAAATGTTTCATTTTTGTCTATTCAAATTATTATATATATATAATAGTATATATTTATCTATATCATAATGCAACGATGTATTATATTTATATAACAATATATATACAACAACATATTATATATATAACAACGTATTATATATATAACAATGTGTATATATATATATAATTATTGTATATATAACAATATATATATATATAAAACAATGTATTATATAACAAATTAATATATACATACTGTTGGAACTAGGGGTGTTATTTACTGAAAATGGAGCATGATTTGTGTTTGTTATCAATCCTCTAATGAATGATCATGGAGATTGCAAGAAAAGGGATCCTACAGTTCAAGTCATAAGCATTATTGATGGTGACGTCATTTCTAAGTGTTTGGAGAAATTTTAGAGTCCAAAATTTGGAGAATGAAAAGCATTGTGAAAAATACTTTTTCTTGAAGATCTCATCAAAATATGGTGATGGCATGAGTTTCACAGAGATGGGGTTAATGAAGTGTGTTTCGTAAAGACATGAAGATTTTGGCAGAGTGGTCTACGATTATGAGAGATGAGCTTCATGAATGACATTCATTCAGATTCAACTTTTCACAAATAAGGTAAAGGCATGGATTTCGCAAAGACTAGATTGAGGATTTTGAAGAAATGAAGCTATACAATCTGGGATGATGTTGTTTCGCAATTACGAGAAATCAGGGTCTTTTCAAGTGGAGCTTTGCAGTGGCATGAAGAGATTTGATGGAGAGGTCTACGGCTACGATGAGCATTGTTAACGGGGAATTTCAGTGGAGCATTGCGAAGTGAAGATGCACCGCGAAGACATTTTGACCAATCCGGAATTCGCAGTGAAGGCGGAGGATATCTGTAGTTGGTCACACCTATAAATAATAGGTCACCCCGCTTCATTTAAAAACAAACTTGAGATAGGAAATCCAGAATTTCTTTGATATCACGAAGGAAGGGGTGCTCCGCGAAGTAGGTTGTTCCGCAAAGGCAGTGTGCTTCGCGATGATTGTGGGTTCCACAAAGGAGGCCTTTGCTCTGCGAAGGGTTGTGTTCTATGGAGGCATGAGCTCTACAAAGGCCCAAGCTCTACGAAGGCCCGAGCTCTGTGAAGTGATGAGCTCTGTGAGACAGTGAGCTCTGTGAAGCAGTGAGCTCTGTGAAGCAGTGTGCTCTACAAAGGTAAGTGCCCCGTGAAGGTGAGTTCTCTGCAAAGGTTTGAGCATTGCAAAGGGGGTTTGCAAAGAAAAATACTGAATATCTGATTCAAGTCGATAAACTGAGTGAGATATCTCCCATGGCATGATCCAGGGGGAGTCAATAGAAGTGATCCGAGGGAAGTAGTGAGCTACCCTTGAACCTTTTGGTAGTGTGCCTGGGATAGAGTGACTATGCCCGGACCTTTTTAATCCATAACTAGTGAAGATTAGTGATTTTATGGTATGATCGAAACATTGTCGGTGTATACTCCTTGGACGTAGCCCTTTGTGGTGAACTAAGTAAAATTGTTGTGCCCTCTCTTTGCATGCATTTTTATGATAGGTTTAACAGGTTCCTACCAATGTGGGAACACGATCCATCAGTTTAAAATAAAAAGTTGACACCCTGATTCACCCCTCCCCTCTCAGGGTGTTCTGGGGTCCTTCAAGTAGTATCAGAGCATAAAGGTTGTTGGTGTTAAATATACCATGTGCCGTTATGGAGAATTCAGTCAATGTTAAGGGAGTTCTTTTCTTCGATAGAAGTAATTTTCAAATTTGGAAGAATAGAATGATATCTCATCTGATATCTATTAGAATGGATGTACTCTTTTTTAATATGCATGTAATTCAAGTTACTAATCTAACAGGGCTTCCTTTTATTGATACAGATAGAAAAATTATTGATGTCGATGCTAAAGCACATAATTCTCTCACCACGACTCTTTCTAATTAGATATATCTAAACCTGATGAGATGAACCTCAGAAAAGTCTATGTGGGAAAAACATAAAAATATTAATGAAGGAGATAGTAAAGTGAAGGAGGAAAAACTACAAGTCCTTCACAATAGGTTTGACGATCTAAAGATGCATCCTGATGAGAATGCTTATTCCTTCTTCAATCGAATTACTGAAGTTGTAGGAACAATTTGAGGTATGGGTGAAGAAATCAAAGACATTGATTTTATGAAGAAAATATTGAGAAGACTTCCACCTATTTATAATGTGAAGGTGTCAGCCCTTGAGGAAAGGGATCTTTCTAAACTTTCTCTGGATGATCTGCTGAGCAGCCTGGTGGTATATGAGATGAGAGTCAAACCGGAAGATTCTACGACTTGTGTAAGCAAGGAAATGACATTCAAACCCATGGAAAAACTAAAAATCATAGGAGATAGTGGTGATGAAGATGATGAGGAAAAATAAATTCTTTCACTAATTTCTAAGAAGATCAAGAAGGGAAAAACTAAATTTAAAGGTAAGTTTACCTTGCCTTGTTTTCATTGTGGTAGAGTTGGGCACATTGCCTCTCAATGCTCAAGAAAATTTGATGATTAAGTGAGTGATGCTGAAAATATTGAGAAGCCTCAGAAAATATTTTTCAAAAAACAAGACTTCAAATCTAGAAATAAAGTACAGAAGATGAGTTTTGTCTGTGAAGAGGAAGATGATGATAATGAATTCTGTGAAGAAGAATAACCAGAATTTAAAACTAGAAAACATGCCTCTATGACGGATACCATTGAAAAGTCGAAACATTGACATATAAATCTAGAGATAATCATATTACCACTAATACTGATACAAAGTTGCAACTTAAGGATGATTTTTGTAATATTGAGAATAAATGTAAGAAATGCAATAAGTGGAAAGAAATGGTGGAAGAATGATTAAAATATGTTGATCAAATTGAAGCTGAAATTGAATGATTGGAAGAAGTAGTGAAAGTACAATCATCAATCCTTGAAAGAAAAGATGATGTAGTGGAACTAAATCTCAGAAATGAAGAATAGGATAAGGTCATCAATGACCTTAACTCGAGACTAGAGGAGAAGTCCAAAACTGTTTAGGGACTTGAATAAGAAGTTGTTACTCTTAGGAGTAAATTTAAAAGTGAATCAAATTAAAATAATCAAAGAAGAAAATATAATTTGGAAGGTTCTCAGATGCTGAGTTGCTAGAGAGATCAAAATGTGGATCTAATGGATTTGAAAAGATTTTGAGTGATCAAACACCCGCTTGCATGAGAAACAGTATAATTAGGTGTGTTTCTGAAACATCTAATGAAATATATAAAGTGGACCGGAATAAAGGCAAGATGAAAGTTGATCATATTGAAAAAACCACCAGAAGTGATGAAAGAGAGACCCTTAAATTAAAATAAAAGTAGAACTGAAGATTATCCTCAAGATTTCAGAAATCAAAGGCAGTCAAAATATTTTTCTGAGGAAGAATGTATGAGGAGAAATAGAAGTGAGAAGACATTTCCTCTCATTAAGTGTCAGTTCTGTGGATATCTGGGTCATACCATGTCATATTGCGAAGAGTCAAGGACCTATCTAAATGGGGTAGAGATAAGAGTTCAAATAAGGAGAATAAATTAATATCCCTCCTCTTATAGAAGAAATAGTTTCTATGGATACTATTTTCATTGTTCTAACTCTGTCTATAAAGATATACATTGTAGGTAGAGGAATGAAAAGAGATATTCCTAAGACACTCCAAGATAGGTGAATACTCTACAACCAGACGATATTTCTATCTCAAACAGGTTTTCTCCTTTAGAATAAGAGTATGAATATAAAGATCCCATGTACATGGAAGAGATAATTGAAATTCCATCAGTGTCCTACACTCAATCTGATATCTCATGGAAATAAAAGAGTAAAATTGAAAAATCCAATCTTATAGAAGTAGCCCTTAAAGCTACAAAGAACAAAAGCACATGGATTATTAATAGAGAATGTTCGTCTCACATGATGGGTAATGGTGACATATTAATGAATGTTAAGAAAAGGGTTTATGGAACAATGAGGTTCAATAATGATAGTGCTTTGAAGATCAAAGGCTGTGGAAGTACTAAACTAGCTGATGGAAAGCTGAAGAAAATTGAAGTCCTTCATGTGGACAGTTTGCATCATAATCTCCTCAGTGTGAGTCAACTCCATGAATAAGGACTTATAGAGACTTTCAATAAAAAGGTATTCACTATAAAGGGAAATATAGGGGATTATATCATGAAAGGCTATAAATCAAATGACAACTTATATCAGGTTGACAATAAATATTACATTTTCTATTTAACAGTTGAAGAAGAAAACAACCTATGGAATCATATATTGGGGAACATCAATCAACAAGGCATATAAAAGATTTCTAAGTGGAAGATAGTCATGGATATCCCCAACCTGAAGTGTAAATGAGAAAAGGTTTGTGATGCTTGCATACGAGGGATGCTAGTCTGTACTTCCTTTTGAATAAAGAAGAAAAGAGCATCTAATCTTCTTGAACTCATTCATACATACGTATGTGGCCCAATAAATGTTTCTGGAATGCATGGAGAAAGGTACTTCATCATTTTCATAGATGATTACAGTAGAATGGCATGTGTGATGGTTATATACAGGAAATTAAAAGTGCTTGATTGCATGAAAACTTATCACCGAATTTCCAAGAATGATACTTAACAGACAATAAAAGTTCTGTGATTTGAAAATGGAGGGTAATACACATCCATTGAGTTTGAAAATTACCTATAGAAACATTGAATATGGAATGAGGTGGCTACTGTGATAACTCTGCATCAAAATGGAGTAGTTGAGTGCTAGAATCAACTGGTGAACAACATGGCCAAGACTATGCTGATTGAGAGTCGTATCTTTATCCATTACTGGAAATAAGCTGTTGAAGATACATTACACATTCAAAATCGAACAGGGATTTATATGGGAGAGATGAAGACACCATATGAATTTTGGCATGGAAGGAATCCTTCTTTGAAATATTATCATGTTTTTGGAAGTAAATGTTTCTTATGAAATAAAGAAGGAAATCAAGGGAAGTATGATGACAATGCATATGAATGAATATTCCTTGGATATCCAATGAACAACAAAGCCTACAAGTGTTTCGACAAGATATTGGGAAGGATTGCGGAAAGCAGTGATGTTAAGATCATTGAAGAGAGAACCAAAAATGCTTCAAGTAATTCCTATGCTAATGAGTTAGAAGATGAGGAAGAATGTGAACATGGAACAAATGGAAATAAAAAAGTAGAGGAAGGTGTAAAAAACTCTCAGGAGCCACATCATGTAGTCAACTTATAAGAGGAAACAGAAGAGGAAACCATGGCTGAAGAGAACTCGACTAAACCTCAAAGGAGAAATCAAAGAGTAGAGATTGATCAATCCAACATCATTGGGGATAGGAATGCACCAACACAAACATGGAGAATGAGGAATAATGCACAATATTCATTCTTATCAGTTTTGGAACCATTCTCATTCTAAGATAGTGCAAATGATGGATCATGGGTGAAAGATATAAATGAATAGTGAGATTAGATTGAAAATAATCAGACATGAGATCCAGTCAAGAAACCCGAAGGTCACAATGTGATTGGTACAAAGTGGATATTTAAGAACAGATATGATGATCATGGTAATGTGATCCAAAAATAAATCACAACTAGTGTGCAATGGATATTCACATATGGAAGCTGTTGATGTTAAGGAAACATTTGCTTCAGTGACTAAACTGGAGTCAATTAGACTATTTCTTGACATGGGAATCCAAAGAGGGTATAAAGTGTATCAAATGGGCATCAATACAACATTCCTAAATGGAGATCTTGAAGAAGAAGTCTACATTGAATAGCCGGTGGGTTTCCTTCTTATAAATGATGAAATAGAGGTATACAGATTAAAGAAAGAACTCTATGGACTGAAGTAGGCACCATGAGCATGGTACTCTTGACTGGATTCTTATCTGAAAAATCATGAATTCAAAAGAGGAGGAGTGGATCACAATCTCTAGGTGAAGAACTCTCATAAGGATCGGTTTATGGTATTGGTATACGTTGATGATATTATTTTTGGTGGAAGAAGGCACGGATCAATGGATGAATTTTCCAATCACATGAAATAAGAATTTGAAATATAAATAATTGGAAAACTCACATACTTATTAGAATTTTAGGTGATTCAAAAAAGGGATTACACTTCCGTTTATCAGGAAAAGTATGTAAAAGAGCTGATGAAGAAATTTAATATGAAATATTCCAAACCAATGGCAGCTCCGATTGTGGTTGGAATAAAACTGTGAAAGCACGCAGATGGGACATCTGTGGATCCCACAATGTATAGGAAAATCATCAGAAGCTTACTATACCTGACAGTGAAATGGCTAGATATTGTCTTTGTGACATGTTTAACGGCCTGCTTTCAGAGTAATCCGGAGGAAGAACATATGACAGTAGTGAAAATAATCATGAGGTACATTCAAGACACTCATAATTATGGGTTATACTATGCTACAGGAAGAGAGAGTGAACTATCAGCATTTTTCAATGCTGACTGGGTTGGATATGTATTGGAAAGAAATTCAAAAATTGGTGGATCATTCTTTATTGGGAAGAAATGCATGGGCTGGTTGAGAAAGAAACATGAAAGTAATTTGCTTAGTACTGCTGAATCTGAATATATCTCCACTACCAAGGCGTGCACTCAGTTAATTTGGATGAAGAAACAACTGATTGACCTGGGTGATGAGGTGAAACAACCAATGGTGATTTAATATGATAATAATAGTGCAATTAATCTTAGAAAGAATCTTGTTCAGTATTCTCATATGAAACATATTGAAATCAGATATCACTTCATCAAGGAAAAAGTTGAACAATGCATGATCAAAATGGACCATGTGGGAACCAACGATCAAGTGGCTCACATTATGACCAATCCACTATCAATAGCTATGTTTGAAAAACATTGGTTAAACCTCGGTGTTCAGCCACCTCATAGTGCATGAATAGATTATGAATTTTTCCCTCTCCCTAATTGTTTTAACCGTGTTAATCTGTTTATGGAAGTGATGTAGATTTATGGGGGAGATACAATCCAGGGGGAGTATGTTCTAAGTTCTACAATATCCAAATACTGGTCTTTGGCTTTATTTCAAATGGGAGAGAAATGGAAAAATTATATGTGGAATTGTGGGGGATGGAATATTTTTCTAGTTGCAGGCTGATTGCAGGAGGATGGAGAAAAAAGAATCTCATGAGTTACAAAGGAGAGAATGTGAAGGAGAATGTGACGAGATAAAAAATTTGGTGTCATGAGGAAACACTTATAGATTTCATTTAAACACATGAGAATGAAATTAATGTCTTCCCTATTGTTTTTTACAATGATAATTTCTCTCATAAACTTAGAGTGTTGGATGAGTTGATTCTTGCATATCAGGTTTTGATTTTGGCTGGTGCTCTCTTGAATTTATCTATAGATTTCCAACAAACCCAAAGGGTGAGATTGTTGGAACAAGGCCTATTATTTTCTAGAAATGGATAATGGTTTGTTTTTTTGTCAATACTCTAATGGATTATTAGAGATATTTCAATAAAAGGGATCCTACAGTTCAATCCATAAGCAGTATTAAAGGTGACATCATTTCCCAGTGTTTGCTGAATTTTTGGGGTCCAAAATTTAGAGAATGGAAAGTATTGTGAAAAGTGTTTTTTCTTTAAGATATCATAAAAATATGGTGATGGAATGAGTTTTGCATAGATGGGGTTAATGAAGTGTGTTTTTCAAAGACATGAAAATTATGGCGGAGTGCTCTATGATTACAAGAGATGAGCTTCGCGAACGACATTCATCCAGATTCAACTTTTCAAAAATACGTTAAAGGCATGGATTTCACAAATAATGGCTTGATTATTTCAAAAAAATGAAGATTTGTGATCTGAGATGGTGTTGCTTTAAAATTATAAGAAATCAGGGGCTTTGCGAGTGGAGATTTTGCGTTAAAGCGAAGATATTTGACAGAGAGATTTGTGGTTACAATGAGCATTGCGAATGGGGAATTTCCGTGGAGAATTGCGAAGTGAATATGTAGCGTAAAGACATTTTTACTGATCTGGAATTTGTGGAGAAGGTAGTCGAGCTCGATATTTGGAAACACCTATAAATAAGAGGCCACCCCTCTTCATTTAAAAACGAACTTGTGAGAGGAAATCTGGGATCACTTTGACCTCACAAAGCAATGGGTGCTCTGTGAAGTAGGTTGTTCTATGAAGGTAGTGTGCTTCGTGATGATTGGGGGTTCCTCAAAGGAGGCCTCTGCTCTGCAAAGGGTTGTGCTCTGCGGTGGCCTGAGCTTTGCAAAGGGCTGATCTCTGCAAGGTAGTGAGCTCTGTAAAGCAGTGAGCTCTGCAAAGTAGTGTGCTTTGTAAAGGAAAGTGACATGTGAAGGTGAGTTCTCTAAGAAGGGTTGAGCATGGAAAAGGGGGTTTGTGAAGGAAAGTACTGAATTTTTGATTCAAGTATATAGGGATTTCAGTGTGAATCTACCAAGGTCTTTGATACAAGTGGTGTCTCATGCTGGAAAAAGACAAAGTCTTTAATGACAATCTATTGAACAGATCTTCAAGTTGATAAACTGAGTGAGACCTCTCCCAAGGCAGTTAGTTAGGGGGATTCAATAGAAGTGATTCGAGGGAAGCAGTGATATATCCCTGAACCTTTAGGCAGTGTTCCTGGGACATATTGACTATGCCTGAACCTTTTTAATCCACAACTAGTGAAGACTAGTGGTTTTTTTGTACGGCTGACACACTTTCGGTGTATGCTCATTGGATATAGCCCTTTGTGGTGAACCAAGTAAAATTTATGTGTCCTCTCTTTACATGCATTTTTCTGATAGGTTTAACAGGTTCCAACCAATGTGGGAACAAGATCCATCGGTTTAAAAGAAAAATTTGACACCCTGATTCACACCTCCCTTCTCAGGGTGTTCTGGGGTCCTTCACATACACTTACACACATATAAGTTTCATAACATGAATATTTTATAATGCTTTAAAAAACATAATATTTTTAAATCATACATAAAAATATTGTTTATGGTTAATATTATTTCTATAAGATATTATTTTTATTAAATATAGATGAAACATAGTGTAGTTTTTACCTAAGATAATTTTATCAACATATAAGGTTTTTTAATTTATCAAAAAACTATTTTTAAGGATTGTATCCTATGCATAATTTTATCAAAACCAATGATTAGTGTATTTTACAGTTAAAAATTTTGATAAAAAATAATTTATAACTCATGAGAAATATTTTAATATATTTATAATATATCTATTGTAACCAAGGCTATTCACAGATTAAAATTGATAGTAGGTTGTGTTGTTTCATCAATCTACCCTAGGTTATTTAAGGTGTTTTCAAAAAAGGGGAGGTTGTTCTAGGATAATTCAATATTGAAGGTGGAACAATTTTCTAGTGTATTCCAATTTTTTTGTCCTGAAAATATGGGATGAAATTCATTGATTACTGAGGAAGGTTACAAAATGTTTCTAGAATAATGACAGAGTTTCAAAAATGGTTTTTTGTGTGGGATTCAACATTATATTGTTGGTAAATGAAATATTTTCACACAAGTAAAAAATTTGCATGAAAGTGATATTTTTTTCACAAAGATGTGTGCAAGTTAATATTCTAGATTTCCACATAAAAATATGGTAAAACCAAGTGTTTTATGAAAGTTTCAAAGTTTAATGAAAGACATAGTTTCATGAACCCATAAAATAAAAATGGGAGTTTCATGATGTCAGGGAGTTTTATGTTAAAGGAGACATCAAATCATCTGATTTATGAAAACTTGTAAAGTTTCCCACAAGGTTATTAGTGCACAAGGTAGTTGTACGAAGTGATAAATGTGTCTATAAATAAGTGGATACCCCCTCATTGAGGGTTAATTTCAAAAAATATCTGGAGGTTCTGCATCACTAAATAGTTGGGTGATGTTATTTCTTATGCGAAATAATAATGCTTGCACCAGTTCCATGAAGAAAATAACTTGGGTATATTAAGATCAAGTGCATTTCATGAAAAATTTAAGTTGTATAAAAGTCAGTGTTTCGGGACCAATTGAAATTTTCAAAAAACTGAAAGGAAAAACTTATACAGACACACATTCCATGAAATTAGGGTTTCATGAAAGTTTGAGGTTGTGAGAAAGTTATAATTATCACGAAAAATGATATTTTAGTGAAAATACATACAAAAATGTAGTTTTACTTGGTAATGGTTTTTAGAATGCATTGAAGCATATTCGATTTTCAATGATTAAAAATCATCATCAAAATCTACTTAGATATGGAAGTGACCTTGAAGTCGATAAACTAAGGAAGACTTCACCCAAAGTAGTGAGGAATAGGGAGTTGATGTAAGTGATACAATGGTGGTAGTGCAATATCCTTAAATTATTATAAAGGAAGTGATCTTGACATAGAGTCACTATGATTAAACAATTTTAATCCAAAAAATCTAATGATTCTCAGTGGATTCTGGTACAAATGACACACTATCAACATTTTCTCTTTATATTAGTCCTTTGTAGTGAACCAAGTAAAATTGGCATGTTATGTTTATTTTTAGTATATGTGTGTTGGGTGTTTTCATAATTCCATCTGATAGGTTTAATGAGTTATTACCAATGTGAGGATAATATCCATTCAATTCAAGGAAAAAATTGACACCCTGATTCACCCCTCCTCTTTCAGGGTGTTTTAGTGTCTGACAAGTGGTATCAGAGAAATCAGGTTATAGGTATTAAATATGACTTCATGTTTGGTTGTGATGGAGAGTTTAGTGAATGTTAGGGTAGTTACACCTTTTTAAAGAAGAAAATTTCATATTTAAAGGAACATAATAAGATCTTATATGTGATCTATTATGATGGATTTTTCTATTTTCCAAAGTTCAAGGGATTCATTTCAGTGATGTAACAAGACTATTTATGAATGGATTAGATAAAAAAATGTTTGATGCAAATGGAAAAGATCAAAATGTTCAAACTATATCTCTATAAAATCAAATATATTTGAAGGTGATGAGTTTAACTACATAAAAGGACTTGTGGGAGAAAATAGAAAATATATACGAAGGAAATAACAATGTGAAGGAGAAAAAACTCTATATTTTGCACAATAATTTTGATGATCTGAAAATTTATCCGTATGAAAATAAAGATAGTTTCTTTAATCAAATTACTGACATTATTAGAGAAATTATAGGTATTAGGGAATAAATATAGGATATTGACATTGTAAAGAAAATATTGAGAAGGTTTCCACCTATTTATAATCCAGAAGTTTCAAATATAGTGGAAATTAGCTATCCTATACTATATCTTGATGATCTACTAAGAATTCCGATGGCCCATGAAATGAGAGTTAAATCTTAAGAGACACAAATTTAAGGAATTAATGAGATTCCATTAAAATCCTTGAAAAATGTTACATTTCTAAAGGAAATGATGATATATAGGATTTGTATAATCAGTTTCTCTCTCTTGTTGCTAGAAAATTCAAGATAGTAAAATGGATATTTAAAGTCAAGCTTCATTTAGAATTCTTTCGATGTGGTAATCTAGGTTAGAATATTGTAAGGTGCTCAAGAAAATTTTATAATGAAGAAAGTGTAGTAGAAATAATGTAGAGGACTTGGAGGAGGTTACTCCTAAACGACAACTTCTAACATGGAAAGAAATTGTAGAAGAAGTGACTCATTAGAAAAGAGGAACATTACGATAGAGAATTTTTAGAGGAATAGGAAACAGAGTTTAATTCTAGTGTTAAATATGACATTATAGATCTAGTTGAAAAGAAAAAACCTATAAAAGAGGAAGAAAATTAGCCAGATGGAATTTAAAATCTCAATGTAAAGCTTGGGGGTGAGCTTGATGAGCTTGAAATTCAAAGAAAGAAAAATATAATTATTCAAGGTTTCTTGAAAGAATCATCAAAGTATGTGGATCATCTTAAAGAAGTGATTTATTGACTGTAAGGAGATGTGAAAGAACAATTGATAACTTATGAAAGACTAGGAGAGGTTATGGAGTTTAAACTATATATTGAAGAGAAATAAAAAATCATCAATGGAATTAATTAAAGGTTGGAGTAGGAAGACAAGATAGTTGAGTCCCTTGAATAAGAATTAATTATCTTAAGGACTAATTTAGAAATTGGAACCAAATTAGGGGACCTGAAGAAGAAACTGAAATTTTGAATGTTCTTAGATGCAAAACTTTTAAAAAGACTCAAATGTGAGTATGAAGGAGTAGAGAAAGTGTTGAATGATCAAAGAACCAAATTTATGGAAAAAATTTGGATTTTTTGTGATACCAAAACATCAAATTCTATATTTTTGATGGGACAACATAAAGGAAAGATGAATGTTTTTATACATATTTCAACACAAAGGCACTTGAAGTTCTGATAGAGATGTCTTAGAACCAACCAAAGTCGATAGTTGAAAATAATCCTTAGTCATAAAGAGAAAATTTCCAATGAAATATCTATATTAAAGTTAGGGATATATAGGTGAATGAAAGTAAAAAAGATATTTCCTCTTAATAAATGACAATTTTGTGGTATTTTTTTCCATACCTTATCTTACTGCGAAGTGGAAAGGAGATATCTGAATAAGGAATCACCAAGTATCTAATAAAGGAGAATGAGTCCATCTTCTTCATCATATAAAATAAATATTTTCTATTGATATATATATATTTTTTAATTTTTCTAACTTTAGGAATAAATAAATTCATTTTAGGCAAACGGGAAGTGTAAATAGTAACTACAGAAGTAAAAGAAAAGTTAATACATGTCAACAAAAAAAAACCAACATGGAAAATGGGTTCTCTAATTTGGAAGAAGAAGATGAATATGATTTAACTATTCATATTGAGAAGAAATTATAATGTCCATCTTATGACTCTACTCAACCAGGTATCTCATTGAAATAAATAAGAAGATTAAAAAATATAACCCATCCTGACCACTTTAAATACTACAAATAAAAGTATCATCTGGATCCCTGTCAATGGATACTCATCCCACATGATAAGAAATTTGAATTTGTGAAAAAACGTTAAGGAAAGAGTTGATGGAAAAGTTCAATTTAGTAATAATAATAGTGACCCAATCCATTTACACATAATATTACATGACTTTAACATAAACATCCATTAATTACAACCCCAATATCTTGAGGCCAAGTGTCTTTAGAAGAATAGGTTCATAATAAATCAAAGTGAGACTAAAATAAAATTTCATTATTATTTTTCTCTATAATGAGATCCTAAATCCTTTTAAGCTCTTAAAACCACATGGGATAACCTGGGGAATACATAGACAAAAAGGTATGAGCTAAAAATACATTAAAGGTAATAAACATTGAAAGGAAACATAACGTGTGAGTAAAAGGTATAAAATGATATCATAAATGAGAAGTCACAAATAATCACATAGAAACATAACATAAAGAACATGGTATCATAGGATCATGGTAATATTGGAATGTGGCAACAACATAAAACATGACATAAACATAAGTCAAAGAAAACCATCAAGACAACATCACATGGTGTAAAAATTACCATAATGGATTATGTTTACTCTTCTAATATCACACATGTCATCTCATGAGACTAAAACATTACCCAATGCATTGGAGGGAAATAAAAATCTGTCCCAACCCATAAAATTCATTTTAGGTACATGAATATGTGTTCCATATAAGAAAATATATCATAATGCATAACATAAGAATTACCCATAGAAAGAAATGAGTTTCATAATCTTGTCTCATAACATAATCAAAAGAAGTTTCTTAAAGAAGGAAATTCAGAAATAAACATAAGGAATGTACTACCACATAAAAGTAAGGGATATTGATAAATTTATATATATAAGAGACATATATACTGATTTTATAAGCATTCCATAACAACAAATTTTTTTCATTGATGAATATAAATACTTTTAAAAATATTAAAAAAAATTATTAAGGAAAATAACCTTTTAAATTTAAAAAGAATTTTTTAAAACTAAAATTCACAAAATATTGTGTAAATACTTTATTTTAAAATATATTATAAATAAAATAATGGTTATGATAGTGGGTAATTTCATACATCCTGTATAAGTTAGAAAAACATTCCTTTCACATTTTGTAAGAAAATTCAAAAAGTGTCTCATTCAGAAAATGACGAGAATATTACTTTTAAACCATTTTTTAAAGTAAAAAAATAGGTAAAAATGTTCTTAATAAATAATTGTACAACATTAAAAACATTATTTAATTTTTTTAGAAAACATGTATTTAGAAGGAAAAATATTTTCGATCGAAGAGATAAATGAAGTTGGGTTTTCTTAAAAAAATTCTCTTTGTAATTTTAAGTACCTAAGTGAGGAAAATGGTAATATTACTTTAAAAACTAATAAATAAATATAGTATAAGAAAATTAAATGTTTTTATTAGTCAATGATCAAATATTTTTCTTCAATGGAAATTCAAGCATAAACAATTCCGATTAAAATGAGAATGAAGCATAAACCCTTACCGCTTTGGTAAATTTCGAATCATAACCCCCATGAATGAAGTAAGTGAATTGTAATATAAAATAACATAAATTATGAAGGATTCATGATATAATATTTTAAATTGGGAGTATATACACCATATAAAAAAAATTAGGTGTGTAAAAGAACATGTGCCTCAAAGAAGTGAGTTTTGAGACGAAAACCCTTACCTCGAGTCTAGCCTTTGTTGTGTATGTATTTTATCTCTGGTGTAGTTAACTTATAAATTTTTTTTACTTAATAAAATATTAAAGGTTTAATACATTTTATTTAAATAATTTATTTCATTTATTTTAATGACGTGATTAATTAAGTAGTCAGTTATGTCCATGTTAGGTGTTTTGAGGTTGCTTAGTTCATAATTTCAAAACGACATCGATGTGTTGAACATTTACAAGGGGGTTGTTGATAAATAATCTAAAGAATAATAATAATAACATAATTATAATTTTTATTAATAATTTATACTTTTAAACCCTACCATGAAACATGGTTATGAAAAATGAACTATATTACAATCATGGAGATGGTAGGTTGTACGTACGTATGAGTAACATTTCAATTTCTAAAAGATCATGATGTAAAGAAAGTAAGTATTATTTTATCATTAGATAATGATAATTATATCATAAATATAATATTTTTTCTTTAAATATACTTACATATACCATCCATGTGAGGCGGTAATAAAAAATGAATCACATCGCTTCACGTGGTGGTGGTTCGCCGTACACACGAACGATGTTATCATTTATCAATGGATGGTAAGGTAAGAAAGTATATGATATTTTGATTTTAAATAATGTTTAATATTTAATTATTATAATATATTAACATTAAATACATATTTATGAACATTTATGTGAGGCAATTATGGAAATCTAGTTACATTTCGCGAGGCGGTAGTCATCCATACACATGAATAATGGATTCGTTTCCCATTTGATGGAGGTGGAGATGGATTTAAGTTATTCCATTAACATAATAACATCTTAGTATATATGGTATATAATGATGTTATTATATCATAATAATTGAGTGAGATTTTAATGATGTAGAAGAATAAGTTAAACAAAACGATCAGTTAATAACACTACCACTTCTTAGGACTACCAATTTAGGATTCTAGCTAAATCCTCCATAGTTTGGCTTTATGACCAAAATAAAGCCTCTAGGAAATGGGTATAGAAGTAAGTAAGGTATTTTGTAGGTATTGGATGAACCAATAGGTTTTGGAAGTGTGTAAAGGATAGAAGAGTGGGTTCCATTTTATAAGGGAGGAGGAGGAGAATTCTTGTAAATATCCAAAAATATTCAATAATGGGAAGTTAATCTCAAGAAAAGTGCCTAAGAAACAAAAAATAAAGGATTAGAAGATATATAGAGATGATAAAAACCTATACCATTCAAAATAAACATGTTTTAAACATTTTATCCACTTCACCTCTAAGGTTCCTCACTTTTACGCATTTTATTTTTTACTACGATAACTATTTTTTTCTTCTATTTTTACTATTCATTATGACCAAAAATTAAGTTAGCCTTATGATTAAATAATAATAAAAAATATTAAAAATAATTAATCCATTTTATTAAATTAAATCCAAATAATTGGCATAATTTAATTTAAAATAAAACCTGTATGCATATTAAAAGTTTTTTTTTCAAAAAAATCATTTTTCAAGCATAAAATGATATTACAATAAAAATATGAAAATTAATAATAATTAAATTAATTTCAATTAATATTTATATAAATATAATCTATAAATTTCATTTAAATAATTCCTCATTAGGGGTTATTTTAATTTGTAAAAAGGATAAATATTATGCTCTTTAAAACAGTTTTAAGAAAAATGCATTTTTTAAGTCCTATAAAAAAATCTTGTATAAAGATGATTTAAAAATAATTAATCAGATTAAATATGACTAAATAATTATTATTTTAATTTAAATTAAATTAAAACAATAATTGAACTTTTAATTTACTTAATTTATAAAATAAATTATAGTTTTTACAAAGAAAAAGTATTTTTTATTATTCACTGAAAAATCACTATTTTATGAAAAATCCATAAATTCAACCTAAGTTAATATCTATATTATAATTTAAAAAATTATTTTCATTTTTTAAAATAAATTTCTAAAATTTTCAAAAAAAATAATTGTAATATTTTCTCATAAAAGGAAAAAATATTTTTTGAAGGAAACATATTTTTTTGTAGAATAAAATATCTTTATTAATGTTGGGCGCTTATTTATTAATAATTTTTAAATAAATTTATATTGAGTAATACCTTTATATATATTTTATAAATCAGTTAATACTATTTCTAATTGCTAATTTAATGGCTTGGTTATAATGGTATTTTTTAAATAATAATATTTTAATATTATGTCGATGTTCGTTCAAAATCAGTGTTGCGTGGAGAGTACACTATCAAACATAATGTTATTTTAAAATCTTGGGGTGTTACATTCTACCCCATTAAATATATTTCATCCTCACAATTTAAACTCATGCTCAGTAATAAAGTATTTGACATTCTAAAATTCCTTTGTGGAAAACCCTCATTGTAAAAAGGGATAATAAAACATCCTCTTAAAAGAGGGAATGGGAAATATAGTTTTTATATGGAATAACACATGACTAGGTTTCCATATAGGAGAACATTAGTGGGAAGTTAAAATATGGGAATAGAAGAAAAGTTTAAATAATTATGGAGACTGATAGAGATCATTGATAAAAAGAAATTGAATGATCATGAGAAAGTTAACAACCACAAAAACATATATTTATAATGAGTTAAAAGACCATTAATTAATCAGATATAAAGTCAATAGGATAATTTTTTTGTTTCAAGATCATTTTTCTATATTTGAGGGATACTTTTACTATCAATTTAGAGAACACTAGAAAATATACTTGATATATTTTTTATTTCATAAACCCAATTTCATTTTTTAGTTGGTATTAAATGACTTTCCACTTCACCTCTTCCTATAATGAATGAATATAAAATATGAATTTTTTATGCCCAAAGCATTAAAATTAACTTTTAATGGATCAAAAGGACCATAAAATAGTAACAAGATATTGATATTATCTTTATTAAAGCTATAATAGTTATCACAAAGTAATATAATACCCAAAATAAATATGAATATATTAGTATCCAAAATTCAATATTAAACCAAAGGTTTTACATAGATCGTTCTTTAAACAAATAACCCTATATTCCAAATAATCTCAATAACCTCAACATGAAATAAGGTTTTAACCTCAAATTTTATCTCATACACTTCAAGATACATCTCCAAAAATATAATAAAATTATTCCCAAATAATTATTTATATTAAAAATGAAGGTTATATACATCTCAAACCAATAAAATGGTTCCCAAAAATACCATGAACATCCTCAAAATAATATTAATCATTAAATAATTTTGTGACCACTAAGATTTTCTATACAACTTATATTCCCCACAAAATCAAATAATATTAATTAAATATTATTACATTAATATCAAATATAGGATAATACCTAAAGTTATGTCTATAAAATATAAATACATTATTCCTCAATTGAACTATTTTTTAATAAAAACCCATACTAAATACAAGGGTTATATTTCCATAAATGTCTCCTAAAATACTCTTAATACTCTTATATTTACATAACTAAAAACCTAAAAAAAGGGATATTTATACCTCTAAACTTATGATCAACCTTATACTTATCAAACCATGACACTTTTGGTTTATCCATGGTCATCCATGATTTTCATCTATTCAAGTCCTTCATGATGGTTCATAAAGAGTCTGTAAATTTTAAAAACATATTCCCCAAGAGTGTCAAACCGAGTGTGCAACAAGGACCATTTTAATGAACTAGGTGACAATTTATTCTAGATCAATGAAACATTTTTGGGGTTATTAACCCTAGTTAGAACTCTGATAGAGCTACATCCACTTTCATTATCTTGACAGGGATGTAATTTCTTGGAAACTACCTTCTCTAAACTTCACAAAAATTACATGATATTTTTCTATACTTAGATTTATCCTTATACTTATTTTTAGGATTCTCACTAAGTATTATAGTCCTAATACCAAAAAATAACTACACCAAAATCTAATACCAATTATAGGGACCCAAGCTTTTGACACATATTATAAAATTACTTTTAATATAAATATCAATTAATTACAACCCGAAGATCACGAGGTCTAGTGTATTTGGAATAATAGTTTCATAATATATGAAAGTGAGAAAAAAAAATTTCATTATTTTTTTATCCTTAATGAGCTTCTAAATACTTTTAAGCTCCTAAAAATTCACAGGATAACCTGGATAATACATATACAAAAAGGTGTGATGTAAAAATCTGAGTAAGGGAATAAACATGGAAAGGTAACATAACACATAAGTTAAAGGTATAACATGATATCATAAATTATAATGACAATGAGTAATCATATGGGATAATAACATAAAGAAAATGGTATCATAAGATCATGAAAACATAGGAACGTGGAAAAAACATAAAATATGAAACAAACATAAGTCAAGGAAAACTACTAAGGCAACATCACATGGTTGAAAAAGTCCCATAATGGATTAGGTTCACTCCCAAATCCCATAAATTACTTCTAATTAGACTAAAACAATACCCAATGAATTGGAGGTCTATATAATTCTTGTGTAAGGACCTGACCCCAGTTACCCGAAGCCGGTGACTTATTTTATTACATTGTAATATAAACAAGGAATATGCATCCTGATGGACTGAGTAGTTTAGTAGATTTGGAAACAAGATACATACATAAGTTCAATATTACAACTTGAAACAAAAAACAATTTAGAAACTCGTTTGACAATATCCATAACTCCTAGGTTACTTCTACATTTCATTCATGATATACCTCTTCATGTCCTGGGAAAATGAAACATAAGAAAGGTGTGAGATCAAATGCTCATTAAGGGTAACAAATATAATAGAAGATATCATAAACATATACATTAGGCATGGTGAATAACTAAAAACACATGCCTTTAAAATTAAACTTGAACCCATTATGGTAAAAATAAGAGATGGATAAATAATGTCATAATAAAGCATAATCATGGGTATTCTACTAGTCGAATAACCACACAAACTTTAAATTAATAGTTTCATAATTAGGGAATGCATAATGTGGGACATCATAACCATACCATCAAGTCCTCATTCCAAGACCATAAATAAGCATTTTGTTAAGGCCTCATGCCAAGACTGTAGTTTGTCTCATGAGACCTCCCGATGAATCATGGGGCTATAGTGGGACCCACCCATCACTTACTAAGTCCAATTAATTTCTCATATTAAATGGGTGAACATAATCAACATATACATTCATATTGAAACAAATATATTAAATGTAAATAACTTTCCCCAATCATTTAACATAAACACTAACCATTTAGAGTAATATGGTGAATTGTATCAAGATAACACATATACAGTCAAACTAATTAGAAACCCTTCAATAAAATATTGTATATGATATAATAAGATATAAATTTCAATTAAGTGAAATATTCAACAAGGTATGTTGTCTTAGATGAAGATACTTTTAAATGAGACCATTAAAAAATTCCTCAGGAAATAATTCTTAAACATTCTAAAGTGTCCCATACCACATTGAAACATTCAAATTATAATCCATTAGAATATTGTGAGAATAAGGATACTATTGATATGATATAACAAAGGGAAGTATATACACCACATACATTGAATGAGTGGTGAACAAGGAATATATTTCATAAAAGTTAATGTGAGATGAGAAAAATCCTTTTTACTTTTGAAAGAAGAGTTCTTTTGGAAAATCATTTATATCTGCCATGAAATCATATTGTAAACATGTTTATCCCATAAAATAAAAGTCCAAGACATTGAAATTATATTTGAGGCATAAATTATTTCCCAATTAAGTGAAATCACGTAAAAAGAGTTCTTAACAATCTTTAGAAATAAAACATTTTAGAGCATTTTAAAGAAAGTATTAAAGAGAATTTTAAAGTGGAAAGGCATCTATGTTCTCTTAAATCTAGGAATACTCTAATAAAAATTTTCATGATGAGATTATTGGTTTTATAAAAATAATTTTTTCTTGAAATATATTGTGGTGTGCACTTGAAAATGGGTAAGAATTCAAGAATCTCCCTTGAATTAGGTTTTTTTATCGGGATAAAATTTTGAATGATCCATTTAAAATATGTAAATCACCATAAAATAAATATGGGTTCTGGTTGGTAAACATATATAGAAAATTAAAATATAATTTATGTGGATTAAATAATAATAAATAATAATTTTATTGTGTCAAGTAGAGAAAAAGAGTAACCCAAATGAAAAAAGAGGTTTGGGTAGATTTCCCTTACCACTTTGTAATCAATTGGTTTGTATAACCCAAAATTAATAATCTTCAAATGATAAATTTAATACCATGAATATAAATATATTCATGATATTATACATAAATGGGTAGTATACATACACCATACACAAGTAATAGTAGTGAATAAGGAATATCTCACAAAAATGCAGGTGAGAAGAGGAAACCCTTTACCTTAAGTCTGATGGCGTTCTTCACTTGCTCTTAGTTTCCTGGATAACCAAATTAAATTAATTAATTAATATATCTAGGACCTATTATTTATGTAATTTATTTAGTATATTATTATTAAGTTCATTCATGGGATTCTTGATGGGTTTAAGAGGTTCAATTTTATTGTTTGGGAGTGTTTTCTTCCTTGGTATTGATGATCGGTTTACTTATATACATGTATGGATAAACATGTAAGAAAAGAATGGTTGTCCAGAATAGAAGTTTTATTTTTTTGTTAAAATCCATAATATTAAATGTTTATAAAATTTATTTGGTTATTGGGAGTGAAGATGAATCATTATATAAATTATTTAATGATTACCGTTTGGGTTAGTTGGCGGTTTTTGAACACAAGAAACTCATTTTGCTTTATAAATAAAAAATATGTGTAAAAAAAGATTCTAGAACCATATATGAGACCTAATACATATATTATAGTCTGGTTAAACCATAATAATGGTTTCATGACTATAATTGAATACGTTAATAGAAATTTAAAACACATCATCCTTGAATGTGGTGAATTAGCATATCCCTGATGGTGTTTTTTTACTACAAGCATAAAATAAGGGTAAATGAGAGATGATAATAACTTATTCCATAATTATAAAAAAATTATATTAAATTTATGGTATTGGAGTTTTCATAACATTTTTATTAGGATAGGTTATTATAGAAAATAAAACAAAGGAACTTGAAAAGAAAGTAAAAGAATTGAAAAGAGGAATTTACCTCTTGAATTAATCTTTCTTGAGAGCCTCTTTAAGGGAGATGATTTGGTCTTTTTATGGACCAAGGGATACTAGAAATGGGGGAGGATATTAGGAGGATATTTGAGAATAATTTATAAATGGCACAATTCTTGAGAGGAGTGAAGAGAAGAGGGGAGTGTGGGTGGTTTTTATAACGGAGGAGAGGAGGGTTTTCTTAATATTTTAATCATTAGTTTATTATTTTTCCATAAGATAAGAAATAGTGATGATTCCATGAAAAAAAATAGTAATAAGTTCATGTGAGTTCTAAACAAGGGTTATTACATTAGTGATGATTCTAGGAATAGTGTATTTAACTCATAATGTATATATATGGTAAATTAGTGTATTTCACTATTCATAAAAAATTCAAGTATTTTAGAAAAATCCCAAAAATTCACCCCAACCATTTTTCGATGTGTTGAATTAAAAAATGAAATCCATTTTTTGAAAATATTTTTCTAAATATTTTTAATTGAATTTTAAAATAAAATAATAATTTATTTAAAAAACAACTTTAAAACTACAAATCGTTTTATAACACCTTGAAAAGTTAATCAAGGTCTCATAAAATTATCTTATAATTATAAGACAATAAAATAAAAAATTTATGATTACATTTTATTAAAAGAAATTTTCATTTTAAATTATTAAATTAATCATAAAATTATAATTAAAATATTTATGACTTACAAACATACCAATACTTATGCTATGATGATTTTGTAACTTATAAGATGTCTAATTTGTATTTATGCATTCATGGGTGAAATTTCATTTTTTTGGATGATTTACTATTCATTACTATTCACAAGGGTATGTTACTATTCATAAGGGTAAAGTTAATATTCACTAAAAATGTAATTTGATCATATTAGACTCTAAATATATTACTGAACTTGACCGTGTATGTTAGTTTTTCAAAATTCAAATCCCAAAAGTGACAAAATTATGTTTATTGGCTAGGTTATAAAAAAGTGTTGTTTTGTAGAGACCTAGTGTTTCATGCATTCTATATTAAATCTATTTTTAAATTCTTGGGGTGTTACATTCTCCCATCCTTACAAAAACTTCATCCTCAAAATTTGAAATTTAACTTTTAAAGTTAATGGTTGATACTCAAAAATTCCCTTGTGGGAAACCCACATCAGGAATATGGTTAAAATATCCTCTTAATAATAAGTAAAGGGAAATGCATCAGTTACTACCAAACTACACATTCTAATTGAACAACATGGACATGTAATAATAATCAAACCATCATGTTCTGATGGAAATTGATAGAGAAAATGCTCAGATGAAAGATCATTACCCCAAAAACTTAAACTACAGTTATGAAAAATTTCATTAATATCATGAAAAAAGAAAAAAATGACATTAGGACAAAATTTTTATTTAAGAATCTTTTCCTATATTTGATGAATTATTCCACTCTATAAGAGTTTAAATATACATTTATATTTCATAAACACAATCTTATCCTTTGTTTGTGCCTTGAACTATCTATACTTCATCTCTTAACACATGTTTCATCATGTAATGACCTTAAACTCTAAAACCTCATACAATGATCAACTTAAACCATTTACAAAATGGTTTAACTTTTCAAAATATCATGATATAATACTTTATAATCATTCCCATATCCATCCTTGTTAGATCCATGTACACAGGGTCCTTAGAAATCCTCATTTTGTTTAGAACTCCATGATCTATCCTGCTCAATGCATATGTTACCTTATTTTCTTTTAATCAACATGAAGTAGCCCTAAATTTTCACATTTCAAACATGTAAATATCTTTATCATTATAAATATATTAAGGGTTGTATTTACCTTAACCATATTCTTTCCCAAGATATTAATTTTCTACTGAGTCACTTATCCTTGGTACAATTCATCATATGAACTCAAATACTTAATAAAATAGCACTGCAATACAATCCTCATATATTCCATAATTCTTATAACTAGTACATTGCTGATAAAATATTCAAATGACATGATTCTTGAAGAGGCGTATTAATCACTCCACTTCATTTTTGGAAATATCATGACTTGATCATTATTGAGTAACATTATTTGGGGTATATTCCTTTGACGTTTGGGACATTGATTCACATAGTGTCCCATCTTCTTACAGTTGAAGAATTGTACATTTGAAACCTTTTTCTTTCCCTTGAAATCATAAAATTGGTTTTATTTTTCTCCACACTTACAAAAAAACTCCCATTCCTTTTAGTTATTTACCAGGGTGATTCTTTCCACAATTACCACATGTGGGAAAAACTTTCTTTACCTTCTTCCCTTTATCCATATTTTTATCTACTATCCTCTTCTTCTTTTGCTTCCCTTCAAATCCACAAGACTCAGATAAGTATTTACATACCTTGTTAACATGTGATACTATTTCCTCATATTATGAGGATACTTGGGAGACTATATTCCTTTGAAATGATGTCTTAAGACCATTAGAGATATGATCCTTCTTACTCTTCACATCACGTGCATTGGTGAAGTTCTCATTCCTTCTACTAGGTGCCATTTCTATTCAATTCCATATTATATATTAGATCATAAAATTATGAAATCTCAATGACTCTAAACATGGTATATCACATATCATAAATTTATGCATCATAAATCCTAGAACCATATACTTTGGTTACTTCAGGCCATAAATCCTTCATAATGGCGGGTAAATAAAATGTGAATTATCCTAACCATATCTCCTGGGAGTGTCAAACCAGGTGCACAGTAAGGCCCATTGTCGTGTACTAGGATACCCCGGGTCAAGCCCGAAAATCTTTGTTAGAGTTGTTACTCTTATGTAAATCCATGCAAGAACTGTGTCCACTTGTAGTATCCATACATATATGTATTTTCTATAAGGATCCAAATAATCTCTTCCTTACCAAAGTTCAAGGATGTTCATGTATACTTATCCTCAAAGACTATCTTAGGATTTTGTTCTCTAATATTTGTTTTCAAATTCTTATTTCTAAGTTTTATACTAAACTTCCTTTGATACCAACTGTAAGGAACTGACCATAGTTTCCCGGAGCCAGTGCCTTATTTTATTGCATTAGCATGTAAACAAGGAATATGGATCCTGAAGTACCGAGAAGTTTAGTAGATTTGGAAACAATATACATACGTAAGTTCAAAATTATAACTTGAAATGAAAAACAATTTATAAACTCCTTTGACAACATCCATAACTCTTAGGTTATTTCTACATGTCATTCATAATATACCTCTTCATGTCCTTGGAAAATGAAACATAAGAAAGGGGTGAGATCAAATGCTCATCAAGGTTAAGCATTACAGTATAGGATATCATAAACATATACATTAGGAATGGTGAATAACTAAAAACATATGCCTTTAAAATTAAACTTGAACACATTATGGTAGGAATACGAGCTGAATAAATAATGCCATAACAAAGCATAATAATGGGTATTCTACTAGTCTAATAACCATACAGACTTTCAATTACTAGTTTCATAATGTGGGAATTCATAATGCGGTGTATAATAACCGTACCATCAAGGCCTTGTGCCAAGACTATAAATAAGCATTTTGTCAAGGCCTCATGCCAAGACCATAGTTTGTCTCAGGAGAGATGCCGATGCATCAAGGGGATATAGAAAGCCCCAATTGTCACTTAATAAGTCTAATGCATTCATCATATGAAAGGGCTGAATATAATTAACATATACATTCTTATTGAAATTAACATATGAAATGTAAATAACTTTCCCCAATCATTTAACATAAACACTAACCATTCAGAGTAATATGGTGAATGGTATCAAGATAGCACATCTATAATAAAACTAATTAGAAACCCTTAAAAAATATTGTAGATATTATAATAAGATATAAATCTCAATGAATTACCAGATTCAATAAGGTATTTTGTCTTAGATAAAGATACTTTTAAATGAGACCATTGAAATATTTCTGAGGAAATATTCCTTAAATATTCCAAAGTGTCCCATACCATGTTGAAACATTCAAATAATAATACCTTAGAATATCATGAGAATAAGGAGACTCTTGATATGATATAACAAATGGAATTACATACACCACATGCATAGAATAAGTGGTGAACAAGTCATATATTTCATAAAAGTTAATGTGAGACGAGAAAAATCCTTCATACTTTTGAAAGAAGAGTTATTTTGGAAAATTATTTTTATTTGACATGAAATAAGATTTTAAACATGTATATCCAAGAAAATAAAAGTACAGGATATTAAAATTATATTTTTGGCATAAATTATGTCCCACTTAAGTGAAATCATGTAAAAATAGTTCTTAAGAATCTTTTGAAATAAAACATTTTAAAGCATTTTAAGGAAATCATTAAAGAGAATTTTAAAGTGGAAAGGCATGTTTGTTATCTTAAATTCAGGAATTATCCAAGATAATTTTTCATGAAAAAGTAATAATTTAAAAAAAATAATGTTTTCTTGAAATATATTGTGGTGTACACTTAAAAATGGGTAAGAATTCGAGAATCTCCCTTGAATTGGGTTTTTTTATCGGGATAAAATTTTGAATGATCCTTTTAAAACATGTAAATCCCCATAAAATAAATAATAATTATGGTTGGTAAACATATATAGAAAATTCACACAGAATTTATGTGGAGTAAATAAGAATAAATAATAATTTTATTATGGTAAGTAGAGAAAAATAGTTACCCGAATGAAAAAAGAGGTTTGGGTAGATTTCCCTTACCACTTTGTAATCAATCAGTTTGTATGCCCAAAAATTAATAATCTTCAAATGATACATTTAATACCATGAAAATAAATATATTCATGATATGATACATCAATGGGAAGTATACATATACCATATATAAGTAATAATAGCGAATAAGGAATACCTCACAAAAATGGAAGTGAGACGAGGAAACCCCTTACCTTAAGTCCAATGGTGTTCTTCACTTGATCTTAGTTTTCGGGATAACTAAATTAAATTCTTTAATTAAAATATCCAGGACCTCTTATTTATGTAATTTATTTATTATATCATTATTAAGTTCATTCATGGCCTTCTTGATGGGGTTAAGAGGTTCAATTTTATTGTTTGAGAGCGTTTTCTTCCTTGGTATTCATGACCGTTTTACTTATATACATGTAAGGATAAACATGTAAGATGAGAATGGTTTTCAAAAATATAAGTTGTATTTTATTTTTTAACATACATAATAATACATGATTATAAAATTAATTTGGTTATTGGGAGTGAATATGAATCATTATATAAATTATTTAATGATTACTGTTTGGGTTAGTTGGCGGTTTTTGAACACAACGAACTCATTTTGCTTTATAAATCAAAACCAGGTGTACAAAAAGATTACAGAACCATAGATAATACATAATACATATATTATAGCATGGTTCAACTATAATAATGTTTTAATGACCAGGATTTAATATGGTAATAGAAATTGAAAACCCATCATCCTTGAATGTGGTAAATTAGCACATATCAGATGGTGTTTTTTTATTACAAGAATAAAAGAAGGGTAAAGAAGAGATGATAATAACTTATTCCATAAACATGAAAAAATTAAATCAAATTTAAGGTATTTTATTTTTTATAACATTTGGATGAGGAGAGGTGAGAATAGAAAAGAAAACAAAGAAACTTGAAAAGAAAGTAAAAATAATTCAAAAGAGGAATTTACCTCTTGACTTAATCTTCCGTGAGAGCTTCTTTGGGGGGAGATGATTTGGTATTTTTATGAGGAAAAGGGTTTCTAGATGTGGGGGATGATCTTGGGAGGATATTTGAGAAGAATTTATACAAGGAACAAGGCTTGATAGAAGTGAAGAGAAGAGGGGAGTGTGGGTGGTTTTTATAGTGGAAGAGAGGAGAGTTTTCTTAATATTTTAATCATTTGTTTATTATTTTTCCATAAGACAAGAAATAATGATGATTCCATGAACAAAAATAGTAATAAGTGCATGTTAGTTCAAACCAATGGTGATTATATCATTTATGATTCTAGGAATAGTGTATTTAACTCATAATGTATATATACAGTAAATTACCATATTTCACTATTCATAAAAAATTCAAGTATTTTAGAAAAATATGAAAAATTCACCCCAAGCATTTTTTGGTGTGTTGAATTCAAAAATGAAATCCATTTTTTGAAAATATTTTTCTAAATATTTTTAATTTAATTTTTAAATAAAATTATAATTTATTAAAAAAACAACTTTAAAACTATAACTCATTTTATAACACCTAGAAAAGTTAATCAAGGTATCATAAAATTATCTTATAACCATAAGACAATAAAATAAAAATTTATGGTTAAATTTTATGAAAACAAATTTCTATTTTAAATTATTAAATTAATCATAAAATTATAATTAAAATATTTATAACTTAAAAAAATACCAATACTTATGCTATGATGATTTGTTCACTTATAAGATGTCTAAATTGTATTTATACATTCATGGGTGAAGTTTCTTTCTTTTTTGGCTGATTTACTATTCATTAATATTCATAAGGGTAGGTTACTATTCATAAGGGTCAAGTTACTATTCACTAAAAATGTATGTTGATCCTATCAAGCTCTAAATATCTTATTGAACGCAACTATGTATGTCAGTTTTTCAAAATTAAAATACTAGAAGTGACAAAATTTTGTTTATTGGCTAGGTTATAACAAAGTGTTGTTTTGTAGAGACCCAATGTTTCATGCATTCTATATTAAATCTATTTGTAAATTCTTGGGGTGTTAAATCTAGGCCCAAACATCAAATTAATTTCATGTGCATGAATATGTGTGGTACATATAAAAATTAATCAAAAGTCATAACATAAGAACTAACCGTGGAAAGAAATGAGTTTCATAATCTTGTCTCATAACATAATCAAAAGATGTTTCTTATAGAATAAAATTGATAAATAAACATAAGGAATGTATTACCCCATCAAAGGAAGGGATAGGGAGAAGGAAACATATGTATGAGACATATATAATGATTTTAAAAGCATTCGATAACATTAAAGGTTTCTATTGTTGATGGATATAAATATTTTTAAAAATATTAAAAAACATTCTTTCATAAAATAACCTTCTAGAATTGAAAATAACTTTTTAAAAACTAAAATTAAAAAGATATTGTAGAAATTAATTTAATTTAAAATATAATTTTAAACTTATAAAATAATATTTAGTGAAAATAATGGTTATGATGGTAGGTAATTCTATATATCTCATATAAGTTAAAAATACATTCCTTTCACATTTTGTAAAAAATTCAAAAAGTGCCTCATTTGAAAAATAAGTGGAATATTAATTTTAAAGAAATTTTTAAAGTAAAAAATGGGTACAAATATCTTTAATAAATAATTTTTTAGTATTAAAAACATTCCCTAAAACATTATTAGAAAGCATGGATTTAGAAGTAAAAGGATTTTCAACCGAAGAGAGAAATGAAGTTGGATTTTCTTAAAAACATTTTATATGTAATTTCAAGTACATAAGTGAAAAAATTGTAATATTACTTGAAAATTTCATAAATAAACATATAGGAATAAAATTAAAGGTATTTATTATAAAATTATCAAATAATTTCCTTCAATGTAAATTAAAGTAGAAACAACCCCAATTAAAATGATATTGAAGAATAAACCCTTACCGCTTTAGTAAATTTTGAATCATAAACCCCATGAATGAAGTATGTGAATTATAACTTAAAATTACATAAATTATAAATTATTAATGATATAATATTTAAAAAGAAATTATATACCCCATATAAAATAAATTATGTTTATCAAAGAACATGTGTTTCAAAGAAGGAAGTTTTGAGACGAAACCCCTTACCTCGATCCCATGCTTTATCATGTATGTCTTTTATCTCATATATAATTAACTTATATAAATTATTTATTTTATCAAGAAAATTTTAAAGGTTTATTAACTTACTCGTGAACCATTAATTTCATTTATTTTAATTATTTTATTAATTTAGTACTCAGTTTGGTCCACGTCAGGTGTTTTGAGGATGCTCGATTCATAATTTTAAAAAAGTTTCATTTTATTAACCATGGTCAAAGGGGTAGTTATTAAATAATATAAAGAGTAATAATAATGAAAAAATTATCATTTTATACATAAATTATACTTTTATAACCATCCATTAAATATGGTTATAAAAAATGAACTATGTTACAATCATGGAGACGGTAGGCTGTACGTACGGATGAGTAATGTTTCCATTTTTAAATGATCACAATGGAAAGAAATTAAGTGTTATTTTATCATTATATAATAATAATTATATAAAAATTATCATATTATTTCTTTAAATAAACTTAAATATACCATCCATGTGATGTAGTAATAAAAATGAATTACATCACTTCGCGATGCGGCAGTCTGCCATACACATGAACGGTGAATTCATTTCCCATTTGATGGAAGTGGAGTTGTATTTAAGTTATAAAAATATCATAATAAAATATTATTATATGGTAGATACTTATGTTATTATATCATAATTATTTATTAATATTTGAAGGAGGTGGAAGAAGAAATAAAACAAAGATGCTCAGTTAAGAACTTTACCTCTTTTTTCAGACCACCTCTTTAGGATTCTACCCAAAGCCTCCCAAGATTAAATTTATGATCAAAATAAGGACCCTAGGACATGGTGAGGGAAGTAATAAATATATTTAGTTATATATTTTCTGAACCAATGGGTTTTGGAAGTGTGTAAAGGATAGAAGACTGGGTGCCCTTTTATAATGGAGGAGGAGTAGAATTCTTATAAACACCCAATACTATTTAATAATGGAAAGTCAATTTCAAATAAAGTGACTCAAAAATTGAAAAATAAAGAAATTTAGAAGATATAAGGATGATAAAAACATTTACCATTCAAAATTCACATGTTTTATAAATGTTATCCTATTTACCTCTAAGGGTACTCACTTTTAACCTTCTAAATTTTTTAACACAATAACTATTTTTAAATATTATTACTATTAATTATGAAAAAAAATTAAGTTGAAATTATTATTTAATATTAATTATGATTATTAAAAATATTTAAAACATTTTATCAAATTCAATTCATATAAGTGGCATAATTTAATTTGAAGTAAAACTCAAAGACATGTTAAAAACCAATTTTTCAAGAAAAACATTTTTCTAGCATAAGATGAACTTATAAGAACTATATGAAAAGTAAACATAATTAAATGAATTTAAATTAATATTTATTGATATTTAATATATAAATATCATTTAGATTATTCCTCATTTGGGGTGATTTTAATTAATTAAAAATGAGAAACATTATGCACTTTAAAATAGTTTTAAGAAAAATGCATTTTTATACCATATACTAAAATACAATATAAATATGATTTAAAAATAATTATTAGGATTAAATATAACTAAATAATAATAATGTTAATTTTAAATTAAATTAAAATAATAATTTAACTTTTAAATTACTTAATTTATTAAAATAAATGATTGTATTTACAAAAACGCTATTTTCAGCATTCACTAAAAAAATCAATATTTTATGAAAAATACAAGAATTTCACCATAAGTTAATATTGATATTATGTTTTAAAAAATTATGTTAAATTTTTAAAATAAAATTTCGAAATTTTTTGAAAAAATTAATTATAATATTTTCTCACAAAAGAAATAAAAAATCAGTTTTGAAGGAAATATATTTTTTATAGAATAAAATATCATCATTAAATTTAGTGAATATTTATTAATAATGTTTTAATAAATTTATATTTATTTATACCTTTATATATATTTTATAAATAAAATAATACTATTCATACCTGCTAATTTAACGACTAGGTTATAACCAAAACATTTATAATAATATTTTAATATTTTTTCATGGTTCATTCAGAATCAGTGTTGCGTGTTGAATATCCTATCAAACATAGTGTTATTTTAAAATCTCAGAGTGTTACAACAATGGTTCCTTAAAGATAACAGGTAGTGGAAATACCCAATTGGTAGATGATAAGATGAATAAAATGAAAGTTCACTATGTGAATGGTCTACACCACAATCTATTAAGTGTTAGTCAACATTGTGACCCAGGACTAGTGGTGGAATTTAATCAGAAAGTATACACTATCAAAGGTAAGTAATGAAATTCTCTCATAAAACACTGGTGGATAAATGATAATTTATCCCAAGTAGATAGTAAATACAATACCTACTTAATAATAATTGAAGATGAAAAAAACTTTTGGCACTAGAGGTTGGGTTATATTAATCAACAGATCATGGAAAACTTTTCTAGGCTAAAGGATGTAGTGGAAATTCCCAATATAAAGCGTGATAAAAAAAAGATATGCGATTCTTGCATATGAGGAAAAAAGGTTCAAAATTATCATCCACCAGTGAGAAAAAGAGCATCAAATCTATATTATTTTTCCCATACAAATTTGTGTGGTCTAATGAATGTGGATGTCACACATGGAGATAGGTAATCCTTTTTTTATTAGTGATTATAGTAGAATGTATGATGTGATATTTATACAGAGTTAACAAGAATTGATTGACTGCATGAAGAGATACCACTAAATAGATTATATTGAAATTGGATGGAAAATCATGATATTAAAGTTTATTAGTAAAATTTAATAAATTTCTATTGAATTTGAAAATTACCTTGAAAAACATGTGATAAATCATGATGCATAATCAGTTTAAACACCCCCAAAAAATGGGGTCTTTTAATAAATAAATTGATAGGTGAATAATATGGAAAAAACTGTGTTGATTGAGAGTATTGTTTCACATCACTATTGTAAAGAGGCTATTCAAGTTGTTGTGCACACTCAAAATAGGATAGGGATGAGTCCATGAGAAGAAAAGACACTTTATGAAATATGTAATGAAAGGTAACACCCACTAATGTATTTCCATGCTTTTAGAAGTAAAATTTTCATGCAAAATAAAGAAGGAAATCAATGTATGAATAGGGTGGATGAAAATGAAATAATATTCCTTGGATACTCAATAAAAAATAGATCTTATAAATTATACAAAAAATTATTTTAGAAAAAATTTGGAGATTAATGTTGTAAAGATCATTTAGGATAAAACTATTAAAAACACAAGGAGATAATACATTGATATCCTTAAATATGGAGAAGATGGTGAAAAAGGAAAATGTTCAAATATAAAAGTTATGTAAATATTACCTAACTTTAAAGGTTCTTCGAATGACGATGATTTAGAGGTGAAATCAAAAGAGTAAACCATTATCGAAGAAACTCAATTAGAATCTTATAGAAGAAGTTGAAGATAATAAGTTAATGCATTCTGCATTATTTGGTATTGGTCATCACCTACACATACAAGGAAAATGAGTAATGTAGCACATTATTCTCTCCTATCAGTGGTGGAACCAACATCATTTAATAACATAGAAATGGATGAATCATGGGTTAAGGATAGGAATGAGGAATTGGATCAGATTGATAAAAAATATATTTGGGTTCTATTAAGAGGCTAGAAAATTACAAAGTTACTGGAACAAATTTTTTCTTCAAGAATAAATTTTACGATCAAGGAGTTGTGATCAGAAAAAAGGTAAATATTGATTTTTAAAATGTAATTAATACATTGAGGGAATTACTTTTAATTTTTTTTCTCTATTATCTTGGATAGAGTTAGTTTGGATCTTTTTCCCCATGTTAATTTAAACAGGGCCCAAATTTATCATGTGGATGTCAGAAAATAATTATTAAATGGAATTATTGAAGAATAAGTTAACATTGAATAACTAGTGGGATTTATGATTGGAAATAATTAATTAAATATGTGTGGATTGGATAAGGATCTATATCTTCTGAAACAGATTTCATGAGCACAATATCCTCGACTAGATGCTTATTTGAAAAAACTGCAATTTAAAAGGGGTGGTGTTGAACATAATATCTATGTGAATAAATCCATGTAAGACTAATTTATATTGATTTTTTACATGGATGATATCATAATTTATGGTAGAAAGGATGGATCAATTGAATAATTTTCTAATTATATGAAATCAGAATTTGAAATGTCTATAAATTGTGAACTAACACAATTTTTGGTGCTGTAGGTGATCCAAAAATAAGTATTAACCTTAATTTCTCAAGAAAAGTATGCAAAAGGGATAATAAAAAAGTTAAAAAAGCATGAAACAAAACAATTTTTGACTCTAATTATAGCCGGGACAAAACTTGGGAAGCACAAGGATGAGAATCTATGGATCCCACTTTATACAATAGGATAATTGGAATATTATTGTATTTGACTACACGCATACATATATAAACTTTGAAACTTGTTTAGCAGCACTCTTAAAAATTAATCTATGGAATATAATTTCATAATAGTTAAAATAATATTGAGTTACATTCAAGGCACTCCCAATTTTGGCTTACACTTTGAGAAAGGAAAAGATTATGAATTTTCATAATTTTCCAATGCTGATTGGGCTGGTGATGTATTGGATTGAAAGTTGAAAATTGGTGGTTAATTCATTATTTGAAATAAATATGTGGTCTGGCTGAGAAAGAATATGGGTAAAACTTCTCTTAGTATGTATAAAGTAGAGTACTTATTCATGAAAAAGTCATGCACCCAACTTCTATAGATGAAGTAACAACTGGATGATATTTGTGATGGGGTGAAACAACTGAAGTAATATTATGTTACAAGAATAGAATGATAAAAATCAAGAAAAATATGGTTCAATACTCTAACACTAAACATATCATGATAAGATATCACTTCATTAAATAAAAGGTGGAATAAGGAGTGATTGAAAAGGAGTATATTGGAATTAATGATCAAGTAGTAGACATAATGACCAAACCTTTGTCCACACCAATATTTGAGAAACATCAGTTGAACCTTGGAGTTCAACTACCTTAAATGCCTTGAGTAGGTTCAATTTCTACCCCTCTCCCGATTTTTTTAACTTTTTTTAACTGGTTGTGAAAGGGTATAAAATCGAAGGGGAGATATGATCCATGAGGTTTTTTTTGAGTTTTATAGGAAATTTTTTGTTTCCTAGGGGTTTATTTCTAAAGGGGGAGAATGTTTTAGAAAAATTCAATGGGTTTTTATGATTGTATGTATGTTAGGGGAATGATACATGAGGCATGAAGTACGAGGCATGAAATTATCTCTTGAATTGTTGTTTTCTACACCGAGATTTACCAACATAGACTTAGACTGATGTACGAGTTATTTTACTATTATCAGGTTTTATATTCAAGGTTTTTACTTTATTAAAATTTACATTGGATTTACAACAAAGTCAAAGGGGTATATTTTTGGAGCCAAGGATATTCACAGATGGAAATTGATGGTATGGCGTGTTTGTTTTCAATATACACTGGTTTGTTCAAAGTGTTTATAATAAAGGGGATGTTTTCAATCCATATTGGGTTTTTAAAGTTTTTGGTCCTAGAAATATAGGAGGAAATGAGTTGATTCCATAGGAATGTTGAAAAATGTTTCTAGAGTAATTATAGAGTCTCATGAATGTTTTGTTGAGCTAGTGTCAGGGTTGGATTTTTGGTAAAGGAAATATTTTTTCACAAGTAAAAAAGTTGTATGAAATTCATATTTTGTTTTGAGAAGTTTTATGAAATTGAATATTTACGGTTTCATCATATAAAAGACAAGTGTTTTGAGAAAGTTATTAATTTTTAAGAAAGGAATAATTTCAAAAATCCATAAAATATAGTTTAGAGTTTTACAATGGCAGAGAGTTGCACACTAAAGGCAATGTAAAATCATTCGAGTTTTGTGAACCAGGAAAGTTTTATACAAGGTAGGTGATGTGTAAAGTAGGTATATAAAGAGACAAATACATATATAATTATAAGAATACCCCCTCATTCAGGGTGACTCTCAACAAAGATCCAGAGTCTCTACTTTATGAAAGAGCTGCATAAAATTATTTATTATATGAAATAGTAATTCTTGCATCAGTTTCATGAAGAAAGTTACTTGATTCTATTCATACCAAGTGAGTTTGATGAAAAATTAAAGTGAGTTTCAAGAACAAACTTTTGAAGACACACATTACATGAAGTGATAGTTGTATGAAAGTTAGAAGTTTCATGAGAAAGGAAGTTTCAGAAAAAATAATTGCAAGAACTTAGTTTCATGTAGGAAAGTATTATTGAATTAATTAAAGCATCATATTATATTTTCAATGATGATAAAAACAATCAATATATACTTAGATATGAAGAGACCTTGATGTTGATAAACTGAGTAATACTTCACCCAAAACAGTGAGAAATCAAAGTTTATGGAAGGGATTTGAGGGAGGAAGTGCACTATCCCAAAATTATTGTATAGGCAATGATCCTATTATGTAGTGACCATGACCAAAAAATTTTAATCCAAAAATTCTAGTGAGGATTAGTGGATTATGGTATGACCAACACACCATCAGTGTATGATCCTTGAACTAGACCTTTATGGTGAACCAAGTAAACTTTTTGTGTTATGGGTGTTTTTAGTGTATGCATGTTTGGAATTTTCTCAATCTCATCCGATAGATCAAACAAGTTCCTACCAACATTGAGATAATATTGGTTCAATTAAAATAAAATTTTGACATCTTAATTCACCCCTCCCCATCACGATGTTCTGGGGTTTGATAAAATATCACTTATATAAAATTTTAAAGTATATTTTAATATCAACAATATAGAATTACTTATAATTTAATTAACAAAAACCTCTAAAACTACTAGAAAAACATCACTAAATTCCCTTGACACCTATGAACATTAAATGTTGGATTTGGGAAAATCTAGACCCTTATAGATGGCTAGGAATTCATTCATAACTTACCCATTAAGTCCTGGTAATTTAACATCCTATATAAAAAAATGTTTTAAGACACGAAGACCATAAACAAAACATCCTATGATACCATTTTTTTATGAAACAACTTTGGCCATCCCTGAACTGAACACTCGAGCTAGCCCATGCCAAATCCCAAAGGATGTTCCTAATCCTTATAGGTTAGTGACAAGCACATGTGAATCAATAACTACTTTTGGGAAATATTTTGACCATAATAAACTAAATTATCAACATATGGAATATATAAAATAAAGACAACATTCCAATACAAATTTAGACAATGAAAAAAAGATTACAAGGAAATACAAGTCCCAAACTGTAATAGGTAAACCAATGTAGGTAAGACATACAAAAAACTATATCTATGTGATATGAGAGCCAATATACCACCATGTAACAATCATACTTCCACACCCCGTTAAAATAGATACCCTCTTCCTCTAATATGTGACTTTCCTTTACCTGAATCAAATAAAACATGATCTACACACACCAAATAGTATGTGCAGGGTGTGAAAAAACAATCCCAATAGGATACCACTAAGTGATTCATAAACATTCATTAATAAAATAAATCAATTCTCTCATTTAATGAAATATATGGCATTAAATATACCTTTATATAGTTTTAAATAAAACATGGAAATCCACCCTTTCTAGAACTATTTATAAATAATTCATAAACAAACCATTTTCAAACCTTATAAATAAACCATTTCACATAAGGACCCCATAGAAACTATCCCTAGGGTAGATTTGGTATAGGTTAGCTAGGATGGTCGCTCCTCAGTGATCAAATTACTAAGTGCACACATACCCCTATAACATAGGCCTAGGGATGAGAGAACACTCTGATAAATGAATCCCATGTCACAAAAATGTTTAGTTAGAGTTGTAGCATAAGTCCATACTAGTGATCTTCCAACCATAATTGTGTGAATGTCCCTAACCTACCCCCTATTAACTACCCTATATTCCCTTATTCTATATCCCAAACATAGAGGATCTATCTTCTGAAAAATATCCCAGACATAGAGGCTTTAAATTTCATATTTTAAATCATCTCAAGGGAATATCACACATCAATAATAAAAAAGACTCTATAACACATCTAAAAATAATTTCAAATCCATTTTAAAAAGCAATACCAAAGGGTAAATAAAGTTAACCAAAGTATCCTAAAACATCAAATTTCAATAATAATAAATTATTCCATTAAATAAATTAGATAAATAAATTTAAAATGATAAAGAAAGGATGTTTTAGAAAACAAAGGCTTTTCATGAAACCAAACACATCAAACAATTAGTATACAAAACCAAACATGATCCAAATTATAAGAGGAAATACGGCTCCTAAAAAACAAATTATTTCCCTAAACCATTAAATCCATATCAATAAACTTTGTTTCTAAAATCCTAAGATCAATAGAGACAAATAAAACCTATTACCAAGACAATTCCAAATGAAGTGCATAAAGATCTAGGTATCTGGTCTCTACCTTACTCTCCCACAATAGATATGTAATAAAAACCATTAGATCATGAAACAACACATAGATCTAAATATAAAAACCCTGATATATAGTTACTTTCAATAATAGTCGTGGAGATCTATAATTTTTTTTATGAAATATAAAGAATAGGTTCTTACCTTGAATTTCCTTGATTGAACACCTCACGATCCATTTGAATAATTTTATGGAAGGGTTGGGATCTCCAAAATCTCTAAGATGAATCCCTAGGGTTGTGTTCTTGAGTTGTAAAAGGATGAATGAGATTAATGGGAGATGTTTCAAGTTAAAAAAAATATTCACATTAATTAATTCTTATCACATGGTTTGTCTGCATGGTTTGGTAAACCATACACTAACCATAGAACCAATTCTATCCACTGGGGAAGCCACATTATTTAGTTATAAGGTTTGGAAAACCATAAACCAACCATGTAAAATGCTACTATCCAAACCATCACAAGTCACACATTTTGTTAAGAATGCTTCACAATTTGGCCTGACTATGAACCTACCTAGAAAACTCCAAAATCTCCTAAAAATAACCCAGAATGAACTAATAATGGTTCAAAAAAAAAGATGGTAAAAAAATTAATATACATACCTAAAAGTGACACCAGTATTTGACACTTCCTGATCCCCACTACCCATTAATATTTTGAAATAACCAAAATTATATTTTTTAAATCCAAAAACGAGCCTCAAAATAAAAGATAATATTTAAGGGTTGTTATATTAATTCTTCAGGTACATGACCTAAGGTATATAAGAGTACAACCCTAACCTACCATTTGATAAACATGACATGTATAAGGGAATCATGTTCCATGTTTTATTTCATGACATGACACAAGTCATTACACATTCCCTTATCATCATTATGGTTCCACACATCATGTGGCTAAAATAACTTGTTTTATTGTATAAGTATACATGAATAAGGTACTAAAAAGTACTCACTAACTATCCAATCATGTCTCACTCATCATGTTAGATAGGATGACACACCCTGTCTTAATATATGACATGACTCAGGATACCGAGTTACACACTGGGTTAAACTTTCATGTATAACACATTGTGTTCCCCTTAGGGAACACCATATCTATCAACCCCACCTTGAAGGATAATATATATACATAACATGTTACTGATCAAGGCTTACACACTATGTATAGTAGAGTACATTCCATGTACCATGTATTCTTTATTATTCTATGAATCTTCTCACCCAAGTGTTTGAATTGAATACATGAATATTCCATTTTGGTTATTTTCCCATATATGGGGAAATAAAGAAATCATATTTTTCATAATAGACTATGATAGAGGAATTTAGAGTATACATGGAGTTCAGTTACATACTCGTGTGTCAAGCCATGTTCTTCTAGGCATGGGTTTTTGGTACTACCCTAGATGCACACTCACAATAGATCATTATTCCCCATATAATAGATGGAGTCTGGGTACTCCCCTATATTTATGGGTACAATCCTCCATCCACAGGTTTAGTTACTCCCTTTATTGGCACGCTGTTCCCTCAACCAGGTGTAGTCCACCATATGTATTAGATAGGTAGCATAGAATATTTTGGAAATTGATTAAATAGTGTTAATGTACTCCCTAGTGTGTCAGGGTATGGTCCTCTATCCATGATGTCTATACTTTCCCATGTGTTAGGGATCAATCCTCATTAGGATTAAATATTCCATGGAGTGATATACATTTCCTCAATGAGGAATGGTTCCCCACTACAATCATAAAGAGGTAAAATAGTAGTTGTGAAGGCTGGGTGTTTGAGAATTTTGAAGCCTTATGACATGTTAGGTATATAGGGGTTCATTTGAGATGTGACATACAATTGGGATATTGATTCAGGGTATTATTATTTCGATCATATTTTGGTTAATATTGGTGTATAATATCTATGTAATTTATCTATAAAAACTATGATTCTTCCATTATCCATGACTGTCTTATGCCTAGAGGAAATATGGATCTTTAAAATAGTTTGATCTGAATTATTTTTTCATTCTCCATTTTCTATTTTCATGATGTCTTACTTGGTATGATTATACTCAACCTTACATAGGAATACTTTCCCACACACGTTGTGTTTTTGTAGAATATGCAAAATTTATAGGTGACCTTTGTGGATGTGTAAATGGTGCATTGAGGTGTACCGTAGTTCCTAATATATATTGATTCCTTTATAGATTAGACTAATAGTCCTTATAGAAGGGAAGTGATTTTACCTGTTATATACCAATCATACTTAATTGTATTATTTTATGTTTTGGGTTCTTTTTAGTGGTTTCCCATGTGGTACTGTGATGGATATTTAATATCTCATGTTTTTTATATGGTTTGTTATTTATACATCACCATATATTATTGTTTTTATTATGTATTTAAGTTTTATGTATGTTTTAGGTTGTTACATGTTAAGGACTCCTATGTGTGCTATACATTCTTTGTGTTAGTTTCCAACCTCTAGACTATTAGAGGTAAGATCAGGTTAGAACACTTAGCTTTCCATTGGACCAAGTATGGAGTTGGTGCATCAAGTCATGTCATAGTGATTGGGGAACATGTTTGAGGCCATGTGGCCCCAACCCATTATCTAGATTTGGGTTCCCAACCATGGTTATTAAAAACTTATATCAGATCCAGTTTTAATGGTCTCATCTTGGAAAGTTCATGAGAGTATATAGTATGGTAGTAAAGACTCAATAGGTACTCATAAAATTTATAGCCCTCCTTATTATGATGATTCTTGAGTGGCAAGGTAGTTTGGGTAGGAAAAATGATCAGAATGATTCCTTGTAGGATATTGGATCATTATTCACTTTATATGTCTTTAAGCATGATAATATGGAAAACCATGTGTGTTCATTAATCATTATAGGAATGCATATGGATGATATACTTGTGCATTTATTTTTAAAAATAGTTTCATGGTTTTAAAGGTGATTTTAATGTATTTTTTTGAATTATTTGTTGTTTCTTTTGTGAAAGTTTACTATAAAGGAATCACAATATAGTGAATATATCTATTTAGAAATATAATTTATATCACATGTTTTGGGTTTATGGTTTCAGTAGGGAATTTATATATAGAAACTCATGTGTTTTTCTTTTTTTTCATGTGATGTTATAGAGATGAATCCATATAGAGATACTATTTGTGTGAAAGAGGCTAGTAATGCAGGAGGTGAGAATGTGTATGAGGAATGAGCGAGATAGATGGGGAGTGTTCTTGAACACTTGAACATAGTAGTTTAAGATATCTAGGTGTTTAAAAGGCGGTCAAATCAGGAGTGGCCTAATAAAGTGAATCATGATTCAAAGTTCTAGAAGTATAATCTTGTTATATTTAAAATTATTGATGGTGTGTAGGAAGCTATATATTGCTTGGATTAGATTAATTTAATCTTCCATTTAATTCATATCACTAATAAATTGATGGTGTAGTTTCATACTTATATTTTATGGGGTGTCTCACATATGGTGGGAGATGGTTTTGGAAGTGATATTCGATGAGGATCAAGATTGGGTTAAAATATAGAATATGTCAAATCAGATTTTCCCAAGATCATTAATTCTATAGAAAACTTGAGATTTTCTTATTTAGGAGAAAAGGAATATTATATATCAAGATTATATTGACTGATTTTCATAGTTGGTGAGTTTTTCATTAGAGTTGATCACAAATGACAACCTCAAGTCTTCATGGTTTGAGATGAATCTTAAAATTTGTATTCTGTCAAGGGTGTTTTTTCTACATTAACCCACCTATGCGGTGGTGGTAAAAAATAAAATGATGGATGAGACATATATGATGGATATAAATGACAAAAATTATTTTCTTCCCTAGATTGATGGATATAACAAATTTTTAAGAGGATATAAGAGGAAGAAAGATATATTTTAGCAAGGAAAAATCTCAAATAAATTAGGGATTTCATGTACTTCTTAAGTGAGAAGGAATACTGGTGGTTAACAATGTGAAAAAACAACACATCTGAAGTGGAACTGTTCTTATGAGACAAAGCCATGTCACCATTATGGGATGCATGAGAATATAATAAAGTTCTAAAGTTTTTTCTCTCGAGGTGATAGAAATAAAGGACCCCACTAGATGTAGATATTGAATATGTATGAGGATAATTTTAAGTAAGATGAAGCTATATTGTTGTAAAAACCCATCCCATATCACTAGTTTAAGCTAGAGGGTTATGTGGTCTCAAGCATGTCTCCCTATATGATAGTGGCTACTGACTAGTAGTCAGGTACTAAATCATACATTAGAGAGACTATTTCCTCGAATCAAAGTAAATAAACATTGGAAATAATTAAACATCATAAAAAATAACCTTGAAGTATGTATTATTAATAAAAAAGAATCATACAATCCGAAATAAACCATGAAAAAGTCATACAATTATACATTTGATCACCAACTGGGTAGATGAAAAATATAAAAATTAAAAAAGGAATTAATAAAAAATAGGACCTATTTATATCTCCCATCCTCACCTCAACCTAGTCTCTAAATCCTTAATGAGTTAGAAAAACTTGATCTACTGCACATCATGTGGTCTCAATAATAAAGAATCAATAAGGTTTTAACACACACCAAAGTACCTATAAAGGGTGTGAAAAATAAATATAACTAGGGTAAAAACAAGCGACCCTAATACACATCATTAAATATGTTTATTCAAGAGGAAAATAGATGATATAAAATAAACATGAATGTAAAGTCATCATGTGTTAACCAAGGAACCAAGACACCCAACCAAACCTGTTTCGGCCTATACTAGGAATCCACCTCATGTCAACACCACATGAATACACATAGGGTGTATTGATGTACTAGTTAGCACATGATGAAGCATGGTGTATACGTGTGGTGATGGAATAAGGTCGATTCCTGATATTGTCTAAAATATGTTTGGTCAGGTGTCATAGTGGTCTGGTTAACACATGATGAACTGACATGCATATTTATTTTCCATCATTTATTTTCCTCATGAATACACATATATGATGTATACATTAAGATCACTTTGTGTGACCCTAATGAGATGTATTTAAATAACCCTATATAGGAAGTCTTGTGCACATATAGATTTTAAGTCTGCTTTAATGGCTACAGAACTGGATTTGTAGTTGATTAGGATGGGGAAAATCAACAAGGATATTGAAACTAGGATGTAGTGAGGCTCAGGGATTACATTAGAGGATCTTGTGTATTTTTTTCTTTTTCTTATTCATGTGTTTGTGATTTAAATGGTGGGTGATCAGGGATCTAGGAATATATTAATTTGTTATGGTTCATTTGTTATTACACGATTCTTGTTTATTTATTATGCATCCTTTGATGTTGTTATGAATGATGTTTAGTTATTTATATTATTTCTTTACTCTGATTTATGTTCATGGTCTCCCAATGTGATATTTTTGTTCTCGACTCTATTCAAATGCCTCTGGAATATGGAGAGGTGCACTTGAGGCAATTTATCCCTCCTAATTAGACTAGTGATCTGGACAAAGGTATTAAAATTATAGGTCAGGATAGGTGGTAATAATCACCAGGTTTAAGCTTAGAAGTGTTATATATAACCATTTTATGAAGTTCATATTCCATAGGGGTTTGAGGAAGAACCAATAATAATGAGAGACACTCTACTTATTATTTATATTATAGTCTTAGGCATGTTTTATATAGGTTAATATTACTAATTCATATATCCATGAGTATTATATGATATGTATTTTTATACAGAGTTAATTTCATATTCCTTTAAGATAAAAAACACCTCTTAGAGAAATGATAGAGTGGGGATTTAGGTGTCTATATTATTCTATTATGATTATAAATGTGGAAATTATATGGTACCTTTTCATTATATACACAAACACATTAGATGTCATAATCAGGATAGATTCAATAGAAAAGTTTAAGTCCCATATTGACTACTATGAGTGAAAGATTTTCCTTACCTCACATGATGCTAGTGTTCAAAATTTTCATGGAGAGTGGGACCATAATTCTTTCTATGAAAAGTGATTATTAATGAACTTATGGATTTAAATTTCTATCTATATAGTTTTGTTATTAGATTCATATATTCTAAGGATTTATTTCAATTTACAATTATAAATAGTTTATTTGATGCGTTTATGGAAGAATTCTCTGGGATTTCACTAGAGAGACATATGAATATCTCAATCACTTTATTCCAATGATGAGCATGATCTCATTTCCTTCATATCACATGATATATAGAGAGCTATTAGAGTTAAAGATTTAGTCATAGGATTTGGAGGGAATAATATTTATTTGACAAATAATTTCACCATAGATAACATATTCAATGAAGTTTGATGGTATATTATAGCCGTTCATTAACTAACAGAAGTTTAATTATGAAACTATGAAGAATAAATACCCCTAAATAATATTTATGATATTTATGATATTTTTAGTGTATTATTGTTTTTTGATGATCCATTTATTATCAGGATTCACTAGATGAAGTTATTAGATGTTGAAAAATCAGAATATAACATTTAGGAGTTGGTACTGGAATTTTGAGGTCTTAATAACTTCATTTTGGGTTACTAATGAAAATTCTATTTTTATATCATTTATGTACCTGGTCTTCTAGAAACACCTTGATTTGTTCATTATGGTATTTCTGGATGACAAAATTATTTATTCTAGATCAAATGGGTATCATTGAAAGCATTTTAGGGTTATTTTGGATATATTATCGGAGTATAAGTTGTAAGATAAGCTTCCAAATTTTAGTTATGGATGCATGAAGTAAAGTTCTTAGGGCACATGATTTTTGAGATGGGTGTCTGAGTGGATCCAAAAAATTTATAGGTGATGATTTAATGGGATATACCTAATAATTAATTCAATATTTTTAATTCCATAATATTAGTAAGATACTACCCACACTTCATTAAATAATTTTATATGTTAGTGAATTTGGTGATAAAATTAACTCAGAAAGGTGTGAAGTTTGATTGGGATAATAATTCCCATGGATATTTTGATGATATTAATAAAATACTAACATATGCACCATTTTTTACCTTTCCTAACATTATTAAAGAGTTATATTTTTATTTTAATGCATCTAGAGATATACTTGGGTGTGGGATCATGAAAAAGAATAATGTAGTTTCATAAAAATTAGGGAATTTATGACTACTTAATGAGAACTATATCATACAAAATATAGAGTTAATGGTTATTATCGATGCCTTAAAGAGTTAAATAAATTACTTATTTAGTGAGAGGTTCACAATGTATTCAAATAATAGGAGTTTTAGGTACATCTTCTCACAATAGGATTTGAAATTGAGGAAGAAAATATTGTTAATGCATTTAAAGACCTTTTATTTCAACCTATATTATAAAACTGGTAAGGGTAATGTTCTGGTGGATTTCTTGAGTATGGAAGCTATAGTGGTGAAGGAATTAGATAAGCAATAAAAAATGATGTCTGTAATAGAAATTTTGTATCTCAAAGCTCATAAAGATGGAAGTAATTTTTTTTACATTGGATAGACATCACTTATATGCTTGTGGTCCATGTAATGGAGGTAGAAAGGTCCAATACTAATTATTAAAATATTACTAATGCCTTATATAGATGAGAGGCCATGGAATGGTGGTTTTTAATCACAGAAACAATGATCTATTTCTGATATAGAATGGTGGTACTATTGAGTACGACTAAGGTTGTTATGGGTGTGTTCCGTATCTCTAGTTGGTAAATTCATCCTAGAGAAGAAAATATGTATTATTAAATTAGACAATAGTTCTAGTGGAAAGGAATTTAAAGATATGAATCCCTTTAATAATCTTAGTTCTTGACCTAATAGTGGATATGGGTAAAAAATCAACTACTTTAGGGGATTATACAACCTTTTCCTATGTTAGAATTGTAGTGGGGGTATATCATGATGTATTTTATGACTGGTTTCTTGAAATCACCATGGAAGCGTGATGCAATATGGGTTATTGTAGATTAAATCATAATTTTGGCCCACTTTTTTCCAATATGAGTGGTGTTCTCTATTTAGGAAATGAGTATGTTGTATGTAGATTTGGTGTTTTGGATTCATATATTTCCTTTAACTATCATGTAGAAAGGATATCCTCATTTTAATTCAATATTTCAGAGAGGGTAAAAAAATATAATGGACACTTAGGAGAATATGAGTATGTTGTATTATCCATAGATAGACAAATAGATGTAATATATCATATATACTATAGAGGAAATGCTTTGATCTTGAGTACCGGAATTTGGGAGATCATGTTATGATCATGGGGTGTTAGTAGAGATCTACTACAATGATAACTATGATGTAACAATTCAAATGGCTCTATTAATTTTTCTATATATAAGGACAAGTTTATTTTAATTGGTTTGGGGAGAATCTTGGGATAGATCACTTTTGGGTTCATGATTAGTACAAGATAGTATGGATCAAGTTCACCAAATCTAGAAGAGTCTAATGACAACCAAGACTTGGAAGAAGTTTTATGATGACTGCCATTGATGGTTGTTGGAATTTGTATTTGGGGATCAAATATTCTTGTGAGTGTCTCTAAGGTCAGTACATATATAGATCATAAAGTAAGGAAAGTTGGATCCCTTATATGTGAGTTCATTCGAGGCTATTCAGTGATTCATATATCTGTTTCATCTCTTTTAGTTTCCACCAATGTATACTGTATTTCATAATGTGTTCCATGTCCTTAGCTGAAAAATTACTAACAAAATCCATCTCATATTCCTTTATATGATGTAGTGGATTTATATATAAATGAAACTATTGTATAAAGTCTAGTGGGGGTTTTTATAGGTAGAATAATTTTTTAAGATCATTAAGTATTCTTTGAGTGAGGGTTTTGTGGAAACATGGATCGATTCAAGAAGGGACATGTGATAGAGATGATCAAATGTAATAATAATTACTAATATTTATTGAGGAGATCAAATATTTTTGGATTTTTAGGGGATTAAAGGTCATATTGTGGGGTTAATTATGAATTCTCATGCCTGATAGGTAAAACCCACTTTGAGTATTAGTGATTTTTTATATTTTTATGATTTTTTTGGTGGTGTAGTGAAAAATTATTGATAAGGGTTCATGATCTTAGGGACCATGAAAATGAATTATATAGGACACCTGGGTAAGGCATATGTGAGTGAACAATAAAATTAGGGTCTTGAGTGATCATGAAAGTTTACCATACATTTCTGGGTTTGTGGACATGGATGCCTATATGATTGGAGCATGGTCCTAGTATACCATGATAATGGTTATAGGGAATAATTCAAGGGTTGCTTTAGTGTCTAATTTTTATTTTTCATCAAAACTAATAGATTATTCTGAATAACTAGATGAACATACCCTAAATTACCATATATAGGACCATGAATAATTAATTTATAATTAATTATAATATACAATCACTTGATTTTTGGTATTCTTATAGAATAAATTTATATTCCATATCCTTGCGTGTTGTCATTTCAATGAAGAATCTAACCAAGGATTCTTCTAGACACATGTTCTATTTAAATCTATGAATAATTTTCTTTATATTTTGGGTGGTAGTGTGGAAGAATGACATGATTTACATTATTCTTCATTGATCACAACAATGTTATCATTTTCTATCTCAAGATTCATAAAAGAAGTAGGAAGATATAATTCTCAATAAAACTCGAGATATTTTTTCTTACATTATCAATTTATATCATGGAAAATTGATATATGTTAGATTATATAATTTATTTTAAATAAGGATAATTGAATAGTGGCCCATATCATATGGTTTAATCTAATTAAAACCCCATTTCAAAATAATTATAATATTACTATTATCATCATATACCATGATATGTACTAGATATAAAATAATTTATTTAAATGATATTAATTAGATCATTATAATCATCCCATATTATTCTATAGAATTTATCAAAACTTGAATAATAAAATATTTTTTGATAAAATAAAATTAATATTATATTAAGTAAACATGTGAATTAATATTTATTTTAATATTCATGTAACTTGAATAAATATTTATTTTACCTTTTTTTCCACTAAAATCATGAATAAATAAATATTATGTCCATCACCTTATGAATAATTAAACAAGATATAAAATTTAATTCACATATTCCAAACTTGAATAACATGTGATTGAATTTCTATGATCAAATTTTATTTAAAAAAATATAATTCCATAAACATGGGAAAAAATTTATTCTTGAACTTAAATTTAAAAAATAATAATGATAATCTGGATATATCTAGTGTGTGATCCTCTAGGACCCTTTTTCAGTGGAAATATGTGGAACTTACCTAAATTCTAAAATTTGTGTTTAGAAGCACATCAAGGAATCCATAGAGAAAGAAGTAATTGTAGCTACCAAATCAACCTTCTTAGAAATTATAATGTCCAATATAATCCCTTTGTCAACTAATATATCATCAAGTATGATGGATAATTGGGCCATCACCCTATATATTCAATTTATCTTTCTTTTAATTTCTGAAATTAACTTTTCTATAAACTACCATGGTCAAGGATTTTGTTAGATAGTTGGATTTCAATAAAAGTTTCCAACATATATTCTTATCTTTATATATAAGTGAAAAATACTTTCTTAGACATTCAAATAATGTAATATTAGTTATGATGAACCAAACATATGATAAATATCCACAAGCATATGTTGTCACATTTTCATCTGTCATTTAATAGAACAATACAAACATTCATAGATATAAATATCCAATGAAACTTAAAATATATTGAATTATTATTACTGGGTATGTCCTTATAACCTAAATTCTTGGAGATCACCAAATGAATAATTCATGAGAGGAAGTCTCAATGCTTATCATCCCCTAAAACTTGATAGTCAAACAACATATATATCCCTCCACAAAAATGTATCTAGACCATAAGACATATTAATTTAATAATATTTTCATAGCATCACCAAGTTACCCATTATAGTAGAGAACTATTATAACCCTTTTATGTGACAAATATTCCAATGACATAACCAAATTAATGTTACAAAAAAGAAAAATAATTATGTGATAAGATATTTATATTATATTTTTGTAATATAAAATAAAAAGTTATTTAGTTTTATGGAATGAACTCCAATAAACTCTCACTTGAACTAGATATAGCTGCTAATAACTATTAAATTAATATATTTCATATGGTTTTCCTGATTTTTTTTGAGGTATTACTTTATTAATTATGTCTACAACATTTTCCAATGTGGATAATATTATCATTGTGACTTCACCCCTTTGAGTAAAATATCATAAAAGGTGATATAATCAAGAATATGCCTTTTTTTTCTCTATTATAAAATTTTCATCTTATTTATTTACATGATCATATAATTATAAAAATATATATTATGATGATAGTTTAATTTTATTGTTATAATTATAAAATATTGAAAAAATAATTATATATTTTATGCTATTTCTTAAGATATATTAGAAGCTATAATATAATCAGTATTTTTTAGATATAGAAACCACTTGTTTCAATAGGCCTCTCTTTCCCATTTAATCAGATTAACTATTATGTTAGATCAAATTGATCAATAGGAAGACTAGTTTTTCTTATTCTTGAAAACTAGTTTTTATTCTTCTAAATGTACCAGGAACTTATCCCTCACACTTTCCAAGAATTTTCACATAATTATGAAATAACCTTGTATAGTTATCCTGAATTTTATTTATATTTTTCCATAATGATTTATGCATAATAAATATAAAATCTTAGTACATATCATGGAATACATGATAAACCCCATTGTAGAGGCATATGTATTTCTACTCAGCATCTTAATATCCTCTTATATCTTATCACATAATCTTGGATATATTTATTTCATGTGACGAAAGAAATAATTATATCATGAATTATTCCAAACTATATTTTAAATACCTTTTCAGTATATATACTACGACTTTGTCTAAGAAACCCAATAAATCAATCTTAGTATATCTTGTTCCATAGAACATAGGCCACTGCTTTTATTCATTCATTGGAGAAATAGTTTTTAATATTAGTCTTAACCGACTATAAGACCAATATAAATTTTCCAAATGTTAAAAAATATTTCAATTATAAAACCATAGCACTCCCACTAACCTATTATATATACATGAAAAAATATTTGTAACATCTTGACCCTCCTCATTTGCTTGAGAAGGTGGTAGGACGTTACTTGGCCTTAGGCGACATCCCTAAGATGATAAAAGATAGCAATAAATGCCAAGGGATTCATGAACATGAGGGGGATGATTCCACATTTGAAAATAAAACAACTAACCAAACATTCCATAACCAGATAAACCACTACATGATACAAGATATAAATGAAAGACAACTCAAAGCAAAACTATTTATATCAATACCAACTAAAAAAGAGTACCACAGTGAAAGACTACAAAACCAAAGTACATGATGGAATAAAAAACTAAAACTCAACAAAAACCATATAACTCTACATTCCAACATGATCCATGCTCCCCAAAACATCCCAAGTATCACAATAAACCATTAAATAAGTGTGATACTTTACCTTTTCCAGTGTCTCAATGAATAATATCTGCAAAAGAACCAAAGTTACAAAGCAGGGGTGAGTAATAAAACTCAGTAGGTTTTCCCTAATTACTTCCCTAATCACACCACCAGGATAGATTATGTTAGTACAATTATATAAACATTTCATATAAAAAATTTTCTGAAACAATTTATATCAAAATATAAACAAGTTCCACAACCAAGCAGTTTTTAACAAACACAAACATGTTACAAGGAAAGAAACCAAACATGTCATTCAAACTATTTAATGAATTCATTTGGCATTACCCATTCCATATTAATTAGCCACACATAACCAAATACACCCACACACAGGCTTGGTGTTACCATTTACAGTGGAACTTCACGTCCATAACCCGTACCCTTTTATGATGGAAATTAACAAACAATATCTATCCATTACACACAAATTTAACCATTTAATCCAATATAACATTCCAATACATCCATTTATAATAAATTCAATCAATTTAATAAAACCACACTTTGATTGAAATCCATAACTACTACCCATTTCAATAATACCAACCCTTTATTGAGAACCATTTTCCCAAAATACCATTTCAATAAAATTCATCCTTTATTGAAAACCATTTTCCATGCATTAAAACCAAATCACCATTTTAAAATAATTATTTTAAAATCATATTAGTAAAATCACCTTTTTCCAAAGCACCTAATTTTGTACAATTCCATAAATCATCACCAAAGAAGGTTTCCAACAATCATATCATAAGAATATCACAATAAATTTCACACAAAACAACCAATTTGAAATAAATAATTCATTTTATAAATAGAGGATCTCAGAGTGAAGCCACATACCTTAGGTTTTATGGAGAAAACAAAGTCCAACACTCAAATTCCCATGAAACTGGGTAAAATCTCCAAAAAACATCCTTAGATCTCTTCCCCTATCATCAAAAAAGATAAATATCAACCTATTTGGAATAAAATACCTTAGATCTATCCAAATCAAAAGTATATCTAATAAACCACGAGAGAGGGAGTGGTGAATCTAAGGAAAACCAAGAAAAACGACCATAAACAAATACTTACCATGATAAACGGTATTCAACGCACCAAGAAAAGCCTCCAGATTGACTCCAAATCGATGGGGAGAGGTTCTCAAACCTTGGGGGGGGGGGGAATCCTGAGTTAGGTACATTTAGGAGAAAAATGATTGGTCAAACCTTAATCCTGACCCAGATCCACTTTTTATAGATATAGTTTTTAAACCATGCATATTTAGTCACATGGTTAGTAAAATCATGCGCTAACCATGAATTGGATACTGCCTCAATGAGGGACCTCACATAGTTGGCTCATGCAGTTATAAAAAATGTGTGAAAACTATACCAAATATTACTATCTCAAAAATCATGGTTTCTTCTAGGAATCCATATGGTTTGGAAAAACCGTGCGCCAACTCATGTGCCTTCTCTTTATCCCCTGTCTCAAAGTTCATGATTTCTTGTAGGTGTTTCATGGTTTTCCCAAACTGTGCACCATCTGTGAACCCTTAGAAAATCCCCAAAACATTCCAAACTTCTTCCAAACCCTCCCAAACTTCACCCTTAACTTTTTCATACATAAAATCATAAAATTAACATTACTTATTTGTTATCGGGGGTGCTACATTCTCCCCACCATTGGCCTTTCCATTCTCAAAAATTAGAAAACCAAAGTTTCCCTAAAAGAGTTTTGGCAATTTCTCTTTTATTTCCTTCTCTCATTCCAAAGTATCTTCCTAAATCTGATCATATTGCCACAAAACCTGCACTAGACCGCTTCTTTTTCCACATAATACTTTCTCTTTCCTATCCACAGTCCACACTGACTTGTGCACCAAGGAAACATCCGACTCTAGGTCAACATAATCTCATATGATCACATGGTTAGGATCAAGATGATACTTTTTCAACTGAGATACATGAAATACATTATACATAGTGTCGAACCATTGTAGCGATGCCGAATGATATTCCACCTCACCAACCCATTCTACTATCTCAAAAGGGCCTATATATTGAGGAGATAACTTTCCCTACTTTCCAAAATGACAATCTCCAAGTCTTGGATAGATCCTCAAGAACACATGAACAATTACCACGAACGACAATGACCATCAACAATGATCCACATATGATTTATGATGACTCTAATCCATCTCTTTTTGTTTCATGATCAACTAAATATTCCTTATTCTCTCTTAGAAAAGGCTCAACCCAAATAGTGAAGTCTCACATATTTCCACCCAACAAAGTGGAGAGTGATAAGAACGCCCATACAATGATTCGAATGGAGCCATATGTATTGAGGCATAATAATTATTTTTATATGAGAACTCCACTAACGATACGTTCTCTTCCCATGATCCACCAAAATCCATTACATAATCCCACAACATGTCTTCCAAAGTTTGTATCATCCTTTTGGATTGCCTATTCATCTAAGGATGCTATGCCATAATCATTATTAAATGAGTACCATGGGATTTCTGTAAGGATTTATAGATATGAGACATAAACCTAAAATCTCTATCTGACATGATCGACACTAGTACGCCATGCCTCTTTACCAATTCTTGGTTATAGATTTTTTACAAGTCCTCCATCATATGAAATTCAAAAATAGGGATGAAATGAGATGATTTTGTGAGCCAACACACTATCACCCATATGGAATCATGTTTCTAAACCATTCTTGGGATACTTATTACAAAATCCATAGAAATATTCTCCCATTACCAAACAGGAATAGGTAAAGTCTGCAATATACCTTCTGGTCACTGATACTCTACTTTAACCTACTGATAAGTTAAGTATCTTGAAACAAACTCATCCACTTTCCTTTTTATATCGACTCACCAAAACTATGATTTCAATGACATATATATATATATTATATATTCCAATATTAACAAACTATCTTAAATGGTGGTAAGTGTGAATATTTTTTTACTAACAATCCATAGGCATGACCATCTAATTTATGAATCACAACACTGAACTCTCGTCCATCCTCCATCCCTCATTGGTCTTCCCATCATTTAGTTTTGTCCTCATAGCCACAAATTTCAAATTAGATGTCTATGCCTCTATAAACATCTCCACCAAATCAAGAACAAATGAAACTAGAAAGAAAATAACAATTTCACTATGGTCTTCACACTCCAAGTGCATGTCAGATATGATCAACATCAACTTCCACTCATCTAAAGATTGTTTTTACAACTGATCATATGAATTTATACTTAATACATCTACCACTGAATTTCCTTTTCCCGGTGTACACATCAAGTAAAATTCAAATATTTTGAGATACTCCATCTATCTTCTTTGTCATAGGTTCAAATCCCATTGTGAGAAAATATGTTTCAAGCTCTTATGATCAGTGAACATAATAAATTTCTCAGCAAATAGATTATGATGCCAACTCTTCAAAGGATGGACTATGAAAACTAACTCCAAATCACATGTTGGGTAGTTCTTCTCATGAAACTGCAACTACCTAGATCCATAAACAACAACATGATCTCCCCGCATGAGAACACATCCCAACCCAGATCCTGAAGTATCACAATACACCATGTACCCTTTTACTGATTTTGTAAAAATTAAGATTATCACTGATGTAAGGTGAACTTTAAGATCTTAGAAGGAATGATAACATTCATCATCCCATTGTAATGGAAAATTATTCATTTTCAAGGTTGTTATAGGTGAATCTAGTCTTGATAAGTCATGAAAAAAGCATCGGTAATAACTAGCTAGACCAATTAAACTATGTATCTCAGACATTATTTGGAAGCCACAAAGAGATAACAATCTCTATATTTTTTGGATACATAGAAATAAATTTTTTAGAGATTACAAGGATAAAAAATCATAACTCTTGTATTGAAAAATTACACTTTGATAGTTTTTCATACAATCAATAATCTCTCAAGATTCCCAAATCTATGGCCAAGTGTTTCTACCGATGAACCCTTATCCTTGAATACACCAATATGTCATCCACAAAGACCACCACAAAAGAATCCAAATATCTATAAAATATCCAATTCATAAATTCTATAAAGACCGCTGGTGAATTCATAATATCAAAAGGCATTACCACATATTCATAATGGCCATATATGCTTCTGAAATTTGTCTTCAGAATATCCTTTTTTTGAATTCACAATTGGCGATATCATGATTGCAAGTCAATCTTAGAGAAGCACTGAGCACCCCTAAATTGATCAAATAGATCATTAATGCATGGAAGGGGATACATATTCTTCATCGTAACTTGGTTAATCTTATAATAATCCACACACAGCTGAAGAGTTCTATACACCTTCTTGACAAACAAGACTAGTACTGCCCATGGAGATGTGCTCGGCCAAATGAACCCTTTACTTTATAGATTTTACAAATAGAATTTTAATTCCATTAATTATATTGGTGCAATCTGATAAGATGGAAGGTAAATAGGGCCTGTCTTTATAAGGATATCAATTGTAAAACCCACTTCTATTATAGGTGGAAACCCTAGTAAATCATTAGGAAAAACATTAGGAAACCGATCAAACACTGCTGAAAAAATTCCATACTCTACCTCTTCCATCGATTCCAATGTAAAATCCATCAACTGGTATGTGAGAATTCCAATTGTTGGTTCAAATAATCCCTTTTCACCTACCTTTACACTCTGGTCTCCTCGAAAGAGATGCTCGATTCCATCATCAGTCGTAAAAATGAATCTTATGGTATAATAGTCGATGTGATACTTGAACATCATCAACCAATCCATACCTAGTATTATATCATAGAGATCAATTTTCAGCACCGAGAAACTCCATATCGTCTTAGATCCATAAAAAATTATTGAACATGCTCTACACACAAAGCCTCGACAATCTATTTTACATAGAAAAGTTTGAAGTTTTAACATAGAGGGAACCATATAAACTTTTAAACTCAAAAAATAAACAACACGAGAAGAAATAAAGAAATATGATTCAATCATATCAAAAAAAACTTTCATAAGAGTAGAATTCAAAAGAATCATACCTCACACCATAGATGGTCCAGACTGATCATACATAATCACCTGCTCAGCTCTATATAATTTCTTACTCACCACACTTTGCTCTCAATTTTTCTATTGAGATTGCAATACTTGGGGAGTCATGGTATTTCTAGAATCACCATGGATAACTTTTTTATGTTGATAAGTATTATTATACTGACCTCATCCCGTCATAGTATACGATACCTACGACACCTAATAAGTGTCCCGAATACCCAACCTTAGATAACTGAGACAATAATTCTAAAGATACCCCATCTGATTAGAATTGTGGCATGATCTAGGTTGTACCGTACACTCTCAATTCATGTGGGTAAGATAACCTCACTATAAACATCCCATCTTGATCTTGGGTCTTGGAGAAATATTTACCAATACAACTGTTTGATTTTGAGTCATGCTCCCACCTTGGAAATAGGTTCCCCTCTTCTTCTTGATCCCAGCATTGGAGTTCCCACCATTTCCCATAGGTATCAAAATACGTCTTCCTCCCATAGCTCTTGAGATGTCCCGTTAATCCACCATAACTCTATTGAATATCTCTGTATAATCTATAATATAGAGCACCACATTCTTCGAGTGAATATCCTGCCTCATCCCCAATTCAAAGATGTGTTCCTACAAGGATGCATTAACAAAAAATTCAGGTGAAAAGTGCACTAAATTCATGAATTTAGCCGTATAATCAATGATAGAAATATTTTACTACTTAAAGATGAATAATTCCATCATTCTTTGAATTATGAATGTGTGAGGATAGAATTATTTGTTAAACAATTATTCAAAATCCTCCCATGTAATTCCTTGGTCTAATTTAGCCTGAAAATCTAAATCACACCACTGGAATGCAAGATATTCCATCATATATGTCCCCATATTTACTTTCAACTCTGATAGCGTGCCAATGAAATTGAAGATTCAATATATCCTGTTTATCCACACCTATACCTTTTATGGTTCAGAATCACCTTGAAAGATGGGTGGATTATGCTTCTGGAACTGAATGGAATGATCCACTTGACTTGATTCATCTCTCCAGTTCCCCATATCCATAGATTAAAAATATTAGACTATACTCTGAACTAGTAGTTGGTTCACCTATGGATCAGGTGCAACCACATTCTTAGAAGCTTCCTCTAGTTGGTTTCTACGATCCCTACTGAGTTCCATTTTCTAAACAAAAAAACAAACACCATAAGTCTCAATCTCTATTAACTAAAGGCATAACATTTCAAATTATATTAGATCATTCTATCATAACAATGATTTCCAAAATCAATATTTAAGAGGTTCAACCATTTTTTTGAAAAATCTCCACTTAATTTTGAAAATAACACCATTTTACAAATACCAAAACCATGCTCTTTTCAAAGTATTTCATTTGAATTTTTTTTCACTATTTTTAAAAAATCAATAAATTACACCAAATAATATATCATTACTCAAAATGAAATATGCATTTTTAGTGGGAATTCATTTTTATAATGCATTTCATGATCATCTCATTGGCTAAACCCATGACAATGGGATTTTAAATCCTATTAGTGTATTCAAAACACTTATGTACCCAAATCCATGGTAACTTGAAGTTCAACATAAAAAGGTTATCTACGTCTTTTTGTGATCTAAATTTAAAGTCCCAATGATCCTACTTGTTCCTACTAACCTGACACAAGTAATAGACCAGAATGAATATCAAATCCAAGAATGATAGAACTGAATACTACTTATTCCACAAGATTTTTGTATGGACCAAGACCGATACCACTTGTAACATCCTTCCCCTCCTCATTAGCCTGAGGAGGCAAGAGGACGTTACTTGGCCTTAGGCGACATCCCCAAGATGCCAAAGGCTGGAAATAAATGACAAGGGATTCATGAATATGAGGGGTATGATTTTACCTTTGAAAATATAATAGCCAAACAAACATTCCATAACCAAATAAACCACAACATGATATAGGTTATAAATGAAAGAGAACTCAAAGAAAAACCATTTATATCAATAACAACTATAAAAGAGTACTATAACAGAAGACTACCAAAACAAAGCACACAATAGAAGACAAAACCAACAACTCAATGACAACCATATAACTACAATATCCAACATTCCCCATGCTCCCGAATATAGCCCAAGTATCACGATGCACCACTTAAGAAGTGTGATACTTTACCTTTTCCCATGTCTCGATGAAAAACATTTGGAAAAGAACCATGGTGACAAATCAGGGATGAGTACTAAAACTTATTAGGTTTTCCCCAATGACTTCCCCACTCACACCACTAGGATAGAACATTTTATCACAATTATATAAACAGTTTATATAAAATAATTTCTAAAATAGTTTATATCAAAATATAAACAAGTTCTATAACCAAGCAGTTTTTAGAAAAAAAAGTTATAAGGAAAGAAACTAAACATGTCATTCCAAAAATTTAATGAATTCATTTGGAATTACACATTTTATATTACTTATCCACACACAACCACATACACCCACACACAAGCATGCTATTACCATTTATGGTGGAACTTCATTTCCACAATCCATACCCTTTGATAGTGGTAATTCATGACCAATATCCATCCATTCCACACAATACTATCCATTTAACCAATATCACATGCCAATCCAACCATTTACAATCAATTCAATGAATTCAATAAAACCTCACTTTGATTGAAATCTATAACTACAACCCATTTCAATAAAACCAACCCTTTATTGAGAACCATTTTTCAACAAACCATTTCATTAAAACTCATCCTTCATTGAAAACCATTTTACATGCATCAAAACCAAATCAAAATTTTAAAATCATTATTTTAAAATCATGTTACCAAATTCAACTTTGTCCAAAGCACACAATTTTGAACAATTCCATAAACCATTACCAAAGAAGGTTTCCAACAATCATAGAATAACAATATCACAATAAATTTCAAAAAAAAACCAATTTTAAATTAATCCTTCAAGTTATAAATATATTATTTAAGAGTGAATCCACCTACCATGTGTTTTATGGAGAAAACAAAGAATGACACTCAAATGCCCACAAAACCGGGTTGAATCTCCAAAAAACCTCCATAGATATCTTCCACTATCATTAAAAAAAGAAAAGTTTCAACCTATTTGGAATAAAATACATTATATATATCCAAATAATAAGTAGATATAAGAAAATGAGAGATAGGGAGAGGTAGATCTAAGGAAAACCAAGAAAAAAGACCATAAACAAAGACTTACCATGATATTTGGGATTCAATGCACCAAGAAATTCCTCTAGATCGACTCAAAATAAATGGGGAGAGGTTATAAAACCTTTTAGAAGTAAAAATACTAAGTTATGTACATTTACGATAATAAATGAGGGGTCAAACTATAATCCCAACCTAGATCCACTTTTTGTGGATCTAGTTTTTAAATCGTGCACAGTTAGTCACACAGTTAGGCAAAACATGCGTTAACTGTGCGCCAGTTACTACCTCAAGGTGGGACCTTGAATGATTGTCTCACATGGTTAAAAAAACTATGCTCCAACCATTTTAAAGATTACTGTCTCAAAAGTATGGTTTCTCCTAGGCATATGCACAGTTTGGACAAACCGTGCACATGCCCGTGCACCTTCTTCGTAGGACCTATCTCAAAGTTCAAGGTTTCATATAGGTGTTTCATGGTTTTCCAAAACCATTAACCAGCCGTGAACCCTTATAAAATCCCCCAAAATATTCCAAACTTCTTAAAAAACCTCCCAAACTTTACCCTAACCTTTTACACACTTAAAAATCATAAAATAAGGGTTACCTACTTGAAACTGGGGGTGCTACAATATTCATCCCATGATTCAATGCAAGTGATGTTAAATAAATGGATCTTTTTAATATTTATATAATAATCATGGTATTTACTATTTAAACTTAAATTTAAAATGTATTTTGGAATCTACATTGGTAAAATGGTTTCCAAAAAATCAACACCATGATCAATCATAAAAAATTAAAATTGTTTTTATAGATAACATCTTTTACAACCCATGTAAAACTAACTCTTGAATACCCATTTGTACTCAAGGGGTTTTAACTTAGAAAATATAAAACTAAAATTGAGATATGATTTTGGAATATGAAATTCATTTCTAACTTAAAATCTACTTACTAACATTATATTATTTCTATTTACTCCTTATTGGATAATTATTTATTATTCTTAAGGAATAATATACCACCTAAAATAGTGATTATAAAACCATATATATTTGGTTTTATATTTCTTATATAGTCTGTTTCACTCTAATTATTTATCCCAATAAGTCTTATAGAGTGTATATTTGAATGTAAACTCATGTGAATCTTCAGCCATAATTTCATTGAAGTGTATCTTTCTCCCACTATCTCAAATATAGATGTGCACCATCTTATACAAATGTAATATTTATCTTGACTATAACCTTTTAAACAAAGGGATTATAATATATTTAGTGTCTTAGGATAATTAACTAAGATTAACATTATGTTTTTAAGGATAAAAGTTTGTTGGTAATACAAACCTTAGCAAATGGTTTATATGAGAAATAAATGAGTCAGTAACGTTATGAATTTATTTCATATTATAACTTATATAAAATTAAATTTTCATTATTGTTGGAATATGGTTATGTGTTAATTACATTATTAAAAGGCATATCTTGAAAATAATAATGGATTATTTTAAATACTTATAAGACTCCTCATCAATCATCCTTTTTAAAAACATCATCACTCTGATGCGTATATTAAAATTTAATTTTAGGAATAAATCTAATCAATATTTTAAAAATTGATGGATGCTTGGTTAACATATTATTTGGTTCACCAACCCAAAGAATATAATATATTTTAACAATAATATTCTCTACATCAATTTCTTATTCATTAAATATCTTAAGGGAATCTGATAAAGTAAATGAATTTACATCAAGCTTCTACTAAGAATAATTCACACATATATTTCTGAACCGATCCTAGAAACTTTGAGGAATTGTAACTATTTAATATAAAAATATTTATTTTCCTTCAAACCATATAATAATTAATTTCACACCCTTAATAGTTTGAACTCCAAATATTCTAAATACCTTTTTAAGTATATCTTTAATTTTTACTTTTAGTTTTACTTATGCAAGAATTATGTTTCCACAACCAGGTATCATTTGAGTCCTATATTTTATAATCATCATTAATTACTAATATTTTACATTTATAATTAAACTATTAATTATTTTTGACATACCATAACAAAATTCATTTCAAACATGAAATAATATATCATTTTTTCTAAAACTCGAAAATGGGATAATGTTTTAGTAGAAACCAATACAAAACTATTCTTTTTCATTACAAGAATCTTCATATTAGGAAATTTTGAAGTAATTATATTATCTATTTAAAGTATAAGAAATGATGGATTAGTAACTTGATAATATACTTCATTCTTGTAATCTCTTAGTTTTTATATTTTGGAATAATTATTTGGGACACATATTATATTAAATAAATAAGAAGTGAAATTTTTTTAGATTCAATGATGATTATACTAGAAGTAAAATATTATTCATACATATTTTATAATATATTGTATCCCAATTCCATTTAACCTTCTTTCCACATGTTAAGGAAATAGCCTCATGTTCATTGATCTATCTCAAAATCTTTTTTTCTTTGATGGATATTGAAAATGGACCATTGACATTAAAATTGTCATTGGATTTTCAACCATGTCCTTCATTTTAGTCACCCTAAGGATTTGAAGAACCAAAATATCATATATCCTTATCAATATAGTGAACTATAAACAAGATATTCTTTAGGATCTTCTCCATATATTTCATTTTATAAATTCAATTGAAAATGGAGAATATAGTTAGTAAGGATGAAAGAATGAGTTTTATTAATAATTTCTTATCTATATGGAACCCTAAATTTTCTAATTGATCAATGTACATAATAATTTGGAGTAAATGATTAATATTTATAAAAATAAATTCTAGTTTTCACATTTAAATTTTGGTTTCAATCTCATTTATCATTTTCCTTTCACTCTCCTTATCTAGTTATTGGATAGGAATCAACATGATGTATTCATCTGTATCCTAATAATGGAACATCATCTCATTGAACATATTTGATAACATGATGTATCAAACATCTGATGTATCCACTATATAGATCATATAGAAATACTTCTCACCCTCACTAGATCACTGAGACAGATGACCATCTATAAGTTTTTTTGAACATGAATCATATTTTTTTATAGCGAGACAATGAAAAACCACTTGTTCCACTCTTAGAGATTTATGATGGTGAGTATATTCACTATATCCCAAAATGATCATATTTATTCTTTTGTTTTATGTGTTATTTTTAAAAAAAGAATAAAATATAAAATATAATACTTTATCATGATTACTGGTAATGATATAATTAATGAATTAATTAAGTCTACCAATATTTTATCAAATCCTAATTGGAAACACTTTTGGATTTATAATATCTAGTCACTCAGATATTCTAAAGGAAATGATCCATATTTCCCTATTTATAACCCAGGAAGTGGAATTTTCAAATTATTTCAATGTTTTTACATAGGATGTGTACTTGAAAACTATTTTAACTCATAACACCTTGATCTATTTAATGGACACCCAAATCTTGAAACAATATTATTTTATATTCAAAAAATTTACCTTCAATTTATAATAAGTAGACTCTGGTCATTACCCTTAATACTAATCTGATTATGCTGACCCAAGGAATTCATTAGAATTACCTGATAACTTAAAGTATCTTGACAAGGGACAAACCCATACTTAGAGTTATGGGTTAATTCTAACTCAAGTGATTAAATGAATTTTAAAGGCTTAATATTTTATATTGATATATATTTTTTTGACTTATTCTGAAATTTAAATTAGTTTATTATTCACATTCTTTTTAATATTATGTATATTTTATATAAGTAATTAACAATATTTGATAAAACATTTTACATATATGAATAATATATTATATTTTATCATTGGTAAATTTATTATCTTATATTTTTATTTTATTTAAGAATTATTATCTATTTATTTATAATTTATGATCATGTTTAATCATCAAAATAAATTATGCATCATATAAAAAATTAATGACCACACACTGATAGATAAAATAAAGAATTGAAATGATCTAGATATTTATATAGTATTTGGTTTATTAAGTGATACTAAACCAACCTCTTCCCTAGGGGAAATTACTCCTTAATCCTTAAAATTTCATGATTTACAACATCCACCATTCTCTTATATATCTCCTTGTTGTGATTCATCTTGGATCTAGTCCTGAAATGTCTCCTCTGAGTGGGAACCCAATAATTTACAAAGGTATACTCACATTCATGTTAGGGTAACCAAGGGTTTAGGGTTATATTAATTAAACCTTATAAATGTAGTCCCATACATAAAAAGGAAGAAATAATGTTTCAAAGGTCATTATATATAATTAAATAATAATTATAGCATAACAAAACCACCAAATAAAGAATTAAAATAAATAAATAAATGTAACACATACACAAGTGGGTAAAATATCATGATCATTCACCACAAGAAATGAAAAATATATATATTATTACTAGAATTCATTCCATTATTTCTTTTTTAATAATTCTTCTTAAATTAATAAATTAATAAACTAATTAATAAATTAATTTCTTATCTTAAATTATACAAGTTTTTAATTCATGAGATGTTTTAAGAATCCTATTAATTATTGTTATATAAATTAATTACATTGAATGTTTAATTTAAAGTAATTAAGTACATGACACATACATTAGAGAATACACTATGTGTACAGACATTAAAATATTATTTCCCATTTTTTAAAATTTAATATGTCTTATAAAATCTGTATTGTATACTGCATACTACTAGATATGTAACTCCACATGATGTATCATTGTATACATTACATGTTGTTTCACATAGTTAAACCATGAAGTCTCTAAAGCATGTATAACCACATTAATTTCCATAAATATATATGGAATATATCACAAGAATGTGCATGCAGTACATATCATGTATGAGATTGTTACATGTTATGAATGGATAGTAAATATGTGGAATGTAATTACACCATGTATTTACCCAAATGGAACATCAAAAATTAATTGACGTGTGCCTTGTATGGAGTGACATGTGTCACATGGAGTGCACTGTAGCTATAGGTTGGGTATTTCGTGTCATGCCATATCCTCAGCCAATAGTCAATATAGAGTGTGCAAGGAAATCTCATATTTACCCAAATAATATGAATTGAGATACATGATTTGTATCTTGTTTAGGGTTACACAATGTTCACATAGCCACTAAAAGACATGTAATCTTTGTCAACTTATGTGTGTCACTGGAATTCAATATTTGGGGTGTAATGAAACCTTGTATTTACCCACATGGAATGCTATGATTGCTGTTGCATATTCCTTGTTTGGAGAAAATTCCATCACAAAACATGTACTTTTCCATTACATTCCTTGTAATTATACCATTAAACCAATGACCTTGGCCCATATAAAGAGATTATTTAAGTATTCTCCTTGAATTTATGGCTTGTTCTTGGATATATGAGGTCATATTAAGATTCTGTCTCGACCGTTATACTCGAAACAGAAATCTAAATATCAATTATAGAAAATAAATGCATGAAATTGATCATATAAATTGTAAATAGTTATAAATTATAATATGATTTATCTAATACAACTTGGTGGTTCTGGGGAGAAATGGAATCATTGGGCATGGTGCACAATTTTTTCTTCTTCATCAAAATCAATTGATAAATTTTAATAACTAGATGGAAACACCACAAAATATTATTGATATGATTATACACATTTAATTTATAATTAATTTTAATATAGTTTTAACATTTATTTAGTATTCTTTTTTGATAAAAGTTCTATTTTAACTCTATTAGTGATGTTGTTATAATGAAAAATCCAACTAGGGATTCCTCTATATATAACCCTACATGATATAGAAATATTTTAATGACATTCTTAATATTCTAGGTGTAATCACTGAAGAATAAAGTGATTTATGTCATTTGTCATTAATCAGAAAATTATTATATTTTTATCTATTTGGAATCTTTAAAGAGGGAGGAGGGGAGAATTATCCCTAGATCTTGAGAGTGTTTTAAAATTTTTTCAACATCTATCTTGGAAAAGTGATATATGTTAGATTATATCCCATGGAATGAGTTAATTCTAATATCATTTTTGAAATAAATAAACTAACATTTATTTAAATAATATTATTTATATCATTTCTATTGGATCATTAATCCAAAACCACATTCTATCATATAATTTATCTAACCTTGAATAATAAAATATATTCAATTTATAAAATAAAATAAATATTATATTTACTGAACTTGAAAATAAATATTTATTTTAATATTAATTTATATTAAATAAAGATTTATTTTAGTCTATTTATTAAAATCACAAGTAAATAAATATTATATTAATTACATTGTGAATAATTAATCAAGTTATATAATTTAAATCACATATTCTAAATTCAAATAACATGTGATTAAATTTATACCATAATTCTTTACTTGAATAAATACTATTCCACAAACTAGGGAATAAATTTATTCTTAAACTTAAATTTAGTTGAATTTAATAAGATTCTGGTTACACTTATTGTGTGACCCTCTAGAACTATTTCTCAATGAAAATAGGTGGAACACACCAAAATTCCAAGATCAGTATCTATCAAAACATCATAGTACACATAAAAAATGCTATAATTTTAATAACCACAAAAAAATTCCTATGAATGATACTATATAATATAATCCCTTTGTTAAAAAACTTATCATTTTTTAGGTACTGTAGCGGCAGAGACACTGTAGCAGGAACTGTTGCGGTGGTGACACTGTAGCAGGAACTATAGCGGCGACAGTACTGTAGCTGGTACTATAGCATCCCGAATAATGTAGCAGTACTATTCAACGAGGGAGCCTTTGGACTAAACAAAATGGAATTTCAAGCCTAGTATTCAGGCCACTTGGACTTGGGCCTTTGGGATATATAATGGGTCTCCCTCTACCCAGTCTAAAGAGGTCTTTAGTTTAAATAATAAAATGAGGCTTTGGCCCCAACCTTAAAAAAACAAACTTATCATCAATAATTATGTTATCATCATATATCATTGATTTATATTTCTTTGAATTCTTCAAATAAACTCATTTGTAAACTAAGGTGGCCATGTATTTTGTCAGATGGTTCCATTTTAATCAAAGGTACAATAATATCTTCTTCCATTAATATGGAAGTTACAAATCCTTTCTTTATAATTTAATTAATTCCATATCTATTATGATAAAAAAAAATATATCCTAACTCTTTGTGTGAATATATAATCAAATATTTTATCTATACATCAAAGTACACAATTCATGTTTGACATAAATAATAAACTCAAGTTTAAGGACCAATACACATGTTCATTGATGGGAATATCCAATGATATATAAAACATGTGGAATTTTTATTGGTGGGTATGTAATAATGACCTATATTATTGGAGATCATCAAGTGACAACTTCATGAGAATAAGTCTCAATGCTTGTGATACCCAAGCACTAGATAATGTAACTTATGTTTTAAAAATATGTTTAAACCTTATTAATCCCCATTAGACACCCTAAATCAAATTGGGATATCTCTAGGGTTCCTTGTGGGTGAAAAATAAGATATTTTACGTTATTGAATGAAACTTTTATCTTTATGATTGAATAAATCAAAACTAAATTTGAGGTTTATTATAAATTATCTTGTGTACTCAAACTTATATATATCCTATTGTTATTATAATCCTCATTAACTATATACATATATCTTGTTGCTATAGATTTAGGGTTGATGATTATCAATTGGAATCATGAATAGAAGAATCATGATCCTGCGTACTTGTTTATATGGTTTCAAGGTTCATTTGATGATTTATGATGTTAGATCAAAGGTTATTGGATCATCATGGGATATTCATAAAATATAGGTGGATATTATTCAATATTTTTGGGATTATGATTCCTCAGTGTATAATTAGTGCAACATTTTCCATTTTCTTACAAAAGTAATTATCAAATAATGATTCAAATTAATTTGATAATAGGTGATTACTGGATTTAGTAAAATCATGGGAAGATTATGGTTTAGAATTAAGTTATAGTATTTTGTATATAATTACAATTAAATTGAACCATGGGATTTAGGTTTTAAAGATGTTTTTTGAAAATGATTGGGTGTCTTAAATTTTTTAGATTTAATATTGAGTTCTAATGAGTGGTTGAGGTAAAATATTATTGGGAATAAACATTGGTTCGGTTAAAGTAATGTTTCTGGTATAATAAATGATCAATGAGAGTTGAGAATGATAAAAGGGAAGAGTATTTGGTTTTGATGGAAATTTACATAGTTTTGTGTGATAAAAATAAGATGGGCTGTAGATTTCAAGAAACACTAGGTTGGAACTAGGCAGAGTTACCATAAATAGAAAGAATTAGTTATATTGTTTTCATTTGATAATTATATTATATTGAATTTTATGATTTTTTTGTTTAAAATGCACTAAATATTTTCAATGACATTGGTATCATGGTTGAGAATACATATGGATGGTACTGCATGAGGGACTTGTGGAATCCTACTGGGTATTCATACTCACCCTTACCCACACATATTGGTGTTTTGTATACATATCTTCTATTGTGACGAAGGCATGATAAATGATCATTTTTTCAGGTGCGATGGATCTTTTAAGTATAGTTTATGATGGATGTGGATCCATTCAAATGTACATTGGAGGAGGATTTGTACATTCACATTGAATGGTCATCATCCATTTGGTTTTTGTTCAATGTATATTATGTTAATGTTATATTTTAAATACACTATATTTGGTTGATTTACATTAAATGGTATTTTAATATTGGTGTTTTATTTTATATGAAAATTCATTATAGTCTCATATATTTGATTGTTTATTTGAGATAAAATTATTCCTTAATGGTTATGTTTATGCATCAACACCCGTTTTTAGATTGTTCCAAACAAGGAATACACCTAAGGAAAAGTTTTGGTCCTGAATGATCTCAGGATTCAGAGTCTTTGGCTTGGGTCATCACATGGTGTACCAAAATCCACTTATCATGGACTATTTGGTGGATACCATATTTAGGTGATTTTTACTCCATGAAAAGGTTCACTTCCCTATAACAATTTTAAGGAAACCATATTGATCTCTAATGGATCACTTCTTCTTCTTCTCACTTTTTGGACCGCTTCAAGAATGGATGGATCGGTTTATAGGAATCATGATCTTTAAAATATCAATATGAAAAAATGATGTGATTGAATCATGAATATTAAAATTTGATGCTATGATGACATCCACCTTATTCCCCACTTATTTTCTAAGCTATATGTAATTTACTTTTTATTAAGATATTTGAAACATTGTTATCAAATTATCTTCAATGGAAACAAGTATTTCCTCAAGATTAATATAATTACAAAAAGGAATAATATTCATTATCCCATATCTTATTTAGGGAACTAAATGAATAAATGAGATTATATAAACCATGATCCCACCACAAAATGAGAATATATTCAAATGATCTTCCACAAATACTCTTTTATCTCCCAATGAACCAAATATATAAATAATATAATGGGATCTCTCTCTTTATTCTCATTTTTACCATAAAATCTTAATAAATAGATTATATTATCCATCAATACCTTGCATCAAGGGATATGATATTTCCATTTCATCATGATTTTTGAACTCACCATAATGATGTTTATATTCAATCAATATCTCCTCTTTTAATTGTAAAATATATAATTATCAAATATTACAAATTTTTTAGTGATTAATTAATTAATATTATTAAAAATATATAGTGAAATATTTTATTATAACTAGATCAAAAATATTATATGTCAAACAAATTTTTTGAAAAATACTCTCTCCATAGATAAACACTAATCCCATGTTAATTAATCTCCATGACCTTCCACCATTAATAAAATAAATGTTGATCAATGATAGTATCGTAAATTATGGATATATATCTTCACTTTAATATTCTACCATGTAAAATTTTATTCATGGTAAAATTTTAATAAAATATACCCCTAAACTATCTCTATGATTTTTTCTTAATCAAATCACTATAAGTTAACCATACATTCTTCTATAACTAGTAAAATTTTCATAAAAATATCCAGAAGTTTTCATTAATTTAAATTGAATAAAATCTCCCATATCACTCATATTTATGAATAAAATATAAAAATAAATATTCCCTTTAAATACATTAGATATATTAAGTCACGATCTCATTGTACATTATATGATTTTCTCTATTTAAATCTCCAAAAGATAAATATGAAATACATTGAAAAATTCCCATGAAGTCAACAAAATCATGCTCATGTAACATCTGATTAATATTACATAGAACCTATAAACACATTCACATCTTGATTTATTCCTATAAAACATCATATTTATCTTATGTGAGCATTGGAAACATCATTTTATTTATATATGAGAACTAATTAAATCTTATATGTCCTTTGAAAATTTGGTGTTAATCATACACATCCAATTAAAGAAACAAGTTACTTTTATGTAGTAGATTTAATTTTTTTCCTTCTTAGAAAAATTATGTGAATTCTATATTACTTGCATATAATTAGTTGGAATTCTAGTTTTTTACATGGTACTATCCTTTTTCCAAAATTCTATTTATAAATTTCCAATTGAATCTTCATTTAACTATTATACAACCATTGGAAAATCTGTTTTATTCTCATGTAAATACACACATTTCTATTACTCTCTAACCTTATCCAAGACATAAACCATGCATCACTTCACCCAATTCCTAAATAGTCTAGAATAAAAAATGTTAACAATTTATATATTTTATTAAAAAAGATCATACATCTTCATTCTTTAATATATCTTGACATTCTCTATTTCTTCCTTAACCTCTTATTTTCTAGAATATAAATGTTCCTTCATAGTACAATAATCAATTTTTTGATATCAATCCAATATCACATTTTAATTTAAATTCAATTTATCTCCACTTATCTCTCATTTCTTGTCTTTTAGCTTCTTGGGCTATGTTTTCACAATTTATTCTCTCTTCACCAAGTACGTTATGGTATACATGCTTCTCTTTGATATAATTCTAAACTACATTTTTAAAAAATCCTACTTAAATTGAAAAAAATCCAACACAAGACCATTTATTGAAATAGATATGTTGTATCAAACTAATTTAGTGACATAGAAACATTAAATTCCATTTACTAGGGTATAAAAACATATTAATTTGTTAGGTGTCCTATAATATGTCTATCAAAACATACTTGATTTCCTTCATAAATCTACCAAATACAAATTATTATAGAAAAAAAATTTCCCTTATCAGATACATAAAATCCCTTTATATGTGATAAAATATCATTAAGGGTTTTAAAAATAAAAAAATACAGGGCCTCTCTTAATGAAAGAAAACACTTATAAAGGATTATGTTCATAGTTATTGCTTAAAAATAATAATGGGTTACTTTATTTATGGGTTTTTAGTATTAGAAGGCCCCCTATTAACTTTTGAGATAAATTTTTAGTGTTTTAACAAACCAAAAAAATATAACACATAAAAAAACCATATTTTCGGTAGATTCAATAGAATTCAAATAATTAATATATTTCATTATCTAATGAAAATATTTCACAATAAAAGTAAGTGTTAAATTTAAAATAATCATAAAAAATTATTTATATATATTAATAAAGACCGTATGACATAAAAAAGTGAATATTGGTAAATCATCAACCATCCTTATAATTTTAACATATTAAAGAAATTTTTGAGTAATTGAAGAAATATTCTTATATAAGTACCACTAAGGAATCTGTGTTTTATTTATAATACTTAAAAATTTAAACCAATCAAAATTGAAAAATAAACTTTAGGTCATTTAAACTAGACCACATGTCAAAACAATAAACAATTAATTCTTATAGGGCACAAAAGAATTAATGATGTTTTTCCAAGAGTTTCATGAAAATCATTGAACTGTTTCTCAGTATTGTGTTTGTAGAGATTTTTTTAACTAAACTATAACTTATAAAAGTAAAAGGAACTATATAAATCATTCTAATCACATCATGTACCATAATTTAATCCAATTAATTCATGTAAGTCAAAAATAAATAAGATATATTTTTCCTCAAGTTTTATGAAAATTTCATCTCTTTTTATTGATTGTGAGTATGTGATCTTATTTTTTAACTAAAATGTCATTTTAAACTTGACAACACACGCTTTCAGAAATTACGATTACATTGTGATCTAGAATAAACTATTTTTCATTCTTAAATGTCAAAAAAGTGAAAAATTTCCCTAGAGTTTCACTAATTTCTAATATTATTTTCTCATTTTTGATTAAGTAACACATGTTTTTTATTGAAATATCACATTTAAGTTGAAAAACACATAATTTACATTATTAATTATAAAATATATATTAAAATTATGTGAAATTAATTAATACATACCAAAAACGAATTGATGATCAATTTCCACGAGTTTCATGATAATTTAAGATCATTTCATCCATTTTAAGAATGTGGTATGTGTTTTTTTCTTAAATAACGCAAAAAATAAAAATTAAACATTTGGTTATTTCAATTAGACCACATATAGAAATTATTTATTTTTTATTACTATAAGTAAAAAATAAATTAAATAAAATTATACTAGTTTTTTTTGAGATAAATAGAGAAATATTTCTTGGATTTAGTATGTGGAATTTTTTTAACTAAAATATCACTTAAAAATTAAAAACACTCACTTTTAGTAATTCCAAAACACACTACCATTGAAAATAATATGAATATAAATAAAAATGTTTGAAAATTAATCAATTATAAGTTTACAAGGTTTTCATTACAATTGGATATCGTTTTCCTACTTTTGGCCATGTTATACATTTAAAAAAAATGAACTTTTAAATTGAAATCACACACTTTAATTGATTCCTATGCTGCCATGTGTTAGAATGATATAAGGATCATTAATAGAAGTTACACATGAATCAAAGATTATTTACTTAGAGTTTGATAATAAAACTAGATTATTTTCTCAGTTTTGACTATGAGATGAGTGTTTTTAACTAAAATACAATTTGTTAGTTGAGAACATGTAGTTTTGATCATTTTAACCACACAACTCAGTGGAATTATTTTAGATTCATTAATACATGAAAAATATTAATAAAAAATTATTTTATAATAGATTCAACTTAACTTGAGATCATTTTCTTGGTTAAGAGTTTTTGATGTGTGTTTTTAACATAGATAAAACATAAAATGAAAGAATACACTTAAGGTAATATTGTCCAAAGAACATGTAAAAATAATACATTGTTTATTATTATAGGAAAAAAATGAATTTGAAATTATTTTCCTAGAGTTTTATAAATATAATATATTTTTTCTTGGTTTTGAGTATATAACATATGTTTTTAACTCAAACATCACTTGTAAATTGAAAACATGACCTTTTAGTCATTATATACTCACAATGTATTAAAATTAGTTTTGGATCATTAATAAAGGTTATATTTGATTCAATAATAATTTATCCATATCTTATATATAATTTGTGTTTGTTTTATTAGTTTTTGAGTTTGTGAATCACATTTATAACTAAAATATGGTTTTAAATTGAAAAAGTGGGATTTATATTATTTTGTGAGACCATGAGTTAGAATAATATCTATTTGATTAAGAAATATAAAAAATTAATTTATGATCATTTTCCTAGAGTTCCATGACAATTTTTGTTTTTTGATCATTTTTTGGCAAATAATAATTATTTTTAATTGAAATATCAATTTTAATTTGAAAGAAAAAATGAAATTTTAGTCATTCTTACCACATATTCATTATAATGATTTGAAGTTAATTCCTAAATCCCACACATGAATCAAAAATAATTTTCATATAGGTTCACAGAAATCCAATATCATTTTCTTTTATTTGATCACAAGACATGCATTTTTATCTTAGGTAATCCATAAAATAGAAAAATTAATTATAGAAAATTTCAACTAAGCTTTGAATTACAATGAAATTTGGCTCATTCATATTTTTTATTACTAATTTATTAATTTTTCAAATTCTTTAATCAAAAATAGATTACATTTTTTTATTATGAGAAACTAACACATATTTTTAATTAAAATATCACTTTCAAATTTAGAAAACACTCTTTTAGAATTAAAAAATATCTATTCACAATGTTTATAAACATTGAGACAATATGTGACTTACCCATTCCTTACTAAAATATATATTATATCTTTTAAATATTATTTATCAATAGTGTTTCGATACTACTAAAGATGTATAAATTAGGAATTGGTTAAAAAATATTTTATAAAAATTATATATATTAAAAAAACCCATATTATAGGCAACTTTACTGGGATTTTAGTTTTTCAATGGTTTAAAAAATCATTTATAAATTTATAATTATAATTTCCATTGTATAATCCATTTTTTTGAGACTATAAAATCATTTGAAAATATAAGAAATTTTTTATGATATAATATTTAATAGGAAACTATTATTATATACAAATTAATAGATTTGCATATATATTAATTAAATAGTTTCTTATTTTTTTTCCAATTTCCTAAAGCCTTTTATTTTCATTAAATTAACACCACACGAACAAAGAATATTTGAATGTTAATATATATTATGAACCACATAATTATCCGAATATATTTTTTTGAAATAAAAAATATCACTGATTAAAAAAAGATATCATGTATGGATGATATTTTATATATCCAATCATCGAATCTATGAAATTTGTCATTATATTGACTTGATTAATCAAAATCAATATCCTATGATACTTATAAAAATTTAAATAATAATGGGTATTTACTGATTTTTAAAACAAAAAAATATAATAGTAATCAAATTATATTGTTTTACATTTTCATGTTTGGTATTAAAAATTTCCTTTAATCTGTAGATTTTTATTATTTTTTGGAAAACATCATATTTTCTATTTATAATTTTATATGTATTCATCATTATTTCTCCTATACAATGAATATGTGGACATATAGTTTCCAAAAGATGATGAAATCATCTAAGGATAGTGAAATGGTTATATAAATTTATAATATAAAAATAATTCTATTAAATTTAAATAAAAATAATAATGTAATCATTAAACATAAAGAATATTACAAAATTCCTCATATACATTGACCACAATGGATTATAACCATTCATGATGAAAATTTTCATTTATACTAGTCAAGATATTTTTTTAACTGTTTCCTTTTAATGCATGTCTTATAAAGATATAAATTCACAAGTATTGTTGTCTTTGAAATTATTTTTTCAAGAAATTTTAAAGTCATTAACTATGTCAAGTTTGGTGGTGTAAAAAATTAAAGTCATCAGTCCTCTTTCAAAATACAACAACAATTATATTTGATTTACTTGACTTAGTTATTTTCATCCCTTTTATCATTACATATAGAATATTAAAAAATTTATAGTCATCATAAAAGGTATTGAATATATTATAATTTTTAAAAATACCCTTTTCTTATCTTGTGGAATTATAAGATTGATCAACCATGTTATTAATGTTTTAATATATTATTTTACAATTTGAATATAAACATCATCCATACATGTGAACGTGTAGCAAAACTCTTGATTTAGGAGCTACATAAATCCCAAATCTAAAATAATTTTCATGTAAATATGTATTTTGAAGGGTATTATATTGAATATTGTACACCAGACCTCTTTCAATGATGCGGTGCATGATTTCCAATATATATAAGTTATTAAAAATTTTACCCTAAATATTATAAAAAAATAAGTAGTAAATACCTATTTGTTGCATAGATATTATAAATTATGGTGAAAAATGATCACCATTGGTATATTAGAAAAACAAGGAGAAAAATTTCCCTTGAAACACTAATTTTTTTGATCATATTATGATTATTGGTGCACTGATTTTTATTATCTCATTAATATCCCATTTTTCTTCATTTTTTGTTTTCTAAACAATACATAATTTTGATCATTTATATTTTCATCTAAGGTATTAAACATAACATTTAATTCTTAGAATCTGTTCTTAGATTATATTCATGCTTATCCTTTCATAAAGTAGTCTGTCAATGAGACTCTAAAACACACCCCTCTAAAACATCCATACTTATTAGGATGATGGAAAATAACTATAAGTAGTTCCTATTCACATATGGTAGATAAATCATCATGAATGTAAAACATATAAAAAACCTTATTAATAATAATTATGTTTCAATATAAAAAATATTAATTAATTTTTATTATTTAATACTAACATGTTATTCTTATATTTTTTTTCATGTTTCCATCAATATGTTGTCCCTTTTATTTTACATAAGCCTCATTCAATAAAATGTGACACGGGATAGAGAGCGTTACATGATTTTATTTAATAATATATATATTAAAACATATATATTAATATTTTTTATAATATACCTATAACAAACTATTACTATTTTTAGGTACTGCTCGACCCTCCTTTTTGTTCATTCTTTGGTTGGTGTTCATCTCGAGTTTCTTCAGGTAAGATTTTGAAAATTTTGAAAAATTATGGGTTATGCACGGTTGGCACACAATTTTATCAAACCATGCACCCACCTAATGAAAACAGTATAACCCTAGGTTGTGGGGGTTTTCATGGTTAGCACACGGTTTGAAAAACCGTGCGCCCACCTAGTAGAAACCATGTGGCCCTGCCTAGCTAACCATGCATATGGGTTTTTATTATTCTGAAAATTAATTAAAAATTTCCCAAACCCCCTTTTTACCTGTCGTTTGACCCTAGCTTAGGATCAATCAAAATCCTATGTCTTGGAGGCTCCCAAGAACCATTTTGGCTCCTCCAAACCTCTTTCTAGGAGGGTTGAAGCTTGGAGAACCTTGTTCGATTCCTCTACGGTAATAGATCCTATCCCATTATTCTATTTTGATCACTCCTTATTTCCTCCTTAGAGAGTGTTAGGTCATATTTTTGTTGATGGATCTAAACTCCTTTGTTTTGTATATTGAATCTAGGTTTGATTCCCCGATCTCCTTTTCCAATGTTCTTTATTGGAGAATCCCGTTGCAGGCATTATGTTTCATGATCTTCATGATTAAATTTAGGTGGTTCTATTGGGACTGGACATGTAATAAACCCTTAATTTTATTGATTTAAATTAATTTTATTTCAATTAAATTATGAAAACCCAATTCAATGAGAATGGGAATTTGAATGGATTTAGTGTGTATTTTGAGGGAAATCCCCAATTCTAATGGAATTGGAATTTGGGGGTGTTTTGAAAATTGATGTAAATTGTAAAATGATTTGAGAACTGATTTTAGAAAGAAACTTAAATTGATTTTTTAAATCCTATGAATGGTTTTATTTTTAAAAGGCATTAAATAATGAAAAATCCATGATTTTTTTCGAATTTTATTCGGCGTATTGAAATGTGAAATTGGGAAATCGAATTTTAAATGATTTTTTGATTCGAAACAAAATAAATTTCCCAATATTGATTGATTGATTTAATCACATGGGATCTTTGGTAGTTAAAAGGTGGTTGAGATAAGAATGATTGAAATTTAATTCTATAACAATGGATTAACGATGAAAACAATAACTAAACTATGTTTGGCTTGTAATTTTACCTTAATTGGGAGTGGATGATTATAATTTCCCTTAAGTGAGAGTTGATATTTTCCTTTATCACTAATATGAGAGTGTGGGGATCCTATATCTAGTACTACTAGGTGTTTGACTATTATGCTATGAATTATTATGATTATTTTGAAATATATATACCATTGGTTTTGTAACTATTTTACTCATTCCTAGTGATTTATATAAACTATTTTATATTTTTTTACTTAATCCATTATTTTAAATGTTTCCATATTTTGAAATGAAAATCAGGTTTTGTTTTAAATATGAAACTATACTACCATAATTTTTTTAAGAAAATTTGAAAGCATGATTTGTTCTATTTATTATTCCATCTTGTTATGGAACACTTGGTGAGACCCTACTTGGATTTTGAGATCACACCCTACCTTTTCCTTTGGGAAATTATAGATTTACTTATACTAGGTTCGAGAAAGGAGAAAGAACCACTTAGAGGTGGCAGTTGTTGTTGATATTTTGGTATTGGAGTATGGAATCTTTAGGATGTTTGATTTGTTCTTTTCTACTTATGAGTACTCTTTATGATGTAATATTTGGGTTTTAATATACCTATTTGACTTCTAGTACTGTCTCCTTTGAGATTTTTCTTTGAGAATACTCATATGAAATTGTTTCTTCCATTATTTATGTGGCAAAGCCATTCTTAATTTTATCTTTTATGATGCCAGGTGCTAGTAAACAGCCCATAGAGATTAGGAACACCCCTTGGGATATTTCAATGCCAGTTTGAGTATCATACTACTAGGGTATCTGGGCTAGATCATGAAAATATCAGCGAAAATATCCATTATAAATTTAAATTACATTATAGTTGATTATCAATATCAACATAACTTATCCTTATTTTTTGGAAAACTTATGTGGTATTTGTTAGACATTTTTTATTCCATGAACACTTTTTTCTATTTTTAAAAAATTAAATTTAAAAAATTTAATAATTCATTAATTTCATGTAAAGTAAATTAAAATTACTTGAAAATTACTATAAATACCTCTTCATGTTATCCAATGTTAAAATCCCTAGTTTATTGGGATATCAATCTTCCACATATCACTGGTGGGTGATGATTAACTTCCCCAACTGAATATCTATATTATTTAGTAAAAAAATTTTATTCTAAAATTTATTTACACTTCTCTAAAAACTCTAAATATTAATTTTTTATAGTCTACTAGTACAATTTTATTCTTAAAAAAAGAAATAATATTCATTTCATGACTTGATTTAAAATAAAAATGAATAGAATATGTAACAAAAGGTTTCCACAATAACTTCCTAAATTGTAACACCCCAAACTTCCAAGATACGCTTCTCTTTGAATAATACAATTGCATGTGTCGTACGCAACTTCAAGTTCAAACACACCAAAACCAATCAAACTAACCATTATGAAGAGTAATACCCAATTTTTGAAATTTTATAAATTTTATCTTTCAAAATGGACTTTATTTTTGGATTCGGAATATCGAAATTAGCATAGGGTGAATTTTTGGTATTTTTCTAAAAACTTTCAATTTTTGATGAATAATGAAAAACACTAAGTTATAGTTTAAAACCATATTTTTATTTAAATAACTATTTAGTTTATTTAAATTTATTTTAGGTCAAAATAGATACATAATACCTATATAAGTTCAATGTAATTCATTGGAGTCAGTTTAAAATAATTTTAGATATATAAAAATTTTAATGAAATTTTTACCGTCTTTTACCCACCTCCTAGGAGCATTTGCAAATTTACATAAAACTTAATTTTAAAGCTTCTGTGAGTGGAATTTCAAAAATCTGAGAGACATGGTTGATATCAGTAAGTAAAATTTGGTTCAATAATATGAAAATAATTTTTTGGTGAATAGTAACTTTTTTCTTTTATTTTCCACGGTTAAAAGTAAATAGGGTAATTGAGGGTAAAAATGATATTATTATTAACCTAAAACATGTTCTAATTCTATTGGATAAGTATAATTAGACCAAAAAAACCTTAGGAATAAAATATGAACCTCTTTGGTCCACTTGGATTAGATTAGGATATTTATTATTATTTTATTTAAAGAAGGTTTAAAAGAGTTAAATTAAAAGTTTAATAACAAAACCATTTTAATATAGGGTTACACACAATATAAATTCGAAAATAAATATTCATTAGAAATATAAAAATATTTCCAACATAATTGTATTTTATTTATAATTTTTATACATTAAATAATTTAATTTATTTATGACACAATGATGATGCGGTAATTACCTAATTAATGAAATATTAAAATAATTGATATTATAAATATCCAAATAAATGTAATTTGAGACTTTTTATGAATTAAACTAATTTTCTAGGTTAATATGAAATGTTAGGGTTGGTTATATGGATTTGTTTTGAAGTAATAATGCTGTTATAAATTTAAAAAAAACAAAATACCAAATAGTGTCAAAATTGACATAAAAGAGTTTTTAAAAAAAATATTATATTATTAATTGATATTCTATTCCTAAAAATATAATGTTAGGAAAAAGGTATTAAATAATATTATATATGTCATTAATGAACCACTTGAGGTTTTCTTGGAAGTTTATAGTAAGTTTATTAACCATATAATTTAAAAATACAAAGAGACATGTTACATGTCAAACTAATTAACTAAGAGTAAAATCTAGAAGATAAGTTTAATATAGTGACTCAAACCTATCTAAAACCTATAGGTTGTGTGGTTTTAGACCCATACCCACCTTAGCCTCTAAATAAATCATTTTAGAGACATTAGAAACCGAAAATTATTTTATTATAAAATAATACTTCAATCTTTTCCTAAGGTGCCCCTCACCCTTTTTATAAAAGGGCACTTCCCCTTCTCTCAAATTCACACCTTCAAATCAATTTGGATCGACCAAAACCTGCCCAAATTTCCTATCAACTATCCTCCCTTCATCCTAGATGCATTCCTTTAGTCATAAATCCAACCTAAGGAGCCCCTTTGATCAAATCAAAAGGAAGAACCCGAAGAAGAGGTAAATATTTCATCACCTCTTTCAAGTTCCTTTCTTCTTCCACTTCCTCTTTATTTGTTATTTACATTATAAAATAAGAACTCCAGTATCTTATATATACTGTGATGTTATTATAATATGGTAAAACCATATTCATTATTCTATCTATCCTTTGAATGACATGTCACCATACGTGCATACGTACCGCTTACCATCTCCACGTCGTGGTGAAGTTGTTATTCAATACATTATTATATGAATTGGTATATTAATGATGTATAATTTATGTAAATAATAAATATAACATGATAATGATTTTGTTTATATGATATACCATCAAATTTTATAATATCAAAAGTATGATATTGTCGCTCGTGCGTACATACGGATTACCGTCTCCACGAACGCGATGAGATTCATTCCCCATCGCATCAATTCAAGACTAATTTTCATTTTATGATTAAAAATAATGTTTAAAGACTTAATATCATTCTGAATATGAATAATATAAATCATATCTACAACAAAAATTACTTACATAACAAAGAATATAAAGGAAAATGAATCAGTTAACACCCGAAACTATGATACTACTGAAATATCATTAACAATGCAATATTAGAAGATCATATATGATATGATATTAATGTATATGGTTCTTGTATAATTTAATAACAATTATTTAACCATTATAAAGGAGGTTAACCTACCCTCGACCAAGGAAAAGAACAAGTTAAGGGTTAATTTCACAATCTCGTTATCATCCGAGGTTGTTTTATTCGTGAGTATCTACTGGGACCTCTTTATCATCCACATCTGTGTTTATTAAAAGTTTATTTTAAAAAATTCTTAATATTTTATAAAATATGGGTTAAAGTCATTTATACCATTTTTTGACTTTTTATAAGATGTTTATAAAGGAATATTTCTGCCGTTTTCCAAACATGGTCCTTTATAACCTTTTCGACAAAATTAAGGTAAAAATGCCTTTTTTTAACTTTTACGGCGGGTGAAACTATTTTCCTCCATTATAACATCGTCAAAGCTTCACTTAAAAGCTTATAATAATATTTTCAAAATAAATTTTTTCTTTATAATTATGTTACTCTTAAATGATTTCAAAATATAAAGAGATATTTCTCTGAAAAAAAGGTTTTGATTTCATCTATGTCAATATCCTTCGATGGATTTTAAGATTATTTGATGTTGATTTATTATGATACAAAACTTCCATATTGTATTTAAGTTTTTGTGATATTTTTGACTATGGATGTGTTATTTTTACACCATTCATGGTTTATAGATAAAGTATTGACATTTCGTATGCTAGTTTTAATACAAATGCTTATGTTATATTTAAACCTTTTCATATGAGGAATGCATTAGAATTATTAAGTGACAGGTGGAGCCTGCTATAACTCCTCGATGCATCAGTAGGTCTCATGAGACAAACTAGTGTCTTGGCACAAGGCATTGAAAAAATATTATTTTTATTCTTGGCACAAGTCCTTAACTATGTGGTTATGAAGTCTGGCATTATGCATTCCATCATTATGAAAGTGGCTATTGATATTGCATGTGATTATTAGACTAGTAGAATATACATGTGAATAAGTAAATGACATTATTTGATATTATGTTTGCCATATTATACTGAAGTTCAAGTTTAAAAGGCTTTTTTTAGTCTTATACATTTCCATAAATGTTTATGCTTATTTCTGAAAGTTTCTGCTATATTGTTATCCTTACTGAGCATATGAGCTCACCCCTTTCTATGTTTTATTTTTCCTAGGATGTGAAGAAGTATTTTATGACTGACCTGCGGGGATATTCTATGGGATCTCAGTGTTGTCTATGGAAACAATGTTGTTGTAGTTTTACATTTTATGATGTAATGTAAACCATATGAATATGTCTATTACTTCCAAGGATACTAAAATAATCAGTCTTTCAAGACTTGATCTTTTATGATCATGATAATGATATGTAATAATGCACCGACTCTGGGTAACTAGGGTCAAGGTGTTACAGTTGGTATCAGAGGAAGTTTAGTACAAACCTTTGAATCTAGATTTAGAAAAACTCTGATTAGAGCACATTACCCTAAGATAGACTTTGAGGATTAGTATAGAATAAATTCCTATAATTTTGGTATTGTAGATATTTTGTGATTTTTCCAATAAATACATCCCTGTATGGATACAAGCAGGTAGAGGAGGCTCTGGCACATATGTACCTAGGGGTAAAACCTGAAAACACCACATTGAGCTAGACTCGAACGAGAACTAGTGCACAACAATGGGCCTTGCTACACTCTTGTTTATGACATTCCCGGGGGATATGCTTAGGAAAATTCTCATTTTCTTTACAAATAATTATGAAGGGTTTATGAGTATATACTTCCTGAAAGAAAACTTTTTTATGATAATGGATTATATCCATAAACTGTTCAATTTATGTTAAGTGTTTTACAAGTTTGGATTTATATATTGAGATTCATAAACTAATCTAGTTTATGCCATTTTTTAGAAATGGCACCTAGTGGAAGGAATGGAAACCGGATCAACTCATTTAATCCATGTAGGGATTTCCATCCTACTCAAGATAATTATAGTAGAGATGGTGAAGCAACTGGTGCTGATCAGCTTATTACCATACTGGGACAACTCACTCAGGTTATGAATAATAACCTTACCCGTATGAAGCACCCTGATCCACAGAGTGGAGGATCAATGTTAGATCGCTTCATGAGGAAACAACCACAAACATTAAATGGTTGTAAAAATCCATTAGTAGCTGAGCAAAGGATAAATTATTTAGAGAAAATATTCCACACCTTGGGGAGTAGTGAAAGGGAAAAAGTTGTCATAGAAGTTTACCACCTCACTAGAGATGCTGATCAATGGTGGTCACTGATTCAAAACACAAAGGAAGACGATGAAGTATCAAATATGGAATGGAGGGAGTTTAAAGAGATTTTCTTAGAAAAATACTTTCCTCATGACCACCGAGCAGATATGGAAATGTAATTTCTGAGTCTGAGGAAAAATGAGGATGAGAGTGTCACAAAGTATGAAGCTAACATTACAAGGTTAGCGAGGCATGATGTAGATTATATATGTAACCCAAGAAATAAAATTGATCATTTATTTGATGGTTTAAAACCATTTCTTCATCGAGAATTAGTCTCACAATCCTTCTCGTCGTGTGAAGATATTGTCTCATGTGCTATCAATACATAAAAATAATTCTCTAAGTATTATGACTTTAAAGCAAATCAAGAGAAGAAGAGATCTGATGAACACTCTGGAAATGGAAATAAGGGGAAGAAGGGAAAAGTTGAATATCCATCCTGCAATAAATGTGGGAAGAAACACCCTGGTACTTGCATAAAGGGAATGAGAGTCTATTACAAGTGTGGTGAAAAAGGCCACCAAGCTCATGTTTGCAAGGGGAAGAAAGAGGTTGTCGATGTTGAATGCTAAAATTATAGATAAAGGGAAGCATTATGTGAATGAATGTACTAAGCATTAGGGGAACTTACCTCATAAAAGTCCAAGGGATCAAGGCTAAGATTATGCTATCACTACTGCTGAGGTTGAAGCTCCGAAAGACACGGTGGCAGGTAATTTAATGGTTTCCTCAAGTTTAGAAAATGCTTTATTTGATTCTGGATCTTCGCATTGTTTCATATCTTCCCAGTTTTCTAAGAAAATTAGATATTTCCAATTTGATTTAATAATGGATTTGTCAGTCAAAACTCCTAAGGGAAGTATCATTGCAACAAAGTTTTGTGAATCAGTCCCCATTAGGGAATATAAATGTTCATTATCTACTGATATCATCGTCATACCCATGATTGAATTTGATATAATCCTCAATATGGATTGTCTTTTAGACCATTATGCGAAAATTTATTGTAAGAAGAAGGAGGTAACAATTTTTGATGATGATAAGAAGTACCTTATTTTTAGAGCAGAAACGTCACTACCTAATTTTTATCTAGATCCACCCCCAGTAGCTCAACTAAATTCAATTATTGGGGTGGAAGAGAATGAAATAACTATGGGTGAGGAAAGGAATGTTAAAATAGAGGATGCACCTATTGTGCAAGAATATGTTGATGTGTTTCCAGAGGATTTACCTGGACATCCTCTAGAACGAGAAATTGAGTTTTCCATTGATTTAATTCCTGGTTCAAGGCCCATATAGAAGACCCCTTATAGAATGGCCACTGTGGAATTAGTGGAACTAAAGAAACAACTAGAGGAATTGAGTAATAAGGGATTTATTCTCCCTAGTGTTTCTCCATGGGGATCCCCTATCCTTTTTGTTAAGAAGAAAGATGGATCTTTGAGGTTGTGCATTGACTATAGGGAGATCAATGCTATAACAATAAAGAACAAGTGTCCCATACCTCACATTGATGATTTATTTGACCAAATTCATAGAGCTCAATACTTTTCAAAGATTGACCTTCGATCTGGATATCATCAGTTGTGTGTGAATAAGGAAGACATTCCGAAAATAGCATTTCGAACCAGGTACAAGCATTATGAGTTTACAGTAATGCCTTTTGGATTGACTAATGAAACCTATGTCTTCATGGATCTAATTAATAGAGTTTTCAAGGAATATCTTGATGACTTTGTAGTGGTATTTATTGATTATATCTTGGTATACTCCAAAATCTACAAAGATCATGAAAATCACTTGCGCATTATCTTGAAGACTCTTAGAAGACATGAATTATATGGAAAGTTTAGAAAGTGTGAATTCTGGCTTCAAGAGATTTCTTTTCTTGTTAATATTGTCTCTATGGATGGAATATCTGTTGATCCTTCTAAGACCAAGGCAATCCAAGAATGGCTAGCACCGACGATTATAACTGAGGTACACCATTTTATTAGTTTAGTAGGTTATTATCGATGTTTCGTCCAGAATTTGGCCTGATTGGCAAACCCATTAACCAAGCTCACACGTAAAGGGGTTAAATTTGTTTGGAAAAAAGAGTGTGAAGAATATTTTGAAGAATTGAAGAGAATATTAGTAAATGCTTCTATATTGACTCTACCATCAGGGAATGACATGTTTGTTATTTATAGTGATGCTTCAAAGAAAGGACTTGGTTGTGTCCTTATACAGAATGATAGGGTTATTTCCTGTGCATCACGACAACTAAAAATTCATGAGAAAAACTATCCTACTCATGATCTTGAGTTAGCAGCTGTAATCTTTGATTTGAAGATATGTATACATTATCTCTATGGTGAAAAATGTGAGATTTATACCGATCATAAGAGTTTGAAGTATATTTTCTCTCAGAAGGAACTCAACATGAAGAAAAGACGATGGCTTGAACTACTAAAGGATTATGATTTCACTATACACTCCCACCTGAGGAAGGAAAATAGGGTGGTAGATGCTTTGAGTAGAAAGGATCATGGATTTTTGAACAAGATGGGAGTTGAAAAAGATCCTATATACATGGATCTAGTAAAGATGGATATGGGAATAACCATGGAAGGTGAAACATCAATAATTTTTCAAATGGTTTCCAAACCATCTTTACTAGAAAGGATAAAGAGTTCTCAGACTGATGATGAAGAGTTTCAAAATAATATTAAGGTTTTGAATGATGGTACATTGAGTGACTTTGTATGAAGATGAAATTTTGAAATTTGGGAAGAGACTTTGTGTTCCCGATATACCTGATCTAAAAAGGGAATTGTTGGATGATGCTCATAGTTCTAATTTCTCTATACACTCTGGTAGCACTAAGATGTATAGATATTTGAAGGAAAATTTTTGGTGGGACAACATGAAGAGGGAGATTGCTGATTTTGTGTCAAGATGTATGGTTTGTCAAAAAATGAAAGCTGGAAGGCAAAATCCTGGAGGATTCATGCAACCTATTCCCATACCTGAATGTAAATGGGATAATATTACGATGTACTTTTTCATGGGACTACCGAATACTCATAGAAGGAACGATGCAATAAGGGTCATTGTTGATCATCTTACCAAGTCAACACATTTTCTTGCTATAAGAGAAGATTTACCACTTGAACGTTTAGAAAGACAATATATTAATAAAGTTGTAAGACTTCATGGAGTACCACTATCGATTGTTTCTGATCATGATCGCTATTTTACATCAAGATTCAAGAAAAGTCTTCAGAAATCCCTGGATACTGAATTTTGTTTGAGCACTGCCTACCACCCCCAAACTGATGGACAATCAGAACGAACTATTCAAACCTTAGAAGACATGTTGAGATCATGATCACTTGACTTTCACGGTATGTGGGATCAATATTTACCTCTGGTAGAATTCTCCTATAACAATAGCTTCCATTCAAGTATTCATATGGCACCATATGAAGAATTATATAGAAAGAGATGTCGCACACCAACCAGTTGGGATGATGTTGGTGAAAGAAAACTCATAGGCCCAAAACTTGTGGAGGAAATGATGGAAAATGTGAAGGTAATCCAAAACCACCTCAAGGCAGCTCAAAGTAGATAGAAGAGCTATGCTGATAACCGAAGGAAGGATTTGGAATTTCAGGTAGGAGATCATGTTTTCTTGAAGTTATCTCCACAGAAGGGTGTTATATGTTTCAGTAAGAAGGGTAAATTGAGTCCCAGGTACATCAGACCTTTCAAAATTCTAGAACTAATTGGGGCTGCAACTTACCGTTTGGAAATGCCGCCAAGTATCTCTAAATTCCACGATGTGTTCCACGTATCACTGTTGAGAAAATACATGCCTGACCCAACGTATGTACTCACCTATGATGAATTAGAACTAGAACCCAATATATATTATTGCGAAGAGCCTGTCAAGATTCTTGATATAAGAGAACAAGTGTTGAGAAACCGGACAACTCATCTGGTAAAATTTCTATAGAGAAACCATAAGATGGAAGAGGAAACGTGGGAACCCGAGGAATTTATGATGAAGAACCACTAGAGTTTTTTTACGCAATAATACTCTAGAAATTTCGAGGATGAAATTATTTGAAGGAGGGGATAATGTAACACCCCAAGCTTCCATGGTACGCTTCTCTTTGAATAATACAGTAGCGTGTGTTGTACGCAACTTCGAGTTCTAACACACCACAACCAATCAAACTAGCCGTTATGAATATTAATACCCACTTTTTGAAATTTTATAAATTCTATCTTTCAAAATGGACTTCATTTTTGGTTTTTTACTATCGAAATTAGCTTAGAGTGAATTTTTGGTATTTTTATGAAAACTTTCAATTTTTGATGAATAGTGAAAAACCATGAGTTATAGTTTAAAACCAAATTTTTATTTAAATAATTATTTATTTTATTTAAATTTATTTTAGGTCAAAATAGATACATAATAACTATATAATTTCAATGTAATTCATTGGAGTCAGTTTATAATAATTTTAGATATATAAAAATTTTAATGAACTTTTTACCGTCTTTTACCCACCTCCTAGGGGCATTTGAAAATTTATATAAAACTTAATTTTACCAATTCTGTGAGTTGAATTTCAAAAATCCAAGAGACATGGTTGATATCAGTAAGTAAAATGTGGTTCAATAAGATGAAAATAATTTTTGATAAATAGTAACTTTTTACTTTTATTTACCACAGTTAAAAGTAAATAGGGTAATTAAGGGTAAAAATGATATTATTATTACCCTAACACATGTCCTAATTCTATTGGATAAGTATAAGTCAACCAAAAAAAACATTATGAATAAAATATTAACCTCTTTGGTCCACATGGATTAGATTAGAACATTTATTATTATTTTATTTAAAGAAGAGTTAAAAGAGTTAAATCCAAAGTTTAATAACTAATCATTTTTAATATAGGGTTAAACACAATATAAATTCGACTATAAATATTCATTAGAAAGATAAAACTATTTACTACATAATTTTATTTTATTTATAATTTTTAGATATTAAATAATTTAATTTATTTATGACACAATGATGATGCGGTAATTACCTAATTAATGAAATATTAAAATAATTGATATTATAAATATCAAAATAAGATTAATTTGAGACTTTTTATGAATTAAACTAATTTTATAGGTTAATATGACATTTTAGGGTTTGTATATGAATTTTTGTCGAAGTAGTAATGCTGTTATGAATTTAGAAAAAACAAAATACCAAATAGTGTCAAAATTGACATAAAAGAGTTTAAAAAAAAATATTATATCATTAATTGATATTATATTCCTAAAAATCTAAGGTTCGGACAAGGTCTTAAATAATATTATATATTTCATTAATGAACCACTTGATGTTTTCTTAGAAGTTTATAGAAAGTTTATTAACCATATAATATAAAAATACAAAGAGATATTGTAAATGTCAAACTAATTAACTAAGAGTTAAATTTAGAAGATAAGGTTAATATAGTGACCCAAACCTGTGTAAAACCTATTTATTGAGTGTTTTTCGACCCATACCCACCTTATCCTCTAAATAAATCATTTTTGAGACATTATAAACCTAAAATGATTTTATTATAAAATAATATTTCAATCTTTTCCTAATGCGCCCCTCAAGCTTCTTATAAAAGGGAACTTCCCCTTCTCTCAAATTCACACCTTCAAAGCCATTTGGCTTGGCCAAACCTTATCCAAATATTCTCTCAACTTTCCTAAATTCATCATAGAGTCCTTACTTTAGTTTTAAAGCGAACCTAAAAAGCCCTTTTGATCAAATCAAAAGGAAGAACCCGAAGAAGAGGTAAATATTTCATCACCTCTTTCAGGTTTCTTTCTTCTTCCACTTCCTATTTATTTGTTGTTTACATTATAAAATAATAAATCTAGTATATTATACATACTGTGATGTTATTATAAATATGATACAACCATATTCATTATTCTATCCATCCTTTGAATGACGTGTCACCATACGTGCGTATGTACGGCTTACCGTCTCCATGTCGTGGTGTAGTTGTTATTAAATACATCATTATTTAGATGGGTATAATAATGATGTATAATTGATATAAATAATAAATATAAAATTATAATGATTCTGTATATATGATATACCATTCAATTATATAATATCAAAATAATGATATTGTCGCTCGTGCGTACGTATGGATTACCGTCTCCACGAACGCGATGAGATTCATTCCCCATTGTATCCATTCAAGACTAATTTTAATTTGATGATTAAAAATAATGTTTAAAGACTTAATATAATTATGAATATGAATAAGATACATCATATCCACAAAAAACATTACTTACGTAACAAATCATATAAAGGAAAACGAATCAGTTAACACCCGAAATGATGATACTACTGAAATATCATTAACAAAGCAATATTAGAAGATCATATATAATATCAAATTAATGTATATGGTTCTTTTATAATTTAATAATAATGATTTAACCATTATACAAGAGGTTAACCTACCCCCGACCAAGGAAAAGAACAAGTTAAATGTTAATTTTACAATCTCTTTATCATCTGAGGTTGTTTTATACGTGAGTATCTATTGGGACCTCTTTATCACCCACATCCGTGTTTCTTAAAAGTGTATTTCAAAACATTCTTACTATTTTATAGAATATGGGTTAAATTAATTTATACCCTTGTTTGAATTTTTATAAGATGTTTATAAAGGAATATTTCCGTCATTTTCCAAACAAGGTCCTTTATAACTTTTTCGACAAAATTTAGGTAATAATGTCTTTTTTAACTTATACGGCAGGTGCGACTATTTTCTACCATTATAACATTGTTGGAGCTTCCCTTACATGCTTATAATAATATTTTCAAAATAAATTTTTTCTTTATAATTATGTGACTCTTAAATGATTTCAAAATAGAGAGAGATATTTCTCTAAAAAAGGTTTTGATTTCATCTATGTCAATATCCTTTGATGGATTTTAAGCTTATTTGATGTTGATTTATTATGATACAATACTTCCATATTGTATTGAAGGTTTTGTGATATGTTTGACTGTGGATGTTTTATTTTTACACCATTCATGGTTTATGGATAAAGTATTGACATTTCATATGCTAGTTTTAATAAGAATGCTTATGTTATGTTTAAACCTTTTCATATAAGGAATGCATTGGACTTAGTAAGTGATAGGTGGAGCCCACTATAGCTCCTTGATGCATCAGTTGGTATCATGAGACAAACTAGTGTCTAGTCACAAGGCCTTGAAAAAATCTTATTTGTAGTCTTGGCACAAGGCCTTGACTATGTGGTTATGAAGTCTGACATTATGCATTCCGTCATTGTGAAAGTGGCTATTGATATTGCATGTGATTATTCAACTAGTAGAATATCAATGTGAATAAGTAAATTACATTATTTGATTTTATATTTTCCATATTATGCTAAAGTTAAAGTTTAGAAGACTTTTGTTTTAGTATTATACATTTACATAAATGTTTATTCTTATTTATGAAAGTTTCCGCTATATTGTTATCCTTAATGAGCATCTGAGCTCACACCTTTCTATGTTTTATTTTTCCCAGGATGTGAAGAAGTATTTTATGACTGACCTGTAGGGATAGTATATGGGATCTCAGTGTTGTCTATGGAAACAATGTTGTTGTAGTTTTCCATTTTACGATGTAATGTAAACCTTATTAATGTATCTAGTACTTCCAAGGCTACTAAACTAATCGGTCTTTCGAGACTTGATCTTTTGTGATCATGCCAATGATACGTAATAATGCACCGACTCTAGGTAACTGGGGTCGGGGCGTTACATAAATTATTTTCTTCATTATAGAAATAAAATTACACCAACTATCATTCTCCTTTAACACATTAAATGGGGTTCTAACCATAATATAATTAATGAAAATCTATTTTTAGGTTCAATTGGCTAACCATATTGTTTCCGTACAACCTGATATTTTACATCTTCAATTGTTAATTTAATTAATTTTTTTAATACTATGATGAAATAATACCCTTGTTACTATTCATTTTGGCCAAGTATAATTATTTCTTCACCAATAGGATCACTAAAATTTTTATGATCATGGTGAGTGACACCATAAAGTAGAGAAGACATTGTTTTCATTAGAATCTAGCTTAATAAACTAGAATACATAAACACTGTATTAAACCCAAATTGAATAGATATTACTTATGGTATATATAAAACATCCTAGATCCAAAACACCTACATTTTTTAACATTTTTCCTTTTTTAATGTGTTTTCCCCATCAGTGGATTATATAAATTCCCTCTCTATAAAAACTTATATTGTATATAACATCATCTCTATTGGGTCTATAATTTCTTTTGTGATGTACAAAGGATAAAATCACCCTCTAACGAGTTAACACTATTTTTTTTGTTTTTATTCCCAAAGAATAAGGATCCAATTTTTTAGAGTAACATGTGTATAAAAATGTGTGATACTTTTGATACCATTATAAATGGATCATATTTGTATCCTTTCTTAAAAAATTCCTTTTTTGAATCTAAATTAATTATACTTTATTATAATAATTTTATCAACCCAAATGAATTAATATATTTATAAATATCATATAATCTTATTAAATATTTTTTTGACGATCCATAAGTAATAAATATTATTATAAATAGGATTCCTATCCTTAACAATTGATACATGGATCACTGTAGCCATAAATTTCATGACCCTCCCCCTAAAGGTGCCCCTCCTGAATTAATAATGAGAGAATAAATATAATTATTTCCAAAGCTATCATCCAATAGTCTACGGGTTGGTGACAAGCACCAAAGGTATATCATACACAAAACTGAGAGGAATTGTCCTCTAATAAGAACATGAGTAAAGACTTATAAGACTAGTATTCCAATAAAATTATACTTAGAACAAAAGTTAAAAGGGATACTAATGCATGCATGTAATGTCATCAAAACTAAAAAACCATTTAATAACTATAAAAACCAAAAGAAAATCCTCAAAAGTTTCCTCTGAGCCTAAATATCTCATGAACAACTCCACAAGATAATAACGTCTAACCTGATCCCCAAACATATCCTTTGGTCCTGAAAAATAGTTTATATATATGTAGGGTGATCATAATAAGTATAAACAATAAGATCCTCCCAGAAGACACTCTTACAAAAGGTAAAGAAATCATATTAAATCTCAGTAAACAAAAAGTGAAACCAACTCAACACCTAATCAGGTAGGTTAAGCTACCAACCCCAACATGGATCTTTCACCAAGTTTCACATAAAAGAATAATATAATATAATATTAAACGAAGTTACCCAAATAGAAATTTCCCATTGGGTTTTCACTCTTCCCTAATGTTTCACATCTCAAGTAATCTTTTTCCAAAAGCAAGTTAGCACAAAGATACCTGGGCTACAATAATATATCATGCACCTTGTGAATAAAATCATCTCATCATCATCATCCACATCTCTATATAGTGAAAAAGTAGTTTCTAGGAGACACTATATCTCATATGTCAAGTATTATACCTTAATCCATAACATTCCATATAAGACATGCTTATAATAATCCTTAAGATACTATATCCAAATATACATGTGTTTGAAATAACTAAAAGACACTATATCCCTCTAAACACACACATATATATAAAAGTAACCACCATGCATACTGACACGTAAAAATACCGAGAAAAGAGAATGAGGCAAGCAGGGGAAGTTAGCCATCCATTCCTTGCTAACCTAGATGTTGGTAAAAACGCCCTTTGAGAGTCCACTGGGTGTCAGTCACCCTACCAACAACCACATTATGGTAATCTACCTAGTCTAAGAATCAAATACATCTATCATAACTTTCACACCTAAATGAAACCACTAAGGACTAGATATCTTATAATAATAGAAACATTCAATAATAGTTTCATTTATCTAGTTATTACTTTAAAAATTTATTATTACATTAATAATTAGCCAAGTCCATGCCCTAAAAGGATAATCCAATCGATTCCATAGTTTCTCAATAGTTATCATCATTCAATATTCTAATAATTCATAAACCCCATGGGTTAAAATGATTTATTATTAATCACCATTAAATAATTATTGGTATGCTAGGACATATCCTAAGACACCATAAAATAAATGCATAAACCAAGTACAACCAGCCGCGTCAAGCAGCGGTGAAAGGAAAACAGAACAAGCATCCTGGACATTAGACCTTTAAAACAGATTCATTAATAAGAAATAATACAAAAATTCTACAAAATAATGGGAAAGACTAACTTTTACCCATTTTATCAATCTTACTGCCATCCCCAGTTCCACCATGCATATTACTATGCATCCTTCCATCTATGGTGATAATTAACGAAACAAGCCCAAGACTCCTTTCCCATATCTTAAAAAACCATAAAATATACTAGACTCACATTACATGACATCACATCATAAGACTCACATCTATAGAAAACACACAAGGTATTAAGAAAGTAAAAAACTATCAATAGGGAAACTATGCCCTAAAATCAAGTCATTGAGCCTAAATATGAAAATTAGATTTCTCAGCCCCAAAAACTTCTCCTCATAAGACAACTAGTTCATTATATCTTGTATTAATAAATTAATTTATCACATGTTATAATCATAGGAAACCTAAGAAATTATTTATCAAAAAATATTAATTATTTAAAAATTCTTCAAAAATAACTTCAAGTTTCATCAAACTATAAGGAAGAAAGATTTCAATTAACATGCCTCATTTTTATTTAGCCAAAAAGCATTACTAGATTTAAATAGTTTAACCTGAATATTTATTATTTATCTAATAAACATTACTCTATTTATTTTATTTATCAATTTATAAGAATAAAAACATTATAAATAATAACATAATCATAGATATCACTCTATCAAGAAAAAATAATAGGAAAACCGTTATAATGGTGGAAAAATCACGTGAATGCTAGAACCAAAAACCTAGGTTCATTATTCAATATGGTTGGATCTTCATTAAGTTTAATTACACTATTACCCAAATAGATAAATCATGATAACTTTATGATTTCATGTAAAATAGGAGAAGCAACAAATGACCTACCTGGAACTGAAAGCTCCCAAAATCGCTACAAAAATTGGGGAAAGATAAGATAACATCACTTACTAGATGTTCTGAAGACAAGGAGATAAAAAATTATTAAAATTTTGTATAGTAGGAGGAAAAATGAAATAGAAACAATCTTATACTTTAAACATGACTTGTTTTTGTTAAAAATGGAGTGAAGAACAAGCTATTAGACACTTCCAGAAACATGAACAAGGTGGATCCGTGTGGACATAGACAACTCTTAATGGGTTAAGGATAAAAATATAGTTTGTACAGACTCAAAGAAAGAAATAAAATATTTGAAAAAAATAAATATATTCATTTTAGAGTTAATGATATGAGACCATTGAGATTTAAAGATCACTGGTCAAACATTAATTAAATATTAATGTGGATCTCAATTAATTCACATGGAAGATAAGTATTAAAATATTCTATCTTTTATGGAACCAAGGATATAAATATCCTCTTTATAATGTTCCTTAATTTTCTTTATTTAAGGCTTTAAAACCATATATATGACATTCTAGAAAAAACTAGAAATTTTGAAAAACTAGACCGTGAGACCAACCTACTGCTGTCAACCTAATATTGTCAACCTACTACCGTTAAACCAACCTTCATCCATTACTTCTACCATGAGACTACATGATACTATTAGACTAAACTACTATCATTAGTCTAACCCACTACCATGATTCAACTTTCTACCATTATACCAAACTACTACCATTACTGGTATCATGAACTAACCTGCTACTATTAGATTGCTACCGTTAGAACAACCTTATACTATGAGCCAAACTACTACCATAAACTAACCTAATACCATTAAAAAAAACTTATACCATGTGGAAACTTGATACCATTAGACCAACCCACTACCATTACTGTAACAATGAGACAATAATCTACCATTAGACTAACCTGCTACTATTATACAAATAAAATAATTGAAAATTTTGGGGAAAAGAAGACCCAAATAACCCATTGAAACCTTCAATAATTGGGAAAACAAAATGGAAAGGTTTTTAAGAACTGGGGAATTACAATATAAATTCCTCCATTATTTTTAGTGTACTAAATTTATTAGGTTATTATATATAAAACATATAAATATTATCAATGTATCCATTATCAGATAATAAACACACACTAATTACTATAGAAAAACATTAAAATTCTATAGATATTGATTTGGGATTTTTAAACAAATAATTTTAAATAATATCTTAAAATAAAAAAATAAATAATTTTTATGTGTATTTGATATATTTCTTTCTTCCTTTGTTGGATTCAAATTCAAAAAGACATTCTTGTGCTTTTAAATATATAGGAAAAACTATGTTATATTATATAAAAAGTGAGATTGTTCCAAAACTATGATGTGAATTATAATAGACTATTTTCCAGAAATTCCCTTAACTTTAATCCATCCATCAAGATGTTATTATAGAAGTAAAATTATTTTCACATCAGATACCAATTCAGTAAAAAATTCAGTAGGTCCTTACACAATATATGTATTTTGAATATAAAATTTTTGTCAACTTAATTTTCAATATATCCTTTCAATAACATTTTTTATCATTCAATATTGTATATCCATTTAAAATTAATGATACCATAATGTTAAATATCTCCCACTAAGTGAAATGTTAAATAAACCATAATATAAATAAATGATAGTTGAAAAAACATATCTAGTTCACATAAATTGATAGATTTTTTTTTTCATTTTTATAATATTTATCTGGTTAATTACTTTAATGATACTAATTTGAAAAAACATTAAATTATTTAATGTTTTTTTAATGTTCATTAATGAACGACATATTTCCATGGGAAAGAATTGTGAATAAAAACATGATAGTAACATAGTTTTAATCCTTTTAACACCAGTTCATTAATCAATAAAACAATCATGATATTTTGAGAATACCCTTATGAAACCATTAAAATAATTAAGGAGTTATAAAACTAGAATATATCATTCATAGATTGTGTGAGAGATACTAAAAGATTAAATTTTAACCTCCCCCTTTTTATTGGTGCCAAACTTCCCTAATACAATTGTTAGTCATGTAAAACATTTCCTAGATACCATTTTTAGTCTCCACTTATGTTGTTAATAACATTATGATTACACTTTCACACTCAATTTTCCTTATATTTGTGATATATATAAAATATTTGACATATAATGTCATCTATTAAAATATTTTTCATTAAATTGATCTATTTTTCTAACATAATGTCCAAATTATTTTTGAGATTTTTTTTACAAAAACATTGTAAAAATCCATTAACTTACCAAATAGTCATCCCCTATTAATGTATAAAGTGTCAAAAATCATTATGAGTTCACATTTAATGTTTTCACTTATAATGAATATCAATTTTATCAAGGTAAAACCATATAATTCACAAAAAATAATGCATTTAAACTATGTTTCAACCTTACCAAGAATGTTCATTATTCACATATAGAACACACTAACCTTATTTTAATATTTTAACCTAATAAATCACCATAATCATGAAAATAATTTATTGTACTAAAAAATGGATGTAAACTGTAAATATTCTTTATTATGAGAATTATTCACCATAATATCCAAAACCTAAAATAATTCAAAATCATCAATACAGGGATCTAAAAAATTTACAATAAAATTACTAGGAAATTTCAGTAATGAAATAAGAATTTAAAATATAATATACTTTAATTATATTCTTAACCATTATGGTAAATTATAATTCCACAACATTGTCAGCCATATTCTATGATTTTTTCTTTATATACCCTGAGGATTAATGCTATCTATAGGCAACAAAAGATGAAAATTTCATGAATCATTCCAATTTTTTTGATAACATTGTTTATTATTAAGGAGAATCTATTTGGTTTTGAGGTTTACCAAAAAAAAAATATTTTATCTATATTTCATGTCAACTAACTTTCATTCTCTAAAATTCTATACATTTATCAAAATCTTGGAATGACTAAAATCTTATAAACAAATTTTTATGTACTTGATTCATTTTTCTTATATCGAGGTGCATCATACATGGTGAATTACTATATATATTCATACCCTTTTCAAAATAATATAATGTCAACTTGGTAAGCATGTATTTTTTCATAGATCATACCAATAGAACATAACATTAATTTATCATTGAATGTTTGAATGTGAAAATCATTTTTATTTAAAACCAGATCCTTAAATAAAGAAAGAAGCTCTATGAAACTGGAACCACTCCATCCATTTCCCACAATTTGGTTATATACATTTTTCACCTCTCATAGTGTTATACTTTTATTACATATATCTTCCAATTTATCCTTTATAGATTTCTTCAATATCTTAAACATTATTATGTAATAGTTACATTCATCCTAAACCACCATTTTAATCTCATATGTATAATCTATATTATCATATATAATTGTACCGATATCATATGATCCAAAAAAATATTTTTATCCCAATCACAAATATAAATACACTTATTCTCCATATATCATCCATCATTTATAATTCCATTAAATACTATAATAGATCTATTATTCTATCAATTTATCTCAACTAATTAACTTTGAATAAAAACAATGCACACACAAACATATAATTCCAAAAGTGTTTTTGTATGTTCCATTACAAATTTGTTGAACTCTTTGATAACAACCTCTATACTTTAAACTTGTGATCAACATCTATGAATTTTTTATTCACATTCCTCTTATTTGATTTAAGAATGGATAAAATTTATATATATATAAATAATATTTTTATATATAATTATTCCTAATATATATATATATATATATATGAAAACACTGCCCACATATATATAAACAATATAAAAATATATGTAAAGTATATAAAATATTGACACACACACACACACACATATATAGAAAATATGAATAGATAATATTGTACATAGATAATATAAATAAATTTATATACAAGAACATATATATAGTATAAATCATAAATATGTATAATATAAATACATAATTCATATATAAAATGAGTATACATATTATATATATATCCCATAAATATAGATTATATATATATATATACTTATACATATATATCTATACATGTGTGTATATTTGAATATATATATATATATAAATATTCATATATATATATATATAATAAATAGACAGACACCTAAATATGTAATATGTGTTTATACATATGTACACATACATATATATAAATAGTAGATAAATGTGTCTGTGGGTATATATAAACTATAAACCTTATATATATACACACACATATATAGAAATATTTATTCACTTAAACATATATTTCTATACATGTGTATATATTTAAGTATATGTATATATATATATATATGCATGTATGTATATAAAATATATAAAAATATTATATATTCAAACTAAATAACAAACAATATATATATATATATATATAATACATTAATATGTTTAAGCATGTGCATATATATGGATATATATACACATATACATATATATATGTACAGGTATATGTATGTATGTATAATTATATCATAAAACACACACAAACATAAATGAACTCGATATATATACAGAAAACAGAAATCATAATTTACATAAAAAATAATACCATATACATATATAATTAAGTCTATCGATTCAAAACTAGTCATTAGAAGATATGTTGAAGTAAAATGATGATAGAATAAGGCTAGTAGTGGTTTGGGAGACTTTAACACATAGGATTCACAAGGAAGAAAAATAATAAACAACACATTCAATTATAATAACAAGAACTTTTTCAGTGTAATAAGTAAAATTTCTAAGAAAGGCCCTTTCCTTTTAATTTTTATTTTATGTTAATTTAACCATCCTTTAATTTTTCCCACTAAAACTCTTATACCAACCATCAAAAAACTTTCGGTATATATGAAAATTTTATGTATTCACTCTCTATACACAATAAATTTAGTGAATAGGCAGTGAAACATTTGTGTGTGGACACTAAAAGATCAGTACATGGTAGTCTTCTATGAAATATCTTATTTCCTTCCACCTAGCTTATTGATTATACCAAAATAAAAAATTCTATGAAACATATTTCACATCATCATGGATTTATAATAAACCTATAGAATATCCTCTTTAAAAATTGATAATAAAATCCAACATGTTGTAGAACATGATTCCAAGAATATGCTTACTTGAATGCCTAAAATTATTATTTATTAATTGATATTTCAAACAAACCCCCAACTCCCCCTTTCATTAAACATTCATAATTTTTAATTTATTCAATAATTAAAACTGACTGAATGGCCCAAAGGCCTTATTTTTTATTGATTTTCTGATAACCCCCCTTTCAAGGGATGAGGGGGAACCATTACAAGGCCCGTAGGATTAGGAATTACATTTCCCATAGGCTTGGAGACATTACATGACCCGTAGGTCTTAAGGAAATCATACAGACTATGACTAATTGAAACTGATTCTCCCCAGCATCTGCATCGTGGTCAACTCTCCACCTTTTCATGACTGTTCAGAAAGCATTTCCATGTGCAGGGGTGCACAGGCGTAGTACCGATGGAAAATACCATACCCTCTCATTTTTCCAAAGTCTGTTTATCCCTGCTCTGGTGGATGTGCCCTTATCTTTCCTCCTTTGGAGTGGTTCCTTGTAGAATCTGTCTGTGCAACTACAAATCAGGTGGCCCTGAGGGCCTTGAGGTGGAATGAAGGCCATGAGGTGGCCCAAAAGCTTTACTGACCTGAATGCCTTGGGTGGCCCAAAGGCCTTAAAGACTCCAAGCCCAAACCGGCGGCCCAAGGTGAATAGTTCAGACTGCTACAATACCTAACAGTACCTACTACAATACTGCTACAGTAACTGCTACAGTGTCTGCTGCAGTGCCTACTACAATGCCTGCTATAGAAACTTCTACAGTGCCTACTACAATACTATTATATTACCTGAAATTATGCCTCCACCTGGTTTTGAACCTGGGTCTCGTGGATGCACTTAGAGAGACCTCACCAACTAGGCTGAGGCTCATGTGCTTCAATAATTAAAACATTATTTCATATCTTATAAGAAAATAATTCACATAAAATCCCAACATTTAGCCATGGGTGAGTGTAAACATTCACTTAATTAGGAGAGTAAACATATAAATATACATATGAAATTCTTATTTTTTATTTTATTCCATGGTGATGGTTTCATGAATGCTACACTATTATGTTTTTTGTTGGGTATCATTAAATCATTATCATTTATCTACTATGATTTTAAATATTTGAAAATAATTCCTTTATAAAAATTTACATTAAGATAGTCACCAAATTATTTATAATCAATTTGAATCCCTAAAAATGAACTTTTGGATCCAGTACAATCATTTTACATCATTAATACATTACATCAAAATTTGATATTTTTGAAAATTAGAAAAATAGAACTTTAGTATCATTTTTAAATAATAGAATAATATATTAATGAATGATATTATGATATATATTTAATAATATTATATAAAATAAATGATCCATAAAACTTATACTCTTCAAAGTATTTTTTATGATAATTTTATATAAATCATAAAGGTGTTGGTAAAAAAATTCATTAATGTTATCACATAACTATAGTAGCATGTTGACTAACATTCCTCAATAAAACATGAATTTTAAAATGATATTATCATAAAACTATGATAAATCATTAGTAAACATGATTCATAAGTGATTCATGATAACATGGAATCATAATTATAAGGTAAATGGATTCAAATGTTGAGGATTCTTGAGAATGCAATGGTAAAATAAATGGTTAATATGATAAGGATACCTATTAATGTCACTATATTATAATAATTCCCCTTATATAGTATATAAAAAATAAAACATTAACTAATTAATTAGGTGGTATATATTATCAAGGAACCACCCATCACATAACTTTTATAATACAAAATACAATGATTAAATGAAAATTACATACTTGATCATGTGTACAAAAATATTCATAACATGATAACAACCATCAAAGGTAAACCATGAACAATGTGAATTTTTTTTGATGGAAATTACTAATAAATATATGATATCATATGATGAATATTACTTTTCAATCAATAGGTATTCAAAATGAGGAAAATCATAGAGGAATATATACCCATAATTCAAAGGAATTTTGGGAATTATTTATGAAAGAGAATGAAAAATACAATGATAACAATGGAAATGGATGAAAATTTATCCATATAAAATAGTTATTATTTTAAGGGATTATAATTGATAAGGAATAAAAATATAGATATATAAAATTTAAAGCCCTGAATCTTTTGTTCAAATATGGAAAGGCTTGTTTACTTCTTCTCCTTTGAGTTTTTTATTTGATCCATGTTGGGAAAATTCTTGTGCCTTTGAGAAGCTTAAATGTATATTGGTTAATTTTTTGGCCAAAACAAGATACACTACACTATTGTGGAGGTATCTATTCTATAGTGGTGCTGTGGACTTGAGGCTATGTCATAGAGGAAAGGGTTGTGCCATATAATGACTATTAATAGATGTTTCATCATAGCCTTCACCTTGGAGGGCTGTTTGGGGGGGATACACTATGGCGACTTAAACCACACCATAGACCCTTATCCGTATTAGTTAAATATAGTGGGTACAACCATTTAGTATTCGGGAGTTATGGGTTTAAATGATACATTTCAGTCTTAACTTGGGGTAGTCATTTATGAATTAAATAGGATTTAATGAGTGGTTTTCCATATAGTTAAGACATTGAAAATACTAATTTTTTCAGTATAATTTTGGTATAATTCTAGAGTTCTGAAGGGATATAGAGATGACTCCACACCACTGTGATCACCTTACACTATAGTGGTTCAAATTGTTTTTTGGTTATACACCTAAATTATCACTCTATTCCTTAGAGGCTGACTTCCGGTACTCTCTATGTCGTAGCTATTCATCCTACACCGTGTGGTATCTTTTGAAATTCTACTATGACATGGTGGTATCTTCCAACACACCTCTACACCATGGTGGATTACTCTATTCCATGGTGGTTTTTTTAGTACACCTTAATGCCATAGTTTCTTTCTTGTTCTATGATGCCATCTAAGGAGCCTTATTTCTTATATCCATTTTAGGAGAGACATTTTATTCTCTAATAACCATACTTTTAGACCACCATTGATGGTGATTGAGTTTGGGAGTTATTGGAATGAAATATTGTTCTTTTTGCTATTCTAACATGGTTCAAGAGATGATAGCCTTGAAAAACCATGAAATTTACATTATTAACCTTGATGTAGGAAGTTTCATATCATTTAGGGACATATTATACACTTGTTTCCATGGTATGATTCATGTTTTTTATGGTTTTTGTTCTCCATTGATGGTGATTTCTTGTGGGTGTGTGTGTTTTTTCATAATACCCATATATTACCCTTATTTATATTAGTATTGTTATAATAGCTTGATTCCATGATTAACATTGATTCACATTTTGATACATGGTTCTATTTTAAATCTCACATTTTCATGCTATGTTTTTTATCATGATATACATTATTTTGTATTATCTTTCCTTTGAAGTTTTGGTGCTTGGTATATGCAATCGATGACCATAATTTTATGATTACCCCTTATAGGGTGAGTGTGAATGATGTGAGATGATGGCGATAGTGGAGCATGTTAGCCTCATGACCCAGACATAACTCAATTCCAAGAGGATTCCAAGGAACTTGTTGAATGTCAATACCTTGTGAATACCAAGTAGCGTGCCAACTAGATTCCTTGTGTATATCAAGTAACATGTCCACTTTATACCTTGATTATTGTGAATTTATATATATATGAAAGGAGTTCAATGAGATTGTATTGAAATTTTATTTGAGTAGTTCATGAAATGAATTTTAGTATAATTTTTTAGAAGCATAAATAAATGTGAAACTAAAATTAAAAGAGAGTTTTAAAAATAATAAAATAATTAATATAGATAAAAAAGGATAGTATAATACTACCTTGAATATTTATTTGAATGATTTTGGAAAGAACTCTATTAAGACATTAGATCCTCCTAAAAATAAACTTAATGAATAAAATGAGAGTTAATGCATTATAGGAATACATAAAGTGTAATAAAATGAGTGGACATGAATCTATTTATAGTGAATTCTAGAGAATAAATTAATATTTCTTTGTTTATCCCTTTGAACTTTTTATTAAAATATTATCATTCAATTTTTTTTTAATTTTTTTCCTATTTTTTGGTAAAAAACCCATTAAATTTGAGTAAAAATATTATTTTTATTCAATTTTAATCCCTTTAAAAACATAAATTCTTCTTTGGAATAATGTATATAAGATAAAAATTAATGTTATTTTTTAATGGAATATAATATGTTTTTTATATTTAAAAATCCCATTAAAGATTTAATATTTACCACAATACCAGTAAAATCTTTTTTTATCAAAGAAAACATATTTTACAAAATAAAAAGGATGATCATAGTTATTACAACATTTTTACATCATATTACACCCATATAATGAAATATATATATATTTCTTATTTTTCATCTATGCCAAATATATGACTATTTTCAATAATTACCAAAATATCACAATTATCTAATTTCAACATGGAAATTACAAATTTGATATCCATTTTATTAAAACACATCTCTATCTATGGGATATTTAATTAATTAATAAATAATTAAAGAAATCTAGTTGATTATAATGTATTTAATTTATAATGACTATTTTATTATTCAAATAAACATATTATTTATCTAATAACCGTTTTATCTATTTCTAATATTCTTGTATCATTGAAATGACTAATTTTAATTTCTATAAATTATAACAGCTTATCCTTGAGCTGTACTACAAAATCTCTCTAAGATTCTGAGTAAAAAAGATCGGGCCACTGATCCTGCATGTCTGATTATATTGCCCAAATTTCCTCCTGAACACGCCCATGTTTCCACAGTATTCTAACTATCGACATGGTCTTTCCCCACAACACTTTTTCACTATGATCTAACACATGTATTAGATGATACTCACAGGATTCATTAGTCTCAAGATCAACATAATTCACATCGATCACATGATAAGGGTCGGGGTGATACTTCCGAAGCTATGAAACATGAAAAACATCATGCATAATACAGTATATTTGTGAAAGATCCAATCAGTGTTCCATGAGCCCTATTCTCTCCACAACCTCATATAGTACAACAATCCTTATCCCAAACTTTCTCTATATTTATATCTAGTGGTGACCCAATATAGTCAAAACCAAAAGGAATACAGTATCACCCTCTACAAACTCTAGGGGTCATCGATGTCGATCAACTTACAATTTTTTTACTCTGAGCCATATCCATATTCTTTGGAATCAATTGAACCTACTTTGACGTCTCATGTACAAGACTCGGTCCCAATAGCTCTGACTCACCTACCTCCATCCAACATAGAGGTGATCTTCATGGCATACCATAAAGTTCCTCATATGGTTTCATATGTATAGATTCCTAATAACTATTGTTATAGAAAAACTCCAAAAGTGCTAAGTGCTTCTCCCATGACCCACCAAATTCAAGAAAACATGCTCATAGCATATCCTCAAGCACCTATATTGTATGCTCTGACTAACCATCTATCTATGAGTGGAAAACCATACTCAGTAAAACTGGTGTACCAAGCACCTTCTAAAATACCTTATAGAAGTGAAAAGTAAAGCATGAGTCCTAGACAAAAACAATACTCAGTGGAACACCATATAGACAGAATATTTCCCAAATGTACAAGCCTCCCTACTAATCCACTAAGAAGGTCTCCCATATAGGAATGAAATGTTCTACCTTACTCAGACAGTCCACAATCACCCAAATAGCATCATTCTTCTAAGGAGTCCTTAGGATAACCACCACAAAGTCTATAGTAAGGTCATCCCACTTTCATTCCGGAATGAGAAATGACTGTAGTAAACCACCAAGTCTTTTATGCCCAGTCTTCACCTATTGACAGGTGTAACATCATGTCATAGACCCTGCAATCTTCTTTTTCATTCCCAACCACCAAAACTGTCATCGTAATTCATGGTACATATTGGTCTCACCCGGATGCACTACCCTATTCGAGGCATGAAATTCACACATCATATCCTCCCGCATACTCATATGCATAACAACTCGATTCCTAACATAAATGATTTCATCATCTTATAGGGTCCAATCTGAAGGTGACTCCCCACCTTCAAGGATTTCCCTCAAGGCCAAACATTCAGGACCCTAATACTACCTATCTATAATTGGGATAAAAAGTGTATCTACTAAAACTGATATGAGAGTCATCTCATCCTATCTCTCCTAAACCACAACATAAAACTCATATAGAAAGTTAATCATATTTCACTCAGCACTAGACTCCTAAACTGCCTGAGTATGAGTTTTCCTGTTCGAAGCATTAGCAACACTATTTCCCTTATTGGGAATATATGATAGATCAAAGTTGAATGAATTCATATACTCAACCCATCTCCACTGATGGAGATTAAAATATTGTTGTGAAAAGATATAATTTAAACTATTGTGATCAGTATACACAATACACTTTTCATCCAACAGATAATTCCACCAACACTTCAAAGAATATACCACTACAACTAATTTGAGGTTGTACATAGGGTAGTTCCATTCATGTGGCCTCAACTTCTGATACCCATATACCGAAAATTGATCTCCTTACATCAACACTCTTCCAATATCGATACTAGAAGAATCCCAAAACACCATATACTCCTCACCTAGCTCAGTTAGGATCAAGATTGGTGTTGATGTCAAGCACTTCTTCAACTCATGGAAAGCATTCTCTCATGATCCAGAACATTCCTACTGTATACCCTTCTTAGTCAAGAATGAATGAGGTGTTTCAAAATACTAAAATTATAGGATTAACCTCTGATAATATACTATTAATCCTAGAAAGATACAGATATCAAAAACAATATTGGGCTTCTCCCAAGAAACAACTGCCTGAACTTTCTATGGGTCCACTGACACACCTTCTTCTGGGATTATGTGACCCAAGAAGTGCACCTGATAAATCCAAAACTAACACTTAGATATATTGGTGTATAGAAAATTCTCTCTCAGTGTACTCATGAAGATTTCAAGATGTTGGGAATGATCGTCATGAGTCTTAGAGTGAGCCAATATGTCATCCCAAAATACCAACACAAATTGATCTACATACAGGTGAAAAATTCTATTCATCAAGGCCATAAAAACTACTGGTGTGTTCATCAACTAAAATGGAATCAACATGAACTAATAAAGTCTATAAATACTTCTAAAAATTGTCCTTGTTATATCATAAGGTCAAACTCTCAGCTGATGATACCCTGATTTCAAGTCAATATTAGAGAAAATGCAGGATCCTATCAACTGGTTGAACATGTAAAGACCCAAAATTTTAATCAATGGAAATTACCTTCTTATAATTATGCATATAATCACATGAAATAACAACATAATGAACTACTAAGTACCATGTTACCTTTAAACATAATATTTTCACTTTTGTGTTTTTATTTTCAAAAACCAGACATACATGGTTGTGATCAGTAAGATGTTTGGAGTCCGATAAGACAAACTTAATTTTTGGGGAATAGTAACATACCCTTACAAATAGTAACCTAAACTTATGAATAATAATATTAACCTTATTAATAGTAAATATTCTAAAAGAATAGTACCCTCACCCATGAATGTATAAATAAAATTTAGGCATCTTATAAGTGATAATATGACTATAGTAAAAGTATTGGTATTTTTGTATATCATAAATAATTAATTTAAATGAGAATTTATTTTCCTAAAATGTGTTCATAAATTAAATTTTTTATGTCTTATGGTTTTAAGATAATTTTATAAGACCTTATGTAATTTTTGAAATCATTATAAAATCAGTTATAGTTTTAAAATATATGTTTTTCATGTAAATTATGATTTTAATTAAAAATGAAATTAATAATATTTAGAAAATTATTTTTGAAAAATTGATTTAATGTTTGGATTCTACATGTCAAAAAATGGTTGGGGTGAATTTTTGGGATTTTTCTAAAATACTTGAATTTTTGGTGAATAGAAAAATTTTATAATTTACAATAAATGCTAAAACCTGAATTTTTTCATCATGAGTGAATCATGGATGATGTAAATGGACATTGGTTTGAACTAAAATTCACATATATATTTTTTTAACAATAATAAATACTATTTATAGTCCTGATAAAAATAATAAACTAATGATTAAAATATTAAGAAACCCTCCTCCCCTCCACTATAAAAACCACCCACATTCCCCTCTTCTCTTCACTCCTCTCAAGCCTTGTGACTTTCCTAAATTCTGATAAAATCTCTCCCCAATATCATAACCCATTTCCATCATCCCTTGGTCTCCTTAAAAGGTTAAATCCTCTCCCCTTAAGAGGCTCTCAAGGAAGATTAATTTAAGAGGTAAATTCCTCTTTTCAATTATTTTACTTTCCTTTCAAGTTCCTTTGTTTTCTTTTCTATCTTAACGTCTACTCATAAAAACTTTATGAAAAATATAGTACATTATATATACTGAAATTATTTATGGTAATGGAATAAGTTATTATCATCTCTCCTTTAAACTTCTTTTATACTACTAGTAAAAAAACCGTCTGAGATATGTTAATTTACCACATTCAAGGACGATTGGTTTTCAATTTCTATTACCTTATTCAATTATGGTCATAAAACCATTATTATGTTTTAACTAGAATATTATATATGTATTATGTCTCCTCTATGGTTCTTTAATCTTTTTTTACATATGGTTTTGATTTATAAAACAAAATGTGTTCTTTGTGATTAAAAACCGCCAATTAACCCAAAAGGTTGTCACTAAAGTTTTATATAATTATTCATATTAAATCAAAGTAACCAAAGGAAATTTACAACCATGTAACCTTATAGATTTTAAATACTAAAATATAACTCGAATTCTATACAAATATTCTCATTTTACATGATTATCCATTCATGTATACAAGTAAAACAATCATGAAACAAACAAACCCAAACAATGAAATTTAACCTCATAACCAATCAAAAAGGTCATGAATGAACTTAACAAGGTTATAATAAATTAATTAATTGAATAATATATTATTTAAATAATCATTAATTAATTTAATTTGGTTATTTAGGAGATTATGATCAAGAGAATGTTAGTGTCGGTTTAAGATAAGTGATTCTACCTGAGCCTCCATTATTCATTCTGGTTATTCTTACTCTCTTTTTCCCAAATAAAATCCTATATTTTGTTTATGTAAATAATCAAATTGTTTTTTATATGTACAAACTCATGTATTAAGATCCATTAATCATTATCATTTGGGTATATACATGATTTTATGTGATTTCCTCCCTAATACTTCCCGATAAGCAAACCTATTTTAAGAGAACTTCTCGAATTCTTACTAAATTTCAAGATCACTCTATAATATGTTTTAATCCACCATAATTTCTATAAAAGAACTATTTTTATTATGAAAACCTTCTTGGTTCACTTTTTGTTTTATATAAAATATTATTTCCTTTTTTATTTTAAATTCTCTTTAGTATTTTCTTTAAAACCACGCTAAAATGTTTTAATGCTAAAATTTCTTAAATACTACTCTTAAATGTTGTCACTTATTCTTGAAATAACTTACCATTATATGTGATTATTTTACCTTATTTATTTCCATGTATGTTTTAAGTCCTTTATTTCATGGATACTTGTATGATACACCCATTCATTATGCTTTATGACATGATTATGATACCATTTCTTTCATGGGTACCCTTATGATTATGTATGATTGATTATGTGTGATTATTTATGTGGAAATAATATCCATAAACATGTTAATATGGGTTCTCCTAGATAGAACTCCAATTTATTGGGTAAAGTTGAGTCTCATGAGACAATATGTGCAATAGTCTTGGCAGTTTGCTTTGACTCGTGCTACCATGCGCAATGGTCTTGGTGGTTAACCTTTACTTATGCTCCTCTATGTGAAATGAGACCTGACTCATGCTAAAGTCATGTTTTATATTTATTACACATTACTAAGACTCCATGTTTATATGATCCCATGTTTATATGTTATGATTCCATATATTCCATTCCTTTTTATATCATTATGTCATGCCTTCTAACCCATGTGCTAAAGATTTATTCTTATGTTTATTCCCTTATTGGTCTTTTTAGCTCATTCCTTTTTCATGTTATCCCCATGTTATCCTATGAAAATTTATGAGCACAATGGAAGTTAGGATCTTTTTATAAATATTAAATAAAGAAATGTTTCATTTCATTTCATGTTTTTAGTTTTATGTACCCAGTCTTTCAAGACACTATCATTTATGATCCCTATCTTGTAATATGATGTTTAATTATGCTTAAAATCATATAGTGTTATATGTAAAAATATAGGGTCTCTATAGTTGGTATCTGAGGATGGTCTAGTGATTTTTGGATATTAGGAATAGATCACTTTAGTAATAACCTTAGGGATGATACTAAGTATAAGAAAACACCTCTAAATTTTGAGAAGTATAGAGTAATTTGTTTATCATGAAAATACATAACTTCTAGATACAAACAGGTAGATGTGGCTCTGGCACAGATGTATCTAGGGGTAAAACTCGAAAAAATCACTTTGTTCAAGACTTGAATGGGAACTGGTAAATGAAAATGGGATTAACTCTTGGTTTAACACTCCTGGGGGATATACTCTAGTAAATTCATAAGCTTGGTACAAACCATTATTAAGGGAATAAAACAAATCCCATAAGAATATAATTTAAGAAATAGATCAATGATAACATAAAATTAAACCTATGGAATCACAAGTTTGGATATAATTCTCCTTTACAAGTTTATCCTTTTATGTTCAAAGTTTCCTTTTATGATCAATAGCTATGTATTCAAGTACTCTAATTTTATGTTCTTTTTCTTAGTTAATGGTGGGAAATAGAAGAACACATTCCAACAAACAATGTGACAGGAAATGTGATGATTCCCCTAATGATATTCTAAATATGATGGGAATGGGTGCTCAAAACTCTATAACAATACTTGCTCAGCTGGATCAAGTTATGAATAATAACTTGAATCACGTGGAATGACCTCCTCCTCAAAGGAAAGAGCAAGTTACTGTTGAATCCTTCACAAAAAAATGCCCCCCTTGTTTAGTGGATCTTCTGATACCCTCCTCATAGAATTGTGAATTAACTCCATTGAAAATATATTATCTATACTTCAATGCTCAGAAGAAGGGAAATTCATACTAGCGGTCTATCATTTTGATGGGGAATCTGATCAGTGGTGGAAACTGATCAATAATATGAATTCTTAAGAGGAAATTGATTCCATGGATTGTGAGAAATTCAATAAAATGTTTTTAAATAAATATTTTCCTTGAACCCTCCATATCAAGATGGAAAGAGAGTTCCTCAGACTCAAGCAGAAGGAAGATGAGTCCATCGGGTCGTATGAAGAAAATTTCACAAGGCTTGCTAGATACACCTAAGTCTTTGTCATGAAAAATTAAATCAAGGTGGATCACTTCTTTAGTAAACTAAAGATGAGTCTATGAAAATTGTTGGTGATTCATGACTTCGATATTTATTAGGATATTGTTCGTTGTTCCCTCAAGATTGAAATAAAGATCGAACACTCCCAGTGGTCTTGTGGGACTGGTGAAAAAAAGTGTAAGATGGAGTCTAATATTGGTGGTTTGAAAAATAAATCCAATGATTAAAAGAAGGTCGAACATCCCACGTATCAAAATTGTGGGAAGAAGCATCCTGGGAACTATTTAAAGGTAACTATTAATTTCTTAAAATGCGGAAAGATAGGACATATAGAAAAGAACTTCCAAAAAGATATGAATAATCCCACTAATGTGGAATAATAAAGGAAGGTTCAGATCAACCACAACCTATAGTGCAGTGTTATAAATATAAGGAGAATGGGAATTATGCAAACAATTTCCCTAAGCCAAGGGTTGTTGGAGGAGATCAACAATAACCTCCAACGAAACACGAAAGGGATTATGCTATCACTACTACTGAGGTGTAACCAGACAAATATGTGGGGACAGGTACGCTAGTTATTCATTTAAGAATAGTGAATGTACTCTTTGATTCTGGTTCTACACATTCTTTCATATTTGGAAAGTTTAGCAGAACTATTAAAACACCACCTCAAAATTTAAAGGATAAGTTATCTTTGAGAATAAAGAATGTAAAAATTATTGTGTCCAAGGTTTATAACTCCTCCCTGGTAAATGTTTGTGGACTAAACCTCAAAACAAATCTTGTCATACTTCTATTAGTGGATTTTGATGTTATATTGGGCGTGTATTGACTATCTTTATACAAATCCAACATCAACTACCAGGATAGGGAGATAAATATTCAAATCTCGAAGCATCCTTCCATTCTTTATAAGTGTGAGGAGGAAGATTAATATCATTTAGAAACATTGTCTCAAGTGTAGATATTACTGCCTGATGAGAAAGCATGGCTAGATCAAATGATTGAGACAAAGTAGATGATACTTTTAAAATATATGACCATCGTGAGGGATTACACTAATGTATTTCGTGAATAATTTCCTGGTCTTCATCCTGATTGAGAGGTTGAGTTCTCAATTGAAATTATTCCTGGATCTTTTCCTATATCAAAGATTCCTTATAGAATATCTACCGTATAGATGGAATATCTGAAGATGCAGTTATAAGAGAACTTAGAGAAGGGTTTTATATGCTTGAGTTCTTCACCATGGGGTGCGCCAGTTCTCTTCCTCAAGAAGAAGGATGGATCAATGTGCCTCTGAATTGATTATCATGAGTATAATAAAATAATGATAAAGAAAAAGTATCCCTTACAACAGATAGATGACTTGTTCAATCACCTTTGTGGGGCTATTTATTTCTCTAAGGTGGACCTTCAGTCGAGATATCACCAATTAAAGGTGAGGAAGGAGGATATTCCCAAGACTACCTTTCGAACAAGGTATGGAAACTATGAGTTCATAGTGATGCCCTTAAGACTCACTAATGCTCCAGAAATTTTCATGGATTTAATGAATAGAGTATTTAGATATTACCTCGAATTTTTTTTGGTAGCCTTTATTGATGATATTCTGATATACTCCCAGAGAAAGGAGGAACACGAGGAGTATTTTAACCCCATGATAAAGACTTTGTGAAGGGAGAAACTGCATTCAAAATACAATAAATGTGAGTTTTGGATGGAGGAAGTATCATTCTTGAGGAATCTTATCACCAACAAAGGAATATCGGTAGACGCTTCCAAGATAAAGGCAATTAAAGATTAGCCCATGCCAATATATGTAATGGAGATCTGAAGCTTACTTGGTCTATATGGGTATTACCGATGATTTTTGGAGATATTTTCATGATTTTCAAACCCATTTATCAAGCTGAAATGGAAGGGGGTGAAGTTTGTCTGGACTCAAGAATGTGAAGAATTCTTAAAAGAGTTGGAAAAGGAGGCTTGTCACTACAACAATACTCACACTCCCAACAAGTGGAGAAATATTTGTGGTGTAAAATGATTCTTAAAATAAGGGATTAGGTTTTTTGATAATGAAAAATGATAAATTGATAGACTACACCTCAAGGTAGATGAAAATCCATGTGCAAAACTATCCTACACATGATCTGGAGTTGGCGGCTGTGATCTTTGCATTGAAAATCTGGCGGAATTATCTATATGGGGAGAGGTGTGAGATATATACTGATCACAAGAGTCTCAAATATATATTCACACAAAAGTGCTTAATATGAACCAATTAATATGGTTAGAGCTCATTAAGGATTATGACTGCTCAATCCACTACCATCCCGGTAAGGAAAATATGGTGGCACATGCTCTAAGTAGAAAGAGTCCTGTATATTTATCAATGATGAGAATTGAAAAACATCTAATCTTCTTAGATTTGTAGAGCATGGAAATGGGAATCATTGAGGGAGTCACATCATCAATCCTTTCTCAAATTATTACTCAACCACACCTCATAGAGAAAATAAAGGATTCTCAAAGAAAAAATGTGGAAATTCAGAAAAGGGTGGAAGCTATCAAAAGTGGGAAATCCTACGAGTTAAAGATTAATGAGTAAGGAGTTGTAATATTTGGGTCAAAATTATGTATACCATCCAATACACATATAAATAAGGAGATTTTGAATGACACACATAGCTCAACCTTCTCTATCCACCCAGGGAGAAAAAAGATGTATCGAGATCTCCAAGAGAACTTTTGGTGTGACAATACGAAGAAGGAGATTGCTGAGTATACATCAAAGTTCCTAGTATGTAAGAAAGTGAATTCTGAAAGATAAAAGTCTAAGGGGATGATTAAACCACTATCCATACCAACATGGAAGTGGGAGAACATTACCATTGACTTTTTCACTGGACTTCCAAGTACATCCAGAGGAAAAAATGCTATATGGGTCATTGTGGATGATCTTACAAAGATAGATCAATTTATCGTAATTCAAGAAGACTTCTCATTGGATCAAATTTCATGAATATATATCAAAGAGGTGGTAAGGATTCATGGAGTTCCACTATATATTGTATCCGATAGAGATTTGAGATTCACCTAAAAGTTCTGGAAAAGTCTCCAACCTACTCTAAGCACTGAACTAAACTTCAGTACAGCCTATCATCCTCAAACTGATGGCTAATCTGACCAAACTATTCAGAAACTGTAAGAAATGTTTAGAGCATGTTCTATAGACATTAAAGGAGGATGGGACCAACATATTTTAATGGTTTAATTCTCCTACAACAACTGTTTCCACTTGAGCATCCTAATGGCACCTTATGAAGCCCTTTATGGGTAAAGGTGCAGAACATCGGTGTGTTGGGATGAAGTTGGTGAGTGTAAGCTCCTAGGACCTGAAATGGTTGAAGAAATGGTGGAGAAGGTGAAAACCATTCAGAAGCACATCAAGGCATCCCAAAGTTGACAAAAGAGTTATACAGAAAATAATCGATGAGACCTTGAGTTCAAAGTTGGAGACATGATATTTCTACGCATATCTCCATGGAAGAAGTTAATGAGATTTTGGAAGAAAGGAAAGCTAAGTCCGAGGTACATCGACCCCTTCAAGATTATTGATTGTGTTTGAGATTTTTCATATCAACTTGCACTTACACCTACCATGTCTAATGTACATGATGTCTTCCATGTATCCCTATTAAGAAAGTAAATACTAGATCCTTCACATGTATTGTCTTCAGAGGTGGTACAGTTAAAGATTGATCTTTCTTACAAGGAGTAGCCAGCGAAGATCTTGGATCATAGAGATAAAGTTCTACGTAACAAGACTACTCACTTGGTCAAAAGAATATGTTGAAACCATAAGTATGCAGTGGAAACATGGTAACTAGTGGAGGTAAGGAATGAAAAGTACCCAGACCAGGTTTTGGCTTAGAAAGTAAAAAAAAATTTCCAGGAAAAAATTTCATAAGGGGGGAAGAATGTAATGACCCAAAGTTCAATCAATGGAAATTACCTTCTTATAATCATGTCATATAATCGCATGAAATCACAACACAATGAACTACTAATTACTATGTGACCTTTAAACATAATATTATCACTTCCGTGTTTTGAATTTCAGAAATCTGACATACATGGTTGCGATCAGTTAGATGTTTGGAGTCCGATAAGACAAACTTAATTTTTGGTGAATGGTAACCTAACCTTATGAATAGTAACCCACCCTTATGAATAGTAACCTACCCTTATGAATAGTAATATGAACCTTATGAATAGTGAATCTTTCAAAAGAATAGTAACCTCACCCATGAATGTATAAATAAAATTTAGGCATCCTATAAGTGATAATATGACCATTGTAAAAGTAATGGTATTTTTGTAAGCCATAAATAAAAAATTATAATTAATTAATTAAATTAAAAGAAAATGTATTTTCCTAAAAGGCTTTCATAAATTAACAATTTTATTTCTTCTGGTTTTAATATAATTTTATGAGACCTTGTGTATTTTTTGAAAGCATTATAAAATCAGTTATAGTTTTAAAATCTATGTTTTTCAAGTAAATTACGATTTTAATTAAAAATTAAATTAATAATATTTAGAAAATTATTTCTGAAAAATGGATTTTATTTTTGTATTATACACATTGAAAAATGGTTGGGGTGAATTTTTTGGATTTTTCTAAAATACATGAATTTTTGGTGAATAGTAAAATTTTATAATTTACGATAAATGCCAAAACCTGAATTTCTGCATCATGCTTGAGTCATGGATGATGTAAATGGCCATTGTTTAAAACTCACATGTACATATTAATATTTGTTTTACATTAATCATGAATGTCCACAATATCAAGCAAAAATAATAAACTAATGATTAAAATATTAAGAAAACCCTCCTCCCCTCCACTATAAAAACCACCCACACTCCCCTCTTCTCTTCACTCCTCTCAGGCCTTGAGAATGGCCTAAATTATTCTAAAATATCTCCCCAAGATCCTCCCCCACGTCCAGAATCCCTTGGTCTCCTCAAAATACCAAATCCTCTGCCCTTAAGAGGCTCTCAAGGAAGATTAATTTAATAAGTAAATTCCTCTTTTCAATTATTTTACTTTCCTTTTAAGTTCCTCTATTTTATTTTATATAATTAACTCTCCTCATCCAAATGTTATGAAAACTATAGTACCTTATATATAATTGAATGTTTTTATGATAATTTAATAATTTATTATCATCTCTTCTTTACCCTTCATTTATATTAGTAGTAAAAACACAATTCGAGATGTGTTAATTTACCACAATCAAGGACGGCGAGTTTTCAATTTCCATTACCATCTTAAATTATGGTCATTAAACCATTATTATGGTTGAAACAGACTATGATATATGTATTATTTATCATCTATGTTTCTGGAATCTTTTTTTACCCATGGTTTTGATTTATAAAACAAAATGTGTTTGTTGTGATAAAAAACTGCCAATTATCCTAAAAGGTTGTCACTAAAGTTTTATATAATGATTCATATTCACTCCAAGTAACCAAATTAAATTTAAAACCATGTAAAATTATATATTTTAAATAATAAAATATAACTCCAATTATATACAACCATACTCATTTTATATGATTATCCGTTCATGTATATTACACTACTACAAAAACGAGCATTAACAGTGCTAAAAATGGGCTTTAACAGTGCTAAAAAAGCGCTGTAAAGCTCGGCGCTAATAAAGGGTTACTTTATAAGTGATAAAAAAGCGCTGATAAAACAACCCTTTATCAGCGCTAAACAAGCGCTTATTTAGCACTGATAAATGATTGTTTTATCAGTGCTCCTTTAGCGCTGATAAACTTATCTTTTATCAGCGCTTCTTTAGCGCTGATAAAGGTGTAGTTTATTGGTGCTTTTTTAGAACTGATAAAATCACGATTTATCAGCGCTAAAAGAGCACTGATAAATGCCCTATCTGCTGCTACGATAGATCTGCAGCAGCACACCCGAACACCTGTAAAAAAAACAGCATCTCAATAAGCCAATTAAAGCAAGTATACCCATACAAAATTAACTCATAAATCTTAAGCAAATTAGACCAAGTATACCCATACAACAATTATACCCGTACGCCATTAACACATAATTTATAAGTTAATCATATACTTAAAGAAATCAATTCAGAATTCCGGGGGTTTGGGGGCTGTTCAAGGGTTTGGGGTAGCTGTTCAAGGGTTTGGGGTGGCTGTCCAAGGGGGGGTAGGGGGTGTCTGGGGGGCTTTCCAGTTCAATCCTAAGGCTCCACATGGGTGTGTTTTATCAATACATAAATCTTTGGACTTTTCTCTATCCATTATGCATCATGTTCTCAACCTCGAAGAAGTTATAAGGTTTGTACACACACTGAGGTGCACATACTTGGGGGGGATGAATCTCATTAATAAACCCCCAATATTAAACCTGCAATAGTCTATTGTAAGTGCATGATCAGGCAATATGCACAACCTAGTTGAGAAAGAACTGGAATAAAACTAATAAAAAAATCATCATTGATCCTCAAATCCATGACCATGATTAAACCCAAATTAATTTTCCATGTGCTGAACTTTTACTAAGAATTTCACAAGGATCGTGTCGACATTATAAAAATATAGTTTGACCAAGTCCTACCCCATCTACATCAAGACACATTGATTCTCAAGTATTAAAGCTTGATCAACCATACCTACTTCATCCAATGTTAGGGTTTCTCTGAGTACATCATAGGAACCACACAAAACATATAATATACCATGGTCTCCCCACTATATACATAATTATCATTGACCTCCAATATGTGAGTTTTATTTATACTCCATCATGGAAATCCACTTATGGGAGTTTTCTCATCCAGGGAATACCCTCAATAGTATCTCCGACCACCCATATGTGTTCTTCCAATTCCGAGGCATAAAACCAACAAGGATCTCATCCCTATACTATGGGAGTACCCTTATTTAGAGAATAATACTAAGAAGCATATATTATTTACCATATGGGAGTATTATCATCCAAATAAGAATCCCTAGAAGCATATCAACCCTCCAATATGGGTGTATTCTCATTTGAGGCATAATCTATATAATCATCTCAGCCCTCCCCTACGGGATTATTTTTATTTAGTGAATATTCCCAATAAGAATATCATCCCACTCCAATGGTTGTATTCTCATTTGGGGAATAATACCTATATACATCTCATCCCTCCCCTATGAGAGTATTCTCATTTAAGGAATAAGACCCATAAGCATATCCACCCTCCCAAATGGCAGTATTTTCATCCAGATATAAGCCCATAAGTATCATAGACCCAAACACATGATCACCCTAGTATAACAGGCCAAACATGACTTGATATATATGAGGCCCCTAATAGATCACATGCCATAACCCCCATTTAAAAGATCAATGCAATCCGAATGCGTTTGGTCGGATTTCCGTAGGTCAGTTGTTGTTTTCACTTAAAATCTTGTCCATTTTAAACAAAATAGAGAGCCTTTGAGTGCTAGAGGCCACACCGTGCCTCAGATTGAGGTGGGGTTGACTCTTACACGTCACCGAGGACCCTTGGATCGTTCTTATAAAAGATCAATGCAATCCTAATTCATTTGGTTGGATTTCCGTAGGTCAGTTGTTGTTTTCACTTAAAATCTTGTCTATTTTTAAAAAAATAGAGAACCTTTGAGTGCTAGCGGCCACACCGTGCCTCGGATTGAGGCAGGGTTGATGCGTAAACATCACCAAGGACCCTTTTATTGTTCTTATAAAATATCAATGCAATCCGAATGCGTTTGGTCATATTTCCGTAGGTCATTTGTTGTTTTTACTTAAAATCTTGTCCACTTTAAACAAAATAGAGACCCTTTGAGTGCTAGCAGCCACACCATGCCTCGGATTGAGAAGGGTTGACTCTTAAACATCACCAAGGACCCTTGGATCGTTCTTATAAAATATAAATTCAATCCGAATGCGTTTGGTTGGATTTCCGTAGGTCAGTTGTTGTTTTCCCTTAAAATCTTGTCAATTTTAAATAAAATAGAGACCCTTTGAGTGATAGCGGCCACACCGTGCCTCGGATTGAGGCAGAGTTGACTCTTACAAATCACTAAGGACCCTTGGATCGTTCTTATAAAATATCAATTCAATTTTAATGCATTTGGTTGGATTTCTGTAGGTCAGTTGTTGTTTTCAATTAAAATCGTGTCCACTTTAAACAAAATAGAGACCCTTTGAGTGATAGCGGCCACACCGTGCTTCAGATTGAGGCGGGGTTGACTCTTACATGTCACCAAGGACCCTTGGATCGTTATTATGAAATATCAATGCAATCCGAATGCATTTGGTCGGATTTCCATAGGTCAGTTGCTGTTTTCACTTAAAATCTTGTCCATTTTAAACAAAATAGAAACCCTTCGAGTGCTAGCGGCCACACCATGCCTTAGATTGAGGCGAGGTTGACTCTTACATGTCACCAAGGACCCTTGGATCATTATTATAAAATATTAATTCAATCCAAATGCGTTTTGTTGGTTTTCTGTAGGTCAGTTGTTGTTTTCACTTAAAATCTTATCCATTTTAAACAAAATAGAGACCCTTTGAGTGATAGCGGCCACACTGTGCCTCATATTGAGGCGGGTTTGACGCGTACATGTCACCAAGGACCCTTGGATTGTTATTAAAAAAGATCAATGCAATCCGAATGCGTTTGGTCGGATTTCCATATGTTAGTTGTTTTTTTCACTTAAAATCTTGTCCATTTTAAACAAAATAGAGACCCTTTGAGTGCTAGCGGCCACACCATGCCTTAGATTGAGGTGGGGTTAACTCTTACACGTCACCAAGGACCCTTGGATCGTTCTTATAAAAGATAAATGCAATCTGAATGTATTTGGTCAGATTTCCGTAGTTTAGTTGTTGTTTTCACTTAAAATCTTGTCCATTTTAAACAAAATAGAGACCCTTTGAGTGCTAGCGGCCACACCATGCCTCAGATTGAGGCAGGGTTGACTCATACACGTCACCAAGGACCCTTGGATCTTTATTATAAAAGATAAATTCAATTTGAATGCGTTTGGTCAGATTTACGTAGGTCAGTTGTTGTTTTCACTTAAAATCTTGTCCATTTTAAACAAAATAGAGACCCTTTGAGTGCTAGCGGCCACACCGTGCCTCGGATTGAGGCGGGGTTGACTCGTACACATCACCAAGGACCCTTGGATCGTTCTTATAAAAGATCAATGCACTCCTAATGAGATATACTAATTATTCATTATGAAAAACATAAAGGTACCATTAAATACTTACATTGCCCCAAACACCCATAACACAACCCAACCACAACCTTCATCTCAATGTACTCAACCGATCTAAACACCAAGATGAATTTTAACCAAGACTATCTAATTCAAAATGCCGATCATGTCATCAAATGACCACTTAATTTTTATGGTGCTCCCCACTATACGCTTTAGCTCACAAACACCACCATCTGATGTTTAACACCTCCATCATCGGGAAAGAACCACTAGAACCCCAACTAAAACTCCACAACATACCCAACATGTTTTCTAACTTACCGTACTTAGACATCCATGAGAACACCAACCAATGTTATCATCCATCCTTTCCATCAAAACCACTTGGAATGGATGTGAATCCATCATCCATACATGAATCAAGGACAATTCAACTTTTCCTCAAAGATTGAACCCATTTTCAAAACATAATTAACATTTCAAAACATCAAATAGATGTGGCTTACAACTCACCACATTTGTTCCTTTTTCCTGGAGTAATTTAAAACATGCACCCCATAGGTTGTAAAAGTAGTAGAGGATAGATCTCTTTGATCATACAAAGCCATGAACCCAAGTTTATCCTTGAGGAAACTGATGAGTGATATTTGTGAATGCTTTTTTGAACTAGGAAATGACTCGCTTGATGAAACACAGGAAATATCTTTAAATGTAGCCTCACTTGCTGAATAATTGGAATAATTTCCTTTATTGGATGCTCTTAATGTCAGATTTAGCATCCCATATTGTTCATAAAATGGATTGGTCAACTTCCAATCTATCATGGAGGCTGCCGCACCACCTTTACACGCAACTAATGATCAGAGGTAGCTTGATTAGAAAAACAATCCTGAGGGCACTGGACATGAAAGATCATGCAGTGCCATAGTTTCTCAGAAACCTCAATTTACGCCACATGATATAAGGCTATTTCATGATGTCCAAGACATAGCGAGAGGAGAAGAGAAGGTGAAAGTCTCATAGATGAACAACATCAACAATGAACATCCACCACACTTTCACTATATACATCAAAATCATATCTTTAAGAACGTCCATGTTAATTTCTATCTTACTTCCATCAAGGATGATGCATGTTGGTCAACTTGTTTTAGAAATTGTTTATCTTCATCCGTGCCTTGTACTTGCACCCATGAATTTGAATGTGAGTATGCGTACACGATAGTTGACCTTCTTAGAGAAGAGTTTCTGGAAGAGTATAAGAGACATGAAGCAATAAAGATTATTAGAGTGTTGGAGAAAATGTGGTTGCTACAAACAATGTGGCAATCAGCTTGTGTAACGCAACCTAAGTTACAACTTACAGGTATTGTACATTATTTTTTTCTAGAGGGTTTCAGTGTAAATGCATTTTGGAATGATAATTTCTATTCATTGTCTTTTAGGTTTTTTTGACAGCCTAGGGGAAAGGGTGGGGTCTGCAGACATTGGAGGATATGTCGAAGGGTGACTTTATGGGAAATTACATCCTATATTTTTGCAACATTTCCATAGTATCTAACATCTAACCAAATGGACTCTGTTCCCTTAAAGCTCCACGAACCCCGATCACCATCGGGGTTCGGGGAGCTTTAAGGGTAGAGAGGCCATTTCTCCAACATATTCACACACAAAATCACCCTTCGACATATCCTCCAATGTCTGCAGACCCCACCCTTTCCCCTCGGCTGTCAAAAAAACCTAAAAGACAATGAATAGAAATGATCATTCCAAAATGCATTTACACTTAAACCCTCCAGAAAAAAATAAAGTACAATACCTGCAAGTTGTAACTTAGGCCGCATTGCAGAAGCCGATTGCCACATTATTTGTAGCAACCACATTTGCTCCAACACTCTAATGATATTCATTTCTTTATGTCTCTTATACTCTTCCAGAAACTCTTCTCTAAGAAGGTCAACTATCGTACACGTCACCAAGGACCCTTGGATCATTCTTATAAAAGATCAATGCAATCCGAATGCGTTTGGTTGGATTTCCGTAGGTCAGTTGTTATTCTCACTTAAAATCTTTTCCATTTTTTAAAAAATAGAGACCCTTTGAGTGCTAGCGGCCACACCGTGCCTCGGATTGAGGCGAGGTTGACTCTTACACATCACCAAGGACTCTTGGATCGTTTTTATAAAAGATCAATGAAATCCAAATGCGTTTGGTTGGATTTCCGTAGGTCAGTTGTTGTTTTCACTTAAAATCTTGTCCATTTTAAACAAAATAGAGACACTTGGAGTGGTAGTGGCCACACCATGCCTCGGATTGAGGCGAGGTTGACTCGTAAACGTCACCAAGGACCCTTGGATAGTTCTTATAAAAGATCAATGCAATCCGAATGCGTTTGGCCGGATTTCCGTAGGTCAGTTGTTTTTTTCACTTAAAATCTTGTCCATTTTAAACAAAATAGAGACCCTTTGAGTGCTAGAGGCCACACCGTGCCTCAGATTGAGGTGGGGTTGACTCATACACATCACCAAGGACCCTTGGATCATTCTTATAAAAGATCAATGCAATCTGAATGCGTTTGGTCGGATTTCCATAGGTCAGTTGTTGTTTTCACTTAAAATCTTGTCCATTTTAAACAAATTAGAGACCCTTTGAGTGGTTCAACATTCTTGTATGTTAATGGTGCATATCATCTGTTAAAATGGGAAAATTACTCATTGGAGAAAGGCTGTTTTATTTAATAACAATTACAATTTTCCAACGAACATTTACATACAACAATGTTTCATATTTTGATCCCCTTAACCCCTCTCAAAAATGACCACAAATTGTACATGTCCCCAAGTCAGATATTTATTGTATTTGTGTACAATATTCCATCATCTATGCAACCCACTCATTTCTGAACACATCTATATCGTCTTGTGAGTATGAGGCTTTTCATCAGTGATAGTAGTACTGCAAAATAAAAAAATAAAGAATTAATAAATAACTTAAACGCACTAGTAGTAGTTTTTAAAATACCTCTTTAGGGATGCTAGTTTTCTGATGAAAAACGATCTATTTAATAAATTTACAAACATAATAACTGCAATCATTATCGTTTGTTTGTTTTGTACACTACAAAAAAATTTATCATTAGGAGAATAAGTAACTTGTGTTGAGATGTGTTTGGATAGTGAAATTTTATTATATATACCCTGATATTTTTCTAGACGTAGTACTTGCTCGCCTCCTTATTCTTAGCCCCTGGCCTCATTCCTTTTTTTAGACGATAATGATACACCTCCCTATCAGTAAAAGATAATATAAATTATATTACTTGATGTTTAGACCTAAAACGTAAGATGTAGTGTCTTAGAGATTCACAAACTCCATCATGTGTGGTCGGTTTGATGGATATCCTTTCTTTGAATCTAGAAAATAAATCTTCGGAGTATCCAAGTTCACCGCAATTAACAACCAATGTTTCCTAAAAACAGAAAAAGGAATAAGTAATAAAAGAAGTGAAAATATAATTGATATTATTTAATCATAGAGTATTACCCCTGCATGGTTGGTATTAGGAAAAGTCTGTCATCTGTAATCTTGCGTTCAAATGTTTTCAGCAAGCCATTCACTATTTCATTCCTTTTTGATGGATCTATTTTTGTTAGGTGTGTTGATGTGATATGAGGACTAACCAGTCCAAATCTTGGCTCATGGGAAAATTCCTTCAATTTTTTTTCATAAATGTGTCTTTCAACAATATAAAATGCATTTAGTCATAATTTTCATGCTAGACCAGCTTTTGGAAAATCAATTCATGGGAACATACCTCATATATGCATTTACAACTGTGACACCTAGCCAACCGTTCTCAAGGATTTAATTTACATTTTCAGCAGCAACGAAATTTTGAATTTCCTCTCTATATATATTCTCTTCGAAAACCACTATATGACTATTACCATCTTTTAGCTTCATATCCACATGAGTCTTCAATGCTAGTAAATGTGGAAAGAGAACAGGTGGTGTTATTGTGCTTTCAGTAGCTCCTTGGAATCGGTTGGTTGATCCTTTAGATGGTTTTGAGCCGACGTTTGTCACCCCATTCCCTTTCTCCGTCTATAACAACAATCATTGGTTCAGACCCTTTTTTCATTAATTGTTAAGGGTTTAGCTTGAAAAGAAAAGGAAATAAATACCTCTTTGTTCGCATGTACTCTTAAAAGTTGTGACAGACATGAAATGAATGTACCAATATCCTTTCCGACCGTATGAATATCATCGTCATGAAGTGGAATAGGTAGCTATACCTTTGGCTCATGAGCTACAGTAATCATCACTTTCAGATGATCTTTCAGAAGTGGTCTATAATGCAGTGTGGCATCTGAGATATTGAACACTATAGCCCTCTCTACAAGGTGATAGGTGGGTGTTGACAGATATAAATCACAATCATTATCACCCTGTAGAAGATGATTATAGAAAAATTATCAGTGTTTGTCTGATTCATATTTCATGGGAACAATTATTAGAATATTAATTACCAAGGCTAAGACAGTTCTTTGAGGCGAATGGCTCACCTCAAAGCTGGTGGGGGGGTGGGGCGGGATATTCATGAGACAATTGTTCTTGATTTGTGGCTTCCCTTTGCTTCCCACCCATAAAATTTTCTAGCAACTCTCCCAGCCATTGCAATTGTTCTTCAAGGGTTGCTATTTTTTTTCGCTCATTTGTTACAATTTTTCATCTATATCATTTATTTTTTTCTTCTTTTCAAAATATACTCGGGGTGTCACCCCAAACCATACACCTCTGACACGACCGTATTTTTCTGGCTGCTTCAAAGCCATCGATAATAGGTCTGTATCAGCTATAGGAGTAGCTGATTCCTGTGACTTTCGGATATAGGAAAATAACTAATTATTTTTATGTAATGGCAATTTTAAACAAATTATTTTATCGTCGTGTCATACTTACAGATATTTCCCACACTTTCTGTGTGTTCTCATCTACTAACTTCACATCTTTTTTCACACGTTCCTCCTTCCATAGCACATAACGTGGGATGTAAGTGCATTTGGTTTTAGACTCATCAATCTACATATAAACATAGAAAAATAATTATGATTTTGTTTATTGTCACCTAACAATATTATTGTAAATTTAAAATACGTACCATTTTCTTTTCTAATGAAGCGTACCCCATCCTTGCTTTATGATAGGGGTATGTTGGTTTTGAAGCACGTTCCTTATTTTCAGTACAGAGTTTCTGTTTCATAAATGAAATATTGACAATCAAAGTGATGAATACAGGTATCCTCAAACAACATATTATCACTCACAATGTACCTAAAACTTCTCATCCCCACGATAGCCAATAAATGCATCCCATGATTCTTGGGATATCAGGTGAGCGTAGAAAATGGGTGGGTGCAGGTTTATTTTTCCTTTAGAATCTTTGAGGTGACATCTTGTTAAAATAGTGTGAAAACCTCAATGAATCTTTCTTGCAAGCCTTAGTACATAATCCTTGTGTGAATCGTCTACTATAAATGTACTCTGCAAGAGATTGAGAAGAGTAATACATTGTTTCATTATTTTATTTTTTAGTAAATTAAAGAAATACATTAATAATGTTACCATAATTTCTTCCCAGATCATAGACTTCAGCCCGAACAAAACATGGTGCCATGAATCTATGTCAATCGGCACGCATTGATGAGTGACAACTCCAATGTAGCTGCTAAACATAGCCTTGTTGAGATTCACATGTTGGCCTTGTGCATTCCATCCAACTTCAAATTTGAGGCCTTTGATTTTCGCCTTAATAATTTTGGCTAACACCGTCAAACTACGACGCACCTGTGATTTCTGCGATGCTGGTCCTTCATTCCCGACCGTTTCATCTATATCAACATCATCTATATGTTCATCTAGAATGGTATCAATGACATGTGTTGATGGTTGTTGGACCTCAACACTAAGAGCAGCAGGAGCCGCAACGGCAGGAGCAGCAGGAGGAGCAGCAGGAGGAGAAGAAGCAGCAGGAGCCGCAGCAGGAGGAGCAGCAGGAGCAACCAGAGCCGTAGCAGGAGCAACAACAGCATCAGCATGAGCTGCAGGAGCAGTAGGAGCAACAGCAGCAGCGGCATGAGCTGCAGGAGCAGCAGCAGCATGAGCTGCAGGAGCAGCAGCAGCAGCAGCTGCTTGAGAGACTTGTTCAGCCTCAAGGTTAGGAGCATCAGAATGTGCAGAAGTCATTATCTGCAAAAGTGGTTGAATAGTTAATTCAGATTACATAAATTCAGTAATGATAAGATAATAACATGAGATAACAAGATCTATATTACAAACAAAATATAACCTGTTTAATTAACTCTCTTTCTTTTTTTCAAAGGTTGAAGGGATTTTACACCTCTATCGACTATCCAAATCCCTTCATTGTGGTCTCCTCTAACATAAAAAACATCATCTGCATTTGGACCGGTCCGAAATGATTACGACATACCACTAAAAGGATCATCCTCAACTGAAGTTTCATCAGAACCTTCAGTAGTTTTGGACGATAACAGAACAATCGACCACTTTCGGTTTGCGGGATCTAGAACATAAAAAACTTATACCGCTTGTGATGCCATTATAAACTGTTCTTCTTTGTACCCTTCTTTACTAAAATCAACTTTCAAAAATACCCATTCATCTATTTTAACAACACTGTTGTTATCAATCCATTTGCATTGAAAAATCGGCAATTGGAATGTCGTATAATCCAACTAACATATTAGTTTGATAATGCCAAAGTATGACATATTTTCATAAATTGGATTTCTGTCCTTACTACCAGAAACATGAATCGCTTCATCCAATAGTGTAACTCCACTATTTTTCATGGTACTATCTTCATCATGTTCATATGTATAGAATGTATAACCATTAATTACATAACCACTGTAAGATAATACATACACACTTGGTCCAGCGGCTAGCCATCGAAGACGTTCTGAAATTGAATTCAGATTTTCATCCAACTGCTTAAAAATATGGTCCTGAAACCATCCTATAAACTGGTGATTATGTGTATCTGATAACCATTTTTCAGGCCTTGATGGATTCAACTGCCTAAGAGTTTCTTTGTGAGTTTTAATATATGGAGCAACCTCCCAACTGTTATGCAAGACATAAAGATGAGCCTCCTCCTGATCTGTAATACTGATTGTCAGAACTTCTCTTCCAGAAATTCCCTCACCCTCAATGCGTCCAGTGTGATGAGATTTCGGGAGAACAATGCTTTCCACATCATATAGGTATCCAGTACAAAATTCAATGGCTTCCTCAACAATATATTTCTCCAATATACAACCCTCTGGCTGACTTCGATTTTTGACATACCCTTTCAAAATCTTCATATACCGTTCAACATGATACATCCATCTATAGTGCATAGGACCATAAATCCGAATCTCTCTCACCAAGTGAATCATCAAATGAACCATCATATCAAAGAATTTTTGTGGGAAGAACATTTATAATTCACATAATATGATGACAATTTCTTTTTCCATAGCTGGAAATTTCACTGGGTCTAAAACTTTTCTACATATAGCTTTGAAAAAGAAACAAAGTTTGGTTAATGTATGGTGAAAATTCTTGGAAAAAATGCAACGTAAAGCTATAGGAATTAGATCTTGCATCAAAACATGGAAATCATGTGATTTCAAACCTTTTAACTTCAAATCATTCATTGAAACAATGTTCTTGATATTTGATGAGTACCCCTCTGGAACCTTTACATCATTGAAGAAGTTGCAAAACTGATATCTCTCCGCCCTAGAAAGAGTATAAGCAGCTGGAGGAAGAAACATTTTATTTTCACCCTTCACGGGAGCCAACTCTTCTCGTATTCCCATGTCAACCATGTGCAACCTTGCCTTAATTCCATATTTTGTTTTTCCAGGGGAATTTAGCAACGTTCCGATAACACCGTCACATAAATGTTTTTCCACATGCATCACATCAAGAAAATGTCTGACGTACAAACAATTCCAGTATGGTAATTCAAAAAAAACTGATCTCTTTTTCCAACCAATTTTCGTAAGGTTTTTCGAAAATGGTTTACCAAAAATAGTGTTCAGATCATTTACTTTCTCAAACAGATGATCACCTGTTAGTGGAGACGGTGTTGCGCATTTTTCTGAACTTCCATTGAATGATGTCGTCCATGATCGGTACTTATGCCGACAAGGTAGAAATCTACGATGTCCTAGAAAAAAAGATTTCGATGAATGTTTCAACCTAATTGATTCTGTATCTTCTTCGCACACGGGACACCCTTGAGTTCCTTTAATGCTATAGCCTGAAAAATTTCCATAAGCAGGGAAATCATTTATTGTCCCATACAACATCGCTCTCAACATGAAGTATTCACTTTTATAATCATCATACAAAATTACACCTGAGTCCCACAATAACTTCAAATCCTCGATCAAAGGAGCCAGATAAACATCAATATCGTTACCTAGTTGTTTTGGTCCTGATATAAGCATAGATAACATGATGAATCTCCACTTCATGTATAACCAGGGTGGCAAGTTATATTTTACCAACATAACAAGCCATGTACTATGAGTGCTGGTCTGAAAACCAAAAGGATTCACTCCATCTGTAGATAACGCAAAACGAAGGTTTCTCGGATCTTTTCCAAATTCAGGATACTCATGATCAATTTTCTTCCATTGAGGAGAGTCATCCAGATGATGTAATAACCCATCTTTATTTCTTTTATCTACATGCCACAAAAATTGTCTTGCAGTTTCTTCACTTCCATATAGACGCCTAAACCTTGGAATGATTGGAAAGTACCATACAACTTTCGTAGGATTGGATTTATCTTTCTTTTATCGAGAATCACCACACTTTGGGCATTCTGTTAGTGATTTGTTCTCTTTGCGAAACAATATACAGTCTTTTGGGCTTGCATGTATTCTTTCAGAAATCATTCCCATCGAGCGTAGCATTCGTCTAGCTTCATATGTCCGGCTTGGGAGCTCATTATCTTCCGGGAGCATGTCATTCAAGAGAGCAAGTAGTTCCGTAAAACTGACATCACTCCATCCGTTTACTGCTTTCAATTTATACAACTTCAGTACAGCTGACAATGTTGTATACCTAGTGCAAGCAGCATACAATGACGTCTTTGCACAACTCTTTAACTTCTCAAACAATTTTGGGAAATCACGGAGTTCATCTTGAATTTTCTTTGTCATTTCCTCAATAAGATCTTCATCATCATTGACATCTATAATCACATCCTCCATATGGTCTTCTTCATTATCCATATTTGTATTCATATCTGACGATCCATAAAATGCAGTTTTATCCCAGCCAGTAGCTACATTCACTTTTTCTCCATGTTTATTCCAACATTTATAACTCCAATCTATTCCATGACATATAAAATGTTCTTCCAACTCCTCTAGAGTAAGTAGTCTAGAATAAAAACAACGTAAACACGAACAAAGGATTTGAGAAGGATCCTTTGCGTGATCCTTTGCAAACTTGATAAACTCTTTCACTCCGTTCTCGTACTATATTGTTAAACGATTAACATCCATCTAATCTTTATTCATCTCCATCCTATTAGAATCTCAAATATTAGTATTTATGGTTCAAGTACACAAAACAAGAATTCCAAATACAGTAGAAGAGAACCACTTCCTTATAAAAATGGAGATTAATAGAGCCTAACCATTAGTATATATTCATCATGCCTAAATACTCACTACTGGTGGAAGTGAAACCGTTCCTGATGATCATGCCAAGAAGAAATGGAAACCAAAAGGGGGGAGTGAATCAAAATACCCCAAAAAAGATGAAAAAACATGGTATTTGAGAATAGGTTAGTGGATTTCATGTTGGCTAGAAGGAAACCTAATTTATTTCAATGAAAAAGGTTAATTCCCAACAAGATACTATCCATTCCATATATTATTTTCATTAATAGGGTTATTTTGTGCTTAAAAATGATCAAAACATGTCTAACCAACTTCAAATAGATAAAATATGAATTCATGATACACATGAATCCCAAAAATAAGATATAGTATAGAAACACCCAGTTGGAATCTGAATGAGTCTGCTCAAATGAAGAACATCATACATCTCTAACTACATCGATGCTTTCTCATATACAACGACACCACTAGCTAGATAGTGTCCCTCACTAAGAACATCATACATCTCTAAATAAGAGACTACAACCACTAACCATGAAGAGCATCATAAGATAGAAATATAATAATAACACATACCTTCACCCAAATAAGATACTACAACCACTAACCATGAAGAACCACTAACAACATAATTTGAAACCTAAGGAAAGGTACACCCAAAACATAAACATTAATTCAAATGAAATAATTTCTAAACCAAACCATTGAAATCCTAAAATGTTCCTAACATCAAACCCCATCATATCTCCTAATAAAATTATTTGATAACACTATTTCATGGCCTATACCCATTTAGACCCCTCTATTGGTTAGTAGATTATAGTCCAGTGACCCCCTAAAACCATCCTCCAACATGTCATGGGTTAGTGAATGCACCGAGGGTATTTATCACAACCATGTGCAATGTAATTCTAATAATAAATAATTGATATAGTTTAAAATCAAGTTGTATAGATGATTTTTCAAATGATACCAAGTGAAAGTTAGTATGGTAAATATGTGCGATAAGACATTTTTGGTCTAACTAAAAGGGGATATAGCCTAATGAGTGTATTTTGGATTCACAAAAAATATGACTCTATGTGGTATAGGGTTTTTTCAACTAGTAGGAGTATGGACCACTAAGTGAATATGGTCCTCTATGTGTGGGAATGTTTTCATTTAGAGTATGGCCTAATATGTATGGTTCCCATAGAATAAGGCCCATTTGAATTGGATATTTGGGCTCACTACACAAGGTGGATCACATTTTTCATGTGAGGAATCTACACCAATTTGGTTCATAAAATATATTCATAGCACATAAGGATTTCTATATTCATCAACTAATGAATCATGTTCTTATCACACCAGGTAAGAACATAAGATCATCTAATAAGGGAAGTGTTTAGAGATCGTATGCTCATCACATAGAGGATTCTTTGGCACGTCACCTAAGGAATCTCATGCTCCTCATGTGAGGTATAATCCTAGGATCATTACCTAGGAGATGAATAAGAGATCTTATGATCATCACTTAGGGGATTATTAGGCATATCCCCTAATGAATCTATTTATAATCTCATGAGGTATAATCAAGGGAAAATTATTTGGGAGATAAAGAAGATCTCATATTCCCATAACATAGGGACTTCATATTCTCGTCACCTAAGGCAACCTAGGATTATCACCTAGAGTTGGATGTTTCCTGAATTAAGAGTGGTCATAGGTTTATATCTCAGTAAAGGAACTCACATATTTGAATTTTAGAAGAGGGAACCACCCGATACACTCATCGCGTAGGGGGTGAGCATAGTTTTATAGCCACTATTTCATTTTTATCCATGAAGTTATTCAATTCCCACCAAACCATTTTCAATTTCATCATTAAAAACTATATTCTATGTCACTGGGAAACTAAAAGGAAAACCCATATCAACTAACGATGTCATCTCCCACAATAACCCACTCATTACATCTTTTTAACAATGGAAAGGTTTATGCTTCCCCACTGCACGATTTACCACCTCAACCATCTCACATTTTCCCCCAATGGAATCTATCACAACCAAACTAATAAAAAACTTCTCAAATAACCCCACCAAAAAACAATGATGATTTTCAACAATAAAAGTAAAAAAACACCATATTCTTGAGAAATATAATGAAAATTAGTAAACACATGTGAATCATCCCATTTACATCATTTTCCATCAAGTATGGTCCATTTTCTTCAATCGGTCAATCCATAATACTCACCCATAGAATAAAAAAGCATGTTAAAAAATGATATACAAATGGGAGAGGAGAACAATATTGAAAAAAGATTTGGAAAACATGCCTTAAAGGAGGTCCTGAAAACTGAAGCTTGAAAGCATTGCAGGTGGCGGAGGTCCGACAAACTGAAGCTCGAGGGCGGCGGGGGTACGACAATGAGAACATAGCAGGTGGAGGAGGTCCGAAAACGAGTAGCGAGGGCGGAGGAGGTCTGACAATGTGATCTCAGCGGGCGGCAGAGGGGAGTCGCAGAGTTCCAGTACCGCGAGAGCTTTAGGTCGCGATAAAATGAGGGCATTGTGCGACTGACTTTATAAAAAAATGCACTAAGGTTTTATAAGCACTAAAAAAGCGCTGATAAAGACTACCTTTATCAGCGCTAACATTTTAGCACTGATAAAGGTGTCCTTTATCAGCGCTAAAAAATAACTGATAAACCATGACTGTATCAGCGCTAAAATTTTAGCGCTGATACATGGAGTCTTTATCAGCGCTTTTCTAGCGCTCATAAAGGGTCTTTTTATCAGCGTTATTTTAGCACTGATAAAGATTACCCTGTATCGGCGCTAAAATTTTAGCATGATAAAGGAGTTCTTTATCAGTGCTTTTTTAGCGCTGATATATGGCCTCTTTATCAGGGCTAGAAAAGCGCTGATAAAGACTCCATGTATCAGCGCTAAAATTGTAGCGCTGATACAGGGTTTCTTTATCAGCGCTTTTCTAGCGCTGATAAAGAGGCCATATATCAGCGCTAAAATCTTATCACTGATACAGGGTAACCTTTATCAGCGGTTTTTCTTAGCGCTGATATAAGGGGGTGCTTCCCTTGCCCATTTTTGTAGTAGTGTAAGTAAACCGATCATGAAACAAACAGACCTAAACAATGAAATTGAACCTCATAACCAATAAAAAAGGTCATGAATGAAATTAATATGGTTATAATAAATAAATTACATTAATAATAGTTTCTTTACATTATAATTAATGAATTGAATTTTGTTATCCAGGACATTAAGATCAAGACAAGGTCACCGTTAGATTTAAGGTAAGGGATTCTACCCAAACCTCTATTATTCCTTTGGGTTATTCTTACTATCTTTTTCCCATATGAAATCCTATATTCAATTTATGTACATATTCTAATTTCTGTTTATATGTACAAACTCATTTATCAATATCTATTAATCATTCTCTTTCAGGGATATACATGCTTTTAAGTGATTCCCTCCTCAATACTTCCGGATAAAAAAACCCTTTTTAAGGGAACTTCCCAAATTCTTACTCAATTTCAAGATCACTCTATAATCTATTTTAATCCACAATATTTTCTATAAAACCAATATTTTTATCATGAAAACCTTCTTGGTTCACTTATGGTTTTATATAAAATATTATTCCCCTTTCTATTTTAAATGCTCTTCAGTATTTTCATTAAAACCACACTACAATGTTTTAATGCTAAAATTTCTTAAATACTCCTCTTACATATTTTCAATTCTGTTTGACATAAATTACCTTAATATATGATTATTTTAACTTATGAATTTCCATGTATGTTTTAAGTCCTTTCTTTCATGGATACTAGTATGATATTCCCATTCATTATGCTTTATGACATGATTATGATACCCATTTCTTTCATGGGTACCCTTATGATTATGTATGTTTGATTATGTGTGATTATTTATATGGAAAGCATATTCATGAACATGTTTAGATCAGTGATCCCAGATATCTCTCTAATGCATTGGGTAAATTTGAGTCTCATGAGACATTATGTGAAATAGTCTTGGCAGTTTGCTTTGACTCGTGCTACAATGCACAATGGTCTTGGTGGTTAACATTGACTTATGATCCTCTATGTGAAACAAGAACTGAATCATGCTAAACTCATGTTTTATATTTATTACACATTACTAAGACTCCATGTTTATATGATCCCATGTTTATATGTTATGATTCCATATGTTCCATTCCTTTTTATATCATTATGGCATGCCTTTTAACCCATGTGCTAAAGATTTATTCTTATGTTTATTCCCTTATTGGGATTTTTAGATCATCCCTTTGTTCATGTTATCCCCATGTTATCCTAATAAGATTTATGATCACAATGGAAGTTAGGAGCTTTTTATAAATATTAAATAAATAAATGTTTCATTTAGTTTCATGTTTTTAGTTTTATGTATCCAGTTCTCCAAGACACTATAATTTATGATCCCTGGCATGTAATATGATGTTTAATTATGCTTAAAATCATGTAGTGTTATGTGTAAAAGGATTAGGTTTCTATAGTTGGTATTTTAGGATGGCCTAGTGATTTTTGGAGATTAGGAATAGATCACTTTAGTAAGAACCTTAAAGATGAGACTAAGTATAATAAAACACCTCTAAATTTTGGTAAGTATAGAGTACGTGGTTTATCATGAAAATACATACCTGTCTGGATACAAACAGGTAGAGGTAGCTCTGGCACAAATGTATCTAGGGGTAAAAATCGAAAACATAATTTTGGTCTAGACTCGAATTGGAGTTGGTACATGACAATGGGACTTGATTCACTCTTAGTTTGACACTCCTGGGGGATATTCCCTGGTAAATTCATAATCTTGGTACAAACCATTATTAAAGGAATAAAAAAATCCCATAAGAATATAAGTTAAAAAATAGATCAATGATAACCTAGAATTAAACCTATGAAATCACAAGTTTGTATATAATTCTCCTTTACAAGTTTATCCTTTTATGTTTAAAGTTTCCTTTTATGCTCAATAGCTAAGTTTTCAAGTACTCTAATTTTATGTTCTTTTTCCTAGTTAATGGAGGGATATAGAAGAACAAGTTCTGATAAACAATGTGACAGGAAAAGTGATGATTTCCCTAATGATATTCCAAATATGATGAAAATGGGTGCTCAAAACTTCATGAAAATACTTGCTCAGCTGGCTCAAGTTATGAATAATAACTTGAATCACATGGAATGTCCTCATCCTCTAAGGAAAGATCACGTTGTTGTTGAATCCTTCACACAACAATTGACTCCCATGTTTAGTGGATCTTCTAATCCCCTCCTCATAGAATTGTGAATTAACTCCATTGAAAATATATTATCTATACTTCAGTGCTCAGAAGAAGAGAAAGTCATACTAGCTTTCTATCATTTTGATGGGGAAGCTGATCAGTGGTGGAAACTGATCAAGAATATGAAGTCTTAAGAGGAAATTGATTCCATAGATTGTGAGGAATTCAATAAAATGTTTTTTAATAAATATTTTCCTTAAACCCTTCATATCAAGATGGAAAGAGAGTTCCTCAGACTCAAGCAGAAGGAAGATGAGTCCATCGGGGCATATGAAGAAAATTTGACAAGGCTTGAAAGATACACCTCAGGCTTTGTCATGAACACTGAAATCATGGTGGATCACTTCTTTAGCAAACTAAAGTTGAGTCTAAGAAAATTGTTGGTGATTCATTAATTTGATATTTATTAGGATATTGTTTGATGTTCCCTAAATATTTAAATATAGATCGAACACTGCCAATGGTCTTATGGGCCTAGTGAAAAAAAAGTGTAAGATGGTGTCTAATATGGGTGGTTTGAAAAATAAATCCCATGATGAAAAGAAGATCGAACATCCCACATATCAAAATTGTGGGAAGAAGCATCCTGGTAGCTGTTTAAAGGGAACTATGAATTTCTTCAAATGCGGAAAGATAGGACATCTAGAAAAGAACTGCCGAAGGGATATGAATAATCCCACTAATGTGGAAGAAGAAAGGAAGGTTCAGATAAACCACAACCTATAGTGCAATGTTATAACTAAAAGGAGCTTGGGAATTATGGAAACAATTTCCCTAAGATAAGGGTTGTAGGAGGCAATCAAAAATAACCTCCAAGGAAAAAAGGATGGGATTATGCTATCACTACTAATGAGGTGTATCCAGACAAATATGTGGTGACAAGTACACTAGTTATTCATTCAAGAATAGAAAATGTACTATTTGATTATGGTTCTACACATTCTTTCATATCTTTCTAGTTTAGCAGAACTATTCAAACACCACCTCAAAATTTAAAGGATATGTTATCTTTGATAATACAGAATGTGGAAATTATTGTGTACAAGGTTTATAACTCCTCCCTGGTAAATTTTTGTGGACTGAACCTCACATCAAATCTTTTCATACTTCCATTAGTGGAGTTTGATGTTATCTTGGTCATGGATTGACTATCTTTATACAAACCCAACATCAACTCTCAGGATATGGAGATCACTCTTCACATCCTGAAGCATCCTCCCATTATTTATAAGTGTAATGAGGAATATGAATATCATTTAGAATCATTTTATCAAGTACAGATATTACTAATTTATGAGCAAGCATGGCTAGATCAAATGACTGAGACAAATTAGATGATACTTTTAAAAGATATGACCATCGTGAGGGATTACACTGATGTATTTCGTGAATAATTTCCTAGCCTTCCTCCTGATTGGGAGGTTGAGTTCTCAATTTAAATTATTCCTGGATCTCTGCCTATATCAAAGACACCTTATAGAATAGCCACCGTAGAGATGGAATATCTGAAGAAGCAGTTATAAGAGAATCTGGAGAAGGGTTTTATATGCCCGAGTTCTTTACCATGGGTTGTGCCAGTTCTATTCCTCAAGAAGAAGGATGGATCAATGCGCCTCTACATTGATTATCATGAGTACAATAAAATCATGATAAAGAAAAAGTATCCCAGACAACAGATAGATGAATTGTTTAACCACCTTCGTGCGGCTAGTTATTTCTCTAAGGTGGACCTTCAGTTGGGATATCACCAATTAAAGGTGAGGAAGGATGATATTCCCAAGATTTCCTTTCGAACAAGGTATGGAAACTATGAGTTCATAGCGATGCCCTTCAGAATGACTAATGCTCTAGAAATTTTCATGGATTTAATGAATAGAGTATTTAGATATTACCTCGATTTTTTTGGTAGTCTTTATTGATGATATTCTGATATACTCCCAGAGAAAGGAGGAACATGAGAAGCATTTTAACACCATGATAAAGAATTTTTTAAGGGAGAAAATACATGAAAAGTACAGTAAATGTGTGTTCTAGATGGACGAAGTATCATTCCTGAGGAATTTTATCACCAGTAAAGGGATATCTGTAGACACTTCTAAGATAAAGGCAATTGAAGAGTGGCCCATGCCAATATTTGTAATGGATATCTGTAGCTTCCTTGGTCTAGATGGGTATTTTCGATGATTTGTGGAGATCTTTTCTTGATTTTTAAACCCTTTTACCAAGATTAAACGGAAGGGGGTGAACTTTTTCTGGACTCAAGAATGTGAAGTATTCTTTAAGGAGTTGAAAAGGAGGCTTATCACTACACCAATACTCAGACTCCCAACAAGTGGAGAAATTTTTGTGGTGTACAGTGATGCTTCAAATAAGGGCTTAGGTTTTTTGATAATGAAAAATGATAAATTGATAGACTACGCCTCAAGGTAGCTGAAAATCCATGTGAAAAACTATCCTACACATGATCTTGAGTTGGCGGCTGTGATCTTTGCATTGAAAATCTGATGGAATTATCTCTATGGGGAGAGGTATGAGATATATACTAATCACAAGAGTCTCAAATATATATTCACACAAAAAGTTCTTAATATGCACCAATGAATATGGTTAGATTTCATTAAGGATTAGGACTGCTCAATCCACTACCATCCCGGTAAGGAAAATATGGTGGCATATGCTCTAAGTAGAAAGGGTCCTGCATATTTATCAATGATGAGAATTGAAAAACATCCAATCTTCTTAGATTTTTAGAGAATGGATATGGGAATCATTAAGGGAGGAACATCATCAATACTTTCTCAAATGATTTCTCAACCACACCTCATATAGAAAATAAAGGATGCTCAAAGAAAAAATCTGGAAGTTCAGAAAAGGGTGGAGGCTATCAGATATAGGAAATCCTACGAGTTAAAAATTAACGAGGAAGGAGTTGTAATATTTGGGTCACGATTATGTGTACCATCCAATCCACAGATAAAGAAGGATATTTTTAATGACACACATAGCTCAACCTTCTCTATTCACCCTGGGAGAAGAATGATGTATCGAGATCTCCAAGAGAACTTTTGGTGTGACAATATGAAGAAAAAGATTGCTGAGTATACATCAAAGTGCCTAGTATGTCAGAAAGTGAATTCTGAAAGGAAAAAGTATAAGGGGATGATGAAACCACTATCCATACCAACATGGAAGTGTGAGAACATTACCATGGACTTTGTCACTGGACTTCCAAGGAAATCTAGAGGAAACAATGCTATATGTGTCATTGTGGATCGTCTTACAAAGATAGTTCACTTTATCATAATTTGAGAAGACTTCTCACTAGATCAACTTTCATGAATATATATCAAAGAGGTGGTAAGGTTGTATGGAGTTCCACTATCTATTGTATCCGATAGAGATTTGAGATTCACCTAAAAATTCGGGAAAAGTCTTCAACATGCTCTAAGCACTGAACTGAACTTCAATACGACCTATCATCCTCAAACTGATGGCCAATCTGAGAAAACTATTCAGAAACCGGAAGAAATGTTGAGATAATGTTCTATATACTTCGAAGGAGGATGATACAAACATCTTCTAATGTTTGAATTCTCCTACAACAACCGTTTCCACTCGAGCATCCGAATGGCACAATACGAATCCCTTTATGGGAAAAGGTGCAGAACATTGTCGTGTTGGGATGAAGTTGGTGAGTGTAAGCTGATAAGACCTAAAATGGTTGAAGAAATGGTGGATAAGGTGAAAACCATTCAGCACCACATCAAGGAAGCCCAAATTCGACAAAAGAGTTATACAGATAATCATCGACGAGACCTTGAGTTCAAAGTTGGAGACATGATATTTCAACACATATCTCTATGGAAGAAGTTAATGAGATTTTGGAAGAAAGGAAAGCTAAGTCCCAGGTACATCGACCCCTTCAAGATTCTCGATTGTGTTTGAGATTTTGACTATCTACTTTCACTTAAACCTACCATATCTAATGTACATGATGTCTTCCATGTATCCCTCTTAAGAAAGTACATACTGGATCCTTCACATGTATTGTCTTCAGAGGTGGTACAGTTAGAGAATGATCTTTCTAACGAGGAGTAGCCAGTGACGATCTTGGATCATAGAGATAATGTTCTACATAACAAGATTTCTCATTTGGTCAAAGGAATATATTGAAACCATAATTCTACAGTGGAAACATGATAACTAGTGGAGGTAATGAAGGAAAATTACCGAGACCAGTTTTTGTCTTAGAAAGTTAAAAGAAATTTCCAGGGAAAAATTTCATAAGGGGGGAAGAATGTAACAACCCAAAGTTTAATCAATGAAAATTACCTTCTTATAATTATGTCATATAATCACATTAAATCACAACACAATGAACTACTAAGTACTATGTGACTTTTAAACATAATATTGTCACTTCTATGTTTTGAATTTCAAAAATCTAACATACATGGTTGTGATCAGTAAGATGTTTGGAGTCCAATAAGACAAAATTAATTTTTTGTGAATTGTAACCTACCCTTATGAATAGTAAACTACCCTTATGAATAGTAATATGACCCTTATGAATAGTGAATCTTCCAGAAGAATAGTAACCTCACCCATGAATATATAAATAAAATTTAGGAATCTTATAAGTGATAATATGACCATTGTAAAAGTAATGGTATTTTTGTAAGTCATAAATAATTAATTAAAATTAATTAATTAAATTAAAAGAAAATTTATTTTCCTGAAAGGTTTTCATAAATTAATAATTTTATGTCTTCTGGTTTTAATATAATTTTATGAGACCTTGTGAAATTTTTGAAAGCATTATAAAATCTGTTATAGTTTTAAAATCTATGTTTTTCAAGTAAATTAAAATTTTAATTAAAAATTAAATTAATAATATTTAGAAAATTATTTGTGAAAAATGTATTTCATCTTTGGAATATACACATTTAAAAATGGTTGGGGTGATTTTTTTTATTTTTCTAAAATACATGAATTTTTGGTGAATAGTAAAATTTTATAATTTATGATAAATGCCAAAACCTAAATTTATGCATCATTCTTGAGTCAGGGATAATGTAAATGGCCATTTTTTAAAACTCATATGTACAATAATCAAGACTATTCACAATCTCGAGCAAAAATAATAAACTAATGATTAAAATTTTAAGAAAACCCTCCTCCCCTCCACTATAAAACCACCCACACTCCCCTCTTCTCTTCACTCCTCTCAAGCCTTGAGAATTGCCTAAATTCTTCTAAAATCTCTCCCTAAGATCCTCCCCCACGTCCAGAAGCCCTTGGTCTCCTCAAAAGACCAAATCCTCTGCCCTTAAGAGGCTCTCAAGGAATATTAATTTAATAGGTAAATTCATCTTTTCAATTCTTTTACTTTCCTTTCAAGTTCCTCTATTTTATTTTATATAATTAACTATCCTCATCCAAAATTTATGAAACCTATAGTAAATTATATATACTTTAATGTTTTTATGATAATTTAATAAGTTATTATCATCTCTCCTTTACCCTTCTTTTATACTAGTAGTAAAAACACCATCCGAGATGTGTTAATTTACCACATTCAAGGATGATGGGTTTAAAATTTCCACTACCATCTTCAATTATGGTCATTAAACCATTATTATGGTTGAAAAAGACTATTATATATATATATATATTATTTATTATCTATGGTTCTGGAATATTTTTTACACATGCTTTTGATTTATAAAACAAAATGTGTTTGTTGTGATCAAAAACCGCCAATTAACCTAAAAGGTTTTCACTAAAGTTTTATATAATGATTCATATTCACTTCAAGTAACCAAATTAAATTTAAATCCATTTAACCTTATAGATTTTAAATAATAAAATATAACTCCAATTATGTAAAACCATCCTCATTTTATATGATTATCCGTTCATGTATATAAGTAAACCGATCATTAAACAAACGGACCTAAACAATGAAATTGTACCTCATAACCAATAAAAAAGTTCATGAATGAAATTAATATGGTTATAATAAATAAATTACATGAATAATAGTTTAATTAAATTATAATTAATGAATTTAATTTTGTTATCCAGGACATTAAGATCAAGAGAAGGTCACCTTTGGATTTAAGGTAAGGGATTCTACCCGAACCTCCATTATTCCTTCGGGTTATTCTTACTCTCTTTTTCCCAGATGAAATCCTATATTCTATTTATGTAAAAATTATAATTTCTATTTATATGTACAAACTCATTTATCAATATCTATTAATCATTCTCTTTCAGGGATATACATGCTTTTAAGTGATTCCCTCCTCAATACTTCCTGATAAGAAAACCCTTTTTAAGGGAACTTCCCAAATTCTTAATCAATTTCAAGATCACTCTATAATATATTTTAAGCCACAATATTTTCTATAAAACTAATATTTTTATCATTAAAACCTTCTTGGTTCAATTATGGTTTTATATAAAATATTATTCCCCTTTCTATTTTAAATTCTCTTTAGTATTTTCATTAAAACCACACTACAATGTTTTAATGCTAAAATTTCTTAAATACTCCTCTTACATATTTTCACTTCTGTTTGACATAAATTACCTTAATATGTGATTATTTTACCTTATTAATGTCCATGTATGTTTTAAGTTCTTTCTTTCATGGATACTAGTATGATACAACCATTCATTATGCTTTATGACATGATTATGATACCCATTTCTTTCATGGGTACCCTTATGATTATGTATATTTGATTATGTGTGATTATTTATGTGGAAAGCATATTCATGAACATGTTTAGATCAGTGAGCCCATATAGTGCTCCAATGCATTGGGTAAATTTGATTCTCATGAGATGTTATGTGAAACGGTCTTGGCGGTTAGCTTTGACTTGTGCTACCATGTGCAACAGTCTCCGTAGTTAACCTTAACTTGTGATCCTTTATGTGTAATGAGCCTTGACTCATTCTAAAGGCATGTTTTATGTTTCTGTCACATTACTAAGACTATGTTTTTATAATCCCATGTTTATATGTTATGATTCTGTATGTTCCATTCATTTTTATATCATTATGTCATGCCTTCTAACCCATGTGCTAAAGCTTTATTATTATGTTTATTCCCTTAATATGATTTTTAGCTCATCCCTTTATTCATGTTATCCCCAGGTTATCCTATGAAGATTTATGAGCACAATGAAATTTTATAGATTTTTATGAAGATTTAATAAAGAAATTTTTCATTTAGTTTCATGTTTTCAGTTTTATGTACCTATTATTCCAAGACACTCGACTTTACGATCCTTGGATTGTAATATGATGTTTAATTATTCTTAAAATCATGTAATGTTATGTGTACACGGATAGGGTCTCTATAGAACATATCATCGATATGTAGAAGATGATACTAGTTCTTTATAGTCATCCAGTTCAACTTCTAGTAATCAACACATAAACATAGAGTCCCATTAGCCTTATTTGTGAAAAACACTGGTGAACCCCAAGGAGACATACTCGAATTGATAAACCCCTTATCCATAAACTCTTAAAGCTAAGTCTTGAGTTCATTAATCTATGTTTGTGCCATTATATATGGTGTAATAGAAACTAGACCAACCTCCAGAATGATCTCAATTGTAAATTCCACATCTCTCTCGGGTGGTAACCATGGGAAGTATTTAGAAAAAAACATCCTAAAATATATCAACTATAGGTGGAAATACATCCATCTTTACACCTCCATCATCTAATAAAAGACAAGCAACTTGGGTGGTGTTCTCCTACTATTTTTGAATTGTCACTGCATGGCCCGCCTGGATATCCCACTCTCAATGATGAATATAATTATCACCCTCAAGAGATGAAAAATTCACTCTCATACAATAGAAATCAACATGGGATTTGTATTCTACTAACCATACCATACACATAATTAGATTGAATATTATCATGTTCATAATATAAAGATCCCATAGAAACTAATATGCCCCAACCTCGAGAGAACATACCTTGCACAAACAAATGTATCTCGACCGTACTCCCAATGGAATATCTATCATTATAACCACACCCACAAACTCCATCACCAAGATCAAACCATTCAAAAGTTGTGAAGAAATAAAATAATGAGAGGCACCAGTATCACATAAGGCACTAAATGGTATAGAATCTATAAGAATAGTACCTCTAATTGTTGATGGTCCAGCTTCGCTATCCACCAGTGCAGGATGAATTCAATTCAACTATCTTTCTTCTATTTACCTAATGTGTAGTCTAAGTACCCTAAGCTACACCAATCTACTGATATGGGTGTTCTTTCCCCAAAACACCTCATCCACTATCTCTACCACCATATCCAATAGAAATCCATATTCTAGACTAATACAATATATAATATACCTTTCTCAAAATTCAGTTTTTCTAGTTTCTCCATAACTACCCATCTATCATGGGTTCTTAAAAAACATTTATAGATGTCCCATCCCGTCGCAACCTCAAAACTCTATCGATGTTTGAGGGCACTATCTTCGGAAGTGTCCTGACCTACCGCACTGGTGATAGATCACTCAATCAAGGTAATGTGTAACCGACCCTTCCCCATAGATACTCTTCTTTATATCATCCTGGATAACATTCTCACAACAATGCTTCCTATACTAAAAAGTCATACCTTATGAATGTCTAGATAAACCACCTTTATTTCACTAGAATACTCCTTTAGGTTCCCCTAATCTATGAGATCTTGATTTACCACTTATGAAGACTTCTTTAGCCTAAAGATATTAAAATGGGACTTAATTTCACAATTAATTCCATCCCAAAACCATTTTTACAAAATATCCTCATCTCCTACCAATGCTAGAGAAAAGCACCATAAATTTGTAAAGAGACAAGCATAGTCCATCACAAACATACTCCCCTGAGTCAACCTCATAAACTCAGTTTCTCTCTCCCACTAGAGTATCTCAAGATTAATGTGCTCTAAGAAATTCTCCTGAAATTTCTTCCACTCCATAATCTCTAGCTTCACATCCCAAGTCTAGATGTCCCACCATCACTTCACTTGACCATGTAACATGTAAGTAGTTAATTTAACCCTCTTTTCAACAATAGTCTCTAAGTGTTCAAGTATAGTCTGGATAGACTCAATCCATAACTCAACTACCTCAGGTATACCCTATCTAGTAAATGTTAGAGGGTTCTATAATGGTAAATATAATGTCAAATATAACATGATTTTCACAACCCACCATAGGCCTCTTTCCATGAATTTCATAAATTGAGCAAAGTCCTCTCGAAATTGTTATCCTACTTCCTCACCTGATATTTCTGGTGCCTTAGGTTCCACTGCTGGTGGATCATTTCCATCCATATCCTCTGGTAATCCTCTCAACAAGAATCATTATAGAGGCATATCTATAAAATTCTAAACACAGGTCTTAGGATACATAACACAACATTAACACATTTAATAGAGGGTATCACAAAAACCATCACAAGTCATTCCCTATTTTTACACCACAAAGTCAACACCGAGGCACTATAACTACCCTTAAACATCCTATATATAGGTCATGGTTAAAAAGGGTAAAATCTTTATAATTATTACAGTCTCATTAGACACCATTTTATTCACATATTACATCATTTTACAACTTCCAATTTCAAATTAGGCACCATTTTCAGTTCAATTTTGTAAACGAGGAAAACAATTTCATTTTAAACAACTTACCTAAAACCCATTTTCTTGTGTGTGCCTAAAATGAAACATGTCACAAAAATAATCACGAGTTAATATAATTATGCATGAATATTCAACTCAAATTCCATTCCATGGCATGAGTAAAATATTTGAAAAACTCAAAAATAGTAATCACATCACACAACAAGTGCATCACATGATGTAAAACAAAATCAACTATAATAAAACACATCAATGATAATAATCCCACCCTGGGTTATTGGATTTACCCCCATACATGAGTTAGATATTCCCATGCACAAGCTATTAAACATGGCCCAACTCATCCTATTTTCCTATGTACCTTTCCCAAATCATAAGACAAAATAAAAAGAAAAGATATCTCCTCTGATACCACTTTGTAATGTTCCGACCCGGGTGCCACACATAGGTGCCCCAAGATGGTTCACTACGTGACATCAGGCATGCCTCCCCATATGCCAGAGGCTATTGACTAGAAATGAGGGTATAATATTGATCATGAGAAGACTATAACCTCTTTATCATTGTAGCACAATAGTGGAAGTAACTAAACAATATCCAAATTATATTACCAATAACCAAACCAAACCAGTATCACATGATGACTAAAAAAAATACAATATCCAAAACTAAACAATATATATTTAATTCCAAATACATGTCAAGTGTCAATATTAAAAACCCAAAATAAATACACTGAAAACTCCCAAAGAGTATCCGGAATCACATATGGTTCCCTCATCCATGCTCTATCCAAAATTAGCCATATAACACTAGGCCTTTTCCCTTATCCTGTCCTATAAACATGAAGTCTATTCAGGTACCAATCAAGAAGCCCAAGTAGGGTGTGAGCACAACTCAGTAGGCCACCACCAATGGTGTTTAAAACACTATCTAGTTAATAACAGTGTATATTTTTGTATAAAGAATAAATTACAAGAAATAAAGTAAACAATTTATATTTATTCAATTACTCTTTATTAAACCACATAACTCCCAAGTTCTTGAGGACACCAGAACACTCAACGCTTGCTTTGGACCATGATGGAGTATGAACCTTGTCACATATTAAATTCAAAATTCATTAAAAAAATGGGATTTAATTATCCATTCCATTTCAATTAATATTATGTCCAATTGTGACCATTGGCCAATGCTAACATTTTGGGCTGAGATCACCATGCCTAGGACCCCGTGGTTGTTTGAAGTAGTAGTCAGTAACCCATAAATCATTATCAAATAATCACACATGTGGGATTTTGAAAAATTAGTACATGTACCACACTAATTTATCACTATGGGATTTTGATGCGGTATACCATGTCTGACACACATATATCAATCAATTTATCACTATGGGATTTTGATGCTACATACCATGTCCAATACATAGATATCAATCAATCACAATGTCACATGTATAAAAATATCACATATATCACATCAATCAAGGTTAATCAACATTAACACTCTCATAACTATTTCATAAACATCAAGGTTAATCCAACCATCTCATAATTATGAATTTCAATTAATTCTAAAACACATTAATTGAACAACCACACATTCCATTAATTAATTCCCCAATTAATTAATCCAATTATGTAATCACAACATTCCATTAATTAATTCAACAGTTAATTAATCTAATTTAACAATCACAACATTACATTATTTAATTCATTGATTAATTAATCCAAATTCCACAATTCCAATATCCCATAAATTAATTCATCAATTAATTAATCCAAATCCAAATCCACAATCCCAATACCCCATTAATTAATTCACTAATTAATTAATTCAATCCCACAATTTCAATTTCCCTAATTTAATCCAAATCATTATCACATGGTAATTTCAAAATCACAATTACAAAAATGTAATTAAATTAAGACTATGGGATTGTAATTTAGACCACTAACCTCAAGTTTGATGATGAGTGGTCACCAATGAATATACCCAATTTGAAGTGGAATAACAGAAATCATGATGAAGAACACGATCTAGAACCAAAAATTAGATCCAATATTCAACAAATTAAATATATCTAAAATAGATCTAGATAAAAAATAGAGAAAAATATCCCTTCAAAGAATAAATTAAGGACGAGATAGTGGAAGGAAAATTCATGTGATGAGATTCTCTTACCAGGAGAGGTTTATATCTTCAATCTAGGATTATAATTGCTAAGAATAGAGGTCATAAGGTATTCTAATCCTTCCAAGAGCCTCTAAAAATTAGAGAAAATTAATATGGGTTGATATAGGTAATTTGGGAGTAAACACGGGGGTTCAGGAACTTTTTTAATAATTTTTGGGGGATTAAAATTACATACGCATAGTTTCCTGCTTGGGGTTCATGGTTTCCCCTAACCGTGTGCCTCCTCCTAGGGGGCCACACAGTTACTACTAATAGGGTGCATGGTTTGAAAAACCATGCTCTAGCCATGTGATCCCTCTCCGTCTAGGGTTGCATAGTTTTCTGGGGTAGAGCACACTATTTGGGAAAACCATTCACCAACCGTGCACTACCCAAAACTCTTCTAAAATCTTCCAATTATCACCCAAACATAACCAAGATAAAACCCAAACAAAAATTTCTCAAAACAAGGAAAAATAGAACCTAGAATAAATCTCAATACATCTCTATAAAATTTCAGTACATTACACCTTCTATGTTACTTTCCCTTAATACACCATTTGGAATGAATGTGGATCTTCTTAAATAATGTATGAAGTGTACTAAAGTTATCAATGATTATTGGAATGTATGAGATTTTATGATTTTAGATATAAAGATATTTTATGTGATTCTCAGCATGGAATGGCTGATGACTTGGAGTAGAATAGATTTATTAGGATGAGTACTTCATCTTGGGGTTCACTTGTCTTGTTATCTAAGAAGTTGAATGGTAGTCTTCAACATGGCATATATTAACAGAAGTTGAACCATGTAATGGTGAAGAAAATATATCCTTTTCCCAAGAAAAATGATCGTTTTGATTTTTTATGAGTATCCTAATGGCCCTCCTAGATTGGTCATTGGTATGGATATCACCAACTATGGTTTAGAGAGGAGGAAATTCCACAGATGGTGTTTTCGAGCTAGTATAGGTTGTATGAGTATCTAGTGATGCTAATTAGTTTAAAGAATACACTAAAAGTTTTCATGGCCCTTATGGAAAATATATTTCACCCTTATCTTGAATTGTTCATTATATTGTTCGTTGATGACAGCCTCATATAATAGTTGACCATAGAGAAGAATGCTAGGCACCTCAAGACACTTCTAAGTATTCTTCGAGCACATCAACTTTACGCCAACTTTTTTAAGTGTAAATTATGGATTAAGGAGGTGAAGTTTTTGGGGGATGTGGTTTCTAATAAAGGTATAACCATAGACCCAGATAAGGTTGGGGAAGTGATTTCTTGGACACATACTCATAATGTGTTCTATAATATAAGTATTCTAAGTTTATATAGATACTAAAAACATTTTATCCAGGATTTATCCCATCTATCAGTACCCATGACTACACTGATGAAGAAGGAAGTGGAGTTCTAATATCCAGAATGGTGTGAGGAGGTTCTTCTTAAGTTTAATAGGTGGTTGAATACAACTCCAGTGTTGAAACTACCAATATAAGGATCATTTATTCTATGTACTATTATGCATTAGGTTTTGGTTTTAGAGTTGTATTAATGTAGTGAGAGTGTGTAGTAGCTTATGAGTCACATCGGTTATGAACCGTTGAGTGAAAATATCCTACTCACGAATTAAAGTTGGTAGATGTGGTTCATGATTTTAAGATTTGGTGACACTATCTATTTAGAGAGAGGTTTGTTGTTGTAACACACCTGTAAAAGAGAGACTTAAAATGGAAAAATTTTACTACCCATGTCAATAAAGTGAAAATTTATTTTTGGGAGCCTAACTGATTAGAACTCCACAGTTAAAATAGGTTTTCCTGGAGTGGTGATAGGATGGGTGGCCTCATGGAATGTTTCCTAGGGTTATTGTGAGTGAGGAAAAAGAACATTGAAAGAAATTGTGTTATTATATAGGGACAATCATTAGTCTGATAAGTGACCCTGATAGGTAGTAGTCTATGGCGTGATGGGAAGGTAATAAAGGTATTACATGAGACCCATGGGGTCATATGACTGGGTTCATATCTTAGGGTGATTGGTCCAGGAAAAATGGTATCAGATCCAATACCCTACCAAAAGTGTAGAAGCACTACCTGGATTTTAGTATTAGGGTGCATAATAAGGGAATTGTTATTTGAAGGTCGGAGATTATAAAACACATGGAACATAGAGACCTAAAAAGGATAAATTCTACCACCCTTTTCAATAAGGCGTACCTTTATTTTCGAGATCTTTCTTGATTATAACTTCAAAGTTAAATGACCTTGTCTTGAGTAGTGGAAATATGGGTAACATTCTGGGAAGTATCCCAGGGTATGTATGAATGAGGGAAAATAACACTGAAAGAAAATTTATTGGCAATGAGGATAGTAATTAGTTTGATAAGTGACTTAGGTAGGTAATAGTCTTTGGTGTACTGGGAAGGAAATCAAGGTATTAAAAGAGACCCATGGGTTCATATGATCAGGTTCATGGCATGGTGAGGTTGGGTCATGACTATATAGGATGGAATAAACCAAGTGATACCCATTTTGATTTATCTCATGAGACCTACCTGATGCATCGAGGGAATATATATTTATGGTCACCACCAATCAATTAAACTTTTCTAATGAATTAATCATATAAAATATATTAAAATTATGCCTTAAAAATAAATAAAAACCCATATTGAATCATATATACATAATGTCAATATATCTATAGTTTATAATCAACCTGACTTAGAATTCAATAATTGTCCATATAGAACTAACAAGTATATAAATATTCAATGTTTCTCCAGTTAATAAATGACTTATCTTTCTTGGTAAACACTCCAGATATGATTTATATAAAATGGAGTATTCACATCATATAGAGTAAATAGTATATAGATAATTCAACTGTAAGAACAATGAATAATACATCCATGATAATAAAGAACATGGACATGAAGAATACCATCAATTCATTATATATCAAGGGGTTATAGTAAAGGAAAGTATTTTTAGAGATAAAAAAGAAAATTTATGTGAATCTTTTAAGAAGAATTTCCCTTAAAGTTTTTTCAAGATTATTTTAAAAAAAAATTTATAAACCACTTTCAATGATCCTTTCACAAGATTTCAAGAAAAATTATAAAATATTATTTTTAAAAGAATTTATTGTAATGTAATATTAAAAATAATTTATAATTAAGTAAGGAAATGTGAAGTGAAAGTTAAAAATATACATAAAAAGAATGAAATACTTTTTCAAAACATTTAGTAAAATTATATCCTTTAATTTTGATATAATAATGAATCATTCATAGAATAATGGATTTATATATTATATTATAAAACCATTAAAACCTATAAAGGAAGATAAATCATTGACAAGGGTCATGATAGTGGGAAAATCCATTCATGAAAAAAATATACAAAAATAGATTCTTTTCACACTTTTGTAAAGCAACTAAAAAATAACTTATTTAGAAACAATTAAAAAAGATTAATTTTAAAAAAATTAATATAAATAATAATTTAACATAATTTGACTTTAATAAATCATTGATGTATATAAAAAATATTTTTGAAAAAAAGAATATATATATGGAGGAAAATGATTTCTGATAAAAAATGAGCAATAAAGTCAGAGTTTCTTATAAACATTCTTTCATTGGATTAGAGTATTAAAGAGAGGGGAAATGAATTTAATACTTTAAAAACCCATAAATAACCTCTTTATAATAAAATATATGGGTTTTAGGAGATAAATAACATATAATTCCCCTGATGGTATTTGAAACATAAACAATCCTGATTAAAAAGTGAGATTGTAAAAAAACCCTTATGGATATTATAACACATGAATCAATTTTTTTTTCAATAAATATCATGAAATGGGACATTAATTAAAATTATTAAATATTTTATCACAATATAATATTTAAATGAGAGTGCATATACACCATATAATGGAAATAAGTTCATAATTCAAAACATGTATAAAAAATGATGTTTGAGATGAGAAACCCATACCTTAGATTCTTTCTTAATCAGGTATACTATAAATACTCCTTATAATAAATTTATATTTATTATAAATATTCATCATAACCATATTTATATTTACATTACTATATTATAAGTTATAATTACCCACTTACTAATAATTATTTGTTGTAATCAATATTTTTGTCTAAACAATTTAGTTTTCCATGTATGTTCTGATTCAATGGTGCTATTCCTTACACCTTGATCATGGGTTAATCATATAAAAAATGTTTTATATAGCATTCAGTATTTTTTTAATATATTTATGGAGTTCCATGGTCACTTAATGTATCTTTTGGTGATGATTTTATAGTAAAGCTTAAAAATCCTATTTTTTAGAAATTTCAATTCCATAAAAATAATTGATTTTATTAGTGAATAAAAATACGTATATAACCATTAAATAAGATTAATAATATTTAAAATGTATTATTCATTCATTAAATCCATTTTTGTAACCATCCATACTACACACTATTGAAAAATTAAATAAGTCATTCAAGGAGGTGGTAATCCAAACATACACACAAGTGAAACTTTTATTTTTCAATGGATGAAAATAAAGGAAGGTAGATAATGATTTATATTTATAGAATAATAATTATGTAATAAGTATAATATTTATTCATTAAATATTTATTTTTTACTATCCATGTATGGCAGTGATTAAAAATGAAATATACTGTTTGTGGAGATGGTAGTCCGCACATATACACAGATGACATTTCCATTTTCCAATGTATGGAAAAGTGGTATATGATGATTGATACATCCAAATAATAAAATTTTATTCAACTAATTATGATTTTGATGTTAATTTATTTAGATGATATTAGCAAGAAGTGGAAGAATAATGAAAGATGAATGAACCCAGTTAAGAGGATTACCTCTTCCATGAGTGTCCATTAGATATCTCCTTATTAATTCATAGACCGAACTTTTATTTGGAAGAAACATATATTTCCTAGATAATGGTGTTTTTAAGTGATTTTTAAGATCTTGGTTGAGATAAAGTACTTAATGCTGATGGAGATGTGAGGATAGGAGAGGTCTATTTATAAGTAAGAGGGGTAGAACTTTTGTAAATATTATTAATTTTAAAAGAATATAAATATATTTATCAAGTTAAAGTGGAAATATGGAAACCCAAAATATAATATATGATATTAAAGGTCAAAATACACTAAAATAATCAAATTAATATAAATATATTGTGGTATTTTGAAGTGTATCTCTTATTTAACCCCCGTAAACCCTTTCAACCCTTTCCGTGGTGAAAATATTTAAACATGGTTATTTAATTGAATGAATAAAAACGAAGAAGAACATATTAAATAATTTCAAAAATTATGATTTAAAACATTTAATTAATTTTAAATTATTCAATTTCTAGAGGCAGTAAAAATTACTTTTAATATAAGTATGTAAGAAGCGAAGAAAAATAGTTTGGTTGGAAAATATATTTTAAGAATAAAAATGATTTTACATGAAAATCATGTGTATAATTGATAACCATGATATATATTGATTTATTTATAAAAAATGAGAGTTATGAAACTTTGAAAACAATCCAAAATCGAATGTAACAATGAAAAAACTTAATTAAAGACAAGGATAAAAAATAATTCTTTTATCAAAATAAAACATCCATTTGGTTTCAAAGTGCCAAACCTAAGCTTATAAATATAAAATAATATATTTAAATGATTTATTGTATTACTTAAACACATATTTGGTATATAAAAATGTTTCATAAAATTTTAAGTCATTATTATATAATGATGATGCCTTAAATGTCATGGTATTTTAAAAAAATGATATTTTCACTATTAACCTAAAAAATCAACCTTTTCCAAAAGTTTCAAAACATTAACCCAAGAAAAATTTTACATGATAGGTTAAAAAATTAAGTTAATTTCATAAAAATAAATATATAATATTTAGGAATTTAGATTTTAAATAAGAACATAAAATATATTGAAGTTTGTTTTTATAAAAAATTTACTTTTAAGACATTAAGTGTCCTTAACCATATTTCATATTAATTACAAATGAGTGTTAATTTATTTTTAAGAAAATTATAAATTAATAATGTATTTATAAATTGGTTTATATTTGTTTGTTGTTTCATGTGATATATGATTTTAAAGATATATTTATTTAAATTAATAAATACTAAAATCTCAGGGTGTTACATTCTAACACACTTAAATAAATTGCATCCCTACAATTTTAACTTTTTCATATAAAAATTAATGTATATTGTCAAAGGTATAATATCAAATTTAGATTATTTAATGATTATTAATTTCTAAATTACTACAAGGAAACTGGGTAATTCTTAATTAAATATTACTAAACCACATGTGTACTATTATAAGACCCATGCTTGCGAATATGATTCTAAAAACACACCTTGATACCTGAGAAATATTTTACAGAAAAGACCCAATATATTTATCTTAATATTACTAGAGTTTGAGGAATTATTTTAAAATAAATATATAGAATATTATAACATATTAATAATTTATTGTTTTTTATTATATTATCATAATTTCATCCTTTTAGTTTTGTTTCAATCAGTTTACCACCTTTAATGCATTTTAAATTAAAAATAATGGTGATGATTTTTTCATGCCTGAAGTAAAAAAATAATCTTTTATGGACCATAAGATCCAAAATAATGAAAAATTATTCCTCTTTTCACATTTCAATTATTAAAACCACAAATTTTTAGTACATGTTTTGATAATAATTAATATGAATAAACCTTTATTTAAATAAGTAATACACTAATCTCTAAAACTTCAACAATAACACCGAGATTTTAACTTAAATAATTACACAGATAAATAATCCAAAAACTCTTTAAAATAGTCTAAGTATATTTAAAAACCAGAAATAAGAAATATTTCATCTCATATTCTTTAAAAATAAACTTAACTTTCACCTTAATTACTATTGGAATAAAATAATCCAAAAAAAGATTCCATAATATATTATAAACCCAAAAATAATTGAAATATATAATCCTAGAAATATATTAATAAAATACTAAATAACTTGAATCTCCTTTCCATAAAATTACTCTTTAACACCTATGTTATCCATACTACTAATATTATATTTCTGAAAATAAATTACCCCATTGTTCCAATTAACCATAATCAAGTAACAAACAAACTAAAATTAAAATCTACACCTCAATCCTATATTATTCTTAAAAAAAATTCTCATAATATAATTTATCACCATGGAATATAATCACACGCCACCTAAAAGGGTATCAATACCATTGAACTTATAAACAATATTAAACTTAATGATAGGTGAAGGTATCCAAAATTGATAAATTATCCTCTTATGATAACTTCCTAACCTATAAGTCTATATAGTACTATATCTAATACTAGCTAAGATTCACTTGACTAATACGCCTATATTTATTTCTAAAAACATCATCTTTACATGTTATCATTGATATGAACTGACATGACCCAATTTTACCAATAAATAATTACAACATCATAAGATATGACTGATTCACTTACATACCCCAAACTTTTTTAAGTTTATACCTTTATTGAATTAGTAAAACCCTTTAATTAACAAAAACCATGTATTTCTAATCGGATGGACATTTTCTCGTTATACCAAGGTTTTTTTGTTCTATAATAAATCTTCAAAAGACCCCATAAAATTATCAACACACAATAGACTTCTAAATATATCATATTAATTACTCAACTTCATAACTTCGGGAAAATGGACCATAGAAAGGATGAGATCAAAAACTCAGTAAGGGTAATGTTCAGTGGAAGCTATCATAGATAATTTTTTTTGAGTAATATATCTAGGTAAACAACTAATAAATGCTATATATAATTAATAACTTGAGTATGAAATATATCCATGAATAACGTAATAGTGTAAATATCCACATGGACATCACTAATTGTATTTTTAGTGATGAAATTCATAATGTCATACATCTTAATCTTACTATCAAGGCCCCATGCCAATAAATCTTACATACCATAAAGGAATCTCAACCATGATATATTACATACATCATTTCCACTCAACCAAGAAATCTTTCAAATTGTCAAGGCCTCTCAACCCAAACATCTTATATAATGTCGAGGATTCTCAACCACAACATCTTACAATCTATCAAGTTCTATCAATGAAGACATTATCAAGGTATGCTATGGAATTAATAAAGAAATACCTATTATCATTTGTATCCTGAGACTTACCCAATGCATTAAGAGACAATATCTTTCTTGGACCCACCCAACACATAAACCTGTTCAACGCATTCATTATATACAATACATCATATTTTTTCCATATTAATATATATATATATATAACCATTTTTAATAAAGTATATATAAATATAATATTTCCCCAATACATAAACAACATTATTTAATACTTAATAATCATCTGTATATAACTTTCAAGTATAAAAATTATCAACGTTTCCAAAACCAAAAAATTATCTATCTTTCTTGGTAAACACCTCCAATATGATTTATATAAAATGGGGTATTCACACTGCATAGAGTAATTAGTATATGACTAAGTCAATTCTATAAATGATATAGAATACAGACATGACAATAAGGAACATGTAAATTAAGAAGACCATAAATTTATTATAAATGGAGGAATTGTGGTAAAATAAAGACTTTTGTGAGATAAAGAGAAAAATATAAGATATAATTCTAAAAATAATTTTCCTTAATGATTTTGTAACTTTGTTTTAAAAAAAAATTATAAATCAAGTCTAAAGATATTTACATGAGAAGCCAAATTTTTTTTGAAAAATTATTTATAAAGTAATTTTTAATAATAGAATCATAAAAATAAACTATACTTAAATAAGATAATGTGTAGTGAATGTTAAAAATAAACATAAAAGGAATTAAATACCTTTTCAAAACAATTAAGAAAATAATATATTTTTATTTAATATAAAAATAAAATGTTCATAGAATAATGAGAATAGATATTACCTTGTAATAAAATAAAAAAATGGAAAGTATTCTAAATCACGATGAAGGGTTATGGTGGAGGGATAATTATTTCATGAATAATACATTAAAAAATAGATTCATTTCATACATTTACAAAGAGAGTCAAAAAAACTTTTACACAAATATTTAAAAAGATTCCTTTTAAAGTTTTTAATATAAATTTATAGATAATATAATTTTACATTATTAAATCATTGAAGTATAAAAAATAACATTAACTATGTAAGATAAATAATATGGATATGGAGGAAAATTATTTCTAAATAAAAAGGAGAATTATGGTCATATTTTCTTATAGAAATTATTTTGGTGGTTTTGAGTGACAAAGAGAGGAAAAAATGGATTAAATACTTGAAAAAACCCGAAATTACCTTAGGAAAATAAAATATATGGGTTTTAGGAGTGAAATAACTTGAAATTTTCCCAATGGAATGTTAAACATAAACTATTCTGATAAAAATAGAGATTGTAAAATAAACTCTTTTTGATCTTATAAAAGTTGAATAAAACCCTCTTGAAATATAGAGATTGAAATGGGAAATTAATTAAAATTATTAAAGAGTTAATCATGATATTATATTTTAAAGAGGTATAATATACAAAATATAATTATATAGGAGTATAATTCAAAACATGTCTCAATGAAGGAATCTTGAGATAAGAAACCTTTACCTTAGATTCTTGGTTAGTATATCATGCTCTAAATACTCTATATAATAAATTTAAATTTATTAAAAATTTATATTAGAACCATATTTTTTTCAATATATTAAATTTATTTTTACCCACTATGTAATAATTTTTTGTTGAAATTAATATTTTTGTGTTAACTATTCAGTATTCAATGCATGTTCCAATTCGGTGGTTTTGACACTTAAACCTTTTTCAAGGTTTTATAATATTAATATTGTTTAAGGAAGTTTTTAGTATATTTTTATATAGTTTTTGAGTTTCATGATGATTTCATGTAAATTATGGGGCTTATTCTCCTGAAAAGACTAAAAATATCATTTTTTATAAATTTCGATTCCAGAAATATAATTGATTTTATTAGTTAATAAAAATATGAATATAAAAATTCCAAAAAAATAATCTTGTTAAAAATATCATATCCATTCAAAAAAAAATATTTATAACCATTAATGTCAAGTTGCGATGGATAATTAAATACAATATTCGTGGAGGTAGTGGTCCGCATGCACACACATACAACTCTTTATTTTTTTAATAGATCGAAAGAAAGAAAGGAAGATAATGATTTCTATTTCTAGAATCATAATTATTTAACAAATATAATATTTAGTGATTAAATATATTTTTTATAACTATTTATACAAGGATGTGATGAAATATGAAATGAATCATTCATGGAGGCAATAGTTCACAAATACACACATGTGGCATTTTCATTTTCCAACAGATGGAAAGGAGGTATATGATGAATGATCCATTAATATAATAAAATTTTAGTGAAATTATTATACTTATTTTTTTTATTTTATGATGGTTATAGAATATTTTTGGGATGTGGAAAAATAAATATACATGAATTAACTTAGTTAAGATGATTACATCTTCCTTGGGTATCCTATATTGGATCTCTCTCTAGGTCTTCTTAGGTTGATATTTTGGTGACCTTCGAACCTATCAGTCATTGATGAGGGTGTTAAAAAGTGATTTGGGTAGATCTTGGTGTATAAAAATTTCATAATGTGGGTGGATAAGTGAGGATTTGAGGGGTCCTTTTATAAGTGATAGTGGTGGCACATTTGTAAATACTAATAACTTTAAAATAATATAAATGTATTTCTCTATTTTAAGTGGAGACAAGAAAACAAAAATTATAATATAGGATATTATAGGATAAATTCATGGAAAAAATAAATTATAGGTAAAGTTTTTTGGTATTTAGAACTATATATCCTAGTTTAACCCTTTTAACCCTTACCATTGTAGTAAACTTTTAACATAGTAAATTAATTTTATGACTAAAAATGAAATAAAACATACTGCATAAATTGAATATTATAATTTCAAAATTTAAATATATTTTAAAAAATATATTTTTATTATTGGTAAAAATTAATTTTAATATATGTATGAAAAACAGAATATATAAGATCTTGTGTTTTTGGACCTAGCAAAAGTTCTAAATGATTTTTAACTTTTTGTTTGGTGGATAGGTCAATTGTTAAAACGAGTCTCAAATTTTAATTGTGAGAGTTGAAACTCTTAATGGTGTGTTTTTGGATTTTATTTTAGGCCCACGAGGTGTCTCAGAAGTTTGGATGAGTTTAGGGAGTGTCAGGATCATAATACACACTTTCCAGGAGGAAATGACAGGGGCACATGGTTAGTTTAAACCATGAAATACCCTAGGAGAAACTGTGAAACCCTATAAGGGGGTGTTACATGGTTTGTTAAACCTTGAATGGTGGGGTTCATGGTCATGTGAGAGGTCTGCAATAAATTTTAGTGGTGGGAGCATGTGATACACATAGTTTTTCAAATCATTCTCCTAAATCGTATGTTTATTTCCACTTAACTAGTGGCACTATTTGGTTGGAGCATGATTAATCCAAACTATGTAACCAAACCGTGTGGGGTGTGGCTCTAGGAAGTATGAGCCACATGGTTGGTGAACGATTATCCAAACTATGCTACCAAACCATGAACCATATTTAAAGGGGAAAAATAACCATTTCCCCTCCACCCCTTAATGGGTTTTACCCCATTTCCTCCCACTTTCTCCCATGAGGCCTCCCATGTGCACACCCCTCCTCCTCATCTCCCCATGGTGATTTATCTCTCTTTATTGGTCCAATTAAAGAACCATCAGGTGAATTTGAAGTGTAATGGAGAGTCTATGATTCCTATTTCCTATTTTATTATTCTAATTCTTTCTTTTGATGGGATAATTGTGTGATCTCATTTTCCCTATTTTCAGTGTGTTTGACGATTCTTCTAATTTCTATAATTCTGACTAATAATAAAGCCTGATATTGGATGAGTGATTAATACTTGGTATAAGGTATGTGGTATATGGATTTTACCTTGAAGTATCATTGTTTATAAATTATTCCATTGTGCCACACACTAGATTATTTGTACGTTGCTCCTAAAATGTGAAATAACAAAAAATAATTCTCTAAACAATGACCCAGACCTTTCATTTGACCCTTTATCATGGTTGGAGGATTAATTCCTCAACCTAATCCACCAAATAAGGTTGGTTTGATTTAAAATTTCTTGATGACCATAGTTGCACAATTTCCAAGACACCCCTATGGGTGTGTTGAGTGTACCATTTCTATTGTAATTCCACAATGAATTAAATGTTTAGATAAATATCTCATGATTCACTAGTTTACCTTATTATTGGAATTGAAAATCATTAAATCTTAATAATAATTGATTTATATTGGAATCTATTTAATGAAATTAATAATTGAATTAAATGTATTTGTTAAATCGAAAGGAACCACACTTGGAGTCAACTTAGATATTAGATGTAAATGCTCGTACCATCCTATGGGTAGGTGAAATGATTTATGGAATGAAATTAATCACTAGGTGGATTAGATATGATGTTTTATACCCCTTATTACTTTAGCTTTCATGATGGAAAATTATAATATAATTTGTTCAATGCATTATGGAACGCATCACAACATGGCTGATGCCTAATTATTAAATGAATGCCCCTTATTAAATGTGACACTTAGGAATGATGTCCCGTATTGAATGTGATACTTAGGCATGGTTTCCATTATTAAATGTGATACTTGGGAATATAATACCATATTAAATGTGATACTTGGGCATGTCATCCATGTTAAATATGATACATGGTCATGGATTCCCATATTAAATGTGATACTTGGGCATGGTGTCCTTTATTATTATTATTATTATAGGCATGAAATCCCCTATAATTTGTGATACTTGGGAATAAACCCCCTTATTATTTATGGGAATAGAATCCCTTTTTATTTATGGTAATGAAGTCCCTTATTACTATGGGATTTGATTCCCCTTATAAATTGAGATACTCAGGCACAAAATCCCTCTTGACTTATGATATTTGCGCATGACATCCCATGTCACCCAATGAGACTCATACGACTACACATGGACGCCTGAGTTATGTATCTAGTCCTAGATTGTAACAACCTGAGATTTTATGAGAATTATTATTTTTAACTTCATTGATGTCTTGTGTTGTACTCTACACCAAATTTAGCTTGTTCTATACACAACACCATATTAGCTTGCATTATACACAACACTATTCTTGGCTCGTGTTACACACAATTTCAAGTTCGTTTTGTAGAAATTATTCTACGCAACATTAAGTATAGATTTTGTTTAATGTATAAATGAAATAAGTTTTGATTATGTTATACGCAACAACAAAGGGAGATTGCACTACACGCAACCTTGACTTGGCTTGCGTTACACGCAATCACGACCTTCCTCGATAGCGTGTGTATTACGAAATACCGGGTTTCACTAAACAATGATATATGGTTATAATATTATTATGAACTAGCCGTTATGAATAGTATTAACTACATTTTTAATTTTATAACATTATTATTCATATTACACATTTTCTAGAACATGGTATGAGAAAAAAATATTTTTTTTGGGTAAAATAAGTATTTTTCAGAAAAATGCAGTTTTGCCGCTTTTGATAGTGCACCCACTTTAAATCTAGTTTTTGACATGTTTATAAGTTAAATTTGATGGAATAAAATTCTTATTTGGAATCAGGATATAAATATTTACTTTGGATAAAATTTTCATATTATTCTGATAACTTTCATATTTTAATGAATAGTAAAAACACGCTATATTTTAATTAAAAACATCTTTTTTCATCACAATAATTTATATGGTTAGATTATATTTTTAATTGGTTTTAAAGTGTAATTAGAATATATTTTTACCATTTAATCCAATGTTGGTCATTGGAGTTAATTTCACTTTAAAATTGGACATAAACAAGTGTCGATCTTTTGATAGTTATTGTTTCTTAAAAACACACTATTTGTTTTGATAAAAAGAATTACTTTTAAAATTAATTAATGCCACTTATATGTTTTGAATATGAAAAAAATAAACATCATTTTTGAATTTCGAATATCAAATATAGCTTAGACTGAATTTTTGGTATTTTTCTGAAAAACTTCAATTTTTGATGAATAGTGAAACCACTTAGTGGTAATTAAAAAACTAACTCTTTCATTTAAATGAAATTTTACCACTTATGTGAATTGAATTTCAAAAATACGACATACATGGTTGTTATCAAGAAGTAAAATATGGTTCAATAAGATGCAAATAATTTTTGGTGAATAATAACTTTTGACTTTTATTTATTGTGGTTAAAGGTAAATAGGGTAATTCAAGGTTAAAAGAATATTATAATAATTCAAAATTACCTTAACAATTGTCCTAAACTTATTGGATGAGTAGTTCCAGACCATGGACATCCTTGGGTAGATTTTGGGACCCCATTGAGCCACTTGGCAGTGATAATGACAATTAGGATTAATTAATTTAATGTAAAGACAAAATTGACATTAACAAAAATATTTTAGTAATTAATTTTTATAAGGGGTTATATAAACTATATTTTCGACTATAAATATTAATTGGAAAGATAAAAAGATTTAATACATGATGGTATTTGTTTTATAATTTTTAGACATCAAATAAATTAAATTATTTATGACACAATAATGATGCAGTATTTTCCTCATTAATAAATGATTTAAATAAATAAGATTATAATGATTAAAATATTATCCAAAAAAATTCCAATTCTGATTGGATGATTTTATTTTGACCATGGGTCATATTATCTTGATCTTTAATGATTTTTGGACCTTTTGAAATCAAAGATAATTTTATAATAAAATAATATTTTCACACTTTCCAAAGGTGACCCTCTCCTCCCTTATAAAAGGGAACCTCCTCCCTATCCTATTTACACAACTTTGAGCCTTCAATCTCGGCCAACCCCTAACCATTTCCCTTTTTAACTTTCCTAGAAACATTATAGAGGTTTTGGTCTCCACAAAATACCAACTCTAGTGCCTTAATAGGAGGTTAAGAAGATGCACGTCAAAGAAGAGGTAATATCCTTTACTAATTATTTCCAATTTATTTCTTCTTCTTCTTCTCCTTATTTATTTGTTTCATAATAAATAAATAACATCAGTATCACTCATATACTGATATGTTATTATAAACATGAAACAACCCTATTTCATCTTCTATCCATCCTATGGAAAACGAAATCACCGTGTGTGCGTACGTACGGAATACCGTCTCCACGCCGTGTTGTAATCTGTTTTCCACCACCACCTTAATTGGATGGGTATAATGGTGTAAATAATAACTATATATGGTTATTATAAGATCATACTGATTCTGATATATTATATCATCTAATCCAATTCAATTCAATAATTATGGGAACGATATCATCGCCTGTGCGTACGTACGGACTACCGTCTCCACGAACGCGATGAGATTCATTTTCCATGATTAACCATTCAAGTATGATTATAAAGTATATATAATAAATAATCATGAAAGATATTACATAATAATGATACTGTATTTATGTACATATATGTTTCATTTACTTAATTCCATTCAATTCAATAAGGAAATGAAAACAATGTTCATGCGTACGTACGGCCTACCGTCTCCATGAACGGTGTATTTCATTCCATTTATAGATCTATCATATATATTTATATACTGAATATATATTATATATAAATCATGTTTTGGAATTAAGTAAATCAGGATATAAGTAATAATATCAAGAACAACAAATCTAAACACGTACGATAAATGAAACGATTTTACCCAAAACGCTGTTTTAACATGGAATTTACAAAAGAACGGGTAATATAAAGTCATAAGTGAACCATATATGATATCATAAAAATGAATATGATTCTGTAATAAGTCAATGACATTATTTAAATTATTATACAGGAGGTTTAGATATATATGAAGCATATCGGACATAAGGTAAGGGATGATTTTTCAATCTCATTTTTATCTGAGATTACTTATACGTTAGTGTTTACTAGGGTTATATTTTTCATCCATGTCTATAAAAATGTCTTTTATAAATTGTTTAATATTCTTGCATATATGTTTGAAGTCATGTTTACCCCTATTTGACTTTTACTTTGTATTATGGAAGGAATCTTTCTTTTTTTTACCATACGTGGTACTTTTTGACTTTTTCGTTAAAAGTATGAGGATAATTTTTTTTAAAATTATACGACATGAATGGATTTTTACAGTTTCATAACACCTTATTTTCATGAAGCTTACTCTACAATATTTTATGAATATTTTCAACAAAATCCTTTTCTTTTAAAATTGCATGGCATTTTGTAAAAAGAAAATTATTTTGAAGAAGAAAGGATATTTTCTTTAAGAATTCATTTCAAGTGTTTTATCAAAACCATTTTCCATATAAGATGGAATTATTTCATATGCATATGTTTCATGTATAATGTCTCTATGATTTACATGGTTTAAATTTTCTTATGATGAAGTGATATCCATTTTTTTATATGGATTATGTTATGATGGGATGATTTTTATGAAACCCATTTTATTCTTTGGGTAATGATGAATGATTTATGTTCATGTTGTGGCACACGTAAGAATGATTTAATTATGAGATGGGTGGGACCTATATCTACCTCCAATTAATTGGGAAAATATTTATATCTCATGAGATAGACATGGCTGGAATGGAAAGTTAATCTGGTTCCATGATACAGGACTAGAATGAGGAGTGAACTCGGTTTAGTAAGGGACTTTGTCCACTAAGATGGTCTTGGAAGCAATGCCTTGGCTACTATGGAAATCATAACATGTGCTTAATGGATGCCACAATTACATGTTTTATTCGTATACTATTTTATCATGATTGATGTTCCATTATGATCTGTGCCTTATGTACTACCATGTTTTATGTTATTTCTCAAGATTTGGATGCTTAAACTTTATGGTCTTGTTTTTAAGTTCAAATGTATTTGGTTTGTTTTATTTTCTCCATGCTTACTCTAACTGAGAATTTGAGCTCACCCTTTGTATGTTTTTTTCCCTAGGAAATAAAGAAAAGTTTTAGGTAAGAAAACAAAAGGGGAATATTTTTATGGGAGATGTTGAAGATCTTTTACCATGATTAGAAGATTATGTTCCGAGTTTCCAAAGAAACTAAACTATTACAGTCCCTGAGTGTTGGTTTTTGTTATGTATTAAGTATTTCTCAAAAGTAATGTAATGTCCATGTACGTCAGGTTTGGGGTCTCTACATAGATAGTTCTAATATATATATATATATGTGGATAAATATGTCACTATATATCTTGTCTATATATATTCATACATATCTATGTAATTATATATATATGGGGTCATGTTGATAGGTATTTTGGCTTAGGCCAAAGAAAGAATGGTTGACCATGTGTCCTTTGAGGAACCCCGACCCGACTTGTTTACATTTATTTATTTCTACCATATTTTTTATACACGAACACTACTATATTTTATACTCATAGAATGTATATGCATTAGAAACCATTGGATGTGGCCTAATAAGTATGTCTCACACCCTGTTTGGGCCGTCATTTGGTACCCAAACAGACCTCATGGTTGCAAGGTTAGGATCTTTGATTTTTCTTTCTTGCAATTATCCTTATGGTATAGGATGGAGTACAAGAACAAAGGAATAATTTGGTTCTCATGATGATATTTAAGATAACTCAAGAGTATTTTATTTATTTATTTATTTTTTAGTCTAGATCTATTTTGAGGTATTATCCACTGCATGTATTCTAATATATACATCATAGCATATTCATGCATGGTTGGATTATTTGGATTTGTCTAGATTTTTTTATTATAGTTTGTGAGTTATTATTTCATATTATTTTTTTCTTTCATTATTTATGATTTTTTTCTAATTATTAATGATATAGAGGGTATAGTATTTCCAATATACCACCTTTATACACTCGCTACTAGTCTGCAACCTATGGTATATGAGGAGACATGCTTGTGGCTATGCGACTGATCAGCTCGAGGAACTGTTTTAATGGATCTTGATTCAGGACATCACAAAGTGGTATCATATATTTCTTTTTTTTACTCTTTTCTTTCTATTTTGTGATGGTAGAAAAGAGAAAAGTAATGTTTTGACATTTGGTATATAGCTTGTGTCTGGGTTCGACCAACCCCCACATGAGGCAAAGATCAATTTAATAGGGATGGGACTATTGTTCAGGTTTTTTTTATTAAAATTGAAAATAAAATCAACTTAGGTGACTATTATACTTCTATAGGTAATTAACTTATGGATTTATGAGATTCACCTCTTGGATTGGTATGACTAGGTGTGTTACATGCATCATATCTGGTACATAAAAATTCACATGCCATGTATATGACTTTCTAGGTAGATGAAATTGCATTTTTACTAATGAATGATGATTTTCAAAATATTATTTTGTGATTATCATCATTATTATATGAATCCCTTCTTAGGTAATTATATAGCATGTTTTTAACACCCCAATATTTTTGAAATATATTTTTTTTAAATAAATTTAATCATTTTGTTATTTTATTTACATGAAACATCGATTTTATATTACATTAAACACAACAATGATTTTATCTTGTGTTACATGAAACATCTTGTTTATATTTTATTATAATAACACTAAGTTTAAATGAAACATGACATATAATTAAAATATTATAATTTAAAATGACACTTATCTCCTAGTGGTTGGAATGATGGCTATGAATAGGATTAACTAAATTATGAAAATATATGGTTTAAAAATGTATATAAAATTAATTATTTGGTGACCAATTAATTAAAAATTAAAATAAAAACTATTCTAAAATAAAATAAATCTTTTTCTGAAAAACTATTTTTTTCAAACAAACAAGTTTTACCTCAATAAATTAAACAAACCAATTTTGGTGAATTATTTTAATTAAATGTATATATTATATATAAAATGAAATATTTAACATTTATTTTATGTGTTTTATAGACAATATTTAAGAATAAATCCATTTTTTTGATTAAAAAATATATTTTTATAAAAAACAGTTTTTATCCTCTTTGTGCACCTATTTTAAAACTATTTTTTTTGAAAATTATATAATTTTTTTTAAAAATAATTTAATTTTTGAAATCATCATGTAAAAATTATCTTAGTTTGAATTTTTTCTAATTTTCTAATAAGATTAATTTTTTGATGAATAGTGAAAAATATTGACTTTTAATTAAAAACTGCCTTTTTGTTTAAATTATTTATAATGTTAAATTATATTTTAAATGGGTTTTAAAGTAAAATTAGTTCAATTATATACCTATTAATATAATTCAGTTCATTAAAATAATATTCATTTTTATTCTTTACATAAAACCTTGTTAAGTTTTTAGCAATTTCTCTTTGAAAACTCGCTTTCTCACCACATCTACATGATTAATTTTAAATTAAAATCTGTCACTTATATGAATTAAATTTTAAAAAATGGATTAAATATTTTTATCATAATAATTTATATTATCTAAAAAATTTAAACTTTATTTTTGGATAAAATTAATTTTAAAAACAATAGAAATTAATTATCGCGATTAAGGTAAAAATGAGTTTACTATGGGTTAAACAAAAAGGATACGGATTAAAACAACCCAACACTTGTATAAATACAATTTTATAACCATATTTTAAAACTATCATGTCTAATTATCAATAATATATCATTTTTGAGCCTTGTGTCATGAGTAAAACACGGGTACACCTTTTTCTTTTCAAAACATTACAAGTGTTCCACTCATCTCACTTATAAAAGGCCACCCCTTATCCTCTCATAATCACACCTTAAAACCCTTTTGGTTCAGACATTAACTTACCAAATAAATTCTCATATTACCTAATATCATACTAGAAGCCTTATTTTTGTCATAAATACAACCTAGAGAGTATTTTGGTTAAAACCTAAGGAGGATAGCCAAAGAAGATGTAACATTCTTCAATTAGATTTTTTATTATTTTTTTTACTCCACCACATTCAATTATTATTTAAACATGATGATATAATAACCCAATTATCTTCCATATAATTAAATATTTTTTTTAAATCGATGAACTAAAACCATCTTCACTTCTATAAAATGGGTTAAGAAATCATCATTCATGCGTACAGAGGATTATCGTCTCGTGAACAGATGTTAATTGTTTTTCCATCACCACCTATCACGGTTGTGTAAGATGATAGATATAAAGTATATATATGATAATTATAACATAATTATATCTGTTGAGTCATTATATCATATAATACCCTGTTTTACTTTCTATTCTATAGGGATACCATAATTTCACTCATATGCACGACAGACTACCACCACACAAAGCGATGTGATTTGATTTCACTAACGCTTTATAAGGAAAATAATAAGGATATATTTAATTAATATATGTTATTTTAATGAAATAATTATAATATAAATGAAATATTTATAATTATTAAGACATAATATATGATTTTTTCTTACCTTTTCACTCACTAAAAGATGATAATGCCGTTCATCTACGTGTGGACTACCGCCTTCACGAAGCGATGCGACTGTCTCTTATCATCATAAAAACACATGAATAATATGTATAATTATATTTAAATAAATAATATGGTTTTTATAATATTATTATAGTTATTTAAATACCAAATATTACTTAACTCTATTCCATAATGATCGGTGAAAAATGGAAATATTACTCATGTGTACATACGACCTACTGTGTCCATTATCATAACGTACTTCATTGATCAAAACTATATTTAAGGATTGTTATTAAAAGAATAATTGATGTATTATTATGATAATTATATTATTATTATTATTATTATTGAGATTATGGAACCATTATTAAAGTAATATGACCAAAAATAAAAAATCAAAATATATACGAAAAATAAAGCGGTTATTACCCGAAACATGATTTTAGAAAGGAATTGTTTATAAATGGGTAATATATGGACATAATTAGATCATATAAGGTAGGATATATATGATTATAGTTTTTAATAGGTTTATAATAAAATTATATTTATTATACAGTAGGCTCAAACATGTATGAAAGAAGTTGATACTTAAGGTAAGAGATTTCTAGTCTCTCTTTTATTTCTGGGAGACATATGAAAATTTACCACTCATTTATTTTTTTGTAGTGTATATACTGTCACTTTAACATGTTATATCATTAAAATAATTATTTTAATGACATTTAATGTTTCATTTTATGTTATTATTTATTTTGGATCATGATTCAAAATATTTTTAAAGTGGTAAGATATTTCAGTCTTACTTTTATTTTCTGTGAGACACAAGCCATATTAATCACTTTTTTCTTTTATGTGGTGTATATAATTCCCATTAATGTATTTTTTTATTATTATAATTAAAATTATGTTGATTTAAATATCCAATTTATTAAATCTATTTTATGGATTTTATGATTCAAAAGATACAAAAGTGTTTAGGGATTTTTGTCTCAATTTCGATTCTTCGAGACATATGTTATCTTATGAACTTATCTTCCTTTATGAGGTGTATATACTATCACTTTGAAATATAATATGATAAATTTATTTATTATCATGATATTTTAATTTCCATTTAATTTTATTCCTGCATGGGGCTTTTGATTCAATGTTACCACGATGGTAATGATTTTACGGTATAATCTCATCACTTATTGGGATTTTTTATGTTTATACTTATGATGACGAAATATTATGATCCATATCTTAGTAAACTAAATAATCTTCATATACTCTATCTATATCATGAAAATACATGTTTTACCTCCATTTTCCTCTCTTTATGTATATAAGAGTTTAAAAAATGTTTTTATGAAAAATCAACTTTTTGGTCGAAAACCCCTTTTCTTCCAAAAACATGTTTTCTAAAAATATTTTCAAAAAATGTTCTTAAAATTATTAAAATGGCATATTTAATAAAATTTTAACCATGTTTTAATTTTGAAAAAAGGATTTTAAAGGAATCTTTATTTCATTTTCCAAACAATTCTTATTTGGATTTTCCCAAAAATGTGAAAATAATATTTGTTTTTAACATGCACGACATGAACAACATTTCTAAATTTCATGAACACTAAAATAATTAAAGATTACCTTAAAATTTTAAGGTTATTTTCAAAGAAAATTATTTTTAAATTGTTTTAGTTTTTTTAAAAGTTATTTTCAAAGAATTTTTTTCCTCAAGAAATGTTCTATGTGATCTTTAAAAATAATTCTCCATCTAAGATGACATATTTTGATAAAAATTATTATTTTTTGGGGATATGAACCAAGGATACCATTCTTTTTTTTTCTATAAATGGTTTATGATGAAATTATTTTTATTAAACCCTTTTCTATTCTATGGATTTTACTATGATAAAATTCTTATAAAAATCGCTTCTTTTTCCATGAGTAATGCTATGATGAAATGATGAAATGATTATGAAACCTATCTCTTTTCCACAAGTTATGATATGATTAAATGTTTATAAAAACATATTTCATTTTGTGGGTTAGGATATTATTAATGTTTTATGATCTTATGGAACACATATATATGATTTTCATTGTGATACGGGTGAGACCTATATCTCCTTCTAATGCATTAGGCAAGGATTATTGTTATATAAGATCAAATGGTACATGATAGGTTATCCCAAGACCAAAAGAGGGTACACAAGAGGTTATCCCATGCCCCAAAGAGGGTATATGAGAGTTCATACCAATACTGAAGTAGATACATATATGGTTATCCTAATCCTAACATGTTATGAATGTCTTAGTGAGTAGCCTTGACATAATATTTTCTATGATTTTTGTGAAAGAAAAATTCTATGTCTTATACCAATGTTATGTTCTCATGGTCCATGTCATTGGATTCCTATAAAATTCATGTCTTATGAACTCCTAATCTTAATTCTATGACTCAAGATTATGATATTTGATATGCATGGTATGGTTTTTAAATTTTATGCTCATGTTTTCATACCATTATGCTCATGTTATGATTACATATATCCTTTGTTTACACTTACTGAGCATATGATCTCACCCTTTCTTATATTTTATTTCATCAGGTTATCAAAATAGTTTGAATTAGTAGTACTAAATATAAAGATATTTATGTGAGACTGTTTCATTCTGATACACGTCGTACCCAAGATGAGATTGTCCATCAGGGACTGGGCAGTATATCCTTTTTATCTAGTGAAAAAGGTTCCACAGTTGAGTGTCTCATGTCAAGATTAAAATCTTTTGTTTTGACCTGAATGAAATCATGATCCCATAGAGTAATTGTAGGGGGTTGAGTATTTGTGAAATCAATCCACGTCAGGTATGATGCCCTCAGATGTTCTCCAATGAGTTTATTTGTAGATCCAGAAACACCCAATGACCCTATTATCTACGATTGATATACTTTCTTTCCAAAGGTAGGCACTCAATGGATGATGATTTGGCCAACAACACTTAATAATTCATATTGGTCGAGAGGATGGGAACTCGGGATCATCACATACTTTTGGGGAGAATTATTTCCTATTCCAGGACTCTATTATAGAATTAATCTATGTTCAAATGTTTGTGAATCATTGGTTCTTTCCCAAGCATGTGAATGAGGATTACTCCTAGGTTGTAAGATCAATCTTGTCTATAGATGGGTCTAGAATCATCTGTATGTATCCAAGGTTATCCATCAATGAATACATCTATATGTTTTTGAGGTTGTTCATCAATGATACCCATTTATGGATAGATCAGGAATACCTTTAACATTTATTGATACAATGAGAGTTTGATCCATGTGATGAGGTGATCTAAAGTTTATCATCATCCAGGGGGGAGGGGCGCGAATTGTTTCAATGTTGGGATCGAATCCATAAAATGGGTTTCCTATGTATCATTGTGAAAGGAATTAGAACCCATGTAGTTCGGTGCCACTTAACTGGAAACATCACCTTTTTAAGGTCATGTGACAAGGACCCATCCATGAAGTTTAACGTCACGTGGAAAAGAAATATAGGTGAAAGGTGCCTAGCCAAGTGCTAGTGCGGGGATTATGCCAAAGTAGCTTAAGATACCAAAAATAGATATGGTATTTTGGGGTAAGGGTGACCCTACTGAGGATATGTCCTAGAAAATATTAGGGTGGATTCCAATGTTAGGTTTGGACCTTAGGGAGGCTTCATACATATCCCATTAATTTGGGAATCAAAGAACTCATATTTCAGTAACATGGGAATTATGAATGGAAGATCCCATTCTGGGGTCATGATTTGGGGATTACATATAGGGAGAATGACCTTTTGAGATTGGGCCTTAGTCATGAATCCTATGTATCCTGGTTAGGGAAGGAATGAGAGTTCTCATAGTTGTATTTGTTAGGTGAGTCATGCAGATTCCATGAGCATCATTAACCTCTAAGCACACGTGAGTCATGATCGGTGTGAGAAACAAGTGGAAGCGGTTGATCTAGAAAATCACATAGTTTCCCTTTTCCACTGATAGAAAATGAGGAGGATTACAATGGAAGAGGCCAGTATTAAGGAACCACCTGCTACAATAAGAAGGAATTACTCTAGGAGGGAGGCCATGAAATTGGTTCTGGGAAAGGGGATGAATGTCACCTCTCATCCAAGGTAAAATCAAGTGTGATTTCCCTTATATATCACTAGTCCTCATCGAAGGTATGAACAATGATTACCCTTTATCCCTATATTGGGGAGGTTCACGTGAGTATCCAAGAGTCGGACCCCAGGTTACCATGAAAATGCAAACTTAGGAACATTCTGAGGGTCTGTCTTATTGTGGGGACTACCCACACGACTTTTCTTACCATGGGTATATAAACTTAAAATGGAGAACTGATGCACCCAATGGTTTTAACATAGAGGTTCAGTGGAATTGGAAGAGGCTTTGGACTAGTTCCATTAGACTGGTTCATAAGGGGGGTATGTATAATATTATTGAAATGGAAGGAAATGATTCTAGTCATAGAGTGGAATGTCGGGAGGTACCCAATTTCGTACACCATTTCTTCATTCAGGGTGGGGAATCTTCAACATAGAATTTCGCTATGAAGGTGAAGAGTTCATATGAAAACCATGATGGTATACAGAACGAGATTTGGTCTACGTACTGTTTTGCTACACGGAACCATGTTCTGGCCACATAGTGATTTTTTACATGGTAATGAGTTCTGTTCACGTACTGTGGTACTACGTGGTATTGGGATCTATCCACTTAGTGATTTTATATGCATTTCAGGGTTCCATACACGTAGCATATGGAAATGTGGGATGCGGGTTTGAAGAAGGGGTATTATTTCTACACTTCACAGGAAATTCATTCAAGAAGGGAACTGGGTTCACAGTCTACCTCTTAGTATTATATTCTCTTCTTTAATGCTATGCGGTGGGTTATACCTATAGGGAATCATAAAAAAGAGTCTGTTATTTTCGGTTCTCTCTTCTTCCATGACTTTGTTCTCTCATGTCCTCCAAAAATCCTCCTGAAAATTATTTTCTATCCTTTCTTGGCTCCCCTTGGAGTCTTTTTATAGAGGGGAAGAGGAGTTGGATTGATGAACCACATGATATATTTTGTGGAATCCCAAGGAAGAAACACCCAGATTGTAGATGACTCAGCCAACAGAGGCCCGCAAGGTTGCAATTTTTAGAGGCACAAATCAACACCTAGGTCCTGCGAATGGAATCATTCACAAGATGCCATCGACTGCGCCTTGATCGTGAACTGCCCAAGTCCACAGAAAATGGTACATTAGGTGAACTTCTTGGCCTATATTCTGCGAACAAAAACATTCACAGGGGTCTGGTTCCATCATCTTCATCCCACAAACTATTAAATTTTTGGGTGCTTTGTGAAGAAGATCTCTATGCAGAGTGGTAGTCCACAAAGGATGTTTCCCTTTGTGGTCCAACTATTCCTTTCCTGAATTCATTGGCTTCTTTGACACTCTTCTTCAAACCATAATTCCATTCATTTCCCCTCCTTTTCCAAATTTATGGGAGTATTTGACTTACCTTTTCCAAATTTGTCAGGACCCAACAAATGTAACGCCCCAACCCCAGTTACCTAGAGTCGGTGCATTATTTTAATACATTGACATGATTACAAGGAATCAAGTCCCAAAGGACCGATTAGTTTAGTAGTCTTGGAAAAATAGATTACATACATGAATGTTACATTTTCACTTTAAGACATACAAAACAACATAAAAATATTTATGAACGCCATTATTCCCTTGGCTTAACCCTACATATCAATCACAATACACTTCTTGGAATCCTGGGGAAAATAAAAAATAGAAAGGGGTGAGCTAAAATGATTAGTAATGGTAAGAAATACAGCAGAAACTTTAAAAATAAGTAGAAACATTTAAGGCGATGTATAAAACTAAAACAAAAGCATTTTAAATTAGAACATCAGCATAATATGGCATAAATAAAATGAAATAATTCCATTTACATTTTCACATGGATATTCTACTAATCGAATAATCACATGCAATATCACTGACCACTTTCATAATGATGGAATGCATAATGCTGAACTTTAATTTCTTTTTCAAGGCCTCGTGCCAAGGCCTAGGGGCTAACTATAACCGGAACCCAACCCAGAGTGCCTCTAATAACCGGACACCAACCCGGAGTGCCTCTAATAACCATACACCAACCCAGAGTGCCTCTAATAACCGGACACCAACCCGGAGTGCCTCTAATAATCGAACACCAACCCGAAGTGCCTCTAATAACCGGACACCAACCCAGAATGCCTCTAATAACCAGACATCAACCCGGAGGGTCTTCTGTAACTGGACCCCAACCCGGAGCATACTAGTCCAACACATTCATCTTAAGAAGAGGATGAAATATAACATAAACATTCGTATTAAAACTACCATACGAAATGCCAAAACATTAATTATAAACCATTAATGGCATAAAAATAACTCATCCATAGTAAAAAAATATCACAAAACCTTAAATAAAATATGGAAGATTTTTATCATAATAAATCAACTTCAAACAAGTGTAAAATTTATCAAAGGATGTTGACATAGATGAAATCAAAACTATTTGAGAGAAATATCTCTTTTTTTTGAAATCATTTAGATGTCACACAATTTGGAAAAGAAGTCATTTAAAGACATTTTTGAAACAAAGTGTACCATACCGCTTTGAAACTTTTGAAAGGAATTAAAATTTTAAAAACATTCATGTCCATATAAATAAATCCTTAAAAGAAAAACCATTTTGAAAACATGTACATTAATGAGAAAGATTTAGAAGAATAAATATTTAAATCATTTGAAATTATGTCTTAGTAAAAAGTACCTTAAAAGAATCCCTTTGAAAACTCTTTCATAAAACATGTACATGGATAATAAATATTTCCCAGTAGATACTCATGTAAAAACAACCTTGGATAATAAAGAGATTATGAAATTAACCCTTACCAATTTGGTAACTTACGAAACATACAACCCACGAAAGAGGTATCATACAATGAATATGTAAATACACATAAATTAAAGTGTATTACAAAGAGAATACAATTATGGGAAGTACATACACCACACAAAAGGTAATAGTGGAGATATGGCATGAATCTCATGGGAATAAGGAGTGAGATAAAAACCCCTTACCTTGCAATTTCCTTTAGACGAGGGTACGTTTAACCACCTCTTCTTCGGGTTCTTCCTTTTGATTTGATCCAAAGCGCTCCTTAGTTTAGATTTCTGATCAAACTAAGGCATCTATGTTGAAATTAGGGAAGTTGAGAGAGTATTTTGGCAGGGGTTGGCCAAACCAAAAGGCTTTGAATGTGTGAATAATTGGATAGAAGTTGGGTCCTTTTATAAGGGGGAGGAGGGGCTCTTTAGAAAAAACATAAAGTATTAATTTATAATAAATTCATATTCGGTTTCTAATGGCTCCAAAGTGGATTATTCAAAGACTAAGGTGGGGATGGGTTGAAATCCTTTCAAACAATAGAATTTAGATAGGTTTGGGTCATTATATTAACCTTATCTTTTAGTTTTAACTCTTGGTTAATTAGTTTGACACTTACCATGTCACTTTGTATTTTTATATTACTCAAAAAGTTTAGGGTGAAGCCCTATTTATTAAAAGAAAGGAAAGAAGCCCTTTTAACTGGGAGAGGGTAACCCATTACATACCCGAAGACCAGCACCAAACGTGTTGTCGGTTTAGAGGGTATTGAGGCGGCCTAACCCCACCCCCTGTCGCACGTCCACAGCTAGGCCCAAGGTGGCCAGCCTTGGGCTTGGGCCAGTTCCCACGGAGTCGAGGGGACAAGAGGATCGCTGGCGTATGGTGCACGTTGCCTTTGTGAGGACTCGAACCTGGAACCTCAACGACGGGACACCACCGCCTTAAACCAACTCACCCAGCCCCCGCGGGCCAAACGTGTTGTCGGTTTAGAGGGTATTGAGGCGGCCTTACCCCACCCCCTGTCGCACGTCCCCAGCTAGGCCCAAGGTGGCCAGCCTTGGGCTTGGGCCAGTTCCCACGGAGTTGAGGGGACGAGAGGATCGCTGGCATATGGTGCACGTTGCCTTTGTGAGGACTCGAACCCGGAACCTCAACGACGGGACACCACCACCTTGAACCAACTCACCCAGCCCCCGTGGGCAAACGTGTTGTCGGTTTAGAGGGTATTGAGGCGGCCTTACCCCACCCCCTGTCGCACATCCCGAGCTAGGCCCAAGGTGGCCAGCCTTGGGCTTGGGCCAGTTCCCACGCAGTCGAGAGGACGAGAGGATCGCTGGCGTATGGTGCATGTTGCCTTTGTGAGGACTCGAACCCGGAACCTCAATGACGGGAACGTGTTTTCGGTTTAGAGGGTATTGAGGCAGCCTTACCCCACCCCCTGTCGCACGTCCCTAGCTAGGCCCAAGGTGGCCAGCCTTGGGCTTGGGCCAGTTCCCACGGAGTTGAGGGGACGAGAGGATCGCTGGCGTATGGTGCACGTTTCCTTTGTGAGGACTCGAACCCGGAACCTCAACGACGGGACGCCACCACCTTGAACCAACTCACCCAGCCCCCACGGGCAAACGTGTTGTCGGTTTAGAGGGTATTGAGGCAGCCTTACCCCACCCCCTATCGCACATCCCTAGCTAGGGCCAAGGTGGCCAGCCTTGGGCTTGGGCCAGTTCCCACAGAGTCGAGGGGACGAGAGGATCGCTGGCGTATGGTGCAAGTTGCCTTTGTGAGGACTCAAACCCGGAACCTCAACGACGGGACGCCACCGCCTTGAACCAACTCACTTAGAACGTGTTGTCGGTTTAGAGGGTATTGAGGCGGCCTTACCCCACCCCCTGTCACACGTCCCCAGCTAGGCCCAAGGTGGACAACCGTGGGCTTGGGCCAGTTCCCACGGAGTCAAGGGGACGAGAGGATCACTGGCGTATGGTGCACATTGCCTTTGTGAGGACTCGAACCCGAAACCTCAACGACGGGACGCCACCGCCTTGAACCAACTCAAATGTGTTGTCGGTTTAGAGGGTATTGAGGCGGCCTTACCCCACCCCCTGTCGCATGTCCCCAGCTAGGCCCAAGGTGGCAAGCCTTGGGCTTGGTCCAGTTCCCACGGAGTCGAGGGGACGAGAGGATCACTGGCGTATGGTGCACGTTGCCTTTGTGAGGACTCGAACCCGGAACCTCATTGACGGGACGCCACCGCCTTGAACCAACTCACCCAAACGTGTTGTCGGTTTAGAGGGTATTGAGGCGGCCTTACCCCACCCCCTGTCGCACATCCCCAGCTAGGCCCAAGGTGGCCAGCCTTGGGCTTGGGCCAGTTCCCACGGAGTCGAGGGGACGAGAGGATCGCTGGCGTATGGTGCACGTTGCCTTTGTGAGGACTCGAACCTGGAACCTCAACGACGGGACCCCACTGTCTTTAACCAACTCACCCAAAACGTGTTGTCGGTTTAGAGGGTATTGAGGCGGCCTTACCCCACCCCCTATCGCAAGTCCCCAGCTAGGCCCAAGGTGGCCAGCCTTGGGCTTGGGCCAGTTCCCACGGAGTCGAGGGGACGAGAGGATCGCTGACGTATGGTGCATGTCAAAACGTGTTGTCAGTTTAGAGGGTATTGAGGCGGTATAACCCCACCCCCTGTCGCACGTCCCCAGCTAGGCCCAAGGTGGCCATCCTTGGGCTTGGGCCAGTTCCCACGGAGTCAAGGGGACGAGAAGATCACTGGCGTATGGTGCACATTGCCTTTGTGAGGGCTCGAACCCGGAACCTCAAAACGTGTTTTTGGTTTAGAGGGTATTGAGGCGGCCTTACCCCACCCCCTGTCGCACGTCCCCAGCTAGGCCCAAGGTGTCTAGCCTTGGGCTTGGGCCAGTTCCCACGGAGTCGAGGGGACGAGAGGATCGCTGGCGTATGATGCACGTTGCCTTTGTGAGGACTCGAACCCGGAACCTCAACGATGGGACGCCACCGCCTTGAACCAACTCACCCAGCCCCCGCGGGCGAACGTGTTATCGGTTTAGAGGGTATTGAGGCGGCCTTACCCCACCCCCTGTCGCACGTCCCCAGCTAGGCCCAAGGTGGCCAGCCTTGGGCTTGGGCCAGTTCCCACGGAGTCGAGGGGACGAGAGGATCACTGGCGTATGGTGCACGTTGCCTTTGTGAGGACTCGAACCCGGAACCTCAACGACGGGAGGCCACCGCCTTGAACCAACTCACCCAGCCCCCGTGGAAAAAACGCGTTGTCGGTTTAGAGGGTATTGAGGCGGCCTTACCCCACCCCCTGTCGCACGTCCCCAGCTAGGCCCAAGGTGGACAACCGTGGGCTTGGGCCAGTTCCCACGGAGTCGAGGGGACGAGAGGATCGTTGGCGTATGGTGCACGTTGCCTTTGTGAGGACTCGAACCCGGAACCTCAACGACGGGACGCCACCGCCTTGAACCAACTCACCCGTTAATAAACTTACTATATACCTCTAAGAGGCCCCCAAGTGGTCCATTAATGATACACCTATCATGATACAAGTCCTTTGGCCGAACCTTAGATATTTAGTAATTTAATATCAATTAATAATATAATATTTGTTTTAAAAACTCTTTTATGTCAAGTTTAACACTATTTGGTATTTTGTTTTTTTGGAAAGTCATAAAAACTTTATTACTTCGAACAAGATACATTTAATTATCCCTAACATGTCATAGTAACCTATAAAATTCGTGGATGTCATAAAAACTTTGAAATTATATTTATTTTAATATTTATATTACCATTTATTTGATTCTTTCGTTAATAAGGTAATTACTGCATCATCATTGTTTCATAAATAAATTTAATTATTTAATGTCTAAAAATTATAATTAAAATACCATTATGTAGGAAATCTTTTTATCTTTATAATTAATATTTATAATCGAATTTATCTTATGTATAACCCTATATTAAAAATGTTTTAGTTATTAAACTTTGATTTTAACTCTTTTAACTATTCTTTGAATTAAATAATAATAAATGTCCTAATCTAATCCAAGTGGACCTAAAGGGTCATATTTTATTCCTAAGGTTGTTTATGGTCGAATTAAACTTATCCAATAGAATTAGGACATGTGTTAGGGTAATAATAATATCATTTTCACCCTTAATTACCCTATTTACTTTTTACCGTGGTAAATAAAAGTAAAAAGTTACTATTCAAAAAAAATTATTTTTATCTTATTGAACCACATTTTACTCTTTGATATTAACCATGTCTCTAGGATTTTCAAAATTCCACTCACAGAAGCGTTAAAATTATGTTTTATGTGAATTTACAAATTCTCATAGGAGGTGGGTAAAAGACAGTGAAAAAGTTCAATAAAATTTTTATATATATAAAATTATTATAAACTGTCTCCAATGAATTACATTGAATTTATATAGGTGTTATGTATCTATTTTGACCTAAAATAAATTTAAATAAAATAAATAATTATTTAAATAAAAATCCGGTTTTTAACAGTAACTCAGTGTTTTTCACTATTCATCAAAAAATGAAAGTTTTCAGAAAAATACCAAAAATTTACCCTAAGCTAATTTTGATATTCAGAATTCAATAATGAATTATATTTTACCAAATTTAAAACATATAAGTTTCATTTATTAATTTAAAATTAATTCCCGTTGTTAAAACAAAAAGCGTGTTTTTAAGAAACAATAACTATCAAAAGATTGACACTTGTTTATGTCCGGTTTAAATGTGAAATTATATCCAATGACCAACATCGGATTAAATGGTAAAAATATATTATAAATAAAATTTAAAACCACTCAAATTCATAATTTATCACTATTAATTATTTTGATTAAAAAAGTTTTTTTAATTAAAATTTAGTAATTTTCACTATTCATCAAAATATGAAAGTTATCCGAAAAGTAACAAAATTTCACCCTAGGATAATTTTGATATTATGAATCCAAAAATGAAGTCCATTTTGAGAGATAAAATTTACAAAATTTTAAAAAAGTGGGTATTACTATTCATAACGGCTACTTTGATTAGTCATGGTGTGTGTTAGAACTCGAAGTTGCGTACAACAGACGCTACTGTATTATTCAAAGAGAACCGTACTGCGGAAGCTCGGGGTGTTACATTCTCACCTCCTTCAATAAATTTTATCCTCGCAATTTGATATTGTTCTTCAAAAATAAAGGTTGAAAATAGAAAATATTTTTGTGGGAAAAACCACATCAGAAATTTGGTTAATAAAATTTAGTCTTAATAAGAGGAAAAGATAAATGAAAGGGTCACCGCCAAATTATGATCGCGATTAGGAGAACATTGGTGGAAATTAGAGACATATAATTGGAGGAAAAACATAAATATTTATAGGTAGTGATTGAGGTCTTCAATCACAAAAAAGTTTAAAATTGAGGTCCTTAAAGTCATTAATCTATGATGATTTAAAATACCATCGGTTCAAAAAAACATAATGTATTAGGATAACACATTTTCGAGGTTTCAAAATATCCTAGTTGAAATCCCACATCGAAAAGGAATTAATGAGGTCTCTATTTAAAATAAATATTGGTAAGTATGAAGATTACCGAAAATAACACATACTAGGGTTCCTTGTAGGAAAATATGGATATGGAAGAGAAATCTAGCCATAAGTTATCTGATGGAGAGTGGTAGAGAACATGGCTATGAAAAGTCCAACAATCCCAAAGCCATAAATTAGTGATGATCTAAGGTACTATCTAGGACAAAATTTTTGTTCTAAGTTCCTTTTCTTAATGTTGGGGAATTTATTTATGAGATTGGCTAAGATCATAAGGAGATATACTTACTTTATAATTAGAGTTTTATCCATTAATAAATTTCTACCACAAACTCATATTTCACTCCAAAACATAATACAACTCAAAAATACTATATTTATCCTAATCGTATAGGGTTCCAAATATAATGAATTTATAATTCACATATTAGACCCTTTTAAAAAAAGAAACTACATTATACAATCCAGGGACTTCACGTAGTCCAGTGGTAGGCGATAAATCCCAATCGCACTATGGTGGTGGGTTTGATTCCCACAACTTTGTCCGACGCGATGGGTTTTCACATGGTCTGCGTGTTATAAAAATCCAAAAATAACCTTTCAAACATAATCCATTCCGACCTTTAGACTTATCCGAAATACTACTATCCAAACTCACAGTCCAAAATTTACAAGGAAGTTAAACATAATGAGGATCCTTTTTTCCAGGTAATAACATGTGAATGCCTTCCTCATATATTCTTTTACAACACCGCAACATCCTGAATTACTAAAATCAACCATCTCTTATTCCAAAATCACTACCTCAATATTAGGACCATATTAAGGTTTATCTTTCCTTCAACCATGTAATTTCCTAAAAATTTAACTCGCTGTAGAGTCACTTTTCTTAGTAACATAAAATCTCAAATCCTTAATGAAATAGTACTACAGTACAATCATTTTTTATTTTCAGAACATCATCGATACAACACTTAAATGAAATAATTCTAAAATAACAACATAAGAACACTATTCATTCCTCTTCATCTGTGGTAGTATCATTACTTGATTATTATCCAATAGCATCATTTGCGACATAGTCTGATGATTGGGACATTGGTTCGCGTAGTGTCCAAACTTCTTGCAGATGAAGCATTGTACATTTGAAAACTTTTTCTTACACTTGCAGTCTCGTACTTGGTGTCCTTTTTCTCCACACTTATAACATACTCCCATTCCCTTCAATAATTTTCCTAGGTGATTCTTTCCACAGTTATCACATATGGGAAAACCCTTATTTACTTTTTTCCCTTTATCTATCCTTCTCTCTACCATCCTTTTCTTCTCTGGATTCCCTTCAAAGCCATAGGACTCTGAGAATTCTTTACTTATCTTATCAACACACGATACTATTTCTTCATATGATGATAATACGTGGGAGACTATTTCCATTCTAAATTCTAGATTAGGACCATGAAATATATGATCCTTCTTAATATTTGGATCATACATATTACTGAAGTTCACATTCCTTCTACTGGGCGCCATTTCTATACAATAGCATAAACTAGGTCAGTTTATGAATTGAAATGAATAATTCCAAACTTCTAAAATACCTAACACAAATTGAACAGTTTATGGATATAATCCATAATCATAATTTTTTTTTCTTTGAGTAAGTATATACTCATGAGCCCTTTATAATGGTTTGTAAAGAAAATGACAATTATCCTAAGCATATCCCCTGGGAGTGTCGTAACCAAGACTGCAACAAGACCCGTTGTCGTGCACCTGTTCCCGTTCGACTCTAGCTCAAAGCGGTGTTTTCAGGTTTTACCCCTAGGTACATCTATGCCAGGGCCGCCTCTTCCTGCTCGTATCCAGATAGGGATGTATTGCTCGGAAAACTCAAAAAATATCTACAATACCAAAATTCTATGAAGTTCTTCTATACTAATCCTTAAATTCAATCTTAGGGCTATGTGCCCTAATCAGAGTTTATCTAAATCTAGTTTGCAAGGTTATTGCTAAACTTCCTCTGATACCAAATGTAATGCCCCGACCCCAGTTACCCAGAGTCGGTGCATTATTTTAATACATTGGCATGATTACAAGGAATGAAGTCCCGAAGGAATGATTAGTTTAGCAGTCTTGGAAAAATAGATTACATACATGAATGTTACATTTTCACTTTAAGACGTACAAAACAACATAAATAATCTTTATGAACGCCATTATTCCCTTGGATTAACCCTGCATATCAATCACAATGCACTTCTTGGAATCCTGGGAAAAATAAAACATAGAAAGGGGTGATCTCAAATTCTCAGTAAGGGTAAGCAATACAGCTGAAACTTTCAAAATAAGCATAAACATTTAAGGCAATGTATAAAAATAAAACAAAAGCCTTTTAAACTTGAACTTCAGCATAATATGGCAGAAATAAAATGAAATAATGACATTTAATTATTCACATGGATACTATACTAATCGAATAATCACATGAAATATCACTAACCACTTTCATAATGATGGAATGTATAATTCTGAACTTTAATTTCTTTTTCAAGGCCTCGTGCCAAGGCCTAGGGGATAACTATAACCAGAACCCAACCCATAGTGCCTCTAATAACCGGACACCAACCCGGAGTGCCTCTAATAACCGGACACCAACCCGGAGGGTCTGCTGTAACCAGACCCCAACCCAGAGCATACTAGTCCAACACATTCATCTTAAGAAGATGATGAAATATAACATAAACATTCGTATTAAAACTAGCATACTAAATGCCAAAACATTAATCATAAACCATTAATGGCCTTAAAATAACTCATCCATAGTAAAAAATATCACAAACCCTTAAATACAATATGGAAGATTTGTATCATAATAAATCAACTTCAAACAAGTGTAAAATTTATCAAAGGATGTTGACATAGATGAAATCAAAACTATCTGAGAGAAATATCTCTCTTTTTTTTAAATCATTTAAAAGTCACACAATTTGGAAAATAAGTCATTTAAAGACATTTTTGAATCAAAGTGTCCTATAACACTTTGAATCTTTTGAAAGGAATTAACATTTTTAAAACATTCATGTCCTTATAAATAAATCCTTAAAAGAAAAACCATTTTGAATACATGGACATTAATGAGAAAGATTTAGAAGAATTAGTATTTAAAACATTTGAAATGATGTTTTAGTAAAAAGTCCCTCAAATGAATCCCTTTGAAAACTCTTTCATAAAACATGGACATGGATAATAAATATGTCCCAGTTGATACTCAGGTAAAAACAACCTCAGATAATAAATAGATTGTGAAATTAACCCTTACCAATTTGGTAACTTACGAAACATACAACCCATGAAAGAGGTATCATACAATGAATATGTAAATACACATAAATTAAAGTGTATTACATAGAGAATACAATTATGGGAAGTACATACACCACAAAAAAGGTAATAGTGGCTATATGGCATGAATCTCATTGGAATAAGGAGTGAGATAAAAACCCCTTACCTTGCACTTTCCTTTAGTCGAGGGTACTTTTAACCTCATCTTCTTCGGGTTCTTCCTTTTTATTTGATCAAAAGGGATCCTTAGGTTGGATTTATGATCAAACTAAGGCCTCTATGTTGAAGATAGGGAAGTTGAGAGAGTATTTTGGCAGGGGTTGGCCGAACAAAAAGGTTTTGAAAGTGGGAATAATTGGATAGAAGTTGGGTCCTTTTATAAGGGGGAGGATGGGCTCTTTAGGAAAAAATTAAAGTATTAATTTATAATAAATTCATATTTGGTTTCTAATGGCTCCAAAGTGGTTTATTCAAAGCCTAATGTGGGGATGGGTAGAAATCTTTTCAACCAATAGAATTTAGAGAGGTTTGGGTCATTATATTAACCTTATCTTTTAGTTTTAACTCTTGGTTAATTAGTTTGACACTTACCTTGTCACTTTGTATTTTTATATTATATAGTTAATAAACTTACTATATACCTCCAAGAGACCCCCAAGTGGTCCATTAATGATACACGTATCATGATACAAGTCCTTTGGCCGAACCTTAGATATTTAGGAATTTAATATCAATTAATAATATAATATTTGTTTTAAAAACTCTTTTATGTCAATTTTGACACTATTTGGTATTTTGTTTTTTTGGAAAGTCATCACAACTTTATTACTTCTAAAAAGATACATTTAATTATCCCTAAAATGTCATAGTCACCTAGAAAATTCGTGGATGTCATAAAAACTTGTAAATTATATTTATTTTAATATTTACATTACCAATTATTTGATTCTTTTATTAATAAGGTAATTACTGCATCATCATTGTTTCATAAATAAATTTAATTATTTAATGTCTAAAAATTATAATTAAAATACCATTATTTAGAAAATCTTTTTGTATTTCTAATGAATATTTATAATTTATTTTATCTTATGTAGAACCCTATATTAAAAATGTTTTAGTTATTAAACTTTTATTTTAAATCTTTTAACTCTTCTTGGAATTAAATAATAATAAATGTACTAATCTATTCCAAGTGGACCTAAAGGGTCATATTTTATTCCTAAGTTTTTGTTTTGGTCGAATTAAACTTATCAAATATAATTAGGACATTTGTTAGGGTAATAATAATATCATTTTTACCCTTAATTACCCTATTTACTTTTTACCGTGGTAAATAAAAGTAAAACGTTACCATTCAAAAAAAATTATTTTTATCTTATTGAACCAAATTTTACTCCTTGATATTAACCGTGTCTCTTTGATTTTATAAATTCCACTCAAAGAAGCTCTAAAATTATGTTTTATGTGAATTTACAAATTCTCCTAGGAGGTGGGTAAAAGACAGTGAAACAGTTCAATAAAATTTTTATATATCTACAATTATAATAAACTGCCTCCAATAAATTAAATTAAATTTATATAGGTGTTATGTATCTATTTTTACCTAAAATAAATTTAAATAATATAAATAATTATCTAAATAAGAAGCCGGTTTTAAACAGTAACTCAGTGTTTTTCACTATTCATCAAAAAATGAAAGTTTTCAGAAAAATACCAAAAATTTACCCTAAGATAATTTTGATATTAAAAATTCTATAATGAATTCTATTTTACCTAATTCAAAACATATAAGTTAAATTTATTAATTTAAAATTAATTCCCGTTGTTAAAACAAAAAGCGTGTTTTTAAGAAACAATAACTATCAAAAGATTGACAATTGTTTATGTCCGGTTTAAATGTGAAATTATGTCCAATGACCAACATTGGATTAAATTGTAAAAATATATTCTAAATATAATTTAAAATCACTGAAATTCATAATTTATCACTATTAATTATTTTGATTAAAAAAGTTTTTTTTAATTAAAATTTAGTAATTTTCACTGTTCATCAAAATATGAAAGTTATCTGAAAAGTACCAAAATTTCACCCTAGGATAATTTCGATATTATGAATCCAAAAATGAAGTCCATTTTGAGAGATAAAATTTATAAAATTTCAAAAAGTGGGTATTACTATTCATAACGGCTACTTTGATTGGTCGTGGTGTGTGTTAGAACTCGAAGTTGCGTACAATACATGCAACTGTATTATTCAAAGAGAACCGTACTGTGGAATCTCCGGGTGTTACATTCTCCCATCCTTCAATAAATTGCGTCCTCACAATTTGATATTGTTCTTCGAAAATAAAGGTTGAAAATAGAAAATATCTTTTTGGGAAAACCCACATTGGAAATTCGGTTAATAAAATTTAGTCTTAATAAGAGGAAAAGAGAAATGAAAGGGTCACCACCAAATTATGATCTCGATTAGGAGAACATTGGTGGAAATTAGAGACATATAATTGGAGTAAAAATGTAAATATTTATCGGTAGTGATTGAGTCTTCAATCACAAACAATTTTAAAATTGAGGTCCTTAAATTCATTAATCTATAATGATTTAAAATACCATCGGTTCAACAAAACATAAGGTAATAAGATAACACATTTTCGACATTTCAAAATATCCTAGTTGAAATCCCACATCGAAAATGAATTAATGAGGTCTCTATTTAAAATAAAGAGTGGTAAGTATGAAGATTACCGAAAATAACACATACTAGGGTTCCATGTAGGAAAATATGGATATGGAAGAGAAATCTAACCATCAATTATCTGATGGAGAGTGGTAGAGAACATGGCTATGAAAAGGGCAACAATCCCAAAGCCATAAATTAGTGATGATCTAAGGTATCATCTAGGACAACATTTTTGTTCTAAGTTCCTTTTCTTAATGTTGGGGAATTTATTTATGATATTGGCTAAGATCATAAGGAGATATACTTACTTTACAATTAGAGTTTTATCCATTAATAAATTTCTACCACCAACTCATATTTTACTCCAAAACATAATACAACTAAAAAATACTCTATTTATCCTAATCGTATAGGGTTCCAAATATAATTAATTCATAATTCACATATCAGACCCTTTTAAAAAAAGAAACTACATTATAAAATCTAGGGACTTCATGTAGTCCAATGGTAGGTGATAAATCCCAATCACACTATGGTTTTGGGTTTGATTCCCGCAGCTTTGTCCAACGCGACAGGTTGTCACACGGTCTGCGTGTTATAAAAATCCAAAAATAACCTTTCAAACATAATCCATTGTGACCTTTAGACTTATCCAAAATACTACTATCCAAACTCAAAGTCCAAAATTTAAAAGGAAGTTAAACATAATGAGGATCCTTTTTTCCAGGTAATAACATGTGAAGGCCTTCCTCATATATTCTTTTACAACACTGCAACATCCTGAATTACCAAAATCAACAATCTCTTATTTCAAAATCACTACCTCAATATTAGGAAAATATTAAGGTTTATCTTTCCTTCAACCATGTAATTTCCAAAAAATTTAACTCGGTGTAGAGTCACTTTTCTTAGTACCATAAAATCTCAATTCCTTAAGGAAATAGTACTACAGTACAATCATTATTTATTTCCAGAACATAATCGATACAACACTTAAATGAAATAATTCTAAAATAGCAACATAAGAACACTAGTCATTCCTCTTCATCTGTGGTCGTATAATAACTTGATTATTATCCAATAGCATCATTTGCGGCATAGTCTGATGATTGGGAAATTGGTTCGTGTAGTGTCAAAACTCCTTGAAGATGAAGCATTGTACATTTGAAACCTTTTTCTTACACTTGCAGTCATGTACTTGGTTTCCTTTTTCTCTACACTTATAACATACTCCTATTCCCTTCAATAATTTTCCAAGGTGATTCTTTCCATAGTTATCACATTTAGGAAAACTCTTATTTACCTTTTTCCCTTTATCTGTCCTTCACTCTACCATCCTTTTCTTCTCTGGATTCCCTTTAAATCCATAGGAATCCGAGAATTATTTACTTATCTTATCAACACATGATACTATTTCTTCATATGATGATAATACGTGGGAGACTATTTCCCTTCTAAATTCTGGATTAGAACCATGAAAGATATGATCCTTCTTACTCTTTGGATCATACATATTACTGGAGTTCACATTCCTTCTACTGGGCACCATTTCTATACAATAGCATAAACTAGGTCAGTTTATGAATTGTGATGAATAATTACAAACATGTAAAATACCTAACGCAAATTGAACAGTTTATGGATATAATCCATAATCATAAAAATGTTTTCTTTAAGTAAGTATATACTCATGATCCCTTCATAATGGTTTGTTAATAAAATGAGAATTATCCTAAGCATATCCCCTGGGAGTGTCGTAACCAAGAGTGCAGCAAGGCCCGTTGTCGTGCACCAGTTCTCGTTCGAGTCTAGCTCAAAGCGGTGTTTTCAGGTTTTACCCCTAGTTACATCTGTGCCAGAGCCACCTCTACCTGCTCGTATCTAGACAGGGATGTATTTCTCGGAAAACTCACAAAATCTATACAATACCAAAATTTTAGGAAGTTCTTCTATACTAATCCTCAAAGTCTATTTTAGGGCTTCGTGCTCTAATCAGAGTTTATTTAAATCTAGTTTCCAAGGTTATTTCTAAACTTCCTCTAATACCAACTGTAATACCCCAACCCCAGTTACCCAGAGTCGGTGCATTATTTTAATACATTTGCATGATTACAAGGAATCAAGTCCCGAAGGACCGATTAGTTTAGCAGTCTTGGAAAAATAGATTACATACATGAATGTTACATTTTCACTTTAATACGTACAAAACAACATAAATAATCCTTATGAATGCCATTATTCCCTTTTCATAACCCTGCATATCAATCACAATACAATTCTTGGAATCCTGGGAAAAATAAAACATAGAAAGGGGTGAGCTCAAATGCTCAGTAAGGGTAATCAATACAGCGGAAACTTTCAAAATAAGCATATAAATTTAAGGAAATGTATAAAACTAAAACAAAAGTCTTTTAAACTTGAACTTCAGCATAATATGGTAGAAATAAAATAAAATAATGCCATTTACATATTCACATGGATATTCTACTAATTTAATAATCACATGCAATAAGACTAACCACTTTCATAATGATGGAATGCATAATGCTGAACTTTAATTTCTTTGTCAAGGCCTCATGCCAAGGCCTAGGGGATAACTATAACTAGAACCCAACCCAGAGTGCCTCTAATAACCGGACACCAACCCGGAGTGCCTCTAATAATCGGACACCAACCCGGAGGGTCTGCTGTAATCGGACTCCAACTGGGAGCATACTAGTCCAACACATTCATCTTAAGAAGCGGATGAAATATAACATAAACATTCGTATTAAAACTAGCATACGAAATTCCAAAACATTAATCATAAACCATTAATGGCATAAAAATAACTCATCCATAGTCAAACATATCACAAAACATTAAATACAATATGGAAGATTTGTATCATAATAAATCATCTTCAAACAAGTGTAAAATTTATCAAAGGATGTTGACATAGATGAAATCAAAACTATTTGAGAGAAATATATCTTTTTTTTAAATCATTTAAAAGTCACACAATTTAGAAAAGAAGTCATTTAAAGACATTTTTGAATCAAAGTGTCCCATACCACTTTGAAACTTTTGAAAGGAATTAACATTTTAAAAACATTCATGTCCATATAAATAAATCCTTAAAAGAAAAACCATTTTGAATACATGGACATTAATGAGAAATATTGAGAAGAATAAATATTTAAAACATTTGAAATGATGTTTTAGTAAAAAGTCCCTTAAAAGAATCTCTTTGAAAACTATTTCATAAAACATGGACATGGATAATAAATATGTCCCAGTATATACTCACATAAAAACAACCTCGGATAATAAAGAGATTGTGAAATTAACCCTTACCAATTTGGTAACTTACGAAACATACAACCCATGAAAGAGGTATCATACAATGAATATGTAAATACACATAAATTAAAGTTTATTACACATAGAATACAATTATGGGCAGTACATACACCATAAAAAAGGTAATAGTGGTGATATGGCATGAATCTCATGGGAATAAGGAGTGAGATAAAACCCCCTACCTTGCACTTTCCTTTAGTCGAGGGTACGTTTAACCTCCTCTTCTTCGGGTTCTTCCTTTTGATTTGATCAAAAGGGATCCTTAGGTTGGCTTTCTGATCAAACTAAGGCCTCTATGTTGAATTTAGGGAAGTTGAGAGAGTATTTTGTCAGGGGTTGTCCGAACCAAAAGGCTTTGAAGGTGTGAAGAATTGGATAGAAGTTGGGTCCTTTTATAAGGGGAAGGAGGGGATCTTTAGAAAAATCTTAAAGTATTAATTTATAATAAATTCATATTCAGTTTCTAACGGCTCTAAAGTATATTATTAAAATCCTAAGGTGGGTATGGTTCTAAATCCTTTCAAATAATAGAATTTAGAGAGGTTTGGGTCATTATATTAACCTTATCTTTTAGTTTTAACTCTTGGTTAATTAGTTTGATACTAACCATGTCACTTTGTATTTTTAGATTATATAGTTAATAAACTTACTATATACCTACAAGAGACCCCCAAGTGGTCCATTAATGATACACCTATCATGATACAAGTCCTTTGGCTGAAACTTAGATATTTATGAATTTAATATCAATTAATAATATAACATTTGTTTTAAAAACTCTTTTTTGTCAATTTTGACACTATTTGGTATTTTGTTTTTTTGGAAAGTCATCACAACTTGATTACTTCGAACAAGATACATTTAATTATAACTAACATGTTATAGTCACCTATAAAATTCGTGGATGTCATAAAAACTTTGAAATTATATTTATTTTAATATTTATATTACCATTTATTTGATTCTTTCATTAATAAGGTAATTACTGCATCATCATTGTTTCATAAATAAATTTAATTATTTAATGTATAAAAATTATAATTAAAATACAATTATGTATGAAATATTTTTATATTTATAATGAATATTTATAATTGAATTTAGTTTGTGTATAACCCTATATTAAAAATGTTTTAGTTATTAAACTTTGATTTTAACTCTTTTAACTCTTCTTTCAATTAAATAATAATAAATGTCCTAATCTAATCCAAGTGGACCTAAAGGAAAATATTTTATTCCTAAGGTTGTTTTTGTTCTAATTAAACTTATCCAATAGAATTAGGACATGTGTTAGGTTAATAATAATATCACTTTTACCCTTAATTACCCTATTTAATTTTTACCGTGGTAAATAAAAGTAAAAAGTTACTATTCAACAAAAATTATTTTTATCTTATTGAACCACATTTTACTCCTTGATATTAACTGTGTCTGTCATATTTTTGAAATTCCACTCACAGAAGAGGTAAAATTAAGTTTTATGTGAATTTAAAAATTCTCCTAGGAGGTGGGTAAAAGATAGTGAAAAAGTTCAATAACATTTTTATATATCTAAAATTATTATAAACTGACTCCAATGAATTACATTGAATTTATATAGGTGTTATGTATCTATTTTGAACTAAAATAAATTTAAATAATATAAATAATTATTTAAATTAAAAGCTGGTTTTAAACAGTAACTTAGTGTTTTTCACTATTCATCAAAAAATGAAAGTTTTCAGAAAAATACCAAAAATTTACCCTAAGATAATTTTGATATTACGAATTCAATAATGAATTATATTTTACCAAATTATAAACATAAAAGTTTCATTTATTAATTTAAAATTAATTCCCGTTGTTAAAACAAAAAGCGTGTTTTTGAGAAACAATAACTATCAAAAGATTGACACTTGTTTATGTCCGGTTTAAATGTCAAATTATGTCCAATGACCAAAATTGTATTAAATGGTAAAAATATATTCTAAATATAATTTAAAACCACTCAAATTCATAATTTATCACTATTAATTATTTTGATTAAAATTTTGTAATTTTCACTATTCATCAAAATATGAAAGTTATCTGAAAAGTACCAAAATTTTACCCCAGAATAATTTCGATATTCTGAATCCAAAAATGAAGTCAATTTTGAGAGATAAAATTTATAAAGTTTCAAAAAGTGGGTATTACTATTCATAACGGCTACTTTGATTGGTCGTGGTGTGTGTTAGAACTCGAAGTTGCGTACAACACACGCTATTGTATTATTCAAAGAGAACCATATAGTGGAAGTTCAAGGTGTTACATTCTCCCCTCCTTCAATAAATTGCATCCTCACAATTTGATATTGTTCTTCGAAAATAAAGGTTGAAAATAGAAAATATATTTGTGGGAAAACCCACATCAAAAATTTGGTTAATAAAATTTATTCTTAATAAGAGGAAAAGAGAAATGAAAGGGTCACCACAAAATTATGATCTCGATTAAGAGAACATTGGTGGAAATTAGAGACATATAATTGGAGGAAAAAAATAAATATTTATAAGTAGTGATTGAGGTCTTCAATCACAAACAAGTTTAAAATTGAGGTCCTTAAATTCATTAATCTATGATTATTTAAAATACCATCGGTTCAACAAAACATAAGGTATTAGGATAACACATTTTCGACGTTTAAAAATATCCTAGTTAAAATCCCACATCGAAAATTAATCAATGAGGTCTCTATTTAAAATAAAGAGTGGTAAGTATGAATATTACCAAAAATAACACATACTAGGGTTCCATATAGGAAAATATGGATATGGAAGAGAAATCTAACCATCAATTATCTGATGAAGAGTGGTAGAGAACATGGCTATGAAAAGGCAAAAAATCCTAAAGCCATAAATTAGTGATGATCTAAGGTACCATCTAGGACAACATTTTTGTTCTAAGTTCCTTTTATTAATGTTGGGGAATTTATTTATGAGATTGGCTAAGATCATAAGGAGATATACTTACTTTATAATTAGAGTTTTATCTATTAATAAATTTCTTCCACAAAATCATCTTTCACTCCAAAACAAAATACAACTCAAAAATACTCTATTTATCCTAATCGTATAGGGTTCCAAATATAATGAATTTATAATTCACATATCAGACCCTTATAAAAAAAGAAACTACATTATACAATCCAGGGACTTCACATAGTCTAGTGGTAGGTGATAAATCCCAATCGCACTATGGTTGTGGGTTTGATTCCCTCAGCTTTGTCCGATGCGACGGGTTGTCAGATGGTCTGCGTGTTATAAAAATCCAATAATAACCTTTCAAACGTAATCCATTCCGACCTTTAGACTTATCCAAAATACTACTATCCAAACTCACAGTCCAAAATTTACAAGGAAGTTAAACATAATGAGGATCCTTTTTTCTAGGTAATAACATGTGAACGCCTTCCTTATATATTCTTTTACAACACTGCAACATCCTGAATTACCAAAATCAACCTTCTCTTATTCCAAAATCACTACCTCAATATTAGGACCATATTAAGGTTTATCATTCCTTCAACTATGTAATTTCCAAAAAATTTAACTCGCTGTAGAGTCACTTTTCTTAGTACCATAAAGTCTCAAATCCTTAATGAAATAGTACTGCAGTACAATCATTATTTATTTACAGAACATCATTGATACAACACTTAAATGAAATAATTCTAAAATAGAAACATAAGAACACTAGTCATTCCTCTTCATATGTGGTAGTATCATAACTTGATTATTATCCAGTAGCATCATTTGCGGCATAGTCTGATGATTGAGACATTGGTTCGCGTAGTGTCCAAACTCCTTGGAGATGAATCATTGTACATTTGAAACCTTTTTCTTACACTTGCAGTCACGTACTTGGTGTCCTTTTTCTCCACACTTATAACATACTCCCATTCCCTTCAAGCATTTTCCAAGGTGAATCTTTCCACAATTATCACATATGGGAAAACCCTTATTTACCTTTTTCCCTTTATCTGTCCTTCTCTCTACCATCCTTTTCTTTTCTGGATTCCCTTCAAAGCCATAGGACTTCGAGAATTCTTTACTTATCTTACCAACACACGATACTATTTCTTCATATGATGATAATACATGGGAGACTATTTCCCTTCTAAATTCTGGATTAGGACCATGAAATATATGATCCTTCTTACTCTTTGGATCATACATATTACTGGAGTTCATATTCATTCCACTGGGCGCCATTTCTATACAATAGCATAAACTAGGTCAGTTTATGAATTGCAATGAATAATTCCAAACTTGTAAAACACCTAATGCAAATTGAACAGTATATGGATATAATCCATAATCATAAAAATGTTTTCTTTGAGTAATTATATACTCATGAGCCCTTCATAATGGTTTGTAAAGAAAATGAGAATTATCCTAAGCATATCCCCTGGGAGTGTCGTAACCAAGAGTGCAACAAGGCCCGTTGTCGTGCACCAGTTCCCGTTCGAGTCTAGCTCAAAGCGGTGTTTTCAGGTTTTACCCCTAGGTACATCTGTGCCGGAGCCGCCTCTACCTGCTCGTATCCAGACAGGGATGTATTGCTCGGAAAACTCATAAAATCTCTACAATACCAAAATTCTAGGAAGTTCTTCTATACTAATCCTCAAAGTATATCTTAGGGCTATGTGCTCTAATCAGAGTTTATCTAAATCTAGTTTCCAAGGTTATTTCTAAACTTCCTCTGATACCAACTGTAACGCCCCGACCCCAGTTACCCAGAGTCAGTGCATTATTTTAATACATTGGCATGATTACAAGGAATCAAGTTCCGAAGGACTGATTAGTTTAGCAGTCTTGGAAAAATATATTACATACATGAATGTTACATTTTCACTTTAAGACGTACAAAACAACATAAATAATCTTTATGAATGCCATTATTGTAAAGACCCATAAAATTCAAGGAATTTTTTTTATTAATTTTCTTTGGAATTTTACAAGAACGCAGTTTCTGACGGCACCTGATTCCGAGGCCCGGTGTGCCCGGAATCATTTTCCGAAGTTTGGCTCGGGTACGTTCAGTAAACGAACGATCGGGTTTTTCTAAATTTTGAATCGGTGCTCGGAATCGAATTCTGAGGGCACCGATGGAATCGCAGCGTTGGTATTTACTTAGAAAATCCTTTTTTGGAGTTGCGTTTGCTTGAGTGTGGTTTTTTAATTTTTGGGGTTAAGTTAAGAAATAAAATAAAAATGGTTCAACACTTTATTTTATTTCACTTAAAGCCACTTTAGAGCCACTTAAGCTAAGTTAAGCGGATCGGGTGGAATCCAAAATATCCTACCCACTTGGTAGGATATTTGTGAGGTGGGGCCGGTATGAGCCCCACCATTTCATTCCCTCTAAGTAACGCACCAGCAACCCCCCTCTTTAATGAAAGTCAACCATGCGTTTTTCTGGTTAAGAAACCCCCCATTAAATTTGGTAGTTAAGTTGTTACAATTAATTCTTTGAATTAATTGTTCGTTTCTTAACTTTGAATTTCAAATTGTTGGCATGAGAATAAAATAAGACCAACACGTGTTTACTTGAGGGTTACTTGTTGAGAGAATTTGGAGAAAGCTCTAAATCTAGGAGATCTTCATCCTCCTTCATGAAGAACGTGAAGAACGTGAAGAACGCCAGCCTTCGATAAAGGGCAACGAAGAACGCCGAACCCGCGGAGATCGACGACGCGACGCCGTGTACCGCAACGCTGACGATTCTCCTTCCGCAACGTTCCTTCCCCGCGACAATCTTCGATCAACAACCGATTGAGGTAGGGGATTGCGGTTCTTTTAATTCTTTGAGAATTATATCCTCAACATGGGTTTAATTGGTGCAATTAAATCTGTGTGTTTTTTTAATCCTCGGACTTTGACTACGCGACGCCGTGTACCGCGACGACATCGATGCCCCTTCCGCGACGCGACGATCCTCTTCTTCCGCGATGGTCAAATCCGTGACGAACTCACGTTCGACGAAAACATTGAGGTAGGGGTTGATTATTTTAAATATTTGTGATTTATGCCCACGGCGTATGATTAAATATTTGTTGTGAGACATTTAAAACCGCTAACGCGGTGGGTGAGGACCAACGAACAAGTCCGAACCCACCGCCCTTTTCGTTCTTGGTGTGCAGAACGACAGACGATGAAAAAACAAGCCGCACGAGCGATGTGAGGTCCTCGCAGTGAAGGACGGGCCCCAGGAGGGCTATTGGAAAAGATGACACGTTTTTCCGACAAACAGAACTCGTCCGGTGGTCCGCGAAGCAACCCGCCGCCGGAAGGAGCCGTCGCGGCTGAAGCCGCGGTGGCAGGGCGTGGTCCCCTGACCGCGCAGGACCAGAGGGGGACGAAACGCGGCAGTCGGCCGTGTCCGCTGGCAAGGGCAGCCCCACACGGTGCCGTGACTCCTTCACGAGGGGGAAGCGTGGCCCCCGCTCCGCTCGGCCGTAACCGGCCGAGCCGACCCGCTGGACAACCGGCCAGCGCCAGCCGGGGCGCGCCCAGGCCGGGCTGGGCCGCGCCGGCTGGGAAGGGTCCCGCCATCCGAGTCGGACCCGGACCCGGGTCGGGTCGACCCGGTTCGGGCCGACCCAGGGGTGTTGGGCCGGGTCGGTCCGGGCCTAGACCCCCCGTTTTCGGACCCTTTTCGGTCTGTCGCCCATAACTTGAGTTACATGCCTCTGATAGACGTACCTTCAGTGGAGATGCGATCCTTGGACCGAGATGGTCGTTTTTACATATCGCACACAAGGTTTTGGAATACTTTGGGTTCGGCCGGGTTGGTTCGTACACGAAACCAACCGGGCCCTCGGAGCGTAAACGCTTATAACTTGAGTTCCGGACGTCCAATTGACGTGCCGTCGACTTTGATGGATTCCTCTTAGTGAGACAGATCTTTTTGCTTACTCCACCCGAGGTTTGGATGCAGGTGGAGTACGGTCGGGTTGGTTTTGACTTAAAAACCAACAGGGGCCCTGGGACGAAAAAGCCAATAACTCTCAAACCGAGCATCCGATTGACGCACCGTCTACGACGTTGAGTTCCTGTTGACGATACAGAACTTTTGGATACATCAACTTTGGAATGTGTGTCAATTGATGTATCAGCCTATCGGCTCGTGGAGCGGAACCTCCCGAACGAGCTTGCTGTGTGTGGGAACCCTAGAGTTGGCTGCGACTGCGATGACGATGACTGTACATAGATCCTTAGTGGATTCAATGGCGACAACTACAACACTCAGCGATCCTATGTGGATCAGTGCTACAGATCCTGTGTGGGTCAGCGCTCAGCGGTCCTGTGTGGGCCAGCTCCTACAGATCCTGTGTGGGTCCGATCCTGTGTGGGTCTTTGCGGGGGTTAGTTACCTATCGATCCTGTGTGGGTCAGATCCTTTGTGGGTCATTGTGGGGGTTATTTACCTATCGATCCTTTGTGGGTCGGATCCTTTGTGGGTCATTGCGGGGGTTAGTACCTATCGATCCTTTGTGGGTCCGACGGCTTAGTTGAATCAGTGGCAACATCTGATCATCTCTATCGTCATATGAAGAAGTATACCTGTGTGAGCTGAATCCTATTTTGCTTTCCTTCTGGATTGTGTTGTGCTAACCTATGTGGATTATGTTTTTCTTTCCTGTGTGGACTGGGTTTTACTTGGGCTCGGATGTTGGAGCATACTAGATTTGGTGACTTAGGTATATGTATGGGCATATACCTAAGCAGTGTCGAATGTTACTTCGTGATTGTATCTTTCCTTTGTGGATTATCCTTTGTGGATTTTGGGAGACCTTCGGGGGTCTCGGGGTCCCTACTGAGTAGCTTATACTCACCCCTGCACGGGCTATGCCCGCACTACGTTGTGTTGGTTGCAGACGATGGACATCGCTGATCGTGGTTGAGGCTTGCAGAGCAGGACGGTACCTGGAGGTGGGCCACTGGGCGGGACGTACTCGGAGCGGACGGTTGGACCCTAGGAGCTTTGGAGGCCATCTGTACTCACCCTTCAGGTGGGATTTCTATTGGACGTCTCGAAGATGCGGCTTTACTTTTCAGTTTCTGTTTTTCCCTTTCCAGTTGTACTTTACTTTCAGTTTGGGTTTGTATACTAGCCCACTTACTTTTCCGCACTTACTGTTGTACTCAGTTTTTACTTAGTGATTACTTCTACTGCTTGCTTTCTCTATGGTGTTTGTTTACTTTACAAAGGAAATGACTTCACTTTTACCAGGATTTACGCCTTGGTGCTAGTCGCCAGCCCCTGGTCTATGTAAGGTGGGCATGGGGTAGTCACGGCACGGGCCCCGAGGACGGGTCGTGACAAATTGGTATTAGAGGAGTTTGGTTCTACCGCAGAACTTTGGACTCTGATATTTTTCTATGTGAAGCAATAGTGTTAAGTGTATTGGGTGTGGTTATCAGTCCAGGAAGTCCAGTGTTGGTGCGGTGACCGACATATCCATACACCAGGACCCTGATTTCTGATTTCCGACTTAGTGCACAAAAACATTGATTGCATGTGTGTTTCGAGTTTTCTTTGTGATTACATTATGTCAGCTCACCAGGTATACTGTTTGACCATTCCGCACCTGTTTCTTTTCAAGATGGCCCCACGATGGCAGCCATCTAGGGTTTCGAGAGTTGTACGTGATGACAACCCGCCGATCGACGAGGACTCGGTACAGGGCCCTTTGACAGTTGAGGCACCGGCGATACCTCTACCCGCCGAGCCACCGATGCTTCCAGCCCCAACCGCTGACGATGCACGTCGCCTAAGTGCACTGCATGAGTTTCAATACCAGCGACCGCCCAGGTTCCGTGGGGAGACGGACCCTCAGGCTGCCAAGGACAGACTGGAGGTAGTTGTACGGGTTTTTAGGTTAGTGAGGACACCAGCAGACCTCATGGTGATCCTCGTAGTGAGCCTACTGCACGCGGTAGTAGACAGATGGTGGAGCTTGATGCTCTAGGTGCACGATGAGGCATATCTTCTCTGGACGGACTTTGAGAGCCTCTTATGCTCGGAGTTCGTCCCAGCCACCCTCCGTGGGGTGCGCATCCAGGAGCTTTTACAGCTGCGGCAGGGCAGCTTGACGGTCGCCCAATACTCGACGAGATTTACCGATCTCTCACGCTACTCGACAGACATGGTACAGGACCCATTATTCCGGGCCCAGACCTTTGAGCAGGGGTTGAGACATGAGATCAGGGCATCGTTGATCTCCCTCAGCATTCCGACCCAGGCAGGAGTACTGGAGCGATCCCTTTTGATCGAGAGCTTCCTTGTTGAGCCTTCATCAGCAGCGAGACCTACCGCGGGGCGACACATAGCAGAGACTTCTGCAGTAGGTAGTCGACGGATGACTCATGGGTCCAGGAAGACCAGACCCTCAGGAAGACGACCTCAGGACACTGGCTCAGCAGTGCGGGGCACACAACATGGAGCCAGTCTTTCGACAGGCAGACAGTGCTACACATGCGGCGGGCAGGGTCACATGGCTCGTGACTGCCCAAACCACCGTGCCGAGGAGTAGCTGACAGTTGAGGGGCCACCCAGGCAGAGGCAGATGGTCGACCATGGAGGACCACAGGGAGCAGGCGGATGAGACAGAGGAGCTGGCCGAGCAGCAGGTGGTGGGCGACGCTTTGAGGCTCTACCACCACCACCACTAGGAGGTCCACCCCGGCCACAGGGAGCTGGCGGGAAGAGACAAGCACAGCTCCAGGTAGTGGAGGCCTATGACCACGGCGCGCCCGAGATGATTCGAGGCACTATCTGTGTCTATTCCACCCTTTCTACAGTTCTTATAGACACAGGAGCGAGTCATTCTTTCATAGCCGCTGCCCTTGTTCGGAGCTCAGAGATTCTGATAGAGCTGTTGGCTCGATCCTTACAGCTAGAGACTCCTACAGGAGAAGACTCGACGATTACGCACTGGTGCCGGAAGTGTGAGCTTACTCTAGGAGGCGAGAGCTTTGGCTGGGATCATCTTGTAGCGGCGTCGAGGCCTTACGACGTCATCTTGGGCATGAATTGGTTTTCTACAGTCCATGCTCAGATCGACTGTATTAGGCACAAGGTGCGATGTGTACTCACCGACGGGAGAAGGTTCACCTTCACCGGCGAGAAGGGAGCCTTCGTAGCACAAGATGGACTTCTGCAGAGGAGAGGACATCCCATCACTCATCAGTTGTCTAGCCTCATCCTAGTAGAATTTGACGTGCAGAGTCCTAGTTTTCCTGCAGTGGTGGATTAGTATGCGGACGTCTTTCCCGACGACGTTCCAGGACTACCTCCTCGCAGATAGGTAGACTTTTATATTGATCTGTACCCCAAGACATCCCCGATATCCACTCCAGCATATTGGATGGCCCCCGCTGAGCTTCGAGAGCTACGGGTACAGTTGGAGGACTTGCAGGGCAAGGGATTCATCTGACCCAGTGTTTCACCCTGGGCTTCCCCGATATTGTTTTCCAAGAAGGCGGACGGGAGCTTGCGACTGTGTGTCAACTATCGTCGCTTGAACCAGGTGACAGTGAGGAACAAGTATCCGCTACTGAGGATTGATGACCTCTTCGATCAGCTCAAGGTAGCAAGGTGGTTCTCAAAGATAGACCTCAGGTCAGGCTATCATCAGCTCATAGTTCGGGACGAGGAAGTGCAGAAGACGGCCTTCGGATGTCGGTATGGCCACTATGTGTTCTTGGTTATGACTTTCAATATAACCAATTCTCTAGAAGTGTTCATGGGCCTCATGAACAGGATCTTTTAGCCATACCTCGATCGATTTGTCGTGGTCTTCATCGACGACATTTTGATATACTCGATGACTGAGGAGGATCACGCCTATCACTTGCAGGTTGTACTAGACACAATCCGAGAGAACTAGATTTATGGAAAGATCTCAAAGTGTTAGTTCTGGATACGCGAGGTCCACTTCTTGGGGCATGTCATCTCTGAGGTGGGAGTTGCAGTGGATCCTACGAAGATCGAGGCAGTGATAGCTTGGGAGCCACCCAGGAGTGTGACAGAGGTGCGAAGTTTCTTGGGACTAGCTGGATACTACCGGAGATTTGTACTAGATTTCTCCAGAGTTTCGGCACCACTCTCAGCTTTGACGAAGAAGGGGAAACCCTTCGTGTGGTCAGACAGATGTCAGCAAAGATTCTAGGAGCTGAGACAGAGATTGACAAGCGCACCTATCTTAAGGCTTCCGGAGGAGGGAGTAGGGCACATAGTCTAATGCGATGCATTAAGGACCAGAATCAGATGTGTACTGATGCAGGAGAAGGCAGTGATCGCCTATGGATCACGTCAGTTGAGGCCGCATGAGCAGAACTACGCTACCCATGACCTGGAGTTAGCAGTAGTGGTCTTCGCTATGAAGACATGGCGGCACTATCTGATGGGCGAGTGCTTTACAGTCTATTATGACCAATAGAGTCTCAGGTACATATTCTCTCAAAAATACTTGAACCTGAGACAGCGGCGATGGCTCGAGTTCCTCCAGGACTATGACTTTGAGATAGTCTATACTCTTGGGAAGGGGAACGTAGTAACTGATTCCCTCAGCAGGAGGACGGGCATTCGGCTACATGAGGTGGCGACAGAGCAGCTAGCTGCTTTGAAGATATCCTTCATGGATAGAGATGGAGCATACTTCCTTCAGTCTCTCACAGTCACCCCTCCCCTACTGCAGCGGGTCAGGGAGGCACAACGTGGGGACGCTGACTGTGAGATGCGGCGTGCGCAGATATCCTCAGGATAGGCACCTGATGGTTTCTCCATTGGAGTAGAGCACGACTTCCTTTTCAGAGGATATACCATGGTACTAGTTGCATTACGGGAGGAGGTGCTGAGTGAGTTTCACACTTCTCCCTTGGCGGTACATCCTAGAGTGGCGAAGATGTACCAGGACCTCAGACGACAGCACTGGTGGCCGGGCATGAAGAAGGTTGTGTCAGAGTTTGTTTCTCGATGCCTCACCTTTCAGCAGGTGAAGGCAGAGCATCAGGTACCAGTAGGCTTGGTACATCCCTTGGAGGTCCCGGAGTGGAAGTGGGATGGGATATCTATGGACTTTGTGACTGGACTTCCACGCACTTCCAGAGGTCACGACTCCATTTGGGTGATTGTCGACCGACTCACCAAGTCGTCTCACTTCTTACCCATCAGAGAGCAGGGCTCAGTGGAGATCTTGGGACGTCTCTACGTTTAGGAGATTGTACGGCTTCATGGTGTGCCATCATCTATCGTCTCTGATCGAGATGCTCGCTTTACTTCCCGGCTTTGGAAGGGGTTGTAGGAGGCGTTCGGGACACAACTACGTTTGAGCACCGCCTTTCACCCTCAAACAGATGGTGAGATGGAGAGGACCATACAGACTCTCGAGGACATGCTCCGCTCATGTTTCCTCGACTTTGGTCGTAGCTGGGAGGACCACCTACCCTTGGTGGAGTTCGCGTACAACAACAGCTACCACTCCACCATCGGGATGGAACCATACGAGGCGTTGTACGACAGACCTTGCAGATCTCATTTGTGCTGGACAGACCCTAGGGAGTCAGCACTCATGGGACCAGAGATGGTCCAGGCCACGACAGAGAATGTCCAGATCATCCAGGAGTGGATGAGGAAAGCTCAAAGTAGGAAGAAGTCTTATGCTGACAGGAGGCGGATGCCACTAGAGTTCGAGGATGGCGACCACGTCTTCTTGCGTGTCTTACCTCGACGTGGATTATGGAGATTTGGCCGAGGAGGAAAGTTGTCTCCATGCTTCATCAGACCATTCTAGGTCCTCAACAGGATTGGCGAGGTGGCTTATCGCCTGGATCTACCACCTCAGTTGCACCGGGTGCACGACGTCTTTCACGTATCTCAACTGAGGAGATACGTGCACGACCCGACACATATCATTGACCATGGGGAGCTGGACGTTGATGATGGGGAGACTTTTACGGAGGTCCCGGTGGAGATCGACAATCGATAGGAGCGGGTACTACGTGGACGGTCGATTCCTCTAGTGCGCATCAGATGGCAGCACGAGAACCTCCAGGAGAGCACTTGGGAGCGGGAGGCTCAGATGCATGCTCAGTACCCACATTTGTTTCCCTAGTTTATGATGTACCTTTATGGGGATGTAAAGCCCTGAGGTGGGAGTGATGTAAAGACCCGTAAAATTCAAGGGAATTTTTTTCTTAATTTTCTTTGGAATTTTACATGAACACAATTTCTGACGGCACCTGATTCTGAGGCCCGGTGTGCCCGAAATCATTTTCCGAAGTTTGGCTTGGGTACGTTCAGTAAAAGAATGAGCGGGTTTTTCTAACTTTTGAACCGGTGCTCGGAATCGAATTCCGAGGGCACCGATGGAATCTCAACGCCGGTATTTTCTTAGAAACGCCTTTTCCAGAGTTGCGTTTGCTTGGGTGTGGTTTTTAATTTTTGGTTTTAAGTTAAGAAATAAAATAAAAATGGTGCAACACCTTATTTTATTTCACTTAAAGCCACTTTAGAGACACTTAAGCTAAGTTAAGCGGATAGGGTGGAATCCAAAATATCCTACCCACTTGGTAAGATATTTGTGAGGTGGGGCCCGCATGAGCCCCACCGTTTCATTCCCTCTAAGTAACGCACCCGCAACCCCCCTCTTTAATGAAAGTCAATCGTGCGTTTTTCTGGTTATGAAACGCCCCATTAAATTGGTCAGTTAAGTTGTTACAATTAATTCTTCAAATTAATTGTTCGTTTCTTAACTTTGAATTTCAAATCATTGCCATGAGAATAAAATAAGACCAACAAGTGTTTACTTGAGGGTTTCTTGTTGAGAGAAGTTGGAGAAAGCTCTAAATCTTGGAGATCTTCATCCTCCTTCGCGAAGAACGCGAAGAACGCTGGCCTTCGACGAAGGGCAACGAAGAACGCCGAACCCTCGGAGATCGACGACGCGACACCGTGTACCGCGACGCCGACGATTCTCCTTCTGCGACGTTCCTTCCCTGCAAAAATCTTCGATCAAAAACCGATTGAGGTAGGGGATTGTGCTTCTTTTAATTCTTTGAGAATTATATCGTCAACATGGGTTTAATTGGTGCAATTAAATCTGTGTGTTTTTTTTAATCCTCGGAGTTTGACTACGCAACGCCGCGTACTGCGACGACAATGACGCCCCTTCCGCGACGCGACGATCCTCTTTTTCCGTGACGGTCAAATCCGCAACGAACTCACGTTCGATGAAAATGTTGAGGTAGGGGTTGATTCTTTTAAATCTTTGTGCTTCATGCCTGTAGCGTATGATTAAATATTTGTTGTGAGACATTTAAAACCGCTAACATGGTGGGTGCAGACCAATGAACAAGTCCGAACCCACCGCCCTTTTCGTTCTTGGTGTGCGGAACAGCGGACGACGACAAAACCAGCCGCACGGGCGATGTGAGGTCCTCGCAGTGAAGGACGGGCCCCGGGAGGGCCATTGGCGAAGACGACGCGTTTTTCTAACCACCGGAACTCGTCCGGTGGTCCGCGAAGCAGCCCGCCGGCGCGCCTCGCTGGCACGGCGACAGGTGGCGGCGGCGCCCGGTGTGACGCCGGAAGGAGCCGCCGCGGCAGGGCGTGGTCCCGCGACCGCGCAGGATCGGAGGGGGACGGGACGGGGCAGCCGACCGCGTCTGCTGGCAAGGGCGGCCCTACACGGGGCCGCGACTCTTTCACGCGGGGGCAGCCCCCCCCCCCCCCCCCCCCCCCCGCTCCTCTCGGCCGTAACCGGCCGAGTCGACCCGCTGGCCAACCGGACAGTGCTAGTCGGGTCGTGCCCAGGCTGGACCGGGCCGCGCCGGCCGGGCCGGGTCGCGCCATCAGGGTCGGTCCGAGCCCAGACCCCCTGTTTTCGGACCCTTTTCGGTCTGTCGCCCATAAATTGAGCTACGAGCCTCTGATCGATGTACCGTCAGCGGAGATGCGATCCTTGGACCGAGACAGTTGTTTTGACATATCGCACTCAAGGTTTTAGAATACTTTGGGTTTGGCCGGGTTGGTTCGTACACGAAACCAACCGGGCCCTTGGAGCAGAAACGCTTATAACTTGAGTTCCGGACGTTCGATTGACGTGCCGTCGACTTTGATGGATTCCTCTTAGTGAGACGGATATTTTCGCTTACTCCGCCCGAGGTTTGAACGCAGGTGGAGTACGGTTGGGTTGGTTTTGACTTAAAAACCAACCGGGTCCCTGGGACAAAAAAGCCAATAACTCTCAGACCAGGCGTCCGATTGACGTGCCGTCTGCGACGTTGAGTTCCTATTGACGATACAGAACTTTTGGATACATCAAATCCGGACTGTGTGTCAGTTGATGTATCAGCCTCTCGGCTCGTGGAGCGGACCCTCCCGAACGAGCTTGCTGTGTGCCGGAACCCTAGAGCTGGCTGCGACTACGACGACGACGACGACTATAGAGAGATCTTCAGTGGATTTGACGGAGACGACTACAACACTCATCGATCCTACGTGTATTAGTGCTAAAAATCCTGTGTGGGTCCGATCCTATGTGGGTCGGCACTCAGCGGTCCTGTGTGGGCCAGCGCCTACAGATCCTGTGTGGGTGCGATCCTGTGTGGGTCTTTGCGGGGGTTAGTTACCTATCGATCCTGTGTGGGCCAGATCCTTTGTGGGTTATTGCGGGGGTTAGTTACCTATCGATCCTTTGTGGTTCAGATCCTTTTTGGGTCATTGCGGGGGTTAGTACCTATCGATCCTTTGTGGGTCTGACGGCTTAGATGAATCAGTGGCAACATCTGATCATCTCTATCATCATATGATGAAGTATACCTGTGTGAGATGAATCCTGTTTTTCTTTCCTTGTGGATTGTGTTGTGCTATCCTGTGTGGATTACGTTTTTCTTTCCTGTGTGGACTGGGTTGTACATGGGCTCGGATGTTGGAGCGTACTGGATTTGGTGACTTAGGTATATGTATGGGCATATACCTAAGCAGTGTCGAATGTTACTTCATGATTGTATCTTTCCTTTGTGGATTATCCTTTGTGGATTCTGGGAGACCTTCGGGGGTCTCGGGGTCCCTAATGAGTAGCTTATACTCACCCCTGCACTGGCTATGCCCACACTACGTTGTGTTGATTATAGACGACGGACAACGCTGATCGTGGTTGAGGCTTGTAGAGAAGGACGGTACCTGGAGGTGGGCCACTGGGTGGGACATACTCGGAGCGGACGGCTGGACCCTAGGAGCTGTGGAGGCCATCTGTACTCACCCTTCAGGTGGGATTTCCAGTGGACGGCTCGAAGATACGACTTTACTTTTCAGTTGCTATTTTGCCCTTTCCAGTTGTACTTTACGTTCAGTTTGGGTTTGTATACTGGCCCACATACTTTTCCGCACTTACTGTTGTACTCAGTTTTTACTTAGTGATTACTTCTACTGCTTGCTTTCTCTGTGGTGTTTGTTTACTTTACAAAGGCAATGCCTTCCCTTTTACCGGGATTTACGCCTTGGTGCTAGTCGCTAGCCCCTGGCCTATGGAAGGCGGGCTTGGGGTAGTCAAAGCACGGGCCCCAAGGACGGGTCGTGACAATTATTCCCTTGGCTTAACCCTACATATCAATCACAATACACTTCTTAGAATCCTGGGAAAAATAAAACATAGAAAGAGGTAAGCTCAAATACTCAGTAAGGGTAAGCAATACAGCGAAAACTTTCAAAATAAGCATAAACATTTAAGGCAATGTATAAAACTAAAACAAAAGCCTTTTAAACTCGAACTTCAGCATAATATGGCAGAAATAAAATGAAATAATTCCATTTACTTATTCAGATGGATATTATACTAATCGAATAATCACATGCAATATCACTAACCACTTTCATAATGATGGAATGCATAATGCTGAACTTTAATTTCTTTTTCAAGGCCTCATTCCAAGGCCTAGGGGCTAACTATAACCAGAACCCAACCCAGAGTGCCTCTAATAACCAGACACCAACCTGGAGTGCCTCTAATTACCGGACACCAATCCGGAGTGCCTCTAATAACCAGACACCAACCCGGAGTGTCTCTAATAACCGGACACCATCCCGGAGTGCCTCTAATAACCGGACACCAACCTGGAGGGTCTGCTATAACCGGACCCCAACCCAGAGCATACTAGTCCAACACATTCATCTTAAGTAGAGGATGAAATATAACATAAAAATTCGTATTAAAACTAGAATACGAAATGCCAAAACATTAATCATAAACCATTAATGGCATAAAAATAACTCATCCATAGTAAAACATATCACAAAACCTTAAATACAATATGGAATATTTTTATCATAATAAATCAACTTCAAACAAGTGTAAAATTTATAAAAGGATGTTGACACAGATGAAATCAAAACTATTTGAGAGAAATATCTCTTTTATTTGAAATCATTTAAAAGTCACACAATTTGAAAAATAAGTCATTTAAAGACATTTTTGAATCAAAGTGTCCCATACCACTTTGAAACTTTTGAAAGGAATTAAAATTTTAAAAACATTCATGTCTATATAAATAAATCCTTAAAAGAAAAACCATTTTGAATACATGGACATTAATGAGAAAGATTTAGAAGAATAAATATTTAAAACATTTGAAATGATGTTTTAGTAAAAATTCCCTTAAAATAAGACCTTTGAAAACTATTTCATAAAACATGGACATGGATAATAAATATGTCTCAGTAGATACTCACATAAAAACAACCCCGGATAATAAAGAGATTGTGAAATTAAACCTTACCAATTTGGTAACTAACGAAACATACAACCCATGAAAGAGGTATCATACAATGAATATGTAAATACACATAAATTAAAGTGTATTACAAAGAGAATACAATTATGGGCAGTACATACACCACAAAAAAGGTAATAGTGGTGATATGGCATGAATCTCACAGGAATAAGGAGTGATATAAAAACCCCTTACCTTGCACTTTCCTTTAGTCGAGGGTACGTTTAACATCCTCTTCTTCGGGTTCTTCCTTTTTATTTGATCAAAAGGGCTCCTTAGGTTGGCTTTCTGATCAAACTAAGGACTATATGTTTAAGTGAGGGAAGTTGAGAGAGTATTTTGGCAGGGGTTGGCCGAACCAAAAGGCTTCGAAGGTGTGAAGAATTGGATAGAAGTTGGGTCCTTTTATAAGGGGGAGGAGGGGCTCTTTAGAAAAAACTTAAAGTATTAATTTATAATAAATTCATATTCAGTTTCTAATGGCTCGAAAGTAGATTATTCAACGCCTAAGGTGGGGATGGGTCAAAATCCTTTCAACCAATAGAATTTAGATAGTTTTGGGTCATTATATTAACCTTATCTTTTAGTTTTAACTCTTGGTTAATTAGTTTGACACTTACCATGTCACTTTGTATTTTTATATTATATAGTTAATAAACTTACTATATACCTCCAAGAGACCCCCAAGTGGTCCATTAATGATACACATATCATGATACAAGTCCTTTTGCCGAACCTTAGATATTTAGGAATTTAATATCAATTAATAATATAATATTTGTTTTAAAAACTCTTTTATGTCAATTTTGACACTATTTGGTATTTTGTTTTTTTGAAAAGTCATCACAACTTGATTACTTCGAACAAGATACATTTAATTATCCCTAACATGTCATAGTCACCTAGAAAATTCGTGGATGTCATAAAAACTTTGAAATTATATTTATTTTAATATTTATATTACCATTTATTTGATTCTTTCATTAATAAGGTAATTACTCCATGATCATTGTTTCATAAATAAATTTAATTATTTAATGTATAAAAATTATAATTAAAATACCATTATGTAGGAAATTATTTTTAGCTTTCTAATGAATATTTATAATCGAATTTAGCTTATGTATAACCCTATATTAAAAATGTTTTATTTATTAAACTTTGATTTTAACTCTTTTAACTCTTCTTTGAATTAAATAATAATAAATGTCCTAATCTAATCCAAGTGGACCTAAAGGGTCATATTTTATTCCTAAGTTTGTTTTTGGTCGAATTAAACTTATCCAACAGAATTAGGACATGTTTTAGGGTAATAATAATATCATTTTTACCCTTAATTACCCTATTTACTTTTTACCGTGGTAAATAAAAGTAAAAAGTTACTATTCACCAAAAATTATTTTTATCTTATTGATCCACATTTTACTCCTTGATATTAACCGTGTCTCTCGGATTTTCGAAATTCCACTCACAGAAGCGGTAAAATTATGTTTTATGTGATTTTAGAAATTCTCTTAGGAGGTGGGTAAAAGATAGTGAAAAAGTTCAATAAAATTTTTAGATATCTAAAATTATTATAAACTGCTTCCAATGAATAACATTGAATTTATATAGGTGTTATGTATCTATTTTGACCTAAAATAAATTTAAATAATATAAATCATTATTTAAATAAAAATCCGGTTTTAAACAGCAACTCAGTGTTTTTCACTATTCATCAAAAAATGAATGTTTTCAGAAAAATACCAAAAATTTACCCTAAGCTAATTTTGATATTCTGAATTCAATAATGAAGTATATTTTACCAAATTCAGAACATATAAGTTTCATTTATTAATTTAAAATTAATTCCCGTTGTTAAAACAAAAAGCGTGTTTTTAAGAAACAATAACTATCAAAAGATTGACACTTGTTTATGTCTGGTTTAAATGTGAAATTATGTCCAATGACCAACATTGGATTAAATGGTAAAAATATATTATAAATATAATTTAAAACCACTCAAATTCATAATTTATCACTAGTAATTATTTTGATTAAAAAAGTTTTTTTTAATTAAAATTTAGTAATTTTCACTATTCATCAAAATATGAAAGTTATCCGAAAAGTACCAAAATTTCACCCTAGGCTAATTTTGATATTCTGAATCCAAAAATGAAGTCCATTTTGAGAGATAAAATTTATAAAATTTCAAAAAGTAGGTATTACTATTCATAATGGCTACTTTGATTGGTCGTGGTGTGTGTTAGAACTCGAAGTTGCGTACAACACACGCTACTGTATTATTCAAAGAGAACCGCTCTGTGGAAGCTCGGGGTGTTACAAAAAATTCCTCCATCAAAATGGGGTCCGATCTGGATGAATAGGTGGATATACCAATATAGGAAGCGATCGTCACAACAATTGGTTCGAAGTATAAGGGGGACACTCCTATATATAAGGGTCCCATGTCATTTTTCTTTTACCAGATTTCTTGGAGAACACTGTGCTCTCGTGATTCTCTCAACCTCCTAGATTTCGCGAACCATCTCCTTTGCAGACTCCCTTCACCCATGAAATGCTCCTTGAATTATATGAATTGAAGTGAACATCTTCTTTCCACGAATGGTGTGTTTTGGATTACACGTAGTGTGGGTTTGTACGTGTTTTTTTGTTCCATGAACCATCAATTCACTAGCCAACACTTCGCGGGCTAGTGTCTCATGAGATTCTACGAACTATTGGTTCACGGATGGTGCCTTATGTGAACCGTTCACAAGACTTCAGTACATAGACTACTTTTAGTCCTTTTCCAAATTTTGTTGGACTTCACCAATTTTTGAGGCTAACTCCATTTCTTGCATAGAATTTTTTCACAGGAATGAGATGGATTTGGTTCTTACTTCAATGACTACAACTAGAATAAGGGAAGATATGGATTTGAATATTTCAAATGATCATCGATCCCCGATTATCACTAAGGAGAGTATTATGAAAGACCTTCTTTCACCAGAGCTCATCACCTACCCGTTGTCCAGTTACCTTCCACTTTATAAATTCAGTCTTTAAGACAAAGCCCCTTTACTGCCGACTGATTTGTACATTCTTATTATTCTCTTAGAGATGTCCAAGGGACGTGATCGAGCACACATCTCTGCTGTGGGGGAAATTACATCCGAATCAGGTTGAAAGGAAATATTCATCTTGAATGGATCCATGTGCACACAGAGTAACCATCATAGACACAACACATCATTAGAATCAGTTTCCCTTGACCAACAATCAATTATCAGCCTTTCTTGGATTGATCCTAGTGGAGGGTGGAGCTCTAAATTGGATATACAGTCTGGAGGATGCTTTTCTGATGAGTGGGTATGGGCGTTTTAGGTTCATCAGAACTGATTGGAATCCCTTGAGCCACTGTAATTTTTCAACTTATACCAAGTGATGTGGGTCTCCCAATTCTCCATTTATTCACCAGGAAAGATACTACCTGGCCTGAATGGCTTTTTTTGCCCGAATGGTGGAAAGATACTACTTGGGATTTTCAGTCACTAGTGTTCAAGCACTAACACCTTTCACTTGTCCCATGGTGAAGCAAGAATCGGTTTGTAGGATATCTACTAGATTTGGGGACTTCCCATCCTTGGAAATTTGTACGATGATTTTTTACCTATGAACAACACTTGAGGGAGTGTTGAACAAGTATCCCCATTGTCAAGGGAATTATTTACCATGGAGGAGAGAATACTTGGTCAGCCTCTTCATGATCACTCACTTATTTTCTTTGAGGATTGTACATGGATATTCTTGCTGGTGAACGAGACAAGGCCGAGAGTTTGTCGTAGCCGAACCCATCTATCCCAACAGTCGCGAATCATTTATTAATCTTATTGTGCTACCCTTGAGGTGGTTCAATACACCACCTTGGGTTATGAGGTGAAGATGGATGTATCTCCCAAAATCAGATTGTTAGGTTTATTTTCCATGTTATTAAGTGGGTGGATCTTCCATTCTTGTGATGTTTATACTGGTGTCTGAGTTTTCAATTTATTAATAGTAGCCACATTGGTAGAGGAAAAACCCATCAACCTATCCATACCCACCCTTTCTTGAATTTATGAGTTATTAGGGATGATATAGGAAATGATCCCTCCACATTATATCACTAGGCCATTTTAATTTATGTATAGTTGGATGGAAGAACATTTCTCTTGCTACGAGTATCCACACACCACAACAGTTTCTCATTCTGATTTACATCCAACTCTTCTCAATAGTTCCACAGTCCATCCCAAAACTTCAGGTTTCAAAAACATGATCAAATTATTGAGATATTTCTCTTGATTATAATTTAAACATTACTCCGTGCTTCATGGAGCACCGATAAAGCATGAGACTGATTCTTTAGAAGAGTGTTCTTACGTTATTGTGCTACAGGATGGAATCTTGACCACTTTAATTGACATAGTAACCATCTATGAACCATATGATCCTTATAATCTCTCTTGAAAATTTAGATGACTACAATAGATCACATTTCTCCCTATCACCCAAGTCAAGAGGGAATCTCATCTAGTAATCCTCCACCAACTATGGTTGATGATGATATGGGAGGACTCCAACATGAAAGTCCTTATTCCCCCCATGATGGTCTCAACTTACTTATAATTGGAGTATGCTCAACTATGGGTGGTTGCTACCCTGATGGGGTATTGGAAAGGTCAATTTGATGAGTTTAGAGGTTGTTTACCGCTTCAGGTCCTATCCTGACTGTGACTGCTGCACCACCTTCATCCATTCCATCTTCAAGAAGGCGTTCTATTTTTTCTCACATGTGTTTGAAATGGAATTATCCCACACAACATATCCCTATAGAGAGTGACTCATACCCCACACTTCTGGAAGGCACAATTTTCATTCCTACTGAATCCAGCCCAAGATGGACATCACCAGACATTCTTGAAACTATATCCAGACTTGTAGGTTTAGCTTTGAGGGTCGGACCATTTTTAGAGTTGAGAGTCCCCTTGATTGGGTAAATCAATTAAGGACACCTCAATATGCTATGACAACACTTCTTGATTATATACTCATCATGGTGGAGGGGAAAAACCAAAGTCCCAATGCCATTAAGAAACACCAAAATGAACGGAGATGTGAATGGATTCAAATCTATACCCTTGACATAGAACTTTCCCTAGGGAATGTTGTTGATGAGGGGGAACCCTTTGATGACTATTTATCAATTTGGGTTTAGGTAAATTTGATTATTGGCACCTATAATTTCTCATATACCCAATTTTCATAGCTCGTGAGGATCTAACTGCTTGTGAAGGTATCCTTGCTCAATTCAATGCCTCACATCATCTAACAAAGAAGTTTTAGGATATTACTAAGGAATTTCACCATTTAATGGTGGAGGAATAAAATGATCATGACCAAGTGATTTCCCAAACCGAAGAGTTGTGGGAGTGTGAGGATCATGTGGCCAAGTTGAAGGCGTAACTAACATCAACAAGTGTCAACTTTGAGGTTGTAAAATAGAAGGGGAGAGATATCAGGTATATTATAAAGTGAGTGTGTCTGTTGGTTGAAGCTAAATCTGAATAGAGGACCGCTTTAGAAAAATCCCTCAATGGATCATGTTAGGTGGTTATCAATCTGCTAGAAAGAGCCAGTCGGGCTTCATTGTGATTGTCTGGTTTATCTTGTGTCAAACTCTAGATTTTGGATGTTCCCCCATTACAATTAAAAAGAATGGACACTTTATTTCCCTTCAGAATTATTTCCTCTACCTTATCATGTAATGTTAATCAATTATAAATGACTACATTTTGAATAAGAATCTCCATTGAATATTAATCTAAATCTTAATCTAGGATAATCGACTTAAAATAATCAAACCAAGATCTATTTTTTTCCTGAGATGAGGGAATCAGCGAGCATAGTTTGACTATTTCTAGGTTTATTTTAAAATCCCTACAAACTTTTCATCTTTTTCATCATTACCCAAATTTTTTCCTAATCCCAATTTGATGCAGTTTTAGCGGGAATAAATTGACTTTTTCTTAGGCCACCCTTTTCAGGTTTTTGACCTAACTATCTTTTCATCTATTTTAATTTTTAATTTCTCAATATTTTTCCTAAACCATGAAATGTGTAGGTTTAGAGAGTTGGAACTTGACTTTTTGTCCAAGATCCCCTTCGTGGGTTTTTATCCTATCAAGTTTCATGTTTCTTTATCATGGGTAGTTTAAAGTCTTAAAAACTGGACTACCATGACTGATGCATTAAGTCAAAAATATTTGACCATGACTGATGTTTTAGGTCTAATAGATCTGACTATGATTGATGTTTTAGGTTGAACATCTTGGACCATGATTTTCAGGGCAAGGACCCGATTTAGAATTCATTGACCGATGATGTCCCAATATTTTTCATAAATAAATGAGGGATTTTTATTGACCCTGATTTTTTGGTTTTTGGATATAGGATATGATATGGGAAATGGAAGCCATGGAACATATGAAAGTAGGAAAAGACTCCTATGAGGACTATTTTTCCTTTGGTTGATAGGTCTTTTCTATGGGAAACTTATGCAGAGCCAATGGGGCATTGTGAACATAGTCAAAAAAAGATGTTCTCATGACACTAACCTTCAACTTCCTATGAACAAGTTGTTTAACATGAATTTGGATGTTTCAAAACCACCAGGGGTGGTTCATCCAAGGAGTGGTGTTTGAAAAGTATGTGGGAATTTGTGTCAATAGTGATTAGGAATGAGAGACCACTCCTACACGTATTTTTCTTGTGTAAAGGAGGGTTTAATCATGGTGCAGTTTAACATCATGAAACTAGGACACTTGAAACTTATGATTTAAAGTCATTTTACTCTAACAAAATGGAGGTAAATGGATCATAATTTCCATGGTAGTTTGACCAGAATTGTTCTATCATGTTAAGGAATGAAAGGGGAAAGAGGATGTAAATTGTAATCTGGGGGGGGGTTGAAACCAGGGAATGAGGTGAGACATAAACATCATAGGGGTCTACATAGGTAGGAAAATCCTCTCATGAGGATGAAATTTATTTTGGTTGATAGGAATTTTTGTGGGAAAGTTATGAAGAGCCGTAGGGGGATTGTGTGCATGGAAAAACAAAGGTGTCCCCAGGATACTGACCCTCCATTTCTGATGACCATTGATGGTTATGAGGGTTCATAATTTTCTAGACATAGATTGTTGTTTGTGGGGGGGGGGGGGGTTCCCAAACATGAAAGGGGGAATTTTAAGCCAATATTTCTTGAGGATAAGTGAATATGCCCCCTCCAAATAGGTGTGAGGAGGTTCCTTGTGCAGGTTTGACCCATGCACAAGGTTAGGATAGGATAATTTGTTTCATGGACATACCTAAGATATGATATTAAGGTGTCAGTACATATCCTATGATGATAGAAATCAAGAAGGACATAGTTATTTTAATGTTTAAAGTTTATCTATATGTGGATCAGGTTCATGCATATGTATGGGGAATTTGTGTCTTGTGTGAGAGCTCACCAATGAGGCGGGACACATACTGAACTTTCTTGTGCATGTTTATTTTTTGCACAAGAACATGGGGGGAAATATATTCTTTGACTTGTCTAGACCCAATAGTGAACATTGGTTATCAAGCATCATGCAGTTTTAATGTCATGTGATGAGGACATTGATATAAAATCCTTAAATAACCGGAGGATAAGTGAACTGGGATATCCCAACATGTCCAAGATGTGGGTAGGAAGGAAAGTGTAAACCATGGATTTGAGGGATCTTGGATTGGGAGAAATGATACAAGGATTAAAAGATGTTGGGAGTATGTAGGTTGGAAATTCCTATCCTAAGGAAAAAATTTCCTTTGGTCTATAGGCCTATTTTGTGGTCAACTTATGCAGAGCCACTGGGGCATTGTGTGCATATTTAAACAAATGTATCCACAACATACTGACTCTCCATATTTGATGGCCATGGATGATTTTGGAGATCCAATATTTCTCAGAGCATAAAGTTTGATGGATGAGAAGGGTTTGTATGGTAATATTTAGAACTATTTGGACCATGATTACCCATGGAACTAACGATTTTACTACATAGGTATTACACATATGTAGGGTAGAGAATTTTGATTCCTTTATTGAATTTAGACCCGTTTTTGAAGATATGAGTGTCCTAATGTTAAACTCCCCACATAGGACTTGTCCATACATAAGGAGTGGGCCATTTTTTGCTACCCTTGTTTCCTTTGGAAGTGGTTGAGCATAAGATCCATTATCCAGGAATCACTACATATCTTGCACACATAGAAATCAATCCAAACAGTGTTCTTGGGGTACATTGTAGTTTAACGTCGTGCAATAAGGATTTTGGGTTTCCCAATATAGAGGAGAGTACCCTAATGTGGATTTATGGTTATGCCATTAGGACCAACTATTATGGACTGAATTTCCATGGCTCCATGGGGAATTCCCTTCCAAAGTCCCTAAGCTCATGTGAGCTGTGATTGGTGTGATAAATAAGGGCGGTAAGGGTGTAGTCCCCTACCTAGGGATGGTAAAATCAAGGAAATAGGTATTTGATATCTGGGAGCCTTCTCCTATGTCTTATTTTGTGTGTATAGGGGACATTTTTATGCATTCCTTGGATAGGTATGGGTTATAGGATCCATGCATGACTACATGTCTGATGTGATGATAAGAATCAAACCACACATAGTTTCTTATTAAAAGTACCCTTCATAGGTCTAACCCATACAAATGTAGAGAAGGAATTTTTACTATGGGTGGTTGGTCTAGGATGAATGTTTGGGCGTCTCTATGTATCCTGTGTAGGAAGGAATCAAGCTGTACATAGTTGTGTGATACGACATGGTAGGTGACCAATGCAAGAAGCAACATCCTCTCAGGTGAGCACACTATTATGCCATGCAGTTTAAAGTTGTGTGGTGAGTATGTTGGTAGCACAATTTAATGTCATATCATGGGGATGAATTGTAATAAAAAATCATGAGTAAGTATGGACTAATTGGGCTAGGATATTCTAGCATGCCCCGAACATAAGGGGGAGAAGAAAGCATAAACCATGGATCTAAGGGCTCTTGCATTAGGAGAAATGGTACGGGGCTTATAATCCATTTGGTATACGAAGGTAGGAAAAGCCTCTCCTAAAGAAAAACTTGACTTTGGTTGAAAAACCTTTTTTATGGGAAAATTATACAGAGCGACTGGGGTATTGTATGCATAGTCAAACAAAGGTGTTCTCAGGAAACTAAACCTCAATCTTCGATAGAAATGTATGATTATGGGGATCCTAGATTTCTCAGAGCATGGGGATTTATGGATTAAAAGGGTGTACACACGAACTCAAGAAATATCCAGTCCATGATTAGTTGTGAAGTATGGAATCCCCCAGATAGATATGACTCATATATTGGGGGAATGATATTTCAATAATTCCTTTTTGCATGAATCAAGGTTTAGGATCTCCTGCATTGGTTTACATTTTTATGCAGGAGATGGGGTTATTTTTATCTAGAATGGTGGTTGTGATGAGATATAGAATCCGAGCATCACTATGTATCCTATGAGTGCAGGAATCAAGCCACACATAGTTTTAGAAGTATGCTCCCTATACTGGTTTGGCCCGTTCATTGGGAGGGGTATTTTTTTTGAATGGTGGATGGAAAATGATGCAGAATCTGGGTGTCACTAGGTATCCTACAAGTTCAAGAATCAAGCCACATGTAGTTCAAAAGTATTCTCCCTATACAGGCTTGGTCTGTAAGTAGGGAGATGGGGAATTTTTTAAGTCATTCTTTCGAGGTAATGGGTCTATCATGTACCTTTACTCTTAGTTTGTGTGGGGGAAATCCCTTACCACTACTCCTAAGCTCATGTGAACTATGATCGGTGTGAGAAACAAGGAATATCAAGGACTTATATCACAATACAGAGGCAGTTTAAGGTAAATTAGATGCATTTTGTCACATGTGGGAACTAGAACATGATGTAGAATCCGAGAATCACTAGATATCTTGTGCAGAAAGGAATCAAGACACACGTAGTTCTAGAAGAAAGAGGGTTCCCATGTGGGTCTGACCCTCTTATAAGAATAAGGTAATTCTATCTTTCTTTGGCATAGATCAGATTCATGTATGATGAATCATTGATTGAAACACAATGATCCCTGTACAGTTTAATATCTTGTAGTTGGTATGAAAAATTCCATGTAGTTTAATGTCACGTGATTAGGAAAAAGTTAACTCGACATGAATGGAAGGGAATGTGGTATCCTTCAGTTTAATGTCATGCAATTAGGAACTTTTGGCCATGTAGTTTAACATCGTGTGGTGAGTATGTATTGAAAACCCAGTTTAACATCATGTTGTTGGAAAAAATACAGTAAAGTTTAACGTAATGTGGTCAAGAAGAGTTCTATATAGTTTAATGTCATGTGGTTAGGATGAGTTTCCATTGGCTACATGAAATATTTCTTCAAGAACTTTGAATTCGTGGGAACTGTAGTAAGCTTATCATCAATTGAAATTAAGGCATATGCACTATTGGAGTAGACCTTATGTATGATATATTGTTATTCCCATTTTGGATCGGATTTTGGAGGTTTCTTCCCAAGTGTCATCAGAGTTCTGAGGACCAACACCATTTCCCATTCGAGGAAGGATTGAAGGAAATTTTTTTTATTGAATGCTCTTGAAATCTAGTTTTGGTACATTTCCAAATACTACAAAGTGTGAAATCTCTTCTCATCAAGTCACTACAAATCATCGAACCATTATTTGGATTTATACTATATGGATAGCTGATCCAAAATGGCAACATAGAGCGATGGCAGTTGAACTTCAATGGGTAGGACCACCTTTGTTCTGTATACTAAAGAGTATGGGGTTTCTTGAGTGGTGGTGCAGGTGATGGTCCAGTAAGCCCACAAAGCATGGAAGATCTTGTCCATCCATGATTTCTTATCCTTGTCTACCATATTTTGGTGTATATTGGATAGGTTTTTGTTGAAGTCCTCTATCTTTCCATTGGCCACTACATGGTAACGGTATGAACGATTGGCCTTGATTCCATACTTCTGATATAGATTTTCCAACTCAGTAGAGTAGAAATTGATTCCATTATCCGTCAATATTGTATGAGGGAAACCAAATATGGCGATGATTTTGGATTTCAAAAAGTTGAAAATTATTCTTTATCCAACTTCCTTGAGGGTTACAGATTCTACCCATTTGGAAAAGAAGCCCGTTTCTTTGAGAATATATTTGAATTTTTTGGCTATGGTGGGAGGATATGGTCCCATAATGTCTATTCCCCATATAGAAAATGACTAGGAATACTTATCCATGTGAAGTAACTCAAGGGTTGATGGATGAAATTGTTATCAACTTGATAGGAGTGTCACTTCTTGCTGAACCGAGTGAAATCCAACATCATAGTGGGACAATAGTACCCAAGCCTTTTAAATTTCATAATAGATCTTGGATGCTAATTGATGAACTACACAAGATTTGACATGAACTTCTTTTATGATGACGACTGTCTCTTATCTATTAATGCACCTAAGAAGGAATACAAAAAGGATCTACTTATAGAGGACCTTTTGTCAGTTCATACTATCATACAGAACAAAGTTGATTGCTCATCTCCAGATCTACTCCCTTCTAGCCCTATTTGGTGGGAGTTTTCCCTTTTAAAGATAAAACACAATGGGGGTTATCCAGCCGGTGGTAGGACCTTATAGATCAGTGATGGGACTAATCTTGTTGATTTAATTTTCCTTGTATTAGAGAAATGGTAGGACCATCTGGTGGTGGGAAATGCTGGTGATTGTTTTGTCTAGGTCTGGATCAGCTAGGGTGGTGTCTATATTTTCCAACACATAAGCCTATATATTTTTTAATTGGGGGACATAAGTTAATATAGACTCTGATAGGAACTCTTCCATAAGTTCTTGGACATGGTTCATCGAAGGTATTATCTCCTCTTTCTTGATAGCATAGTCACCATTGAATTTTTTGATGACTAGTTCTGAATTGCATTTTATCTTCAAGTTCTCTGCTTTCACATGAAGTGCCATCTCTAGGAATATGATGAGAGCCTGATATTCTACTTAGTTATTTGTGTAACACTTTGATAGTAGGTAGGAGTGGTGAAAGACTCCCTTTTCTGGAGATATGAGTATGAATCCTAGACATACTTTTTAAATCTTGGGGCCTTCCATCCTTTTTCTTATCAGGATTCTGGATGCACTGTCAAAATGAATCTCCCATGTTTGGGATTCCTTTTGAATAGAGATCATTTCTTCATCTGATAGTTTAGCATTCAATGGGGTTATTTCTATTAAGGGGTGTTCTACTAGGAAATATTCTAATGCTTGGCCTTTGATGTCTTTTTGAGGTATAAACCGTATTCCAAATTTCTGTAGGATGATTTCCCATCATGAAAGACATATAGTCTACATTAGATGGTTGAGAATATACTTGAGTGGGTTGCTACAAGATACAAAGTGGAACTCATGGTGGTACATGTAGTACCTTAGATTTTGGACAGTACATATTGGGACTAGGAAGCCCTTCTCTATATTTTAGTAACAAGTCTCAGCATCGATATTGGTTTGACTGAGATAATAGAGACTATTCTCACTACCAACGTCATTATTTTTCATGAGGAAGGTGCCTATGGATCACTCCAGGGTGGTCACATACAAAATTAGTTGTCTTCCTTCAATGAGTGGAATTATCAATGGTGGACTTAAGAGATATTTCTGTAGTTTATCAAATTCTTTCCCCACAATCATCAATCCATTGACATTATACCCATTTTTTCATCAACCTGGTAAAGGGAAGACATTTTCCTGCATGGTTGGATATGAAATGCTGAATATAGGACAAATTTCCGTGAAGTATTCTCAAATCCGTGAGGTTTAAAGTAAGAAAAATTCCAAGGATAGCCTTCATCTTCTTGGGGTTGAATTTGATTCCACTATGGCGTACAACAAATCCAAGGAATTTACCTGAGGTAACACCGAAATCACATTTTAGGGGGTTCATTTTCAGGCTGTGCTATCATAGCTTGCTGATACGGTTTCAAGATATGATAGGTGGTCTGAGTTTTGTTGAGATCTAACCACCAAATCATCAACATAAAATTCAACTAATTTTCTCAGTAGGGGTTTGAAAATTCAATTCATGGCATGGTGATATGTGGTGCCAACATTTTTTAAACCAAATGAAATTTTCTTATAGAAAAATACTCCCTGGGCGCCCTAAAGGTGATGGATTATTTATCTTCTAGGGCCATTTGGATCTATTTATATCCTAAATATCCATCCATGAAATATAGATCTGGATATATTGTAGTTTCATCGATCAATAATTCTATGATCGGGACTGGGAAGTCATCTTACAGATAGTGCCGATTGAGGTCCCTAAAGTTAATGAAAACTCTAATTGTCCCATTCTTATTTTTGATAGGGAATATATTATCCAATAATATGGGGTATTAGACTTTATGAATAAATATTTCTTTGATGATATTGTTGAATTCAACCTCTATTTTGGCAGCATGTGTGGGGTTCGTCCTTCTTACGGCTTGCTTGTAACTCAGATGGTCTTCGGGTAGTCCTAGGTGGTGAGTATCCATCTCAGGATTGAGGCCCGACATTTATTTATAGTTACATACAAAAACATATTTATTCATCCTTATGAAGGAAGTGTATACCTCTTTCTCTTTGAAAGACATGGCTGTGCTAATTAGAGTGGGCCACAGGTCATCTTGGGTCCCCAAGTTTACTTTTCTGAGTTCATTAATTTGGGTAGAGACACCCTCCTCAAATGATGGAGGGGTATCCATAAGGTTTTATTCTTTTTATTCTTCCCCATATTCCTAATCATCATCTTATTCTTATTATTTTTAGAGAGAAATAATTTTTTAGATGATCTCTACAGAGTTGAGAGAATATTCACAACTTTGTCATTTAGAGGCCGAGGAGACTTATTCTGATCTGACTAATAACGGGGAATCTTATGGAGAGAATGGAGTAAGGGAATGATAAATGTCTTCATTTTGTTCTGCCTCAATGGGTGAGGTGGGTATCATCTGGATCCCTACATATGGGTTGAGGGCATTTACATTTGAGCATTATCCATTGTTTTGGGGGTCTATGGGAATTTCAACATGGTTGGGCTCGATGACCATGATCGATATCAGGAGCAACGTTGAATACACATCTGAATTTGAACTCATGAACTCCACCAGATTGATGGGTAGTACGTATTCTTCACTGAGCTTCCTGAAGGGGTTGTGAGGGACCACTTCCAAACCATTCGGGGGTAGTGACCCAATCAATCCCATTGACTGATTTTTTCTTCCGTTTCTACTCATAGAATCCTGAATCAATATAGTGAAACTTTCAAGATTAAAATGGGGAATTATCGACATACAATGCCCCATTCTATCCATTAAATGAACACTTGATACACTGATGGTAAGATGAGGGGATTTCCACATGCTGATGAAGATAGGGCCTTCCTAATAGGACATTGAAGGATGTTATTTTCTTGACAACCAGAAATTCTATGTTGGATACGAGGTCTCCAAATTGAGTTTTAAGAATGATTTTTCCTAGTGGATTTTCTCAATTTTATCATATCCCAATAGTATTGCAGTTTAGGGTGTCATGTTATCATCTTTGAAGCCCATCCAATGATGTGTTCACAGTGTAATAAGATTAAATCCAGATCCATTGTCAATGAATAATTTTTGGATATCGACATCATTTATCCTTCCAGACACATATAAGGGTTTGATATTCCCTTTCATGATGATTTCTTCATCTTGGTCCGTGAAGGAGATGACGACATGGAATAATACAAGATTGGCTTACATTTGATATAATTCAGAAGCATCTACTTCAGCTTCAAAATATTTAGAGATCAGTAAATCTTCGATGAGTACTCCCCAGAGGTTTTCTAACAGATTTAGGGTGTCCAAGATTAACAAATTGGTTGGTACTGAAGCTAATTATTTCATAATGTCATATTTTTTGTAAGATCCCGAATTTTCTTAGGTATTTTTCGTTTTGGAATATTCTTTTCGGTCAATTAAGTGTTTTCCCATGTCCTTGATAAGGCTCGGGGGTGTTCCATGGATTTAGGACATGAAAAAGGAGAAAAAATGGGCTTTCTGGGTAATCCACACGGTTTGAACATGGTTTGGAAAACCGTGCAAGGGAATACCATGCAGGAAGTATCAATCCACACAGTTTTCACATAGTCTAGAATACTGTGCAAGAGAAGAGTGTGTAGGTAGTATCCTCCACATGGTTTTTGAACGGTTTGGAAAACCGTACGGGTAAACCGTGCGGCCCAGAAGCTTTTAAAAAAATTAAAAAAAATTCCATTACATGATTTGAATTTCCAACTCAGGATTTCACCCCTTCTTCCTACTTCAACCCTAGTGATGAGACAAGCTTCCAAGATCTTCCAAGATGTGATTATCTTTAAATCCTTGTCCATTTGGAGTGCTGTTAGTTGCAGATTGAAGATCCGGGTAAGTCTAATATCCTCCTTGCTTATCTTTTTTGGGTTAGGGTTAAATTTTTTTATAAATCTCCTTATAAATATCTAAAACCCTCTTTTTTTAGGTAAAATTTAGTTTGAGGCTTCAAGGGGTGTTTGAATTTGGATCCAAGGCTATGATTAAGAGTGCATTCATCATCAGATTAGAGGTAGGTGGTCTACAATTATTATCCCATAGTTTTGTTAATTTGTGCATGGAAGCTCATGTTTTTCTTTTCCCTAATTTAGTTTTTGTCCTTGTTGGAGTGTTTGATAAGAATATGGTGTCTAACTGACCAATTGAAACACTCACAATACTTGTGGGTTGCATGGAGGAGGGCTTAACCATTTTAGGGCCACCCATGGGGTGTGCCAGAAATGCCGGACCTAGAGAGTGGTAGGGTTAAGTTAAGGATTTCTAAGTACAATGTGAATCCCATGTCAAACACATTTTAATGGTTTATTAGATTGTAAATAGAATGATAGTATATATTCCTTGGGTGATAAGGAATAAGGGGTGGTTTTTCTTGACATGAAAATAGGTAATTTGGGTTGAATGGGATTATGTCAATTGTTTAACACATTTTGGATAGAAATGACTAAGATGGTTAGTGCATATTAAATGGTAAACTTTTAATTGGAAAATGGAATTAAAAAGGTGAGATATGTTAATGAGATGCAATAAGGGAATGTATGAATAAGTTGAATGGGTCAATATATGGGAATTATGTGGTACACCTCATGGGTAGAACACAATAAAGTGGTTGTGTTATGTGATATAATAAATGTACTTGAAATAATAAATGGGACAAATGGGTTAATGAATGGACAATGATGTATTTGGATAACGCATAGGGGTTGTTGAATATACCTAATGGGTTAAGGCATGAGAATGAGAATTTGGCTAGATGGCTATGAATTGTAATCAGTAAATATGTTAATAGGTTAAGGAATGATATTAATTCCCATGTTGTTTTCATGTATTGTGAATTATAATGGCATTGAATATGCTTGGTTGTGTTATGGTATGGTTGTGGTGACTTGATAAATAATCATGTGCATATGTCTTGGTAGAGTGGGGTATTGAATTTAGGTTCTACACCCATGGGTTGAGTTAGAAAAAAGGCTCTACACTCCACCCCAAAATGCATGGGTTAGAGAAGGGGGCAGAGGCTCTATTCCCCTAATGGTTTCATTCCACCTTGACTGGGGCTTTGAGGTGAGGATAATGTGTTGATGTGATATGTGTATCCCTAGTGAGATAGGGACTTAATTTATTTCCCCTATGAATTGTGATTGATTTCCTTATACCCTTGTGTAGATGATACTTATGCCTAACCTAGGGAACATGTGATTAAATGGATTGAGTAATAAACATGGAATGTAGAATGTAATTGGGATAAACACTAGGGATAAATTTAATGAACTTGGTTAACTTATGACATTCGAACTATCTCTTATTTCTTTACCATTTATTTTTTACTTACACGCACTATCTATTAGACTAGATATTTTGTAGAAACTGTTGGTGGTGACCTAATGAATTTTGTACTCACACCCTACTCGGTTCGTTGTTGGGTACCTGGGAAGATCTCTTGGTTGTAGGTTAGGATGAGGGAAAGGGAACCACTCTAGGATATTGATTTGGGATCATGATGTACATATAGAAGGATACAGACTTAGATTCATGACCCGTTTGGATATTTGTCCATTTTTTATTTTATGATTTATTCACATTTCACTACTAGTACAACATGAAATGGTTGTATTTGATTTGCGGTATGTACTATACTAAGAAACATTTGGTTATGCATGTTTATTGGTTGTTTCATATTGTATCCATTATTTTTATTGTGTTCTTCCATGTCCTACTCTAGTAAAGAGGGTATATTCTCCCCACATGACTTATTAGACTCTCTCCTCTAGTCGGAAACCTCTAGCGTATGGGGAGGCGTGCTTGAGGTCATGTGACGACCCATATAGGAGCACTAGTTTAGTGGATTCCAGGTTGAGGATATTACAAAGTGGTATCAAAGTAGTTCTTTTCTCTCTCTTACTATTTGTGGATGGTAGACAAGAGGTTAGGATGTGTCAGGCCTTGGTAAGTAGATCGTTCTTGGGAGTTTCTAACCCATGTATGAGGGAAAACCCAAGTCACCCTAGGTGGGAATTGTTGTTCTTGATGTGTGTTGTTACAATTGAATGATATTTCACCATTGGGTGATTCATATATTGTGTGATTTAACTAATTTATGATATTTTTCTCATTGCTGGAATGACATGATTTTGTGCATTCATGCATCATTTTAGGAACCTAAGGATATAGGCGGCATGCATCATTATAGGCACACACACGGGATGGGTGTGTGGGGCCTAGAAAGTAGAATTCAATTTACTTCCTTGATAAATATAAAGAAAATTATTCTTAATAATGATAATGAAAGTGGGTGAACAAAAATAATGAAAATGAATAGTTAAAGAATATCATGTATAAAGAAATGTTGTGATCGGGTTAAAATTTTGGGTTGTGATAAATAGTAAAGGTTGTTTTGGTGTCTAAAAGAAAAAAAGGGTCGCATAATGATGGTAAAATTGGTAATGAATTTTTCTTAATGAATGGTATAAATGAATTAAAATGATGATTTTAACATGTTGTGAAATGTGAAATGTTCCATAGAGGAAAGGGGCATAATGTAAAAGAGAAATTGGTTTGAATATGTGTTGATAGAAGACTTGTGATTAAGTAAATTTTTTACCACCATGTTGACCATGACCCACAGTAGGTGTGGTAGAGGGTGGTGTTCTAAGTGTGATGATGACTGTTGGGATAGAGTATGAAGAATGGATTATTTAAAGTTGATAGCGTGAGAAATTTTCCATCTATAGTTAAATCTTATTTGTCATTCTTCAAAGCGTCGAGGGAACAGTAAGTAAAAAATAAGAATGATTGAGTTCAAAGGTGGATATCCTTTTCATTGTCAGTTTGAACCTTGTATGTGTAGGTTGGGGCAGTGAGAGTGCCCTATTTGAGACTTTGGGATTGGATTGTGAGGCCTTTCCAGTTATGATATGGCCTAGGTTGTGTGTTTAGGGAACCCTTGGTAGGGTTGTGGCCTTGGGTTACGAGGTGTTGTTCGGTAATGTGAGTGAGTAAAATCATGTGGTTCGTGACCATACAGAGTGCATGCTGGACCCTAAGGATGGTACCAGGGTCTTGGTGACCTTGTGAGTAGAGACTTTACGAGTTGTGTTTTGAATCCTAGAGAGTATGTTTTGCTCGTAGTGTCGATGAATGTGTACACCTTGGTACATAACCTAGAGTAAATGGTTGTTTGGTGCGCTAGGCACAATGTGAATCAGAACTAGGGTGAGAGTGCCATGCATGAGCACTGCCTTGTTTGTGCCATGATAAGTATGCTTGGAGAGAGATCTAATGGATTTTGTTATTCCAGACTAGGGATTTGGTATCGTTCAACCTTCAAGGTGACTTATGAGAGAGGTCATATAGGGTTTCTAGTTATTTTGGGTGTGTGTCGTACATGTAGATGTTTTGGATTTTGATAGTGGGACTTAGAGTGTCTCATGGTGTAGGTTTGCCCTTGATGGATAAGCGGGAAGTTTAATAGAGGATTGATCTACTCGAGTTGTGGTTACATGATGATAGTTTCAGAAAATCAAGGGTGACCTCAGGGGAGGTTAGCCTTCTGGTGCATGTACCTCATAATATGAAGCATTGGAGATGCTTTAGAGGTGGTTTCAATGAATACTAAGTACCCCAAGTTTTAGTTAATGGTATATTTGTTCCCAGTTCCTTCGTAAGGGAACCCTAGTGTTTGTGATAGAAGGTGAGGTTTGTTTTCAAGGGGCATATCATATGGATGCCTAACTTACATGTTTGGATGGTGATTAATGAAATTCTCAAAGTTGTTTTTAGTGGAAGAGATAAGGGTGGATGAAGCATGGTTATATGTTTTTCTCAATGGTGACACTCAAGGTAAGGGTGGTCTCATGGATGAGCTTGTTGTATGAATGGTTAGGTAATTGGGTGAGATGTAGAGGCCACATTAGGGATGATGAGGCTGACTAACCAAGATACATGGTTAGGTAAGTAAATAGGCGATATGTTATACGCAAGTTAAGGTAGTTTTTTGAGAGATCGTTAGTTTTATTGGTGTAGTTGTCTATTGTGCTTCAGTTGTTAGCTGTCAGGGACGCATCAGAAGAACTCTAGAAGTGTGGTGTAAGTAGTGACACATAAAACATTGGTTCATAGCTACTTGGAAATTTGGTTGTGGAGCGATGGTTAAAATTGGTTGGAAATCACACCTGAGTGGTGGTGCTTAAGTGTTGGTGAGATATGTTCAGCAGGGTGGAATAAAATCCTTGGTAGGTCATGGTGTCCCATAGTTCAACATCAGAAATGGATAAGTTGGTGGTAGTGTTCTTCAAAAACTTATTAGCGTACCTCAACTAGTGATGAGCATGCCCAACGTATTGACATCGCCCCATGTACATTGAGAAGATTTGGCTCACGCCAAGAGACATGAAGGTGTTTGGTTGGATGAGGGACATCATGGAGTTTCTTTTCATGGAAACTACATATATGGAGCCTGATGAGGATATTTACACCCTCTATGTCTTGGGTTGAGGTCCTCAGGATGGATTGAATGTCGACACACATCATGGGTTCCGTTCACGTAAGATGGGAACGAGCATTGTGTGATGTTAATTTTCTTATTTTGGGAAAAATATTGACGGCCATGTCTAAGTTTCAGGTTTGGTTTGTAATCTATCATATGATGCAGTAGTTAGAATCCCTTATGGTGAGAAATGGTAACGACACTCCAAAGGTGGGGAGTGATACTTTAGTTGTGGATGCAGAGAGGAGAACATCAGTTTATGTAGTGGTGTGAGGATTCCAATGAGAAATCGGTAAGGTGCACGTTAGGTTCCTCAGAGAGGCCATGTGGGACTTGGATGTGGTGACTGATGATCCAAGTGTTGGCTTCAAGCTCTGTGTGGTTCCATGTGAATCTTGTGATGTCTGTGTTGAAGTTTTAGAAGGGTGTGGTTGGATATGACAATGGGTTGTGGCAAGGTAGGTCGGTTTCTATAACTCCAACAAATATTGGGGTTAGACTTGGGTAATTTCTCCTTTTTCGGTTTTAGAACATCTTGATGTTGCGGGAACCTTGGCCATGTGATGTGGTGTGATGATGAGGTCGAAGACCGATGACGGTATGGAGGGTGGTAATGCTGTGATGATGGAATTCTACTAAAATTTAGGGAGTGACCTTAGTGGGTGTGTGGGTTGATAATGATAGGATTCAAGTCAGTAAGCACCTTGGTAAGGTGAGTAAAGGGTAGCGTACCATCAGTGTAAGGTGGGTGTTCTGGGAAAAGCTAGTCGGGTGTGGTCTGACCTGAGATGGTAAACTTGAATGGGTGTAGTGAGAGTAACCCACCTCCATATCAAATGCTATAGTGAAAAGTGACTTTGGAAATGAAGTTGTACCAAAGTGTGGTCAAGTTGATCTTAGTATTTGAATGGATAGAGTAGAAAAGTCCTCCTTAATGGTTTCGATGATGTTTCTAGATTCCAAAGTAGAGTAATTCTCCTATGGATGTTGGGGAATAGTTAGTTGGAACTTTTTAGGTGATGTGAAGTTGGGTTGAGATTCGAGTGGTCTTCCGTGGAAAGTGGAGGTGCCAAGTAACTAAAAATTTTGGAGAGAACCATATCGGATAAATGGTTGGTTGATGACATGATCATAGTTTTGGGTTGGCATGAATCGAGAGGTTATCATTTGGGGTGAGTTAGCCCAGATAGAGAGCCTTTACATGAGGTTATTTGGTCAAGTAACTGAGAGTTTTGGGTTGCGTTTGGATGTATAATTGTGAAATGAAATCGTCAGGAAATGTGGTTGGAAGGATTGTGTGTTTTCCTCTGGGTGATACTGGGTTTGTCACTATTAGAGTTGGGTGAATAGGAAAATGACTCCAAGTGATTTAGGTCATGAGTTGTGTAGAGGATCGAGCTGATGAGGTGTTGGTTGGTTTCCTCCATGATGATGTGATACCATGTGTTAAGTTTACATGTGTTGTGAGCTAGGTGTTTTCACATAAGTTTCCCCCATGAAGTTCTTGTGGTGAAAATGGTTGAAGTTGATGAATCTTTGTGGAGTTTTATCTCATGTTGTGGTCATAGTGAGGAAGGATTATGGGGTAAGTCCATGCCCTTGATCCGTATTAATTGGGAATTATGATGTGAAACTAGAAACATGGAGGATGGGAATGGATAGGCATGACTAATGGAATAGCCTTTAGTTACAGAATTTTAGTGATTCTTGGAAGAGTGGCTCAGGGATGAGCCGCTGTAAGGTGGGGAGGCTGTAAGATACCTAATTTTCTCAAGGTATATTTTGTTAAGTTTTGGTTGGGCCTCTTATTTTTGGTCAATTTAATGTTTTTCTATGTCCTTGAGAAGGATTAAGGGTGTTTCGGGGGTTTGGGACATGAAAAAGGGGAAGAGGTTCTTTTTGGGAAATCTGCACGGTTTGTGCACGATTTGAAAAATCATGTGAGGGGAGGCCATGCAGGAAGTAGAAATCTACATGGTTTGCACACTGTCTAGTAAACTGTGTGAGAGAGGGGCGTACAAGTAGTAGCCTCGACATGGTTTGTTCATAGTTTGGAAAATCGTGTGGGTAAACCGTACGACCCAGAAACTAAAAAAATTACAAAAATACCATTACGGGATTTTAAGTTCGAACTCGGGATTTCTCCCCCTTCTTCCTCCTTTAACCCTATTAATGAGCCAAGATTCCAAGATCTTACAAGAGGTGATTATCCTTCAATACTAGTCCGTTTGGAGTGCCATCAGATTCAGATTAAAGATCCGTGTATTTCTAATATCCTCCTTACTTCTCTTTTTGGGTTAGGGTTCACAAAGTTTCTACATATACTTCAGAATCTATAAAAACAACTTTTTCAGGGGATATTTAGGTTGAGGATTCAAGGGGTGATTGAATCTAGATCCAAGGATATGATTAATAGTGTGTTCATCCTTGGATTCGAGGTAGGTGGTATACAAGTATTATCCCATAGTTTTATTTTTGATTCATGCATGAAAGCTTATGTTCTTGTTTTCCCTATTTTTTTATTGGCTCCATTGTAGTGTTTGATAAAAAGGGGGTGTCTAAGTGACCAATTGAAACCTTCACGATCCTCGTGGGATGCGTGGAAGAGGTCTTAACATTTTAGGACCACCCATGGGGTGCACCGGAAATCCCAGACCTAGAGAGTGGTAGGGTTAAGTGAAATATTTCCGAGTAAAGTGTGAAGCCCATGTATAACAAGTTTTAATGGTTTATTAGGTTGTAAATGAAATGATAATAGATATTACTAGGGTGATAAGGCATAAGGGGTTGTTTGTATTGACATTAAAATGAGTAAGTTGGGATGAATGGGATTATGTCAATTGTTTAACGAATTTTGTTTAGAAATGCCTAAGAGGGTTACTGCATATTAAATGGTAAACTTGTAATTGGACAATGGAATGAAAAAGGGGATATATGTTAATGAGATTAAATAAGTGAATGGATGAATAAGTTTAATGGGTCAATACATGGTAATAATGTGGTACACCTAATGGGTTGAACGTAATAAAGTGGATGTGTTACATGATATGAGAAATGTACTTGAAATGATAAATGGGATAAATGGATTAATGAATGGCCAATGATGAATTTGGATAAGGCATAGGGATTTTTTAATACACCTAATGGGTTAAGGCATGGGAATGATAATTTTTCTAGATGGATATGAATTGTAATTGGTAAATGTGTTAATGGGTTAAGGCATGATTTTAATTCCCATGTTGTTGTTATGTATTGTGAATTCTAATGGCATTGAATATGCTTGGTTATGGTGACTTGATAAATAAGAATGTGGACATGGTTTGGAAGAGTGGGGTATTGACTTGAGGTTCTATGCCCATGGGTAGAGTTACACTGAGGCTCTAAAACCCACCCCAAAATGCATGGGTTAGGGAAGGGGACAAAGGCTCTATTCCCCAAATGGTTACATTACACCCAAAATGAGGCTTCGAGGTGAGGATAATGTGTTGATGTGATATGTGTATCCCTAGTGATATAGGGACTTGATTCTTTTCCCATATGCATTGTGATTGATTTCCTCAGACCCTTGTGTAGATGGTACTTATTCTTAACCTAGGGAACATGTAATTAAATGGATTGAGTAATGAAGATGGAATTAGGAATGTAATTGGGATAGACTCTAGTAATAAATTAAATTAACTTTGTTAATTTGTAGAATAAAAACTATCCCTTGTTTCCTTACCATTTATTTTATACTTGCACGAACTATTTATTAGACTAGATATTTTGTAGACACCATTGGTGGTGGCCTACTAAGTTTTGTACTCACACCCTGATTGGGCCGCCGTTGGGTACCTGAGTAGATCTCTTAGTTGCAGGTTAGGATGAGGGCAATGGCCCCACTCTAGGATGCTGAGTTAGGCTTAGGATGTACATGGAGAAGGACCCGAACTTAGATTTGGGACCTGTTTGGATATTTGGCCATTTGTTTTATTTAGGGATTTATTCACTTTTCACTACTAGTATGGCATGTCATGGTTGTATTTTATTTGTAGTTTGTACCCTGCTGGGAAACATTTGGTTATGCAGGTTTATTTATTGTTTTATATTGCTTCCATTATTTTTATTGTGTTCTTTTGTAGATTACTTTGGTAAAGAGGGTATAATCTCCCCACATGACTTATTAGACCCTTTCCACTAGTCGGTAACCTTTGGAGTATAGGGAGGCGCGCATGAGGTCATGTGAAAACCCAACTCATAGAACCAGTTTAGTGGATTCCAGGTCAGGGACGTTACATTTTTAGTCTAAAGGATGGCTCTTCCCGATGTGGGGATTTTATTTTATAGTCACTTTAGGGGATTGGGCATTGAATATAGAGGGACTTAACCCTAAAAGAGGAGTTGGTGCTGCTTCTGCACTTGGTGGATTTGGCCGGATATATTTTCATGTACGCAGTAGGTGATTAGACATTTGTACCTCTTTCGATGGATATTACAGGATGATCAGACTAGAGTCTCTTCCAGCAGGGAAGGGGAATTTTCTTATCCCTATTGGATTCACTGTAGATCTCTTCCACAAGTTTCCACAACATTGGTGATTTGAGCGGGAGCGCGACCATGAATTTGATTTTTTCCATGACTGCGTCTTCCCAGGTATCCTCTACTTCCAAAACCTCTTGTTCTGATCCCCTGATTGGGTCCAGGGAACTCATGTTTATACCCATACTCTTCATAAGAGAAGGGATCCAATAAGTGAATGAAATTAATAGAGCCAAAGATCTGTTCCTCATCTGGTGACGAGTCTATCTGACTTAATTTTTTTGGTGGTTCCATTTGGTGGGGTGGTGCCTGTTTCACCATTTGGTGGGGAAGTTCCCATTATTCCATTTGGTGGGGTGGTGATCATTGTTCTGTTTGGTGGGGCAGTGCCTGTTGCTGCTGATTTGATGGTATGAAATCTGAGAGGGTCAAATCCAACTTTGGCCTTGGTGCAGCTTTGTCTTATTTCACTTTCTCTTTGCCTTTATAGTTAGATTTCTTTTTGAATGGTCAACCCTTGGTGGATTGTGGGGTCGAGGATGTTGGTTTCATTTCATTAGGTGATTTTGGGGGAAGAATCAGTTGCTTCAACTACACTTAGAGTATTCCATGTGTTGGTTGACTGTTTTATAAGTCGTCCAACCGTCGAACATCTATTCCTTTTTTCTAATGAATTTTTTCCACTCCCCTCCTTAATCAAGATCAATGGTGGAAACATATTCCACTTGTGATGGTGGTGGTCCCAACATGACATGCATGGAATCTATCATACTTTATAGGAGTTATTTGAAGATGAAACACTCCTGGATGGTGTCTCCCAGTATCCAATGGAAGGGAAAATAATCTGACTAGTCATCAAGACCTACAACATCAGCCCTATTTGGCTATAGTCTCCAGAGAAAGTTGCAATTCAAGGTGGCTACAAAGTATCCACATACTTGATCATCTCATAACGAGTAAAATTTATTCCTTCATTCATCAAATTTATTTCTCCTAGCCCCCTTTGCTTGTCTTGTCTAGGTAGGGGTAGCTGTTGACAGCCAAAGGGCCCTGTTTGGTTTGGAATGGGCCTTCGAGCTAGAGCTAATGCAGGCGGTGGATTGAGAATAATGGAAGATACTTCATCTCTTCCCACACTTTTTCTTGGGGCCAATGGGGCTGCTTGGGACTTGAGATTAGTCCACTATAAGGAATCATCTATCCTTTTAGAAATAGAAGAGAAATTATGAAATCCACTCATATATTTTACCTGGATGTGTGGTGTTTGCAACTCTTCATTGAGGTTATCGATTCACATAAAAAGCATCTAATATTAGGTGGAATGGTCAGTTTAGAGAGTTGGTCAGACCTTTACATATGGAAATAAAATCAAAGACTCTTTCATTCTCTCACAGTTTTTAGTTTTTAAGGTCACTAACTATTGTCTTTGGAAATGTTGAACCGAACAGGAAGAAGAACTACAACCAAAGATCATCCTAGACTATTATTGAATTAGCTGGAAAACTGGTATACCATACAAAGGATGAGCCTTGTAGGGTTTTTATGATTCATATGAGTTTCACTACTTCTTGTTGCTCTTGGGTTCCCATCATGGGGTCACAGTAAGATTCATAGTGCATAAGATGCTATTCTTGGTCACCTGAGCCATCGAACAATGGGAAGATGGGTTCCCCAAATTTGGAAGTTGTAGAACGTTACTCACCCAGTCAGGGTAGGGTTTCCTTCATGATTGTATTGGAACACACTATTCCTCCATGGATTCCAATCAATCTGACAATGACTCGACGGTATTCATGAGCCCTTGATGCATGTCCTATTGAACATGATCATGGGAGAACACAGTAGGGGGAAACATTAGTCAGGCCAGTGCTATTGGAACTTGAGGTGGATACCCAACTGGGGGCATCCTCTTTGAATTTTCCTGAATTTTTTCTAGTTGTTTCTTCAATTTAGGGAAATATTGACATCCTTCCAAGATTTAATTCTGGTAGACTGATGGTCTCGGTGCTGGATTGGATGAGCATTCAGTCCTTGATTCATTTTTCAGGATGATCCCTCGTGGAATAGGCACCTCTATTGTAATTTTATGTTGACGATCTACCTGGGGAACATATTCAATAGAATGGATTACTCAAAGAAGCTCATCGTTGATACACCTTATCTCTTTCATTTCTTCCTCCTGTAGAGTGAATCTCTCCTCAAGCATAAGGGATGTGTTTTCATGAGGAGGAGGAAGGTTGTGTATAACCTTTATCTTATTATTCTAGTTTTTAGGAATTCACAAAGAAGGTAATGATGGATTGGATGAGGGAGCACTCAAATTTAGGGCGGCTCGTTGGTTCTAGTAACACACACCTTTAAACTCGATGTGCACTGCCTACAGGAGGGAATTGTATTTTCTTGCAACATCACCAACTATATTATTTTGAGTGAGGTCTATGGGATTTCCATATATGATTTTCACTAATTCATATCACATTACAAGTGGTGTACTGGGTTCCGAATGGTAGGATAGCTTATTGTGTCCTTTGTTGGATCTTTTCCTTCCATCTTAGGGTCCTCTTAGGGGTTCTTGGTGAAAGGTAAATTGAAGGGATATTTGATGTGACCTTTATGTATGCTTTTTTTGAGGGGATAGAATCACAAGATGGGATGTAATGGGTGACCTCTCTATTCATTTTCCTCCATAGGCGAGAAAATGCTAAAATCTGCTGGGCAGGTAGTTAAGGTAAAAATACCCCCATCCCTACAGGCTGGGGTTACTCCCGATCCTTTATTATTATACCCCAGACTAGATTTGTTGGTCTTATGGGGGTAATTTTGTGTTAAAAATACCCCCAGCCCTACAGGTTTGGGATAATCCCATACTATAGTAGTTGGTACTATTATGGTCTCTTTCTTGATCTAACACATTCCCATTCGAGTTTAAGCCAAATATGGTGTCGGGTTTGCACATGAATTATTTGTTTCTAAGGAAATTAGAATTTCTTGATGATTATATTCCCTTAGGCAAGAATCCTACTAGTTGTTCATAGTTTCGTGGTTCATGAGTTTTTCAATGGCTCGTACTCATCAGTTTTGATGCTTTTAAGACTTAATAAAGTCCGATTATTGTCGATAATGTTTCCCTTACTAAACATAGGTTTCATTTGATCACTATTTGGGGATAATGACATTAAAATATGTCATTTATAGTGGTATCTACAAGTATGGGGTGTGGGGTGAAGTTTAAATATCCATGTTATCCTCATACCTGAATATGAGAACAAGATGGTGTGTATCCAATAACCCAATGCAACTTGTGCAGTGCATGGAGGCAGGGAAGTTTGAGGTCTTTCTTTCGCCTCTAATATTGTGGCCACCATGTAGAAAGAAGAGTTTTTAGATCAATTTGATGGTGAAACTCCCCCAATATATTAACATGGTCTTCATACTTTTCATAAGGTAAATAATTTTCTTTTAGAGGGAGGATAATTTTCTATATATTGAGACAAATGTTATCTATGAATTACTTTGGAAAATATCATGGTATATTGAATTGAGAAGTAGTTTTGGGCCAAAACATAACCAATATGTCATCTAGGGATAACTGTCTTCTCATGAGAAACATATCATTTTGCTCATTTTCTAGAGACTCCTTTATCTGTTCTACCCATCTTTGATTCTTCTTAATGATTTTATACCCAGTATTAGGGATAAGAGTATCATCAATATATGAACGGTACATGGCGGTTCATAGGATGAGCATGGCCCTGTACCATATTCTAGCTGAGAGAGGATGTATCTTTTCATATAAAAAGTATCTAACATGTCTATCTCCACCATTCCAAGTGCCTCGGAATATGAGGTCTTTCTTGTGCGTGGCTCGACGAGGGGAGGACCATCTTACCAGTGTGGATATTAAATGTGGGGAGGGCCTCTATAGCTGATTCCATGGTGGTGAGGACTACCATATTGACTTAGTGTCAGACCATAGGGAGAAGTTTTATGGTGTATACCCAGGGGAGGACCTTCAGGGTGGACCTCAATAAGGGGAGGACCTTCTTGATACTTGATGTCACTATGGGGAGGGCCTTTGAAGTGGTGGGTATCATGGATAGGACTACCATAATAGCTAGATCTCTAGATGTAGGGAGAATATCTGTAGTGTGAATCCTTGGGAGGACCACCTGGATGGGAAAAAACAAGGGGATAACCTTCTCATTGCTTGATGTCATAGTGGGGAGGGCCTTTTCTATGACTTCTATCATGGTGAGGACTACCATGATATCTAGATTTTATACTGTAGGGAGAATATCTACAGTGGACATCATGGAGAGGACCTCCAGTATGGGATGAAATAAGGGGATGGACTTATTGTTGCTTGATGTCACTATAGGGAGGGCCTTTTCAGTGAATGCCATCATGGAGAGGACTACCATCATAGATGGATTTATGGATTTAGGGATAATATCTGTAGTGAAAATCCTAGGGAGGACCTCCAAGATGGGTTTAAATAAGGGGAGTACCTTCTCGTTGCTTGATGTCACTATGTGGATGGCCTTCATAGTGAATTCCATCATTTGAGGACTACCACTATAGCTTTACTTCTGACTTTAGGGAGAATTTCTACAGCGTATACCTTGGGGAGGACCACCAGGGAAGATAACAGCAAGGGGAGGAACTTATTGATATATAATCTTCTAGTTAGGAAGAGGGATACCATGACACTCATCATGAAATAGGCTCTCAAGATCGATCATTTATTTCCCATGATGTAATCCCCCATGGGTGCTCTGAGGAGGACCTTCAGAGCTGCTGGTAGTGACATTATTTGGAGGACCATTGCAACTTCTACCACCACTTCCATAATTTGATAATGGATTGAAAGGATCTTGATCCTCTATTGATAGATTCTTGGTGTAATCAAGAACTCCATCTTCCAATAGAGAAGGATCATGAATGTGCTCTTCATTTTCATACTTCCTTTGGTGCATTTCATTTTTGGGTGCTCTCTTGCAGGAAAATGGGGTTGTCTGCTATTATTAATGACCTTCACATATGGGTCCCTATTTGGTTGGTTCCCATGATGTCACTGGGATATGACGAGGAACATATTGAGTTCTGGAATGGATATACGCCTTAATTGGAGCATCCACCACATTAGAATGGTTTCCCATAATTAGAATGGGTATTTGTTCATGATTTGGTTGTCCTTGTATTAAAAAATATGGCCATTGACCCTTTTGGACTGGAACATGGATATAAGTCTTCTTGGGAGTGACTATCTTATTTTTGTGGATGAATCACCCCTCTTGGAGAGATGGGTTCATGGTATTAACTCCTTTATTTTTATGTAAATATAATTACATCTTGATAGGTCTAGAGGATATGATCTGTAATTGATTTATAATCCTCCATCATTGCTAGGATGTGTTGAGATATTGTTTTGGCTGGAATAGGGATAAATTCCCATTCTAATGTCAGAGTAGGAGTTTGTGCCTACTCCAGTCCTCTATGGTTTTCTAGTGGGTACTAGCAGTTCTCCTGTGTCGGGGTAGAGGAATGAGTATACCCCTGATTTATAGGTAGGATACACCATCATTTTTCTTCGGTTTCCACCGTATTCTACTGGTGGGATTCATATTTGACAGAAGGAACTTGCATCTTCTCATTTTCCACTATATGTTTCCCACTGGATTGATATTAATCCAATATAATTCGAATATTTTTTTTATTTTCTTACCACCATATTTGATTGGTGGGTTTTATTATGGTAGACAGGAATTTGAATTTGCCTATAGATTTCCACCATATTTAACCGGAGAGCTTCATATGCATTGGCAGTGTTATATGACTACCCATAGTTTTCCACCTTATTTATATGGAATTCCGGGTGTGCATCAGTAGGATTTTTTTTTCTGATTTTAGCTAGTTTCCACCCTATTTGGATGACTAGCTTCATGCACATCAGTAGAGATTTTTATCTGAATGTAATTTGCATCCCTATTTTCTTAGTAGGACTAGTGATAATTGGTTGGAATTTTTTCCATCTTTTATTGTTGCACTGTGTTTATGTGTAAGGCTTCAGAAGACTGAGTAGGGATATGCATCCACTCATAGGTTTCTACTATAGTTCCACAGTTGGATTCAAAAGAGGGAGAAGAGTTGTATATTTTCCCATAATCTGCCGCCAATTTTTTACAGTGGATCTTCTCCACTAGAACTAGGGTTATTACCTTCTCTTAATTGTACATTCATCTCCCTTGGAGGGAATCCCAAGGGACCTATGTCTGTTGGACTTCAGCTAGGGCCCTTGGCATGATACCCTCTTTAGAATTAGGATACTAGGTTTTGCAACATTGGTGGTGATGTATTCTATAAGGGGACCTTGAGTAGGACCCCTGTGCAGTAGGTAATAAGTCATCAGTGTCGACGTCATCAGGTTGGCAAAGAAAATGGAGGTACTTATTGTCATGTTATGGGGATAGGCTCCCAAAACAATTGGAGATGTCCAAAAGAGCCGCCCTGGTCTAGAATGTTGGTCGATGCTGGGTGAGCGGCTGGCAGGACTTCATGGATTGGAGGACCTACCTTACTGCCTCTAGGGTGGGAAGATTACTGTTTTTATGGTACTCCTTGATTAGTGCACTTGAAACCCAGTGTTGAAGATGATGGGTGGGTAGTGGGGGCCTGTTCTTCATTGAGGGCCCGACTGATGTGTAGTTACAGATGTGCATGTTTGTGAGAACTGTCAGGATGCTAATGAATCAAAGGAATCTCTATAGAACTAAAATATATGTAACAAGTGAAAAAAACAAAACCCCATCAATGTATCATCTAATGAACACATGCGTTATTAATGATCTTGCTCGGACCTCTTCCTTTTGAATGCGAAAGATGCTTGAGGTGGGGTAACACTACCACCTTGGTTATGGATTCACATAGGATTAACCATTTTTGTTTCGTCTCAAGATGCGTCAGACCCATGACAAGATTTTCCATTGGGGATTGGACAGTATATCCTGATGGGTGATTATAGGGAGTTGAGTATTTGTTCAATTAATCCACATCTGGTACGATGTCATCGGATGGTCTCCCACAAGTTTATTCGAGAATCCAGAAACACCCAACGGCCCTATTATCCATGATTCATGGACCTACCTTCCAAAGGCAGGTGCTCGTTGGATAATTATTTGGCCAACAACACTTAAGGAATTACATTGGTTGAGAAGATGGGAACTCGGGCTCATAACACCATTTGGGGGGGGGATTATTTCATATTCTAGGACTCTCTTATATATTTAATCTATGTTCATATGTTCGTGAATCCTTGGTTCTCTCCCAAGAATGTGTCCACGGATTACTCCTAGGTTGCAAGATAAATCATGGATACACATGGGTATGGAATCATCTATATGTATCCAAGGTTCTCCATCAATGAAGACATCTATATGTTTTTGAGGTTCTTCAAAAAAATCACTCTTTTGTGGATAGATCTAGAATCCCTTTAGAATTTATCGAGACAATGCGAGTTTGAGCCTTGTAATGAGGTGATATAGAGTTTATCATCATCCAAGGGGGAAGGGAATTGTTTAGATGTTGAGATAGAACCCATAAGACAGGTTTACTACATATCCTCATGAAATGAATCAAAACCCACATAGTTCAATGCCATTTAACTGGAAATATCACCTTTTAAGGTCGTGTGACATGGACCCATCCGTGTAGTTTAACGTTATACGATAAGGATGTCTAGATGAAAGGTTCCTATCCAAGTGTTAGTGTGGGACTTACACCAAAGCAGCCTAAGATACCCGGAAGATATATATTGACTTTTGGGGTAAGGGTGACCCAACTGAAGATATGTCCCTGAAAAAATCAGGCTGGAATCCGATGTCGGGTTTGGACCTCATGGATGCTTCATACATATCCCAATAATTTGGGAATCAAATCCCTAGTAGTTAGGTAATATGGGGATTACACATAGAAGCTTCCCATTATGGGGGAATGATTTGGGGATTACATAAAGGGAGAAGGCCCTTTTGAGATCGGGCCTTAGACAAACATCCTATGTATCATATTCAGGGAAGGAATCAATGTTCTCATAATAATATTTTTTGGGTGATTCATGCAGATTCCATGATCATCATTAACCTCTAATCCCACGTGAGTCATGATCCATGTGTGAAACAAGAGGAAGTAGTATATATGAAAAATCAAACACATCCCCTTTTTCTCTAATGGAAAAGGATGAGGATGATGGTGTAAGAGGCCAAGATAATAGCACCACCTCCTAATATTATAAGGACTTACTCCAGGAGGGATGTCCTAAAATTGGTTTTGGGAAAGGGGAGGAATGTTACCGCTCTTCCAAGGGAAAAGAATGTGTGATTTCCCTTAATTACCACTAGTCCTCATTGAAGGGAAAGACATGAAATTAAAATTTATCCCTAGAATAGGGAGGTTAATGTGAATATCCCATATTCGGACCCCAAGTTACCATGGTAATGTAAACTTAGGAACATTATGAGGGTCTACCTTATTGTGGAGATTATCTATATAACTTTTCTTACCATGGGTATGTAAACCCAAAAGGGCGTGCTGATGCACCTAATGGTTTTACCATACAGGTATAGTGGATTTGGAAGAGTATTTTTCCTAGTGCTATTGGACTCGTTCGTAAAGGGGATGTGTATAATATAATGGAAATATAAGGAAGTGATTGGAGTTGGAGAGTGGAACGCCTGGAGGTACCCCATTCCACATACCATTTCTTCATATACGGTGGGGAATTTCTCCCATAGTGTGTTACTATGAGGGTGAAGGGGATATTTTCATACTATTATGGTATGAATACCTAGATTTGGTATGTGTATAATTTTTCAACACAGAACTAGGTTATGACCGCATAGATCTTTGCTACGTGGTGTTGAGTTCTGTCCGAGTAGCGATTTTATATATGGTGAAAGGTTCCATCTGCATAGCATATGGATACACAAGATGCTGATTTGAATAAGGGGAATTATTTTTTTACTTCATAGGAAATTCATCCATGAAGGGAACTGGGTTCTCGGTCTACCACTTAGTATTATATTTTGTTCATTAATGTTATGTGGTGGGTTAAACCTACAAGGAATCGTCAAAAGCGCCCGTTATTTATAGTTATCTCTTCTTATCTGACTTCGATCTCTCAAGTCCTCCAAAAATACACATAAAAAGTCTTCTTTGTAATATCTTGGCTCCTCTTAGGGTATTTTTATAGAGGTATGAAGGATCTGGATCAGTGGGGCACATGATGTATTTTACAAAAGCCCAAGGTAGAAAAACTCGTCCTACAGATGACTCGATCAACAGAGGACCATAGGGTTGTGGTTCACGGAGGTGAAAATCACAGCCCCAGTCTTGTAAAAAAAATCCTTCACACAATACCATCGGCTACACCTTACCTGTGAACTTTTCAAGTCCATGGAAAATGGTATGTGGGGCAAATTTTTCTTCTTCCTTTCTATGAATGACAACATTCAGGAGGGTTCGATGCCATTGTCTCCATCTTTCGAACTAGTTAGTTCATGGGTGCTTTAGAAAGTGGACCACCATGTAGATCGACGGTCTGCAAAGGATGTCTCCCTTTGTGGTTCATCTGTTCCTTTTCTAAATTCATTGGCTTCTTCGATACTCTTCAAATCTTCTTTCCATTCGTTTGCCTTCATTTTCCAAATTTACGGGAGTATTTGAATTCCCTTTGCAAATTTTTTAGGACCCAACAGATACGTTAAAGATCTTTCATGAATTAAAAATATTATGTTTCAAGTTTCCAAATGCACAATAATATTGTGGTTATAAGGCGTGTGTTTGAGTAATATTATTAATATTCATCTAAAAAGATGTAATATCCATGAATGAGATGCATGGGTCACTATAGTTAGTATCAAAGGAAAGTTTTAGTTAAACTTTGGAAACTAGTATGGGAAAAAATTAGTGGGATCCCTAGGGATATTTCTAAGGATATGTATAGGTATGTTTCTAAGGATAATTCTAAGTATAACCTAAAGTGTAGGAAAATGTCTTGGAATTTTGGAAAAGTATATAGAAAGTGGTTTCAAAGAAATTACATCCATTTATGGATACTACAAGTATATTTAGTTCTATAATAGAGGTACCTTGGGGTAATAACTTCGAAAAGGGTACATTATGTTGGACACAATCATCACCAGGTGCATGAAAACAGGCCTTGTTGCACACTTGGTTTAGCACTATCGAGGGATATGCTTTGGAAATTCAAAAACACTTTATGAACCATTATGAATTATTTAAATAGATGATAACTATCAATGAACAAGGATAAACCTAATGTGTCATGGATTAAAATGAAAGTGTCATGATTTAGACATCCTATAAGTTATTTTTATGGATTATATGGTTTTACACTATGATTAGGTTTCTCACACTATGATTTTGGTTTTAGTAAATGGATAGAACCCAAAGAAATCATGTTAATACTGAATACGATGGTAAATTAAATGATTGTACTCCTGAAAAACTGAATGATATGGGAGATGGAATTCAAAATATCATTGCTATTCTCACACAACATTATCAAGCTATGAATGATGTTGAAATTCCAAATGATCAAAGGAGGTAAAAACATATTGATTCATTAATGAGACAACATCCACATTCTTTTAGTGGGTATTATAATCCAATATTTGACGAGAAATGGATCAATTATGAAAAGATAATTTCCATCCTCTAGTGTTCAGAGCATGAGAAAGTCATTTTGGCTATCTATGATTTGGAAGATGAATTAGATTAATGGTGGAATCTTATCAATAATATGAAGAAATTTAATGAAATTGACTCCATGTATTGGGATGAGTTCAACAACTTATTTTTCAACAAGTAATTTCTTAGTATTCCTCATATGAAGATGGAGAAAGAGTTCCTTAAGTTAAAAAAGGTGATAAATCTATTGGCATCCATAAGGAAAATTTTACAATACTTGTGAGCTACACTTCTGGTATTATCATATAACCCCAAAGAAAGTTTGACCGATTCTTCAATTGATTAAAAAAATTCTCTAAATGGAATTATCCCTAAGATAATTCAGTAGTTATAAATAGATTGTTTTATGTGATATCATGGTATAAATATAGGATGGAGTTATGTATCAATATCACAGTTTTGATAAGAAGAGAAAAAATTGAATTAAAAGGAAAATATGAAAACCATGGAGTGGAGAAGATGAGATTTTTGTTATTCTAAAAGTGTGAAAAGAAACATAGATGAAATTATCTTAATAGAAATAGTAAATGTTTTAAGTGTAGAAGGGAAGTTCAACATGACATTGATTGCAAAAGTAATGGGAATAAGTTAGTTATTGGTGAAAATAGAGATAAATCTCCACATAATGGACAAAGTGAAATATTTTTAAATCACAATGGATGAAGTGAATCATGATAATTAGGGCACACCTATCCACCCCTAATTAGTTTGGAAATTCATGTTTAATTTTATATGAATAATCCCTTTTAAAATATTATTGTTCATTATTTAGTGAAATTTCATGTGATTATCACCCTCTAAATGAATTCTAGAATAATTAAAACACATTTGATATTCCATCAGTACAAGGATGAACCTAATCTTCCAATGATTTTTTTTATATAAGATAATATTTTATATAAGGAATATAATGTGAATTAAATTTTGAAAGTGTATATGTGTACATGTAATATTAATTTAATAGTTATGGTCACCATAATGGGGTTTGAGTTTAAGGTTTATCATAAAGTTCAAATTCATCAATAGCCCTTTTTAAGTTTTTTTTTGTGATGAGAGTTTATCATGATTAATGATATTTTAAGATTAATTTATAGAAATGAAACCCTTTGGTTTTTCATATGTTGAAAAATTTATTTAATGAGGAATTACATTAAACTTTGTGAACATGTGATTCAAGGTAATAGTAAAATTTAGGGTTTATATTATCTTTGATGTTGAGATAATTAGGGGTGATAATCGACCACCTTAAATATTTATCTCACTTCATTGTTATCAGAGAATATTTCTATTTGGATATGTTTTCTAGAAAATAAATTAAGGAAGTGGTAAGGTTTCATAGAGTAATATATAGCATTTAATTTGATAATGATCTAGAGTTTACCTTGATGTTTTAGTGAAGTCTTCAGAAATATCTTGATACAAATTTAATTTTCAGCACCGCATATCATCCTTATATAGTTGGTCAGTCTGAGTGAATAATTTAAACCCTAGAAGATATGATGTGATATTTTTATTTGGATTTCAAAGGTGGTTGGTATCAACAACTACCTCTACTTTAACTTTTATATGAAAATAAATTTCACTCAAGCATTCATATGGATCCTTATGAAGCACTTTATAGAAAGAAGAGTATAACTCTCACGTACTGGTAGAAAGAAATTTATTGGGACCTGAGAAAGATGACGAGATAGTATGGAAGCTTAGATTCATTAAAAAATGTATGGACAACACAAATTTGATATAAATGTTATTAATATAATCACCAAAATGATCTATAATTTGATGTTAGTGAGAAGGGCTTTCTATAAATTTCTATGTGGAATAAAGAAAGGAAAACTAAGCCCTAGGTATATTAGTCACATTGAAATAATTGATTATATCAGGATAATAGATTATTGTTTATTGATTACAATGATAATATATTAGGTTCATGATGTGTTCCATTCACCTCAACTGAGGAATTACATACTTGATCCTTAACATGTACCGAACTCAGAGGTCATACCCTTGAGGTTGATATTTCTTACAAGGAACAATCAGTTGATATTCTGTATCATATAAGTGATAATAAATTAGACCACTCACCCATTAAAAGTTTTTTGAAAAAAAAACAAACAGCTATAAGAAGATATGTGGGAACCTACATATGTAATTAGACAGAAGTATCGTTGTTTTTTGGTACAAAATTGACAAATTTAGAGCGCAAAATTCATTTTAAGTGGAGTAGAATGTAAGACCCCAATATTTTGTGAAATATATTTTTTAAATACATTTAATATTTTTAATATTTTTTATTACATAAAATAGAGAGTTTATATTTTTTTACACCAAACACCTATTTTAACTTGAATTGCATGAAACACTGACTTTATCTTGCGTTACATGTAACTTTGAGTTTAAATGAAATGTAACATATAATTAAAATATTATTATTTAAAATTATAATTTCCTACTAGCTGTTAAATTTTTGGTTAGTAATAGGATTAAATAAATTATGAAAATACATGGTTTAAACATGTATATAAAATGAATTGTTTGGTGACCAATTAATTAAAAATTAAAATAAAAACTATTTGAAAATAAAGGAAATCTTTATCGGAAAAATTATTTTTATGAAAAAAAGTTTTACATCAATAAATTAATTTTTTTTTGGTGAATTATGTTAATGAAATGTTTATATTATATATTCAATTATATTTTTAACATTTATCTTATTTGTTTTCTATAAAATATAAAGGAACAAATTTAATTTTATGCTTAAAAACTGTATTTTTTAAAAATTAATTTTTCCGCCTTTTTGCCCACTTATTTTAAAAATATTTTATTTTGAAAATTATAGAAAATTTACTTGAAAAAATAAATTTTAATTTTTAAATAATCTTGTAAAAATTATATTAAGTTTATTTGTTTTTGTAATTTTCTGAAAAACGTTTTTTATGAGTAGTGAAAATACAGAATTTTAATTGAAAATTGCCTTTTATTTTAAAATTATTTATAAAGTTAAATAATATTTTAAATTGGTTTTAAGTTAAAATTAGATAAATTATATATTTATTAATCCAACATAGGTCAATTTAATCATTTTTATAATGAATTTTATATAAAAACCTTGTTAACTTTTGAACATTTTCTCTTTGAAAACCTGCTTTCTCATCACGTATGTGAGATTAATTTTAAATTAAAATTTTACACTTATATGAATTGAATTTTGAAAAATGGATTCCATGTTTGGAATAAGAATAATTTATGTCAAATAATAAATTTTCCTTAATTTTTTACCAAAATGAATATTGAAAACAATAAAAATCAATTACCACTGTTAAGGTAAAAATGAGTTTACTGGGGGTTAAATTAAAAACATAAGGGTTAAAATGACCTAAAAACTTGTATAAATTTTTTTATGGACATATGTCTACCATATAACGTATTAGTATTTTTTATAATCCATTTTAGAGCCTTGGGTCATGATAAAAACATGGGTACAAATTTTTCTTTGCAAAAATTACAAGTGTACCACTCACCTCCCTTATCAAAGGCCACCCCTATCCTATACACTTTACAGCTTAAAAACCATTTTTTCATATAAAACCTTCCAAAATACATTAAAAAATTCCCTAATATCATTATAGAATACCTATTTTTTGAATAAATCCAATATATAAAGTCTTTTGGTGCAAACCTAAGGAGGATACCCAAAGAAGAGGTAACGTTCTTCAATAAACATTTTCCTTTTTTATTCCTCCAACTCATTAAATTCTTATTAAAACATGATGATATAATATCCTAAATATAATAAATATAATTATATGATGTTTTTTTAAATTAATTACTTATAACCATATACACTTCCATCAAATGGGTTATAAAATCATCATTTGTGTGTACAACAGACTACCACCTCGTGAACCCATGTCATCCATTTTTCCATTACCACCTCTCACGGTTGGGTATAATGATAGATATAAAGTATATATATATATATATTATATTTATAAAATACTTTTACCACTTAAGAAATTAAATCATATATAATTTTTTACTTTTCATTCTGTAGGGGACATGATAACGTCGCTCGTGTGCACGACATACTATCACCTCATAAAGCGATGTGATTTGTTTTCACTAACGATTTACATGGAATATAATAAGGATATAGTTAATGAATATATGTGATATAAATGAAATAATTATGATATTAATTACATTTATATTTCTGAAAATAAAATATATCATTTTATTTCTTATATTTTCACTCATTGAAATATGATAACGTCATTCGTGTACATGTAGACTATCGCCTTCACGAACCGATGTGCCTCTATATTTTCATCACCAAACCATATGGATGATATGTATATGTATATTTAAATAAATAATATTGTTTTTATGATATTATTATCATTATTTAAATATAAAACATTACTCAAATTCTTTATATAATGATCATTAAAAAATGGAAACATTACTCATGCGTTTGTACGGTCTACCGTCTCCATGATCACAACACACTTCATTTCTAAAAAAATAATTCATGATTAGTATTAAAAGTTTGATTTATTTATAAGTATGATAATTATATCATGATTATTATTTTTTATATGATGTGACTATGATAAAAGTAAGAGGACTGAAAATAAAAAATCAAAATATATATGAAAAAAGTGATTTTTACCCGAAACATGATTTTAACAAAGAATTTTTTATAAACTGGTAAAAATGGTCCTAAGTAAATCATATAAGGTATTATATATTTTATTATGGTTATTTAATTGGTCTATAATAAACATATATTTTTTATATATGAGGTTCGAACATTTATGAATAAATTTAAGACTTAAGGTAAGATAATTCTAGTATCTCTTTTATTTCTAGGAGAACTATTCAAATTCACCAATAATTTATTTTGTGAGATGTATCTAATGAACCTTTTATACATTATATCATTATTTTACTTATTTTAATGAAATTTAAATCTTCATTTTATGTTATTATTTATTTCTTCTTACGATTCAAAATATTTCTAAAGGGGTAAGGAAAATCTGTCTGACTTTTATTTTCTATGAGAAACAAGCCATATTAACCACGTGTTTATTTTATGTGTTGTATATACCACCAATAAATGAATTTTGATACTAATATACATATAATTATGGGTATTTACATATCCAAATGAGTATATCTCTTTCATGGGTTTTAGGAATCAAAATATACTATAGTGGTAATGGATTTTGTCTCAATTTTCCTTCTTTGAGACATATGTTATGTTATGCAATTTCTTTTTGTTTTATAAGGTGTGTATATATATAATTTGACTTGTAATATCATAAAATTTTCTATTATCATGATATTTTATGTTTCATTTAATTTTATTCTATTATGGGGCTTATGATTCAATATTACTATAGTAGTAATGGTTTTATCATACTATCTCATTATTTATCAGGATTATTTATGTTAATTCTTAAGATAATGAAATATTATGATACATATATCAAGAAACTAATTAATTTTCTTCTCATTTGTTTATGTCATGAGAATACATGTTTCCCCTCCATTTTACTCTATTTATGTACTTAACATTTTTTTTAAAAAAAATCGTCTTTTTGTTCGAATATCATTTTTCTTCCTAAACAATATTTTCTAAAAAACAAATTCATCTTTTAATTCGTAAAATGGTTTTTTAAATACATTTTTACCCATGTTTTATTTTTTTTTTAATTTTTTTAAAAGGAATCTTGATTTTATTTTTCAAATAATGCCTCTTTGGATTTTACTAAAAATGTGAAAATAATCTTTGTTATTAACATGCACGATAAGAAATTTTTTTCTCTCTTTCATGACCACTCAAATATTTCAGTATTCCCTTAAAAGTTTTTGAGGTTATTTTAAAAGGAATTTATTTTTTTATTTTTTTTAAAAATTTATTTTAAAATAGAAGTTATCTTTATCAAAACATATTTCAAGTTATAATTTAAAATCATTATCCATATAACATGTCATCCTTTTATATAAATTATAATTTATTGGGGATATGAACCAAGTATACCATTGTTATTATTTATTTGAATAGTTTATAATGATGAGGTTTTTATGAAACCCATTTCTATTCCTTGACTTATACCATGATAAAATTCTTATGAAACCCATTAAACAATGGTTATACTATGATGAAATAATGAAATAATTATGAAACCAATATCTTTTAAAAAAATTATGATATGAAGAAATATTTTTGAAACCCATTTAATTTCATGGGTTATGATATGATTAATGCTTTATTATCTTTTGGAACATATATGTATTATTCTCATTATGAGACGGGTGGAACCTATATCTCCCTCCAATGCATTGGGTAATGATTAATGTTATATGAGATTAAAGGGTACATGGGAGGTTATCCCAATATCAAAATAGGGTACATATGAGGTTATCCAAAGACCAAAATATGGTACATGAGATGTCATACCAAGATCTATGTAGGTATATGGGTGGTTAACCCATTCCTAACATGTTATGAATGTATTTTTGGGTATCCTTGACATAATATTTTCTGTGATTGTGTGTATGCCACAAATATATGTCTTATGAAAATTTTATTATATCATGGCTCATGTTATTTGATTCCATTATGATTTATGTCTTATGAACTCCAAATCATTGTGCCATGACTCAAGATTATGATCTTTGATATATAGGGTTGTGGTTTTCAAATATTATTCTCAAGTTATCATACCCTTATGATAATGTTATGATTATGTATCTCTATTTTTTAACTTTACTGAGAATCTAAACATTCCCTTTATTATGTTTCGTTTACCAAGGTTATGGAAATAGTTTTTATGTTGGATCACTAAAGAGGAAGATATTTATGGGAAATATTGAATATATTTGTTGAATTAAGATGATTATGTTCCATGTTTTCAAATACACTAAACAATTATAGTACTCAGGTGCATGTTTATGTAATGTTATGAATATTCATATAAAAAATGTAATATCCATTCATGATAAGCTTGTGTCACTATAAAGTTTTAATGTACACCCAATTTGGGTTATTTTTTCCATGCTTACCTATATTCTCTGCTTACATAGTAGCTTTCCATGATTTGTTCTACTATAGCATGCCTTTTATAATTAGGGTATATGGTCAGCTAAATAAAGTGTATGCATTAAACTAAATGGTATTTTAAATCATATATTTATGGTGGCATTTTATTTGAAAAATTTATTATGGATTGTTTGATCCATGAATCATTGGTTGCATGGGATGAAACATTACTGGTTACAATTAAATGGGAAACAATTATTCAATTTATAAGGTGTATGGGCCATTATAAATTGGATAATAGTGACCTATATAATTGAACCATATTATATGGATTTTTTATATTCTAAAACAAAAGATAAAAAAATATTACTGTAGTTACATGAATTTGAATTGTAACATATAAGAGAATGCACCATTATAAATTTGGAATGCTTATTCGTCTAAATGAACCCTGATGTATATATATGTATAAATTATGAATTTTAAATTCATATAGAAAATTATTTCTTTTAATTAATGGGTAAATTGTGACTTATGAGGCCTGTGCCACTACCACTTGGGCATGATGACCCGTATGACTAAATTCCTAAGTTGAAAACTGGACCCATGTAAGTTAGTTGGGGCATGTTGTTTTTGAAATATACCCATTAAGGGTGCATTAAACCTTAAATAATTATAATGTTATTATGTTACACTTACATGGGATTCCAATTATAATTTATAAAGCCTTAAATCTAGAAATTGGGAATGGATTCCCACCTAATTAAACCCAAGTTGACAAGATAAGAACCACATAGGCCACCTTTATATTATTTTATGCCTTGTTACATAACCCCATGTGGGTATGGTTATTCTAATGGAATGTTAATTTAAAGTGCCCAAAACCAATAATATAGGATTACATATAAATTTATTGTGGCCACTTACTTGGCTAGTCCCCCAACTTGATAAAGAATTGTTAACTACTTTTGAGTTGTATTATTATGAGGTGTCAGTTAATTAAAATTAATTTTCAACCAAAAGTGTTTTTTCCTCTCTAGTTTGAAGTTAAAATTTTCATTAATTGAGCCTAGTTGTGATAATTTATGAACAGATTAAATTGGTAAATAATTGGTTAAAAATAAAATTATATGATAATCCTCCTAATGTTATCAGACATCAGCCAAATAAAGTGTTTAGTACAAGGATTTTAAAACTTGTACTTATTATTCCCCAATTGTGAGTTGTTTTATATGCTGTGATGAAATAATATTTTTCTAAGTGCCTAAAAATAAATTTTTTTAGAGGTGTTAGTAATATAGAGCCCTTTTGTAAGGGTTAGTTATAATATTGTCTAGAGAGATACTTGAATGGGAACATGGGCATTTCCTATAGGACTCATTTGGCCTTTTCTGTTGTTTCTTAAACTTAATAGATATCTTGTAGAGTCTTAATCATTTATTAATGACCCTATTTTTAGGTTCTACGATTTATAACTTAAATAAGGGTCATCCTATTGATTTAGTTCCCTTGGTGATGACAAACCATTATACTTTTGAGTTGAACTCGTAGGTACACTATTTTTTGTTCCTTGATCATTTGAGTTAGGTAGGAATATTAGTTTTTGAAATGATACCCCCAGGTAAGTTGTTAGTTATATAGTCAGTTAAACCTCAAGGGGGTATTCCCATGTATGGATAATGTGTGTGTTTCAACATTTATCCCTTTACATTGACATCATGGCCCTAATAGGTTGATGAATTTCCTTCCCACTTCTATTTTACCTCCTTCAAAGAGAGTTTTAGGGTGTGTTAGATGCCATGAAATTGATTCCATTAAGTGGAGTATGATTCTTGAGTAAGTGATCTCAAGGATAGGTGGAATACGTGGAAGACTTTAATTTTAACTCCAAACCTAATAGGCCAATTTATTTCTTATTCCCAGGAAACCGATGATAAGGGTTGTCCAAAAGGTTATAGATTCCCTATTTAGAAGTGATCTGAGGTTACAATCATTTCGAGAATGATTCATGGGGAGTGATCAGATTTTACAACATAGGTATTATGATGCCCTTAATTTACAAAAATCACATTAAGTTATTGTGTATTGAGACTTTCTATGCGGGAAGGAATGTTTACATTCCTTTCCCTATTGACCTGTAGTTGTGAATTTGATGCTTTGTTTTTTGAAAAAATGATGTGAAGTAGTGGTTATTAGATAAATCAAGGAATATTTAAGGTTAAAACGTTTTTAGAGGGGTTCCAAGGGTAATTATAATGTATTTAAATACTGAAATTCCATATAGCATAGTCACCATAACCCATTGATGAAGGAATCGTGGGATTGTGAGTCGACTCTTGAACCGGGTTCTTTGGGAGGGACACCCAATGCATTTGGAATGTTTAGTTCACACAAGTTTCATGTGATATTCATTAAAATTGAACATTGGTGAGAAAACGAGCAAGGTCCAAAGAACAATGGTTTAAAATGTGATGCTCGGGTGCATGGAAACCCAAATATTTCTGTAAATTTAAAGGATTTTCCAAGGATGAGGGATAATTTTAGAATAGGTAAGGTATTTTGAGATGATTGAAATGTAGTTAGACCTTGAAATTAAAAGTTATAAGATGTTGTGTTAGGTAATAAATACAGGTAGTTATGGCCTATTTTAATGTGAGTATGGCTCAGATAGATTGATACATTCCAATCAACAAAATCTAAGAGTACACATAGTTATAGGTGATCATGTCCTCTATCTTGAATTCATCCTATATATGTTGAGAGATCATGGAATATACACCAAGATACCCAATGATATTCTTATGTATAACAAAAGGAATCATTTATTGTTTCACTTAAGGAATGGTTTAATGGAAATCCCACTTGGTACGTGGTATACCAATGGATATTTAAGGATGCCGAACCTTAATGTGTTTGATTATCAGAAACCACCCTAGTAAATATTATCAGAATACAGTAACAAGTCGAGGGTGATGTTACATTATCACTTAGAGATGAGAATATGTTTATCCATTCCGTTGTTATTTCTGTAAATGGATGGGGCATGAGATTTAATTTTAGTTTCCCTTTTTGTTAAATCAATGAAAAGTATTATCTTAAGGTGGGGATCAGGAAATCGACTGTTGGAGGGAAAACCACATGTGATAAGAGTCATGGGACCCTAAGACTAGTCATTGGATAGTCGTTTTGTATCAGGTATGTTTTTAATAAATGGACCAATGGATTTATGGAATCCTAAAAAATTATAGTCATGGGATCAATTATGGTTTGGGGAGAAATTAATACATGGTTGGTAATCTTGGAGAATCTTATGATGATCCATGGATGATGGATCATAATTAGTGTTGGGGTTGGTTCTTTGTCATGACAACACTTTTTCTTAGGAGATGGTTCAAATAGAAGAATTCACTAGAAGTTGGTCATGAAATTTGGTCAACATGCTCAAAAAATCTCAGTACACATTATGATAAGACTTTAGAATCTATTTTTGGTGATGCATTGGTCATAAGATCCAAGAATATTTGGAAGAGTTGAATGGATGTGTTTTTGAGGAACCATATTGGGCATACCATCGGGATGAGACAAGTGTAGCTTTAAGGTAAAAATGAGTATTTTCACAGAAATTCCATCAGGACTAGTAAAAGTTTGGTTGATTGGAATTAAAATTCTCATTATTTTAGAAAAATTTTCTAGGAGTTTTATATTACACTAAGGGAAAGCCTATATAAGTAATTATAATGGTGAGAGTACCATGGATCCAAATTGGATTTTCTAAATCTAGAACATATGGTGGGGGGAACCATAAACTAGAGGGTGAAAGATATTATTAAATGATCATGCATTGGTTTATATGGGCTTGGGTGAGATCCTTATTGATGTTTTGGTTTTGGATATAATCATTGGAACAGGTTTTGATGTCTTAAGTACTATTTTCATAAGGTGTATTTTTGAGGCATGTTGGTCGTTCATGCATGTAATGTGGCTATTTGAATGGAAATTACTAAACCAAGTAGTTAAAGTGTTATTTTCATTTTCCACAAGGATTATCAGGAATGAGAAGTTTTAAGGTAGGGATACTGTAAGATCTTATGTTTTCGGACCACAAAAAATTCTAAATGAATTTGAACTTTTTTTGGTGGAAGGTTAAAATCTTAAAATGATCTTTGAAACATAATTTTGATAGTTGGAACACTTAAAATCATTGCTTTTAAATTATGTTTAAGGATCGATAAACATCCTTGAAGCTTAGAAGAGTTTTAATAGCGTCGATATTTGAAAAAAAAACTTTTTAGTAGGAACTGACAATGGAACACAATTATTTTAAATCGTTCAAGACACTAGGAGAAACCATGTGGCCCTGTATGGGGGTATCTTATGTTTTGTTAAACTTTGTAAGGTGGATAACATGGCCATGATATAGGTAAATAGTAAATTGAAGATGTGGGAACATAGGCTATTCATTTTTTTTTTCAAACCATGAACCCAGAACACATGGTTAGTTCCATATAACTAGAAGCACCACACAACTGGAGCATAGTTTAGCCAAACTATGTGACCAAACTGTGTGAGGTGTGGCTCTTAGATATAATTATTCACATGGTTGGTCCACATTTAGACAAACCATGCATACAAATAGTGTGCCTTATTTAAAGTAGGAAAATGACCATTTAGACCCTCCTCCCTTAAATGTTTTTCCCATATTTTCCTCCAACATTCACCCAAGAGGCCTCCCACATTCTCACCCCTACTCTTCCTCTTCCCATAGTGGTTTCTTAATCATTCTTGGTTTGATTCATGCATCTTAGGGTGAGTTCGAAGAATAATGGTGAGTGTATGACACCTCTTGACTCTTTTATCATATCCTCTTCTCACTTTTAATGTGATCATTGTATGAGCCCATTTTCTATATTTTCAGATCATTTTATGATTCTTAAAATTTATCTACACTTGATTTGAACCAAATACCTATATTGGATGAATGAAGAATCTTTGGTATTAGGTATATGTACTCTGTATATTTTTCATTGAATTATCATTATTTGTTAATTATGTCATTTTGATTCACACCAAATTCTATATGAATTGTTCCTAAAATGAGAGATAACATAAATTAATTGTTTAACTAGAAATCTAGACCTTTTTTATACCCCTTAGCATGGTAGGTGGTTTAAGACCTCAACCCAAGACACCAAATAAGGTTGGTTCGATTTAAATGTTCCAGGGTACCATAGTTGTACAAATTTCAAGCCACCCATATGGGTGTGTTGTGTGTACCATTGCTAGTGTAATTCACTAATGAATTAAATGTTTAGATAAGCCTCTCAGGATTCCCTAGTTTACCTTATGATTGATGTTTCAAATCATTCAATATTAATAATAATTTAATTGTATTGGAATATTTTTTAATGGAATTAATAACTGAATTAAATGAATTTGTTAAATGGAAAATAACCACACCTATCCATACCATAGATATCATTTGTAAATGATTGGCCCTTTTTATAGGCAAGTGAAATGATTAAAGGAATGAAATGACTCACTAGGTGTGTTGGACATGACATTTTTTACCCCTTGGTCCATGACCTTTCAGGATGGACTATTCCAATCAGATTGTTTTAATGCATTTTTTCATGTTCTCAGCAATGCCTATACTTAATTACTAAATGCATATACCTTATTAAATGTGACACTTGGTCATGACGTCCCTTATTAAATGTGATACTTGGGCATGAAATACCTTATTAAATGTGATACTTGGGAATGTAGTCCCTTATTAAATGTTATAATTGGGTATGAAGTCCCTTATTAAATGTGATACTTGTGAATCCCTTATTAAATGTGATTCTTGGTCAGGAAGTCCCTTATTTTTTTGGGAATGGCATCCCTTATAATTTATGATACCCAGTAATGGTGTCCCTTGGTATTTATGGGCATGAAATCCCTTATTATTTATGGTCATGGCACCCCTTGGTATTATGGGAATGAATCCACGTTATAAATTGTGATACTCGAGCATGGAATTCCTCTTCAGTTATAATATTTGGAAATATCCTCCCTTGTCACTCTATGAGACTCCTACGACTATGCATGGATTCCTATGTTACACAATGAGTCGTGTTTAGTCATAGTACACATAGATATGTCTTCATATTTCACTATATATCTAGTCCATATATATAAATAAATATCTATATACTTATATATATATATATATGGGGCATGTTCAGAGGTATTCCGGCTTAGGTCGAAGCAGATATAGTTATCTGGGCATCTTTTCAAGAACCCAAACCTGATTTTTTAAATTTATTTATTACTTAGTTATCTTTTATATGTGAAAAATACTGTATTTCATACTCAAATACTGGATATTAATTAGACATAATTGGTGGTGGATTATTGAAAATATCTCACACCTTATTCAGGCCACCATTTGGTAGCTAAACAGACCGCATGGTTGCAAGTTTATGATTTTGGATTGTGATTTCTTTCTATTATCCTTATAGGCTAGGATAGAGTATAGGAGAAGAGGACTAAGTTTGTGCTGATGATGCTATTAGAGATAGCTTTTGAGTGTTTTATTTATTTATTTATTTATTTTTAAATCTAGATATATTGTTATGTATTATCTGATGCATTTCTTCTGATCTCTACAACATAACATGTTCATGCATGGTTGGATTATTTAGATTTGGCATGGTAGTTTTTTTATTGATCGTCGTTTATTATTTCAACTTCCAATTCCTTTCATTATTTATACTTCCTCTTTAATTAATACTGATCCATAGGGTATAGTCTCCCCACTGTACCACCTTCAAACCCTCACAACTATTCAGAAGCCTTTAGCATATGGGGAGATACGCTTAAGGCCATTTATTGGATCACTTCTAGGCACCATTACAGTGGATTTTAGGTTGGTTCATTACAAAATAAAAAAAAAATTCCAGAAAATTTTTTCTTAAGAAAGAAGTGATTTTACACCAACATCAAGTATAGAATTAATCCCTATGCCACTTTTTGGATTATTAATAAAAATAAGAGTTATTTAAATTTAAAACCAATCCAAAACTAATTATTATGTTGTAAAAACTTAATTAAATAAAAGGACAAACAATATTTCTTTTATAAAAATAAAACATCACTTTTGTTCCAAAATTAAAAAGGAAAGTTTCTAGATTCAATATAATGTTTTTAAATGATTTATTTATTAATTAAAAATATATTTTTCCTATTCAAATGGTTTCATAAAATTTTAGGTCATAATTATGTCATAATGATTATATAAAATTCATTGTATTTTTAAAAACTATATGTTCACTTTTCACATAAAAATAAATATTTTCTGAAAATTCCTAATGTTTCACCCAATGGTAATTTTGATAGGATGAATTAATAAATGAAGTTAATTTAATAAAAATAAAATTATAAAATTATAAAAATAATATTTTAAATAAAAATAAAAAAAAATATTGAAAGCTATTTTGATAGAAAATTGAATTTTATGACTATAAGTGTTCTTAACTATATTTCATATTAATTACCAATAAGTCTTAATTGATTTATTTACACATTTTATATTCAAAAATTATTTCAATATCAGTTTAATTTAGTTCTTTGTTGTGTATTAAAAAATCTATTTAACAAGATATTTATTAAATTTTGTACATGCTCAAATCTTGGGGTGGTACATTCCCCCTCCATAGGTAAATTTCATCCTCATAATTTTAATTTTATCTTCAAAAAATGAATGTATCCTGAAAAATATATTCATAGATGTATATTTTGAAATGATATTAAATTTATAAATTACTACTAGGAAACTTTGTATTTACTATTAAATATTTCTAAAATCATGTACAGAACCATTATAAGACTCATAATTGCGAATAGGTTTCCAAAAATATACCTTGATACCCGGGTGATATTTTTTATATAGGAATCAATAAATTTATCTTCATATTACTTGAGTTTGAATAATTATTTTTCCATTGAGATAAATTATATGAAAAAATATTCTTACTCTATTTTATTACATCTTGTAATTATAATTTCATCATTTGGGTGCATTTTAATAAAATTGACACCTATGTTATATTTTAAATGATACAAAACCATTATGATTTTTTCATGCCAGAAGCATATAAATCCACTTTTAATGGATCATAAGATACAAAAAAGAATGAAAATTTAATCCTCTCATCTCTAGTCATTTAATAAAACCTAAAATTGTTAGCTCTTTTTAAGATAATACTCAATATGAATAAACTGACATGTGAAAAAATAATACATTAATCTACAAAAAATAAAAAAAACACACACACACACGAATTTCAACTTAAATCATTCAAAAAATTATTAAATCCTAAAACTATTTAAAATATGCCTAACTAAATTAAAAACCCAAAACTAGTAATAGTTGATCACACATTCTTCCAAAAATCAAATCATCTTTTACCACAATAATTACTGAACCTCAATAATCATTTAAAATCTCCCTTACTATATTATAAACCCAAAAATAATGGAAATCCATTCTCCCAAAAATATTTTAATCAACCCTAAAATAAGTAAAATAACCTTAACATCAAATTTCTGTTGAATTCCTAGGGTTATCCATATTGATCAACATATATTCCAAAAAAATCATTTTATTCCATTATCCCAATTAACCATAATCAAATCAAATTGAAAATCAAATGATAATATTTATCTCAAATATGTATTCTTCTTAAAATCAAATAAAAATTTCCCAAATTTCATTAATCAACTTAGAGTATAATCACATAAGACTTAAAATGTTTATTTATACCTTTGAACATGTGATCAAAATTAAACTTATCGACACATTATGGTATTGATAATTATTAAATAATCATCATTTGATTACTTTATAATCTATAAGGTTATTTAAACCTAGCTATTACACCAAATGAGATGCCCCAGACCCATACTCTTGAATCTGGTGCTAAAAACATAATGATTACATAATTTCATTGATACTTACTCATGGGAACCAATTTTTACCATCCATAATTGCAACATCAAAATAAATTATGTAGTAACTTATATACCCATGTATTTTTTATGTTTGGAGTTTTAGATAATTATGAAATACATTTACTTTAAAAAACCCATGTCTTTCCCCTAAAATAGTCATTTTTTCCATTGAACCTATATTTTATTATTCCATAATAAATCTTTAAAATATCCAAAAAAATTATCGACACATCTCACCATTCTAAATATATCATATATGTTACTCTACCTCATAACCAGGGGAAATGTGAACATAGGAAGAGTGAGATCGAACACTCAATAAGGACAACATTTAGTGGAATCTATTATGTAGAAATAAACTTGAGTAATATGGAAAGATTAATAATCAACAAATATGCCATATAATCAAGAAATTATTAATTAAATTTATCCATAAATAACATAATAGTGTAAATTTCCTTATTAAAATAAATAATTATCTTTCTAGTGATGAAATGCATAACATCATAAATCTTAATCTTACCATCGTGGCCATGTGCAAAGACATCCTGCATACCATTATGGTATCTCAATAGAGGTATCTTACATACCATAAATGACTCTAAAAAAGACATCTTACATACCGTTAAAGCCTCTCAATCAATATATCAAACATTCTATCAAGGACGCTCAACCAAGATATCATATTTACTATGAAGGCCTCTCAACCAAGTCATTATCATTGTATGGGTTGACATACACCAAGTGATACCCTTTTATGTTTTTCTTATAAGTCCTACCAAATGCATTAAGGGTCTATATAATTTCATAACCCTTTTATCACTTAAACATATCCAATTCAATAATCATATACAATACATTATCATTATGCGTTATCAATCAACATTTACCTATATTGAGTCAAGTATATTTAATATAAATATTTTTCTAGTATATAATCAAACCTCCTTTATAGTCAATAATCATCCATATAGAACTAAAAAAATACCTATTTTTAATGTTTCATAAGTCAATAAATGATCCATATTTCTTGGTAAACACCCACAATATGATTTATATAAAATAGGGTATCCACATTGACTAGTGTAATGAGAATAAAACTTAGTAAATATAAAAAATGATGTAGAATACATCCATGATAAAAAGTAACATTAAATTTAATGAGACCATAAATTAATAAAAAAATAATGTGTTCTGTTAAAGGCATGTCGTTGGGATAAAGAGAGGAAAATGTAAGTCAAACTTTTAAATATAATTTCAATTAAATATTTTGTAAAATTATAAAAAAAATACTATAAATCAATTCCAAATCTCTTTTAATGAGGTGTCATAATTTTTTTAAATAGTATTGGTAAAATAGTATACAATAATTGAATATTTAAAATAAAATATTCTTAAGTAATAAAATTTGGAGCGAAGGATAAAAATATACATAAGTGGAGTGAAATCCCATTTCATAATTTTTAAGAAAATAACATCCTCTTCTTTTGATGTAAAAATGAAAAATTAATGGAATAATGAAAATGTATATTACTTTTGAAATACATAAAAACTTTTAATAGATTTTAAATAATAAATAAGGATCACAATTATGGGAAAATAATTTTATGCAGAAAACCTAAAAAAAGACATTCTTTTTACACTTTTGTAAAGAAAATGAGAAATAACTTGTATGGAAATTGTAAAAAATATTCTTTTAAAATTTTTACAATAAAGTAAAAGTTAACATAATTTTAACTTATAAAATCATTGAAGTATGAAAATAACTCATGAATTAAAATAAAATAATATGAATATGGAGGAAAAAAATTCCCAACTGAAAAAGAGAAATAAGACCAACTTTCCTATAAACATTATTTTAGTGTTTTGAGTACCAAAGATAGAGAAAATGGATTTAATACATTAAAGACCCAAAAATAACAAAACTAAAAGAAAATAGATGGGGGTTTAGGAGTGAAATAACATACAAATCATATAATTGAAATTGAAACATAAACAATACCAATAAAAAAAGATACCTTAAAACAAAGCCTTGAAAATATTATAACACTTGAATAAAAACCTCTTAAAAGAAAGATCTTGAATTAAGGAATTAAGTATCCTAATTAAAGAGTTTACTATGATATAATATTTTAGATATGTGGCATATACAACTTATAAAGGAAATAGTTTTGTAATTTAAAACATGTCACAAATAAGGATGTTTGAGATGATAAACCTTTACCTTGGATTCCTTCTTAGTTTGACATGTTATAACACCCATATACAATAAATTTATTGTCACAACCCAACCCTAATCGGGGTTCGATCCTCAACTACCCCAAGATCGGCTCTATAGGGAAAGGGGTGGTTATAATCACAAAAAAGAATATTCTAAATGGGAGGATTTTTCTTAATTTACTAGTACACACACACCAGACCATATCAATGTAGAAGTAGAAAGGAATAATAATAATAAATAAAATATCTAGAATGTAAAATAAGACTGAAAAACATATAGGGTGTACAAGAGTACGATAGTGAAAACTGAAAATCAGAGGGAAAAATTTCACACCCAACCAGAAATATGTCCTAAACTGAAAAAACTAAAATGTAAACCACTGAGAGATTCCATATCCTGATATACAAGATACGACCACCATATGCGGTCTAATGAGCTTCTTTGAAGTCACCTCCAACCTATCCGTCATCTACATAAGACATGATATGTGAGAACAAATCCCATTTAGGGGTGAGTATATACATACCTAGTAGGAAACCCCAAAAGCTAAAGGGGGAGAAGTAAGAGATACAACAAGAATATAAATAGATTAGATAGTAACTGAATGCAAGTCAACCCAAAGAGAGATAAAGAGTACCCTCATCCAAGCATAGGGGTCTTAACACGGTGTGTAGAGGAACTACACGTCGAGACTTTTCCACCCATAGAAGGAGAGTGACCCCATACAACCATGGGAAGATAAACACGGAAAACCTATGGCATACCACACATGTCTTCACAACCCATGGAAGGGGAGTAACCAAATCCAATGGTATGTATAAAAACATATATATATATATATTTATATATATATATGATCAGTAAAAGAATCCCAAATGAGAGATAAAGAGGATCTCCATCTCATATCCCAGCCCAAGAAAAGTGTCACCAATAGTTCCAGAAGTCCAACAATGATGCCTAACATCTCACACATCTTCCCAATAGAAACCATCCATATAAAGACACACATAATCAATATGATGAATAGTCTAGGGGACATAATATTTAGGTATATGACCCATGAACTAGTAAAATAGGAGGGTTCCACTCTAATAGTCGATAGAGGACCCATGACCTACCCAGCCAGAGGGTTCCACTTAGTGGATAAATATAAGACCCATACCCTGTTTCATCAAGAGGGTTCCAATATAATATTCAATAAAGGGACTATTCCCTTCCCAGTAGAAGGGTTCCACTCTAGTGGTAGAGGACCCATTCCTAGGCCAACTGGAGGGTTCCACTCTAGAAGTCGATAGAGGATCCATACCCTAGTACAACGAGAGGGTTCTACTCTGGTGGTAGAGGACCCATGACCAACCCAGTTGGATGGTTACACTCTATGAGTATATAGAGGACCCATACCCATCCCATATAACTATATTCATCAAGGACCCATGTCCAACCTAGTTGGAGGGTTCCACTTGGCATTCCTTTAGTGATATTGTGTGATCACTTCCATCATTGAGCGTCACCTAAACAAGATCCATGACCTTGAAAATATCACATCATATACCAAAATCCAAAACTAAGGGAACCATTGTGTTTTATGTGAAAAAACACTTAGGATAGTCTACTCGTGGGCCAAAATCTGAGTTCAAACAAAGGAGATATGAGAGTTTGATGTTTCCTCAAAAAGAACCATGGGGTACAAAACATGTGAGGGGGGCCACATGGCATGTGGTCTCGCTCAATCACTTGGATGTATCCCCATAGGTACACAAATTTCCAACAACATAGGTATACATGGTGTATATGAAATATACACAGCTTGACTATGCCACTTGGGGTCCCACCCATGAGCTTGGACATGTTTGTGTATCCACCCCGTTTTCATGTACTTTACCCCATGTCCATGTCTACACGAAGTGTCCATGTAATTAGGTACACAGCTGTGTTCCTGGATGTGTACTCCTGCATGGGGTTCTACCTATGTACGCCACCACACAACTCATTTATTACTGGGAAGCTATACACAACATGTTGGTATTATACACAGTGTTCCATCCTCATAAATTTCCAAAACCCTAGCCACCATAACCAGGGCTAGACACGCCATGTGTTCTTCGGACTACATGAGGTATAGTCTATATTTTTATATAAATCCAGATCTATTCTTCAGGTTTCATATCCAGATTAATCCATTTTAATCTGGCTTCATCATCACCCGAAATCAATATATATAGTTTTCGTTTTCCATTTTTTGGGCATCTGGTGGCCTAAAATCCTATTCTGTTGACCTCTGGGGTTTCTCTGTATGCACCGCAAACCTTAGGTCCTTCCTCTATTGATTATTCAGCCTTAGATCATTGAAATGATCTTCCATAACCCACAAAATTCTAAATCTAAACTTGATTCATTGATCTGTCACACATACATTGTTTCATATCAGTTTTTGGGGTCCGATCGGGCTCAGTACCACCCGATAATGTTGAACTGGGACCACAAGGCCCAACTAGTGAAGGAATCAAAGAAATTGATAGATTAAGACACAAAAAAAGTTTTTATAGATCATTTACAAGCATTATTGGACAATGATCAAGAGCGGGGATACCCAAGGTTAGTAAAAAAAGGAATAATCAATTTAATTGGTACGTAGGTGCATAGAATGGCCACAATTAGCACATATCAAAGGAGGGAATTGACATGCTCAACAAAATTTTATCAAAATGGGTGTAATATACAAATTTATGATCCTTACATGGATATTGGATTATTCATTATGTAAGAACATGACTTCTAAAGAATGTAGGAAGTCATTTCATTTATTGCACTCTGGTTTTCTCCGATCCAGAGTTTCATCGTCATCAGGGGTGATTCTTCCAATAAAAGGAGAGGAAGAAGCTATGGAATCCTCCCAAGGTTTATTCGGATAACCCTAGAGGATTCTCCATAACAATGTATTTTTAGGAAGGTAGTTTAGGTCAAATGAATGAATGAATGAATTAATCCACTAAAAGTACCACCGAAAACTATTTTATCCAAATGCCTCATAAAGACCTATCTTATGTCATGTCTAGGGTAAACAAAATGTTATGGAATCAACCGTGATCATCGATTTTTGATCTGATCTTTTCTTTAAGAGTTATCACATTTAATTTAAGAAACTTTGCAAATGCAATATAAAATATATTTAATATTTTTATAAAATTAATTCCAGGCACACTGGGCCTCAGAATGACATGCCATCTCTGTATCTGGCTCTGAAAATATATGTATAAATATTTCAAAGTAGTACAAAAAAAAACTGGGTTTTCATATTATTCCCTCCTTCAATATTTTAATCCCCAAAAATAAAAACTAAATAAAAAATTCGGGATATTGAGCCAGAATCTGGATCTCCTGCTCCCAGGATCTCTCTTGCATGTTCCAATGCTTCCACAACATGCAAACCAAGTGGATGGTCCATCCATACATGGTCTTATCTTGCTGGTCCTCGATCGCCACCGATTTCTCTAAAAAGGTGGATCCATCCTTAATTTCCACCTCACCCCAGTTGTTGATGTGCACAATACTATGCATGTATCTCCTCAACTATGACACATGGAAGATTTTGTGCACCCAATCTAGCTGTCGGGGTAGAGGGAGGTGATAAACAATCTTGGAAACCCTTTACACAATTTAGAATGTTCAAATGAACCTTAGGAATATATTTCCTCCTAGGGTGAACCCCCATAATCCTCATTATGGATAGACTCTTAGGAGAACATGGTCTCCTTACTCAAACTTTTAGGGCCTACGATGACAATATACGTAAGATTTTTTTCTGCTCTGGGATGTCCCCATCCGCTCATAGATGACCTGGACCTTCTCCGTCGTCTCCTGAACCATCTCTTGGCCCACAAGAGATGTCTTTAAAATCTACTTCCATTACAAGGTTGGCCTATAGGGTCTCCCATAGAGGGCCTCAAAAGGTTCCATGCCGATTGTAGAGTGGTAGATATTTTTGTATGCAAGCTCTACCTAGTACAAGTGATCCCTCTGGTTTCAGATGAAGTCTAAGACATATTCCCTAAACATATCCTCCAAAATATGGATAGTGTGCTCAGTCTAGACATCATTTCGATGGTAAAAGGATATAATCATCCTCATCTTGGTCTTGAATTCATCCTACCAGCCTTCCCACAATCATTACATACACTAAAAATCATGATCAAAGACAATTGTTGAGGTCACCCCATAATGGAGAACAATATCCCATATATATAACTGTCCCAAACTCTCCTCCAAACTCTTCTCCCTGATAGGAAGGTAGAGTTAAAAATTCATGAGTTAGTCAAATATCACCCATATGGAATCTTGAACCTTCTCTTTCTATGGAATCCCTATGACAAAGACCATGGATTTCCATCCCACTTTCACTTAGGGATCTCAAGGGGCAACAACAAACCTTTCGAAAATTGGAGCTCAACCTTTACCTACAGACAAGTGAGGCACCAAGAGATGAACTCAAAAACATTATGTTTTATTCTAGAAAACTAAAAATTCCACTAAAGGTATCTATATATATTCCCCAAAATCGGATGTACAACTAGGGGAGAAGTAATAAATTATCACATCACCTCCTCCCACATCATGACTTGAACCATTATCCATCCCTGGAAAATTATGACATGATTCCCTCCTTTAGAATAAGAATATTATGAGCCCCCATGTATATGTATATATATATCCAAAAAAGACCTCATAGTCAATGTCTCAAATTTCATAATCTCTTACTCACTCGAGAAGCGGAGTCAACACCATCGACTATAGAAAAGTTGCAACCTCATGCTCCACCAAGTTCAGCTTCAAGGAATCCAACTGCTTAGAATCCTCCTGCACCATGTGTGGTTAGGAATTACTGATAAGGGAATATACCACTACATTTACCTTACATGGATTATATTCTATCTCAAATTCACAATCCTACAGGAACTCCAACCAGAGCTATTGTCTCAGGTTCAAGTCTATCTGTGTGAAGATGTACATAAGACTCTAATGGTCTGAGTAAACCATGAAATTCTCCCCAAGAAGGTATTGAATCCAAATCCTCAAGGTCAATAAAATCACTACCAACTCTAAGTCATGATCCAGGTAGTTCTTCTCATGGGGTCTCAACTGCCTCAACCCATATATGATAACCGTCTGCTGCTGCATAAATATGTAGCTGAGCACATCTCTTGAGGAATTTCAACACACTACATACTCTACACACTTATATGGTAGTATAAACATATAAGTAATCTTTATCCTCAAAATAAACTCCTAAAATGCCCTCTAACACTCCTAAGTCTAGGTAAATGGATTCCCTTTCAGTATTAGGGTGGTCAATGGTTATCCAATCCCCAAGAAGTATACAAAAAACCTCTTGTAGTACCCTACCAAGCCAATAAATATCCACAACTCTAACATGATCTTAGAAGGATCCTAATAAATAACTACATTGATCTTCACTGGGTCTATGAATAATCCACTCTCATAAATGGAATACCCCATAAAGTTAACCTAATGAATCCGTAATTGGAACTTTAAGAGATTCCCATAAAGATAGTTCTCTCGAAACAAATCTAGAGCCATCCTCAAGTTCTCTTCATGATCCTCAAGTTATATAGAGTAGATAAGTCTGTATTTGATGAAGAAGACCAAAAACTGGTCTAAGTATGGCTGGAAGATATGGTTCATGAAATCTATAAACACGGAAGGGGAAATTTTTATACCAAAGAGCATTGCTAGGAACTCATAGTGTTCATAGCAACATTATAATGTCAACTTTGGAATATCTGCCTCATGAACCCTCAACTGGTGGAATATATATTTGAGATCGATCTTTAAGAACCATATTGTGCCTCACAACTAGTTAAAGGGGTTTTCAATCCTTATAAAGTGGTACCTGTTCTTTATCATGGTCTGGTTCAGGTGCTGATAATCCATGAAAATTCATAAGCTCCCATCTTCCTTTTTCTCGAACAACATTGGAGATACCTAAGGGGACACACTGGGCCTAATGAAACCCTTCTCTTGAAGGTACTCCAACTACAACTGTAGCTCTCGAAGCTTGGTAGGGTCCATCACATATGATCTAGAAGATATCAAAGTAGTTTTGGGATGCAAGTCGATTCAAAACTTCATCTTCTTCCACAGAGGTAGTCCTGGAACATCCTTGGGGAAGACGTCCATATAATCATACAAAAATAAAATAATACAAATGCATGAAGAGCCTACTGCACCAAGGTATACACTATCTAAATGATGTGTGGTGGGATGAAACCTCCGTCTCATTAAACCCAATCATCCCACCATGAGATCCCTCTCACCCATAAAATGTGAATCTCATTCCATTAGTTGGAAGGAATATGAATCGTTTGTGGTGAAAATCAATTTTGGCGTGGACCATGGAAAACAAATCCTACCCAAGATGAATTCATAGGGTTTCATCATTACAACCAAAAGTTCACATATAAACCTATATCTACCTAGATATATCTCCCATTGCTGGAAGATAATAGATATAGAATAAGAGTTCCCTGTAGGAACCTCGAGACGAAGATGCTCGGTTAACACCTCAACTGGGAGCTCCAGATCATGCACTAGGAGTATAAAGATGAAGTAAAAACGAGAACATGTGTCTACTAATATCGAATAAAGTTTAGAAAATACACAGATCATTCCAATGATCATCTCATTAATTCTGGGGACATAAGTCTCCAGAGACTACAGCTATCTACGACCCCTTGTTTCAAATCCCTGAGCTTGACATGGGACTCCTGGTGGGGATGGTGGAAGGATCTATTAGTGTCTTTCACCACCCACAACTACTACTCCTCCTCTTCTAGATTCACCTCTATGGGGACCTCCTTGAACTCTCCTGGGAGATCCCTGATCATGATGCATCCTCTATCATGGTGCTCCATCCTCTATCTACTTTCATTCCTCTGTGCTTCTGGTTAGACATTCACATGCTATGTGACCTCACCTATCACTAAAAAGAACCTCCCCTATCTGGGATGCCTTGGTTTTCTACGATGTCACTGATATGTACAAAAATGCATCTGAGTATGACCACTATAGGTTATCCTGCGCAGATATCCTATTAAATGGAACCTGCTAGCTACTGTAGATGACTCAAATATGTGACACCCAATACTAGCTTCAGATTCCTGGAGTCCTTCTGAAAGAAATATCTCTATCACTAGTTCCCTATCCAGCACCCTGATGTAGTTCGAAATACATAAGGGTACCTCAATGGTATGGATATCTCTATAGATTCCCTTATTAAACTTCCTTTATCAGAAGTAACCATCTTAAATAATGTCAAGGGAGTATTGGGTAAGGTTTTTGAAGCTCACAACATACTCATCAATGATAATCCCTCCATATTTCAACTCTAGAACCTTATGAATCCAAATTGAGTGAAAACATGAGGGGTAGTACTACTCATAGAATAGTTTCTAGAAGTCGGGCCACAAGAGTATCAACTCATCATGAATCTAAGTAAAAATAATCCACCCATTCCCAGATACACCATGGAAAAAGATAGATTCTAGGGAAACCACCTGATCCATTATGATTTTAATAAGTTTGATGATACAGTCTACCAAATCTAACCAATAATCTTCTTATTAAGGATCTGGGTTTTCACGGAACCTTAGTGGCCTCTGGTTCTAGAACTCATGGGGTGCACTAAGACTATGTGCATCTTTAGACTGATCTACCAGGATGATCTACTTCTCAACAGGTGAAGGTTCTTCTACTTTCCCACATGGAGGAAGAATCTCGTAGGATAGAACTTTAATTGAGGTCTTTTCTATTATTTGATCATTTTCATAATCTAGAATTGGTATCCTAGATGGATGTCATCATGAAGGGATCCTAAAATTTAACATAGATGTACCATGATCAAATGAATATATATATATATATATATACAAACCACTATGGCGATCTTAATCAAGAAGGATATTTAAACAATCAATCCCATATGATTAATTTCCCATTGATCCCTATAACCAATGTCTCTGTATGTTGAGTCGAAAAGCAGGGGGTCAAGGTCCTGGTGATTGGATACATCGGATGTTTGTACCATCACTAAATTCCCTGGCCTGAGATTCGAACTCGATACACACTGACATTATTTCCCTAATCCCTACCAAATTATTGTATGTGGACTAATCTAAACACCTTCCCAATGATCAAAAAACCTATGATACCAATATTTTACAACCAAACCCTAATTAAAGCTCGATCTACAACTACCCCAATCACACCTTCATAGGAGAGGTGGCAACAACAAGTTCCAAAATGTATATTCTTAATAGGAGGCCTTTTCCTAATTTTCTTGTATGCACACACCCGAACATCTCAATGAAGAAGTGAAGAGAAATAATAATAATAAAAATGAAAGAGCTATAAAGTAAACAAAGCATGAAAAACCACTAGAGTGTACAAGATTACGAAAATGAAAACTAAAAAATAAAGGGATAAAATACATGCGCAACTAGAAATATGTCCCAAAATTAAAAAACTGGAAATTAAAACACTGAGAGAGCCCAGTTCCTGATCTCTAAGATATGACCACCATATGTGGTCCAAAGCACCCAGTATCCCTAAGCTCTTCTGAAGTCACTGGAGACCTATCTGTCATCTGTATAATAAACGAAATGTATAGGCAAAGATCATGAAGGGGTGAGTATATACATACCTAGTAGGATGCCTCGAAAGGTGAAGGGGGGTCAATAAGAGATACAATTGGAATAAAAAGATATTAGATAGTAATAGGATGAATCTTAACCCAAAGAAAGATAAAGAGTGACCTCATACAGGCACAGGGGGATCGACATGGTGTGTAGATGAAGTACATGTCGAGCCTTTTCCACCCATAGTAGGAGAGTTTCCTCATCCAACAATGAGAATCTAAACACAGAAATCATGATTCATACCCCACATGTCTTCGCAACCCATGAAAGAGAGTAACCAAATCTATATGTATGGATATATATTTATATATACGTGCTTAATAAAATAATACCGAACAAGAGAGAAAGGGGATCTCCATGTATTTCTCAACCTTGGAAAATTTTCTCCAACAATTTCAAAAGTCCAACAATGATGTCTATCATCTTGCGGGTTTTCCCATTAAAAACCATCCAAGTCAAGCCATGCCTCCTCACTATACCACATAGTTGGGGGGGGGGACAATCTCTAGGTAGATGACCCATGCTATGGCACAATAGGAAGGTTTCACTCTAATAGTCGACAAAGGACCCATTCCTTGACCAGTAGGAGGGTTCGACTCAGTGGATAGATAAAGGATCCATACCCTATTCCAATAAGAGGGTTCCAATATAATCGTCGAAAGATGAACCTTGACCAGCCCAACAAGATGGTTCCACTATGGTGGTAGAGGAACTATGCCCAACACAGCTATAGGGTTCCACTCTAGAAGTCGATAGAGGACCCACACAATGGTAGAAAAGGAGGGTTTCACTCTAGTGGTATACTACCCATGATCATCCCATCTAGAGGGTTCCACTATAGGAGTATGTAGAAGACCCATACCCATCCCAACTAGAGGGTTCCACTCCAGTCCTCAAGGACCCATTCCCAACCTAGCAGGAGGGTTCTACTTGGAATGACTCTGGTGATCTTGCGTGATCACTTCCATTGTTGATCATCTCCTAAATAAGATCCATTACTATAACAATCTCACATCATATCCCAAAATCCACAACTGATGGAACCATCATATTATATTAAAAAAAAACTCAATATAGGAAACTCATAAGCCAAAATATGATTCCAAATAAAGGAGATATGAGGGTTTGATGTTTCCTCAAAAGGAACCAAGGTGTAAATGGCATGTGAGGGAGTTCACATGGCATGTGGTCCAACTCCATCACCTGGTTGTGTCCTTGGAGGTACACATATCTCTAACCATATAGGTATAAATGATGTTTAGGGGATATAAATGGTTTTCCCATGCCACTTGGGGTCCCTCCCATGTGCTTGACCATGTCCATGTAAAGAAAGTGTGTTTTTTTCACTTTACCTAATGTGCGTGTACACAAGCTATGTCTTTGTACTTTGATACACAACCATGCACCTGGTTATGTACTACCACAAAATGTCCTACCCGTGTGATACCCTACACATTTCATCCACCTAGGGAAGTGATACATGACATGTAGTGAGTCTACACAACGTTCCATCCTTATAAATTTCCAAATCCCTAGTTGTCACAACCAGGGAACAACACACCCTATGTTCTTCGAACTATACAACAAGTAGTCAATATTTGTACAGAAATCCAGATATAGTATCCATGTACTAGTCCTGGATTCATCTACTCAAATCCATCTTCATCATCACTTAGAATAGGTGGATCTATTCACTGTTCTCCATTTCTAACCATCCGGTGGCTGAAAATCCAATTATGTTGACCTGTTGACTTTCTTTCTATACACCGTACACCTCATATACTTACTCCGTTTATGATTAGAAATACGATCATTAAAATGATCTCCCATAACCCTAAAATAACCCAGATCTATCACCGATTCATCGATCTGTCCCTCACACGTCATTTCATTATGATTCCAGGGGCCCGATCGAGCTTGGTACTGCTTGACAATGTCGAACCGGGACCGCAACGTCCAACCAGTGAAGGATGTAAAGAAATTGAGGGAAGAAGCAAAAGAACAAAGGTTTACAGATCATTTAAAAGTGTTCTTAGACAATGATCCATAATAAGGATACCTAGGGTTAGGAAACCAATGAATAATCAATTTAATTAGTTCATAGGCACATATAAGGGCTAGAATTGGGGGTGATCAAATAAGGGGATTGATCTGATCAATCAATTTAATCAAAATGAATGTAATTCAAAAATTGATGAGTCTTACCTAGATATTAGACCATTCATCATCAAATAAAGTTCCTACCAATGGATTAAAGAAGTTTTTGCATTCTTTTTGCTCTGATGTGCTTCAATCTATAGTTTTGTTGTCGACGGAGGTGATTATGCCAAGGATAGAGGGGAAGAAGCTCTGGAATCCTCACAGAGTTTATGCAGATAAACTTGGAGGATTATCCATACATATGTATTTATATAAATATAGTTTAGGTCAAATTAATGTATGAATTAATTAAATAATTTATTCATATACAGAACTTATCGCCAATGTATGTTTTATATGAACACCCCGCGCTGACCTATTTTAAGTCATGCCTAGGGTAAAAAATGCGTTCTAGACTCAACCGTGGTCTCTAATTTCCAATATGATTTTCTATTTAATATTTATACCATTTTTAAGATAATATGTGTGAAAAATATATAATATATTTTATATTTTTATAAAATTAATTCCGGGCACACCAGGCCTCAGAATCACATGCCGTCTCAGCACTTGGCTCTAGAAATATATATTAAAATATTTCAAAGTCTTATAAGAAAAAAAACATTTCTCTACATTTATATTTATTATAAATCTACATAAGAACCATATTTATATTTATATTACTATATTATATTTTCTTATTAACAACTTAATTATAATTCTTTATTAAAATCAATTTTTTTTGTTAACTATTCAATTTTTCATTCATCTTCTGATTCAGTGGTTTCAGTCATTACTCCTTGTTCATGGTTTCAATAACTAAATATTGTTTAATAAATAATATATCATTTTCTTGATATATTTCTAGGGTTCCATGGTCACTTAATGGAACTTACGGTTGTGATTGACATAGAATTATTAAAAATATTTTTTTAGAAATTTTGATTCCAAAAAAAGAAGTGATTTTATTAGAGAATAAGAATATGAATATAAACATTATAAAAATTTAATCCTATTAAAAATATAATATTATTTTATTAAATCTAATTTTGAAACCATCCATGTTAGGTAGTGATGGAAAATTACATACACCATTCATGGATGTGGTAATCCGTACATACGCATGAGAATCACATTCATTTTTATATGGGAAAAAAGAAAATAAGGATGATAATATTTTTAATTAATAATTATAATTATATTATAAATATAATATATATTCATTAAATATTTATTTTATAATTTTATATATAAGGTGATGAAGAAAAATGAAATATGTTATTCGTGGAGGTGGTTGTCTGCAAATATGCATGAAAAACTTTTTCATTTTCTAGTGAATGAAATTGAGGTTGATGATGGTTGTTCCATGAATGTAATAATATTTTTTACACTAATTATAATGATTTTATTATTTTAATATTTTTATCAAATATTCTAGAGATGTGGAAGAAGAAGAAAAATTGAATGAACTCGGTTAAGATGATTAAATATTTCTTGAGTATCCTACTTATGTTCTCTCTTTAAGCCTTCATAGTCTGGTATTTTGTTGAAACTAGAGATGATAGATCATTGATAATTATTTTTTATTTTATTTGGTTGGATATGTTTTTAGATAAAGTTCTCAATGTGGGTGGATATGCAATGAGATGAGGGGTTCTTTTATAAGTGATATGGGTGGTAATTTTGCAAATACCATTGACATTAAAATAATATAATTTTTTTTCACAAGGTAAAGTGAAACCAAGGATATTAAAATTAAAATATAGTATAGGATAGGTTTAAATATGGTAAAATAATCAAATTAAAGGTAAGGTTTTTTGGTGTTTCAAACCTTATGTCTTATTTTATCCCCCTCATTAACCGTTTTAACCCATGTTGTGGTCACAAACTTTTCCTATGGTTATTAAATATTTTGTCTAAAAATGAAATGAAATAATTAAATAATTTGAGTATGGTGATTAAAAATTTTGAATACATTTTAGAATATTCAAATTCTATAGTTTTTTAAAAATTACTTTTAATATATGTAAACAAAATATAATGAAAAATATTTTTTTAAATGTCATTTTACTTAAAAAGATGTTTTCAAACCAAAATAATGTAAATAATTGATCCCCATGACTTTTATTGGATTATTAATATTCAAAATATAGTTATGTGACTTTAAAATCAATCCAAAACCAAATGAAACTTTGTAAAGATTTAATTAAATAAAATGATAAAAAATATCTCTTTTATCAAAATAAAACATCACCTTGGTTCTAGAATTTGAAACATATGTTTTAAAATTAAAATAATTTTTTTTAAAATTTTTTCTTTCATTTCTTAAACACATATTTTTTATATAATTTTTTTTTCATAAAATTGTATGTTATTCTTATATAAAAATTACGTCTTAAAATTCACAATATTTGTAAAAATAGTATTTTCACTGTTCACTTAAAAATGAACAATTTCAAAATATTTAAAAAAATTCACCCAATGATAATTATGATATGATGAATTCAAAAATTAAGTTCATTTAGTCAAATTAAAATTATAAAATGTTATATTTATATTGTAAATAAAATCATAGAATAAATTTAAAACTATTTTTATATTAAATTTACTTTTAAGACTTTAAATGTTTTTATCGCATTCCATATTAATTACCAATGAGTTTTAATTTTTTTTAAAATATTTTATATTCATTAAGAATATATATATATATATATATATATATATATATATATATCAATTATTTTTTAGTTTTGTATTGATTGTTATACAAGTTATTCAATAATATATCGATTTAATTTAAAAAATTACTAAAATCAAAGGGTGTTTTATTATTACCCTTCAATGTTAATAGAAGCTAATGATTAAAACAATCATAAAACTATAACGCACCATACTAGCATAAGAAATGGTTTCATCATTTATTTAGATAGGTTACATTAATATTTAATTTTTTAATACCCCAAATAATTTTATTTTTATTTAACTATGCCCTATAAAAAGTTACCCAACAAATAATTCTCTAAAGGATCCTAATACATAATCCATATAATTGATTACGTTATGTTATTTTTCAATAAATAAATTATGTAAATAGAAAATATTTTGATAATAAAATCTCTTCATAGAATAAAATACTCCCACCTTATCAAAGATGAACTTTAAAAAAATTCCATATTAAACCACACTAATTTCAATTCACAATTTAGAATCATCATGTTAGTTCTTCATGATCGTTTCTAATAATGATGCTTGATTTACCAAATGAAAAAGATATTATTTCATTTAAACTTCTATGATTATTAGGTTAAAATTTATCACATAATTGATCATATTTTGATGATAAATTATCATTAAAAATATAATTCCATGATCCTTCTTGATTAATACACTAAATAACTTATTATCCATTCTAGGATATTAGTTTCCCATGAAGTCATGATCTTAATGTGGTTATAACTACCTCCTCTACCACATATTAAAATTTTTATGTGAACTTATATTTAATAAGTTTATAGAAAATTTATATTCCACACCTCTTACTATAGTGGTAATGATTCCCCAACTTCAAATAAAAAAATTTCTAATACCATATCCATTCTAGGAGTAGGATAATTTATCTAAATAACCATGAATGTTCTTAATTAAAAAGTTATAAATTTATCAATATTCATCAAGAAATAACCAAAATCATTTATATATGTATCAAACAATATAAAAAAACATATCCTATCTAAGGTAAAGTTAGTATTCATGTAATATATAACCTCATACTGATCTATAGGTTGCATTACTCATACTCCTTTGGGAATTTAATCATAAAACCATTTATCTTTACATGGTTTAGGGGATGGATAATTATGAAAGTATTCCATTAGAACATAGATAGTACCATGATAATACATAGAAGATATTGATATATATTACAAATTATAGTCTTGAACACTCTTTATTTACCTTAGTTATTGAAGGATTAATAGTAGTACCTTCAATAGAGACAACAAACCCCATAAATTAAACTTTATTCATCTAGAAGACAAACATGATCATTATAGATTAAAAAATATTTTTTTATAAAATTTAAAATAAAAAATTTAGATTATCATCTAATTGAATAAAAACTCATTTAGTAAATAATAAGATGATATATAAATATAATCACAAACATGTTTAAGTAATCCATATAGACATTATTCGTTAAATTAATAAATATTTAAGGAATTTATGTTAATTGAAAAGGAATTAATAGAAAAAAATATAACCCATAACTTTTTCAAAATTTAATCCTTTTGATATTATCCTTTTTACCTTTTTCCAGTGATATATATATCTATGATCAATCATAAAAAAATTATATGTTATAAGAAATTGATAAAATAACTCCATAACTACTACTATAGAACATTTATTGTTAATGATGAATTTATTGATATCCTAGAAGTCAATAAATAATTAAATTATATCATAATTATTTTGTACATTTAAAATGATATCACCCTAAGGTGATACAATAGGATGAATAAACCTTATAAATAAATATTTATATAACTACATCTTGAGTAACTCTAAATATTTTGGGTTTTTATGTAAAAAAAATTTAATATGGTATGATCTCTAGGGATAATTTCAATGGAATATAATATGTAACACACAATCCCAGTTCAATAAAAGGTTAACCAAGATAAATTCACCATGTTACATATGTAATTCATCCTCATAGGTAAGAGGGTTCTATCTAGTAGTGAGGGCTCAATCCATATAATGTGGAGATAATACCATTAATATCATAATCTTCAAATCATAGTAAAAAAATGAAATAAAAAATCAACCATCCATACATTATATGTAATTATAATAAAATGATAACTATAATAATAATATATCACATGATATATCAAATTTAAACCCTTTATAAAGATAAATTATTTATAAATTACATGATTTCTTTTAGGGATTCAGTTCAATGTATATCAAAATATAAATGTAGTAAATAAAATAAAACTAGAAACACTATCAACAACCAAGTCCTTTATATCACCTTATAGAAAATTCTAATTCTTATAGAGATACTCTGGATCTAACTCAATCACTGATCCATTACAAATTCAATCATCTCAAACATAAGGGATTTATATTTTTCATGACCCATTCTAATGGGGTCCGTGTCATGAATACCCCAAGACCACCTCTAATAGGTCAGGGGTCAATGAATAACACCGATCATACATATCACTCACATGGGAGGCCTTATCTTAATGTACATATAAACACACACACATATCCAAGCCCATACAATGATGAAATGTAAATCAACTAATAAAACCTACATGGATAAATATAAATCCCACCATTAGAGTATGAAAACAATTACCTGAAATAAAAAGTTCCAAATACAAGACCACCAAAAAGAATATAAATAAAGTCCAACCTAAAAGTATAGAAGGGAACTATTGTTAAGATAACCATAGGAACACACATTGGTCTGTTGGCTCACTATGCTCTGCCTGGTCCTGGTCCCTCTACGAATCCATCAAAAGGTAAATAATTTTCATAAAACATGACACCTGGGGGAAAATCCCGTATAGGGGTAAGTATAACAATACCCAACAAGACAATAAAAAATAATTAATAATATAACATCAATAATAATAGTTATATCATCATATAAGTATGTCTACAACACATATAACAAGAATATCCCGATATACTCATAGTAGACACACAATATCAATGTAAATTCACAACTATAATGCGAATATGGAAATCATGCTCAATGGTTCCCCATAGAACTCATCTGGGAGAACACACACCACGAGTTAGATATCACTAATGGAATCCATCTGAGATGTACTTATCATTGAGTATCTCTATAATAAATGTACTATATAAGTTTTAAGAGAATGATACAAAGATGAGGATCCTTCCCAAGTCCATAGGGTATTCTAACAACTCAATTTGGAATAACACACTAAGTAGAGGATCAAAAGCCATGTAGTGTTGGTCACAAAGATACTAATACCTCCATATTGGTAAAGATGACGGTAGAGGATCTCACTCTAAGCCTCAGTTAAGGATTCCAACAAATCTATCCAAGAAGTCCCACTGAAAGGGATCACCATCCTATGTATAGGATGTAATTTCATAATAAACCTCAGGGAATGGATTAAGGGAACATACCCTAATGAAAAATTTAACAAGATGAAGAGGAAAATGGTTCTAAGACACCTTGAAGGGGGTACATGATGTGTACTGGTAGTACATTGTATGTACTGGTAGTACATGACATGTCCCTTCAGCACCATGTGCTTGTCATGTATCACAACCCATGCCCGTGTCTGTGTCTGTGCCTGAGTACACGACATGTATGAGCCTATGTACTCATGGATGTGTCCATTTCCATTTATTCATGTCTATGTATGACCATCTATTCGAATGAACATGCCTATGTACCTTCCCAGGTACAATCTGAGCCACCAATAAAGTGTCACACACCTTGTAAAAGAGGTCACACACCATTTGAAAGAGGTCACATACCGTGTGAAAGAGGCCACATGCTGTGTGAAAGAGGTCACACGCTGTGTGAAAATTTCACACGCTGTGTTAAAGAGATCACACACCATGTGACAGAGGTCACACACCACATGAAAGAGGTCCTACACCATGTGGTATTTATCCTCTTGCAAAAACCCTAGCACATTATCTAGGCCCCCACACGCTGTGTAATCTCAGATTATACATTGTGTTATATAGTATTTCATAAAACCCATGGGTTCTTCCTCCACGTACGATGCACCACTATTGCCTCTATTTCCACCACCAATAATGCCTGAAAATCATAGATTGGGTTTGACAGTAACTCACAGTCACTGATCACTATAATTCCGGCCATAAAATCATATGGGGAAACCCTAAACATCAATTTATTCCACTATCACATGCTGAAAATGAAAACAATAATCCTAAATAAAAAATATCCACTATATTTAACATCTTTTAATGATCCACACATCACACAAATCCCATATATGTGACACAAATCCTTTTCACAAAGAAATGGGTGCATAACGATTGATTTCCTAGTATTTTGGTCGAACCACAGATCAAAAAAAACACCAGTGATGAACACATGAAGAATGGTGGGAGAAATCCAAGAAGCACACATAAGAGGAAAGAACCTCATTCGGGTTCAGTTGGTCTTGATCCATTACTATTAGAATGATGAACAAAGATCCAAATAAAATAAATAATTCTCTCAATAATCATCATAAACAATCCCATACCTTCAATACGATCAATCCATGAATCAGTATGTTGATTTACTGATTTGTGTTCATCATAGAATTAAAAAAATGGGAAAATAATCCAATTAAAACAACATCCTACCTTGATTTGGATCAATTTCTGGTGAATAATGTTTTTGTCTTGTTTTTATTGGAAATATCCTCAATCTTGGTAGTACACTGATTGATGATCCACGATCCGGTCGTCACTCTCTAATAGAATCTCCTCCAATGATCTCTAATGGATCATATTTATTTTAAGGGTTATGTGGATAACCTTTAACATTCACCATAAGATAATTTATATAGATAATTTATTAGGTCTGGGTAATGAATTAAATTAATTAATTAAGTTAACTAATTTATTTTAACGCCCTCCCATGATCGCACCCAACCCAAAAATCCAACATTCTTTAAGGTTATATTGAAACTAGTGTAAAAACCCCACTATGAACTCAACGATGACCTCATATTTACTACCTGAGGCTCCGTTTAGAATTTATTCCACTTTTGTAGGAAAACTATGCGCATGTGTGTTTAATATATTTAATATATCTCAAAACTTTATTCTAGAAACGCCAGGACTTAGAATCTCAAACCATCTCAACACCTAGAACCTTAAATAATCCATATAATATTTAAAAACAATACATAAAAAAATCAGAGACATTAAATTTTCCCCACTTTGGGTCTTTATGTCCCAGAAATCCAAAACAAATGGATACACAAAGAGATGTGGGTACTGATCATGCATCTGGGTCCCCCGCTCGTAAGTGCTCTCCTAAAGACTCTCAAGATGCCACTGGAAATGAACTTGGGGAATAAATCACCCATGAATAATCCTTTCATAAAGATCTTCAATCTCTACTAGGTAGTTAAAAGGTATCTCTATCTTTCATGTCCATCTCACCTTAGTTGATAACATGCGACAGATCATGCACATAACTCCTCAGTTGCGACATATAGAAGATGTCATTTACCCAGTCTAATTTAAATAGTAGATATATGTGTTGCACCACCTCAACAACTCTACATAGTATTTGGAAAGGATCAATGAATCTTGGAGATATCTTTCCACCCTATCCAAATCCCCATAATCCACGTTGAGGTGAAACCCGTAGGAACACATGGTTTACCTCCTAAAACTCCAAGGGATTTCGTCATTGTTTTTCATAGAAATTATGATGGATATATGGAGTCCTAATACACTCCTATATGATCCACACATTATATTTAGTGGATCATACTAACTACAGTCCCATAAGTGATGAATCTCCTGGGTGGGTCCAGCATAGTGGTGACTAGAGGGTCACCCATACAAGGCCTCAAATGGTTCCATACCGATGGTGAAATGGTAGTTTTTGTTGTATTAAAAATCCACCAATGGTATATGATCATATAAACTATGGAAAAAGTCTAACATGAAATCCCCCAACATGTCCTCCAAGACCTTAATGGTCTGCTCAACTGTCAGTCTGGGGGTGAAAATTCATGCTCAAACATTGCTGAGTCCCAAAATCCTTCTACAATTCCTTCCATAACTGAGATATGAAGAAAGAATAATGATCCAAAATGATCTTAAAGGGATATACATGGAATATATATTTCACATAGAGGCGTCACAATCTCTCTAATGATCTATGATCCTGAATAGATAGGAAGTGGGTTGAATTGGTGAGTCGATCTACTATCACCCTAATGAAATCATGTACCCTAGACATACATGGTTATACCATCACAAATATCATGGATATACCATAAAAATTTCACTTTCTAACCTCAAGGGGTTGAGTTAACCCCACTAAAACATGTTTCTCAACCATTAATTTCTGACAAGTAAGACATTAAGAGACAAACTCTACAACTTCATTTTTCATCCCTGGACACCAAAATTGATGTCGGAGGTCTTGGTACATCTTTTACACACCTAGATGTACCAAAATATTATATGTATTAAATTATCTCATAAAATCCTCCCACAAAATCATTGGTACCATCATGTGTCCTCTAAAAATAACTACATTCTCCCCACCTTTAGAAAATACACCAGGAGAATGTTTAGTGGATATCTGAGTATGTAGGATCACTTAGTCAGTATGCACAAACTATTCCTCCTTGACTCGGTTGAAAATAGGAGGGGTAAAAACCATTTAATGAAGGTAAGATACTCCATCTACATACACAAATGATAAGTTCAATGAGACCAACTTCTCTGATGCATTATTCAGCAACTATGAACAAGATCTCCTACTGAGAGCATCTTATTCCAAGTTCCCTTTCCTAGGAGTATATAAATTCTCAAAGTCACAATCCTAGAGGAAATCTAGCTATAATATATATCTCAAGATAAGATATTTCTAATATAAGATATACTTGAGGCTCTTATGGTTATAATATATGATAAAATTCTCACCTATAATGTGATGTCGCCATATCTTTTGTGCGAAGACTATCATTGCTAACTCAAAATCATGGGTCACATGGTTCTACTGATGTAGTATCAACTGATGTGAACCAATGGCAATAACCTCCTTCATATAAATCAAAAAACTACCAAGCCTAGTCCTTTATGTGTTACTGAACAATACGTACTCTACACCCTCCTCTAGAAATCTCATGTTGGGAGTTCTTGTCAATCTCTAACTCAACTCCTGGAAATCATGCTAGAACCTCTCTATACATCAAAAGGATACCTCTTTCAGGTCAAATATTTCAAGGGAGATAATATCCTAGAGAAGTTATCTAAGAATGTTTTATAATATCCTTAAAACCAAAGGAATCTCTGCACCTCCATCATGCTCTTGGTGGCTCCCAATCTAGCACAATATCAACCTTTTCCAGGTCTACTTCCACACCATCTAATAAGATAACATATCTTAAAAATTGGACCTATTAAATCAAGAATTGGAACTTCGAGAGATTCTCATGAAGTTGGTGCTCTCGCAGTACATCCAGAACCATCCCTAAGCGTCTCTCATTCTCCTCCTTAGATGTCGAGTACACTAGAATATAATCATTGTAGACTACCATGAACTGGTCTAAGAAAAGATGAAGGATCCTATTAATTATTCCCATGATAGATTCTTGGGTTTTTGACATGATAAAGGGAATACAAAAGTACTCATAGTGACCATAGAAATATTGGAATTCCATATTTTGTATATCCTCATCCAGCACTCTCAACTAGTGATGGCCTGATATGAGGTCAATCTTTGAGAACCATCATGACCCTTTCAATTGATAAAACAAGTCATCGATTATTAGCAGTGGATACTTGTTCTTTATGGTCACCTAGTTTAGGTGAAAGTAATCCACACATAAACTCAATCTCCCATTTTCCTTCTTGGAGAACAATACTGGGGCTTCTCGGGGTTAAACACTGGGTCTAATAAATCCATTCCTCTGCAAGTCCTCCAACTTCACCTTCATCTCGTGAAGCTCTATGGGATCCATTCAATTTTATCAAGCATATATTGAGGTAATATTAGGGTGTAGATCAATTAATAATTCTATCTCTTGGTGGGGAGGTAAGCCTAGAACATCCTTAAAAAATATATCCTCATACTCTGCCACCACTGTAGGGAACCTAAAACTCATAGAATCCACTAACAAGGGTCATGATTTCTAAATTATGTGTAATTAACTACAACCTACCATGTATGAGTTCATCCTATGCAACATGGGTTTCCTTTTTTCCCACAAATAAAAACCTAGTCCCACCACTGTAGACACACCACATCCTCCACCTGAAATAGTCAATCTAGGCATGAAATGTAGATAACCAGTTCATACCTAAGATGATGTTATAAAGCTTAATCACTGAAAACAATAGATAACCAATGAAACTCTTACCTCTAATATTTGGGTCACACCATCAAAACAAGTGTGTGGTTCATGAGTCAACACCAATCTAATTCTCCAAGCGCAAGCGTAAAGGAAAAGGTTTAAACAGAATATCAAAGACTAAAAAAAAAGTTAAAATAAAGGAATGACTTATACCCATGTCTATAAGTAATATAAATAAGGTAGAAAAGTCAAATAGAATACCTCGTATCATCACTGGAGCCTCTGGTTCATAATCCTCAATCACATATAGTTTTCCTCATCCCTGACCACCAACTCTCTAAGCCTGGCGTAAACCACCTTGAGGTGGCAGTGTTAGAAAATCAAAACATCTACCACCTACAGCTACTCTCCCAAATCCTCTTCCATATATACCACTCTATGTAACTTTCTTATCTAGTAACTACCTATTCCTAGGTGTCCCATCCACTATCCCTCTGTCAGCTTTATGGTGGGTAAGACAATATCATGCTAGATGAACCTAACTATAACAAGAGAAACACCACATCTCATTGGGATAACTAGACCCATCCTGTGAGACCTGATCCATAGAACCTATTTCCTATGATCTCCTCTTGAAACTTATTTTATTTCTAGGTTCCTGAGTTTGATGTGGGATCCCTTATGCTGAATTCTCTTCTTCTAAGTTCCCACTGCCTACAATATCTATTTGTGTTTGCTCATTCAGTAATCTATTAACCACTAAAGCTCTCTCTATCACCCCAGAATAGGTAGGAATGAATATAGGTATCACACTGGATCAAATGTATCTACATAGACCTCAATCAAAGGTCCATTATTGAAATAAATGATCATATAACATATCCATCAAGTACCTACAAAGGTTGGTGAACCTCTATGAGTAATCTCCCACAGTCATACTCCCCCGTTGAAGCTACATATGCTTCTAAATGAACACAAACCTCAATTTAGCTAGAGAGAAATCTCTAAAAAAGAACTCAAAATTTTAACATGATAGAGTCTCCTCATCATATTATTGGATCACTAATCCCCACCATCGTCTTGTAGATCCATGGATAAGGTTTACTACCAAAACCACCATCTGATATTCCAGTGCCCTAAAAAGATGGAAAACATGCATCATCGACTCAACCCAGTACTTAGCCATTAGTGGGATGACATCTCCTCATAACCTAAGGGGTCATTGCCATTAAAAATCATGAAGCATGCCCAACATGCACACCTCATCTACTGGTACTTCCAGTACCATCTTATACTCAATAGGTGGTGGTATAAATGGTGCACCACCTAGAGGTAACACCTACTAAACAGGTCCATGTATCAATTCCTCATCACTAAGGGGATCATCCTCATGATCCTTATACTGAATCCTATCTAGCATACATCTTGTAGGCATCCTGAAATAAAAAAAATACCATGATTATTGAGAATATCTTGGGAGCCGACTCAAGAAGGACATGGAAACCACAACCTACTCCAATATGATTCATGTACCAATGTTTTTCCTATAACCAGTTTCTACATGTATTAAGTCCAAATGTATGAGATTAGAGTCCTGGTGAATGAATTTGTCAACTGCCACACCAACACTGGAGTCCCTATCTTGTAATACGAACTAAAAACACTTAACACTTTTTCTACAAACCGATTTCATAGACACTGGTCCTAAGTTAGAACTGAATTCCCTTTGATACCACTATTTCATGCCTCATCTCAACAAGGCCCATTTAATGACTACCCCAATCCCTCCTCCAATATGCTAGGGGTTGGTTACTAGTGTCGAGTAGGCATATCACTCACATGGGAGGCCTTATCCTAATGTACCCGTAAAGGTGCACACATCTCCAAGACCATACAATGATAAAATGTAAAAAAATGATAAATCATGCATGCATATATCTAAATCCCACCATCAGAGTATGAAAACAAGTACATGGAAGTAAAAGGTCCAAATACAATCTAGCCATAATGAATTTGAAAACAAGTCCAACGTAAAAGTATATAAGCGAGCTACTTTCAATATTACCACATGAACACAACTCGATCTACTGGCTCACTATTATCATGAACCAAGCCGGGTCGCCATTTGACCCGGTGTCCGACCCGGTCTGTGATATGGCCCAAAGGGCATTCTTGATCCCCACGGGCTGGCACAAGTTCTCGGGTATCAAGAGTAACATGTGGGAATGGTTTACCTGAAATAAAAGACAAAAAAACAACTAACAAGATAAAGAAAAAAATCCAAGAAAAAATAGAACCAAACAAGCCCTTAACATTGGGCCAAACTTAAAGTTTACAACGCCACCCAAAACTCTAATAAGACTGCACTAAAAAGAAAACTAACACATCTATCCACACCTTCTTGAATCATGAAGATCCACCTCCTCAAACCACCATCATCATAGCTACACGAGAAAACCATCGACAACCCAAACCACCATCACTATGAACAATTCCTCAACCTGGAATACAAAAAGGACAAGATCTACATACACCCAAAGGTGTATGTAGGGTGTGATACAAATGCTCAGTAGGATACCACCCAATAAAAAGGTTCCATGCCACAACATCAAAAAGATAATTTAACATGATTATTTAAAACCACACTTTTAAAATTCTTTAAGAAACATTTAAAATTTGAAAGTAAAAAAGAAAAGAGCACTGGAAGGAAAACTATTTCACAAATACTACTTTAAAATGGAAGAGAAAATTCATAAAGAACATGAAAAAACTCAAGTGGTCCTCTGTATGCCGACGGAAGGTACCATGTTATGAATAGTATATCACTGCGAGTAAATCCCCTAAGGTAGCTAGTATGCATGGGGTGATAGAGACATCGTACCTCAGTGTAAATGTTGCAAAGGAACCACAATAATCAATGCTATCATGCACGATCCACTAGTTGGGAAACACATCCATAACGTATAGGTCTTCAATCATCACAAAAGTTTATTTGGTGTGGCATCGTCAATCAGGCTAGATGAAACTAGGAAGAGACACTTCAGTAACATCTAGTGTACTAGTCCTAATTCTTCAACCTATATACCTAGGGGTATCTTTTATTGCTCAAAAAAATATCACATTCACATTGTGTATTAATTTAACATATCAAAAACCAAAAAATAAATTACATCATAAGAAACCACTTGCACAACCAAACTCCTATTTAAAGATCAAATTCACACCATGACCATTTGAAATATAATTTTCACACCTCTCACAATTTAATATATCATTTAAAAACTTAATAAAACAATTCCATGATACCCCGCAAGGCTTTACACCAAAAACACACTAAAAATACACTTTTTAAACCAAGAACACACCAAATACTAGTCAAATTATAATTTACATAACACTCACAAATTAATAAATCATCTAAATAATTAATAATACATTTCTAAAATAAATAACAAGGTTTTACCTTAAAAAACATACTCCATTTCCCTCTATTAAAATAAAATGTGGCTCAATTTTTTTTCCAAACATGGTTTGCACCTCTTACACAAATAAATACACCAGTATAAAAAATTATAAAAAAAACTTCAACAACACCATAAAATGATTTTAAACCAAAATATCCCCACAAATCCAACATGTCAAACAATATGTTTTCAAATGAAAAATCCCATTAAAATACACACACTTCAATCTTTCATATCAAAGACCAACCGCTTTGAAAAAGCCACCATTATTCACAAGACAATTTTTTTCCATTTCACACATGCTGTAGAAAACCAAGACAATGGCCAGGACCCTTTATAAGATAATCCATACTTTAATAAAATTTCCAAAACAAGGTTTTCCCATTTTTTCACAAAAACAAAACCAATCCAACATGCACGAAGTGATTCGCAACACATTAAAATCCATATTCAAACATACACAACCCAAATACCCTTAAAAAAAATGTTCCCACCAACCAAACAACCCCTAAAACCCATTTTGAAAGAATTGCACAAAAAAAAACACAAAATATTGAGCTATCCTTTTTCAAAATTTCATTTCTAACCAACAAACACACCGATCATTCTAAAAAAACCATTAAAACCAAAAATTGAATCTAAAGAACACATTTATAAATTAAATAATCACAGTAAATTTATCAAATGATGATAGGGAATGGAACCACCTACCTCGGAACAAAACACTTCTGGAAAGACGATGAGAAATCCATCAGCATCTTAAATAATCAACAATAAACCCCAATCAACAAAATTGAACAGAAACACTCAAAACTAGGACCCTAATCAAGAAAAACCCCTAAGAACAATGAAAAAAAATCCTTATCAAGAAAATAGGATAGTTTACCCAAAGTGGAGCTTCACGTGAAAGGGAAGAGGGACACTGGACGGGGGAGGTCACATGAGGGGCCGGAGGGGGAGGTCGGTGGGGCGGCGCCAAATGGGAGCCGGAGGAGAGGGGCATTGGTGAGAGTAGCTAGTTTCAAGGGGTGACGACAAGAGTGTCTTAGGGGAGCCGGAGGGAGGTGAGCAAGTGGGTTGGAGAGGAAGCAGGGCGTGACGCAAGGGCGACGCCGACTGGTGAGGAGTCCGGCGAGGGAAGAGCGCACATACCAGGTCGGGGGAGATGCCTCAGCACAACGATGGAGAATAGGTAGGGTGCGAGGGGTTCAAGGGGGGCTGGGTTGCGTGAAAATGGTAGGGAGAAAGAGTTGGGGGCGATGTTGAAAGGGGGAAAGAAGGCTGGCGACTGGCCATGGAGGGGATGAGGTGCGACATGGCTGACTAATGCTACTCATGGGGTAGGGTTTATGGGGGTGAGGGTCACATCTTGTGGGGGAAGAGAGGGGGGTGTGGGGGTATTCATTTTTTTATCCTAATTAAAATCATAATAATATAATAATAAATGATAACAATAATAAAATAATAATAATAATAATAATAAAAGGTTAATAGTTATAATAATAATAATATTATTATTAAAACCAATAATAATATTTATATTCTTTACTCTAATAATAATAATAATAATAATATTCTCAAATAATTATATTATTATTACCATTAAAACAATTCATTTAAATTTTTATCACCCTTTTCTCATTTACTTTATTTTTTATCACTACTTTAATTTTATTTATTTATTATTAATTACTTTTATTTAATTAATTGAACATCAGGTAGGAATGTAGGGAAACAGGTGAGGCTGCACAGTGACCCAGGTGAGGCCATGCGGCTTTGACAGTGGCGCGTCGAATGATGTCAAGGCCAAAATGTGCATTTTTAAACAAAACTCAAAATATTTTAAGTCGAGCTTTAACCCAAACTACCTAATGCCCATAAAAATTAATAAAATAGATAATCTAAAAGAGGTGGGTGTGAAAACTATGATCTCCTGGTCCTGGTACCTCTAAAAATCCATCAAAATATTGATCATCTACATAAGACATGACACATGTGGGAAAAACCATACAGGGGTGAGTATAACAATACCCAATAGAACACCCTAAACTCACCAAGAATATAACATCAAGAATAATAAGAAACTCATAAAATGAATATTTCTAAAAAACACATAACAAAAATATATAGATATACTCATAGTAGACACACAATCTCAAAGTAATGTCATATCCATAATTACAATCTAGGAATCATGTTCAAAGGATCCACAAATAAATATTTTGGGAGAATACACTCCATGAGTTAGATAACACTGATGATGTCCATCCGAGATGTACTGCTCATTAGGTCTTTACATAAAAAGTATATGCTAGATGTTTGAAGATAATGATACAAATATGACGATCATTCCCAAGTCCATGGGTGTATACCAACAAATCAATATGGAACAACCTTATAAGTAGATGATTGACGCCTGCATAACATTGGTCATGAAGACAACAATAAATCCACATAGGTAAAGATGATGATAGTGGATATCACTCTGGTACTCATGGAAGGATTCCAAAAACTACATCCAAGAAGTACCATTGATGGGATCAACATCCTATGTATAGGACATGATTCCATACTAACCCTCCTGGAATAGATTAAGGAAATGGACCCTAACAAAACTTATCCAGGATAAAGAAGACAAGGAATATAATCCATATTGAAGGGACCACATGGTGTGTACTGGTAGTACATGGAGTTTCCCTTTAACACCAATTTCTACCCATGTATCATGTCCCATACTCATTTCCATGTCCATGACTAAGTAAACGGCATGTCTGAGACCATGTACTCCTGGCCATGTTTGTGTTTGTTTCAGTGTACATCCAACCATGACCATGAGTATGTCAGTGTAACTTCCCTAGTACATGATAAGTCTCTAAGTAAGGGTATCATGCTGTGTGATAGGGGTCATATTCCATGTGATATTTATCTTCTCACGTAAACCTTATCCCTGCAGCCAAGGCCCCACACACTGTGTAATCCTAGATTGGACATCACATTCTGCAGAATTTCATAGAACCAACGGGTTCTTTCTAAACATAATTCACACCATGGTCACCTCTATTTCTAGCACCAATCAATACCAAAGATCATATATCTGTTCTGACTAAACCTCTCTATCACTGCACATCATAATTCTGGCCATCAAATCACATTAGGAAACCCTCACCATCGGGTTGTTCCAACATCACACACCAGAATTGTAACCAAGAATCCAAAAACTAAAACAATCCGATGACTTTACTATCATTACATGATCCCTCACATAATACCAATACCATATATGCGTTATCAATCTTTTGTGCTAAGAAACATGCACACAACGATTGGTTTCTCGGTATTTTTATCAAACCACCAATCAAAAGAAACACTGGTGATGAACACATTAAGAATGATGGGAGAAATCAAAGAAACATTCATAAGAGGAATGAAACTTGGCCATGTTTAGTTAGCCTCAATCCATTATCATTATGATGATGAATAAAGATCCAAATAAAATAAATAATTCTCCCAATAATTCCCATAGATGATCCCATACCCGCAATACGATCGACCCATGAATCAATCCATTTTTTGATTGACTCATGTTCATCATAGACTTAAACAAAATGGTAAATAATCAAAATAAAATAATCCTACCTCAATTTGGATCAATAACTGGTGAAGAATGATTTTGTATCATTATTGTTGGAAAGATCCTCAAGCTCCGCCGTACACCGATCGATGGTCCATGATATGGTTCTTGCTTGCCAACAGAAGACCCTCCAATGCTCCCCAATGGATCCTCTTGATTTGTAGGGTTATGAGGCTAACCCTAAATTTTTTCCATAATAGCTTTTATATAGAAAATTTATTAGGTCACAAAATGAATTAAATAAATAAATAAATATAATTAATTTATTCAAACATCCTCCCCTGACCGCGCCCAACCCGAACGTCTGATTCCCTCCAAGGTTAAGTCATACCTTGGGTAAAATCCATGCTACAAAGTCAATAGAAGCCTCAGATTTCTTATCGATCCTCTGTTTATAATTTATTTACCTTTTTAGAAAAAAAACATGCACAAATGAGTTTAATACATTTAATATATCATGAAAATTTATTCCCATAACACCAGGCCTCAAAATATCATGGTATCTCAGTTCATAGATCTGTAAATGATCTTTATAATATTTCAAAATAGTATATGGAAAAATCATAGTTGTTACAATATACACCAAAGTTCATATGGATGATTTTAGTATGAAGCTTAATAGGTCGACATGAATGGGTCCACTAAACAAACCACAATTCATATATGTGATTATATATATAAATAAATAAACAAATATATGACATTCAATATACAATACATGACTTGGGTTCTCATGTGCTACTAGGACACCACGATTCCTTACCTTACTCAGCCCAATTACTATGAATCCCATTTATTATTCAAGAATAAATCAATATGGTGATCCAGCTCTAAAAATTATTTCTATTAATTATATTGAAACATTCTAGATGGAAATTGGTTTCACTATTGGTATGTCCATTAAAAATACACAAACATGAAAGATAGTGTCCCGATATCATTGAATGTATGTCTATTTAGGATAATAAAACATTCTAGACAATATATTGGAATAATTACTAGTTTTACCTTTTTAAATAATCAAACATGTTGGATATAATAATAATGTCACTATCTATCTATCCATAAGTTAAAAAAAACTTATCCAGATTGAATCCTAGTCTAACTATTGTTCTATTGATCATTGATACTCAAACATTCCAGATAAAATCCCTCATGTATCACTATTTATACAACTCACAGGCCTCATAAAATACTAATCCCATACTAAGTAACATAATACATTGAGCCTATATATAATTTCCCAGACCTGGTTCACCTCTATTATGACCTACTCGGGTCACTGCATACCATAGGCGGGCCTCCCCATATGACCAGGATGCTGACTTGAAATAGGGGTCTAATAATAATTTGGGGAGACTATACCTCTAGATCATGTAACAATAAATAATAATGGAAGTAAAAATAATAAAACAATCCAATAAATAAAATAAAATAATATCATACATAAATTCTAATAATCATATATATCAGCCTATACTATAGAAATATGAATAACTATATAGGTAATATAAGGAATACATACATAATTAGGATACCCCATGGGTGGATCATATTCAAAAAAGTACAAAATAACCAAAGTATACTTTTAAAGATGAAAAAAACATCCAAGATGAATCAAGGACGAAAAAGACCAAAATAAGTGAAATTTGAAGAAATGGATGGATCCCCACACCACTAATGTTGTGAACATAAATATATTTTGGTGTCACACGGGGAGAAGTTTTGTGCATACACAACTCTTCAGTGATCCAACAACTTCCATGATCTAGATGCCTATATATAACCCTTATCTTAACACATTGAGGGATTTGGGATTTTTAAAGGAATGTGATGCATCTCAACTCACATAAACTCAATATGTGTGCCTCAAGTAAGCCCACCAGATGGAATTTCATGGACTATTACTGGTGTGATAGTTTATGTCCAATAAATTTCTTAATAACTTCTATATTTTGGAAACTTCTTGAGACAATTTCATACAAATCCCTTCTATAAAGATCATCCATTTCATGACGTATTAAAACATCATAAAATTCATAGTTTCCTACAACACCTACCTTATGCGTGAACACTATTAACTTAACCCTTTTGATACAACATTTTTAAAGAAAATCAATGATAATTTATCCCACATAGGACCCACATCCATCTGATCCAGATTTATTTATGAAAACACTCTATGAATAACTAAAATTATAGCCTTTTACCTTTGATACCATTGCATCATAGAAGGGCTAAACCTCATATGTATAATCCCCATATGTATCTTTTTTATATCCTATAAATGTATTGGAAGCCTATTATGTATGAAATAAACAATCCTTTATTATCACTACATTCAAGACATAGGTTCTCATATAGTATGATGTTAATCTACAAGGAACATTTCTGTCACATGACCATAAATTATGGATCTAAAACCATGTGAGTTTTGATTCCTTTTCTAGAATGATATGCAGGGAACCTCCTTGAGGTTCAATTCCATCACCATTATTGTCCCATATCCACCATGACCAGTAGTATCTCCAAAAATTCACCACTTTACTAGGGAGACCAAACCTCCCAATGTGTCCCCATTGGACTCTAAAATATAAACATCCCTACTGGACTTTAAAAAGTGAGCACCTTCCTACTGGGATTTAAATCTCCAGAATGGCCTTCTTATTTGACTAGAATAAAAAAGTAACAACTTTATTTGACTAGTATATGATCATAATTCTTCTTTATATAATTAGCATAATATAACTTATGTGATGATCATATAAATCCATATATGAAGAGTATATTATTACCTATCCTTCATTATTTGACGAGAATATGATGTCCTATGTGATGAGTGTAGTATGTCCAAAATTCACCCTTATATGATAAGCATAAGATTCCCTCATTTCTTAACACGAGAAATACATAAAAATTTACTTCTTATAATTAAAACTATAAAACCATCCTTTCCATATGTGATGATCATAATATGAAATTATGTAATACCATGAGGAAAATAAAGTAACACTCCTAAAGATATTTAACACACGTATACTATCTGACTAAAAGGTTTATAATATGAATTTGTATATAAATTTTGGATACATTTTATTAAATACTAATCATGTTTTATTTGACAATACACTAGATTTTGATGCATTTTTTAGTAATTTGAAATTCAAGGATTAAAAGTGGTATACTAGTTTAATGATAGAAATATTCCTTACATGTTATGAAACTGAAGCACACAACATGTACTCCTTGAACACAATACCTAACAGAAGAAAATAAAATCCATGAATCCTAATTATATGGAATGAACCAAGTACATGATGTGTATCCTGATTAAATGTCATGAAAGATTCAAATTCAAAAATATAAATATTAAAAGGTGTGAACTAAATACACAACATGAAAAGTTTAAAACATAGTTTCTACAGAAGATTCCGGCCAAAAAATACACAAATACCCAAAATATTTAGAGGATTTGGTGGATCTGAAGTATAAAACATGAAAACCAATTACATATCATATAATTGTCCAATAATAATACACTTAAAGTAGTACACAATATAAACCATTTACACATTGTGTAAATTTCAGTCTCTATAAATATTTTAGCACCTCGATGTGCAGATGGGTGTCCATAACCCAGAACTTCTTTTCTTCCTTACTTTCATTATTCTCCATTTTCCTTCCATTTCAATTCTGTCTTCATGTATTTATTTATTTTATTATTCTATACATTCCATTGTTTACACTTTCAATTACAATACACATTTTTTCTAGTGTTGTTTCTCCATTATGATTCCAATATTTATTAATTTGAAACTTCTATTGCTGCTACATTATTTGTTGTTCCTTTATCCAAGTTAGTATTTAATTTCTTTTTCATGATTTAAACTCGAAATTTCTCTTCTTTATGTTATTTATTTGTTTTGACAATCATGTTTTGATCTATTTCACCACTTTTACTCAATTTATTCATGCGTGGATAATTTGATTACGGTTAGGGGTCAAGAGTAGAGGTGGTTTGAACCTAATGAAAATCTAAGATCAAAACTGGGTAACCCTATGGATAGTAACTAGGTTTAAATGAAATTTCAATTTTAGTCTTTTTCATTAACCATAACCATTAGTTATTAAAATTAAATTACCCTCCCCTAGTTAGACAAGATTAGGGTAGGACCAATAGCCTATAATCATTTCTACCTAGAAACCAATATTCCTACACTTAGTTTTTCAATTACTTTGGACCATGGAGTCTTTTCTAGCCTAGGTTGATCCAATTGGATGGAACAAGGTCAGTTGAGGTATTTTTTACCCCTTTTCATCCTATGCCATAGGTTTATCCCAAGATAGATAAAGGGTTACCATTTTTCAATACCTTGAAAGTGACCTTGAACCTTTCCTTTAATATGTTTAAAACCAGAGTTACTTAGTTTTAGTCAAACCAAACAAAAGTGGGTAAAAATGGGGAATCCCACAAAAGTTTATGACTGATGGGTTTCTTTTAAAATAATATTTCTATGTGGGATTGACCTTGGACTTCTGATTTACTATGACCTAGTAGAAAGTGTAGTTTGGGAACATAAATATCTAATTTATTAAATTCCCAGAGGAATCAATGATGATTTTTGAGAGAATCAAAATTTTGGATTCATTACTGGGTATTACTATGCTTAAGAAAAATGACCTACATAATGAACATCAGATTACCTCAACCTATTCCCTCCCCCTGTTTTCCCTTACCCTTCTATCTTTTTATAAATTTCTTCTTATAAACTTGAACCTATGTCTGATTCTTCTTAGCTGAGTGAAAGAGACAAGGTCCAATGACTCGATCAAGTATCCTAGGCACAAAAAAACTGATTATTATCAACCCTGAGATCAATCTAACCTCTACTGCACACCGAAATTTCACAATGGTTGAGTGCAATGGTCTTGCACTGCCACACCTTTAAAACCCCCATTTTATGCCACCTAAACTTCAGGATGAGTGACAGACTCTATATGAACACACAATAATGGATTATAGATTTCCATATATAAGTGGTGTTTCACCAAACATTGTGCTCCAAATTATTAAGGCACACACTTTTGAAATAATATATGGAATATGTAACACCCCAATATTTCATAGTACTTTATCTCTTCAAAATAATTCAATAACTTGTGTCATACACAATAAAGAGTTCGAGGACATCACGACTTACCAAACTAGCCATTCAAAAAGCGGTTATGAATTGTATTAACTACATTGTGAATTATATATATATCCTATATAATTTTAACATTCATATTTTGTTTTTCTTAGACATAATATAAGGGAAAATTCAAATTTTCAGATAAAAGAAGTATTTTTCAAAAAAATCAATTTCACCGCCTATTTAATGGAGAATCCTTTTAAAAAAAATATTTGAAACTTTTATATATTCAATTTAATGAAAATAAATTCTTCTTTATAATCAGGACATAAAAATTTAGTTTGGATAAATTTTTGGTACTTTTCTAATAACCTTTATATTTTGATGAATAATAAAAATACTATATTTTAATTGAAACAACTTTTTTAATCGAATTATTTTGTAGTGTCAAATTATGAATTTTAATGGTTTTTAAGAATAATTAGATTATATTTTTATCATTTAATACAATTTAGGTCATTATAATTAATTTCACATTTAAATTTGACATAAACACATGTCAATCTTTTGATATTTTTTACTTTTTAAAAAACCCGCCTTTTGGTTTTGAAAACGATAATAAATTTTAAATTAATTAATGAAACTTTTATTTTTTTTAATTTACTAATATAGAATTAATTTTTTAATTCTGAATATCAAAATTATCTTAGGGTGAAGTTTTGGTATTTTTCTGAAAACATTCAATTTTTGAAGAATAGTGAAAAACAACGCGTTATTGTTTAAAACTGACTTTTTATTTAAATAATTATTTATTTTATTTAAATTTATTTTAAGTTAAAACAGATATATAATACCTATATAAGTTTAATATAATTCATTAGAGTCATTCTATAATAAAATTAGATGTATAAATTTTTATTGAACTTTTTACCGTCTTTTACCCTCTTCTATGAGCATTTACAAATTTGCATAAAACTTAATTTTACCGCTTCTATGTGTTGAATTTCAAAAATCTAGGAGATATGTCTAATATCAGTAAGTAAAATGTGGTTCAATAAGATGAAAATAATTTTTAGTGAATAGTAACTTTTGAATTTTATTTACCACGGTTAATAGTAAATAGGGTAATTAATGATAAAAATGATATTATAATTACCCCAAAACATGTCCTAATTATATTGGATTAGTGTAATTAGAACAAAAAAACATATAAATAAAATATGATCCTTTAGGTCCACTTGGATTAGATTATGGCATTTATCATTATTTTATTTAAAGAAGAGTTTAAAGTGTAAAATTCAAAGTTTATTAACTGAAATTTTTTTAATATGGGGTTATACATAAGATAAATTCAACTATAAATATTAATTAGAAAGATAAAAATATTTCATACATAATGGTATTTTATTTATAATTTTTAGAGATTATATAATTAAATTTATTTATGACACAATGATGATACAATAATTACCTTCTTAATGAAATATTAAAATAGTTTATATTATAAATATTAAAATAAATAGAATTTAAATTTTTTTGATGCCATAAACAAATTTTATAGGTTAATATTACATGTTATGGTTGATTAGATAATTTTTTTTCTAACTGATAAGGTTTTTCTGACTTTCACAAAAACAAAATACCAAATAGTTTCAAAATTGACATAAATTAGTTTAAAAAAAAATACTATATTATTGGTTGATATAATATTCCTAAAAATATAAGGTTCAGACAAAGGGATTAAATAATATTATATATGTCATTAATTAACCACTTTAGGTTTTCTTGGAAGTTTAGTGTATGTTTATTAACCATATAGTGCAAGAATACAAGAAGACACGGTAAAATTTAAACTATTTAACTAAAAGTTAAATCTAAACGATAAGGTTAAAATGGTAACCTAAAATTTTCTAAAACCTATTGGTTGAGAGGATTTATAACCATACCCACCTTATATTTTAAATAAATCATTTTGGATCCATTTGAAACCGAAAATGATTTTATTATAAAATAATATTTCAAGCTTTTCCTAAAGTGACCCTCACCTCTCTTATAAAAGGGTACTTTACCTTCTCTTAATTTCACACCTCCAAAGCCATTTTTATTGGCACAAACCTAACCAAATACCTTCCCAACTTCCCTTAATTCAACTTAGAGTCCTTACTTTGATCAGAAAACCAACCTAAGGAGCACTTTTGATCAACCCAAAAGGAAACACCCGAAGAAGAGGTAATAATTTCACCACCCTCTTTCAAGTTCTTTTATTCTTCCACTTCCTCTTTATTTTTTTGTTTCCATACCCAAATAATAAATCCAGTACATTATACATTCTGTGATTTTATTATAAATATGGTACAACCATATTCATTATCTTATCCATCCTATAAATGACAAAGTCACCATACGTGCGTACGTACGACTTACCGTCTCCACGTCGTTGTGTAGTTTGTTATTCAAACAATTCATTATTTTGATGGGTATAATAATGAGTATAACTGATTTAAATAATAAATATAACATGTTAATTATTCTGTATATATTATATACCATCCAATTACATACGATTTCACCATCAATATAATGATATTGTCGCTTGTGCGTACGTACGGCTTACCGTCTCCACGAACGCGATGAGATTCATTCCTCATCATAATAAATCAAGAATAATTTTTATTTTATGATTAAAAATAATTTTTTAGAGATTAGTATCATTTTTTATATGAATCAAATAAATCCTATACATAACAAACATGACTTACGTAACAAAACATATAAAAGAAAACAAATAAGTTAACAACTAAAACAATGATACTACTGAAATATCATTAACAGAGAAACATTAAAAGATCATATATGATATCATATTTATGTATTTGGTTCTTTTTTAATTTAATAAAAATTATTTCACCATTATACAGGAGGTTAACCTACCCTATACTAAGTAAAATTACAAGGTAAGGGGTTTTCATCTCACTTCTTTTTCCCATGAGATTCATGAAATATTGCCACTATTTTATTTTGTGTGGTGTATGTACTAACCATGATTGTATTATTTGTGTAATATAATTTTATTTATGGGTATTTAAATCTTCATTCTATGATAAATCTTTCATGGGGTGTATGTTTTGTAAGTTACCAAATCGGTAAGAGAATTTCAAATTTCAATTTCCACTCATTGGGTTTTACGCATACTTCATTGATTATTTTACTCCAAGATTATGTGTAGAATCACTATTTATTATTTATTTAGTAATTTACAATCCCCTTTCTATGGACATACCTTTGAAACACATAATCTATCCATTGATAAATTCACACTCCATTGATATGAACTTTTTAAGGGAAATCTTAACTCAATTTCCATTCATTGAGTTTAACATCCATGTCATGGGTTTTGTTTTTACAAGAATATGTGTGAATGTAATCTGTTTGATTTACACCAAATATCCAATTATATTGAGTGTATTTATATTTTTCACACTTAATTATTTCATTGATTCACCCTTAATATAAGGATACGATCTTTATAAGGTATTTCATCTCAATTTACATTCCTTTGATACCTCTTTGTCGTTATGCACCAATTCAATTTAATATGGTGTATATACTATCCTTTTACATATTATATCATTAATCCCTTTATTCTCACGATATTATAATGTTTTTATTAATGTTATTTCTCAATTACTTGTATTCAAGAGTCTCTTATTTGGTTAGGAACTCTTTACCTAAAATACCGTTTTAAATGTTTTAAATATTTATTCTTCTAAATATTTCTTATTAATGTCCATGTTTTAAAAATGGTTTTAAGTATTTATTTATATGGACATAAATGTTCTGTAATTAAAATTAATTTTACAATTTTCAAAGTGGTATGGGACACTCTGATTCAAAAATCTATTTTAAACGACTTCTTTGATAAATAGTGCGACATTTAAATGTTTTCAAGAAAAAGGGGATATTTCTCTCAAATAATTTTAATGACTATTTTCATCTATTTCAATATCATTTAGTGTATTTTATTCTATATTTAGGTTAATTTATCATAATACAATCATCCATATTGTATTTAATGAGTTATTTTTGACTGTGGATGTGCTATTTTTATGCCATTCATGGTTTGTGGTTAAAATATTGACATTTCGTATGTTAGTTTTAATACTAATATTTAGATTATGTTTCAACCTTTCGTTTGAGGAATGTATTGGACTTAGTAAGTGACGGGTGGATCCTTCTATAGCTCCTCTATGCATCAGTAGGTTTCATGAGACAAACTAGTGTCTTGGCCAAAGTCCTTGACCAAATCTTATTTGTAGTCTTGGCATAAGGCCTTGACTATGTAGTTATGAAGTCTGTCATTATACATTCCATCATTATGAAATTGTCTATTGATATTACATGTGATTGTTTGACTAGTATAATATCCATTTGAATAATTAAATGGCACTATTTGATTTATCTTCGACATATTATGCTGAAGTTTAAATTTAAAAGGCTTGTGTTCTAGTCTTATACATTGCATTAAATGTTTATTCTTATTTAGGAAAGTTTCCGCTATATTGTTATCCTTACTGAGCATATGAGATCACCCGTTTCTCTTATGTTTTATTTTTCCTAGGATGAAAAGAAGTATATTATGCTTTACCTGATGGAATAGGCTAAGGGATATAAGAGTGTTCAAAGAGGACACAATGTTGTTGTTTTTTCATGATGTGATGTAAAACTTATATATCTATCTAGCACTTCCAAAGCTAATAAACTGATCATTATTTCGGGACATGATTCCTTGTATCATGACAATGTTATATAATAATGCACGGATTCTGGGTAACTAGGGTCAAGGCGTTACAATTGGTATCAGAGGATGTTTAGTACATACCTTGGAAACTAGATTTAGAAAAACTCTGATTAGATAACATTACCCTAAGATAGACTTTGAGGATTGGTATATAAGAACTTACTAGAATTTTGGTAAGGTATAGATTTTGTGTATTTTCCAAGAAATACATCCATTTCTAGATATGAGTAGGTAGAGACGGCTTTGGTACATATGTAACTAGGAGTGAAAACTCCAACAAGGAGTTTCTGACTTGACCCGGGGTATCTTGGTACACGACAATGGGCCTTGCTGCACTCTTGGTTAGGACACTCCTGGGGGATAGGCTTAGGATAATTCACATTTTCATTACAATCCATTATGAAGGATTTAGGAGTAAATAATTCCTCAAATAAAACATTTTATGATTATAGAATATTTCCATAATCTTTTCAACTTACGTTAGGTATTTGAAAATTTTGGAATTATGCATTGCGATTCATAAACTAACCTAGCATATGAAATTGTTTAGAAATGGTGCCTAGTAGAAGGAATTAGAACTCCAAAAATATACATGATCCAATGATTAAGAAGAATCATATATTTCATGGTATTAATCTAATATTTAGAAAGGAAATACTCTACCATTTATTATCATCATATGAAGAAATAGTATCATGTGTTAATAAGATAAGTAAATAATTTTATGAGTCCTATGGCTTTGAAGGGAAGCTAGAGAAGAAACAGATGGTAGAGATAAAGATGGATAAAGGGAAGAGGGGAAAGAAGGATTTTCCCATATGTGATAATTGTGGAAAGAATCACCTTGGTAAATGATTTAAGGGAATGAGAGTTTGTTATAAGTGTGGAGAAAAATGACACCAAGTATGTGATTACACATGTAAGAAAAAGGTTTCAAATGTATAATGCTTCATCTGCAAGGAGTTGGGACACTACGCGAATCAATGTCTAAATCATCAGAGTGTACCCCAAATGATGCTATTGAATAATAATCAAGTTATGATTCTACCGAAGATGAAGAGGAATGATTAGAGTTCTTATGTTGTTATAAAAGTATTGTTTCATTTGAGTTTTTTGTTAATGATGTACATGTTATAAGAATTATTGTGTATATAAGGATTGTACAGTAGTACTATTTCATTAAGGACTTGAGATTGTGTGGAACCAAGAAAATAGACTCAATAACAGGTTAATATTTTTTTGTAAAATATATGGTTGAGATAAAGATAAACCATAATATGGTTTTGATACTGAGGTAGTGATTTTGGAATAATATATGATTGATTTGGATACATTATATTTAATATTCTTGACTACCTTGAAATTGATTAATGATTTCTATATTCCATAATTGTTGGAGTTTACAACATTTTTTTGATAGAAGTAGTATATCTAGTATTATATAAACAATAAGGGATCATGAATATAATCAATAAGGTTTTATGGTAATTTAGGGTGTTACAGTGTTTTAAAATAATACATGATGAAGGTATTCACATGTTATTACGTGGAAAAAAGGATCTTCATTTTGTTTAACTTCCTTATAAATTTTGGACTATGAGTTTGGATAGAAGCATTTTGGATAATCCTAAAGGTTGGAATAGATTAAGTTTGACAGTGGATACTATTGATAAGGTTAAATCATTTCTTGAGATAATTTTTGGATTGTCATTAAAAGGACAACTCAGAGGTAAGGCGATAACCCGTCACATCCGGCAAGGCCGCGAGACTTGAACCCACAACCGAAGGGTTAAAAGGGTGCATCACCTACCACTGTCCAACGTGATATCCTGGTTTGTATAATGTAGTTTTTTTAAATGATCTAACAAATGAATTATAAATTTATTATTTTTGGAACCAGATACGATTAGGATAAAGAGAATATTTTTGAATTCAATTATCTTTTGGAGTGAAAGATGAGTTTGTGGTAGGAATTAGTTGAAGGATGAAAATCTACTTGTCAAGTATATTTTTCTCCTCTTATTCTATGAATAAATTAATTCTTAAACGTTAGGAAATAGATCTAAAAACCAAAAATGTGTTATCATAATACCTTATTTTTTGTTGAACCGATGATATTTTACATCATCTTTAATTGATGGCTTTGAGGCCCTCAATTTTACAATTGTTTATGATTGATGACCTGAATCACTCACTATAAATATTTACACTTTTTCACCAATTATGTGTTTCTAATTTCCACAAATGTTCTCCTAATCGAGATCATAATTTGGTGGTGACTTTTTTATTTCCCTTTCCCTCTTATTAGGACTAAATTTTATCAAAACAATTTCTGATGTGGGTTTTCCACAAAGGTATTTTTTTCAAATTTTAACCTTTTATTTTCAAAAAACAATTTCAAATTGCGAGGATACAATTTATTAAAGGATGGGAGAATGTAACAGCCCAATATTTCATAGTTTGTTATCTCTTCAAAGTAATTCAATAACTTGCACTACACGCAATAACGAGTTCGAGCGCACCACGAATTACCAAACTGGCCGTTCAAAAAGTGGTTATGAATAGTATTAACTACATTTTTAATTATATATATATTCTATATAATTTTAAAATTCATATTTTGTGTTTCTTAGACATAATATAAGGGAAAATTCAATTTTTTAGATAAAAGTAGTATTTTTCAAAAAGTTCAATTTTACCACCTATTTAATGGAGAATCCTTTTAAAACAAATATTTGACACTTTTATATATTAAATTTAATGAAATTAAATTATTCTTTAGAATCGGGACATAAAAATTTCATTTGGATAAATTTTTGGTACTTTTCAAATAACTTTCATATTTTAATGAATAATAAAAATGCTATATTTTAATTGAAAACAACTTTTTTAATAGAAATAATTTATAGTGTAAAATTATGAATTTTAATTTTTTTTAAGTACAATTAAATTATATTTTTATCATTTAATACAATTTAATTCATAATAAGTAATTTCATTTTTAAATTTGACATAAACACATGTCAATCTTTTGATAGTTTTTACTTCTAAAAAAATCCACTTTTTGGTTTTGACAATGGGAATTAATTTTGAATTAATTAATGAAACTTATATGTTTTGAATTTTCTAAAATATAATTCATTTTTGAATTCATAATATCAAAATTACCTTAGGGAGAAGTTTTCATATTTTTCTGAAAACATTCAATTTTTGATGAATAGTGAAAAACACTACGTTATTGTTTAAAACCGACTTTTTATTTAAATAATTATTTATTTTATTTAAATTTATTTTAAGTCAAAATATATATATAATACCTATATAAGTTCAATTTAATTCATTAGAGTCATTTTATAATAAAATTAGATGTATGATTTTTTATTGAACTTTTTACTGCCTTTTACCCACCTTATATGAGCATTTACAAATTTGCATAAAGCCTAATTTAACCGCTTATGTGAGTTGAATTTAAAAAATCCTAGAGACATGGTTAATATAATTAAGTAAAATTTGTTTCAATAACGTGAAAATATTTTTTGGTGAATAGTAACTTTTGACTTATATTTACCATGGTTTAAAATAAATAGGGTAATTAAAGGTAAAAATGATATTATAATTACCCTAAAATATGTCCTAATTCTATTGGATAAGTGTAATTAGACCAAAAACAACCTTAGTAATAAAATATGATCCTTTAGGTACCCTTGTATTAGATTAGGACATTTATTATTATTTTATTTAAAGAAGAGTTAAAAGTGTTAAATTCAAAGTTTATTAGATAAACCATTTTTAATATAAGGTTATACATAAGATAAATTCTACTATAAATATTAATTAGAAATATAAAACTATTTCCTATATAATTGTAGTTTATTTATAATTTTTAGAGATTATATAATTAAATTTATTTATGACACAATGATGATGCAATAATTACCTTCTTAATGAAATATTAAAATAGTTTATATTTTAAATATTAAAATAAATAGAATTTAAAATTTTTGATGCCATCCAAGAATTTTATATGTTAACATGACATGTTAGGGTTGATTATATAAATTTTTTTCTAAGTGATAAGGTTTTTATGACTTTCATAAAAACTAAATACCAAATAGTGACAAAATTGACATAAATTAGTATTTAAAACAAATACTATAATATTGGTTGATATAATATTCCTAAAAATCTACGGTTCACCCAAAGGGATTAAATAATGTTATATATATCATTAATTAACCACTTTAGGTTCTCTTGGAAGTTTATAGTAACTTTATTAACCATATAGTGTAAGAATACAATAAGACATGATAAAAGTTAAACTATTTAACGAAGAGTTAAATCTAAAAGATAAGGTTAAAATGGTACCCTAAACTTGTCTAAAACCTATTTTTTGAGGGTTTTTAGACCCATACTTACCTTATATTTGAAATAAATCATCTTGGAGCCATTATAAACCGAAAATTAGTTTATTATAAAATAATATTTCAAGCTTTTCCTAAAGTGACCCTCACCTCTCTTATAATAGGGTACTTTCCCTTCTCTCAATTTCACACATCCAAATCCATTTGGCTCGGCCAAACCCTACTCAAATAACTTTAAAAATTCCATTATTTAAACCTATATTCCTTAATTTTATAATAAAGCTAACCTATGGAGCCGTTTTGATCAACTCAATAGGAAACACCCGAAGAAGAGGTAATAATTTCACCACCCTCTTTCAAGTTCTTTTCTTCTTCCACTCCCTCTTTCTTTTTTTTGTTTCCATACCAAAATAATAAATCCAGTAACTTCTACATAATGTGATTTTATTATAAATATGGTACAACCATATTAGTTATTCTATCCATCCTATGAATGACAAAGTCAACAAGCATGCGTACGTACGACTTACCATCTCCACGCTGTGGTGTAGTTTGTTATTCAAACACTTAATTATTTGGATGGGTATAATAATGAGCATAACTGATGTAAATAATAAATATAACATGTTAATTATTCATTATATATGATATAACATCCAATTACCTACTATTTCACCATAAATATAATGATATTGTCGCTCGTACGTACGTACGACATTACGTATACTTTATCGATTATTTTACTCCAAGATTATTTGTGGAATCACTATTTATTATTTATTTATTAATTTACACTCACCTTTCTATGGATATAACTTTTATACAAATAATCACTCAATTAATAAATTCACATCCCATTGATATGAAATTTTTAAGGGAAATCTTAACTCAATTTCTATTCATTGAGTTAAACATCCAAGTCATTGGTTTTGTTTTTACAAGAATATGTGTGAATGTAATCTGATTGATTTAAACTGAATATACAATTATATTTAGTGTATTTATATTTTTCACACATAATTATATCATTGATTCATCCTTAATCTAATGATACAGTCTTTATAAGGTATTTCGTCTCAATTTACATTCCTTTGAGACCTCTTTATCATTATGCACCAATTCACTTTTATATGGTGTATATACCATCCTTTGACATATTATATAATGAATCCCTTTATTCCCATGATATTATAATGTTTTGATTAATGTTATTCCTCAATTAATTGTATTCAATAGTCTCTTATTTGGTTAGGAACTCTTTAACTAAAATATTGTTTTAAATGTTTTAGATATCTATTCTTATAAATCTTTCTCATTAATTTCCATGTTTTAAAAATGGTTTTAAGTCTTTATTTATATGGAAATAAATGTTTTGAAATTAAAATTCCTTTTAAAAGTTTCAAATTTTTATGGGACACTTTGATTCAAAAATCTCTTTTAAAGGACTTCTTTGATAAATAGTACGACATTTAAATGTTTTCAAGAAAAAGGGGATATTTATATCAAATAGTTTTAATGACTATTTTCATCTATGTCAACATCCATTAGTGTATTTTATTCTTTATTGTGGTTGATTTATCATAATACAATCATCCATATTATATTGAATGAGTTATGTTTTACTGTGGATGTGCTATTTTTATGCCATTCAAGGTTTGTGGTTAAAATATTGAAATTTCTTATGATTTTTTTAATACGAATGTTTAGATTATGTTTCACCCTTTCATAAGAGGAATGTATTGGACTTAGTAAGTGATGGGTGGAGCCCGATATATCTCCTCGATACATCGGTAGGTATCATGAGACAAACTAGTGTCTTGGCACAAGGCCTTGACAAAATCTTATTTGTAGTGTTGGCACAAGGCCTAGACTATGTGGTTATGAAGTATAGCATTATTCATTCCATCATCATGAAATTGGATATTGATATTACATGTGATTATTCGACTAGTAGAATATCAATGTGAATAAGTAAATGGAATTATTTGATTTATCTTTGCCATATTATGCTGATGTTTAAGTTTAAAAGTCTTGTGTTCTAGTCTTATACATTGCCTTAAATGTTTATTCTTATTTATGACAATTTCTGCTATATTGTTATCCTTACTGAGCATCTAATCTCACCCCTTTCTAATGTTTTATTTTTTCCAGTATTCAAAGAAGTATATTACGATTAACCTGCAGGAATAGTCTATGGGATATAAGAGTGTTCAAAGAGGACACAATGTTGTTTTTTTCGTGATATAATGTAAAACTTATGTATGTATCTAGTACTTCCAAGGCTATTAAACTGATTGATCTTTCGGGACATGATTCCTCATATCATGCTAATGTTATGTAATAATGCACCGATTCTGGGTAACTGGGGTCGAGGCATTATAGAATAATCCACATGATCCAGAACATGATTCAATTATGTTGAATTCAATATAAATATCCCCATGAGAACATATCTAATTTTCTAGAGGTTTTCAATACATTTTTCAACAAGGAGTGTCATCTGATGTAATAAGATTATGAGTCTTCCCATTCTCCTTGCACAATTGAGACAATGATTGGCTCATAAGACAAGTCCCCAAGTCCATCATGACTTGGGATGATCTAGCTTATGAATTTCTCGATAAATATCTTCCACACATCCGAATATGGAAGTTAGGAAATGAAATTCTGATCCTCAACTAGGTAGATGGTGAATAAACCTAGGAAGGATGAGTTATATTCAAGGAGCTAACCCATAAGTTTCCACATCACAGAGAAAATGTGAAACTTTAATTGAAAACACTCTAACATGGACTCCAACCTTCCACCTATACTGTTGATGATGCCGACGATGAAGGTGGGCCAATACTAAAGACACTTGAAGTCAATAGAGCCATTATAGACAAATATTACAAAAATTCTAGTATATAAAAAGTGATATAAGGATATGTAAGTGCATAATTCATCAAGTGGAGGAGAATACCCACTTGAAAGCCCATGTCGAGGCCTTAACCAAGAAGCTTGTGTCATTTTAGCTACCTGCTACACCTTCACCCCCTCCTACTCCTATGATGGAGATATAATCTTGTGATATGTGAAGAAGCCCACACCCATAATAATAATACCAAGAAGGTATAGAGGAAACCCAATTAAAATATTTTAATTACATCAATTACAATAAACAAAATCACCAATACCAACATCCCAAATAATTTCAACATAAAACCATTTAGTAGAGACTAGATCAATATCCACAATATCCTAATCAAGGTTATTATCAATAGAAGAGTGATCAGCTATCACAAAGGAATCATGGACCACCTAGGTACCCACCTCAAGGTCCATATACTCAACCACAACAATAATTCCAAATTTTTTTCCTAGAGATCAACAGTATACCCCATCCCTCTAGCAAAAATTACCATAATATCTTCTAATACCAGCACAACAATCCCAACTTCTATAATACAATACTAAAAAACTACTCATTTACTTTTTGAAAAAACCATATCCAAGGATTAAAACACAATATAATAAAATGAAAAACCACATTTATTACCTAAAAAACCTTGAGCATCAAGATGGGAATATATCTAAGACATTATCCGATTGACTACAAGGTACCTTTCCTGGTAACAATGAAGATCATTTGAGGGAGGAGGAAAAATGTATAGTTGTTAGAAGTGTAAAGATGTTGGATTCTGATTAGCCATGCAGAGACGAGAAAAAGTAGTTAGAAGAATCTAATAAAGCCGATAAGAAGGTAACTCAATAGATAGATTCAACTGACAAAGTTCCCATACATAGCATGGTTGAAAAAGACAATGTATATATGGAACCAACACCATACAATCCACCTCAATCATTTCCTAAAATATTGAAACAATGATACAAACTGGGGACAATATAAAAAAATTATTAAGATGTTAAAAAAACGACACATCAATATTACACTTGCTAAAGAAATTTCTCAAGTACGTTCTTATGAAAAATTATTTAATGAGTTCCTTTCAATTAAATGCCATTGGAGTTTCTTTAAATTAAATTGAATATGGAGGACTTAGAATCCATATTACTAAATGAAGAATGATATGTATTTTTCTAGTGAATGATGTCTAAAAAAATGAGATACCTCAGAAGTTTCTCAATTCCTTTCACCATCAGAACATGAAATTTTGAGAGATACAAGTGTGATCTAGAAACAAGTATAAATATAATGCATTTGTTTGTCTTGAAGAAGTTGGGGCTCAATGAACTAAAACCAACAAGGGTGGAACTCCAACTTCCTAACCACTCAGTCAATAATTCTCAAGGATTGCTCGAGGACACATTTTTAAAAGTTGAAAAATTTATCTCCCCTACTGATTATATCATTATAGACATGGGGGAAGAAGGATATATTCCCCTTATTTTAGGAATAACATTTTTACAATGGGAAGGTGTTGATTAATGTTAAACAAGGAATATTGATATTCAAAGTTTGTGAAAAACTCGTTGTGTTAAATTTAGTGAATACCACTAAGAAAATATTTGAGTCATTAAATTTTAATGAAATATATCTTACTGATAAGAAAGATGATCATGAAAATAGTAAGAACAAAAATAATAAACTACCACCTATGGAAAATTGATCTAGTATTCACAATAATAAAAATTAAACTCCACCTCTAACAAAGAATACCATCCCACATTTCGTTCCCCCTTTTTGACAAATCATTCTACAAGGGGTATAACCTCACATTTAAAGGCATATTATTGAGAGAATGTTTAGATCTAGAAAATAAAAAAATGACAGGTAGGTATCCCTGGTGAGGTTAGAGTTTATGGAAATTTAATAAACACTGAATATGGTTTTCAGGGTACTTTCAAAAGTTTTTGAAATTTACGTTTTTGAATTTTAAAATTATTTTTTAAAAAATAATACATCATGTAATTGAAATACATGACGTAAAAGTTTTGGGAGCAAGAAAAATAAAATCCCACAAATTACACATTGTGTATTGAATATATGATGTTAATTCTTTGGGACTCTTTGAAAAACCATGAACCTAGGGTTCACGGCCGATGACTCAACCCCCCCCCCCCTCCACCCCTCTATCTATTATGGGAAATTAGTCGCCCATAACCCTCAACCTCACCACTTATTTAGAACACCAAACTACATACTTTCATCCTATTATTCATTATCTTCTAACCCTTACCCACCTCCATCCTCAATGTAATTCACCAAACATGAGTCACATGGCGGTGATCCTTCACCGCCCAAGTTCCAAGACATTGCACCACCTCCACCTCTTGGAGATCAATCTACTTCACCCTCTTCTCCCCCCTTATTTCACCCTTTATATATTTGGAGAGTCATAGTTCAATTTCGGATCATCATAGGTTTCTTCCACATTCCCCCACCTGCACCCTTACCTTCAGTTTTCTGACCTCCAACATCAGATTTGGTTGTTCCATCTTTAGGCCATGACAATGTGGATCAACTAGATAATGGACTTAGTTATACTCGAGATAATCTACACCCATAAGTATTTCTCTGAGATTCATGTCTAGATACACCTCTACGCCATCACTAAGGTGTGTCAGGAGACATACATAGAGCTCTTCCTTGAGTTCTTCGATACACTATCACTAGATGTCACACAAGTTGCTTTTAGATTAGGTGGAAAGCCTTAGGAGACGAACCTCAAAAACTTCAGAATTAGACTCGATATCTACACCAAGGAGTTTGTCACCTCCCTATATAATCATCCATGAGACTGAACTTAATCAAGGAGGATGTGACAAGAAATTATGATCTGATTGTATGCGACCAACATAGCTTCCCAACCCTTGAACAATGAATAGAATCCAACTATGGGGTGCCACCTTGTGGATTATTCAATGGGTTCGAGCAAATGCCTAGTTGGATAGAGAGGATTCTCATGGGAGAATCATCTAGATTGAGTTGATCATCCTTTAATATTCCATGGTTGGCCCAGCTGTCAATATGGATAGATAGTCCTCTTGCTACTATGAGACCCATGTATGGCAAGGAAAAGGCACTATCATGGGGGGTAATTTCTTCATAAATCTAGCCTGAAATCTTAGCGCTTTCAATTATTCTCATCCCCTTACTTCCCTAGGGAATGTGGAGTCAATTGATCCCCTCATGATTCACAATATGGGGATATTGAAGAAGATCTATTGGAAACACTAGTGGCCCCCAGAGTACTTGGATGATCTTTACCCATCCCCTTTTGCCACTCAGGATCCCCATTCCCCTACTGATCCACCAACCCCTACTTCCACTACATCCCTCACTTCCAAATCCACTTCAATTGTACCATCTACTATCACCAGTTCATCACCCCTACCACCACATATTCCCCACCTACCATATATACACCTTTTCCCTTACTCCATATGACTTATGGCTTGATATCCATTGTCTACTATAGAACTAGTGCTGAATTTTCATCCACCACCACATTCCATTCCTCTGGATTCCCCATTTTACCACCCTACCCCACCACCAAAATTCAATCCCATCCAACCGCCTCCCTATACCGACACCAATTCATCATCCAACTCCCTTCCCACCATTTCCAATGTGTCGACCAACCTTCTACCTAAGCTGAGAGATACCACTTCCCAATAGAAGTTGTTAGAAAAGCATGTCCGATAGGGAAAGGGCCCTACCCAAACATCTTCTTTAGAGGTTCTCCTTGTTGATCCAGGTTCCATACACATGAACTCCATATAGATCGGTGCCTCAAATCCTCCATCCTTGATTGAGATTTCTTCCAGCACCATGAAACCTGATACAATGGTCAATCCTCCAACCCCAGCATCCATAGATGACATCAATAGTGTGGGCCAGCTATTGGCACCCACTATTCGGGAGGGGAAGTCTGTTGTGGATATTAGTGATATTGATTTTACTATTTAGTTATGTTCGAGTTCCCTCCCCTTTTATACTCTATTTGGGCTCCATTTTTGGCATTCCCATTGTATCTCATTTCCCCTATTCTATCATTTCTTATATATGAGGATGATATACAATTTTTGGATTCATTACTTACTGTATTATTTACATTTTACTAGTGCATTATTTTAGCCATGTCTATCCTGGCATCCTCTTATATGATCACTGAATAGCCCATCAAGTGACGCTCTAACATCCCACTTGATATCTATCAGCATCTGGCTGGCCAATAGAGATAGGTTGAGGTGCTCCATCTTGATATCCATGCTCATTAGGGGTGCCCTCCACAACGTTTCTGTATATTATTCCTACCACTTGAGATTCATGCCCAGTACACTCCGGAGGTGGTTAATCTATCCAAGAATACCCGTGAGCTAGATGACACTTAAACCAATTTATATTGAAGGAAATAGGAATTTTAGAATATGTTTAACACTGAATAATTACCTTATCCATCTGTATGGATAGTGACATCATTGTTAGCACTTTATGGGATTAAACCCATATTTATTTTATTCTCCTCATTTTCATTCATGTAACTAGGATCATTGTTTTCCTTTCTTCTTGAATATAATATCCTTCGGTTTCCCTAAACTCCATCGTACTCCATTACTTAATTTATCTGAGTTGATTTATACTAGTTTTGACTATATTCACAAACTCATTTGTTTGCTTCCAAGTCAGTTTACCCCTGTGGAATAATGGTTTATCTAGTATAGGTAGTCTATTTCAAAATATTTATGTAGCTATCCAAATTTTAAATCACCATCCAACATGATTACCCATGGAATGAAATTCACTATAGGTAGATCTTGATTACATAATTTTGAAATCTCAATTTCCATTTCATTTTTTTCGATGCTTCATTTGATATCTCTCCCACAAAAATTTAAAAAACTATGCAGACACTGTGTCATTTTAAGTGTGGGGGAGTATTTCTTGAGAATTATTTATGATATAGTTGGATTATTTCATACTTTCACATATGTAAGAGATATGTTTCATTAAAATCAGGATTTTAACATGAAATCTCATTACACCCACTTAAATAAAATAAAAAGTTAGGATAAATATTTTTGAAATCCATTTTTATTCCATTTTAGATTTTTAGCATGATTCCAAAGTTCAGTACTTTAATTATAATTTTAATCTCTTAAAATTGATTTGGATTGACTCATTACTAGATTTCATGCCTTGCGTTATTTCCAGTTATTTTTTTATAATCCCATTCCCGATAGGATTATAGACTTACACTATCATATTATTTTCTGATCATATTTTTTGAGAAATACTTGGGGAATTTAAACCTATTATAACTTTCATTGATATATTTTTGAGGATATGATTAAACAAATATATTGTTAAAATGATAGAGAAAATATTTTATGATCCATTATCTTGAGACCCACCTGTGCACCATTACTTATTTTACCATAGTAGCTATAAATAATATTGTTAGGATAGATCTGTTTGAAGGCTATTTTACATTACTACCCTACTCTTGGTGTGGTGCATGATATTCCTTTTGAACAACTATGGGGGAATTTTCACTACTGATGGACATGGGATGTGACACTGAAGAGATATATGATGAAACTTTCACCAGAATGATATGACTTGGCCTATGATTTCCTTTTTCATTTTCTATGCTTTCACTATACCTTTGAAAAAACAAATATAAAAAAAATAATGAAAAATATGTTGGTTGTGTATTAGGAAGTTCAAAAATCACCATTACCAGACTGATGAATCCTATGATGGATCATATGTTGTTACGTTATGGATTCAATACCTGACATATAAATAATTTTTAAAAACAAAATATAAAGAAAAGTAAAGGAATGAGGGTATATTATTAATACTTACTTGATACATTCATGACCCTAATTTGATCTATTTGGAGCATGGACACATTTTGTCTATGAGGAGATACTTCATCAAATAATTCACAATTTTCATTTATTTTACTTTATATATTACCCTCCATTTTGTGTTTTATTTTTATCACTTTACCAGCTTCTCTTTTCCATAGAAATATTTGAACCTTATTGTTCAAGCCCTCATGATTAATTTTGTATTTGTCTTTACAAAGTGGTGATATTAGAACCAATTAAAGCCTATGGTTAGGAACATGTATATACAGTATGGTCCAACTCTAGTTTTATTTTACCTTGAGTGGTGAGAGATAATTTATTGTGAGGTAAATTGAAAAAAGCATATTGCTTCTGAAGACTATTTATGAAAGTGAAATTAAAATAAGAAATAATCTAAATAAAGAACTTGACTATGAGACATGAATAATTTTCTCTATAATATTGATTCTAGGGGACTTAATTTCACAACTTTCACTTAGTTTTATTTTCCTCATTGTAATTAATGTGTCCTATTTAATAAATGTTTGACATGGAATCCCCATTGAGATGATTTTTTCTTAAGGACATGAAATGGTTCAAGTGTGGGGGAATTTGATAAGATAAATTTGTATACACATTTTGGATACATTTAATTAATGGTTAAACATGTTTTATTTGACAATACACTGGGTTTTGAGGTGTTTTTTCATGAACTTGGAATTCAAGGATTAAAAGAGGAATGCTGTAAAAATGGTAGAAATCATCCTTACACATCATGAAACTAAAGTACATGACATGTACTCCTTGAACACACAATCTACAAGATGAAAATACAAGTCTTGAATCCCAATTACATGTCATGAACCAAGTACAAAATGTGTGTCCTACTTACACATAGTGAATGATTAAAATTCCAAAATCTAAAGATTATAAGGCGTGAACTCATTACACGACATGAGAAGTTTAAAACCTATATAACTCTGAATATTCAAGATAAAAAATCTATGAAGATGAAAAATATTTGGAGGCTTTGGTGGATATGAAGTACACAACATGAGAACCAATTACACTTTGTGAAAGTTTCAAAGAACAATTCACTTAAAGAAACTGTAACACCCTGATATTTTACAAGAAGAATATTTTTTTATGTCTTATGTTATACGCAAAATCAAAGGAATCATTCACTTCACACAACACTAGCTTGGCTTGTGTTACACGCAATCACGACCTTCCTCGATAGCGTGTGTTGTACGCAATATCGAGTTTCATTAAACAACAATATGTTATTAAAATATTATATAAACTATCATTTATGAATAATATTAACTAAATTTTTTATTTTATAACATTATTATTCATCTTACATATTTTCAAAAACATGGTATGTGAACAAAATAATTTTTTTGGGTAAAATAGGTATTTTTTAAAAAATGCAGTTTTGCCGCCTTTTGATGGCGCACCAACTTTATATATAGTTTTGACATGTCTATAAGTTAAATTTGAAAAAATAAAATTCTTATTTGGAATCAGGATATAAAAATTTACTTTGGATAATTTTTTCATATTATTATGATAAGTTTCATATTTTAATGAATAGTAAAAACACGCTATATTTTAATTGAAAACAACTTTTTTCATCCCAATAATTTATATGGATAAATTATAATATTTAATGGTTTTAAAGTATAAATAGAATATATTTTTACCATTTAATATAATTTATGTAATTACCATTAATTTTACATTGAATTCATAGGTAAAAACATTTCAATCTTTGGCAATGTTTTAACTTTTAAAACCCATTTTCTTAACAACGGGATTAATTTTAAATTAATTACTGAAACTTCCGTGTTTTGAAATTTGAAAAATAAAATCCATATTTGAATTCAGTGGGTCCAATTTATGTTAATAGGCTACTTTTATTTTTTTTATCATGAATAGTAACTATGGTAATTTTTATTTACTATAGTTAAAGGTAAATCGGGTAAGTAAGGGTAAAAATAAGATTATAAAATTACCCTAACACTTGCCAAAATCCTATTAGATGAATAAAAGTCGACTCATATCACATAAGGGTCAGAATAGATTCATTTAATGGACTTTTGACTATGAAATAATATAATTATTATTAAAACCAAAGAAAGTGACAACATGTCACTCTCTTAAATCTTATAAGTGTAATAATTTTAATTTAGTGATAAACATCATAAAACTTCGGATATAAATATTCCCTAGAAATATAATAAAATTATCTACATCATATTAATTTATTTATAATTTTTAGGGATTAAATAATTAACATTAATTATGACACAATAGTGATGTTGAAATTGTTTTATTGATTGAAATATCAAATAAATGATTTTAAAAGTATTAAAATAAATATTATATTAACTATTTAATGTGCTCCACTAATTTTCTAGATAAAAATGACATGTTATTAATCTATTAAATCTATTATTTTGAACATATATTCTGTATATATTTTATTTAAATTCAAATAAATGAATAGTGTCAAAATTGACACTATTGTTATTTTATAAAAATTACATATTATAAAATTGTTTAAAAATCACAAAAATATTTAAAAATTATAAATTAAAATTGATATGGTCGAAAATGTAATAAAGTATACAATTATGGAAAATTAAAAACATATAAGTAATTATTTATAATTATTTAAAATTTAGAATTGTATTACAACAAATACAATTAAATAGATTATATAAAGATAAATCAAGTTGATAATGTTTAAAATAAATTCCCAACTTATCTAAATTTTATTGGTTTATGAGATTAAAACCCTATCTCATCTAATATTTGGATTTGAGTTATTTTTGGAGGTTTTTAAGTGGGTTTGGAATTTATTATAAATTAATATTTCTTATAATTCCAAAGGTGCCCCTCTCCTCCCTTATAAAAGGGCACGCCCTCCCTCTCCTCCTCACACCATTTTGAGCCTTCAAGATCGGCCAAACCCTTCCCATTTCCCTTATAAACTTCCTTAGAAACATACTAGAGGTCTCGGTCTTCTTCAAAGACCAATTTTAGTGCCCTAAGAGGAGGTTTCAAAGAGGCATGTCGAAGAATAGGTAATATCCATTACTGATTCTTTCAAATTTATTTCTTCTTATACTTCCTCTTCTTTAGTTGTTTCATTATTAAGTAATAACTTCAGTATCACTCATATACTAATATGTTATTATAAATATTAAACAACCCTATTTCACTTTATATCCATCCTACGGAAAATGAAATCACTACGCATGCGTACGTACGGAATACCATCTCCACGTCGTGGTGTAATATGTTTTCCATCACCACTTTACTTGGATGGGTAAAATGGTGTAAATAATAACTATATATGATTATTGTAAAGTGATATTGATTCTGAAATAGTATACATACACTTTAATACAATTCCAAGATCATGGGAACGATATCATCGCTCGTACGTATGTACGGCCTACCGTCTCCACGATGTGATGTGACAGGAGGTTCAGATATGTACAAAGCATATCGGACCTAAGGTAAGGGAAAACTTTTCCAATATCATTCTATCTGATATTGTTTATTCGTAAGTATTTACTGTGGAATATTTATCATCCACATCCATGTTTCCTCAATATGTAATATTATTTCTATCCTTCTAAAATTGTTTAAATCCAATTTTACCTATTGGTGAGTTTTTAGTAAAAGATATGAAAAGAATCTTTTGTCGTTTTCCAAACGAGGTACTTTTTGACTTTTCCAGAAAAAGTATGAGAAGATTTTTTTTAACTTATACAACATGAATGAATTTTTACGGTTTCATAATGCCTCATTTTCATGAAGCTTCATCTACAAGATTTCATGATTATTTTCAATAAATTTTTTTTATTTTAAAATTGCATGGAATTATGTGAAGATAAAATGATTTTGAAGAATAAAGGATATTTTCCTTAGGAATGAATTTCAAGTGTTTTATCAAAATTATTTTCCATCTATGATAATACAGGGTTCTGTTTCTTTCCCTATTATTACATTGACTTGATTATGTTATGATGGAATTATTTTTATGAAGTCCTTTTATGAATTATTTTATGATGGAATGATTTTTATGAATCCCATTTTTATTACATGGGTTATGCTATGATGTATGGTTTATGATTTTGTGACACACATAATAATAGTTTCATTATGAGATGGGTAGGACCTATATCTCCCTCCAATGAATTGGGTAAAGATTTATATCTCATGAGATAGACATGGCTGGAAAGATAGGTTAATCCGGTTCAGTGATACAGGATTGGAAGGAGGAGTGAACTCGGTTCAGTAATGGACTTTGTCCGCTATGATAGTCTTGGCAATGAGTCTTGACTAACATGAAATGATTTTCTATGATTATGTGTGTATGCCACAAAGTTTCATGTTTTATGTTATGATTACTGGGATTACATTTCACTACTATGATTTATCCCATGTTATGATATTATGATCTCTTTTTTAGGTTAAGATTTTCAAAATGTTATGTTCTTATGAATATGATATGATTGATATTTCTTTTTTTTACCATTACTGAGCATTTGAACTCACCCTTTTGTATGTTTTCTTCTCCCCAGTTCAGGAAGAAGGATATTAAGTAGTATATGCCAAAAAGGGACTCTATATATGATTAAATAAACAGGAGACAATGTAGTTGATTTTATGAACCAGTTGTTTATGTTTCCCAGTTTCTAAAGACACTATAACTATACGGTCCTTTCATGGTTTTGTTATATGTTGTAATAAGTATGCTTCAATTCTGAAGTAATAACAATGTATGTAAAGTATGGGTCATTATAGTTGGTATCGGAGTAAAGGTATAGTCAACCTTTGGAAACTAGGATGTGAAAACCTTAGTAAGAACCCTAAGGATAAGTCTAAGCATAGAACATAATCCTAGTATTTTATAAATGGCCATGAATAACCTATTATAAGACCTATAGTATGAAATTTTATTACTGATTATGTGGTTTTCCTATTTCAATTAGTGTTTATCACACTATGATTCTTGGTTTTAGTCAATGGCTGGAACCCGAAGGAACCATGTTAATGCTGAACGTGACAGACAATGCAATGATTTTACGCCTGAGCAACCAAACGTTATGGGAGCCGGAATGAAAAATCTTGTATCCATGATCAAATAACTTTCTCAAGCAATGACTCATGCAGGACTTCCAAACGAGCAAAGGAAGGAGAAAAATTCTGTTGAATCCTTCATGAGGCAGCTCCCACCTTCATTCAGCGGGTCTTCGGATCCATTAGTGGCTGAACAATGGATCAGTACCACTGAAAAGATATTTTTAGTTCTACAATGTTCTGAACATGATAAATTCATCTTATCAATGTATCGTTTGGAAGGTGATGTTGATCTGTGGTGGAATCTTATCAAGAATATGAGGCAAAGGGATGAAATTGAGTCCATGTAATGGGATGAGTTCAATAAATTATTTTTCAATAAGTACTTTCCTCGTATTCTTTGAACAAATATGGAGAAGGAGTTTCTTGAACTGAAGCAAAAGGATGATGAATCTGTTGGTACCTACGAAGAAAATTTTACAAGACTTACAAGGTATGCTTCTAGAATTATTATCCAACCTGAGAGTAAAATTGATCGATTCTTTAGTGTCTTAAAACCAAGTCTTAGAAGGGCGTTATCCATAAGGGACATCAATAGCTACGAGGAAATTTTTCGATATGCTCTCAAGGTTGAGATGGAGATTGGAGTAATCCATAAGTCATATGGGTTTGATAAGAAGTGGAAAATGGAATTAAAAGAAAATATAGAGACCACACTGAAAAGAAGATGAGTTTTCCTTTATGCTCAAATTGTGGATAGAAACATGGATGGAATTGTCTTAAAGGGACAAGCAAATGTTTTAAGTGTGGAAAATAAGGTCATCGGGTAGTTGAATGTTGAAATAATGGGAAGAAGATGTATAATGATGCGAAAAAAGAAAGGGATACACAGAATACACCTCCTACACTTCAATGTTTCAAGTGCAAGGAGATGAGGAATTATGCCAATCAATGCCCAAATCCAAGGGTTGTTGATGATGATCGATGTCAACAAACTCTTAAGGACGAAGACAAAGGAAATTCACATGCAATTTATATTGGCGTTGTGGAGTACGATAACGAAGTGGTGAAAGGTACACTTACCATCCACTCTAAAGTAGAAAATGTTTTATTTGATTTTGGATCCACCCAGTCTTTTATTTATGAAGAATTTTCTAAGGGTATCGTTGTATTACCTCAACAATTAGATGTTGAGTTAGCTGTGACAACTCCTAATGGCACAACAGTCACATCAAAAGTTTACAATTCTTCTCTGATTGAAGTTTGTGGGAATGTGCTTCCTAAAAATCTTGTGATCCTTCCTATAGTGAAATTTTATGTGATTCTTGGCATGGATTAGATTTCTTTATATGGAGCTTATATCAATTTCTAATGAGGGGAAGTCACATTTCATATTCCAGATCAATCTATGATTATCTATCGATGCAAGGATGATCATGACCTTTCAGTGGAAATTTATTCCATCTTATGGGTCTTGATTCCACTAAATGAAGGTTATTTATCTCAAATGGTTGTAAAGAAACTCACGATTAAGAATACACCCATTGTACGGATGTTTGATGATGTTATTCTGGGGGAATTTCCAGGTCTTCCACCAAATCGTGAAGAGGAGTTTTCAATCGAACTCATACCGGGTGCTATGCCTATTTCAAAGACACCTTATAGAATGGACCCAATTGAGTTACAGGCATTGAAGAAGCAACTCCAAGAGAATATTGATAAGGGATTCATATGCCCTAGTGTGTCACCTTGGGGAGCACATGTTCTATTTGTTAAGAAGAAAGATGGATCAATGAGACTCTGCATTGATTATCGAGAACTTAACAAGATCACTATCAAGAACAAATATCCTCTCCCATGCATTGATGACTTATTTGACCAACTATGCGGAGCTCAATACTTTTCCAAGATTGATCTTCATTCAGGGTATCATCAATTAAGGGTCAAAAGGGTGGATATACCAAAGACGAATTTCCGTACAAGGTATTAACATTATGAATTTATAGTGATGCCATTTGGTCTTAATAATCCCCCTACTATCTTCATGGATCTTATGAATAGAGTCTTTAGAGACTATCTTGATCAGTTTGTGGTAGTCTTTATAGACGATATTCTTATCTATTCAAAGAACAAGGAAGAACATGAAGATCACTTGAGAATTGTATTTATGACCCTGAGAAAGGGGAAGCTTTATGCCAAATTTACCAAGTGTGAATTTTGGATTAATTTTTTTTCATTTTTTGGTCACATAATCTAAAAATAGGGGATATCTGTGGATCCATAAAAAACAGAGGTTATCGAAATATGGTCGAGACCAACAATAGTAACTGAGATCTGAAGTTTTCTTGGCTTTTCTGGATATTATTGACATTTTGTGAAAGATTTTTCAACGTTATATAATCCACTCACCAGGTTGAATCGAAAATGAGTTAAGTTTGTTTGGACGGAGGAGTGTGAAGAAAATTTCAAAGAGTTAAAACGAAGGTTATACAGTGCACCTGTGCTCACACTGCCTTGTAGTGGAGAAAGGTTTGTGATCTACAGTGATGCATCCAAGAAGGGATTGGGGTGTGTTCTCATGAAAAATGATATGGTGATAGCTTATGCCTCACGACAGTTGAAAATCCATGAGTAAAATTACCCAACTCATGATTTGGAGTTAGCTGCGGTAATCTTTGCATTAAAGATTTGGAGGCATAACCTTTATGGTGAAAGGTGTGATATTTATACCAATCATAAAAGTTTAAAGTATATTTTCACACAAAAGGAGCTGAATATGAGCCAAATAAGATGGTTGGAGTTGATTAAGGATTACAACTGCTCAATTTATTATCACCCTGGGAAAGAAAACAAGGTGGCAGATGCATTAAGTCGACAAAACCATGCAAGATTATCCATGATGAGGATAAAAAAGATCCAATATTTATGGATTCTCAAAGGATGGATCTTGGAATCATAATGGAAGGGGAAAAATATTATCTTTTTCAAATGAATGTTCAACCATCTATGCATGTGAAGATTAAAGAGGCGCAGAAATAAGATATAGAGTTACAAAAGAAGGTTAGAAATGTTCCTGAATTCCACGTTGATTGTAATGGGATAATAAGGTTTAGGAATCGGGTTTATGTTCCTCCCATCCCATAATTAAAGAAGGAGCTACTGGATGAGGCTCATAGTTCTTCATTCCTTATTCATCTTGGAAGCACGAAGATATATAGGGACCTGAAAGAGTACTTCTGGTGGGATGGATTGAAAAGAGATGTTGCTGAATATGTCTCTTGATGCTTGGTTTGTCAGCAAGTTAAAGATGAGAGACAGAAGTCTAAGGGGATGTTACAACCATTACCCATACCAGAATGGAAATAGGAAAACATCACCATGGACTTTGTCACTGGACTTACTAAAACATCCAAAGGCAATAATGCTATCTGAGTCACAGTTGATCGTCTTACGAAGTCGGCACACTTCATTGCTATTAGAGAAGATTTCTCTCTGGATCAGCTTGCCTGGATATATGTAAAGGAAGTGGTAAGAATGCATGGAGTACCACTTTCCATTATATCTGATTGGGGTCCGAGGTTTACCTTGAAGTTCTGGCGAAGTATTCATCATACTCTAGATACAGAATTGAGTTTCAGCACTGCTTATCATCCTCAGATAGTCCGTCAATCTGAGAGAACAATTCAAACTCTAGAAGACATGTTGAGAGCTTGATCTATGGATTTAAAAGGTGGTTGGGATCAACACCTACATTTGGGGGAATTTTATTATAATAGTAGCTTTCACTCCAGTATTCAGATGGCTCCTTATGAAGCTCTCTATGGAAAGAAATGCCGAACTCCAACTTACTGGGATGAAGTTGGGGAAAGAAAGCTATCATGACCTGTTCTTGTTGATGAGATGGTAGAAAAGGTCTGATCTATTCAACAACACATAAGAGCAGCTCAGAGTCGACAAAAAAGTTATGCCGATAACCGAAGAAAAGATCTAGAGTTTTAAGTGGGTGATAAAGTGTTCTTATGAATATCTCTTTGGAAGAGAGTAATGAGATTTGGAAAGAAGGGCAAGTTAAGCCCTAGGTATATCGGTTCTTTTAAAATACTAGATCGTGTTGGGAAGGTAGCTTACTGATTGGTGCTTCCACTGAATCTCTTTCAAGTTCACGATGTGTTCCATATATCTCTCCTGAGAAAGTACATACCTGATCCTTCACATGTACTAAGCTCAGAAGGTGTACCGCTGGAGCAAGATCTTTCTTATGAAGAACAACCGATAGAGATTCTAGATCGTAGCAAAATAGTTCTACAGAACAAGACCACTAACTTGGTGAAAGTTTTATGGAGGAACCACCAATTAGAAGAAGCTACATGGGAGCTTGAGGATATGATGAGGGAGAGGTATCCTCATCTGTTTGTTACGAAGTGACGAATTTCGAGGGCGAAATTCATTTTAAGGGGGGTAGAATGTAACACCCTGATATTTTATGAGAATTATATTTTTTATGTCTTATTTTATACACAACATCAAAGGAATCTTTCACTGCATACAACACTAGCTTGTCTTTCATTACACACAATCACGACCTTCCTCGATAGCGTGTGTTGTACGCAATATCGAGTTTCACTAAACAACAATATGTTATTACAATGTTATATAAACCAGCCGTTATGAATAATATTAACTATATTTTGAATTTTATAACATTATTATTCATCTTAAACATTTTCTAAAACATGGTATGTGAACAAAATAATTTTTTCGGGTAAAATATGTATTTTTCAAAAAATGTAGTTTTGCCACCTTTTGATGGTGCACCAACTTTAAATCTATTTTTTGACATGTTTATAAGTTCAATTTGACAAAATAAAATTCTTATTTGTAATCAGGATATAAAAATTTACTTTGGATAAATTTTTCATATTATTCTGATAACTTTCATATTTTAATGAATAGTAAAAACACGCTATATTTTAATTAAAAACAACTTTTTTCATCGCAATAATTTATATGGTTAAATTATAATATTTAATGGTTTTAAAGTATAAATAGAATATATTTTTACCATTTAATAAAATGTATGTCATTACCATTAATTTTACATTGAATTGATATTTAAAAACATTTCAATCTTTGGCAATGTTTTAACTTTTAAAACTCGTTTTCTTAACAACAAGATTAATTTTAAATTAATTACTGCAACTTATGTGTTTTGAATTTTGAAAAATGGATTCCATATTTGAATTAAGTGGGTCCAAATTATGTTAATAGGTTTCATTTATTTATTTTTATTATGAATAGTAACTACGGTAATTTTTATTTACTACAGTTAAAGGTAAATCAGGTAAGTAAGGGTAAAAATAAGATTATAAAATTACCCTAACACTTTCCAAAATCTTATTTGATGAATAAAAGTCGACCCATATCACCTAAGGGTCGGACAAGATTCATTTCATGGACTTTGGACCATAAAATAATATAATTATTATTAAAACCAAAGAAAGTGATAACATGTCACTCTCTTAAATCTTATAAGTGTAATAATTTTACTTTAGTGATAAAAATCATACAACTTCAGATATAAATAGTTCCTAGAAAGATAATAAAATTATCTACATCATATGAATTTATTTATAATTTTTAGAGATTAAATAATTATCATTAATTATGACACAATAGTGATGTTGAAATTATTTTATTGATTGAAATATCAAATAAATGATTTTAAAAGTATTAAAATAAATATTATATGAACTATTTAATGTGATCCACTAATTTTATAGATAAAAATGACATGTCATGAATCTATTAAATCTATTAGTTAGAACATATATTCTGTATATATTTTATTTATATTAAAATAAATGAATAGTGTCAAAATTGACACTATTGTTATTTTATAAAAATTACATATTATAAAATTGTTTAAAAATCACAAAAATATTTAAGAATTATAAATTAAAATTTATATGGTCTGAAATTTAATAAAGTATACAATTATTGACAATTCACAACATATAAGTAATTATTTTTATTGATTTAAAATTTAGAATATTATTACCACAAATAAAATTAAATAGATTATATAAGGATAAATCAAGTTGATAATGTTTAAAATAAATTCCCAACTTGTATAAATTTTATTGGTTTATGAGATTACAACCATATATAATCTAATATTCATATTTGAGTCATTTTTGGAGGGTTTTTAAGTGGGGTTGGAATTTATTATAAATTAATATTTCTTATAATTCCAAAGGTGCCCCTCTCCTCCCCTATAAAAGGGAACCTCCTCCCTCTCCTCGTCACACCATTTTGAGCCTTAAAGATCGGAAAAACTATGCCCATTTCCCTTATAAACTTCCTTACTAACATACTAGAGGTCCCGGTCTTCTTCAAATACCAATTTTAGTGCCCTAAGAGGAGGTTTCAAAGAGGCTTGTCGAAGAAGAGGTAATATCCATTACCGATTCTTTCAAATTTATTTCTTCTTCTACTTCCTCTTAATTAGTTGTTTCATTAATAAGTAATAACATCAGTATCACTAATATACTTATATGTTATTATAAATATGAATCAAACATATTTCACCTTCTATCCATCCTATGGAAAATGAAATCACCGCGCGTGCGTACATACGGAAAACCATCTCCACGCGGTTGTGTAATCTGTTTTCCACCACCACCTTACTTGGATGGGTATAATGGTGTAAATAATAACTATATATGATTATTGTAAATTTATATTTATTCTGAAATAGTATACATACACTTTAATACAATTCCACAATCATGGGAACGATATCATCGCTCGTGCGTACGTACGACCTACCGTCTCCACGATGTGATGTGACTCATTCTACATGATCTTTATTGAATAATGATTATATAAATAAATTTAATGAATAAATATGATATATATTACATTAATAACATTTTATAAATGATGTATCTATATCCTAAAAATAATAATAAGAATTTATTCGACAAAACACGCATAAGAACATAAAGCAATGAACACCCGAATAACATGTAGCAATGAAATATTTCTAATAAGAAGATAATAATATGATCATATATGATTTAATAACAATGAATATTAATCTATAATAAGTCAATAACATTATTTAAATCATTATACATGAGGTTCGGATACGTACAAAGCATATTGGACCTAAGGTAAGGGATAACTTTTCCAATCTCATTCTATCCGAGATTGTTTATTCGTAAGTATTTACTGGCGAATATTTATCATCCACATCCATATTTCATAAATATGTAATATTATTTCTATCCTTATAAAATTTTTTAAATACAATTTTAACTATTGGTGAGTTTTTAGTAAAATATATGAAAGGAATCTGTTGTCGTTTTCAAAATGAGGTACTTTTTGACTTTTCCGGCAAAAGTACGAGAAGAATGTTTTTTTAACTTATACGGCGTGAACGGATTTTTTACAGTTTCATAACGCCTCATTTTCATGAATCTTCCTCTACAATATTTCATGATTATTTTAAAAAAAAATCCTTTTCTTTTAAAATTTCATGGCATTTTGTGAAAATAAAATGATTTTGAAGAAGAAAGGATATTTTACTCATGAATTCATTTCATGTGTTTTATCAAAATTATTTTCTATCTAAGATAATATAGGGTTCTATTTATTTACCTATTATTACATTGACTTGATTATGTTCTGATGGAATTATTTTTATGAAGTCCTTTTATGAATTATGTTATGATGGGATGATGTTTATGAATCCCATTTTTATTACATGGGTTATGCTATGATGTATGGTTTATGATTTTTGTGGCACACATAAGAATGGTTTCATTATGAGATGTGTGAGACCTATATCTCCCTATAATGCATTGGGTAAATATTTATATCTCATGAGATAGACATGGCTGGAATGGCGGGTTAATCTGGTTTAGTGATACAGGACTGGAATGAGGAGTGAACTCGGTTTAGTAATGGACTTTGTCCACTATGATAGTCTTGGCAATGAGTATTGACTAAAATGAAATTATTTTCTATGATTATGTGTGTATTACACAAAGTTTCATGTTTTAAGTTATGATTACTAGGATTACATTTCACTACTATGATTTATCCCATGTTATGATATTATGATCTCTTTTGCAGGTTAATATTTTGAAAATGTTATGTTCTTATGAATATGATATGATTGATATTTTTTTTACCCTTACTGAGCATTTGATCTCACCCTTTTGTATGTTTTCTTTTCCCCAGGTCAGGAATAAGGATATTAAGTATGATATTCCAAAAAGGGACTATAGATATGATGAAATAAAAGGGAGACAATGTAGTTGATTTTATGAACCAGTTGTTTATGTTTCCCAGTTTCTAAAGACACTATACCTATACGATCCTTTCATGGTTTTGTTATATGTTGTAATAAGTATTCTTCAATTATGAAGTAATAAAAATGTATGTAAAGTATGGGTCGTTATATCAGCACATGATATCAACCATTTACATGTCATGTAAAGTTCATGATTTATAAATATTTTAGCACCCCGACATGTAGAAGGTTTGACAAAACTTAGAACATATTTTCTTACATTATTTTGTTCTCCTATGTTTTTCTTCCATTTTCAATTCCATATATCTCTATTTCATTCATTTATTATTCTACATTTATATTTATATTTATTTTAATTCTAAGATGTGTTTAGTTACCATTGTTGTTCCACCATTCCAATTATAATCTTGATTTCCTTGAAATAAAGATTGTCACGGCGTTCTTCACTATTCATTTATCCAATTCAGTATTTAATTTCTTTTTCATGATTTCAACTATGAATTTATCTTATTTCTATCATTTATTTATAACTCCCATCATGTAGTGATCTATTTCCCCACTTTCATTCAATTCTTTCATGCACAACGAATCATATTAGGGTTAGGGGTTTGGAGTAGGGGTGGTTTAAAGCTAATGAATATCTAATATCAGAACAGGGTAACCCTATGGTTGGTAAATAGGTTTAAGACAACTTTTAATTTAATTCCTTTTCATTTTCCCAGATAATAGGAGGTGAAAATTGAATGACCATGACCTAGTTATAAAACATTAGTGGAGGAACAATATCCTGTAATTATTTCTCCCTTGAATCCAAGCTTCATGCACTTAAGTTGTTAATTAATCTAAGCCATGGAGTCTATTCAAGATTAGGTTGATCCAATTGGATGGATCAAGTTCAATTGGTGTCATTTACACTTCTTTTCATCGTACACCATAGGTCTCTCCCAAGTAATATTAAGGGTTTCCCTTTTACTATATCATGAAATTGACCCCAAACCCTTCCGTTAATCTATTATAATCCCATGATACTTAGTTTTATTCAAACCAAACAGAAGTGAGTAAACATTATTAATCCCTCAATAGGTTCTGACCACTAGGTTTCTTTTCTAACAAGAAGTCTCTATGGGATCGACTCCAAACTGTCTATTTAATTCACACTAGTAGTAAGTGTAGTTTGTGAACATAAATATATAATATGATCAATTCCCATAGGAATTAATGACCCATTCTGGGTGTATTAATGGTCTTTATCGTACAAATGTAGTAAGTGAAGTAATTAATTTATGTCAAAAAATATGAAATCAAAAAGGGATTTGGAAGCACGTATTAAATTTATGAGGGATTTTAGGACTAATAAATAAGATCCTTAACTGAATGAGACAACCCCATATCATCCCATTTCAATAAATGGTGTTTTCATCATCACCAAAGTGGTGATAATCCTCTCATATTTTGAATGTGGGGATATAAGACCTGAATCGCTACCATTCCACACACCTGGGAAGAATCCTTGGGGGAATTATCACAAGAAGAGGTGGTGAACCTGATGTTAATCCCTTCTCCTTCAATAATGATAGGATGAGTAAAACCACGTATCATCATCCTCAGTAATATATTCTTGTTTGGATTAAATTTAATATATAATTTAGATCATTGTGCATGCCTGATGATGTTCCCTAGCCACTTCTAATAATCATGTGGGCAGGATGTGTTCCCATGATAGTGATGAAACCCTTAAATGATGAAATAAAACAATTCTATATTCTTATTCCAAAGAGGTGATTTATATATTTCCAATGGGTCCCATGAACCCTATCCCCTTTCTTCGATTGAGATAATATGTTAGAGGGAAATAAATTCCCTAATAATCCACCATGAGAAAGAATGCATCATACCCACCAGACAGATGGATTGAAATAATATTGAATCCATGAGGAAAAACAGGATTCCCTAGAAAAATAAGCATAGTAGGGGACAGGTACCTCTTATCATGATTTCCAACAAATTAATTAGTTTATCCTTGTATCATAATTAGGGTGCCTTCCCCTATTTTGAGGAGGTATGTGATATTCAAAGTGCATCACCCCTAGCTTCCACCCATGAGGTTCCAAGGTAGGCTACTATAAACCATTGTTTCCATCAAAATAGGTCCACCCTTCTCATAGTCGAATAGATCATGGTTTCTCCCATTTGATTCACACTATCTCCTGCTATAAAGTTCCTATGTCTGGGTCCAACCAATATCCTTTCTCTATGACAAGCCTCTCCCACAACTACCATTTTACATGAATATTCTACCATTATTGTAGTTGAAACCATGATCTAAACCATCCCAAATATATTTTAAGTAAAACATATTTTTAAACTCAAATCAAGACAACTACTACCAATAGGTCATTCTAGTTTGAATCTCTAACCACTGATTTTACTTGAAGCTATCACTAAGGCCCTCTATAAATGGATGAAGTACTCATCTCTAAAGATCCTCACTTGAGTTAAGTATCATTTGGTCATCACAATAGACCTAATTACAACAAAAACAACAATTCATGTTGAAATGATTCATGTGAAACATATAATCTAACACTTGGGGAACTTCCATGGTAGTTCCAAAGGCCTAATTGTAGGAATTAATGAAAAATATCCCATGATCCATTAGAGTCCTAGTTCATAGTGAATTTAGATAATATGTTATTTCTACTCACAAAAGAACCCCTAGGGGAGATATACTAGTGACTAAATATTTCAATTCTAGGGAAAAAAGTGCACATGGTTATAAATCCCCACTATATGTACCTTGGTATAGAGGATGTGTTGTCTTCTTCATAGGGATTACCCTTGATGTTGTCCCCAATCTATTCAGTATAATTTCTTTTTACCTATAACCTAGTGGTGGGGGATACATCATGATATAAAATAGAATTTTTAGATGATGATAAACATCAAATAAATCCACAAGGACCTAGAATTTTCCTCTAATATTAGTATATATGACCCTTTTCCTAAAAGGAAATGATTTTGAAAACAAAGAAAACTATGTAGGATATAATTTCAGTTCGGGGTATGATATCCTAAATGAAGGAACACCCATATATAGATCTACAGTAGAGAATTTACTCATCACAACCTCATAAAGATTCCTTTTAACCTTATACATAATTTTAGAGTGATCGAAAGAAGGACCATACTAATGAATATAATGTGAAGGATGAGAAGAACCTGTGGGAGGCCTTTCCTAGTTACTAGAATCTAATTATTTTAAGGCTACATGTGACAAAAAACATTTAAATATTACAGGTACATTCTAAAATACATATATCATAAATCTAGAATATGTAGGTGAACTTTCCTATAGGTTTCTAAAACCATCAGTAAAATATGACCATGAACCATTGTAGCCCCCTATCATATGATTCCCAAACACCCACTAGAACCATGTAAAAGGAAAGGGTATGGATGATCATTTTATCATGTCCAAATACATAATGATGATTGTTATAGATGCTTGAGTAATTTATTTTCTCCAAAATTTAGAGTATTATAAATATTTTAGTGTTTAACTCCTTTAGGGATACCATTATCATATAAGTGATGTCCAAGATACCACCTCCCCCCCAACCATGGTGTTATTCCAACTGAAATCCCTTGTATGACCAACCAAAGATGAGGTAGGGTTCTCTATCAACCCAAGGTAGATCTTACCAGCCCCTATGCACCCCTCTAGTGGATTATTGGAAAATCCCACCTATGGACCATGACTAGTCCCTATAACAAGTGATCCGACCCATAAGGGGACAAAAAGAATTATAAATTATCCCAGAAGGCCTTATTAATTCCATTTCAACTAGAATAAAGGGCTTAGAGACACAATGTGCTTCAATATAGACTAAATTAAATCCATATCTAGTATGGGTATTCCATTTCCCTTTGTTTCCAAATTTTATAAATCCATGATTCATTCCCTTCAATCATTTGGGTTTCCTATAGAAGTACCTCGCACACTTTTCTTCTCGATGTGCCCTAATGTTTGAGACCCAAGAGAAGTAATGGGATTCCAAGATATTTTGATTTATTATAACATTATAGGTACCTATTACATTCTCATACAAAAAATATTGAACCAATATCCATTACCATTTGTGAGGATATCCACTAACAATTTCAAAACTAGTTCAACTCCACCTTGTATAGAATGTATGCCACCAAACTTTCCATGTGAAAAATTTATATAATGAATACATAAAAAAAATTAAATCTCAGTGGAATGTATTTATATACTCCCTCACAATCCAATTCACATTGGAGAATTTATCAGGGATGCGTGTGGAAAATGTTTGAGTTGAGATAGTATGGACTTTCATTTCCTTGATGTACCTAGGAAAACTCTGAGAGTTTTTCATGAGGGAAAGACTTCATGGGGAGGATATATATCATAATAAGAAAATATATCATATAATACCTCCCTCACCAACACAAAATTATAATAGGGAAGATAGATATTACATGATACAAACTACATCCCCTCAATATATCTAGTTACAAGTGGCCCCATAGAAAAAACTCTTACTATCATAGGGTTACACTAGGAGTGACGCATATGGATTGCATCAGTGAAATAATTAAAAGAAAATATAAGATTAAAAGATCTTGATCTAGTCCTTCAAGGATTATAAAGACTCTAACTTCTTCCTATATTCCCTAGAAAAGTACTTTATCAAATATACAGATATCAAAAAGCTATATGAAGCTGAATTAAATAACCAAAATAGCTATTGTACCTAGGATATATTCCTTATGTAAAACATATAAGACTTATTTGACTTCAAGGAATGAATATAGAACAAGGTTATCCATGTAAAATTGGATTTGGGTAACCCTCATTCCCATATCACATGCACTTCCACCACCCTTGATGAAAATCAAGGTTTTAGGGATTGTCAGCGGGTCTCAAGTTAATGCGTAAAAATGTTTTCAGATTGGATTTATGAAATAAAACTTTTAAATACAATGGGATCATTCCTATGTGTATTAATTATCTATAACATTTCCCATATAGTTTTCCTCTCTAGAAATACCCTCATCTCTATGACACTCTGGAATTTGAAGGAGGTAGCTATGATGATACAGGGGTAGAGTGGAACCCTTTCCAGGGATAATGTTATATTGTAATCTCATTTAATTTATTTATATTCCATTAAGAGGAAATTACATAGCACATAATTTAATATAGGAAGCCTTTAAGGAGAAAAAATAGTATGAATTTTTCAATTCCATCAAATTTATAAACCACTATGCTGAGGTAAAATCCTATCACTTTTTTAAGGTACCCCTCAACCCTTATTGTTGGTTAGAGTAGAGTACTCAAGAGGGGGGGGGGTGAATTGAGTATCTATTAAAAATTTCTGTTTAAATATTATTCTTAAAAGGGTTCCCCAATAAAGTTAAATACAACCTAGTCAATCAAGGTTATATAATTATGAATGTTTTACTGTTTAAATAATTTCTTAGAAGATTGATTAATTCTTAGTAATCCTAATATTAGTTATTAAAATTACTTTTGAAGCTATTCTAATATGGAAACAAAATTATAACTTCTTTCCAAGTATAACTATCAAAGTAAGTTTAGTGATTTTTGGATTAAACAGTAAAACAGAGACAACTAAAATAAACAACACAGCGGATACAAAACAAGTGGTTCAGTCTCTAGCTGAGACCTAATCCACTCCACTTGGTGATAACCTACCACCAAGAATTTTATATAAATAAACTTGATACAGAGCCTGTATCAGGCTTTACAACAGTACAAAAGACTATCCAGGTCACATGACCTCTTCTATAGTTCTTTGTGGGTATAAAATAATAGGTTACACACAACCTCTTCCACACTTATCTGTGGGAATACATAGGTGTAAAAATACGTAAGAGAAAGGATATCTTGTATACTTCAGTTTGATATAGGAGATAGTGCATGTTTAATACAGATACACACACTGCTAGAAAGATAAGAAAAATAATACAAAACAGAGAAGAAATGATGAGATAAGGTTAGAAGTGCTTTGAGTGTTAGTCTATGTAGCTCTGGACTTCTAGAATGTAGGAAATGCAGAAATCGAGTCCTCTCGTGGAAAATAGAGTATCGTAAGTCAGCTAGATCTGGCTCATGTTCTTCATGGTATTTTCAATATGAATATGGTCTTGATGAGTCTGATCTATGGTGTCCAGTTTGTTGATTCAAGAATGCTTCGTGTGTTATTCTGGAATTTTGAGTTTCATGTGTCAGTTCTTTTTTTAGGAAAGCTTGTGTGTACTTCGTTATTATGCTCTATAATGTTTTTGGGCCGCACTTATCTTTTATTCTTGGAGTGCATGTGTTGGAGCAGACATGATGGATGTATTCTTCACCTCCTACCTTATACTTTCAAATGATATGTTTACAAATAAACATTAATTATGTCAGTGCATTTAAAAGCTTCAAATATGACCGTTATAAATTAAATTGAAAAATGACAAAACAAATTAAGAGATGGTGTCAAATTTTGTTTGTAAATGGTGTCTCCATGAAATGGTGTCTACATGAAACAATGTTTGGATGGTTACAGTGTCTGGATGGTCACAATGTCTTGATGGTTATGGTGTCTGTATGGTTATGGTGTCTGGTTGGTTACGGTGTCTGGATGGTTACGGTGTCTGGATGGTTACAGTGTATGGATGGTTACTATGTCTGGATTGTTATGGTTTATGGATGGTTACAGTGTCTGGATGGTTACAGTGTCTTGATGGTTACCATTTCTGGATAGTTACAGTGTCTAGATAGTTACGGTGTCTAGATGGTTACTGTGTCAGGATGGTTACAGTTTCTGGATGGTTATGGTGTTTGGATGGTTACAGTGTCTAGATGGTCATGGTGTATTTAAAGCATAAAGATACTAATAATATGTACACATGATTTGAGATAGATTACATAGGATTAACAGGCTTTACAAAATTTATATGATTTGTGATCATTAAAACATGATTAATACATGATGAGACCAACAATCTCCTGCTTTTTGATGATCAAAAATCATGTGATTGAGAGATTTATTCTTAAGTAATGTGTCTCTTCTTTATTTTTCATTTAGTAAATAGAGAATACCTATTTCTCTCTCTTTTGGGATTATCAAAAAGAGTAAATAAGAAATAGACAATAAAGGTGCACAATGCATTAGATGGAGAAAAAGTGTCAGTACAAGAAGTAAAGAACAAGAATACATAAAACATCCCTATAAAAAGATAGTAAGCACTATTCTTCAGCAATGGCTTATCTTATCTTTTCCCTTGACAAAATTATTAGAAGAAGAAGACATAGGAGTAGAGGTAGAAGTAGAAGAAGGGAGTGAACAAGTGGATAGATAAGGTAAAGGGATTCCTTCAAAAAAAAGAAGGGGCCAAGGTAGGTGCAGTAGAAGACTAAGGAAACTGTTGATCAAGGATTATAGGCCTGATCTGATGCAGAGCCTAAAAGACAAACATAGATATAGAGGCAAGGGTAGAGGATTCGAAGGTAAGAAAACTAGATCTCAGGGGTGTAGCTGCAGGAGCGACAATGGCAGTACTCTGAACATGAAGATAAGACCACAAAAGTTTGATTAAGTCAGCAATGATTTCACCACCATACTATATAGCTTACTCAAAGTCATCCTTGTTTTACCTAAACATATCCAACAAAGGAGTAAAATCATTGATCTTTTGGACTTGAGTTTTGAAATCTTGAGTTATAGGAGGGATCCTCAGATTTTCCACAAGATATTTGAAGTGGTTTGTTATGTCATTCTTAGAGAAGATCCAATTGAAGTAGAAGTCCACTTTATTAAAAATTTCTTACTAAGCATCATTAGAAATATTTGAATGGATGCACACCAAATCAAGAACTCTATCACTATTCTTGATAACTTCATATAAATATTCTTTATCAAATCCACTAAGCACATATTGAAGTTCTGCCTTGAAAACTACTTGAAGCAGATCACTATCTAAAGAAGGTTGCGATGATTGTCTAGTAGTATGAGAAGCAGTGATAGCTAAGGTAAGGGATTTGAGTACGTTTAGAACTTTCTGGAGATATCCCTTATACTCATCAGTTAACTTGTAAGTCCAATAACAATATTACGCATCTATTGAACAATCTGCTTGTTTCTTTCAACAACTTTCTCAGCTAAGGAAGTTAAATGGGGTTTAATCATTGAGGATAATTCCTATTGGGTCTGACTAACAACACTAGGTTTTGGTTTTAAGGTTATATTTCTCTTCATTTCTTCAACCATACATCTTAGAGTTTTTACTTCATCACTGGGAAGTTTATTCTCAACTCTGACTTCTTGAATCTCATGAAGCATCTAGGGTTGAATCTTCCATAGGAAATTTTCCAAAAAAAGTGAAGCATCTCTTTCACTCAGATTGGTTACAAGAGCTAGTTGGGTATTCATGAGTTTCTCAACTCTAGCCACCAGGGTAGCTTTAAAATCTTTCAGATCATCTTGAATCACCAAGGTTGGACATTCTTGTGAAGGCTTAGAAACAAGAGCTAAGATAGGATCATGTTCCTTTATAGAGACATGATCATAAACAAATTTCAACTGAAACATAGTAGACATATCAAGTCTTTTGACTGATACTTCCTGTGAATCAGTCACATAAAAATAACTAGGAAATTTATACCACGTATCTGTTGAGCTTGGATCAACTAGATTAAGGACTTCAACAGATTCCAGATTGAGGGGATGCTCTCCCTCAACAGGTGTATCTTTATCAGGACTAAGAGGTTTAGATCCTTGATCTATTTCCACGATTTCATTCCTAATTTCATCATCCATTTCCTTTTGATCCAATTGAAAGGATCACTCTGTTCTCTCTCCAACAGAAGGAATAACCTCAGGAACTGCTTGTTCCTCTGGGAGTACCTCAAGGGAAGCTTCTTGCACAATAGGAATATCTTCTTATATATGTTCTTCTACAACATTCTTTCCACTTACATTAGAAACAGATTCTTCTTTTGAGGCAAGTTGTTCTTCTAGATCAACAACTTTTTCAGGAACAGACACTTCCTTTTCAAATAAGACTTGAGGAGCAGGTGTACTGCCTTCCTCATCAAGAACAATTCCTTTTGAAGGTACAAAAACCTCTTCTTCTTCTTCATTATTAGAATACTCAACAAGTTCATCTGGATCTAAACCAGGATCAAAGACATCCTTAGGTCTTGAAGGGTGTTCCACCGGATTAAACTTTTCATAAAATCTGTCATTATCTTCCACCCAAGATTTCCTCCATAGATTCCAATTGATTTTCATTCTATTTACAATAACTTTCAAAAAATAGAACTCATAATCCTTAATGGATTCTTCACCTAGTCTAACAAATCCCTTTGCATAAATCATAGATGAGATAAACCTAGAATAAAATAGGTAGGTTGACTTGGAGTTGGTTTTGATCAATTCACACATATGGTGTATGGCATACTTATAAAGATTGATCTTATGTTCATTCTTCATGAGATATATCAAAAATACATCCTGATACTTGAGTATAGAAAAATCACCTTTTTAGGGTCTAACCAAATTATAGAAAAACATAAATAAGAGTCTAGATTCTCCATCCAACTCAGCAGAAATGGCTCTTCGCTAAGTTTCATTTCCAGTTAAACTTCCCAAAGCCTTTTCAAAAACAAAAATTTCACTTGGAGGTGGAGGAAATCTCTAGTAGTACTCAAAAATACCTTCATGAGGTATCCTAAGGCATGAAACCCATAAACTCGAAGAAAATTTTCATCTCTGTCCATTGATCCAACTTCGCACAACATAGCTATCTTATGCATCAAAAGGGAATTGATCATATTGGTAAAATTGGGCAACCATATTCAAATAAATAGGCCTATCTTATTTTGTAAACCAATCTAGCCAGCCTTGCTCTGTTAGGACTTTCAACACCAAAGACTTACTTGATAGAAGCCACTTTGGGCATATCTTCTTTTCTGGTACTACAGTTCTGTTCACATTATTTGGATTCAAAGGACCCTCAGGGGATAACTTTGGCACTATCTTTAACTTCTTCTTTGAACTGCGCTTCTCAAGAGTTGACGACGAAGGGCGTTTCATCTTGGGCATTCACCTAAGGTTTGAGAGAGAGAATGGTTAAAATAGGGGTTACAGTTTTAGAGAAGAGAAGATATATCGAGTGAAGAACGAGTGAAACTTCTTTTATTTTATCATTTAGGGATATCAAGAGTTGTGGGATCAAAAGCGTAGGAAAGTAAAAACAATGGATTACCACGATACAGGTTATAATTTATAAATAAAACAATAAAGCATATTTACGGTGAGGCTGTAATCAATTTTCATGGTGAGACTATAATATTCATTCTTGGTGAGACAAAAACAAGCATTCACAGTGAGATAATAAGTGTCAGACAGTAACCAAGAAATGGTAACTGTGAGACCATAAACATGAAACAACAAGTCTTGAGGCAGTAAAACTATAGAACTGTTAAATTTAAACAGTAATCTCAAGATAGTGACTTGTGAAACCGTAAAGTGTGAAACAATAAGATATAAAGAAGTAATATATGAAACAGTAAGAGATGAAATAGTAAGACATGAAATAGTAAGATATGAAATAGTAAGATATGAAATAGTAAGATAACTACTTAAGATTTATCATACCCAATTCATGTATGATGTAATCTATTCTTTCAAAATTTAATGGTTTGGTAAATATATCAGCAAACTGATATTCAGTTCCAATGAATTCCAATTTTATCTCACCTTTTTATAATGATCTCTCAAAAAGTGATGTCTTACAACAATATGCTTTGCCCTAGAGTGTGAAACATGATTTTTTGAGATGTTAATTGCACTTGTATTGTCACAATTTATAGGTTCATGCCTGAATTGATATCGATAATCTATTAATGTGTGTTTCATCCAAAACATTTGTGCACAACAATTGCCAGCAACTGTGTATTTAGCTTATACAGTTGATAATGCAACAAATTTTTATTTTTTACTACACCATGATACTAGTTACTTTCCTAAAAAGTGACATGTTCCAGAGGTTCATTTTCTATCTAACTTACAACCACTAAAGTCAGCATCTGAATAACTCACTAACTCAAATTATTTTCCTCAGGGATTGAGCAGTCCTATATTGGGTGTATGCTTGAGGTATTTGAAAATTATCTTAACAGCATTTAAATGCGATACCTTAGGTTTTTCTTGAAAACTATCACACATACACACACTAAACATAATATCAAGTCGACCAGCAGTTAAGTAGTGTAAACTTCCAATTATTCCTATGTAAGTGGTTTGATCAACATATTTTCTTTCTTCATCAAGATCCAACTTACAAGAAGTACTCATTAGAGTGTCACTAATTTTAGTAATATCCAATAAAAAATGTTTTAGAAGATCTGTAGTATATTTTATTTGGTTTAAAATAATACCATCATTATTTTGAAAGATTTAAAATCCAAGAAATAATTTGATTTCACCCATTAAACTCATTTCAAATTCGTTTTGCATAATTTTAGAAAATTCAATACATAAAGAATTTTTTGAAGATCCAAAGATAATGTCATATAAATAAATTTGAACTACTAAAACATCATTGGAAATTTATTTTATAAAAAGGGTAGGATTAGCTATTCCTTTTGAAAAACATATAGAAATAAGAAATGTACTTAATCTATCATACCAAGATCTTGGAGCTTGTTTTAAACCATATAAAGCTTTTGATACTTTTAAAATATGGTTTGGAAAATGAGGGTTTGTAAAACTAGGGGGTTGCTCAATGAAGAAATCCTTAGCTATATACCCATTTAGAAATTCACTTTTGACATCCATTTGATATAGTTTGAAATTCATATGTCTTTCATAAGTAAGAAGAATTATGATGGATTCAAGTCTAGCTACTAGTGTAAAGGTCTCTTCGTAGTCAATTACTTCTTCTTGACTATAGCCTTGTGAAACCAATCTAGCCTTGTTTCTAACTATATTACCATGTTCATCTACCTTATTTCTAGACACCCATTTAGTGCCTATGGTAAATGTGTCTTTGGGTCTTTCAACAAGTTTCCAAACTTTGTTCCTTTCAAATGATTAAGTTATTCTTACATATCCATCACCCAAAATTCATCATTGATAGAATCATTACTATTTTTAGGTTCAAGTTATGACAAGAAGAATTGATTTTCAACCTGATTTATAAAAGAATCTATAGTGTGAGTTCCTTTGTCCAGGTCTCCTACAACAACATCTAAAGGATGGTTCTTTAGAGTTCTGACTGCTCTAGAAAAAGAAGGACTGGTGATTTCAAGTTCTTCAATAGGATTTGGTTCATTGTGACCAGAATCTAAAGAATTTCTAGAACTGGAAGTTTTCACAGATTCCTTTATAGGATGGTTAGAGGGGTTTGAATTAATGTCCATATTTGATACATCATCCTCCAGGTTCTCTAGAGTAGTCTTAGGCTCATGTGGATCTGTTTCATTAAATTTGACATGGATAGATTCTTCCACACATTTAGTTCTCTTATTAAACACTCTATAGGCTTTACTAGAAACTTAATATCCTAAGAAGATTCATTCATCACTCTTGGATAATTTGTTTTTCAATATTATCTTTAGTATTAAGGATATAGTCTTTTCAACTAAATAATTTAAAGTAGATAACATTGGGTTTTCTATTGTTTCACAACTCATATGGAGTTCTTTTAAGGATAGTTCGAATAAATACTCAATTGATTATGTAGCATGCTGTATTTATAGCTTCATCCCAAAAGTAAACAGGTAAGTCATATTCACTAAGCATGGTTCTTTCAATCTCTTGTAGGGTTATATTTCTTCTTTCTGCAACTCCATTCTATTGAGGTGTTCTAGGGGAAGAGAAATTATGTCTATAGCCATTTTTTTGAGAAAAAGGATTCAAACTCTTGATTTTCAAAATCACGGAAATGATCAATTCTTAAGGACTTAATTTTACATCCACTAATATTTTCTACATTTTTGGAATATTTGGTAAAATGAGAGTCAACTTCACTTTTTTGATCCAAAAAGAGAGTCCATGTAAATCTAGAAAATTAATATACAAGAACATAAACATAGTTCTTCCCATTTAAGCTAGAAACTCTAGATAGTCCAAACAAATCCATGTGAACCAATTTGAGAGTTTAAGAAGTTAACACTTCTTTCTTTGGTTTCAAGTAAATTTTGTGCTGGTTTCCTTTTGGGCAAAGATTACACACTTTATCATTTTGAAAATCAATTTTGGGTATGTCTTTGACTAATATTTTTCTGGTTAACTTCTCAAGAGAGTGAGTGTTACATTGTCCTAGTCTCCTATTCCAAAATCAAGATCTTCATGAAACACACTTAAACATGAATCATTTTGAGAAGCTAAAGAATGCAAGTTAACTGAATATACATTTTCATTTCTTAATGAAGAATATAATAATTCATTTTTAGAATTAAAAACAATGAATGCATCATTTTTAAATTTAACATGAAATCCATCATCACATAACAGTGAAATACTAAGTGGATTATATTTCAATCCCTCAACATACAGTACTTTAGGAATCAAAACTGAGTTAGAGTTACTGATTTGGCCAAGTCCAATAATCTTTCCTTTGGTACTGTCACCAAAGGTGACATGTCCTCCATCAATTTTTATTATGTTCTTGAAGCATGAGTAGTCTCCTATCATGGGTCTCAAACACCCACTGTCCATGTACCATATACAACTACATGAACTCTTTAAGTAGCATTCCTACAAAATAGTAAGATAAAAATAGATTATTGTACCCACACTTGTTTGGGTCCAGTAATATTAGTGACTAGTGCCTTAAGAATCCATATATTCCTCATAGGATTCCTATAAGCATTATGTAAAGAATTTGATAAATAAACTCTATTTTTTCCAAAAAATATTGAAACAGTAGAGAGTGTTTCACAACTTTAACTAGTTTAATGTTTTCCAGAATTGGGAGTAAAGATGTATGTCCTAGATTTAGAAACAAAATTAGTCCTTCAAAAATTTCTTTTACCAGGTTTATAGCCAATTCCAGTAGTATATTTATGAGAAATCTATTTTCCTAGAATTTGTACCGAGGTATCCTTATTATTAGTAAACCTTTAAAGATACCTTTTCAATTGATCATTAGATAGTTTTAGTTCATTGTTCTCTTTGATTAATTGAGCATTTTTATCCTTTTCTACAGTGAGTTCAGTTTTAACAGTTGAGGTAAGAGCATGTCGTTTCTTTAAAGACTTGTATTTATCTTTTAGTTTATTGTATGTATCTTAAATAATATTATATTATTCAAATATTTCTTCATTAGACATATTTTTAGAGTCACTATCATCTCCAGAATAGTATGAATTGTGTATAGAAGATTCCAGTGTTACCTCAGATGTGTTTTTCCTAAAAAAAATATTGTATTTGTTAGCCTGTTCATCATGTGAAGATTATGAGTCACTTGAGCTATTCTCAGAGGCACTCAATGTTGATTTCATTAACTTTTTATACTTTTTATATTTGTCCTCATATTTCATTTTTTACTTGAGCTTGGGAAAATTAGCCTTGATATGTCCTTTTCATTTACATTCATAGAAGGCAATCTCATTAGGCTTGTCACTTATTTTCCAATCTTTCTTCCAAATTCCTTTTTGATCATATCTTAAATTGAAGTTAGGATTTCTGAAAAAGTTCTTATTATTGTAAAATATATAAAACCTTCTGGCTAATTGATCTATCTCCTCGTCACTGTCAGGTGATGATTGTTCACTTCTGGAACTTTCTACAGAAACAACCAATTTCCCTTTTTTATTTGTGTTTAGAGGTGGTGGTCTTGAATGCAACAAATTATTTTTGGGTTCATCCTCCACTTCCTTGATGACTTTCAGCTCCTCTTCATATATCATTAGTTTTCCAATGAGTTCTTTTACAGGTACCTTACTGATGTCGCATGACTCTCTAATAGAGAAAAAGTTTCATCTCCATCTATCAGGTAGGCATCAGAGAATCCTCATAATCTATTCTTTAGCAGTGACTTCTCTTACAAGAGAAATCATTGTGTTGAAAATTTCGTTGAACCTGAGATACTTTTCAGAAATAGGCTCATCAGGTTTCATTTTAATGTTATAATATTTAATAGTATATGTATTAAGTCTCATTTCTTTTATACTAGAAGTTACTTAATGTGAAACAGAAAAAGTGTCCCAAATTTCATGGGCAGTTTTACATGCATAGATTCTATTAAATTTCTCATCTCCTAAAGAGTAGTACAAAGCATTCATATCTTAGTAATTTTTATTATGGAAAGTTTTTTTAGGTTCATCCCAAGTTACTCTATCAGTAATATAAATCTTATATTAATCTATAATTGAACACCAAGTCTCAAAGATCATACTTTCTAAATGCATTTTCATTTTCCATTGAGAATAATAGGTCCCATTAAAGAATGGTGGTCTGTTTGTTGCAGAACCTTCCAATCTATTTTCAACAATAATGTAATACTTTAAAATAGATAAAAATTCAGAATTAACAGAAATTTATAGATCTTTAAAGTACAACTAAAATCAGAGTTGAATAGGGTAAAAAATAGAGTCTTATTAGGCTTAAAAACACTCCTATGATACCAAATGTTGGTCGGAGTAGAGTACTCTAGAGGGGGTGAATTGAGTATCTATGAAAAATTTCTGTTTAAAAAGTATTCTTAAAAGGGTTCCCCAAAAAAGTTAAATACAACCCATTCAATCAAGGTTATACTTTTATGAAAGTTTGACTATTTAAATAACTTATTATAAGATTGATTAATTCTGAGTAATCTTAATATTGGTTATTAATATTCCTTTTGAAGCTATTCTAATAAGAAAAATCAATTATAACTTCATTCCAAGATTAACTATCAAAGTAAATTTAGTGATTTCTGGATTAAACAGTAAAACAGAGACAACTAAAATGAACTACACAGCAGATATAAAACAAGTGGTTCAGTCTCAAGCCAAGACCTAATCCACTCCACTTGGTGATCACCTACCACCAAGCAGTTTATATAAATAAACTTGATACACCCCCTGTATCAGGATTTACAATAGTACACAAGACTATCCCAGACACACGACCTCTTCCACAGTTCTTAATGGGTATGAACTAACAGGTTACACACAACCTCTTCCACACTTATCCATGGGAATACACAGGTGTAAAAAGATGTAAGAGAAAGGATATATTGTATCCTTCAGTTTGATGCAAGATACAATGTGTGTTTAATACAGATACACACACTGCTCAAAAGATAAGAAAAATAATACATAGCAGAGCAGAAATAATTAGATAAGGTTAGAAGTTCTCTAAGTGTTATTATATTCAGCTCTAGACTTCTAGGAAGAAGCAGATGAAGAAATCAAGTCCTTTTGTAGAAAATAGAGTATCGTAAGTCAGCTAAATTTGTCTTGGGTTCTTCATGGTATTGTCAATGTGAATATGTTACTGATGAGTCTGATCTATGCTATCCAGTTTTTTGATTCAATAACGCTTCGTGTGTTCTTTAGGAATGTTGAGTTGCATGTGTTGGTTCTCTTCTCTAGAAAGCTCGTGTGTACTTCGTTATTACGCTCTATATTGTTTTTGGGCCGCACTTCTCTTTTATTCTTGGAGTGCATGTGTTGGAGCTGACATGATGAATGTATTCTGCACCTCGTACCTTGTACAGTCAGATTATATGTCTACAAAGAAACATTAATTATGTTTGTGCATTTAAAAGATTCAAATATGACCATTAAAAATTAAATTGAGAAACAAAAAAACAGATTAAGTGACGGTGTCACAGTTTTTCTATAAACAATGTATCCAGGAAACGGTGTCTCCTTGAAATGGTGTCTGGATGGTCACGATGTCTGAATGGTTACAATGTTTGGATGTTCACGGTGTCTGGATGGTTATGGTGTCTAGATTGTTACAGTGTCTGGATGGTTACGCTGTCTGGACGGTTACGATGTTTGGATGGTTAAGGTGTTTGGATGGTTATAGTGTATGGATGGTTACGATGTTTAGATGGTTACAATGTCTGGATGGTTACTGTGTCTGGATGGTTACGGTGTCTATATGGTTACAACGTCTGGATGGTTATGGTGTCTAGAGGGTTACAGTGTCTGGATGGTTATGATTTCTGGATGGTTACATTGTCTCGATGGTTACGGTGTCTGGATGGTTACAGTATCTGGATGATTACAGTGTGTTGATGGTTATGGAGTATGGATGGTTATGGTGTCTGGATGGTCACGTTGTATTTAAAGAATAAAGATACTAATAATCTATACACATGATTTGAGATAGATTACACATGATCAATTGGATATACAAAATATATATGATTTGTGATCATTAAAACACGATTAATACATGAGGAGTCCATTAATATCCCCCTTTTTTATGATCACAAATCATGTGAGGGAGATATTTATTCTTAGGTAATGTGTCTCTTATTTAATGCTCATTTAGTTCATATAGAATACATATTTATGCTTCTTTTGGGATTATCAAAAAGAGTAAATAAGAAATAGACAATAAAGGTGCACAATGCATTAGATGGAGAAAAAGTGTCAGCACAAGCAGTAAGGAACAAGAATATATAAAAAATTCCTATCAAAAGATAGTAATTACTATTCTTTAGCACTAGTTTTTCTTCTCTTTTCCCTTGGAAGCAACATCAGAAGAAGAAGCCAAAGGAGCAGAGGTAGAAGTAGAATAATAGAGTGAACCAGTGGATAGAGAAGGTAAAGGGAGTCCTTCAAAAATAGAAGTGGACAGGGTAGGTGCAGTAGAATACTGAGGAAACTATTGATCATGGATTATAGGCCTAATATGACTCAGATCTTGAGAAATAGAAATATATTTGGAGGCTAGGGAAGAGGATGAGAAGTTTGGAAAACCAGATCTTAGGGGTGCAACTGTAGGAGCGAAAATGGCAGTACTCTGAACATGAAGATAAGGCCGCAAATGTTTGATAAAGTCATCAACGATTTCACCACCACACTACATAGCTTTATCAAAGGCATCCTTTTTTTCCATAAACTTACCCAAAAAAGGAGTAAAATACTTGAGCCTTTGGACTTACATTTTGAAAGCTTGAGTTACAAGAAGGATCCTCATATTTTCCACAAGATTCTTGAAGTGGTTGGTCATGTCATTTTTAGAGAAGATCTAATTTAAGTAGAAGTCCAATTTTTTAGAAATTTATTTCTGATCATCAATATCAATCTTGGAATGGATGCACACCAAATCAAGAACTATGTCACTGTTCTTGATAACTTCAGATAGAGATTCTTTATCAAAGCAACTAAGCATAGATTGAAGTTCTTCCTTGACAACTGCTCGAAGAAGATCACTGTGTAAAGAAGGTTGAGATGATTGTACAGTAGTATGAGAAGCAGTGACAACTGAGGCAAGGGATTTGAGTTGGTTTAGAACTTTCTGGATACAACCATTATACTCATAAGTTAACTTTTTAAGTCCAATAACAAGCTCACACATCTCTTGAACAATCTGCTTGTTTCTTTCAGCTACTTTATCACCTAAGGAAGTTAAATGAGGTTGAATTAATGAGGCTAAATCCTATGGGGTCTGAATAACCATAGCATGTTCTGGTCTTAAGGTTATCATTCTCTTCATTTCTTCAACCATACCTCTTAGAGTTTTTACTTCATCACTGATTAGTTTATTGTCAGCTCTAACTTCTTGAATGTCATGAAGAATATTGGGTTAAATCTTCCATATAACTTTTTCCAACAATGAAGCATCTATTTCACTGAGATTGGTTACCTGAGTCGGTTGGGTATTCATGAGTTTCTCAACTCCATCCAGTAGGGTTTCTCTGAAAGCTTTCAGATCATCCTAATTCACCATGGTTGGAGGTTCTTGTAAAGGCTTAGAAACAAAAGTTGAGATAGGCTATGGTTCATTTGCAGAGACAAAATCAGAAACAGATTTCAACTGAAACATAGTAGAAATATCAAGACATTTTACTGAGACTTCGAGTGAATCAGTCACATAAAAATAACTAGGAAATCTATACCACGTATCTCTTAATATTGGTTCAACCGGAATAGGGACTTCAAAAGATTCCATATTGGGGGGATGATCCCCCTCAACAAGTACATTTTTCTCAGGACAGAGAGGTTTAGATCCTTGATCTATTTTCAAGATTTCTTTCCTAATATCCTCATCCATTTCCTTTTGAGCCAATTTAAAGGACCACTCCATTCTCTCTTCAGTAGAAGGAATAACTTCAGGAACAACTTGTTCCTTTGGGAGTTCTCAATGGAATCTTATGGAAAAACAGGAATATCTTCAACTATATGTTCTTATGCAATATTCTTTCCACTTACCTTAGTAAAAAATTATTCTTTTGAGGAAATTTGTTCTTCCAGATCAAAAACTTTTTTAGGAACATGCATTTCCTTTTCAAATAAGACATGAGGAGTAGGTGTACTGCCTTCCTCATCAAGAACAATTTCATTTGAAGGTACAACAAACTCTTCTTCTTCTTCCTTATTACAATACTCAAAAAGTTCATCTAGCAGCAAACCAGGTTCAAAAACATCCTTAGGTCTTGAAGGGTGTTCCACCGAATTAAACTTTTCATAAATTCTATCATTATCTTCCACCCAATATTTCCTCCATGAATTCCAATTGTTTTTCATTCTCTTTATAATAACATTTAAAAGAAAGAAATCATAATCCTTTATGGATTATCTATCTGGTCCAACCAATCCCTTTGCATGAAGCATAACTGAGATAAACCTAGAAAAAAATAGGGAGGTTGACATGGAGGTGGTTTTGATCAATTCACACATATGGTGTGTTACATACTTACAAATATTGATCTTATGTCCATTCTTCATGAGATGTATCAAAAATTCATCCTGATACTTGAGTACAACAAAATCACCTTTTCTAGGGCTATCCAAATTCTGAAAAAACTTAAAAAAGAGTCTAGATTCTCCATCCAACTTAGAAGCTATGGCTCTTCGCTTTGTTTCATTTCTAGTTAAACTTCCCAAAGCCTTTTCCAAAACAAAATTTTCACTTGGATGTGGAGGACCTCTATGGTAGTCCTCACAAATACCTTCATGAGGTATCCTAAGGCATGAATCCCATAACCTCAAAGAATACGTGCATCTCTAGCCATTGATCTAACTTCATATAACATATACATCTTCTGAATCAAAAGAGAATTGAACATACTGGTAAAACTGGGCAACCAGCTTCGGATAAGTAGGCTTATCTTCTTTTATAAACCAATCTAGCTAGCCTTGCTCTATTAGCACTTTCAACACAAAAGACTTACTTGATAAAATCCACTTAAGGCATATCTCCTTTTTCAGGTACAACTGTTATGTTCACTAGATTTGGATTTAGAGGACCCTCAGGTGCTAACTTCAGCGCTATCTTCAACTTCTTCTTTGAACTATGCTTCTCAGAAGATAAAGATGAAGGGAATTTCATCCTGGGAATTCACCGAAGGTTCGATAGAGATAAGGGTTGAAATAGGGGTTACAGTTTGAGAGAAGAGAAGAGAGATCTAGTGAAGAATGAGTGAAACTTATTTTATTTTATCATTTAGGGATATCAAACGTCACAGGATCAAAAAAGCGGGAAAGTAAAAACAATGGATTACCACGATACAAGTTATAATTTATAAATAAAACAGTAAAAAATCTTTACGGTGAGACCGTAATCAATTTTCATGGTGAGACCGTAATAGTCATTCACGGTGAGACAATAACAAGCGTTCATGATGAGACAATAAGTGTCAAATAGTAACCAAGAAGTGGTAACTGTGAGACCGTAAACATGCAACAACAAGTCATGAGATAGTAAAACTATAGAACTATTAAAGTTAAACAGTAATATCCAGATAGTGACTTGTAAAACTATAAAGTGTGAAACATTAAGATATTAAGTAGTAAGATATGAAATAGTAAGATAAGAAACAGTAAGATAAGCAACAGTAAGATATGAAACAGTAAGATATGAAACAATAAGATATGAAACAGTAAGATAACTAATTAAGATTTATCATACCCAATTCATGTATAACATAATCTATTCTTTATAAATTTAATGGTTTGGTGAATATATTGGAAAACTGATATTTAGTTCCAATGAATTACAAATTTATGTCACCTTTTTGATAATGATCTATCAAAAAGTGATGTGTTATATACATATTCTTTGTCCTAGAGTGTGAAGAATGATTTTTTGAGATTTTAATAGCACTTGTATTGTCACAATTTATAGGTACTTTCCTAAATTGATATCCATAATCTAGTAATGTGTGTTTCATCCACAAAATTTGTGCACAACAACTGCCAGTAGCTATATATTCAGCTTCTATAGTAGATAATGCAACATAGTTCTTTTTTTACTACACCATGATACTATTGACATGACTAAAAAGTGACATGTTCTAGAGGTGATTTTTCTATCTAACTTACAACCATAGAAGTCAACATCCAAATAACTCACTAACTCAAATGATTGTCCTCTGGGATAGAACTTTCCTAGATTGGGTGTATTCTTGAGGTATTTGAAAATTCTCTTAACAACATTTAAATGAGATTCAATAGGATTTTCTTAAAAACAAGAACACATAAAGACACTAAACATAATGTCAGGTCGGCTAGCAGTTAAGTAGAGTAAGCTTCCAATCATACCACTATAAGTGGTTTGATCAACAGATTTTCCATCTTCTTCAAGATCCAACTTACAAGTAGTACTCATTGGAGTGTCACTACTTTTAGTTCTATCCAATCCAAAATGTTTTAGAAGATCTCTAGTATATTTTCTTTGATTTATAATAATACCATCATTATTTTGAAAGATTTGAAATCCAAGAAAGAATTTGAGTTCAGCCATTAAACTCATTTCAAATTCATTTCGCATGATTTTAGAAAATTAAATACATAAATTTTTTTTGAAGATCTGAAGATAATGTCATCTATATAAATTTTAACTACTAAAACATCATTGGAAATTCATTTTATAAAAAGGGTAGGATTAGCTATTCCTTTTGTAAAACCTTTGGAAATAATAAAAGTACTTAATTTATCATACCAAGCTCTTGGAGCTTGTTTTAAACCATATAAATATTTTCGTAATTTAAAAATATGGTTTGGAAAATGAGGGTTTTTAAACCTAGGGGGTTTCTCAACAAAGACATTCTCAGCTATATACCCATTTAGAAATGCACTTTTGACATCCATTTGATATAGTTTGAAATTTAGATGTGCAACATAAGCAAGTAGAATTCTGATGGATTCAAGTCTAGCTACTAGTGAAAAGGTCTCTTCATAGTCAATTCCTTCTTCTTGACTATAGCCTTGTGCAACCAATATAGCATTGTTTCTAACTATATTACCAGATTCATCTACCTTATTTCTAAACACCCATTTAGTGCCTATGGTGAATGTGTCTTTGGGTCTATCAACAAGTTTCCAAACTTTGTTCCTTGCAAACCAATTAAGTTCTTCTTGCATAGACATCACCCAAAATTCATCATTGATGGCATCATTAATTTTTTTAGGTTCAAGTTGTGACAAGAAGACTTGATGTTCAACCTGATTTATGAGAGAATCTCTAGTTTGAGTTCATTTGTCTAAGAATCCTACAATATAATCTATGGGTTGGTTTTTAAGAGTTCTTACAGCTCTAGAAAAAAAGGACTGGTGATTTCAGGTTCTTCAACAGGGTCAGGTTCATTGTGACAAGAATCTAAAGAATTTCTAGAACTAGAAGTTTTCACATATTCCTTTACAGTATGGTTAAAATATTTTGAATTAATATCCAGATTTGATAAATCATCCTCCAGGTTCTCTAGAGTGGTCTTAGGATCATGTGAATCAGTTTCATCAACTTTGAAAAGTACAGATTCTTCCACAGATTTAGTTCTTTTATTAAACATTCTATAGGCTTTACTAGAGATTTAATATCCTAAAAATAATCCTTCATCACTCTTGGATGAAAATTTGTCAATATTGTCTTTAGTATTAAGGATATGAAATTTTCGACCAAAAATATTGAAGTAGCTAACTTTGGATTTTATATTGTTCCACAACTCATATGGACTTGTTTTAAGAATAGGTCTAATCAATACTCTATTTATAATATAGCATGATGTATTTACATCTTCAGCCCAAAAATAAATAGGTAAGTCATATTCACTATGCATGGTTCTAGTAATCTCTTGTAGGTTTCTATTTATTCTTTCTACAACTCCATTCTGTTGAGGTGTTCTAGGGGCAGAGAAATTATGACTATAGCCATTTTTTGAGAAAAAAGATTCAAACTCTTGATTTTCAAACTCACAACCATGATCACTTCTTAAGGATTTAATTCTAAGTCCACTAAGATTTTCTACTGTTTTGGCATATTTGGTAAAATGAGAGCAGACTTCACTTTTGTGAGCCAAAACAAAAGTCTAGGTATATATAGAAAAGTCATCTATAAGAACAAAAACATAGTACTTCCTATTTAAGCTAGAAACTCTAGATGGTCTAAACAAATTCATTTGAACCAGTTTGAGATGTTGAGATATTGGCACTTCTTTATTTGGTTTGAAATTTTTTTTGTGTTGCTTTACTTCTGGACAAGGATTACACACTTTATCATTTGGAAACTCAAGTTTGGATAGGTCATTGACTAAAATTATTCTTGTTAACTTTCTAAGGGAGTGAGTGTTAGAGTCCCCTAGTCTCCTATTCCAAAGTCTAGACTCTTTGTGAAACACACATAAACATGGAGCATTATGAGAAGATGAAGAATGTAAGTTAACAGAATATAAATTTTCATTTCTTAATTTAGAAAACACAAATTCATTTTTAGAGTTAAAATCAACACAAACATCATTTTAAAATTTAACATGAAATCCAACATCACATAGTTGTAAAATACTAAGCAGATTATATTTCAATCCATCAATAAAAATTAATTTGAAAATCAAAAAGTATTTAGAGTAACATATTTCGCCAACACCGATAATATTTCCTTTGGCATTATCACAAAAGGTTAAATGTCCTCCATCAATTTTTATTAATTTCTTGAAGCATGAATAGTCTGCCTTCATGTGTCTTGAACAACCACTGTCCAAGTACCATAAGATTTTACAGGAACTCTTTAAGAAACTTTCCTAAACAATGGTCAAATAAAAATAGATTTTGGTACCCATACCTATTTGGGTACAGTAATATTAGTGACTAGTGCCTTAGGAACCCATATCTGCCTCACAGGTTTCCTATAAGAATTATGTAGAGTATTTAAAAAATAAAATATATTTGGTCCAGAAAAGATTGAAATAGTAGATATTGTATCATAACTTGAACTGGATGAATGTTTTACAGAACTAGGAGTAAAGATGTATGTCCTAGATTTAGAAACAAAATTAGTTCTTCCAAAATTTCTTTTATTAGGTTGATAGCCAATTCCATTGGTATATTTAGGAGCAGTCTGTTTTCCTAGAATTGGTACCAAGGTATCTTTACCATTATTAAAACTTTCAAGATCCTTTTTTCAACTGATCATTAGATTGTTTTAGTTTGTTTTTTTCTTTGAGTAATTGATAATTTTCCACCTTTCTACACTGAGTTTAGTTTTAACAATTTAGGTAATAGCATGTTGTTCCTTTAAATACTTGTATTTATCTTTTAGTTCATTGTATGTCTCTTCAATCATATTACAGTACTGAATTTTTTTTTTCTTTAGAAATATTTTTAGTCACTCTCATCACTATAATAATAGGAATTGTGTATAGTAGATTCTAGTGTTACCTCAGATGTGTTTGAAATAAAACACATATTGGCTTTGTTAGCATGTTCATCATGTGAAGATTCCGAGTCACTTGAACTGTCCTCAGAAGCACTCCATGTTTCTTTCATAACATTTTTATACTTTCTATATTTTTCTTAAAATTTATTTTTGTACATGAGCTTGGTACATTAAACCTTGATATGTACTTTTCGCTTACATCCATAGAAGACAATATCATCAAACTTTTCACTTCTTTTCCATTCCTTCTTCCAACTTCCTTTTTGATCATATCTTCCTTTGAAGTTAGGCTTTCTGAAAAAGTTCTTATTCTTGTAAACCCTATTAAACTTTATGGATAATTGACCCATATCCTCATCACTGTCAGGTGATTATTGTTCACTGCTAGAACATTCTATAGAAACTTCCAATTTTTCTTTCTCTTTGTGTTTAGAGGTGGTGGTCTTAAACGCAACATATTTTCTTTTGGGTTTATCCTCATCTTCCTTGTTTACTTTCAAATCCGCTTCATACATCATTAGTTTTCCAATGAGTTCTTTTACAGGTAGCTTTATGATGTCGCATGACTCTCTAATAGAGATAGAGGTTCTTCTCCATCTGTCATGTAGGCATCTGAAAATCCTCATTATTTGTTATTTGGTAGTGACTGATTTTCTAAGAGAAAACATTGTGTTGACAATTTTGTTGAACCTAAGATACATGTTAGAAATAGGCTCATCTGGTTTCATTTTAATGTTATCATATTTAATAGTAGAAGTATTAAGTCTCATTTATTTCACACTAAAAGTTACTTCATGTGAAATAGAAAAGGTATCACATATTTCGGTGGCGGTTTTACATGCAGAGATCCTATTAAATTCCTCATATCCTAAAGAGTAGTATAAAGAATTCATAGATTTGCAATTGTTATTATAGGAAGTTTTTGTAGGTTCATCCCAAGTGATTCCACCAGTAGTAGGAATAATATATTCATCTATAATTAAAGTCCAGATTTCAAAGCTCATACTTTCTCAATGCATTTCCATTTTGATTTTCCATTGATCATAATTGGTTTCATTAAAGAATGGTGGTCTGTTTGTTGCAGAACCTCCCAATATATTATCCATAATAAAGAAATAATTTAAAAGATCTAGAAATTTAGAATTAACAGAAATTTATAGATCTTTAAAGTACAACTACAATCACAGTTGAATAGGGTCAAAAATAGAGTCTAAATAAACATCCCCGGATACCAAATGTTGATCGGAGTAGAGTACTCAAGAGGGGGGGGGGGGTGAATTGTATATCTATAAAAAATTTTATTTAAAAGGCATTCTTAAATGGGTCCCCATTAAATTTAAATACACCCAAGTTAATCAAATTTATACGGTTATAGAAGTTTGAATATTTAAATAACTTCACAAAATATTGATTAATTCTCAGTAATATTAATATCAGTTATTAACATTACTTTTGAAGCTATTATAAAAAGGAAAGAAAATTATAACTTCTTTCCAATATTAAAAATCAAAGTAAATTTAGTGATTCTTGAATTAAATAGTAAAATAGAGAAAACTAAAATAAACAGCACAACGAATATAAAACAAGTGGTTCAGTCTCAAGACGAGACCTAATCCACTCAACTTGGTGTTCACCTACCACCAAGCCATTTATATAAATAAACTTCATCCACACCCTGGATCGAGGTTAACAAAAGTACATAAGACTGTCCAGGTCACATGAGCTCTTCCACAATTCTTCGTGGGTATGAACTATCTGGTAACATAGGGACCTCTTCCACACTTATCCATGGGAATAAACAAGTGTAAAAAGATGTAAGAGAAACGATATCTTGTATCCTTCAGTTTGATGTAGAAGACAGTGTGTGTTTTTATACAGACACACACACTTCTCGAAAGATAAACATAATTGAAAATAGAGAAGAAATGATGAGATAAGGTTAGTAGTGCTCTGAGTGTTAGTCTAAGCATATCAGGAATTCTGGGATGAATCATATGCAGAAATCGAGTCCTCTCGTGGAAAATAGAGTACCGTAAGTCAGCTAGATCTGGCTTGTGTTCTTCATGGAGTTGATAGTGCAGAAATGTTCTCGACTCTAGGTTTCGAGTATGATTTGTGTGTTCTTAAGTCGTTTCAAGTTGAATGAATGATCATGCTTTTTTGTTATCATTCAAACACTTATTTTTCTATTATCACAATTGTGGCTACAGTCACCACGGTCACCACATTTTTATTCTGGCCACATTGGTTTTTTTATTCTTAGAATGCATGTGTTTGAGCTGACATGATGCATGTATTCTGCACCTCGTACTATCAGGTGACATGTCTACATAAAAACATTAATTATATCAGTGAATTTAAAAACATAAAATATGACCATTAGAAATTAAATTGAAAAATGAAAAAACAGATTTAGAAACGGTGTCATAGTCTGTCTGTAAACAATGTCTCCATGAAACAGTGTCTTCTTGAAATGGTGTCTCCTTTATTGTCTTTGACCAGTGAGATAACTATGATGGAATAATTTTATAGAGATCAACAATTGGTAGCACATATGCAGTGTTAAGATCACAGTGTCTGGTCATAGTGTTTGGATGGTCACGGTGTATGGATGATCATAATGTCTGGATGGTCACATTGTCTGGATGGTCACGGTGTCTGGATGGTCACAGTGTCTGGAAGGTCACGGTGTCTGGATGGTCACAGTGTCTGGATGGTCACGGTGTTTGGATGGTCCCAGTGTCTCGATGGTTATGATTTCTGGAAGTTTATAGTGTCTGGATGGTCATGGTGTTTGGATGGTCACGGTGTCTGGTTGCTTTGTCAGAAAAACATAACTGGTGGCAGACTCACGATTTCTCAGACTTAGCCAAATATCTGTACACAGACTTAAATAGTGATATTCATAGAATTAAACTTAATAATTCAAAAGATAATTTCACTTTAAACAAAATAGTTTACAATAATTATTTAAGGCATAATGAAACTAATCATCTATACACATGATTTTAGATAGATTAAATCGGATTAACAAGCTTTACATAATGTATAGGATTTGTGATCACTAAAACACGATTAACACATGAAGATTCCAACAATATAATTTAAAATATAAATTGATAATTATTACTGAACATTAATTTTATAATAATATATTAAGAGGATAAAAAAATCTATCCCAGTGGATGTATTTTTTATGAAATCTGAAAAGAACTATCAATAGATAATTGAATTGTTTTTCATCACTTATGACAAATAACATAATTCTATTTAAATTTTATGAAATATTTTTAGAAGTATGAATCAAATTATTAAATTATGTATCACTTTAAATAAATGGGGTAATCATGATAGAATTTTGAGAGAATAATATGAAATTTATGTTTACTATATTTTTTGAGGGTTTAGGCAATAACAAGTGTGCAGTTTTGAAATAATGTGATTATGTAATAGAGTTTTTCATCATGAATATTGAATTATAATTATATATATATATATATATATTAAAATATAGTTTCATTATTACTTTAGGATATCATACTAGAAAACCCAATTATAAGTAGATAAAGTCTCAAGATATAATTACATAATAATAAAGAGATGAATAAGATATGTTATTCAAATATTGGCCATATTCATTAAATGATAATGTAAAAGTTTAGTTGATTATAAAATTTAAATTTTCTATTATATGTGATTATTAATAGATATTTTGGTAATGTTATATATGTTAAAAGGATATAATTGATTATTATTCAAAAAAGGGTGGAAATACAAATTACTCTCCCCTTAAATCATGAACATTTTGATATTTACTAACTATTAAAGGTTAAATAAAATAAAAATGATAAATAACATATCACCGTTATTTTGAATTTCTATTAGATAATATTTATCATGTTCAAGATATATAAAATGATTAAAAAATAGTTTTAAGAGCTTATCGTTAAGTGATAAAATGGAATGTGTCTATTCCCTAAAAATATTATGAACCTATAATGGATTTGAGAATAAATGTTAATTTTTTTATCATTGTATTTTAAGTGATGAAATGATGTTACATGAGTGGAATAATTTAGTGAAATTTTAATTTTATGAAATAGAGAAGAAGAAAACATTGTAACAGGTTATTATAGAAACAGACATGAATATTAGTATAAAAAAATTTATGTCCTTGAATAATGTAAAATATGTGATAAAAAAATTCATAATAATTTACTAAAAAAATTGTATTTGATAATGGTAGTTCATCCACAACATCATCCATTAACATGTATTAGTTTTTCAAAAACTCTCTTAGTTGATATTTGTAATGTTGTTTTCAATGAGGATTAATATTATTATAAATCCAAATGTATACATTTTTCTATTAGGATATGAATAACATATTATATTTTAGTATATATTTAGGGTAATTTTTGTGAAATTATAAAGTTTCGAGATCATAAAACACATGTTGGTGGGTTTGTGTGTGTTTATCAGGATGTGATTTCAATATATGTGTATGGAAAATTTGTGAAAAAATCTAAAATGATAGTTTATTATAAGGTTTTGGAAATATATTTGGAAAATATATAGGAAGTTGAATGGATTCCAATTTTTAGATATGACAGTATGATTTTGTGATTGACACTGATGGAAATCAATATAATTAATATTAATTATTCTTAACTATTATAGATAAAATAGTGACATAGTCTTAGAATGCTTCTATCATCTAATTCCTTATTTTATTTCCCTAAAAATATAATTATCGAAGCTTTTGTTGGAACTACAAAAATTCTAAAAAAAAACAATAAAACAACCATGATAATAAAATAAAAACAAAAAAACATTGACTATAAAGTTAACATCAGAATTAAACCCACCCCCATCGATTTCCTGTCCAATACCACTATAAAATAACTCTTATTATAACCCAATACATCTACTATATCCAATGGTATATGTTTTTTATTTTAATGATATATTCATAATATAGATGTTTATATTTATCCGAAGGAAATGTCAAATTTTAGATAATATGTTGTCTTGGGAATTCGAAAAATCATCATAGTCGAGTGATTTAGATTTCTATTCCACTAAAGAATTAAAAAGTTGTAATTTAAAAAAATTATAGTGTTGTGTATGAAGAACCCATAGAAGAACCTCTTATTCCAATTAAACCATATCCTTGATTTATTCCAAAAATATACATTTAATCATTTACATTTGTATTCATTTTATAAATAGTGATAGGTGATATTCATTGATAGTAAGAAGTTTGCTGGATAAATTGACAGTGCTTTAAATATACATTTCCTTGGGTTTCCCTAACATCATTATATTTTTTCTTATATTGGGTGATTTGTGTAATCCTTTTATAATGAATAAATTTTCTCAAAAAATTTACTCAATGATCAGATAAGACCCATCATAGTTATATTTGAGTAATCCATAGGCTACCATTTATTAATCCATAAAATCAAAAGGTGATCCATAACTTAATTATAGCTATTTTACTTCTTAATTCCAAAGTGAAAATATTTATTAGACTTAATTATAAACTAATTATCTACCATTGAAAATGTAACTATCCTTAACATTCATTTTAGAGATAGCAATACTCTCCAATTACCTATTTTATAAAGATTGAATATCAACCTTAAAACCACCATCAATTTTATATTCTAAGATCTCAGTTTTATACTATAGTCAGTGAAACTGGTTCAATAATTGAATATAAATAGAATTAATTTTAAAAAATATAGGGGGTATAAACTAGGGATGGAGAATAAAAATTTGTTTAAAGGAGGTATTTAGGGTCTAAAACCTATGAATTCGCATGACCCTATAGAAAAAATTACAGCTTCCCATCATCCAATTCTAGTGATAGAACCACCAGTATCGAACTAGGATCAGCACTATCCATGAAATTTGGATCTATAGTGCTTTTCAGCATATTCAAATAATTTTTGAAATAAATATAATATCATTTATTATCCATAATATCATCAATGTAGATATCATTAGCTATATAAAATTTTAACATACTTTATTTTCGTAGATTATCATATTCACAACATCTGTCAATAGAGTTATAATAGATTAGAGGATTCCCCTGGATTATGTATTCCACCACTTGTACATAACTATAACCTCATTTATTAGTTCCTTTCACTACAAACATCACATCTACGTTGGATATCTTGGAACCATGTCTTGGAACTATATGTAATCCTTATGGAATACTTAATCATATATAATTGACCAAAAGGGGAATCTAAATGTTGGATCGAGATGTTGTGTTTTTCTCTTATTCAATTTGAAGTTGTCGAGTGATTTTATTCATATAATAATCTTTGAACCATAATGAAATTTGAAAAGTTAGAGGTGTTGTGTTTTACAATAATTATGATGATTATTATTTAGTTGGGATTGTATTGGGTTGGTTCAGGTGAAATTTGAGAAGTTTGGAGGTTTTCTAGGCTATGCATGATTGGCACATGGTTTTCCCAAGCTGTGAACCCATTTAGTGCAAACCATGAAACCATGGATAGTGATGGTTTTCTGAGTTGGAACATGGTTTGAAAAACCATGTTCCCACCTAGTAGAAATTATGTTAATTAGATAGTGAAATAAAAGGGTGTGCATGGTTAGGGCACAAAGTTTTTCTAACCTTGTGGCCCTATCCAGGAAGTCGTGTGCATGGGTTAATTTTATTCTAAAAAATTATTTTAAATTTCAGAACCCCTGGTTTAACCTCTTCTCGACCCCCACATAACCTAAATCATTTTACATGGATTTGAAGGCTCTCAAGAAGAAATGTTAGTCCCTAAAAACCCTTTCTTTGGTGGATCAAAATGTGATGGATCTTGTTCGATCTCCTCTAGGTAAGTGAATTTCCTCTGGTGTGTTATACCCCTTCCCTATTTATATCATCCTTATAGAGTGTTAGATCATCCTGTTGCTGGTGTATATAAACTATTTTTAATTGAATCTTGATTCTTGGTTTTATTTTGTGATCTTTGATGTCTTCATTATTCATTATAAAATTCCATTATGGGTATTGAGTGTTGTGATTTAAGTGATTAAAGGTATGTGTTTACATTCAATCTTTTCCATATAATTAATACCTTGATTTGATTGATTGTTTGAAATAGATTTCAATCAATTTATTAAAACCCAATTTGATATGATTTGGAATAAGAAATTTACATACCATGGATTTTTGGGAAAACCCCTCAATTCCAATGGAATTGGAATTTGGGGTATATTTTGAAATAGAGGGAATTATTGAACTGAATTTAGAATTGTTTCGAGGAAAATGGATTAAAACATGAGTGATTTGTGTAAACATACTTTCTATAATCACTGATAAGAGATGTGTGAGGATCCTATAACTAGTCACTATCATACTACAATGAATATGACAGTGTTTCTTATTATGATTGTTCTGATATTATGTGCCACTAATTATAGATCTGTTTTATTCATGAAAGTTGATTTATATAAACTGTTTTATATAAAAATTTTATTTAAGCCTCGTTTGAAATGTTTTCCATAATTTTTAAATGAAATCATGTTTTATTTTAAATATGTAAATCTATTATCATTACATGTTTTATTTAAATTTAAATCATGATTTGGTTTATTATTATAGAATTTATTATAGAACACATGGTGTGAACCTATTGATATTTATAGCTCACAACCTACCTTTTACTTAGAGAGTTTGTAGATTTCATTCTTCCTGGTCCAAGAAAAGGGAAAGTGCCACTTGGAGGTGGTTGATGTTATTTATCATTTAGGCTTGGAGTGAGGTTTCCTTTTGGTGAGTTCTTTGATGATGTAATATTTTGGGTTTGTTATACCTATTTGGTTTCTGGTGCTTTCCATTTTTTGGAGTGTTGAGCATACTGAAATGTCTCTTTATCTTCCATAATTATGTGGAAAATTCTTCCCATCTTTTATCTTGTATGTTTCCAGGTGATGATCGCCTATCCATAGAGACCAGGAACACCCGTAGGGACATGTTAGTACTGGATTGGGTATTAGGGTACCAGAGTATCTAGGTTGGTAAATTATAGATGATCCCAGACATGAATTAAACCAACTAGATAATGAATACTCTCACTGAAAATCCCATTAAAATAGAAGATGATCTTTGTGCATAAAAAATCCAATGGAGCAACACTTGAAGTGGATTTATATGATACCGAGAGAAGAAGGTAAGAGTTTAATAGAGGTTATAAAGAAAAAAAATCATTGATAATATACTTTAGTTTATTTCCACATCCCATCTGGCTGGTTGACCACCTAGTTGAGGGAGAACTATTCAATGATTGAATGGATTTTTCTAGTACCAAACTAGAACCATCACAAATTCTAACTAGACCCTATACACCTCTAAGTAGTAAAAACACATCAAATAAGTAAATATTAAAATAGAATAGATGCATGATGAAGTCAAGTAGATCATGGATATCGTGGATTAGATATTGATCCTTGATGCACTTCATTTATAAAAGTAAATCTGTGAGGCCTTAGAGACCCCTATCGAGTTTGAGACCCATCTGGTTATGGCTAAAGCCTAGTATATAGAATAAGGAAAGAAAGAAGAGTGTCTGAACAATATATCATTTTCTGGGGAATATTGGGGAATAGTTATACAAGGAAACTTCACCTACTTCACGTCTTAGTCTATCTCAATAGCATCAATGTTCGCTAGTGCTTAGATTATAATGGATATAATATCAATATCATCATATTCTAGATGCTCTATAAACTAGGATAGATATACTCCAATCTATCTTCATCCAAAATAAAAATTATATTATACAAAAGTATTGTTCATAATACATTTGAAAATATTCCACTAAATATATATTTTTCTGATTTGGTATCCAATATAGAATTCATGGTAGTCTCATAAGACATTGATTTTAATTCTTTAATGTAGAGGCGATGGATACAAATACTTGTAGATGTTACCTCATCAAGCCACCAATTCCTAAAATACTACCTCAATGGTCAATTTTGGGTGTACCATGATGATTATTCCCCCTTTTATTCACATGATCCCCATTTCATTTATTTTAGGTATTATAAAAGGAGTGAAAAGTAGTGCTACATTGAAGGATATAAGCACATTAATGGACCCGATGGATTGAAAAAAACCTTAAAAGATCCCTAGGGTTACAAAGAGAGTATTTTTATACTGCCTACCCAACTTTTAGAATAAAAAACACCAGATAATCATGTTGAAAATAAAAGTGTTTTCCCAAATAACCTGATACTTGTATTAAGTCTAAATGAGCCTGAAACCATAGAAACCTTCTCCTAGTGCATAAATTTTTATTATTCAAATCAATCATTTCCTCAAACACATTTATCATAAATCAGTTATGAAAATTTGGATATCAATTTATCCATAAAATTTTAATATATTATCATGACCCCATAGGGAAATATCACAAGGGATATGAATGAAGACATCCACCAACATGGAATCTGTATAATCGGAAACTGTAGAACAAAAAGAACATATAATTACTTCTAAAGCCTCAACCCCAATATTATAAGGTGATAGGACTTCACAACCTTCTATTCCTAAGGAATTGAACTCCCCATTTATCCCTCATGATTTTTATAAGTAAGATATGGATGGAACCCATCCTACATTTGAAGAATAATTTTTGAACACCGTCTATGAGATAAAATAGTTGAAACTCAGTATAAATTAATATTTGACGCCATCATTGATCAACATCATCATGAATCTTGATAAATAAGAAAAATTAATTATGTTCTTAAAGTAACACCAAGATTTATTTTTATGGAACTATAAAAAGATAATAGGTCTTTATCCTGTGGTTTATGTCCACCATAATGGTCTTCATATCAAATATCATGGATATAAATAGACACTAAAAATAATTTAACTCTCCTAAAAAATTTGTATATTGGTCTATTTTTTTTTCCAATTTTTGTTGTGATTTCATGGAAATCACTGAGAGCTTTCATGAATTATTGGTTCATTATAACATTTTGAATTATCCTCTAGAGGAGTTATACATAAATAAGTACTCTTTTTATGACTCATTTTTAATTGTAATACTTTTTAATATTTTAAATAATATTTTTGTATCCATTAATTGAGTCAACATTATATTTTGGGGCCTAGATGGGCTCGATATTGATATATTAAAAATAATACATATATTGTATCACATGCATCCATATATTTAGAATAAATTATTTCCCTATTATTTGGGATATCATATGGGAAATAAGATACCATGGTTGACATCATTATGATAACCATAAATCTAATTTAGAAAGAATGTTAAAGAAATATTTGTGTATATATATTGGAATGTTTCGGAACTTGTGTTTATCTGGTCATAAAAGGATAAAAAATTGTAATGATGTGAATTGTATTAGATGATAAACAAGTTGTAAGCACTTTGATACTCAATTTTAGTGTGTGAAGTGATGTTGGGTTGATAAATCCAATTATAATTACTTTATTTTATAACAACTAATATAATTATTGATTTTTCCTTTGGGCCATTTATTTCAAGTCCTTTATGCCTCTAGGTATTTGGGTCATGTAAGAGTTCCCATTCATCCCTGTTAGAAATGTGGGATTATCGGAAAATAAAAAAATATATTTTTCAATTAAAACATGTTTGGGGAGAAAAAAAATCATGGGAAGGATTAGGTTTCCCACATTAGTATAATTTTATAAGAATTTTATACATAAATATATATCTTTTTAGAAAAATAATCAATACATTTTACAAATACACACTTAGTTATAATTTTTTAGAGTCTTTAGAGACTAGAAACAATATTTTTATGAAATGTCTTCAAAATATCCCATAAGCATCATACCATTTAGTATTATTAATATACATACCATAATTAATATCCATATTTATAACCTGGGGAAATGATACATAAGAAAGAGTGAGATAAAATTCCCAACAAGGGTTATTATTAGAGATATCAATGTATGATCATATAAAAGTATAATATAATCATAATGTCATGAGATAATGACCATAACATACAAAATTAATACCAAATATTTCAACAATCATAAAAATGATTCATGGAATTATTCTTTATCATTTCAAAAGGAATGATTCATAAGATTAAGATATAACCCTAAATCAATCATGAACTATAATTTCATGTCATAAAAGTTTGAAAACATTATAGGTATAGAAACTATTTAATATATCAATATTAACTACCAAGGTCATTAAATAACAATGGATCAGGTCTCAACACATATTTCCCATAGTGGATCAATAACATAGACTTACTTCCCATAATGGATCAAGAAGATCAACTTATTGTCCATAATGTATCAATCACATAGACTTATTTTCCATAGTTTTTTAATATAATTGACATGTTTCTCATAGTTATATCAAGAGATATAAAACTTTACGAAATGAATTAGAAGGATATATAATTTCATAACTACCTATAACATAATGAAAACTATACTTATATGTTCCACATGATCATAAAATGTTCATCACCTCATCATATCATAACTATTTTAAGGAAAATGGGTTGAAAACGCATTTCTTCAATTCATCATTGAATAACCCTTGAAAAACAAATAGGTTTCATATATATATTATCATAATAAAAATAAATCATCTTGAGAAAGAATAAGGACGGTATAATTTGATCATATCCCCAGTAAAACATAGTTAACACCAAATGATGTTATCATATAGGATAATTCCATTAAAATAATCACAAAAATATTTCATGAGAAAAATAAATTCGTCATTTCTAAATCACTAATTTAAAATATAAATTTTCCAAAATATCGAGGAAAAAATATAATTCAAAAAAGGAATATGGAGAATTATAAATTAATCTTCAAATAACTGAGTGGATATGATGGTGGGAAGTTTTGTTCATATCGTATAAGATAAAAGAAAACATTCATTTCACACTTTTGTAAAAATTAAAAATATACCTCATTCAAAAAAAGAATAGAAGGTTTATTTGAAACCATTGTGTAAAAATCAAATATTGAATAAATGTGTATTTAACAACAATAGGATAATATTAAAAACATTTTTGAAAACCATTTTTGAAAATATGAATATTTAAGAAAAATGTTTTTTAACCGAAAAATAAAACATAATTGGTTTTCATTAAAAACATTTATTCGGATATTTTGATTACTTAAATTGATAAAAAAATGGAAGGAAAATATGAAAATTTTAAAATTAAACATATGATAAGAAAAATTTAATGGATTTATCAGATAATTATCATATAATTTTCTAGATGAAAATTAAATCATAATAAATCCCAATTAAAATAGGTTTGGAACACAAATACCGTACTGTTTTGGTAACAATTGAATCATAATCCCCATGAACGAATAACAAGAAATGAAACATTAAATATCATTAATATAAGGATAATAATTATATAAAATGAAAAATGCTAGTATATATACCATATAAAACAAGATAAGTTCATGACATAATATATGTATCAAAGAAGACAATTTGATATGATAAACCCTTACCTCGAGTTCCAATTTCTTTGAAAGAACTCTATTCTATTATATAATAAATTTAAATTTATTATAATCTTATAAATATCATTTTCAAACTTATAATATCATATATTATCCTATTATAACATTTTTAAACCCTTTTATTAATAATTCCTTATTAAAATTGTCATTTCTGGATGTCAACTATTTCGTTCTTCATGAGAATTTCAGTTCTGTATTTCCAATCCTTGTAACTTGATCATGGTTAAATCATATAAATAATATTAGTCATGTTATAAACAACATATATATTCATTATATACATATTTATAATCATTCATTAAAGGTATATATAGAGAAATTAATTACTCAATTCATGGAGACAGTAGGCCATACATACACATGATCACTATTTTCATTTTTTAAAGGATGGAACTAAAGAAAGATAAATATTAATTTGAATTTAAAGATTCATTATTATAACATATTTCACACCCATACCATGGTTTTTATTTTGTTTTAATATTTTATTGATGTTGGATATTTTGGTATATGTTTAGATCATGTTTCGGCATGATTTTTTTGAGTTTTGGAGTTTTTGGGTGGTGTTTGGCCCTATGCATGGTTTTAATGCAGAGTTTGGGGGTTATTCATGCAGCCTGTTGAGGATGAGGGTGTTTCTAGTTAATTTTTTTCTTGAAATGGTTCTTTTCATGGTTTGAACATGGTTTGGGCCAAACTATGCAATTCTATGGAGAAACCATATTGCTCTTTGTTGGTTTCAGGGACAAGGCATACTACTTTCACATGGTTAAGGGAAACCATATGAAAAGCATGCAGGTATACTCTCCATTTTTACATAGACATTTTTCATGGTTAGCACATGGTTTCCCAAACCGTGCATCCAAAATATGCAGGGGTGTCCCTCTTCTCGAGTAGGGTGCGCACAGTTGGTGCACAGGTTGTCAAACCCTGTAGCCTAACCGTGTAAGTTTTCCACATTTCTTAAAACATGAAATTCCACATTTTAACCTCTTTTGTTTTAATCCCTTTTTGTATTACCCCTGGATCATTTTTGGCACACTATGGGGCCCCAAGCTCCCTTACTTTGGTTCCTATCCCTCTTTTGGTGCTCTTCCTTTGGATCTAAGGTGAGTTTTTGTGGTTTTTGGTTGACTTAATATCGTCCTCTTCATATTATCTTAGATTCTTTGTTTCTCATTGTGGGGTTTCCTTTTGTCCTAACCCTAAGGGTTAGGGTTTATGTTTGGGTGGTTTTTATTTTAACGTTAGGGTGTGAAGTTGGTTTGTTGGGACCAATTATTCTTTATCCCAAAGTTTCGTTCTATTCGTAAAATGTTGAGGCATGTTTTTCTATCCATTTCCATTCAGTCAGATTGTATTCGATGCTTGGGAGTCTATAAATAACTTATAAATGTGTTTTTTATTCTTGTGATTATCTTGTGTGATTTTTTTGTTTTTCATATTGGTAATTTGATTAGAAATGGGTTTCAAAGGATTTATACTTATATGTGTATGTATATATGCATGTAAGTTTTTTAAATAAATTTTAACTAGTTATTTAAAAAAAACTTGGGTCTTTTGGGTGGTGGTTACCCTTGGCTATGTTTGGGTAAATTTGGTTGGGTTATGAAGTGAGTGTTGTGTGTGGATTTTGGTGATTTTTATGGCTTGATGCTTGTGTGCGGATTGAAGAGATTTGCAGTGATGAAAGTGGTGGTTCTTTTAGATCAGGTTTTGGATAAATCTATGGTTTAATAAATGCATTCCATTGGATGTGGGAATACCCATAGGTTCCTGGGGTTCACCTATGGATAAGAACACAATTGTAGATGACCATCTAATGAAATGACCAATTTAAACCTTGGATTTCAAAATACCTTTCTTCTATTTCTATTTCTTCTTTAAAGCTTCATACATTTAAATTATTCTTAATGAATTTAAAGAAGGTTTATATAATGTGATTCCTAAATCTTGTTCCGTTTGGAACCTTAAAGTGGGTTTTGGTAACTAAATGACGTAGAGGCATGTTCGAAACTTTCTGAGCATATAGGGTGTTCTGATTTGGTTTTGGAAATGGTATGGAAATGTTTTTTAAGTGGATTTTTATTTGACATGGAAAAGGCCTGGTTGTTATTTTATAATGTTTTGAAAAGTGATTTTGAAATATAAATGATGTGACAACATGGTTGGCAATTGTGAATGGCTTGTTGTGAGATGTGATCCTCTTGGGTGGATCCTCCAAGGAGAGGGTGATCGGATAGGTGGTATCACTATTTAGGCGATGCCAACACAATGGTTGTGGGTTATTGGTTTGTGCCACATGTGTGATTTCTTCACCATTCACAATATACTATTATCATGGGTTTCCTGGGAGTAATCTATAGGGTTGATTGATAGTTTCTTATCAGCCCTGATTAGATGGGTTGGTACCCCAAGATTAGCTAAGAGGCCATGTGGGATGTGTCACTGGATTAACTAGTTTAGTATAAGGCACCAACCTTAAAAATTACATAATATTTAGTTAAGTATAGAAGTATACATTTTTGATCTTTTTAGGTTTAGAGTTTTAGTGAATTAGGCCATAAATAGTACATTACATCTCAAAAATTAAAAGTAGACGCTTCTTCTCTGTCTAATTTTTTTCAAACAAATAAAACACCATAAATAAAATTGGAATTATTTTCTGGATATAAAACTTCTGTAATTATTCCTTTCTCTTAATCTTCCTTATACCCTATGAAAAACACTTTAAAATATTGGGATGAGCATGAAAAGCTCAATAAGGGTTATAAAATAATGAAAGAAAACACTAGTCCATCAATACATACAAATCAATGAAATCATGCTATTAAATTATAAAACATTATATCTTTAACATACCTCATGAAATCATAAGATTTAGGAATAACACATATAAATCATAAATCATAAAGGTAAATTGTGGCATCCATAACATACTTACATTATAGTTTTCACATCTTCATAGGGAGTTACGTTTGAAATACCCATCACAATATATTCCCTAAATCTATTAGGAGAAACATTAACGTTTTCCTCTATCACATTACCCAATGCATTAGAGAGCTATCTCAGGCTCACCCACACTTGTTTTATCATGGAACCACCCATATACGTAAAAAATTCCCAAGAACCATAGCATATTCATAACACATAAAACAAGCATAAAGGAAAGATAAAATTTCCATATTGTAGTCACAATATATAATTTTAGAATATTGAAATAATAAATGCTTTATCAAAACCATTTTCAATAAAAAAATACATAAAAAAGTTATATGGTATTTATTTTCCTTTTAAAAAACATTACTTCTTGTTAAGGTAGAAAAATATCAATTAATACTCATGGCGTCAAAAAGGTTTCTGTCAATGCGTACATAAAAAAGAAACATTCCCTTCATCATTTAATAAAACGCTTCATAAAAAAATATTTATTTAGAAAAACATTGAATTAAATTAAAATAAAAAGGGTATAATTATACACCATATAAAACAAGGAGATGTATATTATCAAAATATGCCTCAATGATAGGAGATTGAGACGAAGTCCCTTACCTGGAGTCCGACTTGTCTCTTTCATTATTTATATTCCTGAATAATAAAATTAGGTTAATTTATAATTCAATTAGAACCCTTTTAAAGTTTATTATTCAATTTATATTACTTATCATCAGGTTATAAAAATTACATCACTATTTATGTTCATATCGGTAATTTTGTCGATATTCGGTACTTGAGTTGAAAATGAACTTGTTTTGAGGTAAATTATCCATGTAGTCAAAAGTCCATCTTCACTAGAATATTATTCATAATTTAAGTATCATATATATAGATTATAAATGTATTTGTATCTATTATATATGTTTTTAGAATAGTCCATAACATTTTGATATAATAAATGAAATGCACCGTTCATAGAGACGGTAAGCCGTACGTACGCATGAACGCTACTTTCATTTATTTTTTATATTTAAAGGAATGAAAACTAAATGATAAATAGGTATATTATAATTCCAGTACAATATCATATTTTATATTTGTTACATAAGTTCTTTAACTCCATCCTTTATAAGTTCCATGTATGGCATGAATGATTCATATCACTTTGTGGGGGCGGTAGTCCGCACTTCCTCAAATAAAATTATCGTATTTACACATTATGGAAAGCATAATGGTATACTGTAAATAAAAAATACAGAATCATATAGACAATATAAATTTAATATATATCATATATAGATATAGTACCATCATAATTTCCACCATGAGAGGTGGTAGGGGAAAATTGAACAATCATCGTTTCGTGTGGCAGTAGTTCACCGTACATTGAAACACTATGTTCGTATCCATTAGATGAAGGTGTGATTAAGTGTAGTTAGAATTATTCTCATAACAACATCCTAGTATATTTAGTATAACATTGTTGTTATGTAATCAAATAATAATAATTGAATAGAGAGTGAAGGAGTAAAATAATGGAAAGGAACTTCAGAGAAGACATTACCTCTAAAACATGTAACTCCCTTTGATTTGAGACAAAGGCTTTATTGAATTACCTTATGACCAAGGTAAGGCTTCTAAGAGGAATGAGGTTATTTTGGGAGCTTATTGGATTATAATTTTGATGATACAAGGGAATTTATATGTGTGAGTAAGTGGGTAGAGGTGGTGGACTTTTATAAGAGAGAGGGGGCACTTTAGGATGGTCTTGAAATATTATTTTATTATAAATTTATTTTCAGATTAAAATGGAACCAAACTCATTTATTTAAAAGATAATATGTTTTTGGGTCGAAAAAATCTCAATAAATAGGTTTTATAAAAGTTTAGTTCACAAAATTAACCTTATATTTTAGCTTTAACCCTTAGTTAAAAACATTAACTCTTACCACATCTTCTTGAATTTTCATAATATATAGTAACTATAGTTACTATAAAATGACAAGAGAACCATAATTGGATCCTTAATTACATTTTTAAAATTAGATAATTCATTCACCATAATATTATATTTTTATGACTATTATATCATATTATAAAATAGTATTTGTTTTAAAACCTCATTTATGTCAATTTTGACACTATAAAGTAATTGATTTTGTTGAAGTCATGAAAAAATTATTACTTTGAAAACGGAATTAAATAAAATATTATATGTCAATATCATCCATAAAATTCATGGATAGAATCAAAATATTCAAATCACATTTAGTTTAATATTTATAATATCATTTATTTGAACCTTTCATTAATGAAGCAATCAATGCATCATCATTGTTTCATAATTAAATTTATTTATTTAATGTAAAAAAATTATAAATAAAATAATATGATTTATTAAATATTATTATCCTTATAATTAATATTTATATTCAAAGATATTAGTTATATAACCCCATATAAAAATTGTTTTAGTAAAAGATAATGTTTTTGTTATATTTCTCTTTACTTTAAATTAATTCTTATAGAATATCATTTTCACATCCAAGTGGCTCCATGGGGTCCCCAAATGGACCCAAGGATGTAAATGGATATAAATATCTCATCCAATAGGATTAAGACACGTTTTCGGGTAATTTTATATTATTATTATATTATTTCTTACCCTTATTTACCCGATTTACCCTTTAACCATGGTAAATAAAATAATTACTGAAAATACTATTCATAATATCAAAAAATAAAAGGTACCTATTCACATAATTTGGAAAATCTGATTCCAAATATGGAATCCATTTTTCCAAAATTCAAAACGCAAAAGTTGCAGTAATTAATTTAAAATTAATTCTTGTTGTCAAAACCAAAAAGCGAGTTTTTAATGAATAATAACTATCAAAAGATTGGCATGTGTTTATGTCCAATTTAAAAGTAAAATTACTTACAATGAACAAAATTGAATTCAATGATAAAAATATAATAAAAATAATTTTTAAAACCAATTAAAATTAAAATATAACTATATAAATAAATTAGTTGAAAGTGTAGTTTTGACTTAAAATGCCGTGTTTTTAACTATTCATTAAAAAATGAACTTTGTCAGAGAATTACAAAAAATTTATCCAAAGTAAATTTTAATTTACCACTTCTATAGAAGTTGTTTATTTTTCAAATATAACTTATAAATTTGCAAAAAATATATTTAAAAATGGTTCTTCATTAAAAGGTGTAAACCGACATTTTAAAAAAATTAGAGCATTTCATGCATAAAATAGGATTTATTCTTATTTTAGGCCTATAATATTAATTGGATAAATATTAAAGTATTTAAAAAATATTTAAAATCATAATATAGTTAATTATATTCATTCCCACCAATACAACAGGTATGGGTTAACTACCATTTAAAATAATAGTATTATTATCTTATTTTTCAGTATAATTCAATGTTGTGTGCAATGTACAATTTCAAAGTAACCTGTTGTTGCGTGTTGAGTATGCTATTAGACAAAGAATCCCCTTTAATGTAAAAATAATATCTTATTCATAAATAATAATAGAAATGAAAAGGTATTATTCTATAAATACTTAGGATCCTACATCATTCACCCCTTTTGAGAATTATGTCCTCGCAATTATATTCACTTATCAAATAAGTGGGGGAATTTATCCACCATAAAAGTTTCAGATTCCCATGTTTCCTCTTCAACCATAAGGTTTTTCAAAAAAACCTTTACTTGATGAATTAGCTTATTACACAACACTTTCTCTTTATGGTCAAGAATATGGACTTGTTGTTCCTCATAAGAAATATTTTCTTCCAACTGAACTACCTCTGGACTCAAAACATGAGATGGATCTGGAATATACTTTCTCAACATTGAAGCATGAAAATAATTATGTACCTGGGATAAACTTGGAAGCAAATCCATTCTGTATGCAACTGATCCGACTTTCTCTAGGATTTTATAGGGTCCAATGAACCTCAGACTCAGCTTTACTTTCTTACCAAAACACATCACACTTTTCCATGGAGAAACTTTGAGAAAGACATGATAAACTACCTAGAAATAAAGATCCTTCCTCTGGTTATTCACATAACTTTTCTTCCTTCCCTGAGCTATTCTAATGTGCTTCTGAATCGACAGAAAGTTATCTTCTATCTCTTCTACCAAATTAGATCCCATCAACTTCCTTTCACCTTCTCCATCCCAAAAATATAGAATTTGACACATCTTTCCATATAATGCTTCAAATGGTGCCATCTGTATACTAGAATGAAAATATTTATTATAAGAAAACTCAAACAAAGAAATATGTTGGTCCCAACTTCCCTTGTAATCCATTGAACACACACGTAGCATATCTTCAAAGGTATGAATTTTTTTTTCTGACTACCCATCTGATTGTGGATGAAATGATGTACTAAAATTTAATTTAGTACCCAATGACATATGAAGGCCCTTCTAAAAGATTGAAGTGAACCTGGGATCATGATAAAATACAATGAAGAGGGGAAATCTATGTAACCTGACTATCTCTTTAATATAAAATCTATTAAGTTGATCTAGAGATAGAGTATCACAAACATAAAGAAAATAGGCAGATTTAGTCAATCGATCAAAAATAACCCAGATTACATTGTTACCTCAAGAAGCATTCGGTAATCCCACTATGAATACCACAGATGTATTTTCCCATTTCCACTCTGGAACTGACAAAGGCTAAAGCATCCCTTTCAGCAACTGCTACTCTACTTTAAGCAGTTGAAAAATCAAACATCTCAGGGTAAATTTAGTAATATATATTCTCATTCCATCCCACCAGTAATACTCCCAAATATCTCTCTACATCTTAGTACTGCCAGGATGAACTGAAAACAGAGAACTATGAGCTTTAAATAATAAATTTTTCTTCAACTCGGAATCACAAGGCACACATAATATCTTTCCAAACCTCAAAAAAAAAAGTCTTTATCAATGTTAAATTTAGGTAACTTACCCTTCTGAACTAAATATACCTTTTTCTACAACTCAATGTCTTCTTTCTGTGCTTTCTTTATTCTGTCTGCTAGCACTACTACAAATATGGACTTTATCAGTGCTAGAAAACTGAATTAACAATGCTAAAAAAGCACCGTTAATCGAGGCGAAGATGGGGGGGGGGTCCATTTATCATAACTCAGAAAAGTGCTGATAAAAGGGGTCTTTTATCAGTGCTAAAAAAGTGCTGATAAGAAGTTCATTTATCGGTAGTTTTTTTCGCACTGATAAAAGTAAAAAAAAAATCAAAAAGAATATATAATGTGGGGGGTGGGGGGGGGGGGGGCTTTTAATAATACTTGACACCCCCCTTTATCAGCATTAGGCGGACCCCCTCCAACTCTCCCATGTGCTACCCTTGCCCGCGCATACCCCATATTCCCGCGCGCCCCTCCCTGCTTCCACCCGAACTCGAACTCGAGACCTCCCCCCTTGGGCGCCTGCACCTTTACCACTAAGCTATTTAGTTTTTTTATCTATTTTATGATATATCTATTTATATATATATAGTTATATGTTTTCGTATATTAATATATATTCATATTAATATAAATATATTTAGTTATATTAATATATATATATATATATTCATATATATATATATATTCGTATATTAATATATATTTATATTTGTTTATATACATATAGTTATATTTATTCATATATTTATATAGATTTATATTAATATAAATATATTTAGTTATATTTATACCTATTTAATTATTCATATATTAATATATATATATATATATATTCACATATTAATATATTTTTTTATTTATTTATATATATATATACTTATATTTACTCATATATTAATATAGATTCATATTAATATAAATATATTAATTTATATTGATACATATATATTTATTCATATAATTGTATATATATATTTATTCATATATTAATTTATATTTTTATTTATTTATATATATATATATTTAGTTATAATTTTTTATCCGTATATTTATTTGTATATTAATATATATTTATAAGATTAGTTTTAAATACATTTATAAAATATGTTTTTTATGTGAGTTTATAAATAAATAAATAAATAAATACATACATATATATAGCACACATAGACACAGGCACACAGACACACACACACATTTACGAATAAATACATATATATGTGTATTTGAAAAGCCATAGAATGTTAAAACAATCATAACTTATAATCCAAAAGCCTATTTCAACTCCACAACCAGCCAAATCCAATAAAATGAAACAATATTTAATACGATATATAGTACAAGCCTAGCAGACATTCAGATTAGAAGTTATACCCGTTTGAATATTAAAAAATCGGGGTATCCCAAATAAAAACTCATTTTTGGAGGACTTTTAGGTTTTTTCTAGCCCCGGAAAACGTGACAGATGGTCTCTTTAGATTACATGAACATAGATCTCATCGCAATATTCGATTTGATATACTATAGAGCTCAAACGGACACCCAGATCAAATGTTAGGGTCGTTTGAAGTTTGAGTTACATTTTCAACTTATTTTTTGATCTTTTATTAATTTTTTGGATTTTTTGTGTCTTCAAATTGTTATTAAATTATTATTAATCAATGATAATTAGCAAATTATTAATGAAAAATAATTTTTAAAATATTTTAAATCCATTTTCACAAAAAGTTATTATATAATAAATGTAATAGTCTATTTATACTTATCTAAATCGAATTTTAAAAAAAATATATATTATATTTATGTCAATATAAATATACTTATATAACAATATATTATTTTTCATGATTTTTTTTGAAATATAAACTTTATCAGGTCTAGTAAAAAGAACTGATAAAACCCCCTCTTTGTTAGTGCTATTAAAAAAATCACTGATAATGGGGTCCCCTTTAACAGTGCTAAAAAAAGAACTGATAATGGGTGGTGTTGCGGAAACCCAGTTTTGTGGTAGTGTAGAGACGATTGTATTGAAACCTGAAACAAAATAGAGGAATTCCATGTACCAAAAAATCCCAATACAAAATTCATCAAATCAAAAACCAAAGGATATCATTCCAAACATAACATGGTTAATGTTGAATTACTTTTCCGACTCAATGCATCATCCAATTTATTTTCTTTTCTTTGATGGTAATGATTCGTGCAATCATAATCCTTGATTAATTCCATCCATATTCTCTATCTCATGTTCAATTATTTTTGAGTGAATATATACTTCAAACTTTTGTGATCATTATATATTTCACAGTTTACACCATACAAATGATGCCACCAAATGTTTAAAAAAAAACAACATCAACTAATTACAAATCATGTGTAGGGTAATTTAACTCATGAGGTTTAAACTAACATGAAGCATAATAAATTAACTGATCAATATGCATTAGTACACAACCAAATCCTTTCAATGAATCATCACTATATATAAAAAATTCACCATTTCTAGAATTTAGTGTCAAAATTGGAGAATTCACCAATCTTCTTTTCAATTCCTGAAAACATTCATCACATTATTTTGTCCAGATAAACATAACACTTTTTCAAGTCAACTTAGTCAATGGTCTAGATATCCATGAATTTTTTCAACAAATCTCCAGAAGTAACCTACTAAACCAAGAAAACTATGAATCTCGATTATATTTGTGGGTCTTTCACATTCTTAAACAACTTTTGTTTTAGAAGGATCAACAATTATGCCATCTTTAGAAACAATGTGACCAAGGAATGAAATTTTTTGTAACAAAATATCACACTTTTTGAATTTCCCATACAATTTCTTATATTTTAAAGTTTTCAAGACAACCCTTGAATTAATTTCATGCTCCTCTTTACTTTTATAATAAACCAAAATATCATCAATAAACACAACCACAAACTTATCCAAAGACTCAAAGAAAGTTCTATTCATAAGATCCATGAATATATAAGGTTTATTGGTTAACCCAAAAGGCATAAATAAAAATTCATAATTGCCATATCTAGTATGAAATGCTGTCTTATGAATGTCCACTTCCTTTACTTTCAACTAATGGTACACCAACCTCAAGTCAATATTTGAGAAATACTGAGATCTCTGGAGCAGATCAAACAAATAATCAATATGAAGAAAATAATACTTTTTCTTAATATTGATGTTGTTCAAAGCTCAAAAATAAATTCAAAGTCTCATTGAACCTTGTTTCTTTTTAACAAACAAGACAGGAGCACACAATGGTGATGTGATAGGTCGAATGAAACCTTTATCTAATAACTCCTGAAATTTCTTATTGAACTCTAAAAGTTCAATTTTATCCATTCGACAAGGGGGTTTTGAAATTGGAATAGCATCAGGAACTAAGTCAACAATAAATTCAAATCCCCGATCAGGTATTATATTGGGAAACTCATCAGAAAAAACATAAAGATACTCATTTACGACTAGAACATCATTAATCTAAATAGTTCCTTTGTTTTCAACAATATGTCCAAGGTAACATTCATTTTTATCTTTTACTAGTTTATCAGCTTCCTTATATGTTATCAAAAGTAAGGGTTCATTATTTTACAGAAACTAGAATTCTTTATGAAAATAAACATTTTTAGCTCTATAGTCAGTCTTAGCATGATAAACAGAAATCCAAAACAGACCCAAAATAACATCAAACTCTACTAGAGGCAGAAAAATATGGTATGTAGGTATATTATTTCCACCCACAAGGACAAGAAGGTTCTTATAATTTCTCTTTGTCTCAACATTTCCCCCAGGTGTTTTTACCACAAGTTCAGGATTCATATCTTGATATAGAATTACCAATTTACTAGAAAATTTCTTAGAAATGAAGGAATGTTTAGACCCAGAATCAAACAACACATTTTCGTAATCTGAATAAACAAACAATGTATCTGATACTACTACATTTGATGTCCCAACATCTACTGAATTATTTACAACAGATTTTACCACCCCTTTCTTCTTATCATCCAGCTTCTTTCCATCATTTGAGTTCTTCATCAGAGACTCATTTGCATAATGACACATTTCATTATACTTAAAAAAATTTACTAACTATAAATCAGATTTTGTCTTACCACTACCTAGATCTTTTTCAGTGAAATTACGAGCCTTATGTCCCATTTTATCGCATTGTAAGCACTTACTAGAATTCAAAATTATTTCCCCAGTGTGTTTTTACCATAATTTTTACAAACTGTAAACTTAAGTTTCCTACCATTAATTTTTTTTGAAGAGTTCAACCCTTTAATCTGCCACCTTGAACTCTTATTTTGTTGTTTTTCAAAGATCACCTGATCATCAGAAAACTCCATTTCCACCTTCTCTACACATCAAAAAAGGTTTTCATAACTTTTGAACTCACAAGAAGCTAATTCCTTTTAATGATTTGGATTTAATCCTGATTAAAAACAATTTATTTTACTATCAAGATCCTGTATGAAATTTGGAGCATACCTTGCAAGTCATGTGAATTTTTCTTCATAAGCAGCCACTGAGTCATCCTCCTACTTCAACTCCAAGAATTGTTTTTTCATCCTTGGTCGAACCGCCTTACGAAAATATTACTCAAGAAACATACCTTTGAATGCATCCCAATCAATAGAATAAATCTCCTTACTTCCCTAATATTTTTAACCACCGACCACCACTGATCGGATTCACCTTCAAAATGGTAAACATCAAGACTAAACTTTTTAGGTTTTGAACCCCCCATGACATCGAAAATATTTTCCAATGATTAAACCCACCTTTTAGCTATCACATGGTCAGATGATCCTCTGAATAATGGGGGATGTTGAATCATAAAATTCTCCACTACTGACATGTTATTTTGTGGTTGATTCGACTGATCTCATGCATGGATACCACCACCATTTATAGCCTGATTCAACTATGTCATCACTGCAACAAACTATTCAATTCTGATTCTAACCATTTCTGGTTACTGACTTGGTATGTTGTTTTCCTCTCGAAATCATTCCATCATAACTACCCTGTTTTCTCTATGGAAAACCATTATGAATAAATACATATCATAGACAAATCAACATGGTAATATTTAAATACTATATCATTTCAATCTTACCATAAAGTAAAAAAAATCTATCGATATTTTATTAACAATATCCCAACTCCTAAAGTTATCTAAATGGACCTTTGATACCAACTATAAGGCCCCAGCCTTAAACATTACATAATCTTGAGTTAATTCAAGAATTAAAAATTGAGTTTCTTGTTAAGTTGAGAGTTTTAGATAATTATGCCAAAAAAATTACAATACATTTCAAAAATTACAAAGTAGGCACTTATTCTCTATCCATTTTTTCTCAAAAAAATAAAACTCCTTAAATAAAACAAAAAATATTTTCTTGATAGAAATATTATTGAATTCTTCATTTATCTTACCCTTCCTTATACCCTGTGAAAAACATTTCAAAAACTTGGGATGAGCATAAAAAGCACAATAAGGGTTTTAAAATAACGAAAGAAAACATTAGTCCATCAATACATAAAAATCAATAAAATCATAATTTTCAATAATAAAACATTTTCTCTTTAACATACCTCATGAAATCATAATATTAATGAATAAAACATAGAAATCATAAATTATAAAGGTAACTTATGGAATCCATAACATACTTACATTATAGCTTTCACAACTATATAGGGAGTTACGTTCGAAATACCCATCACAGTATATTCCCTAAATCTCTTAGGAGATACATTAATGTTTACCTCCATCATGTTACCCAATTCATTAGAGAGCTATCTCAGGCTCACCCTCCCTTGGATTACCATGGAACCACCCAAATATGTAAATAATTCTCAAGAACCATAACATATTCATAACACATAAAACAATAATAAAGGAAATATAACATTTCCACATTGCAATTACAATATATCATTTAAAGATATTGACAGAAAAAATGCTTTTTCAAAACCATTTTCAATTCCAAAATACATAAAAAGCTAAATGGTATTTATTTTACTATGAAAGAACATTATGTCTTGTTAAGGATGCCAAATATCAAATAATATTCATGGCGGAAGACATTTAGTGTGTGAAGAATGGTTAAAATTTTTCAGAAATGGGGTTTTATGATATCATACTATGCAGTTTTAAAGTCATATGGCAAGATCATTATGTTGTAAAGTTTCAATTCATGCTGCAAGGAAATTATGCTGTGCAGTTTCATGTCATATGGAAAAGAAATTATGCTATGCAATCTCAAGTCATGCAGCAAGGAAATTATGCTTTGTAGTTTCATGTCATCCAGTAAGAACATTAGAGAGATTTAATTTAAGGTATTTAGATTTGATCAAAGGTTTATGAGTCTCCAATTTCTTGGTAAGTTTTTTTTTCCTGGAAACAAACTACTATTTTTAGGTATGAAAATGATGAAATGTAAACTGTGATTTGTGAATTTCTAGATCTAGAGAATGACATGGAAAAGGGCTAAAGACATTAGATGAATTATTTTCCAAGCATGAAGTTTCCATTATTTTACAAACCCGTTATGGGTAAAGCAAAAGAACTCTTGGGTATCAAAAATTCTACTGCTAATAATTGAAGAAAGTTTATGGAGATTCATATTTTCCACAGCATAGAGTTTGGTTTATAGAGAAAGGTACCTAAATATAGAAAAATTATTTCCGATCATGATTTCCAGAGAATCATAGGAATAGGATTTCTACGAAGGTATGACCCAAATGTAGGAAGTATGATGTCTGTACTTTTAGGTCATACGACTAGGACCAAAATATAATGGAAATAAGGGATGATTTGTGGTCAAATTATCCAAAGTTGTTTGAATATGATTTGCAGACATGGATAGGGAAAATGTGTAAACCAATGTCTTGGGGACTTTCAGATCGGAATAAAGTTAATAGGACAAATATACATAGATGAACTCTTTAAGATATCGATTCTTGTATATTTTCATCAAAGTTTGAAGGGGAATTAAGATGATTTTACAAAGAACAAAGTTACCATTATTTGAAAAAACCCATTATGGGGGATGTATTATGTAGGTCCAACTAGGGTATATACTACACAGACAAACAATGGAATATATTGACTTACATTCCTATTATTTATGTGACTTATGCAAGGCCACCTAGGGGCACATACTACATAGTCAGGTAAAAGAGTTCTTCAGTATCAAAAACTCTACCACCAGAAACCCAAGAAAGATTATGATGATATGGAAGTATTCAAGATTAAGAGTATGAAATATGAAAGGGGTGATTCTTAATGCATAGTAGAAATATTTGAATCAATATTGTCCATGAGTTTGGAGTCCATTACAGAGATATGACTCATATGCAAAATGGGTACATTTATTGTTTCCTTAGTGGGATCTCTATGGAGAGGACCCAAAATGAAGACCCCTGCATAGATTGATAATTATATGTGTAAAAGGAATAATTTTATTTTATCTCATGGCTGGTACTAGGGGATAAAATCTGGTCTTCAATATGTATCTCAATGTGATGAGAATCAATCCATACATAGTTATTTGGGTACTCTGTAGTTTAATTTCATGTAGTAAGGACATTATGCTATGCAGTTTAAAGTCATGAAATGAGGCCATGAAATGATTCTGATGTGAAAAGTAATATTGCAGCTGGACCAAAGAATTTAACCCAGGTTTCACTATGTATCTTACTGAAGAAATAATCAATCAACATGTAGTTCTAGATGTTGTTCACCATATCAATCACGATTTGTTGTGGGGAAGAGGCCTTTTATTTATTGTGGTATCTAGGCCTAAGATTGGAGATCTAGGCATATATACATATCAAATTTAGATGAGATTCATTCTAAATATAGTTCTTGAGAAAACTATTCGCCACAAAAACTGAGTTTGATATGAGAGACAAGGGTTTCTATCACATTCCGGAATAATGGTTAAACATAAGACAGATGATGGTATGAAGATCAAACCATATATCCTAGAAGAGTACTCTGTATTGATTTGGTTCATATACAGGAATAAAAACGGAAATAAATTTCTTTATGGTTGTGTATGTGCCCAAGATTAGAGATCCAGGCATATCAACATATCTCATTTGAATGAGAATCAAGCCACATGTAGTTCTTGAAATGAGGTCTCTATGCAGATTTGATTCAAATATAAGGAGAAATGGAACTCATGCACCACTAAGGAGTATAAATGATGTGATTAATTATTGAACAAGGAAGTTACTCATTATTTTATTAAATAACTACAAGGAATAACAATTTGTGGTATCCTAGAGGATTTATTAATGTCAAAGGAAGAAGATGTTTATGGTACATTTTAACATTTTGTAGAGAGGAAAATTGATTTCATGCCGTTTAATGTTGTGCGATAAGGAAAAATATTCTATGCATTTTAATATCGTGAGGCATGGATTCATATGCGTGTTATATAGTTTAATGTCTTGAAACTAGGACATTATGCTGTACAATTTAGATTCGTACTGTGAGGACATGATGTTTTGCGATTACACAAAGTACTTCTTCTAGAATATTGTATTTTTTGGAGTTGTAATAAGTTATCCATCCATTGAAATTAGGGAATAATATCCATTTGATTAGAACTTATTTATAGAATAAGGTCCTTCCCACTATGGCTCAATATTAGGAGGTTTCTTTCCGGGTATCATTGGAGTCCTAATGACTAATACCAATTCTCCTTGAAGAAATGAGTAAAGAAAAAATTTCTTGTTGAAATCTCGTGCTATTCTATTCTGATAGACATCCAAATGATAAAAATTATGAAATATCTTTTCCTCTAATCATTACAAATCATCAAATAAATTATAATATTGTTCATCTCAAAGTAATTGATCAAATACTACAAATCGAAGTGAAGGAAATTGAATTTCAATAGGTAAAACTTCTTCTGTTCCATACACCAATGAATATGGAGTTTCCTGAGTGACAGTATGGGTAGTAGTCTGATAAGCCCATAAATCATGAAAAAGTTTACCAAACCAAGATTTCTTATCTTTATCCACCATTTCTAGAGTATATTTGATAGGGTCTTTTTGAAAGCCTCTATCTATCCATTGGCAACTGCATGATAGCAAGATGAATGGTTTGATTTGATATTGTTATATGGGTATAACTTCTTTACCTCAATATAATAGAAATTGGTGCTATTATCCATCAATATTGTATGAGGGACACCAAATATGGTAATGATATTATCTTTAACAAAGCTAAAAATTCTTTGGGCCTTGAATTCTTTGAGAGGTATTGCCTCATCCCATTTAGAAAAGAAATTAGTAGCATTAAAAATATACTTGAACTACTTATCCATAGTAGGTGGATAAGGTCATACTATATCTATTCCCCATGTAGAAAATGGCTAGGAGTATTTAGCTATATGCATCAACTTTGGGGGTTAATAAATGAAGTTGGCATGAACTTGACAGGGATGACTCTTCTTGGTGAAATCTATGAAAACCTGTTTCGTTGATGGCCAAAAGTATCCAATATTTTAGATTTGATCAGAAAGCCTATGCCTAGATAGGTGGACACCAAATCCTCCTTCATGTACTTCTTTCATGATAATTACAGTTTCTTCTCCATTAATACACCTAAATAGGATTCCATCAAATCCCCATTTTTAGAGGATCTTCTGGTGATCTGGGATATCATAAAAAGTGAAATTGACCACTCATCGCCATATTTTCTCATTCCTAGCTCTATTAGGTGGAAGTATTGCATTTTGAATTTATTCCATGATAGGTGTCATCCATCCTATAGTATGACCATATGGCTCGAAAATAGGGTTGATTTATTTAATTTCCTCCATTATAGTTTGAAAAAAATGTGAAACAACACAACTATGGGAAATAATGATGATTGTATCATCCTAATTTGGATCTTCTAGGGCTGTGGCTACATTAGCCAATGCATTAGCTTGGGAATTTTGTGATCGCAGAACATATGATAATGTTGGCTCTAAGCGATATTAAACCATTAACCCTATGACATAATCACACAAAGTATTAACTATTCTTTTTTGATAGCAAAATCCCTATTGAACTATTTGACTACCAATTCCGAATCACCTTTTACTTTTAGGATTTTTACTTGTACATGGAGCACTAATTCCAGGCCTACAATAAGAGCTTGATATTCCACCTCTTTGTTTGTACCGCATTCTAATAATATATAGGAATATGGCAACATTGATTTTTTTGGGGAGAGAAGAAAAATTTCTAACCCAGCTTTATTGTGTTTAGGGTTTTCCATTATCTACCCCGTTGGACTTCTGGAAGCACCATTAAAGTACATTTCCCATGTTTTGGGATTATCTTGAATTGAGAATATTTCTTCATTAGAATGTTTATTATTCAAAGATGTATCTTCTATAGATGAGTGTTCAACAAGGAAGTCTTCCATGGCTTGGACCTTTATTTCTTTCTGAGTCACAAACTGGATATCTAACTATTGCAAAATAACTGCCCACTATTCCAGATGTCCTATCAAAAAATGATGACTGAGGATAAATTTGAGTGGCTAATTACAAGATACCATGTGGAACTCATGATGCTGCATATATTGCCTTTTTTTCTAAATTGCAAAGATTAATTCTAGGAAGCACTTCTCCATACTTTAATATCAAGTCTCCATGTCAAGAATGGTTTGAATAAGATAGTAAAGGATATTTTCATTCCCAGAATCATTATTTTGTCCAATGAAATAACCCAATGATTTCTCTAGAGATATCACATAGAGAATAAGTGGATTTCCTTTAATATGTGGCATTAATACCAGTAGACTCAAGAGATATTTCATGAGGGTATCAAATTCCTCTTTTCAGTCTTCTGTCCATTGATAAGTAACTCCTTTTGTCATTAATCTGGTGAAGGGTAAACACTTTCCTGCCAAATTGGAAATAAAGTGCCAAACATAGGCAAAGTGTCCTTGATTTCCTCTTTATTTCATCAAATTTTGAAAAGGTGACATGAAAATACTAGCTTTTGTATTCTCAGGATCAACTTCGATGCCACGATGGAATACAATGAAGCTGGGGAAGTTTCCTGAGGTAACCCCAAAATCACACCTCAAGGGATTCATCTTCAAATTATGTTTCCAAAGTTCACTGAATATGGTCTCCAGATAAGATAGGTGATTAGAACATTGTGTGGATTTAACCACTAGATCATCCACATAACATTCGAAAATTTTTCCCAAAAGGGTTTGAAGATATGGTGGATGGAATATTGATATGTTTCATCAGCATTATTTAAGCCAATGGGCATTACCTGATAGAAAATACACCTTGAGGGGATATAAATTCTATAGATTATCTATTTTCTTTGGCCATTCATATATGCTTATACCGAGAGTATCCATCCATGAAATAGAGAGCTTTTTAGCCATCTACTGCATCAATTAAAAGTTCTCTGATCAGAACCAGAAAGTCATCCTTAGAAAAATGCCGGTTAAGATCTCTAAAATCAATAAAAACTCTGATTTTCTCATTCTTCTTTTTAATTGGGAAAATGTTTTCCATCCATTTGGGATATTTCACCTCCCTAACTAAGCTATATTTGATAATCTTATCGAATTCAGCTTCAATTTTAGAGGCGTGAGTTGGGTGAATTCTTCTTGCTACCTACTGAAATCCTCAATACTCTTTTGGAAAACCCAAATTATGAGTGGCCACATCAAGATTAGGGCCTGAAATTTCAGTATATTTCAAATAATATACAGCTCCATGTTTTTTAGAAAATTAAGTATACACATATTTCTCTTCAAAATTCATGGCCACACTAATTAAAGGGAGGCACATATCTTTTTCTATACCCGGATTTATTTCTTTGAGATTATCCATAGTGGTGGAGATGCCTTCCTAAAATGTTGGAGGGGAATATTTGAGATCTCCTTCATCTTGTTTTTCTACACATGTAACTTGTTTTGTTTCTTCTTGAAGGGTAGGTGATGGAGAAAAAAATTCAGAGCTAGAGGAGGAGTCAATATTTGGAAATCTTGAAGAAGAGGAAAGAATTTATGATTCTAATGACGATGATGGGTCTTCCTGGAGCATTGAATATGAAATGATGGGTTGTGAATAAACATCCTTGTCTTCTTTTACTAATGGAAAAAACTCTTATAGCCTGACTGATGAAGCAAAGACTTGATAAAGTGTGGTGGATGAGATGAAGACATCTTTATTTAAGATTTCACTATTAACAATTTATCCCATTCTATCAGGCTTGATTTCCATAATTGACATTATGGGAGTCACTAGATGAGTTCATGGATTTTGGCCAAACCTTTAAATTTAATTGATAGGCACCGCGTTAGATGGAATTGTTTCCAGACCATTCTGATCGTTGATTTCTGTTACATCCTTTGCCATGTATTTTGTTCCCTTTGTGTGATAGAATTCAGACTCAATATACTGAGACTCACATTATTTTAATGGGTCCTTGTCACCGTGAAATGTCCCATTTTTACCATTGAAGAAATATTTCAGACATTGGTGATATGATGAAGGAATGGCCGCATGTTGATGTAACCAAGGTCTTCCATGGAAAATATTGAAAGCTGTGTCTTTTCGATCAACCATGATGTCTGAATTAGATACAAGATCCCCAAACAGAGTTCTGAGTGTAACTTCTCCTAGAGTTTCTTGTTCAATCTTGTCATATCCTTGAAACATCAGAGTGGAATGTGATAAGTCAGATTTATTGAGACACAATCAACGAAGTGTGCATATGAGAATGAGGTTGAATCCAGAGCCATTATCAATGAAGACTCAATGGATATCTGTATCATTATCCTTGACTAATAGATACAAGGGCCTGATGTGTCCATGTACAACATTACCCTCATCTTGATTTGTGAAAGATATAACTGCACGACATTCTTCAAGATCATTCTCTATACGGTAAACCTTAGTAGCAACAAATTTGGTTTCAAACTCTTGAGGAATTGACAAAGCCTCAACAAGTTCTTCTTGAAGATCTTTTGACAGATTCAAAGAATCCAAGATTGATAACTTGGTCGGTACTTGGACCAGTTATTTTAAAACTTCATACTTTTGGTCCAAAGGTCTTTGTTTTTGAGCATGGAGATGTGGTTTTGTAGGCACCTTGGACGTTGATGCTTGTGATGTAGATGTACCATTTTTCAGGGAAGAAGATAAAAATACATATTCTCTTGGTAGATTAGATTGACTAGGTCTACCTACCTACCAAGAGAGTGATGGTGTATTCTCTAATCGGTTTTCCAATATGATCATGTTAGGGACGATCCAATCAGGTGTGGGATAGTTCCCTTGTACTTTCTAAACTCATTGAAGGGATCTCCCATGAGTTTCTGCTGTATAAATGGTTCGAGTAGGGGTATATATAAATTAGTGGTTTCTAGTATATCCACGTCTTACCCTGTATCCCTGACCTTGACTTCTTCCATAATTTTTCCAACCAGTTACATGTAATTTAGGTTCATAACTAGAATCATCATTTGCACGGGGTTTCGTTAAGTGGATAACATTAATGGAAACAAAGATCAATTCCTCATCTGATGAATATCTTACTTGATGAGCCAGTTCTTGTTGGGATGGTTGGATGTGTGATGCTCATGATTTTGAGACAAATTACATGAAATCTGCCAAATCCAAGGAAAACTTTGGCCTTAACACAAGCTCGTCTTGTTTTGACCACTCTTTATCTTTCTGATCATGTCGCTTCTTTGAGGATTTACCTTTAGAGGACTGATCTTTTGGAGAATATCTCATTATTGTACAAGAAGTGATAAGAGACACAATTTATGGTTTCAACTATATTCATAGAATGGAATGAGTTAGGTTGATTGTTTTCCTGACCATCCAATCATCTTACTTCTGCACATTTTTTCGTTTTTACTTCTTTCCATTCGCTTCCTTCCTCTGGATTGGTAAAAGTAAAACATGTTACTTGGGCTGATGAAATTTTTAGTTTTTCTTGTCTAGAGTCTACCATTTTTAAGAGGTATTTGAAAAAAAACTCTTAAATGGAATGCCCTAATATTTGATAAAAGGGGAAATAATTTGGGAGATATTCATCTCCTTATTTGTTTTCTTTCTTCGGCCTAAAAAATTGAACTAAATTGTTTTCTAAAGCTAAAATTAAGTAACATGGAACCAATTCATTTTAAAAACAATTAAATTCAAGTTACCAGGTAGTTAGGTATAAAAGTGTTTGGGAAACACTTATAGGGTTTGAAATATCATTATCATGGGTATAGTAAATGAGACGAGCATGACATGCATTAGAAGAATAAATTCCCACTTGGAGTGGACATTTAATTTTGAGTAATGATATATGATTTGGAACAAATGTTTTTTTTAAATTGTTTGAAATGGGTTTCAAATGAATTTTTTTTAAAAAGGGAATGATTGTGATATTTTGAAAATTGTATGATTTTCAAAAGAAAGTTGGGATTTTTAAAAAATGGTTAATTTTGGAAAGCATTGTTGAGATAGAAGTATGCGATAGAATTCAAAAATTTTTAAGACTTAATTTAATAGATATTGAGACTTATGATGTTGATATGTTTCTAGAAAATGGAACTCGGTAGGCATCCTAGAAACCAATGGGAATAAGATACAGAGAATGCAGTTTCACCAGATCCACAGCTGAACAAACAATTAGTTCAGAGTATTTTCTAAGAATTTTAGGTTGTGGATAGTGGGAAAAGGAGGTATGATACAAGGAAAGTGGATTATTCCATCCCATTCTAGAAATAGAATCCACCCATCTTTCGAGGCAATTCTGAACTAGAGAAGGAAGAGTTGTGTCTTTAAAAGATGAATCGTATCTTCGATTTCATCAGAACATGAGAAGATATAAAACTAAAATAGAAACTTATATACTGTAAGACCATGCATGTTAGTGGTGTGATTTAAGAGTTTAGGAAAAATTAGAGTAAGGAATGGCATGTGTGGATTTACAAGAATTTTTCAATAAAAAATTATATCCTCACACGTTCAGAATTCAAAGAATGATGGATTTATTTATCCCAAAGTAGGAAAATGTTTCTCTCATAGAGTATGTAGCTAAATTCATGAATTTAGTGTGCATTTCACCAAAATTTTCTATTATTACATCCTTAAAAGAACACATTTTTGAATCAGTGATGAGATAGAAAATTCTCTCAAATATTTTTGTGTCATGTATTATGGATCATATAGAGATAGTAAATAGGGAGACGATAGCCTAAAGGGAAATCACTGGAGATATGGGAGGAAGAATTACATTGATACCCATAAGAAATGTTGGGAAATCTGATGCTGGGAGTAAGCGGAAGAGGGAATCCTATTTCCAAGGTTAGAGCATTAATGAAAATTCGACAGCTGGATAAGTGAATATTCCTCTAAGAACAAAAAATAACGTTGGATGTTTGCAATATGGTTTAATAGAACAAATGAAGCGAGAGTGTACATAACCACTGATGGAATTCCAAAATTGCAACAAGATGAGGCATCTTCAGAACTATTATCCTTGTGCACTAAGGTTGGATGTTCTAGAATCTTCTCAGGTGTCACAAGAGTCATATGCTTCAATAGGGTGAGGATAGTAGAATCCATATCATCTATATAATAGAGATATCCATTATGATTCTAGGGATACCATGACTCATCAAATAAAGAAATCTGAATAGTGAAATAAGGAGAAAAGTGTTGTGATGAAGCAATTATATGAAAAAGAATAGGTTATTGTGGATAATCAGCCAGGACTATCTACAATGAGAGGTATAATTATTTTAAATTATATACTTATGAAAGTGTTGTTTGATATAGGTGCATTAGATTCTTTATTTCTTCTCGTGCTGTTGATTTTTTGAGATTAAAACATGAGATGATGCCTTCTCTGATAAAACTTCACACTCATCTTGGTCAAAGAGAGTTTAAATACTTTGTGTGTAGAGCATATTATATAACCATTTATGGAGACAAGATGAAATTTTATTTCTTTATTCTTTAGATGGATGTATTTTATATAATCCAAGGTATTGATTGGTTGACAATATTCAAGCTTTACATCGACTGTTATACCAGAAAGGTCAGTTTCACAACTGAAGATGGGGTCAATAATCTCTTTTGAGGAGACCAAAATGTAGAGGCATGTGCAATTATGTTGTTGGGAAAAACATTTGGAATGTTCTCATAACTTTTTACAGCATTGACTTTGTCATAAATGGATGATATTGAGAAGAACAATTTTACAGTATTGGTGGATCAGTTTCCTGATGTGTTTCATGATAATTTTTTAGGGTTAACCCCAATAAATGAAGTAGAGTTTATGATTTATATCCTTCCTAGGACCAATAATATTTACCTTCAATATTAACAGATGGTACTAATAGAGTTAATAAAATTGAAATTTCAATTGGAAGAGCTAGAAAGTAAAGGGTTCATTTGTCCAAGAATGCCTTTATGGGAAACACCATTTTTTATAAAGAAGGAAGATGGATCTTTAAGGCTATGTGTGGTTTTTTGTAAGATTAAATGGGTTATAATAAATAATCAGTACCCACTTCCACACATTGATGATCTTTTTGATCAATTTAGGGGATCTTAGTGGTTCTCTAAGATTGAATTGTGATCTAGATATCAACAACTGTGCGTTTGGAAGGAAGATATTCCGAAAATAGATTTTAGAAGAAGATATGTCTATTATGAATATTTGGTAATGAATTTTGGTCTTAAAAATTCACCAGTGGTATTTAAGGAATTTATGAATCAGATATTTTACAGATATCTAGATTCTTTCATGGTGGTGTTTGTTTATAACAAATTGGGGTATTCAAGGACAAAGGATGAGCATGAGAAACACTTAGTGATATTGTTGGGAATATTTAAGGATAATAGTTTGTATACCAAATTATAAAAGTATGTTTTTTGGATATAATTGGTAAGCTTTATTGGCAATGTAATTTATGAAAGAGGTGTTTTAGTGGATCCAGAGAATATAGAGACTGTAATCTCTTGGCAACCACCAAATAATGTCTTTGAGATACGAAGTTTTATTGGTCTAGATGGTTATTAACGAATTTGTTTTCATGATTGTTCACTAATAGATTCACCTATGGAAGATTTGACAAAGAATATTGTTCTATTACAGAGGCATAAAGAGTTACATAAATCTTTTAAAGAGCTTAAGATTCATCTTACATCAGCAACTATCTTGATATTTCTTGAATCAGGATAGGGGTATGTGGTGTATTGTGATACTCTCAGATCAGGGTTGGAATGTGTTCTCATGAAAAGAGATCATGTTGTTGCTTATGGATCAAGGAAATTACAAGTTCTTGATAGTAATTACCCAACACATTATTTGGAGTTAGTTTCCACAGTCCATGCTTTGAATACTTGGCATCATTATATCTTTGGTGAGAAATTTACTATGTTCATAGATCATAAGAGTGTAAAACAAATTTTCTCCCAACTGGATTTGAATCTGATACAAAGAAGATTGATGGAGTATCTCAAAATTTTCAACTATGACTTGATGTATACACTAGGAGAAGTTAATTCAGTGGTAGATGCACTAAGAAGAAAGTATTATGCTCAATTGGAATAAGAGTCTTCAAATGAGTGACAGTTGATGTCGGTCCTAGCCGATATGCATGTGAAATGTGAAGACCAAGGTGATGTTGTGGGTTTTCTTCCAGTTTCATTGTTTCTTAATTTTTGAATAATGGTTAATGAGGCACATACATACAATGAATAATATATGGATATGAGGTCAAAAATCAATGGTGGGGAGACTATTAAGGGATGAAATCTAGATGAGAGTTCAGTGTTGTGGTTTAGAAATCAGATGGTCGTACCTATGGATTGTCTGGAACAACTTATTAATGATTACCACTATTAAATATGGATTGTTCATCTAAAAATATAGAATACATTTAATTTGTTTAAAGAACATTTCTAGTGGATAAATGTGAAAAGGTTAGTGAATGAGTTTGTTTCAAGAGTCTTAACTTGTTAACAAGTTAAGGAAGAACATCAGTGAACAACAAGTATGATGCAGTATTTACCTAATATAATATGGAAATCAGAGAATATAGCTATGGATTTTGTAACTGGTCTCCCATGAAAGGTTTTGATACATGATTCCATATGGGAGATAATGGATAGTATCATAAATTCAACTCAATTCATTCCAAATATTGAATCTCTTACAATGGGGGATATATAAAAAATCTATATCCGAGATGTGGTAAAGTTCCATGACATACTGGTTTCTATTTTATCAGATAGAGATCAAAGTGTTATGTGTATTTTCGGGATATCATTACAGAATCCATTGGGACTTAGTTGAAAATGTGTACAACATATCATCCTCAGAAGGAGGACTAATCCAAAAGGATGATAAAAACATTGGAAGACATGTTGTGGGATTGTGTAATGGATTTTGATGGCTCATGGGAAGAGCACATACCATTAGCAGAGTTATTGTATAAATAAATTATTACTCCCTGATACAAATTTCTATGTTTGAAGCATTTTATGGGTTTCCAATTCATTTTCAACTTTATTGGGTGGAAATAGTAACGACTTAACTAGTTGGGCCAAGCCTTGTCTAAGAAACAATAAAGAAGATTCTGTTGATCAAGAAATAGATGGAGATGCCTCACAGTTGTCTGAAATATTTTTAGGATTGACATAGATGACCGTTTTATTTCACCATGAGTGATCATGTGTTATTAAGGATCTATTCAAGGCTTGGATATCATCATTTTTGGAATTAGGTAAAGTTATCTCTTTGGTACATAGGTCCTTTTGAGATAATAGAACAAGTCGGTGAGATGGAATATATGTCATCATTTCAACCATGGTTCAGTGCAGTGCACAATGTGTTTCAAATATCTCAGTTGAAAAAGTATCATCCCAATCTTGACCATGTGATTCTACGGGATCGTGTTAATCTGTATCCAAATGCTTCACTGAAACATATCCCGGTGCAGATTGTAGATACGAAAGATAAAGTCTTGCATGTAAAAAGCATTGGTATAGTGGGGGTTTTATGGAAACATGTCCAGATTCAGAAAGAGACATGAGAATGTGAGAATGAAATGAAATAGAAATGTACAGAACCAAACATGGGCTACATGGAAGGTGCACGTTCGGGACACAGTGTTCCCAAACCATGAAAAATACTAAGTGAAACCTTTCTGTATTGAGAATATATTGGACCATGATATTTGAAATGGTTGGATCATGGTTTCGTAACCGTGTGATCCAAACATGTTAGGTCTCCCTTAAGTTATATTCATGAGTATGATTAGCATATAGTTTTTCAAACCATGTGACTAAACCTTGCATGGGTCAAAAGTTATATCCTTAAATTGTGTATCTAATGTGTTTTCACCTCTAAATTATTATTTCCCCCAAAAGGCCCTAACTCGATATTTTACCCTCTCAAAGGTTGTAGAACCTCTCCCCATAAAATTGGAAGTGATTTAATACCGATCTTTGGTGCATTGAAGCTCCATTCTTTTGGTAAGTGATCATTCTTGGTGGTTCATAGTAGTCTTCTTCGATCTACTTCTCTATATCCCTCATATTCTTATATGTACACTTTTTGTGGGTAGATTTAATGTTTTGGATGAAAAATATGATTATATTTGTCTTGTTTTATGATAAAGGGAGAGATCTAAGGTGGTTTCATGGATATTTAACCCAATTTTGTGGACGTTCTTCGTGACATTATTCATTTTCATCACAAAACCTGAGGTAGGTGGCTTCACTATTGACTACTCTATTTAGAAATTGAAATATTAGTTTTAAATAAACTAAATTGATTGGAATTGATATTGAAATTAATGTGAATTTCTTAGTATAAACCTTCTTTAGTGATGGCTTGTGGATTTGTGTGAAATCATGGATTTATTGTTAAAATTGATTTGATAAATGATTTTAAAATATTCTCTTGATTCAGTTTATGGAAAAAGGCTTTCAATAAAAAGGTTGTTTTATTGAAATGGTTTTTTCATGATTATATTTTAATGTTTTTTGGACATACGTGATGTGTGTGTTCTTATTTCATTAAAAGGATGGGTTGGAATATGACCTTGTGCTCGGTGCCAAATGTGTAATGGTACATGGGATTTAATTACCTTGTGATGACTTGGTAGATCAATGAGAAACCACTCATGAGTATTGAACTATCATAACAAATAATGAATATGTATATGTGTGGATGTGTGGATTGGAATGGGGTATTCCAAATAGGAATTAATGAAATGGTTTTGGAATATTGTTTTTGTTTCTTCCCTTGAAAATTGTTGTTGTTTGAGAAATCTATTTTACATTGTCACTTTTTTATATTTTGATATAAACTATTTTAGAACTTTTTTATATAAATTGTTTTATATAAATGGGATAAAAATTTCTATCCTAGTGGTTTGATTAAGGAAGTCATTAGGTAAAATACATTTAGTTTCATTACTCACCCTTGCTCTGGCACTTTTTTTCATTTGCAGATGTTGTTTATCAAGACAAGGAAAAAGGTAAAGTATCATGCATCTGTGGAACTACTTCATGATACTTGGGCTATTGTGGAGTTGTAACATGGATCATGTTTGGAGTGGGGAGTTATCATTAGAGTCTTTGAGTTTTCTCTTTCACTGTTTACTTTGACATTTCAATTTTTCTCTTTGTTACTTAGTTTTATTTTGATTTCGATAAATGAAATTTTGAATTGTATTTCATTGTTATCATATATCATATGGTGGTTTTTTGGTTTTTATTTGTTTTATTATTAGTTTTATTCTTAAAGTTAAAATCATCCCCCACATGTATTGAAGCTCTTCGACATTTATTTCTAGCCTTTAGCATCTTGGGGAAGTTGCTTATGGCCAAATAATATTCATATGCATTCTCAAGAAAATGAGAATAAGAGGGATTTTAAAATATTCTTATTAAAGGTATTAAAAATCTTCCTTAACGATATTTTCATTTATTATACTTTATATAAATGTGTTACTTAAGTCCATTATTTATAACATACAGAAAAAACCTATGAGAGGTTGAGATTAGATTCTTAGTATGGGTAAACATGGGAGATATAAATATATGATCATATTAAATAATTGGATAAGAATTAGGGTATAAGATCATGACCATAACATAAAATTTTATTACCCAATATATCAACGATAAAAAACATGAGTTATATAATAAAGCATTATCATTTCAAAATACCTTATTCATAAAAGTAATAAATAATTATTAATCAATCATGGTCCATTATTTAATGTCATAAATTTCTGGCACTACCACAGGTACCGAAAATATTTGATAAGTATAGGTTAACTAAAAAGACCATAAAATCATATAGATTAAGATTTTACACTTGTTTCCCATAGTGGACCTAGCACATCAACTTGTTTCACAAAATGGATTAAGCATATCAACTTGTTTCACATAATGGATCAAACACATTGACTTATTTCCCATAATGGATAGATCACATAAAATGGTTTCCCATAGTTATCACATGAGATATAAAACATTACCTAATACATTGGAGGGATATATAATTCTTGGCCCACCCATCACATAATGAAAACCACATATATTTATTCCAAAAGAACATAAAACATTCATCGCGTCATTAAATCATAACCCTTGAAAAGTAGATTGTTTCATTAAAATTTAATCAATTCATCTAAGAAAAAACAATGAAAAACAATTGGGTTTCATAAACATATTATCATAAATAATATTAACCTTATTAAGAAATAATTATTATTTTATTATTGGATCATAAACTCAGTAAAACATAATTAAAATAAAAGGATGTTATCATATATTAGAATTATTTTAGAAGAATCCCTGGAATATTTCATGAGGAAAAAACCATGTTCATTTTGAAAGAAATTATTTTAAACATAAAAACTTCCCAAATATTAAAAAAAATTATTCAAAATGAACTTGGAAACTTTTAAGGGAATCATCAAATAATTGATCGGTCAAGAATGTGAGAAATTCCATTCATGTAGTATAAATTAAAAGAAAACATTCCTTTAACACTTCTATAAAAATTTAAAAAGTACCCCATTAATAAAAAGAATAAAAATATCCTTTAAAAATATATCATAAAAATTAAATCATTAGTAAAAATCACTTTAACAATCATAGCATAATATTAAAAACATTCTTGAAATTTTTATATAAAATATTGACTTGAAAAAAAGTTTTCCAACCGAATATTAAACCATAGTCGGTTTTCCTTAAAAAATTATTTTAATATTTTGAGAACGTAAAGTGATTAAAAAATGGAAAACATTTATTTTTTAGAATTAACCCTTGGAGAATAAAAATATAAGGGTTTTATCCTATAAGTATCACATAATTTCCTCAATATAAATTCAATCATTAACAATCCTGATTAAAATATGGTTGAATCATAAATCACTTACCATTATGGAAAATTTCAAATCATAAGACCCATGAATTAATAAAATCAAATTAAAAATTAAATATCATGAACCTAAAGATAATAATGATATAAAATGTCAATGGTAAGTATACACACCTCATAAAAAAGACTATTTCATGATATAAAACATGTCTTAAAAAAGGAAATTTGAGTTGATAAATCTTCACCTCAAGTTCCACATGTTGTGAAATCACTCTATACTCCTTTATAATAAATTTATATTTATTATAATTCTATAAAAAGTAATTTTAATACTTATAATATCATATATTATCATCTTATAACATTTTAACACGCTTTTATTAATAATTCCTTATTAAAATCATAATTTCCTAATATTAACTATTTCATTAATCATGAGAATTTCAGTTTAGTATTTTGGTCTATGTAAATTGATCACGGTTACAAAATATTCATCATTTTAATCATGGTATAAAAATAATATATATTAATTATATACATATTTATAATCATTCATAAAAGTTATAGAGTTAAAAATGAATTACACCCTTTACAGAGATGGTAGGCTATACGTACGCATGAACACTGTTTTCATTTCTTGATGGATGAAAATAAATAAAGATAAATGTTAATTAACATTTTAAGAATAATTATTATATCACATATATAATATACTTATATTATATATATATATATCTACCCCTATTACCATTAATGTAAAGTTGAAATAAAAAATGAATCACATTGCTTCGTGGAGGTGGTTATCCACACGTACGCATGAACGATGTTATCATTTCAAAAGGATTGTAACGTAAGAAGGTAGATGTTATATTATAATTAAATATGTATAATTTTTTAAAAAAAAATTAATATATAATCATTAAACCCATCATAATAATCATCCATGTAATATGGGGGTGGAAAATAAATTGTATCGCTACATTGAGACGGTAAGTCATACATACACATGAGCGATACATTCTCTTCCCATTTAATGGGTAAGTGGGTTTGTAATGGTAATTTTATAATAATAATAATATTTCAATATATTTTGGTACTTAAATTATTATTTTATGATAAATACCATATAACAAGATGATATAAAGAATATCTAAAAATAAATTGACTAGTTAAGGTGATTAACTCTTTTTTAAATTAAGTTATTCAAATCCCCCTTAAGTATCCTAAGGCTGATATTTTAGGAATAAAAGAACCATTATAATGTTTTTATGTAAGTTGATAAGGTATTTTTGTATGGTATGGATAAGCTATAATTCTCAAAGGTGTGTGAATAAGAGAAAGGAGGGGTTCCCTTTTACAATTAAGGTAAGGGTTGATTTTGTAATTTCATAAATGAATAAATTATACTAAAGTTATTCTCAAGAAAAATGACTCCAAAATGGATATATATTATAATCTAATAGAGTATATGGTTTTAATTTCATCAATATAATAAAATTTTTATTGGTTTTATTATCATTTTAAACCTTATCTTTTTAATTAATCGCTTGGTTAAAAACATTTAACCATTACCATAGTAATGCCTTTTTTACTCTTAAAGAGTTGTAATTCTACTCTTTGATAAATGATAATGTTATTATATAGGACTCATTTTTATTATATAATTATTCTTCTCTACATTTACATGTTATATATTTTTTTCTATTGAGATTACATGAATTTATATAATGACTTATGGATAACTCTTATTGTTCCATCCACTTTTTAATATGATATTTTTACTATAACCATGTTTCCTCATATGATTATGATATAAACCTGGATGAAATTATGATAATATTTCTCTTATTTTACATTTAATATCTTCCATTTTCAATGTTTTCCTTCCCTAGGTTATGAATATGGTTATATTTTATGAGTTGTATAGAAGGGATTCCAATAGGTTTTGAATATCTAGAAATGTTTCCAAGTATTATAGAATAATTTTCCTATATAGATGTTCCTCAAAGTCAGTAAAAATTACATTCTCAGAATTTTGGTATTATTTTTTGCGATTTAATGTCTATCTTTTGTAAATAATTAAAATGAATGATGTGTTTAGCTTGGTTCACTATACTTAGTATCAGAGTAGAGTGTAGTTATATTTTAGGATTATTTTATATATTTGTTTTGGATTAAGATGAGTGAAAATTAGTGTAAACCTTAAGGATAAGTCTAAGGGATAATTCTAAGTATATGATAACATTTTAAATTTTTGGAAATTTATATGTTATTTGGTTGTAATAATAATTAAATCTCGGTATAGATATAAACAATGTATGTATGATCTACCACAAATTCAACTATGGGTAATAGACCTGAAAAGGATGTATTGTTAATTAATTCAACTGTTACATAATGCATGATAAATAAACCTTAAAAAAAACCTTTGTTTGACAATCATTGAGGATAAAAATTGGTTAATTTAAATTCATTTTATGATCCACTATGAATTTTTAGAATATATAACTAGATCAGTTAGAGAACATACCATGGATAACCTAGATTAAAATCCTATAGATTCATAAGTTAGGATATCTACATAATTTATTAGTTACTTATTCTATGTTGATAGTTTCGTTTTATATTCATTTATTAATTTTTTTTCATATGTCAAATTTAAATTAATTAATTAATAATTGAGTAAGGATAAAATGAGTGAACAATGGATGCAATGGAAAGTGCAATGATTTTCCCAAAAAGAAACCTAATATTATTGAAAATTGAGTGAAAATATCTATGAAATTCATATCCTAGATTTTTAGTAACAACTTGGAACTTGTTGATCAATATAATGAACCAAAGAAGGAACAACTTTCTATCAATCCTATAATGAGATAACATCATCCAATTTTAGTGGATCATCCATCCAACTAATTATTGAACAATAGTTTAATGAGATAGAGAAGATATTTTAATTCCTCTAATTATAACACTATGATAAATTCATTTTGGCTATTTATCATCTAGAATATGTGGTTGATCAATGTGGGGCACTCATTAATAATACAAAAGAGAAGGGAAAAGTTGAAAATATAAAATAGGAGTTTAAGAATGTATTTTTTTTCATTTTTTTGAACACTTTACACAAAAAATAGAGAGATAATTCTTAAATATGCAATAAAAGGAGGATGAATCAATGAGTAACTATGAAGAAAACTTCAAAAGAGTTGAAAAGTATGCCTCCAGTTTTATTGCTGGCCTTAAGTGTAATATTAAATGATTCATTAGTGGTTAAAAACAATTTCTTCAAGAGTAATTAGCTATAAGATACTTTGATATCTATGAATAGGTTGTTCAATGTGCAAATAATTTTGAAATATGAAGTTAAGGACTCTCATTATTTTGGAGAAGAGAAAACAAAGATATAAATTCAATAAAACTAAAATGGAAAATATTATGGGGGAAATAAATTCCAGTTGCCTACATGCTAAAAATGTGGGAGGAATCACCCTAGAAATTTATTTAAAGGAACTATAAAACAATTAAAGTGTGGAAATGTTTTCCATATTGCTCATGATTTCAAAGCAATGGGGAAGAGGTTGGACAAAATATAAGAGGAAAAAAATTACAAATTCTTCAAATTCATATAGATTTGAAATTATTCTAATTTATTCCCTAACACAATTGATATTGAGGATAATAGTCAAGAGAGACCACCAAGACCAAAGGAACAAGGAAAAACCTATAAAATAATTATCACTAATCTAGATCATGATGATTAAGTTACAATTATCCTATACTCCATAATTATTTATGTCTCGTTGTTTTTTAATTTCAAGGACCCTTTTATACAAAGTTTTTTTTTAAAATATCCTGAAATAATAACCCCAATTATTTTATTATTGAAGAAAACTTGTATTTTTATTGTATCATAAGATGAATCTTATGGGAATGAAACTAGTGAAAATATTATTATTATTATATTATATTAATTTAATAAAGGACTTGTTATCTCGATTTAAAGGAAGAAATTATTTTAAATAATGAAATCACATGCACCTATCATTTTATACCAATGAAAGGATGATTATAAACTACATTTTATGAAAATTTTATAATTTGGTTATCAATATCTAATAATTATAGAATCACAGTTCAAATGGTTGGATAAAAACTATATGTTATAGATAAGTATATTCTGTGAAAAAGAAATATGTTTCCAATGTTTTAAAGGTCAATATCTCTCTATAAAATGTAAATTTAATCACATACACATTTTAAAAAACCTTAGATATTTTCTTTGATATGTGATAATTAAAAATTTAAGAATGAAATTATTTTATGGGGGAATATAGCACCCGATAATTTTGTTTTCTCTCTCTATCTATATATAAATGCCTTTAAAACCTAATGTGTTTAATGGATTTCTTCACATGAAACACTAAAACAGAATAAACTATAGAATAATATACAACCATTTAAATGAAGTATTTGAATTGGTGGGTAAATATTTATGTAAACACATTTATTAAATATATATGGAAACCAAAATAATGGTCATTAGTAACAAGAAGTCAATAATAATATAAAAATAGTATAGCCCAATAACAAATAACATTAATTTATACATAAAAATTTATTTTCTTGCAAAAATTACCTTTTTCATAAGTTATGAAGTATATTATATTTTGGTTAAATAATGGTTTAAATAGAAAGTATTAATAATATATACTATCAATTAAGTTTTCCTATATCCAATAGTTATTACTAGGTTAGTGATAAATTTATTTTATGACTAAAATCTACATGTTTCATAAATTTATTTTTAGGTGTTATGCATGATTATATTTTAATTGATTTTAAATATTTTAGAAATTTAATGGTATAAATATTTTTAATATTTATAATAATAATTTTAAAATTAATTAATTGGATCAATTTATTTTTAGGCATACAATTAAGTTATCATGATAAATATTAGTTATCACCATCAAATAATTAATTTTCCAGGAATGATTCATTATCGAATATTATGATTGTAATTAAATTGATATATTTATTAAAAAAAGAAACAAATAATATTTAGAAATAAATTAAAATTTATTTAATCAATAATCAGTTCTAAATAACATTAATCACATGTAGTGATTAAAACAACATTTTTCTATAAAATAGTTTTTCAATAAAGTATGAATTTTAATTTCAAAGTTTATATTCATATATTTATAGTTTGAACTAGATTAAATGGAATAAAAATTAGGATTTATTGAGTCATAATTTGGTAATAAGGCCCATATTATATTTTTAGTGATAAAATAATTACCATAGTTAAATTTTCATCATTGTTAATAAGTGTTAAAATGGGTAATCCATTATGGACTGAATTTTACTAAATAAATTTGATACATAGACCTTATAGAATAAAATTGTTAGGTTTTAAATTTATAAAAACATGTTTAAATAATATTTCCTCACATAACTCACCTAACTCTCATTCAATTCCATTCTTACCACTTACATAACATTTTTTTCGAAAGATTTTCCCCTCTTTTTTACATACAAAATGAACTGGCATCCACCATTTTCAAGACAAACCCCTAGTTCTAAATTTCCTAGAAACACTACCCAATTTAATTTTTCAAGATCCAATATACAAGTTTTATATACCCTATCCTCAAAAAAGTTCTTCAAGTCTTTAATTTCACAAGGATACTTTAAGAGAATATCTAAATTTCCAACATTAGTATTACTTACTCGTTTACTTCATTTCTTCATACTTGTCATTTACCCTCCACCAATCCATTATAACCATATGTATATAATCTTATTAGTAAAAATAATATACTAAATGTTTATTATATGTATGGTATAACCATCATCTATTCCCCTCAAAGTCCACTGAAAAATTGAAAATATTTCTCATGTGGGTGTTTAGGGTACCGCTTCCATGGGTGCACTATTTCATTTTTCATCACCACATTTCATGAATGGTTATATAAATGGGTTTCACAAATATATATGTTACTTATTTCATTATTTATATTCTTAAAATATAAATTAAGAATTCTATCACTAATATTAGCAAGAAGTGATCATTGTAAAACTGACCCCAAAAACCAAATATACCAAAGGAAAAGAGGTATATTTATAAGTGAAATATTTTTTTTTCATTTAAATTATTATAATATTAAAAATAAATATTAATGACCATAATAAAATTTAAATAATTTTATTATATTTTTTGATAATGATATTATAACAAAATGATCTCTTCTATTTCAATACTCACACATAGATTGTAGAATACTCCCATGGGGAAGATTTAACCACCATCATGAAAAATGATATAAATTTATATCATGTATAGAACAAGAAGATTAATATTAGATATTAATAAGTAAATAATTATTATTTGTTTTGAATATGGTTTGGTAATATAAACCTTTTACTCATTAATTAGGATACAATAATTTATTTGTTAAACATCCACATGACGTGCTTTATGCAAATTTTATCTACAATTATCGTAACTAAAACTCTAATATAATGAAAATATAAATTTATAAACTATACTAAAACATTATTTCTATTAAATATTTTATTTGGTAATGTTGACATTCTGGAGGATAATGAATAACAACACCTCTATTATGTAACAAGTTCAAAATAATCCAGATTATTCACACCCGATATTGAAATTAAATTATAACTATTATGTAAAATAGGTCAAATAACCTGGGGGGGGGGGGTTGAATCAGGGTATGGAAGACTAAAAATAATTCACTTTTGGATCTTGTTTCATCATTAAACAAAACAAACTTCTTCATTTATCCCATAACAATGCATGAATATAAATTAAATCATGAAAATGACACATCAATTTTACATAGTTAACCCTCACTTGGATACATCCAAGGAGAATTCAACGACGATGTTCCTGTGTAAAAAATACACTAAATCTCACTGTTAATTATAAGGATTGGGATAGGTCACTTCTATCTCCAGTCTCACTACCTTTACAATGTTTAGGGTCGGCTCACTATATTCCCATGAGTCACTCCCAATGTATCTTTCTCTTGCCCACTTCCAGTGGAAAGAATTATTGTATTCCTATTCATTTGATCACTAATCTTGGAATATATTCACTCAAAATTTATAGACATGTATATCCCTTCATTATCTCTAATGAATTCTTCTTATACTATATGTAGATGCTCTGTTGAAGTCCCATTTTCATCCATTGATGAATACCGCTTTAATTCAGATATACTGGGAAACATTAATATTTTTCACAACCTTAGTTTAAAAATCATGATAATTTAAGTATGGTGAAAATGTTACACATTTTTCAAAAAAAAAACAACTTTCATGATACTCCAAACTTGTGCGACACACCTGTTCACACTCAACTCACTATTGGCATTCAACTCCCTTCTGGCGCGCAACCTCTACACAACATACTAATTGAGCACCCTCACCACATGCGTGACTAGAGCTCTAATTTTCTCTATGTGTTTAGATTCAAGTAAAATTAGGTGGTATCTACCTAGTTATAGGCATTTTGGTGACCCTACATGTGAGGCACACAACTTTCCCCTTGATGCACAAGCCTCAATCGCCTTATCCTCTGTCGCGTAACTCACATTGTATGCCAAACCATAACATTCACACCCTTCATTTTCCACATTTTGATGAAATGATATTGAAATATTCTTTTCATAAAACGTATTAATCCTCCTTAACACTGGTTCACAACTCCCTTTTCTGAAACACTTTTCTCCATTCACTAATTTTGGACAAAACAATTTGGAAAAATAGGAGAAAAACACCACCTTTTTTATGATATTTTTTGTACCACATACAGATAAACCATTTTTTTTCATTAATTCTTATAAACATATATTTTCAAAAATATCTTTGTAACTCTACAACTAACCATGGAAACTTACTTTTTCAACAAACACAATTAACCCGCAAATGCTGCAATGTTAACTTGATAGATTTTTCCCAACACTAACTAACAAATATAAATGAACAAAATATTTGTAAAGGAATTTTATAAAATTATATGTACGTTAATATATTTTTGAAAATATGGGATTAAGATGTTTATGTATGTTATAAATGAGGTTAGAGTGTGATCAACTATGTGGGAATTTAAGGAAAGAGTTTTTGGTCTTAATTTTCACACATTAAGACATATATATTATTATACACCATGATTTTTATGAAACTATGTATCTAATAACCTTTAATGTTTTTTTAATAATGAGTCTTTTATATATCATGATATTGAATTTTCTAATCAATTTTCCTTCTCATATAGGGGTTGGAATAAAACATTTCAAATGCTATAAGGGGTTTTCTTGACTCAAATATTTCAAGAGTTATAAAGATTCCATTTTTTACAACAGTTTTGGAATATTGATTTATTTTATTCTATGTTGATATTATAATTCAAATAACTTTTTTAGTGAAAGTTTTGGTTCATATTATTATCATGATGAATTTGGTATTCAAAAAGTTTATCTTGTTAGAGAATAATTCCAACTCCCTCTAATGATAGGTTTCCATAATTATTCTTGACACTCATCACAAAAGATATATTTTATAATTATAAATAAAATAAATTTTTACCTCATGTGACCTTAATATTTACCTTATACCCATTTAAAGATATTGTTTGGTTAATCTTTTTATGCAGTGGGTTTTCAACAGTGTCATTTCAAAATGATCAAAAGGTTTTCCTTCCTTTTAAAATCAAAATTTTTATCTTCCACTATGAATTCGTTTTTGATAACATTTATGTCTAATAAAAGATCTGTCATTGAATATTATTTTTAAAATTAAATATTTTAAATGTGATTTTGATTTACCCTTTAAAAAATTACTTTTCAAGGTGACGATAACATCTTCTATTATGTAAAATATAAAAATATTTTACAAAAACTCATTCAAAATTTCACCACTATTTTTCTTTATATCTAATTCCCTTATTTCATTAGAAATTAATTTAAGGAATTAACATTTAAATCCTTTTATGAAATACTTTATTGGGGTGTTTTAATTTTGGAATTAACCATTTAGATGCTCGAGGTAAATTTTTGTGATTCCATCTCGAAGTATTGTAATATACATTTTTATTTCTAATGAGTTTTCATGATGTGTTGCCTAATTTGAGTCTTATGGAACACATATGTAAGGATAATTAATGTTGGGGTTACATATCACCCTTTAATGATTTAGTTAAGTATTTATACATCATTTAGTAATGATTTTGAGTGTGAATGTGATGCAGATTAGCTATGTTCACAAGATAAATTGCAAACACATTGTAGATTAGCTAAATTAACAAGATTAAGAACGAAAATAATTTAGATTTGATATGTTTACAAATTTTAGCATGAATTTGATGCAGTTAGCTATGTTCATAAATTTTGGAGTAGTTATTATTATACCCATGTTATAATTCTATGTAATATGATTATATTATGAAACATGGAAAAGTTTTATTATACCATGATTCAATACACTTTTTCCATAGTATATGTTGGTTTTTTGAGATTACCTTCCCTTCCACCATGACTTATGGATAGATATTATTTTTTCATTTTATTTTTAATAAGATATTTCTCACATGATAATGTATTCTGAAATTACTATGATTTAACTATTGACTACTTGTTGATAGAAATTATATTACTAATAATTTTAGTACACCCATTTATTAAGTTTCACTTCCCCAGTTTTTGAAGATGATTATGAGTATTAGAAAAGGGAGACTAGTATGTTTTGATTATGAAGTGATGTTCATAATTTTTTTTAAATAATTTTTCTATGTAACTAGTCCTAAAATACACTAAACCTTCCTTTATTGTGATTGTGAAATTATTTTGTGAGATTTATTATTTATCTTATAGAAGTGATATAAAAGGAAAATGTGTTTTTCTTAGGTTGTTATAATATGGGGTAGATTGGGGATTATACATATACTACTCAGTTAGTGGCTAGATTCTATAGGTATGGATAATTATCAAATACTATTTCTCTCTCCCCTTATATTTTTGATAAATCATGTTGATAAAATCATCAATGGGAATATTTCTAGTACTTAAACTTAGGGAGTAAGCCTAGAATCACATATATTATTGAGTGGACCGGGTTTGAAAAACTCAATATTTTACTATCCAAGTTAGTTATATAGATCTAGGGGTGGCCTCATCAACATCCCTATTGTGGGATCCCTCAATATTAGGGGAAAACATGATCTTTATCATTCTGAGATCCCAATATGTTAGGAAAGATTACTTTTTAGATGAATTTTATTGGGGGAATATATGATGAATGTAAGGAACTTAGAAATTCTTGATTACCTGATCATTACTATACTGAGGATTTGTAGGAGGCCTTGACATTAAGGTTACTAGGTAGGGAACTTGGGAGAAAGGGTGATCTACCAATAGAATTTTTTTGATGAGATTACCTAGTACTAGAAAGGAAATTATTTTTCCTTTTGAGGGATATGGAAGGTTTGTTACCTAGTGGGAAAAAATGATTTGGTTATCCCATGGGAGGGAAAGGTATAGTGTATCTATTAAGTGAAGGTTAGGTGGGATGTTTTTCTATTATGAGAAATAGGTGAGGTGATTCACCATAGTGAGGAAAAATAAATATGCCTCTCCCTAGTGAGGTAAAGGTGAGGTACTCTCCCTAGTGAGGGATAGGTGAGATTATTTCTCTAATGAAGATTTAGTGAAGGGGATCTCTTTAGTGAGGGTTGAGAAAAGAGGATTTACCTAGTTTAATGTTCCCCTAAAGGACTTGGTTGTGTTTCACCAGAGTGTGGTATCTTCTGTGAGTAGTATGAACATGAAACTTTTTTCAGGTTGATGATGTGGGTACATCACTCTAGCAAAAGAGGACAGGGTGTGAAGTCATTTTTTGAAAAGGTTTGTCCTCCAGATGAAAAAATAAACCTTACTTTAGTTTAATTAACTTATGTTTTAAGCATAGAAATGTACTTAAATGGGGTTCTATAGATCTAGGAAAAGGATATCTTAGTGTATCTTCATATTTTAGAAGATTAAAAATGTATTCACATTTGAGATCCCATGGTGTCTATATACAAGGATAATATGAGACCTGAGCACATGGGATCAGAGTGAATAAGGTAGTTCATGAACGGGAGAATGAGATAAGTATATGTAAATTCTGGTCCTTCACATGGATAGATAGGGTAAATATCCTTGGGTACATGCCTAGGTACATCAGAAATATAACTAAGGAACATATCTAGGGACCTGGGTGAAGTCATGGATTCCAACAGAGGGACATTTTCCCTAAAATTTTTTTTATCTTTTAGCACATAAAAGGAGCACAAAAAAGTACTTACATACCCCATATGGAACCACCATTGATCCAAATAAAATTTATCATATTTTACACTATATGACATCATTAGTGAAAACCAATATGGAATATATTAGACTACTATTAATTATCATTTGAGGCTCCAGACACATGCCCTAGTTTCTAAAAGGCTAAGGACCTATTAAAAAAAAGTGGCATCACCTTCCTAGATCTTATAGAGTTGTTTGAAAATGTGTTAATTATAGAGAATCATCTGATTGGTATCATCCTAAAATTGGGGTTTTAATGAAGTATCCTCAAGGAAATAATGCCTCATAGGCCATCTACTTAAGAAGTGTTATAGAAAAGAAAATTTCACATGAATCCAACTCAAAAATATTTGTGTGCTTATCCACAGAGGGAAAAACGTATACCACCATTATCATAGGTAGGTTAATCAAGGGTTCAAAAAAATCATTACAACAAAATATTCACATAGGAGGGATCCTTTCACTGGACATCATCACCATCAATGATGTATAACCCCAATTCCTTAGGATTTCCCTATAGAGGATACCATAGAAACCTCTATCCCTGTCATCCAGGTAGGGTTCCCAAGAGGATATACTATTAGGTTAATCATACTCTAAAAAACCAGGTCCATGACCATATCCATATTCACTATAAGCAATTCCATTGACATATCTTGATGGATATTGATTAGTTGGTTCATATCCTTGACCATACTCTATATTCCAGGAATTGTGTTTCGGTAGCACCAGAGGGTGCATGAAAATATATTCCAGTTACCTTAAAATATAATTCCTATATCATTTCACCCGTAAAGGAATACCATTGGAATATAATATCATCAAATGGGGGACTGGATCTGAATTATATCCATTCTCATAATAAAAGACATTCATATATTCCCGTTCGCATGGAGGAATCTGAAAAATATATTTTGGAATAAATTAAATGGTAGGATTATATGAATACTCATTCCTTGAAGAGATACCATCATATCCTAGAATAATATTTTGAGGACCATCATCGATATATTTATATGGGTAGAAAGGTGAAGTCTGTAATACTTGAGACTCTACTATAATATGTAACACAATATCATGAACTTTAACATAATGCACCCTTTACAGCTACATTATTATTAAATTTATTTAAATAAATAATTTAATAATTTTAAATTTACTAAAATAACCTCATATTTGAATTTATAATATCAAAAATTATCTTATTCTGAATTTTGGAAAATTTTATGAAAAGTATATTTTTAGTCAAAAAATACAGTTATCAAAAACTTGTGATCTGTTTGATTTCATCAATATATAAAAATGAATGAGAAATTTATAAAACCTTTAGTGTAACCAAATTTAATTTTGTGAATAACATTATTTATTTTAAAATATTATTATATCTATGAAAACCAATGGAAAACATTTTTAAAACTAATTAAAATGATACTTTTATAAAAAATTACTTTTGGTCTTTTCTTTAAATCATGTATTTACAAGAGAGAATCAATATTTGATTTCTTTTAAAGAGTCATACATTATATTTTTATTATAATAAATTAATTTATTTCAGGAAAACAATTATCCATAATGATTTTATATAATATATAAACTTAATGCTTAAAAAGGTTATTTCTTTAAAGACAGTTTTTATGTGATTATGTGTATTTATTTTAAAATTAAATTTTGCCTCATTTAGAAATTTATTTGATAAAATAATATTTAAAATTAAATTTATAAGTATAAAATTTTGTGAAAATTTTAATCATTATCATTTTCATTAAAATCAATTACTAAGGTTAAAAATTAATTAGCTCTATAATATTTAAAGAGGTAAATTAAGTTTAACATAGAGTGAAAGAAAAAAAAAATTCTAAAATATGTTCATTTAATTGAATTTATAAGATTTTTATTAACCCATAAATTTGTAAAATATGATTCTTTACAAATAATTCAATCTTAAACTTTAATCGTAAACTTACATTATTGAAAATATAAAGGTTACACCCAAAACTATCCTTCCCTTCACTTATAAACGGGTAACATCATCACCACTTCCTGATCCAACTACCATTTAATTTTTTTCATAAAAATCATCCATTTTTATCTCCCTATAACCCTCTCCCAAATGAAAAATATTATTATCATCATTACTTTTCATAAGACTTTCATTTTTATGGATACTTCTAAGGAAAATTCATATCCCCGATGTGAGTATTATAAACTACTTAGTTTTATTCTTAATTATATTCATTAAAATTTATTATATACCAAATAATATAATGATATTATTATAATTTATATACTCAAATTTTATGCTATCAATTGTATTACCCTTATTTATTCACTTACCCAATCCATTAAAAAAACAAAATCATTGTTTGTGCATTGTGCAGACTACCACTTCCATGACATAATATGTTTTGTTTTCTTTCACTTACATATGAGGATGGATATAATGGTAATATTAAAGGGTATATATTATATTTATCAAATAATTAAGGTTAAATTATGAGAAGTTATAAATCCTATTAATTATATAATCAACAAACAATAATTTTCAATTTTATCATTTAAAATAAGTGCACTTATAGGATCATTGTTTATTAAAATTATAAAATATTTTCATATCCATTATTTATTATTCTAATTTCTTATAATTATGTTTTATAACACTAATAAATAGTAAAAATATATTATTATTTTCTAGTTATGATGATGTTAAATCCAAACAACCTCATAACCATTAATTAAATCAGAGTGCGTTCAGGGTTGGGTTAGTTTAACCATCCACTAAGACAATAATAAGAATTTGTGTCATGAATGAATATGAAAAACAAATTATCTAATAATATTAAATTCCTGTGAAAATTTATTATTATTATCATTCTGGATATGTTATACCAATATTTAATTTATTAATTAATAAATCACACTTTGATTATCAAGAATCACCGAAACATGCTTATTATTGATTTTTTATTCAAGGATAAAGACTAAAACACCCATTAAATGGATTTGAAACACAATATTGTTATTATAGTACATAAAAAAATTAATATTAATCAATTAATAATTATTAAACATTTATTAAGAAAGGATACATACACTTCTATTATGAAACTAGCACAAATGATAAAAACTGTAAACACCCGATGTGGAAAATTAAGAGAATTAATGTATATAATGGATATTTATGAATAGAATGAATGAAAATGGATATGAGTAAGGTTATTAGTTAAGTTATTGAGATATATATGTTTATTATACATTATGTTAAATTAAATTCATGGAATTCCAGATAAGTGGTAAGGGTTTCGGTCTCAAATTCCTTTTTTTTGAGACACATGCATTTTATTATGAACCTAATTTCATTTGTATGGTGTATATAATAACTATTTGATATTTTATATCAATAAATTAATTTATTCATGGTATTTTAAGATTATATTTAATCCCTATCTTTTAATATGTTATGATTTAATTTCAACCCAATCCATATGTGGGGTTTTTTCATCTCAATTTTAATTATTTGGGACTCAAATTATAATAACAACTGGTTTTCTATTTTTTGGTACATACATTCCCATGTATGAATATTTTCCACGTTAATAATTAATAAAATTTAAGGGATTTAAAATTCTTTATTTTTATCCCTATAACATATTATTTTGATTCAATATTTACATTATTCATGGTGGAAAAAACATCATGTGTTTTGGTAATGTAAAAGTGTGTTTTATTTACCAGGAAATACGTACCTAACTAGATATTGGAATGTGTCTATAGATGTGTAGTAGAATAAACCAGGGGTAACCACATCAAAAAATTTGCGTTAATAATTGGCTAAATTATTACCCTATTGTATTACTTATGGAACTAATACTACACACCTGGTGTCACACTCCTACAGAATATACCATGGAATATTCACATTCTTGTAATGAACCATGATAAATGATTTTCCCAATATTTAATTGGTATCCTAAAAATAAAACATATTGAACCTAATTACTATCTTCCATGGATAACCCAGAGTATTGTAAGTACCCTCACCACTACAAATTTTTTATAAGGTTAATTTATGTTAATTTGATGATACCCCATGAATTATATGTTTCTTAAAGGAGGATAACCTAGACAGTCAAATTATTATATTTAATGGGAAAGTATCGGATGTCTTTATTTCTCAATATACATATATACAAGTTTTATTTTATAAGATGTTTCTCAATGAATGATATTTAACAGTCTTGATGAATCATATGTTTAATAAATTGGATTTAATAATGTTATGGGTGGGTCTTGACATTATATAACACCTTGATGGATTGATAGGTTAAGTTTTAATTTATTCATCTTCCCATGATAGGGAAGTTTCTTTACACATGGCCTTTCCAATTAGTTTTTTATGTCCAACCTTATGAATTATATCGGTTAAAGATTAATTTTTATTATTATACATGTTTTTTTATTATCTTTGATATAGTGTGCCCTAATTTTCAATTGATTATGGATTCATATTGTTCAATTATTCTTTCCATATCACTTATTCCATGTATATTTTATGAATTATTTTGATATATACTACTTCTTACCCAGTATCTAGGCTCACACTTATTTTTTTCCTTTACATAAGAAACCTATAAGAGAAAATGAAAATTTTTTAGGGATATGATGGAAGGTAAAATTATATTATTGAAATATTTTCATGTTGTATATTATGTTTTGAAACATATTGTACGTATGTATTTGATCTTTTAAAACTTATAAACTGGTCGATCCCTCAGTAACTCTAGTTCATTTTACCAACAATGTAATATAGCTATCGAATATAGTTTTCTGGAGTCTGGGATGTTATAGATGGTATCAGATGAAGTATAGTGTCAACCTTGGTGATTTTATTTAGATGAACCAAGTATGACATGAAATGTGCTATGAAGTTACCTCAATTTTTCTATGGAACACTATAGAAAAAATATAAGGAATTTTGTTTTACAATTAAATATCATGAACTAATTATGTATATTAAATTGTAGAAATATGGAGACAAAAGAGAGTAATAAGAACTGTATCAAATCCCATAGCCAATACAAAGATATTACCCCTAAACAAGTTAATGAATATGAGGATGAGGATAATTTGTTCATAATCACATTATGGTAGCTAAAAAATTATATGATAAATAATCTCTGCCACATCTAGTGACATGTTGATCCACAACATGGTTTAACTATGTTAGACCATTTAATGTGACAAAAACCTACAATATTCAGTGAGCCTACTAATATATTTGTAGCTAAAAAATGGATCAAGTCAGTAGATAATATCTTTCTCACTTTTTTAAGTACCGGAAAGGAAAAATTCACCATGAAAGTCTATAATCTGAAGGAAGATGAGGACCAATGGTGGTCACTAATTCAAAACACTAATGGAGAATATAAGATCATGTGAATGGATTGGGGAAAAATAAAGGAGGTATTATATAAAAATACATTTCTCATGAATAATGTAAAGAAAAATAAATGTTGTTCCTAAATATTAGAAAAAAGGGGGAAGATAATATTCATGAGTATGATCCAAAATTTATAAGGTTATAGAGGTGTGATTCGAACAATATACATAGATCAGAAAACAAGAATGATAATTTATTTAATGGGTTAAATATGATATTTTAAAGGGAATTGGTCTCTCATAAATTTTCATCATACGAGGTTATAGTCACATGTTACATTAAGGGAAAAAATAAAATTTACAATATATGTGCATTTAAGGAAAATTTTTAGAAGAATAGGCGAACTAATAATCATGGAATGAACAATGTATATTAGGGGAAGAAAAGATGGATTGGATTTCCCAAATGTGATAACTATGAAATAAATGACTTGCAAATTACAGGAAGGGAACCTGATTTTGTATCATATATGAAGAAAATGGCCATAAATATTACCAATTCAAGGGAATGGAAGAATTTATTGATGTTTCATTCTTTAACTACATGGTGAAGGTAAATAATGAAAACCAATTTACCAAACATCATGAAAATTTTCCTTATAAAAGGACAAGGGGGGAAGGCCCAATGTTTGTGATTACCACCAATAATGTCAAAATTTATTATAAAATATTGGAATGTACTTTAATCATTTATTTAAAGTTTGATAATATTTTATTTGATTATATATCTTCACAATCTTTTACATCTTCAATATTGAATAAAATAATTATATTTTTTTCTATCATCCTACTAAGGAGTTATCAACTTATACACCAAGTGACAGTCATATGGAAATAATTATATGTTAGGAAGTTATAATTATGATTCATGGGTGTACCATAATTGTTGATTTTGTTATTATTCCTATGGTTGATATTTATATGATCCTTTATATGGATTGGATTTCATTTTATAATTCCCAAATTATTTTTCCAATAGATGAAAAATACAATTTGATAAGGTGATGTGGAATATATTTTCATTAGAGGGGAAAACTCATCATATAAATCTTGATTTTATCCTCAATTAGTGTCCTGATTTAATGAAATTTAGGGTAAATAGGAAGATCAAGAATGATCTATATATGAGGAATGTATACTAATAATAGAGGATGTATCCATGGTATAAAATTTCAATGATGTTTTCTAGAATAATTACCTGATCATCTACCAAAGCGTGAAGTTGAGTTCTCCATAGAATTTGTTTATGATATAATATCTATATATGAAAATCATTGTAAAATAGATACAATGGAGTTATTATAGTTAAAGAAATAGCATTAGGATTTTTCTGAGAAGGGAATTATATGACATAGTGTTTCATAGTAGGGATCCCCTATTTTATTCATGAAAAATAAGGATGTGTTAATGATATTGTTCATTGATTATAGGTTGATACATACCATCACTATAAATAATATATATCTTTTTCCATGAAACGATGAATAATTTGATAAAATTCAGGGGGAAAAAATATTTTCAAAGATCGATCGTCACCTTGGTTATTTTCAACTATGGGTGAGTAAGGATAATATATCAAATATTCCATTTCAATCTAGGTATGTACATTATGCGTTTATCGTAATTCTTTTTGGACTGATTAATACACCTTTTGTATTCATAGATCTAAGGAATATAGTATTCAATGAGTATATTGATTTCTTTTTGGATGCATTCATTAATTATATCTTGATATACTCTGCTAGGTATAAAGATAATGAGATTTTTCTAGAAATAATTATAGAGATACTTTTGAAAAATTAATTATATGGGAAGTATAGTATGTGTGAATTTTTGCTTAATGATGTTTCTTTTCATGTAAATATTGTCTTTAAGGATAGAATATATGTTGACCCATAATAGACAAAGGTAGTCAAAGGATGCCCTACACTAATGAACATAACTGAGATCCAAAGTTTCCCAGGCTTAGAAGGCCACTATTGGAGGTTTGTTCAAGATTTATCCTAGTTGGACAACCCACTAAATAACGTAATAAAAAATGGGATAAATTCACATGGTCAAGGGAATGCATGGAATGTTTTCAAGAGTTGATGAGGAGACTGATTAATACATAAATTTCGAATCTATCACCAGGAAATGAAGGAATTTTTTATTTATAGAGAGGTATGGAATAAAGGACTTGTATTTATACTTATACATAATGATATAGTGGTTTCCTACGAATAAAACAAATTAAATATCCATGAAAATAACTATCTAACTCATGAAATTGATCCGAAAACATTAAAATTAAGTTTGAAAATATGATGAAACTACCTCTATGGTGAATGATTCATGATATATATAGACCAAAATAGTTTGAATTATATCTTCTCTTAGTAGGATTTCAACACGAGACAATGTATATGGTTGGAACTAGTCAAGGAATATGATTTCTCAATACACAACCAACCTAGGAAAAAAACGTGGTTGATTAATTAAGTAGGAGGTAACGTGAATTTATTATCATGAAAAGGATTAATAAGTATCCCATATAAAGGGATATAGTAAATATGGATTTGGTTATTTCTAGGAATGGGTATCCATTATTTTTTCCAAGAAATTTCTAAACTAAATTTATAATAAAGGATATAAAAGTCCCAATAGGATGATGAGAACATGCCAAGGAAGTTTGAAGTTGTGAATAATGGGAAATAAATAGACATCATCTATATTGATGGAGTGTTGATTTTATGAAAGTGGTTATGTTTTTCATCTACAATAGAGTTGAAGAGATTACTGCTATTTGAAACACATATCTCAAATTTATCGATACACCCTGGTAATAAAATGATGTATAGGGAGTCAAGAGAATATTTCTAGTGGGATATCATGAAGCAAGAAATTTCAGACTATATTTCTAGATTATTAGTATTTTAGTAGTTATAGGTTGAAATAAAACATTATAAGAGAGTCATGAAACCTCTTCCAATATTGATAATGAAGTGGGATAGTGTTACAATGGACCATGTCATTGGAATCTGAAGGACTTCTAGGAAGGATGATTTTATTTGGGTCATCATTGTTTGTATTATTAATTCTTCCCATTTTATATAAATAATGAGATATAAACCCCTTGATCCCCTTGATTATCCTATATAAATGAAATATTAAGTTATCTTGGGGGATATCTATCTATTTTATCTGACCATGAACATTAGTTCACATCAAAATTCATGAAGAGTATTCAAAGGGATCTCAACACTAAGATACATTTAAGAACATCATATCATCCCTAGACGGATGGTAAATCTAATATAACTATCTAGACATTGGAAGAAAATCCTAGATCACATTTTCTTGACATCCAAGGTATGTGGGATTAGTATCAACTTGTGTTAGAATTTGAATACAATAGTGGTTTCTATTCGAGCATCAAGATGGAACCATATGAAGCATTGTATGAAAATAGGTCTCAAGATCTAACCCATTATACAGAATTTGGAGAAAGAAAGTTAGCTGGTCTATATCTTATATAGGAGATGACTGTTAAAGTACCGACTATTCAAGATTTCATTAAATAATCTCAAAGTAGAAATAAGTTCTAAATATAATTGAAGGAAATACTTGAAATTACAAGTTAGGGATCATATATTCTTGAAGGCCTCACCACTGAAGGGATTTTTTAAATTCTATGAAAAGGTTATGTTAATCCCTAGGTACATTGGAACTATTGAAATACTAGAATGAATTAGTGTTATATCTTACGATTGGTTATGATTTCTAACCTTTGTAAAGTACATCAAATATTCTATGATTCATTAATTAGAAGATAAATTATAGATCCAATTCAAGTACTCACATATGAGGTAATTGAGTTGGAGGATGAATCTTATTATAATTAAGATTCATCTAGATTCATGACACTATAGAGAAAGAATTATTAAACCATAAAACTCGTTTAGTGAATGTCCTTTAGAGAAATCCAAAATTAGAGGAGGAAACCCAAGAGCCCGAAGAAGATATAAAGAAAGAGTGTCCACATTTTTTCAATAACTAATATATATAACCCAATTATTAATATGTAATTACATGAGGGGGGGGTGTAACACTCAAGACTCTACTATAGTAGGTAAACACCATATCTTGAACTATAACACAATGCACCCTTTAAAGTTCCATTATTCATGAATTAATTTAATAGATTAATTTTAGAATTTGAAATTAACAAAACTATCTTCATTTTTAATCTCATAATATCAAAATTAGCTTACTATGTACTTTTTAGCATTTCTTAAAATGAATGTTTTTAGTTAAAAAATAGGGTTTCCAAATAATTACAATTTATATGATTTTATCGATATATATGAATGAATTAAAATTTTATAAAATATTTTATATAATCAAATATAATTTTTTAGGAATAATAGTTTTCATTTAAAAATATTCTTTCAACTTATAAAACCAATGTAATTTTTTTATAACTAATTAAAATGTTACTTTAATAAAAAACTACTTTCGATCATTTATATAAATCAAGTATTTTTAAGGGAGATTCGATTTTTTCTTACCTTGAAATACGCATACCTTGTATATTTTTTATAATAAATCAATTTATGACATTAAAATTTGTATCCAATATAATTTTATCTTATATATAAATTTAACTCTAAAAAAGTTTACTTATCTAAAAACATTTTTTTGTGTGAAAATAAGTGTATTTATTTTAAAATTAGATTTTCACACCTTTATAAAATTTATTGGATGAAATTATATTTAAATTTGAAATTATATATACTAAATAGGTTAAAAAATCAAATCTTAATGTTTTTCATTCAAATAAATTTCTATAGTAAAAAATTAATTATCGTGGTAAAAGTAAAATGGGTAAACGGAGTGTAACCTAGTGTTTAAGTCCCAAATTTTTTTAAAAACATTCCTTGAGTTGAATAGATAATCCTTATATTGACCAAGACATGTTTTCCCTACACTTTCTTCTATTTTATGGATTTTTACACATGAATAACACCCTTACATTATTGAAAATGTAAGGGTTACTCCCAAAACTACCCTTCATTTCACATATACAAGGGTAAAATTTTAAAACCTTTAATGATAACCTCCCATTAAAATTTATACTTGAAATTTTTTCATTTTTTCCTCCCTAGAGACCTATCTAATGTTCAAAATCTTCAAGTCTCCGTTACTTAGAGTAATTCTTTCATTTCCAAGGAGATTTCTTATGAAAATTTATGTTATCTATGTGAGTATTATCAACTACTTAGTTTTTTTTATTAATTTTAATTTATATATATTAATATTACTATATTAATGCTTTTATCATTATTTATTACATACCTCATCGATTAAGAAAAACAAAACCATTGTTCATGCGTTGTGTGGACTACCGCGTCTACGACGTAATACATTTCATTTTCCTTTATAGCCATATGTGGATTGATATAAGGATGATATTAAAGAATAAATATGATATTAATGATATCATTAGGTCCCTAGTATTGAAAATTAGAGAACCTATTGATGATGTGATCAAAAAAATTTATAGTTAATTAAATCATCTTAAATAAGTGTGCTAAGAGGATAACTGTTTATTCAAATTGGGTTATATTTTCATATCCATTAAATATTCTTATATTTCATTATATTTCTGATGTATAACACTAATAAATACTAAGTAGGGTCATTATTCTGTTGGTACAGTTATATTACAACAAAATTACCTCATAATAATTCATTAAATTAGGATATGTTTATGTTTGGGTCGGTTTAACCACCTACAAAACAATACTATAAATTTTTTTCATGAATAACAGTGGTAACATAATTAATTATATAATAAATATTAATGTGTAAATTTAGGTTTTTTTTATATGTTGTAGAAATATTTAATTCCTAAATTAATAAACAACACTTCTATCGTCAATAATCTCTGAAATACGATTATTATTGTTTTCATATTCAAAGAAAAATTATAAACAATCATTAATGGTATTTGAAACATCATAAAGTATTATAATTAATACATTATAGTAACATTAATGAACTATTAATTATCATACTTTTATGAATAATTAATATGGACACCACTATTATAAAACTATAACAAATGATAAAAACTATAGACACATGATATGGAAGATGAAGAGAATTCCGATAGCGAATGATTATTTATGAAGTGTATGTTTGAAAATGGATATGAGTAAGGTTAAAAATTAAGTGATTAATTTTTATATGTTTATGATACTATAGGTTAATGTATATTCGATGAAGTTAGGACAATGGGTAAGGGTTTCTTTCTCAAATTCCTCTCACCGAGACACATTTTTATTATGATCATAATTTACTATAGGGGGTGTATATACTGAATTTTTGAGATTCTATATAATTAAATTACTTCATTCATCATTACTAAAAATAAATTTTGAACCCTATCATTCAATTGGTCATGATTTATTTTATACTCAAACCATAATTGGGGTTTTCCATATCAATATTCATTCATTGGGACTTAGGTTATAATCACAAATAATTTTTATTTTTTATTGGATATTTTTTCATAAAAGGATTTTTCCATGTTAAACATTAAATTTAAGGTATTTAAAATTTTATATTGTTATACCTCTTGTATTATTTATTTCAATATTTCCCTTTCCATGGTTTAAAAATAATTCTATGTTTTGGTAAAGTAAAAGTGTAAAATGTTCTAGGAAATACATCTATGTCATGATATTGAAAATTGGATGTGTTTGTGACACAGATAAAACTTGGTTAAATCACTTGGAAATGGGTTTGTTGAGCATTAAATCAATCATCACCCTAATTTATGATGATTGGAAATAATATTGGACACCTGATGAGACCCTACCATGATATATACTTTAGAATACTTAAATTCTCTTAATGGACAATGGAGACATATTTTTCCTATCATTTCCTAGGTATCCTAGCAATGAAATTTATTGAATCCAATTAATATATTTAATATTTTACACAACACATTTTAATTACCATCACCACTATATTTCATTGATAATGGTAGTTCATGTTACTTTGAGTACACCCCCACAACTTCTATGTTTATTATGGGAGGTTCTTCCAGACATCCACATTATTATATTGAATCTGGAAGTATTTTATTTTTTTATTTATAAATATAAATATATAAAAGTTTTATTCCATAAGAGGTTCCAAAGGGAATGGTATAGAAGGTATTGATCACTCTTATAGTGAATTCATCATACTCAGGGGATGGGTATGGATCAAAATTATATAATTTCTCAATTAGTTGATAGGTATCATGAGGTAGAATTTTTGGGTCTTGGTGAATTATAATTAAAAGGATAGGAATGTGTTTGTGAAAAATTCCATGAAAACAATTTTTTAATGTTCTTAATTATGCATTCCATCGGCATGAGGTCAATAATTATTGTTATCTTTGTTTTAATTTATTCCCATGTATATGTTATTCCATGTATTTTAGTTGATAATGGATTCATGTTGTCCATTAATTATTTCTATATCACTTATTCCAAGTTTATGTTAAATAATATTCAACTATATGATACTCCTTAGTATCTAAGCTCACCCTTATTTATTCCTTTCCCCAGGAAACCTTGAGCAGGACAATGTGTAATTTTCAAGGATATTATAGAAGGGATAATAATGTTCTTATAATATATTTATTTTGTATCTTATGTTTCTAAATTTATTTTATGTCTGTATTTAGTCTTATAAAACTAAAAGTTTCATGATCCTTTGGGAACTCTTTTAATTTACACAAATAATGTAATATAATTATTGGAGTTGGGTTTATGGAGTTTAAGATGTTATATAGGATTACATTCTAACTACTTATACTAGAGAACCCCTCCTTTATTACATTTAATATACTTATTATAAGGTTTATTTTCCTACTCACATTTTAGAGGATCACCAACATATCTTGAAAACAAATGAAGAAAATGATTAGCCCCATATTTATATTCAAATAGTATTCCACTAAAACATTATTACAATCTATTTTTTGTATGATTATATCAATTCCAACACTAAAGGATCTGATCTACTTATCTTGACCGTCAATGTTGAGTAGGATTATATTTATTGTTCCTACAAAATAAGATCAATGATGTGTTTCAGCATTGAAGGTAGTCCATGCCCAATTTTTTATTGTGTGAATGAAGTTTAAAAGTATATACCTATTCCACCTATTGATGATAGGGATAATATTACTATCCTCACCCACAAGTTCTTTCCCCATATTTAGAAAGAAACTAAAGATAAATTATGGGATCATATTACAATTATTTATCATAATTTTATAGAATAACACCATATTCTGGTAGCTTCTTAAAAAATATGTTTTTATTTATTGATGATAATAAAGGTTTCATCCTAGAGGGTTCCTATGAAATATGGTTATCACCCAAACTATATGACTCACATGACTAGGGTTCCTACACCAATCACCCGATTATGATAACCCAGAAGGTCTCATTAAAGAAAACATATATGTTTAGAGAAGGCTCATATTCAATCCATGATAACACCAATATCTATGATGAGTTGAAACACTTCTGTACAATAACCTAATAATCTAAAAAAATCATCAAGAGAGGAAAACCATTTTGTATGTAGGGGTCAACCTTGTGTTACCAATATCAAACACACTGGAGGGCCTCTCCGTAGTACAATTCATTAAGGGCATCCTCATGTAGTTTAAATTTTCCACCTAAGAGTTACAGCGAAGAGAATATCTTGTAGTGGTCCTACTTGAATATGTACATAAAGCTATAATATAGGTCCTTCCCATAATGGATGATCTAAATAAGTACATGGAAATCTTCCCCATGGAGTTCACTACAATGTTAATCCTAATAGTGACATATTACTTTGTAAAGAAGGTAATAAAATTTTCAAAGATAAATTCACAATTCTATCATAATAAGAGGAACATGAAAGGCTAAGGCTATATAAACCAAGAGTTCCTCAATTATTAGTGATATTTTGTATCAATCAATGGAAATTCCAAGGCAGTGCTCATTTTCTAAGCCACCTCCATAACTTTTCTGCTTTATGGAACGAATGAAACTTCATATAGCCTTATTTAATTTGGAAAGATAACAAGGAAAAAACCTATATGGTCAGTTCAGGTCATGTAATGTCTCTCAAAGGATAAGTAACCCAACATGTTTATGTTTATGGATCTATCCAAAAAATACTAGTTATGTTCTATCCCAGAGTTACCTCCCAATTTTGAATTATAGACTCCATGAAGAAATAGTTCATAAACTATATATTATTTAATATATAGATGACAATATACCTTCTCATGGATAATTATTTTACATTGGAGGATTACTCCAACCACATAAAGAAAATAAGTGTGATACTTAACCAAATAAAATTGGCTTCCCTCTCAACAACAGGCTATCCAAATTCCAAATAGTGACATAAAGATATCCAATGTGTTTGTCCTAATATAATCGAGGAAATCCTATATATAATAAAAGTTTTTCAATTAGAATTTCATAATATATGATGGGAATAATATGGATCCTTATACATCACCAACTCACTACAAAAGATAGCTTATCAAGGATCAAAATGTCTAATGTTATTTATTCAAGATAAATCATAGGACTAGGATTTTTATACACCAGTTTTTATATCGACCAAAACCTAACAATCACTGTGACTTAGAAATTTTGCACTCAATGATAGCGGGATATCAAAAAACTATTACATCAATCAACCAATATTGTTAATAATATGTCCCATCTAAGTAAAAAAATTTCCTAAACCATGGAACAAACATTAGTGGAATGTGACTCAAGTATAGTTTATGAAATATACCCAATATATTATAAGTTAAATAATTATTAAATCAATAAGGGCATTATATATTCAACAAAATTTTAAAAATAACCATAGCCTGAAAGTATTAGAAAATGTTTTCCACCACCATCACCCCTTGGTTCATGAAAGAAACATTGAGTCATAAATATTATTATATAGAACAATCTCAACCCTACCCAACAAGTATGAGATAATTAATATTATATTCTCATAATCCTTTAAAGAAACTAGTATTATACAAGTTGGGTGAATCTTTGTAGAAATAAATAGTCTCATAGTTTCTTCTATTTCAATAAACATCCCCTTTATTAGGATATGAATTTGTGAAAGTAATAGGAGAGTATATTAAAGTAACTATCCATTTAGGAAAAAAATAATTATTCATAGGGGTTGTAAGAAAACGTTATCAAATAATATATAATATTTTAAGTAAAATAATAACCCTCCAATCAATTGATGTTCTGAGGATGGTTCTTCCCCTTACCACTCTAAGGAGGATGTGTAAATGATATCCAAAATAAGATATGTGTTATTAAATTTAATTAGAATTTGTATCCCAAATAATTATGAGAATTAAACTAATATGGAAGGATAAAATCAAGAATAGTCTACCATATAAGTGGTTTGAATCGATAAAGAGTGTGTCTATACCAATAACCAGAGACAATATCTAAATTTGGGAGCCCCTATATGTTCCTAGTTAATGGTTGTAATTATTTTAACATTTATAGATATTACATCTTTTGAGGAAGTTGAACCTATTTCATTTGAGGGTAGGTTCGCCTGATAAAAAAATGATTTGGAAGAGATAAGGTGGCTCAACACCAAACAATTCACAGGAAATATACTTGTTTATTATAATTTTTAGTTTGAGGATAAAGTTTCTCCCTTAGAACAGATTTAATGAGAAGGGGACAATAATCTAATAAAATATGATTCCAATCAAAATACTAGGTCTCGTTCAAGACCATAAGTTTTTTCTAAACCCAACATCTGAAGAGAATAAATATTTCTAGAAGGCTACCCCATCTCAAATCCAACTAGATATTGATAACTGGTGCTATAAATTAAACTATATGAGGATCTTTCCACTACTTAAACTAGGGAATCCATATAGGAAACATTATTTATAGAGATCCTTGATTCCATTGACTTCCCTATTACTTGAATAGAGGCTATAAAGGGATGGAGTACAACTGTGAAACCAGAGATTAATCCATACCATGATTGGGTAGATTGTACTCTTATACTACCTAATTCTAGGAATCCTAGCTTCCCCCTTTTTAATGGAATGGTTAATCTAAATTAGAACATAAAACACTTCATGTCTAAATATAGTCCCATGATGGGAATGTTTTAGAAATAAGAGGATTCCAAGATATAGTGTTTCATTTAGAACTTACAAGGACCATTATTTTTCACGTAAAACAATTCTCTAGTAGCATCCATTATTATCTCGGAGGATCTATGATGATATCCAATTTACTATTTTCTCTTGATACTTAAGAATAAAACCATCCTTGAACTTTATAATTAAATTAAAAAAAAATTGATAGGGCCATTGAATTTATCACAAGGTGGAAGGGATTGACCTATTATTTGAACATGAACCTCCCTAAATAGTATCTACTAAATATAATACAAAAATATCAACATTGAGTTAAACACAATTATGATTCAACTAAAATATCCTAGTGAATTTTAGGAGTTTATATAAATTTCACAATAATTTTAAGAAATCATACAAATGACTATAGCTACATCTTGGGAGGTTCCATCTACAAAAATAAAAACATTATTGATCAAAGACCATAATTTTCATGCTCAAGACGGCGTACACACTAGGTCTTGTAATTAATTATGTATAATATCACCCAATTATTACTCTTGAATGAAAATTTTAGTAGTTCCCTCATTATGTAGGGAATTATTAGAGGTTTACACCATTCAAATATCATAACAATAATGTGTAATCCATATGTAATGTGAAAGATTCTTTTTATTTCATTAATTATTTGTTTTGAAAATAACATGATAATGTTTTTGAAGCCTAGAAAATACAATGAAATTGGTTTCAATGACCACCCAGATTATTTTCCCTTCTATAAGTTTATTTAGAATAATATATGGGAATGCTTCCTCTTTCATGATATACTCTAAAAGATCATTGATAATGGGAAATTGAAGTTAGAAAAAACCTCGACACAAATGAATGATATTTATGACTTCCTATTAGGTGGATATAAAGAATTGTAGGAAATCAAAAAATAGATATCCGAAGATTAAATATTACTGGATGGATAGATAATTTGTTGTTAAATAACACAACATACTCAGGTATCAACCGAATCATCAATTTGTGACCCAATTCCCATGAAATAGTTGAGAAAATATCTCCATTGTCTTGGTGATCCAAGAGATGAGATAAATGTAACTGGTGAAAAAAGTCATGTCATGGGTCATTATCGATACATTTTACATTCCATAACCTTTTATACATCATTTCGCTATCGTTCGGATGATAGGTAACTTAATAGAAAATGATTTAAAGTGAATCTCCCCAAAAAACAGGATCCTCATTAGATAAAGAATCACGATATGATTATGTTAATGTTATCTGCATGATATATCCATTATCAAGTGAAGAAGATATTAAAAAACCTTATTTCCCTACTAATAATATGGGGAGACAGGGAAGATGTAAAATTTTCCTACGGGGTAGAGAAATATAGGGTCTGTAAAGAGCTTATCCTTCAAAAAATTTCTCCATTAAAGTCATATATACTATAGAGGCATAGAGACATACACTTTAGAAAGCTCAAAAGGATCACTTATTCAATATTGAATCATTCTATTCCCATTTTTATTTAATTATATTGGTGGGATGACAATAAAATGTGCAATTGTCTAGTTAGAATCCAATTATGGGTATGTTAATTAATACCAACCTTCATGCAATGAAAATGCCCCTAAATTTTGTTTGAGAAAGTGAACTTTCAGAACATACATACCTAAACTCTAGTCCTTAATCCAAATTATTTTATTAGGACTAGAAACCAAAGCATATTTTCTAAAATTATGTTATCTTAAAGATTATAACCATCATTACCATTATAAAATCTATCTGGGATGTGCTTTATGTCTCAACAAAACTTTGAGAAACACTTATAGATGCCCTCTTAATCCCTCAAAAGTTCAAGGATGAATTCCTTGGGGATGAAGTGTATCACATAGAGAACAGTTCTTCGGAATTCCAAAAACCCACCTCATTCATTGAATAAGATTAAGATACCACCATAAAAGTATAAATTAGGCCTCTATATATCATAATTATTGGATTATATTATAATTTCTAGGCTATCATTGATTGTGTATTTGGAATTAGTCAAAAAATTGATCTAATGCTCTACTACATGGTCTATAGTGAGGTTGATATTTCCTATCCCAATATAAAATTCAAGGATATAAAAAGAGCAAGGATAATACCTATGAGAGGATAAATCTTAGTGGATATTTTATTGATTTTATATCTGACATAGAATTTATGTTAGTTTTCTAGGAATGATCCTTCAATGTATTTCTAAGAAGGACACAGATCCATAAGCATGTGATGATTACATCATTATACGTCCAGTGCCTAAAATAATTTATTAATTGATAAGTAAGATTGTTGTATGATAGTATTCCCCATTTGAATCATGAAACTCTCAATGTATAGAAACATGGTTCAATAAAATGGAAGAGAAAAATTTGATGATTGACAACGCCATCCAAGTTGATACACCAAAAAACTAGTAGTGTCTCATATAAATCCATTAAATAAACACATTAAAGACTATGGGATACCCACCAAATGGATTGATTCCACCGCTCTAGATTTGGGAGGCCAACAATTCATGTAGGCCCCATTTTGACGGATAGATAATCAAATCACCTTCTTGTCATATGATAGTGTACAAGCTACCTCTATAGAGAAATTTCCATTGATAGAGGAAGTAGAAACCACAATATCCATCTGAATTAATCTATCTCTTAAGAGCCTCTTTTCAAGGAACAATCTGACCAATTTTTAAGACACAAATGCAAAATATCAAGATATAGAAACATCTCCTCATTATTTATAGTAAATAACAATCTCCCATACTATCTTCTAGATCCCAAAATTCCCTATTAACTCCAATATATAAAAACATCAAATTAATGTTAGGAGTGGAAGAAGATCTTGGATTTTCCCCTCCTATATTTTATTATGTAATCTCTACCTCTGGTGAGGAGATCAGATAAGTGAATTTGGGTATAATGGATGATCGAAAACCCACATTGATCATTTATGACATGAATACTATATAAAAAGATACATATATATTCATCTAATTATAGTATCATGACATATTCACAAAAATTTATACAAGAATTATGAGGATGGATATCGAAGTGGTCACTATCATTTAAGGTTGTTGGATGATCATTGTTGATTTAAGTTGGTACCGAGGACAATTCATCCGACTCATGGTATTAATGTTTTTAATAAAATTGATAATAACATCAAGGAAAAATTCATATGGTATGTTCAATACTCTAAATGGGTCCCCAATACTTTCCCTATATAAAATTAGAATGGGTATGTTAGAGATTTAATTGATTTTAGAGATCTCAACCAGCACTACCCAAAATATAATTTCTCGATCCCAATCACATAACGCCTTATCAATTCAATTTTTGGATTATATTACCTCTCCTTAAGGGTTAGGTATCATAGATATAACAAAATATATATGACCCCAATGATGAAGAAGCCACTACATTATGGGAATCCCAAGGGGTATATTTCTTTCAAATAGTACCATTTTTATTGAAGAATTACATTTCTATATACTAAGATACCATGAATTATATATTTATTCCTATCTTGGGTAAAACGATGAAATAACATGTTGATGATTTAGAAGTTAAATATCAACAGTGTTGTGATCATCTAACCATCCATGAGATAATTTTGAACATACCATAACAACACATTATGAAGTTTAATCCCTTGAAATTCTCTTTTAGGTGAACGTTGTGATAATGCCTTAGCTTCATAGTACACCACCATTGAATCAAATATTTCCATGATAATACCAAGACTATCCTTGAAATTCCACCACATCTAAATCAAAGAGATTTTAGATGGATTTAAGGATGTTTCTGCTATTTGAGATACTTTTTATCCATTCTTATAGGTAAATTCCAACCCTTCACAGATTTAATGAATAATGGGGTAACCTATTGGTTGGAAGATGATTTTGAAGAATTATTTTATGATCTGAATTGATATATCTTGATCCCTTCTATATTGATGTTGCTCAGGGAAGGAACATCTCTCATTTTATATGTGACAACCCTAGAATGGTCATTCAGTGAACTTCATGTGGAATATAATGTTTCAAATAAGGATAATAGTCTATAAAATCATATTATAATTACAGTAGATACTGAGTCTTGATATTTAGATATTTAAAAAAAATTGTCTTGAACTAATATTTTTATTGAAAACATTAGGATACTACTTGCAGCATCCTGAGGTCCATTTTGGTATTTCACACAAATCCAATCAACTATATCCTTAGTTTCATAATAATAATTGGATATATGGAATGGTGGGTTTTCATACAATAAAAATTCAAGAACTAAATTATGTCACAAAATTACAGAAAAGTGAAATCATATTTCATTGTAGTACAACCCTTCCCAGATAGTGTTCTAGTGATTACAAAGTGCCCAGATGAAGTGTTGTTTTACTTTCATGAAATTGACTGGATATGGAGATGTATTTTTGATGGTTCCTCTAGAATATATATAATAAGAGTGATATAAAACCTAAATATCTATAATGTTGTCTCAGAGATCATTCTCATCTCTCTTGTTAAAGTTCTTCTTCTGTATTATTTCTTAACATCAAATAGATTCCCCAGTAATAACAAAGAATATAAAGATATCATTATATCCTTATATCTGGGTCTACTTACTCAATTATCCCAATTTAATATCAAGGGGGATTTAGAGTAGGTTATCATGAAAATTAATGGTGAATATTCCATTAAAAAATATTATTTGATTCCATAAATTGGTTGTGTGTGGGGGTTGATAATAGAATTTCCATTTGTCTCACATACCATATAAATAGAATGCCCAAGTTGATGAATTTTATAATTTAGGAACAAAAATATAATTTCCTAATAATGATGAAATAATAATTTATATCATTCATAGAAAAGTGGTTTCTCTATTCATCAGCAATGATCTAACATAAATCAATGTGGTAAAAAATTACCCACATCATGGATGTTCCATATCCTCACTAAATGGTACCATAATTGGACATATGTACCTTATAGTAGACTACATCCAATGCATAATTTTTCCATTGTACTGAGCCAAGAAGGAAAATAGATGACATTGAATAGTGGACTTTGACCCCTATGATAACCCAATGTTCTGAAAAGTCCTCTATAAATGTGTCCTTAATGATTTATTACATAAATTCACTGAAAAGGAGAAAATATTATTGTTATGGAAGCTTCTCATAAAGGAACACATTGTGATCATTAACTAGGAGCCCAAATATCCCATAATATTAAGAGGATTTTGTACCATTGTAAAAAGATGACACAAGACTACATTGAATTAACTAGGATGTCCCATTTAGGCCATATACATTCCAATTTCATCCATTAACCCCTAGATTTTTTAAACATGTAAATATACTCTTGGTCATTTTCCATATGGGGAATAGATGTCATGGGTTAATATCCAAAGAAAATATCTATAATGTTTATGTACATCTTTAAAAACATCTATTTCTTCTCAAAGTGGATTGAGGCTATATCACCCAAGGAAATTAGGGAAAATATTATTATCTGATTCACGATGGAAAAAACCATCCCCGGTTTTTGTGACCCTCAAAAAAATTTGATCTACAATGGATCAATTTAAGCTCTTCAGAATTGAAAAGGATATATCAATAAGAAAAGATTTAGTCCAATAGCACATCCTACAACCATATATTGATAAATTTTCTAATAGAGTCTTTAACCAAGACTCTATTAATTTCCATCAAAATATTTTGGACAAGGATAATAAATCATAGTGGGGGAACTCCTCTAGGATTTTTTTTATATCATTCAAAAACCTATAATACAAAACAAGTGACCCCATGTTTTCTTATATAACCAATGAAGGTAGTCCAACTCATCATGGTTCAACTACCATCACTTCACGTCACTGTCTATAATAAGATTATTTAAGATGAAAATTCCTATAAATGACTAGATGAGTTATAATGGCTTGGTGAGAAATGGTTACACACATTGTATAACCTATAGATCCATCATAACTGGTTCAAATTAGTATTCAATATTTTTTTATATCATCTCATTCAACTAAGGGGAATTAGGTCTATCTCTCAAAAATCTAATGATTATTGGGATGAAATCTTCAAATCCTAATCTAAAGTTGGAGGGATGTTATACAGTAAAAAATGTATTCTCTAATTGATCACATACCATGAAAAAAATAAATGAATATAATATCATGATATCCATGAATGAAAGGTTTCTCATGTAGTTTATTGAAGAACATCACATGGGGTTCACATACATCCTAGTCACATGATGTTAAGATATATTGAATCTTTACTTGTTGCATGATGTAAAACTACATGTCAATATACTTATTTTATAACATTAAATTACATATCCCATGTTATAACTATTCGACTTTAAAATATATAACAAATGTTTTCTTGTCAAATGATGTTAAACTATATGGAATTGTTTCCTAATCATAGAATAAAAAACTACCTAACAATGTCCTTGTAAAATGACTTAAAACTTCATGGTTCATTCTAGTCATCCACCCTTGAGATGTTCTCTTGGGTTACACAAGTATCTTAACACTTTTATATTGTTTTCCACACCATGAATGACTCATGTGAGCATGAAGATGTTAGTTGATTTCCCCAGTTAGAATAATTGAGATGAATTAAGTTTAATGGTAGGTAATATAGTCATAGTCACTTGATGTAAAACATCATGACATACAGTCTTCTATATAAAACCTCTTAGACTCTTTTGTAGGGTTGGTGAGATAAGTGTTCCTTATATTAGAGCTTGATCCATTTAGGTATTCTCAGTTCATGTTAACTTCATTCATTGGAATACACTGAGGTAAAATTCTCTTACCATAGAGGATGTATGTGTGGCTTGATTTTAGGTATATCAGGATACGTTCTGATTCTTAGATTTTCTATCATAGGATCAAATGATATATCTACAAATATCAAAATTCTACCATGTGTATAGTCTTCAAATTCATGTCTAGTTCTATAAAATCCAAATATGCATTGAGATGAAACATCTTCTAACCTAATAATTACATATATATTTATTCCTTATTATATCATGATACATAGTGATTTACAACATATAGGATCCTGCCACAAGCTCATTCATAAAAAGGCCCCAATTTAAATGGGTACCGAATACCATATTTTATCTATGTGATTTTTCGCCCTATCCTTGATTGATGATATGAAAAGGTTACACTATTATTCCCTATATAAAAATAATAATGCATGGATTTATTTCTATAATTTTAGGAAACTTAGTGATTTATAGATCTTATATCATAGTCCTAAATGAAAATCCAAACACAACCCCCTGATTTTCCAATGTGATTGAAACTCTATATTCATATTCAGTATCTCTCTATATAGTCAACACTAAGATGAATTTATTTTATTGTATCCCTGAATGTGATCTATGTGAAACATCCTCTATGAAGGTTCTCTCCATTCACTCCTAAATTGGATGAAATTTTCATCCCTATCATATGATGTTAAATGACACGATGTTTGGTGTATGATATAAGAAATAAAACTTCTTAGAGTGGTCTACCCCATAAGATGTAGTTTTATTTTTGTATGATACATGTCTATATTAGGATCCCTATAATATGGTCTATTATCTATAATCCTTTACTAGTTTTAAAATCCCCGTAACCTATGAAAGTGCCTGATCTATAAAGTTTCCCTTTATAAAAAACACATATGGATTAAATATTGGAAATAAAATATAGGTAGTGAAACCTGAATCTCTTATCTAGAGAAAATTCATAGATCCTGATAAATTTAAACCCCCTTTAGGAGGGACAGATGTATGTCCAAGTTCCTTATTCTAAACCTATCTACATTTTTTTAGGTAGCATCACGAATTAAACATCCCATATCATACTAGTTATCACTATAAGACATTAAAAAACATGGATATGGTCCTCATCATATGAAATTAAATTGGAGAACATCTTATTCCTTATCATGTGCCATTAAACTTTATGAAACAAGGTCCTTGTCATATGACCTTAAACTACATTACATTAAATTTCTACTTGGATGATTTTAATATGTATGAAACATATTCCTTGTCAAACGGAATTATACTCTACAATGTAAAATCTATCCCTCAATACTTTAAAAAAATTAGAGAGGGATACTAATTAGGCCCTAATACCCTTTTATGAGATCCATACCCATGTATTATATTCACTAGGACATGAATATGTATCCATGGTTTCATAGTGAAATAAAATTCCAATTATCCTATGTATGAGTTAGGGATATGAAGTATCCATCAATATTTTTTTTATCCATGAAAATATGCTACATATTTCCTAATAAACACATGTGTCTTTATTCACATACTATGGGATATGTAGTGATGTATGGATCATGTATCTTAGCCCCAACCAAAATTCCAATCAACCCTTGCTCTATCTTGGTGTCTAACTTTTCACTACATCACATTGGTATTTCTCCTATAAATTAATGGGGATACAAATGGTGTTTCATTTTGTGTAAGATATATATCTGTATAAAATCATCCACAAATAGGTCATCGACCAATGTACATGAATTTAAGAACACCTTAGTTTTTGTCTCGTAACATTAAACCGCATGGAATGTGGTCTATATTGTGTGATTTTAAACTTGTTAGAGTCACATGTGTGACGTCACCTAGATTCCCAACATTAGATTCAGATCCATGTAAGAGTTTATGATACACAAGACCATACCCTTTTGTAAATTACTATTTTCTTCTAAAAACACTAGTGTTTTGAATTTCAATGTTCATATTTGGTTGTGCACCTTAGAAATTCTCTAGATATAGTTATATGAAATCTTCTATTTAAAATCATAAATAAGAAGATTTAATACCTACCTCGATATTTAATCTAGATTGACGTAGGGGATACCATTCATAAGAACTATGTGTGGAATTAGTTTTGTTATTTTTGGATATATAGTGACATCTAGAATATATATTTAGACTAAACTACAAGCCACCATCCATTTTATTTTCCCTTTTATCAACCCAAACAACATACTCATGGTTAGTTTGGGACAAGGAAATTAAGGAAACCTCTTAATTATTTACTTTCAAATATCACACTTTGTTACCAAAGTGTTCGAATTACAACAATTCATCCATTGTTGTTAGTAATGAGTTAATTTGTCTATGAGGGACACCTATATTTGGTAATGATCATCAATACCACCACATACATCCCTTTTATCCATAGGTATCTTAATAATAAGGAGAAGGTCTACTAGTATCTGTAATCTATTGGAAACACTACCATTGAACCCTTTATTTGAATAATAGTAAGTGTTAATCCCTATAATACTTGTCCCATATAAAATTATAGATTCAAATACTTCAGATCATGGTATACACCTTTTAAATTTCATATTCATTGATTTTGGGATGCTCTTCACTCTTAATTCCCATGTAGGTTTTCATATTGTATCCGAGACTATTGGTCCACGAACCATGACAATAAACTATGTGCACTCATCCAACAGATGGCGTGTAATCATATTAGTGTATTTATTCACATCAAGTTTCACCTTTACCTTACTAGGTTAATTATCTCATTCTGTGGTCTTAGAACCACAACCATAATCTATACGAAATCCTCTCAAAGGTAGTATATATGAGCATCGATCTCCCCACTTATGTTAGTTTTTTTCTCTTTCCTTATTAGTTGGATTTTATCAGCCTTTTCTCCATGAACCATGATGTTAAAACACATGAAATACCCTTGAGGATACCTATATTAGTAGTGATGATCCTTTAATCCTATTGGGTCACTAATTTCCTCAACACTAGCACTATAACCTAGTTTATTCATTTAGTAAAATCAATGTGACCTTAAAACTTAGTGACTATTGGACAAAGAACTATGACCTTAAAATACGTTCACTACTACATGATGGTATATAGTAGTATTGATATTTTCATTAAAAATGGGGTTTTTATAGTCCTTTCTATATATAACATCTCAATTTTAGATCATAGTCATGTGACTGTGAACCCCAGCCCCAAAAATTCACCATCACATGACCCTATAATACATGATATAGTGGTCCAAGTGTCATAAAATAAAATTTTCCATACAAATTTATGAGGTTTTATACACTAAAACATTGGTCTCTCATTCGAGTTGGGTTTTCCTCACCCATTATATTATGCATACTGACTCACATTATGGTCAAAACTCTTTGACCATAAATATCAGTTATAGTTGTTTGGAATAAAATACCATAAAATTCCAAAAAAAAGAAACATTATACTCACCAGGATGAAAAATCATAAAGTAAATCCAAGAAAAAATTGAATTTTCCACTGGCCAGGTGTTCAACTAATGTGACGTAGAAAAAATTAACTAATTGAAAATGGAAATCAACAAAAAAAATTAGGTTGAAAAACCTATAAATAGAGGCCTAAGAAACAAATGATTCTTAACCCACTATGTGTCCCCCATCTAAGGCTCAAGGAACAGTTATGGTTTGAAATGGGAAGGTATATAATGGTTGTGGGGTCTACTATTTGATTTCAGCAAATGTCATTCAATGATCACTAGGTCAGGGATCCTAGGAACAAGTTTTATAATCTTCATGGTCCATCCTTACATTACCAGATATGATCCAAATAAAATTAATGGAGTTGTAAAATATGAGCCACCTAAGACCTTGGAATAATTATTCAAAATACCCATTTAGGATCTTTGTCTCATTGATTCACACCTTATCAATATCTAAATAGACCAACTACAATGTTAATATTATTATATATATGCCTATACTCATTTGTGAGAAAACTCCTAGATAAAAATCATCTTCATATCTGAATGGAAACAATTTACTATTATCGTGATTGTATATATGCCTATACCAATCAATGATCACACACCTAGGAGGAATTCATCTTCATATCCAAGTGAACCAACTCTAGTGTTACAATGATGGAATATATTCCTATACCTCTATGTGAAAAAACTCATAATAGAAAATATATCAAACTCAAGAGTTAGATAACCATGATTCAATTAATTCATTCTAGTTCAACGTTATTCAATATTTAGGTTGTCTTGATATTTTTATAAGATGTCGAGAAGTGATACTTCGATTAAGGGAAGGTTTGAATAATGAATTTGTGACTAGGAAAAAAATATGTTCCCATTCATTAAATTGAATAGAAAAATATATAAATTAGAGTATCTCTTTAGAATGGATGAGATAATATAAGAAATACTCTAGAACATCTTGTAGGTCATTGATGGATTTTTGGGCTCCTATGATAGCATATTACCAATCAACTAGTTTTTTAGATTCATCCTCCTCAGAAGGATGGATATTCTCGTCCCCAATAGATATATTCTTTCTCATAGTCTAGGCATATTCAAAAGGATTTTAGAATCCCACCAGTATTTCTGTGGTGGCATCCAATTCCCACTAAATGAAGCTTAAGCAGACCATATCTTCATTAGTCAATTTTCAGTACTCTTATTCCACATATATAAATTTAATTATTGTAGAATCACTGAATCCTAAAGATTAGTAGATCATTCCATTAACTCTTCCTTTTAGAGAAGAATTTAGGATACATCCTCCATTCCCCACACCAAAATAATTTATTTTATAGTAGCATGAATGATCCACTAATTAAAACCTCTATTCCAAGAAGCTTGAAAATATGATGGACTTTGTGTAAATTTATACCCAAATAATCCATGGATATTTCATGAATAAACATTCATATTCTCTTCCACGAATACCTCTGGGTGATATAATGGAATTATAGAGATTATTGGTATGGATCAGAGTTTCTATTGGGAAATAACATGTATTTTGAGGCCTAGTAACCTAACTAAAAAACTATATAATCTATATCTATGCCCATTGGTATGATAAAGACCCTATATTTAAAGTACTATAGTTGTTGGGTTGTAGGGAAATGAGACTTCATGGTTGGAACCACTACTTGCTGTGGTACTCTAGAAAATGATTTAGGAGGTAAATATATTTAGTGGGTGATAAGGTAAAAAAAGGTATTATGGATACTCCCTAATATTGTTGAGTCACTACTCGCTTAATAGAATCAATCCCATTGGGTATAGTTACCTGGACATCTCTTCTAGCGGGCGTCTCCTTGTTAGATTTAATAAGAGAATTGATCTTTAGCATGGTCCAGTTTTTCAGTACCATTGGTGTATCCCCTCACCTCACTAGATCCTTTATCCCCATAATGTTTGACCACCATCCATAATGACCACCTCATCGGGGTGAGGAGAAGATTTTTTTTAGAAAGTTAAATCACTATAGGAACACCCATGACCCATTTTAAGAAGGTATTTTGTGTTTACCACTTCTAATACTTGAGTAGCCAATGGTTTTACATGAATAGGTTATATTTTTATAATATCCTAATGGTGAATATGTCTAGTTACATTCAATTTTGATGAAGATATCTAAGTGGTATATTTATAGAAATAATTTCTTTTTATTATATTATTCAATCAAAGAAAAAATCAGGTTTATCATGTTCTGTATTATATTTCTTTGACTCATCATGGGAGGAGTGGGTGACTTCTACTAGAATGTGTTTTCCTTCTCCTGGTATATCCTCAAAAATTAATATTTTCCCTATCATGGAATTAAAAATTCATAATATAAATATAATGTGCTATTATCATCTTCAATAATTTTATCTAAGATATATACCAATCAAGAAACAAGAAATACTATAGGAGATGTTATTGATGTTACCTCCATCTTGGTCTAAGTTAATTTTAAAATAGTAAGAAGGGGATGGGATGGATCTTCCCTAATGATTTATTTTATAAATACATCCTGATGATCCCACTTAGTGAAGATGAATTTTTTATTCAGAGATTTGTGAAATTATCACCTCAATTAAGAAGATAGATTTAAATTCTAATACAAACCTCTCTTTTGAGTACAAATATTTCTAGACACAAAATTTTCACCCCACATATTCTTGATTTGGTAAGAATTATTTAGTTTCTCCCTTGGAGGAGGTGGGACCATATGTGGGAAGAGGGATAGTGAAACCATTCCCTCCCCTTCCTTTATCTAAACTTTCTCAAATTAAATCTCCTCCTTCGTGGGGGAATTATATCTTCAACACCTATCTGCGAACCACCTATGGTTTATCATGGAGATTCCATAAAGATGACTAACATATTGATTCTCTATAAGTGGAATGTGTAGGTTTTTAGAATAGGAAATAATGTGAAAATAAATACTCATAATGAAGAAATATTAAATTACATCCTCATAGTTGACATATTCAACCCACTCTTTATCATGGAATTGGTTAATGACTCATGAAATAGTTTCCAACCCCACTATGTACTACACCCTCCAAGTGGTATTTAAATATTTTTAGTGTAAAAAAACATATCCAACCCCTCAATGTGTTTATAGAATTCAGAAAATATTTCCTTAGGTATGATTTATGCTGATTAATTTATGTTTATTAGCCTAATAAATTGTACACCATCTAGAAGGTTGGACCATATATCCACGAAATTCATTATAGCATGCAATTGTTTTGATAAGTGGGTTGCCTTCAGATGAATAATGTATGAGGTAGGAATAACCTACCCTCCTATGGGTTCAGAGGAATAATAGGTATTCTCTAACTTCTACTATTTTCCAACATTTCTTCTTCATTTTGGGAACATCACTTTCGTAACTAGATTAACTACCTTTTATCAAATCCACAGAATGATGGAAATTCAATACAATTTTGTTGAGAGACCCGCAATGAGAGTTGATTGGAAAGATCATAAGGAGTATATTCCCTTATAGTATCCCCCTTTTTATTGGAATTCCTTATGACCCACTTCTCAATTTCTAGGGTTGAGGTTAAATGGATTTGAGGGAAACTGGTCACCACTATCCTATTAGTATAGGAGGATATCCAAGATCAAGTATACATAGTTATAAGAAAAATCATAGAATCTAGTGAATACAATCATATTTTTTCCTTGATATTATATTATTCCATCATCACCCATAACATCCTTGAAATCATGGGTTGTTACTCCATATTAATTTCCATTAGTTGTTTCATGACTAGGTTCTAGAGACATTGGGATTGACATGAAAATTGGTATGACCTGTAGGATATGAAGACAATATTACAGTTAATACGATTGGATGATATAAAGTTCTAAATGACAATATTTTTTGAAAAAGAGTTGAATTCTCTACTTCCATCATCAATAATCATTCTAGTCGGAGGGTCCCCAGTGGGGAAGATTTGGAACTCCAAATTCACATTCAATAGCTTTAGTACTTTATCATAAATAATATATAGTGGAATAATGTTGGATGTAGGATAGATAAATAGTTTGTGTCAATAATGTGGGATTTTAATATCACCCAAGAGTATATATTCATTGAATTATGTGACCACCTCAACCCAAAAGATAAGGAAAATACTTGAATGGGGAAATATATACTTTCCATTATAGATGTATAATAGTCACCAGAGTATTCACGCTAGAAACGAAACTACCTGACTGATAGATTTACCTTTTCTTCTTTCAAGAACAAAAAATGTGCTTATTCATACCCTAACATGTGAGTCAATAACTACTACTAAATACTCACTTATACCCATGGGGATAAGTCCATCAATTTGAGTCCAAGGTGTAATTTTAGGGTTATTATTATTACCCCATTCCTCATCTTTTTTTATAGTTCCCATGAATAAACACTAGACCCCCATCTTTTTTCTAGTGGAGTACAACACCGGGCCTCTTAATATTGGCCCCATTACTCAAGGATTCAGAATGTAGTTCACAAGTGTTTTAAAATCGATATCTATCTATATACATGTTTCCTTTCCCATGAAATCAATGATATTATTCAAAATTTCTTGGGGAATTTTTTTTTGAAGGAGATAATCTAGAGTATCCTTTATTGTAATGAACCTGTATTAATGTTCTTTATGACTCATTTCTCTATAGATCTTGTAATTTCTCAATAAGAGGATCCTCACATATTCATAGACCAGGTGAAACATGTTTTCATCTGAAAACCAGTGGATGAGAAGCTATATGATAAGTTTGGTATTATTATAAATGTATGTTGGGGAGATCTAACAGCTTTATAAATTGCTTCCTCTCTCTATTGTTCCTTGAACTCCACACACATTAGGCACACCCACTACTCAAAAATCTATTTGATCTGTATGCTATCATGAGAATTCATGTCTTGATATTCAACCTAGACTTTGTGTTGGTATATAAATATTCATATTAATATTGATGAGTATTATTTCATTTTAGTATCCATTACATAATCTTTGGTTTTCAGGTTTATCTTTTTGATAGTTTAGTTTATATATAGAGGATACCTTGTACTCAAGTATATGTTCCCCTAGATGATATATTAGTGATCAAAAGGTTTATTTACCCAGTAACCCATCGATTTATAAGATTCACATCATGATTTGGTATTTACACATCAGTTAATATGCTATTTTTATACAATGGAAGAAATTCCTAAAATAGTTAGTCCTGATGTAATTTTTCATATTTGTTTCTAGAGTATACATATATGTCTTCTACTAGTAGTCATATCCTTTCCCCCATCTTGGAATAGTTTTTCAAAGAGATAAAAATCATCGATGTATTGAATGAGGTTTAAATCATGGGATATTATTTCTTAAAAAGATAATTTAGTGATGTTAGTAGATAAAATATAAAAGAAACATGAAATAATATATCTTGGAAACATGATCTTATTGTGGGAACACTTGGGAGAAAAATAAATTAATGGAAAAAAAATATCCTTAATTCTTTACCCTAGTGAACTTCCTAAGTACTTCACCCTTACACTTTTCCCATGTTATTTTCTCTGTTGTATTTGTGTAATGCCCTCACCGATGGTCTTTCACCTAGGTAATGGTGTGTAGATCCACTAAACCTGATTAGAGAAATGTACTGAGTCTTGAGCGATGCTGAAGCACACTTACCAAGGTCAATGTGATGAACTACCCTGAATAAATATCACAAAACTATTATGTTTTCTTAATTTAAGGGGACAATGACCTTAATTGTGGGGTGGGGTGGGGTGGTTAGGTTCTATTTGTAAGCATCTCTTCCAAAACCTATGTTAGTACACCCTCATCTTTAACTCAGGTCTATATACTCGTGAAATTCATTTCTACAAATATAACCATGTATATATGTTTGATACACACACACCTAGACCTATAATTAGCTACCAGTGTGAATAAAACACTACCATAATACTTAAGAGTTCCATCCTTCTTATGAAAAAATGTTCACACCTATGAAACAAATTACCTTTTAATTTTTTAATCCCTGTTTCAATGAAATACTATTATGGTTAGTTGGGGTAATTTTTAAGTACATCACTTTTTACATAGACATTGATAAGAGGAATTTGAAGACTAGGTGACCAAGAACTTCTCTTAGGACTTAGGTGATCACGTTCTTCACATAGGTCCCTAAACACTGGTGCTTTAATCAAATCCTTTCCCAAATACACATTCTCTACTTGTTTTCCTTATTTTTTCACTCTTCTTTCCATCATACAACACACCATCACATCGATGAAATTCATACAAGTACCACCTGGCTAAACTATGCCTCCTAGTCACCCATACAAAAAATATTTACCCCCAATGGTATTCATTTGATACTTCCTAGAACCTTTTTAATTTGATAATATTCCCAAATATCCCTTATCCTTGGTCCACTCTACATCATCCCAGTGGATTATTAATCCTAAAATTAAGTGAAATTATGTGAATTTCTGGGTAATTAGGTTTTGTAAAGGATAAAAAACCCCAAAAAATTTAGGGAATACCACTTCAGTCTAAGTTAACTAAAACTATGTCAAATTACCCTAGAGTTAGATACACTATTATGACACTCACATATGATACCTTGATTTCCTCTATAGTAAGCTAAACCTCCACCACAATCCCTCAACCAGGGTTTCACATTTCCCTACTCTTCTACTAGGTATAACTTTTCATCCTACCATTCTACCTGGATGAACTCTTTTCCTTATCCAAAAAAGTGTTTTTGATAACTTCACCCTACTCCTATACTAGGTTGACCACTTTTCCAAGGGTTTATAATGGGGGACCATTTCAGCTTACCCCATTTTCTAGGAAAAATATTATACCTAGCTGTATATTTAAGAGAAACATCTCCTTTTCCTCCCAACTAGGGAGATGAAAAACTATTTATTATTCCCCGTACTAGGGAAAATTATAAACTATTCTTATCCTTGAATAGGGTGAAACAAAAAAATTTCACATATCCCTATTCTAGGTAGATTACATTCGTAGGCCTTATACTTGGGAGAACCACTTACATTAAGTCATGTATTGGGACAAACCACCTTCACTATTGTCATATTATGGAGCTATGAACTACCATATTTCAATAGTAAAGTACACCGTTTCCGAATTACCCCACCTAGGCACTATGTTATAAATGGTTCATATAATTCTATTAGATATAAATGATTGGTATATTTTTAAATCTAGAGTCCCCTCATTCAATCATACATTACTTTGATAAAAGGATTCTCCTATATTTCCTCTGGTAACTAATAGGTCCCACTTGGGGTTTACAATCATGTAACCCCATAATATTGGGGATCCTCATTGTAAGTAAAATTTTGTGATCTTACAATGATCATGATGGATATATTTTATACCAAAATGTTGAGCTAACCAACCTAGTCCATTTAATGAGCTATGAGGGCATGTGATCCCTTCTTAACTATAATCCCTAACAATAGTTCCATTGACGATTTCATCTCCATGAATAATCAAATTGGTTAAGTAGAGAGAAGGCACATTAGGGTATCCTCCTCACCCATTGATCCCAAGTACAAGATCAAAAACATTTTCATAATGCCTAAACATCCCCATATAGGGTCATATTCACCAATGAGAAGGATATGGATTCATATCCAATCCAATTATTAGGGATAAGAGCATATGTCAGATATAATGATTTAATATGGTGTGTGTGTGGGTGGATGGGGGGGGGGGTTAATTGACCTTTTTAAAAATTATTAGTCCTTAAATATAATTGATAATTTTGGTGGATTAAAATTATCAAATAATTACTTCTTAAAAGAATAAGAATAATGGATGTGTGAAGAATGTATATAGAAAATTAAAGAGAAGAAGACAATGATTTTTAGTAGTTTGGATATAAACGATGATACTATATTATTCACAACCCAAATTATGGAGTATGGAAATAAAAATGAAATAGAGAGAGAATTTTTCATGGGAGCAGACAAAGCCCATAATTTTACACTTGGAGAAATCCAAACCTAGTATTTTGTAAGGAGTGTCCTTAAGCTTAACAACACAAAATCTGGTGTGGGAGAATACATAAACCTAGGATTCTGATAAGTATCTTCCCCAAACTAAGTTTACTACCTTTAAGTCATGTAATAATAACCATGGCATACCATTTAGAGGTAGTATAACCTATGTGATAAATAATTAAGTTCATACCTCTTCCTAGAAATAAAAGAGAGAACAATGATTTGAATTGAATAAAAGTATAAACAAATTGATGTTGATGAAACATACAAAGTAATCTATGCATTAAAATAAATGTATAGTTTAACCCATCAAGGTGATATAGAAGTCAAAGATAATTTTTCCTCCCTTGAGAGTTTATCATAAATAATTCAAACAATGTGTATAGGATCAATTTATTCTTATAAGAGTATGAATGAATGAGATCGTATTTTATCATTTTAATCAATTATATCTATTCTAAGAAATATTGAGTCCTAAAATTATTTTTTTAAAAGCTTAAACATCTAAATATATATCACGAAGATGGTTAAAAATATTTAAAATTCAAAATGAATAATACAAGATTTTGGGAGAGTGAGAGAGAGAAAAGAGAGAAATTATTATTTCATTACAATTGGTCAACTCATGTCCAGAATTAAAAATAATAAATAACTATTCAAACTAATTTAAAATAATCTGTTAATCAATTTAAATATTTTCCATAATAATATCATAAATAATGATCCCATGAAAATGGAATGTATGAATTTGAAATATGAAATTAAAAAACATTCCATTTTAAAAAAGTAGTAAACATTCAGAGAATATCATAAATTAATAACACTGCATTAATGATAACAAAACAAGTTTTAATTTGTTTAAAATAAATTAATATTATTTAGAAAGAACAATAACAAATAAAATAATGTAAAATAATAAAAAATATTTTTGAGTTTGAAGTTGTATGTTTCGTTCATTAAAATAAAACACCCTTTCATCTATCTAAAAACATGTTTAAAATAATGAAAAATAATTTTTACATGTTCTATATAATTAATATGAATTTATAAATTAATTTTAAAAACATAAATAAGTGAAATTAACATGTTAAAATCGAAATATAAAAAAACTTGAAAGAGATCAAAATTGCATATTTTAGAAAAACCTATAGAAATTAACTGAACCGCATAACTAAATTCTTAACCACATAGCCGACTTTTGAACCCCATAACCATTTTGAAATCCAAATATTTGACATAGAATAATCTCTAACATATATATACAAGGTAATACCAAGAATATACCCCAACCCAATCCGTATTGGGCCATATCCTATTTGAGACCAGTTGTCTATCAATTTCTGACCACTAATCTTCCAAAAGTAGACATACATTTGGCTTTCCTCCCCTGGTGAAAACCCCAATCATTATTACCCTCAGCAATTATCTCATCATGATAAATCATTGGTGAGATGAATATGGGTAGCCCTTTCTTAATCCCTAGTGTATCTTTAGGGGGCCCTATCCTTAATGGAATAATACTCAAAGGACTATATTCCAAGAAAACCTTAATCCTTTGAAGGTATACATTCTCAATTAATCACAAAGGGAGGAAATTTCATTATCACCACTTAATATTCTACTATCTTCCCTTTTGAGATTCATATATCCAATTCATTTGACATAAAATTTCCTGAAACATCCTTACCACATGACAATAACCATCGTGGTACAATTATGTCACATAACCATAAACTATACAATTCAAACAACATGAGATTTGATTCATGTTAATTACGATATGTATGTTTTATCTTTGAGGTTCAAAATAATCATGAAAAATTACATCCTCACTAGGGAATATTCATTATGATCAATACCAGTAGTCACTAAGATATTTTCCATAGGATTCACATAACTATCCTCAAAACCATATATCCCCTATCAGAAAACCTTCCTCAATAGTCCATATTCCATTTAGGAAGATATATAATGGGATTATTATGAATGGGAAGCACATAAATGTATTAAATGAACCTATTACCCAGTTTTACAAACTCCATGACTTTAAACTCTTTAGAAATAGTCATGAATGCATGACCACAAAAGGAATAACAATGTTTCTTATCATATAAACTTAAAGGGTATGTAGTTTTACATATTTTGGAAACAAAAAACATGGGTTATGATTACATTTGTAAGGATACATAAGAATATACCCATTATAGATCTAATCCAAACACCATGAACACCTACCACCTCCCCATAGGTAATTAAATTATAGAGTTCCCAGTTATGAAAATTTATACCAAATCATCACTAATTAACTAGAAGTGGGTTGAGAGACACTAATATATATAGATGGTACGATTAATGGATATTACCTTATACATATTGTTGGGAAAAAATCCCTCAAGGTATCATTGAATCATTTTTGAGGTGATTCTGTTTGTTGACAAAGTGGACATTTGTTCTGTGATTGTTGACAAAGAAAACCATGACATACAATTTTGCTGAAAAAGGGGATTTCATGGTGGAATGTCGAGTTCAAGATCCGTGGTCAACGAACCATGTTTTATTCAAGAACATCGACAAAGGAATGCATGATATGGAGGCGGTACAAAAAGAAAAGATACAAGGTGGTGCCATTTTCCAGTGTTTGCCAAATTTTTGGGCCTGAAAATAGACAAAAGGAGAAGAGTGGTTTTGGAAAAGAGACTTGCGCGGCCTGTACTTGAAAGAGAGGAAACTTGTGCACCTAATGTTTTTCAGGATCATAAGGTCAAAATATGGAAAAGTAAATAGGGTCGCGCAGGTATTGTTGTTGTCGCACAGGTGACTGGCGCACCATGAAGAGACTTGCGCGCCGATGACTAGGAGGATTGGGAACTTGCATGCCTGTTGTTTTTCAAGATCAGAAGATCAAAATTTGGAAAAGGAAAGTTGGTCGCGTAGGTGACTTGCAGGGGTAGAGACCTGCGCACCGAGACTTGCATGTTGAGGGTAGACTTGTGCGCCATCGCGTAGGATGACCAAATGCCTATAAATACTGGAGCACCCCGCCTCATTTTGAAAGGAGTTCAACACTTAGAAAAATCAGAGCTCCCGTCACACTGGTGTGGTGGTCACGCAGGTGGTGTGTAGTCGCATAGGTGGACTTCCGCGTCAGTGTTTGAAGTTGTGTGTTGGTTGGTAGTTACGCACCAATACTGTCTTGGGAGTAAAAGGAATTGAGTCACGCAGGTTTGGATTTGCAGAAGATTTTTCCACAGAGGTGGTAGAGGCAGACCTGCGTGCCAGTTGTGACCTACGTGCCGATACTTGCGTGCCGAGTTAGACCTGCGCGCCAAGTCAGGTTGATTCCCCAGCCGTGTTTCTGGGCTGCTTGGAATCTGGAAGTTTTCCCGATACCTTCGGTGCAAAGAGAAATTCATCTACGGGTGAAAGTTGGACTTCAACAGAGCATCCAAAGCTAGTGAAGTTTAGTGGAATTTGGTACGACTAAAAACCTGTCAGCGTATGCTCCAGGGAAATAGCCCTTAGTGGCGATCCAAGTAAAAATTACTATGTCTATTTCATGCTTTACTTTCTGTTTACATTGTGCAATGGGAAAGATAGATAAGAGTGTTTTGCTTAACAGCAAAACAAGATCATAATGGGCTTTAATTTTAAATTAGTTATACCCTGATTCGCCCCCCTCTCAGGGTACTCAGCCTTGTGGACCTAACAATTGGTATTAGAGGGAGGTTGAAATTTGTTCTTTTCTCAATGGAGGTCACTAATCATAAAGTTATTCCAATCTTCTACAGATGTAATTTTCAGATAAGGAAGAATCGAAAGCAACACTATTTCCAATCTTTGGGAATGGATGTGTTTTCAGAAGCTATGCATGGTATCACAACTGATATTACTAGTGGTGATTTATCAGAAGCTGAGCATAAAGAGTTGGATACTGATTCCAAAGCAATCAATTCCATAGGGGGAGCCCTTTCCAATCCCATCTATACAAAGGTGATGTCATGTAAAATTGACATGACATGTGGGAAAAGCTTTTGAATATATATGATGGGGATACAAATGTCAGAGAGGAAAATCTGCAAGTGTTGTGGAACAAGTATGAAGATCTAAGGATGAGCCCAAATGAGTCTGTTGATGCATTCTTTGACAGTGTAAATGCTTTGGTAGAAGACATGTGAGGTCTTGGTGAAATTATTGAAGATATAAAAATTATAAAGTGCTTCTTGAGAAAACATTCACCTCAGTTCAATCCGAAAGTTTCTGTTTTGGAAGATAAAGACCCGAATGAGATGACATTGGATAACCTGCACATCACCCTTGTTGTATATGAATTGAGAAATGATGATAACGACGCTGTGGAAAAGGGGAAATTGAAAGAGGTGGCATTTAAGGCCATGAAGAAGCTCACCATTGAAGAATCTCGAGAGGAAGAAGATACAGATGAGGTAATGTCATTCTGCTCCTCAAATATTCAAAGAGGAAATGGAAAGTTCAAAGGGAAACATTCACTTTCTTTCTTTATATGTGGAAAAGGTGGTAATATTGAGGAAAGGTGCCCCAAAAAGTTTCAAGAAGAAAATGATGAAGATGAAGTTGAAATTCCCATGAAGAGATCTTCAGCCTCTTTGAAAGGGAAGAAGCAGTTCAAGAGGAATTTCATCAAGAAGAAGAATATTCATTCACAAGAAATAGACAGTTCATATGAGTCTAAAGTTGAAGAGGTTGAGGAAATAGAGAACTGTAAAGATTGAGTAGAAAATTCTATGGTGGCGGTTGTCGATAGTTCTCAGGAAAAGGAAAAACTGATGCTGGAGAAGAAGAAGAATAAGTTGACGGAAGAATTGATATGGAAGTGGAATTGGAAGTAGCTCTTGAAGAGATAGACGTTTGGAGAGCCAAAATAAAGAAAACCAATAAAGTGGTTCCTGATGCCAAACTCTATATGTAACAACAGGATGAAGAAAATTATGATCTTTTAGAAGAATTTGAAAGACTAAAATCCTCAACACTAGAGAGCTCAGAAAATATTATTGAGTATAAGCTTAAAATTGAGGAAGAAAAGAAGGAAATTTATTGTTTGACTAACAAAGGAAAGGAGAAGGTCAGACGTATCAAAGAGCATGAAGAAGAAGTGGTCAGTCTGCGAAGAAAAATGAAGGATCAAGAGAAACTCTTGAGCTTCAATGTGATGTCAGGAAAACAGGTCATTTCAAAGACTGAAAAGGTGAAAGAGGAACCTAGTTGTTCAGCATGAAAGAAGCAGCAATTGAGCTCAGACGTTAAGGCTAATTTAGGGATTGATAAGAAGAAAAAATCCATGGTAATGGAATTCAGACCGCAAGCACCCATCCCGAAATTGAAGATTGATTTCGACACAAAGTTGAATCAGAATTTTCAGAGATCCCAAGGGGAAACTCATAGAACTTAAGTAACATGAAGGAATGGACCTTATACCAGGTGTTATTGTTGTGGGATGACAGGACATTCACAGTATGCATGTTCCATAGCCAAGAGATATCGAACGGAACGATAAGAGAGGTGGTAGGGAAACATAGAACGATTTTCCATAACATATTTTGAAGGACACTGTTTTTGGTGTGGAGGATTAGGACACATGGCTAGGTACTGCACTTCGACCATTCAGAGAAATGTTGCAAAGCAGAATCAAAACGTTCGCAAGTAGCATATCAATAAACTGAAAGGTGAGTTAAAAATGTAGAATAGATTTGTGGCTTTTCAATATGAAGTCTGTCCATCATACTCTAAGATAGAACAGAAGCCTCAATCCATGCAAAGTGTGAAGGAAAAAGTATGGGCCAAGAAGAAGAAAAATGAGAAGGTCGTGGTGGCAGAGATTTCCCTTAAAGCATTAAATCGCTTCGGTGTGTGGATCCTTGATAGTGGTTGCACATCTCACATGACGGGTAATAAGGATCTTGTTACAGGCATAAAATATAACAAAGAAGGAGTTTTAAAATTTGGAAATGATGAAGGCCTGAAGATTGTTGGATCAAGGAAATCCATGTTTGGGGAAAAAGAAATGAGATGTGATGATGTCTTGGTAGTAGAGGGTCTTAGTCATAACTTGCTCAGTGTCAGTCAACTATGTGACTCTGGGAATTCTATTTGATTTACCATGAAGATGTGTGTTGTGAAAGGAAAATATGGAGCAGTTGTTCTATAGGGAAAAAGGAAAAAGGGAAATATTTACCTTGTAGGCAGGGAAGAAGATACATGCCTTTTATCCGGATAAGAAGAAAACCAGCTGTGGAATAAGTGACTGAGTCATCTATTCCAACCATCCATGGAAGATCTGGTAAAGTGTTATGCTACTAGAGACCTTCCCAAACTATCACGTGATCGCACTCATATGTGTGATGCATGCCAATAAGGTAAGATCATCTGAAATACATACATACCAAAGGAATAGAAATCAACTAGAGTGCTCGAATTGGTGTATGCGGATGTATGTGGACCTATATCACCACAAGCTATAAATGGGAAAAGTTACTATGTTATTTTCGTTGATGATTATAACAGAATGTCCTGGATATTTGTCGTTACCCATAAGATAGAGGTGTTCAATTGCATAAAGAAGTGTAGGAGGGAATCAGAAAGGATGCTTGGGCAAAAAATTCTATAGTTTTGTACCGATAACGGTACAGAATTCACAAACAGTCAAGTCGAAAACTATCTCAAGAAAAACGGGATAAGGCATCAAGTTTCATCAGTGAGAACTACCCAAAAGAATGGAGTGGTTGAGAGGAGAAATCAGATCATCAAAAACATAGACAAAACAATGCTTATTGAAAAGGACCTACCAAAGAAATTTTGGAAGGAAGTAGTTTTGACATCGGTCTATATTTCAAACAGGTCTCTATTGTGTCCAAAGGAAGGGAAGACTCCGTATGAAATGTGGTATGGAAAGAAGAAAATGCTGAAATACTTTCAAATCTTTGGGAGTAAGTGATTCATTCTCAACAAAGAAAATCACAGGAAGTTTGAGTCACAAAGAGATCTGGGGATATTCCTTGTCTACTCAGGGAAAAGCAAATCATATAAATGTTTCAACAAAAGGCTGGGAAAAATTGTTGAGATAAATGATGTCACTATAGTTGAAAATGAACAGAATACTCAACAACCCAGTAAACAGTTTCTGGATGAAAGTGATGATGAGGTAAGAAACACAGGGGGAGCAGATGTGGCAGAGGCTAACTCTGAAGAAGATGATGATGTTGAACAAGAAAGTGTCAAGTCTATGTCTGCAACGAAGCCAAAGAGTCGAGATGAAATTGATAGAAAAAATATCATTGGTGATGAGACACCTCCAGTTCAGTCATGAAGAATGAAATCATTACAGAAAACGTCGTTTTTATCTCCGGTGGAGCCGAAATGTTTTTCTGATGTAGCTGAATATGAAAACTGGGTTTAGGATATGAATGAAGAGATTGATCAAATAGAGAATAACTAGACATGGGAGATTGTTTCGAGGCCAGCAGATAAGAATGTCATCAGGACTAAATGGGTCTATTGCAACAAAATGAATGAAGATGGCATAGTGATTCAGAACAAAGCACTGCTAGTGTGCAAGGGATACTCATAGATAGAGGGAATAGATGTTGATGAGACATTTTTACAAGTTGCAAGGATAGAGAAAATTAGATTATATTTGGCCATAGTAGTGCAAATAAAGTTTAAAGTGTTCCAGATGGATGTCAAATCTGCATTCTTGAATGGAGTTCTGGAAGAGGAGGTGTATATTGAGCAGCTAGATGGTTTTCTCATTCATGAGGATGAGAACAAAGTTTGTAGGTGGAAGAAGGCATTGTATGGGCTGAAACAAGCACCAAGAGCATGGTACTCAAGGCTTGATCAGTACTTGAAGAAGCTTGGTTTCCAGCGCGATGGAGTTGATTACAATCTCTATTTCAGCAATGAAAGTAATCAAAGGATAATGGTGTTGGTTTATGTCAATGATATAATATTTGGCGGATCATATGAAGCTCAGTGCAAACAGTTTTATGAATTCATGAAAAATGATTTTGAAATGTCAATTATTGGAGAGATAACATTTTTCCTCGGTTTACAGGTGACACAAGGAAGTAATGGAACTTTCATTTCTCAATCCAAATACACCAATGAGGTTATAAGAAGGTTTATAATGGATAATTCCAAGGAGATGAAGACTCCGACTGCTACCTGGATGAAATTATCAAAATATGAGGATGGAAAGGCAGTTAATATCACATAATACAAGTAAATTATTGGAAGTTTTCTATACTTGACCGCAACAAGGCCTGACATTGTTTTCTCCACATTCCAAGCAGTGAGATATCAGAGTAATCCCAAGGAAATCCACATGATTGCAGTGAAAAGAATACTTTGGTATATTAAGGGCACAGTGGACATCGACTTAACATATAATAACAAATCATAGACTGAGTTATTGGGTTACATAGATGCAGATTGGGCTTGATCAGCAGATGAAAAGAAAATCAACGACAAGAGGTGCGTTCTATCTTGGTGGATTGTGTATTTCTTGGCTCAGAAAGAAGAAAGATTACATTTCATTGAGCACCGTAGAGGCTGAGTATATTGAATCCACTCAAGCATGCACACAGTTATTGTGGATAAAGCATCAGCTTGAAGATATGTGAGTTGAAGTGAAGTCTCCGATTTGAATCCATTGTGATAACTCCAGTGCTATCAATCTTAGAAAAAATCATGTCCATCAATCAAGGACAAAGAACATTGTGATCAAATATCATTTCATCAAGGACAAGGATGATCAAGGACTTGTGAAATTAGAGTATGTCCCTACAGAACTATAGGTTGTAGACATTCGGACCAATGCCTTACCCAAGGAAGCTTTTGAAAGGCATCGACTAGCTCTCAGAGTTCAGTCAACTCCCCACAATTAAAATTGTGTGGATGTGGGACCCTTCCCCCTCTCTCCTGAGGTATGATTTGTTTTCCCTAATGTGCTGATATGTGTTCTATACTCTGTTATAGACTGAAAAAAAGTGTCTTTTGGGTTCGTTGACAAAGGGGGAGAAAATAGTGATTATTCAAGGGGGAGACAGTGTGGCTATTTGAGAAATAATGATAGATAGGGGGAGAAGCTAACAGGTGGAGCAGCCAGATAGGGGGATTTGAAGATGTGCTAAAGAGGATTTGTAGCTGACAAGAGTTAAAGCTGTGAGCAGATATGGGGAGCATTTTAAATCTGACGATGCTAGAAGTGATCGATCAAAGACTAGATATCACGACAGCTGAGGATTGTGATAAAAGCAGAAGAGTGGTGCAGAAGGGTAGTGTTGGAATGCGGTAAGATTATTTCCAAAAACTTGGTATTCCAAAAATTGGTTTTAGTTTGGTGTCAACCATGGGTGTTAGTGTTGAAGTGATTCATCGATGAACTTTTCATTTACTCTTGTTTCTCACACCGAGCATTGCTCATGTGGGCTTAAAGTATGTGTTGAGTGAATCCTTGATCGCTATCAGAATCGCAATAGGCGAATGGTGGCTGAAGAGTTAACGATGTATCTTTTTATGGAAGATTTTTCAAAAAACCCAAAGGGGGAGATTGTTGGGAAAAAATCCCTCAAGGTATCATTGAAGCATTTTTTAGGTGATTGTGTTTGTTGACAAAGTGGACATCTGTGCTGTGATTGTTGACAAAGAAAACCATGACATAAAATTTTGTTGACAAAGAGGATTTCATGGTGGAATGTCGAGTTCAAGAGTTGTGGTCAATGATCCATGTTTGATTCAAGAACATCGAAAAAGGAATGGATGATCTGGAGGCGGTACAAAAAGAACAGATACAAGGTGGCACCATTTTCTAGTGTTTTCCAAATTTTTGGGCCTGAAAATCGACAAAAAGAGAAGAGTGGTTTTGGAAAATAGACTTGCGCGCCCTGTACTTGAAGGAGAATAAACTTGCGCACCTAATGTATTTCAGTATCATAAAGTCAAAATATGGAAAAGGAAAGAGGGTCGTTCAGGTATTGGTGTGGTCATGTAGGTGACTTACGCGCCGTGAAAAGACTTGCACGCCGATTCCTAGGAGGCTTGGGAACTTGTGTGCCTGTTGTTTTTCAAGATCAGAAGATCCAAATTTGGCAAAGAAAATTTGGTCGTGTAGGTGACTTGAAGAGGCATAGACCTGCGTGTCGAGGATTGTGCGCCGAGGGTATACTTGTGCGCCATCACGTAGGCTGACCAAATGCCTATAAATACTGGACCACCCTCCTCATTTTTAATAGAGTTCAACACTAAGAAAAATAAGAGGTCCCGTCATGCTGGTGTGGTGGTCGCGTAGGTGGTGTGTGGACATGCAGGTGGACGTGTGCGTCAGTGTTTGAAGTTGCATGGTGGTTGGTAGTTGTGCGCCAATACTACCTTGAGCGTAAAAGGAATTGAGTCGTGCAGGTTTGGAGTTGCAGAATATTTTTCCGCGTAGGTGGTAGAGGCAGACCTACACACTAGTTGTGACTTGAGCGCCGATACTTGGGTGCCCGGTTAGACCTGCACGCCATGTAAGGTTGATTCCCCAGCTATGTTTTCAGGCTGCGTGGAAGCTGGAAGTTTGCCCGATACCTTCGGTGCAAAGAGAAATTCATCTACGGGTGAATGTTGGACTTCAACAGAGAATCCACACACAATAGAGGATGTATCCATTAGAGATAATGAAGAGACCTAAAGGTCTATAAACTATGAGTGGATCCTTTCCGGAGCATTGAGTAAAGGAAGAGGAAGAAGGTGATCCTCTCCACCAGCAGTGATCTAGAGGGAGAGAAATAGGGAGTGACCCTTGGGAAAGCAGTGAGTTGACCCTGAACATTGTAAAGGCAGTGAACCTGAGATAGAGTGACTGTGCTCGAACCTTGTAATCCACAGCTAGTGAGGTTTAGTGGAATTTGGTATGACCGACAACCTATCGACATATGCTCCTTGGATGTATCCCTTAGCAGTGAACCAAGTAAAATTTTTTGTGTCATGTGCATGCTTTACATTTTGTTTACATTGTGCAACGAGAAAGAGAAAGAAGAGTGTTTTTCTTAACAGCGAAACAAGATCAGAATGGGCTTTAATTTTAAATTAGTCATACCCTGATTCACCTCCCTCTCAGGGTACTCATCCTTGTGAACCTATCACATATAAATAATTCCATCGATGTAGAACCCATCATATAAATAGAAGTTCACATTATTCAATATCAATTATCGAGTGACTAACGTAGGGGAAACTATTCCCACCCTAGATTATGTAAAGGATTCACAAACTTAACTGAAATATATAAGATAGTTCCATAAAAGGAAATAATTTTCCCTAAATGGTGCGAGGATCATGACCTCTTATCCTCTTAACCAACATTCATTCCATGGTTCTTCTAGTAGTGTCACAGAGATTGCCTGTGTTTGAAATGAATTTCTATAATCATTCAAATCATTACAGTGGATGTGGGTTGGGGTTTCCATTAGAAATAAATTGTCCCACTAATTGTTCATACACTCAAAGAAGGTCCCAACCAATGATCACATAGTTTTATGACCATGATATCCAAAATTAACCATACATTATAATCATAGGGATTATTCTAAGGCATCAAAGTTCCACTTACTAAGCCACAATTCCATTATGGTACGTACTCAGGTTTCTAATAATATTTTTCATTTTGTTAGTTCAATAAACACTAAACATGGTAGATAAAGGTTTTGACTCTATAATTATCAATATAGCACTTATGGCCTGAATAGGGTTATGATAATATGAAATATTTTCCAAATCCATTTAATTAAATTTTATATCTATAGAACACATTAGGTAACAATGACCACACATCATACGCACCTAAAAGACATGGTTAGAACTCAAGAATTTATAAGGAATAATCTAAGATAAACTCATAAGATACTTTCCACTGAGTATCATTGGTTACTTCAGTATTAAATGAAAGGAATTAATAAAATATTGAAAAGAGATGAAAATAGGCATAAGTGACCATTACCTGTGTATGTTTAATAAATAATGAAATAAATAATGGAATAATATAAGAGGAGATGTAGACTCACCAGAAACAATCCAATGAAATAAATGGAAAATGAATTTTTTGTAAAATAAATAAGATCTCACATAGATAATAATGGAAGTGAAGAGGAAAAATATGGACAAGTGTTATTCAAATTGAGGAGTTGAAAACATTTTGTGGTTTTATTAATTTTAAAATTATATTAATTATAAATTATAAATTAAAATGTCTAGCTATGAATTTTGGAATTACTAGAATTCCCCACATAAGATTCTACAAAGGTATACATAAGATATTCTAGGTGATATATAAGGTATTAATAGCTAAGAATTACACCACTCATATATAAGTATTTTTGGACCAATACATAAAGGATTTCACCACTGATAAGTAAGCTATTCTAGAAAAATATATATGGGTTACCACACACACATGTAAGGGTTTCCATATAATGTAACATAATATGTAATACATACAATGGTGATATAGAATGGTTTATAGAGTGGGAAACACCATAGATATGGGATAATCCACTGATACATAAGGGTTTACAGAACACACAATAATTTACATAATGCTTCCTAGATGATAATTAAGGTTTTCCGGATCATGAAAAACCATATATATAGTTTTCCTAATGATTAATATGGTTAATTCTACTAAATCCATTATCACAGAAATAAATCAATGACCTTATCTATGGTTTTTATGACCTAATGAAACTTAAAAATTTAAGACCACATATAATTCCTCGTGATGTGACTTATCTTGACACCAAATTTACTTATTCTCATGTAGGCATGCAATACGATGCATCCATTAATCATTACAATGACCAAAATAAAAAAATTCCCTCAGATATGGAATTGTGTCACATGATGAAACTTTGGGAACTAATCCCACATATATATCCTCATGATGTGAAATTTCATGGCACAAAAAATATATAAACTCAATTAGTCATGAATTATCATGAAACCTTTAACTAACACAAAAAAAAATTCCCCATATAGTATATTACCAACCCAATCCTAAGAAATCTAATAGAAATAACTCTTGAGATCCCCACTACATCATAAATAGTCATAAAAAGAAAAAATACATGAGAATCCCTCAGGTTTCCTTTAGTATTTTTTAATTTATCAGATCAAGGAACACCTATCATTGTGAATAATGGTTTATATTATCTAATTATAAATGGACCAAATATGGGACAAATATTGTGATTTTAAAAATAAATATTACAAGAGTACATTTAATTTTTTTAGGTCTAGAACACACTCGGTTGACATAACCACATATCATGCACACATAAAAAACAAGGATAGACCATAATGAAAGATTAGGAACAAATTAACTTATGCATATGGACAATTAATTTTTAAATATCATCTGTTGATTTTCTCCAAAATAGGTCAAATCATAAAACCATATAAAATCTATGATAATATGAATAAACAATAGTAAATGGAATAATTCAACAAAAAATGATACAAATGAAGGAATAAAACAAAGACAGAGGTAGACTCACAAGGGTAGATCCAATATAATGAATGAAAACTAAAACTATTATAGAATGAATAAGATCTCACATGGAGAAGAAATGAAGAAATAAAAGTTACATAAAATAACTATTGCAACCAGAATAGCCTTCCCCACATTTTATTTCATAAATTAATATATACAAGTTTCACAATGATATTTAAGGGTTTAATATATAAGGGTTACACTATTGATATTTAAGGGTTTTTTGATCAATACATAAGGGTTTAACCATTAATAAATAATATTTTATGATCCAATATCTAATAGTACACCATTGAATTATAAGGCTTTGTAGACTGTGAAACACAATACATATGTGTCACACCTATGACTCATATGGTTTTATCGATTAATAATAACCACATGCATGGGTTACCAAATGATATATGAGGGTTCAAATGCCATTCAAATTTTTAAGGGTTCCTATATGGTATATAAGGGTTAGATAACTGAATCTCTGATCCCCTCCCCGACATCATGCTCAGAGCTACCACATAGTGTCACCTAACACGACTCAAGGAGTTAATCCTATGAAACCCTAATCATAGTGTGAATTCTCATTATTCCCAAAATACTAAATAACTTGAATGAACCCATCATATTTTAACATTTAGCCAACAAAATGTGATGTGGCACCATCAGTAGATTACCTACCCAATCCCAACCCAACTCTCGAAAATGAATCTTGAGTTCCCCACCAACACCTCAATATTTATAAAATAAACAAAATCCATAATTTTTTGAAAAATATTAACAGGTTTGTACCCTGATATGGTATTTGGTATTATACTATCTACATAATACACTATTATTACCCCCCATATCATTACCTAGATAGTTACATACTTGGAAGTTACAAAAATCAATTCTACACTATGAATCCTAATTCATGAAATGATCAAGTCTAATCTATCCCAACATTTTATTCTACCGATATACTATAAAATGATCCATATTTATATATATATATATTCTTTTAAAAAACCCTATCTCATTCAATACTAAGAAAAATTTAAAGTCATAAATCCTTTCTTATATTCATAGCGCATCCCAAGACCCTTGTAAAAAACACTCATTGAATGGAAACATTATAATACCATCTAAATGGTATATTTTAATCTAATTTATCATACTATAGTAAAATCCATAGACTATCGACTGCCAACATGATCTATCCCTGACCCCAATCCAATCCATGGGAAGGCATGAAGAGTGTTCCTGATCCCCATTTACTAGAAACTATTCCATGGTCATCAAGAATATTCTTTTGTAATAAACTAATGTAAATAAAACCAAAAAGAACTAATTAACATTCCATAATACAAAAAAATCTCACAGTGATAAAGGTAACCACATAAAACAATATAAAAATCAACCATAACATAACCATAATGAGTAATTAGAAACACATATACAAGAAGAACAAAATGGTAAGTTGAATAGGGTATATCGATGTATAATTATACAAAAACAATCTATAGGGAAATAAAAATATCACTACATATTGTCGCATGGAATAAGGGCTTAGTACCCACCATGTCACTACTAGAAACATATGCTAAAATGAAAAGAGTACATGTGACTAACATGAGGGGACTTATATTTATATAGATATACCAAAAAGGTCTACATAAACCCCTTGGGTGTATGCAATGTGATAACACATCTAAAATATTAAAACACCAACATGGGTTTCATAATAACTCATTGTTAGATAAATCCATTAATGCTATATTAAAAATAAATGGTATTGTAACACCCCAAATCAAGTATCCCAGACCTGGTGCTAATTTTATTATAGTGGTAAAGATACATAGATGACAACACATTGGATCAAATAGTTTTCTATTATTATAAAAATATATACATAAAGGATAATAATATTAAATTTAATACAAATGATACATCATATGAATTCTTGAAAACATTATTATTTCTCCTTCAGAATCCATATTTCTCAAGTATTAGTATTTATGGTTTCTAGGGGAAATTAAAATCAATATAAAAGTATGATCTTTGATTCTAATTAAGTTGTAGTATAAAATAATATTTATCCAAAAATAATCAAGGAATAAATAATATAATGAAGAATAAATAAATTCCATAAGAAAATAAACTATGCCCCTAATCTATTCAAGGACTACATAATAATAAATAAATTCATGTATATGAAAAATTGATCTCAAAATGATTGAATTAATTATTCTATAAATCTTACACACACTATAAATTCCTTATTCCTAGACATCATATAATAATAGGTGAGAAATACACAAAATATCGAAGCTAGTTTGTCTCATGATACCAATCTATGTATCAATATTATATATAATTTTGTGCCCCACCCATCACATAATAAGTCTAATTCATCCATTATATGAACATAATTATTAAACTATATATATAAAAAATTGCAATGATTTATGTATTTTAGTATGAAAGCCTTTTCATTTTTTAGAGTTTCGAGGCCCTGATCCTTTTCGAAGGGTTAAATGTTTATTTTACCCTATTAAATTACCTTATAATTTTTTAGATGGTTACTTTGAATCTAGAATGTGTAATTTACCCTAGTTCATGAACTTGGTAGGATTCTATTTCATATGATTTATTAAAAGTATTTAATATTTTTAAAACAAATATTAATTATATTTTATGGGCTCAAATATTAGAAAAAATTAAATTATAATCACGATTGGAATCCTTAATTAATGATTGGTTTTAAAATATAGGATTTTTATTAAGTGATGAATAATCCCCATTAGGGTTCTAGGCCCTGGGTCGGGCCCATCCACAAGGTACTCCTTTATTTTAGTAAGGGGTTTTAATTAAAACTTACCCTATTTTTCCTTTATATGTAAGAGTGATCTACACACCGATTTTTCTTTTTGATGATGTAGAGATGATATGAGGAATTAAAGGGATGAATATATATATCCATGGATGAATTGAGCACATATCTAGATGTAATGGCCATAAACCGAGAATCCAAAAACATGTTATTATGAAGCTATGACGATCTACCAAGAGGTTGGTATTGTTTATTTTTGGGTAATATAGTTTTGATTCCTAAATTAATCATGTTTTGAATGTTGGGATATATTTTTTATTTTATTTTTTATTTCATTTGGTTTTTGATTGATTTTTAGATGTTTAAGAGGATTTGGGTAGATCGTAGACAATTTACATCTATAATTTCAGACTAAACAACAAATAGTCTCAAGAATATAGAATTTCTATCACTTTCTTCCATCTTATGATAGATATTATGTATGAATTACATGTAGGTATAATTTACATGCTAAGTGGTATATTATCACTAGTAAAAAAAATATTTTCACATTGGTTATTTTTAACCATCATGAAAAAGCCAACTATGTTTCTTTATCATGTTGGTTATTAGATAAACGATATGAAAAAACAAGTAGCGTGATTTATCATGTCAGTTATTAGTTAACCGACATGAAAGCACATGTAGTTAAATTTATCACATCAGGTATATAATAATTAACATGATAAAGAGATTGATAATGTTATTAATAAAATATCAAATGTTATAAATAAAATATCATTATTTATAACATTAGTAATTTTATAACTGACATGAAAAATAGGATTTATAACATGAGTTATTATATAACTGATGTAGAAAATCAATAAGAATTGATTTATAATGAATGTTATATAAAAGCGAACATTATAAAATGTTTAAAAGTTTATGAATTCTTGCTTTGATTCATTTTAGTGTTATTCAATCTCATGAAAGCAAACTTGTCTCTCTCATGCACAGAATACCTAAGCTTATTTATTCAATTTAGTGACCTATAATCTCAGTTTTCTAGCATTATACAACCTCACATTTCATTGGTTCATTGTTTTAATTCGATCTACTCTTCTATCAACTCTCAAGTAAGCCTCACATATCAATTCTCACTTTCAGTCATTCAGAATCACAGATGCCCTTACTCTCATTTTTTATTACATTTAGTCACATCTTGCATGACCATATTTATATACTATATTTTTTCATCAGCCTCATCATTTCATATTCATATATATATGTGCATGTCACAAATATCAAATTACTATCTTCCTATAGATTATTTATCTGTTGATTTAATTGAAAAAGTGTGCATTATAGTACATTTTAATGTTATATGTTAGATAATTAATTTCGACATTATATCTTAATGTTATGGTTTTATAGTATATGAAATATCATTTTCACTGAATTATATGATATATTTTTTTGAACTATGACATAGTATTAAATCACACTTTCATATATAAAATCTTCTTTGTGGTTTAATATAATGTAAACTGTTTTCAATCCCTTAGCTAATTATATTAAATTTCACCTTAAATGTGCATTGTTAAGAAATATTACAGATCCCTTTTATTGGTTTCCACATATTATCATGCCTAACATGGTTTCATATGTACACTTGTATTTTCTTATTTAAATTTGACTTATATACTGAATTATTTTCCTCAACATAGTATCATATAAATGTAAGGCTTGATTATGTATTGTATAATATTTGATATATGTGTCCCATTAATCATCTTACTTGAGGACTAATAGAAAACATAAAACCACTTGGAAGAAAATGTTAGTGACTAGTCATACATCATATATTTAGTGGAACATTAATTTATCTACATTCCTTTTGTATAATTACTAAAATATTTGAATGTCCATGATTTATTAAAAAACAACTCATAAAGTAATCACAATTATCCTAAAAACCTTATTATATGTTGTATAATTAATTAGAGTCACTCTAATATTTTTATATGTTTTTATTAGTCGTTTACATCCTATTTATCAATTATATTTAAACATTTATTCTATTATTTTCTATAATTTATTATTATACTTTTTAAATGTGCATATTTTTTTTCAAATATCAAACTTATGTTACTTTAAAATCATGACATATTTGATATAAATTTTAACCGGGTTAGAATTGAATTATTTATTCTCACTTTTATCACCACTATATTATTTTCACAAGATATTTATTTTTTATGTTTTTTATAGATAATAATGGGTCACTGTTGGATTATGACAATTATATTACGTAATGAATATGAGGAAGGTCTTGCATATTTTTTGATATTTTCTAAATGAAATATTCCAAACAATGACATGTTTTTCAGTCCATGCCTGAAATTTGTAGATATGAATTTGTTGAAAATAAGAGAGATCAAATTTCATTTAATTTTTTATAGTTTTAATCTGAGTTACAACCCTTGGGTTTGGTATGGTGAAACAGGGTAGAATATAAGATCTAATGATGATGATGCTTTGCAAGATGTTAACTCTGATGAATTTAAAAAAATGATTCGTGATATTGATGCATATTCAATTGAGAAAGAACCAATAATTGAGCATCTATATGATGATTTTGATAAACCATCTTATACGGGTTGTATGGAATTTACTATTTTATCTTAAATGTTAATATTGTTTAACTTATAGGTGGAACATGGTTGGAGTGATAAGATTATTACTGATTTGGTAAAATTGTTGAAATAAATTCTTCCTAAAGATAATAATCTTCCTGATTCACACTTGGAATTGAAGAAAATACCATGCCCAATAGGATTAGGTTATAAAAAAATACATGCCTTCCTGTATAACTATGTGCAATATAAGAAGGAATATGAATTTTGTTTAATGTTTCCTAAATGTGGGATGTCACGATATAAGTTGAAAGAAAAATTTCATGCTGATTTAGAAATTATAGATTCCCCTTACAAGGAATTTTGATACATTCCTATAATCATTTTTTTTAAATATTTATTTGGAAATTCACATAATGGAAAAAAGGATAAGATGGAATGTGGATGAGTGGATATGTGATGGAAAATTAAGTCATCCTACTGATTTTCCATAGTGGAATAAAATTGATTATTAGTTTCCTTTATTTGGAAATGAAGTTAGAAATCTCAGACTTGGACTATGCACTAATGGAATGAATCCACATCAAAGCCTTAGTATCACACATAGTTCATGGCCTATTTTCTTGGTTATTTTCAACTAATATCCAGAATTTTGTGCGAAGAAAAATTATTTCATGTTGAATTTAATGATCTATGAATGAAAATAAGAAAATGATATTAATGTTTTCTTATCACCATTAATTGATGATTTGAAACTCTCATGGGAGGATGGTATTGGGTTTTTTGATTCTTATAAAATGGTATATTTTCTATAGAATGCAATGATTATGTTCACTATAAATGACTATCCAATGTATGGAACTTTTTTTAGGTATAATTTTAAGATGAATAATGGGTGTCCAATATGTGAACAAATACCTTCATTTTATCAACTAAATCATGGGAGAAAACAATATACATGGTCCATGAAAAGTTTTTTTATATGGATCACTATTATAGAAGATTTAAAAAGTGATTAAATGGATCACAAAAATTTTATATTTCTCCAAAAACTTTATGCACTAATTTGTATTCTTAGAGGGTGAAAAACCTTGATATGACATTCAGAAAGACACATAAATCTAGTAATTTTAGAAATATTTAGAAGAAATGGTCAATTTATTTGATTTAATATATTGAATATATCATGAGGTCAAAAATAACCTTTATATATTTCATATGTTGAAGAATATATATGATAGATTGATTAGAAAATTTCAAGATATTAATGGAATTACTAAAGATGGTTTGAATGCAAGATTGGGCTTACTCTCAATGGGAAACTTTTTTGAGTTATCTCCCACTTTTGATGGAAGGAAAAGGTTTCTTATCCTTGATTTTCATACATTATCCTAGATAGAGAAAATTATATTTTTTCAGTGTCTTCATGATATCAAAGAGCCACATGGTTATTCTTAAAATGTAAAAACTTTTGTGTCTTCAAAGGATTTAAATTTGATAGGTATTAAATCTCATGATTTTCATGTCACGATGTAACAACTCCTACCAGTTTCATTGTGTGGAATATTTCCCATTTTTGTTTGAAAGACTATAATGGAGGCATGTTATTTTTTCAATTCAATTTTTAATATGTTGATCAATCTAAATGGTTTTAAGAATTTGGAAAATGAATAAATTTATATACTTTTTCTATTGGAAATGTATTTTCCACCATATTGTTTATATCAAGGTGCATTTAATGGTTCATTTGGTGTGAGAAATAAATATTTACAAACCTTTGTATCTATACTGGATGTATAATTTTGAAATTTATATGAAGATTTTGAAGGGGTATGTTAAGAATCCATATTGAACTAAAACCTCAATTGTTGAGAAGTATTTTTCTGAGGAGGTTATAAAGTTTTGTACAAGCTACTTTTCTATAGTTAAGAACACTGGTTTGACTCCATCTCTCCGTGAATGAGTTAATTAAGGGGGAAAGGGGATCAATGGATTGAAAGTAAAATATTTTCTAGGTGAATTGATAAAGAAGGTACATTCACACATCTTGAATAACATAGATTATGATCAAACATATATAACATTTTATACTGATGTGTTGAAACAATTTTATCTAAAGAAGAAAGATATGTGGATTTTGATTGAGCATAACAAAACTTTTTATCCATGGTTTATAGAGACCATGCTCAGTAGATCAGATGAATCATAAACATTGAAATGGTTAATGGGAGTTCTGATTTAAAATTCGAAAACATGGTATGGGTATTACATTAATGGTTATACATTTTTTTATGAAATATAATGAAAAAAAGAGTAGTTCAGAATAGTAGTGTATTGGTGTTTTTAGAATCAATGCATTTTTATAGTGATAAAGGCAAAAACCTAATTTCTGTATCAAGTGCATATTATAGAGTCATTAAAGAAATATGGTAGGTTGATTACATTAAATTTAATCATCTACTATTTAACTAAAAATATTATATTGATAACAACAGTGTGAAATAATGAATTTGGAATGACACTTGTTAATCTAAATAGATTGAAATACACAATAGATTATTTTATAATGGAAAACATGAATTTTTTTTCTATGTTCTGGATCAATAAGATAGTTAGTGGGATATTGTTTTAAATTGGAAAAAAATAGTATATTGGTGATGATAAACATGATGAAGATGTTGATTTATATAAGATCTATACTTCTATGGAAATATCAATAGATAATATTGATGAGAACATGGTAAACATGGTTTCTTCCATACATAATGATCATGATGAAGGAATTTTGGAAAACAATCCTTTAACACATTCTTAATATTATAGGTTGAAACATATGTTTAGTTCTTATTTCCTTATTTAAATTTCATAAAATGTAATATATTTTAATTTTATTTTATTTATTAAAAACATACTATAAATAATAAGTTTAATTTTTTTATATTAGTTTAGTTTTATTTAGTTTACCATGTTTACCCTTATATAACTTATCTAATAATTTATTTTTTTGAAATATATTTATTTTAAAGTTAATATGTCAAAAAAAAATTATAAGAGTATATTGTTTTTGTGTGTGTGTAAATTACGATTTATTAGGTTGGAGCATTTTAACTATTCACATGACATTTTTGGAATTCTTTTCATTCGTTTACATGAAAATTCATATCTCATTACTATGTTATCATTTTAGTTAACCATAAAAAATATGAATAAAATGTGTCAATTTTAATTTAGTTTCCTTTTTTGTTTGATAATTTTTCATTTTTATTTAAATTATTATTTTAATAGTTAAATTTATATATTTTTTAAACTAATTGTTTTTTATTTTATTTTTAGGATAATTATGAATCAATCAATTGATACACCACATACTTCAAGAGATGATCAAACTCATACATCTAGATAGGAACATTAACACGCTCCTCTTGATGATCCTCATCCTTCTTTACAAGAGGCATCTACTCCCATAGGGCCAAAGAAGAGTTTTAGGGTTGGTAAACATGGATCAAACAACTACCAAAATTATTAGTTTCCCATAGCTAGGACTAGAGGATACTAGTATACTTTAATGATAATGATATTCTAAGGGGTCCTAATTCAAAATAATTTAGGAGTTTTATAACAATTCATGCTAAAAGAATTGTCATTATTTTGATTGATGACTCGAGAAGTGTTGAAAATTTAACATAGTCTCAATTGTGGGAGATAATTATAGTAAGAGAGTTTGTTATTATTTTACTTATCTTGAAATTTTTATAGTAATACATGTTTTATGCATTCTTATTAGATGAAATATGACATACCAAACACTGGAGGAGTTTGGAAGAAATGTTTATCATTGGTTGATAGAAGATGGTGGGATTCAAAATCATCCCTCACATCAGATTTTATTTTTAGGAATAGACGACATCATAATCCATATGATATATATCCCTTTATAGATAAAATATACATAGAAGAAATTTGCTGAAGGTACACGATGAGAATCATTTTTGTTAAGTAAAATGTTACCTTTTAGAAGTTTTTATATATTAATGATAATATTAATCATTTCATCATTCATAATTTACCAAAATGAAATAGATATCATCAGGACATACTATCTAGATATATATACCCTCATACTTTATCTTAGGGAGGGTATATGTTTTTTAAATAAGAAATGATGGCTTAAAATTTTCAAAAATTGAGTGTCGAGTCTTCAAGCTATGCAGAGGATTCCCCTTAACCCCCGAATAGACATGAAAAATGGAAGAGTGATTAGATGAGAATAAAAGGAAAATATCTTATGCAAGAGTCTAGGTTTGTAGCTGAGAATAATGAAAGATATTTAATTTATTTAACTTAATTCAATTGTTTATATATTTTGATTCATTAGATAATTTTTCAAATAATTTATACAGGATTCTATTGAGGTTCATAATACACACATGGTCTTTTTAACTGATGGTAGGATGGAAATTTTAGCTACAACATTAGGAAGTCTCGAACACCTGGGTCTTTTATTAGGATACCCGATTGGTGTATCAGTGAAAAATGTGTTTCCATGTTATTTAACTTATGAAATGGAGGGACTCTATAAAAAAGAATAAAATATTTGGCGGCTCATGTTCCTGATATTCATATGAAAATAGAGTATACAATTATAGTTTCGATGTAGCTAATGTTTACAAAAATATAAAGGCAATTTAAAACCACATATCCCACTCCTCTACCTCTACTAACAACCCTCACTCATTATACAAATCCTACACCCCTCCTCAATAGATTCCCCATTATTGTGAGTTATATGTTTATGATACACAGTATTGTATTATTGCATATGGGATAAAATTTTATATTGAAGAAACCATTCATCATCAATATATAGATATAAAGAGTCATATGGTCACTATATAAGATATTATATATATACTAGCTAGAGTACCATTACCTATATATGAGGTGAGTACAGTTAGAAAAAGTATTGACCACTTTTTAGTTTGTCCATAATGACTTATGTAACATATTACCATAGAGTTATGTGTATATTTTATTCCATTTTTTGTATTATTATTTTTTAACATTTTAAATTTTATATATTTAACAAAAAAATTATATGAATAATTTAAAGGTAAATAAATACTTCATAAAAAAAACAAATACAAAGAGATATGACTTTAGATGTATATTCAAGTAGTATGGATAAATTAACAAGATATTAAAATTTGTTGCCAGATGTTTATGAGATTGCAATGGAAGATGGTATTTATGGCCATGAAATGACTGTGGTGCTTTTGAAAAATGATATCATTGATCTTTTAACTATGTATAAGTTAGGCATCAATGAAATGTAATTTTTTCCTTGTATGTCTTAACATAAATATTTCAATGCATTTAATTTATTGAAAAATTATAATTATGTTTGTTTTATATTAGGTATCTTCTTAAAATGTTTGAGGAGCATGAAAAGACAGATGTGTATGGATTTATAGACCGACAATCCATTTCACATATTGCAAGGACAATTACGGAAGTGAGAAGAACATTTTAAGTTTATGAATGATTTCAAGAGGATGTTATTATTCAGTACTGGATGTTTCCTTATCTTCAAGAGTATTAAACATATATCTCAAAAAGTGATATATATATATATATATATTAACATAATAAACAGTAACATTAAATTTTATTTTATATAAATTTGCATTGGATGTTATGTGTTTTTTGTCCAATGGAGAAGGCACTTTACTGGTTATTCTCTATCTATGGTGAACAAGAACAACATTTTAAGGATGTATTGGAAATGTAAATTTGAATTTTTAAATACTTATTTATATTATAATTAATTTTAAATTTATTTCATTCATATTTTTTGTCTAACAGGGGATGGAATTGTTTTTGTCAGAGCACAAATAAAAAGAGCACCAAGATCAAATATGTAAAAGAATAGGTTATTTTTCATTTATAATTAGTAAATTTTGAATATATTTCCAAATAATGTTATTTTTAATTGAAAAATTGATTTAAATAGAATTTTTATAAACAAAAAGGCATAAAAGAATGTGGATATTATGTGTTAAAATTTATATATGAAATTATTACAATCGGGATAGTTAAAAATTCCAACCATGCATGATATATTTAAAAACATTTCATTCCTTTTATCCATAATACATGTTAAATGATTTTATTTTAATTATTATCTCTTTGATGACCCTCAGCCGTATAGTGCAACAAATCTCTATCACTTACAAGTTTAATGGGTAAATAATTTTATAGGTTTCATTAGATTTTAGTATTTATGTACCATATATAGTAATTTTTGAATGTTGTACTTATAAATATTTTTTATTATTTATTTTCATGATGCTTCGTCATGTTTTCTACTTTGTTTGTTTTTATCGTCGGTTGTGCAGAGGATGGTTGTAAATGATTTTTTTAAAGAAAATTCTTTTTTCACATCGGTTATTTAACAACTGATGTGAAAAATACCTACCGATGGTTTATCACATTGGTTATTTAATAATTGACATGATAAACCATTTTCTTGTTAGTTATTTGATGTTAGTTATTCAAGAACTAGAGTGAAACCTTGTTTTCCATGTCCGTTATAAAACAAAAGACCTAGAAAAATGATGAGAGATTGGTCTATCATGTTTTTTATTAAATGAAAAATTTGATAAAACAATTATATAATTAATTTACAATGCTAAATATTTTAAGAGAAATTAAATAAATATTTACAATGTTGCATTTAATAATGTCTCATAAAAAGTGATGTTAAAAGGTATAAAAAAACTGATGTGAAAATGAATTTTATAAACTAGTGTATTGAACATGATACAATGTCTATCCATATACACGTATGGACACCCATTTCTAGCACATGGACATATAATTGTATATACTATTCTAGGTGACACGACATATCCTAGGGTGGGGTATATGGATTAGTACCCATTCACCACCGCACCCTATTTAGTATTGGTAAATCCCATGTACTAGAGAAGTACATTCTAGGATGGTCTGAGGGAACACCTAGAGTGAGGCGTTTTGTGGACACACTAAGTACTCTGAGTACACATCATGCAATGCCTTATTTTCTTATATTTTTATATTTTGTTTTTCTGAAGCTTGTTTTTACAAATTATTTGCCCATTATTAGTGTCTTTTTCTTGTATAACATGATGGTGGGGTCTATTTCTCTATGATAAATTTCTGTAAGAAATTTCATTGCTTGTTTTTATTCCTAATAACACAGTGGAAATGATAGGATACAGATGTTGAAGAAGAGTGGGTGTGAGGGCAATGAAGTTATTGTGGTATGATCAAAAGTCATGTGTGTAACTACACATGTCTTCTTAGTGGTAAACACTCTTCCCAGAGCTATTGGTGTAACACCCCAGGTAAATAAATAATATGACATTTTCATATTTATCCATATTTGTGAATAAAATATTAATATGACTTTAAAGGGGAAACTATGCTCGATGGCGTACCCAACACGCAACAATGAGTTTCTTGGAAATCTTACATTGCACTCTAATAATAAAATAATATTATTTTAAATGGTAGTTAACATGTAGCCATTGTATTGGCAGGAATGGATAGAAATAACTAAAATATGATTATATATGTTTTTAAATGTTTTTATATTTATCCAATAAAAGATAAAGGCATAAAATACGGAAAGAATTCAATTTTAGGCGTATATGCCCTAGTTTTCACTAAAGGTTCACTTATCACCTTTTAATGGAGAACCGTCATTAAATATAGTTTTGTTCACTATTATACATTATTTTGGACCAAATAAAACTCTTCTTAAGAATTGGGACATCAAAATTTACTTTGTGTAAATTTTTGGTATCTTTCTGATAAAGTTCATTTTTTAATGAATAGTGTAAAATGTTGTATTTTAATTCAAAACCTCTTTTTAATATAATTTATTTATATGATTAGATTATATTTTGAATTGTTTTTAAAGTGAAATTAGAATATATTTTTACCTTTAAATCCAATAGTGATCGTTGGAATTAATTTCACTTTGAAATCAGACTTAAACTAGTGTCAATCTTTTGATACTTATTGTTTCAGAAAAACACACTATTTGCTCTGACAGCGGGAATTAATTAATAAATTAATTAATGTGACTTATATGTTATGAATTTTGTAAAATAGGCTTCATTTTTGAATTCGTAATATCAAATATAGCTTAGGGTAAATTTTTGGGATTTTTCTGAAAATCTTCAATTTTTGATGAATAGTGAAACCACTAAGTGCTACTTATAAAAACTGATTTTTCCGTTTAAATGAAAATTTTCCATCTTTGTGTTTTGAATTTCAAAAATCCGACATACATGGTTGTCATTAAGAAGTAAAATGTGGTTCAATGGGATAAAAATAATTTTTTGGTGAATAGTAACTTATTAAGTTTTTAATCGCGATTAGAGGTAATTAGTGTAGTTTAAGGTAAAAATAATATTTTAATAATATGAAATGAACTTTAAACATGTCCTAACCTCATTGGATGTGTCATGGCCGACCAAGACAACCCATGGGTCAACTTGGGGACCCCATTAAGCCACTTTGGTTGGAAAATGACATTAATATCTTTTTATTTAAAGTTAAAGTAAAAATGAGACAAACATGAAATGTTTTACTAAAACAATTTTTACATGGGGTTATACAAATACGATTTTTTACTATAAATATTCATTGAAAATATATAAAGATTTCCTACATCATGGTATTTTTTTATAATTTTTAGACATTAAATAAATTAAATTATTTATGACATCATGATGATGCAACGATGACCTCATTATTTAACGATTTAAATAAAATGGAAAGATAATGTAATATCTAAGAGCTACACTTGTCCAAAACCTATTGGATGAGTGGATTTAGAACCCTTATCACTTTATCCTCGAAACACTTCAATGTGGGACCTCTTAAACCTGAATACCCTTTTAAAATAAAGTGACTTTTCTTTACCTTCCAAGAGTGCCCCTCCTCTCCTCTTATAAAAGGCCCCCACCTCTACCTCCTTACCCACACTCCCAAAGCCTTTGGCTTTGCCAACCTCTGCCCATTTTGTCTCTCCACTTACCTCTATTACTCCTTGAAGTCTCACTTTGGGCAGAAGTCTTACCAAGGAAGCCTTTGAGCTCAAACCAAAGGGAGTTACCCGATTTTAAGGTAATGTCTTCACTTGAGTCCTTTTGTTTTATTTTGCTTTTCCAACCCCCTAAACTCTTTTTATTCATTTATTTTGTAACAAATACAGTATAATAAATATACTAGGATGTTGTTATAATAAGGATTCTAGCTACACTTTCACACATCTACATCTAATGGTTAAAGAACATACTGTTTCCAGGGATAGCGAATTTCGGCCTCCCGAAACGATGATTGTTCAACATTCTTTTAACACCTTAAAAGGTGGCCATTAAGATGGAGGTATATTTATATATGATATATGATATGTTTATTTTTTCCTTAAGCTTCTGTATTTTTCATTTTGGGCATACCTTTATGGTTTCCATTATGGGTAAACGCGATATCTTCATTTAAGGAAGTGCGGACTACCGCCCCCTCAAAGTGATGTGATTCGTTAATGCCATATGTGGGATGTATAAAGGATGGATATAAAGTTATTATATATGATGTTATACTGGAATTATAATATACCTCTATATAATTATTATTCCATTCCATAAAAAGATGAAATATAAATCAAAGTAGCGTTCATGCGTACGTACGGCTTACCGTCTCCATAAACGGTGCATTTCATTTCTTATCCCCAAATGTAATGTACTATTATAAGTACATGTATATAATGGATATATATGATGAATGATAAATCTAAATGATGAATATAATTCTGGAATTAAAATATACATACCTCTCATTTAGTTTTAATTCCCTTAATATGACATAGAAATAAAAGTAGCGTTCATGCGTACGTACAGCTTACCGTCTCCATGAACGGTGCATTTCATTTCTTACCTCTAAATGATTATGTAATATTATAAATAAATGTATATTCTGGATATATATGATATATATGATATCCAAATCATGAATATAATTCTGGTTATAATGAACATTTGACCACACGAACAACAGGTAATTGTAAGAAGTCCACTTTCGACTTAAGAACCAAATATCGACAAAACAAACATTATTAACATAAATGATTACATAATGTTTATAACATGGAAATAAGTGATCTAAAAGGAATAATGAACTAGAAAAAGGTTCTTAATAAAGTGGAAATTAACTCAAGTTTATTATTCAGGACGTTAAAGAACGATCGAGTCAAGTTGGACCCGAGGTAAGGGATCCTACTCCTCTCGTTCTTTTTAAGTACACTCTTTTATGTCATTACTTTAATGCTCATATTTCTTGAGATTTGGGTGTTCTTTTATATTAATCTTACTGTAATTTTTATGTACATATGATTAGAGACCCTATTCTCTCTCATCAATCCATTTTGGATGTTTTGAGTGGTGCCGTTAGGCAGCCGAATTTTCGTAAGAGATCTAACCTCTCTCTTTCTTTTTAAGTACTCTCCTTTATGTCACTTCTTTTAACCTCCTCTTTGTTATGTTGGGGGATGTTCTTTTTTATTCCTCTTTATTTAAACTTTATGTTTATGTTATGAGAGACCCTATTTCCTCTCATCAATCCATTTTTGAAGTTTTAAGTGGCGCTGTTAGGCTGCCGAGTTTTCGTAAGAGATGTTTCATCTCACTTTTATTCCCGTGAGATTTATGCTACATTTGCCACAATTTCCTTTGAGTGGTTTAGGTACTGCCAATTATTACACTCCTTTTGTAATATAATTCCATTTATGGGTATTTACATATTCATTATATGACACTTCTTCAATGGGGTGTACTTTTCGAAAGTTACCCAAGTCGGTAAGGGAACCTTTCACCCTCCTCTTTTTAAAAGACTTCGTTTGTTATGTCTTTTAATTCACATACTATTATGTTGGGATATGTTCTTATATATCCTGATTGATGTAAATTTTATGTCCAAGTGATGATATTCCCTTTTTATCTCTCATCAACTCATTTTCTGAATTTTTGAAGTGACGTCGTTAGGCTGTCGAATTTTACCAAGGGAACTTTTTAACCCAATTTCGATTTCTTTGGGTTCAACATGTAGTTATTGAATATGTCATCACTTGAATATGTGTGAATGAACTTTTATTGTTTTACACTTAATATCCAATTTAATTTGGTGTATTTATATTTGTCACACATAATTTTGAGATTGATTTATCCTTAATTTAAGGATACCTTCTTTATAAGGGATTTCATCACATTTTACATCTCTATTGAGACTTTGTTGTTGTTATGCACCAATTAACTCTTATACGGTGTATATACTGTCCTTTGGAATATTATATCATGAATCCATTTATTCTCATGATATTATAAAGTTCTGATTAAATTTTATTCCTCAATTATTGTATTCAAGTGTCTCTAATTTTGGTAAAAACCCATTAACCAAAGTATCACTTTAAATGTTTTAATGATTTGTTCTTATTAATATCCATGTTTTCAAAATGGTTTTAAGGATTTATTTATATGGATATTAATGGTTTAAAATTTTAAAATCTTCAAGGTGGTATGGGACAATTTGATTCAAAAATCTCTTTATTAAATGTTTTAAATGGTTTTGAAAATGTTTTTTTAATGGATTCATTATTTCAATATCCTAAAATGTTATATTGTGATTGAAATGTGGAAATGTTATATTTACTTTATGCATGTTTTATGTGATACATTTATGTTATGGTTCTTGGGCATTGTTATGAAAATGGGTGGTTTCGTGATAAACTAAGGGCAGGTGAGGCCGTTATAGCTCTCCAATGCATTGGGTAACGCGAAGGAGTGAAACGTTAATGTGTCTCCGAAGAGATTTTGGGAATATACTGTGGTGGGTATTCCAAACATAACCAAGAGGGTTACTCCCTACGTAAGAATGTTATGAATGCCTCAAGTTACCTTTTATGTCTTATGATTTTTATGATTTATTCATGATTTGATGAGGTATGTTGAAGTGCCTATGTTTTATGGGTAAAGTATGATTTCATTCTTATGTATATATGAACTCATGTTTCCATTTTATATTTTTATAACCCTTACTAAGCTTTTTATGATCATCCCAAGTTTTTTAAATGTTTATCACTTGTCAAGGGAAAGGTACATGATGTGACGATAGTGTCAAGTATGTGTCAAGAAAGAATCCATGTTTTATTTTAAATATGTTTCCGTTGATGGGAAGAATGAATACTGTCTTTTATGTAACCAATTTGTTTAAATGTGGAATGTAATGCAAGTTTCATGATCTAATTCTCTAAAAATCTAAACCTGAAAAGATCCTCAATGTGTAGTCTTGTAATAACTCAAGATTAAGTAAGGTTTAAGGTTGGGGCCTTATAGTCGGTATCAAAGGCCAGTTTAGATAACTTTAGAGGTTAGGGTATTCTTTAAGCATAAGTTACATTACCATAATGGTTAGGATTTCAGAAAGAGTCCTAGTTTTAGATAAAGTGAATGAGTAAGTATATCTTAGTGTTTACCTTCCTCATTAGTACATGATGGTTTTGTTGATATACTCACACTGACATTTCTGTTTTTAGTGAATGGATGGATCCAGCAGGCACCAAAGAGACAACAGGTTTGAAGGAATCTGTGGTGGTTCTCTGATTAAGATACTAGATAAAATGGAGGATTCAATGAGGAAACTCATGGTTGTTCTAAACCAAATATCAAGGAGTCATGATCAACCACTTGAACCTTGGTATGTTCTGTAATGCATCATGTATGAGATGACCAATCGATGTGGAATTTTAGGTAATTATTATAAAGGTAACCATTAGAGTTTATATGATCCTTACTTTTGAGGTAATTATGGGTGATTATATGATATGCTGGAAAATGAAAGGCATGAGATAAACTTGAGGTTAAAATATTTTATGATCATTTTTGATGATTTTATCTCTTTTTTGGGAATGATTTAAGAATTATATAGTTTTGGAAAAAGGACAACACGCAGACCGTGTGACAACCCGTCGCGTCGGACAAAGCTGCAGGAATTGAACCCACAACCAAAGTGCGACTGGTATTTATCGCCTACCACTGGACTACATGAAGTCCCTTGTTAGTTTGACTGATTATTTTTAGTTATATGATTTTATGAATTAAGAGTAAGTTGATTTTGTCTTATTTATGAAAATGATTAACCTATCATGGAGGATATGTGATTAGGTTAATTACTTTTCAATACGAGACTTTAGGAGCAACTGATGTTGTTTGGAGATAAATGTTACGATTTAACTTGGAAGACTATGTGACTAAATCCTTCAAATATTTGGGTTTCAATCTTAGATTGGTTTACTTTGAATAATTTTATGTTCAAATTGTTTATCGGATGGTCCTCGTTGAACTTTGGGTTTTGTTGGACAAATTTTGGAGATTAAGCATAGATTTTCTTTTTAATGGGTTATCCTTTTCTAGATTATCTTACCTTATACTAACCTTTTTGGTTTTGGTTTTGGTTAAAGACTAAAGACATGGGATGTATATGGTTCTCTTTGGTGGATTAGGTGATTCTCTAGAAGTTGATTATAATACTCTTAATGCGAAAAAGTCTCCCTAAATACTCGTCTTTTGGAAAAAAATATGAGTTTGATTAAGGAATCTAGTAAAAGTTTAAAGTCAACATGATAAGTGATTAAGTTTCCTTATGAATAAATTCCTCAATAAAAAGTAACTTAAAACAAAAATGTTGTCTATTAACTTTTCCTACTGGGGAATCGAATACCGTTTAACCCATCACAAGTTTGTGATTTTCTTATGGTTAACTTTCTCCTAGACATGTTTTCTATCACTCTCCCTCAAGAACATGAACCTTTTCTTTTCCTTCCATGTCCATGTTTTTCTACATATGGGTTAACTCGGGTGACCTCTGTACTTATCTTCCTTTATTTTAAAGTGATTGTTTTACCGACTCTTGTTCCGATGTGGGACATTCAAGGATGTTTCCAAGCTCAATTTTAAAAATTGCGAGGACGCAATTCCCAAAAGGGGGGAAGGATGTAACACCCCAGGTAAATAAAGAATGTGACATTTTAATATTTATCCATATTTGTGAATAAAATATTAATATGACTTTAAAGGGGACACTATGCTCTATGGCGTACCCAACACGCAACACCGAGTTTCTTGGGATTCTTACGTTGCACTCTAATAATAAAATAATAATATTTTAAATGGTAGTTAACATTTATCCGTTGTATTGGCATGGATGGATATAAATAACTAAAATATGATTATATATGTTTTTAAATATTTTACATTAATCCAATAAAATATAAAGGCATAAAATACGGAATGAATTCAATTTTAGGCGTATATGCCCTAGTTTTCACTAAAGGTTCACTTACCACCTTTTAATGGAGAACCGTCATTAAATATAGTTTTGTTCACTCTTATACATCCTTTTGGACCAAATAAAACCCTTCTTAAGAATTGGGAAATCAAAATTTACTTTGTGTAAATTTTTGGTATCTTTCTGATAAAGTTCATTTTTTAATGAATAGTGTAAAATGTTGTATTTTAATTCAAAACCTCTTTTTAATATAATTTATTTATATGATTATATTATCTTTTGAATTAGTTTTAAACTGAAATTAGAATATATTTTTACCTTTAAATCCAATAGTGATCATTGGAATTAATTTCACTTTGAAATCAGACTTAAACTAGTGTCAATCTTTTGATACTTATTGTTTCAGAAAAACACGCTATTTGCCTTGACAGTGGGAATTAATTATTAAATTAATTAATATGACTTATATGTTTTGAATTTTTTAAAATAGGCTTCATTTTTGAATTTGGAATATCAAATATAGCTTAGGGTAAATTTTTGGGATTTTTCTGAAAAACTTCAATTTTTGATGAATAGTGAAACCACTAAGTGCTACTTATAAAAACTGATTTTTCCGTTTAAATGAAATTTTGCCATCTCTGTGTTTTGAATTTCAAAAATCCGACATACATGGTTGTCATTAAGAAGTAAAATGTGGTTCAATGGGATAAAAATAATTTTTTGGTGAATAGTTACTTATTAAGTTTTTAATCGCGATTAGAGGTAATTAGTGTAGTTTAAGGTAAAAATAATATTTTAATAATATGAAATGAACATGAAACATGTACTAACCTCATTGGATGTGTAATGGCCGACCAAGAAAACCCATGGGTCAACTTGGGGTCCCCATGAAGCCACTTTGGTTGGAAAATGACATTAATATCTTTTTATTTAAAGTTAAAGTAAAAATGAGACAAACATGAAATGTTTTACTAAAACAATTTTTACATGGGGTTATACAAATCAGATTTTTTACTATAAATATTAATTGAAAAGATATAAAGATTTATTACATCATAGTATTTTTTTATAATTTTTAGACATTAAATAAATTAAATTATTTATGACATCATGATGATGCAGCGATGACCTCATTATTTAACAATTTAAATAAAATGCAAAGATAATGTAATATCTAAGACCTAAACATATCCAAAACCTATTGGATGAGTGGATTTAGAACCCTTATTACCTTATCCTCGAAACACTTCAATGTGGGACCTCTTAAATCCGAATACCATTTTAAAATAAAGTGACTTTTCTTTACCTTCCAAGAGTGCCCCTCCTCTCCTCTTATAAAAGGCCCCCACATCTACCTCCTTACCCACACTCCCAAAGCCTTTGGCTCGGCCAAAATCTGCCGATTTTGTCTCTCCACTTACCTCTATTACTCCTTGAAGTCTCACTTTGGGAAGAAGTCTTACCAAGGAAGCCTTTGAGCTCAGACCAAAGGGAGTTACCCGATTTTAAGATAATGTCTTCACTTGAGTCCTTTTGTTTTATTTTTCTTCTCCAACTCCCTAAACTCTTTTTATTCATTTATTTTGTAACAAATACAGTATCATAAATATACTAGGATGTTTTTATAAGAAGTATTCGAGCTACACTTTCACACACCTACATCTAATGGTTAAAGAACATACTGTTTCCGTGGATAGCGAATTTCGGCCTCCCGAAACGATGATTGTTCAACATTCTTTTAACACCTTCAAAGGTGTCCATTAAGATGGAACTATATTTATATATGATATATAATATGTTTATGTTTTCCTTAAGCTTCTGTATTTTTCATTTTGGGCATACCTTTATGGTTTCCATTATGGGTAAACGCGATATCTTCATTTAAGGAGGTGCGGACAACCGCCCCCTCAAAGTGATGTGATTCGTTAATGCCATATGTGGGACGAATAAAGGATGGATTTAAAGTTATTATATATGATTTTATACTGGAATTATAATATACCTCTATATCATTATTATTCCATTCCATAAAATTATGAAATAGAAATTAAAGTAGCGTTCATGCGTACGTACGGCTTACCGTCTCCATGAATGGTGCATTTCATATCTTATCCCCAAATGTAATGTACTATTATAAGTACATGTATATAATGGATATATATGATTAATGATACATTTAAATGATGAATATAATTCTGGAATTAAAATATACATACCTCTCATTTAGTTTTAATTCCATTAATATGACATAGAAATAAAAGTAGCGTTCATGCGTACGTACGGCTTACCGTCTCCATGAACGGTGCATTTCATTTCTTACCACTAAATGATTATGTAATATTATAAATACATGTATATTCTGGATATATATGATATATATGATATCCAAATCATGAATATAATTCTGTTTATAATGAACATTTGACCACACAAACAACAGGTAATTGTAAGAAGTCCACTTTCGACTTAAGAACCAAATATCGACAAAACAAACATTATTAACTTAAATGATTACATAATGTTTATAACATGGAAATAAGTGATCTAAAAGTAATAATTAACTAGAAAAAGGTTCTTAATAAAGTGTAAATTAACTCAAGTTTATTATTCAGGACGTTAAAGAACGATCGAGTCAAGTCGGACCCGAGGTAAGGGATCATACTCCTCCCGTTCTTTTTAAGTATACTCTTTTATGTCATTACTTTAAAGCTCATATTTCTTGAGATTGGGATGTTCTTTTATATTACTCTTACTGTAATTTTTATTTACATATAATGAGAGACCCTATTCTCTCTCATCAATCCATTTTGGATGTTTTGAGTGGCGCCGTTAGGCAGCTGAATTTTCGTAAGAGATCTAACCTCTCTCTTTCTTTTTAAGTACTCTCCTTTATGTCACTTCTTTTAAGCTCCTCCTTGTTATGTTGGGGGATGTTCTTTTTTACTCCTATTTATTTAAACTTTATGTTGATGTGATGAGAGACCCTATTTCCTCTCATCAATCCATTTTTGAAGTTTTAAGTGGCGTCGTTAGGCTGCCGAGTTTTCGTAAGAGATGTGTCATCTCACTTTTATTCCCGTGAGATTTATGCTACATTTGCCACAATTTCCTTCGAGTGGTTTATGTACTTCCCATTATTACACTCCTTTTGTAATATAATTCCATTTATGGGTATTTACATATTCATTTTATGACACTTCTTCAATGGGGTGTACTTTTCGAAAGTGACCCAAGTCGGTAAGGGAACCTTTCACCCTCCTCTTTTTAAAAGACTTCGTTTGTTATGTATTTTAATTCACATACTATTATGTTGGGATATGTTATTATATATCCTGATTGATTTAAATTTTATGTCCAAGTGATTAGATTCCATTTTTATCTCTCATCAACTCATTTTCTGAATTTTTGAAGTGACATCGTTAGGCTGTCGAATTTTACCAAGGGAACTTTTTAACCCAATTTCGATTTCTTTGGGTTCAACATGTAGTTATTGAATATGTCATCATTTGAATATGTGTGAATGAACTTTTATTATTTTACACTTAATATCCAATTATATTGGGTGTATTTATATTTTTCACACATAATTTTGAGATTGATTTATCCTTAATTTAAGGATACCTCTTTTATAAGGGATTTCATCACATTTTACATCTCTATTGAGACTTCGTTGTAGTTATGCACCAATTCACTCTTATATGGTCTATATACTGTCCTTTGGAATATTATATCTTGAATCCATTTATTCTCATTATATTATAAAGTTCTGATTAAATGTTATTCCTCAATTATTGTATTCAAGTGTCTCTAATTTTGGTAAAAACCCTTTAACCAAAATATTGCTTTAAATGTTTTAATGATTTGTTCTTATTAATATCCATGTTTTCAAAATGGTTTTAAGGATTTATTTATATGGATATTAATGGTTTAAAATTTTAAAAGCTTCAAGGTGGTATGGGACACTTTGATTCAAAAATCTCTATATTAAATGTTATAAATGGTTTTGAAAATGTTTTTTTTAATGGATTCATTATTTCAATATCCTAAAATGTTATATTGTGATTGAAATATGGAAATGTTATATTTCCTTTATGCATGTTTTATGTGATACATTTATGTTATGGTTCTTGGGCATTGTTATGAAAATGGATGGTTTCGTGATAAACTAAGGGCGGGTGAGCCCGTTATAGCTCTCCAATGCATTGGGTAACGCGAAGGAGTGAAACGTAAAGGTTTCTCCGAAGAGATTTAGGGAATATACTGTGGTGGGTATTCCAAACGTAACCAAGAGGGTTACTCCCTACGTAAGAATGTTATTAATGCCTCAAGTTACCTTTTATGTCTTATGATTTCTATGATTTATTCATGATTTGATGAGGCATGTTAAAGTGCCTATGTTTTATGGGTAAAGTATGATTTCATTCTTATGTATATATGAACTCATGTTTCCTTTCCATATTTTTATAACCCTTACTGAGCTTTTTATGCTCATCCCAAGTTTTTGAAATGTTTATCACATGTCAAGGGAAAGGTACATGATGTGACGATAGTGTCAAGTATGTGTCAAGAAAGAATCCATGTTTTATTTTAAATATGTTTCCGTTGATGGGAAGAATGAATACTGTCTTTTATGTAACCAATTTGTTTAAATGTGGAATGTAATGCAAGTTTCATGATCTAATTCTCTAAAACTCTAAACCTGAAAAGATCCTCAATGTGTAATCTTGTAATAACTCAAGATTAATTAAGGTTTAAGGCTGGGGCCTTATAATTGGTGTTTATGGTTTTGCTGGATGATGAAGTGTAACAGACACCTAATATTGGATAGGCGTGAGAAATACCATCATTTACATAGATAGGTTCAATGGTTATTAATTATATGTTTCACTCATGGAGGAAACATTCTTTTATCAATGAACATTGGAGTATGTAATGGTGCACACATATTCAATTCAGAGGTAAGAGAAGTTGGGGACTCTCTATTTAGTTATGATGAACTCTTTGGATAGTCTTAATTTGACAATAGTTTCTATCTATCACCCTTTATCCCTCCCTCTTTTTCATGGTGTATCTTGAGTTCAGATCAAAGGATATGAAACAGTGTATAGGGAACTTTATTAACCGTCCCTTTCACTGGACCTTTAGGGTTAATGCTTAGGCATCAATATAATGAAATATCTATTCATGGATATATTATTTATTCCTGTTTTTTACGTATAGGGATGGGTAATTTTCTTAGTTGATAGATACATCACCCCTACTAGGCAGGTAATGGTTCATCAATTCTCAGAAATTTTTTCTTGGAACCCCTCTCATGAGGTTCATATTGTTCTTTCATGTATGGTGAAATTTAGTTTCATATTTGATCTCACCCCTTAGATTCATTCATGATCAACAAAACGGTCACAATATTAGTTCATCTCAGTATAAATTATTTGGTATTGATAGATCAGTGTATGGGGTTGGTACCCCCTTATACAGGTTTCTTGTATCATTTATATGTGTGTTTCTCATGGAGGTTTTATTTTTTTACATGAATTAGTAGTGAAAATGGTTTAATTTTATGGATGGTTCATTTATATAGTTGTTTGAGGAGTTTGGGATGCTTTAGTTCTTTCCCTCTTAGTTCACTTCTAGTGACGAGTGTGTTTAGGAAGTGGTTAGTCTTTCGAAGGTTCGTAACCTTTAACCCATGGGAGTATCATAGACGTTTGGTTCTCATCATTTTCTATTTCCCAGAGGTGTGTATTTCCTTCAGGTTTCATGATATATATTTCCTTGGGTGGTATGTTGATTTCAAACCTCTTTATATTGTTGAGAGTGTTGGGTGCTACTACCTATGTATCATGTTGACATCAATGTAATGTTGGACCTCATTTTAAAAAATATGGAATGATTCTAGTCCTAGTTACTCTCTTTAAGAGTTTTCGATGGTTGTAGAGAGAACAATGTGGGTTATTTTTTGGTGTACCATCATTGAATGGAGATCTAAATAGATTTCCCTAGGTCATGTTGATGTCACTGTGAGGTGATTCACTTTTTCAAACCGATTAAGCATGCCTTCAAAGAAAAATGTTTATTTATAAGTTGTATTCCCCTGAGGTAATGGAGCTATATGGGGTGTCCCCATTGTGTGGTCGAGAAAGACATTGGAATTTAACTTTATCATCTTCCAGAATATATTAATATTTGAGTTATGGGGTTTTGGTGATGGATTTTATATGGTTAAGTTCCATTGGGATGTGTTGGGTGATGGTATTGTTCAACTATTTTTTCAGGATGAACCATGACTCTCTTTCCCAATTATTTTTAGGTAGTCCTAATAGGTATATTTATAGTCACCCCTACATGGTACTTGGGCCAACACATGTTGTTTTTGTATAGACAATGTATAAATTGAGGAAATTTCAGATATGGAACTATAGATCTGGTGTTTTGTGGAGCCGGATAGATCAGGGAGCGGGCATGATTTGTATTGAAGATAGTGTGATGTGGTGGATTTCTTCTTGTAGTCATTTTAGAGGTGCACATGCATATTAATACTTTCGATCTTGACTTGGATATACTATGTGGTTGGGGTTATCCTATTGGATTAGTGGCTTTTTTAACTAAAGGATGTTTAGAATAAGGCCACCCATTATTTGATATGTATTCTTGGTTCTAGTCACCAGCCCTTGTCCTATTGGAGGTGGACTTTATGTGTAATAGAAGAATTACCTATAGTGTAAGTAGGGCCAAGGAACATCATTTCATAATAGAGGGGAATCATAGAAAGTTATTCCTAATAATTATTTTTGAATATTGATGTCCCATGAGTTTGGTTCAGTATATACTGGGAGACAATTATTTAAGTGCTATGTATTAGTTGTTGGAATGGGTAATCCTAATAAGTTATGATGAACAATTCATTCCTAGCTATAAAATTTGATGATCTGGGTGAACAACTATAGTTATTATAACATTGGTCACATGGTATAGTTCTATTGTTCCATGAATCATGTAGTGGTCTACTCCATTTTTTTGATTTTATACCGTGACATACTACATATAATGTTGAAGTTGTGTAGTGAGGATGATTGTTTCCCTCATTGAAATGATTTATCTTATGGTCTAAAATGGACTTGTTATGGATAGAGGGATCCCTAATAAAACTCACAAACATGTGGGTTTTTGGGATGTTATCTCTCTCTATTAATATGGTTTATACCATCATCAAATAGAATTTGTATTCCCCACTCCTTGTTTACATGGGATAAGGAGATCATCTATTTTCAGTTTAAATTTTTTATTTATCTTAGACTTGAGATGAGATATAGACCCTTTGTTGGGGTGGTCACCCCATTTTCTATCATGTATTGTTTTAAGAGGTTTGGGTGTAATTCCCAGACACCATAATCTCATAGACAATGCTTTATTTTAATATGTTATCATGATTACAAGGAATCAAATCCAAAAGGACCGATCGGTTTAGCAGTCCTGGAAAATAGATTACATATATGAACCTTGTATTAAAATTAAAAAAATTGAAAATCCTTTGAGAACTACATTATTAATCAAGATTAACCCCACATATCAAACATAAAACACTTCTTGGAATCTCTAAAAATAAAACATAAGAGAGGGGTGAGATCAAATACTCAGTAAGGGTAAACAATATATCAAAAGCTATCATAAAAAGGCATAAAATTTTAAGGCAAGGTATAAAACCAAAACAAAATAATTTTAAACATAATATTCAACATAATATGGAAAGAATAAACCAAATAATGGAATATAAATATTCACATGGATATTATAGTATTAAAATAATCATATGTAATATCCATAACTAATATCATAATAAGGGAATGCATAATGTCGGACATCATAACCACACCATCAAGTCCTTATGCGAAGACCATACATAAACGAGTAAAAAGACTAAATTTTTTGTCTCATGAGACCCACTGATGCATCGAGGGGCTATATAAGGCCCCCATGGTCACTTACTAAATCTAATTTACTACTCATATGAAAAGGGATAAATATAACACAAACATTCATATTAAAACTAGCATATGAAATGTAAATACTTTAACCATAAACTATGAATTGTATCAAAATAGCACATCCACAGTCAAACATATCATAAATATTTCAATACAATATTTAATATTTTATCATAATATATCAGCCTAAATTAAGCATAATATCCCACAAAAGGTTTTGATATAGATGAAAATAATCTAACAAAATCATCAAAAATATCTTGAGACAAATACCCCTTTTTTACTTTGAATAATTTATTCAAAAGATTAACACTTTTAAAAGAATAAATTTAAAAATATATATATGAATCAAAGTGTCCCATTACTCTTTGAAACTTTTTAATATAATTAATGTTTTAAAATATTCATGTCTATATAAATAAATCCACAATACCATTTTGAAAACATGGACATTAATGAGAAATATTTAGAAGCATAAATCACTAAAACATTTAAAATGATGATTTACTTAAATATTACCTTACATAAATCCTTAAAAATATTCTTTTTAAATATATTTTTATTAAAGATGGAAATATATTATAGATATTTCCTAGTAAATACTTACGTATAAACAATCTCAGATAAAAATGGGATTGCGAAATTAACCCTTACCACTTTGAACATTTAAAACATAATCCCAATATATTCAAATGAATCTTTAAATACTATGAAGATAAATTTATTCTTGACATGAAATATAACAGGGTAAGTATATACACCACACACAAGAAATAGGTTGTGAACATGGCTTATATCTCATGAAAAATAAAAGTGAGACCGAATTCCCTAACCTTAGGTCTGATACTCTCCATATGTGTCTGAAACTCCTATATAATGGTTTTAAAAATATTATTAACTTATATAAAAATCATAATATTCTTTATGATATTGTATATGATTCATTTATGACTTTATATTACCTGTTAATTAATGAGTCAATGTTAAAGAAACTTTTCGGGTAATAACTGCTTTGTTTATCATACGTGTTTTGAGTAGTTATACTCGATTGTATTACTTAAATCATGATTTAATTAATCCAAGAATTTAAATACTGATTTATATAATATATATTCATAATATAAATATTATATATATATATATGAAATGGAATACATTATTCATGAATACAGTTTTCCATACGTATGTATGAACAATATTTCTATTTTTTTATTTTAATGGAAGAAAGGGAATAAAATAGATGTACACACACACGTATATATTATCCCAGTAGAATTTTTATTTCATATATATTATACTTATTCATTATATATTTTTATAATCATTCTTGAATGGTTAACGTGGAGGATGAATCTCATCGCGTCATGGAGATGGTAAGTTGTAAATACACACAAGTGACGATATAATTCCCTTAATGGTTAAATGGTATGAAATTGAATGGAATATGAATTATATAGATACAAAATCATATCAGATTTATTATTTATATCCTTTATATTCATTATTATTCCCATCTAAATAAATTATAGATGAAAAATAGTTTACACCATGACATGAAGACGGTAAGCCGTATGTACGCACGCATGCTGATATTATTTTTCGTAGGATGGGTAAAAGGAGGCATATAGTTGTTCCATTATCATATTAACAAATAAAAATATATACGATAATCGATTTATTACTTTAATATAGAAACAACCAAGGAAGATAAATTATAAGAAGAATATAACTTTGAAAGGTTTGGTAAAATAATTACCTCTTCTTTGAGTATCTCTTTTTGATTTTCATAAAGGGACTCCTTGGGATGGATTTGGTTCTAGGGTATGTCCTCTAGGATGAATTGAGGGATTTTTGGAGGAGAAATGGGTTAGTTTTCACTACAATAAGGGGCTTTAGATGTGTGAATAAAAGATAAGTAGAGGTTCCCTTTTATAAGAGAGGGGAGGGGCACTTTAGGAAACTCCAAAACAATTAATTTATTATAAAATGGGTTTCTATTTCAAATAGATACAAATTGATTTATTTCAAGGATAAGATGAGTATGGGTTGAAATCCACCCAACCAATAAAATTTAGACATGTTTTTATTTTATTTTAAACCATATCATTTGGATTTATCTTTATTTAATATATTTAATAATAACTATAGAAATAATATTATAAATATTAAAATGCTATAAATATTTACTTATGTAGTTTGAAATATCCATAAAATGACACTTTATGAAATTTTAATCTTTATAATTATCACTTTTTAGTTTTTTAAAATTTTAAATAATTTAATAAAATGTTATATTTATAAAATTTCAATAGTGTCAATTTTGACACTATTCATTAAATAGAATTTTAATAAAACCCAATCAAAAATATAAATTAAAAAACTATTTAATACACTCCTAACATGTAATATTAACCTAAAAAAATTTGTATATCACCTCAACTATGTCGAATTGTATTAATTTTAATATTTTTAAAATCATTTATTTGATATTTCTATTAATGAAATAATTACTTATTCACTATTGTATCATTATTTATGGTAATTATTTAGACTCTAAAAATTATAAATAAATTACTATGATTTATATAATTATGTTATCTTTCAATATAAAATTCATGATCTAATTTATCTCTAGGTTATCTCTATATTAAAATTAATGAACTTATAATAAATGAGATTGTGATACTTTGTCACATTCTTTAATTTTAATAATATATATGTCATTTTCATGGACATGTTTTCATTAAATTATTCCAAATATATCATTAATATATATTCAACATTATCCAATTTATTTAGCCAAAAATATATATTTTTATGAATTTTATATCATTTAATAAAATATTAATTATTTTAAAAAATATTAAATGTCAATTCTGACACTTCATTATTTTGTCTTATAAAAAAATCAAATCAACATGATATATTATAAAAAAGACTTCTAAAACATTGTTAATATGTCCAATTTAGCAATAAAAACAATGGATAACATTAACTCACTCAATTTATATTTATATCAATATTATGAATATAATTTATTTGATTATTTTTTTTCAATAAATCAATTAATACATCCTCATTATGTCACCATTTAATTTAATTATTTAGTTTCTAAAAATATAAATAAATTACCATAGTGCACATAACCATTTTATCATTCTAAAAACTATTTATAGCTGACCATATCACTTATATAACCTCATGTTAAAGACATTTTACTTGTTAAAAAAAGTGTAACAAAATTGGATTTTCATTAAACATAATATTATAAATATATTAAAGTCATCCAGGTGTCTCCCCCGGATGCATTTATTCTATTGGAGTCAGTATCCAGTTCCCTATAATCAGCTTCTGATAAAACTCCACTATCTATACTGGCGAAAATTCAATACATTGTAACTCTAAACATATCCATACCCTGTGATCGGGAGAAGTGTTTCATTTGATTCTTCCATATCTTAAAATTGTTTCCATAAAATATTGAAATCCACTTGGGATTAACCACTTCAATTTCTTCAATTGAGATAGAACCACTGAATTTCAACATTTATCTCTTATACTGATTGTTAGCCTAATTAGGATAAATAACCTGATGGGGGAGGGGGTGAATTAGGGTATGGTAGTTTAAAAAACTCCGCCTTATAATATTGTTTCATCGTTAAAAAAACACTCTTCGGTTTTATTCCCTTAGAAATATATAAACCTAAATGAAATCATGCATGAGAAACATTGATTTTTACTTGGTCACCCTCATTGGGCTACGCCCAAACATAATACAACTAAAATGTTCTGATTTACCAAATCCAATAAATCTCACTAAAAATAGAAAAATTGAGCTAGATCACTTATATGACCATGTTCATTACCTTTACAAGATTTATGGTCATCTCACAACTTTCCTAGGGGCCACTACCTAATTCTCTTTCTCTAGCTCGCAACTAGTGGAAGGAATCACCTTCTTCCTCTTCCTTTGCTCACTGCTCTGAAAAGGATCAACTCAATGTTTATAGAATGTAGTTACTTTCATTATCACTAATGAATGCATCCTCAACATTGGTAGATTCTCTCTTGAATTTCTATTTTCACCCATAAATGAAATTCAATTTTCTATGTATTGTTAGTTTTCATAAATTAATTTCACAAACTGTTTTAGTCCCTCCATGAACTGTCCCGCATTCTCCGTGAAATTCCTTAATTTCTATGTCTACTACGTTTCACCGCATGGTAGAAGTTATTCACAGACCACATCTTCTTTAACATACCATCTTCTCTTCCACATACCATATCCACTTTCACTTATGGTTGATGCCTCAAGGTTTGTATCTATTTCTGGAGAATGCCTTTTCTTTAACGAAACATTTTCTTTTAGGGGGAAGGTTCCCCCACCAACCCATTTCCGTGAAGTGAATTCATGGAAAACCCTTCATTTAATTTCTTCCCCATGAACTCTCACTTCCACAGAATCCTTCCTCGCAAAATATTTCATACTTCACTAATTTCTTCCAAGAGAAATGAAGTTTTCTGATGAAATTTTTTCTACGTAATGATCTCATTAGTGGTCTCTATATAGGAAAATTGATTTACAAAACCAGCTAAACTGATTTAATCAAAACATTGATACTATAAAACCTTCACTATGAACTTTTATGAGGTCCTCATAATTCCTTGATACTTTGCAGTGACCGATGTCATATGAAAATGAAAACTTCTTACGATAGCCTTAATCCCTGCCTCCATTCTATAAACAATGACCCTTCCATTGAAGAACTCATCTGAAAAACATAAATTTCCTCACATAATTCCTTTTCAGTCCACATAGTGTATATCCCCTTTTATGGTGGGCTTAATTCATGCCTCCATCCACAAAAAATTACTCTGCCGTTTCGCAAACCCTTTATTGCGATCTGTGAACTCTATGCTTCACGACTGTGAACAACCATATGCGAACTCATTTTGCAGAAAACCATTTTTTGATTTTTCATTGTCTATTACATGTACCTCCTTTGTGGTCCGCATAAAAGCTAATATGTGGAAATATTTACTTTTCCAAAAAATAAACTCCCAATTTTGAGGACAAAAAATTTATCAAATAATGGGAATCTACGCCCCTTAACCATCTACTTCAGAAACACCAAACATACTGATTTTTAGTCATATGTATTTTCCAAAAAAAAAACCAAAAAAAACACAAAAACTACACATTAAGGTATTTTTCCCAAAAAACATGAAGATCCAATAAACCCTAGGGAGGAGATAATAAGAGAGGTGGAGATAGAGAACGATGATAGAAATATTACTGGGAAAAGACCTAACAACTATTTCCTAACTTCTATCTTCCTTGTAAAGGGTTTAGAGAATCCAAAATTAATCCTTGATAGCCCTCAAAACCCAAGAAATCAATCTAGTTCAAGTTATACCCAAGAAGTGGTCTAAAAATGAGGTTCAAGTATTTTTTAACAGTTTTTAGATTAGTTAAAGGCCACGTGAATTGTTTCCTAGGTAGGTACATACTATTAGAAAAACTCTTCACCCTTGATGTGTGACCTTGTTGATGGGGTTGCCCAATTTATCCTTGGTGGGAGCATGGGTTGTCAAACCATGCACCAATAATTAAAACACTAACTATCTGGGTTTTCATGGTTCCCACTAGAAGGGCACGTAGTTCGGAAAAATCATTAGCCAATCGTACTCATCATAGAAGACCTTCCAAATTTCTAAAATTTCACTTGAGGCACCCTTAAACGAAACCCAATAAAATAATGATAAAAAATTGGTTTTGGGGTACCTAAAAATAGTAATAATATGTTACAACCTCCCCACTATAGAAACGTTCTGTCCCAAAAATTCCATTAAGGAGCTTCCATGTCAAAAAGATGAGGCCAATGATCTATCATAAGTCCCCCTCCCACACATCTATTGACAATCAGAACCATTCTTACATAGAAATAAAACCATATGTATCATCCTCCAATGATGTATCTGGGTTTTATAATCAACTATCCTAAATAGATGCCAAATATTTGATAAATTTGGTTCAACATCAAGATCACTCCATCTTAGAACATGAGATGGATTGGAATGATAATTTTGTTACTAAGATACATGGAACACATTATGTATCGATGTCAATTGTGGTGGAAGTATTAAATAGTAATATATTTTACTTAGCTTTTCAATAACCAAAAAAGGTCCAAACATTGAGGATAAAGTTACCATTTCCTCCCAATCCATCGATGAACCAACTGAGGTGAAACTTTCAAGAACACCTTATCCCCAACTAAAAATTCCAATAGTCTATGTTGATGATAAACATAGGATTTATACCAAATATGTTCTGACAAAATTCTCTAATGAATCAACTAAATGTTTTCCATCATCTCTTGAACCAAGGTCAGTCCAACCAAGGAACTTTCACCAATCTCCGACAAACACAATTTATATTTACAGGGATGAACATACAAGGCCTCAAAATGATCTATTCTGATAGAGGATTGGTAAATATTTTTATAAATAAAAATAATCACCCCTAGATGGTCATCCTAATACCTACTAAAGTCAATATGTAAGGTGCATAGGATATCATCAAGAATATGTATAGATATTTCTATCTGGCCATCTGACATCAGATGGTATGCCATTCTCAAAAAGAACCGGAGATCCCAGTCCCTGTTTAAGGTCTCTCAAAAAGAAAGAATTGAACTGAGGATCACTATAAGAGACTATAGATGATGTAACTCTATGAAAATGAACAATATCATTACCATATATGTTTCCAAGATCATAAAAATTTGGTTGTATCATGAATTGTTATAAAGTGAACCAATTTTTTTATCATATCTATCCCAACCCATATCGCATTCTTCTTTGTCTGGTTATGTGGAAACCCAGCCACAAAGTAAATTGAGATCTTATCCCACTTCAAATTTTACATTGGAAGTGGCTGAACCAATCCCAAGGGTTTTTTGTGCTTGTCCATGACTTGTTGGCATGTATAATAAGAAGATAAAAATTCAGTAATACCCTATCTCATACATATCAACAAGAATTTTTTCCGCATGTCATAGAACATATTCATGGTTCCTTGGTGCAAAACCCACTTGGATTTATTAAAAGTCCCCATCATAGACTTCCTCACCACTAATAGAACAAAAAAGAGATCTCAAAAACATATAATACTATTTGGGGAGAACGACCAATCAACAACAGTATACCAACTAGAAAGAGAGTCTCTAATTCTATAGAAGTCGTCATCAAGATAATTTTCATGAAGGATCAACTCAAGAAGAGTATATGCCAACAAAACACAAGCCAAGGAAACCTCATCCCATGATTCTCGGACTCCATTAAGAAACATTGAAAAAAGATCCATCAATTTCCTATCTTCTAATGTTTCTTTCATGGCCTAGGTTGGATGTTTCATGCTAAAAGAATATGTGATGGAATTCCCTTTCCTTGGGGGTATAGGTGACATCAATGTTGAAATATTGATGTTATTCCACCAAAATCCTCTGGAAGATATTCAAATATTTTTGATAGAATATATAACTCAATATCATTGAGCCGAAACACATGTTTAAAATTTATCCCAAGACGTAGTTTTTTAACTCTTAAGCACATGCATCACATATGCGAGTTCAAGATCACGGGTCGGGTAATTATTTTTGTTTTCCATGAGATGATGAGAGCCATAAGTAATGACATGATCAACCTATTTAAGAACACCACCCAAACCTAAACCTGATGCATCATAGAAGACTACATATCCCTACATGGCCTTTAGAAGAGTAAACATTAGCACAATAGTCAAAATACATTTCACCTTAACAAAATAGTTTAGACAAATTTCATCCTAAAAAAAATTTAATCCCTTTTGAGTTAGTGCGGTCATCAGAGAATCCAACTTTGAGAAGTCCATTATGAACCAGTGATAATATCCAACTAAACCATAGAAGCTATGAATCTATAAAACATTTCATGGTTGTTACCATATCATAACAACTTTCAAATTTTCAGGTTCAATTGAAATTCCATGTTCCTACACCACATGTCCCAAGAACTTCACTTCCAGAATCCAAAAATCACATTTTTAAATCTTTGCATAAATTTGGTGATTTATCAATAACTCCAAAAGTACTCTCTGGTGACGTACATGATCCTGCTCAAATATAGAGTAAACAAGGTTGTCATCTAGAAAGACCACCACAAAAGTATCAAGATACTCATTGAAAATCATGTTCATTAAATATATAAAAACCACAGGAGAATTTTTAAACCAAATGTCTTGACAAGGTACTTATAATGGATATACCTTCTCTAAAAGGCGGGTTTTATGAATGTATTTTTTAATTCTCAACTATTGATAACCATATCGAAGATCAATCTTCATAAACCACTTAACCCCTTTCAACTGGTCAAATATATCTTTAATCCATGTTAATAAATGATTTTTCTTTACCATAAATGAATTGAGTTTTCAATAATCAATGAAAAGGAGATGTGACCAATCAAATTTCTTAGAAAAGAGAAATGACACCACCCAAGGTGACACACCCAGTCATATAAATGATTTCTCCAAAAGATCATATAGTAGAAACTTTAACTCTTTCATTTCATCTATTACCATAAAGTAAGAAGGAATAAATACTGGTTGAGTATAGGGAAATAAATCAATAGAAAGATCTACCTCCCTTATCGGTGGATAACCAAAGAAGTCAAATGGAAATATTTTGCGAAAATCAATAGAAACTAGAGGTAGATCACCACTAAAATATTCAAACACCATCCCAAAATAAAACACAGATATTACGTTACCCAACTCTGGAAAAGATGGTCTAACTCTACTTGACCCCAGGTCCCATTCTCCTTGAAAGACAAGACACAACCCATTGAGTTTTGTAACAACCCCAAATTATATCATTGAAATTTACATTATTATAATTATTTTATATAGTATAAATCATATAATGTCACTTAGATAACATAATAAAAACTTCATAAATAAATAATGAATAAAATAAGAGATATTTATAGAAGTTAAGTAACCAATACTTATGAAATAGTAACATGACCCATATGAATAGTAAGCTAGAAAAATTAATAGTAACCACACCCATGAAAGTATAAATAAAATTTAGGAATCTTATAATTGAACATATGACATAATTATATCATATTATAAGTAAATGAATATTTTAAAAATTATTAATTATGTGTTCGCATTTTTGTAAGTCATAAATATTTAATTACTATTTTATAAATAATAATATGTTTTAAAAGAAAATTTATTTTCATAAAATGTTTTTATATATTAATTTTTTTGTTGTCTAATGATTTTAGGATAATTCTATGATACCTTCGCTAATTTTTTAGACTATTATAAAATCAGTTATAAATTTAAATTCTATATTTATCAAGTAAATGATGTTTTTAATTATAAATTAAAATTTTCATATTTAGAAAATCATTTTTATAAATTGGAGTTTGTTTTTGAATTCTACATGTTGAAAATTTTAAGGGTAAATTTTTAACATTTTTCTAAAATACTTGAATCTTTGGTGAATAGTAAAATATGATAATTTACGGTAAATGTTAAATGCATGAATTATTGAGTCATAGGTGATGTATGGATGATTTAAGCCCATAATGTCCAAATAACCTACATTATTTTAATATATTTTTTTATAATTATCAAACTATTCATATTCTTCACTGAAAATAATAAACAAATGAATAAAATATTCAAAAGCCACCCCACTCCTCCACTATAAATACCACATTTCACCACCCCTTCTCCTCACACATTCCAATCATTGAGCCATGTAAAATTTCAACCCAATACTCTTCCAAAGACCCTCTTTCAAGTCCAATATCATTTGGTCTCTACAAAATACCAAAACTAATCCCTTTAAGGAGGTTCTCAAGGAGGACATTTCCAGAGGTAAAAATCATCTTTCTTTTCTTTTATTTTTCGTTTTAATTTATTTTATTTTCTTATCCTCACTAGACGTACCTTGTAAAAATAGACACGATAACTCTAGTATCATTTATATAATATAATTATATCATTTTAAATTAATATTTATAATCAAAATCATTTCTCTCTCTCTTTTATTCTATAAATGGAAACATCACCCGTAATCATTCAATTTACCAACATCATGGATGATGCATTTTCATTTTCTATTAACTCCTTCAAGGATGGTCCAAAAACCAATTTTATGGTTAAAAAATATTATAATATATTTTTTAAAGAATATTTAATCTTCTAGAACCATTATATATATGTGATTAAAATTAATTAAACCAAACTACATTGTGATGATTGAAAACCCACCAAAATAATCTAAATGATTATCACTAACGTCTTATATAATGATTCATCCTCGTCATAAATAAAAAAATTAATTATATAACCATGTAATATTATTTATATTCATTAATATCATTTAAATTAAATTTTGGATATATTTTCCCATTTTATATGATCTTACATACTCATATATAAGTAAACCGATCTTGAAACCCAAGGAAAAAAACGCTCTCGAATGATAAATTTATATCTTATATCCCTTAAAAAGTCCATAAATGAACTTAATAAAATTATATTAAATCCAATACGTGTATAAAGTTTTATAAGTTAATTAATTAGTGGGTTTAATTTTATCATACTGAGAATTAAGGTCAATTATAGAACACTTTCGAACATAAGGTAAGACTTTTCTCATCTCAGTTTTCTTTCTATGAAATATGCCTTATTCACAACTGATTCGTGTGTATGGGGTATGTATAATTCCCATTTATATATCATATCATTAATCTATTTGTTATAATTTTATTAAATGTATCAATTTATGGTTATTAATTTTGTGGCATATTATTTGATTGATTACAAAGTGGTAAGGGTTTCTTCCTGAACCTCTATTTCCATTTGGGATATCATCTCTCCCTATTTAACACAATGTAATTATTCATTATTTTTATATACATAATATAAATTCTATGTATATATTTCATCATAACATATCCATATAATTCAATAATTCTTTTATTGGGAAATACATGTTTTACAGGGTTCCCTTCTCAATTCTTCTCAATACACAAGCTCGATTAAAGGGAACGTCTCGATTTCCACCCCATTTTCAAGTACCATCAAAAATCATTTATAAGAAACCATTATTTTTCTAAAATAATTTATTTTTTAGTGAAAAACTATATTTTTTCATTTCTTGTTTTATACACACAATTATGACTTTTCTATTTTAAATCCTCTTTTATATTTTCCTAAAACTCACTAAAGTGGCCAATTTCTAATGTTTCTTAAAAACTCCTTTTATATATTTTCAATTAATTTGAAAATAATTTTTTACTAAAATAGAATTTAATTGTTATTATATATTATTTTCTAAGATATACATGTTTAAAATATTATTTAATAAAAAATACAAATGATTTTCCAAATGAACTCTTCAATGTAAAAAGGGTTTTCTAGTCCCACTTTTACTTTTGTGAGATATATGCCTTTTTCACCACTTAGTCCTTGTTTTTGGTCTATATAATTAACTTTTATATATCATATCATGAGTATTATTATACATATGATATTATAAGTTTTATTTAATTTTGTTCCTACATGTGGATTATGACATAAATGATTCAAAGTGGTATGAGACACTTCATAATGCTTAATGATTATTTTCATCAAGAATTTATCAATGATTTTATTAGAGTATTTTCATATTTGATTTTGATTAAAATATTTCAAAGTGGTATGGGACACTTTTATTTAAAGATATATTTTTATTCGACCTATGAAGAATTCATTGGACTTAGTAAGTGAAAGTCGTGGCCTGGTATAGCCACTCGATGCATCAATGAGTCTCATGATTCAAACTAGAACACGTTTTTACCCATTATAAATGGTTTCTTAGCTGAGGTCTTGACAATATCTTTATGATGTCCGACATTATGAATACCCTTATTATGAATCTATTAATTGATATTCCATATGATTATTCGACTAGAAGAATATCTATGGTTATGTTTTACTATGGAATTATTTTATCAGGTTTTATTCCTACCATATTAGGCTCAAAATTATATTTTAATGGCTTGTGTTTTTAGTTATTCACCATGAATTACTTTTTATGTTTATGATAACTTCCACTGTATTTCTTACCCTTACTAAGAATTTGAGATCAACTATTTATTATCTTTTATTTTTCCCCAGGATGTGAAGATGTTTGTTATTAATGACTTTCAGGGTTAATCAAAGAGTTTTTGGGTTTTACTAATGGAGTTTCTTTGTTTATTTTCCACTAATGTTATAATGAAATTTTAATTCAATCCATGGTTCACACCATTCTGACTATAATTAAAGTTTCATGTATGGAAGCTGGTTTCCAAAACTACTAAACTATTTGGTCCTTCAGGATGAGATAACTTGTAATCATACCAATGTAATAAAGTAAGGCATCAACTCTAGGATACTGGGGTTGGGGTCTTTATTGTTGGTATCAATGAAAGTTTAGTAGAAATATTTGAAACTATATTTTTAAGACATATATTGGGGGAAAAACCCTAAGACAGACTTTGAGGATATTAATAGAAGAACATACATGAATTTTTGGTAAGGTAAAGATTATATGGGACTTACTAGAAATACATAAGTGTCTAGATACTACTAGTGAACATGGTTCTGAAATATATGTGCATATGGGTAACAACACCAAAATGGTGTCCCCGTCCTGACTCATGGTAACCTAGTACATGACATCGGGCCTTACTACGTACCTTTTTTTGACACACCTTGGGGATATTCTTAGGATAATCCATATTTTCTTTATAAACCATTATGAAGGAATTGAATATATGAATAAAATGAATAAACTAGTGTGTTTTAGATTTAAATTAAGGTGTCATGATAGAATATAAATGATTATATGTTTCCCTCACTATGATTGTTGTTACTCACACTATGCTTTATGGTTGTAGTAAATGGCTGTAAAACTGAAGGAGTCATGTAAACATTGAATATGATTGACAAGGTGTTGATGATGATCAAATGAATTGGATTATTATAAGGGTGAAATATATAATGTTTATGCCTAATCAAATTTCTCAAAATATTGTTAACAACATATACCTTAACCGACTCCTAAACCCACCAAAGAAGAGAAGGATGGAGTTTTCTAAGGGTCCTAGTGGTGGAGACCATGGAGAAAAGAAGGCTAGATTTACATCATGAAATAAATATGGAAGGATACACCTAGAGAAGTGTCTCAATGGAATGAGGATATGATTTATGTATGGAAAAGAAGGACATAAATATAAAAAATTGTTGAGGAAACATTAATAGTTAATGGAAGGAAATAAAATTGATCTTAAGAATCCATTTGTAGTTCTTTTCTTTCAATGTAGGGGACCTAGGAATTACCCAAGTCAATTTCTTATTCAATTGGATAACCTCTATACCAAGGAAGGACCTTCGAGGAAATAAATGTACAATGTATTTATGTATTGAATTTGTATTGGAAACCATAGTAAAAAGGGTATTTAGTGCTTGAACTTATATTTAGAATATCTTTCATATGTATTTTTGATGTTATATTTATATAGATTTAGAAAAGGGACAAGCTGCAGTTCGGGTGACAACCCGTTGCGTCCGACAAGGCCGTATGGCTTGAACCCACAACTGAAGGGCGATACGGGTTAAATAACCTCCACTAGCCTATGCTACGTCCTGGTAAACATGACTTTATTTCTTTAAAGTTCTTAATGGATAATGGTTTTTTTAATTTTAGGGATATTTATTTTATCAAATAGATAACTTGGGGATTAGAAAATGATTTAGTAATTAGGCGAATAATGTTATTTTAGAATATGTTCGCTATTTTGAGAATCCTAAAAAAGAATATTATGAGGAATAAAGGATAAATTGTATTCTGTAGTCAAATATTATTTTATTATGGAATTATGGTTATTCATGTTATTTATGGAAATTTTTTGAAAGCCTTGTAGATTATGAGATCTAGCAAATTAAATTTTTTATATTAGACATTAATATTGATCAATGTTATTTAAAAGACTATATGAAAAAATCATTTTTATTTGGGGTTCATAGCCTAGAATATTTTTGGTGAGTGACAGTAATTGATAAATGATATATGTAGAAATTTGAGTTTTATATTTTAATTTTGGATTTTAAATTAATTTTTCTTTATATAAAGTTTTTTTTGGGTATTATAATATCATAGAATAACCATTTTGGTTTTGGTATAAATACATGAGGAATATATCGTTATAATTTTTTATATTTTGTAATCTATAGAAGTTGATTATAATTTTTTAGGAATGAGTAAAAATTCATTTTAAATACTCATTGTTTAGAGAAAAAGACGAGAGGATGAGACTCTAATTGATATGTAATTATGTCTCTTTAAGTTCTCAGTCTATGATATAAATGAATTCCTTAACTATAGGAAAATTATTTTGGGACAAAAATGTTATCAATTTACTTTTCTTTCTAAGAAATCAATGATATTTTAACTAATAACAAGATTTATGGTTTTGTGATAGTCAACTTTATAATGATCATGTTCTCTATCACTCTCCATTAGAACTTTATAGTTATATTTTTCTTCCATGTCATGGTTTTCACTTCATACTAATCTTATCCTATTAAAATTCTTAATTTTGTGGTAACCATCACATTCTCCTTTTACCTCTTATTATGAGAATGTTTTATTAACCCTTGTTGGACTCCTCATGTGTCAATCATGTTTTAATGATCACAAACCATATAAATTCTGTAAATCTTGTTAATCCTATTTAATCTATCTAAAATCATGTGTACAAATGACTAGTTTCTTTATGAATTAAATAATTATTGTAAACTATTTTGTTTATAATAGAATTATCTTATGAATGATTAAGCTTAATTCACTCTATGAATATCACTATTTAAGTCTTTGTATAGATATTCGGCTTAGTCTGAGAAACCATGAGTCTGCCACCGGTTGTGTTTTTCTGGAAAAGGACCCAGATACCGTAACCATCCAGACACCGTAACCATCCAAACACCATGACCATCCAGACACCATGACCATCTAGACATTGTAACCACGCAGACACAATGACCATTCAGACACTGGGACCATCCAGACACTATGACCATCCAGACACCGTGACCATCCAGACACAGTGACCATCTAGACACTGTGACCATTTAGACAATGTGACCAACCAGAAACCGTGATCCTAAAACCACATCTGTGCTACCGGTTCTTGATCTATATAAAATTATGCCATTATAACCGTCTCACAGACCAGATACAAAGAAAGAGACACCATTTCATGGAGACACCATTTCAAGGAGACACTGTTTCAAGGAGACACTATTTCATGGAGAAACCATTTACAGATAGACTATGACACCGTTTCTTAATATTTTTTTGGTTTTTCAATTTAATTTATAACAGTCAAATTTTATGTTTTTAATTTCACTAACATAATAAATTTTTCTTTGTAGAAATGTCACCTGACAGTATGAGGTATGAGATGTAGAATAAAAGCATCATGTTGGCTCAAACACATGCATCCTAAGAATAAAAAGAACAGCGTGGCTAGAAGAAAAGAGCGTGACATGCGACAATTGTGATAACAGAAAAACAAGTGTGTGTGTGATATCGAAGTAGTACGATCATTCATTTAACCTGACACTGCTTAGAACACACAAAGCAAACTTGAATCCTAGATTCGATAAAATTTTTGTACTATCTACTCCACGAAGAACACAAGCCAGATATAGCTAACTTATGATACTCTGTTTTCTGCAAGAGAACTCGATTTTAGCATCTTCTTCATCCCAAAAGTCTAGGGCTTCATAGACTAACACTCAGATCACTTCTAACCTTATATCATCATTTCTGATCAGTTATGTATTATTTTTATCTTTTGATCAGTGTGTGTGTGTGTGTTTGTATAAAAACACACACTGTCACCTGCATTAAACTAAATAATACAAAATATCCTTTCTCTTACATATTTTTACACTTGTGTATGCCCAAAGATAATTATGAAAGAGGTCCCTATGTGATATGTTAGTTCATACCTATGAAGAACCGTGGAAGAGGTTGTGTGACCTGGACAGTCTTGTCTACTATTGTTAACCCCGATCCAGGGTGTGGATCTAGTTTATTTATATAAACTGATTGGTGGCAGGTGATCACCATGTATAGGGGATTAGGTCTTTGCTTGAGACTAAACCACTTTTTTTATATCTTTTGTGCTATTTATTTCAGTTTTCTCTCTTTTACTATTTAATTCAGAAATCAATAAATCTACTTTGATAGTTAATCTTGGAAAAAAGTTATAATTGTTTTGCCATATTAGAATAGCTTCAAAAGTAATTTAAATAACTGATATTAGGATTATTTATAATTAATCAATATTCTAAGAAGTTATTTAAATATTTAAAATTTCATTACAGTATTACTTTTATTAGTTGGTATCAGAGGGTTGTTTATTAAGACTATGTTTTTGACTATATTCAACTATGATTTTAGTTGTACTTTAAAGATATTTAAATTTATATTAATTTTAAATTTCTAGATCTTTTAAATAATTTCTCTATTATGGATAATAGATTGAAAGGTTCTATAATAAACAAACCATCATTCTTTAATGGAACAAATTATGCTCAATGGAAAATGAAAATAAAAATTCATTTAGAAAGTATGAGCTTTGAAATAAGGTCTTCAATTATAGATGAATATAAGATTCTTACTACTGATATAATCACTTGGGATGAACATACCAAAAATAAATACAATAACCATTGAAAATATATGAATTCTTTTTACTACTTTTTTAGAGATGAGGAATTTAATAGGATCTCTACATGTAAAACTGCCCATGAAATTTGGGATACCTTGAAAGTTTCACATGAAGGAACTTCTACTGTGAAAGAAATGATACTTAACATTTATACTATTAAATAAAATAACTTTAAAATGAAACCTAAGGATCATATTTCAGACATGTATCTCAAGTTGAACGAAATTGTCACCACAAGGATTTCTCTTAGAAGAGAATTCACTGCCAAATAACATATTATGAGGATTCTTAGATACCTACCTGATAGATCGAGAGGAACCTCTGTCTCAATTAGGGAGTCATGCGACATCAACAACTGCCTATAAAATAACTCATTGGAAAACTGATGATGTATGAAGAGGATTTTGAAGTAAACAAGGAAGAGGAGGATAAACCCAAAAGAAAATATGTTGCGTTCAAGACCACAAACTATAAACACAAATAGAAAGGGAAATTGGAAGTTTCCTTACAAAGTTCCTGTAGTGAAAAATCATCACCTGACAGTGATGAGGAGATGACTCAATTTTCCAGAAGGTTTAAGAGATTTTACAAGAATAAGAACTTATTCAGAAAGCCTAACTTCAAGAGAAGATATGTTAAAAAAGTAAGTTGGAAGAAGTAATGGAAATGAAGTGACAAGTCTGATGATATTTTCTTCTATGAATGTAAGTGAAAGGGACCTATCAAGGCTGACTGTCCCAAGATCAAGTACAAAAAATAAATATGAGGAAAAAGATATAAAGTATATAAAGGTAATGAAAAAAACATGGAGTGCATCTGAGGACAGTTCAAGTGACTAAGAAAATTCACATGATGAACAGGATAACAAATCTAATATGTTTTTTTATGAAAAACACATATGAGGTAACACAATAATATCCTGTAAAAAACTCTGATTATTATAGAGATGATAGTGTCTATGAAAACATGTCTAATAAAGAAATTTTTGAGTACTGTAATATGCTTGAAGAGGCATGAAATTAACTAAAAGATATGCACAAGTCTTTAATGAAATAGCATGCTATTACCTCAACAGTTAAAACTGAACTCACTATAAAAAGGGAGAAAAATTCTCAATTACTCAAAGAGAACAATGAACTAAAACTATCTAATGGGAATTGAAAAAGGATCTTGAAAGGTTTACTAATGGTAAAGATACATTGGTAAAAATTATAGGTTAACATATTGCTCCTAAATATACTAATGGAATTGGCTATCAACCTGGTAAAATAAATTTTGGAGGAACTAACTATTTTTCTAAATCTTGGACATACAACTTTACTCCTAGTTCTGGAAAGCATTCAGCTAGTTCATGTTATGATACACTATCTACTGTTTCAATATTTTCTAGACCAAATAGAGTTTATTTCTCAAGTACTTTACATAATTCTTATAGAAAACCTATGAGGAATATATGGGTTCCTAAATCCATAGTCACTAATATTACAGGACCCAAAGAGGTATGGGTACCAAAATCGGTTTTTATTTGACTATTTTGTAGGAAATTTTATTAAAGAGTTCCTATAAAAGCTTATGGTAGTAGGATAGTGGGTGTTCAAGACACATAACTGTAGACTATTCATGCTTCAAGAACTTAATAAAAATTTATTGAGGATATGCCACCTTTGGTTACAATACCAATGGAAAGATTATTTTCCTTGGACAAATCGGTAACTCTAATTCAGTTTTTCTTTCCAAAGTACTTTTTGTTGATGAATTGAAATATAATTTTCTTAGTATTTCACAACTATGTGATTATGTATTTCATGTTAAATTTTAAAATGAGGCTTTCAATGTTTTTAATTCTATAAACGAATTAGTTTATTCTGCATTAAGAAATGTAAATGTTTACTCTGTTAACGTTGAATATTTAGTTTCTCAAAATGCTTCATGATTAAGGGTATTTCACAAATAATATTGGATTTGTATTAGAAGACTAGGACACTGTAACCCTCACTCCCTTAGAAAGTTAACTAGAAAAATATTAGTCAAAGACCTACCCAAACTAGAGTTTCAAAATGATAGTGTGTAATCCTTGTCAAAAAGGAAAGCAACACAAAATTTCCTTCAAACCAAAGAAATAAGTGTCAACTTCTCAACCTATCGAACTGGTTCACATGGATTTTTTTGGACCATCTAGAGTTTCTAGCTTAAATGGGAAGAACTATGTTTATGTTCTTGTAGATGACTTTTCTAGATATACCAGAACATTCTTTTTGGCTCAAAAAAGTGAAGCCTGCTCTCATTTTACCAAATATGCCAAAACTGTAGAAAATGTTATTGGGATTAGAATTAGATCCTTAAGAATTTATTATGGCCGTGAGTTTAAAAATCAATAGTTTGAATCCTTTTTTTGAAAAATGGATTCGGTCATAATTTCTCTACCCCTAGAACACCTCAACAGAATAGAGTTGTAGAAAGGATAAATAGAACCTTGCAAAAGATTGCTAGAACCATGCTTAGTGAATATGACCTACCTATTTATTTTTGGGATGAAGATGTAAATATAGCATGTTATATTATCAATAGAGTGTTAATTATAACTATTCTTAAAATAAATCCATATGAGTTGTGGAATAATAAAAAAGCCAATGTTAGATACTTCAAAATATTTGGATACAAAGTCTATATCCTTAATAATAAGGACAATCTTGACAAATTTTCATCCATGATTGATGAAGGAATATTTTTTGGATATTCCATCACTAGTAAAGCTTATATAGTGTTTAATAAAAGAACTAAATGTTTGGAAGAATCTATACCTGTCAGATTTGATGAAACAGATCCACATGAGCCTAAGACCACTCTAGAGAACCTGGAGGATGATGTGGACATTAATTCAAAATCCTCTAAACATCCTGTAAAAGAATCTGTGAAAACTTCCAATTCTGGAAATTCTTTAGATTTAGGTCACAATGAACCTGACCCTGTTGGAGAACTTGAAACCACTAGTCCTTATTTTTCTAGAGATATTATAACTCTTAAGAAACATCCTTTAGATGCTATTGTAGGAGACTTAGACAAAGGAACTCAAACTAGAGTCTCTCTTAGAAATCATGTTGAACTTCATGTTTTCTTGTCACAACTTGATCTTAAAAACATTAATGATTCTATCAATGATGAATTTTGGGTAATGTCTATGCAAGAAGAACTTAATCAGTTTGAAACGAACAATGTTTGGAAACTTCTTAACAGAACCAAAGACACATTCACCATAGGCACTAAATGGGTGTTTAGAAATAAGGTAGATGAAGCTGGTAATACAGCTAGAAACAAGTCTAGATTTGATGCACAAGGCTGTATTCCAAAAGAAATAATTGACTATGAAGATACCTTTTCACCAATAGCTAGAACTGAAGCTATGAGAATTCTGATTGCTTATGCTGCACATCTGAATTTCAAAGTATATCTAATGGATTTCAAAAGTTCATTTCTAAATGGGTATATAGGTGAGGATGTCTTTTTCGAGAAACCCCATGGTTTTACAAACCCTCACTTTTCAAACCATATATTTAAATTATTAAAAGCATTATATGGTTTAAAATAAGCTCTAAGAGCATGGTATGATAGATTAAGTACTTTTCTTATTTTCAAAGGTTTTACAAAAGGAATATCTGATCCTACTCTTTTTTTAAAACGAATTTCAAATGATTTGTTAGTAGTTCAAATCTATGTAGATGACATTATCTTTGGTTCTTCCAAAAATTCTTTATGTATTGAATTTTCTAAAATGATGTAAAATTAATTCGAAACGAGTTTAATGAGTGAACTCAAATTCTCTCTTGTATTTAAAATCTTTGAAAATAATGATGATATTATTTTAATTCAAATAAAATATACTAGAAATCTTCTAAAATGTTTTGGTTTGGATATCACTAAAAGTAGTGACACACCAATGTGTACTACTTGTATGTTGGATCTCGATGAAGGTGGAAAATTTGTAGATCAAACCACTTAATGAGGAATGATTGGAAGCTTACTCTAATTAACTGCTAGCTGACCAGAAATTATGTTTAGTGTGTGTATATGTTCTCGTTTTCAAGAAAATACTTAGGAATATCATTTAAATGCTGTTAAAATAATCTTCAAATACCTCAAGCATACACCCAATCTTGGACTATTCTTTCCCAGAGGACAATAATATGAGATAGTGAGTTATTCTGATGCTGACTTTAGAGGTTGTAAGTTATATGAAAAAATAACCTCTGTAACATGTCACTTTTTAGGCAAGTCACTTGTATCATGGTTGTAGTAAGAATCAAAAATCTGATGCATTATCTACTTTAGAAGCTGAATACATTGCTGGTGGTAGTTTTGTGCTCAAATTTAGTGAATGAAACACAGATTACTGGATTATGGATATAAATTTAGGAATGTACCTATAAATTGTGACAATACAAGTGCAACTAACATCTTAAAAAAATCCTATTTCACACTCTAGGACAAAACACGTTGACGTAAGACATCACTTTTTGAGATATCATCATCAAAAAGGTAACATCACTTTGGAATTCATTAGAACTGAATATCATCTTGCAGATATATTTACCAAACCATTAAATTTTGAAAGAATAGATTACATCATACATGAATTTGGAATGATAAACCATAAGTAGTAAGTATACTGTTTCACGGTTTATGGTTTCACAAGTCACTTTCTTAAGATTACAATTTAAATCTAACAGTTCTATAGTTTTACTATCTTAAGAGTTGATGTTTCATGTTTAAGGTCTCACAGTTAATATTTCTTGGTTACTGTCTGGCACATATTGGTCTCAAACAATACGGTCGCACTGTTTAGAAATCACACTATTATGGTCTCACCGTGAACACTTGTTACGGTCTCACAATGAATGCTTATTATGGTCTCACTATGAAGGTTGATCATGGTCTTACCATTAAGAAGATTTCTTGTTTTATTTATACATTATAACTAGTATCTTAGTAATTCATTGTTTTATTCTTTTTACTTTCCCACGCTTTTGATCCCACAATGCTTGATATCCCGAAATGATAAAATAAAATATTTTTCACTCGTTCTTCCCTTGAGATATCTTCTCTCAAACCAAAACCCCTATTTCAACACTTTTCTCTCTCTTGAACCTTTGTTGAATGCCCTGGATAAAATTCTCGTCATCATCAACTCCTGAGAAGTGCAGTTCAAATAAAAAGATGAAAATAATTCCAAAGTTAGCTCCCGACGTCCCTCTGAATCCGAATATGGTGAACATAATAGTGGTACCTGAAAAGGAGATATTTCCTAAGTTGATTATGTCATGTAAGTATTTGGTATTGAAGGTTCTAACAGAGCAAGGATGGCTAGATTGGTTAACAATGGATGATAGGTCTATTTACCAGAATCTATTTGCATGGTTTTATCAGTATGTTCAATTATCTTTTGATTCACAATATGTCTATGTTGTGAAAATATGGATAAATGTCCATATTTTTACATTTTCTTCAAATGTAATGGGCTACATTCCTTAGGATACCTCATGAGGTTATTTGTGAGGACTACTAGAGAGGTCTTCCACCTCCAAATGAGTTCTTTGTTTTGGAAGAAGCATTGAGAAGCTTAAATGGAAATGAAACAAAGAGGAGATCCATAGCTACCGAGCTAGATGGTGAAACCAGGCTTCTATTTAAGTTTGTTCCGAATTTGATTAGCCCCAGAAAAGGTTATTTTTCTATACTCAAGTATCAGTATTTATTTTTGATACATCTCATGAAAAATGGACATAATATCAACCTATGCAAGTATGTTATACACCATATGTGTGAGTTGATCAAAACAAACTCCATGTAAACATCCCTGTTCTATTTAATGTTTATCTCAACTATGATTCATGGAAAAGGATTGGTTGGACTAGACAAAGAATCCATTAGGGATTATGAGTTCTGTCTTTCGAAAGTTATAGTAAAGTGAATGAAAATTAGTTGGAATCCATGGAGAAAAGTAAGGGTGGAAGATAATGAAAGGGTGTATGAAAAGTTTAATCCAGTGGAAAACTTTTCAAAACCTAAGGATATTTTTGATCCTGGTATGGATCCAGATGAACTTGTTGGGTATTCTGATGAGGAGGAAGAGGAAGAGGCTGTTATACATTTGAGAGAAATTGTTCTCGTTAAGGAAGATAGTGAATATTCTCCTCATGTCTTATTTGAGAAGGAAATTCTTGTTCCTGAAGAAGCTATTGATAAAAAATAACAACTTGCTTCCACATAAGAATCTATTGAAAAGTTAACTAAAAAGGATGTTGTAGAAGAGAGTATATAAGAAGATCTTTCTGTTGTTCAAGAAATTTCTCTTGAGTAACACCCAGAGGAACTAGATGTTTTTTATGTTATTCCTTCCGCAGAAGAGAGAATGGAGCAAGCCTTTCAGTTGGCTAGAAAGGAAATGGGTGATGAAATTAAGAATGAAATCGTGGAAATAGATCAAGGATCTAAATCTATCAGTCCTGAGAAAGATTCACCTGTTGAGGGGGAGTAGCCCCCCAATATGGAATATATTGAAGTCCCTAATCTGATTGATCCAAGATCAGTGGATACATGGTATAAATTCCCCAGTTATTTTAATGTGTCTGATTCACTGGAAGTCTCAGTTAATGTAATTAATATGTCTAATATATTTCATTTGAAATTGGAATCTTCTCCTGAAGATATCTCTGCCAAGGAACCTGATCCTATCTCACCTTCTAATCCCAAAACTTCTCAAGAACCTCCAAACCTAGTGAATAAGAATGATCTGAATGCTTTTGGAGCTACCCTATTTGATGGAGTTGAAAAAACTCATGAATAACCAACCAGCTCCTATAACCAATTTAAGTGAAAGAGATTCTACCTAGTTATTGGAAAAGATCATAGGGAATATTCATCCCAAGATTCTTTATGAAATTAAAGAAGTTGGAATTGAGAACCAACAACACAATGATAAAGTAAAAACTCACTGAGGTATGGTTGAAGAATTGAAGAGAGTGATGAACTCCAGACAAAAACCTATTTCTTATCTTATTGTGGATATTTTTAGTCAGACTCCACAGGAAGTAGCTTCACTAATTCAACCTAATATAACTTCTTTAGCTGAGAAGGTAGATGAAAGAAATTAGAAGATTGTTCAAGAGATGCATGAGCTTGTTATTAGTCTTAACAAGTTAACTAATCAGTATAAGGGTTGTATCCAGAAAGTTATAAATAAAATGAAATCCCTTACCTCGACTGTCACTGCTTCTCGTACTTCTGGACAATTATCTCAACCTTATTTAGACTGTGATCTTCTCCAAACAGTTGTCAAAGAAGAACATTAATCTGTGCTCAGTGGCTTTGACAAGGAATCTCTATAAGAAGTTGTCTAGAATAGTGACAAAGTTCTTTATTTGGTGATAATTCATTCCAAGATTGATAATGATTATTTGCAAGAAATTTCTGAGAAGGTGGACTTCTACTTCAATCTGATCTTCTCAAAGAATGACATGACTAACCACTTCAAGTTCATTGTGGAGAAAATGAGGATTCCTCCTGTCACTCAAGCTTTCAAAACTCAAGTCCAAATGTTCAAAGGTTTAACACCTTTGTTTGATATGTTTATGGAGATCAAGGATGACTTAGAAAAATCTATGCAGTATGGTAGTGAGATCATTGATTACTTCATCAAGATTTTGAGGCCTTATCTTCATGTCCTGAGTACTACAATTGTGGCTCCTGCAGCCGCACCCCTGAGATCTAGTTTTCATACCTTCTCATCTTCTTCCCTTGCCTCTACATCTATGTCTTTATCTCAAGCTCTGAGTTAGATCAGGCATGTAATCCTTGATCAACTGTTTCCTCAGTCTTCCATTGTACCTACCATATCCCCTTCTATTTTTGAAGGACTCCCATTACCTTCTCTATCCACTGGTTCTCTTCCTTCCTCCACATCTTCCTCTGCTCCTATGGATTCTTCTTATGATGTTGCTGCCAAGGGAAAAGAGAACACCATCTAGTGCTGAAGAATAGTGACTACAATCTTTCTACAGGGATGATTTCTATATATCTTGTTACTTTTTGTTTGTAGTGAAACTTTTTACCCATCTAATTCAGTGTTCAATTTTATTGTCTATTTCTTATTTACTCTTTCAGATAATCCCAAAAGGGGGAGAAATATGTATTCTATATGCACTAAATGCACCTTAAAGAAGAGACACATTAACTAATAATAAATCTATCACTCACATGATTTGTGATCATAAAAAGTGGGAGATTGTTGGACTCCTCATGTGATAATAATATTTTAATGATCACATATCCTATACATTCTGTAAAGCTTGTTAATCCTGTTTAATCTATATAAAATCATGTTTACAAATGATTAGTTTTTTTATGCCTTAAATATTTTTTGTAAATAATTTTTTCTATAATGGAATTCTATAATGAATGATTAAGTTTAATTCACTCTATGAATATCACTATTTCAGTCTGTGTATAGATATTTGGCTAAGTCTGAAAAACAGTGAGTCTACCACCGGTTGTGTTTTTCTAGAAAAGAACCCAGACACCATAACCATCCAAACACTATCACCATCCAGACACTGTAACCATCCAGACACCATGACCATCCAGACACCATACCCATGTAGACACAGTAACCATTCAGACACCATGCACATCCAGACACTGTGACCATCCAGACACCGTGACCATCCAGACACCATGACCATTCAAACACTGTGACCAACCAGACACCATGATGCTAACACCTTATCTATGCTACCATTTCTTGATCTCTATACAACTATTCCATCAAACTGTCTCAGAGCTCAATAAAAAAGAAAGATACACTATTATGAGGGGACACCATTTCAAGCAGACACCATTTCATGGAGACACCATTAACAGACAGGCTGTGACACCGTTTCTTAATCTGTTTTTTCGTTTTTCAATTTAGTTTCTAACAGTCATATTTAATGTTTTTAAAATCACTTACATAATTAATTTTTCTTTGTAGACATGTCACCTGACAGTACGAGGTATGAGGTGCAGAATACATGCATCCTCTCAGCTTCAACACATGAATCCTAAGAATAAAAAGAATATCGTGGCCAGAAGAAAATCAAGTGACAAGAGACAATTGTGTTAACATAAAAACAAGTGTGTGCACGATAATGAAGTAGTACTAGTATTCATGAAAGACGAAACTGTTGATGAACACACAAAAAACTCAAATCCAAGAGTTAAGAACATTTTTGTAATATCTACTCTATGAAGAACATGAGCCAAATCTAGCTGACTTATGATACTCTGTTTTCTACGAGGGGACATGATTTCTGTATCTGCTTCATCCCAGATGTCCAGATCCACATAGACTAACACTTAGATCACGTCTAACCTTATCTCATAATTTCTTCTTTGTTGTGTATTAGTTTTATCTTTCAAGTAGTGTGTGTGTGTCTGTATAAAAACACACACTGTCTCCTACATTAAAATGAAGGACCCAAGATATCATTTATCTGACATATTTTTACACTTGTCTATTCCCACGAATAAGTGTAGAAGAGGTCCCTATGTGACCTGTTAGTTCAGACCCACAAAGAACCGTGGAAGAGGTCTTGTGACCTAGAATGTCTTGTGTACTGTTGTTAACCCCAATCCAGGGTGTAGATCAAGTTTATTTATATAAACTGCCTGGGGGTAGGTGATCACCAATTAGAGTGTATTAGGTCTAGACTTGAGACTGAATCACTTGTTTTATATCGGCTATGCTATTTATTTAAGTTTTCTCTGTTTTACTATTTAATTCAGAAATCTCTAAATCTACTTTGATAGTTAATCTTGGAAAGAAGTTATAATTCTTTTTCCTTATTAGAATAGCTTAAAAAGTATTATTAATAACTAATATTAAGATTATTGAGAATTAATCAATCTTCTGAGAAGTTATTTAAATAGTCAAACTTTCATAACAATATAACTTTTATTAACTGGGTTGTATTTAAATATATTGGGGAAAATTTTTAAGAATAAATTTTAAATAGAAATTTTTAATAGATTCTCAATTCACCATCCTCTTGAGTACTCTACTCTAACCAACAAACCTATTTCCAATGTGGGTTTCCAAAAATGAATTTTCAATAATAAACCCCAATTTTTGAAAGCTCAATTCCAAATTTTGAGGATGAAATGTTTGTAGGAGGGGAGAATGTGACGACCTATAATTATATCAATGCAATTTCACTTATTATAATTATTTGATATAGTATAAATCACCTAAAATAACAGAGAAAAAAATATAAAATTTATAAATGAAAAATGAATAAAATTAGAGGTATTTCTAAAAGTTGGGGAACCTATACAAATGAAATAGTAACCTAACCTTGGGATTAGTAATATAAACCTTATGAATAGTAAACCATCCAAATGAATAGCAACTACACCCATAAAAGTATAAATAAAATTTAGGAATCTTATAAATGAACATATGATATAATTATAACATAGTATAAGTAAATTAATATTTTAAAAAATATTAATTAAGTGTTCATCCATCCAACGTCACATTTTTATTTAAGAGAGTAAACAAAAAAAGAGTCCTAGCAGCCGGAAAACAAGAAAGGGAAAAACAACATAGAACAAAGGAAGCTGCAGGCAGACACCTAGGTCCTAAAGGTCACCCAGGCCTAGGGGGGCCTAAAATAATGAAGACGAGCATGCCCCCTATGATAAGGTTAACACCTTAAGTCTTCAAGAAATCAATGGACGGAAGACAGGTGATGCTAGGACCTGATTGCTCCATAGATTCAAGCTTATCTGCCACTTGATTTCCCTCACGCCAGGTGTGAAACACACTGACACCATCCAGGAGAGCATGACAACTCTTGACCGTGTAAACAATAGACCAAGGGACTTGGACATTACCAATTATAGCACCATAAAGAATCAGCGAATCCGTCTCGACTAGGGAGATAACAATGCTCTTCTGACGACACAGTTGCAAACAATAGAAAAGCGCATTTGCCTATGCCTGAAGCGAGGTACCCCACAAAGGTACACTGTAAACGCCAGCAAAAAACTCCCACACTAATCACGGACCACAACCCCTCCCCACATTCCGCCCCGCACACAAGATCCATCAGAATTCATCTTCAGACCCGAGGCTGGCGGACACCATCAGATTGGTTTCCCCCCTCTCCGCTGAGTGCTGGGACTGGAGATAGCAAGAGCAAGGGAACGTACCTGAAGACACCCGAACGAGGGGGCCTCGCACCACTGGGGAAATAGGGGAAACAACTCCGCCAGCAGGACCCGGGTACACATGAAGATGACCCTTTCTGTAGGCGTGGCTCCCTCAAACCGGGCCTTATTCCAAGCCTTCCACAAGCTCCAACACCCAGTAATAAAAATCATAGACCTCGCCATCCGCTCCATGCCCAAGCCGCCCGACCCAATGAACCATCTGTATAGAAATGGCTCCTCACGATGATCAGTAGAATAAATAGTAGTGAGATCCCCAAAGAAAATCCAAAGCGCGACAACCCAGTCACTTTCGAAAAACAAATGGTTGGAGCTCTCCACCTTCGGGTGGCTAAAACAATGGCATTTGGAGGCCAGGAAGATACCCACCCTCTGGATCTGGGCATCAGTTTCCACTACTTGCTTCCTGATACGACAAACAATAAAATTGTATTTCAAGGGGATTTTATTACACCAGAGCAGGGCATCCCAGCTGTCTGGAGTCAGTTGCGGAGCCAAGATCTTTCGATACGCCTGAGAAGAGAACATCCCCGATGGGGAAGTAGTGAAGACACACCTGTCCAGCTCCGATGTCAAAGCAATAGAGTCCCAAACTCCCTAATGATCAGAATCTAGAACGGCCTTGATGAGCGAAGGGTGACTGCTGGCTTCCTTGAAATAGATAAGGGGCGCTGGCCACCCAGGAAAGCTCAGGACCGACCCCGACCAAATATGGAAGCAAAAAAGAAGGGCCCGATCACCAATAATGCACCGGGAATTCTATTTAAGAACACCGATGAGAGGAATGATTTTTGACCAGAGTGGGGACGCATGGCCATCATCCACCACCTCATCACCCACCCATTGGCTGGACATAATTTCCCCCCAAAGAGTTTTCCCTTCAATCACCTCCCATGCATGCTTGGCCTGGTAACACTGAAGAGCGGCACTCATACTCCTCACATTAACCCCCCCTCCTAAATGGGCTTTTCCATTCTCTCCCATGAAACCCAATTCCGCTTCCCCTCTTAGCACGCGTCCCACATAAAACTTTCCAAAATCTTGTCAACCCCACTAATGAACCCCTTTGGCATAGATATGGAAGCCAAACCATGGATGGGTATGGCTGAGAGGACACTATTAATCAGGGCGATCCTCGCCCCGAAAGAGATGTACAGGTTCTTCCAATTCAACACCTGAATAGAGATTTTACACACAATTTTATCAAAGTCCGTAACCTTGAGTCTTCCCGACAAAATGGAGATGCCAAGGTACTCCATAGGAAAGAAACCACACTGCATTCCCAGCCTGCTGCAAAGAGAAGAGATCCTGTCACCCTGGCATTTGGTAGAAATAAAGAAGTTTCTCTTATCATTATTCACCACTTGCCCGCTCCAGTAAAAATACTCCTCCACAACTTTCTTGATGCCTCTGACTGACCTCGACCCACCATTCATGAAAATCAAAGTGTCATCTGCAAACATCAAGTGAGAAAACGAACCACGGTTCCACCTCCTTTGGAATGGGAGAAATCCACCACTGATAAGACTGTTGTTGATGAGGTAGCTAAGAGTGTCCTGGGCTAAGATAAAAATACTAGGGGAGATAGGATCACCCTGGAGAAGCCCCGGGCTGCCTTAAAGAAACCATGATTCCTTCCCATAAATGAAGCTGCCATCCACGAGGAGCTGAAGCATCTAAACATAATATCAGCAGCCCTGGTAGAAAACCCCATTCCCTTAAGTACCCGTTTGATGAAACCCCACTCCATCCTATCATAGTCCTTGTTCACGTCCATCTTAACTGCCAAATTCGAACCATGATTCTTGTTATTGATGTCCCTCAGCATTTCCTGCGCTAGGCCGATGGCCCCCTGAATAGACCGCCCCTTCACAAACCCATGCTGCTCAATTGAGACCCACTGGGGAAAGAACCTGGACAGCCTCAGGTTGACGATAGAAGACAGAATTTTGTAGGGAAAACTGCACATACTCACTGGGAGAAAGTGCGAAAGAGAGGAAGTATTTTTGATCTTTGGGATAAGCACAAGAGTGGTGGCACTGGAAACCATTGGAAGACTCCCACCCCGAAAGAAATCTTGTATGACAACAATATTATCATCTTTAATCACCTCCCAATAATCCCTATAGAATGATCCGGGAAAACCATCAGGGCCTGGTGCGTTCTCCGGGTTGTGATTCATCATGGCCGAATACACTTCCTCCTCATCCGGGATCCTATCTAGGAACTCATTCTCACTAATAGAAATATAGGTAATCACATACTCCAAAAGAACCACATTGCCACTAGGGTAGCCCGTGGCCATCTGCTAATTAGGACCGGCCAAGAGATCCCTAAAGTAAGAATGGGCCATGTTCCCCACTGTCATCTGTGTATGAACCATCCTCAAGTAGGATATTTGTTTTACCGATGCGCCCTCACTCCTTTAGGAAAGCATGAAAAAGGCCGAATTCTTATCACCTTTGCACAACCACTTGATCCTGGATCGTTCGCAAGAAACTCGCTCCTGGTTGAGGATCAACTCGGCCCAAACCTCCTTCTTCCTAGAGAGTTCCTCAAACACAGACTCCCTCCACCGCTGCTCAAGGATGGTCTCCATACTATTAATACTCTGTTTCAGACTCTCCAAATCCTGATCAGGAGGCGGTAGGCCCGCTGCCCAAACCTGCAGTGCCGACTTCAGGCACCTCAACTTGTTGTGAACTACAACCCTCAAGTGACCCTGCACAGACCTACTCCAATGCTCAAGGATGATCTGTTTGAAACCAGGAAGGCTAGTCCAGTAACGATAGAACCTGAGCCCCCCCAGATTTGCATGCCCTAGGACTAGAGAAATCAGAAGAGGAGAATGGTTAGAGATCCCACAGACCATGTGCTTAACACTGGCATTGGTAAAATTAGATAACGCATTAACATTGGAAAGACAATGATAAATATGGATCTAGTACCACCTCCTGCCCCTCTGATTGTTACACCAAGTGAAAGGATCTCTCGAGAAACCCAAATATGTCAAACTGGATCCTGCCATAAAGCGAGCAAAGTCCAAGCTTACCCTCCTAGGAAAGGTACCCCTACCCTTCTTCTCCTCGGGATCGGCCATGACATTGAAGTCACCCCCCACAAACTAAGGAGAGTCCCCCAGATCAAAAAGGCTCAAGCCTTGCTACAACTGTTCCCTACGTCCAGCATCACAACTTTCATACACAAAAGTCACCAACACACTATCCCCTCCCTGCGACACCCTTGTAGTGATAAACTGGTCACCCGAGGAAATCAGATCAACCGAGACTTCCCTGTTCTAGAAGATCCAATTTTTATTGTTAACCGAGACCGCATGAAAAGAACCATGCAACTTGAGCCTCCCCCAGAAACTCGTAATCATGTCAGACCTATTTTGTGGTCTAGGACAGCCACAAGAGACACTTTGTTCTTTTGAATATAAGAGATGATAAAATCAGACTTCACCCAGGCTCCAAGGCCGCGGGAGTTCCATATGATCAAGGATAACATTAAAAGGATGGGGACCTGGTATTGACCCAAGGAGTCATGGCCACTGCAAGAGGGGAAGCCAGACCTTCCTTAAGCTGTCTGAGCTTAGACCTAGTACACATCCCCGGGCTAGAGGCCGGGCTGAAACCTCCTGACTGACCTAATGGAGAACCAAGAAAGAGGGGCCTCCTCCTCACTGCGCTAGGCAAGGATGGAGGGAGCAATTGCAACATGTCCACACTTGAATCCTCTGGATCACCAGCTTCGGGGAGAGGAGGCGGAGGGACCTGCACACTGACCAACACCAGAGAATGAGAGGCAGGCTCCATCCGGACCTCTTTCTTTCGAAGGGGAACCTCCTGAATCAAAATAGGCAGCACCAAGAGCCCAACAGACCTGGGGGGAAACCGTAGTACTATTTCTAGAATACCACCCCCCAAAAGCAGCTGGCTCAGATTGAAAAGAGAGGCAAGTAACTCGGAGGCCAAAATACTGGGCTCCCGAGAAGAAGGCCTCACAAAAACCCTCCCTGGAGGAGCACCTGGACAGGGTAGGACTGGAGCTGAGCAGCACAGCTGATTCGAGACACCTGACTGGGCCGCACCCTGTGAAGGAAAATAATCCTCGACCAGACCAAGCACCTGACAATCTGAGGAAGAAGCTGAGGGAGGCCCGGGGGAGAGCCTCCGATCTCCTCTCTTGCGAGTTCTGCAGGCCTGGACCGGGTGACCCTGAAGACTACACGAGCTGCAGAAGAGGGTAAACACCAGGAAGACCATGTCCTGACACCACTCCATAGACCCTTGCACCTTCAAAACAAGCGAGTCCGGAAGAGAAGCTGACAGATCCAATTCAACACAAATGTGATCCACCCGCAGATCTTCGCCACACAAAGTCCGCTCATCCGCACAGAGGAACCCGCCAAGAGACTCCCCAATGGACTTCAGGAAAGACTTGTTTTGGAATGGAAACGGAAGACCAGGTAGAGTGACCCAGACCACGGCTTGAGGACTCTCCTTCCCTCTATGAGAATCCATGGACCAGCATGAAAAATTGAAGCGCCACTGGCCGAACATCCGAGGCGAATTGTACCGGGCATGAATGAAATCCCTTTCTGAAGTAAAGACCACGAAAAATGATATCCGATGGATGGCTGAAATTCGAGCGTGTACCTGCAGCCCCCAAGAATCCACAAAGCGATGAAACACTGGGAGAGGCGGCTTCGCAGCCCCAAATAGGGCCACAAGGGTCCACCGGAGACCATCCACCGCATCTTCAAAAGCCAAAGGAGAAACCTCTAAGGATATACAGGAGACCTCCTGCGACACCTTCGGGGAGAACGAGGATGCTTCGGGGAAGCACACCTGCGAGCCCTAGGATGAACCACACAATGCATCCTTGAAGGACAAAGCCGGCCATCGTCGCTGGGGAGATCCATAGAGATCCTGCACCGGGGGGAACCTAGCCGCAACTAAATCAGGCCCTGGATCGAACGCCCATGAGGCTGAGGGCACCACCGAATCGCGAGAAGCCTCCATAGGATAACTTTAGAAATGTATTCATAAATTAATATTTATTTGTCTTATAATTTTAGGATAAATATAGAAGAACTTAGATAATTTTTCAAAGTGTTATAAAATCAATTATAAATTTAAAATCTATATTTTTTGAGTACATTATGTTTTTAATTAAAAATTAAATTTATCTTATTTTTAAAATTATTTTCCTAAAATGGATATTTTTTTAATTCCACTTGTTAAAAAATGTTAAGAGTGAATTTTTTATATTTTTCTAAAATACTTTAATTTTTGGGGAATAGTAAAATATAATAATTTACGAGAAAGGTTAAATACATGAATTATTGTGTCATAGGTGATGTATGGATGATTAAGCCCATAATCTCGAAATATAATTCATTATTTTAATATATTTTTTGATAATACTCAAGCTATTCAAAATCATGTGCCAAAATAATAAACAAATGAATAAAATATTTCAAAAACACACCTATCCTCCACTATAAATACCACCCTCACCTCCCCTTCTCCTCACATCTTCCAAGATTTTAGATTTATCAAACTACTTACCAATCATATTACCAAGCCCTCCCCCAAATCTAGGAGCCTTTTGTCTCAACTAAATACCAAAACCAATCCCTTTAAGGTGGTTCTCAATTAAGAGAATTCAAGATGTAAAAATCCTATTTCTTTTCTTTTATTTTCTTATCCTTCGCTCACCTATCTTATCCAAAGAGACATGATAAATCCATAATCATTTATATAGTATAATTATATCATGTTAATGGTAGATTCATCATAAAAATCCTTTCTCTCTCTATATTTATCTTTTATTATATAAATTTAAATATCACCAGTGATGTGTCAATTTATCAATATCATGGATGATACATTTTATTTTTCAAATAATGCAATCAAGGATGGTCATGAAATAATTTTTATGGTTAAATACAATAATAATTTAAGTATTAAATCCCATGTAATGTTCTATAACCACTATATGTATATATGGTGTTAATTGATAAAACCAAACTAGTTTGTGAAGATTGAAAAAGCACAAAAATAATCTAAACAATTATCACTAACGTCTTATCTAATGATTCATCCTCATATTAAATAAAAAAATTACTTATATAACCCTTTAATATTATGTATATTCATTAGTAACACATAAATTTTATTCTATATATATATATATTCCAATTTTAAATGAACTTCAACACTCATAGAAAAGTAAACCAATCATGAAAACCTTGGAAAATAACTCTCCCGAATGATACATTTTTATATTATAACCCATAAAAAAGACAAACAATGAACTTAATAAAGTTATAATAAATAAAATACATGTATAAAAGTTTATATATTAATTAATTTAAGGATTTTATATTATTATCTAGGACAGTAAGGTGAAGTGTAGAACACTATCAGACATAATGTAAGGGCTTTATCATCTCACTTTTATTTCTGTGAGATATCCCTTATTCACTACCATTTATTTTATATGGTGTATTTATACTAATCATTGATGTATAATATAATTAATATATTTTTTATAATTGTATTAAATGTGTCATTTAATGGTTATTAACATTGGGGAATATGATTCGATTGATTAGAAAGTGGTAAGAGTTTCTTCCCAAAACTCTTTTTCTCATTCTGGATATGATTTCTCCCTATTTACACCTATGTAATTCTTCATTATTTTTATATAAATCCTATAAATTCTATTTATATGTTCCAAAATCATTTATCCAGATCAGTTCATATTTTATTTATGGAGAAATACATGTTCTACAAGGTTCCCTTCTCAATTCTTCCTGATACGCAAGCCCGATTAAAGGGAACGTCTCGATTTTTTTATCCATTTTCAAGTACCATCCAAAATCTGTTATGAGACACCGTTAATTTTAGAAAATTACTATTTTTTCATGAAAAACAATATTATTTCATTTTTGGTTTTAGAAAAACAATTATTACTTTTTCCTTTATAAATACTCTTTTATATTTTCCAAAACCGCAATAAATTTGCCCATTTCTAATGTTTCTTAAAAAATCATTTTACATGTTTTCAATTAAGATGAACATAAATTATTGTTGAAACATAATTTCATTGTCCTTACATTTTTTTTCGATATATATATGTTTACAATATTATTTTTTGAAAAATACAAATTATATTTCAAAATAAATATTCAATGTAAAAATGGTTTTTCTCGTCTCAATTTTACTTATTTGAGATATATGAATTGTTCAACACTTATTAATTGTATGTGGTGAATTTAATTACCTTTGATATATCATATCATGATTATTATTATTATTTTTATTTCTAAGTTTCATTTAATGTTTTTCCTTTATAGGGATTATGACATAAATGTTTCAAGTGGTATGAGACACTTTGGAAAGTTTAAAGATTGTTTTCCTAAAAAATTTATCAATGATTTTTTTAGATTATATTCATATAATATTGTTATTAAAATATTTCAGTGTGGTATGAGACCCTTTCATTTAAGGGTATCTTTTTTATTCGACATTTGAGGAATGCATTTGACTTAGTAAGTGATGGGTGGGTCCCACTATAGCCCCTCGATGCATCAGTAGGTCTAATGAGACAAGATAGACTCGGTTTAGATCCATTATGAATGGTGTTTTGGAAAAGGCCTTGATAGTATGTTTATTATGTCTGAAATTATTCGTTCCATCATTATGAATCTCGTAAATTATAGTCCTAGTGATTATTCTACTAGTAGAATATCCATGGTTAAGTTTTATTATGGCATTATTTTATCATATTTTATTCCTTCTATATTATGATCAAAATTATGTTTTACTATAATGTGTTTTTAGTAATTATCCATGCCTTATTGTTCATGATTGTGATACCTTCAAAAATATTTATTATCATTACTAAGAATATGAGCTCACCCCTTTTTTATGTTTTATTTTCCCCAATATGTGAAGATGTTTATTTTTAATGACTTATGGGGTTAATCAATATTTTTTTTGGGTTTTACCAATGTATTTTATATGTTATTTTTCCTTTCAAGTTGAAATTAAAATTCTTTTATGTAATATGGTTTTTAAAACTACTAAACTATTCAGTCCTTTAGGATGAGATTTATTATAATAATATCAATGTAACAAATTAAGGCATCAACTATGGGATACTGGGGTTGGGGTCTTTACAAGTGTAATGAAGGGGAACCATCAAAGATAACAATAAATCCTAGATTTTTTGTAAATGATCCAATACATCTCAAATATGATGTAAAGCAGTTTCATGTCAAGAACAAGAATATCCCAAGAAAGCTTAGTATTTGATAAAGAGAACACACAAGCAGGACTACATAGACCCTACTCTCTCTTTGTTCGAAGGGGTATAATAATATCAATCATGTAAGATAAATTATTCATAGGAATATTAAGAAGAATCATAATAACGGTTGAAATAAAATAATGAGATGCACTAATTTCAAATAAAGTAGTCACTAATTATAAATATATAGTTTTGGTACCTCTTAGAGTCACTGGACCCAAATCTAATTCCTCTTGAGACTATTCTAATATGTTAAAAAGATTTATTCTAGATGTATGTGGCTAGAACCTCTTTTTTCATTAAGAATATGATTGAACCACAGTTTTAGTAGGTTCTACTGATACCATTCCACTATGTGTAGTGGAATAGATATAACCAAACTTATTTTAGTTACCTGAGTGTCTTTAGGGACCTCATACATTATATACCTTAATAAAAACCCTATTTGAGTTCCTTGGATTTCAACACTTAAAAAAATCAAAGGTACTATGCTAGGAACTACCTATGTTTTATAAAAAAATATTTTCTTGAACAACCATGAGAATCATCATGATTCATCTTTTCATTAGATTAATTCACACTACCACTGGGAGAAAAAAATTTCATCAACACTCACGTCATAGTAAGGTCCATTTCAACCATCAATGATATATCCATAACATTAGTATAATAATCTAGATTCATCAATAAAACATTAGAATGAATATTAGATAAAAGTATCATCTCAAAACTTCGAGTCTTTATCTTTTCATTCGATATAGTCTCGGGTAAAAACTGAACAAAGTCAATAAAAATAGTTTTCATATTCTTTCACGGTCCTATCAGCCTACTAATGTTTGAAAAAATAAATATACATGAACAAAAACATCTAATATATTGATAATCCTACAATAAAATGTTCATTGATGTCTTCCCAATCTAATACCACATGATTCTTCGCCATTACCATCATATCCTGGTATCTCCTTATTAGTACCTCTAGAAAGAAGGTGGCACACTTGACCATGATATCATCAGGGGCCTCCAAGAACTAAAAAAAAGATCAATCCTACTCAACCATTCCTCAGCCTTTTGAGTTTAATTAGAGAATTTCAACTCTGATGGATTATGGTAAAGGAAATCCTTTGCACGATTCTGAAAAAGATCCCTATGAGGTTCCACAGTAGAAGCCTGAATGAGAACCGGGGTAGAATCTGGTCTGAGAGCATGGATATTAAGCACAATTAATTCAACCATACTCAATCCCATGATAGGATTTTATCTATATAGTTCATTAGAATCTCCCTAATAGATACAATTCATAGCCATATTAGAGGAATGATGCTACACAACATCAAAAAACAACATTGAAGACATTAGATTAATACTAAAATAGAGATACAAGGGAAATTAATCCATACAGATAGATAAACAGGATTTGGATTACATATTATCGAAATCAAAAGCTTGAAAAAGACAAAAAATTATCCTAAATAACGCTTTCCCAAACTATCCATGGTGACTTAAGGATAATTGCAGTGACATATAGCCGTCCACTCAATGACAACTACCTTACATGTCCTGAAAAGATTACACAAATGCATACTAACATCAAGAAAAGATGATTAACTTGCACTTATGGTACCACATTTTTATAAACCATCCAAAATACCCTGGTACCCTGATAACTATTCTATTCCTAACATAGCCTGAAGGGAATTCACTAACCCTACAAGCTAGATACAAGTACCTAGCATCAAAAAATATAAAAGTGGGAAATAATTCTCCACAAACACAACAGAAGTAAGAGATACTAGTTAGTATGTATGTAAGAATAAATCCATAGGAAAAAAATGTACCAAAAGTCCAACAGGTATTAAAACCTTAAGTACAACCAAAATGTACCAGAAAATAGGATAACCACACAAGTCCCAATAGATGTAGAAACTCAAGACCAAATATTAATAATAACTACCCTCTTAAAGAGGTTCTTCCCCATTGATCAAACCTAGTAGGATTAAATCTAAAAACTCCCAAAGTAATAGGTAGTGTGTGAGATAAAATACCAATAATGTCTCACGAAGGATTCCATAAGAATATTCCACATTTAATTAACCAAATAAAGATTTGAATTTTAGTTAAACAAGCATGTATGTTCAAAATTATATTTTAAAACAATCATGCTTTACATTTCAATTGATGTAAATACTTTAAACAAATGTATTAATATAAAATTTTATATAAAATATTTTATATAAATTCATAAGGTATATGAAAAACATTTTACAACAATGGAATATATTTCAAAACAATCATAAGGGAGAAGCATGGTCATCTTACAAGAGGTACAATAGTTCCAAGTTATGGGATCCTAACACTCTTATATAATGAAAATGAAAATGTGAACACATATCCCTTTTACGCTGTTCAAAGAGGACTAACCGACATACTATTAAGGATAAGATCTTCCAATAAGTTTATGTTAAAATTATAAAGCATCAATATGTTGTTAGGTAAATCCCATCCTTTCACGATTTTCTATATTTACACACTAACTACTTAGGCTTGTATGTTCTCAAAAAACAATCAATAATGTGGAATTTATTTCAAAACTATTCAAAATTAAATTCAACCCATTTTTCCATGTCAATATAAAAATTTCCATCTAAAAACCAAAATGGATTTTTAATCAAATCATGAATTTTTACAAGATAAAACCAATGGGTTTTTATCAAAAACTGTTAATCAGTTTTCATCAAAATAATATTTGAAATCTATTCCACATATCAATTTCATAGTTCAATTTGAAAATTTAAATTCCACAAAAAAATTCTATTTTTTTTTTCAAATACAAATCACACCCAATTCAATGGAATTGGGGGTTTCCCCAATTTCATGCTAATTCCAATTCAAATCCCCAATTCATTTGAATTGTGTTTTTAATAAAATAATTTAAATAATTTAAATATAAATCCAAAAAATATAATTTAAATCATGCACTTTAGGGTTAATAAAATTGGACATCATAAATGGGAACACCAACATTTAGATCACGGGATCATGAAACACAATTCACTAAATGGGAAACTACAATGAAGAATGCAAAAAAGGAGGATCAGAGAATCAATCCTAAGATCAAGATCCAAAATATGGCGATTATATCCTCCAACAATAGAAAGGTATAATAAAATAGTTGGATGAGATAAGAAGGGAGTGGGAGATAGAGAACAAGGATAAAAATCTTAATTTGAAAGGATTTAATAAAGATCACCTAATATTGGTCTACCTTATAAGTGGTTTTGATGAGAAACAATAAGTACTTGAGATCCCTCACAACCTTGGAAATTGATATAGGTTTATTAAGGCCCAAGTGAGTGTCTAAAAGGGGGGTTCTGGAATTTTTTTACAATTTTTGGATTAATTAAAAGTTGCTTGCATAGTTTCCTTGGAAGGGACTTATGGTAAAAAAAACCATGTGCCCAAGTCGTGCGCCCCACCTGATGGGGTTTCAAGGTTTCTCCTTAGTGGGTGCCTAAATTTTCAAACTATCATCCAACTATGAAAAACCTCACTGTCCATGTTTTTATGGTTTTCACAAGAAGGGAGCATGGTTTGGAAAAACCATGCGCCAACCATGTACATCCCCAAAGCCCTTAAAAATTTCCAAAATTTCAACCAAAACACCCTTAAAAGAAACCCAACCAATGAAATATAAAAAGAGGGGTTTATAATTACATTAAAATAGAAATAATATGTTACAATATCATATTAAAAATAGATTGTTGACATAATTGATAAATAGAAATACCAAGAATGAATCATTTGATACATTTTTGAGAAAAGTAACAATTGAATTTTGAAAATCACTTTAAAAAATTGTAGAAAAAATTTTGAAAATAATTTTCATTGAAAGTAACATTTTAAAACATTAAAAATAATGATTAAAACATTTATCAGTCATGATAGTGGAAAATTATGATTATGATGTATACACTAAAATAAATATCCCTTCCACATTTTCAGTAAAATCGAAATGGGATTTATTTTACAATTGATATTAACATTCCTTGATTTTTTTTAAAAACTAAAAATGGGTAAAAATAACTTTAATAATTAATTTGGAGATGGTAATAAACATTTTTGAATATATTTTTTGAAAACATAGATTTTTAAGAAAAATTATTATTGATCGAAGAGAGAAATACTGTTTGATTTTTTAAAACTTTTTATCAATCATTTTAAGTACCAAAGAGTAGGAAAATAATACTATTACATGAAAAAATTTCTGAATAACAAGGGGAGAATAAAATAGAAGGATTTTAACACATAAATTTCAAATAATTCCCCAAATAGAGATATAAACATAAAAAACCAAGAATAATGATTAGATTTTGAAATAAATCTTTTCTAGTTTGGTGACTTCTAAATCAAAAGCTACATAAAGAATGAAATAAAATGGAGCAGTAAATACCATGAAGAAAAATATATTTATGATATATCATATCTAATGTGAATAACATGAACCACATAAAATATATAAGTGGTGAATATAAAATATGTCTCAGAGAAGTGAATGTGAGACGAGAAACCATTACCTTAGGTCCAATTTCCTTCTTACATGTATGTACCTCATGTAAAATGGGTTTAATAATTTTATTAATTTATATAAATAGCCATAATAATATTTATATTATCATATATGATCCTCTTATAACATTTTACCACCTATTTGTAAATAATATTTCATTATTTTCATTGTTCTGGGTGTTAATTTCCTTATTTTCTCAAGCATGTTTTTTTATCAAAGATCTGGTTCTTATGAATAGGATGTATATATAAATATATAATCTATTAATTTGTAATAAATTTTTAAATATAATATTAACTAAATATATACATTTTTAGTACCATTTATGAATGTTGGACATGGAATATCTATCGCAGCACTTCGTGGAGACGGTATGCCATACGTACCCACAAGGGATTTTTAATTACCATAACGAGTGAAAGGGTAGGGAAGTTGGTGATAAATTAATGTTATAGAATCAATATAATATGATATATTTCATATATATTCATTAATATTATCCTTATTACATTCCATATAAAACATAATTGTGAAACGAATCACGTTGCTTCATGAGGCGGCAGTTCATCGTATAGAAGAGCGACATTATCATATTTTAAATGGAATCGACCATAAAAATGTATATGTGATATTAAAATTATATAATTACAATAATATAATAATTATCATATACATGTGATAAATACATCATTATATCCATCCTTGAGTGGCGGTGATGGAAAAACAAATAACATTGGTTCGTGATGAGGTAGTCCTCCACACACACGATTGATGATTTTGTAACCCATTTGATGGAAGAGGAGATAGATACAGGTCATGAGAATAACATAAAAACATCATATTATATATAATATATTTATTTTATTATATTATCCTCTATTAAATCACAATTTAAGGAGTCATATGGGACATCCTGACCCAGCACTACTACAATTCTAGGTATTTGCGACGGGGTCTCGTTGCAAATCGTCGTAAATAATATTTTTTGCGAGGGGAAACTTCACCGTCAAAATAAGTCTCCGATTATATACTTTATATATATATATATATATCAAATTTTTTACGACGGGTCCGACGCAATTTTTTTTGTGGCGAGCTCGTAATCCCGTCGCAAATACTTTTTTGAAAATATTTATTTAGACTATTTGCGACAGGGCCCGTCACAAATAATATTTGCGATGGGCCCATAATCCCGTCACAAATACCTTTTTAAACAAAAAAAATATTTAGGCTGTTTGCGACGGGAACCCATCGCAACAGATCCCGTTGCAAATAATCAATAGAATTTTTAAAAAATAAATTTAATAAGATTATGATTATTGAAAAATTAAATTTAATATTATTTAAATAATAAAAAAATTAAAAATTTTAAAATTCTCAATATTCATAAAAAAATATAAAAAAATCATAAAATATTATTATGATTATTGAAAAATTAATTTTAATATTATTAAAATAATAAAAAAAATTAAAAATATTAAAATTCTCAATATTCACAAAAAAATATAAAAAAATTCATAAAATATTATTATTATTATTATTAGTGAAATAAAAAAAATAAAAAAATATAATACTGAAAAAATATATTTAATAAAATTTCAATTAATGAAACAATAATATTATTATTATTAAAATAAGAAAAAATAAAAAATATTGAAATTCTCAATATTCAAAAAAAATCATAAAATATTAAAAATTAAAATATGTAATATTCACACTGATATAAAATAAAGAAACTATAAATAGTTCATATTACAACAAATGTTAAATTCAAATGTTTTTGACATAAAAAAATCACTGGGGGTCGTCTTCTAGAGGAGGTGGAGGAGCTGAAGGAGCTGGTGGAGGAAAATCTATTCCTAAACTACGAGTCAGAAGGCCAATGTACTCCATCTGCTCGTGATGTTGTTGCTGCCATCGACGCATCTCCTCCTCGTGCTATTGTTGCTGCTGCAGCTGACACATCACTTCTTGCTGCTTCTGCAAACTCTCTATAAGGTCATTCTGAGATCGAAACTGCTCCTGACACTATGAGGTAGAAGATTATACCTATCCATGAGCTCATCTCGAGCTGGGTGTCGACATCACAACAGTACCATAATAAGTACCAAGAGTCACATGAGAGCTGATACTAACTACTCGTCCCTTCTCAAAGACATACTGAGTTGCCTGCATCCATGCCGCCTTGTTGAAATGATGGGCACTAGTCTGATCAGTCGCCTAGTCCTGACCCTCAGCCTGTGTCTGAGAAGTCGTAGCCTCATATGACTCCTTCAATTCCAATTTGAAATTAAAATTGTGAAAATATTATATGCAGTTAACTGTCAAACTGAAAAAAATAAGACTAACCACAATCCGATGTAGGCGATCACCTCTAATCTCTCCGGTGGATGGATCACTGTACATCCTCCGATAAACATCATACTCTGTAATATCGGGATGCTCGACTTCCGATAAGAATATAATATAAACTCTTTATATTTGAAGATATATAAAATATTTTAAAAAATAATTACCAGATGCTCTCTATGCGTACTGAATGTACGACTACCAGCTCGATGCGTCACCTCCTGTCTCCCCTGGTTTTGCCGACCCAATGAAGACCTCCTCTAAAATCCACCACCCAACCAGTGTGCACATAATCCATCCCAAACCTGAGAAGAAATGTACTCTGGTTGGTGGGCTTTACACGACTCATCAAATGCTGTTGCTCCTGCTTTCTTAATGGCATTCTTTCTCAAATTGTGCAAAAACTGATGGAAATGCTCACGCATAGCCACCTCCCATTCTGCATGGATATCATCACACATGACATCATCGATAGGATACCACAAACCCTAAAAATAGTTTATAATATCAAGTTATTAATAAAATAAATTTCAAAATAAATATTATTTATTTACGTACCATCCAATGATTGTACATGCCGTGATGCACATCAATGGGAATCTGTTCCCATGTGGTCCATGGCTGAGAAAAATAAATGTGCTAGATAGTTCTCCCCTGACTAACAGCTACATGCACAAAACTATGAAAAAAGAATAAATAATTAAACAATTAATATATATATATATAAATAAATAAATGAAATCTAACTAAATTATACAGGTTACCATACCTATGTGTGCGTGGATCAAAGCCAAGATGTGGACGTCACTCGGGGATAGGTTTAGGAATCATTAGTCGTGCAAGACCGTACCCCCTCTGTGTACCTCTTAAACCACCAGTAGGATGAGGGTCAGATGATCCCACATCCCCCTCATCCAAAGGTAGCTCAGCCTCCTCTAACTCACACAATAGATCAGAGTCCATCTGAAACACAAAATGATTATTGTTAACAGATAGTTGAAAATAACTATTATATATATATATATATTTGTTATGATCATGACCAGCATTTAACTATGCCAATTTTCACCTTCATTATCATCTTCATATCTGACGATGTCAATGACTTCATATTCCTCCTTGGCATCATTAATATCCATATGAGTTTCAATTTCACCATCCCGTGTCATTTCAAATTCATTTGTAACATCATTAACATCTTCATCACCATCAACCCTTAATTGTGAGGTGTCATCATCGATATTCACATTTCTTTGTGAAAAATATGGATTTTGAGTAGTGTCTTGAAAATTTTAAATTCCTTACACTTCAGCGGAACCACATTCAGTTAGAGTAAATTGATTATCCTGAGATTTTATTTCTATTATGCTCCACCAATCACTCAGGTCTCATGAAGTATATAAAGACCCTGAAATTTCAAGTAATTTTTTTTCTTATTTTCTTTGGAATTTTACGAGTCTGCAGTTTCTAACGGCGCCTGATTCCAAGGCCCGGAGTGCCCGGAATCAATTTTTGAAGTTTTGTTCGGGTACGTTTAGTAAACGTATGTGTAGGTTTTTCTATTTTTTGAAACAGTGATCAGAATTGAAAACTGAGGACACTGATGAACTCGTTGTGCTGGTATTCGCATAAGGAGACCTTTACCGCAGTTGTGTTTTATCGGGAGGAGAAGTTAATTTTTGGAGTTTGTTATTAAAATAAATAAAAAATTATGTGTTACATAGTTTTTGTTAAGGGGATGGTTATCTTCTCCAAAGAGGAGTTGGAGGTGGGGCCCACACCCCACATAACCTCCCATGAGCGGATAATGTGTGGTGGGGCCCACACGAGCACCTAACCCCTCAACTCCCCCTTTAACTCCCATGAACCCCCTTTAACTCTTAAACCATTCACCTCATTCCATTAAAGATGCCAACACTCGCTTAATTATTTAGCAATTAATTAAATGGAACACCAAATTTGAATTATTTTGAAATTCATAACAAGAATAAAAATAATATCCAAGCTATAATTTTTGGGTTGGCACTTCTTGTTTTGGAGGAGCTTTGGAGAATAGAGAGAACATTCTTCCCACAAAGAACGACCTACACTCTCGATGGAGAACACAAGGCCCTCGAACATCTTCTTCATTCTTCTTTACCCGCATCAAGGGAGTAGACACCGCCCGCGAAGAACGTCACCAACGACAACGACTCTCCCTCCGACGTTGATGGAACGAAACTTCATCTATGACACCATCTTCTACGACACCATTTTCTGCGACTACGAAAACGTACCTTGAATCGAGGTCGGGGGTTTTTAAAATTTTAAATGAATAAAATTAAACAATTGTTCTTGATATATGTTTTGGTTCGTCTTGGGCCTTTTGTTATCACCTAACGCAGAGGGCACGGGCCGAAAAAACACGGCAGGAGGAACCTCCGTTGATTCTTGTTAGTTTTTTTGTACTGGAGACAGAGGTGGTGTTGGAAGAGGCAACGGCGGCTGAAGTCGGCGGCGACCGGAGGTGGCAGCAACCGGAGGCAGCGGCATCCACGTGCCGGCCGCATGAAGAGACCGACCGACCAAATTGGATGGTCCGCTGGAGGACCGCGATAATGGGTGCCGTGAGGAGGGGTGACCGTGGCCCGCAAAGCGCGGGCCGCTTGCTGGATGAACCGGATGGCTACGGCGGGCCGTGCAGAAGACTGCGGTGCCTCTTAGCGCGACACTGCGGAGAAACCATGGCCCGCTTCCACGGGCTGCTCGGCGGGCGAACCGGCCCGCCGCCTACCGGCCGGGTGAAAGAAACCGCGGCGCTGCTTGGTGCCGTGTGGGAGGACAATGGCCCACTATGCAGGCTGCTCGCGCTAGACAAAACCAACAAGATTTGGCCTGCCAGGCATGGAGAGTCGGCGCCGCTCGGCACCGCCGGGCGAACCGGAACATCCCGCTCTGTGGGCCGGGTCCACGGGTGGTCCGCACCCCACCGGGCTAGGCTGACCACCCAGCTGGGTCGGACCCACGAAACCAGGCCGAGCCGACCCCCCAGTCGGGTCGGACCTGCCGAGCCAGGACGGGCCGACCTGCCAGCCCACTGGGCTTGACGGGCTGGACCCGTTTCGCTTGAACGTGAATATATCTTAGACTGCACATCCGTTCGATGCACCGTCTACGACATTGGGACCCTCGCGACAAGGCGGTACTTTTACAATACTCTAATTGAGTTTTGGACAACTTTGGAAAATGGCCAAGTTTAGACCGAGCGTAAATCCAACCGGGCCCCTAAAACGGAAAATCCAATAACTTTCAGACCGGGCGTCCGATTGACGTGCTGTATATCACGTTGCGTTTCTTTTGTTGAGACAAAACTTCGGGATACATCAACTATAGAATTCATGATAGTCGATGTATCGACCCCTTTGCTCGAGGGGCGGACCCTCCCGGAATCGAGCGTGCTGTGTGCGAGAACCCTAAAGCTGGCTGCGACTGCGATGATGATTCCATACTAGAATCCTCCGTGGGTTAGACGATGACGACAACTATACCAGAATCCTGTGTGAGTTCGACAATTCTGACAGAGTAGCTGATCCTGTATCCTGTGTGGGTCTAACAGCTTAGATGAATCAGTAACGACATCTGATCATCTCTATTACTCTAGAATAGTTAGACTGTATCCTGTGTGTGTCCGACATCTTAGACGAGAGAGCTGGACTGTATCTTGTGTGGGTCTGAAAGATTAGACGAGATAGCTGGACTATATCCTGTGTGGGTCTAACATCTTAGCTGGACTGTATCTTCTGTGGGTCCGACAGCTTAAATGATCTAGTGGCTACATCTGATCATCAATATCTCTCTACAATTGTGGCATACCTATATGAGCTGATTCATGTCTTTCAACTATTATCATCATGGTGTTTGAATTTACTTCATGTGTGGACTGATTTGTGCTTGAGCTTGTGAGTTAGAGTCGGACTGTGACTGGTAACTTAGGTATATGTATGGGTATATACCTAAGTAGGGTTGGTTGTTACTTTGTGGTTGTATCCTTATTCTTTTTCTTATCCTTAGTGGATATTATGAGACCACGTGGGTCTCGGGGTCCCTATAGAGTATCTTTATACTCACCCCTACATGGGCTATGCCTGCACCTCGTTGTGTTGGATGCAGACAATGGACAACACTGACGGAGGCTGAGAGCGTCATGACTAGACGGTACCCGGAGGTGGACCTTGGGATGAGCCGACACACGGTGGAGACTGATGGACGTGGGTGTCGAGATGGGAATCTTTACGTACCGTTTATGTAGGAATCCCTGGAGGACGATCCTGGAGCTGCTCTTTACTTTCAACTGTTTGTACCTTTCCTTGTACTTGTTGTTTAGTTGGATTTGTAAACTGGCCGATTTACTTTCTAGAACACTGTTGTGCATTCAGTTTTACTTAGTGTTTACTTCCTGTTGCATAATTTATTGTATCTGTTTACTTTCATAAAGGCAATTCCTTCCTAGCTTAGGGATTTATTCCTTTAGTGCTAGTCTCCAGCCCCTGGCCTAGGGAAGGCGGGCTTGGGGTAGTCACGACACGGGCCCCGAGGACGGGTTGTGAAAAATTGGTATCAGAGGAGTCGGTTCTACCGCATAACTCAGGACTCTGGACATTATTTTCTATGAAGCAATAGTGTTAAGAGTATTGAGTGTGGTTTTCAGTCCCAGGTGTCCAGTGTTGGTGCGGCGGCCAACGTATCCATACACGAGGACCCTGACCTTTGATTTATGACCCAGTGCACGAAAACAATGATTGCGTGTGTGTTTTCATTGTGATTACTTTATGTCAGCTCACTAGGTATTCTATTTAACTGTGGCACACCTATTTATTTTCAGGATGGCCCCACAAAGGCATCCAGCTAGGGTTCCGAGTTACGTACGAGATGGTAGCCCACCGAGCGATGAGGCCTCGGTGCAGGGCCCCATCACAGTAGAGGCACCAGTGGTACCAATACCTGCTGGGCCACCGATACCACCAGCCCCAGCAGCAGAGAGTGCATGCCAACTAACTGTGTTGCATGAGTTCCAGCGACAGAGGCCGCCCAGGTTCCGAGGAGAGACAGACCTAATAACAGTTGAGGATTGGCTGGAGGCCGTCGTGAGAGTTTTCAGATTGGTAGGGACTCCAGCCGTCCTTATGGTGATCCTTTCCACGAGTCTCCTGCACACAACAATAGGTAGATGGTGGAGCCGGATGCTCTAGGTGCATGATGAGGCATCTTTACTCTGGACAGACTTCGAGAGTCACTTCTGCTCAGAGATTGTTCCAGCCACCTTTCGTGCGGTGCAGATTCAGGAGTTACTTCATCTACAGTAGGGCAGCATGATAGTAGCTCAGTACTCAACGAGGTTTACCGACCTCTCACGCTACTCCACAGATATGGTACGAGACCCGTTCTTCAGAGCCCAGACCTTCGAGTAGGGACTCTGGCATGAGATTAGGGCATCGACGATTCCCCTCAGCATTCTGAAACAGGCGGGGATGCTGGAGTGATCCCTTCTAGTGGAGAGCTTTCTCGCTGAGCAGTCATCAGTAGTGAGACCCAGCACAGGGTGACACGTAGCGGAGTCTTCTACAGCCTGCAGTAGACAAAAGTCACAGAGTTCCAAGAGGACCAGGCCATCAGGTGGGTGACTCCAGGATTCAGGTTCGGTTGTGCGGGGAACATGAGACAGAGTCAGCTATTCGAGGAGCAGAAAGTGCTATGCATGCGGCGGGCGGGGCCACATGGCTCGTGACTGCCCGACCCTCCATGAAAATGAGTAGCAGACAGTAGAGGGACCTCCCAAGAAGAGGCAGAGGTTCAACCGTGGTGGTCCGATGGGAGCAGGCGGACGTGGAAGAGGAGCTGGACGAGCAGCGGGTGGTGGAAGACATTTCGAGGCTCTACCACCACCACCATCACGAGGTCCACCCCGACCACATGGAGCTGGCAGACAAAGGCGGGCTCAGCTCCAGGAAGTCAAGGCCTATGACCACGGTGCACCTGAGATGATTCGAGGTACTATCTGTGTCTACTCCACCCTTGATGCAGTACTTGTAGACACATGTGAGAGTCATTCTTTTATTGCAGCTTCCCTTGTTTAGAGCTCAGAGATTCCGATGGAGTGTTTGGATCGATCCTTACAGCTACAGAATCTTACAAGAGCAGAATCGACAATTACGCACTGGTTCCGATCGTGTGAGCTTACTCTAGGAGGTGAGAGCTTTGACTGGGATCTTCTTGTAGTGGCGTTGAGGCCTTACAACGTCATCTTGGGTATGGACTAGTTAACTATAGTCTATGCTCAGATCGACTATATTAGTTGAAAGGAGCGGTATATCCTCATGGATGGGACTAGGTTCACCTTCACCGGTGAGAAGAGAGCCTTTGTAGTACAGGATGACTTACGCAGAGGATAGGGAAGTTGATCACACAATAGTTGGTTAGTCTCATCCTTGGAGCGGTTGATGTGCAGAGTTTGAGTTTTCCTGTTGTGGTGGATCAGTATGCAAATTTTTTCCCCGACAACGTTCTAGGACTACCTTCTTCATAGAGAGGTAGACTTCTATATTGACATGTACCCTAGGGAAACACTGATATCTACTCCATCATATTGGATGGCTCCCGCCGAGCTTCGTGAACTGCGGGTACAACTGGAGGACTTGTAGGGTAAGGGATTTATCTTACCCAGTGTTTCACCCAGGGCATCACCGATTTTGTTCACCAAGAAGGTGGATGGGAGCTTGCGACTGTGTGTCGACTATCGTCGCCTGAATCAGGTGACCATGAAGAACAAGTACCCACTCCCGAGGATTGACGACCTCTTTTATCAGCTCAAGGGAGAATGATGGTTCTTGAAGATAGACCTCAAGTCAGGCTATCACCAGCTCAGAGTTCGAGACGAGGATGTGCAGAAGATGACCTTCCAGTGTCGATATGGCCATTACGAGTTCTTGGTTATGCCCTTTGGCGTAACCAACGCTCCAGAAGTGTTCATGAATCTCATTAACATGATATTCCAACATTAACTCAATCGATTTATCGTAGTCTTCATCGACAGCATACTAATTTAATCGACTATTGAGGAGGAGCACGACTACCATTTACGGGTGGTACTGGATACACTCCAAGAGCACCGGCTTTATGGTAAGCTCTTGAAGTGATAGTTCTGGATTCAAGAGGTTCACTTATTGGGGCACTTCATCGCAGAGGCTGGATTTGCAGTGGATACAGCCAAGATTGAGGAAATTCTTTCATGGGAGCCACCCTCGAGTGTGACAAAGGTGCGAAGTTTTATGGGACTGGCTAGATACTATCGGAGATTTGTTCCAGACTTCTCCAGAGTTGCAGCACTGCTTTTAGCACATACGATGAAGGGTAAACCCTTCATATGGTCAGATAGTTTCCAGTAGAGCTTTCAGGAGTTGAGGCAGAGGTTGACTAGTGCGCCCATCTTGAGGCGACCAGAGGAGGGCTTAGGGTACATAGTTTACTGCAACACATCATGGATTGGACTCAGGTGTGTCCTGGTGCAGGAGAGAGAAGTGATCGTGTATGGTTCACGGAAGATGATACAACATGAGATGAACTACGCTACCCATGACCTAGAGTTAGCAGCAGTGGTCTTCGCCTTGAAGATGTGGAAGCAATATCTGATGGGAGAGTGTTTTATAGTCTACTCTGACCACCAGATTCTCAGGTATATCTTCTCGTAGAAGGACCTGAACCTAAGATAGCGGTGATGGGTTGAGTTCCTCCAAGACTATGACTTCGAGATAGTCTATACTCCTAGGAAGGGGAACATAGTAGCAGATTATCTCAGCAGTAGATCGGGCATTTAGCTACTAAGAGAGGCGACAGAGTAGTTGGTCGCGTTGCAGATATACTTTGTGGATAGAGATGGAGCAGCCTTTCTGTAGTCCCTCACAGTCACTCCTCCACTTCTTCAGTGAGTCCGAGAGGCACAGCTTGGGGACGTTGACTGTGAGGCGTGACGTGCTCAGATATCCTCAGGGCAGGCACCTGATGGTTTTTCTGAAGGTGTGGAGCACGTCAACCTCTTTAGAGGAAGTACCATGGTACCGGTTTCACTACAAGAGGAGGTGTTGGGGGAGTTCCACACTTCCCCTCTAGCAGTACATCTAGGAGTTGTGAAGATGTATCAGAACCTCCGATGACAACACTGGTGGCCAGGTATGAATAAAGCAGTAGCAGAGTTTGTCTCTCGGTGCCTCACCTATCATCAAATGAAGGCAGAGCACCAGGTACCAGCAGGCTTCGTACAAACCTTAGAGGTTCCAGAGTGGAAGTGGGATGGGATATCCATGGATTTCGTGACGGGGCTTCCATGTACATCTAGAGGAAACAACTCTATCTGGGTGATTATAGACCAACTCACCAAGTCGTCCCAGTTCCAACTAATCAGAGAGCAGGGCTCAGTAGAGAGCTTGGGACGCCTCTACGTTCAGGAGATCATACGGCTTCATGGTGTGCCATCAACTATCATCTCCGATCGAGATGCTCATTTAACTTCCCGAATATGGAAAGGGGTTACAGGAGGCTTTTGGGACACATCTTCGCTTGAGCAACACCTTTCATCCTCAGATGGATGGTCCGACTGAGAGGACCATTCAGACTCTCGAGGACATGCTCCATGCATGTGTCCTCGACTTTGGTCATAGCTGGGAGGATCACTTACCCTTGGTGGAGTTTTCATAAAACAACCGTTACCACTCCACCATCGGGATGGCCCCTTACAAGTCACTGTACGACTGACCTTTGATATCACCTCTGTGCTGGACTGACCCAGGGGAGTCAGCACTTGTAGGACCAGAGATGGTGTAGGCTACGACAGAGAAGGTGCAGATCATCCAGGAGTGGATGAAGACTACACATAGTAGAAATAATTCCTATACTGATATGAGTTAGAGACCACTAGAGTTTGAGGATGGCGACCACTTCTTCCTACGGGTCTCACCATGATGAGGTCTACGAATATTTGGCCGAGGCGGCAAGTTATGTCCTTATTTTATCGGTTCATTCCAGGTCCTCAGCAGAGTAGGCAAGGAGGATTACCGCCTAGACCTTCCACCTCAGTTGCACCAGGTGCATGACGTCTTCCATGTATCTCAGGTGAGGAGATACGTGCACGACCCGTCCCACATCATCAACCACAGGGAGCTGGACATCGATGACAGGGCGAATTTCACAGAGGTCCCAGTAGAGATTGAGGATTGACATGAGAGGGTCCTATAAGGATAGTCGATTCCTCTGGTGTGCATTTTCTGGCAGCACGAGAACCTCTAGGAGATCACATGGGAGCAGGAGGCTCTGATGCATGCTCAGTACCCCCATTTGTTTCTCTAGTGTGTGTTGTAGATTTATGGGGACGTAAAGCCCTGAGGTGGTGGTAATGTGAAAACCATGAAATTTCAAGGAATTTTTTTTCTTATTTTCTTTGGAATTTTAAAAGTCCACAGTTTCTGGAAGAACCTCATTCTGAGGCCCGATGTGCCTGAAATCAATTTCTAAAGTTTTGTCCGGATACGTTTAGTAAACGTACGTGCGAGTTTTTCTATCTTTTGAACCAGTGATTGGAATTGAAAACTGAGGACACCGATGAACTCGCAGAACTGATATTCACTTAAGGAGACCTTTACTGCAGTTGCGTTTTATCGAGAGGAGAAGTTAATTTTTGGTGTTTGTTATTAAAATAAATAAAAAATTATGTGCTACATAATTTTTGTTAAGGGGGTGGTTCTCTTCTCCAAAGAGGAGTTGGAGGTGGGGCCCACACCCCACATAACCTCCCATGAGAGGATAATGTGTGGTGGGGCCCACACGAGCAACTAACCCCTCAAATCCCCCTTTAACTCTCATGAACCCCCTTTAACTCTTAAACCTTTCACCTCCTTCGATTAATGATGCCAACACTCACTTAATTATTTAGCAATTAATTAATTGGCTCACCAAATTTGAATTATTCTGAAATTCATAAGAAGAATAAAAATAAAAGCCAAGCTATTATTTTTGGGTTGGCACTTCTTGTTTTGGTGGAGCTTTGTGGAATAGGGAGAAAATTCTTCCCACGAAGAACGATGTACTCTCTCGATGAAGAACACAAGGCCCTCAAACGTCTTCTTATTTCTTATTTCCTTGCGTCAAGGGAGAAGACACCGCCTGCGAAGAACATTTCCAACGAAAACGAATCTCCCTCCGACGTTGACGAAACAACACCGTCTTCCATGACACCTTCTTCCGCGATGCCATTTTCTGTGACTACGACAACGTACCTTGAATCAAGGTAGGGGGTTTTGTATAATTATAAATGAATAAAATTATACCCTCATTATTGATATATGATTCGATTCATCTTTGGCCTTTTGTTATCGCCTAACGCGGATGGCGCGAGCAAAAAAAAACACGGCCCGACGATCCTCTATAGATTCTTGTTAGTTTGTTTGTATTGGAAAAAGAGGCGGTGTTGGAAGAGGCGACGACGGACGATGTCGGCGGCGACTAGAGGCGGCAACAACCGGAGGTAGCGGTGTCCACGCGCCAGCCCCGTGAAGAGACCGACCGGCCAAACTGGCCGGTCCTCTGGAGGACAGTGGAACCGAGTGCCGCGTGGAGGGGAGACCATGGCCCGCAATGCACATGCCACTTGCTGGACGAACCGGCCGGCTATGGCCGACCAGACAGAAGACCGCGACGCCTCTTGGCATCGCGCTGCGGAGGAACTGCAACCCGCTTCTGCGGGCCGCTCGACAGGCGAACCGTCCGACCACATGCCGACCGGGCAGAAGAAACCGCGGCGCCGCATGGGAGGACAGCGGCCTGATGTGCAGGCCACTGGCACTAGAAAAAACTGGCCGGCTTCGGCCAGCTGGGCAGGGAGAGGTGGCGCCGCTCGCGCCGCCGGGCGAACCGGACCGGCCCGCTATGTGGGCCGGCTCTGCGGGTGGGCCACACACCACCGGGCTAGGCTGACCCCCTGCCAGGTCAGACCCGACAAACCTGGCTGAGCTGACCCCCCCAGCCGGGTCGGACCCGCCGAACCAGGACGGGCCGACCCGCCAGCCCACTGGGCTTGACGGGCCGGACCCGTTTCGCTAGAACATGAATATCTCTTAGACCACGCGTCTGATTGACACACTGTCTGTGGCACTGGGACCCTCGGGACGAGGTGGTCCTTATGAAATAAACTATGTGAGTTTTGGAAAACATTGGGAAATGGCCGGGTTTGGACCGAGCATAAATCCAACCGGGGCCCTTGAACCGAAAAGCCAATAACTCTCAGACCGGGCATCCGATTGACACGCCGTCTGTCACGTTGAGTTCCTTTTGATGAGACAGAACTTAGGGATACATCAACTCTGGACTTCGTGATAGTTGATGTATCGACCCCTTTGCTTGAGAAGCGGACCCTCCCGAAATCGAGCGTGCTGTGTTTGGGAACCCTATAGCTGGTTGCGACTATGACGATGACTACCGTACTGGAATCCTCCATGGGTTCGACGATGATGACAACTATACTAGAATCTTGTGTGGGTTTGACAGTTCTGACAGAGTAGCTGGTCATGTATCCTGTGTGGGTCCGAAAACATAGATGAATCAGTAACTACATATGATCATCTCTATTACTCTAGAATAGCTGGACTGTATCATGTGTGGGTCTGATAGCTTAGACGAGATAGCTGAACTGTATCTTGTGTGGGTCTGACAGCTTAGATGAGATAGACGGACTGTATCCTGTGTGGGTCCGATAGCTTAGCTGGACTGTATCCTATGTGGGTATGATAGCTTAGATGATCCAGTGCCTACATCTAGTCATCTATATCTCTCTACAATTGTGGCATACCTGTGTGAGCTGAGTCACGTCTTTCAACCATTATCATAATGGATTTTGACTTTACTTCCTGTGTGGAATGAGTTGTGCTTGGGCTTGTGAGTTGGAGTCGGACTATGGCTGATAACTTAGGTATATGTATGGGAATATACCTAAGTAGGGTTGGTTGTTACATTGTGGTTGTATCTTTCTTCGTTTTCTTATCCTTAGTGGATATTATGAGACCACACGGGTCTCGGGGTCCCTACTGAGTATCATTATACTCACCCCTACACGGGCTATGCCCGCACCTCATTGTGTTGGATGCAGATGACGGACAGTGCTGACGGAGGCCGAGAGTGCCATGACTAGACGGTACCCAGAGGTGGACCTTGCGACAAATCGACACACGGTGGAGACTGACGGACGTGGGTTCTGAGGTGGCCATCTATACCTAACCTTCAGGTAGGAATCCCCAGAGGACGATCTAGGTGCTGCTCTTTACTTTCATCTATTTGTCCCTTTACTTGTACTTGTTATTCAGTTGGGTTTGTATACTGGCTCATTTATTTTACAGCACACTCTTTTGTATTCAGTTTTACTTAGTGTTTACTTTCTGTTGCGTAATATGTTGTGTTTTTTTACTTTCATAAAGGAAATGCCTTCCCAGCTTAGGGATTTATGCCTTTGGTTCTAGTCGCCAGGCCCTGGCCTATGGAAGGCGGGCTTGGAGTAGTCACGGCATGGGCCCTGAGGATGGGTCATGACAAAGTAGCATAGTACTTTACGTAATAAATTTGATATTCCTATGGATCTAGTAAAAATGGTTCATTTAATGCAAGAAAAATTTTATATTTAATATCGACGATTTCATGAGTCGGATGAACATACAAGTCTCTCTCAGTATCCAACCAACGACATTTAAACATCATTATGTAATTTTTTTCAAGATAACATAGCTCAATAATTTCATCCAGAATGTCGTAAAAGTCAACTTCAATTTCTCTATGATGCGATCCTCTCAAAAAAATCCACTATTCAATGTTTTTTTCATTCCCCATATGCACGTGTATGAAATCAAAAACCATTCACCACATATACATTATAATATTTAACCATTTTGGACGGTGGGTTACTCAATATGCACAGTCTCTTATCAATTTTATTAGCATGTCGAGACACCAAAATTTTTTTAAAACAATAATCGATATAATAAATTGTAAACTGAATTGATATTAAACCATCAATAATTTATGTTACCAGTTTTTGAAACCATTGAGAATTTTTTTGTCTATGTTCTTCAAGAGCAGCTGCTGTAATTTGTGGAAGTTTTTTCTTGATATGATCATGATATAACCTACAAATAAAATAAGTTTACATAATGTGATAGAAATCATAGAATAAGTGATAGAAGAACTCACAGTACAAATGCTGCCATTTCTTCACAGTTGAGCAGAACATATGTATGAGCTCTGTAATGTTCATTGTATGAAAGTGATCATTCTTGAACTCCATCGAAGCCAAGATTTGGCTGATTAAAAACTGATAAATGATTGTCCATTTCATCATTAACATTTCTGTCATTCCATCCCATGCATTTTTGTTTTGAGGGATATTCAGATTCAAAATAGTGAGAGCATAAAAAAGAAATTTCCTCTTGAAAATAAGCTTTAGCAATTGAGCCTTCAACTGATTCTTTGTTACTTACTTTTTTCTTCAATTTCTGCATGCATCTCTCAAATGGGTACATCCATCAAAATTGAACTGGACCTCCAAATTTAGCTTCATGTGGAAAATGTAATATCAGACATTCCATTGAGTCAAAGAAATCATGCGAAAAGATTTTTTCCAGTTTACATATAATTACAACAACATCTTCTTCCAGTTTTCTTAGCACATCGTAGTCTGTTGTCGTTGCACAAATGTCTGGAAAAATATATGATATTTCTGTTATCAAATCCAAAATCATAGAATTCAAAAAACCTATGAATCCAATTGGCATAAGTCTTTCCATTATAACATGACTATCATGAATTTTTAATCCAGTTATATGAAAATTCACAACACATCAGCCCAAATTGGAAGCATAGCCATATGGAAGTCTCAAATCTGCAATCCACTGACAAAATAATAAGTGACTCTCTTTGGACAGTGTATAAGCTACTTTTTGCTTCATTAACCTCTGTGATCTGACATTTTCAAATAGTTCAAGTTCTGGTCGCCTTCAAATTTGGGAAAGATCTAATTGTGCTTTTATAGTATCTTTTGTCTTACCTGGTGTATCCAAAACTGTATGAAATAAATTATCAAAACAATTCTTCTCAATATGGATGAAATCCTATATGTGGCTGACCAACAAATTAGACCAATATGGGAGATCCTAAAAAATAGGTCGTTTTATCGAATTATGTTCTTTTCCAAAGCCATGAATTTTCTGTTGGTTTACTGTTGGCCTAAATGTAATGGGAGGTAATGAAAATAAAACTGATTTTAACTTTGTACCTGAGATCATTTTTGGAGGTTCATCCCTTTCAATTGTGCCTTTTCTGAAATGATATTTGTTCCTTCAAAAGGGATGATCGGTTGGAAGAAATCTATGATGATAGTCAAAATATCAATGTTTTTCTTCCATTGACAAGCATAAAATATTTTTCGCCTTTCATACAGTAAGGACATGATTTTGGACCATGGGTACTCCATCCAAATAACATGCCATATGTTGGAAAGTCACTAATCGTCCACATCAATGTATATTTTAATGTGAAATTTTGTTTTGCAGCAACATCATATGTACTGACACCATTACTCCACAATACATTTAACTCACCAATCGATGGTTTCAAATAAACATCAATATTCTTTTTCAGATGTCCTGGGATTAATAAGGTCAAAAGGATATAGGGATCCTTCATCAATATCCATGGAGATAGATTGTACGGAGTTATAAAGACATGCCAACATGAATACTAACTACCATAAGAACCAAACAGACAGAAACCATCAGTAGAAAGACCCAATCACATGTTTTGGGCTTCTAAAGAAAAATACGGATGTAGACGATCAAAATGCTTCCATGAATCACCAACAGATGGATGATTAATGTTTTTACCGGTTGAAATACTGGTTTTGTGCCATGAAATCATTGACGCTGTGTTATGAGACATAAATAAACTTTGAATCCTGGGTGTAAGGGGGAAATATCTCAACTGTTTTACAGGAATCGATCCAGACTTCCCTGATTGAGCTTCTTTATACCTCAATTTCCACATGTGGGACAACTATCCAATGAATATTTTTCACCAGAATATAAGATGCAATCATTTTCACATGCTTGAATCTTACGATAACTAAGGCCTAGATTACGAACCAACCACTTTCTCTCATAGTATTTTGCAGGCAACACATTTCCTTCAGGTAATAGTGTTTTAACCAAAGAAAAAATCTGATCAAAATAGTTGTTTGACATTACATTATCTGATTTAATAGCCATAAATTTTGTAACCGCTTCTAATTTTTTTATCTTGCAACCAAGATATAATGCATCCTCAGCAGACCTCAACAACTCAAAAAATTCAGATGGTGTCAACTCAGGAGTTAAATCAATATCATCGTGAGTTTCAGTTTGTTGAACAGATGGACCTACAACATCATGTACTAAATTTTGGAACCGTGATAGATTCAGAATCATTTTATTACAATCTTCTATGGAACTGCATTCACTGTGTTGATACCAAAAAACATAATCTAGTTGAAAACCAAACTAGAAGAGATGTCCCCCAACCTTGTCAAATGTGTCAAACATTCTCAGAGCACATTTTTTACAAGGAAACTTAATTTTGCCTTCTGAAACAAATTCTAGTTTTGATTATGCAAATTCTAAGAAAGCCTCAACACCCTCAATATATACAGGTTTTAAAATAGAACCATTTGGATTTCTGTACTAATTTATCCAAGAACGATCATCTAATAATGACTGATGTCGACTTCCTTGTTCCATATTTTTCTACAAAATATAAAATCATCAATGTGTTTCAATAATTTAAATTATAAAAACACTATCTGAAAAAAGAAGATAAATAATTACTATTACTTCTTAATAATTACCATTAATTAAGGGAGACACAATTTCTAGTGGATTGATGGCTACTCTTTTGTCTGATGACTAATTTACTTGCATCTTTCTCACACTGAAATCATAATGAAGAATCATACGCATATTCATTCTCGTATGCACGGGAATGAATATGCGTAGCTCCGACCAGATTCTTTATTGTGATTTCAGTGTGAGAAAGATGCAAGTAAATGAGCCGTTAGAAAAAAGAGCCCGCTTTTCGTCGATGAATCGTTTTCTTCCAACTGTCACCGCCTGAAAATATTATAAAAATTATGATCCTACGAATGCATATCTAATCTCATGCATACAAGATTGAATATTACTATACAGCAGCACATTTTTCATAATGTTTTGAGTTAGTGAGAGTTTAAAGGAGAAAGGTCATCAAGAAAAAGGAGTGTCGTCAATCCATTGGAAATTGTGCCATGTTTTTAAAATTTATTAAAATTTCTTTCTAACTGTTTCCTAACTATTCCTAACTAATTATAACTTTTTATTACTAATTATTACTAATTATTCCTATTTATTACTAATTATTCTTATTTATTACTAATTATTCCTATTTATTACTAACAATTCATATTTATTACTAACTATTCCTATTTATTACTAACTATTACTATTTATTACTAATTATTAATAATCATTAATAATTATTACTATTTATTACTAATTATTACTAATTATTACGAATTATTCTTATTTATTACTAATTATTCCTATTTATTACTAATTATTCATATTTATTACTAACTATTCATATTTATCAGTAACTATTATTATTTATTCGTAACTAATCCAATTTATTACTAACTATTACTAATTATACCTAATTATTCATATTTTGTTATATTTATTACTAATTATTACTACTTATTACTAAATATTACTAATTATTACTAAATATTACTAATAATTTCTAATTATTACTAATTATTTCAATTTATTACTAATTATTACATTTTATTACTATTTATTTCTAATTATTCCTAATTATTCTTAATTGTTCCTAATTATTCCTAATTATTACTAATTATTGCTATTTATTACTAATTATTGCTATTTATTGCTAATTATTACTAATTATTGCTAATTATTACTAATTATTGCCAATTATTACTAATTATTGCTAATTATTTCAAATTAAGTCTAATTATTCCAAATTATTGCTAATTATTGATAATTACTTCTAATTATTGCTAATTATGGCTAATTATTAGTATTTATTTGTAATTATTAGTTATTATTAGTATTTATTCCTAATTATTAAAATTTATTAATAATTATTACAATTTATTACTAATTATTACAATTTAGTTCTAATTATTACAATTTAGTACAAATTATTACAAATTATTACTAATTATTACAGTTTATTACTTATTATTACAATTTATTACTAATTAATACAATTTATTACTAATTATTACAATTTATTAGTAATTATTAAAATTTATTACTAATTATTACAATTTATTAATAATTATTACTAATTATTACCAATTATTACCAATTATTACTAATTGTCTATATTTATTACTAATTATTAGTACTTAGGAATAATTATTACTAATTATTACTAATTATTAGTAATTATTACTAATTATTAGTAATTATTACTAATTATTAGTAATTATTAAAATTTATTACTAATTATTACAGTTTAATACTAATTATTACAGTTTATTACTAATTATTACTAATTATTAAAAAATTATTTGCAATTATTACAGTTTATTAGTAATTATTACAGTTTATTATTAATTATTACAGTTTATTACTAATTAATACTAATTATTAGTTATTATTACAATTTATTACTAATTATTAGCAATTATTACAATTTTTTAGTAATTATTACAATTTATTACTAATTATTACAATTTATTATTAATTATTACAATTTATTACTAATTATTACAATTTATTACTAATTATTACAATTTGTTACTAATTATTACAATTTATTACTAATTATTACAATTTATTACTAATTATTACAAATTATTACAAATTATTACTATTTATTACTATTTATGACCTTTTATTACAATTTATTACTCATTATTACTATTTATTACTATTTATTAATAATTATTAATATTTATTACTAATTATTAGTATTTATTACTATTTATTACAAATTATTATTAATTACTACAAATTAATTATATACATTACTAATTATAGCTAATAATTATTAATTACTACTAATTATTAAAAATTAGTACTAAAAATTTTAATTTATTAGTACAAATAAATACTAATGAAAAAACAATTTAAATTTAATTTAATTACCAATAATCAACAAAAATAAAAATTAACAAAAAAATTGAAATAAAAAATAAATTAAATATAACAGAAATATCTTTAAGACTGATTTTCTATTGATGTAGACGTCTTCACAACTTCTTCGTGAACAAAAAAATTAACTTTGAAAAATTTTCACTCTAAAATCAGAGTTTAGAGAGAAACATGATCTAAAAATTGAGAGGAATGAGAGGAAAAACGGATGGGGGGTATATATAGGTTAGATTATTTGAGATGAGATTATTTGCGACGGCTATACCGTAGAAAATAGTATCTTTTGCGACGGGTCCCGTTGCAAATACCTACGTCCGTATTAATTACTGTCAGCAGTTAAAAAGTTATTTTCGACGGGTCCCATCGCAAATTGTCCCTGCCGACACACCTTTTGCGACGGGAGGACATCCTGTCGCAAAAAGCTCTTAACCGCCGCCGGCTATTTGCGAAGGGGCCCGTCGAAAATTCTTTTTAACCGCTGACAGTAATTAAGGCAGGCATAGCTATTTGCGACGGGTCCCGTCACAAATTGTCCATGCCGACACACCTTTTGCCACATGACAACATCCTGTCACAAAAAGCTTGTAACCACCACCTGGTATTTGCGATGGGGCCCGTCGCAAATACTAAACTACTTGCGACGGTGGGATCCCACCGTTGCAAATAACCTTCGCGCGGTTTGGCACGCTACCAGCGCCAAACTTTTTGCGACGAGAGAAGAAATACCATCGCAAATAATTGGTTATTTGGGAAGGGTCATTACCCCCGTCGCAAATAACCTATTGGACATACCTTTTGCGATGAGATTTATTCCCATCACAAAAGGTCCGTCGCAAAAAGTCCTTTTTCCCGTAGTGCGGGGTGCCACTGAATGGTGCCCCGAGCCGTTTAGCCACATGCCCTCAAGTGCGCATCCCCGTATGCCAGAGGGTGCCAACTAGAAGCAAGGGTCTATCAAGTCAGTCTGGGGGAGAGTATAACCTCTATTATCAGAATAAAACAGGAGTTGAAGAAAATAACCATAACCAAGTTCAGAAGTGTATAAATAACTAGAAAAAATCCATGTCATATGATAACTAAAACATTAAAATACAATACTAAACCGAAAGTTAAAACATGATATGATAATGAAAAAGACAAGTGTCCACAATGAAACAGAAATTAAAGACACAACGACTATCAAACACGGGTCCTGAACTGCGTCTGGTTCCCTCTCCCATTCTCCAATCCCAAAAAACAACCTATGCCAGGGCCTTTCCCTTATCTTGTTCTGCAACAAAGAAGTCTGATCGCGTGCCGATCATGCGGTCTGAATAGGGTGTGAGTACAACTTAGTTGGCCACCACCAACGGTGTCTAAAACGAGTCTAGTAAAAAGATAGTTCATGCAGTTTTATAAAGAAATAAATACAATGCACAATTAAACTATTATCACATTTTCATTTAATCTTTAATCATCACATTAGGACAATTCAGTTAATCTATCACATTTGAATCATCATTCATTATTATCATTAATTTGGTGTAGGTCTTCATTCTTATCACCCCAAATCTTAGTTGAAACACCGTTCATTATTATTATTCATTGGGAGTAGTCCATCATGCCCAGCATCCCAAATCTCATTGAGTGTAGCTCATCATGCCTAGTAGTTCTTTTCTCAATCAGTGTAGGTTGTCATGCCTAACACCCCATAATCTCTATCTTGGATAACTACTGGGGAGGAACACCATGTCCAAGTCCCAACTTCTAATCTTTCTAAGATTCCATGCACAAAACCACAAAATCTCAGCCATTTAAACATTCTTTAAGTCATAAGAAATTTCCACATTATTCATTTACGAATCTAATGATTAGTTAAACATTACAAAGCCCATTAGTTAAATCAAAAATTAACTAATCATATAATCCATTAATTAATTCGTCAATTAATTTTTCAATCAGCACAATTATATTTTCATAATTAATTATTCACAATTAATTATCCAAATCAAAACCCAAGAAGTCATAATCAATTATCACAATTAATTATCTTAGATCACATCATGGACCAAATTTAATCCTAACAATTAATTATCTTACATAGAGAAACATAGTTCCATAATAAATTCCCCCCAATTAATTATCTTATCAAAATCAAATCAATATCTCAATTAAAATATCTTAAATACTATATCTCAACAAATATTAAATCTACAAAATATTCATATGGGAAAGCCCCCTCCCCCCTTTGTTTGTTCCGTGATTCAATTACCATTTAATCGACACAGCAAACTCAATTCAATTCCACATTCCTAATTACTCCAATTATGGAAATCAATCATCAATGGAAATCAAGAAAATCATAAACTCACATTCACATATCATAAATCATGACTATGGGGGTTCTATTTAGACCCATAACCTCAGTTTATTGATGGAAGTTAGCCCAACAGATAGATCTTAACTCTAAGGTTTAGATCCATGGAAATGGTAGATATCTTTAATAAAAAGATCAAGGAAAAATTGAGAAATGAATGCGAGAAGATTTGGGATGAAATCCACTTACCGAGAGGAGAGAGAATCTTCAATCTGGGCTCTCAATATTAAGGAATAGTGTTTGGATTACCTTGGAATCTCTCTAGGAGGATTTGGAAACAACAAAAATCCATCATGCCCGAGCCAAGGTCAAAAATAAGGAAGTCACAAGGGTTCAGGTGGATTTAAAAAGTATTTTCAGAATTAAAATCCCATGCACATGGTTTCTTGTGTAGAGGAACACAGTTTGAGAAAACTATGCACCAACCATGTATACCCCTCTGTCCAGTTTTGCATGGTTGGCATGGTTTGGTTGCATGGTTTTTCAAACCATGCACAAACTGTGCATACCTCTCTATCTAGTTTGGCACGCTTGACATAGTTTGGTCGCCCAATTTTTCAAATCGTGCGTAAATCGTGCACAACACACTATCCTTTAGTTTTCATTAAAAGTTCACCCAAACACACCCCAAGCCACTAATCCTAGTTAAAGGTACTTAAAAGCTTCAAAAGTACCAGAAAATGCTCCTGAGATGACTCTAGAAAAGGTCGGGATCTTACAATCTCCCCACCTTATAACAGCTTGTTCTCAAGTTGCACTCTCGAACATATCTATGATTCTAATCCAAAAATATTGGTCCATTGAACCCTCATGTCTGCTTCCCATTCCCACGTTTCCTCTTTATCATTTCCATGTTTCCATAACACATGAGCTAACAACACAGTCTTTCCCCGTAAAACATTCTTACTGTGACCTTTCACACGTACCAGATGCTCCTCAAAGGATGCATCTATCTTGAGTTCAACTACATCCACATCAATCACATGATAAGGGTTAGGGTGATACCACTATAGTTGTGACACATAGAAGAAAATCATTCATAGCGCAGAATTTTTGTAGAAGTTCTAATCGGTACGCCACCGGCCCGATTCTCTCCAACACCTCAAACGATCCCACAAACCTGAGTGTTATCTTGCCCTACCCCCATATCCTATAGTGACCCAATCTATGAGACACCCCAAGGAAAACAAGATCGCCCTTTGTAAACTCTATGGGTCATCTTTGTCTATTTTCATATGACTTTTGTCTACTCAGAGTCGTAACCATACGTTTTCGAATCAACTGTACCTGCTCTGATGTCTCCTGAACAAGACTCGGTCCCAACAGCTCTAACCCACCTGCCTCTAACCAACATAGCAGTGATCTATAAGGTCTACCATAAAGTATATGGTTCCATCTGCATAGTTTCCAGATAACTATTTTTATAGGAAAACTCCACTAAAGCCAAGTTCTTTTCCCAAGAACCACCAAATTCAAGCACACATGCTCACAATATATCCCTTAACACCTATATGGTATACTCTAACTACCCATCTTTCTGTGGGAGGAAGGAAGTACTTAACAAAACCTGTGTACCAATTGCCTTTTATAAACCCTTTCAGAAGCATGATGTGAACCACAAATCGTAATCTGAAACTATATTCTGTGGTACCCCATGAAAATGAACTATCTCTCCCACATACAGTTTTCCCAACTAATCTACTGTAAAAATTTCTTTAACAGGAAATAAGTGTCCTATTTTCATTATTTTGTAAAAAATGACCCAAATAGAATCGTTCTTCCTAATATTAATTGGAATTCTTACCATGAAATCCATAGTCACGTCATCCCACTTCCATTCTGGAATATGCAACTACTGAAAAAGACCACCTAGTCGTTGATGCTATGCTTTCACCTATTGATAGGTGAAACATTTTGTTATGAACCCTACCCTTTCCATTTTTATACCTGGCCACAAAAACTATCGCCGTAGGTCATGATACATTTTTTTTACCCCAAGATGTACCACCGACCTTGAATCATGGAATTCTCGCATGATTTCCTCTCACATACTCATAGGAACAACAACCTATTTTTTCACATAGATGATCTCATCCTCATCTATTTTCTAGTCTGAAGGTGTCTTCCCACCTTCAAGGATTTACCTCAAGGCTAAATACTCTGGATCCTCATACTACCTATCCATGATCCATCACAAGACTATAGACTTCACTGCTATAGAAAACAGAGTCATCCACTCCTGAATCACCTGAACTACCACATGCATTTCTTCTAGAAAATTTATCATCGTCCACTCTGAACTCGACTCATGTACCAACTGATTCTATGTTTTTCGGCTCAAGGAATCAACCACACTATTTCCCCTTTCGGGTGTATATTCTTGTTCAAAATCAAAGGAATTATTATACTCTACCCATCATCACTGTCGAAGATTCAATTCGCGCTATGAAAATATATAATTCAAGCTCTTGTGATCTATAAAAATTCTAAAATTTTCAACTAAAACATAGTGTCTCTAACACTTAAGAGAATAAACCACTGCTTCCAATTAGAGGTCATGCTTTGAGTAATTCCATTCATGTGGCCTCAACTGTCATGACCCATAAGCAACAAATCTACCCCCTTGCATCAACATAGCTCTGAGTCCGACCCCAAAAGTGTCACAATACACCATGTAATCCTCACCCAAATCCGGTAATACCAAAATTGGTGCTGATGTAATGCACCTCTTCAACTCCTGGAAAGCATTCTCACATGATTCTGTCCCAAAAAACACTATCCCTTTCTCTATCAAACCAGTAAGTGGTGCTTCCATTAGGGAAAATCCTAGATAAACTTCATATAATAACCAGCTAATCCCAAAAGGCTTCAAATATCAAAAACATTATTGAGCTTCTCCCAAGAAATAAATTCATGCACTTTTTTTGGGTCCACTGCCACACCTTCTTCTGGGATGATGTGCCCCAGAATGTGTAACATGTAAATCCAAACTGATATTTAGATAGATTGGAATATAGATGATGCCATCTCTGTGTACCCAGGATGATGTCAAGATGTTGAGCATGATCTTTATTAGTCTTAGAGTACACTATATTATCATCCACAAACACCACACCAAAATGATCTAATTTCATATAAAATATCTTATTAATCAAGGCCATAAACACTTATAGAGAATTTTTCAACCCAAACGACATTACGAAAAACTAATAAAGGCCATACCTTCTTTTGAAATCAGTTATTAGTCTATCAGAAGTCATAACTATCACATGATGATACCCTGATCTCATATCAATCTTTGAGAACACAGAATCCCCCTTCAACTGGTAAAATAGATCATAAATACGTGGAAGAGAATATAGGTTCTTCATAGTCATTTTATTTAACTTTATGTAATCGACACACAAGCATAAACTCCCATCGGACTTCTTTGAAAACAAAATTGGTGATCCCCAAGGCGACATACTTGGATGGATAAACCCTTTATCCTGAAACTCTTCCACCTACGTTTTTAGCTCTTGAAGCTCAGTCAGTTCCATTCTGTAAGGTAGAATAGATACCGGCTTAGCCCCCATCAAGAGATCTATAGAGAATTCCACACTTCTCTCAGGTGGAAACCCTGAAAAGTCTTCGGGAAATACAACCTGAAACAGTTCTAGTACTGGTGGAAGGATTTCTTTCCTACCACCCCCATCATCTAGAAAAAGACTAGAAAATTGGGCTATGAACTCTCCTAGTTTCCGTGTAATTGGACCATCTCAGCCTGCATGGATATTCCATTCTCTACGAAGGACACATTGGTCACCCTCAGGAGATACAAAGGTCACTCTCCTATAGTAACAAACTATGTGAGCTTAGTATGTGACTAGCTAGTCCATACCCATAATTAGATCAATGCCCGTAATATCAAGGAAATAAATATACAAAAGGAAAAGTTACTCTTTGATCTCTAGAGAACATCCCTTCCATAAACAGATATCCCTATATCATGTTATCAATGGTGTATTGATATTAATCATCCCGCTTATGGACTCCACCTCCAAGATCAAGCCAATAAAAAGATTTGAAAATATAAAGGAATGAGAGACATCAGTATCAAACAAGGAACTAGATGAAGTAAAAGCAACAAGAATAGTGCCTCTCTCTATCAATGGACCAACCTTGCTCTCCATAAGTGTAGGTTGTACTGCATATAATTGTCCTTACCCTATTCCCTGTGGTGTCATCTGACTACCCTAAGCAGCACCACTCTACTGATATGGGAACTCATTCTCTGAAGCATCACATCCACATCCTCTACCACCTCTTCCAGTAGAACTCCAGTTGCGAGACCTATATAGTGTAGAAGACCCCCTTCACAGACTCTGACTCAGAGTAGCTTCTCCCTCACCATCATCTTGTCGCTTCTTCCTACAGAACTTATGTAGGTGTCCCATCTTTCCACAAAACTGGCACTCCATTGGTGGTCGAGGACAATGTGTAAAATAGTTTCCCTACATACTGCACTGGTGGAAAAGTACACGATAACTATCTGGTGCAACCATTACCCCTAAATCTCTACCTTGATTTGTACTGTCCTGACTAAGATTTTCATAGTGGCGGTTCCTACTCTCGGAAATCCCGCTCCCTGATCATCTAGCTACCTGCCCAGTACTGGAAGCCTCCTTCAGGTTCCTCTATGAAACGAGATCCTGATTAACCACTTATGACAATTTATTCAGCATAAATATATTCACCTGGGACTTAATTTCCCACTTAAGTCCATCCTGAAATCATTTTGCTGAAGAATCCTAATATACCACCAAAGATGGAGAAAAACACTGTAAATCTAGGAAATGTTCAGCATATTCCATTTTGGACATGCTTCCTTGTGTCAGATTCATAAACTCTGAAGCCTTCTCTTATTTCAGTGTGTCTAGATAGAAGTTATATAGAATATGTCTAGAAATTCCTTCTATAACATCTCATCAGTCTATGGAGATCATACCTGAATGTCCCACCAGTGTTTCACTGAACCCCATAGCATATAAGCAGCTAACTAGACCCACCTCTCAGCCAGAGTCTCCAAATGTTCAAGTATTATCTCTATGTATTCAATCCAGAATTCATCTACCTCATGTGCTCCCTCTCCAGTAAAAGTAGGTGGGTACTATAGCTGAAACTCCCTTGTCAAATTAGACATGCTTTTCTAAACCCTCCCTGGGTCCCTCTCCATGAATTTCAGGAAATGAGAAAAGTTATGTTGGAATTGATCTCCTTCTTCCCCAGCTTGCACCAATGGTGCCTCAAGTTCCCTATCTGGAAGTTCATTCTGGGCCATACCCCTCACCCTCTCCCTCTATAAGTATCATGGAGGCATACCCTACAAAGCCAAACACACGTCTCAAGTCTCATAACACAACATAATAACATTTACTTAATAAGAGAAACTAACACAAAAAGTTTCTACATGTCTTTCCCCCCCTTTTCTTGCCACACAGTCAACCCTGAGGCCATATAACTACCCTTAACAATCCTACCCCTAGGTCTTGGTTAATAAGGATACATTCATTCTCATTAATTAATTCATAAATTAATTAAAAACATTATCTCAAATTAATTAATTCATCAATCAATTAATTAATCATTCTCATTTCATCAATCGAGGTTCTCATTATACACCTATGTTTTCCCATTTTTCATCATTATTTCAATCTCAAAACAAGGAAAAACAGTTCAAGTTCAACAACTTACCCATAACCCATTTTCCTATGAGTTCCTAAAATGATGCCTATTTCAACAACCCTAAGTGCCTAGAATAATGCGTGAAGACTCAACCATTGTGCCTCTTTATAACACAAAAAAATACAAAAAATTTCAAAACAAATATCACATCATGCCACAAGTGTTTCACCCAAGGTAAAATAATATCCAACTGTAACAACAAACAACAATCACAACAATCCCAACCCGAGTACTCTGATTTTCTCCCTTAAATGGGTTTTCAACTCCCACCTATGGGCTCATTACCAAGCCTCGAATATTCCTAGTCTCCTATATACCATTCCCAAAATATTAATACAAAAGTAGAAGAATGAAAATAAAATCCATCTAATACCGCTTTGTGATGTCCCGACCTAGGTGCCACTAAACAGTTCCCCGAGCTGGTTGGCCACATGCCCTCAAGTGAGTCTCCCCGTATTCCAATGGGTGCCGAGTAGTCGAAGGGGTCTAGTAATTCAGTCTTGGGGATACTATACCCTCTTTTATTAGAATAAAACACTAGTGAAAGAGAATAAAAATAACCAAGTGCGGAAGCGTATAGATAACCAGAACAAATCCATGTAATATGATAACAAAAGAATGAAAATACAATACTCAACTGATAGGTAAAACATGCTATGACAATGAAAAATTCAAGTTTCTACAATGAAATCGAAATTAAAGACACAATGAATCCCAAAAAAGGGTCACGTACAACGTCCAGTTCCCTCTCCCATGCTCCAATCACAAACAGAAACCAATCCCAAGTCCATGCACATATCATATCCTGCAACAAAAAAGTCTTCTCGGGTGCTAATCAGGAGGCCCGAATATGCTGTTAGTACAATTCAGTAGGCCACCCCCAATAGTGTCTAAAATGAATCCAGTCAAAAGATAGTGTATGCAGTTTTATGTAGCAATAAATACAACGCAAAATTAAATAGTTATCAAATTGTCATTTAATATTTTATCATCACATTTGGCCAATTTAATTCATGCTTCCCATTTGAATCATCATTCACTATTATCATTCATTTGGTGTAATTAATTGTATGCAGAACCCCAAATCGTAGTTTAAACATAATTCATAATTATAATTCATTGGGCATAGGTAGTCATCCCTAGCACCCCAAATCTCGTCGAGTGTAGGCCTTCATTCCTAGAAATTCTTTTCTCAATTGGTGTTGGTCATCATACCTAACACACCATAATATCAAGATTGGATAACTATTGGGGAGGAACACCATGTCCAAGTTCCAAATTCTAATCGATCTAGGACGTTATTCCTAGCACTAAAAAATCTCAGAAATTTAATCCTTCTTTAAGTCATAATAATTTTCTAGATTATTTATTTACTAATCCAACGATTTGTTAAAAATTTAAAAGAACATTAGTTAATTCCATAATTAACTAAGTATTTAACCCATTAATAAATTAATAAATTAATTAATCAGACTACACAATTATCTTTCCATAATTATTTCTTCACAGTTAATTTTCCAAATCAAATCCCAACAATTAATAATTAATTCTCACTATTAATTATCTTAGATTACATCAAGGAAAATAAATAATTCTCAAAATTAATTATCTTACAAATCCAAACATAGTTCCATAATTAATTCCCCCCAATTAATTATCTTATCAAAATCAAATTAATGTCTCAATTAAAATATCTAAAATACAATATCTAAACCCATATTAAATCTCCAAAATATTCATTTTGGAAATCACCCCTTTGTTTTTTCCATGATTCAATTACCAATTAATAACCAAGGAAAACTCAATTCCATTCCACATTCCTAATTACTCCAATTTAAGGAATCAATCATCTAGGGAAATCTAGAAAATCATAAACTCACAGTCACATATCATAAATAATGACTATGAGAGTTATATTTAGACCACCTACCTCAGTTTATTGATGGATGTTAGCCCAATAGAAATTCCCGAAATCCTAGAGGCACAACGTCGTCAGTCATGCTCCAGATCTAAATCTCTAAAACCAAAATTAAGATCAAAAGCATCAAGATATTTCCAAACTAGATATAGATCCCAAATCCAAGATCTATATCTCAACTCAAAGGTTTAGTTTCATGGAAATGGTAGTGATATTCTATGAAAATATCAAGGAAATATAGAGGAATGAACAAGAGAAGTATCAGGATGAAATATACTTACTGGGAGGAGATGAGATCTTCAATCGTGGATCTCAATCTTGAAGAAGAGTGTTCAGATCACCTTGGAATGTCTTTGGGATCCTTTTTAAACACCTAAAATTCTTTAAGACCGATCCAAGGATAAAAATATGGAATTCCCAGGGGTCCGGGTGGTTTTAAAAAGGATTTTCTACATTAAAATCTTGCGTACATGATTTCCTGGGAATAGGCGCGTGGTTAGGAAAAACTCTACATCAAACATGTGCCAACCATGTGGACACCTCTATCATGTTTTTCATGGTTGATATGGTTTGGTCGCACGGTTTCTCAAACCGTGCACAAACCATGCACATCCCACTATCCTTTAGTTTTCCTTATAAGTTCACCCAAAATCACCCCAAGCCCCTACTCCAAGTTAAAGATACTTAAAAACATTAAAATTTACCTAAAAACATTCCCTAAAAGACTCCATAAAGGCCAGGATCTTATATCGGAGGGAGTAATAAAATAAAGCGCTCGATTAGGGATGTTACTACATCTTTGAACAAATTCTTTTGGTTTTAATAAAAAATCCTTCCTAGGTTAGAATTATGAAAAAAGTAAGGGTTATATAATGATATTATAGAATTAAGGAAGTTATTGGGATAGTTCTTGGAAGAATAATTTTTTTTGAAATGTGAAGAGGAGAGGAGAGGGGTGGCCTTTTATAAGTGAGTTGAGTGGCACACTAGTAATTTTTGAAATGAAAAAGGTGTACCAACATTTTTCAAATTAAAAAAGGCTCCAAAATTGGAAATTATTGAACCTGTAAAAGATAAGGTCAATAAATTTCCATCAAATTGGTATTGGATATGCTTTGGGTCATTTTAAATGTCTATCTTTTTAGTTAATCCCCTGGTAAAACCATTTTTACCTTAATCACTATAAATAATTTTTACTATTTTTACAATTTATTATTGTCAATTTTTTTTTTCAAATTAATAGATATATAAATTACTATGATTTTAAATATGTAATCCATTTTTCTAAATTATATTCACATATTTGAAAAAATGTAATTTAAAATTAATCTCATAGATATGATGAGAAAGCGGGTTTTCAAGGAGAAAATGTTCAAAATTTTACAATGTTTTTATATCAAAATTTAATATGAGACTAATTATAGTAACATAAATTGGATTAATATATATATATAAATAAATTTTATAAATTTATTTTAAAAAAATATTAATTTTTTAGGAGAATTTTTAAGTCTTTAACATAAATAAAAATTCTCAATAAATTTAGTAGTTTTCACTATTCCCTGAAAAATTTATCCTTCCACAAAATTTAAAAAAATTCACCCAATGCTATTTTTGAAATGGAGGTTTAAAAAATTAATTTTTTTGAAATTAATTTTCTAAAATATTTAAAAATTAATTTTACGTAAGTCCACAAGAAACGATGAATCATTTTTCTGTGAAAACCCCATTTTTTCAAAAAACATTTCTTTTACTTTCAAACAATTATTATTTTTATTTATAATAAAAATTTAACCGATGAATGAATTTTAACTATAAATTTTCATAATTTCATAATTAATATTCATACCTAGAAATTTAGAGGTAAGGTTATAATGGTAATTTTTCAATAATAATATTTCAATAGAGTATCATGTTTCGTTTGAACATGGGGTAGCGTGCATCATAATCTATTAAAGAGATTGAATTTATTTAAATTTAAATATATCATAAAGTATTAGGATATTATATTATGTTGTAATCATTTTGATTTGTATCATACATGCTATAAAACTTGATGTTCTTATTTTAAAATATTGGTGTTTTAAAATCTACCCCACTTAAATAAAATGTATCCTCACAGTTTAGTCTTGATATCGGTAATCGTGGGATGAAATTTGGAAATAACTTTGTTGAAAAACCACATCATAAAATGGGTGACTAAAATATCCCTTTAATAAGATATAATGATAAGTATGAAGCTCATCTAGAATAATTACATAAATAGGTTTCCATATAGAAGAACATATGTTGGATATGTAGATATGGACATGTAGGAAATGAATAAATAACCACAAAGATTGTTTGTGGTCATTGATAATATGAAATTTAGGGATTGAGATAAGGTTAAAAACCACACAACTATAAATCTATAAATGGTTAAAAGACCATTAGTTTATTAGAAATAAATGTATTAGAATAACATTATTTTTTAATATAATTTCTCAAGAGTAGGGTAATTATTTTACTATATAAGAATATAAAGAAATATAATTGATAAATTTATATTTGATTAGAATAATTTTATCCTTTGTTCCCACATTAATTAATTTCCAGTTAATTTCTCACTACCCGAAATGAATTTACAAAAATGAATTTTTATGCTCGAAGTATATTTCATAGATCATTAGAATGAAAAGTCATTACTCCTATATCTAGATATTTTTGAAGACCAAAATATTTATCAAAAGTTATCAAATAACACCAAAAGTTAAAAATAATCCATTCCATAAATAATTAACCTGAAGAATCATCCAAAATCATTCTGTCCAAATTCAAATTCCAATTTTATGGAAGATCACTAAATTGATGTCATATTCCCCAAAAAAATATAAAGTTAGTCTTAAGTTAACATTAAAAATTTGTGAATACATTTATCACCATGAAACCATAATGAATACATGACTACATCAAAATATATAATCTCAGGTTTTTGAATATATTCCATAAATTTATACTTGTAGTAATATCCATAAAATATGATATAATCCATTAAAACTATAACCAATTTAATGGTCACCAACACTATCCCATAAAAGTATCATTATTATGTATACATTGAGAAAATATTAAGGGTTATCCTTCCTCAATCTTTATTTTTCCAAGAGGTTCAAATTTTCACTGAATCGCTTTTCATTTTCATCAGTACCATTCAACATATGCTCCCAAATTCTTTAATAAATAGTTCTAAAATACATTCCTTATAGATTTTCGGATTCTTATAACAACAATATAATTGTTAAAATACTCATATAACAGAAATCTTGAATCCTAAAACAATCACATCAATCATTCCGATTCATATATGATAATATATTAATATTTACCATGATCCCATAGATTCTTTTGAGGATTATTCCCTTGATGCTTGGGGAATTAATTTGCATAGTGCCCCACCTCCTTATAGTTGACGCATTTACCATTGAAAATTTCTTTAATGAACATAAAATCAAAAGTATTTTGGAATTTTCTCAACACTGACAACGAAATCTCATTCCCATAAAGCAAGTACCATGGTGTTTCTTCCCACAATTATTACATGTGAAAAAAAATCCTTTATTCCCTTATCCGCTTACCCATTTTTTATCTTCTGTAATCTTATTCTATTTAATCTCTTTGAATCCCTAATACTTATAGAATAATTTCTTTGACTTTATAGAATGTGATAACATGTCATTTTATAATGACAATGATTATGATACTTGTTTCCTTTGAAATATTGGATTTATCTGATCAACGAAATGATCATTATTGCTCTTTGGATTATTTTAATTGATACAGTTCCCCCTCACCCAATATAATCCATTTATAAACAATATAATACACTATATAAGATCATAAAATTATGAAACATAATGTACAATCCCAAAAATAGTGAAATCCTTATCATAAATTGAAAATTTATTCATAGATAATCACATAATAATAAAAATGGTTTATTTAGGGATATCATTATTTTTAAATCCTTCATAATGGTTTGTAAAGAAAATGTGATTTATCCTCAGAATATACCCTAGGAGTGTCAAAGAAGGTATATAACAATGCTTCTTTTTATGCACTATGTGATGACCTGGTCAAGTCCAACACACCCTTTTTAGAGATATTATACCTAGGTACATCTATGCCTAAACCACGACCACTTATAGTATCTATACATGGATTTATTTTTTGGAAAAAACACATAATATATTACTTAGAAAAACTGTACAATTTCATTATATAATTATCCTCAAATTATATCATGTGGTTATGTTACATAATATTTGTTTTCCTGAATCTAGTTCCCAAGGTTTCTACTAAACCTCCATTTGATAAAAACATTAGAAACCCTAACCTTAGTATCTCATATCTTGTTCCTACTTTATTATACTAGAAATAGATACATGGAATAAAATTCCAAAGGACTGAATATTTTAGTAGTTCTGGTAAACTAGATACGTACTTGATATTATTATTATAATTGAAAACAAAAAATAATATATGTGTTTTTTTAGAACACAATTATTCCTCATAGAGTATCCCTATAAATAAATAATAAAAACAATTACTGGTATCCTAGGGAAAATAAAACGTAAGAAAGAGGTGATCTTATATTATCAGTACGGGTAGGCATACTACAGAAAAAATCATGAATAAATAATCATAATAAATATGTAAAGGTAAACAACTGAAACACATTCCAAATAATCCATAAACTGATCATAATATGGTAGAAATAAATGATTATAAAATAATTCCATTTAAATAATCACATGGACTTGAAAAATTAACCATGGATATTCTACGGAACTGAGTAATCACATAGAATATCAATAACTAAATTCATAGCGATAGAATAAAAAATTCGAGATATCCAAATCATATCTTCGAGGCCTTTTGATATGATATATTAATAAATGGGTAAGGCCTTAGCTAAAACACAAAATATTTTGTCTTATGAGACCTACCAATGCATTGGGGGGATATAGTAAGCCCCAAAAATCACTTTCTAATCCCAATGACTTATGTATATGAAATGTTTAAAACATAATCAACATAATAATTCGTATTTATAAGATAACATATGAATTTTTAATACTCCCCCAATCAATAAACCTAATCATAAACCATTCAGAGTAAAATAGTGAATGGTAATAATATTGTACATCCCTAGTCAAACTGATATTAAAACATTTGAGGAAATAATAAGGATGGTATTAATACATCACATATTTATTAGATCATAATTAAAATATATTCCCAATATCATTGATGAATAAAATACCACAAAAAGATCCTTATAATCATTTTTGAGAAAAATAACCTTTGCATTTTAAAAATAACCTTTTAAAAAAGATCATTTTTTAAATAAATTTTCATTGAAAATGACCTTTTAAAATTTGTAAAATAATTATAAAAATTTATTATTCATGAAGGTGTAATACTCTTTTCAAACCGTAAATGTTAAAATAAATATTCCCTTCAATTTGTTTTGTAAAATCCAAATAAGCATTATTTTCAAAATGAAATGAATATTCTTTTAATTTTTTTTTGAAAAGTTGATGTGTGTAAAAAACTATTAAATTAATAATTTTTATAAGTTTAAATAAAATTTTAAAACATTTTTTAAATTTTTTTTTGAAAACATGTGTTCTTAAGAAAAAGGATTTTCGACCGATAGGAGAAATGATGTTAAATTTTCTTAAAAAATATTTGTTAAATCATTTTAAGTACCAACGAGTGAAATAATAGTACAATTACTTGAAAAAGTTCATTAATAACAATATAATAAGAAAATAGATTGTGTTTAAAGGATAAGTATCAATTAATTACTCTTAGGTATATGTAAAAAACAAAAATCGTGAGTAATGATTAGATTGGGAAATAAACCCTTACCACATTGCTAACTTCTGAATCGTAGTCTCCAAAAAATAAATGACATAAAATGAAAATATATAAAACATAAATATAAATATATTCATGGTATAACATATAAAATATTAATTATATGCACCACCTAAAAAAATAAGTGGTGAATATGACAGATGTCTCACGGAAGTAAAAGTGTGACGAGAAACCCTTTCCTTAGGTCTGATTTCATTATACATGTACATACCTAATGTATAATGGTTTTAATCAGGTTATTAATTTATAATAGAACCAAAATAATCTTTATAATATCATATATGATCCCTTTAAAACATTTTACTACCCATTTCATAATATTAATTCATTATTTTCATTGTTTCATGTATTAATTTCCTTGTTTTCTCTTGCGCATTTTGTCATGAACGTTCTGGTTCTTTTACATAATATATATATATATTTAATATACATAATGATAATATTTTTAAAAATATCATATTTTCTCATTATATAATTTTTTAGAACCATTTATGAATGTTGGACATGGAAAATGAATCACATTTCTTTGTGGAGATGGTAGGCCATATGTATGCACACGCGATGATATCATTCCCTTAAAGAGTGAATGGGTAAGTAATTGCAAGATATATTGATTTTATGGAATAAGTATCATCTCATATATATATTTAACATATATTATTTATTTTTTTCCATAATAGTTTCCATGTAAAACATATGTGTAAAATGAATCATATCGCTTCATGAGGTGGTAGTCCGCCGTACACACGAGGGACATTATCGTATTTGAAACAGAATGTAAGGTAAAATGGAATGTCTGACATAAAAATTACATAAGTATAATATTATCATAGATATAATATACAATTTTTAAATCCATAATTATATGCATCCTTCGGAGGTGGTGGTGGAAAACGAATAACATTTGTTTAGGTGGCGACAGTCCACCATACACACGAATAATGAGTTCATAACCCATTTGATAGAAGTGGAGATGTCTATAGATAATAACTTTAACATAATTAAATATAATAATATTTATTATAATGAGGTTATTATATCATCATGTTTTAATAATAATTGAGGGAGGTGTAAGCAGAACTAATATAAAATGCTCGGTTTGGGATGTTATCTCGTCTTTTGAAAACTCCTATTAGTTTGCACAAACATCATTCCTAGGTTGGATTTGTGAAAAAATTAAGTAATATAGGAATATATAAGGTATTTAAGTAAGTTATTTGGTAAGGTATTTCTAGAAATTATTTGTTTTGGAAGTGTGAAGAGGATAGGAGAGGGGGTCGCCTTGTATAGGTGAGGTGACCAACACAATTGTAATTTTTTAAAAGAAAAAGGTGCACCCACATTTTTCACATGAAACAAGGAACAAAAATGGGAAATTATAGAAAAAAGGATATATAAGGTTTATATATATTTTCATCAAATTTTTTTGGAAATGTTTTGGGTCATTTTTAACCCTTATCATTTTTGTTTAACCCCCTAATAAACCAATTTTTACCGTAATCGCGGTAAATAATGTTTACTATTTTTACTATCCCTTATAGTAAAAAATTGAGTTGATCTTATTTGATAATATAAATTATGATTATTAGAAATATAAAATCCATTTTTTAACTTCCCATTACATATGTATAAAAATTTAATTTAAAATTAATCTCAAATTCGCAATAAGAAATTAGGGTTTCAAAGGGAAAATCTTCAAATGTTTACAAACTTTTTATATCAAAATTTAATATAAAATTGTTTTAAATGTCATAAATTGTATAAATAGATAAATTTTAGAACTAATTTTCCTTTAAAAACTATATAAAAAAATTGTCAATGTTCAAAATGGCTTTAAAATAAATGACAATTCTTAATAAGAAGTAGTATTTTTCACAATTCCTTGAAAAATTTTTAGTTTAAAAAATTTATAAAATATTCAATGATAGATTATTTTACATGTAGATTTTAAAAATGAAGTTTATTTTTCAAATAAAGTTTCTAAAATTTTCAAAAATTAATTTCATCATATGTGCGCAATAAGTGTTGAAAGCGTTTTCGTTGAAGAAACAAATTTCCAAAAAAATATTTCTTTTACATTAAAAGGAATATTTTTATTATATATATTCAAAAGATAACCAATTAATGTGTATAAATTATAAAACATTCATAATTTAGTTATTACTATTCATACCCACCATCTTAATGGATAGGTTATAATGTTCATGTTATAATAATAATAAATTAATAGAGTATCATGTTTCGTTTAAACCTAGTGTTTCATGCATCATAAGATATTAATGAGAAGGAATTTCATTAAAATGAAATTTATCTTAAGGTATCAGGATGTTATATTCTCTTCTAATCTTGGTGCTATATTTTATATATTGTATAAAACATGATGTTTCAATTTTAAAATCAATAGGTGTTATTATAGATGGGACATACCTGATAGATATGTTTTTTTTCAAATATTTTCCACATGATTGGATCATTGGGAGTCCTCATCATATAGAGATAACGACAATTGAGTTGGAATACTTCATTAGTTTTCATAAGTAGAATTGTTCTTCTGTTGAATACTTTCCCTATGATGGGTCATGGATGATTGGTTATGTAGGGAAGAAAATCAAATAAGTGTCATTTACGATCAATATTTTGGTATGTGATACATTCCTAGATGGTATCTATTTGGGATACCTGTTTGGGATTACTTCATAAAATAGAGGAGTTCATGTCATAAAGTATTTTTATTATGTATAAGGTTATTTTTATTTATTAAAATATCACTATTTTAGTTCCATTTTGAAGAAAAAAATCATTAATGTGGGGAGAATGTAATGATTATGTATTTTCTATCTAATTGTATTTTTTTTGTTTTTGAATATCAGAGAAATTTGGATTTTCAATGATTAAAATAAAAATTCCCCCTGTTAAATGGAACATGAAATGTTTTTGATGGTTCTATTGAATCTATGTGTTTTAATTTCTAAAATTTCTAAATGAATCCCCAAATTGGAATTTCAACACCACAATTTGTTCCATAATATGAGATTTTCCAATGTGAGGTGTAATATAATTTTGGGTTATGCCAACCAGATCAGGCTCATTTGTCTTGTATTACATTCCATTAACAGGGTATTTTAATTAATCTTAACCCCACTTTTCACTTATGAATATAAAAGGGTTGAAATCATCCCCATTCTTAGTTGATGATGAGGATCCTAAAGGAGTCATTTGATGTAGAATTATCCAATTAGTGATGAACTGATCATAAATTTGGATGGAATGATCATGAATCATAAATTAAAAATATGTGATCTAGAAGAAAAATGATCTTCCAAGTGGTTGTGACCAATGGTTTATATTAAACCAACATTTTATTTTTAAATTAATACTTATTTTTATGTTGAGATATATTTTTCCTACGGTTCATTTTTATTTTGGTTTAAGATATATTTTCAAATTTTTTGGATGACTTGGGAAGATAAATGGAAGTTCAATTCTAAAATTTTTTACTACACAAAGTGTGGTCTAATGAATATACATGTTGTGTCTTTTTTATTTCTCTATGGTTGAAGATAATGTCTTCATGGCGTGTATTTCTAATTTTATTGCTATGTGGAAACCTTGGATACACAACATGGGGTCTGTCTATGTACATAAAGAAACACATATTTGGGGCCCATGTGAATGTGTTTGTACATTCAATTCCAAGTGACATGAAATGACCTTGGATATGGTATACAACATGGTACTAGTGAACCTCTATACCCCGTGTAATTTTTGGAAAATCAGTGTAATAGAGAAGTACACACTAGGTTGGTTTGAGGACACACCATGAGCAAGTCTCTAGGTGGACACATAGTGTAATTTGAGTACAAATTGTGTACAACCATATTTTCTAGACATTGTTTTTATATCTCTTTAGAGAAGGTTTCTAAAAAATTAGTTTTCCATTTTTAGTGAATTTTCCACTTAGACTATGATTTTAGGGTTTATTAACTATTAGAGGATGTTGGTGGTATGTTTTTATACTTTTTCCGTTCTTAATCCTCTAGTGATGATGATGAGATTCTAATGATGTGGAAGAGTGCGTATGAGGGTTGTATACTTCTTAGCATGTGATCAAAAGTTAGGTGTAGAAATCATCACATGTTTTCAGAGTTCTATACTCCTCCTAGCGTTTTTTGGTAGTTATTGTTTCCTCTGAGGATGAAGGGTCATTAATGTTAGTCATTTAATAAACCTAATAAGTACCCTATTTATAATATCATGGTCAGACGGGTTTTATTAAGACACATAAATCATGGAGGAAATAAACATATTTCAATGTTCCATAGATTTTGAATTGTTTTATACTTATTTTATTCAACGAATTTAAGAGTCGAAAACTTGTTCTTTATTTGAGATGGCCTCCTTGGATTTTTTTCATTTAATGATACACACACACACACACACCCTCTCTCTCTCTCTCATGGTGAATTTTGAGTTGTAATCAAAGGATTCATAGATGATTTTATGGAATATTCTCCATAATCCCCATCATTAAACTATAAAGACTAGTGCTTAATTTGATATTGTGGTTAGGGATTTGGAAATGGATATATTGCTTGAGTCTTCATACTAAGTAAAGGGTTGTGTATTCCTCTTAGTTGATGTAAGCAAAACCCTATTCCATTTTGGGATTAGATCCTCCAAGATAGGTGATGTTTTCTTATGATGAGGCACATACTGTTGTTTTATAGATATTGATGGTTTTCTTCATAGTTTATTTCACCCCTTATCATGGAATGGGATCCCCGACATAGTCACTGTGTTGGTTTGGATTGGAAATGTTTTTTTGGAAGAGGTAAATCGATGTTCAAGGTTGGCACACACATAACTAGGTTTCATATTCTGCTATGTAATGGGTCTCCGATAAAATATTCAATTTTAAGGGCTTGGTGGTTATGATGGTTAAATTCAATGGATGGTTTGTGAACATATGCGTTTTTAGATCATTGGTTGCTTCAGTTCCTTAGCTCTTTATTATCTTCTATTGAGAAGTATGTTATGGAAGTGGTTAATCTTTGGATCATTGTTCCCTATTTACCCCTTGGATAATATTAGACATTGAGTTCCAATCTTGTTCTATAACTCAAAGGTGAATATTTATTTCAGGTTGGATGAGGTGTGTTATTTTACATTATGTGGTCTGAAGTGTGGAATCATCATTGATGCACCAAGTGAACTAGGCACTGTTGGTTATATACCTTATTGAGCATGATGTATGTGTGTTTGGGGGGGGGGGGGGTTTATAGGGAATGATGGAAATATTTTAGTCCTAGTTACACTCTTTGTGACTTAGAGGAGATTACGGTGAGGAAAATGTGGTTCATTTTTTTGGAGATCTATCATTGGATGGAGATCTCATTAGATTTCCCTCGAGTGTGAAGATAGAGTTGTGAGGTGTTTTCCTTTTTTAAGATAAATCAAGATGTTCTTATGAGGTCAAGGTTAAAGTTATGGTGAATCAAATGTGGTTCATTACTGGGAGATCCATCATTGGATGTGGATCTTATCTGCTTTCCCTCGGGTGTGATGATAGAGCTATGATGTGTTTTCTTTTTTTAAGACCAATTATGTTGTTATTTTGAGATAAAAGTTGATCGTAGAGGTGTCTTCCCGAGATGTATGTGACCTGTTTTGTTTATTAGAATAGTTTTTTCAAGTTATCCATGGGAGTTGGCCTTGGTTTCCCTACTATATAGGGTATACATTGAGCATGGGAGGTGTTGGGCATGTCTTTTCCTATGTTGAGTTCCCTTAGGTTGCATTTGGTATCTGTATGATTTTTCCCAGTTTTCATGATAATATATGGTACAATTTTACTTTTTTGGGGGCATCTTACTGGGTATATGTATAATCACCCCATCATGGGACTCAATCCCACAAATATTGTTCCTATATAGATTATTTACAAATTTTCGACTATTAAAAATAGAACTATGGGAATGGAGCTTGGTGGAGCTAGTAGTATTCAATAGATTCCAGGTTTTAGATTCAAGATATGGCATGTGGTGGATATGTTATCTATGTTTATTGAAAGGGAAACGTGTATATTTATCAAATATAGTTGGGATTATATATCATTCATTGTTATGGTTTTTATATTCAATTGGTGGATTTTAGGAATGTATGTTGTTTAGGGCAAGGCATCCCATTGTTTGATATGAATTCTTTGTTCTAGTATCTACCCTCCGACCTATTGGAGGCTACCTTGTGGTGTCATAGACAACATACCACCAATCCATGTGGGACACTGATGGGTTGAATCATGATAAGAATTTCCATTATGAATCCTCATACATAGTAACATCTATGTTATCAATAGTTTTCAATATAGAAAGAATTAATATAGAGATTATTAATATTTTTTATTCTACAAATTAATATGTCTATCTAGGTGAATATCGAAAAATCAATTTATAAACTGTAGAATATTTACTATAACACCCCAAGATTTTTTATATATGGTTTTTCAATGAAATTTAATCTTTTAGATATTTTTGGTTACATAAAACACTTAGTTAATATTTTGTTACAACACATAATTATATTATCTTACGTTACACATGACACTGAGTTTTAACAAACCGTTATATATTATTAATATTATTATTTAAATGTGCCCATTATAACCTATATGTTAAACTTAGTGATATGAATAATTGAAACTAATTTTTAATTAAACTATACATTTTAAATATGAAGAAAACATATTGATAAAAAAATAATCAATTCTTAGAAAATTCATTTTATGTTTTGAGAAAACTATTTCTTAAAAACAAATTTTTACAATTTGCGAACATATAATAAAAGTACTGTTTATAATTTTTAGAAAATTATTCAAAAAAATAAATTTAATTTTTTAAATCTACATGTAAAAATTATATAGGTGTTTGTTTTTGAGAATTTAAGAAAAGATAATATTTTCAGTGAATAATGAATAATAATTGCTTTTATAAAGAAATTTTATTTATTTTAAATATTTTAAAAACATTAAATTTTTTTTATGATGGTATTAAAAGTAAAATTAGTTCAATTATATATCTATTAATTTAATTTAGGTCATTGGAATAAACATCATATTGAATCTTGATATAATTTTTTATAATCTGTTAACCATTTTCTCTTTTAAAACGAACTTTCTCATCGCATTTTTGAGTTTAATTTTAACATAAATTATGCCCCTTTTATGAGTCAAATTTGGAAAAATGTATTCCATATTTTGAATTAGAATAATTTATAATATTCAAAATTTCATTTTAATTTATAACCATAATGAATAATAAAAATAGTAAAAAATTATTTATTGACGTTAAGGTGAAAATGAGTTTACCTGGTTGTTAAACTAAAAAATTAGGATTAAAAATAGACCAAAACCTATAAAAACACATTTTATTGAATTATTTAGTTCTTATTTCTTATATTATATAGAATTTCCCATTTTATCATTTTCTTTAATTTGAAAAACGTGGGTACACAATTTTTCATTTAAGAAAATACAAGTGTGTCACTCACCTCATTTATAAAAGGACACCGCCTCTCCTATCCTCTTAACACTTACAAAACCTATTGATTCATCAAATACTAGAAAAAAAATTCCTTAAATTACCCCTATAATAGTAGAATCATTATTTTGGTCATAAATCCAACATAGTAAGGCTTTTGGTGAAAACACAAAGATGTTTTCTGAAGAAGAGGTAACGTCGCTAACTGAGTGGTTTATATTTCTTCCTCCACCTGCATCAGTTATTATTTGAACATAATGATAAAATAAAATTACTATATTCCACATACTGTTATGTTATTAAGTTAATGGAATTACCTAAATCCATATCTAGTTATATCAAAATGGGATACAAAATCATCATTCATCTATACGATGGACTACTAGTTCACAACCCGTTGTTATTCTTCTCCATCACCACCTCTCAAAGCTAGATATAGTGATGGATTTATTATATATATTCATACATACATGATATTTATGATATGAATATTCTTATTTAATAATGATTTCAAACATTACTTCTTAGTATCCATTTCATGGGAATACAATAACATCACTCAAGTGTATGACGAACTACCACTTCATAAAGTAATGTGATTCGTTCACACTTTACATGGAAGGTAATAATTAATTTTTCGATGAAATTATGTAATATATATGACATATAAATTATTCTATAATGTTAATATATTATTTACCTATACTTATTTCAATTTATAGTGAAAATGTTAACAACATTCATGCGTACAAATGAAATACTATATCCATGAATGGTGTATTTAATTTTCTATCTCTAAATTTTATTAACTACTCTAAATACATATCTAGTGAATATATATAAAATATATATATATATATATCATTTTTAAATGTTTTTAGATTATAGAACCATGATCAAAGTATTAGGACCTAAAAAATATAAAATCAAAACATATACGAAAAACAATGGATTAATTACCCGAAACGTGGTTTTAACAAGGAATTGTAGATAAATGGGTAATAAAATGACATAATTATATCATATATGGTATGATAAATATGATTATGGATCATCAATATATTTATAATGAACTTATATTTATTATACAGGAGGTTCTAATGTGTACTAAGGAAGTCAATACATAAGGTAAGAGATTTTCGTCTCACTTTTTACTTCTGTGAGACACATGACATATTCACCACCTATTTATCTTATGTGATGTATATAATGCTAAGTATTTTATTTTATGATGATTCAACTGAAAATTATTGGGATTACATATGCATTTTAGTCTCAATATTTCAAGGGGTTTATGGGGTCAAAAGTTACCAAAGCGGTAAAATAGTTTCGCCTCAATTTTCCATCTTTGAGACATATCACAATAGGAAAAACTAAAATTTAGTGATGTTTCATGAAAAACATTTCTAATTTAGAAATTTTTCACATAAAAGTTGTTAAATTAGTGATGTTTCATGGAAAAAATCTCTCAATTAAAGATTTTCCTAAAAACATTGCTATATCAGTGACGTTTCCTGATAAAATGTCACTAAGTTAGCAACATTTCCTTAAACAATGTCGATAAATTTGAGACATTTTCAGCAAATGTTTCTAGTTTAGGGATGTTTTTAAGGAAATGTTGCTAATTTAGGGATGTTTTTATGAAGTATTTCTAAATATATATATATTTATGTATCTCATTTACCTGCATCGATGTAAATAAATAAATAAATAAATAAATATATTAATATATATAAAAATTTATACATATATAACCAAATATATATCCAACTATATATTTATATATATATAAAAAATCAAACACACATATAAATATATATATACACATATATTTATATATAAAAACACATATATTTTAAATTTATTCATGTTTTTAAGAAAATGTGTATATTTTTGTGACATTTTTACCTGTGTTTTAAAACCCGACTAATTATATATATTTATATTTATATAAATATAAATATAAATAGATAGATAAATATATATATGTATAAACACAAACATATATAAATATAAAAATATATATAATAAAAAATATATATAAACATATATATATGTAATATATAATATAAAAAATATATATATATATGATATAGAATAAAAACATATATGTAAAACATTAACAAATATATACATATATTAATATGTTAATATTAATATATAAAAATGTATATATATAATATCAATTTTTAATACTAAAATTTATTAATATGTATATATAATATATAATAAAATAAAATATATAAAATCTAAATAAGCAAGATAGTGTGATCTTCAGCAATGAAGATTGATGTGAGGGGTTCTAATCCTTACATGGGGGTATATTTAGTCTTCACTCTAATAGGGTGTGATATGCTTGCATCCATAAGCTATCGAACAACACTACAGGGGTAGGTTCCAACTTATAGAGAGATGAGACATGGTCCAACGTGTGTACTGGAGGGCTGTACATCATGTGGGGATGGGGTACGTTCGAGTATGTGTGTAAAAGAGTGCTTTGGAAGGCCATCCAACATATGGGGTATGAGTTTTACTTGTATTGGGCAGGCATGGGGTGTATCAATATTTTATTGTTATATCAAATAATTATACATTTCAAAAAACCATTACTTATATTTTTTAGAAACATCATTAAAAAATAACGAATTCCAAAAAAAATTATAAATTTACAAAAAAATTATAGACATTGTTTTGAAATTTTAGTAAATGTGTAGTCTATAAATAGAAACGTTTATAATTATCGTTAATTTGGTGATGTTTTTTAAAAACATCGATAAATGTTGTGTTGCTAAATACCGATGTTAATAAACATAACTAAATTTAGGATGTATATACACGTCTCTGAATTAGGGACACCTTATTTAGATAAAAGTTTTAGAATCATCGATAAATGAATTAGAGACATTTTATAACCTCGCTAATGAAAAAACATTGCTAATTTGAATTTTTGGTAGTATATGTTGGGTTATACACCTATCTTTTTTATGAGGTTTATATAATTCCCCTTTTACATATTATATCTAGAATATAATTATATTTATGATATATATTATGTTTCAGTTATTTTTATTCTTTCATGGGAATTACATTTGATGTTACCAATGTGTTAATGGTTTTGTGATACAATCTCATAGTTTATCAATATTATTTATATTTTTTCTAATGATAATGAAATATTATAGTCTATATATCAATAAACACTTGAATTTAATTATCATATGGTTATTTCTTGATTATACAAGTTTTACCATCATTTTACTCTCTTTATATACCCAATAATTCAAAAAAAAAAATGTTTTTAAAAAAAATATCCCTTATTTCTCTCAATGGTGGAAAACCTGTTATTATTCAAAATCCTTGTTTTTTTAAAAATGTATTAATTTTTTTCATATTATATATATAATTTATTTAAGATATTTTTACCTATTTTTAGAAGTAGTACATGTTTCTTTGAATACCCAATAATTATTTTCAATGAAAATAATTTTAAAAATGTTTTGTTTTTTTAAAAGTGTTTTAAAAGTGGAAAGGTTATTTTCCTCAATAAATTTTTTAAATGATTTCTAAAGCATCCTTTATAAGTTTCAATGTTTATTGTAAAAAAAATTTCAATTTTTTTATTGTTAATTTTCAGTTTTAAATATTTATTTTCAATGAAAGGTTATTTTCTTAAATAAATGTTACACGTGTATATTCAAAATCATTTTCTATCTATGATTACATCCATTGATGTTATGTTTTCTTTATTGGGGATATGATCCAAGGTCTTCATTATTATTATTTCTCATAATGATTTACATTTGTTATGAAAATAAGTTTATAAAACTCATTTCATTTCTATGGGTTATACCATGATAAAATTCTTATGAAACCCATTTATTTTTCCATAGAAAATTCTACAATTAATTGATGAATTCTATACAAAAATAATTGAATTTCCTAGGGTTATGAAATGATGTATTTCTTATAAAACCCATATTTTTTCATGGGATATGATATAATGAATGAAATATGATATTGTGTAATATAGACGCATTATTTTTATTATGTGAAGGTAATTACCTATATTTCCCTCCAATTCATTGAGTAAATAATTAAATTTCATGAGATGGACAAGAATGGAATGGGGGAGTAGACCCAATTAAGTAAGTGAATTTTTCCTCTATGATAGTCTTGGGAGTGAACCTTGACTACTACAATGGTTTGGGGAGAGAACCCATTCCACTTTGATGTCCTTGGTAGTGAGCCTTGACTACTAAGAAAATTATGTCTTAGACTTATGTGTATTCCATAAATATAAATCTTATGCCAATGTTATATTATCATCACCCAGGTTATTTGATTTCCTTAAGATTCATATCTTATGAACTACCAATCTTTATTCCATGACTCAAGATTATGATCTTTGATATACAGGGTATGGTTTTAAAATGTTATTATAATGTTCTAATACCATTACTCTCATCTTATTCTTACATATCTCTCTCTTGTTTATCCTTTCTGATCATCTGAGCTCACACTTTCTTACGTATTATTTTCCATGTTTAAGAAGGAAAGGCTTTAATTAGGGTATTTATAATAATATTACTATATGAGTAGATATTAATTGTATATGTTAATGATATTTCATGAACTGAAAATATTTATTTATAGTCTACAAAGGAATTATACCTTTATGATCCTTAGGAATGTTTTTTTACTTTATGTAATGAATATTATCCTAAAAATATTTAATATATTTGTATTAAATGTTTGTATTTTACATTTATTATCAGAGGATAGGTTTAGTTAACCTTTTTAAACTAGGATTTGAATAATTTAGTGGGAAATCTCTGGATGTGTCAAAAGGATATGTTTTTGGAAATTTCTAAGGACAAGTCAAAGTGTAGGAAAATGTCCTGGAATTTACACAACTAATAGAGAAAGTGGTTTACACGAAATTATATCCCTATATATATACTATAAGAGGATTTGGAATTGGTTTATATGTACTTAGGGGTAATAACTACTAAAATTCACATTGATCTAGACTCAACCATCACTTGGTTCACTACAATGATAATTTTGGAACACCGAGTTTGTCACTCCCAAGGGGCATTATTTGAAAAATTCATAATGTATTTATGAACCATCATGAGGGATTTAAATAATAAACACCAATAACCTAGGTTAATCCTAAGGTTTCACATATTTAAAATAAAATTTCATGATTTTGAGATCCTATAAATAATGTTTTGTGATTATATGTATTCTCACTAGGATTATTGTTGCTTACACTATGATTTCTGGTTTTATTCAATGATATGAACTAGAAGAAACTAATTTTACATTAAAAATGATAGAAAATGTTTTGATGAAAAACCAAATGGGATGATGGCTGGAGTGAATTATATTGTGATTATTCCAAATTAGTTTTCATAATATATTTTTATGAAATTCAACTCAACCAACTATCAAACTCACTGAGTAAGAGAATGATATAGTTCACCTAGAGTTTTAATCGTAGAGACTATAGAGGAAAAATGATGAGTTTCCAATATTATGATAATTTGTAAAGAATCACTCAAGGAAATTTCTCAAAGGAATAGTAATATGTTTTTAGTGTGGGAAATAAGGACACAACGAACGCAATTTTTGAAGGAAAATGAAAAGATTAGTTAACATAATATATTGGAATAATGGTTTTCTTAATGAATCATTAGTGGTATAATTTAATTAAAATGGAAGGTATGGGAATTATATAAATCGATGTCATAGGGGGAAAGATCTTGAAGAGAATCATTAAGGTGGTATAAGCGAGGGTTATAATACTGATGATGAAGATAAAATGAATGAAATATGAAATGTATGGGTTGTTCCAAAAGTATTTTTTTGTTAAACATGATAATAATGATTTAAATAAGGTTTACTAATGTTAATAAAAGATTAATATTTCATATTTTAATATTGATATATTATTTAATAATATAGTGAATCATAGTTAATACTTGAAGAATAAATTGGAATGATTGAATTTTTTGTGTATGAGAATTCAATAATTATGTTATATAAATCCTGAAATATATAGGGATTGTTATGTAGAAGTTTTTCATTAATGATTTGAAGGAATATGTTCAATTGTATTGATGAATTATAAAAGTGATTTAATAGAAATGTGGTATTTTCTGAAAAGCACACGATTAATGAAAAGTAACACTTAATATGTTCCAGATTTTGAGATAATGATCTTGGGTAAAGAGTTGATGGATATGAATAAAGTAAATTATATAGTATTAATGACCATAAAACAGATTAATAATTTATGGAAAAAAGTGGTTTATGTTATCATTGATGAACATTACAACATTATTGGAATTATGGAATATATTCAATATTTTTTGGTTTTATTCATGGAATGAGGAAGTACATATGTTTTAATTAATGTTTTATGGTAATTATGGTTATTACAATGTTTCAAGAAAATATATGGTTAGTGTATTAACAAATTTGTTATAATACATTAATAGATACTTCATGTTGTTTGGGGGATTTATGATAAGTTTTTTTTTGTAAATTTAGTGATCTTATTTATACATTTTGAATTTTGGAGGGGTTATAAGGGCACCAATTTATGGAAGGGTTTAAGATGAACATTGGATGGGGTTTTAGAGATTAATGTGTTACTTCAATATATAAATATTTATTCTTATTGGATAACTTGTGCTAACCATTTTTTTATGATGATAACAAGATAAATAAGGAATAACATATCATTCTATTATGGATTTTCTGATCTGTTAGTGCTTTGATCATAAAAAAATTCATCTTATTTTCTTAAAGAAAGATATGAAGTGGACATTGATCGAATCAAAACCCAAAGATGAAATTATTAGTATGATAAAAAAAATTAATCCCTTTTCATATCATTCACTTTGATATTCTTGATCATATATAGACTATATGTTATCAATTGGTTCTTACACCAAACCTCTCTCAGGTTTAGGATCTGTTCTATATATCTATCTCACAGAAGTACATACCTGATCGATCACATGTATTAAACAGAAAAGGTTACACCATTGGAGCATGATATTTATTATGAGAAACAACCACTATATATTTTGGTTCATACATTGAAAGTTCTAAAAAATAGTACAACTCGCCAGGTAAACATATTTTATAAAAAGAATAAGTATGAGGAAGTTATGTGGGAACCTAAGGATGTAATGGGGAATATGTATCCTCATTTTTTAGTACCAAACTGATGAATTTGGATGGATAAATTTATTATAAGGGGTAGAATGTATCACACCAATATTTTTTGAAATATTTCATAATTGAAGTTTATATTTTTGATATTTTTCATTACAAAAAACACCAATTTAATCTTTCATTACATGTAACACTGATTTTATCTTTTATTCCACCTTAGAGTGCGCTTTAAAAAACAGTGACATATTATTAATATAATCATTTAAAATAGAATGTTATAATATAAATATTAAAATTATCGAGATGAATATTAATAAAAAATTTTAAATATTAATTATAATGGTTTTATATAAATAAAACATATTGATAAATAAGTAATAATTTTTTGAAGAAGCCTTTATATGTTATGAACATATGATTTTCTCAAAAAAGTTTCTTTTTCATTTTTTGAACAAATAATAAAAGTAATTTTTACTAGTTTTAGAAAGTTAATATGAAAAAATAATCTTTTTCTAAATATACATATAAAAATTATATTTGAGTGAATTGTTTTGAATTTTCTAAAAAGGTAATATTTTTAGTGAATAGTGAAAAATAATTGTTTTTATTAAGAATTTTCATTTTTCTAAAGATCTGAAAAACATAAAAAATTGTTTTAATATTGTTTTAGAAGTAAAATAATATCAATTATATATCTATTAATCCAATTAAGACCATTGGAATAAATATAATATGGAATTTTTATATAACAACTTTTTAAACTTTTGACGAGTTTCTCTTTGAAAACTCACTTTCTTGGTGCATCTACATGTTTAATTTTAAATTTAATTAATCCTTTTATGTAAGTTGAATTTAAAAAAATGTATTAAATATTTTTAATAATAATTATTTATATTATCTGATAAGTTTAACTTAGTTTTTATAACAATGAGAAGTAAAAACAATAAAATCTTTTTTACTGTGGTTGTGATAAAAATGAGTTTACTAGGTGATTAAGCGAAAAATATATGAGTTAAAAATGTCCCAAAAAATTAAAAGAACCAAATTTATAGAAATATTTAGATCTTATTATTTCTATTATATAAAATTTCACATTTTTAAGCATTTTTTATTGTGAAAAATGTAGTTACAACTTTGTCTTTTAAACAATTACAAGTGTGTCACTCACCTCTCTTATAAAAGGCCACTCACTCTCCTCTCTTCTTCAAACTTAAAAATCCATTGTTTTATAAAATATCTAAAAAAATAAATTCATTAATTCTCTAATATCATACAATAAGCCTTATTTTGGCCAAAAATCCAACCCAGGAAGGATTTTGGTGCAAACCAAAATAAGTTGTCTGAAGAAGAAGTAATGTCCCTAATCGAGAATTTTATTTTATTTTTTACTCTAATCCTTAAATTATTATTATAATATTATGATATAATATCATCAGTGTCCTAAATATAATAATATTTTATTATATTAATTTCATAACATAAATCCTTCTCATTTTCTATAAAATGGTATACAAAATCATCATTCGTGCGCATGAAAAATTACTACCTCGCGAACTGATGTTATTATTTTTACATCACCACATATCATGGATGGATATATGTTGTATTTATTGTTTATATATTATATTTATGATATTAATAATCTTATCTAATCATGATATCTCATATTTGTTCTTACTTTTCATTCCATGGGAATATGGTTAGGTCGCTCGTGTGTATAACAGACTACAACCTTACGAAGTGATGTGATTCCTTCATGCTTTACATAGAAGGTAATAAGGATGGGTTTAATGAAAATATGTGATATATATATATATATGACAATTAAATTATTCTATAATGTTTATAAATTATTTTATATTATTTCTAACAATCCGTATAGAAAATGTAAATAATGTTCTTGCATAAATACGACCAACCATATCCATGAATAGTGTATTTCATTTTCCATATCTTAATTTATGGACTTATATAAATACATATATACTGAATTTATATTATATTTATATCATGGATTAAATTTTCGATCTGATTTAACCATGATCAAATTATGAGGACCGAAAAAATAAAAAGTAAAAACCAACATAAAAAACAAACCAGTAATGACCAAAAATGTGATTTTAACTTGTAATTGTTGAAAAACAGATAATAAAAGGTCATAATTAAATTATATATATTGATACATATTAATTTATTTAATTAATATATTTAAAATAAACTTTTATTTATTATATAAGAGTTTTGAATGTGTACGAAGGAAGTCAATACTTATAGTAATAGATTTTTTCTCACATTTAATTCTTTGAGACACATTCCATATTCACAAGATATTTCATTTATATAGTGTATTTTATTTTATGATTATTGTATCAGTAATTATTTGGATTTACATATCCATTTAATGATCCCTCATTCATGGGGCTTATGGTTTGAAAGTTACCAAAGTGGTAAGGTATTTTCATCTCAATTTTCCTTCTTTGAGATATATGTTATGTTATGCAACTATCTTCTTTCAGGAGTTGTATATACTTAAAATTTGATATGTTATATTATAAATATAATTCTATTCCCTATATATATTATGTTTTATTTAATTTTATTCTTTCATGGGGCCTATGATTCAATGTTACCAAAGTGGTAATGGTTTTAAGATACAATCTCTTAGTTTATTGGGAATGTTTATGTTTATACTTCCAATAATTAAATATTATGATCAATATATAAAGAATCTATAGAATTGTATTATAATATTTTAAAGAACCCAACCCCATTGTCCTAGAGTCAGTGGTTACTTTATTACATTGTAATATTTTATGATAAATCACATCCTGGAAGACCGAATAATTTTGTAGTTTTAGAAAACAAGACACATAATTGATGTATAAATTAAAATTGAAACAATAAAATACAACATTATGGTTCATTTAAGAATTCCATTATTATTATACATTATCCCTATATTTTAATAATAATATAAATCTTGGCATCCTGGAAAAAATAAAACATAAAAAAGTGATGAGATCATATTCTCATCAAGGGTATGCATACAACGAAAACTATCATGAATAAATAAGAATAAAAATCAAGGAAATGTGAATAATTGAATCATAATACATCAAATAATTCCATATAAATAATCATATATATATTATAAAAATCAAATAATCCCATTGAAAATCAATAACTAATATTATAATGAGAAAATGAATAATTTCTAACATCATAAACATTCTATCAAGACTTTGTCCAGGATACCATACATAAACGGGAAATGCCTCAACCAATACCCAAATAAGTTTTTTATCAGGAATCCAAATGATACATCAAGGGGAAATAGTGGGCCCGCATGTCACATACTAAGTCTAATGCATTCCTCATATGAAAAGGGTGAAACATAAATTGTATAAACACTCATATTTAAAAATAGCATATGAAATGTTAATATATTAAGTATAAACCATTAATGGTATTAAAATACCACATCCATAGTCAAAATAATCTTAAAAACTTAAATAAAATACAACACATAGCACCACAAGTGATCAGTCTCAATCAAGAATATTATCCAACAATGGATATTGAGATATATTAAAATAATCTTATAAAATCATTAAAAATTTCTTAATAGAAATTCTATTTTTTAACATTGAAATAATTTATCTAAAAGATGTTAAATTCAAAATAAAAATTAATGGTTAACATGAAAAATGAATCGCATCTCACAATAGAGATGGTAGTTCGTATGTACGCATGAGTAATGATCTAATTTCCCTAATGGTGGAAGATTAAAGAAGTGAATGGTATATTAATTTATACAAAATTAGTATCATATAATAATTACCATATACATCCATTTTTTTCATTATTATACCCATCCAAGTAAAGTGGTTATGAAAAATAGATTATACCAAAATGTGGAGAAGGTAAGTTGTACACACACACACACACTGTTTTTATTTGTTATAGGGTAGATAGAAGCTATAATATGGTTATCCCATAATCATAATAACATATCAACATATATATGATACAGGAGTTATAAATTTATCATGGAAACAATAAATTAAGAGTAATTAGAATAAAAAATGAACTTGGATTAATTGGTAAAAATTATTACATCTTCTTTGGTCGACTTCCTTTAGATATCTTCTAATGTGATCTAGGGTTGGCCTTTTTATAAGACCCAGATATCAAGAACAACGATAAGGATTATTGAAAGAGAAATGGGTATGGTTTGGTCTAGATAGAAGGATCAAAGTGGTCCGAATAAGTGATGGAGTAGGTTCCCTTTTATAATTGAAGTTAGGGGTAATTTTGGAAGCCCTCAACATATTAAATTAATATAAATTAATTTTCATCCCCAAGTGGAACAAAAGTGAGTTATTTAAAAGATAATATTAGGATTGATTTAAGTATTTTTAACCAATAATTTTTATACATGGTTAGGTTATATTCTTACCCATATCGTTTGGATTCAATGCTTATTTAATCCCTTTAACCATTATCATGATAACATGTATTTTTACTATCTGAGAGTTAATATAGTCGTTATAAAATAGATAAAGATCCATGAATGGATCATTGATGAAATTTTAGACCATATACCAATAATTTGGTCTAAATTTATATTTTTATGAATTTTATAGCATTTAATAAAATATTATCTAATTTAAAATATCGTTAATGTTAATTTTGATACGATTCATTACATTACATTTTTAAAATATCATAAAAATATGATATGCTCAATAAAAAACCATTAATAAATATCTAATATGTCTAGGTAATCAATAAAATTAGTGTATGATATTAATTATTTCCAATTATATTTTTTTAATATTTTTAATAACATATATTTCATATTTCTTTTAATTCATCAATTACCGAATCATTATTATGAAAGATTTTAATTTAATTATTTATTTCCAAAAAATTAAAAATAAATTATCCTCATGAAGATAAGAATTTTATATTTCAAATTAATATTTATATTTAAAGATATATTCTGAATAAAAAAATATTAAAAATGTAATACTTATTCGAAAAATGAGTACCATATATTCGTCTTTTACTAAAATAAAATACTATAAAAGAATTAAATTCATACAAGGGGATCCAATAGGCCATAAAATAGACAAAAAGATTATTTTAGTCTAAAATATTATGTCAATAAAATTAGGATATGTTTTAGGGTAATTTTCTAATATTTATAATATTATTTTTACGCTTAATTACCTGATTTCCCCTCAACCAGGTTAATAAAAAAATACTAAAGTTAATATTCATATGGTCCAAAAATAAAGTTGGAATATTTAATTAATTTTTTACACATTATTACAAATAAAGAATCCATTTTTCAAAATTCAAACACATAATTAGCAAAAATTAATTTAAAAATATTTCTATTGATGGCATGAGAAAATGAGTTATTAAATTGAAAATGTTCATAAAATTGAAATATTTTTGTATCCAAATTCAATTTTAAATTGATTACGATTACTTAAATTGGATTAAATGATATAAAATTTATCTAATAATACTTTAAAAAAAATATAATTTACATGTATAAATTATTTTTTGAAAATATGTTTTCAATTAGAATTTAGTATTTTGTTTCTATTTATCAAAAACATAAAACTTATTAGAAAAATACCAAAATTTAAATCAAATTAAATTATAATATTACACATTTAAAAAAGATGTTTATTTTTTAAAATATAATTTATCTAATTGTAAAAAAATATATTTAAACCAAGTGCACTATCAAAAGGCTGTAAAATTGTCTTTTTATAAAAAATAAATATTTTATGTGTAAACCTGGATTTGTTCTTATATCATGTATATAAGACACATAGAATGAATGATAATAATTATAATGAATATATATATATATATATATTTCATTAATATAATATTAAAATTTTAAATTTTTTATTTTATTGGTATAAAATATAATTGTGAGTATTTAAATTATTTTTTAGAAAATGATTTTATTTTAGTTTCAAAAGATTTTTATCTTAATTTATAAATAATTGGTCACTAAATAAATCATTATTTTTAAATTTTTATACCATATTATGATAATTTAGTTAATTATATTCATTCATACCATTATAATGGAATTATTATAATGGTAACATTTAAATAATATTTAGTTGTTTGTTTAAGCTCGATGTAGCGCATCACGTATGCTATCGAACATAGTGATTCCATTTAAAAAATAGGTATGTTACATTATCCCCCATTTTGAAAAATTTAATTCTTAAAATTTGAACTCGAGATACAAAAATAGGGATTTGAATTTTCAAAATTCTTTTGTGGAAACCCCATATTGGAAAAAGGATTAATGAAACTTCCACTTTAAAATAAAGGAAACTATGAAGGTCACCTGAGATGACACATACTAGGGTTCCTTATAGGAAGACATGGACCAGGAAGAGAAAACTAACTAGTATGTTTTGATGGAGAGTGACAGGGAACATGGTTATGAGGAAGTTAAAAAATACAAAACCATAAATTTGTGATCAGTTAAAAGACCACTTATATCTCAAGATGAAAAGTAAATGGATAATATTTTTGTTCCAAAATATTTTTACTAGAGTTGAGGGATTATTTTAATATTAATATAAGTAATAAATTTATTTCATTCTATGTTATAATCTTAATCTATTCATTTGGTTGTGATTTTAAATGTTTTCACTTCATCCCTTATATATAGAAATGAATGTTCAAAATGATTTTTTAGACCTGAAATACTTTTATGAATCATGAGAAAAAAAATTAATTCCTTCCAATTTTATATGTTTACTAAAACCAATATAGTTATAAAAAGTTACCGAATTTGATAAATAATACATTTACCTCAAAAAATAAGAGCCAAAGTTCAGTTTAATCCAATTCATAAATAGTTACCTTAAGACTCATCCAAAATACTTCTGTCCAAATTCAATGAAAATTAATTTATTAGGAAGGTCACTAAAATTCCAAAATCAACTTAACATTATATTTTCCCCATAAAACACAATGTAGATATTTTTTTCACATACCAAATATATGAATACCTTTATCACCTTTAAATATTAATGAAAACAATCATGCTTCCAATAATAAAATCATAGGTATATTTCGTAAATACAAACATGAAGTGAACCAAACAAAGATAACATAAACTATAGAATCATGAACCACTTTCATAGTCACCAATACTATTCAATAAACTCAAAATTTTCATTATTATCTCAAAATCAATCATATATTATGGGTTATCTTCCCGTAATCACATTTTTTACAAAAAAGATCAACTAATGACTAAATCAGTTTTCCTGGTCATCATTAACATTCACCATATTCTCTCTAATACTTAATGAATAAGTATTTTAGTATAATAATTATATGTTTCATAATTAAAATAATGAAAATATAATAAAATATGTTTCTTAGATCCAAAAAAACATGCAAAAAATCATTCCATTTCGGCTATATCAATAACATAATCTTAGACATGATCCCTTATCTTCTTCCTAGATAAATCTACTAGAAACTTTGATAATTAATTTGTATAGTGTCCCATATACTTATAATTGAAACATTATAGATTTATAGCTTATTTCTTTCCCTTGTAATTATGAGCCCGGTGACCTTTCTCTCCACACATGTAATAAACTCTCATTGCCTCCAAGCTAGTACCAAGGTATTTTTTCGACAATTATCACATATGAGAAAATCCTTCCTTCCCTTATTAAATTTATCTATCCTTTTCTTCACTATTATATTATTCTATTACTTTCCCTTAATGTTGTAATACTTAGATAATTCCTTCCGTACCTAGATAGTACAAGAGATTGTAACTTCATATGAAGAGAATGTTTGGGAGACCATTGATTTTAGGAGAAAAAAATTTAACCCATAAAATAAATGATCAACCTTATCCTCTCTATACCCACTTGTTGTTTGTGAGGAATGTTTTTTTCTAAGAAAATTTTCATGAAATCCTTTAATTACATGTTTTATATTTCTTCCTAAGCACCATTGATCTACATTACCTGAGAGATGATAAACTTCCATGAAAACCATATTCCTTTCATTAGTTAGAAAATAGAGAAATATATTCTCTAAGTAAATTATCCATTTCTCAACTACAAATGGATTTGTAGTCACATTAAATGATGGAGGTTTTTGTCTCATGAAGTGTTCTAACATAGTTCTTTCGTGATGTATATGTGGATTCTTCATATAGGATAGTTTTTTGTTCATAACTTGAGTTAGATATCCCAATATAGTTATATGTTTTTCAACAACAATTTCAGATCCATTTCTAACATCATTATCTTGCACTGGATGGAAAAATCTACATATATTAAGTGCGTTGATAAAATTTACACTACTTCCACTAGAAACCATTATTAAATAATAGAATACAGTAGACTAAATCATAAAATTATGAAACATAATATATAATATCAAAAATAGTGAATCATATAACCTAAATTGAAAATTGAGGTATAAATAATCTATAAATCATAAACATAGTTTATTTGGATATATTTCAAAATTTTGTCATATGGTTTCATTCTATAATCAATATAGTTCCCAAGGATTATACTAAATTTCATCTGATAACAACTATAAAAACCCTGACCCTAGTACCCCAAGAGTTAGTGGTTACGTTATTACATTGGAATTTTTTACAAGTAATTGCGTATCAAAGGACTAAACATTTTAGTGGTTTTAGAAAACTAGATACATACTTGAAGCATGAATTAATATTGAAATTATATATAAAACATAATGATTCCTTTTAGTACACCATTATTATTATAGACTATCACTACATGTTAATCATAATACACATCGTGGAATCCTAGAAAAAATAAAACATAAGAAAGGGTTGAGCTTGTATTCTCAGTAAGGGAATGCACACAATGAAATTTATAATGAATAAACATGCATAAACATTAAGGAAATTGGATAACTAAATCATAATCTAGAAAATTATTTGATATAAATAGTCAAATAGATATTCTAATAATAGATATTCAATCTCAAAATGAGAACGAGAGCTCCGTCGGCGAAGCTTGAGCTGATGGCCGCCTAACCCTAAATGGGGTCGGCGGTTCTCCCCCCTCCGTCGCAAGCCGGAGGGGGGGTGGATGAGAAGTTGTTCCTGAGGAGGAACTGTTTCGCCCGTTTCTCTGACCCTGATTTGTATCCTTTGTTCCCTGAGATTCTGATCGGCCAGAAGGTTCATGTCTTACAGAACGGTGACCCCGTGGTCCCTCTTTCGGGTCGGGAGATTTCAGATGCTGAGAATCTCCTCGATTTAACCTTGATTGTGTGATTCAGGAATCTTCGACCTTCGGTGGACGACTTCGACAGGTTCGTTTCCAAATCGTGGAGACTTCAGTTGCAACCGGTTGTTGGTTTGCTGGATAAGCAGAGTTTGATGGTTCGTTGCTCTTCATCGGAGGACATGGTTCGTGCACTTTCGTTTGCTCCCAGGAAGTGCGGAAGGTATGAATTTCATTTATGCAGATGGTCATATGATTTTCATATGAATCGGGACTCCCCTCTCATTCCGGTCTGGGTTAGTTTTCCCATTCATCCAATTTCATTCCAAAATCCAGCGATTATGTGTGTGTTGGGGAACATGGTTGGGCGCTTTCTGTGTGTTGATTCCCACACAGCCACGGTCAGCCACCCGATTAATCCAAGAATGTGCGTGGAGGTCGACACCTCTAGAGCACCGGTGGAGACGATCTGGATTGAAGCTGCTGAGGAGGTTCGATGCAAGCAGCCCGTGATCTATGATCATTGGATGGATTATTGTTCGGCTTGTCATAAACTGGGACACACAGTGGCTTGCTGCCAGTGCAATGGTATACAAAAATTTGATGCTGTGAAGGCTGGAGGTTTGGCGAAAGGGGATAACGAACCATTAGGAAATGGGCCCAGTGTCGATGGACACACTGTTCCGGCTGCAAAACAGGGTGACAAACCCTCAATCTTTAGAGTTTATAGTAGGCTGAAGGATAACCTCAGGGATAATGTATTTGAGTCTAATGTTGGTAGGGAGGCAATGGAGCCCTCCTTACAGACTCAAGATAATGCTAACAGTGGTTGACACCAATTCATGGGACGTGGTATCGACCTTCCAACAAACTCAGATGATACGGAGTAGGTCCTCTCGATTAGCGCTGCTTTGGTAAGTGCTGAACCATGCTCCTCGAACCAGGCCCTATCACTGAAGGGGGAGGAGAATAACGAATATGCAGGGGAGGAGGATGGGAAGTCTGCTGCCTCCTTAGGCGACCTTCAACCAGGGTGCTCGAGCTCTGGAATGTTGTCAGGGGTGGTTTCTTTTAACCAGCCCCTTGTCATCTTGAGCAACAGGTTTGAAGGTTTGAATGAAGAGGATCGGAGAGTGGAGCCATCTGACTTGCCTGAGGAAGGTAAGATTATCCCAGAGTGTGTTCTCGGTGGAGGGGAGTCAGAATTTGACGAGGTCAGTAGGAGGTTTTTTGATGAGGAGTCCAGTCCAAGTAACAATAGGAGTAAGAGGAGAAGGAGGTCTAGAAAGGATTATTCATCATTTCCTCCCCCTATGAGGACTCAGTCAGCAAGGAAACTGACAATGGAGGAGATGGGAAGAAGGTCAGGTGTCCAATAAAATCCTGTGAACAGCCTGTAACTCCCTCAGACATGGTTCTAAGTTCAGATGATGTAATGGCAGAGAAGGTGCTGTTTCTCAATGCATCAGTGGAGGATGCAGCCAAAATGATGGGTCGAAGCCTTGAAGTGGACCTTAATGAAGAACAATATGTGTGGATAGACAAACAGGACACGATTCTGGTTAGAGGCTTCAACAGGGGGTTGCTCAGAATTGAGGAGTACATGCAGATCTGGAACCACCTGACATCTTCTTTTGAGGATCGGATAAGGGTGGATCCATTCCTAAAGGTTACCAATTTATCCTCGAAACTGTTTAGGGATATGGATTCCGGTAAAATGAAATTGGTTTTCAATGATTCTGTTTATTTATTCCCTTACTAATGTTTTGTTGAGTTATTATCCATGTTGTGGGTGGAAATGGTGGAGGGCCAGATCAACTTCGGCAGGTTAGAGCATGTTGTTTCTTCCTCGGAAGGCCATTTGGGATGTGGTTGGATCAGAGGGATGGCTTGCCATTGGGAGGGACCATGCTTGCATGGGATCGCCGAGCGATTCTTCTTTGGATCTAGCAGTTTCTGCTTTTACCTGGAACAGGTTAGTTTTGTTTTTTCTTGTTGGTCTATGTTTGTTGTTTGTTGGAACTTACGGTTTCTCACTTTTTCCTTAAAAGTGTTTTTTCAAGAAAAAATAATAATTTTTAGTCAGATGTTCTAATAATTGAATAATGACATGGAAAATCAGTAACTACTCTCATAATAAGGAAATGAGTAATTGTGGACATCATAAACATACCACCAAGGATTCATATAGGACACCATGCATAAATAGCTAAGGCCTTGTCCAATACCAAAACTAGTTTGTCTCATGAGATATACCAATGCATCAAGGGGATATAGTAGTCCACGAACATCAATTCCAAAGTACAATTCATTCCTTATATGAAAAGGGTAAAACATAGACAATATAAACACTCATATTGGGAAAATATCATATGAAATGTGAATACTATAACCATAGACCATAAATTGTATCAAAATAGCACATCCATAGTTAAAATGATCATAAACCCTTCAACAAAAAATGGCATATGGAATTATAAGAAATAAAAATTAATTAAAAACAAGATCCAAGAAAGGATTTTGACATAGATGGAAATACTCTAATAAAATCATTAAAAATATCTATAGAGAAATACACTTTTTTTACTTTTAAATCATTTATTTAAAAGACCCACAATTATAAAAGTGCATTTTTTTAAAATCACCTTGTGAAATTATAAAGGATTCTTCAAAACATTAATTCATAATGATAAAATAAAAATACACTCATTTCACCTAAACTAAAAAACATTCCATCCATATTTTTGATGAAAAATTCCTAAAGCACATCATTTGGAAAATGATAAAAAGATTCCATACAAGAAATTTCATAAAAAGTCTAACAAGGGGTAAAATAATTTAAAAATGTGTATTATAATAGTAATAACATTTGAGAAGAAATGTTTTTAAAATACATGGAAATGAAAGAACAATGATCCCTAATGGATACTTAAACTTAAATAATGATGAATAATAATGAGATTATGAAATAACAATTACCTTAGGTCCAATTTACTTTATATGTATCTAAAAATACCTTATAATAGTTTAAATTATGTTATTAATTTATACCAGAACCATATTCATATTTATTATATCATATATGATCCTTTTATATTATGTTATCACCTGTTTGTTAAAAATATTTTGTTATTACTCTTATTTCGAGTGTTAACTGCTTCATTTTCATATGCAAAATTTGTAATGAAATTCTTGATTATTTTGAATAGGATATAGTTATGTCATCTAAATAATTATATTGAGTTAAAAAATATCATATCCATTCATTGTATACATTTTTATAATCATTTTTTAATGATTAACAAGTAAAATTAATCTCATTGCATCGTGGAGATGGTAGGTCGTATGTACATAGAGGCGACAATATCATTCCTTTAATGGTGAAAGGGTAAGGGAGTGGATGATACATTAATTTTTACAGAATTAGTATCATGTAATAATTATCATATATTTCCATTATTTTCATCACTATACCCATCCTATTAAAGTGTAGATGAAAAACAGATTACACCCCGATGTGGAGGTGACAAGCCGTACATACGAACACATGATGTTTTTATTTTTCATAGGATGGATAAAAGATGAAATATGGTTTTATCATAATAATAATAATAATAACTCATAATATATTAGATATAAGATTTATTATTTAACCATGGAAAAAATATATGAATATAAATTCGATGAAAAAATGAACATAGATGAATTTGTAAAAATTATTACTTCTTCTTGGGCAGTCTTCATCTAGATCTCTTATTAAGGGATAGAGGGTTGGTATTTTTGGAAAAAAAATATCTCAATAACATGTAAAAGGATTTTAGGAAGATAAATGGTTTGGGTTTTGTCATTATTGAAGTCTCAAAATGGTGTTAATAAGTTAGGGAGTAGGTACCATTTTATAATTGAGGTGAGAGGTAATTTTGGACGCCCTCAAAATATTAAATTAATATAAATTATTTTTAAATTAAAAATGGATCCCAAGTGAGTTATTTATAATTTAATATGAGTATGGGTCTAAATAATCTCAAACAATAAATTTTATACATGTTTCAGTCATATTATTACCCTTATCTTTTGGATTTAACCCTTATTTAATCCCTTTAAATATTACCGTGACAACATTTTTTTACTCTTTGATGGTTAATATAGTTACTGTAAATTGCCAAAAAAAATACATAAATGGATAATTGATAAAATTTTTATCCTTATATAAAAACTTTGGATGAATTTTATATTTTTATATATTTGAAACCATTTAATAAAATATTATTTAGTTTAAAATATCATTAATGTCAATTTTGATACAATACTTTATTTTCCTTTTTTAAAATATCATAACAACATGATATCTTCAATTTTTTTTAATAATTCCCTAATATGTCTATTTAATTTATACAATTCTTTCATGATATTAATTATATCAAATTATATTTATTTTAAAACTTTTAATAATGTTTATTTGATATGTCTATTAATTGAACACTTACTTCATCATCATTGTGTAAGCCTTTAATTTTAATATTTATTACCTAAAAATTAATAATTACTTATCAGGATTAATATAAAAATTTTATAACTCAAATTAATATTTATAGTTCAAGATATATTATGAATAACCATATATGATAAATGTAATGCTTATTAAAAACATGTGTATGACATATTTGACTTTTCTCAAATTAAAATATTATAAAAGGATTAAATTCATACGAGTGGCTCTAAGGGAAAATAAAATCAGTAAAAGAATGATTTCAGTTTACAATATACCATCCAAAAGAATTCTGAAAAGTTTTAGGGTAATTTTATAATATCTATAATATTATTTTTACGCTTAATTACACGATTTACCCTTAACCATGGTAAGAAAAAGTATTATAGTTACTATTTATAATGTTAAAAAATAAAACGGGCCTATTTAATAAATTTGAAATTTTTTATTACAAATATGGAATGATTTTTTAAAAATTAAAAATATATAATTAGGTAAAATTAATTTAAAATTGACCCCATTGATGGGGTGAGAAAATGGGTTATTAAGCTGAAAAAGTTTAAAAGATTGTAATGTTTTTATATTCAAATTATATGTGAAATTTATTATGAAGACCTAAATTGGATTAAATTATATAAAATTGATCTAATTATAATTTAAAACAAATAAAAAAATACAATATAACACTATAAATTATTTTGAATACAAAGCTATTTTCAATTAAAATGTAGTATTTTTCAACTATTCCTCAAAACATTAATCTTATCAAAAAAATACCAAAAATTTAATAAAATTAAATATTTTAATTTTAATTTTAATGAATAAGTCTATTTTTTATTATATAAAATTTATAAAATTGACAAAAACTTTATGTAAAACAACTGTTCCATCAAAAGGCGGTTAAATTGTCTTTTTACAAAAAATACATCTTTTATGTGTAAAATTAGATTTGTTCTTATATAATGGATAAAAAACACTTAGGATGAAATTAAAAAATTATATTGAAAAAATTATATATATATATATATTTCATTAATATAATTTAAAATGTATGATACTATTATTTTATTTGTATAAAAAGCACTTATGAGGATTTAAATAGTTTTATTTAAAAAAATATTTCCATTTATTTTAAAGAAGATTTTATCTTCATTTATAAATATATGGTCACTAAATTATTCATTATATTTAAATGTTTAAACCATATTCTCATAAATCTGTTATTCCTATTCATTCCCTCTATTCTAACAACTAGGTTATAATGGTGACATTTAAATAATATTTAGTTTTTTAAGCTCGATCTAGCGTATCATGTCCGCTATCAAACATAATGTTTCCTTTTAAAATATCAATATTGTACAACTATTTTTATGTCATAATAATACATGTTTTATAAAAAAATTCCTCTCTTTACGTACACATTAACTTAAAGGAATAGTTTTCATCAAAACGTATTTATTTCTCATTTTGGTCAAAACCCATTTTTTCTGAAAAAACTATGTTTTCTAAAAGTGTTTAAATTTATTTTTCTAAAATTATCTAAATTATTTATTATAAATATTTTTAATTATGTTTTATTTTTTACAAAATATCTTGAAAGAAATCCTAATGTCATTTTTAAAAAAAATCCCTTTTGACATTTATCAAAAATGTCAAAGGAAACTTTTTAAAAGTGTATGACATGAATTATATTTTCCACCACCTTGACCAATCACCATTTTAAATATTCATATATAATTTTACAAGGTTATTTACAAAGAAAATGATTCAATTTTTTTTATATTTTAAAAAGTGTTTTCATTGTGGAAATGATATTTTTATTAAGAAATGATTTAAATTATTTTTAATGATTCATTTATAAGTTTCAAAGTATATTTTCAAATAAGAGGATTTAAAAATTTTTTTTTAATTTTTATTTTTAAAATATTATTTTCAAAGAAAATTCATTTTCCCCATGAAATATTGCAATTGTCTTCTCAAAATCAATTTTCACCTAAGTTGATATCCTTTCATGTTACCTTTTCTTTACTAGGGATATGATCCAAGGATACCATTATTATTCTTCCTCTGAATGGTTTAGTATTACGATGTAATGATTTTTATAAAATACGACTATTTTCTATGGTTTATACAATGATAAAATCATTATGAAACCCACTAATTTTTACATGGGTAATGATATGAGGAAATAATGAAATGTATGTAACACCCAATTCATTTCCATGGGTTATTCTATGATGTAATGATTATTAAACCCATTTTTTTCATTGGTTTTGATATTATGAATATTTTATATTCTTGTGATAGACATATGTATGATCTTCATTATGGGGCCATTGGGAACTATATCCACATCTAATACACTGAGAAAATATTGAAATCTCATGAGATAAAAAGGATTAAAATGGCGAGTGGATGTAGTTTAGAAAGGTAATTTGTCCACCATTATTAACTTGGCAGGGAACCATGACTACTATGAAGGTTTGGGGAGTAAACCCATTCCACTATGATAACCTTTTCAGTGATCCTTTATTACAAAGGAAATAATGTTTTATGTTTATGTGTATGTAATAAATATATTTCTTATGATAATGTTATGTTCTCATTGTTTATGTCTTTTATTTCCTTATGATTTATGTTTTATGAACTCCCAATATTTATTCCATGACTCAAGATTATGATATTTGATATACATTTTATGGTTTTCAAATGCTTCACTAATGTTCTCATAATCTTATTCTCATTTCATGCTTATTTACCTCCATTGTTTACCAAAACTAAGTATCTGAGATTACCCTTTATTTTGTTTCATTTTCCCAGGTTATGAATAATGGTTTTTAGTAGGGTATTCCTAATAATATTACCATGCGAGAAGATAGAAGGGTAGATTTTGAAAATATTTTATGAAATAAAAATATGTTGGGTCTAGTATCCAAAAGCACTATACCTTTACCATCCTTGGGCATGTATCTATGTAATTTCTTTAACATTCATAAAAATGTATAGAATATATATGTATGTGAATTTTGGGCCATTACATTCACAATGTAATGGTATTTACCCTTCTCAAAGGAAATATAACATGGTTGTTGTGAAGGGTAATTTTCATTATATAGGGTTATCAAAAGAAAATTGTCTTTGAGTTCAATAGTTTGTAGTGAGAGGAGACCAAAGAAATGATAGAAAAATTTCTCCAAGACCCACACTTCAGGATATGTTAAAACATTTAAATACTTTGGATACATAAATTAAAAATTTATTTCAACAATGTAAAAATATATTAAATACAATACCATGGTATCTAAAGATATTTTGAATTAAAAAACATATATCCCCTAGGAGTATCAAAATATGTGTGCAGTTTGGCCCATTTTTTTTGAACTGAGGGATGATCGAGTTAATACCCATCTACATATTTTATAGTTTTTACACACATGTGCATCTGAGTCATTTTAAATATTCAATTATAGTATAAAAACAAGTATATCATTACTATGAAACCACAAACTCATTGCTTTAACAACATTTTAGGATATTTTATTATATTTAGATATATTCATTGGAGTTTGACTAATTTTTTAGGCTTAAAACGACTTATGAAGGTAGTATAAAGTGAAAGGGTGGTGATCTCTCATTGATGATATGATAAGTAAGTTGTAACAATAAATAAAAAACCATTTAATATTAATATGAAAATTAATTAGAAAGGATTAGACAAATAATGTCTAAGAAGGAATTAAGGATTCTCACATCAACATAATAACAGCTTTCTAGAACACTATAATAAGAATGAATAAGAAATATCTCAACAAAATTATATCAAAAGGTTGATAATATCATGGAATTAAAATAATTTATATATATTAATAATAATTGTAAGTAATATTATAATAAAAGGATTGCAGTCATAAGGGTAAAACAAGTATTGATAACACATACATTGAAATACACCTTCTAAAATATTTAGAAGAGCACCATAGAACCATAAAAATTCATTAGAGGGATTACCGATACGAAAAACATTAGGGAAACCTTGCTCAGAATTGTTTTTGTGAATATGAATGAGAGGATGGGTGTGTATTTATATCGAATATGGGAGAATTATTTATTTATTTCTAATCATAGTCTTTAGAAATATAGTTTGTTAAAAAAATATAAACCATTGGAATACACGTTGTTTTAATTCATTGTTTTGACATTGAAGACATGTGTTTTTACATTTTATTATTTTGAAAACTACAATGATTTTATATTACTTTTTCCGCTGAAATTTAAATTTCCATAAAATATTGTTTTTAATTTATTAATTTCTATTTTTATACATTGGAATGTTATTTATAGTTTTGGAAATACCATTTGAATTCATTGAGAATTATTATATTAATAAAATAAATTATTTTTTGTTATGGATTCACTTATATATATATATATTATTAACTCATTTTTAAATTATAATTAATTCATAATATTTAACGTATATACTAAACATTTTTTATAATTTATTGAAAAATTTTACTATCTCCCAAAATTTGGAATAAATCAACATTTAAAAATTTGGATGTACAGATTTCATATTTAATTTCTTTAATGAATATAATTTTCTATATAATATAATATTAAATATTATGTACAACTTTTGGTGTATTTAAATACTAGGCATATATCACCAAAATTATTAAAACACTTTTTATTTTCTATTATTTTTATTTTAAATTATAAGAGTAATATTAGATTTCTATTAATTTCTAAGGATTCACTAATAATAATTATTAATTAATTTATTTTAAAATAGTTTTAAAAATTTTATTATACATCTCTATGGATGATGGTAGTATTAATTCAATAAAAATTAGATTCCCAATGATAAGTCTCCAAAATTTATATTCCAAAAGTCAGATTCTAATGGTCATACTTATTCATACATATACACTTCATTATGATACTAAAATGATCTCATAAAATTATTCTATTTTCGATAACATGTATATTAATTTTCTTATCTTTTTCTAAATAATAGAAATTTATCTCATAAAGATATTATTATCTTTTGAGTATGGTCCTATAGAGTAAAAGATTATGGTGCTGTCATATATTGTTATATATTTTATGATACTAGTTTTAGATTTTAATATAAATTTAACTTTAATTTTTCCCATAATATTATAATGTGTTATAGTATGATGATGAAATGTATATTTACTCTAGTTAAATCATGTGACTTTTATTCCCCCCTTAAATAATTTCATCCCCAAAATTTGGGGTGTACATCAATAGATGAAAAAATAAGTGTAATTTTTCTCATTATTTCCTCAGGATCCTAGGTTACATGGAAGTTAACTAAACATGAAAATAATATTTCCCCTATTTTATACATGTTATTTTCAAAAAATTTATCATTTTTAGTATTATAATTAGTTTCAATATGTATCTAAATATTCAAGTCCTTTCAAAGAATCTTAAAAATCATTGGTGTTAAATGTGGGTAACAATCCTATACAATTGATAATGATGATACATAAATTATTACAATTTCATTGATATAGAGCCCTTAATGTTTTTCAAGAGAATAGTATCCCCTCATTTCTAGGAAATTTATAGACATTGTAAGGTTATCCATAATGAAAAAAAATCTCTTAAATTTCTTATGAAGTATAGTAAAACAATCTATCATGATATTTTCACAATTCCACATTGGTATAGGGATAGTTTATGTGACAACCTTTATAATATGTCTCTCATGCTTTACTTTTTGGAATAAAAAAAATATTGAAACATATTTAGAAATTTCTGGCTTCATTTTTTTCCACCAGATGTGATCTCTTAGAAAATTATACATCTCTATACTACCTATGTATATAGACACATTTGAGCTATGAGATTCATCATTAAACTCAATCTTCTGTTATGGTACTAAACCAACATATATCATCATTTTAAACTAAAACACAAAAATTTCATTGGTGATGTTTTTAAATCTAACATCTCTCATAGATTTTATTTTATTTCATAAACCCTTTCCATATTATTGTTACATATTTATCTTATCTAGTAAATATTTTTGGGAAATTATTTGGAAAAGAAAAGTTATTTCCCTTACCTTGATAATTTTAATGTGAAAATTTGGTAAACCAATAATCATTGGACCCTTTTATATCCTCATCATGAATATAACAGTATTATTCTTCCTACTCAATTCACCCACCACTTTATTTCCCTTCCTAGGGTGGTAGTGTATTTTATTGTAATATTTATTGAGTAGTGGTATCTATCTTACTTTTCTCATGTTTATTTATTTAGAAATTATTAAATACATAAATGTCTTCTGATCTATATATATGTATCACCTTTCACTATAAATATAGTGACTCTATTTATTTAACTAAAATATTATAGCTATTAGCTGAAGAGTATAATTTGGAGTGTTTTTCTCATGGGTAATTAATTTCTGTGATGCATATGCAAAGACCCTACTATTTTCACAAGGACATCCCCTAATCCTTTCTTTGATGCAACATCATATATTATAAATTCCTTCTTTATAGATTGTAATTTAAATACTAGTGAATTGATAAATCAATTCTTTAGTTCCTAAAATACATCTTCAATTTCTTTTGACAATGTGAATTTTAACCATTTACACGCCAACATGATTAATTGATTACTAATTGGGTTTTTTTTTGAATATATTTCTGATAATAACCAATTGATCCAAGAAATATATGTATCTAATATATATTCATTAATGTGGTACATTCTTTAACCACCTTTTTCATTATAGGGTAAATAAATATTCCATCCCTGGAGAAGATATGTCTATGAGAAGAAACCTTCTAAAGACAAAATTCATACATAATAAATATACCATGTAGTTTTTTAATTTAGAGTTTCAAGGAAAATTTATAAATGATCCTAATGATATTATAAAAAATTATAGAGTATGATTAAATCATTAACAAAAACCACAAAACATTTTTCAAGATAATCCTTGAATACTCCATTATTCAGATCCATAAAAAAGGTTTGTTTGTTAACCAAAAGTTTATTGATATGAATTTTTAAGTACTATATCTAGTGTGAAAATATTTATTTTCTATTTCATATGTTATTAATTTTAATTATTGATAACTATGACAACTATTAATATTTGATATGTATTAATCTCCTTGAAGTTGACATAATATAACCTTAATTTTTGGTAAAAGAAACTTGTTATTAATATTAATGGAATTGTTTTCTTAAAAGTTATTTACTAACCTCATAGACCCATCTAGATTCTTCACAAATATGGAAATTTCTCTCCATGGTGATCCAAAATGGAATATGAATCCCTTTTCATATAAGAATTTTAGATGTTTATTTTATCCCACCAATTCCACTAGAGCCATACTATTGGGAGACATAGATATATGAATTGTATTAGGAAGGAGATAAATATAGATTTAATATAGTGACCCGAACCTTTGAATATTATTTGTTTCCCAAATTTGTGTGTTATTTTATTTTATACTCAATGAAACTATATCCTTTAATTAATGAAGTGATTGTAATTAAAATGAGACCGTTAGGTTTTTACTATTATATGATATTTTTTCAATATGACAGTTGAAAGATATAACATTATGATTATTTTTTATCAATACAAATTATCATGGTTAATTAATAGAGAAATAAGTGTTTATGGACTCATCTAGTAGACTCATTCCCTGTGAAGACTATATTTTAGAGCTTGGAAAGGAGGTTGCATCATGGGTCTTTTCTTTGGACCAAGCCCAAGGAGAACTCCAACATGTGAAGCATGAAAAAAATCTCATAAGGGAGAAGTTCAAGCTAATATAAATCACCACTCATGTAATGTTGTCCAAGCCACCCAAAGATTCTATCACCATATCAAACCTTACATTTAGGTCCTATCCAGGAGTTATAAGGGGACATGTAATGTTTCCTTAGTTACTTTTTGTAATTCTATTGTATAAATAAAATTGTTATTTCTTATTATGGTAAAGTTTATGAATTTCAAATATCAAAATAAATATAGGATGAATTTATATAAGTTCCATATTATTGGTGTTTTTTCAAAAAAAAAGGTATTTTAAAATATATTTTGTATAGTTTAAATAATTAATATTGTGAAATGGTTTTCATAAAATGGTCTTTTATAGTTACGATCATTAAGAAATTTAAAGTATAATAAGATCAACATATTTTTCATTATATAGTAAAGTATAAATAGTAATTCTACCTTTATGAATAGTAATATGACTAATAGAATATTAACCACACTTAATAATATATAAATATAATTTAGAAATCTTGTTTGGTAATGTGATATTATATCATCAGTAAGTAACTGTTTTAGAAATTATTATTTAAGTATTACTATTTTTTTCTAGTAAATTGTGTTTTTTCTTAAAAATTAAATATATCATAATTAAAAAATAATTTTCATAAAATGGAGTTAATTTTTGAATTCAAAGAATCTATGTTAGGTTAGGGTAAATTTATGTGATTTTTTATAATTTTTTTTATTTTTCGGTGAATAGTAAAAAATACAGTTTTGAGTTTCAGTGCATTTAATGACATCATTAATGATGTAATAAGGATGTAATAATTCTGGTCAACCTATTTATAGTAATATATAAAATGAGGTGTCCCAATTGGCCAATATGATGGCAAAATACCATGGTCAAGCCCATGGTTTTTCAAATACCACCAATGAGGTGTCTCTTGGAAATTAATAAAACATTCCCTCACTTTTGCTATATATACCAACACATTCCTTAATTCATTTCATTCCAAATTACTCCCCATAAAACATCTGATATTTTTTAATTTCCAAGGTGTCCTCCCAAGGTTCCCTCAAACCACCCAAGGTCCCAACCTTCGATCTTTTTAAGTTACTGTTTAAGGTAAGGGATCCCTTCACTCTCTTCTTTTTGTCATGAATTCCATTTTTTATGTCTTCTAGTTTACATTTCATAATGTGGATCTATGTTATTATATATCCTTATTAATGTCTATTTCAATTCCATTTTATGATATACCATTTTCTATCTCATCAACTGATTTTCTTAATTTTTAAGTGATGCCGTTTGGCTGCCGAAGTTTCATAAAAGAAATCGCATCTTCAATTTTCTTTCGAGATTAATTTTCATGTGTTATTCCATTCAAATAGACATACCATGTTTTTATCTCAATGTTATTATTTTAATATAATGTATCATGACTCTCTTATGAATGTGTGACCTCTTTCTTATATCTTTTTAAGGTTTTATAAAACCATGTTGGATAGTCGTTATGCTATAGAATTTTTGTCTCAAAGTCTCTCTCGTTTTTCAAAATAAATTCTCTTATTTTTTATATGAACATAGGAAACAATTTTTTTTATAGTGGTATTCATAAAGACATAAAAATTATATATTTTATTCTAGAATTAAAATTCATGAAACCCTCAATTCATTTTCCATGGTTTATAAATGACATAACGATCAAGTATTTAGGTACTTTCAAAACGTCACGATTTTGAAGTAAAACCCATTTCTTTTACTCTCTATTGGTTACTTATGAAATGTATGATTATTATATATGTGTATCACATGAAAATAAATACATATTTAGGTTACTCCTAGATAGATCTCCAATTCATTGGGTTAGGAATATAATCTCTAGAGATGACATGTTTCATGATTCATTAGTGAATAACCTTGGTAATTTTTATGACACCTTGGGGATGAACCTTGATTATATGTTCGTGAATGCCTAAATTAAATTTTGTAGAAAAATATTAAAGTTATTATTCAATTTATTTATATTATGATATACATATTCTTCCATTTCTCATGTCTTTTTGTTTTTCATCAAGTTCTTATTGATATCACAAGTAAACTGAATCCCTTGCTTTCCTTACTGGGATTTATGCTCACCCTATCCTTTGATGTATGTCTCTAGGTTATGAGATGCAGTAATTGGAAATTGGATTAAATTTTCAAGAAGATTTTATAGGGTATTTAAAATAGTTTTTTATGTTTTCATGTATTATGCTTTTGATTTCCAAGACACTGGACATTAAAGATCCTCTGTTTGTAAAATTTAATATAGAGTTATGAAATAAAAAGGCGGGATGCCATATTTGGTATCAAATGATAGTTTAGTTATTTAAAGAAATTAGGATATGAAAAAATTAGGAATAAACCTATATGGAAGGTTAAATATAGTAAAAATTCATGGTATTTTGGTGAAATATTAATTAAGTGGGTTCCAAACAAATAGATCCATGTCTGGATATGAACAAGTGGATCTGGCTCTAGAACAGATGTACCTAAGAGTGAAAACTCCGAAAAGGAGTTTTGGGCTTAACCAGGGGTATCCTGGTACATGACAACGATCCTTACTGCACTCTTGATTTGACACTACTGGTGGATATGTTTGGTTAATCATAAGCTTTTTATGAATCTTTATGAAGGATTTATAGAGAAATTTAATTATTTAAGCGTAATGTTTTAGGACATAAAAAACATTATAGTTAAAGGATTTATAAATAATATAATATTATAACTATGGTTTTAATCTTCTAGAAAATGGCGGGAAATAGGTAGAACTGTGAAAATGGTGACTACAATGGACCATGTGCTGATGGCCATTCGATGGAAGCCAGAATGGAATCTTAAATGAGAACGATGAACCAACTACTCAAGTTATGGGAAATAACTTGAATCAATATGAGTGACCAATCTCACCATGATGGGAACAACATTTTGTTGAATCCATTATGCTTAAACGAACACCAACCTTTAATTGATCTACCAACCCATTGAAAGTTGAATAGTGGATCAAATCTATCGAGAATATCTTTCTTGTGATCCATTGTTCAGAACAAGAGAAGGTCACCCTAGCTATTTACCACTCAGAGGAAGAAGCTGATCAGTAGTGGGATATTATTAAAAAAAAGAGGCCAGGAATATAGGTTGAATCTATGGAATTGGAAGAGTTTAGAGGGATCTTATTCAATAAGTATTTCCCTCATTCTATGAGAACAAAAATGGAGAAGGAGTTTCTCAAGCAGAAGCAAAAGGAGAATGAATTTGTTGGAAGCTACGAGATGAGCTTCAAAAGAATTTCCCATTACCCCTCAAGCTTTTTCATGGATCCTAATGGGAAGGTTGATAGATTATTTTCTAGAATGAGACCTCATAAGAAGAATATTCTAGAAAACTGAGACTATGACAACTTTGAGGAGATCATACGGACTGTAATGAAGGTAAAACTAGTGTTTGGTGAGACAGAATGGTCTCAAAAATCCAATAAAATGAAGAGATCAATGGATCCCTGTTTAGGGAGGACCTTTTATCCGGGAAGAGGAGGCAGGAAAGTGCAATGTCCCATATGTAATAAGTGTGCGAAGAAACATTTGGGGAACTACCTGCTCAAGAGAGGAAGTGCTACATGTGTGGAAGAGATGTCCATATCTCGTGGAATTGTCATAGTGATGTGAAGCCTCTACTTCCCAACACTAATGAAAATTGGATAATGGTTGAAGCACTACCTTATGTCCAATGTTATAAGTTTGGAAAACATGGTCACTTTTACAATCACTATCCAAATCCAAGGGTAGTGGAGGGGAATCACCATTAGCCTCATAAAAGGAAAAGGGAAAAAGGTCATATTTTTTCTATCACTCTGGATAAAGTTAAAGAGCCAAATGATGTGGTGTAAGGTAATATTGTTGTTTTCTCAAAGTTATCAAGTAATTTGTTTGATTCTAGTTCTACACATTCCATTATTTCCTCTATGTTTTCAATGAATTTAGAATCAGCCCCTGAATTGCTAAAAGTATAGGTATTAGTCAATACTTCTAGTGGTATTATCCAAGCATCATTAGTGTTTAAAAACTATAGTATTTAATTTAGTGAGAAAAATATTATTTCAAATCTTGTAGTCATTTCCATGATGGAATTAGACATTATACTAGGGATGGAATGGATCTCAAAGTATAATTCTAAGATAACATTTAGAAGAAATTAAATCTCAGGAGTATTGAATGGAAACCTACAATTATCTTCCAAGGAGAGATATCTCAACCTTATCTTTGTCTATAAGAACCTACTATATCCTTATTTATGGGGTTGATCGGTGAAGAAGAATAAAATGAGAGTATAAAGATATAAAATGTCCACATCATCCAGGAATACATTGATGTTTATCTTGAAACATTACCCGGACCTTCCCTAGTAAGAGACGTAGAGTTCTCTATTGAGCTCGTACCTGGATCTCATCTGATGTTACCCTCCGGAAAATAGGTTGAAACTAAATGTGGATGGATCGTGCATAAATGGAGTGATTAGGGGAGGAGGGCTGGTATGGGATAGAGGTGGTTCAGTGATAGTAGCTTTTAGTAGCTATTTAGGACTAGGGAACTCAATGGGTCTAGTGGGTCAGGCGTTGTAAGAGGGCATTAGGCTATGAAAAAGGTTATCGTTTTGAGTTTCGGAAGTGGAATCATACTCTTAGGTATTGAACCGTGCACTTCAAGGAAAAGTTGAGGTGCCCTGGTGTTTGACTTACATCATTCGGGGACGTATCCTAGAAATGAGTAATGGTTGTGTGGTTCGACATATTACTAGGGAGGCCAATTTTTCTGCGGACGCTCTCTCTTGGGGGAGTAGCGTTAATAATTTCATAGTGGTCTTTACAGGAGTGGGAACTCTACCCTAGGAATGTATTGGTGTGATACTTGGGGGTGTGCTAGGGCTTCATAATTTTAGGAAGCCTTGAAATGTATTGGATGCCTTTTATTATTGAAATAAAAAATAAATATTCAATCATACCTGGATCTCATCTAACTTCAAACACCCCTTATAGGATGGAAAATGTAGAGCTCGAGGAATTAATGAAAAAAATCCAAGATCTTTTGTATATGGGGTTTATCCATACAAGTGTGTCTATTTGGGGAGAAAATATTCTCTTTGTGAAGAAGAAGGATAGATCAATGCAGCTATGAATTGATTATAGATAACTGAACAAGATCACAGTGAAGAATAAATACCCCCTTCCAAGAATTAATGACTTATTTCACCAACTTTGTGGGGATAAATTCTTCTCTAAGATTGATCTTTGATTTGGTTATCATCAATTCAGGGTGAAGAAAGAAGATATTCCAAAAACAACCTTTTGACAAGGATATTGGAATTATGAGTTTTTTGTAATGCCCTTCGGACTGACTAATGCACCTGATATGTTTATGTATTTGTTGAATAACGTCTTTAAAGACTACCTTGATAAATTTGTGTTAGTTTTTATTGATGATATAATGATATATTACCAAAATCGTGAGGAGCATGAGGATCATATAAGGGTAATCTTGAAAACTCTATAGAAGGAGAGGATTTTTTGAAAGTTCAGAAACTGTTAATTTTGGTTACAAAAAGTTGATTTCTTGGAGAACATTGTAACAAATGAAGGAATCACAATTTAACCTACAAAGAAAAAGGTTGTAGAGGAGTGTCCACAGCCTATAAAAATAACTAACATTCGTTGTTTCCTAGGATTAGAAATATATTATATGAGGTTTGTGAAATAATTTTCATGAAATTATAATCCATTAACCAAGTTTACTCAAAATGGGGTCAAGTTCATCTCGAGAAAGGTGTGCGAGGAAAGTTTACAAGAGTTGAAAATGAGATTGGTTACCGAACCCATGTTAACTCTACCATCAAGTGGAGAAGGATTATTTATTTTCAGCGATGAATCTCAAAAAGGGTTTGGGTAATTCTACATGGAAAATGAAAAAGTAATTTCTTATGCATATCAAAAGTTAAAGACTCATGTGTATAACTATCCTATGCATGATCTGGAGCTGGCTGTAGTCATTTTTTCTTTGAAGATATGGGGGAAATATATTTATTGGGAGAAATGAGATATATATACAGAACATCAAAGTTTGAAGTATATATTTACACAAAAGTAATTGAACATGAGAAAAAGGATATGGTATGAAGGTTTTGAAGACATTGATGGTTCAATTCATTATCACCCTGGAAGAGTTAACAAAGTCGGTGATGCATTAAGTAGGAAATACCAAGTTGTTCATTCCATGATGAGGATTCAAAGAGATCCTTTGATCAATGACATAGTAGAGCTGGACATGGGAATTATTAGGGAAGGTACAACATCAACCATATCCTAAATTATTTCTCTACTGTTGTTACTAGATAAGATCAAGAAAGATTAGAAAAAAAATCCTTTTTTACAGAAGAAGTTTGAAGCTATGAAGGATGAGAAGTTTATGGAGTTCAATATTGATCAAGAAGCTGTGCAAAAATTTCATACAAGACTATATGTTTCATATTTTCCAAAAATAAAGAAGGATCTGATAGATGATTCTCATCGCTCTATATTCTCTATACACTTGGGAATAATAGAAATGTATAGGGTCCTTCATGATCATTTTTGGTGGGATAATATTAAAAAGGATATTGTTGACTACACTACAAAGTAACTAGTGTGTCAAAAAGTGAAGGCAGAGAAAAAAATTCTGAAAGGGGTATTGAAACCACTACCCATACCAGCATGGAATTGGGAAATATCACCATGGACTTTGTCACTGGTCTCTTGAGAACTTCCAAAGGAAACAATGCGATATGGGTTATTATGGACCGTCTCACCAAGGCTTCCCATTTTATATCTATTCAGGAATATGTTTCTCTTGATAAACTTTCTAGGATTTACGTGAAGGAAGTCATAAGGGTGCATGGAGTTCCAACATCTATTGTATCTGATCATGATCCATGGTTCACATCAAAATTCTAGAGAAGTATTCAACATGATCTGAGTACCAAGTAGAATTTCAGTATGGTCTATCACCCCCAAACTGATGGGAATTATGAAAGGACTATTCAAACACTCGAGGACATGCTAAGAACACACTCAATGAAATTTAAAGGTGGATGGGATCAAGATATCACATTAGTTCATTTTTCGTAGAAAAACAGCTTCCAATTGAGCATTCAAATGGCACCAAATGAAGGTCTATATGGGAAGCGATGTAGAACTCCTACATGTTGGGATAAAGATGGTTTAGAGAAAGCTTCATTGGCCTGATCTTGTGCAAGAGATGGTAGAAAATGTCCATTCAATCTAAAAACACATTAAGGATACACAGAGTCAAAAAAAGAGCTATGCAATCAACCATCGAAGGGACTTGGATTTCGACGTTTATGACAAATTCTTTCTTCGAATCTAGCCATGGAAGAGATTCATGAGGTTTGGGAAGAAAGGGAAGCTCAATACTAGGTACATTGGCCCCTATGAAATCATTTATCACATAGGATCAGTGGAATATCAGCATGCACTTCCTCTAAATCTAGCACAAGTTTTTGATGCCTTATACATATCCCTCTTGAAGAAGTACATACCCGACCCCTCACATGTACTAAATCTAGAGATGGTACAACTGGAACCTGGCATGTCTTATGAGGAGCATCTAGTGATGATATTAGATCATAGAGACAATGTTCTATGCAACAAGACTACCCACCTTGTTAAGGTGTTGTGGAGGAACCAAAAATGTGAAGAATCCATGTGGGAACTTGAGGAGCCTATGAGGCAGAAGTACCCACACCTTTTCTCTTCTGAGGGTACGAGTTGAAATTTTGAGGACCCAATTTTTTAAGGGGGGAAGAGTGTAATGAACCTAGATTTTGAATAATATTTGTTTCCTAAATTTGTGTGTTATTTTATTTTATACTCAATGAAACTATATCCTTTAATCAATTAAGTGAGTATAATTAAAATGAGACCATTGGGTTTTGATTGTGATATTATTGTTTTTCAATATGACTGTAAGAATCTATAATGTTATGATTATTGTTTATCAATACAATTGATCATGGTTAATTAATATAGAAAGAAGATTCAATGGCCTCATCCAGTAGACTCGGGCCATAAAAATCCCATCTATCAGATCTTTGAAATGAGGTTGCATTACTAGGCTTTTCTCTAGACCATACCCAAGCAGAACTCCAACATATGAAGCTTGAACGGAATCTCATAAGGGAGAAGTTTAGGATGATAGAAATCACCACTCATGCAATGTTGTCTGAGCCACCCCAAGATTCTATCCCCATAGCACACCTTACACTTAGGTCCATCGTAGGAGTTATAAGGGGTTATGTAATGAAGCCTTATCTACTATGTTTAATTCTATTGTATAAATAAAGTTGTTATTTCTTATTATGGTAAAATTTGTGAATTTCAAATCTCAAAATAAATATAGGATGAATTTATAAAATTTCCATATTATTGGTGTTCTTTTTGGAAAAAAGGAATTTTAAAATATTTTTTGTATACTTTAAATGATTAATATTGTGAAATAATTTTCAAAAAATGGTCTTCTATAGTTATGATCAGTTAGAAATTTGGAGTATAATATGATCAACATAATTTTTAGTAAATAGTAAAGTATGAATAGTAATACTACCCTTATGAATAGTAATGTGACCAATGTAATAGTAACCTCACTTAAGAAAGTATAAATATAATTTAGGTATCTTTTTTGGTAATGTGATATTATAACATTAGTAAATAACTTTTTCAGAAATTATTATTTAAGTATTAGTATTTTTTTTCGAGTACATAGTGTTTTTACTTAAAAATTAAATATCTCATAATTAGAATTTTTTTTCATAAAATTGAGTTCATTTTTGAATTTAGAGCATAAATATTAGGTTATGGTGACTTTATGAGATTTTTGTAAAATGTTTTGTTTTTTGGTGAATAGTAAAAATAATGTTTTGAGTTTCAGTGCGTTTAATGACATCATTAATGATATAATAATGATGTAATAATTCTGGTCGACTTGTGTACAGTAATATATGTTATGAGTTGTTCCAATTGGACAATACCATGGGCAAGCCCATGGTTTTTCAAATACGTCCGGTGAGGCATCCCTTGGAAATTAATAAAACAGTCTCTCACTTTAACTATAAATACCAACACATTCCTTCATTAATTTCATTCCAAATTAATCCTCAATGATTTTCTTGTATTTTTTCCTCCCAATGAGTCCTCACTAGGTGATTTAAATACCCCCATGGTCCCAAAATTCGAGCTTTTGAAGTTACTCTTTAAGGTAAGGGAACCCTTCACCCTCCTCTTTTAGTCATGACTTCCTTTTTGTTATTTATTTTGGTTTCCATTTTTGTATGTGGGGGAATGTTATTAAATATCCTTATTAATTTACATTTCATTTCCAATTTATCAAATAACCTTTCCTATATCATCAATGGATTTTCTAAATTTTTGAGTGACGCCGTTAGGCTGCCGAATTTTCATAAAGAAATCGCATCTTCTATTCTTTTTTCTAGATTCATTTTCATGTGGTATGTCATTAGAATAGCCATAACATGTTTTTATATCCATGTTATTCTATCATTATACTTTATAATGACTCTCTTATTAATGGGTGACCTTCTTCCCCTCTCTTTTAATGTTTTCTAACACCATGTTGTATAGCCATGATGCTGCATATTTTTCGTCTCAAAATCTCTCTCTTTTTTCTCAAGAAATTATCTTATTTTATTTATATGAATACTAAAACCTATTTCATTTATATGGGTATTAATAAATACATAAAAATGATATATTTGATTTTGGAATTGACATACATGAAACCCTCATTCCTTTTCCATGGTATATATACAACATAACGATCATGTTTTTAAACACTTTTAAAACATCACGATTTTGAAGTGAAACCCATTTGTTTTACTCTGTATGGGTTATTTATGAAATGTATGATTATTATATACATGTATCACATAAAAATAAATACATATTAATGGTGATTCATGATATAACTCCAATGCATTGGGTAAAGAATTTAATCTCTAGAGATGAAAAGTTTCACGATACCTTGGTGAATAAACCGAGTTACTTTGATGACACCTTGGGGATGAACCTTGGTGATATGTTCACGAATGTTTAAATTGAATGTTGTAGAAAAATATTGAAGTTTTGATTCATCTTATTTATATTGTGATACTCATATTGTTCCATTTCTCATTTCTTTATCTTTTTCATGAAGTTCTTATTGATATCATATGTAAACGAATTCCCTTGCTTTCCTTAATTGGACTTCTAGTCACCCTTTCCATTGATATATGTCTTTACATTATGGGATTTAGTAATTATATATAGGATGAACTTTCAAAGAATATTTTCAAGGGTATTTAAAAAATTATTTAATGTTTTCATGTATTATGCTCCTAATTTCCAAGACACTAGACTCTAAATATCATCTGTTTGTAAAATGTAATGGAATGTTATGAAATAAAAAGGCAGGATTACATATTTAAACATCATGATATTGTGTATATATAAGTAAATTATCAATAAATAAATCAATATAATCCCTTACCAGTGATACATCCTCTATTTTGAGGATATCATTTTTATTCATTAATTCATCTTCTCCAAGAATATCATTATGATTATCCATTTGAGGCAGTTCCAAACAATACAATGGAAATGAATACTCTTCTCAAAATAAAATAGATTATATTAAATCCTCATACATTTTAACCCCAACCCGATGTAATATGTTGAGGCATTATTCATTGAGAGGTAATCCATCCCAAGGATTATGTTAACACCCATAGTTGTTATTACAATGGGGTTTTGTGTAAAGGCTCTCCGTGCATTTCAATATAGACTAACATGATATAATTATTTTATATGACTTATTGTAGTATTTTTAAATGAAAAAACATTACATAATATATCAAGGGATGATTTAATGTTCATATAAATCCCAAATTTTTTATGGTTCTTGACATAGTTTTCTTCCATCCACTAAGAATCTTTTCTAAATAAGAGAATGTACATTATTATTTCACAAATAAAACTATGAATTATAAATCACTAAATATAATCTCTAGGTATTTATTAAAAATGCAGGTCTTGTAATATTGAATATAGAATGGGTTTTTATAGGGTTATTTCCTCTAACTATGTTCTTATAAATATAGTTTCTAATATTTCTACTAAATTTTCTCTGATTGAAATTATAACATATTTAATCTTCTACCATAGAGAAATATATTATATTATTATAGTGGTACAAAATAATATATCACAATATACATGATCCAATTATTTATTAGTAGAATGAAACTAGATTCATATATGAACTTTTATTTACATTAAAATTTTAAGATTTATTATATGAATACATGAAATGTTTTCAATATTTTCATGAAAATTTAAATGTCACATATAGTGTTGTTTATAGTTTCGTAAGGAAATGAGAAATAATATAAATAGGTGGACTCAGACACTCATTAAGTTTTAGTTCAATAGGAATCTGTCATAATATAATCTTAAAATAAATAATATGAAAGTAACAAAGAAATTCTATAAGAAATTAAATTTTGTGAATAATATATAGATGGATCATGTAACAATAAATAAATGAATAGAACAGAATAATTGATCTAATAGTGATAGAATTTAAAATTCCATACATCATAAATATACAATGAAGGCCTTATTCAACAACCCTATACAAAAATGGGTAATATAAATAGTAAATACCCAAGATACTTTGTCTCATGAACCCTTCTGATGCATAGAGGAGAAATATAATTCTCTGACCAAACGGTCACATAATATATCCAATGAATTCATCATATAAATTGAATGGATACATAATATATATAAAAAATTATCTTAAGGAATATCATACAGAGTCATGGATAAGTAATAAATAGGTTCCATATATAAATAATTGACATATAAATGATTAATATTTCACCATTTAATATAAGAATATATTTATCTAGGTGACTATCCAATTATCAACATAGAATCTATATGATATTCAAAATATATTGGGATGAAACCTTATCGAAGGAATTATAACAAGGTATTAGTGAAAGGTACATTTTATGTTGTAGGGATATTAATAGGAAAGAGTCATTGATTGAAATATTTTAAAATTATGGGACAATAATGAAATGATAGATATTTTTTTTTCAAATCCCACAAAGTAAGATATTTTACAAAAATTACATACTTTAGATAAATAAATTTAAAATTTATTTCAACATTGGATCAATATATTTATAACCCACATTATGGTTCATAAAGGAATTGCAATTCATGTCATGAACCAGCCTAGATAACCTTGTAGCCTGATAATAGAGATGGTCCTGACATAGCATGAAGGGAATTCCCGGTCCCCACCGGTTGGTGACTAGGACCTAGAATCATACAATATGAAAGTGGGAATGAATTTTACTTAAACACAATTAAGGGAAGATAAACGGGTCAATATACATATAAGAGAAACTCTACATGGAGATCTTTACCAGTAGTCAAACATGCATGAAAATCCAATGTGCAACTACAAGGTACCAGAAAATAGGAAAACAAACCATGTCCCAGGGGACACAACTCTCCAAGTCGAATGATCAACATCTAAACTGACTTCCAATTGGCACCTTACCCTTTCTATAACTAGTAATAAGATAATATACAAACACCTGAAGAAATAAGTAGGGTATGAGCTAATAGCCTAGCAGGGTCTCACCAAGAATTCCATAATTAGATGAAAACATTTAATTAACAATAAAATGTTTTTAATTTTAAATAAATAAGAATGTTGGTTAAAAATAATATTTAAAATAAATCATTCTTTAAATTTCAAATGATGGTAATAATTTACACAAATATCTTAAATAAAAATTTTATACGAAAAATTTATGATAAATTCCGAAGTCATATGTAAAATAATTGACAAAAAATGGAATTTATTTAAAATAAAATCAATGAGAAACCGGTAATCTTCCAAAAGGTATGATATTTCCAAGCTATGGGACCCCTAACAATCAAATAGTTATCACAAAAATATGCGTACACACATCCCTCAGACACTGGTTAAAGAGGAATCAACACCATCCCATAGAAGATATGACATGCTTCATATATATATTTAGTGTGGTAAATCTTTAATAGAGTGTTTTCCGGAATAACTCACTCACTACGTTGGATTCCATGTTCTCTAATACCAATAAATGATGGGAGTGTATTTTTTAACAATTTTAAATAAAATTCAACCCATTGTTCCATTTCAAAAATTCGAATTTCCCTTTAAAAACCAATACATGGGTTTTTAATTAAATAATTACTTTTTCCATGATAAAACCATTGAGTTTATATCAAAATTAATTTAATTTCATCTTCCTAAAATACAATATTGAAATAAAATTGACCAAATCAATATTAAAAATTTTAATTAAAAAAATTAAACCCTAAAATTTTCCATCAATTTGATAAACACACACAAATTCATTGGAATTGGGGGGGGGGGGGTTCCAACATCGTGAAAAATCAACTAAAAATCCCTAATTGGATGGAATTGGGGTTATTGATGAACAAATTGAAAGAAATTTAATTGAAATACTAAAATTGAATTTACATCAAGCAATTTAGGGTTAATCAAATTGGCCATCACAAATAGAACAAATTTCCTCGAGATCATATGACAAAGCCCTAGTCAAGAAACTCCAATGAAGAAATTTGGGAATGAAGATCTGATAATCAAACATAGATTTATGATTTGAAACAATGGGGATCATATCATCCAACCACATAGATATATATGAAATTCCTTGGAGGAAATAGGAGAGAGCATAATAAAAATAATTAGAAGAGGAAACCCACCAGGAAGAGATAAAACACCATTCTCCTACCTTTGATTCTGTTTTAGAGGGCTATAGAGTGTCCAAAATGACATATTGGGAGACTCTAAGGAAGAATAAAATAAAAAGGGTCATACTATCCCTTCAAGAAACTAAAAAAGGTTTTAGTATTTTAAAAATTAATTTTCTAATTAAAAACATGTATGCATGGTTACTTGGGCTAAGCCGAACAGTTTCACAAACCGTGCACCAAAACTATGTGCCCGATTTTTTCTAGGTGCACAGTTTCTACTCAGTGGGTGAATGGTTTTTCAAACTATGTTCTAGCCATGAAAACACCCATTTTTTGGGTTTTCATAGTTTCCACTAAGTAGGCACATGGTTTGGGAAACAACTGTGCAAACCGTGCAATGCCTGGAAAATTTAAAATTTCAAAAATTTCACCTAAAATAAACCTAAAAGAAACCCAAATAAAGTATGATCAAAAGAGGGGTTTATTAATACCTGAATAAATGTAATAGGATGTTATAAACTAACCACCATAGAAATGTTGTTCCCCCAAAATGCCTATTAAAAGATCCTTTATCAAAAAGATGAGGCCACTACTCTATCATCACTGCCTCCCTATCCCATGTCAAATGAGAATTAGAACTGTGCTTCCATTGAACTTGAAAAAGGTATCATGATCCCACGAGGTTCCTTGGTTTCAGAATCAACTACCCTAACTTGATTCTCAGTCTTGGATAAATTAGGCTCGACATCAATATCACTCCAGCTCAGAATGTGAGATCGATCAGAAAGATTATTTTGTAGCTGAGATACTTGGAACACATTATGTATCAATGCCAGCTATTATGGAAGTGATAAATGGTAAGACACTTTCTGCACCTTCTCAACCACCTAAAAACTTCCCAAAAAATGTGGAGAAATTTTCCCTTTCCTACTAACTTGTCAATGACCCGAACAAGGTGAAACATTAAATAACATCTGATCACCAATTGAGAACTACACCGGTCTATGGAAATGATCAAAATAAGAAATACTTCATATCTATTCCATCAAAATTCACTAAATAATCAACTAAATATTTGATGTTATCTCTTGAACAAAACCTGGTCCAACCAAGGAGATTTCACCAATCTCTAACAAACACAATGATGATTTATACGAACAACCGTACATGGACTCAAAAGGAGCTATTCTAATAACAGAATGGTAACTATTATTATAAGAAAAATAAAATATCCCTAGATGGTCATCCCATTCCCCATAACAGTGAAGAACGTATGAATAGAGGATAACCTTAAGAATATATATAGCTCTCTCTACTGGTCATCCGACTGCAGATGGTATGATGTTCTCAAATTATCATCATATCCCAGTTCCTCTTGAAGTCCTGCCCAAAAATAATTAGTGAACTAAGGATCCTTATCAAAGTCTATGGAAGATATAACTATGTGAAAATGAAACATCTCTTTCATATAAATATCTCCATGCTCTTTAGCTTTGGTTGTATCTTGAATGAGTATAACGTTAGCCGACTTGGTCAAACTCTCAATAAAAACCCATATTAAATTTTCTTTTATCAAGGTACATGAAAAAATAACCAAGAAGTAAATAGATATATAATCCCAAATATGATTTGTAACTAGAAGTGGCTGAAGCAAACTTGAAGGTTTCCAGTGGTCGAACTTGACCTGCTGCCACATGTAACAATGAGAGACAAACTCAAAAATTCCCTATTTCAAAACTGGCCACCAAAATCACTACTATATGTCATAGAGAATCTACATGGTTCTTGGGTTCATAGAAATCTGGGAATTATGGAAATAACCCAGCACAATATTCCTTACCTCTAACAACACAACAAAGTGATTCTAATAGTATATAATTATCTTGGTGAAGAATGACTAGTCATGTATGGTATCCCACTATAAAGAGAGTATATAATGCTACAAAATTCATCATCAATCTATTTTTTATGAAGAATCATCCCAAGTGTAGAATATTACAACTGAATAGTGTCCAAGGAAACCTCAGTCCCTAACTACGAAAATCCAATATGCAACTGTGAAAAAAAAAGAAACCATGTTCCACTCTTCCAAAGATTCCTTCATATACTGTGTTGAAAGTTTCCTGCGCAACGAATCTATGATGACATTATAGTTTCCTAGGGTATAGGTGATGTCAAAGTCAAAATATTGTAGGGATTCCACACAATTACTATGGTTAAGATTAAAATATTTCTGAGTGAAGATATAAATCAATTTTTTGAGGTCCAAATACATGGAACATTTTTCCACAAAAAGGTATTTCCGCCAACTCTTAAGATCATGAATCATAGCTAAAAGTTCAAGGTTATCAGTTGGATAATTATTCTCACGCGGACTAATAGTGTGATGTCCAATATTTTCCAAAAAACATAATATTTACAAGGAAAATGACCTAATGGTGAAGGAATATAATAAAATTAAAAATAATAAGGAAATATAGATACTAAAATGACATCATGGGATGTGACATGGACAACCAATGAGAACACCACTAGAAAAATTGGTCTACTAACCCTTTATACAATGGAACACTAGTTGATAACCACTAAAGTTATATTAACAAGGACCTATGATCATGACTATACCTTTACACATACTATGAATAGAATGGAAATCTCATTTTCAATCCCTAGATCTCATGACCTGCTCCCATTGGTACCCCTAACTATGCCTCTATAGGATAACACATACCCCTTTCACTATGCATTAAAATTTAATACAAAATGGTTTACTTTCCTAGAAACCATCCTATAAATTTGAACGTAAGAAAATTTAAAATAAATTAAAATTCACATCTATTATGAGAAAAATTTGGTTCCATGGTTAACAGTTTAAACTTAATCATCACATAAACCAATTCCCTCTCGATTATCACTCAGGTTACCCTGACTTAAATTCCCATGATCAAATATTAACATGTATATAGAAACAAAAGATATACATATCTTAATAATTTATACAACACTCTAGTTTTATATAGCTATTCTAATTGGATAACCTTTAAATACTCACCAAATGACATAGAGACATCAAATCCCAAGACAATAGTGTACAAAGGGCCCATAACATGCCACTAGATCTCACATAAGTAAAATTACTTGGAACCATTACCCAATCAATAAAATATATATATATATATATCTGTTTTTGAAATCCATAAAAAATCCCTATGAAATTTATATGCATTAAAATGATAAGAAATTGAGTCTTTTTATATCTATCATGCATCATCTTATGACCACATGTGTTATCCCTAGTTTACTGGTTTAATTTGATCATGATCTAGTGACATCAATTACAAATATAAAAAAGAATAACCCCAACCCAAATAATAGAAATATAGGGGAAGTTGGTGGAGGAAAATAGGAGAGGAGTTACTACCTCCAAATATATGAGTAATGGCACTAAAAAAAATCCCTAACTTGGGGGGAATGAGGAAGATAAGAGGGGATGAGATGACCAAAGGACAATTTGTGTATTATATTTATTATTTAATTTTTTGGGAGACTAAAATGTATATATTGTTAATATCCCTATTTATAAAAGGGGACTGGGTATATTAGGTACCCAATGGGTCTCCATCCACTACTCGATGCCACACCGAGTACCTGTTATAACCTCACCAACCACAAAATTAGCCATCTAATGGAATAACACCACTGATCATCATTCTAGGTAACTTATGGAACTTGAATTGGTACATGATAACAAATTCTACCACTAAACTTCTTATTCTCATTTATTTTACATATCAAAATCCACTTTGGATCATTTCCAACCTAACATACAACACTATAACTTCAATATAAAATATTAAAACATGACCAAAACTTCCTTTATGTTGTAAACATTTGAAAAATAAAAAATTACCCAGATCTTAATCTTCTTACATTTCTTTTTTCTTGTTTATTAGATACATAATGATGCGGTGTTTTATAAAATCAACACCATAAAAATTTCATTCCATGAGAAGCAACCTCATGCATATATCTTGAACTACTTCATCCACTAATATCCAATATTTTCATGCAACTAAATGTTCCCACTAGATATGGGAATGTTATAACCACACCCTATCTAGAATATATAATTTCTTTAAATGAATCCCAAAACAATATTCTAAGTAAAAAATTCAAAAAACAATATTCACCTGACTCACATTTCCATTCTCGATCACTGAATACTTGCATTAGTTTCTAGCCGATACTTCCCTACACCTACCTGCTTAAAAATTCTCATAGACCATGAAACATGGGGAAAAAAACCAACACCTTTAAAAAATTGATTCCATCAGAATAAAAAAATACCTATATAAAATTCAGCACTGATGTATTTCTATAATGATCGATTCTATTATTATATGTAAGGCTTATTTTCCTTGGAGTTGTCTGTGTTTTTTCTATAAAACCATTATTATCATTTAATTTTACCCTTAATATATAAATTTTGATTCATTACATATAATATTTCATGAAATAAAAATTCCTAATGTTATACACTCTTCATGAGTATTGTTATTAACTATATCGAGTCATACTTTCTTTGATGATAGAAAAATTTATTTCTCAAGTTTCACCATAAACTAAATATCTTTAAAAACACAATTAAACTCTAAAATTTGATGTTTTTTATAGTATCCACTATGATTCATCAATTATTAACCCCTAGGTTTGCCACCCCCATCACCCAAATAAATCATATACCTTTATTATGATAATCTAACAATATTTTTAATGAATCATTATGGGTTTTAATCCTTATGACAACTACGAGACTCCCCACCATAGGATTTTCTTATAATCCATACCCATATCATCACCCCACATAAACCAAAAAATCCTATGATAACTAAGGATCATGATAAATACATTTCAAATTTCATTAAACCTATCACATTATCCAAACTCCTAGGTCTAATAAAGATAATATGTTTTAATATCTGAGATTTAACTTTTCAAAGCATTATTCATTTACATCAACAAATATTAATTTATTATATATAAGGAAACATTAATATGAAACCTTTGAATTTAATTTAACCTTAATTAGCAACCTCCATTCTATATAAAATGATTACCATGTAGAACCCACTAACAACACTTTTTCATTTTATTGATTTTTAGAGAATTACTGAAGTGAAAACTCATACAGTTGAGCCATTGATTGATTTATCACTTCCAATTAAATGGTTCTATTCTATAAAAATGTCTTAACTCCCATTTTTAGTCAATCATTAAATTTTTATTTTCAATATTAACACCATTCCACTCACCCTCATAATAGATATTTCAATTTTATTATATGAATCCTATAAACATTCATTGTTTTTAGGACATTTAAAAAATTCACGACCAACACCGACAACCATATACCTCTTTTGTTATCACTTCACCCTGTGATCCAAAGGATTACATTTTCTTCTCCCCATGGATTGTTTCATCAAGATTCTAACCACTAGAGGTATTCCTTTTTTAACTAAAAATTGCATGACTAACTGCCAATTAAACAATCCACACTAAAACTTTCTAGATAGAACTCCACTAACATTCCATAACATGACTTCCAAGAGCAAACCATTATATTAAATTTTAAACTACCATTATTCACATTGATTTATCAATTTATTCTATATAAATAGAATTTATTTGTCAATATATCACCTGAATATACTTTTATAAGATATATCTATGAACTAAAACAAGTTTCTATAATCTATCTCCATTACTAAACATATCAAATGATGATCACCAAAAATATTGCTATATGATCATGTTCAATATTTATCCTTTGATATACCTTATATGTTATACTACCAATAAAATTTTTACCACTTCATTATGATGGAAAATATAACATTAGTAACAACCCATAACTCATCCTATTACCTCATATGATATTGGGACACACCCTCTTGACTTATTGGAAAGAGAAGACCTACATGACCATAACATTAATATGATTTATATTCACCATCTAAATATAATAATTCACCAACATAAACCCTCACCTAGTTTAATATAATGAGTAAACCACTAGTACACACCAATAATAAGACCACAAATCCAACATTAAAATTATCACACATTCACTAGATACCCACATTTAACACCCAACACATGTTTTCACGTGTCCCATCACACTATAACTAGGGTTACCCATTTAATCCACATTATTTGGATCCAACCATTACTAGTAGTAAATAACCCATATATCTACAGTAAATAACTAACAATTCTATCACTATAAATATAATATGGAACCCCACATGGATCACACTACCATATATAGGGTTTCAATTTAATTATGAGTTTCATACATACTTCAGCCCATATCTTAGGCCATAAAAACCACAAAACTATATACACAACATTTAAAATATATTTATAAATATACTTGATACATTCTCTACCTCCATAAAACCAAATACAAGGAATATAATTCCATTCCCCACTTTCCTATAGTTATCATCCCACCATATGTACATATATTCAAAAACCTAAAAAATTTGGAAAATATCTAAAAAACAAGAATATAGTTCTTCTAATTAAAATTACATCAAAAATATTACTTTGGAAAACAATGAGTAATTTATTATTATATTTTTATTAAATCACCCCTAATTTAATTATTTTGTTAAATATTCCATTTTGTTAAAAACGTTTTCCGTCCAAAACAATGTTTGAAACCCATTTTTTCATTCACACATATTCATCTATATTTTAGTTAAACCAATTTTCGATTTATTTTATATGAAAAAATACTCTCTTTCAATTTCAAAACATGTGTAAAACCATTACACACATAAATACCATAAATCTATAATAAACATATCATTTTTTTTCTAGAAGTATTAACCCTAATATCATAGCCCTGGTATCATTGAAATCGATAATATAGTTGTTCATGATACCCAAGGCCAATATCCATCCCATTTATGACTTTTTCTATCTTTATCTACCATACATTAAATCATAAAAAAATAAACATAGTCCTCTAAAATAAATTTTTTATTATCCTCACATAGTTTTCCTAAATAGTAATGATGTAAATGTTACTACATATCTCTATGTATACCTCCCCAGGATACAGTGGTGGTTGCCTATTTGTGAGTGTATAATGATTTTCCATGTAGTGACTACACCCTCAATTTTGTAAACATAATATAATAATAAATAATTGAAACATAAGTATTAATATCAAGGAATTATATAGAAATATAAGTAAATTATAACTATCATATTATGATATCACATGCTATATCAATATAAAACTCATGATAAATAGACACAAGTCATAATCTAAAAGAGAATCCTTAGTAGATTAATCATATACATGGAAAAAATATTATAAATATTGAAATTAATACTAGAAACAATTTCAACAATCCTGGAGATGCCCTTACTATAAAATAAACTTCCATCCTTCAGATCCAATATAGCTTTAACTTTATCACAATACCATTACCTCAACCTACATAAAAAAGAAAATAGTTATATATAAACTAGTGATTTTTTTGAGGAATGAGTATGAATCTATTTAGTACATTACCAATTTGGAAAGTAAAAGATAAAAAAATCCATATATTGGAGTCTATGATTGAAAAAATACTTTCTTTTAAAATTATACAATAATTACATGAGTTTAGATATTGAATTCTAACTAGGAGACCATGATTCCTTGATTAACCAAAAATAGAACAATATTGATGAATATAATATTTCATTAAGGAATAATTATATATGGTGTTCTAAATATAATACATACTTCATTCATTAATAATATAACCTTATATATGGAGTCTCGATCTCAATGCCTATATATCCATTAATGATATTTAAACATGAAAATGATGTTGTGATCTCACTCCTATTCCATTCATAAATGTTACACTTCCTTTCTAGGTGAAATATTTGTCTCAATTTGGTTTTTTTCATCGATGATACATAAAATTAAAGATTTTATTTTCATCTTAGTACATGTTTATTCATCGGTAATACCCAACCGTGGTAGATAATGTCCCAGTCTAATAGAAATTTTGTAATTAGGGATACTCAAACATACAAGATGGTGTCCCTCACATGTTATAGTTCACACCACTTATTAGACTCAAATAATAGATAATTGTTATCATTAGCAATAACACACCAAGCCCAATTATCCAAGGAATCATTAACACCTCTTTAGTTCATTTCCCAAATGATCAGTTGAAGCACAATCATAATCAACACCCCCACACCTTGACACTTAAGTCATGGTATAATAAAAAAAAAAAACTATCTTAAATCCAATTAACTTGTCAAAAATGGACCTATGAATTTCCCAAAAATAAATCATTCACCCTGATAGGGAATTTCCATCCCCAAGCCCTATCTTCTACATAGACCACATCCTTTGTCAGTTAGGAAAATTGTTTGTTGAATGGTAAGTTCATAGTATGCACAAAATATTCTATTTTAATCCAATTAATGACACTATATTCAAACCATTATAAAATATCTATAAACCACCAATATCCCCACTAGTCCCCTAGCCTCATACATTTTCTTTAATATCTAATAATTAATACGCTAATATTTCCAATGTCCTACAACTATACCAAAACATTATATAAACTATAAAAAACAAATCACCAATCACTAATCCCTTTATTACATTACCCACTCACATAATTAACACATAAATAATCTTACAAGTCTATCTTATCCATCGTTCACCCTGTATTTGTCTATAAGTACCCTTTGGTTCCATTTCCCAAAATCCAACTAAAGCACTACAAGAAAACACTATTTTAATTTTATTAAATGACCACTATAATGGGAGTGTATTTTGTATTATATTATTAATAGTTTCTTCCAATTAATAACATATAATTAAACCATATCTGTTTCTATTAGAGTTAACTTGACATGAGATCCCTTGTTCAGAAGTCACCTCACACTAAAAGACGCACACAATACATAGAATACTAATTTAGGGACCACCTACCACATTATTGGACTCATTCACAACTATACATGTTCATGAAATTTTTTATAAATACTAAAAATAAATTATTAACATCCTAATGTAATACTATATATTTTCCTATATCAGGTGAACACAATATATCTAGACTGTTTCTCATTGTATATATTATTATTTTATTATTATAATAGAAATTATTCATGATTATATTTAATAGTAAAATCTATAATTTTAATAATTTTAATTTGATAATATGGATATAATTATTTATTCAATTAATTCATATTTATATTGGGTTATTTTTATTGTATTTTTTAGAAATCGTTAATTTTTAGGTGAATACTGAAAATTGATGATTTTTGCAATGGTTTCACTTATTTTCACTAAATATGGTAATTTAAAAATACCATTTAGTTTAGATTAAGTATTAACGAAAAGTAATATATCTTTTATTAAAAAAAATTAATTAATTACAAAGTAATCAATATTATAATTTATTTCCTTATATGTTCATCTTTATGCATGAAAAACACAATTGTTTTTATAATGTATCTCACATTGGTTTAGGCCATTGGAATATAATTTTTTTTAAAAAATTATACAAATTGAATCCTCAAAATTGGATTTAAAATTTGGAAAACTGATGTTCAATTTTAGTAAGGAGGAAAATTTAACTTTTGTTCATTATGAATAGAAACATTTGGTAAAAGTGTTGTCACCGTGATAAAAGGGTAAACCATGTTAATGATGGAAATAAAATTATTATAAGTTCAAAAAATATCATATTAATTATCTTTGGATGATAAATTTTGACCCTTATTACCTTATATTCAAAATAGATTTTTTAGTGCCATGTGACCATGAGTAAGACACTAATAATATTTAAAAGTTAAGAATGATTATAAGTGTGCCACTCCCATAACTTATAAAAGGAACTTCTTCTCTGAAATTCTTAACGATAATAGATCACTATATCCTAGAAAATATATACCAAAATTCATTATACATCCTTACCCATGTCCTAGAGTTCCAAGACTTACCAAAATAAAATCATATGAAGGCTTAAAGTGTAAGAAAATTGCTATTTCTAATGAAGACGTATAACTCTTAACTGACATCTTTCATATTTATTTATTCTAATGACTACATAAAAGCTATAATAATGCGGATTATATAATAATATTATTATCTAAAATAAACTAAAATATAATATTGTTTATGGTAAACCCCATTTTCATCTCATTTTTTGTCATATGGGTAATGAAAGCTTCCCTTATGTTTAAGTGGGGAATACCTCCTCAACGAAGTGATGTATATTATTCCTCATCGCCGCATCAAATGGATTGTTATAAATATGGAATTAATGAATATCTTATTATTTTATATAGTTATTATGATTCTATAATGATATAATATATTCTACCTTCTTAACCTTCCATCTGTTGAAAAATGATAATGCAACTCGTGTGTACAATTTGACTACCACATCCATGAGGTGATATGAATCATTTTTAATTACCACTTCACAAGTCTGGTATGAAATATAGAAAAAATTAATGAATATGAATTTTATAACATATTTATAATTTTTTAAAAATAAATTAGTATCTACTTTATTTCTTGTTCACCGAGTAGAAAAATGAAAACGTTACTCTTATGTACAAATGATATGTTGTATCAATAAAACTATGTATTTCATTTTTCATGAATTTTTTTAATATATGAGTATAAAATTATATTGAATTTTTAAAAGTGATAATGAGAAAATGTTTAATATTCTACAGATGAGGAATTTCTAGCCAATGGGGAAGGACTAGAATCATTGAAACAAATCATTCAGGGATCATGTCTTTTTTATGTATCTCGTCGAGGCTAGGGAATAGATAGATTAAAAGATAGGGTAAGAATTCACCGTGATGTGTCATGACTTTTGAGATTTAGGATAGAGTTAGGCTAGTATCCAATCAGTTTCTATTACCTCATAGTTACCATGAATGCATGTCATCTTCCATTCATCTTCGAAATATCATTATTACTTATAACCATCTCAAATCCTTCATCTAGATGAGGTCAAGTTATAGGTAGATGGATCCTTCAAGGAGAATCCAATATATATCATTGATCATAGCATGAAATATCTCCAAGGTAGGTCAGTTCCCTTAGTTTAGGTGCTATCTAATCCTGACCGTGTATAGGACAATACATGGGATAGAGAGGCAGATGTACATTCTTAGTGTCCATTACACTTTTCAAATACTTTACCGCCCACATAATAGAAACTAAAGAATGACTTTTCTTAAAAGGGGATATTGTAAGATATCATGATTTAAATGAGTTATGGATATTATTAATTTTAGTTTAATTCCTTGGTTTTGTCCAATTGCGAGTCCTTATTGAGGTCAAGGGAGATTCAGAGGTGTTTGGGGATTTTTCGAAGCCCATACAATCAGTTTTTGGGAGAAGAAGTTGATCCACATAGTTAGTAGAAACTATGCATCCCAAGATACTTAGTTACTAAAAATCATGTGGGTTTCTATAAAGAGATTAAGTGGGATACAAAACATGATGAAATTGTGTAAACCAACCTTTATTCCCAAGAAAAAACTAAGGAGTTTTAGGTAGATAAAAAATGTATGGTCAGGGAATGGTGTGTCTAACTATGAAAAATGACCATGGGGGGTGTTTGAGAATGGAAGTTGATCACAATTCGAACAAAATTTGACTAACTATATGAACAAACCATGCAACCATGTTTTTAAAGGGTAAATTAATTTTCTTTCTTACCACCTTGAAAGACCTCACCCATTTCTTATTTTCTACAGTTTTTGGATTATCTTCCCCTTTGAGAGCTTCCTCAAGAAATTGATCTAGTATTTGATGTAGTTCCTCCATCCAGTATTTGATTAATTCATTTATCATCTCATTGGATGTAGGATAGAGTGTTCTCTATTCATATTGGTCATTTTTTGTTTGTATTTCTCTCTATAAAGTTATTTTGGTGTAGGATATTATTCCATATTTGATTGGTGTTCATCCATTATTCTATTTCCATCCTTACTAGGTTGTTCTTGGAGAAGATACTGGATGAGTGTTCTACCACATGCATAATGTAGGTTCTCTATACATTTTGACTTAAATTAATTTGTTTTATACCCTGTTTTTGTTGTTCCACATACAAGACCTTATCACATTGCTACTAAATTAATTTAATTTCATGATTAAATTGTTATAACCTTTTTAGGTTTCCTAGTTTGTACTATATGATGGTAGAAGGTTTTTAAGCACAATAAAAAACACCCACTAGGTGTGTTTATGTATCTTCCCCATGATTTAATCCCCCGTGGGGTGTGTGTGATATCACCTTCATAGAAGGATCAATAATGAATTAAATGAGATATTAGGAGAGGTAGTATTCCTCCTTTCCATGTGGTTATGTGTTAATGAAATCATCAAATGTTTTTAATTGAAAATTTGGAATTAGATGGATGAAACCATATATCAATCATGATTATGTAATTGATTATAAAATGGGCTAAATGATAAAGAGAATAATTAATGAATGAATATTATTTTTCTAAATGAGATCATGTTAATGATGGATTTCCAGGTAAAAAATCTTGGATTACGAAAGATTCCATTGAAATTTCTTCTCAATTGATCCATAATTAAATTTATTTCAATTGACATTTATACTCTATGAATTCATAACTACATATAATTCCATGGACATTTTGTAAGAACAAGACATTTTCTGAAGATGTATCATGTTTTTTTAAATATTATTTTTCCTTGTATGAGTATTTTTTGGATTGTGTTGTTTCTTGGGGACTATTTGTGTGAAAAATTGAGAATTTTTGAAGGAATATAGAAAGTGACTCATTGGTGGGAAATTTTCCCAAACTGTGCACCCCAACCAAATAAATAGTGTAAACCCAAATAAAGGGAATTCACATAGATGGTGCACAGTTTGTCAAACTATGAAACTTTTTATGAGAAACCATTCTCCCCTCTAAATGAAGCACATGATTAAGGTTCATGGTTTGAAAAACTGTGCACCCCTCTATAAGGAACCTTGTGTGGCTTTTAAATAATAATTTTTAATAAAAATACCAAACCCCCAAATAAACCAATAAATCTACCACAACATAGAAATAACAAATTTCTCTCATTTCTAGTACCTACTAGATGAATTCATAGGGATCCATCCATCCATTTTTGGTGATTCAAATAATATATTGATGATCTAAACCTCTCTTGGTAGTAAATCTCACTATGAATGGTTTCCCATCTCTTTCCCATTTATCTCCCATCCATGAAGGGATGATTTACCGTCTTTGAGATGGGTCTAGATATTGGTTTTATTAAATACAATCTGTTTAAATCTCGGATATATGAATTGAATCAATATCTCATTCTTCATCATGATTAGTGTTATTCTGCTCATATTGAGGTTTTTTATTGGTGAGATTTTATCATCAAATTGAGGTATGTGGTCTATTATTAAAAAACCAAAATATTTATTTCAATTATGTGTATGTAATTGTAGAATTGATATCTAATGATTGGAAACTGAATTAACTAAATTTAAATAATTAATTAGGTGAATTAATTAATTATGGAATTTCAAATTGGGGTAATTAATTTTTGAATTAATTATTGAGATATTGTGATTGTGAAATTTGGGTAATTATTATTTGAATTAATTATTTAGATATTGTGATTATGAAATTGGGATAACTAATTTTTCAATTAATTACTGATAATCTGTGATTTCTAAATTAGGGTAATTAATTGTAGAAATAATTATTGAGATATTATGATAGTGAACTTGGAATAATTAATTATTGAATTAATTATTGATTTATTGTGATTATGGAATTGATCAAAATGGGTTAATTAATTAATGACTTCATTAAATGATTTTTTTGATTATATATTTGATAAATTATATTAATTAATGGTTGAATTAATTAATGGTAATTGTTGTGATGATGGAATTTATTAAAAGTGGATAATTAATAATTTAATTAATCAATTGATGTGGTGATTGTGAAATGACATGAAAATGGTTAATGTTGATCAAACATGATGGATTTAATTTCCTGATACATGTGATAAATTGATATTTTTGAGTGGGACAATGCCTTCTGCATCAAAAACTCATAGTGAAAAATTGATATTCATTTGTGGGACAAGGGATGTGGCATCAAAATCCCATAGTGAAAAATTGATATTCTTGTGTGGGACATTTTTTACTAAATCAAAAGTCCATGGGGCCCTATGAATGGAGATCGAGATCCAAACTGTTGGGATTGGACAGTGGTTCCAATTTGACATAATATGAATTGAAATTAAATATATAATGAAATATCATTTTCTATAATAAATTGTGAATTGAATGTGTAATATGATTCAGACTCCGACATGGTCCAAAGTAGGTATTGAGTCTTTGGGTGTCCTTAGGAACCCAAGAGTTATATAGTAATATAAAGAGTAATGTAATAAATGTAAAAAATTTACTTTAGTTAATTTATTTATTCCTTATACAACCGCATACAAAATTTTGGCTAGATATTATTTTAGACACCATTAGTGGTGGCCTACTATGTTTTATTCACCTTACATGGGCCATATGATCAGTATCTGAATAAACTATAAGTTTTTAGGACAAGATAAGGTTAAAGGACCAAGGTTAGAGGGATGATTTGGGATGGAGCATGGATGAGGGAACTAGATGTGGTTTGGGACTCAGTTGGGAGTAGTTAGTGTCATTATTTATTTTGGGTTTTACATATTAAAAAATGTCCCGTATTTTAATGGCATATCTACTTTTTAGTTTTTGATATTTTATATCCTATTTTGGTCATCCTGTGAAACTGGTATTGTTCTTATTATAGTTATATCAGTTGGTTTCTTATTTATTTTCAACTATCGTGCTACTTTAATAAAAAGTGGTATAGTCTCCCTAAGATTGATATTGACCCTCACTATTAGTCGGTAGCCTCTGGTGAACATGTATGCTTTCCCGAGGCCATGTGATTGACCAAATCAAGCCACTAATGTGTTTGGAACCTGATTTGGGATGTTACAAAGTAGTATTAAAGAAGTTTTATTTTCATTTCCTTTTGTCTCGAATAATAAATAATGAATATAGAAGAATAGAGCTAGTTGGGCATGGTTGAGTGCTTGTGCAAGGGGGTAGCTAACCCATGTATGGGGGTAAAACCGAAGTACCTAGGTTTGGATTATTGTTATTGATGTGTGTTGTTACAGTTGAATCTATTTCACCTCGTGCGATGAACTTAATGTGTGATTTGTTAATTTTTTCTGACTTTTTTCTAACATTTGACTAGTAGAAAAGAATGAAATGATAGTTGAGTACACATGCATCATTCTTGGAAGTTATGAGTATTTTTTTGGTATTAATCATTTTAGGCACAGATGAGATAACATGTTTTTAGATAGGTGATTAAAATTCAAATGTAGTCATTTCATGTGTATTTGAAATGAAAAACTTTTCCTCATATGAAATTGAAACTAAAAAATGATGTATAATATGAATAAATGGGTGTCTAATGTAAAAAATGAATAATGATAATGTTTTTACCCATTTTTAACAATTATCTAGATTTAGGATGGTTAAGGGTAGTGATAACGTATTCTTTTTGACCATGTGGAGGGGTTTGGGGAAATGAATTGTTATGGTTTATTATGAATCCTCCTAAATGTGTTTATTTTTTGGAATTTTTTCCTAAGGTGAAGGTTTGTAATTGTAGAGTTATTCCACCACGATAATTTTTATTAATAGAATGACATGAGGAAGTGGATCGAGATGATCCTCCAGTAGTGGTACCTGAGGCACCGATAGTGTCGGGTGAGGAAGATAGAGAGAAGTTCTAAGAGAACATTGCTATGTTTTTGTAATACATGGAATGTGACTCAGGGAGGGTTGTGAAAGGTATGTGTAATATGAAAAGGTAGCTTCCATGTAGGAACCCTCTGATGTTTATTGGAGATGGTATAACTAAGGTGGATGTGTTTTGGATATAGTCTATCCAGACTATACTTGGCCATGTGAAGACTACTGCTGAGTAGAGAGTAAAATTGGATGCTTACATGTATTGTGGTTAATAGATGAGATGGCGAACATCCAGAATCTAGATGGAAAACTTTAAAAAATTGAGTGCAAGTTCATTATAAAAAATTAATTGGAGTAATTTTATCTAGATACATTGATCTAGGAGAAAGATCACAATTTTATGAGGTTGAATCTAGGGATCATGTCCTTTATGGACTATGCTGGTTGCATTACTAATTTGTAGATTTTTGAATCTAGCATTGCCCGGAGATAATGATTCTTCATTAAAATTGTTATAGGATGGAATTAAATCTGAAATTATTTCACATGTGAACATATTCAGGATGAATATGTTTTCTAAAGTGGTGAACCAGGCTCTCTTTTTTGAGGAAAACTAAAGGTAGATTCCATTAGTGGATAGGTGGTTTTTGCGAGACTGTTAGAAGTTATGAATTCTAAGAGCAGGAAGCAGCATTATGGGAATATTACCAAGATTAGTGGAAATAAAATTTTTAAAATAGAGGTGTTAGTTACATAGGACCTTTCTCTAGTGATATGTCAAAAGCGTGGTAGGTCAGGAAACTTTCAGAGACAGTGCACCCAACCACCGGTAGAGTGATGAGACTATAGAAAGATGGTCCATATATAGAAGTTCTGTAATAACCCATGAAATATGTGTAATGATGGAGTATCTAGACCGAGACAAAGAGTTGGAAGGTGATCTTCTATACCATATTTGTCTTTCAGTTGGATTTCTGCAATCCATGGCGGTGGAGGTAGTGGATGTGGATCTTTTGGAAAAGATCACCTGTATCAGAAGTGTTCTGTAGCTTAGGGGACTCAGAATGTATCATAGGGAAGAGGGGTTGGAGAATTTAATTCCATGTAACCTAAATTTGTGTATATTGAAGTTGGAACTTTGATGGTTATAGGTACTAATATTTTTGATTATGTGATAGCTAGTGAATTATTTGATACTGGTGTCTCTCATTCCTTTATTTCTACACAACTTTTGAATGGTTTGATCCTAGAGGGAGAGTTCATGAGGGGGGTGTTAAGGATAGAAACACCTATGTGAGTAAGGTCAAGAGACATCTATTTGTGCAAATTATCTTCTATCGAGGTTGGGGAGTATCATTTTTTGTGTGATCTTTATATTTTTGACATGTCAGGCTTTTACTTAATTTTGGGTGTGGACTGGTCAGTAGAACACCAAGCCCACATAGATTGTTACAATAGGAGAGTTACTTTTACATCTCATAAGGGTGAAAAATATATTCATCATGGAGAATGTGGTATCATGGAGGTCCTAGTAGGGAAAATTACTTATAAATTTGGAGTGATCATAGCTTAATTTCCTATTCTGATACTGAATGACCTAGGTTTATATCATTATGTATTTGGATCAGTAGTGTAAATATTTCAGGATTCATTTTCTAAATCCATATTAGGGTTTCCACCTTAGAGGGATGTGAAATTTACTATTGATCTCATGCCTAGATCTGAGCCAATTTCCATTCCACCATGAAGAATTGAACAGATTGAGCTCGAAGAATTCAAGAGATAGCAGAAAGAGTTGATGGATAAGGGGTTTATCTATCCGAGTATGTCACCTTGGGGTTCACCTATTTTGTTTTCTAAGAATCCTTAATTAATTTTGCACATATGTATTGATTATTAGAATTTTAATCGGATGATGATGAAAAATTAGTATCCTATTCTCTATATCGATGATCTTTTTGACTATTTGAGGGGAGCTTGTGATTTCCTTAAGATTGAATTGAGATCATCATATGATTAGTTGATAGTTAAACCTTCTAATATACCAAGGACTACTTTTAGATGAAGTTACGACCAATATGAGTTTTTTTGTGATGAAATTCAGGATAAATAATGTACCATCAATGTTTATCTCCATGATGAATATAATATTACATCCGTATTTAGAGCAGTTTGTGGTAGTGTTTGTGGATGACATATTGGTGTACTCCAAGACTCCTGACGATCATGCCCAATATCTTGATATCGTCATGAGTACATTGATAGATAATAGTCTATAAACCAAGCAATCTAAGTTTCAGTTTTGGATCAATCATATTTAATTCTTTGGTCACATAATCATAGAGGAAGTTGTGTCAGTGGACCAAGAGAGGGTTTAAGCAGTTGATTCTTGGGAGTAGAGCAAAAAAGTTTTCGATATTATTAGATTTATAGTGTTGGATAGATATCATAAGAGGTTCGTCCAAGAATTTTCCCACTTAGAAGAACCACTTACTGGATTGAACGTGAAGGAGATAATATTTTAGTGGTTAGAAGAAATTGAGAATTATTTCTAGGATATGAAGAAGTGCTTGAAATTGGCAACAATTTTCATTTTATCTGAGCTTAGTGTGGAGGATAAAATGTTTTGTGATGGTTATGGGATTGGGCTTAGTATGATGCTGGTTTAGGGAGATAGAGTTTTAGTGTATGGGTATAGGTAGTTGGGGCCTCAAGAATGGAAATACACTATAAATGACCTCAAATTAGATGCATTGGTTTATTCTCTGAAGTGTTGGTGAGATTATCTATTGGTAGAGAAGTTTACTATGTATATGGATAATATGATATTTAAAGATATATTTTTTCACCAAGATTTCAATATAATATAGTGGAGGATAGTTGATTATATGAATTCATTAAACTTTGAACTAGCTTATACACCCGAAAAAGGTAACCAGGTTACTGGCACTCTAAATAAGAAAACTTAGACTTAGGCAGTTCAAAAGTCTAGTTCTGAGTTAGATATGATGAATTTACTTGATGAGATGCATGTTATGTATCAAAATGTTTAGGAAGAGATGACTTTGGTATCATTTTCAGTGGAGTCTTAACATTTGAGCCATATTTGAAAAGGGAAGTATGGCGATCTAGAATTTTTGGGCTTGGGGAAAATCCTTGGAGGTGGGGAGTCACCTTCTGGTTAGATCATAAATGAGGATTATATCATCTATGTCAGGAACTGGGTTGTTGTTCATACGAGTATGATGGAGGATCTGAGGAGTTAGTTTCATGTCTCAAAGTGGGTGGTGCATACAAGTGTGACCTGTAACGTCCCGGACCCGGGTGCCACACAACGGGTGCCCTGAGCCCGGTTCGCCACAAGACCTCAAGCGCATTTCCCCAAATGCCAGAGGCTGCCAACTAGAAGCGTGGGCCAAGGTCTGATAGTGGGGAAACTATGCCCTCATTTTTCAAAGTGTAACGCAGCGGAATACAAAATAAAACATACAACAAACAGCGGAAGAAGTAAAGCATACACAAGGCAGTGGATGTAACCAACCGTGTATAAGTAATGATTCTGCATGTCTCAAGTTATAAGAAAACAGCCAGAACATGTTATACATCAATGCAGTATAGTAAACAACAGAGTATAGCAAAACAAAGAAAACAACTGGCAGCAGTATCGCGAGCCTAGGCTCGGTCCCATTCCCTCATACTCCTCAGCAATAGTCAAGTACCTGTATAGGGACCCTTTCCCCTATCTACACCTGCAGCAACGTAATCTGTTTGGGCCGAAAAGCGTGACCCAAACAGGGTGTGAGAAATATATCTCAGTAGGCACCCACCAAAGGCCCATGCCCAATTGCGTGTAAGCATGCAAAAATAGTGTGTAGTAGTAAAATTAAAATAAGTAAGCAGTACTTAAAAAGTAACTAATTACCAGTTATATTGCCATTTTATTATCCCTGTAATCCATTTAACATAAGATATCACCAGAGTGCATTTCTAGTAAAAAAGTAGTGTCTGCAGACACGTAAACTCCTACCCTTGGGTAACGAGTATCCAAAACAAGAGTCTGCCCTCAGGCATAACATAATTTTCCCTCATGCGTAGGTAGTGTCGGCCTCAGGAACAGAATCAGCTGCCCACAAGAACGGATGATGTTTCCTCAGGCCGAAATAACTACAGCCCTCGGGCTAAACAGTGCAGTGCCCACAGGATAATCACAACAATGACCTCAGGCTAAACAGGTAACCGGGCCATGAGAAACATATCAAAATGCAGTAAACATGAAATTCCTCTCAAGAAAATTCTACAATTACTACATTAAAGGCATACCCTCGGGTATCCTGGCCAAACGGATAAACAGTGAAACACACCCCAGGGGTGGTTCCAGATCCAATAAATGATCCCAACCAGAATTTTAATATCTTTATTTAATTACCTATACAGTTCTAGGTAGTTAAATTAGCCATGGCTTCAGCCTTATGACACCCCAATATGGGTTTGTAGCTCAAAAACGTACAAAAACGCACGATAGTTGGAAAAATAACACCAAGCCACCTACCAAAAACGTCAACGAGCGTTATACCCAAACACCGACTCGAGAAATGCCCAAGAATGGCATAGATCTGTCGAAGAACAAAACTCATTCAAATGTAAATAACTTACGTTAGGAGAAGAATTGGCAAGAACGGTACCAGGAGAGGAGAGGGCTTACTCGTGCGGTTCCAATGAAATCGTCCGAATCCAAATCAGATTCTAGACGAACGCCCGGTGGATCTTCAAAGATCCGGCCTCCTCCTTTGGCTCCAAATGGCTCATGTGCCTCCTCTACCAAATGAGGAGGCTACTGCTTGTTTAAATCTGAAAAAACAAAGTACACGGCATGTACTTCCAATTACACGGCGTGTACTCCCTTCATTTAACTGTTCATTTGGTGGCACCTTCACACTATTCATCCGTCAACATGAGTACATAGTATGTACTCTCGAGTACACAGCATGTACTATCGCCCAGCTGGCGGCGACACCGCCGCCTTACTGTTTAAGCCTGCCGACTGACTACACGACGTGTAAGGTACCACTACACGGCGTGTAGTCGGTTCCTACACCCTTCGTCTCCGTCATGGCTACACGCCCCGTGTACTCATCCCAACACGGGCAAATGTACACGACGTCTGGATAAAGTACATGGCGTGTAGTTCCAAAATTCAGGATTTTTCCCCATTTTCCATATTTTCTCGAAAACACTTAAGGAAAAGGAAAAGAAGAAGCCTGTACCTCTAAAATAAGAACCAGGTTCTTACAAACTTCCCCCCTTATAGAATTTCGACCCAGAATTTCCCTTCCAAGGGTGGCGAAGAGAAAGCTCAGAACAGCTCTGGAAACTGAGCACGTACATCAGCCTCCCACTCCCAGGTCTCGTCCTGCACTCGGCCATGCTACCATAGCACCCGTAAGAGAGGAACTGACCGGCCTCAGAGAACCTTCGTGCTCCTGTCAACGATATGGATCAGATGCTCCTCAAAGGATGCATCATGCTAAAGCTCAACCTTCTCTGGCTGAAAGGTGTGAGACAGGTCTGAATGGTAGTGACGCAACTGAGACACGTGGAAGACATCGTGCATGGCTCGGTACCGCTGCGGTAATAGCAACCGATATGAAACTAGATCGACTCTCTCCAGAATCTCAAATGGTCCCACATACCTCGGTGAAAGCTTACCCTGTCTCCTGATCCGTTTGTGTCCCAGCCTCTGTGAAACATGCAAGAAAACCTGATCTATGACCACGAACTCCAAAGGTCGTCTACGTCGATCAGCATAAGACTTATGATGAGACTGTGCGGTATCCATCCGCTTCCGAATCAACTGGACCTGCTCAGATGTCTCTTGTACGAGCTGTGACCCTAGTAAAGCTACCTCACCTGCCTCTAACAAGCACAAAGGTGATCGGAATGGGCTACCATATAAAGCGTCATATGGTGCCATCTCAATAGTCGCCTGAAAACTATTGTTATAGGAAAACTCGACTAAGGGTATATGCTTCTCCCAAGAGCCCCCAAAGTCTAGGACGCATGCACACAACATGTCCTCTAGCACCTGTATTGTCCGCTCTGACTGGCCATCTGTCTGAGGGTGGTATGCTATGCTCAGAAGCATCTATTTACCCAACGCCCTCTGAAAAATCTTCCAGAAATAAGACGTAAAGCGGGCGTCCCTATATGAAATGATAGAATGAGGGACCCCATGAAGATGTACGATATCTCGAATATATAGCCTTCCGAGCTCGTCCACACCGAAGGTCTCCTTAATCGGCAAGAAGTGAGCTACCTTTTTGAGTCTGTCCACAACAACCCACACGATGTCATTGCCTCGAGGTGACCTCGGAAATCCCGTCACGAAATCCATCGCGACATCATCCCCTTTCCACTCCGGAATGGGAAACTGTTGTAACAGCCCAGCTGGTCTCTGATGCTCTGCCTTCACCTGCTGATAGGTGGAACACCTCATAACAAAACCATCTATCACTCTTTTCATACCTAGCCACCAGTACTGATGCCTCAAGTCACGGTACATATTGGTAACCCCGAGATGAACTGCCCAAGATGAAGCATGAAACTCCCGCATCATCTCCTCGCGTATATCCCCTGGAACCCATACACGTCCATGGAAACGCAAAACCTCATCATCGCCTATCATCCAACCAGGAGGAGGGTCCTCACTTGCCACCGACTCCCATAGAACTAGGCCTTCTGAAACCTATAGCTTCCTCATCCTCACTCTGTCCAGGAGGGTAGAAGTCACAGCCAACAAGGAAAGATAAGTCTGCCACTGACTGTCATGCACCTCCAGATGCATCTCAGAGAACAAAGCCATAAGCTCCCCCTCACCACTGGCCTCCTGCACTGCCTGTATCTGAGTCTTCCTGCTCAGTGCATCAGCTACTGCATTACCATTACCAGGTTTATTGGCAAGCTCAAAATCAAAGGACTGTAGGTACTCGACCCACCTTCTCTGCCTCAGATTCTTGTCATGCTGGGTAAATATATACTTAAGGCTTTTGTGGTTGGTGAAAACCACAAAATGATCTCCCAACAAATAGTGTCTCCAATAGCGCAACACATGCACAACTACAGCCAACTCGAGATCATGCGTTGGGTAATTCCTCTCATGTGGCCTCAACTACCGAGACCTGTACGCCACAACTCGGTCACCCTGCATAAAAAAGGCTCCCAGCCCAATCCCTGATGCATCATAGTAAACTGTATAGCTCTTCCCCTGCTCTAGGAGTATCAGGATCGGTGCTGATGTCAGCCTTACCTTCAGGTCCTGAATAGCTGTATCGCAAGCTTTTGACCAAACGAACTTCACACCCTTCTTAGTCAGACCTATCAACGGTGCTGCTAAGCGGGAGAAGTCTTGTATGAAGCTTCTTTAGTAACCAGCCAGCCCTAAGAATCTCCATATCTCAAACACGTTCTTGGGATGCTCCCAGGAAACTACTGCTCTCACCTTATCTGGGTCTACTGCAACTCATGCCTCTGAGATGATATGACCCAGGAAGTGAATCTGGTCCATCAAAAAGTGGCACTTCGAGAGCTTAGCATATAGGTGATGCTCTCTCAGTGTACTCAATACGATCTCAAGATGGGTGGAATGGTCGTGTCAAGTGTGAGAGTACACCAATATGTCGTCCACGAATACTACCACAAATGAATCAAGATACGGATGGAACACACGATTCATCAGAGCCTTGAAAAGTGCTGGCGCATTCGTGAGTCCGAACGGCATAACCGTGTACTCATATAGACCATACCTACTCCTGAAAGCTGTGAGAGGTATATCAGATGGTCTCACGTGCAGCCAATGACATCCGGATCTCAAGTAATATTCGAGAACACTCGTGCTCCACGAAGCTGATCAAACAGGTCATCTATCCTCAAGAAGGGATATCGGTTCTTAACTGTCAACTGGTTCTGCTTCCGATAATCCACACAAAGTCTGAGGGTACCATCTTCCGTCTTTGCAAAAAGGACCGGAGAACCCCAAGGGGAAGTACTAGGTCAGATAAAACCCTTTTCCTGTAAGTCCTCTAACTACCTCTTTAGCTCTTGCAACTCAGGTGTGGCCATCCTATGAGGAGGAATGGACACCGGTGCTGCTCCTGGCACTAGCTCAATAGATAAATCCACCTCACACACCAGACGTAGACCTGAAAAGTTGTCTGGGAAGACATCCCTGAAACAATCAACAATTGGAGGGAAATCCGTCTGACAAGTCCCCTGGTCATCCAGATATAAGCTCACAATCTGGGCGGTGACTCCACCTCACCCATGATGCTCTGGTCCAGCTTGACTCACCTTAACATCCCACTTTCCCTTCTATAGAAACTCCCCGCCCACTGGTGATCTGAAATGCACCCTACGATAATAGCATTCTACAAAGGCTTGGAAGGGAACCAACTAGTCCATTCTGAAAATGACATCATAGCTCGTCATCTCCAAGACATAGAGGTCCCAAAGGAAGTGACACCCTCCAACCTCAAGGGGGAACTCCTTAAACTGATGCACACTAGCCGTCCTAGTCCCCAACAGAGTGTCTAGCATCATGATATCAGAAGAAGAAGAAACACCGAGCCCAAGACTCTCCACAATGGGTACAGATATGAAACTATGCATATCACCCGTATCGAAAAGTACTGAAGACAAGACAGAAGCTACTAAAATAGTACCTCTGACTGTAAAAGGTCAGGGATCCTACTCCTACTAGGTCTGTTGCACTGTATATGCCTGCCCAGTGCCGTAGCCCTGCGACACAGCCTGGCTACCCTGAGCTGTCCCGCCCAGCGGCCTCTGAGTTCTTGGTGTCTGGCTACCACGGACCCGACCACCATCTCTGTCTGCACGCCCTGACGTATTCTAGTTTCTCGACTAGTAAGATTCCACTGGTCCTGCTCCCGCACGTGGAGTCTGCATAGAACCCATCTCACTAGCTGGTGGAAACTCCCTGCAAAAGCGCTACAGATGACCCATCTTGCCGCATGCTCGGCACTCCACTGGGTCACGTGGACACTGTGCCCTCTTGTGCCCCTCTCTACCGCACTGGTAGCACATAACCTGGCCACCTGAAGCATTCTTCTGACTGGTACTGCCGCCCTGAGAGAAGTCCATATATCTCTTCCTCTTGCCAGTAGAAATAATACCAGTCACCGGTGCTGAAACGCCCTGGATCACAACACTAGATTCCCGCAGGTTCCTCTCTATAATCAGCACCTAGTTCACAATCACGTGTACAGTAGGCAACCTGAAAACATTCACCAGCGCTCGGATGTCATACCGAAGTCCATCCTCAAAACGTCGGGCTCTCAACGTCTCATCACCCACCAACACGGGAGCAAAACGCTGAAGCTCTGTAAAACGAGCAGAGTAGTCCATCACCGACATAGCACCATGCTGCAGATTCATGAACTCTCGAGCTCTATCTGGCCTCAGAGTCTCGGGAAATAAGAAGTCATAGAAGACTGCATGAAAATCTTCCCACGCCATGTCCCTGTAATGCTCTGACTGGGTGGTAACATCCCACCACCTCTTGGCGGAATCACGCAGTATATAAGTCGAGAGCTTGACCCTTATCCCTGGAGGAATCTCCAGATGCTCGAAAATAGTCTGCATCGATCCTAGACAAGACTCTGCAGCCTGTGGTCCGCCATCCTCTGAAAACGTAGGCAGATGCTTCTGCTGAAAGATACGCGTCAACTCAGCCATAAATGTGGAAGCCTGCGGTGGTCCCTGAAAGGTCTGCATGAACCGCAATAAGCCTTCACGAAAATGCGCCTCTGCGCCTGTGTCCGGTACAACAACTGGTGCCGCATCTGGATCTGCTGGTGGCTTAACTGGTAACCCATGTCACACCATCTCGGGAGTATAATCATCGCCACTCTCCTGGCGAACAACTTGCGGTCATCTAGGCGGCATGACTCTACAAGGTCAAAATCACGCCTCAGATTCAATATTATTAAGACTGAAAGCGATGGAACCACAAAGGGAACAAGAGGAAGAATGTATTCAACATTGGGAAAACAAGACTACACAGCGTGTACAATGACTACACGGCGTGTACTTGACTTCCCTTCCCCTGCCCGGGTCCCTCTACACGGCTAAGACAAACGGTTTCCGTCCAAAAAAACTACACAGCGTGTATAATATCTACACGGCGTGTACTGTGTTATTTTCCAACTGCCTGTGTCGTCTATGACATGGCCGACTATTCAGCTTTACTTCACACGGTGTGTTACACCCGTACACGGTGTGTACAACACCCCGTTTCCCAGCCACATGGCTAACTCCACACGGTCTGTACTCGGACAAGACGACATGGCGTGTCCCACAGGTACACAGTGTGTTTAGGGAAAGGTGACAACGGCCCGTGTTGTTAGTTACACGGCCGAGTCCACAGGTCAAACTACACGGTGTGTCTATAACTGACACAGCATGTTCTGTCAAGGAGTTCACCGACCCGTGTTGTTAGTTAAACGGCCGGACTCCGGGTCACACTACACGACGTGCATAAAAACTACACTGTGTGTTTTACCCATGCCCTTCCCTACCCCGTGTCGCCGCCCTCACATTTTGTGACACAGGAAGAGACTACATGGCGTGTACTCGGGGTACACGGCGTGTACTCAAAATGTTCATTTTTCTTCCCGAACAGAAGAACACACACGGCGTGTATGAGGTCCTACACGGCGTGTATTCAGGGTTTTCCGGACAGGATGCCTCAGAAACATCCCCGGAACCCAGCAAATTCTGAAAAACAACACCTATGTGTCAAATTCTAACCCGTGGGGGCCCATACACCCCATGAATCAATGTTTGACATCATATTTGTGTTATAACCAATAAGAGTCAATAATCCACCAAATTCCGGTCGATTGGGGACCATACTCCCCAAAAACCAAAGTTTGGCCTCCATCCTATAAACAAGCTCAAACAAAAATACCATATCACAAGGCTGGTAATTATCAAGCAGCTATCAAAATAGCATGGTTTATTAGCACAACAACTATCACAACAACATGAAAATTCTAATACACCAACATGTCATGGAAACTATGCATGGCATGTGATTTCTAGCATGTGCCTATATGATGCATGAGACGACATACCCTAATATCATCGGGTTGCAACTAAATAGCACCCACAAATGAAATATAAATAGCACAATCCAAGTGCGTCACCCAACGGTGAAAACATATCAACCGTAAAATTGCAAAATCAAAATAATGAAAAAAAAGAGGTAGACTGGCTTTTCCCTGTACACAGGTTAGCTACGCCCGGGCACCGCTTATTACCAACTACTGTTCCGTCCTATCCCTGACTACGACTCCAAATAGTAATTCAAAGAAAACAACCTGCCTCTGATACCACTTTGTAACGTCCCGGACCTGGGTGCCACGCAACGGGTGCCCCGAGACCGGTTCGCCACAAGACCTCAAGCGCATTTCCCCAAACGCCAGAGGTTGCCGACTAGCAGCGAGGGCCTAGGTCTGATAGTGTGGATACTATGCCCTCATTTTTTAATCTGTAGCGCAATGGAATACAAAATAAAACATAAAACAAAGAGAGGAAGTAGTAAACCATACACAAGGCAGTGGATATAACCAACATTGTATAAATAATGATGCTACATGTCTCAAGTTCTAAGAAAATAGCCAGAACATGTTATACATCAATGCAGTATAGTAAACAATAGAGTACAACAAAACAAAGCAAACAGCTGGCAGCGGCATCACGAGCCTAGGCTCAGTCCCATGCCCTCCTACTCCTCAGTAACAGTCAAGTAACTGTATAGGGACCCTTGCCCCTATCTACACCTGAAGCAATGTAATCTGTTTGGGCTGAAAAGTGTGACCCAAACATGGTGTGAGAAATATATCTCAGTAGGCACCCACCAAAAGCCCGTGCCCAACTGCGTGTAAGCATGCAACAATATTGTGCAGTAGTAAAATGCAAATAAGTAAGCAGTACTTAAAAGTAACTCATTACCAGTTATATTGACATTTTATTATCCCTTTAATCCATTTAAAATAAGATATCAGCACAGTTCATTTCTAGTAAACAACTAGTGTCATCAGACACGTAAACTCCTACCCTCGGGTAATGAGTATCCAAAACAAGAGTCTGCCCTCAGGCATAACAGAATTTTCCCTCAGGCGTAGGTAGTGTCGCCCTCAGGCACAGAATCAGCTGCCCACTGGTATGGAAGAAGTTTCCCTCATGCCGAAATAACTACAGCCCTCGGGCTAAACAGTGCAGTGCCCACAGGCTAATTACAACAACGCCCTCAGGCTAAACAGGTAACCGGGCCATGCCCAACATATCAAAATGTAGTAAACAAGAAATTCCTCTCAAGGAAATTCTACAATTATTAAATTAAAGGCATACCCTTGGGTATCCTGGCCAAACGGCTAAACAGTGAATCACACCCCGGGGGTGGTTTCAGATCCATGCAACGATCCCAACCAGCATTTTAATATCGTTGTTTAATTACTTATACAGTCTTAGGTAGTTAAATTAGCCATGTAATCAGCCTCAAGACACCCTAATATGGGTTCGTAGCTAAAAAACACACAAAATGCCCAAGAGTTGGAAAAATAACACCAAGCCACCTACCAAAAAGTCAACGAGCGTTATACCCAACCACCGACACCAAGAACACCCAAGAAAGGCGTAGATCTGTCAAAGAAAAAAATTCATTCAAATGTAAATAACTTGTGTTATGAGAAGAATTGGAAAGAACGGTACCAGGAGAGGAGAGGGATTACCCGTGCGGTTCCAATGAAATCGTCCGAAGCTGAATAGGATTCCAGATGAATGCCCGGTGGATCTTCAAAGATTCGGCCTCCTCCTTTGGCTCCAAAATGGCTCAAGTGCCTCCTCTACCAAATGAGGAGGCTACTGCCTGTTTTAATCTGAAAAAAAAGTACACGGCATGTACTTCCAAGTACACGGCGTGTACTCCCTTCATTTAACTGTTCATTTGGCGGCACTGCCACACAGTTCATCTGTCGACATGAGTACACGACATGTACTCTCGAGTACATCGCGTGTACTGTCACCCAACTGGCGGCGACTCCACCATCTTACTATTTAAGCCTGTCGGCTGACTACACGGCGTGTGAGGTACCACTACACGACGTGTAGTCGGTTCCTACACCCTTTGTCTCCGGCATGGCTACACGCCCCGTGTACTCATCCCAACACGGACAAAAGTACACGGAGTGTGGATAAAGTACACAGCGTGTAGTTCCAAAATTCAGGATTTTTCCCCATTTTCCATATTTTCTCAAAAACACTTAATGAAAAGGAAAAGAAGAAGCCTGTACCTCTAAAATAAGAACCGGGTTCTTACATGACCAAAATGTACTGTGAACTACATTTCATAGTTTTGGTGGCTGGGCATGAAAAAAGAGATTACAAGGTTTGTGACATGATGCTACTCCTATGAATAGATGAAGGTCATGCATCAACAACCTAATGGTTTACTACATCCATTGAAAATTATGAAATGGATGTGTGATGATTTTACCCTGGATATTTTAGTGGGTATCCCAAGGAAATGTTAGAATAATGAACCTATTTGGGTTTTTTAGACCATTTGACAAAGGTAGTGTTTTTCTTGCCTATACAGGATACTTTTTTAGTGGATCAGTTTGGAGATTTGTATGTTATAAAATTATTCAATTTTCATGTGTTGGAAATGACTCTTGTTTCACAATGTGAATTATATCTTAATTTGTGCTTCTAGAAAGGGTAAAAGAAGGTGCTTGGTTCAAATTTTTTATATAGTATTTTTTTTCTCCCATATATAGATGGGAAGTCAGAGTGTACTATAATGGTGGCTTGAGGATATGCATTGGGAATGTGTCCTAATCTCCAATGGATCTTGAGAAAATCACCTAGTGTTGGTAAAGTTATCCTATAATAACAATTATCAGATAATGATATATATATATATGGCACCATACGAGGCACTTTATGGCATTCCTTGCAGATCATCTCTATGCTAGATGGAGGCAGGTGAGGCAGAGTTGTTGGGACCGAGTCTCGTGTAGGATATGTCGAAGAAAGTTATATTGATTCAGAAATGCATGACTATGGATCAGACTAGATAGAAATAATATGTTGATAGATTTCAATTACCCCTAGAGTTTGTTGATGGTGATTGTGTATTTCTTCAGGTGAATCCTAGATTGGGTCACTGCATGATACATAGATAGGGCATATTTTCACCTAGGTTTTGTTGGACTATTTGAGGTTGTTGAGAGAATGAGGCTAGTAGCATACTGATTGGATCTTCCATAGGGATAAAGTCTTATGAATGATTTTTTATGTGTTACCACTTCATTGGTATCACCCTGAACCTTCTCATGTGATTGAGGTGGATGATGTTGATCTTGAGACAAATGTGTCATTTGAGGAGAAGCCTAAAGATGTGTTGGATCATAGTGATGAAGTGTTGTAGGGAATGACCATGTTGTTAGTTTGTGTATTGTGGAAACATGATTATGTGTATGAGGAAACAACAGAAAGGGAAGTGTATATGAAGGCTCAGTTTCCTAATCTTTTTGACTCAAGTTCCTTGACCTTTTTGGGAGTACAAATTGAGGACGAGCTGTTATAAGGTAGGGATATTATAAAACCCCAACAATTTATAGAGATGTCTCGGGATTTTTTTGAGGGACTATTTTTCATGTATGAGTAATATTTGGTTTGGGTTGTTTCTTAGGGTGTTTTTTGGTAAAGAATTGATAATTTTTGAAGCAATAGGTCAATTTCCTAGTTGGCACATGATTTCCACAAATCCCCCACCACATCCTAATAGACCATGTGAACCCAAATAGAGGGGATTCACAAAGTTGGAACATATTTGGTCAAATAGTGTTCTCTTTTAGGATAAACCATACACCAACCTAGTATAAGTACATAGTTAAGGATCACAGTTTGAAAAATCATGCTCTACTTCCCCGGAAATCATGTAAAAGTTTTTAATTAACCCAAGTTTTCTTTTAAAAAAATCAAACCCACATATTGACCAATAACTAGACCCAAACAGAGAAATAAAAAATTTATCTCATTTTCAGAGCCTCTCTGACAAATTACTAGGGTTTTAGACCTCCGTTCTAGGAGATTCAATGTCCGAAATGATGATCTAGACTTCCCTAGGCAATGAATCTCATCTCAAATAGGTTTTCGTCTATTTCCCATTCTTCTCCCATCCTTGAAGGGATGTTTTCCCTATTCAAAATGGATATAGATCTAGTTTATATTATATATAATTCGTTTAAATCTTGGATTTAAGAATTTGATAGAGATCGTATTCATCATCGTGATTAGATTATTTCACCGAAATTGTGGACTTCTATTAGCGAGTGTTTATTGTTAAATTGAGGTAGGTGGTCTATTATTCAAATCCCTACGTATTGATTTAAATCAAATGTATGTAATTTAATAATTTATATCAACATTTTATAAATTGAATATCTTAACTATAATTATTTAATTTGGAGAATTAAGTAATTATGTAATGCGATGTTGGTGTAATTAATTATTGATTTTTTTATTGAGATATTGTGACTGTAAAATTTGGATGATTAATTGTTGAATTAATTATTGAGATATTATGATTTTGAAATTAGGTAACTAATTGTAAATAAATTATTGAGATATTATGATTTTGAAATTAGGATAATTAATTGTTCAATTAAATTTTGAGATATTTTGATTGTGAAATTGGAATAATTAATTTTTGAATTAATTATTATTGTATTGTGATTATAGAATTGATAGATATGGATTAATTATTTAATTTATTATTGTGATTAGAAATTTGATGAATTAGATTAATTATTGAAATAATTAATAGGAATTGTTGTGATGATGGAATAAATTGAAAGGGGTTAATTAATTGTGGAATTAATTAAAATATGTGGTTATTATGAAATGAGATAAAAAGGGTTAATGTTTATTAACCTTGATCAATTTGATTTTTTATACACATGATAAATTGATATTTGTGTGAGGTACAAGGAATGATGCATCTAAAAATTATAGTGAAAAAAATATATTCATGTGTGGGAAAATTCCAACTATATTAAAATCTTAAAGTTATAAATTGTTATTCTGGGCATGGAAACCTAGAACAAAAATATTGGCATTGGAAAATGGTTCCAATTGGCCAGACTATGAATTGAAATGAAATGGATAATGAGATCCCATTTTTTATAATAATGTTTGAATGGAATGTGTGATATAGTTTAGACTTATGCATGGGCCAAAGCTGGTATTGAGAGTTTGGGTGTTTTAGGGAACATGGGAATTATGTGGATTAATAAATTTTAATTGAAGAAATGTAATCTATTTACATTATTTCTTTTATTTATTCTTTATACAACTACATGCACTATTTTGATTTGATATTTTTTTAGACACCATTGGTGGTGGCCTACTGAGTTGTACTCACACCCTACTCATGATTCTTGATTAGTACACAAATAGAATTCAGGTTTGTATGATAGGATAAGGGAAAATACCCTATGCTAGGTGGCCTATTTGGTATGGATCATGGATGAGGGAACCATTTTTGGTTTGGGACCCCCTTAGGAGTAGTCTGTGTATTTATTTATTTTGGGTTTTACATAGTGACACTTGAAAATTATTGGAATGACATCTCTACTATTTAGTTTTTGATATTCTATTTCAGGATTTGGACATCTTGTGAAACTAGTATTGTTCTGGTTATTGGTATATATGTTGGTTGTTTTTTATTTTTTTCGAAATTGTGGAACATTGATAAAAGGGGGTATAGTATCCCCATGATCAATATTGAACCTTGATTCTTGTCGATAGTTTATGGTGTATGAGGAGGTGAACCTAAGGTCATGTGACTGAACGGAATGGTGAACCAGTGTTTGTGGTACCCGATCCGGTACATTACTCATTTATACTCCATGGATTCAGGATTATATTGGATGCCATGGAGATTTCTAATTCATAGATCCAAATTACATAGGATTCCATGGACATTGATTCTCCTTGGATTCAGATGTTTGTCATCTAACTAAATTACATATCATAGGTAGCATTGGATTTTTTATAATGCCTTATAGGTATTCCATGTTTATAATTACTTTTTTATAGTCAACCTTGTTGGATTAACAATATCATTCATTCTTATTATTTTACATTTCAATAATATATCTCACCCTTTTCAGCTTATATATATAGAATAAATTTGTTATAGTCACCATTGAGGGTGTCCTATTGAGTGTTATCTCACATGTTGGTCGGTTCGCCATTGGGTACCCAAAAAAACATCATAGATAGAGGTATGGACTTGGGAAAGAGCCCACTTCACAATGCTTGATTGATTATCCATAGTGGTAGGGGAGAACATGATCGAGATATGTATCATGATTCTATTTGGAGATAGTCATTTTGATATTTTAGTACATTATAAACATGTATTGTAATGGATTCCAATTTCTATGTATTTCCTTCCTTTTGTTATAGACACATGAAATATTCATCATTTTGTATATGATATTTCCATTGGATTTTTTTACTACTACTTTCATATAGATGTTTATCTTATATATCTGATTTATATTATGATTACTCTTATTTATTCACTTATGATACCACTTTTTCACTCTGATCATGATGGTAAAGTCCCTCCACTATACCATTACAAACCATCACTACTAGTCGATAGCATGTAGTATACAGAGAGGAACACTTGAAGCAATGTGACCCACAAGCTCGGAGCACCATTCTGTTCCCCCATGTTAGGGATGTTATAATAAATGATGGGTATAAGGGGGGATAGTATATACAAACATCCCAATATATTACCCCATTCCTATTAAAACATTAGAGGGTATAACCCTGAAAAGACTACTTTTCCTATCATTTTTTAAAATTTATACTAGGCCTACCACATAATAGTTTGTCTCACCTAGAAAATCAATACCCCACTATTTACCAAGTGTATTTATACCTACCATATTGTGGTCAGGATAGTGGTGCGCCACCACTATCCCTCTCACTCTATATTTGGTGCACCAGACTGGGTAATTAATACCAACTGTTTCCACCCTCCATTACATTCTCATTTTATGAAAACCCTAAATTTTCTTTTTATCCATTCATACTGAAAATCCACATCCAAAATATATGTATACACCAATAAAATATTTACATAACCTCCTTAATCTAGTTTATATTAATATAATATAAATTTACTCATATCTCAACCCTCTAACACCATGTCATTTATCAATTTCCAAACAAATAATGATGCATATTGATGTACTACACCTCTAGAATTAGGGGATATCTATGAAAATCATCCATAAAGGAATCTAAAAATTATTTCTCAGTGGAAAAACCTCTATCCTTATTCTATCACTCTCTTCCATTGTTTATGTAACACACCCACACCCATTCTATTATATTAATGTTTCAATATTATAAGAATCTTTTCAAGGAATTGATTTCATTTATACCATTCCATTTATATATTGATTTTGGTTTCTTGAGGTATAAATATAATTATATATAAGGTTTATATTCGTATTATATGTTTAAATTCATTCCATACTTGAAATAGAATAAAATTTCAATATGGGAATAATTTATATATTTGTAAGTGATATTTTTCCAAAAATAGAAATTGGGAATGAATTTAAAATATTAATTGAATAATTGTATAATTAAATGTTTTTTCTTATAAGTCAAATAGTATACATTGATTTAGGGAATTTATTTACATAATAAATTTGAAATATATAAATTAATTTGTTGAAATGCCTTTATATATTATATATATAACATTCTAAATAAAATAAATATAACACATTTGAAATTTTTTTTGGAATAGTTTATGTGGGTTTTCATAAAATATTAATAATAATAAACTTGAGGATTTGTTTGTTGATGAAAATTATTTATTCCATAAGTTAATTTTCCATGTCATTTATAAGTATTATTCCCTATATTGAAAGAATTATCACATAACACCAATCTTTAAGGATTTCGTAAATATTTAGATATTTTATTAAATCACATTGTCAAAAAATTTACTCCATTGCTTAATTCCTTTATAAAATTCTCTTCATTTATTCTTACACATCCCACATTTAATAAAAAAACATTTCCATGTATCCGTCTATCCTTTTATTTAATTATAAGATAATAACATATGGGATGGTGAGAAGATGTCCTTTACTTGTCCATACTAGTTTAACTACCATATTTATGTTCTCATTCCTTATTTTATTCAAAAAAATATTGACCAGGTCATACCCTTATACCTGTCAGATTTTATAATGATTAGAACATTGGACATGTCATCCTTTTCATGAGACATACTTGTTACATGTTATCTTTTATCATGTGGTGTCCCTTTTATATGTAATGTTGGATCACATAATGACCCTCAGACGTGTAATCCTTTTCATTAATATCCCTCTAATATGATATATTTTATCACATGAAGGTCCTTTGATATGCCACGCGGACACCCTCTGATTTTTTAGCCTTGTTAAGTAGACACCCTGGGAACTGTAATCCTTGTCGGGCAAGCACATTTGGACATATAACATGTGGAACTCTTATCGTTGGGATTTATCTAAGTACCATTTATATGAGGAGTATTATTAATGGTATTGGGTTGTACACTCATGAAAATATATTTATTATAAACCCTCAAAGTGACATATAATCCATTTAAAAATATTTAGTAGAGTTTTTTTTGTAATCATATCACTTTTTCCATCAGTGGATAGATATTGAATATGTGACTTTGGAATCCACCTTGGGGTAAATCCCTTTATATTCTAAAAAATAGATTTTAGGACCTAAATTTATCTACATGAGTATCATAATGTATCATATACAAGAGGATGAGAAATGGGTTTATACATGATAATCCTATTAACTATAATCCCTGACCATGCCCACTTGCACCACAATCCCATCAACAGGTTAGGGATGAACTAAAATTTAAGGAATCAGATTCCTGTTATAAGAAAGTTATATATCACTCCTTACTAAGTCCTGAACTCTATACTAGATTCACCACAATACTGGAAATAAAATTTCCGACAAACCTTACTATTTGGGCCCTATGTATATTTTTTCTAATGTGATGTTTCTAATTTTAATCCATACCTTGTTTCTGACATAGAGCATGACTTACATGGTCTTAGATATCGCTAATGATTGTACCAAAAGAATGATGTGGATTCACCCACCCAATATTGGTATTCTTTGATATGTAATCCTGAATACATATAATCATCATCCAATGTGTCAAACTCAAGATGAAGTACTTTAGGGATTCCTTACATGTATAAATACTGCTCAAGTGCTTTGATATATTTACTATTATGAAGATAACTCCCATACCACAATCTGCTTGGGCTCTGATTACCGTCTTCACAAGAAACCAAGGTTGCCTCTCCAAGGACCATTCCGTATAAAATATATTAAAATTCCCCATTTTACATCCCTACCATATATTGTTAAACTGCACAGTTTAGTCATATTATATGACCTTAAACTATGTTAAATGATGTTTTTGGTATTTGATTCATTTTCTCATAGGATATGTAGGATTCCTCATGAATATTCAATTTCAAACCCAAGACACCAACCACCACCTTAGAAGGTGATAAAATCCAAAGTACCAAAACAAGAATATTAACTATTGAATCATAAATGAAAAATAAAGTCATATAAAACTCATGACGAACAAAGTTTTTCCAATGAACACATGGTTACGATGATGTCACTGGCACATGGGTAAATAGTCTGATATAGGGTCTTGGGATGAATTCACAAACATATATTAAATCAATAAGAGATTCTCGAAGTAGGAAATAATTACCCTCAAAATTGTGTGATGTACCTCACCTCCCATTATCTCAACTAATGTGAGTTCCTAAGAATCATTGTGTTTGAAACCCCAACTAACCATCTCCCTTCGACAATTGGGCTCACGACTTGTTATAGATGTTGGAGAAGTTATGGTTTTATGTTAGGGAAAAAATGAAAAAACCTAATAAAATGATTTTTCAATCACACTCAAAAAAGAACAATTTAGTTTTAAAAATAGTATTAATAAAAAAAGCACTGACAATTTTTTATATATCAAATTTTCATCCATTGTATTTAATGATAATATTTATCTGGTTTTTGAGAAAACTCTCCTATTTTCACTATTGTATTTTCCTATGGGATTTTCCATATGAAGAAGTGTTTTGATCACACAAGAAATTCTATTATGAGGTTATTTATTTTTTAATTGAGACTATTGATTCTCTATAATTTCTCTATATTTCATTATGGGTTATTTTGGAAAGGTTTATAAATCCCATTCACTTTCTGTGGGTTCATTATGATATAATGAATATTGATTTTATATGTATTTCATATGTATGAATGATGAAAGGTGGAGTCTTATATCTCCCTATAATTCATTAATTATTTTTTATATGTAATGATATTTTAAGGTGGGTAAATATTGAGTTATAAAAATATATTGTCATAATGAGTTTTCTCACATTCAAATGTGTGTACAAATACATTTTTTCACAAAGGCATGGGAATTTTTAGGGTGCTCAAAAAGTTACCATACGTATGATTATTACACTTTTCCATGTTTTTTATTTTAAGGCCATGTTAAATTACATGTTTTTGCCTCTTTTATGTGATATTCCCCCTTTTTTTAATCTCTAACTTATTCTATAATTTCTGATCTATGATTCGTTTGATATAACAATCTTATATATCTTTCTTATACCCATTTTCTGATCTTATGATCACTTATTATAATTGATTTTTTTCTATTATATTCAACCTTGCTAATCATTAGAGATTACACCATTATTATATTTTCATTTAACTAGGTTTTGGAGAAAAAGTTAATTTATGATAAGTCCATAAGGGATTATAGTGTTTTTCAATTATGGGGAAATGTTCATAAGTATCAAAAAGTTATACTGTTATGTACCTGAAACATAAAGATATTAAAACTCCCATTATTGGTATTATGTGTTTATTTGTGAGATTTAATGATTTGAATATTTAAATTTTATATAATAATTATAGTTTCTTACCAAATTTATTAAATATAGTGTTAGATAATGTGGTTGTAGCACCGGATCTGGGAAAGTGGGTCTGGTGTGCCTCAGTTTGTATTACAGCATGGTTTAGTTATTTTGGAATATTAATTTAGTTATTTTTGGGATTATGATGAGAATTATTTTCATTAAAATACTAGGTATATGTATAAGAGATAAATCAGTGTATAGGATAACATCTTTAATTATTTATGATATTTTTTATAATGTGATTTTCTGAGTAAAGACATCCCGGTCTTAGTGGTTCAATTAGATGTTGGATATAGAATATAGGTATCTCATGGTAATAAAACTAAAAAAACATATTTTGCTCATAGAGAAGCCTATTATAGATATCAGTCTCCCCTTTCTCTCTCCATATGATTTTCCTTGGTGGTGATTTAGAGGGGTAGAATTTGGTGCACCATCTCCAGTGCCTCCCACTCCCCCACCTCTTTTCCTCTCACATATGCCTCTCCTTTCCCACCTTTTCTCTAATTAATTTTGATTTCTAGATGATTTTACTAGTTTCAAGATTGATTATGTTTAATCATTCTATATGGGGGTTTTATCATGGGAATATTTCACTATGTAGGTTTTGGTGGTCCCAACGAAGGTTGTGTTGTCGAAGCCTTGGGCCGCTCAAGCCCTTATGTAACCCCATGTTCTTTTTCAACTCTTTTTATTTGAGTTAGAGTGAAATAAACCTAGTGTATTTGGATATGGTCTAGTGGTTGATGGATTACTTGATGCTACTAGAGTCGTATTTGGTTCTTTAGTTTTCATGTTATATTGATTTTTGTTTGTGGGTTTTTGTGATGTTCATTTCTGGATATGGTTGCAGTAGTTATTATTCTGTGGCCATAGAGAAAATATCTCTATCAAGGTTTTTGTTTTCTCTACACTCTGATCTTTCTCTAGGATTCCACCACACTTCTCCTGTTTGTATATAAATGTATGTTTCCAAGGTGCATTGGTATGTGAGTTTGAGTGGTCAACGATTATCAATGTGGTGTCTCTTATGATAGATTCATCTCCATCTATCCCACTAGGTTGATCCTCGTAATGGGTGTGGTGCTTCCCCATCTATAGATCTAGTTATCAACTCAGACGGTGTTCATGTGATGAAGTAAATAGTGGTGTACCGTGGTGTTTGTAGGTGATGTGATTTCGGCTGATGGTGTACACTAGTGTTCTTCACAACAGTGCCATGATGATGGTGTATGCATGTTGATGTGTTGTTCTCACGTTGTAAGGTTGGTTTGATACTATGGTGGATAGATGGATGGTGGGTATCAATGGCTTTGGTCATGTAAAATATCAGATGTGTTTATGGGTTTGTGTGGTGGCTTACTGCATGAAAATATGGTTAATGGTTCGAGGTGGGAGGACAACATTAGGTGTGTGGCTCAAGGTGGTGCTATTTTTTAATATGTAATTTGAATTTTTTAATCTGAATTTTTTGTTTCTCAATTAATTTATGTGTGGATCAAGTGGTTATCTCTTGTGTTGTTCCCAAATAATCAAAAAGGTTGGTAGTTGAAAAATAAAAAAAAAGGATTGAGACCAGATTTGGTGCTAACTACATTTTCACATGGTTCTTGAAAAATAGGCTTAACTATACACTGAGTTTAAAACTCTATGGTGGATATTCTATGGTTAGTTCACATTATCTTTAATAATCACTTATTTAAGATTAGAGTATGATTTTAAAAAATCATGTTAGAGAAAATAATTTCAAAATGAATGCAAGTCAAAGGTTAAAAATGAATGTTTCATATGTGAAAGATGAAGGTTTCGTAGGATAAGACATCAAATTATTGATGTTTTCTTATTCATGTTTTGGATATTATCACAATCAATTTTGTTTTATTATTTAGTTGATAAAAAAATCATTAAAATTAAGTTGAGAATGTTATGTATTTAGAAATCCCTTTGACTTATAACCAATTATAGGATCTTACATAAATGGTGGAGAATATTAGAATATGGATGTTATGATGGAAAATGAGAGTTTAATTTTCTTACCTATGATTGTTAGGCTAACACCTTAATAGAAATTAAATATTGATACTCTTAGATTTTTTTATTAGTGATTGATATTTAGTGATGATATTATAGTATAATATAAATTTGGTGGGTATTATGCTAAATATATAAGGATTTTTCTTTTGTTTTTTTCTTTAATGATTTATAAAAATATATTAAATGGTATCTCTAAACATGAATAGTAACTCTATGAAAAGGTCATATATTTGGGAATAAATATTAATTAACACATAATTCAGGGATTTATAACTATTAGGTTGAATATATTATTATTTTTAATATAATAAATTATTGATTGATTTTGAAAAATTACATTACATATTATTAGTAACCCCATGATTGATAATTTATTCATTATATTTTTTTGGTGAAGTTCATCGGATTTTTGGCATTAATGTATATATTTTCTACTGTGTGATTTCATGACATTGAGATTAATACCTTTTGAAGGTTAACAAAATTATTAAATTGTTAAATAATATATTGTTTCAATATGGTTTAATTTATGGTATAATCATACAGTTTTGAGAAAGGTGTATATTGGAGAATGTATAATTATGGTATATACACACTTGAGTATATGAGTGTATAAAATAATAATGCTTTCTGGGAAAAGATATATAACTTAATATATTATAAGATATTAAGATATATTTCATATTATAAGTTATATTATAAATGATAAATATGTTTAGAATAACCTCACCTACTTTCATCGGTGAGTAATAATTAAAATTGCAAGGAATTAACTTATTTAAGGTGAAAGAATGTAACAACCCATGATTTTACATCCATTAAATTAATATTATTTTTATGGATTATCTAAGATGAAACGCCTAATTAATGAAACATCCAACTATAAACAACAATGAAATATTTAAATTACATGAAACATATAGTCATTATTAAATATAAAGATAATAAAATATTCAACTAATTACATATTATTATTTTTTATTGATCTATATTTTCAAAAGGGATTCCTCTCAATGAAACATAATGAAAATGTATTATATTATACCATTAAAAATTAAATTAAACATCGTTAAAATTTAATTATAATATATATAATATTTTTATTTATAAGATAATATGTATATATTTGATTATTTATTAATTTATATGAAATACTATTAAAGACACATGAGGTCTGAAAAGAAATATTTTCTCCAAAAGTTTTTTTTCGTTACAAACAATATTTTCATTTCATGGAAAAAATAGTAATTTAATAATTTTTATTGTTTGAAGTAAACATAATTTATGGATTTATCATGTACATATTAGCCTAAAATCAATTTTTAGGATTTTCTAGAACATTTTTTAGCTGGATAGTGAGAGATATTGGTTTTATAAAAAATATAACATTTATGACTTATTTTTTATATAATAAATACCTATAAGTTTTTACAATACATAAATTAATTAATTAAGTAATATATTTCTAAAAATTTAAATATAATTATAATATTAGAGAACCTATGGTTGAGATTTTATAAATTAGGTAACATTTCATCCTAATTTATCAATTGTTTTTATCTTTTGTTTTAAATAACAACTTTAATGGACATAATTATCCTTTTTTATTTATTTTGAGAACCATTAACATTTATTTTAATAATAATGAAAAAAATATTTAACAAAAATTATTATTTTTAAATATGATCATAAACATAAAATTTAATTTTAAAATACCCCTTTTCCAAAAATTGTTTTTACATGTTACATGAGAATAAATTTAGTTTTTATTAAAATTTAAAACATTTTTCTAATAAAAATTATGTTTTAAATTAAATTAGGATATACAAATTATGCAATAATGCTATTATTTCATTAAGATTTATTTACCAATGTTATTAATTAATTACCAAGATAAAATGTATATAATGGTAAAAGTTTAAAAGTATGAAGGAAAGTCCAAAATAATTTAATTATTTATCTAAATGAATAGTGGAGAGGGTTATATAACTGAATAAAATTTTCATTCAATTATTTCTTCATTTTTTTGAAATTTACCGAGGAACAGTTTCATGCCAATATTAAAAAATAATGGGGTTTTAAAAGCTGTCCCTTTATTAATTTATAAAAGGCTAGACTTCCACCATATCTTACCATACACATTCCTTAAAATTTATATCTTCAAAAATAAAAAATTATTTCAACAAAATCCACATACCATGTTTTTGGGACCTTATTTAATTAATATTTCCCAAATCATATTCATGATGCTTTCAAGGAAAGATTAATTTATTATACGTAAGTGACTCACATCTCTTTATTTTTTATTTTATACAATTTTATTTTAACATGTACCAAATCCATTATAATATAGATAAATAATTAATATTTTTGTTATATAATGTAATTATATTAATAAAAAATAATTATGTATTCTTATCCATCGATTAAGAAAAATAAAATAATGTTGATCTTTCTTACGTATGGACTATCACCTAAACGAAATAATAGTTTTCATTTTTAAGTTATATTTTCAATAATTATAGAAACCTAATAAAATTGTATTTAAAACATAAAAACATAAAAAAATATCATTATTATAAATCAATAATGATATTCTGTCAAAATAAAAAAAATATCCATACTCACAAAATAAATTATACCATTCTCCTATTTGAGTATGTATAATAAACACTACGAACAATGATATAAAACTTTACCTGGGATGAATATGTAAACATAAACAATGAATTAATTAGATAAAAATAAATAAATAAATTTTTATATATGGTTTTGGAATGAACAAAATATATTTAACCATTTATTATTACAACTCCTATCTTTTTTTAGAATGAATAAAATAATATATTCACTAGAATTATTTTCAAATAACATAACTAAAACTATCATTTAATGACATATAAAATATTTAAATAAATATAAAATATCCATTCTATTAATTTTAATGATATATTAATTATTATGTCAATATCAATTAAAAACATAAATTCTGATATTATAAAAGTTGCATAGAAAAATAAAAAGCACTAACACCCAATGAAAAATATAAATCATAATTAAATAATATACTAACCTAAATAGTTAAATGTGAAGTTTATTAAAGGAAATATATAAGAATAATTTTCTCAATTAGTTATGTTTTTTGTTATATAGGACATTAGAGTATGATCAACTAAGCATGTATTCGAGGTAAGAGTTATTTTTCTCTATTTTCAATTCCATGACACATGTTCAATGTTGTGCACCAAATTTAATTATATGTGGAGTATTGTCTCCACTATTGATTTCTTATGTGATTTATACCCCTCCTTAAATGATATTTAAAAGACCCTCTCATGATCCACCTCTCATGTTTTTGACAGAATGGCCTGAAGGCCTTCTTTTTTATTTTATTATTGATAATCCCCATTTTAAGGGTTGAAGGGGAACCCGTACATGACTCATAGGCCCAAGGCACAAGGCCCGACAAACCTGCAATACATGAACCGAAGGCTCAGAGGCATACCATTCCCAATTCATGACTCGTAGGCCCATCCCACTTGAACTTCCCCTCCCCATCTTTTTGCGTCATTGATCACCTAGCTCCCCACCTTGCATTGCTGATCGACTAGCATTGCCCCGTACAAAGCTGCACTGTGCCTGGTCCCAATGGCAGCTGTCATACCCTCTCATTCTTCCAATCTGGTTAGCTCTGCATCTGGTGGCAGTTACTCCTGTTTCTTTGATCCTCTTCTGGGGAATGTTTTGGGTGGACTGGGCTACTCTATGGTCTACGTGACCCGAAGGCCCTGAGGGCCGAAGGCCTTCGATGACCTGAAGTCCTTCGATGACCTGAAGGCCCTGGAGACCCATAGGCCCGAACCGGTGCCCCGAAGGACCAAATCAGTTGAATAGTTCTGGCTTCTACAGTTCCCAACAATAACTGCTACAATACTGCTACCGTACTCAGAAATTCTCCTCCACCTGGTTTTAAACCTGGGTCTCTTGGATGCCAAGCAGGAGCCCTTACCACTCGGGTACGGGCTCGTTGGAATATACCTCTCATGTTATTTTGATTCATACAATACCAATTTCATATAGGCTTTTTTTAACTTAATTTCATTTCATTGAGTTAAAATATTTCTTTTTGAACAAAATTATTCAGTTTTTGGTTTACTTTACCTAATTAATAAATAATAATTTAATTAATCCTTTTTTATAGGGGTTTATAATTATTTTTATATCCTTTTTTTCAAGGGATTCATTCTTCACACACAATATTACTTTTAAGGGGTTGTTTTTCTAAAATTTAATTTCATGAGACAAAAATGTTATTGTACACCACAATATGTTTAACATGTTGTTATTATTACCTAATTAATTTATTTTACCATATTTATATAATTAATGGATTTTTAAGATCCATATATTGTTCCATATATATTGATTTTGTTTCAAATGGTACCAAATTTGAATGCGTTTCATCGAAAAAATTTACTATTCAATGGGTCATATTCTATTCTAATTGAATATTTTCATAAACTATTCATTGAATACACCATTAATATATTCAATATTGTATTATTATTGTTCTATGGAAATCAATTCTATTCTTCAATAACATATTTTTTAATTAATTCCCATTTCAATCAAATGTGTGACTTTGGTATTAATAACTCATGTTGTTACCAATTAATATTTTTCTTCATTTTCTTGGTTTTTCATATAAAATTTATTTTTTTATTGAAGGAAAAATAATTTTTGAATTTTTTATTCCTAATAATTCTTTTAAACCCATTTAAAGAAATAAAATATTTCATCTTTTCTCATATGTGAGATTTCTTTAAAAAGACAATTGATGTGTAAGAAATTGCATTATTTTCATGTAAAAAAAATATTTTCCACTTTAAGTGTATTATCTTATACTTTTATTTTTAATTTTTAATAATATTTTATTATGAACTCATATAATTAGGTTTTTAAAATTCTTATATTTCTTATAAAACTGTTTAGTGAAGTTTTTATCTCTGGAATTTAATGATAATGTTAAATATATTTTTTTAGAACACTTTCTTATTTTCTCCCCTACTTTCCTAACAGAATTTATTTTGTGATGAAATAATTGAGTCAACTTATATATTTTATTATTATATTAATCTTTTAAGAAATGAAACATCTAATTTTTTGTGATTCATGATGATTATTTTATGTGATATTTTTGAAAATCTTTTGAAACCCATTATCTTTTGATTGGTTCTATATGATATGATGATGTTTGATTTAATATTGAAGAAATATTTATGGATGATACCTGGTGGGATCCTATATTTCCCATTAATACATTGGTTGTGTTTTATATCTTGTGAGAGAGTAAGGTGTGTACGTAATGATTTTGTTTACAAGTACATGGTAATAATGCGTTTTCCCAAATTTAATTGTGTGGACAAGATGTGTATGTTCAAAAATTCATGAGAATAAATATTTTGTTTACAAATTTATAATACTTATTATTATGTCATCTTTTCAAGTTAATATTCATTTTAGGATATATTACTTTCTATGATATTCTTATTTTCTATGATTTTCTAAAATTTTATGTTATCCCATTCCTTATTCCCTTATTTATAATCAATGATTTTTTGGGTATAACTTTATTACGTATACTTGTTATACCATTTTTATCGTTTTATTCTAACTTATGATCTTTGATTATATTCAATTATATTAAAAATTTCTACGCATATGGCATCACCACTTTGTTATGTTTTCAAATCCCCTACTGATAAAGATAAATTGAATTTATGAAAATTCTAGATGGAAGTCTAGTGTGGGTAAATTATATTGAAAAGATTGAAACAAGAAATAACTAAGTTTCATATATCTGATCCTCAATTTCCTTAAATATTATGTTCATGATATAATATTCTTATTTGTGATATTTAATGAATATGTTATAGAAATATTAAAAAATTATATTAGGTTCATCTCATTATAAATATTATTCTTTTCTTATAGAGTGGGTTTTATTACCAGATTTAGGTGTCTAGGTACGGGGTTCCTTGATTTTATTATTTAAAATGAAATACATTATATGAGAGGATATGTGTGGAGTTTAATGATTCTATAAAAATTATATATTTAGTATGATTTTAATAAATATTTAATTTATTTATTTAATAAATGATATTTGAATAAATACATGTCATGTAATGTAATTACAATAATAAAATTTTAATTTTAGTTGGGGTTCTACATCACATAAATAATTTGATAAAGTATTATTAGTAATAATTGATTTCAAATCAGTGTATATATTATATATTATATAATTTATCATAAGTGGTGTTTTTGAAAAAATAAATACAAACCCTATAATTCTCATAATAATAAAAGAGAAATCCTCCCTTATAACGTCTCTTATGAAAATAAATAACAAACAAGAGGATAATATTGTGATCGATGATGAATCACGTAAGGAAATATATTTTATCATGATAGTACTAAGAGTTTCAAGAAGTCAATTCATAGACTTAGGGATCATGTGTAGATTCATCTAGTGGAATCCCAAATAATATTCTACACCATAGGAAAATAATTGAATGATTGAAAAAAAATTGATCATGAGAATTATTACGAATGAGGTAATTCGTTTTTAAATTAATCATATAGTGAATCTTCATTATTCTCTCATCGATATTTTTGGTTTATTTTTTCATCTTATATGTATATATATATTATTCATTGAAATTAATGAATTACCAATATTGGTCACTAGGAAATTTCTTACTCTACACCCCAAAATATCAATGTGGCATCCCAGTGTTCACCTTATAATTTATAATAATTTATAATTTATATTAACAATTTACTTAATTATTTTCATCGTATTTTTTTATATTTTTCTGGGTTTTAATGGTTGAGGGTACTTGTTATTTTGAAATAATATATATATCAACATTATAATGCATGCATGGTAATTCTATGAGATCTCATTAGAAGTTATCTTGGTCACTAGCCACATGACATAGTTACATGATAGGTAACTATAAATTACACATGGTGGAAGGGGTTTTTGCATGAAAAAGTTATACACTACATAAATCATACCTTTGAGTTTAGGTCAATATACATTTTCTAAAGACTATTAGTGTAACGTGTAGTTTAAAATTACCTATATATATTTTAGCTATCATGTACATTTCATGTAAGCCAACATGAATTACACACTGTGTAATTAGTGTTTCATTATTAGTTTGATATATATAATCAATTAAATCCAGGTGTTGATATATAACTAAGAAAAGTGGAGAGTCACAAGTTACATGGCATATATCTTGATGTACATGCCTTTGACACATGTCATTACAGACTAGGAACATGCTGAGTAAGTTTTAGTGTGTTGTGTGGGTTAACACATGTAGTAATTAAAGTGAAGCCTGGAATACATGTCATTAAGTTGGATGTATATGGCATGTTACATGTGTCCCTCGACACCAAGTACACATCAAGTTATTTCAGAGAGTCTTGTGAGTCTAAATGCTTATTAATAATCCATCATATAAAATATTTCATTTCAGGATGTGTAATGGTTATCATAAACATAGTCTACCTTAGTCCCTTTAATAGAGGCACAAGCCATGCATATTTATGCCATGTTGCGTGGTCTTTCATTCCGCATATATAATGCTCTTTGACCAACTAAAAACTATACACTGTATATATTGTGATATATCATGTGATACTATACTACATGTAATTATATAGTACACAATATAGAGTTTACACAACATGTTCCACATGAAAAGTAACATGAATTTACTCACCACGTAAATATAAAAGTATAGAAATAATATTTAATATAACATATACAATATATTTCTTGTATCCTTCAAAGTATAGTATAGATTATAACATTATTTTAAAATAAAATAAAATAAATATATAATTTTAAAATAAAATTAAGTAATTTTAAATTATTTTAATATAAAAAAATTAATTGAAATTGTTTTAAAATGAAATAAGTTTAATAAAATTTATTTAGAAAATAAATGATGAGATTTATATTACCTATTAATTATTTTAAGTTAGATACAATATAAGATAAAGAACAAACTTATTTAATACCTTTTGAATTAAATATTTATAGTAAATTTATCTTAAATAAAAAACTATGAAATGAATTCTGGAAACAGTAATTGCCTTTCTTATTGCATGTTGTGAATGATCATGAGCTTTGACAAAGCTGTCTATGTGTTTTATTTATTTTTTCATTATTTATTACATGTTTTTCTGTATTTATTATTAAATTAAATATGATGAACAATGAATCTTACCTTCCTCATTTATAATGTATGTGACTACAATTCTATTAAATATATTATGTAACCTAGACCCCCTGGTACCACTCACTAACATGTGATGATATATTTCTTAAAGATGAAGTTACCATCTTGAGGAGGTGATTCATGTCAAAATATGAGATAGATATGACATAAGTGATATGAATAAGAAAATTTAAATACTTCAGCTCATGATGTGAAATGACTCAAGTAGTTATATCCCATATTTTTAAGCTTTTTTCCATCCCTTCTCGATAATGAAACTGGTTGTAAAAAATGTAAGATCAATTCATGTATATATTTTATTTTATCAGTTCATGTGAATTTATTAATTTTTATGGTTTCTGGTTTATTTTCACAATTCAAAAATATCACATAATATAAATAAATTAACAAGTATACTTATGTAAAAAAAATTAAAATATATAGGATATATTTTTTTAGAATAGTAAATTATATATATATGTTTTCAATTGAATTAATTAACCAATATGCATAAGATCCTGGTCCCAATTATTAAGGACATGAAAAGTGAATCCAATTGACCCAATATCAAGTCTGAGAGGATACATATTTCTTGGTTACTATAGAATTACTCTAGCAGGTATAGTTCGGTAATGTAGCAGCTGGAAAAATTCATCCGTTGGGGATTTTGGGCCACCGGTTTGGTCCTTAAGTCCTTCAACGTCTTCAAGACACCAAATACCGTTAGGCCAATAAAGCTTAAAAACCACCTTAAGGCCTTCAGGCCACTTCAAGGCCTTCGTGCCACATGAATATTGTGTTTAAATAGACCAGGAAAATTCTATATAGAACATGTTCCAGATGAGGATTCAGAGCATGAAAATTCACCAGAGCAGAGCTAATAGATTTTTAATTGTGAGAGGGTATGGAAATTTTCATCAAGACTAGCCTTTTCATGAATGTGAATCCTAGCCTAAAATCCATGCGAAGGTCGAGAGATAACATCTTGAAACAGACACTGGGGAGGGGAAGTCTTAAGTATTTATATTCTGTATGAATTCCTCTAATACATTTGGGTCATGTAATTTCAAAGAGCCTAAGGGATATCTATGGTTTCCCCTTAAACCCGTAGAAGGGGATTATCAAAAATGAATAAAATGAAGGTGTTTGGGCCATTCAAGTAAGTAATTAACCAATATATGAATGATAAAATGTTATATCTTATAAAAAATAAATTAATACTTGTAATTTATTTTCCTAGACATGTTTTAATATTATGTAGTCTCTATGTAAAATTAATAAACATATGAAAATAAAATAATTTGTTTTTTTGTACAAGTTAATTAAATACCCTAAAATAAAATATGAAATCATCAAAATTACTTCCATCACATGAGTTAGAATATAACCATAGTGAAAAGTAAATTTCTAGAACTGATCGAGGTATATTAAACTTCTAGTGCATTTTATTGAATTTCGTTGGTTAAATTAACCTAGTTAAGATCAAGGGTTTATTTCCATAGATAGACTTGGACTAATTTATATGTAATTATTGATCAAATATGATAATAATATTCCATTGTTGTAGGGGCTACTCAATAGTTCGAGGAAAAATGTGTTAATTTATTTTTCATGTAATTCCTAGATAGATACAATAAATTAATTTTATAAGAACTTATTCTTGGTTATTTAATTAAAAATATGGATCATTTCAACTTGAATGTCCACGATTCTACATATTCTAAACCAAATGATGAGGGATGTTTGGATTTGAAAAAAAATATTTTACAACTTAATTACATAATTAACTATGTATTAACATGTAATGATGATACATTAATAAAATTTACATTTATTTTTTTTGTATAAAAAGAAAAAAACAATCATGGAATCACTGTGATCATTATTTGGATAGAGAGAATTTCATCACCTGAATAATTTCCAAGATCATTATAGGTTCATATGCATTGTACTACAAGATAAAAATATATTTTATTTGATGTAGTCCCCTAAACTTGAACATACAACCTAGGGATAGAGTGGGGGTGTGAATTATTCTTTTTTCAAGAACAAATTGGATGATTTATATGCTTTATGTGTCATGTTATCAAGTGTACATGGAGAGGTGGTGGTGTAACCTTAATGAATAGATACATAAACCATGTGGTGGAATCTCAAAGAACATGAAATGGGTAATAAAGAGAATTTGATAAATGATATTATCACTGCATTATACTAGTGTAAAATAGAATAAGGATATCTAACTAGTGATTATGTACTCAACATGATGACGTATATCCATCATTTATAATGTTTAGATTCTATATAGATAATAAATTATCCATTAATCTCATTTTATAGTCCTTACAACCTAGGTTCTCTACCATCAATACAAAAATAAGATAAATTATATAGAAAATATTCTCAATAATACTTTACCTTTGATTCAACTTTATTATAAGGATTTTAGGTCATATTTATCATCAACCCTTATAATGAATTAAGTTAATCACATTGTTAAAAGTTATATTATATGTTTATTGTTGATTGTTCCTTTTATAATTCCCTTAAAAAAGAAATTGATGAGGATTTATAGAAAAGAAAAAGAAGTCATTTTCTTCACATGTGACATAAATGATCACTATATGTGGAATTGAAATGAATTTAAGGTTAAAAAAGAATAATATACATTAGGTATATTCATGACTATATTTAACATTTTTATTTCTCTTCAGGGGTATTAAACAAAAAATGTGACTCACATATTTTTATCATAATAATAAATGAAATTTATTTATTTAAAAAATAGGATTGGGGATCATAAAAAACATTAAACTCAAATATTTATAAAAAAATTTATTCCATTGGAATTATTGAAAATTATACATTTAATGTATAGTGTGAGAGAACAAACAGACTCGATCACATGTAGATGATTTTCAATGTTTCCAGGCAAGGAAAATTGATCTTCCTTCATGATACATTGACACCATATTTGTTGGATAATAGTGTTAGAATCTATAACAGTCATTCAACTCCTTAGAGTTTATATTAATAAACCATAGGGTTTTAATGGGCCAGCCATTAACTTGGTCACAGACACAAAATCTCTTTCAAAAATTTATAAATGGAGGTTATGATCCATTCTCAGAACGATACCTATAATTGTATCCAAATAAAGGTACCAATGATTTTATTAAATATTAAAAAATATAAGGTGAACATTTTAGAATTCAATGATGCTTGATTCATATGTTATCTATGTGGTGATAAGAACATCACAATTCTCTTAAGAATAATTCTTGTATTGAAGAATATTTTTTTTATATTGGGTGTTACCAAAATATTTTTCTCAATGTAATGTTCTATACAAAATGAGACATTATATTATAATATGAATTAATTTTTTTATTATATACCATAATTAACTGCTAGTTTAATTATAGTTGAATCATAATTTTCTGAAATCTGTAATCAATGATGAATATAAAAAACAAGAATGAAATATTACCCATTTTTGGAAATATAGTTCTTTTTTATGTAAGTCTAAATATAATTTTCATGCATATACCCTATAGGGTTTATAAACACTATTGAGAAAGCAAAATTTGGTATTTCACAAACTAACATAGGAGGATTTAGAAAAACCCATATTTTATGATAAAAGGTGTTATTTCCTTAGGTTTCCAGAATTTTTTTAGCAAGATAAGTGTGAACTATTATATGTAGATGCTATATGTTAATTCATTTAATCCATGAAGTTTCTTTAAAAAGATTTAGAGATTGTGAAATACTATAGGGAATATTCTTGATGAAATATATAAGATTCTCATGGTGGGTTAGTGGAAGAATATCTTTATAAATAATTAATCAATCAATAAAATATAAAATCCCATTATCGGTAAATTCACCATACTATATAAAAATTATAGTGATGATGTTTTTAAAAAATAGGATTGGTGGTGAGTATTATATGTTCTTCAAGCCTTCAATTACTCATTTTGAGATAGGATTTGGAAATATTAGATTTAAACCCTAACCATATTCCAACAAAAATATATAATTGATATCAAATATATTACAATGTAAACTATATACATTTTTTAACAAACTACTGTTTTTAGTTTTAAACTATTTTCTGAGAATATTTTTAGTGATGGAATTTCATTAATTAAAAATAATGGAAATTTTATTTAATTATACTATATGTTACTCATGATAGAATATAAATCCCTTAGAAAGCAAATATTTATTCATCATATACACTATATTTCTATAAGAGGGTGTATATATATAATTAATATTGTGGGATCAATGTGGAATTAAATGATGTCAAGGATTCACATGAACAAGAGTGAAATAGGAACATAAACTCTATAATAAATAATAATATTCTTTATCCAAGATACCTGTAGTTTTTAGGAATGATATAACCAAAGAGAAATGATTTGGTAGTCCCTTAGTTTGGTGACACAATATACATTTGGAATAAAAAAAATTATCCTACAAGAAATTAGTAAAGGAAAATAAGATAAATTTAACATGTTTACTTAAACTATGAAAGGATTCCATGTAAAATATCATTCTTTATATTTTTTTAGTCAATATAGTTGATGTAAAGCGTACTTGTGGGTATTCATGAAAAAATAGAGATTGATAAGTCTTTTTGTACCTATAAGGAATGATTTTTTATAATGTTTTTAATACAAAAATCATAATAATATATGAAAAAGCCATTTTCAATAATCATAATTGTAAAACCCATTAAAATTATTATTTTTATGGAAGCCTTTTAGAATTATGATATTTGGGAAATGGATATCAAGAAAACTTTCATTATGAGATACATTGTGAAAGATAACTAATGATACAACTATAGGGGTATGTAACAAGAAAATATTTAAATAGGATATGAAAGTTATAATAATCCATTAATTGTTTAATTAAATAATACAAATAATTGAATTTTCCTTTTTATGAATCAATAATATAGTTTGGTTTAATTTATAATGATTATGATACCTATGACTATAAGAGTATATTGGGAGATAATTAATTTTACAACTCAAATTTCTTGATATCATATTGTAAAAAATATTAGTCCTAATGGTATTTAATACTATGTTAAAAATTATGTCTATAATGAATGAATTAATGTTTTACCCATGTTATATGAGTTGAGAACGCTATTTTTGTGTTATACTTTCTTTTCAATGTATAAGAATTATTAGAGGTTAATATATAGAATATGAATGTGAATAAAGTAGAGGTTCTTGATAATTTTATTTGTAGAGGACAATAATTATGATTCTAAAGTTACTATGAAATTATATGCCCTACATTGTGATGGATTTATAATGATCAATGATTCATCATAGAAGTTTAAAGTAGTTATTTTTTCGAACAACATTCATCAACAAGAAGTTATAGGGTTATAAAATATATTTTGGATAAATTTTTTAACTTTGAATATTGTTGAACATATCATAAGTTCAATGGTTTTTGTTAATGGAGTTATAGAACTAACAAAATTATTACCAAAAGAATATTTGGGGTGGTATCCGAGTGCGTAACAAACCCCATAATATTTTATGAAAACCAGGATAAAAGAATTGTGGAGGATTATTTCTTGGTTACTAATGCATTACTATAGTAGTACAATAACAGAAGAACCATTAATCGAATTTGGGACTTTGGTCCACTGGTTTGGGCCTACGGGCCACTGAGCCTTCAGGCCACCATATTCCTTCAGGCCATATGACCATAGAGACATCACATAGTAACCATTGATATAGATTGAGAAGCCAATTTTTGGAACACCTAATTTAGGTAGTGTATCCTAGCTACATGAAATGTTACTTTGTGGGCAACCCAAAATACCAATAGGTGCATTTGTAGCTATAAAATGGCCCTATAACCACTTGGGATAGATAATTTATAATTAATTTCATTAAAATGATAGAATAGTGTGATGGATCGTAGAAGAGGGGGTGACACATATTTTGAATAGTGACGACCAGACAGGTGAAGTGATATATCTTGGTAGGTAGCGTGGCATGGTTACTAGGTGGGCAGCTTGAAAGAGAGATGCGTGCACTAAAACCTATCAGCCTTCCCTCTATGTATAAGTGGGTTAAAGGAGGTTTACTTACCATTAATTTATGGTGGATCAATGCAATGTAATACAATGATTGATGTTTAGGGGGGGGGGGTCACAATGAGATAACTTGGATCAAGATGCAATATTTGGCTACTCATCTTGGTCCTTCAAGTCATCTCCTTTATCTTTCATGCCATAGGGCCTTTGGACAATACTATTTTATTGGGACTTCAAGCCACTTTTCCTTCAGTTCTTGTAAGCGTTACCTCTAATTCGTATCGAAAATAGGTATTTATTTCTCAAATAAAAAGGGGTTTTCCCAATACATGTTACAATTTTTTTTACTACCAGTGTATAATATCTTGAAAATATCTACCTTCAAGATGTATTTATTGAAGAACATGAAGAGATAATTTATTTCATCCTCATAAGATGTGAAAAAATATATAAATAATTTTGAAGAAGAATTCAAAGAATAATCATGGTAATTTAAAAATCTAAAGTACAAATTTACTTCACATGGTGAATTTTAAAGAAGGAATTTGATGGATTCATGGTATTATATTCCATAAATTCGATAATTCTAAGTATTATTTGACTTGGTCTATAAAAAATTATGCAATGCTGATTTCCCTAGAAGGAAAGCTCAATACCACACTTTTCGAATCTAGGATCAACCATGTGAGAGTAGTAGCCAACATTTCTAGGCAAAACAGCCGGTTGATTGAAGAAGAATAACACTCATAGTGAGCACATGTGGGTTTAAATTAGAATTTTTGGGAGTAAAATCCTAGAGGGTGCTCAGGGGACTGCTCAAGGTCATGGTATGGACCAATTATAGTTGTGTGTGAAAAGGTGTTTTTAGTTTCTACCCAAATTCCAGATCATGTCGAGAATGACATTTGATTTATTACAAGTAAATACCTTGATATTTGTAACCCAAAGTATGTGGATTAATTTATTAAATTGGTTTGACTATAAGGAATCACATCGACAAAGTCCAAATAGTTTAGTAGTTTTCGAAACAAAATTACATAAATGAAATTTTCATTACAACATGAAAGGGAAAAAACATTTAAACTCCACTAGTAACACCCAAAACTCCTTGATTAAACCTACAATTAATTAATAATAAACATCTTTGCATCCTATTGAAAAATAAAACATAATAAATAGATGAGCTCTGATGATCATTAAGGTTAATAAATATATAGAAATCTATCAGAAACATAAACAATATGTAATGGTGAATAACAAAAAAACACATTCCTTTAAAACATAATTTTGAGCATAATATGGTGGGAATAAATGATGATAAAATAATTCTATAACAAAGCTTAACCATGGATATTATATTATTCAAATAATCATAAGGAATATCAATTAATATATTCATATTGGGAGAATTCTTAATTATAGACATCATAAACATACCATCAAAGCCTCAAACAAGACACCATTTATAATGGGCAAAAACCCAGTCTATTTTGTCTCATGAGACCTACCGATGCATCAAGGGGCTATAACAGGCCTCACCTATCATATACTAAGTCCAATGAATTCTTGATATGTCGAATAAAAGTATATAATTAAATAAAAGTGTCACATACCACTTATAAATATTTTAATCATAATCATGGATGAAAATACTCCAATAAAATCAATGATAAATTCTTGAGGTAAACAATCTTTAAACATTCCATTGGGTCCCATACCACTTTGAAACATTGATGTTATAATACCTATGAAGGAAAACCATTAAATGATACTTATGATATTATAAGAAAAATAAGACTCATGATATGATATATAAAAGGGAAGTACATAAACCACATATAAGGAATATGTGGTAAACAGGGCATATATCTCAAATAAGTAAAACAGAGACAAAAAAGCCTTTTAATTTTGAAGAGTTCTTTTGGAAAATATTTTTTATTTGTCATAAAATAAAATTGTAAACATGTGTTTCTTAGATAATAAAATTCATGTAAAATTAATTTATGTTTTAGGAAAAACTTATGTTTAAATTAATTGAAAACTTGTTATATGAATTTTTAAGAAACATTAGAAATGGGCCATTTTTTTAACGGTTTAGAAAATATAAAAGGGTCTTTGAAATGGAAAAAGTAATTACTATTTTTATAAAAATAGAAATAAAAAAATATAGTTTTTCCAGAAAAAATATTTTAATTTATAAAAATAATGGTGTCTTATAACATATTTTGGATGGTACATCAAAATGGGTAATAAATCAAGACGCTCCCTTTAATCGGGCTTCCATATTAGAATGAATTGATAAAGAAACATTTTAAAAAATTCATTTACAAAAAAACTAAGTATGAAATAATATAGAATAATGGTTTTTTGGAATATATAAATTTAATATAAAATATTTATATAAAAATTATGAAAAATTAAATTTTTTAAATAGAGAGAAATAATATCCAGAATGAAAATGGAGGTTTGGGAAGAAACCCTTACCACTTTGTAGTCAATCGAATCACATGACACAAAATTAGTAAACATAAAAAGATATATTTAATACCATGATAATAAATTGATTAATGATATGATACATTAATGTTCAGTATTCATAAAAAAATAGAAGAAATAGTGATGAATAAGTCATATCTCATGGAAATAAAAGTGAGATGAGAAAACCCATACCATATGACTAAATGTGTCCTTCAAATGTCCTTAATTTCCTAGATAATTAGATTATATCCATTAATTAATTAATTAATAAGAATTTATTCATGTATTTCATTTCATATAATTTATTAATGTCAATTATTGTCTTTTTTATGGGTTATAGGATACAATGTTATCATTCGAGAGTGTTCTTTTCCTTGGGGTTCGTAATCAGTTTACTTGTATATAATTATGGAAGTTCTTGTAAAATTGTAATAGATATATATAATTTAAGTTATATGTTGTTAATTAATATCTATAAAATTAAATTGTTATATTAGTAATTTTTTAATATGGTATGAGGATGAATCATTAGATAGGACATTAGTGATAATCGTTTAGATTATTTTGGTGGTTTTTTCAATCATCCCAAACTAATATGGTTTTATTTGTTATCATCATCTATATTTAATAGTCCTATAACATTAAATAGGATGTAATAATTATATTATAATATAGTTTAAAAATCCAAATTATTTTATGATAATCCTAGAAGGCGTTAATGGAAAATAAAAATTCATCGTCCATGATGTTGGTAAATTAACACCTCACAGATAATGTTTTCATTTATAGAATAAAAGAGAGAGAAAGAAGTTTTATGATGATTCTTACAAAAAAATGATATCATCAAAGTATATAAATGATACTGGAGTTATAATGTATCTTTTGATACGGTAGTTGATGGATATATAAGAAAATAAAATAAATTGAAAAGAAAAAGAAAAGAAAATAAAGAGGATTTTTTACCTCTTGAATTCCCCTCATTTAGAAAATCCTTTTGGGGTTGGTTTTGGTTTTTAGTTGAGACCAAAGGATACTATAAATTAGATATGGTCTTGTAAGGATTATTGTTTATAAATTTTACAAGGATCAAATCTTGGATGGTGAGAGCATAATGGGTGGTGAGGGATAGAATTTATAGTTGAGGTGAGTGGTTTTTCTTGAATATTTTTATCATTTGTTTATTATTTTAGGTCACGACTAGGAATAGTTTGAGAATTATCAAAACCTATATTAAAATAATGAAATATATTTCGATATTAGGGGCTTAAATAATACATACATCATCTATAAATCAATAATTAAGGTACTCTACATTTATCTTAAATTACTGTATTTTACTATTAAAAAAAATTCAAGTATTTTAGAAATATCTCAGAAATTAAACCTTATGATTTCCCAATTTTGGAATTAAAAAATGAACTCAATTTTATGAAAATAATATTCTTAATATGATATATTTCAATTTTAATTTAAAATATAATTTACATGAAAAATACAGATCTTAAATTTATAACTGATTTTATCACACTGTGAAAAATTATCTAAGGTCTCATTAAATTATCCCAAAATCATAAGACAACAAAATATTAATTTATGAATTAATTTTATAAAAATTAATTTTCTTTTAAATCATTTTATTAATTATAAAATGTTAATTAAATATTTATTATTTACAAAAATACGAACAATTAATTACTAATTTATAAAATCTTCCTTTAATTATACAATGATATAATTTTATAATACATTCATTTATAAGATTGACAAATTTTATTCACACTTTCATGGGTGTGGTTATTATTCATTAGGCCACTATACTATTTATTAGGATCGTATTACTATTTCTATGGTTAGGTTACTATTTCATCGGTATAGGTTCTTTAACATCTATAAATACCTATTATGTCATTCATTATTCATTTATTAAGTTTTTATTGTGTTATATAATGTAAATTATTTTATTTATAATCTATTAAATAATTATAATAATTGAAATTTCATGGATTGAATTCTAGGTCATTATAGTCTCCCGTCATACAAAATTTTCATCCACAAAATTTGAAATTAAACTTTGAAAAAGAGGGTTTGATTCTTGAAAATATCATTATGGGAACCCAAATTAGAAATAGTGTTAATAAAAAAATCTCATAATAAGAGGTAAAAGGGGAATGAAAAGTCACTAAAAAATTAGTATTTTGAATAAGATAACATTAGTATGAAGTAAAGACCGGGTCATAGAATAAAAATATAACTATCGTGTTATGGTAGAGAATGATATAGAACATGATCGTAATACATTTATCCCTAAAAACCACAAATATTGTGATTAGTTAAATTATCATTTATTTCATAGTAAGAAAATTAATAGATAATGTTTTTGTTCTAGAATAATTTTCATAGATTTAAGGAATTCAATTGTATCAGAGACTAAGAACACAAGGAGACATATATACTTGTTAATTGGAATTTCATACTTTAATCATTTTCCACCAAAAACTCATCTTTTTCTCCAATGGATGAGTATTAAAGATTTTTTTTTAATTCATAAAAAATTCAAATCATCTTCTCTGGATTAGAAAATATATAAAAGGATATCTATGTATTCTTATTATCAAAATAAAGAATCCAAAATGTTTCGGATAATATAAGATAATAACCGAAAAAACATAATATATGGAAAAACTACATTAATCTCCCAAACTCAAATGTAAAAATTGAATTTCACCATATATCATTTAGAAATTACTATCATTCCTCAAAAATATTCTAGACTATGACCCCTAAATATGATGGATTTTTTCATATAGTCTTTCAATTAACATCAATCACTTTGAATGTCTAATACCAAAAAATTTATTTCCTAGATCTCATAATATACATGGGTAGGTAAAAATTTATATAAATAAACAAAATCACTATAAGTCCATTATAAAATCATGTTTGAATCAAAAATGAAATTCATCTTTTATTTCTCCTATTATTCTTGTGTAAGATTCCCAAAATAGTTAACATCTTATAAAATAACATTAATAACATAATAACCAAATCATTTTCCAATCCCAATGTTATCTATTTGATTACAAAAATGTACCAAATATCAAAACAACCTTCTTCAATTAGATAATTAAACTAAAAAAAGTTATGTTTTCCAGGACTTCACATAGTCTAGTAGAAGTTGTTTCACCCCTTTCACCCTTTGGTTGTGGGTTCAGGCACTGAGGCCTTGTCAAACACGATGGGTTTTCTCCCGACCTGCGGGATATGATTTTTATAAAACTATATAATTATAACATCCAAATTAAAAATTAATATATTCTTAAAATAAGGTTAATCACTAAATAACCATTTAACTAAGGTTTCCCGTATATCTTCAGTACATAAATATATGGTACATTTATTTCCCCAAAGGTCCTTCCTTGGACTAGAGGTTTTCCTATTAATAGGGTATTGATATGGGTAATTACCATGTCTTATGCATTCAAGGATAATAACTAAATATGGATTATTAGCATAAATTTTATTACATTATATTGAAATATTCATTTTTACAAGAAAATTATTTTCTTTATGTACTTATTTCTAACACATAAAGAATTTTCTTATTTCATTGAGAACCTTCCCTGGGTGTCTCCTTCCACATTTCTTTCATTATAGAAATGAATCATTGAACTTCTCCATAGTCTCCACCATTAGGGAACTTAAAAAACAACATCCTTCTCTTCTTTGGTGGGTTTTGGAGTTGGTTAATGTATATATTGTTAATAATATTTTGAGAAATATGATTAGGCATGACCATGATATCTTTCACCCCTAGCAGAATCCCATTTGTTTCCTTATCACCACCACATAGTTCATCATGTTCAATGTTAACATGAATTATTCAGGTTCGTACCATTGACTAAAACCAGAAAGCATAGTGTGAGTAACAATATTTATATTAAAAAAAACAGATAATCATGTATAGAAAATCATGAAACCTTATTTTCAATCTAAAACACCCTAGGTTATTCATTTCCCTCTTATATTTAGGTCATTCATAATGGTTTTTAAAGACAATGTGAATTATCCTAAGAATATCCCCTAGGGATTGTGAAACCAGGTGCATATTAAGGCCCGTTTTTGTGTACCAAGTTTCCCTGAGTCTGGAACCAAAAAGGTTATCATAGTTTTTACCCATAGGTATATCTATTCCTGACCCACATCCACTTGTAGTACCCAGACATGGGTGTATTTATAGTAATAACCACATAATCTCTACCTTACCAAAATTTCTAGGATGTTTTTCTATGCTTATTCTAAATCTCTATCTAAGGGTTATGATCCCTAATATATTTCTTCCAAATCCAGTTTCCAAGGTTTATAATATACTACCTTTGATACCAACTATAAATACCATGACCATAGTAGCCTGGAGTCAGTGCCTTAATTTATTAAATTACTATTATTACATGGAATAAAATCCTGAAGAATAGAATAATTTACTAGTTATAAAAATTAGATTTTATACATGGACTTTTAATTACTACATGAAAAGAAAAACAAAATAGAAAATCCCATGGTAACACCCCAAAACTCTTTGATTGACCCAGCAAGCCATTCATTATTCATAATAAACATCATTGCATCGTGGGGAAAAATAAAACCTATGAAATGGGTTAGATTAGATTCTTTATAAGGGTAAAAATATAGAGAAATCTTTCATAATCATAAAAAATAAGGCGTTGTGAGTAAGTAAAAACACATTCCATTAAAACATAATTTTGAGCATAATATGGCAAGAATAAAAGAAGATAAAATAATGCCATAATAAAACATAACCATGGATATTCTACTAGTTGAATAATCACATGGAATATCAATTATTGTATTCATAAGAGGGTAATGCATAATGACATACATCATAAACATACCTTCAAGGACTCAGCCTAGATAACTCTAATAATGGGTAAAAACCTTGTCTAGTTTGTCTCATGAGACCTACTGATGCATCAAGGGGATATAGATGGCATCACCCATCACTTAATAAGTCTAATTAATTAATCATATGTCAAATAATAATATATATTTAAATCAAAGTGTCCCATACCACCTTCAAGTAATCCCAATCATAGAATAAAATACTCTAATTAAATCATTGATAAAATCTTGAGGAAAATAATTTTTAAACTTTCCATTGTGTCTCATATCGGTTTGAAACATTTATGTGATAATCTCTATGAAAGAAAAATAGTAAATGAAACTTATAATATAATAATAATAAGAAGACTTGTGATATCAAATATCAAAGAAATGTATATACACCATATACAATGAATAAGTGGTGAATATAGCATATATCTCATAGAAGTAAAAGTGAGATGAGAAAAAACCATTTTACATCGAAGAGTTCTTTTGGAAAATCATTTGTTTTTCTATAAATAATATTTTTAAAATGTAAATCTAATAAAATAATATTTAATTACAATGAAATTATATTTCAGGTATAAATTATATTTAACTTAATTGAAAAACTGTAAAATATGTTTTTAAGAAACATTAGAAATGGTCCACTTTAGTGCGGTTTAGGAAGATATAAAAGAGTATTTCAAATGGTTAAAATCATAGTTGTCTATATAAAATAAGATGTTAAAAAATATAGTTTTCATGAAAAATAGTTGTTTTTAAATATAATGGTGTCTTATATTATATTTTGAATTGTACTTGAAAATGGGTAAGAAATCGAGACGTTCCCTTTAATCAGGATTACGTATAAGGATGAATTGAGAAGGGAACCTTGTAAAACATGTATTTACCCCAAAAATAATGATGAAATAATCTAGATACATGATTTTGGAACATATACATAGAATATAGTGTCTTCATATAAAATAATAAAGAATTACATTGGTGTAAATTTGGAGAAATCATATCCTAAATGAAAATGGTGGTTCAGGAAGAAACTCTTACAATTTTGTAATCAATCGTATCATAAAAACAAAAATTAATAACCATAAAATGATACATTTAATACCTTGATAATAAATAGATTCATGATATGATACATAAATGGGATGTATACATACACCATACATAATAAATAGTGGTGAATAAGGCATATATCATAGATATATAAGTGATTTGACAAAACCCTTACCTTATGTATGAAATTGTCATACACTTTACAATAATGTCATGGATAATAAAATTAAACCAATCAATTAATTAGTCAAAAAAAAAATATTCATGTTGTAAATACTTAGAATTTTCCATGTAATTTTTTAATTATATAGAATTATCATGAGGGAAAAAATTGACGGTGCGTGATTCCAAGGCCTGGGGTGCCCGAAATGAATTTATGAACTTTTTTTTGGGTACGTTCAGTAAATGCTTGAGTGACATTTTGTAACTTTTAAACCGGTGCACTTAATTGAAATCCACGGACTCCATTGAACTCTCATCACCAATATTCTCTTAAGGATACCTTTACCTCGACCGTAGTAGGTCGAGGGTGGGAGTTAGTTTTTCAGATTTTCATGGAAGAGTTAAAAGAAAAATAATAAAATAAAACAATAAATTTTATTTTATTTATTTGAAACCTCTTGATTTAATTTGGTTGTGGGGACCACCCAAACTAGAACTTCTTTATTCAATGTGAGGTAACTCTTATAATTCCCCCAATTAATGAGCCAACATTAAAATTAATTAAGTTGGCGCCTCACCTCTTTTTTTTGGGGGATAATTGGAAAATGTTGTGGTAGAAGAACTCTTGAGGGAAGAAACTAGGAAGATCCAATAAATAATGAACAACTCTCTGGATCAATAACAAGGAACTGATTCTTGAGCCAGAATCTGAAGCGTGTTGCGTGAGAGATGAATGTTGTAGTCTCCTACAAAAACTTCATCCTCTTCCTCACGACATCTCCAACGAACAATCAAGGTAGGGAAATTGATTGTATCATTATTCATGAAGAATCATTATCTCAATCTTTTAAATTTTCTTCTATTAATCTACAACAGAGGGTGAAGGCCAATCAAACATGGCCCGATCCCTCCGCTACTTCATTATTGGCGTGTTCTTCGCGGGCGGATCGACGAGTTGAGTAGAACCCGACCACATCGTCGGTGACTGACGCTGGTGGGGAATAGGAGGCGGCCGACACACTAGTTTTCCACGATGGTGGCGGCAGTGCAACTACACCGCTGGAGGAGGCCGCAACCCATCAGACGTGGCAGAGGAGGAAGGCGGCCGACACGCCGGTCGGCCGCATGGAACCGTGGTGGCGCACATCCGCTCCGTCGGTAGCCAAGGAGGTCGTGACCCATCAGCCGCATTGGAGAAGGGAAGCAACCGGCATGCTGTATGGCTGTGTGGAGGCATGGAAACATGAATCCATGATGCCAGTAGCATAGGAAGTCATGGCTGTCGAGCCGCGGTGGTGCACCAGGGCGGCCTGCAAATGGAGGACAGCAGCGTCGTCGCGCCGTTGGAAGGAAGAGCTGGCCAGAGTTTTGGCTGATAGTGTCATGCCGAGAGGGAATGCTCAAGCGGGTCCCCTGTGCCAGCAGACGGTGCCACGTGGGGCCGCCAGGGTCGCCAAAACCGAATTGCCATTTGGACGTTTAGGAATCTGGGGGGTGCCTCACCCGGGTGTCGGCTAGGGCGGACCTTGCCATGGCGGGCCACCCTAGCCGCGGGCCACAGAGTGGGACTTCCCCTTCTTGGGCCGGGCTGGACCATGGCCTAGTAGGTCAGGCCCACGACGGCCTAGCCCTTCTAGGCTGGTCCTAAAGGGTCAGACCAGACCCGGGCCCATCTGGACCCATATACACCTTTTTGGCCATATCTTGAGAACCGACTGTCCGTTGGACGAACCGTCAGTGATGCCAGTACCCTTGGACCGAGATGGTCCTTTTGGTATAATACACTTGAGTTTTGGATAAAGTTGGATTATGACTAGGTTAGATCATACCCAAATCCAACCGGGCCCTCGGAACGGAAACACTAATAACTTTCAGACCGGGTGCCCAATTGACACATCGTCAATCTCTTTGGGACCCTATTTACGTGAATGAACTTTGTGATACTTCTTCATGGGACTTCAAGGTAGTTGAAGTATTTTACAATGGACTGAGGAGAATAACCTCCCAGAATCAAGCATACTTAGTGTGGGAACCTTATGGCAGGATGTACTTGAAGAATCTATAGATCTTGTTTGGCTCATCTTCAGATCCTGTGTGGTTCATCTTCAGATCCTGTGTGGGTCATCTTCGGATCCTGTATGGGTCCGAATCTTCAAATCATATGTGGTTCATCTTCAGATCCTATGTGGGTCATCTACAATCTTGTGTGGGTCAACAACAGAGCTTCTCGATGAAGTAAAATGATCTAGTGACACCGCTAATCATCTATACTTACATACTTAAGTTATACCTAGTGTGAGATGAGTCTTTACCTTTGTGGTACACTTTTGTGTGGTGATACCTTTGTGGTATTATTCTATGTGGCATTACCTTTGTGGTACTATCCTTCGTGGTGTTACCTGTGTGGTACTTCTATCTTCGTGGTGTTACCTATGTGGTACTTCTACCTTCAGGGTGTTACCTTTGTGGTATTCTTCCCTCACGTGTGAGATGAATATATATTGATATCCTAGGTATATGTATGGTCATATACCTAAGTATTGTTGATGACTATTACTTCATGATTTGAGATTGAGGTCTTACTTTGTGGTTTATCCTTTGTGGATTCTGGGAGACCATTAGGGGTCTCGGGGTCCCTACTGAGTATTGTTATACTCACACAGGCACGGGCTACGCCCGCACCTTGTAGTGTCATGTGTAGAAGACAAACAGCATTGTTCGAGGCAGAGGGTGCCAGGACAAGAGGCTGTTTGGAGGAGGGACATTAGACAAGACGTATCGTAGAGACGATCATTCGAGAGCTGTACCTACCCTTTAGGTATGATCCTTGGCAGGTGTTAACAAGAGATGTTTTCAGTTTTTATTGTACTTTCCAGTTGGGCTTGTATTTTGGCCCCTTTACATACTGTACCCACACTATTTACTATATAGATTACTTTACGCTTGTATCATGCTAAGTGATTGGGGTATGTGATTTTGTATGATAAATATGCAATGCCTTCCCGGTTTTAAGGATATGCCTTTCTGATGCTAGTCACCAGGCCACGACCTATGGAAGGCAGGCTTGGGGTAGTTATGGAATGGGCCCCGGGGACGGGTCATGAAAAATTGGTATCATAGGATTTGGTTCTACCAAATAACACAGACTCTGAACTTTAAATAAGCAATAGTGTTAAGTGTTACAAGTGCAGTAATTAGTTTTTGGAATCTAGTGTTGGTTCAGTGGCCAATGTATCCCTACCCCATGAACCTGTCTTCAGATTTCCGACTCATTACATGAAAACATTGATTTTGTCTATTTTTGAAAAGTTTTCTTAGTGATATCTTTGAGTTAGCTCACCAGTAATAACTTATTGACTGTGGAAGACCTTTTTCTTTTCAAGACGCCTCCATGAAGACAGATATCCCGGGTTCTAGGTTGAGTACACGATGACAGCCCACCGAGAGATAAAGCTTCGGTGCAGGGCCCCCTTTCGGCAGTAGTACCATCGGGTGGTGTACCTGCAATACCACTACCTGTTGGGAAGTCGATGCCACCATCCTCAGCAGCATAGGGTGCACACTGATTGAGCATGTTGCATGAGTTTTCGTGTCAGAGGCCACTGAGTTTATGGGGCAAGACGAATCCACAGGCGGTTGTGGACTGACTGGAGGTTGTGGGTGGACATTTTCAACTAGTAGGGACAACAACTGATCTCATGGTGATCCATTCCGCCAATATTCTTCAAGAAGAAATGGGAAGATGGTGAATCATGATGATCTAGGTTCATGAAGAGGTGACACATATCTGGGCTGACTTTTAGATCCTTTTCAGGGTAGAATTCGTCACAACGACCTTACGCGTAGTGCCTATATAGGAGCTTCTCCAGTTGCAGCAGGGTAGCAAGACCGTGGCTTAGTATTTTGCGAGGTTCACCGACATCTTGCACTACTCCAATGAAATGGTGTGGGACCCTTTCTTCAGGGGCCAAACCTTTTATAAGGGGATCATACTGGGGATTAGAGCTTCGATGATTTCTCTCAGAATCCCGACACATGCCAGAGTGTTAGAGTGAGCACTCTTAGTGGAGAGCTTCCTTGATGAGAAGTCACCAGAAGCGGGACCCACCACTCAAAATCATGTATTAGAGTCATATTTAGCTAGAAATAGATAGATGATATAGAGGTCCAAGAGGACTAGACCTAAAGGTGTACGACCTTAGGATATAGGGTCGGTTGTGCGGGGCTCTTGAGAAAGTGTAGGACATGCAAGGAGCAGGCAGTGTTACTTATGCAATAGACAGGGTCGCATGGATCACGACTACCTTACCCGCCGTATGGACAACCAGGAGATGGTTGAAGAACCTCCTGGGCATAGGTGACTGTAACACCCCAATATTTCAAAGTACATTATTTTTTCAAAGTGTTTCAATAACCTTCACCTCACACAACACCGAGTTCAAGCGCACCACGACTTGCCAAATTAGCTGTTCAAAAAATGTTATAAATTGAATTAACTAAAATTTGAATGTTATATAATCCTTATAATTCTAGAAACCATATTATGAGTTTCATAGACATAATGAAAAAGAAATATTTTTTTTCATATAAAGAGGTATTTTTTAAAAAAAATGCAATTTTACCGCCTTTTAATGGAGAACCCTTTTAAAATCCAATATTTGAAACTTTAATAAATTCAGTTTGACAAAATAAACTTCTTCTTTTGAATTGGGACATATGAATATAGTTTCAATAAATATTTGGTGTTTTTCTGATAACTTTCATATTTGGGTGAATAGTGAAAATACTATATTTTAACTGAAAACAACTTTTTTAATTAAAATAATTTTTCGTGTCAAATTATATATTTTAATGGGTTGGAAGTATTAATAGATTATATCTTTACCATTTAATCCAATTTTATTCTTTGTAAATAATTTCACTTTGAAAATGAACATAAACAAGTATCAATCTTTTATTAGTTATTATTTCTTAAAAACACGCTTTTTGGTTTTGACAACAGGAATTAATTTTAAATTAATAAATGAAACTTACTTGTTTTGAATTTGGTAAAATAGACTTAATTTTTGAATCCAGAATATAAAAATTAGCTTAGGGTGAAATTTTGGTATTTTTCTGAAAACTCTCAATTTTTACTAAATAGTGAAAATACTAAGTTATTGGTTAAAACCAACTTTCTATTTAAATAATAATTTATTTTATCTAAATTTATTTTAGGTAAAAATATATACATAATACCTATATATGTTCAATATCATTCATTGAAGTCATTTTATAATATGTTTAGATATATAAAAATTTTAATGAACTTTTTACCGTCTCTTACCCACCTCCTAGAAGAATTTGAAAATTTGCATAAAACATAATTTTATCATTTCTGTGAGTTAAATTTCAAAAATCTGAGAGACACAGTTAAGCTCAGTAAGTAAAATGTGGTTCAATAAGATGAAAATTATATTTTGTGAATAGTAACTTTTGACTTTTATTTACCGCGGTTAAAGGTAAATTGGTTAATTCAAGGTAAAAAGAATATTATAATAACAAAAAATTACCTTAACACTTTTCCTAACCTTATTTTATGAGTCATGGATGACCGTGGTCATCCTTGGGTCGATTTAGGGACCCCATGGAGACCCTTATGAATAATAATGACACTTTATTTTAATTAAGTTAAAGTAAAGACAAAAATGACATAAACAAATATCTTTTAGAAAATCAATTTTACATGGGATTATATAAGTCATATTTTCAACTATAAATATTCATTGGAATTCCAAACTTATTTCCTACATTATGATATTTTTTATAATTTTTAAACATCCAATAAATTAAATTATTTATGACACAATAATGATGTAGTATTTACCTCATTAATAAATGATTTAAATAAATAAGATTGTTAATAATAAAAATATATCGAAAACCTATCCAATTTTTATTGGATGATTTTATTTTTACCATGAGTCATCTTATCATAGACTTTAATTAGTTTTGGACCTTTAGAAACCAAATATCACAATATAATAAAATAATATTTTCACACTTTCCAAAAGAGCCCCTCCTCCCCCTTATAAAAGGACACCAATTCTAACCCATTCAACACACCTCTCAAGCCCCTTGGCTCATCCAACCCCTACCCAAATAAGCTCTCAAGATCTCTATATTACACCTATAAGACTTAAATTATTCATAAGTCCCTTAAAAAATATTTTTGGTTCAAACCAAAGGAAGTTATCAAAATTAAAGGTAACAGTTTCTCTTAAATTATTTTCTTTTCTTTTGTATTATTTTACTTCTCCAACCCCCATAAACTCATTTTATTACTTTATTTTATGAAAACAACAATATCCCTAATATACTAGGATGTTTTTATGAGAATTATTAGAACTAAACGTACACACACCTCCATCTAATGGGTGAAAAACATTATGTTTCTGTTGTTGGAAAACTAACGCCTCACGAAATGAAGATTGTTCGATTATCTCCTACCGCCTCTCATGGTGGACATTAAGATGAAACTGTATTTATATATGATATATATATATATATACATATTATGTTTTATGTTTCTTTTTTTCTTCTATATTTTCCATTTATATCATACCTTTATGGTTTCCATTATGGGTAAAACACGATAATTTCAATTGAGGAAGTGCAGACTACCGCCACCTCAAAGTGATATGACTCATTAATGAATTATGTGGGACGTATAAAGTATGGAGTTAATGATATTATATATATGATATTATAATGGAATTATAATATACCTATGTATCATTATTTTTTTAATTCCATTAAAATACAAAATAGAAATGAATGTAGCGTTAATGCGTACGTATGGCTTACCGTCTCCCTGAATGATGCATTTCATTTCCTATCTCCAAATGTTATGTACTGTTATAAATAAATATATATTTATGGGAAATATATGATATATATGAAATCTAAATGAGTAATATCATTCTATAGATAATGGACTTTTGACTACATGGACAATTTATAAGTATAACAAGTTCATTTTTGACTCTACTTTCAAACATCGACAAAATGTCCGATATGAACACAAATAATTAACTAATTGTTATAGCAAGGTAATAAGTGATATAAAAGGAATGAAAAATTTAAAATATTATTAATCAAGTATAAATTAACATTAGTTTATTATTTTGGAAGAATAAGGAACATACGAGCGAGTCAAGTCGGACACGTGGTAATGGGACTTTTATCTCACTTTTAATTCCGTGAGATTTCTATTGTTCACCACTTATTTATTACATGTGGTTTATTTCGTACTTCCATTTGATATATATTATTATGATTCTATTTATATTAATGATATTTGGTGATTCATTTGGTGTTTATTGACTATTGTTTATACGACTTGATTGATTACAACCAGGTAAGGGTTATTTCCTCAATATCATTATTATCCGAGATTGTTCATGTGTAAGTATTTCCTGGGACATAAATATCATAAATACCCATAATTTATAAAAAATATTTTAAAAGGAATATTTTAAGGTTGTATGGGAGGGTCTATTTAACTATATCATCATTTAAAATGTTTTAAATATTTATCTTTCTAAACCCTTTTAATTAATTTCCATGTTTCCAAAATTATTTTAAGGATTTATTTATATGGCCATGAATGTTTTGAAATGAAAATTATTTTAAAAAGTTTCAATGTGGTATGAGACACTTTTAATAAAAAATCCCTTTTAAATTACTACCTTTATAAATTGTGAGAATTTTAAACGATTTCAAGAAAAGGGGGTATTTCTCTCAAAAAAATTTACCGATCATTTTCATCTATGTCAACATCCTTTAATGGATTTTATACTTGTTTGAAGTTGATTTATTATAAATAAAATATTCAATATTGTATTGAATGAGTTATGATATGTTTGAATGTGGATGTACTATTTTTTTCCATTCATGGTTTATTGTTAAAGTATTGAAATTTCGTATGCTAGTTTTAGTACGAATGTTTATGTTATATTTCAACAACTTCTTAAGATGAATGTGTTAGACTAGCAAGTGCTGGGTTGGGGACCGGTAAAAGTAAGCCCTCCGGGTTGGGGTCTGGTTATAGAAGACCCTCCGGGTTATAGAGGCTCTCCGGGTTGGAGTCCGGTTACTGAGGCTCTTTGGGTTGGAGTCTGGTTACAGAGGCTCTTCGGGATGGAGTCCCGTTATAGAGGATCTCCAGGTTTGGGTCAGGTTATAGTTATCCCCTAGGTCCTGGCACAAGGCCTTGACACATAAATTAATGTCCAGTATTATACATTCCCCCATTATGAAATTAGTTATTACATGTGATTATTCGACTAGTAGAATATCCATGTGCATGTTTATATGGTATTGTTTGATTTATTTTTTCCATATTATGTTCAGGTTTATGTATAAAAGGATATTTTTATATTACACATATTGCCTTAAAAGTTTATAGCTTCCGCTAAATTATATACCCTTACTGAGCATCTGAGCTCACCCCTTTCTTATGTTTTATTTTACTAGGATCCCAAGAATTGTTTTATGTTTTAGATGCGGGGTTAATCTAAGTGAACAATGTCATTCTAAAAGGATTATTTTTTTGTTGTATGTTAGAAAGTGTAATGTAACATTCATGTATGTAATCTATTTTCCCAGACTGCTAAAATGATTGGTATTTCAGGATTTGATTCCTTGTAATCATGTCAATGTATTAAAATAATGCACTGACTCTGGGAATCTAGGGTCAGGGCATTACAGTTTCTATCAGAGGAAGTTTAGAAATAACCTTAGAAACTAGACTTAGATTAACTCTGATTAGAGCACATTACCCTAAGATAGACTTTGAGGATTAGTATAGAATAACTTCATAGAATTTTGGTAATGTAGAAATTTTGTGAGTTTTCCTAGAAAATACATCCCTGTTTGGATACGAGCAGGTAGAGGCGGCTCTGGCCTAGATGTAAATAGGGGTAAAACACGAAAACAACGCTTTGAGCTAGGCTCGAACGGGAACTGGTGCACAACAACAGGCGTTGCTACACTCTTGGTTACGACACACTCGAGGGATATTCTTAGGATAATTCTCATTTTCTTTACAAATAATTATGAAGGATTTACGAGTATATACCTCCTCAAAGAAAATATTTTTATGATTATGGATTATATCCATAAATTGTTCAATTTACGTTAGATATTTTACAAGTATGAAATTATTCATCGCAATTCATAAACTGACCCAATGTATTCTATTGCATAGAAAGGGCGCCCAGTAGAAGGAATGTGAACTCCAGAAATACGTATGATCCAAAGAGTTAGAAGGATCATATCTTTCACGGTATTAAGACATAATTTAGAAGGAAAATTTTCTCCCATGTATTATCAACATATAAAGAAATAATATCATGTGTTAATAAGATAATTAAATAATACTCTGAGTCCCGTGGCTTTGAAGGGATGCAAGAGAATAAAAGGATGGAAGAGAGAAATATGGATAAAGGGAAGAGAGAAAAGAAATATTTCCCCACATGTGATAACTGTGGAAAGAATCACCTTGGTATATGCTTGAAGAGAATGGGATTTTGTTATAAGTGTAGAGAAAAAGGACACCAAGTATGTGATTGCAAGGGAAAGAAGAATGTTTCAAATGTACAATGCTTCATCTGTGAGGAGTTGGGACACTATACGAATCAATGTCAAAATCATCAAAGTATACTATAAATGCTGCTATTAGATAATAATAAAGTTATGATACTACCAAAGGTGAAGAGGAATGATTAGATTTCATTCATTGTTACTGAAGTATTGTGTCATTTTAGTATTGTATTAATGATGTACATGTTATATGAATTATAGAGTATATAAAGATTATACTGCAGTATTATTTCATAAAGGACTTGAGATTGTGTGGAACCAAGAAAAGTGACTCAATAACAGGTTAAATTTTTGGAAAATATATGGTTGAGAGAAAGATAAAACCTAATATGGTTCTGATACTTAAGTAGTGATTTTGGAATAATACATGAATGATTTGGATAAATTATATTGGATATTATTGACTACCTTGAAACTAATTAATGATTTGTACATTCCATCATTGTTATAGTTTACAACATTTTTGGATAGAAGAAGTATATCCAGTATTCTATAAGTAATAAGGGAGCATGAATGTAATCAATAAGTTTTTATTGTAATTCAGGATGTTGCAGTGTTTTAAAAGAATACATGATGAAGGTGTTGACATGTTATTACATGGAAAAAATGATATTCATTGTGTTTACCTTCCTTATAAATTTTGGACTGTGATTTTGGAAAGATGTATTTTGGATAAGTCAAGTTTGAGATTATTTATGGATTTCTATAAAAAGGGAATCCCGGAGGTCGAGCAGTAACCCGTCGCGTCCGGTAAGGCCGCGAGACTTGAACCTGCAATCGAAGGGTGACAAGGGTGTATCTCCTACCACTGGCCCACGTGATGTCCTAGATTGAATAATGTAGTTTTTTAAAAGTTCTAGTAGATTAATTATAAATTCATTTTTTTGGAACTCTATATGAATAGGATAAATAGAAAATTATTTAAGTTCTATTATCTTTTAGAGTGAAAGATGAGTTTGTGGTAGAAATTAGTTAACAGATGGAACTCTACTTGTCAAGTATATATATTTTTTCTTCTATTATTTTATGAAGAAATTAATTCTTAAACTTTAGGTAAGGGATCTTAAAACTGAAAATGTGTTATACTAATACCTTATGTATTTTTGAACCGATGATATTTTAAATCATCATAGATTGATGGATTTGAGACCCTCAATTCTACAATGTTTTGTGACTGATGACCTCAATCACTCCTTATAAATATTTAAGTTTTTCATGCAATTACGTGTCTCTAATTTCTATTAATGTTCTCCTAATCAAGATCATAATTTGGTGGTGACTTTTTCATTCCCCTTTTCCTCTTATTAAGACTAAATTTTATTAACCCAATTTCCGATGTGGGTTTTCCCACAAAGGTATTTTCTATTTTTAACCTTTTATTTTCGAAGAAAAATTTCAAATTACAAGGACACCATTTATTTAAGGAGGGAAGAATGTAAAATCCCAATATTTAATAGTATGTTATTTCTTCAAAGTAATTCAACAACTTGCACTACATGCAACACCGAGTTCAAGCGCACCACCACTTACCAAACTAGTCGTTCAAAAAAGGTTATGAATAGTATTAACTATATTTTTAACTTTATATAATCCTTATAATTTTAGAATTCATATTATGAGTTTCTTAGACATAATGAATAAAAATTCATTTTTTTCAGAAAAAGAAGTATTTTTTTAATGTAATTTTACACCCATTTAATGGTGAACTATTTTTAAATCAAATATTTGAAACTTTTATATATTCAATTGGACAAAAAAAACTTCTTCTTTAGAATCGGGACATAATAATTTAGTTTCAATAATTTTTTTTTTTGTTTTTCTGATAACTTTCTTATTTGGGTGATTAGTGAATAATACTATATTTTAACTGAAAACAATTTTTTTAATCAAAATTATTTGTCATGTGAAATTATACATTTTAATGGTTTGGATGTATAAATAGATTATATTATTACCATTTAATACAATGTTATTCATTGTAAATAATTTCACTTTGAAATTGAACCCAAACAAATATCAATCTTTTGTAAGTTATTATTTCTTAAAAACATGCTTTTTGGTTATGACAACGGGAATTAATTTTAAATTAATAAATTCAACTTCTATGTATTGAATTTGGTAAAATAGACTTAATTTTCTAAATAATAATATCAAAATTATCTTAGGATGAAATTTTGGTATTTTTTTGAAAAATTTCAATTTTTAATGAATAGTGAAAAACACTGAGTTATTTGTTAAAACCGACTTTTTTTTAAATAATTATTTATTTTATTTAAATTTACTTTAAGTAAAAATAGATAAATAATACCTATATAGGTTCAATATAATTAATTGGAGTCATTTTATAATAATTTTAGATATATAAATATTTTATTGAACATTTTACCGTCTTTTACCCACATCCTAGGAGAATTTGCAAATTTACTTAAAAAATAATATTACAATTTCTGTGAGTTAAATTTCAAAAATATGAGAGACACATTTAACCTGATTAAGTAATGTTTGGTTCAATAAGATGAAAATATTTTTTTTCTGAATAGCGACTTTTGACTTTTATCTACTACAGTTAAAAGTAAATAGGGTAATTCAAGATAAAAAGAATATTATAATAATAAAAAATTACTTTAAAACTTTTCCTAACATTATTGGACGAGTCATGGATGACCATGGTCATCCTTGGGTGGATTTCGGGACCCCATGGAGCCACTTATCAATGATAATGACACTTTATTTCATTTAACTTAAAGTAAAAGAAAAAATGATATAAACAAATATCTTTTAGTAAATAAATTTCTACATGGGGTTATATAAGTCTTATTTTAGACTATAAATAATCATTGGAAATATAAAATTATTTCCTACATTACAGTTTTTTTATATAATTTTTAGACATCAAATTAATTAAAATATATATGACACAATAATGATGTAGTTTTTACCTCATTAATAAATGATTTAAACAAATAAGATTATTAATATTAAAAATACATCAAAAACCTATCCAATTCTTATTGGATGATTTTATATCGACCATGAGTCATCATATATTCTACTTTAATTATTTTTGGACCTTTAGAAAACAAATATCACTCTATAATAAAATAATATTTTCACACTTTCCAAAAGAGCCCCTCCTCTCCCTTATAAAAGGAAACCACTTCTACCCCATTCCACACACCTCTAAATCCCTTTGGCTCATCCAAAACCTACCAAAATAAGCTCTAAACATCCCAATATTACACCTAGAAGCCTTACCTTCGGCATAAGTCCCTTCAAAAAGTCCTTTTGGTTCAAACCATAGGAAGTTGCCCAAATTAAAGGTAACTGTTTCTCTTAAATTCTTTTATTTTATTTTATTTTATTTTACTTATCCAACCCCCATAAACTCTTTTTATTTCTTTCTCTTATGAAAAAAAGTATTCTCAATATACTAGGATGTTTTTATAAGAAGTATTTTAAGTACAATCACACACACCTCCATATAATGGGTGAAGAACATACTGTTTCTGTTGTTGGAAAACTAACGCCTCCTGAAATGATGATTGTTCGATTATCTCCTACCGCCTCTCATGGTGGCCATTAATATGTCACTTTATTTATATATGATATATATATTATGTTTATATTTTATTTTTTTCTTTTGTATTTTCCATTTATATCATACCTTTATGGTTTCCATTATGGGTAAAACGTGATAATTTCATTTGAGGAAGTGCAGACTATCGCCCCCTCAAAGTGATATGACTCGTTAATGACTAATGTGAGATGTATAAAGTATGTATTTAATAATATTATATATGATATTATATAGGTATTATAATATACCAATGTATCATTATTTTTTTAATTCCATTAAAATACAAAATAGAAATGAAAGTAGAGTTCATGCGTACGTATGACTTACCGTCTCCATGAATGGTGCATTTCATTTCTTATCCCCAAATGTTATGTACTATTATAAATACATATATTTATACTATAAATATATTATATATATGAAATCTAAATGATTAATATCATTCTCTAGATAATTTACTTTTGACCACATGGACAATTTATAATTATAACAAGTTCATTTTTGAATCAAGTTCCGAACATCGACAAAATGTACGATATGATCTCAAATAATTAACTAATTATTATAGCAAGGTAATAAGTGATATAAAAATAAATAATAAAAATTAAAATATTCTAAATCAAGTATAAATTATCTTAATTTTATTATTAAGGAAGAACAAGGAATATACAAGCGAGTCAAGTCGGACACGGGGTAAATGGTTTCTTATCTCAATTTTAATTCCGTGAGATTTCCATTGTTAACCATTTATTAATTGCATGTGGTGTATTTTGTACTGACATTTGATATATATTACCATTATTCTATTTATATTCCTGATATTATGTGATTCATTTGGTGGTTATTGACTATTGTTCATAAGACTCGATTGATTACAACAAGGTAATGGTTATTTACACAATCTCATTATTATCCGAGATTGTTCATGTGTAAGTATTATCTGGGACATACTTATCATAAATTCCCATATATTACAAAAATTATTTGAAAAGGAATCTTTTGAGGTTTTATGGGAGGGTCTATTTAACTAGATCATCATTTTAAATGTTTAAAAGATTTATCTTTCTAAACCCTTTTAATTAATGTCCATGTTTTCAAAATGATTTTAAGGATTTATTTACATGAACATGAATGTTTTGAAATGATAATTCTTTTAAGAAGTTTAGAAGTGGTATGGGACACTTTGATTCAAAAATCCATTTTAAATAACTACCTTTATAAATTGTGATAATTTAAAATGATTTCAAGAAAAAGGGGTATTTATCTCAAATCATTTTACTGATCATTTTCGTCTATGTTAACATCCTTTAATGGATTTTAAACTTGTTTTAAGTTGATTTATTATCGATACAATGTTGAATATTGTATTGAATGAGTTATTATATGTTTGAATGTGGATGTTCTATTTTTATGCCATTCATGGTTTAAGGATAAAGTATTGACATTTCGTATGCCAGTTTTAATACGAATGTTTATGTTATATTTCAAACTCTTCTTAAGATGAATGTGTTCAACTCATATGTGTCGGGTTGGGGACCGATAAAAGTAAGCCCTCTGGGTTGGGGTCCAGTTACAGCAGACCCTCCGGGTTGGAGTCCGGTTATAGAGGCTCTCCGGGTTGGAGTCCGGTTATAGAGGCTCTCCATGTTGGAGTCCAGTTATAGAGGCTCTCCGGGATGGTGTCTGGTTATAGAGGCTCTCTGGGTTTGGGTCTAGTTATAGTTTTCACCAAGGTCCTACCATGAGGCCTTGACACAAAAATTGAAATCTTATACTATACATTCACTCATTATGAAATTTGATATTACATGTGATTATTCGACTTGTAAAATATCTATGTGCATGTTTATATGGAAATGTTTGATTTATTTTTTTCCACATTATGTTCATGTTTATGTGTAAATGGATATTATTTTCATTACACATATTTCCTTAAACTTTTATAACTTCCGTTATATTATATACCCTTACTGAGATTCTGAGCTCACCCCTTCTTATGTTTTATTTTCTCAGGATCCCAAGAAGTGTTTTATGTTTTAGATGCAGTGTTAAGCTAAGGGAACAATGGAATTCTCAAAGGATTATTTTTTTGTTGTATGTTAGAAAGTGTAATGTAATGCTCATGTATTTAATCGATTTTCAAAGACTACAAAACTGATCAGTCTTTAATGACATGGGTCATTGTAATCATGGCAATGTATTTAAATAATGCACCGACTCTAGGAATCTAGGGTCAGGGAATTACAGTGATGATTCAATCGAGGAGGTTTGTAGGCAGCAGGCAGACAGGGCAGAGGAGTTGGCCGTGTAGTAGGCGGTGGGTGGCGATTCGAGGTTCTATCACCACCACCTCCCAGTGGTCCACCCCGACTATAGGGAGTAGGTAGATAGAGATGTGCTCAGCTCTAGGTAGATGAGGCCTACAACCACAATGCTCTGAAGGTGATTCGAGGTACGATATGTGTCTACTCCACCTTATCTGCAGTAATTATAGACCCTGGTTCCAGTCACACTTTTTTCCATGGCCCTCGTTCGAAGGTCGGAGATTACAGTGGAGCTGTTAGCTCGATCCTTACGGCAAGAGACTCCTGCAGGAGAGGATTCAACAATTACACACTCGTACCAGTAGTGTGAGCTTACTTTATGAGGTTAGAGCTTTGGCTGGGATCTTCTAGTAGCGGTGTCGAGGCCTTACGACATCATCTTAGGCATGGATTGGTTATCTATGATCCATGCTTAGATCGACTATATTAGGCGCAAAGTGCGATGTGTCTACACAAATTGGGAAAGGTTTTCCTTCATTGGCAAGAAGTGATCCTTTACAGCATATGATGGACATTCTCGGAGGAGGGTGCAGCCGATCACACATCAGTTGGCTTTCCATACCCTCAGATTGGTTGATGTTGAGAGTCTGAGCTATCCTGTAGTACTAGACCAATCCATTGATGTTTTCCTTGAGGATGTACAAGGTCTACCACCTGGCAGAGAGGTGGGATTTTATATCGAATTGTACCCCGGTACGTCATTGATATCTACAGCAGCATATCAGATGGATCCTCTAGATTTTCGAAATATGTGAGTATAGCTCGAGGACTTGTAGGGAATGGGGTTCATTAGGCCCAGTGTTTCTTCTTGGCCATCCCCGATTTTGTTCGCCAAGAAGGCGGATTGGAGTTTGAGACTCTGTGTGGACTATAGGTGCTTGAACCATGTGACTATAAAGAACAAGTATCCACAACCAAGGATTACCGATCTCTTGGATCAGCTGAAGGGAGCACAATGGTTTTCAAAGATAGACCTCAGATCAGGCTATCACTAGCTCAGGATACGAGATAAGGATGTGCATAAGATGGTCTTCACATGCCAGTATGGGCATTATGAGTTCTTGGTTATGCCATTTGGTGTGACCAATGCCCCAGCAGTGTTCATGAGACTCATGAATAGAATTTTTTTGCCAAACCTCGATCATTTTGTGGTAGTCTTCATCGATGACATCTTGATATACTCATCTATAGAGGAGGATCATCCCTATCATCTGTAGTTAGTTCTGGGTACACTCCTAGAGCACCATATTTATGGTAAGCTTACGAAGTTCTAGTTCTGGATTCAAGAGGTACACTTCCTGGGACACATTATCTCAGAGGTTGGAGTTGCGGTGGATCCAGCAAAGATTGAGGTTGTGCTTGCATGGGAACCACCCAAGAGTGTTATGGAGGTGCAGAGTTTCATGGATTTGGCCAGATACTACCAGAGGTTTGTGCCTGAATTTTTCAGATTTTTGGAACCCTTATCAGCGTAGATGAAGAAGGGGAAACCATTCGTGTGGTCGGAGAGATGCCAGTGATGTTTCCAGAAGCTGAGGCAGAGACTGATGAGTGCCCCATCTTGAGGCTACCGGAGAAGGGTGTTGGGTACATAGTTTATTGTGACACATCAGAGACCAAGCATGGATGTGTCCTGATGCAGGAGTGACCAGTGATAGTGTATGGTTCCCGACAGCTATGATAACATGAGGAGAACTACGGTACCCATGAACTGGAGTTATCAGAAGTGGTCTTCTCCTTGAAGATGCGGCAACATTACATGATGGGTGAAGGTTTTACAGTTTACTCTGATCACAAGAGTCCCAGGTGTATCTTCTCTCAGAAGGACTTGAACCTGAGACAATGGCATTGTCTTGAGTTCTTCCAGGACTATGACTTCGAGATAGTCTATACTCCTGGGAAGGGCAATGTGGTAGAATATTACATCAGCAAGAGATATGGTATATAGTTGCTGAGTGAGGTGACATAATATCTAGTTGGTTTATGGTTATCCTATGTGGATCGATATAGAGCAGCATACCTTCAGTCTATGATAGTTACTCCCCCACTCTTTCAGCGAGTCTGGGAGGCGCAGCTTGGTGAAACTGACTGTGAGGCTCGACGTGCTTAGATATCCACAGGACAGGCCCCTGATGGATTTTTTAAAGGTGAGGAGCACATCATCCTCTTTAGAGGGCATACTATGGTGCTGGTGGGGCTATGAGAGGAAGTGATGAGGGAGTTCTATACATATCCTCTAGCGGTAATTCCTGAAGTGGTGAAGATATATCAGGACCATTGGCATCAGCACTAGTGGCTGGGAATAAAGAAAGAAGTGGCAGAGTTTGTCTCATGGTGCCTCACTTTTCAGTAAGTGAAGGTAGAGCATCAGGTTCTAGCAGGCTTAGTTCAACAACTAGAGGTTCCAGAGTGGAAGTGGGATGTAATTTATAGGGACATTGTGACAGGACATCAACGCACATCCAAGGGTCATGATTCTATCTGGGTGATCGTTGAACAACTCACCAAGTCGGCCCACTTCGTACCTATCAGAGAGTAGGGATCAATAGAGGGATTGGGACGCCTCTATGTACAGAAGATTATACGGCTTCGCGGACTGCATTCGACGATTTTCTCTGATCGTGAATCACGATTTACTTCCCTACTATGGAAGGGGTTGCAAGAGGCGTTCAGGACTCAGCTTCGATTGAGTACCGCCTTTCATCCTCAAAAAGATGGTCAGACAAAGTGAACAATTCCAACCCTCAAGGACATTTTCCATGCTTGCATCCTTGATTTTGGCCGCTATAGGGAGGACCATTTTCCCTTTATGGAGTTTTCATACAACAACTATTATGACTCCACCAACGGTATGGCACCATTCGAGGCTTTGGATGGTTAGCCTTGCAGATCACCTCTGTGCTGGAATGACCCTGGGGAGTTAGCACTCATGGGACTGGATATGGTACGTGCTACCACAGAGAAGGTGAAGGTCATCCAAGAGTGGATGAAGACTGCACAGAGCTGGTAGAAGTTGTATAATGACATGAGATGGAGACCTATAGAGTTCGAGGATGGTGACCATGCCATTCTATGGGTCTCACCTCGATGAGGTTTGCAGAGATTTTGTCAGGGCGACATGTTATCTCAAATTTTCATCGGACCCTTTCAGGTCCTCAGCAGAGTTGGCGAGGTGGCTTTCCTCTTAGCTCTTCCCCTTCAGTTGCACCGGGTGCATGACATTTTTCATGTATCCTAGCTAAGGAGGTACGTTCATGATCCCTCGCACATCATTGATTGGGGAGAGCTGGACATCGACGATGGGGGACATTTCCGAAGGTTCCAGTAGAGATTGAGGATCGATTGGAGAGAGTCCTTCATGGGTGATCGATTCCTCTAGTGTGTGTAATTTGGCAGAATGGGAACCTCCAGGAGAGAACATGGGAGCGGAAGGCTCTGATTTGTGCTTAGTACCCCCACTTTATTCCCTAGATTGTGTTGTGGCTTTCGGGGATGCAAATCCATGAGGTGGGGAGAATGTAAAGACTTGGAAATTTCCATGTAATTATTTTGTAATTATATAGAATTTTTACGAGTCTGCAAAAATTGATGGTGTGTTATTTTGAGGCCCAGTGAGTCTAAATGAATTTATGAACTTTTTTCGGGTACGTTCAGTAAACGCATGAGCAGCATTTGGTAACTTTTGAACCGGTGCTCAGAATTGAAATTCGATGACACCGTTGAACTTGCAGTGCTAATATTGGATTAAGTTGACCTTAAACTCAACTGAAATAGGTAGAGGGTGGGAGTTAGTTTTTTGTATTTATGTGGTAGAGTTAAAAGAAAAATAACAAAATAAAATAATAACTTTAATTTTATTTATTCAAAACCTCTCATCTGAATTTGGTGGTGGGGACCACCAAACCATTAAACATATTTTTTTATTTGAGTTAACTCTTTTAATTCAACCAATTAATGATCCAAAATTAAACTTAAATAAGTTGTATCCTCACCTCTTGTGGTCGGGGGATCGTTGGAAAAAGATTTGGCAGAAGAACTCTTGGTTGAAAAAACAAGGAAGCTCAAACGAAGAACGAACAACTCTCCAGATCAAGAACGAGGAAACGACGCTCAAGCCCAGATCAGAAGAATTTTGTGGGAGCGACAAATGACAACGTCTCCTCCAATGAATTTATCCTCATCCTCATGAAATCTCCAACAAACAATCAAGATATGGAAATTGATTGTATCGTTCTTAGTGAAGAATCATTGTCTCAATCTTTAAACCTCTTGATATTAATCTAACGTAGAGGGTGTGGGCCAATCAAACACGGCCCAACCCCTCCGCTACTTCATTATTGAAGTGTTATTCATCGTAATATCAACGAGTTGAGCATAACCCGACCAACTCGCCGGTGAACAAAGCCGATGTGGTACAGGTGGCGGCCGAGAAACCGGCCGACCGTGATGGTGGTGGTGACACAACTGTGCCGTCAGAGGAGGCCATGTCCCATCAGTTGTGGCAGGGGAGGACGGTGGTCGGTACGCCGACTAGCCGCGTGGAACCAGGGTGGCATACATCTACACCATAGATAGCGGAGGAGGCCGTGGCCCGTTGGCCGTGGTGGAGAAGGGAAGAGGATGGCACACTAGCCGGCCACGTGGAGGCAGGGCGGCACACGTCCGCGCCGTCGGCAGTGGCTGTTGAGCCACGACGGCGCTCCAGGGTAGCAAGAAACCAGACAACCATAGGAGGTCAGTAGCACCGCCATGCCACTAGAAGGAAAAGACGGTCGGATTTCCGGCCGGTCGAGTCACGTCGAGCGGGACCGCTCCAGCAGGTCCCGCGTGCCAGCAGGTGGCACCACATGGCGCTTATAGGATGGACAAACCTGAGCGAACATTTGGACATTCAGGAATCTGGGGGAGTGCGTTCCCCATGTGTCGGCTAGGGCGGACTCTGCCACGGTGGGCCACCCAGGCCATGGGCCGCGCCGTGCGCGCTGTGCCCAGTTGGCCGGGCGGCCCCCTTCTTGGGCCGGGTCGGAGCACGACCCAGCAGGCCGGGCCCATAGAAGATCAACCCTTCCGGGTCAATCCTAGTCTAGCTTGGGTCGGCCCAGGCTAAGTCGGACTGGGTCGGTCCTTTCGGGTCGGACCAGACCCGGGCCCATCTGGAGCTGGATACACCTTTTGGGCCATATCTTGAGAACCGAGTGTCCGTTTGATGAACCGTCTATGGCGATGGTACCCTTGGATCGAGACAATCCTTTTGGTATAATCCACATGAGATTCTAATAAATTTGAATTATAGACGGGTTGGGTCGAACCCGAATCCAATCATGCCCTCAGAATGGAAACACTAATAACTTTCAGACCGAGCATCCGATTAACACATCGTCAGTCGTGTTGGGACCCTATTGAAATGATAAAACTTCATGATACTTCTTCATGGGACTTCATGGTAGTTGAAGTATTTTACAATGGATTTTGGAGTAGAAACTCCTAGAATCAAGCATGCTTATTGTGGGAACCTTGTGGCTGGCTGTACTTGAAGAATCACAGGTCTTGTGTGGGTCATCTTCAGATCCTGTGTGGGTCATCTTCAGATCCTGTGCTGGTCAACATATTTTTATCCTATGTTGGTCATCTTTAGATCTTGTGTGGGTCATCTATGATTATGTGTATGTAAAAATTAGAGATTCTCAACAAAGTAAGATGATCTAACAACACAGCTAATCATCTATACTTCCGTACTTAAGTTATACCTGGTGTGAGATGAGTGATTACCTTTGTGGTACACTTCTGTGTGGTGATACATTTTTGGTATTCATCTATGTGGAATTACCTTTATGGTACTTATCTTCGTGGCTTTACCTATGTGGTACTTCTAGCTTCATGGAGTTACCTGTGTGGTACTTCTACCTTCGTGGTGTTACCTTTGTGGTATTCTTCCCTCACATGTGAGATGAGTAGATATTGATAACATTGGTATATGTAGGGGTGTATAACTAAGTAGTGTTGATGACTATTTCTTCAAGCTTTGATATTGATGTATTTCTTTTTTTGTTTTTGGGAAACCTTCAGGGGTCTTGGGGTCCCTAATCAGTATTGTTATACTCACCCCAACACGGGCTACGCCCACACCTTTCTATGTCTTGTGCAGAAAATAGACATCATTGATTGAGGATGAGGGTGATAGGGCTGGAGGCTACTCAGAGGTGGACCATTAGACAAGACATACCGTAGAGACGACCATTTGAGAGCTGTACCTACCCTTTAGGTAGGATCCTTGGCGGGTGTTCACTTGAGCTATTTTCAGTTTTTCTTGTAATTTCTAGTGGGGCTTGTATCCTTCCCCCTTTAATTACTGAACCCACTCTATTTACTGTATAGATTACTTTATTCTTGTATCATTCTTAGTGCTTGGATTGTGTGAGTCTGTAGGTTAAAAAGGCAATGCCTTCTCAGTTTTAGGGATATGTGTTTCTAGTGCTAGTCACCAGCCCCTGGCCTATGGAAGGCGAGCTTGGGGTAGTCACGGCACGGTCCACAGGGGATGGGTTGTGACACATGTATCATATTTAATATAATTTTATTAAGTTCATATATATAATTTTTTATGGATTATAAGATACAACTTTATCATTTGAGAGTGTTCTTTTCAATGGTTTTAATGATCGATTTTATGTAATATGAGTATGGAAGTTCATATAAAATGGGAATAGTTATCCAGAATTGAACTTATATGTTAAAAACTACTATAAAAAGATTAATTGGTTTTATAATTCATTTTTTATTTGGTATGAGGATGAATCATTAGATAATACATTAATGATAATCATTTAGATTATTTTTGTGGTTTTTCAATCATCACAAACTAGTTTGGTTTTAGTAATTAACATAATGTATATATAATCATTTTAGAACATCAAATAGGATATAATAAATATATTATAATCTATTTTACCCATAAAATTGGATTTATGACCATCCTTTTAGGTGTTAATGGAAAATAAAAATGCATCGTCCAGGATGTCGGTAAATTGACACATCATGAGGGATGTTATCCTTTATAGAATAAAGGGGAGAGAATAAAGAGTTTTATGATGTGTATTCCAATTAAATGATATAATTTTAGTATATAAATGATACTAGATTTATCATGTATCCCGTTAAAGGGTTTCGTAGTTAAGGATAAGAAAGTAAAACTAGTTGAAAAGAAATATAAAATAAAATAAATAAGATTTTTACATCTTGAATTCTCCTCCTTGAGATCCTCTATAAGGGGATTTATTTTGAACACTTTTGGATACCAAAGTCGCTTAGATGTGGGTGGGGGTGGGGAGACTTTGGAAGAGTATTAGTTAAAAATTTGACAAGTTTCAATTCTTGGAAGGTGTGAGGAGAAGGGGCGGTGAGGGGTGGTATTTATAGTGGAGGAGAGGGTGTTTTCTGAATATTTTATTAATTTCATTATTATTTTGGCTAAATAAACTGAAATGATATAGAATTATTACAAAATATATTAAAATAATGATGTTTATTCCGAGATTATCGGCTTATATCAACCATACGTCACCCATGACTCAATAATTCTTTTATTTAGCATTTATTGTATGTTATAATATTTTACGATTCGCAAAAATTCTAGTATTTTAGAAAAAATATCAAAAATTCACCCTTACCATTTTTTAACATGTGGAATTCAATAATTATATCCATTTTATGAAAATAATTTTCAAAATATTATAAATTTAATTTTTAACTAAAAAATCATTTATCAAAAAATACTGATTTTAAATTTATAAGCAATTTTATAAAACTATAAAAATTTATCTATTGTGTCATGAAATTCTCTTAAAGTCATAAGCAAACAAATTATTAATTTATGAATAATTTTTTTGAATCTAATTATTCTTTTAAATCATTTCAATAATAATAAAATATTAATTAAATATTTTTGACTTACAAAAATATGAACACTTAATTAATATTTTTTAAAATATTCATTTACATATACTATGACATAATTATATCATTCATTCGTTTATAGGATTTATAAATTTTATATATGTTTTTATGGGTGTGGATACTATTAAATTGTCTAGTGTACTATTCATAAGGGTCATATTAGTATTCCTAATCCCAAGTTACTATTTAATTGGTACAGGTCCATTAACTTCTATAAATACTTATTTTTAATTCATTTTTCATTAATAAATTCTCTATTTTTTCTATAAGTTATTTTATGTGATTTATACTATATCAAATAATTATACGAATGAAAATTTCATTGATAGAATTATGAGTCATTACATTTTAAACTATAAACTAATTGAATTATAATCTTATTCAGGATAATGTTATCATATTACTATTCCCATATTAAAAAATTAAGCTTATAATTTATTTGATGGATAAAATCAATATGGGCCCTCTGATGGATCTTGTGATTATTAGACCATGAACCAATATTCATGCAAGATTCCATGTGTATGGAAATGATTTTTTGTGGATGTTCTACTACCATGCAATGAGAATAAAGTAATTTTGTTGATGATGAGTATGGATTGTTGAGTATATTTCACGATATCATATTTCATCTGCACATGAGAATTATCTCATGAAGAATTATGCTGATTAAGAGGAAACTCCATGATTCTTGATGTCATTTGAAATCATGAAAATAATTAGGAAACCCGAATTTGAACTTTTTACATACAAGCAAGATCATTCACTCATAAAATTTGACACTGAAATGAAATTTTAATCATAGATATTTGGAATGAGTCCCGATGAAAAAAGAAAAGAGGATTAGATGCAATAAATTTATGGGGAGAGTCAGATAATCCTAGAATATAAATACCAAGGGATTGAGATGACATGATGTTATGGAAACCATGAAGATGTCTCATTTTCCTATATAAATAGAGCATTTGGTTTTGTCTTCTCATATCATCTTATGTGAATAAGAGGTCCATTACACTCATTTTATTTAAAAAGGTTCCTAAAAATCTATTTGTGTTCATTAAGAATGAATCCCATACTCACTGTAGTGTACAATGAAGATAGAAGGTATATGTTGGGTAACCTAGTGACATAAATAAAATATTTGAGATATTTCCTGAAGCATATTCCTTCATGATGTTGAATTTCAAGATCCCATTTGTGGTTTTCATGATGAAGTATATCACGTGTGATTTATTCACATGATGGAAAATTTGTGGTTCAAAATTATGATTTCAGAGGGATATATTCTTATTTCAATTGATATATTTTATGAAACATCTATTGAAATTTTTTTAAACATAAAATTGAGAGAATGTGAAGAACCAGTGTTACATATTAAGAAGATTTCTAATGAAAATTAAAATAAGAAGATAATATGATATAGATAGTGTAATAATAATTTTGATCATGCACATGACAGAGTAATGAGTATCCAGTAGACAATATATTCCTATATTATAGAAATCCTAATAACATGGAGTAATCCTAAATAATTATTATAGGAGACAAAGTATATTAATTATAATATTCTAGGAGGGACTCAATACAACACATCTGATCTTGTTTCAAGGTGGTATTATCCCAATGTTTTTTACAAAGCTATAAAAATCCCACATTTACTTTTTACACGGTTGTTACTAGAATATTGACATTAAGGTCAAACCATTTATCATGATTTCATTAATGATATGAATGAAGTTGTACATGTATGGGATAAAAATAACCATACACCAAGGCTTTATTAATCCTTAGGGAGGAAAAAATTGTAAATAATACTGATTTTCTCTAGTTCTTCTTTTAGATACCACATTTTTATTCACACTATCAAAGACTACATAACATGATACAAAGAGAAATTTAAATATTTAACATGTGTATAGGTAAAAAAATGTGATAATGCTTTTATAGGTTACCCCACATTGACTTACCCCCACTCACATGATCACATCCGTATTCAATAGTTTAAAATTTATATTAGTGTGATGTTCCACCTCTATTAGATTTTATTTTATTTTATTGTCTTTTATTATTTGAAAATCAATATGGAATGAAATATTGAAGGAATTATACTTACCGCTGATCATAATTTTATCTCTTCCATGAACTAAGATGATAGAATTAATAAATATTTTAAAAATAAGAATAATTTGTACCTATTATGTGAAGAGTATGATGAATATGTTTTCCCATGAATTGATTCTATAAAAGTTATTCCCAACATTAAAGAAGATGACCTAGTAGTTAAAACTACCACCAAATCAGTTTATAACCCTTCTACCATAGATACTGATGAATATGTATTAGATATTCTTTTTTGTAGAAACTCAAATATAATAAGTAAAAATATGTGTTAAGGATTATAATAAAAATCAACAAGGATATTTTCAGAATAATATCACCTAACTTGAAGATAAAGTTGAAAAATATATAATTTAATGAAAAAGGTGGTGGTGGTGTGTGCAGATATTAGTAATCCAGATAATTCCAAATGTTTAATAAACATGGAGAATGAAGAGGAATTATCAATAATTTTTAAGGATTGTTCTTAGTAAATCCAATAGAATTGTAAATATATTTTGTCCATTGAACAAATGTTCTATGTACTATATAAGGAAAAAATTCAATCATCGAAGTTAAATATGTTCTATAGAATGTCAATTATAATAAAATAAAGATATTTAAAACTGAATCAAATAGAAGAACACAATTCACGATGATGAGGTTGATAAAGAAAGAAAATAAAGTAAATAAAAACTAAAGATCATGGAGAATTAAAAGTACACTCTCAACATGAAATTATAAGAGAATGAAATTAAATAGATGAATATAGAAATAACCCAATATTTGTCTTCATAATATGACAGAAGAATTGTTTTTTCCACACAAACTAGAAAAGATGAATCTACTATTGAAATAAATCTATCTTTTGGAAATAATTTTTTAGATATATAATGATCAATATATTGTAGCTATATTGGAGGAGGTACCATCCAATTTTATAAGTAAGGTTTTTGATAATATTGTTTCTGTTGGATTCACAGGTTATGAACAAAAATCTATAAAAATAAGGATGATAAAAAAAGGTTATATTCCCACTATTACAACCAAGGTTGATGAATATATGTGTAAAAAGAGATTTTATCCTAAAAGTACTTATTCAATGAATGTTAATGAACAAAAGTAGTTCCCATGAAATCCTATAGAGATTTTTTCACAAAGAAAAAGATCAATATTTTTTGGGGTATTTTTGGTACTATTATAAGTTTGGGAATAATTATACTGATTGTTGGAATAATATTCTAATATTTAATGTTAAAATAATTACTAACACGATGGGGAGTGGAGACGATGTTAAGTAAAAACCATAATATAAATACAAAAATATATCAGTCATAAATATATTTTTCTAACATAGTGATTTCTGGGGTATTTTAAATAGAAGTGGCTGTGGTGAAATGGTAGACAAGTATAAATCATTCAAACATTAAAATAATACACGTAAGAATAAAATTCCACAAATAGTTAGTAATTGGTATAATCTTGTCCTGGGAATGAATAAATAGAAATTTGTTCGAATGAATATTACATGGAATTTCATGAAAAATGTTGAAAAGATATATTTGGAAAGTAAAACGAATAGAAAATATAATGAATGTGAATCCCATAACTATACAATGTAATTGAAACCAATTTCCGGAATCTACTTATTATATGGAATGAGTTGTCACACCATGGACTTATGTAAAAAATCCATTGAGTATATGGTTTATTGAATAAATCCTAATTAAAAATGTTAAGTATCCATATAGAATTTAATAATTGGATTGCTATGGTGGATTATATTCCAAATATTCCTTGCCGAATGATGAGTAAATAGGTTCACATTCAAAAATTTCTTTTGGTTGTTTATCTAATTGACTTTTAAAGAGAAAGAAAAAAGGATTATGGAGAAGGAAGAGAAAAATCTAATGGAAATAAAAAGGTTCCATATGAAGAAATAAAATTTTATTATTGGTTTCCAAAAAATGATGACTAGGAAAAAGTTGATTTTCTAGGTGAAAGGTTAAAAAATGCAATCCTAATTAAAATTACTATATAAAAATCACAACAACACATAGTGTAATACTGATGAATAGCAATTTTCCAACAAGATATATATGTGCTTTTATAGCTTATAATGAGCAAAAGAATCCAAAAATGGATAAAAGCATCCATGCTCGTTAGACTACTATGAAATCCAAAAATCATAGTGTAAACAATATTTATAAAAATGGAATAGGGATGAAAAGTGTCACATGGTTGAGAAGAAATTATTAGAAATTCTACTCACACTAAATAGAAAAATAGGTTCTAATATAGTCCATGAATAAACTGTGTTGTATTTATATATTATCCATGCAAGGGATTTAAGTTGGTGTGGGTTTTGAAAACAGAACTAATGAAAAGTAATATATAATAAATACCCCTAATGTAAAATTGTTCCATCTTGGAAATATTTATCAATCAAATGACTTATCAAGGAATACCTGAAGAAATTACCTTCCTTGATGATGTGAATAAGGATAGTAACTCTTGGTGGGGAGTTTCTTGAGAATCTACCAGAGTAGATAATTCATACATATTTGAATTTTTTAAGGTTCATTGGTTTTTCATTGAATGGACTTCTTTGATATTCTAACATATTTTAAGAAATGTTTTCTATTATGAAAAGGAGAAAATTATTTTAATCAATGAAAATCATTTGAGATAATTTTTTGTTGTTATAAGTCTATCTGAAATAAAATATTCTGGTTATACATGACTATCTTAAATATGTGTTATATGTGGTGAAAAAAATTCTAGTTGAAAATATAAAAATATATTTACATTAATTGACATCAATATTTTTAAATTAGAATAAATGTTAATATACTTTTAGGGAAAGATATTGGAAATATTAATAACTATTGGTCACTATATTTTTATTTTTTTAAATTAGAAACAATTTTTTCTAACTCAAACTCTCAAGCTTTCAATGATGAACATGGATCACATAGGCTTTGAGTGGGTTAGATTATGACACATTTCTAAGAATGAAATGATTCCATCATCCCTTGTAGAATTATTTTTAAATTTTATCCATAATGGGGAGAGTAGAAAATTAAACATTTGAGGAGAAGGGGGGGGGGGTTGTAATCATATGTTTAGATTTGATGAACATATTAATATGAAATTTTTTGTTGGTAAGACAAAAATAAAAAAGGAGAATTTTTTGTCCACTTTGTGTATGATTCATTTTTATAATTTTATTTGGAGTATTTGATGTTAATATGTTAAAGAAGAATCAGAATAGAGTATAATACCTTGATAATTGGTTTTGTATAACCCACACTTTATGAATAATATGTTCCCATGAAATTATATACATTAAATTGTGATTGGTTTTATGAGGATAAGGTCTTAAACAATGATAATTGAAGTAGTTGATGTTTTTAAGAGTACCCATCGACATAATGTTCAGCTGTAATATATTACGTTTTGGATGATGTGTTTTATGTATGAAGAATATTAAACTAATATTATGGTTATAGGCATGTTTTAATGGAGTTTGAGAATTAACAAAATGTTTAGCACAAGAGAATATAACCCTAAAAATATATATTTTCATGAAGAATTTGTTGATGATCATGGAAATATAATTTACCAATGCATGGTGAGTTGTGAAGAATTATCTGAGGAATTTTTAAAAAGAATTGAAAGATTAATTAAGGATCTAAAAAAAGAGAAAATATGTTTTATTTTTCATGATGGGTTTTTAAGAAGGAATTTGAGGAAGGCTTTATATTCCAAACATTGAATAATTTAATCTATCTTTTGAGTTGGCCCTTAAAAAATAGGCAAACTATGGATTCCCATAAAGGCCATATAAATCCCACACTTGTAGGAGATAGGCTGAACCATATCATAGAGATATTCTACATTGATAGGATTGGAAATAGGTATAGTGAAAATACATATCTCTCATAGGGATAACACAACGGTTCATATGAGAATTGGTTGGAACATAGATCTCAAAGGGTGCTTGGGGGAAAATGTATGGGGGTAGCGTCATCAGTGATGGACATATGTTTAAAGGTGTTTCAGGTGTCGAACATAGTGATGGATTGAGGGGTGGATGAAATGAGATCACATTTAAAATAGATCACATCTGAATTAATGTATAATGTGGGATGTTCCTAGGAGGTCACTATTTGAGTATTAAAAAACGTATTCGTATAATGTAGTTGTTCGATCAAATTAATTTGGGTTGTTCGATGGACCCCACATGTTACATATTGAATGGGTCACCCTTATTGGGTTATGATCACATGGATTAACCATGAAACTTGTACACTTAAACAATATATATGCTACCTTTATAGATTATTTTCATGAAAAATCAGTATAGGTGACAACCTCCATATTTGGTGATCATCAAGATGATCTCGAATGAATACATCTCAAGATAAGGAGACTGTGAACCAACACTCATTCAAGCATTGAATATAATGAAAAAAATCATATGTGTATAGACCCATTCCATGTAATGAAGAAGATTTTATGTTGCATACGATGAGTATACACCATTGAGGACGATCTACATGATCATTTTTCTTATGCGTATGTGGATTATCTAATGAAAGAAGAAGATGATTACTTGAAGACACCATGATTCTTGACATCATGTGATATCTAAAAAACTATAAGGAAAAATGAATTGGAATTTTTTTGATATATTTTATATCATGTACTCATTGAATGGGTTCTTTAAATAGTATTTTAATAGGTGATATTTTGAATAAATTTTACATAACATAAAATGTTGACCAGATGATAAAAATAAAATTGGAGAGTTGGTTAAGACTAAACTATAAATATTGAGGGACAGAGCTATGTTGATACAACTGAAAGCTTCTAGTACCCTCATTTTTATAAAAAAAATAGAGCATCTAGATGAACATTATTTAATCCTCTTATAGGAATAATAGGTCATGTGCCCCATTATTCATAAGAAAAGATCTAGAAAACACTATTGATGTTCACTAAGACAGAATATCATGTAGAATATGTGAATAAGGATAAGGAATCTACAAGATAATATAGTTTATTGAAGGAAAAGTTTTAGATGTTACATGAAGTATAAACCTTCACATAGTTGATGATCAAGATCCCATGCATGGTTTTCATGATGAATTATATCCCATGTTCTTTATTCACATTATGGAATAATTGAGGTTTGATACTATGATATAAAAGGTAATCTTTTTTGTTCTAACTGATATATTTAATACATAATCAGTTTCAAATATTTGGAATCTCAAAGAGAGATAATTTGATGGTCTAGATCCGCACATCCATAACATTTCTTATAAAATCAGATAGATCTATGACAGGAATATAATGGCACCTCACTCTCTTTGTGTCCTACTTCGGGCTCATGAATTCTCCTCTCCCTCATAGGGATTGTACCCCTCCTTGAAGGTGTCGTACCTTTCCCCTCAAACTTCTCTCTTGTATCCTTTATTCAGGTTATCTTCTCCTGCTCTCCCTCTTGTCCTCACTCTCACATGGGTGTCTCCTCTCGTTTTTGCCTCTCTTCGGTTTCTCCTCTCTCTAGGTTTGTTCTCTTCTTTTTGAGTTTATGGTAGTGGGATCGAGTTTCATGGATTTTACTTTCAGTGACCTATTCTATTTTTTCAGCATCACTACGGGTTCTATTTTGTGTTTGAATCATAGATTTCTTTAGGGTTTCAATCCCACTCGTTATCCCTTTCAATGATCTTTTAGTTCACTATATGGTTTCGTTTTTGGGTCTCAATGTTGTGTTCTATCGAGGAGTTCAACCACCCCTTAATTTACTATATCATTTGTTCTTTACCTTTCTCTTTGAGGTGGATTGTGAAGTGGTCTCCACGGTGCTCTAGGATATGAGTTATGAGTGGTTTTGTTTCTTGTGGTGACCTCATCTTTTTAGGCCTTGAATTGTTGATGGTGATGGATTTAGGGTTCAGCTTGCCATACAGAGGTGTTATGTAGCTAGTGTGTTACTCGATGGTTTTCAATGGATATAATACTCTTCTCTTTGGGCGACTCACAAGTTTTTCATGGCCCTATGGGTCATTTAACACTTTTATTTATGGGTTTTGATGTTTTTCTTAGATGTCGTTGACATGTTTGTTGGTTAAGTGCTGACTATAGTTGGGGTATTAGGGTGTTTTACTTGTGGAGTCTTCTTGATGCTATTTATGATGGCTTCTTTGGTGTGCAGTGATTACAATATCGACGAAGATGACTATGTGGGTGATGGAGATGACTCTATCAATGGCTTTGTTGGCTTTTGGCCAGTCGATAGTGACGAGATAAGGTATTGATGATGATGGTGTGGTTTGAGGTGATGGTAGTGATGGTGTTGAAATGAAAAGGGTGTAAAGACATGGTAAGGAGGGTGATTCTTTTCCCATGCTTTGAGGTGTGGAATTTTTTGAATTTGATTTTTTATGTTTTAAGGTATTTCTATATGTATGTTGTGGGGGTTTTTATGATTTGGTGATGTTTGTATCTGGGGTTTTCTGAATATGGAATCAGGTCCTTGTGAAGTTTTCACTTACCCAAAATGTGACTTTTGTAAAATGAAGAAAATACTTGGTGTAGATAGATCTATGAGTCTATTTCGACCAATAAATTTTTTATATATATTAATAGGGTATTATAATGTAAAATACATAACAATTCTAGAGAGAATTTTCCCCTATGTCACATAGGATAAGATCTCTCCCAGATGTTGTGTAAATGAACAATAAAATATTATTATTATTATCCCAACATGGAATGATTATCATATTAGATATATCATATATGTCTCAAAATATACAAATATTTAACATTTATTTTTCATATATCATTATGGGAAAATAGAAAATAGAAACAAGAGAACAAAAAAATATAGCACTCAGAACTATCTAACATTACATGAGAAGGTTTGAATAATAAGTTATGTGGGTATGGATAAATGGAAATTCCATTTGTCAAGGTGGTATAAAAACATTTATTTATTTATAACAATTTGATTTTAAATTTTAGTAAGGATAATGATATGTGTAAGATAATTATTTGGAATTCAATGGTAGAGATATCTACAAATACCCAGTATGTTTTACCTCCTCATGAAGCTAAATAAGTAGTATAAAAAATATAACACTTTGTTCCAGATTATAGATTTGGTAAAATATAGTATTGGTACATCATGATATATATTAATATAATTCTTAATACTGTGGTATTATTCTGTATCTCATGCTTATGATAGAGTAAAAAAGTTATATATTTAGATATATTACAATTTGGGGGGATTTTAATCAAATAGGTGAAGTCACACAATTAGGGTAGCCATAGAGAAAACTATGGTATGTCTGATTACTATAACCATACATAAAAAAACCATAAGTATCATGTGAGAGATAATGAGTAAAGAAATTTTATGATTTTTATTTGGAGAACATAATAGTTTTTTGGAGATTGGGACTTAGATCTAATTGATTTTGTACTCTTTATTACTGTAATTCATATAAACATACTCTTATGTCATAGTGACTATTACTTTATATAACATAGATGTGATAATAACCTTATAATATTCATCTAATTAACTGGTTATTTTAATTCCTAGGTATAATAAGAACATAAATATTCCCTAATAATATTCATAAAAATGTATTTTTTTCTAGAAAACATCAATCTCATATGACACATGTGATTTCCAACTATCTGGAGGTGGGGTCTTTTAGAACATTAAGACTTCTTCACCAGGAATTCCCACATGGAGATCTCCAGTATGGTAGCTCATGAGGATTGTTCCACTAATAATAATTCTACATATTTTAAGTGTCATTACATAACCTATCTATGAACATGTACCTTGGTCACTATATGTGATATTATTATTAATTTTTATGATGAATAGTGTAAATTTATGTGTTGAAGAAAACCATAATAACATATGTTTGCGGTGAGGAAACAATCCCTGGGCATGACATAAGTTTTAATGAATTAATTTTAGTGGTAAAAAAAGAATTTATCCACCCCATATTAATGGAAGATGACATCTCTATCCCTTGGATTACAATTCCTTATTATAATGAAATCCATGACTTCAGTAGTTTGTAGATGAGTTCATTTGAGAAAGTAAAAGAATGATAAATCAATAATTTTTTTTGATGACAGAAGTATATATCCATCTTGATGAGATATCAGAAGACCAAGATATTATTTTATGGAGTATCATTCCTATAAATGTTGATGAAAGTTCATTATTAACATCTTTCATTATGTGTTCCCTAAAATGTTTCTAGATGATGATAATGGACTTTAGGCATGTTCACAGGTTTCCATTGATAATGGGGAATAAAGGTTCAAATAATATGTGTATTGTAATATCATTAAATTCAATTGATTTTAATGTTAATAGTTAATTATTATTAGGATTTTGGAATATTATTTATTCATGTAATGTTGATTATATAAATTCCATCATGAGATATTCGAGAATAGAATATTTGACTACAATTTTATCTACTTTTAAATATTTAAAATTTATTAAATAAATATTTAATTAAATTATATTAATATAGATATAAATATTTATTCATAGGTTTAATTAATATAATATTTGTTAATCTGATTAAATTAATATTTTACTATTCAAGGTTCAAGAAGTTCTCTGGGTGGACAAGATTAACATTTAATGATCAAATTAAAACTTTAAATTTTATATGATTTTAATAAATATTTTTTAACTTATTATAAAATTGTATTTGAATAAAAACATGTCATGGATAATAATAAAAATAACAATATTTGACAATGTGTTCTACATATATAAAAAAATTATAAGATATTTTCTTTAATTTTTCATTTGTAACTGTCAGTTATATTCAAATTTATATAGTTTTTCATAAGTGGTGTTGTGGAAATAAATTGAAAACATGTAAAGTTTTCTCGATCCCATGATATAAATACTTCATTACTCCATATATCAACTATATAGAGAGAGAACAAGAGATAATAGTTATTAGTTGTGATTAATGACTTTAAGCACTGTATTCTACCACACTATCACTGCATTACTTTATTTAGTTATTTTAATAGAATTGAAACAAGTATATAAATGTAACTTTATAGAGATGATTACTACATGTTAGGTAACACTTATTTCAATTAATTAAAAACTAAATGTTCATGTATATATCTTAGATATTTAGAGATCAATTCATAAATTTCATTACATATTATCCATTGAATAATTAAAGAACCATCATTTGGCACTGTCCTAATTATTTCAATATGCATTATAAACATGAATTATAGAACATGGATGGATTTCACAAGGACATTTGTGATATTTAAAATTTAGGGAATCTATTATAGTTTGGGAGAAGAATAAAATCATAGAAAAGAGAGAAGGGAAGGAAATGAAGGGATTAACTAGTCTTACAATTACATAAATCCTCCAAAAACCCCACTTTATTTTCAAGAGGGGTGATGAAATAACATTTAGTAAAAAATGAGGGCCCAATGAGGTTTCTTGACCATTTGAAAATGATCGTAAATAGAGACATGATTGAGGATTATAAAGGGTTAAAGAAAAATTTACAAATGTTCTATTAATGAATATTTAATTAAAATTTACTAGGAGACATCTGAAAGAGTGATGGGATGATATTATTGTTTAGATTTTACATCAATTTAATACTTTATTAAATATAATTCTTTGTAAGAATAAAAAATCACAAGGAACCATATATTTTATTAAGATAAAATTTTAATTATTAAATGTGGCCTTTATAATATAAAAATTAAATTTTTTGGGTATAAATAAAAGTAACTAAATTTTGAAATCCATGTATAAATAAAACAAGTTCGCTTTTAATATCAATTTATTGATAAAATTAAAATAGTGAAGCTAAATAACTGATAAGATAATATTATGATTTAAAATATATTTTACAAAAAAATTTCTTTTTAGGTAAAAGGATCTTTTATTTTAATAGGAAATAAATATAATTTTTATTTGATGATAAAATTTAATGTTTCTATAAAATATATATTAGAAATACTTGAATTTTTAGATGATAGGAATTACAATTTAGAATAGTTTATATTTGGAAAAAAATATGTTTACTATAAATACAATATTTTATTTTATATAATGATTCAATATAAAATTTAAATTCCTAATTTTAATAATTTTAATGTGACAAAATAAAATCATTTTGGAATTCATCATGTCAAAATTATCTCAAGATGGAATTTTAGTTATTTTTAAATGGATGTTTTTAGGTGAATGATGAAAATAATGTTTTCTCAAATACCACAAATTTTAATACATTATCACGATATAATAATGATATAAAATTTTAGAAGAGTTTTATTTAAAAAATATACATTTAGTGGTGTTTTATAAAGAATTTAAAAACATTAATATGTATTTATAAATCTATGTATAAAACTATGAAACCATAGTTCTATGTTATTCTAATGAATGATTTATTTTTGATAATTTTTAATGAATTTATTACAAGGATATATCTGGTTTTGAGTTCATTTTAATTTCATGTAAATAACATTTTTTGTTACAAAAAACCGATAAGTTTCATGACAATAAATTATTTAAAAGTTCTTTTTTTCGTAAAATAATTTTTATGATTAAAAACACACATTCCAAAAAAAAAGTGTTTCTTTAAACTTCATGTACATATATTAAAATTATGTTTAACCACCTCTAGGAATTCAATAATATAAAATTGAATCCATATTTATATCATCATATTTAAATTATATAAAAAGTACAATTTTGTTTTCTCATTAATAGTTACCATGGTAAAATGTTTGACTTCATGATAAAGGGTACAAAGGGAGAAAAATAGGGGTCAACCTAAGATATAATGCTATAATTGTCAATAACTAATGTCCGAATTTTACTAGTTGAGGGAAGATATTTCCTACATCACATTATCTTGAAAAGTTGATATTTTGGTGCAAGTTTTCCATGAAAATTACATTATATTATTTTAAAGATTATTGTACTTATAGGAGTGACTCTCTCCTCACTTAAAAAGGCCACCTTTTTTGCTCAAATATTCACAAATTTTAAGAATCTTATTTTGACGAAGATATAAAAAAATAGCTTATGAACTATGCTCCTCACATCTTCTTGTTCGGTTTCTCAGAAAAATACCAACTAAAGATATATTTTAGGAGAGATTTAAATAAGAATATCCATGGATGATGTAATCATGCCAAATTAGTACATCATGTTTTCATTATTATTCCACCTCCTCTTAATATTCCATAACCATCCAAATATAATGAGTTAATTATCATTAGTATTATTGATTTTAATTATTTATATTTAACAACAATTTTATTCTTCCCATCCATCCAATGGAAAATGAAAACATCCCTTTTGCATACATGTAGACGACATCCTCCATGAAGTGATATATTTCATTTTCTGTCATAGGCTCTCATGGATTTTTATATTGTTGGATGTAAAAAATAATTATGATATTTCTAATATTATTATAAATTTTTAATAAATAATTATTTTTTTCACTACTATTTCAATCCATTAAAAAATGAGAACATTACTCGTGTATAGGTATGAACTACCACCTCCATGAAGAGAAGTATTGCATTATTCATCATCGTATTACATTGATGATTTTAAAATTAAATTTTATGAATATGTATATTATTATGTATTAATTTATTTCATTAATATGGTTCTGAATTAATGAAATTAAAATTAATGTTCATTATGAATTAATCTTTTGGTATATGTAAATTACCATAAACAAGATCACCACTGATTTCATTTTAGTGAATCTTAAAGTATAAATCTCATGGAATAATATTGTAAAATATAAATCATTTGTGAACATATATTATATTTCCTTTAATAACCAATGAATGATGATCCTTTTTTCGAAGGACATGGGTCGATGTACCTGTTACCGAATATGCACGAAACAATTAAAATTACTAACATCTAACTATGAGAATAAACATTAACAAACAAATACTTTTGTAGTTAAGGGTTATAGTGGAATAATATAAAATCATATATATCTCAATAGTGTAATGAATTAAATCATTAATATATTATTTTTATTATATAATAGTTCAAAGATATTTTGATGAACTCTATAGTTAAGTTAAGGGTTTCTCATCCCAATTTTAAATTTTTGAGACATAGGTCATATTCAACAATAATTTTATATTTTGTGGTTTATATTGTAATCTATGGATTTCATTACCTTTATATCAAGTAATTAAGAAAAATTAAATAATGATTTCAGGTTTTATCTATCATGAAATTTCCATTAGAGAGATACCAATGAGCATATGATGCTCATCACTAGTCCAAAAGGGAAAAAATGTAACCTTATGGACTTTCCCCAATAGACGACCCTAAATAACCAAACAGATCACATCATTGCGATCCTTGTGGAAACAATGCATCAGGTCGACTATTCATTCGCCTGAATTGGACACCCAGTGAAGAAACTACATTCCACCGTGTCATGTAGTAACCGTTCCACATGGTTCATATATTTCAATTATAAAACACATCATATGGATACACTATTGAGATATTCCTGAAAAAACACATGGGACTAGTTATTCATTCATCCAAAATAGACACCTGGTGAAAAAGTCACATTTCACCCCAAATGCCCAAACCAAGCCTCGTGGGGCCTATGCATCGATTATGGTTTAAGTGCCCAAAATCGGCTTTGAAACATCTGCCTCAATTTTATGGTCGTGGCGGTGATGATGGCACACCGATCAGATGTCTCATTCAAAATTCATGACCCAAACAAGTTTTATCAATAATAATAGTAATTATATTACTTATATTATTAACCTTATGTGCTTAATGAAATTGAGCCATGAAGCCAACTATTAAATTATATAACATGCCTCAAAAGGTCTCTCTTGAATATAGGATCAGGTTTCCATAGACGACACCCAAAACGGGAAGCTAGTTTGAATGATATAGGGGTTTGAAGTCCCCTTGGCTTGACCCGACACACTCTTAATAGACCGGCCCACTCCAGCCAGCCCGACCCATCTCACTAGCCCCCAGCCCAGCTGTGCCTTCCCCGCAACACACTAACTCCTAGCCACACCACTGCCTGTACCCCCGGTGTCGCCACCTCGTGGCCGACACCACCATGACCAACTGTCGCTGCTACCTGCCACTGCCAGCTGTCATGGAAAACCACGCACTGGTGATCCTTCTATGGACCACCGAGACTCCCTTATTTTCCCAAAATTTGTTTCAAGATCAGATATAGGCTCCTCGGGACAAGATCTTCACCAACACATTCTTTGCTCAATAATTCATCACAATTTCCATTTGACAAAAAGTAGGGGCCACTTTTTCTCAACGTCACAACCTCTTAGGTACCTGAAACTGAAAACTGTTATTGATCTTGAATCATTGGATCATGACCTTGAAAGATCTGTGAATCTCTTTTGGATTGGATGTCCTTTCAACTTGTCAAAATGTTTATCAACGAAGAACACGATGGAATGGAGAAGAACATGATGAACATGAAATTTATACATGAAATGATAGATGATAGTGTTATTATGGACCTAGAAAAAGGTTTTGAAAATAGTGATAACAACCAAAAATCAACATTAACAACCAAAAATTTAATCGGGAAATGAAAAATCTGAAATAATAATCCCACCTATATTTTGGATCAACCGTTACAGTCACTATGATCTGATCTTAATGGATCTACAATCTCATCACCATCCCCAAAGAGTTCTGTGTCGATTCGACAATGGAATCAAGAGGAGGTGATCCACTGGTTTTGGGAGGGAATAATCCAAAACACTTTATCATTTCCATTAACACCTATTTATATAATTTTCTTGAATTGGTCATGGGATCCTAACATCCGACTCTTAATTTATATTGCGATTAGTTAAAAAACTACATTACGAACTCAACAGAGGTCTCCGATTTCTAATATAATTCCCTATTCAAGAGTTATTTGATACAATGTCTGAGAGAAAATATATTAATTTAATTTTTTTATTTACATTTACGTCCTCTGTGTAATTTTTTATTGATGTCCCGCGACGCAAAAAGTTATGTCCCACCATGGGTAAATGCAACACTCTTGACTCAACTGTGCCATCGTATTTTTAGTCTGAGCTACTGTTTAAGAGATATCATGTTTCCTCTTCATTCATAGTATAAAATATACTTAATATTTTTGAATAATTATTCCATTCACACCAGGACTTGGAATTTCACGCCATGTCAACACCCAGCTTTGGGAATATATATTGAAATATTAAAAAGTTTTATAATGAAATAACTAGGTCTCTACATTAAAAATAATTATGTTTTAGCTAGTTCACTTATATGCCTAGACTCACTTCCTTTAAAAGATTGAGGGTCTTTTCACTGCATTCCCAAGGGCCACTCCCTATATCTCTTTCTATGGCTCACTACTGGTGGAAAGGATCACCATCTTCCTCTTCTTTTTATCACTTCTCTTACAAGGGATCAAAACATAGTTTTATTAATTGAAATTCAATTCATTTTAATGAAATCAAACATCCTCAATTTTAGATAGATGATCTATTGATGTTACACTTTCATAATTTACGAATACTACTTTACCGCAGATGTACTAGGAAACTACAAACTTCTTCGCAACTATTGGTTATCTTGTGTGATGCCTTAATTCCTTGCATGAAACATGTTACATTTTCATGAAAAAACCATACAAACCACTTTTGACATGCGAAAAAAATATTATGCGCAAATCACTAGTTGTGAACAACTGACTTCTATTGCATAAATCACTAATTTCACTCAACTTCTATCTTGCGCACAACTCCCTACTTTTGTGGAAACTCACTGCTGGAATGACACTCACCATGGTTTAGAGATATAATTTACTCTATTTGTTGATAATGATCAAATGAGGCTATAGTTTCCTATTTATAGGCATTTTACATCCCTACACACAGTTGGTGCAACTTTTCCCCAAGTGTGCAAGTCCATTTGTGATTTTATATTTCACGAAAACTCTCTTTGCATGAAAAATACATAACTTGTACACCCTTGTTTACATTGCCATATTTTGATGTACTGATCTTGAAAAATGTATGGCACACAACTTTACAAACCTCTTTATCACTTTCATTCAATTTTCTTTTCCAAAAACACCATTCTCCATTATCAAATTTTTAGACCCAATAATTTGGAAAACACTAGGAAATGATGTCACCTTGTATATGATCATCATTTACACCTCTATAGAATCCATTCCATTTTCATGGAACTTTATCAATACATATTTTCAATAATATATCTCAATCTCCGAAACTTACCATGGAAACCCTCTTTGTCAACAAACACAATCAACCGAAAAATGCATTAATGTTATGTTGAGGGATGTTTTACCAACATACACTCCTCTATAAAATTATTGAAACTTCTATCATGATGATTCCATCAATCAAAATGGATTGGAGATGAAATAATGGCCTTTATGGTAAAGTCTTTAGGAAAAAATCCTTTCTAAATAAAAAAACATGGGTGATTTTTTCTATAAAACACAACTTGTATGGGCTTTATAGAAATCAATCCCTAGAAGTTGGAGGCTACTATTTCTTATCTAGGTTTATGAGATCCTTGAATCTATTATCCTTTGTTCATTATTCCTCGATTAATTGAATTCTACTTCCTCAAATGGAGATGAATTATACCATTTATGGTGATGAAGATAGGGTAAGTATTAATTCTTCCCCTTAGATTATTATTTATTTAGTATCATTCAATAACCATTGTCATGTTGGATTGGAATTTGTTTTACGATAAACATGGGGTGAATAATTGTTTTGCGTGATTTCTATATGCTGTTTTGGTGAAGACACAGTAAAAAACCCGTATGTTGAAATTGATACTATTTTTGTACGATTTCTCTTACAAAGTATATTTGATGTATATGATTTATATCTTGATATTATGTTTCACCATCCTTGAGTTGATCACATGGGTTTGTGTATCCTTGAGAACATGTTTATGTTTGATCACATGTGGGTATGTTTTGATACTTATTCAAAATATTTATATTCAATGTTATGGATCATTATATTATGCATCATTTTGATGTGATTAATTTGGTATATGCTATGTTGTAGTCATTTTATGCATAGTACCAAAGTTATTAGTAAAACCACCATGGGTCTGTTTCCCTAAAGGGGGATCATGTTTGAAAAATATATATGAAATGATGACCTGACCAAGGTAATAAAAATAGAATCATTATCTTATGTTCACTGACCTGATATGGGATAGAGGGAATGATGACATTGTGTGTCCTAACTCGGGGAAACAAGATATTTATTGATATGAAATAAGACAAAATTTCATGATACGATGACATTATGGCAAGAACTGAGGTTTGTTTAGAATAAGAAGGCCTTATTCCCCAACCCTGGGTTCATTATTATTTTCAATGACGTGTTATACATGTAGTGACTTGTGGATGAATCTAGTTCAAAAATTATGATAACATCTTCTTTCAGGAATGGAACTGAACCAGGTAATGTTGTGTGTTTCTGGCATCATGATCAGCACATAACAACTTGGTATATTATTTAATAACTCCTAGTGGTGAATTAATTTATTATCATTACATATACTATTATGAATTCACTCTCATGTTATGGTTTCTTTTTTTGTGTCCTACTAGGTTTGTAGTGACACCCTCTATGAGATTCTAAATGTGTGTGCATACTTAATGATCATGGATATAAGAAAATGTAAGGTCCCATTGATTGGGAGGTAGGAGATTCCATAATATTTATTTTATTACATCTCTTACTTATAATACTAGTAACATACCATTGTGGGGGTCTTTGGTTATTTTATTTTATTTTAATTGAGATATTCTCTATGAATTTTTTAATAACATTTCCTATTGAATCCATTGTTCTATCTATAATATTACTATTTACACTAGTTTTTATTGATTAATATGGTATAGTTTCAGAACATTGGTCTTCCAACCCACTATTCTTGTTGAAAACATATTGCAGATGAGTAATAGTGAATGAGTCTATATGGTACTCCCAATCAACCTCAGTGATCTGGGTCAGGGCATAAAAAAGTTTCATCGAAGGAGGTTTCCCATTATTCCTTATTCAGAAATATGTTACTAGGATTGGTAGAAAGGAGATAATATATGTGGGATTCAATCAAGGGAGTTTTACATGTTCCTAACTAGCAAATATGTTATGTAACACCGAGTTAATATTATCCGGACTTCTGTTACCATTATAGTTTCACAGTTTCATGTTTATTAGGAGTATATTATTCTAATATTATTTTATGGGGTTTGGTGAATTGATGTATAATGAATGGAAACTTAGGATCACATGTCATATATATATATATGCCTATTGAGTCCTATATGGTAGTTATTTTAATAAATTCATTGATATGTGATAACTATTTAATGATACATCTATTTTGGACAAAGTTAGTTAAACCTCAACATGATGTGATGTTTTTTTGAGATACATATGATTCTGAAAAACATGAAGGTGTGAAGATATATACATGAGTGTTGAATAGTTATAGTAGTCTTGTAACTTATTCATTAGAGTGACCTCCTACAATAGAGTTTCCATTGAAATCACCAACATGTACTTATGATCTACTAAGGGTATAATATATGTAAGTATATATTAGTATTATTAGCACACAAGGTAATTTCATAAAATGCTACCTAATAGTAGTCTTATGAGATTACATTGGGAAGAAGGCCATGAATATTCTTCATGTGAGGACATCCGAGTTATACTTCCACACATTATAGATAATTCATCTATGAATGATCCTAGACCCTCTCTAGTGGTTCAGGTGTAAGGGACACTTTATCTAGGATTCATTTTAATTATTCCTATTCACTTAGGAGGTTATTACAAGACTATGGTTAACTATGATCAGGAATTTTATATCCAACACCCTCCTTCCATCCAGCATGTCATAGGATCTACGGACCCTAAAGACTATATTGAAATCATTTAAGGGATCTTTGACCTATTGAAGACTCTATAGGATCAGCGGGTAAGGTTAGATGATTTGAGGCTTTATGGACCCATTATAATATTGTGGGGTATTATAAATAAGGCTTCAAAATATAAAGGACATACTTGGATAAACTTGAAAAACCTTTTCCTTGAGGAGTTCTTACCGGTCATGCTATAGCTGGACCATGATATGAAGTTTATGGAGAATAAACAAGGCTTAATGATGGTGTATGATTAATCATAACTTTTCATGGAGTTTTTACACATCTCTCATCTCTTAGATAAGAAAAAGGAATAAAAGTCTAGTCAGTTTGATATCAACCAATGAATGGAGTTGAGAAATATGGACATGAACTTCAACCTGAAGAAATATATGTATTTTCATTGAAAATATATAAAACTCATGAATATTCTAAAGGAGGAAATATATGCAGTTTTTCTTATAGATTTTAGTAAAATTTCTAGTGACACTTATTATAGTAGGAAGAGGAAGACATTGATTTTCACGTGAGTGGTGGTATACATCAAGATCATAGTTTGGGTTCTTCAACAGCTTCTATGGGATAAGGAGGTCCTTAGTGTTTCAATAATGCACAAAGTGTGCATTATCATAAATTTTCCTAAAATCCCTAGAGGAATGTAATTGGTGAGACTAGAAAAGGAATCTATAACATATTTTCTTGAACATGTCATGAACAAGGTATCATGGGGATAAATCTAAACATAGGAAAAAAACAAAGGGATACTCCAATGTAATTATTATTAGTTTCAAAACCCTAAGATGAGGATTATATAGGAAAATTATTCATATATAGGACATGAACATAGAGATAGAAAAGGATGTGTGTACCATTTTCACCCATTTCTAGCTGAGGATGGTGAGTGACCATAGACTATCTAAGGTATAAATTTGATCAATTATATTACTTATACATCCATGTTTCATACTAGTTACTCCCATTAATTTATATCTATTCATGTTTTTGATGGACATGAATTACCTGTCATGTTATATTCAAAGTTGTTTTCAATGGATAAACCTTGGGAAAGAAAGTGTATTTTCGTTCATGATTTCCATGATTTCTTGTGGATGTTTCTAGATATAAAAATACGTGGGATTTATTGATCCTTGGAATGAATAGATTTTATTTGATATTCATGTATAGGTTGACTAGTTATCGGGTGCACACAGACTACTATATGAGATTTGTATCCATTATTACACCAAACAGAGTGATGTTTTTTTTCTACTGGTGAGTCAGATGATTGAGTTGGTAGAGAGGGAACATAATTGACTAATAATTGAACTATTACAAAATAGGTTTATTTCCTAGATAATTCATTCGAGGAACTAGTATCTTGTTCATTTACAGTTACGTTATACCTTTCTCAGGCTGATTTCATGGAAAAACTTTGTGGTCACCTTACTAAGAGTTGAATTATCATTGGGATAAACCAATATTGATCCCCCAATATCATATAAAAGTTAATGAGTTGATGTAACCCATGTTATAGATTGGGGATTTGGAGGAAAAATACTTTATCATGATGAGAACGTCTCCATAGAGTGCTCTAGTGTTATTCACAATTAAGGAGGATGATATTATTTTTGTGTGTTTTGATAATAAGAATATAATCCAATAGAGAAATAGTATTAACATACCTAGATATTACATAGTTTTGGATTAATATTTATCACATTAAAAAAGACATTCCAGAAAACTATAATTGTTTAGTGTATTTTTAATTTTGGGAAAAAATATTCTAACATGGTGAAAGGTTATCAATATTTCCCACAACCATCATATCCTTTAATACCTATACTTAAAATAATTCATCACAACATAGGAAAACGAAACATAAAAATAGGGTGATATCAGATGCTATGTAATGATAAAAAATTGATATATATAAGCACAACATTGGAATAGGGGTATGATAACACGAGAAAAACATTTTGAAGATAATATTGTTCATATCAAAGATCATATACATGACTCAAGGAATAAATTTATTCAATTCATAAGATACAAATCATAATGGAATTGGGTTCATAATTTATAAAATAATAACATTGGAATGAGACATAGAATTTAAGTTAGATACTTAATCCTATAAAATGATTTCAATAGTAGTTGATGATTAATTTTAAGACCATCTTAGTGGATTGGTTTCACTCCCACAACCATCTTAGTAGTCAATGTTCACTCACAAGAGCATCATAGTGGAAAAAGTTCAATAATGGACCATGTTCAATCACTATTCTAGAATTTTATTATTCAACTAGGTTCACTTCATTCCAACCCAGTATTATTAAACCGAGTTAAATCCTAATTCCAACACTAGTTTAATAAATCGTGTTCCCATCCCGTTCCCGCCCTGTCATACTAAATTCAGTTAACCCCTCATTCCAATCCTATATTTCTAAAGTAGGTTAACATCCCATTATATCCATATCATGCACATGGGATACAAATATTTACTAAATTCATTGGTGGTAGACATAGGTCTCAACCGTCACATAATAAAATCATACATATATGATCCCCTAGATAATTAAACATTCATCATACGACCCATAAAAAGTGATGGATTTCATAAATATCATATCATAACCCATGAAATGAAATTGGTATCATAAAAATTTCATCATATCAATACCTATTGAAAACATATATGCCCCATAATCATTTTATCAGAGCATAACCTGTGAAAAGAAATGGGTTTCAAAAGCATATAACATGTGTAAGAAAAATAGGTGTCATAAAAATCATTCCATAAAAACATAAACCATTAAATAAATAATTATAATTGTATTTTTTCATCATATCCCTAGTAATGAGTAAAGCATAACATAGTATGTCATCTTATATGGGGAATTACTTATAGAGATCCCTTGGAACAAATCTTAAAGAAAATTTCCTTTCATTGAAAATCACTTTCATAAAAACATTTCAAAAATAATTTTCATATAAAGAACAATTTACAGTTTCATTTAAAACATTAAAGTAATATAATATATTTTTGTTAAAAAAATTTCAAACATCATGCAATTTGAAAACCCTTTTCTTATAAAATATCCATGAAAACATATACAGGAAAATTATAGATATTTAAAAAACCATTTCCTTGAAAACTTATAAAAGAAGCTTCAAAATAATTTTTGAACAAAATTTTTCTTGAAATCCAATAAAATAATATTAAAAAAATTTCAAACCATTTTAGAAAACATGATTTTGAAAGATCATACATTTCAGACTGAAGAGAGAGATAAAGTAATGTTTTACTAAATATAGTTTCTTAATTGTCTTAAGCACCAATGAGTGGAAAATGGTACCAATAGTTGTAAATATCATTAATGAACCAAGAAAAAGGAAATTCGTGTTTTTTCTTGAGATAGAGATTATAATATTTCATCAATGAAAGAATAATCATAAACATAAATGATTATATTGCATCAATAAACTGTTACCACTTTGGGTTCAATAAATCCTGATACCCATAAGAGAATAAAATTAAATGACTCTTATAATATAATTATAAAAATAAAATCCATGATATAAATTTTCAAAGGATGAATACACACCCTATTGAAAAATATAGGTGCATAACATGACATGTGTCTTAAAGAAGGAAAATTGTGACAAAATCTCATTACCGATTTGGGAACTTTTGAAATGAAAACCACATGAAATAGGGATCATAAAATGCATTAGTACATAAAAAAATTAGCAATAAGAATCATATAATAAATTTGAGGGTTTTATATACACACCAAAAAATAAATGAATGGTTATCATGGCATGTATCTCATGAATAATTAAAAGTGAGATGAGAAAACCCTTACCATATGTCTTAACTTTCTTCCTACACATTAGAACCTACTATATAATAAATATAAGTTTATTATATATATACAAAATGACCATATTATTATGTATAATACCATATATGGTATAATTTTGAATTTATATTACTTATTTATTAACAACTCCATGTTAATGTTATGTTTTGGGTAAAACACGCTTTCTTTTTCATTTATAATTTGTATTTTTTATTCTTGATCCTATTACTTAAGTAAAGAATTAATTATTTATAGAATTTAAAAAATGATATAAATATCATATATATTCAGTATATATATATTTATAAGAATATATAAAATATATAAATATTAAATGGAATATATCGTACATGGTGATAGTAGGCTGCATATAGGCATGGACACTTTTTCTATTTTACTATTGTATAGAATGAGTGAAAGTAAATGACATATATCTCCATATATATAATACCATTCAATTAACATTATTATTTCATATATATTGTAACGCCCCGACCCCAGCTACCCAGAGTCGGTGCATTACTTCGTAACATTGGCATGATCACAAAAGATCAAGTCTCGAAAGACCGATTAGTTTAGTAGCCTTGGAAACACTAGATACATAAGTAAACGTTACATTACATCATAAAGTGAAAAACTACAATAACAAAGTCTCCATAGTCCACACTCATATCCTCTTCTAACAATCCCTGCAGGTCATTCATAAAATACTTCTTCACATCCTGGAAAATATTAAAACATTGAAAGGGGTGAGCTCAGATGCTCAGTAAGGATAACAATATTGCGGAAGCTTTCATAAATAAACATAAACATTTAAGGCAATGTATAACTAAAACAAAATCCTTTTAAACTTTAACATCATCATAATATGGCAAAAGTAAAATGAGATAATTCCATTCACTTCTTCACATGGATATTCTACTGGTCGAATAATCACATGCAATATCAATAACCACTTTCATAATGATGGAATGCATAATGCCAGACTATCATAACCACGTAGTCAAGGCCTCGTGCCAATACCACAAATAAGATTTTGTCAAGGCCTTGTGCCAAGACACTAGTTTGTCTCATGAGACCTGCCGATGCATCGAGGAGCTATAGCGGGCTCCACCCGTCACTTATTTAGTCCAATGCATTCCTCATATGAATAGGTTTAAACATATCATAAACCATAACATAATCGTATCACATAAAACATGAATAAAGGAAACATAACATTTCCACATTTCAATCACAAGATATAAATACAACACATTGATATAATAAAAATGCTTTCAAAACAATTTTCAATAAAATAAAAGAAAGTTAAAACTTTGTATTTATTTTTCATTAAAAAAAATGATGGCTTGTAGAGGAAGCCGAAACTCAAATAATGGTCACGGCGGCGGAGAAGTCGTTGTCTCCGCATAAGTACGGAAAGAAAAACATTCCCTTTTTGTCGTTTAGTAAAACGCTTCGTATAAAAAATATTCCTTTTGAATAAACGTAAAAGTCAAAGGGGTTTATACACCGTATAAAATAAAGTTTTGTATAAAACCAAATATGCCTCAATGAAAGGGGATTGAGACGAAGTCCTTAAAAAGATCATTTTTTTTAAATAAAGTACATCTATAATGTGTATTCACTATAAGTACACATAAATAATGTACAAATACAATATAGGACATAATAATATCACGACATAATTTGAAAGTAGGAGATTAACCCAACGAATGGAAGTTGGGTTAAGAAATTCCCTTAAAAAGATCATTTTTTAAATAAAATAGATCTCTTATGTGTATTTACTATAAGTACACATAATTAAAGTACAAATACAAGATAGCACATAATAATATCATGACATAATTTGAAAATAGGAGATTAACCCAAAGAATGGAAATTGTGTTAAGAAATTTCCTTATCTTGCGTCTTGTCCTGACTCGACTATTCTTTAACCTCCTGAATAATAAACTAGAGTTAATTTCTATTTACTTAAGAACTTTTTTATGTTCATTATTCCTTTTATATCACTTATTACCATGTTATGAACATTATGTAATTATTTAAGTTAATAACGGTCACTTTGTCGATCTTTGGTACTTGAGTCAAAAATAAACTTCCTATAATTTCAAGTTGTTCATGTGGTGAAATATACATTATATCCCGAATTATATTTATGATGTAGATATCATATATATGATATATATCCAGTATATACATTCATTAATAATGTCACGTAACATTTAGAGATAAGAAATGAAATGCACTGTTCATGGAGATGGTAAGTCGTACGTACGCATGAACGCTACTTTCATTTCTATTTCGTATTTAATGGAACAGAATCATAATGATATAAATTTATAATATAATTACAGTATAATATAGTGTATAATAACATTTAATAAATCCTTTATACAACCCACATATGGCATTAACGATTCAAATCACTTTGATGAGGCGGTAGTCCGCACTTCCTAAAATGAAATTATCTCGTTTTACCCATAATGGAAATCATAAATTATGCCATAAATGAGAAATACAGAAGCATAAGTAAAACATAAACATATTATATATCATATATAAAAATAGTCACATCTTAATGGCCACCTTTGAAGGTGTTATATGAGTGTTGAACAATCATCATTTCGTGAGGCAGAAATTCGCCATCCACAGAAACCGTATGTTCTTTAACCATTAGATGTAGGTGTGTGTAAGTGTAGCTAAAATACTTCTTATAACAAAATCCTAGTATATTGAGGATACTGTTTTTGTTACAAAAGAAATGAATAAAAAGAGTTTAGGGGGTTGGAGAAGAAAAATAAAACAAAACAACATTAGAGAAGACATTACCTCAAAATCGGGTAACTCTTTTTGATTTGATCCAAAAGCTTCCTTGGGAAGAGTTATTCTCAAAGTGAGGCTTCTAGGAGTAATAGGGAGAAGTTGGGAGAGTATTTGGGTAGAGTTTGGCCGAGCCAAATGTCTTGAAGGTGTGAATAAGGTGGGAGAGGTGGGGGCCTTTTATAAGTGGAGAGGAGGGGCTCCGTTCGAAAGATTGAAATGTTACATTATTACACAATGATTTTAGGATTCTAAAGGTCCCACAATTATATAATTCGAGGATAAGGTGATAAGGGTTCGAAATATCCTCATACAATTGGCTTTGGACAAGTGTAAGCCTTGTATTTTGCATTATCTTCCCATTATATTTAAATCGTTAAATAATGAGGTCATCGTTGCATCATCATGATGTCATAAATAATTTAATTTATTTAATGTCTAAAAATTATAAAAAAAATACTATGATGTAGGAAATATTTTTATCTTTCTAATTAATATTTATAATCAAAATTTGGACTTGTGTAACCCCACTTAGAATTTGTTTTAGTAAAATAACTCATGTTTGTGTCAATTTAATTTTAACATTAAATAAATATATATTAATGTCATTTTCCAACTAAAGTGGATCCATGGGGTCCCCAAGTTGACCCATGGGTTGTCTTGGTCGGCCATGACTCATCCAATAGGAGTAGGACAAGTGTCATGCTCATCTCATATTATTAAAACATTGTTTTTACCTTAAACTACACTAATTACCTCTAATCGCGATTAAGAACTTAAAAGTTACTATTCACCAAAAAATTATTTTAATCTCATTGAACCACATTTTACTTCTTAATGACAATCATGTATGTCGTATTTTTGAAAATCAAACCACAGAAGTGGTAATATTTCATTTAAAAGAAAAATAAGTTATTTAAATACCACTTAGTGGTTTCACTATTCATCAAAAATTGAAGTTTTTCAGAACAAAGCCAAAATTTCACCCTAAGCTATAATTGATATTCCAAATTCAAAAATGATGTCTATTTTACAAAATTCCAAACATATAAGTTGCATTAATTAATTTTATAATTAATTCCCGCTGTTACAACAAATAGCGTGTTTTTAAGAAACAATTTATATCAAAAGATTGGCAATTGTTTATGTCCAATTTCAATGTTAAATTAATTCTAATGTCCACCATTGGATAAAATAGTAAAAATATATTCTAATTATACTTTAAAACCACTAAATAGTATACTTTATCACTATAAATTATTTTGATTAAAAAAGTTGTTTTTAAGTATTTTTCACAATTCATAAAAAATTAGAAGTTCTCAGAAAAATACCAAAAATTCAACATAGGCTAATTTCGATATTACGAATACAAAAATGAAGTCCATTTTGAAATATAAAATTTCTATAATTTTAAAAAGTGGTTATTACTATTCATAACGGCTACTTTGATTAGTCGCGGTGTTTTAGAACTCGAAGTTGCGTACAATGCAAGCTATTGCATTATTGAAAGAGAGGCGTATCGTGGAAGCTCAGGGTGTTACATTCTCCCCTCCTTCAATAAATTGCGTCCTCGCAATTTGAAATTTTTCATGGAAAATAAAAGGTTGAAAATAGAAAATACCTTTGAGGAAAACCCACATCGGAAATAAGATTAATAAAATTTAGCCTTAATAAGAGGGAAAGGGAAATGAAAAAGTCACCACCCAATTATGATCTTGATTAGGAGAACATTGGTGTCAATTAGAGACATATAATTGGAGGAAAAACGTAAATATTTGTAGGGAGCGATTGGGGTCATCAATCACAATCAACTGTCAAATTGAGGGCCTCAAAGCCTTCAATCTATGTTGATTTTAAATATCATCAGTTCAACAAGACATAAGGTATTAGGATAACACATTTTTTTGTTTTAATATCCCTTTACTATAGTTTAAGAATTAATTTATTCATTGAATAAGAGATAGGTATATATATTTATGCTTGACAATTAGAGTTTCAACCATCAACTCATCTTTCACTCAAAAAGATAATAGAACTCAAAAATATTATACTTATCCTAATTGTATAAGGTTCCAAATGTTAACACATACCATTTAGATTATTAAAATTATTTTTTAATAACCAGGGACTTCCTGTAGGCTAGTGGTAGGAAATAAAGGCCAGTCGCACTATGATTGTGGGTTCGATTCCTGCAGCTTTGTCCGACGTGACGAGTTATGCCCCACCCTGCAGGTTGTCCTTTTTCCTAAAACTATAGTATTATAATATTCCAAAAATAATCTTCAGAAATGATTTAACCTTAAACAATACTATCCATGGTTCAACTTAATCCATTCCAACCTTAATAGTTATCCAAAATACCTCCGTCCAGACTTTCTCTAAAGGGTCGTTAAATTCCAAAATCAATTGTAACCTCAGATTCCCCAAACAAAGTAAAGTTTCTCTTATTGTCACATACTAAAAATATGATTACCTTCATCATATTAAATCCTTAATGAAAACAACATGTACTGCAGTACAATCCTTATATATCACATTATTCTTATAACCATAATCTAGTTCTTGAGTCCAAAAACACAAATACAATAATTATTCCGCTTCAATTGTACTCACAGCATAAGATTGGCCTTGATCCCTTGGTCTTTTCTGAGGTAAGTTTCCTTGACGCTTAGGACATTCATTTGCATAATGACCCATTTCTCTACAATTGTAGCATTCAACTTTGACAGCCTCTTTCTTTCCCTTGCAATCACGAGCCTGGTGACCCTTTTCTCCACATTTATAACAAACTCCCATTCCTTTTAGGCACGTACCAGGGTGATTCTTCCCACAATTATCACATAATGGAAAATCCTTCTTTCCCTTTTTCCCTTTATCTGTCTCTTGTTCCACCGTTCTCTTCTTCTCTTTCTTTACTTTGTTGTCATAAGACTTAGAGAATTCCTTTTCTGTCTTGATAGCACACGAGACAATATCTTCGTATGATGAGAAGGATTGTGATACTAAAGCTCGACGGAGAAATGGTTTTAACCCATCAAAGAAATGATCAATCTTACTTCTTGGGTTACGTATATAATCGGAAGCATGCCTCGCTAACCTTGTAAAGTTAGCCTCATACTTTGCGACATTCTCATCCTCCTTCTGCCTCAGACTCAGAAATTACCTTTCCATATCTGCTCGATGGTCACGAGGAAAGTATTTTTCTAAGAAAAGCTCTTTAAACTCCCTCCATTCCATATTCGATACGTCATCATCTTCCTTTGTGTTTTGAATTAGTGACCACCATTGATCGGCATCTCCAGTGAGGCTGTAAACTGCCATGACAACTTTATCCCTTTCACTACTCCCCAAGGCATGGAATATTTTCTCTAAGGAATTTATCCATTGCTCAGATACTATAGGATTTGTACTCCCATTGAAGGTTGGTGTTTGTTGCCTCATGAAACGGTCTAGCATTGATCCTCCACATTGCGGATCAGGGTGCTCCATACGAGTAAGGTTATTATTCATAACCTGAGTGAGTTGTCCCAGTATGGTATTAAGTTGATCCGCACCAGTTGTATCTCCAGATCCACAATAATTATCTTGAGCAGGAGGGAAATCCCTACATGGAGTGCGTGCATTGATACAGTTTCCATTTCTTCTACTATGCGCCATTTCTAAACAATTGCGTAAACTAGATCAGTTTATGAATCAAAATACATAATCCCATACTTATAAAACACTTAACATAAATTGAACTATTTATGGATATAATCCATAATCATAAAAATGTTTTCTTTGAGGAAGTATATACTCATAAACCCTTCATAATGATTTGTAAAGAAAATGAGAGTTATCCTAAGCATATCCCCCGGGAGTGTCGTAACCAAGGGTGCAGAAAGGCCCGTTGTCGTGCACCAGTTCCCGTTCGAGTCTAGGTACATCTGTGCCAGAGCCGCCTCTACCTGCTCGTATCCAGACAAGGATGTATTGCTCGGAAAACCCATAACATCTCTATAATACCAAAATTCTAGGAAGTTCTTCTATAATAATCCTCAAAGTCTATCTTCGGGCTATGTCCTCTAATCAGAGTTTATCTAAATCTAGCTTCCAAGGTTAGTACTAAACTGCCTCTGATACCAACTGTAACGCCCTGACCCCAGCTACCCAGAGTCGGTGCATTACTTCGTAACATTGGCATGATCACAAAAGATCAAGTCTCGAAAGACCGATTAGTTTAGTAGCCTTGGAAACACTAGATACATAAGTAAACGTTACATTACATCATAAAGTGAAAATCTACAATAACAAAGTCTCCATAGTCCACACCCATATCCTATTCTCACAATCCCTGCAGGTCATTCATAAAATACTTCTTCACATCCTGGAAAATATTAAAACATTGAAAGGGGTGAGCTCAGATGCTCAGTAAGGATATCAATATTGCGGAAGCTTTCATAAATAAACATAAACATTTAAGGCAATGTATAACTAAAACAAAAGCCTTTTAAACTTAAACATCATCATAATATGGCAAAAGTAAAATGAGATAATTCCATTCACTTCTTCACATGGATATTCTACTGGTCGAATAATCACATGCAATATCAATAACCACTTTCATAATGATGGAATACATAATGCCAGACTATCATAACCACGTAGTCAAGGCCTCGTGCCAAGACCACAAATAAGATTTTGTCAAGGCCTTGTGCCAAGACACTAGTTTGTCTGATGAGACCTGCCGATGCATCGAGGAGCTATAGCGGGCTTCACCCGTCACTTATTAAGTCCAATGCATTCCTCATATGAATAGGTTTAAACATATCATAAACCATAACATAATCGTATCACATAAAACATGCATAAAGGAAACATAACATTTCTACATTTCAATCACAAGATATAAATACAACACATTGATATAATAAAAACGCTTTCAAAACCATTTTCAATAAAATAAAAGAAAGTTAAAACTTTGTATTTATTTTTCATTAAAAAAAATGATGGCTTGTATAGGAAGCCGAAACTCAAATAATGGTCACGGCGGAGGAGAAGTCGTTGTCGCTGCATAAGTACGGAAAGAAAAACATTCCCTTTTTGTCGTTTAGTAAAATGCTTCGTATAAAAAAGATTCCTTTTGAATAAACGTAAAAGTCAAAGGGGTTTATACACTGTATAAAATAAAGTTTTGTATAAAACCAAATATGCCTCAATGAAAGGGGATTGAGACGAATTCCTTAAAAAGATCATTTTTTTTAAATAAAGTACATCTATATTGTGTATTCACTATAAGTACACATAAATAATGTACAAATACAATATAGGACATAATAATATCATGACATAATTTGAAAGTAGGAGATTAACCCAAAGAATGGAAGTTGGGTTAAGAAATTCCCTTACAAAGAACATTTTTTAAATAAAATAGATCTATTATGTGTATTTACTATAAGTACACATAAGTAAAGTACAAATACAAAATAGCACATAATAATATCATGACATAATTTGAAAATAGGAGATTAACCCAAAGAATGGAAATTGGGTTAAGAAATTCCCTTACCTTGCGTCTTGTCCTGACTCGACTGTTCTTTAACCTCCTGAATAATAAACTAGAGTTAATTTCTATTTACTTAAGAACTTTTTTATGTTCATTATTCCTTTTATATCACTTATTACCATGTTATGAACATTATGTAATTATTTAAGTTAATAACGGTCGTTTTGTCGATCTTTGGTTCTTGAGTCAAAAATAAACTTCCTATAATTTCAAGTTGTTCATGTGGTGAAATATACATTATATCCAGAATTATATTTATGATGTAGATATCATATATATGATATATATCCAGTATATACATTCATTCATAATGTCATATAACATTTAGAGGTAAGAAATGAAATGCACCGTTCATGGAGACGGTAAGCCGTACGTACGCATGAACACTACTTTCATTTCTATTTCGTATTTAATGGAATGGAATCATAATGATATAAATTTATAATATAATTGCAGTATAATATAGTGTATAATAACATTTAATCCATCCTTTATACATCCCACATATGGCATTAACGATTCAAAATCACTTTAAGGGGGCGGTAGTCCGCACTTCCTAAAATGAAATTATCACGTTTTACCCATAATAGAAATCATAAAGTATGCCATAAATGAGAAATACAGAAGCATAAGTAAAACATAACCATATTATATATCATATATAAAAATAGTGACATCTTAATGGCCACCTTTGAAGGTGTTATATGAGTGTTGAACAATCATCATTTCGTGAGGCAGAAATTCACCATCCACAGAAACCGTATGTTCTTTAACCATTAGATGTAGGTGTGTGTAAGTGTAGCTAGAATACTTATTATAACAACATCCTAGTATATTGAGGATACTGGTGTTGTTACAAAAGAAATGAATAAAAAGAGTTTATGGGGTTGGAGAAGAAAAATAAAACAAAACAACATTAGAGAAGACATTACCTCAAAATCGGGTAACTCTTTTTGATTTGAGCCAAAAGCTTCCTTGGGAAGAGTTCTGCTCAAAGTGAGGCTTCTAGGAGTAAGAGGGGGAAGTTGGGAGAGTATTTGGGCAGAGTTTGGCCGAGCCAAATGGCTTGAAGGTGTGAATAAGGTGGGAGAGGTGGGGGCCTTTTATAAGTGGAGAGGAGGGTCTCTTTTGGAAAGATTGAAATGTTACATTATTACACAATGCTTTTCGGATTCTAAAGGTCCCACACTTATATAATTCGAGGCTAAGGTGATAAGGGTTCGAAATCTCCTCATCCAATTGGCTTTGGACAAGTGTAAGCCTTGGATTTTTCATTATCTTCCCATTTTATTTAAATCGTTAAATAATGAGGTCATCGCTGCATCATCATGATGTCATAAATAATTTAATTTATTTAATGTCTAAAAATTATAAAAAAATACTATAATGTAGGAAATATTTTTAGATTTCTAATGAATATTTATAATCAAAATTAGGACTTGTGTAACCCCACTTAAAAATTGTTTTAGTAAAATAACTCATGTTTGTGTCAATTTAATTTTAACATTAAATAAATATATATTAATGTCATTTTCCAACTAAAGTGGATCCATGGGGTCCCCAAGTTGACACATGGGTTTTCTTGGTCGGCCATGACTCATCCAATAGGAGTAGGACAAGTTTCATGCTCATCTCATATTATTAAAACATTGTTTTTACCTTAAACTACACTAATTACCTCTAATCGCGATTAAGAACTTAAAAGTTACTATTCACCAAAAAATTATTTTAATCTCATTGAACCAAATTTTACTTCTTAATGACAATCATGTATGTAGGATTTTTGAAAATCAAACCACAGAAGTGGTAATATTTCATTTAAAAGAAAAATCAGTTATTTAACTACCACTTAGTGGTTTCACTATTCATCAAAAATTGAAGTTTTTCAGAACAAAGCCAAAATTTCACCCTAAGCTATAATTGATATTCCGAATTCAAAAATGATGTATATTTTACAAAATTCCAAACATATAAGTTGCATTAATTAATTTTATAATTAATTCCTGCTGTTACAACAAATAGCGTGTTTTTAAGAAACAATTTATATCAAAAGATTGGCAATTGTTTATGTCCAATTTCAATGTTAAATTAATTCTAATGACCACCATTGGATAAAATAGTAAAAATATATTCTAATTATACTTTAAAACCACTAAATAGTATAATTTATCACTATAAATTATTTTGATTAAAAAAGTTGTTTTTAAGTATTTTTCACAATTCATAAAAAATTAGAAGTTCTCAGAAAAATACCAAAAATTCAACATAGGCTAATTTCGATATTACGAATACAAAAATGAAGTCCATTTTGAAATATAAAATTTCTATAATTTTAAAAAGTGGTTATTACTATTCATAACGGCTACTTTGATTAGTCCCGGTGTTTTAGAACTCGAAGTTGCGTACAATGCAAGCTATTGCATTATTGAAAGAGAGGCGTATCGTGGAAGCTCGGGGTGTTACATATATAATATAATTTCACTAAAAAAATACTTAATACATTTAATGTAGAGTGTGAATGAGTCACATTTATTTTAGGAGGAGGCTATCCACACATCCTCAAATGGAGTTATCATATTTAGACAAAAATTGAAAGCATGAAGGTATGATTTATATAATAAATATATAAGAATAAAGATATAATAAATATAATATATAAAATTTAAAAAAATATTTTTATTCATCATTTGTAACCATGAGTGATGGTAAAGGAAAACACAAACAATGTTTTTTCATGAGGTGGTAGTTCTCTGTAGACAAGTATGATAAGTTTGTTACCCATTAGATGGATATTTATGTAAGTGTAGGTTGAAAAAATAGAATAAAAAATCTCATAATATTGTATATAATGATTTTTTATATTATAATGGAATAATATTTTTAATGGGTGGAGAACAAAAATAAAACAAATAAGATTGAAGGAGGATGTTACCTTTTCTGTGGGTGACTCATTTTCGTTTTCACCAAAGGGATTATTTATATAGATTTATGCCTAAAGGGAGTATTATAGGATTAATTTAGGGTTGTTTTTAGGAAACTTAAGTTTATGTTTTTAGAAAAAAAATTCTTGAGTGCTATGAATAAGTTGGAGGGACGAGTGCCTTTTTAAATTGGAGGAGGAGTGATATTCTTGTTAATTTTTTAAAAGTGACTTACACCAAAGGTTTTTCCATGAAATGTGGATCCAATAATGGTAACAATTATTGAAAGGTGATTATAGCGTATAAATTGTTCTAGAAAATGGATTTTTGACATTCCTATTGGTCATTTTTATAGTTAATCTTAAGGTTTAATCCTTTGTTGTGCTAATTTCACTCTTAATCATTATAATTAATTTTATTCACTTTAAGTAATATTTTTGGTCAAATACTAAATTAAACTGATTATACATGATAAATTATATTATTAAAAATAAGTATTCCACGTTTCCATGTTATAATCACATAGGTTGAATAAATTAATTTAAATTTAATCCCAAATGCAGGACGAAAAAGTAGAGTTTTAATGTTAAAATATTATGAAGTTGGAAATGTTTTTTTTTCAAAACTCAATGTGAAATTGATTCCAATGAATTAAATTAGATTAATTGATATAAAATTTATCTGATTAAGCTTAAGACTAAACTAAACTAAAATATAATTTATCTATATAAACAAATTTGGAGAGAAGGATTTTTGACTAAAAATTTAGTGTTTTCCCAATCCATAAAAAATGAAACTTCTAAGGAATATACAAAACAATACTCCCCATTGTAATTTTTTAAATTTTTATTCAAAAAAATAAGTTTATTTTATTAAATAAATAATAAAAAAGTTTAAATATTAGTTTTAAAATGGGGTTTCCATTCAAAGGCGATAAAATTACCTTTTTGAAATATACATCTTTTTATTCATAAAATTTTATTTACTCTTATCTTAGGAATATAAAATCTATTGGATGAGTATAAAAAATAATTATTGAATATAAAATATATAAATTGTATTCAAATCATTAGTCAAAATTGGTTTTCTTAATTTATTGAGACAAAATTTTCATTGTACATAGAAATTTATTTTTCTTAGGAATGTAATTCCTGTATTCTCAAATAGTTCTTACATTAAATTTTAGTAATTAATAACCAAAGGATTCATTTTATATAATTGTTTAAATCATATTTTCACAGTTTAGTTATTATTATTTGTAACTTTCATTCCATTGTCTATATGGTAACTATGATAATATTCTAACAATAATATTAATAGTATATTGTAGTCTGCTAAAACATGATCTTTCTGTGTAAACCAAGCTATCAAATAGACTCGGTATTGTGAATAATACAATCAAGAAATAGTGTATTGTGTGCCTAAATATAATATAATATTTTTAGTGAAATATTTAATTTTTAATGCATATAATATAAGAAAGAATTTGTGTTTTTTCGAACAAAATATATATTAAGTGCTGCGTGAAATGAAAAATATCAAATTATTAGATTAGTTTGAAAAAAATAATTCAAAAAATATCAGGGTGTTACATGCTACCCCCTAGAAATGGATTTATCCCTTTAAATAAATTTGGGTTATTAAAAATTTGATACTTGTATGTTCCTTTTATAGAAAACCACACACTACAAATGAATACTAAATATTTATTTAAAAAGGGAATGTTGGAAACCAGAGGGCTGCCAAATGTAACTCATAAATAGGTTTCCACATATTAAAATATAGGTGGGAAGGGATGATTAGAAATATATGAAAAAAATAAATAATTTTAGAGATTGATAAAAACATAGAACAACAAAAAGTGAATGGTCCCTCTGTCGGAGGTTAGGGAACCATCTATTGTGGATAATGCGCCCCTATGGGATATAACCTTCATCATATAATCTACTTCTTAACATGGGAAAAGGGAGACTAGGGTGTTTGTAATTTTTGATGGTCTAATATCAGATTTGGGTGAAAAACATGATTAGTCTAAGAGCAAGAACTATTAAGTAATACCTGCAGTTTTGTATGGGAAACTAAACGTTAGGGGTATGAATGAGCTAAGTGACATCCAAGGGGTAATTTTAAGAAAACTCGATAAGTCGTTAAAAAATTTCATATACAATTTATGTACTAATAATTTCATATACTCTTATTCTTACTTAGAAGAGTATTTTCTAGTTGATGGTTTTTTCCATTCAAGCATGTAGAAAGGGAAAAAGATTTTTGGGATTTGATGGAATTTTCATCCCCAACTAAGCAGAAGAATATGAAATAGAAACAATAATACTACCTTCCCAAAACAATGATAAAATTATCAGGGGGAATGGGTGTTTCCCTGAGAGGCATGTAATAAATCTTCAAGGGAACATTATCTAAAAAGTCTCCCTTAGACTCCATCAGCTAGAAGCAGCGTGCATCACCAGGTGGTCAGAAGGGAGACTCTATGAGATAAATAGTTCTTAATGGAATGATGATAGAACTATTTAGTATGTTTTAGAGGATAAAAAAGAAGATATCATAAAGAAAAAACATAGTGATGATTCGATTACAACAGAGGAGTGGGAGAGGCTTGATTTGGGGATTAATCCAGTGAGTCTCATCTTAGAACAGATGGCATGGTAGACCTCACATCTTGATGACTTATTCCTAGACATTGAACCACTATTTTACCTCAATTATTTTTTGGTGTTGACTAATTTTATTGAAAAAAAGTTATAGGGTTTTTTCACCTCACACCTATATAATGATATTAGATACTTAGCTAAGAAGTATTGGGTTAATCCATCTTGGCAACCTATCTAGTGAGGAATGGTTTTGTTTTGGATTTATGGTTCTATCTTACTCTAGTGTTGTTTCAGTTGGGTAAGGTTTTTCCCTAATCCCCAAATTTATATTTCCTTGATAATTACCTAAAAAATTACTTTGGTATGGGATATAAGATCATCTGTTCAATAGAAAAAAATGTTTTAGGATAAATCATTTTAAATACCATTTTACTAGAGTTAACGAATTATTTTACTATCAAAGAACAAGAGGAAAAACACTTACTTGATTGTATACCTTTTCACATGCAAAATAACACCCTTTGGTTGTTACTCTTTCAATTTATACTTCATCACCGACTCTTAGAAATGAAGGCAAATTTGTCATTTATGAAGTAGTAACAAGTCATGAGGTAGACTGATAAGTCATTCCATCCATTATTAGTTAGAATCACTAAAAAATGGTTAGTTAATGTTATTAAACAAGAATAAATACTCAATTTGTGAGATAATACATTAATCTCACAAACGTCATCTACAGTTTAACTTAATCATTTCATAAATGGTTAACCTTATAACCCTTCCAAAATCTAAAAATCCAAAACATTTGAAATAACATTACTAAATTAGATTACGATTGATCCTGCATATATCTTCAAGTATCTATTGGTTGTCATATTCCCAATATGTGAATACCTTTATCATACATTCTCTTCAAAAAATTTAATAACAATAATTAAAAAAAAATCCTTTTAAAAAATTCATGCTTCTTTATTATAAAAATTATTTTATATTTGACATTATAAACAACATTCATGATAACATAGACAACTTTTTTATTTTTTTTATAATTTCTAAAGTCATAAATACAATCCAATTTACTTTATCCAAACCTATTATCAATTTTTCCAATCTAAACACAATTTTCTCAACATGTTGAACACACTAAGGGTTATCAACCACTATTTCAAAATATAACCTTTCAATTAAATAACTTTTATAAATATTCATCACCATTCAAAATATCCTTTTTAATACTTAATGAAAAAAATTATACATAAAATACATATATATTTCATGATTCATATAACATAATTTTGGAATTCCAAAACAAATACTCTTCAATCATCCAAATTTATTCTTAAACCATTACTCAGGATTCACCATCTTATGTTGAGTCAATAAGGTTTTCCTTATGACTTTTCCATTCCTTCTTGTTTTGAAAATCACAAACACCTTATCTTTAAGAAAATTGATTTTATAAGTAAAATCTCTTTTATAAGGAAAATCGCTTTTATAAGGGAAATTGCATTTATAAGGAAAATCTCTTTTATAAGGAAAATTGCATTTATAAGTAAAATCGCTTTTATAAGGAAAATCTCTTTTATAAAGAAAATCTGTTTTATAATGAAAATTGCTTTTATAAGGAAAATCATTTTTATAAGGAAAATCACTGTTATAAGGAAAATCTCTTTTATAAGGAAAATCGTTTTTATAAGGAAAATTATTTTTATAAGGTAAATTGCTTTTATATGAAAAATCGCTTTTGTAAGAAAAATTATTCTTATCATATTTTCATTATCTATATATATTTCTTAAGTATAAGAATCGGTTTCATTTCTATATTCACAGAATCATTTAAAACGTTGATATAAAGCATTCTGTTTTAGGTTCTGAATTCTGGATGAGAACTATAATGAAGTCCCACTCCGAATTCTGGATACGAATGTTAATAAAGTACCACTCTGAATTCTGGATACGAACTCTCATGAAGTTCGACACTGAAATCTAATGACGAATCTTGATTATGAATTCTGATGACGAATTGTCATTCCTAATTCTCATTCCAAATTCACCTATTAAACAGAATCTGATCATCTTTACTTTATCACTCCAAATTTATTTAGACACTGAATATTATCCTTACTTAGACTCCAAACTTTCATTTTGCTTACACTTTTATATTTTGTCTACTCTTTAATATTTTTGCTTAAACTCTGAACCTCCACTCCGAACTTTTGAGTTGGACTTAAAACTATGTCGTACATTCTGTTACACTTGTATTTTTATAAAATGATGTCGTCTATTCTGTTATAAACTAACCGTTTGTTAAGTTACACATGTACATGTCCCTCAGATTTTTAAGGAAAATATGACCGTTGGAAAGGAGGCCGACCTTTCCTATAAATAGGAGATCATTTGAAAGAGCTCAAAATGACATAGAAGTTGATCGATCTAGAGACCACATGCTGCTAAGGTGATTTCTAGAGAGAGAAATATTTTCATGCCTTGTACGTACTGAACCGCTCGTTCAGTTTTTGCTTCTTGCGACTCCGAATGTTGGTGATTACATTCGAGGAATTCCAGGTATATGAAGATAGAGGTGCCGACTACATTGAAGTTCGAGGGCTTCCTTGCTGAGGAAGACAGAGGTTCCAACTACCTTGAAGTTGAGGGCTTGCGGGGATAACAAGACAAAGACTCCGATCTTCGTATCAAGGGCTTACCCTGGTGTGGGTAAGACAGACTTGCTTGAAAGTATAAATCAAGGGACCTTTATCCAAGTTTGTTGGATACCCTTCTCTTTGGGTTAAAAGATTTTAATCTTGTTACTTGTAGATTTACTACTTGTTTGTTTCCACTGCATATTGTATTGTAAGGAAAGTATAACTTTCTTATACTTCCTTACTTGTACTCTGTTTCATTTAGATTCTATATGCTTTAAGGTAGAATCTCATAATGAAATCTTTAGTTAAGTTTCAATTTCAAGATCCATATTTCCGGAAATTAATTTCGGAATCTCTTTCCAGTTTTAAGCAAGTACATAGGACTTGATGTTTATAACTTCATTCCTTATTCCATGTTTTCAATTGGTGTTAGAGGTGCTATGAATTTTCATAGTTTAACATTGTTAAACTTATCACTTTCCTTTGTTAAAAGAAAATTTTTAATGTATAAAATTCACCCCCCCTCTTGTATATTGAGCATTTACATCATTATTTCGATCCTACATCTTATTTATCAATACCACTTGTTCTAGAATAAGAATGATGAAAAATGTATTAAAGTTCCTCAACCTCAATATAATCGTGATTCTTACATTTAATGTAAAAAATACTGTTAGAACATCTCATACCTTTATCATATCATTTATGTTATATTTATCTTCAAAAGTATAACCAATACTCATACCGCCTCCATGATTATTTTCATGGGATCTCCACTTAGTACATCTTATTGTATAATGATCATACCTTACACATATTAAACATTTAATTTTATCCCAATTACTTCTATTTAGTACTATTTACTAACACCCTAAATCTTAGTATGAGCAACACATATCATAGAAGAAAACCACATAATCCGGGAAAAATTACATATTTGATGTATAAATCATAAACCATACTTATTTATTATATATAATCTTTGATTAATCATAGTTTATTGATACTCATATTCTATTTTAGTCCTTCACAATGGTTCATAATGTGTTTGTTTATTACCAAATCATATCTCTCTAGAGTGTCAAACAAGGAGTGCAGTATGGTCTGTTGTTGTGCTCCAGTTCCCGGTCGAGTCTATCTCAATATGGTGTTTTCTTTATTGTTACCTATGTGTATATATATTACATATCAACATTCACTTGTATTATCAATATAGGAATTCATTTTTATCTATCCACTCACTTTAAACCGTACAAAATTTCTAGGACATTTTCCTTTAATTTAACTTATCCTTAGAGAAATCCCCATACATATCCATAGAAATATTTATATGGATCCCACTAATCTTTAATCATCCCAGTTTCCAAATTTTGATGAATCCTTTAATTTCATACCATGTATAACAACCCGAGATTAACTTACATGGATATCAAATCATTCAAGATGAATATTCAAAACATTACAAAAATACATGCTCGAGGACTATAATATTTTCGTGACTTTGGAAACATGGAACAAAATTTTATAACATGGGGAAATATCTTTAATGTTTCCCAGAAGGATCTTCCCATTTAGTAATTTTACTTGAAACATTTCTTCATAACTTGGGGAAAGGAAATGAAAGAAAGGGGTGACCATATATTCTCATTAATGGTAAAAAATAGTTATACATAAAAATAACATAAGAATAAAGGTATGAGAATATGAAAATGATATTTTAATATTATACCATGAATACTAAAGATCATATACATGAGTAATAGGAAGAATATTAGAAATTCATAATACATGAATCATATGGTAATCAAGAGAATAATACATGATTGGATAACATGGGAATAAGAAATAGAATTTGTGGCTGACACATAACCACATAAAATGATTTCCATTGCAATAAGGGCTTGATTATAAGGTCATATTAGTTGGAATGAGATTACTCCAAAATAAATATTAGCAGTCAAGGTTTACTCCCAAAAACATATTAGTGGAAAAATTCCTATACTAAACCATGTTCACTCCCCATTCCAATAATATATTACTGAATCAGCTTCACTTCTCGTTCTATCCCATTATTACTTAATAATGTTAAGTCCTCAATCTTGCCTTTTTCACTAAATGGAGTTCACTCCCCATTCTATCCCTGTCACAATATATTTATTTGACTTCTTATCCCAACCTTGTTTTACTAAACTAGTTTTAGTTAATGGTCCAGCCCCATCACACTCATGATATACAAATCATTACCTAATGTATTAGAGGGAAATATAGGTCTTCGTTATCGCAAAATAGAATCATAAATTCACATTTCAGAATATAATAATAAGTCCATCATATCGTGACCCATAAAAAGAGTTGGATTTCATAAAATCATATCTTAACCCATTAATTTAAATGGGTATCATAAAAATTTCAGCATATCGTTACCTATTTAAAAGAGATAAGCCACATAATTATTTCCTCATATAATAACCTATGAAAATATGTGGTTTTCAAAATCATATAACCCATGGAATAGAAAATAGTTTCATAAAAATAATTCTATAAAATCATAAAACATTAAAAAAATAACATGAATGGTATTCTTGGATTATATACTCATTAAATTATTAAATACAACAAGTTATTTCATCTTAGATGGTGAACGATTTTTAAGGATCATATGTAACATCTCTTAATGAAAATAGAATTTCCCTGAAAATACCTTTTATAAATAAATTTAAAAAATCATTTTCACATAAATAATGATTTATAATTTCATTTAAAATATTTCTTGAGAAAAATATATTATCTACTTAAAAAAATATTTTTAAAACATCATTTTTTTTGAAAATATTTTTCTCATAAAATACATTTGAAAACTTATAATGGACGAGTAAAGATATTTTGAAAAACTATTTCCTTAAAAAAATATAAAATAGTCTTGAAAATAATTTTGGGAACCTTTTTATATGAAAATTATAGAATTAATATGAAAATAATTTTTAAAACATATTTATAAAAAATTATTTTGAAAGAATACAGGTTTATGACTGAAGAGGGAGACAAAGATGGATTTTCCTAAAAACCCTTCTTAATTATCTTAAGTAAAAAAATATTGGATAAAATGGTACCAATACATGAATATAAAGTGAATTTCCAAATTATAAGGAAAATAATAAGTGTTTGTGTGATATAGATCCTAATATTTCATCAATGGGAGAATAGTCCTAACTAATCTTGAAAAATGAGGAGATTGTAGTAATAAATGTTTTCCACTTTGTTAACTATAAATAATGATTCTAAAAAAGAAGAAACTTAATTGTATATTATAATATAATTAAAATAATATAATTCATGATATAACATTTCCAATTCATTATGTACAACTCATATAAAAATATAGGTGAAAAAGCGACCTGTGTTTCAAAGAAGGAAAGTCGAGATAGAACTATCGTACCAATTTAGTATCCTTTGAAACATAAACTCCATGAAATAAGGATCATAAAATGGTTATGTAAATACCCATAAATTTCATTACTATTATGATATAATACATTACTTGTAATTATATATTCCACACAAAATAAATGAGTGGTTAACCTTCCATGTATCTCACAGATAATAAAATGTGAAATAAGAAAACACTTACCTTAAGTCTTTAATTTCTTCAAACGGGTTCAAAAACCATGTATAAAAAATATAAGTTTACTATAAATCAAAAAAATAACCATAATGTTATATCAAATATCATATATTATTTTTATGACTTTATATTACCTATTTATTAACAACCCCATGTTTAAGGTACATTTTTTGTAATATCCTCTTTCTTTTTCTTATATGATTTAGCTTATTATTCTTGATCCTCTTAATTAAATATTGATTTATTTATTTAAATAATTTAAAACATTATATAAATATCATATATATTCATAATATATATTTACTTATAACAATATATAAAATATTGAAATATTAAATGGAATATACAATTAATAGTGGCAGTAGGCCATACGTACTCCATGATGTTCTTTCCACTTTATTATCATATTGAAAGAAACAATGTAGATAAAATAAGTACATATATATAATTTAATTATAATTATTGTTTAATATATATCATATAAGTTCACTAGACCCATCCTTAAATCATTCCATATAGTGTGTGAATGAGTCACATCTCTTTTGTGAGGCAGTAGTCCATATATCCTGAAATGAAGTTATTATATTTACACAAAATGTAAATAATGAAGGTATGTTTTATATAATAATTAAATAATATTAAAGACACCATAAATATAAAATAATATCATAAATATCATATATAAAAAAATAATTTCCATCATCATTCCCAACCATGATAGGTGGTAAAGGAAAAATGAACAACTTCATTTCGTGAGACGGTAGTTCGCCGTACATAATAATGATAAGTTCGTTGCACATTATATTGATTTGTGTGTAATTTTATGTAAAAAATAGAATAAAATATTCTCAATATATTTAATATACTTCATTTATTATATAATAATGTAATAACCAGAGTAGTGGTGGTGTAGAATAAAAATAAAACAACAAAACTTAAGGAAAGAGGTCACATATTCTTTGAGTAATTCCTTTTGGTTTGAATCAAGGGGATTTATTGGATGGATTTATACCAAAAGGGAGTTTTATATGCTGAAGATATTTATTTTTGAAGGATATTTAGATATTTTTTTTATCGAAATTTGTTCACAGGTGTGAATAAGTGGGATGGGTGAGTTCCTTAGTGATGGTGGTTTGACTTCACGATCCTGGGTATGCCTTCCTCTTCGGGTTACACAACTAGAATGTCGATGGAGGACTCATGAATAGCTGTGGGGTTTCTTTGGATCCAGTCTTTGAGTTCTAGTTAATGACTGAGGATGAATGTCGGGGCACTACTCTGCAGAAATACTGGTTTTGGCCGATATGGTCTGTCTGTTGAGAATGGGATACTCCTCCGCTTCAATTGAGATGGATCCCTTGTTTCAGTATCATTGAGTGGAGATAATAAAGGAATGATATGGTTAAAATGGAATATTATTTTGTTGATCATGCTGAAACGTTGAAATCTCCAATGTTTGATTACTGTGGTGGTTCTCCTAAAATGCAGCCACCAGGATGATTATTGTTTGGCTGATTTTTGATACGGTGAAAGTGAGGTTATATGTGAAGGATGAACTTTTCTGTGTCTGTGTGAAGTAACTGATGGTGGAATCATAGTATCGCGATGGATTCAGGTTAGGGTACCCAGACAGTCTACTTAGAATTTCTCTAGAAGAGGTTAGAGTTGGTAACTTTCTCAGTGCATGGATATTCAAATTTTGAATATTGAGACGGTATGGCACTGCCAACGGTACCAGGCCCATGTATTTTTTCATAGGATATCTAGCTAAGAAGCCATGATATGTTGGAGGTGTGCCTTATTGACATGGATTTTGGGAAGGGGTACTTCTACAATGTCCTATTCTCAATTGCTACCCTCATGTTTTTTTTGAATTATGGTAATGTTCCTATATAATTCAAGTCTTTTTTTCCATTTACTCTTAAAAGGGGGTTTATCCAAAATCAATAAAAATTTTGGCCCTTGGGCCATTCAGTCAATATATTTATGTAAAATGTTTCTAATTAAACTTATAATCAAAACCCAAATATAATATAACAATACAAATAAATTAGTTGAAAAAGCAGTTTGGTATTGAAATTTAGTGTTTTTCACTATTCATAAAAATGTATCTTCTCCAAAAAATACCAAAAATCATTCAATGTAAATTTATATTTTCATATTAAAAAATGAATTTTATTTTTTAATTTAACAATTATAAAAGTTTTAATGACTATATGTAAAATGGGTTCTCCATTAAAGGGTGACACAATTACCTTTTAGAAAAGAATATTTTTATTCATAAAATTGGATTCCAATTTATCTTATACCATTAAAATCTATTGGATTAGTATTAAAAATATTGATTGAGTATAAAATATATAAATTTTATTTAAAACATTAATTAAAAGTTGATTTTTTAATTTAATGAATTAAAAATTTGTTAGTACATAGAAAAACAAGTTTCTTAGAAAATTAATTAATTTATTTTCAAATTGTTATTACATTCACTTATACTAATTTATTACCAAATTATTCATTTTTAAAACATTAGTAAATCATATTTTCATAATTTAGTTATACTTATTCTAAAATATTATTCCAAAGGCTTGGTGGTATCTATAATAATATTCTAATAATAAGAATAATTATATCTTGTAGCCTCGTAAAACTCTACCTTAAGCGTAACACATGCTATTAAAGGGACTAGATATTTTATGAAATAAATGAAAAACATCGTGTTTCATGTACCAAAATATAATATAAGTGTTTCATGTAGCAAAATATTTAATTTTTGTTTCATATAACACAATCCTCACTTGGTGATTTTGTATAACTAAATATATATTCAACATCTCCATAAATAAAAAATATCAAAAGATTAAATTAATTTGAAAAAAATAATTAAAAAATATGAGTGTGATATAGATCCAGTGAATCATAAAGAATTGAATACCATCTTGGATGACTAATTATATTTTTTACTAGTTTCATGGATCCCCATGTTTCTCTAATATTGACTTATGGGGAGACTACCACTATCTTTTAGATGGATATGTAGATTAAAATAAGTCAAAATTCAATAGTAGATATAGACAATATGAGTATCTTTTAATTCCCTTAGGGATGATAAATTCCTATTTAGTGTTCAAAAATCTTATTAACAATATATTCCACCAATATCTTGTCACATTCATAGTAGTCTTTGATGAATATATCCTAATATACTCAAAAAAATCATAAATTCACCCAAGGAACCTTGAAATTTTGTTGAGTACAATTCCAGAACCAAAAATTTATCTTAAAATATTAAAGTGTCAATTTTGGATTTTGGAGGTGTAGTTCCTAGGGTATGTGATATATTAGGTGAAAATTTTAGTGGATTTAAAGAATTCCATGGCTATAATGTCTTCATAATGGATCAAGAATGTGTTTGAGATCAAGAGTGTCCTTAGTTTAATTGGGTACTACATATGGTTAATATGTGACTAATAAAATTTCAAATCACCTATGTATGGGCTTCAAATAAAGGTATTGAATTTTTTAGTGGGATAATATATATGAATATTCATTCATAGAGTTGAAGATAATATTGTCCACAACCCCAATTTTAAAATGTCTAGTTCTTATGATTGTATTATTATATTTACATTGATGAATTATATGTTGGATTAAGATATATGATGATGTAGAGGGACCATGTAGTATCTTATGGGTCACATTATTCACAACCCCATGAACTAAACATTCAAATGCATAACATAGAGTTGTAAGATATGGTTCATGTACTAATACAGTGGTAACATTATCACTTCATTGAGAGGTTTTTTCTTTCAAATAATATAAGAGACTCAGATACATCTTATTTTAGAAATATCTCTATTTGAGGCAGAGGTGTTTGATAGAGTTTATGTATACATTAGACTTTTATATATACTATACTATTGAAAAAGGTAATTTCATTGCAGATTATTCTAGTGGGTAAATTTCATATATGTAGGATATTATAAAGATTCCTTCATAGTAGGAGTGGCATCCGATAAGTTTGATAGAAGAGTGGATAGTGGATTCATCAATGGATAATGGATTACTGACATGTTATCCTTTGGTGAACACATATTATTTAGTGGAATGAGTGAATTCAAGATAAGAATCCAACATTGATTGTGTGGTGATGTGGAAACACTTAGTAGGGGATGATTCTATTCTGGGATGATTTTAGATAATGATTATGTGATCAAAATCTATTGGAGAGTTATAGAGAAGAACTATTTGATTGAAGAGATCATGAGTGAATCACTTACTTCAAAGTGTTTACTGCATCCAAGGTTTATGATGATTTACCGTGACATTAAACATTAGTTTTTACGGCTAGGTATGGAGAGTAACATCCCCTATTTTTTTTTCAAAATTCATTACCTTCCATAATATAAAATCCAAGAATCGTTTTCCATATTATTTTGTTCAACCAGTTCTAGTTCTAATGCTGAAATTGTATGAGGGGATGATTTAAATTCTTATAGGGTAACCAAGAACCTCTAGTAGATGTGATAGTATTTGAGATATAGTCAATCAGTTGATGAAAGTGTAAGACTACCTTTTAGTTTGAGAGACTCTATATAAATTATTTATGAATGATTTATGTTTGTGTGATTTTACAAATTTGTAGATTTCCTCTCTTCATTATAACAGTTAGAGATTCATGTTTTAAATCATGGTTTTGGAAAGGTTTTTCTAAAATATTGAGTGACATAGTGGTAGTTGAGTATAACATATCATTCAAAGACTGATGGAATGTTGGAGAGGATTATTCTTATCCCTGAGGATAAGATTTGTGAATACATCCTAGACATTGGCAGAGTAAGTTAAGAGAACCCATTATTTTAAGAATTCATATACAACAAAATATTATAAAATTATATTTAGATAGAAACTTTTGAGGTTATCTTTAGAAGATAGTGATACTCAGCGCTGCATTGGAACAAATAGGGTGAGGAAGGAGTTATTGGGTCATGTATAGTGCATGATACCTCTAAAATAGTGAAGTTGATTATGGTGTGGTTTGTTACTTCTTGGAGAAGCTAGTGATAATGTGAAAACCAAGGGATACAACCTTTGATGTTTTCTTTTGTAGATTGGGTTTTATTATAGGTGTCACCTTAGTGGGGGAATAATTATTTTGTAGACCAAGGGAAGTTAGTGTCATGGTTTTTGGGACCATTTGATATAACAATACATAGTAGAATATTGGATTACCGATTAATCCTTCCTCCATATTATCAAATAATGTATCATTTTCTTTGTATTTAATATATCTAGAGGTTCATACATAATCCTATACATCTGATCAAAGAAAACGAAATTGAGATAGATCCAAACTCATCTTTTGTGGATCACCCCTATTGATTTTAACCAAATTGATAATGTGCTGCAGGGTTAGATGATTTCACTTGTTCTTGTTTTTTGACATCATGAATGGATCTAGAAGTAAAATTGGGAGTGATAGTCTAATATTCGAGCTCAGTGACCTGATTTGTTTGAGTCACAATACTAGAGATGATTCTCAAGGATGATTAGTCCTTAGTGGGGTTGGTTTTAATTCCTTTGTTTTTTTCTATAATATGATAAGACTTGTTTACATCTTCTCATTTATGTTTTTTAGTTGAGTTAAAATTCGGTGAATACTCTTGAGAATTGGATTTTATTTTACGTGTTTTATGGGTATTTTTTGTAAAAAATGGACACACCAATGCTTTAGTGAAATCATTTATGGTCCTTTCTTTTATTCATTGTAAAACAGGTAAGGGGGAAATAGTTAACCAAGGTGTCATCCTTTCTATGGTGCTCGTAGAGGTAAATTATGAGTCCCAACTTGGGGGACTTCACTATACCTGTATTGAATGCTGTTATGAGGAAACAATATCCTAGGGGATGGTGAAATTTTATAAGGAAGGTTGTGTCAATATTGTATGTTTGAGAACACCATAATAAGGGTGAAGGTTGTGGTGGCCTCAGACATGTTTTTGAACTGCTGAAACCAACTTTTTTATTCATGGATCTCACTAGTTTCATAGTGGAAACATGGGAAACATAAAAAATGGGTCTTGATTGTGTATTTTCCCCCTTTGTTAATATATTTATTCTCTCCTATTTATTTTTCTTTCAAATGATACAATTTGAAGATGCATTTATGGGTGTTTTAGGGATATCTTAAGATGTACTTCCTTATGGAAGCTGTGACCATTGGGGATTAATTCACATTAACTCTCCTTGGTTAACCATGATAGAAATAGAACACTGAAAGGAATAAGATTATCTTTCTAAAACTAGATAATTATATCATTTAAACTATTACCTATAAGATCCATATGTTTCTGGGGATGCGTCACAGTCATTATTGGGTACTATTTTTACCCAGTTTTGGTTATACCTTGGCCGGGTTTGGTTTTGGGGATGATTTAGGTGAAATTGTAGAATTGTTTAATCCCATGGGGCCATGAATGATTAGTACACAATTTGTTAAAATCATGTATTTTTTTAGAAAACTATGTAACCTTTTTTGGGGATATGGGAGGTGGAACATGATTGGTACACAGTTTGGATAAACCATGCGCCCCCTCCTAAACCATGAAACCTCTATTAGAGGGGATTTTCATGGATACCACATTATTTGTAAAACCATGTGCCATTTAGGAGAAACCTTTTAACCCCTATGTAGATGATCATGGTTTAGGTAGAGGGTTTGGAAAACCGTGTGCCTCCACCTAAAATACAGTGTGTGCGAGGTTTTAATAGCCCTTTTTTTTAAATTTGAAAACCCCTATTTTTAACCAGAAATCACCCCAACTCACACCTAAAAACATTACACCAATTTTCAAATCTATTGGGAGGATTCCAAGGCTCCTCTAACCACTTTTTTGATGTATTTATGATCTTATCGAAGGATCATCTCCCCCACAATATGATATTTCATACCCTTTTGGTTTCCCCTCTCTAACATTTATATTTTCAAATTAATTGTAATTATTTTTCCTCTATTGGTGATGTTTTAGATATTGGTTTTAATGGAACGTAATCCTTAATATCTTGATCATAGTAATTGGACCTATAAATTATGTTCCATTATCGATTTGATCATTCCACAACAATTTGGGAACTTCAGTTTGGAAAACTCTCATCAACGATCTTGAGGTAGGTGGTCTAATTACCAATTTTGAATGTCTGGATTAAAATTGTGTGTGTTTAATTATTATATCTAAAGATCCATGGTGGTAAATTCCATTATAAATTGAATTAATTAATAAATTTCTTTTCCCATGTGATTATGAAATTGTCCAAACATGGGATTATGAAATTTATGGAATAATGAGTTAATAAAATTGGTTGATTAACGGGATAAAAAATTTATAGTAATCAATGGGTAGTGAATATATAATTGAATTTATGATTTTTTAGATAATCTTGTTGATAAAAGAACTTATGAAATGGTTTAAATAATGTATTATAGAAATTATTGATATATGGGTTGAGAATATGGAATCATGAGATTTGATGTTGTGATTGAGTTGTGGGTCAAGGACTTATGCTCACCTATGGGATTCCAAACTAAAACTCTAGGATACAAATATATACACATATTCCATGTGATCCATGAGTTTTGGGATAGGGAATAATCCTCCAAATACCCATGGGGCGCCAGACTTATTCTCAAGGCCCCCATTGTTTGAATGTGAATTTGTAATTAAATAAAAAATTTAAACCCATTATGGAATGTAATTTGATATCTGTTGGTGGATGTTTCAGACATTGGAATGGGAAAAATAAGGTATTATTGGTTTGGTTGTAATCATGAACCCATGGATTTATGTGGTTAATTAAAAAGTAATTTAATGTGAATTTTTTTTATCATTTTTAGATTATTTTTTATGACAGTGCATACACTATTATAGTCATGATATTTTTTAGATACCATAGGTGGGGGACACTTGAGTTGTACTCACACCCTACTTGGTATTCCTAATTGGTATCTGAACAGATTTCATATTTATAGGATAGGATGAAGGCAATATCCCTAATTTAGATGGTTATGTTAGGATGTAGTGTGAATGAGGGAACCTGACATGAAGTCAGTATATTCTTGGGGAGTTTTTAGTGTGTATTTTTTTTTCATTTTGAACCTGACACTTATATAAAATTACACATCTACTATTTTTGTTTATGGTCATTTTTCCATTTTTTTGGATTATCTTATGATATTGGTTTTTATTGTTGTATTATTATTGTTATTGTTTATTATCATTTGAATATAATTTCATGATTTTTTTGTGATTATTGGATAAAGATGGTATATTCTCCATAGGTTATATATTATCTACCCTCTCAAATAGTTGGTAGCATATGGAATATGGGTAGGTGCGCCTGATGTGATGTTACCAACATGATCAAGACACTTTTGTGTGGCACTAGATTCGGGAGGTTACAAGGTGGGCGTGTCATTTTTTATTTTTGTTGTCATAATTGAATGTTATTTCTACTAAAGTGATGCACATTTTATGTGATTTTATTATTAATATGATGTTTTTCTTCAAGGAATAGAATAGAACTAGAGTTGTGTATACATTCATCATTCTATACACTCTTGAGTTATTGCGACATGCATCACATATGCATGGAAATAAAATAATGTTTTTAGTGAGGTTTCATGATTAATTGTGTTTCTATACTTGTGTAATTTAAATGAAAAGTTTCGTAATGATATATTGAAATCGGTAAAATTATGCTAAATGTGTTAATTTACTGTTGGAAATTTTAGTCTTATGAGAACTGTGAAATATTAAAATGTGTTACCATATGTTAGGCCAGAACTAGATGAGGGATGGTTGTAGGTAGAGTTATTGCCTCAATTTTGACAGTGTGGAGGAATATAGGGGATAAATTGTTATGAATTTATTTGAATCCTTATTATGTAAATTTTTTGATAATATTTTTTATGTACTAATATATGTGTTTGTAATTATAGAAATATTCCTCCATGATGACTCTTTTTGATAGGATGACCAGTAGATATGGATGGAAATGATCCTCCAGTAGTAAAACAAGAGGCTCTGATAGTTTTAGGTGAAGGAGATCGAAAATAGTTAGGTGAGAAATTATCTTTCATTCTGTATTTTATATAAAGAGAACCTGGTAGGGTTTTGTGAAATTTTTCTAACTTTAGATAATAGTTTCTTTTGTAACACCCTCTTCCCTTCACCAGAGAGGGTGGACTTGAGGGATCTGAGTTCTAGATTGAGTCTCTCAAGGCTATTATTGACTATTTAGAGAATCCTTATAATATTTGAGTAATTATAGAGGAATATATAACATGTTTTCAAGAGAAATGTTAGTGAGACATTCACACATGGGATGGGAAGCAAGATAATATAGTATGAACAAAATTTAAAAAGAATTTAAGGAAAGGGTTTACCCTAAGACGATCAGGACAGAGTGGGTAGTTGGGTTTATGCGGGTGACTCAAAAGAGTATGTATGTGATGTAAATTTATTATTTCTTCACTTATTTGAGGTTATTTGTCCCAATGTTAACAGGAGATGAGGATACTATGACAAAACATTTTCTAGATGGGATTAAATATGAGATTAATTCATAGGTTAGTATCTTTAGGCTGAAGATGTTTGTCGAGCATGTGAATCTGTCTCTCATATATAAGGGGAACCCAAAGGCAGATTCTATTGGAATATAGGTAGTTTCTTATAGAAGATCAAGAGCTATTTTTTCTAATATTAGGAAGTGTTTCTATGAAAAAATAAACAAGGGATATGGAATACAATGTGTCTAGGGAGATAGATCGGTTACTTATAACAATAAACAAATATACGAACACTAGTGTAACACACCAAGTAAATAAAGAATATGACATCTTTATATTTATCCATATTTGTGAATCAAATATTAATATTACTTTAAAGGGGATGCTATGCTGGATGGCGTACCCAATACGCAACAACGAGTTTCTTGGGAAACTTACGTTGCACTCTAATAATAATATAATATTATTTTAAATGGTAGTCAACATGTAGCCGTTGTATTGGCGGGAATGGATAGAAATAACTAAAATATGATTATATATGTTTTTTAAATGTTTTTACATTTATCCAAAGGCTTAAAATACGGAAAGAATTCAATTTTAGGCTTTTATACCCTAATTTTCACTAAGGTTTCACTTATCACCTTTTGACGGTGAACCGTCATTAAATATAGTTTTGATCAATCTTATAAATTATATTGGACCAAAAATAACTCTTATTTAGAATCGGGACATCAAAATTTACTTTGTATACATTTTTGGTATCTTTCCGATAAAGTTTATTTTTTAATGAATAGTGTAAAATGTTGTATTTTAATTCAAAACCTCTTTTTAATCTAATTTTTTTATATGATTAGATTATCTTTTGAATTGGTTTTAAAGTGAAATTAGAAAATATTTTTACCATTAAATCCAATAGTTGTCGTTGGAATTAATTTCAATTTGAAATCGGACTTAAACTAGTGTCAATCTTTTGATACTTATTGTTTCATAAAAACACGCTATTTGCTCTGACAGCGGGAATTAATTATTAAATTAATTAATGTGACTTATATGTTTTGAATTTTGTAAAATAGACTTCATTTTTGAATTCGGAATATCAAATATATCTTAGGGTGAATTTTTGGTATTTTTCTGAAAAACTTCAATTTTTGATGAATAGTGAAACCACTAAGTGGTACTTATAAAAACTGATTTTTCGTTTAAATGAAATTTTACAACTTCTGTGTTTTGAATTTCAAAAATCTGACATACATGGTTGTCATTAAGAAGAAAAATGTGGTTCAATGAGATAAAAATAATTTTTTGGTGAATAGTAACTTATTAAGTTTTTAATCGCGATTAGAGGTAATTAGTGCAATTTAAGGTAAAAATGATATTATAAAAATGTGACAACACCATGACACATTTCCTACCCCTATTAGATGAGTCATGTCCGACCAAGACAACCCATGGGTCGATTTAGGGGACCCTATGGAGCCTCTTGGGTGAGATAATGACTTTAATGCTTTTTTTTAAATAAAGGTGAAAATGACACTAACATAAATTGTTTTACTAAAACAATTTTTAGAAGGGGTTATACTAATCATAATTTTGTCTATAAATACTCTTTGTAAAGATAAAACGATTTCCTACATCAGGATAGTTTTTTTATAATTTTTAGATATTAAATAAATTAATTTAATTATGAAATCATGATGATGCAACGATGACCTCATTAATGAACAGTTTAAATAAAATGAAACGATAATATAAAATCTAAGACCTAAACTTGTCCAAAAACTATTGGATGGGAATATTTAGAAGCACTATAATCTTATCTTGGAAATATATCAATGTGGGACCTTAGAAATTCGAAACACATTTGAAAATAAAATAATAGTTTCATGATTTCCAAAAGTGCCCCTCCTCTCCTCTTATAAAAGGCCCCCACCTCTACCTCATTTCACACACTCCTCAAGCCTTTGGCTCGGCCATCCCCTGACCATTTACTCTATCCACATCCCTCTCCTCATCCTAGAGGATTACCTTTGGGCATAATCCTTTCAAAGGAAGCCTTTAGGCTCAAATAAAAAGGAGTTACACTTTTAAAGGTAATTCAATCTCTCATGTTCATTTGTTTTATTTTGCTTCTCCAACCCCCTAAACTCTTTTTATTTACTTATTTTGTAAACACACCAGTATCTTCAATATACTAGGATGTTGTTATAAGATTTATTCTATCTACACTCTCACACAACTACATCAAATGGTTAAAGAAGATACGGTTTCCGTGGATGCTGAAATTCTGCCTCCCGAAACGATGATTGTTCAATACTCATTTAACACCTTCAAAGGTGACCATTATGATGTCACTATTTTTATGTATGATATATAATATTTTTATTCTTTCCTTAAGCTTATGTATTTTTCATTTATGGCATACCATTATTGTTTCCATTATGGGAAAACATGATCTCTTCATTTTAGGAAGTGCGGACTACCGCCCCCTGAAAGTGATTTGATTCGTTAATACCATATGTGGGATGTGTAAAGGATAAAGTTAATGATAATATATATTTTATTATACTGGAATTATAATATACTCTTATATCATTATGATTCCATTCCATAAAATACGAAATAGAAATGGATGTAGCGTTCATGCGTACGTACGACTTACCGTCTCCATGAACGGTGCATTTCATTTCTTACCTCTAAATGTGATGTAATATTATAAATACATGTATATGATGAATATATATGATATATATGATATCCAAATCATGAATATCATTCTGGATATAATGAACCTTTGACCACACGAACAACATGTAATTGTAAGAAGTCCACTTTCGACTTAAGAACCAAATATCGACAAAACAAACATTATTAACTTAAATGATTAAATAATGTTTTTAACATGTCAATAATTGATATAAAAGGAATAATGAACTTTTAAAAGGTTCTTAAGCAAGTAGAAATTAACTCAAGTTTATTATTCAGGACGTTAAAGAACGATCGAGTCAAGTCGGACCTGAGGTAAGGGATCTTACTTCTCTCTTTCTTTTTAAGTACACTCTTTTATGTCATTCCTTCTAAAGCTCATCTTTCTTGTTATTGGGATGTTATTTTATATTACGATTACTGTAATTTTTATGTTCATGTGATGAGAGACCCTATTCTCTCTCATCAATCCATTTTGGAAGTTTTGAGTGGCGCCGTTAGGCTGCCGAATTTTCGTAAGAGATCTAACCTCTCTCTTTCTTTTTAGGTACTCTCCTTTATGTCACTTATTTTAAGCTCCACTTTGTTATGTTGGGGGATGTTATTTTATATTCCTATTTCTATAAACTTTATGTTAATATGACGAGATACCCTCTTTGATCTCATCAATCGATTTTTGTAAGTTTTCTGTGGCGCTGTTAGGCTGCCGAGTTTTCGCAAGGGATTTTTCATCTCACTTTTATTCCCATGAGATTTATGCTACATTTGCCAAACTTTCCTTTGAGTGGTGTATGTACTGCCCATTATTTTACTCATTGGGTATTATTATTTCATTTATGAGTATTTACATCAATTTTGTATTGTCCTTCCTTCACGGGGCGTATGTTTTGAAAGATACCCAAATCGGTAAGGGAACCTTTCACCCTCCTCTTTTTAAAAGACTTCTTTTGTTGGATCTTTTAAATTACATATTGTTATGTTGGTATATGTTCTCATATATCCTTATTGATGTAACTTTTATGTCCAAGTTATGAGATACACTTTTTATCTCTCATCAAATCATTTTGATGTGACACCGTTAGGCTGTCAAGAGAACTTCTTAACCCAATTTCGATTTCTTTGGGTTCAACATGTAGTTATTGAATATGTAATCCTTTGAATATGTGTGACTAAACTTCGATTATTTTACACTTAATATCCACTTATAATTGGTGTATTCATTTTTCACACATAATTATGTAATTGAATTATCCTTAAACCAAGGATACCTTCTTTGTAAGGGACTTCGTCTCAATCTCCTTTCATTGAGGCATATTTCGTTTTATACACAACTTTATTTTGTTACGGTGTATAAACCCCTTTGAATTTTACTTTTATACAAAAGGAATCTTTTTCTATGAAGCATTTTACAAAATGACAAAAAGGAATGTTTCTTTTAACGTACGCGATGACAACGACCTTTTCCGCCACTGCGAGTATTATTTGGTCTTTGGCTTCCTCAACAAGCCATAAAGTTTTTGAAATAAAATAAATACCATATACTCTTTTATGTATTTTGGTATTGAAAATGGTTTTGATAAAGGATTCTATTATTTCAATATATTTATGATATATTGTGATTGAAATGTGGAAATGTTATCATTCCTTTATATTGGTTTTATGTTTTATGATTTTATATTGGTACTTGGACATTTTAACGGGTGGTTACGTTATAAACCATATGACGGGTGGTGCCGTGAATACCAGGACGGGTGGTTAAGTTATAACCTCCAATGCATTGGGTATGGAAGTCGGCCGTATGGCTATTCCGTTAAGTATGTATGGAAATTGGCCGTATGTCTATTCCATTAAGTGATATGTGTGGAAGTCGACCGTATGGTTATTCCACATAAGTATGTTTATGTCCCAAGTTACCTTTATATGTTATGTGTTCTTTATATGGGTTTTATGGTAATCCTTTGGTTACAAAAAGGTAAGTAATGATATTTTATTCAGTGAAGAGTTTTTACTACTTCATAAATGTGAAAAGTATGACCTTGATAAAGTGTACATGGTTTACTTTTTGTTTTGATAAACTTACAGTTTTTATTCTTTGGGTATCCCTTTCTAAGTTTTTATACTCATCCCAAGTTTTTGAAATGTTTTTCACAGGTTTTAGCATGGAATAGGGTCAAGGATGGGATCAAGGGAAAGTATTTCTACCTAAAACATGAAACTAGACATGTTTCTTTTTAAGAGTTTTTATTTTATGGAAATTTAGTAGAGGAGACTACTTTGTAATCTTTTGAGATGTAATAGTTATGTCCTAATTCTCTAAAACTCTAAACCTGAAAAGATCCTCAATGTGAATTATTCATTTAATTCAATTTTAAGTAAGGTTTAAGGCTGGGGCCTTATAACTAGTGTGGTAGGTAATGGAACATTCATAAATAGTGTCCATAACCACCAATGGAGTGAATAACATGTGGTCAGATTGCTCACTGGTAGATGTATTATAGGTTACCTTGAGAAATGGGTAGGGATGTTGAAAAAAGATAGAGTCAAATTACTAGAAGGGGGACTTCTACCCCACGCCAATAAAGTAGGTGGGGGTTCTTCTATCCATGTTAGTCGAGGAGGTGGACATGTTCTGATAAGGAATGAGCACCTGTATCAGTATATTGGAACATCTAAATTGAATCAGACTGAATCATATGGAAGAGGTTAAAGGCAGTTTCATGAAATTTATCATACAATTATGGACAATGTGGTTGGACCATTGATAGTCATAGGTACTATTCTGGTAGATTCTATTATTTCTAATGACTAATTTGATACTGCAGCCTCACTAATTTATATATGCACAACTTGTGAATTGTTTGAGTATAACATTAAAATTTTTTAGTGGGGGTTATGATGATCGATAAAATATTGAGAGTATGGACGATAGATATCTATTTACGCAAGGGGTGTTCTCTCAAGGTTTTTGAGTATCTTTTCAATTGGGATCTTTAAAAACTGAATACGTCTCATTATGATTTCATTTTTGGTATGGAATTTTTAGTATAGTACCGATCTGATATCAATTATTATCATAGGATAGTGACCTTTACATCTCCTGGGGTAACAATTATTTTCATTGTGGAGAGGGAGATATCCAGGAAGGGCATGTAGGGTCAGTACACCATTAACTAGGGTTCTCAATGCCAAGGTTTCAAGTCTTCTTTTGGGTGATGGGGGTTTGAATCATGATTTTTTGCCAATCATAGTGGAAAAATTCAAGGACATTTTTCCTGAATACTTCTCTGGGATTCTACCCGAGAGGGATGTTGAGTTTAAAATTGAGATTATGTCTTAGGATGAACCCATTTCTATTCCACCTTATTGAATGGTACCAATAGCGATTCGGGAGCTTAAGACTCAATTGGAAGGTTTTATGGATAAAAGATTTATCTGTATGATTTTGTAACCTCGGGGTTCCCTAGTACTATATTCTAAGAAGTCTGACATGACCATGATTTTATGTTTTGATAACCATAAGTTGAACTAGATAAAATCTAAGATCCTATATCACATCCTATAATCGATGAACTCTTTGACTAGTTAAGAGGAGCATGAATTTTCTATATATTTGAATTGAGACTGAGCTATCATTTGTTGAGAGTTAAACCATCAGATATACCATAGACAACTATCAGAAGTAGGAAAAGCCTATATGTGTTTTTCATGATGCCATTCAGGCTGATGAATGCATAGACTGTGTTTATGGACTTCATGAACATAATCTTCCACCATTACCAAGATCAATTTGGGGTTGATTTTTTGGATAAAATATTGATGTACTCCAAGAATCAAGATGATCTTGCACAATATCTTGACATCATTCAGAGTCCACTAAGAGACAATTATCTATATTAAAAGATATCAATGTTTCAATTCTTGATGGAAATTGTACATTTATTGGTCCTCATTATATGTGAGTAAGGTCTGATAGTGGACCCATAGAAAGTGCATGCAGTGGTATCTTGGGATCATCCCATATTTTTTTGATATCTGATTCTTTCATAGGTTATCTGGTTATTTTTAGAGGTTCATCCAGGACTTTTCATACTCATAATCTCCACATTCAGGCCTATCCAAGAATGTTATTATCGTTGAATGGTATGAATCATATAACAATTCATTCTAGGAATTGTAGAAGAATTTGAATATTTAACCTATTTTGAATCTACATGAGTTGGTCGAGGAGTATAAAATGGTTTATGATGATTTTAGAGTCATACATTGAGAAATGTTGACGTAGAGAGATCGAGTTATGGAATATTGGGATTGGAAGATGAGGCAACATGAACAGAATTAGCCCACAAAAAACCTCAAGTTAGCTGTAGTAGTTTAGGCATGGAAGTGTTGGTGACATTATCTATTTGTAGAAAACGTGATTGTGTATACTGACCAAAATAGTTTAATGTATATCTTTTTACAATAATATTTGAATATCTGAAATTGGAGGTGGGTTGAGTTTATGAAATATTTTTTTTGAGCTACTATAAATTCTTAGTAAGTGAATCATCATTGATGGAACTTTGAGATAGAATAAGAAGACTCAAAAAGATTAGGATTCCAATTAAGAGCGAAAGATAGTGACCTTGCTGGATGAGATGCATATTGTGGTGCTAGAGGGCTAGTAAAATATGACCATCATATCAATATCTTTTGATTCCACACTTTTGAACCATATCAGGGAGAGTTAATATGAGAATTTAGAGTGTTTTACCTTGAAGTAAATCATTGAAGTCGGGGAATAAACTTCAAATAAGACTATAGATGAGGATGAGATCATCTATTTCTAGAAACATGTTATTGTGACTATGTGTATTTTAGAGGAGCTAATATGATAATTTCATGCCTCGAAGTTGGTGGTGTATCTTGGTTTGAACAAAAAATGTTGTGCCCTACGTAGAACGTAATTGTGGTTGGGAATGAAAAAGGAGATTGTAGGTTTCATGACTTGACAATACTCTTTTCAACAGGTGAGGTCAGAAATCAATGACCTCGTGGTTTGCTACATCCATTTCCCATTCCAGAATGGAAATGGGATGATGTTACCATGGAATTCATTGTCGGATATTCGAGGATGTCTCAGAATAATGATTCAACGTGGGTGATTGGGGACCGATTGCCTAAAGTAGGAAATTTCTTTCTGATATGAGAGACTTCATTAGTGGATCAATTAGTGGTATTGTATGTTCAAGAGATAGTCCATCTACATAGTGTTCCACATAGAATTGTTTCAGATATTGGCTCATGTTCCACTTCATGCTTCTGGATATACATACATTAAGTCTCATGGTATGGAGGTTTTTTAGGATTATGGATTTCCACCAATACATAGATGGGAAGTCATAATGTACTATATAGGTATTGAAGTATATTATATTGATGTACTCCTTGACTTTGTGGGGGTATTGGGAGAAGCACTTAGTGCTTTTTGAGTTCGCCTATAACAACTGTTATGTATGATCCTGGATTGTGGAAAGGGTTTCTTTCATTTATGTTTTGGTTTTAATCTTTATTTTTGGTTAGTTATGTCTGTAACCAAGTCCTCGTGGAGGCTTGGGAGAGTTAAAAGGGTTTAAGACATGAAAAATGGAGAAAAGGGGGTTTTCTAGGTAGGCCACACGGTCTGTGCACTATTAGTGCTAACTATGCGGACAACCCAGGAAACTATGGAGGAGGTGGTTTTTTGGAAAGTGACCTACACACGTTCTGCAAACGGTTTGGAAAACCGTCCCAGTAAACCGTGAGGCCGAGAATCTTTAAAAAATTACAATTTTTCCACTCCAGGATTTTAATAACCAATTTGGGATTTCCTCCCATTTCTCCTCTCTTCACACTAGGAATGAACAAAATATTCCAACAGTTCCAAGAGATCAATCTCCCTTGTTTCTAAGGAATTTTTTGTGCCTTTGGTTGCAGATTGAATATTAGGTTAAAGCTAATCCCATCCTTACATCTCAGTTGAGTTTAGGGTTTGTATCATCTTCTCATATCTTTCTAAAGCTCTAAAACCCTTCTCTTTGGGTGAGATCTAGGTTGAATCTTCAAGGGTTGTTTGAAGTGGGATCTAAGGGATTAATTAAGAGTGTGTTCACCATGAAATCAAGTTAAGTGGTCTAAAAGTTATATCCCATGGTTTATTATTGGAATTGGGAATGTGTGTATTTTTTCGGTGTCTCTTGGTTTGTTTCGATCACCCTTGGAATGTTTACGTAAAATGGTTTTTATGAAGGTAAATAGAAATCCTCACGATCCCCATGGGATGCATCAAGAGTGATGAGACTAATCTAGGGACACCCTTGGAGTGTGCTGACTCTCCCGGACCTATGGAGTTTTAAGGAACAAGTGATAATGTTGTGTAGTTATGCATAGTATTGATTAACATTTTGATGTGTTCGATTGTATTGAAGTAGAAGCTAGGTGATGCAGCTAGGTGTAGTAAGAACCTAAGGGATATTGGGTTAACATGGAAATGATTAATTACCATAATGAAATGGATTATGATCCCAGAAATGACTCATACTAAGTTGGGAACAATGAACGAAGCCTATTGATATTTGATCAATGAATGATTGATTAGTGAAATAAGCATAATAAATGGGGAATTAGGCTAAGTAGCTAAATGATGGGAAATGTGGTAAATGTGTTAATGGGTTATAACATGGAATTAACTCCTATGTTATTATTATGGTTTATGTTTCCTTTGGAAATGTATATGATGTTGTGTGAATGGTTGATGGATTCAGATATTTATAGAATGTGCACATGGATTGGTAGAGTGGAGTATTGACTTGAGGATCTAAGCCAACATGTCGAGTTGGACTCTGGATCTAAATTCCACCCCTAATGCATAGGTTTGGGAAGAGGACTGAGGCTCTGTTCCCCTAATGGTTTAATCAACCCGTAATGAGGCTCCGAGGTGAGTATATGGTTTACATGAGGAAGTTAATCCTAGTCAGATAGGATACAAATGTGTTTTCCTCATGCATATGATTGTGTACTTTAATACCATGTAACTTTTTGCATTTGATGAAACCATGGTAAATTCTTTTCAAATGGAAGTCATGGGAGATGTGATGAAATGGTAAGATATGGAAATGGAAATAAATGTTAGTAATGGACCTAAACTGGCTAAGGGAACATAATCATTTACTTGTCATTTATTATTCATTTCCCTCTTTGATGAAAAATTGTTTATACTGGATATTTTGTAGACACCATTGGTGGTGGCCTACTGAGTTGCACTCACACACTTATCGGGCCACTGTTCGATACCCAAGAGGACTTGATTCTTACAAGTCAGGAAAAGGGAAAGGGGTCTTTCTAGACAGTTGGGTTGGCATCGGTATACGTGGAGGAGGACATGAACTTGGTGTTAGGACCATTTTGCTTATTTTACAGTTTGTCTTCATTTTAGGTTCTGTTCACCTTTTCACTTTTAGCATGGCATGGAATTTTTACTATATTAAATGGTTGTACACCATTGTAAATAGTTTCTTATTCATGTCCTGGTGTTGTTGGTTATTATTCTATTATGTTTTTTATATTCTATTGTGGATTATTCTGATTAAATGGGGGTATAGCCTCCACAATTGACTATTTATATCCCCACTGCTAGTTGGAAACCTTTGGTGTATAGGGAGGTGTTCTTAAGGTCATGTAACCACCTGGCGCGGAGCACCGGTATAGTGGCTTCTTGGTCAGAGATGTTACCAAGTGGTATCAGAGGAGGTATTTCTTCTCCTTCTCTAGAATATTTTTATTTGGGATGGTAGATGAGAGTTAGAATGTGTTGGTCCTTGGTAAATAGCTTGTGATTGGGAGTAGCTAACCCATGTACAGGTGAATACCCAAGTCACCCAGGGTGGGGAATTGTTGTTCTTGATTGTGCAATGTTACTGTTGAAGATATTTCACCATTGGGTAATGCACATGATGTGTGATGTGATGGTTTTATGATATTTGGCTCGTGGCCTCAATGACACAAGGTTTTTCATTCATGCCTCATTGTAGTCAGCTAGAGAGATAAGTGACATTAATCAGGGTAGGAACACACAGGAAGGGTGTGTCAATATTGAAGCATAGAATGCACCTTCCATCTTGATAATTGAAAAGGAAAAAAATGTCTTAAATGAAACAATGAAATTGGGTAAAGATAAGATAATGATAAGGTATTATTAATGAAATATGTGTAATTAATTGTTTATAATGAATTAAAAATGTTGTTTATAAAATATTGTGTGAGCCTTATAGTGGTGTATGGTTGTTTACCCCTTGTGAACCATGGCCCGTGGTAGGGATGGTCAGAGTGCTATTTTTAGAATATTAATGTTTATTGGAATAGTTCATGCATGGTGGGTTGTTGTGGATGGTGAAGAGAATTATTATTATGAATTATGGAAGTTTTAAGTTATGTGTTCTAATGTTTGTGTTTGGGAATGTAGATAAATACCACCATGACGTCAAGTGCCAGTTGGGAAAGAAGAGGATGTTGTTGTAAACACTCCTCCAGTAGAGGAGTAGGAGAACATGGTGATTCATGAAAATAGAGAAGAACATTTCTGAGAGAACATGGATAATTTTATGTAGTTTATAGATCAGGACCCATTGTGGGTTTCACCGAGTATGTTTGATCTAACCTTTGAGTTTCATCTTCAGCACCATCCGACCATTACTAGAGAGGGCGGGCCATAGGTAGCAGATTTTTGGAAAGAGTCTGTCTAGAAGATACTTGATCATCTGAAGACTCATATCAGGAAGTGAGTCAAGTTGGAATATTATATGTTGCGGGGCTAGGAAAATCATTGGTGAGACATCCATGATCATATTAAGATGGATGAGGGGATATTGTGGATAGATTTTCAGTAAAAGTTTCGAGATATGTTTTACACAGAGACTTGGAGGTAAGAGCATGATGCATAGTTCATGAGCCTGACTCAGGGATCGATGTGGGTGATATATTATGATATCTCCTTCACTGACCTGAGATGCTTTGTTCAATCATTGTTGGGGAATGAAGCAGAAGTTACAATGTGTTTCTAGGATGGTATGAGAGACAAGATTAGGTCATAGGTGAATATATTTTTCATGAAGAGGTTTACAGATGTAGTGGATCAAGTACTGATCTTAAAAGGGAACTAGAAGGGAAATTTGGGTAATAGGATTGTCGTTACAGATGAGAAGACAAGTGGTGTTGTTTGTGAGGGTCAGAATCGTCATTTTGGGAGTTTTCTGTAGGGTTGAAGTGTGTAAGGTGGTCGGAAGAGAGGGTAAGCCTCTTTGGGTGGAGATCAGGTGTTCTGATATTAGTTTAGTAGGTCGGGGAACATGCGTGTCTAGTGTCCTCAGCCTCCAATTGAGTGTCGGTCGTGCGGCCGTTTGTGACACATGCAGAGGTTCTATAAGAACCCATAGTAGGTGTGCATGGATGTTGGTGATAGGAGGATTCCAAACGGAGGCAAGGGATTAGTTGCTCCATATCTGACAAGTAGTTGGATCTCTACATGCCATACTAGTATGATGGTGGATGTGGAACTCTAGGGAAGGATCACTCACGTAAGCAGGGCAGTGCAGTGAATGGCATAAGTTGGATCCCAGGGCTGAGAGGTAGGTCAGCTTCATGCAGTTCAGTTGGCACCTGGTGATGGTGAGGCTAGCCCATCTACTATCCAAGGTATGATCCTTGTAGCTTCTACGCATGCTAGTTCATTGTTTGATACTGGTGCCACACAATCTTTTCTTTCTACTCATTTTGTGGTAGCGTTGGGTTTTCTTGTGGAGAGTGTTTTTGGGGCTATTTCGATTGACACTCCATTGGGGGTGCGAAATGAGGATATCAGGTAGTGTAAGGGATGTGTTCTAGAATTCAGCGTATATCATTTACTGTGGGACTTGTTCATTCTCGAGATGTCATGATTTGACTTGATCTTGGGTATTGATTTTTTGGTGTTTTATCAGGCGTGCATAGACTATTACCATCACACGGTATCATTTAGGTCACTTGGGGTTGACGCTTATGTCCATAATGGAGAATGAGATGTTTGAGTGGGTCGTGCGAGACCATTTTGTCTTCATCTATATAGGCTCATGGATCAATTAGCTTGTCTTATGATTAATGATGAATGGAGGGAACATTTTTTCTTCCAAACAGTAGTGGATCAGTTTCAGGATGTTTTTCCTTAAGATTTATTAGGGTTTCCACCCAAGAGGGATGGTGAGCTCATGATTGAGTTTCTACCAGGAGTAGAGCCAATTTATTTTTTACCATACCAAATGGCACTGGAAGAACCCCAGGAGTTAATGTTTCATCCTGAGGAGTTGATTCATAATGGGTTCATACATCCTAGTATGTCTCCTTGGGAATATCCTATGATTTTTGCGAAGAAGGATGACTGATCGTTAATGTTGTGAGTTAATTAACGGAAGTTAAATCAGATGATGGTGAAAAATAGGTACCCTCTTCCTAGAATTGATGACCTTTATTTCTAGTTAAGGGGTGTATTGGTGTTTTCTAATATTGATCTGAGATTAGTTTATCACCAGTTGAGGGTGATGCCTTACGCCGTATCGCTGAAAAATTTCAGGAGTCGATATGGGTTGTTTGAGTTTGTAGTGATGCCTTTCAGCTTGGCCAATGTGCCGGTGGTGTTCATGTATTCGTTGAACCGAATCATTTACCATTATCAAGATAAATTTGTGTTTTTCATTATTGAAAACATATTGGTGTACTCAGAAACTCATGATGATCATGCCCAACATCTTGACATCATTCTGAGTACACTAAGAGAGCATCGACTATACACCAAGCTTTCAAAGTGCCAGTTCTGGATTGGAGATGTGCTTTTTTGGGCCCAATAATCTCTAAGATAGGTGTGTTGGTGGATCTAGAGAATGTACAAGATGTTGTGTCTTGGGAGCAGCCCAAGTGTGACTAAGACGTTCAGAGTTTTCTGGGTTTCTCCGGATATTACCGGGGGTTCTTCTAGGATTTCTCTCACTTGGTAGCACCACTTTCGGGATTGACCATGGAGGGAATCAGGTTTGAGTGTTCTGGGGATGGTGAGAATTCATTTCAAGAGTTAAAAAAGTGATTGAAAAATGCACCGATCTTGATCTTACCTGAGCTGGGTAGGAAGTATGTCCTATTTTGCAATGCATCTGGTATCGTTCTTGGGGATGTGTTGATGTAAGATGTGTAGGTGGTTGCTTATGGGTCGAGGAAATTGAGACCCCATGAGCAGAATTTTCCCACTCATGATATTGAGTTGGTTGTAGTAGAGTATGACTTAATGTACTCGATGCACTACTTTTTGGGGAAACAATTTACAGTGTATACCGATCACAATAGTCTAATGTATGTCTTTTTGCAGTGGTATTTGAATATTCGATAGTGAAGATGGGTTGAGTATCTACAGTATTTTGACTTTGAGATGGTATAAACACAGGGAAAACTAAATAGTGTTGATGATGATCTGAGCAGTAAGGCTCAGAACCAGGTGGTTCAAGAATCCATCACCGAGTGGAAGGTGATGGATTTGTTCGCAGAGATGAACTTGGTGGTGCAGAATGAAAATGGTCAGCTGAATCTTACATACATGGTGGTTGAGTCGATGCTTTTGGGTTGAGTTTGGGAAAGTTATATCGATGATCCTGGATGTTTGGCCATGTTGTAAAGACTTAAAGGTGGTGATCCACCTTCTGGTTGGGCCGTCAGTGTAGACAGAGTTACTTTTGTGGATGGTTGTGTTGTTGTGCCGATTTGCATGCGGGAAGAGTTGATTTTTGAGTTTCATGCCTCAAAATGGGTAGTGCATCTGGGTTTTACCAATATGTATCGGGATCTCCGTAGATAGTTTTGGTGGCTGGGAATGAAAATGGAAGTTGATGGCATTGTGGCACGGTGTCTTACCTATCAGTAGGTGAAGGCCGAACATCAATGCCTAGGTGGTTTGTAACATACATTTCCCATTCCGGAATGGAAATGGGATGATGTGACGATGGATTTTGTGGTGGATTTTCTGAGGATGCCTCAGAAGAATGAGTCAATATGGGTGGTCATGGATCAGCTAACGAAAGTCTCTCATTTCATAATGATTAAGGAGACATACACAATTGACCAGTATAGTGAGTTGTATGTTTGAGAAATAGTACGATTTCATGGTGTACTAAAGACTATAGTTTCATATCATGATCCTTGTTTCACATCGTGCTTCCAGGGAGCATTTCAGAAGCTGCCTGGTACATAGGTGCTTTTGAGTACGACTTACCACCCACAGACAGATGGGCAGTCAGAACGTACAATCCAAGTGTCGGAGGACATGTTGAGGGCATGTGTGTTGGATTTTGGTGGTTCTTCATATAAGAACCTGTAGGTTGTTTAATTTTCATGGCACTATTTGAGGATCTCTATGGGAGACTATATAGATATCGGCTGTGTTGGTTGGAAAATAGTTAATCGAAGCTATTGGGACCAAGTCTTGTACTGGAGACTTTGAAGAAATTTGGTTTGATTCGAAAATGGACAGAAATGGATCATAGTAAGAAGAAGTCGTATGAGGATTGGATACGTAGACCTCTAGATTAAGAGGTGGGTGATAGTGTGTTCCTTCAAGTGTCATCACGACTGGTTCACCGGTGGATTCAGAAGCAGAGTAAGTTGGTGACTAGGTATGTGGGGTTGTTTGAGATTGTGGAGAAGATCAGGTCAGTGGCGTATCGATTGGCTCTTCCACAATGGTATAGCAGAATGCATGATTTCATTCATGTGTCGTAACTTCGACAGTATCAACCTAACCCAACTCACGTGGTGGATGTTGAGGATGTTGAGTTTGAGGATGATGCGTCCTTGGAAGAGCATCCAATTTGTGTGGGGGATCGTAGTGAGAATGCCTTCGTGGTATGGTTGTGCCATTAGTGTGAGTACTATGGTAGTATGGGATGGTTCAGGAAGAAACATGGGAGTAGGAATCAAGTATGCATGCTCAGTGGCCCAATCTCTTATCCTCAGAAGTGCATTGAAGCTTGGGAGCGTGGCTCGAGGATGAGCCGTTATAATGTGGGGATATTGTAAGATCCCAGGTATTAGAATGGTATGATCTCGTTTATGTTTTGGTTTGAATATATTTTATTGGTTAATTATGTGAGTACCCAAGTCCTTGTGGAGGCCCAGGGGTGTTCCAGGGGTTCGAGACACGAAAAATGGAGAAAACATGCATTTTTTGGGTAGGTCACATGGTCTGTTCATAGTTAGTGCTAACTATGCGGACATCCCAAGAAACTGTTTAGGAGGCGTGTTTTTGGATAGTGGACTCTACACAGTTTGTTCATGGTTGGGAAAAATGTGTGGGTAAACTGTGCAGCCTAGAAACTTTTAAAAAATTAAAAATTTTCCACTTTCGGATTAAAATACCCAACTCAGGATTTCCTTCCATTTCCCCACTCTTCACCCTCGAAACTAACCAAATCTTCCAAGATCACCAAGAGATCAAGCTCCCTCATTTATAAGGTGTTTTTGGTGCCGTTGGTTGTGGATCGAAGCTTTGGGTAAGTCTAATCCAATCCTTGTTTCTTTTTTGAGTTTAGTGTTAGTATCTTATTCTCTTATCTTTCCAAATCTCTAAAACCATACTCTTTAAGTGAGATATGGGTTGAACCTTCAAGGGATGTTTGAATTGGGATGTCAGGGCTTGATTAAGAGTGTGTTTACCACAGAATTGAGGTAGCTGGTCTTAAATTTATATACCATGGTTTATTTGTGGATTTTTAATATGTGATTTTGTTCTTGGGTGTCTCTTGGAATGTTATGATCCCCCTGGCATGTTTAGGTATAATGGTTATTAATAAGGTAAATGGAAACCCTCTTGATCCCCACAGGATGTATTGAGGGTGATGAGACTAATCTAGGGCCACCCATGGGGTGTGCCGAATCTCCCAGACCTAGTAATTTTTAAAGAACACGTGATATAGTTGTGTAGTTATGTAGAGTTTTGATAAACATGTTGATGTCTTCGATTGTATTAAAGTAGAATATAGGTGATGCAACTAGGCTTAGTAATAACCTAAGGGATATTGGGTTAACATGGAAATGATTAAATACCATAATGAAATGGATTATGGTCCCCGAAAGGACGCCCATGGAGTTTGTCATAATAAACGAAGCCTACTGAGATAGGCACAATGAATGGTTGCTTAGTGAGATAAGAATAATAAAAGGGGAATTGGGAGAAGTGGATAAATGATGATAAATGTGGTAAAAGTGTTAATGGGTTATGGAATTGTATTAAATCTTATTTTATTAATAGAGTTTATGTTGGCTTGGGAAATGAATGTGATGTTGTATAAATAGTTTATGGATTCATATATATTTATAGAATGTGCACATGGATTAGTAGAGTGGGGTATTGACTTGAGGATCTACACCCATGGGTCATGTTGGACTATGTAACTAAACTCCACCCATAATGCATTGGTTTGGGAAGTAGACTGAGGCTCTATTCCCCTAATAGTTTCATCCACTTAGGCTGAGGATTCGAGTTGAGGATATGGCTTACACGAGGAAATTAATACTAGTGAGAAAGGATAACAATGTGTTTTCCTCATGCATGTGATTGTGTACATAAAGACCGTGTAACTTGTTACAGTTGATGAACCCATGTTAAATGATTTTGAAATGGAAGTAATGTGAGATGGGATGAAATGGTAAGATATGAAAATGGAAATAAATGTTCATAATGGACATAAACAGGCTATGGTAACTTAATATTTTCTTTGTCATTTATTATTCATTTACCTTTCTCATGCACAATTGTTTATACAATATATTTTGTAGACACCGTTGGTGGTGGCCTAGTGAGTTGTACCCACACACTTCTCGGGCCGTCGTTGGGTACCTGAGAATACTTTATTATGGTAGGTTAGGAAAAGGGAAGGGGATCTTTCTATGTAGTTGGGTTGGAATGGGTATAATTGAGGAGGACCCGAACTTGATTTCATGACCATATTGGGGATTTTTCATTTTTTCTTCATTTTGGGTTTTGTAGACATTTGAAGTTATAGCATGGTATGAAATATTTACTGTTGGACATGGTTGTACCCCATTGGGGAATGGTTGTTTATTCATTCCCTTGTGTTACTGGTTATTATTCAACTATTTTATATCTTCTGTTCTGGATTACTCTAATAAAAGGGGGTATAGTCTCCCAAATTGACTATTTGGACCTCGCTGCTAGTCGACAACCTTTGGTATATAGGGTGGCGTAGTTCAGGTCATGTAGCCTCCCGGCTTGGAGCACTTGTATAGTGCATTCTAGGTCAGGGATGTTACAAGTTATTAGGTAAATATTCAAATGGAACAATAAGAGGAAATTTTTTATTGGCGATGTAGATCACCTATATGCTAGATGGAGGAGGGAGAGTCTGAGTTGTTGGGACTGGTTCTCATGCCAGATAGAATCAAGATAGTGGTAAATCAATTGGATCTTACATAGAGGGTGAGTTAGAGTTGATTGTGTCACCATAGGATATAGAGTTAGGGAAATTGGGCTTCTAGGTTTATTGGATGGTTTGAGAATATAGATAGAATCATGATAGTGGTAAATTTATTAGATCTTCCACAGAGGAGTAGTGTTATTCATGATGTTTTTCATGTGTCACAAATTTGTAAGTGTCACCTGACCCTTATCATGTGATCAATTTTTATGAATTTGAGCTTGAGTATGATACATCATTTGACAAGAATACAATTCATGTTATGGATCACATTGAGAATTTTTTGCATGAATAGAATGTGAGGATAGTTTGAGTATTTTAGAAACATGTCTGTGTTCAAAAGGATACATGGGAGAGGGAAAATGATATTAGAGCTTAATGGATCAACCATTTTAACTCATATTTTCATATATTATTGATTTTTCAACTCTATGATGAGTTGTTATAAGGTGGGCGAGATTGTATGATTATGATATTTTTAGGGATGCCTCCTGATAATTTTTAGGTACTATTTTTATATTTTTTATTATACCTTGGTAGGTTTTTTTGGGAGAAGTTTTATGTGAAATTAGAGATGTTTGGAATCCCATGGGGTTATGAATTGTTAGGAAATAGTTAGGGAAATGGATGCAGTTTTCCCTTGGAAGCAGTGCACTCTATTTGGGAGAGACATGATGTGGAGCATGGTTGGTACATAGTTTATCCAAACTGTGTGGTCTCCCTCCCAAACCATGTACCCTCCAACAGATGAGATTTTATTGGTAAGCACATGGTTTTTCAAATCACGTTCCATTTAGGAGAAACCATGTGGTCCCTAAATAGAGGACCAAGAATAAAGAAGACAGTTTGGAAAACCTTGCACCTCTTCCCATAAAACCATTCACACATGTGTTTAATCTCATGATTAATTATTTAAAATTTCCAAACATCTATGTTTTAACCTTAAATTTCCCCATCTCATCCATAAACACATTACTTCTATTTTGGAAGCTCCTAGGAGGATTCCAAGACTCCTTAAGCCCATTTCTTGATGAATGAAACATCCGATTGAAGGATCATCTCCTCTACGGTAGGTTATTTCTTCCCTATTTAGTTTTCCCTCACTCTTATCAATATTTTCAGATGAAAAGAAATGATTTTTCTTCTATTAATGATTGTTTAGATCTAGATTCTAATGGATGCTAATCCATTGGATCTTGATCATAGGTATTGGTCCTAGATCTTCCTCGATGTTGTGGTTTTCATCATTTCACCTCAATTTGGGGATTTCAGTTTGGTGAATTCTCATCAATGATATTGAGGTTGGATATCCCAATATCAATTCCCATAGTCATGATTTAAATTTCATGTGTGTAAATTTGAAATTTTATTTTCCATATTGGGAATTTTTTTCTAAACAGAATTAAATAATTGATTTCTTTTCCCTTGTGAATATGAAATTGGCCCAACATGGGATTATGAAATTGACAGAATAATGTGTCTATTAATTTCATTGATTAATGAGATATGAAATTTGTAGATACCCATAGAGTTTCCAGATATAATTGAATTGAAAAATTATTTTTTATTCTTGGTTGATGAATGAACTTATAAAATATGTTAAATAAGGGAATATAGAAATTTTTGATACAGAGGCTGAGAATGTTGAATCATGAGATATGGTGTATTGAATGAGTTATTGGATAGGGAATGCTAATCCAAATTCCCACGGGGTTCTAGACATCCTCTCTAGGCCCCAATTATATATATGTATTCTATGTGATCACTGAGTTGTGACACATGGACTATTGATCCAAATACCCATAGGGTGGAAGATCTTGATATAGCCCCCATTGTTTGAATATGAATACAAAATTAAATGAATAATAGAAACCCATGATAGAATGAAATGTGATATCCCTTTGTGGATGATTCAGAATATGACGTGGTCAAAAGTACTTATTATTGGTTCAGGTTTCATCACGATCCCATGGATATATGTGTTTAGTGTAACATCCTGAATCTAGATCCACATAACCCACCCCTTGAACTGGTTGGTGACATGGCCTCAAGTTGACCTCCCTATACCCCAAAGGATGATGGACATCAGTGAAGGTGTAAAGGTTGTATGTTGGGGAGAATATACCTTTATATAATTGAGTAAAAATGTATAAAAAATAATCATAGAACATAAAAATCATATAATAACATATAGAGTAAATAAATTATGGGAAGAATAAATAACTAAGAAAATGAATAATAACCAAAATCCACTAGGCAGTTTCATATACATGGATATAGGTCATGCTGATATACAAAAGGGAAACATGAGACATGAATATAAATCATACTAAAAAAATATAAAATGAAAAAACTAATCCAATAGAATCTCTAGCTTAAGATTTGTCCTCTTTTACTAAGCTCGAACTATAGGTAAATCATAACAATGACCAGTAGTTGGGTGATTCACATTATTAGTTCCTAAAAAAATTATATTCCTAGGTACCAAAGGAAGATCGAGTGGGGTGTGATATAAAATATCAGTAAGAAACCACCAATATATTGTATAATTATTCCAATTAGTGCTCGTAACTAAATAGTGTTCACACATATGTAATTAATTAATAGTACTGAATAATTAAATAACCAACAGCTTAGGTTTCAAAAAGTCACATGGTATCTCTACCTACTTCAGTTTATAGCCAAGATAGAAGTCTGATCAATCACTATATATATATAGAAATATCTTTTATATATAAATAGTATATTCATATATTTCATCCACATATATAAACCAAGTATGTGCGGAAGCAAGTGGCTATATTCCTAGAATACTATTTGCTAGATGGACACGAGCGTAACTCACACATTCTTAACAAGTCTAACTGGCCTATAAGAACAAGAAACATAGTATATTCCATACATATCATAATGAGTGGGGGACTTCATGCTCATCACTAGATATGGTGATTATTCCATCATGCCAACACTCTAAAAAAGGGTTCTGGCACATCCCGCCCATCCTCCAACTCGTGTCAATGTTGTGAGACATCATGCTCGTCACCTAATGTACGGTATCATGATACTATCACGATCAATAGGACCATTACCATCAAATCAAGGCCCATAACCCAAAATAATAATTGTATAATATAATACATATGTAATTACATCTCATGTATCTAAATATTCAATTCAAATTCCTACAAGACATTACAATTCAGAAAATCATTCAATACAAGATTCAATAATATAAATGGTGTTGCAACTTCAATTCATTTTAATGATTTATTTCATTTATCGTAAGGAAGACATCATGTAAAAAACATTCCATATAATCGATTTAATTTAATTAAGGAGGGTGAATCCATAAAGATAAATCCCTTTTATTTAATTCAACAAATTAAATTAAATAGTAATTTGAAATTAAACTTATAAGGTTCATAGAGGAATTTACAAGTTTTTAATACCAATGAACATGTAAATAGATGGAAAATTCCCTTTATAATACAGTCCATGAAATTAAGAGGTTCTTGGGTTTATAAAACCATTTAATAATATAGGTATATTCCATTTCCACCATAAGACATACACATAGAAGGTGTTCCGGGTATTGGAAAGAATTACCCTTCAGAGAAAATTCATTTTGGCACGCTCAAGTGGTTTCCATAATTAATTTCAAAATCATCTAAGCTACTGAATGAGTTTAAGAGGGAATGTATCAATATGAGATGATTGATTTGACATGAATAACTCAATTAGAAGGGGGCACACATAAAAACCCATCGCGTGACACAAAGGAAAAGCTATGATACATCAATACTCATGGGGAAAAGGAGATAACACATAACATAGGGCCATTGAAGAATCGTCATCTAATTGAGGCATATGTTTTTATGTGGGTTGGATGAAATCAATGAAATGGTCTGAATACCTAAAAATAATTCAAAATGAATTTCACCTAAACAGAAAAATAGATCATAAGATAAACCAGAAAAGGAAAGGAGAGGATTTCAGATATGACTATAATCTATCAAATGCTTCCATTAGATCTTGAATCAGACATCAGACATGGGACATACATCAAATACTAGGATGAGATGTTAGAATGTTACGAGAGATGAAAATCGTGAACATCCACTAGATGTAGAATGGAGAAAGGAAAAGAGGTCTAAAAGTAAAATTTGGGGGAAAAGGTAATTTCACCTTAAAAAACAATGGCACATGGTTATGGTGATTTTTTTTCCAAAACATGTGAAAAATATTCTCAAGTCACTTATTAAGTATTTTCCCTATGTGGTCAAGGTGCATGATTTACCTAACCTATTAAAACCATGTAAGAGTCCAGTATATATTTTTTTAGTTTTTTCACACGATTGTGCCCCTGAAGGTGCATGATTTAGACAAACCATGTGGCACCTGCTTCAATTTATTTTTGACACACATGGTTAGAAGTTACTGTGTGGTATAGGCTGCATGGTTTCTACTAACTGTGTGGTCTAGTTAATTTTCTAATTTTGGTAACTATAGACTTAAAACAATCCTCATATACACTTTGGACCTTTCTTAACCCATATTGAATGATTACCATTATTAAAAGAAGGATATAAACTGAAAATAAATGATCCATACCCTCATGAAATTATGAGTTATTAGAACCTCCCATTTCTAAATAAACTTATCCCTGATTTAGCCTTATGAGGGTACAGAGGTGTTGTTATTGAATAGCTATGTCCGCTGAGCTAGTATATCAATATCCAATTCCAAGGGCTCATCTTATACTCAACCTTTCTTCAATAGAACTTTTACCAATATTACTAACCTACAATGGAGTGTCTAAAATCTTCGATACAAAATACGAACTAGGTACAACTCGAAGAAAGAATAAAAATCCAATTCAACCTCATCTGGATGAAAAATGTACTAGTTCAGGATGATATCAGTGAAGATTATACACATGAAATACATCATGCATTGAATTTTATTTCTATTAAATCCCCAACTAGTAATCCCTTGGTCCAATCCATTTCACAATATAAAAGGGTCTAATAAACCACAAAGAGTTCTTAACACACTTCTAAATACATATACAGACCAACCTGGTTGAGACTCACAAGATAACCCAGTCTTTGACCTCAAACTCAAGAGGTCACTGATATTGGTTGAAATTCGAATGATTTCTAGACCGAGCTATCTTCATGTGATTTATAATCAGCTCGACCTACTCTATGGTCTCTTGAAAGAGACATGATCCATGAATAGGTTCCCCTACCTGTATCCAGCACATATGAACAAAATGGATTACAATATAACTCATCATAAGGATCTATATTGACTATATGCTAAAAGGTATTTGTAACACTCCAAGATTTCATGGTAAGTTATTTTATTAAAAGTAATTTAATAACATGCGCTACACACAAGACCAAGTTCGAGCGCACCACGACATACCAAAATAGCCATTCAAAAAACAGTTATGAATAGTATTAAATGAATTTTTAATTTTATACACTACATATAATTTTAACATCCATATTATGTGTTTCTTAGAAATTATATAAGAACAGATTCATTTTTTAGATAAAAGAAGCACTTTTCAAATAATGCAATTTTATGGAATTTTATTGGAGAACCCTTTTTAAATACAACATTTGAATATTTTATATATTAAATTTGAAGAAATAAACTTTTTCTTTATAAGAGGGACATAAAAATTTAGTTTGGATACATTTTCTGTGCTTTTCTGATAATTTTCATATTTTGATGAATAGTGGAAAAATACTAAATTTTAATTGAAAACAACTTTTTTAATCAAAAAATTCATAGTGTTAAATTATACATTTGAATGGTTTTGAGTTATAGTTATATTATATATTTATCATTTAATCCAATTTTGGTCATTAGAAGTAATTTTACATTTAAATTGGACATAAACACGTATCAATCTTTAGATAGTTTTTACTTCTCAAAAACCTGCTTTTTGGTTTTGACAATGAGAATATTCTTTTAAATTAATTAATAAATCATATCTGTTTTGAATTTGGAAAAATATACATTATTTTTGAATATGGAATATCAAAATTATCTTAGGGTGATTTTTGGTATTTTTCAAAAAACTTTCAATTTTTGATGAATAGTGAAAACACTGCGTTATTATTTAAAGCCTACTTTTTATTTAAATTATTATTTATTTTAGGTCATAAAAGATACATAATACCTATATAATTTCAAATTAATTCAATGGAGTCATTTTATAATAACATTAGAGGTATAAAATGTTATTGAACATTTTAACATTTTTACCCACCTTTTAGGCACATTTGAAAATTTGCAAAAAACGTAATTTTACCACTTCTGTCAATTAAATTAAAAACAATACGTGAGACACCGTTTACATCATTATGTAAAATTTGGTTTAATAGGATGAAAATAATTATTGGTGAACAATTACATTTGATTTTTATTTACCATAGTTAAAAGTAAATTGGGTAAACAAATATAAAAATGATATTATAATTATCCTAACACATGTCATGATTCTATTAGATAAACTTTTTTTTATGAAAATAAACCTTAGGAATAAAATATGACCATCTTTGAACAACTTGTATTATATTAGGACATTTATTATTATTTTATTTAAAGAAGAGTTAAAAGCATCAAATTCAAATTTTCAAAACTAAACCATTTTTAATATAGGGTTATACATAATATAAATTCGAATAAAAATACTAATTAGATATATAAAAATACTTCCTAAATAATGGTATTTTATTTATTATTTTTGGAAATTAAATATATAAATTTATTTATGACACAATGATGAAGTAATAATTAACTTATTAATGAATGATTAAAATAATTGATATTATAAATATCCAAATAAATGTAAATTGAGACTTTTTAAGTATTATAATAATTTATAGGTTAATATGACATGTTATGATTTATTTAATGTATTTTTTTCTATATAATAGATTTTTTTTTGTCTTTCACAGACACCAAATACTAAATAGTGTCAAAATTGACAAAAATGAGTTTTTAAAACAAATACTATATTATTAAATGATATAATATTCCAAAAATCTAAGGATCAGCCAAAGGAATAATATAATGATAGATATGTCATTAATTAAACACTTGGGGTTATCTTGTCTTTTAATTGTATGTTTATTATCCATTTATTATAACAATACAAGAATACATGTTAAAAGTTAATCAATTTAACTAAGAGTTAAATCTAAAAGATAAGGTTAATATGGTGACATAAACCTATCTAAAACCTACTGGTTGAGTTTTTATCGACCCAAACCCACCATATCGTCTAAATACATCCTTTTGGAGCCATTATAAACATAATATTATTGTAAAATAAATTAATATTTCAAGCTTTTCCTAAAGTGGCCCTCACCTCTCTTATAAAAGGTACTTCACCTTCTCTTCAAATCAAACCTCCAAATCCATTTGTCTCAGCCAACTATGCTCTAATATCCTCCCCACTAACCAAACATCAATCTAGAAGCCTTAATTTGATAATAAAGACATCCTAATGATCCCTTTTGGTCAAATCAAAAGTATGAACCAGAAGAAATTGTAATAATTTCATCACCTCTTCCAAAGTTCTTTTCTTCTTTCTCTTCCTCTTTATTTGATGTTTCCATACCAAAATAATAAATCCAGTACTTTATACATTTTGTGATGTTATTATAAAAATGGTAAAACCATATTCATTATTCAATCCATCCTATAATGACTATGTAACCATACGTGCGTGCGTACGGATTACCATATTTACGCCGTGGTGTAGTTTGTTATTCAACACTTAATTATTTGGATGGGTATAATAATTATTATAAATTATGTAAATAATACATATAACATGTTAATTATTATTTTTATATAATATAACCATCATATTACATACTATTTCACCATTAATAGAATGGCATTGTCGCTCATGCGTACGTATGGATTACTATCTCCACAAACGCGATAAAGTTCATTACCCATCGTAGCCATTCAAGAATAATTTTCATTTTAGGATTAAATATATTATTTAAATACTTAAAATCATTATAAATATGAATCAAATACATCCTATCCATAACTAACATGACTTATGTAACAAAACATATAAAGGAAAACGAATCAGTTAACACCCAAAACAATGATACTACTGATATATCATTAACAAAGAAATATAAGAATATCATATATGATATCATATTTATGTATGTGGTTATTTTATAATTTAATAACAATGATTTCACCATTATAAATGAGTTAAATGTACCCTCAACTAAAGAAAAGTAAAAGGTAATGGGTCTTCATCTCACTTCTTATTCATGTGAGACTCATGCTATATTTCAACTATTTCCTTTTGTGTGGTTTATGTAAAACACATGATTGTATTATTTGTGTAATATAATTTAATTTATGTGTATTTAAATATTCATTTTAATATCCTTCTTTCATGGGGTGTATGTTTCGTAAGTTACCAAATCGGTTATGGAATTTCTAATTTGGATTTCCACTCATTGGGTTTTAGGCAAACTTCATTGAATATTTTAATCCAATATTACCTGTGAAATCACTATTTATTTCTTTATATAGTAATTTCCACTTCCCTTTTTGTTAATATACTTTTGATATACAGAATCACTCCATTGATAAATTCTCAAGTCATCGATATGAACTTGATAAGAGCAATCTTAACAAAATTTCCATTCATTGAGTTAAAAATCCATGTTATTGGTGTTGTTGTTAAAAGAATATGTGTGAATGTCCTATTATTGATTTAAAGTGAATATCCAATCATATTGAGTTTATTTATATTTTTCAGAACAAATTATGTCATTGATTTATCCTTAACCTAAGGAAATAGTATTTTTAAGGGATTTCATACCAATTTACATTCTATTGAGACTTCTTTGTTGTTATGCACCAATTCACTTTTATATGGGGTACATACTGTACTTTGACAAAGTATATCATGAATCCCCTTATTCTCATGATATTATAAAGTTTGGATTACCTCAATTATTTGAATTTGAATGTCTCTCATTTGGTAAGTAACTCTAACTAAAATATCATTTTAAATGTTTTAATGATTTATTCTTCTAAATCTTTCTCATTAATATCCCTGTTTTACAAATGGTGCTATGGATTTATTTGTATGGAAATTAATGTTTTACAATAAAAATTACATTTAAAATATTCAAAGTGGTATGGGAAAATTTGATTCAAAAATCTATTTTTAACAGCTTCTTGATAAATAGTTAGACGTTAAAATGTTTTCAAGATAAAGGGGATATTTATCTCAAATCATTTTACTGATTATTTTCATCTATGTAAATATCCATCATTAGTCTTGATTGAGGTTGATACAATATTCCATATTGTATTGAATGGGTTCTGTTTGACTAGGGATGTTCTATTTTTATACCATTCATGGTTTGTGGTCAAAATATTGACATTTCATATTCTAGTTTTAATATGAATGTTTAGATTATCTTTCAACCATTTCATATGATGAAGGTATTGGACATAGTAAGTGACTGGTGGTGCCTGCTATAGCTCCTCAATGCATCGGTAGGTCGCATGAGACAAAATAATGTCTTGGCATAAGTCCTTGAAAAAACATTTATTTTTAGTCTTGTCACAGGGCCTTGACTCTGTAGTTATGATGTCCGACATTATGCATTCCATCATTATGAAATTAGAAATTGATATTAAATTTGATTATTTGACTAGTATAATATCCATGTGAATAAGTAAATAGAATTATTTGATTTATCTTTTCCATATTATGGTGATGTTTATGATTAAAAGGATTGTGTTTTAGTCTTATACATTTCCTTAAATTTTTCTGTTTTCTTATGATAGTTTCCTCTATGTTGTTATCCTTACTGAGCATCTGAGCTCACCCCTTTCTTATTTTCTATTTTTCCCAGGTTTTGAAGAATTATATTAGGATTGACCAGTACAAATAGACTAAGGGATATGAGTGTGTTTAAATGAGACATAATGTTTTAGTTTTTCTATTTCATAATGTAATGTAAAATGTATGTATGTATCTAGTACCTAAAAGGCTGCTAAAATAATTGGTCATTCAAGACATGATCTCTTTTGATCATGCCAATATTATGTAATAACGGATCATCTATGGGTAACCAAGGTTGAGGCATTATAGTTGGTATTAGATAAAGTTTAGTACAAACCATAGACGCTAGATTTAAAAAACTACAATTACAAAAAACTCACCTAAGATAGACTTTGAGGATTAGTATAGAATAACATCAATTTTTTTTGGTAATATAAATATTATGTGGGTTGTCCAAGAAATACATACCTGTCTGGATACGAGTAGGTAGAGGCAGCTCTGGCACAGATGTACCTATGGGTAAAACCGAAAACACCACTTTTAGCGAGACTCGAATGAGAACTGGTGCATGATAATGGGGCTTGCTGTACTCTTGGTTATGAAACTCCTAGGGGATATTATTAGTATAATTAACATTTTCATTGTAGAATGATTTGAAGTATTTTAATATAAGATGAGAATAAATAACCTTAGTTAATCCTAAGGTGTTTTAGATTGAAAATAAGGTGTCATGATAATCTCTAAATTATTTTACAACTATATTTACTCACACTATGCTTTCTGGTTTTAGTCAATTGCTAGATTCCAAGGATGTCATTGTAACATTTAACATGATGTACAAGGTGGGAATGATAGTGAAAATGAGAAACTAAATAGAAGGTTGATAGGCGTAAAATATATCGTATTATTTCCAAACAGGTTTCCAAAAATATTTTCATCAATATATACATTAACCTTATCCCAATCTCAAAAATGAAGAGAAAGGCGAAGAATGATAAGATCTCTAGAAGTGGAGATCGTGGATAAAAGAAAGCTCAATTTCCGTCATGATGGAAATGTGGAAGGAGACATCCAGGAAAGTGTCTCAATGGAACAATGAAATTCTTTATTTGTGGGAAAGAAGGACATAACTTAAAGAATTGTCAGGGAAAATTGAAGAGAACTATGGAAGAAAATAAAAAAGATACTAAGAATCTATTTCCAATCATTTTCTTTAAATTTAGGGGACCTGGGCATTACCCAAGTGAATAACCTATTCTATAGGATAACCACTAGGTCAAAGAAGAACATATGTGTAAATAAATAGATGGATAAATTTTTAAAAGTATTAATTCTATTTGTTGATGGGATTATTTTGGAATAATTTTCACCTATTGGTGTAACCCTGTAGTTTTTTATGTGAAAATTCTATTTGAGGATGAATTATCTTTTCTTTTGTAGATATAGTTATAAAAAACCATTTGGGTTTTTAGGATCCTTGAATTTGAGGAAATTATTGGTTATTAATTTTTGGGATGAAAATACAAGGTATGAGATAACATTTATGGTTAAATTATGTTATGGTTATATTGAGTAATTTATCTAATTCTGGAATGTTATAAAATAAAGTTTTTTAAAAAGGACAACACGCAGACCGTTTGATAACCCATCATGGTGGACAATGCTGCGGGAATCGAAACCACAACAAAAGTTTGATTGGGATTCATCGCATACCGCTGGACTTTGTGAAGTCCCTAGTTACTATGAGTAAATTTTTTTATTAAAAGATTTTATTGATCAATAATTAGTTTATTTGGGATCTTTTGTTTTATCAAATGCAAGTCCTTATTATTGGAAAATGATTTGTTGATTAAGTGATAAATGTTATTTTTGAAGACATTCTCTCTGGTGGGAACACTACATGTCTATGAAAAATAGAATACTTTGTGATTTCATTTGAGGAGTATTGGTGGTATTTTTTATATTGGAATAATATATATTTTTTTATAGATTCAGGTTATTAATGGAAACTATTAACTTATCATATAGATTATGTGATTTGGTTAATTACACTTCTGCATGAGACTTTAATAGTAGTTGATGTTATTTGGATATAAACGTTAAGATTTAAAATGAAGGACTATGTGATTAAATTCTTCAGAGTTTTAGTTTTCAATATATGTTTGGATTGTATTGAAGGATTTTAAGGACAATTGTTCATTGAATGGTCTTCATTTAACTTTGGGTATTGTTTGTTTAATTTTTGAAATTATGATTAGTATTTCACTCTATAAAGGATTATCTATTTTTGGTATCATCTAATCTTGTACTAACCATTCGGTTTTGGTTAATATATAGTGATATGGTAAATATATAGTTCATACTTTATGGATTATCTAGTTCTATATAACTTGATTCTAGTGCTTCAATTGTCACCAAGTCATCTTGAATCCTCATCGTTTGGAGAAAAGATGAGTTAGTGGTAGATATTTATTAAGGGATGATACTCTACATAAAAAGTTTGTATATATCTTTATATTATTAGTCAATATCATAAATTCATTCCTCAACTTTATGAAATGGAACATAAAACAAAAAAATGTTATTAGTTTACTTTTCCTACTGGGAAACTAATAACCTTTTAACCCATCACAAGTTTTTGGTTTTCTCATTGTTAACTTTCTCCTGATCTTGTTTTTTATCACTCTCCATCAGAACGTGAAACATAGTTTATCTTCCATATCCATTTATTCTTACATGGAATCCCAATATGGGTTATCTCAGGTGACCTTTTTAAATCTCTTTCTTTCTTTTAAAGTGATTATATTATTGAATCTTTCTATGATGTGGGAATTTCAATTAAGTTATCAAGACCAATTTTAAAATTGCGAGGATGAAATATCCAAAAGGGGGGAAGAATGTGACACCCCAAGATTTCTTAGAATGTCATTTTCTTTAAAGTAATTCAATAGCTTGAGCTACACGCAAGACCAAGTTCGAGCCCACCACGACAAACCAAACTAGCCGTTCAAAAAATTGGTATGAGTAGTATTAACTGAATTTTTCATTTTATATACTCCATATAATTTTAACATCCATATTATGGGTTTATTAGAAACAATATAAGAACAAATTCAATTTTTCATAGAATAGAAGTACTTTTCAAAAACTGAAATTTTACCACCTTTTAACGGAGAACGATTTTTTAATTAAATATTTGACGCTTTTATATATTCAATTTGACAAAATAAAAATCTTCTTTAGAATCAGGGCATACAAATATAGTGTGGATAAATTTTTAGTACTTTTCTGATAAATTTCATATTCTGATGAATAGTGAAACAATACTAAATTTTAATTGAAAACAATTTTTTAAATAAAAATAATTTATTGTCTTAAATAATAAATTTTAATGGTATTGATGTATAATTTTATTATATTTTCATCATTTAATACAATTTTGGTCATTTGAAGTAATTTTACATTTAAATTTGATATAAACACATAATAATCTTTTGATAGTTTTTACTTCATAAAAAAATTCTTTATGGTTTTGACAACGGGAATATAATTTTATATTAATTAATACAACTTATACATTTTGAAGTTGGTAAAATAGAAATAATTTTTGAATTTGGAATATCAAAATTATCTTAGGGTGAATGTTGGGTATTTTTCTGAAAATTTTCATTTTTAATGAATAGTGAAAAACACGACGTTATTGTTTAACACATACTTTTTATTTAAATAACTATTTATTTTTTTTAAATTTATTTTAGATCAAAATTTATACATAATACCTATATAATTTCAATTTGATTAATTGGAGTCATTTTATAATAAAATTAAATGTAATTTTACCTCTTCTATGAATTGAATTTTAAATATTTGATAGAAACGATTATTATTAGTAAGTAAAATATAGTTAAATAGGATGAAAATAATTTTTGATGAATAGTAATTTTTGTTTTTTATTTACCATGGTTAAAAAAAATTATGTTAATTAAAGGTAAAAATGATATTATAATTACCCTAAAACACGATCTAATTCTATTGGATAAGTGTTTTTTAGACCAAAATCAACGATAGGAAAAATATATTACTCTCTTTGATCCACTTGGATTAGATTATGAAATTTATTATTATTTAATTTAAAGAAGAGTAAGAAGTGTCATGTTCAATTATTCATAAATAATTATTTTTAATATAGGGTAATACAAAATATTTATTTCACTATAAATATTTACTTGAAAGATAAAACAATTTCCTACATAATGGTATTTTATTTATAATTTTTAAATATTAAATAAATAAATTTAATTATGACACAATGATGATACAATAATTACCTTATTAATGAAGGATTAAAATAATTGATATTATAAATATCCAAATAAATGCAAATTGTGACTTTTCATGCATTAAACTAATTTTATAGGTTAATATTACATGTTAGTATTAATTAAATTTATTTTGTTCGAAATAATCAAGTTTTTTTTTGACTTTCACAAAAACCAAATACTAAATAGTGTGAAAATTGAAATAAATGAATTTGAAAACAAATACTAAATTATTAAATGATATAATATTCATAAAAACATATGGTTCATCCAAAGGACTAATATCATTATATATATGTCATTAAAGAACCACTTGTTGTTTTCTGGGCTTTTTATATAATTTTTATTAACAATTTATTATAATAATACAAGAATACATGGTAAAAATTAAAACATTTAACTAAGAGTTAAATCTAAAATATATGGTTAATATAGTGACACGAACCTATCTAAAACCTATTGGATGAGAGGTTTTCAACTCATACCCACATTATCTTTGAAATAAATCTTTTTGGATCCATTATAAATCGAATATTATTGTATAATAAATTAATATGTCATGTTTTTTCATAAAGTGACTCTCATCTCTCTTATAAAAGGGTACTTCCCCTTCTCTCCAAATCACACCTCCAAGGCCATTTGGATCGGCCAAACCCTACTCAAATATCCTCCAAACTACCATAAATTAAACTTAGAGTCCTTAATTTGATCCGAAAGCCATCGTAAGGATTCATTTTGATCAAATCAAAAGGAAGCACCCGCAGAAGTGGTTATAATTTATCACCTCTTTCAATGTTATTTTCTTCTTCCACTTACAATTTCATTGTTTTTTTCAACCAAAATAATAATTCCAGTACCTTATACATACTTTGATGTTATTATAAATATTGTACAACCATATTCAATATTTTTTTCATCATATTAATGATGATGTCACCATACATGCATACTTACGACTTACCGTCTACACGTCATGGTGTAGTTTGTTATTCAACAATTCATTATTTGGATGGCTATTATAATGAGTATAAATGTTGTAAAGAATAAATATAAAATGTTAATTATTATGTATATATAATATAACCATCCTATTATAAATTATTTCACCATTAATAGAATGGTATTGTCGCTCGTGCGTACGTACGGATTACCGTCTCCACGAACGCGATGAGATTCATTCCCCATCGCAACCATTCAAGAGTAATTTTCATTTTATGAATAAAAATAATTCTTAAGAACATAATATCATTCTGGATAAGAATATAATATATACTATCCACAACAAACATTACTTATGTAACGAAACATATAAAGGAAAATGAATCAGTTAACACCCAAAATAATGATACTACTGAAATATCATTAACAAAGCAATATAAGAAGATCATATATGATATCATATTTATGTATATGGGTCTTTTATAATTTAATAACAATTATTTTACCATTATATAGAAGGTTAACATACCCTAGACTAAGGAAAATTACAAGGTAAGGGGTTTTCATCTCACTTCCTATTCAGGTGAGATTCATGCTATATTGCCACTATTTCCTTTTGTGTGGTGTACGTACTGCTCATGATTGTATTCATTGTGTAATATAATTCAATTTATAGGTATTTAAATCTTCATTTTATGATCCTTATTTATTGTGTTGTATGTTTTGTAAGTTACCAAATCGGTAAGGGGTTTCTAATTTCAGTTACCACAAATTGGGTTTTACCCAAACTTCATTGATTATTTTACTCCAAGATTATGTGTGAAATCAGTATTTATTTATTTTTGTAGTAATTTACACTCCCCATTCTTTGTATATACTTTTGATACACATATTCACCCCATTTATAAATTCTCATGTGATCGATATGAACATGATAAGAGTAATCTTTACTAAATTTCCATTCATTGACTTAAACATCCAAGTCATTGGTGTTATAGTTACAAGAATTTGTGTGAATGTCCTCTAATTGATTTAAACTAAATATCCATTCAAATTCAGTGTATTTATATTTTCACACATAATTATGTCATTGATTTATCCGTAACCTAGGGATACAATCTTTATTAGGGATTTCATCTCAATTTACCTTCTATTGAGACTTATTTGTTGTTATGCACCAATTAACTTCTATATGGTGTATAATATATACTTTGACATAGTATATAATGAATCACATTATTCTCATGATATTACAAAGTTTTTATTACTTCAATTATTTATATTCAAACATCTCTCATTTGGTTAGGAACTCTTACAAAAATATCATTTTAAATGTTTAAATGATTTATTTTTCTAAATCTTTCGAATTAATGTACATGTTTTAAAAATGGTGTTAAGGATTTATTTATATGGACATGAATGTTTTTAAATTAAAATTCATTTTAAAAGTTTCAATGTGTCATGGGAAACTTTGATTCAAAAATCTATTTTAACGGCTTCTTGATAAATAGTCAGACTTTTTAATATTTTCAAGAAATTGGTATATTTCTCTCAAATAGTTTTACTGACTATTTTCATCTATGTTGGTAACCTTTATTATTGATTATTGAGGTTGATAAAATCATCCATATTGTATTGAATGAGTTAGGATTGACTGTAGATGTTCTATTTTTATACCATTCATGGGTTCTGGTTAAAATATTGACATTTCGTATGCTAGTTTTAATAAGAATGTTTAGATTATGTTTAAACTTTTCATTCTAAGAATTCATTGGACTTAGTTAGTGATGGGAAGAGCCCGCTATTTATCCTCGATGTATTGGTAGGTCTCATGAGACAAACTAGTGTCTTAGCACAAGGCTTTGAAAAAATATTTATTTTTAGTCTTGGCACGAGGCATTGACTATGTGGTTATGATGTCTGACATTATGAATTATATCATTATGAAATTAGCTATTTATTTTAACTATGATTATACGACTAGTAGAATATACATGTGAAAAAGTAAATGGAATTATTTGATTTACCTTTTCCATATTATGCTGGTGTTTAGGTTTAAAAGGCTTGTGTTTTAGTCTTATACAATGCCTTAAATTTTTATGTTTTCTTATGATAGTTTCTATTATATTGTTATCCTTAATGAGAATCTGATCAGACCCCTTTCATATGTTTTATTTTTCCCAGTATGTGAAAAATTATATTATGATTGACCTATAGGAATATGATATGGGATATGAGGGTGTTCAAATTCGACACAATGTTGTCGTTCCCCCATTTGATAATGTATTGTAAAATATATGTATGTATCATGTACCACCAAGGATACTAAAATAATTGGTCATTCAAGATTTGATGTCTTGTGATCATGCCAATGTTATGTAATAATTCACCATCTATGGGTAACTAAGGTTGGGTCATTACAATATTATTATAAGAAAACTCAACAAGGGGATGAGTTTCTCTTATGAACCACCAAATTCAATAACACATGCACATATCATATCCAATAAACATGAATCATATGATCTATATATCCATTGGTCTATGGGTTATAGGTCATGGTAAAATCTCCTTTTTACTAAATTCCTTCGCAACCCCTATCAAAACCGTGACATAAAGAAAGCATCTCTGTTAGAGACGATAGAATGAGGAATTCTAGGAAGATGTACAAATTCCCTAACGTAATATATTCCAAGATCATCTACCAAGAAGGTCCATCACATAGGTAATAAATGTTTTACCTTAATCATATGATCAATGACAACCCACACAATATAGTTTCCATGAAGTGATCTAGGTAAAATATTCCTGAAATCCATCGAAACATCATCCCATTTCCACTTGAGAATGGAAAATGATGGTAAAGTCCTTTCCAGATGTTTATGCTCTTCCTTAAACTACTAACAGGTGGAACATCAAGTGATGATGCTGGAAATATTTCATTTCAGATGAGGCCACCAATACTAGAACCATAGATCGTGAAACATTTTGGAGACACTGAGGTGAACGACCCTTACTATGGTGTCAAATTCATACATCATCACCTCTATGATGACTATTAGGAACCATAAATGCCCATTTAATAGTAAAGTAACAACCCCATACATGGAAAACCGAATGATGTATTATCTTTTGATATTATTTCCTTTAATAAAAGGTATTTGGTATCAGATAGTTTCCTCATACTTACCCATTCTGGAAGAGTAGAGGTAACTGCTAAGGCTAAGAGGATAGCCTGACCATGGTCCTTCAGAACCTCAAAGATAATCATTGAGAATAAGGCCATGATCTTTCATTCACCATTGTATTCTAAAACTACATGTATGTGAGTATTATAACATAGATAATCGTCTATAACATTTCTTTTACCAGGTATGTAGGCAATTTCAAAATCAAATTATTGTGGGTACTCATCCCAGCTGCACTTCTTGTGATTTAGATCTCACTGTGTAGATAAGTAATTGAGGATTTTGTGATCAGTGGATACGAAAAAATTCTCTCCATGTAGATAGTTCCTACAACATCATAGATCATGAAATAGATCAGCTTTCTTGATGTCATGCATAAAGTATTTCTACTCATGAGGCCTCAACTGACCAGACCTGTATGTTATTAATCACTCATCTTGCATTAGAAAAACTCTATGCCCAATACCAAATGTATTATAGTAGTCTATATAGGTATCACCTGGCCTCGATGTTATCAATATCAGTGATGAATTCAATCTTCTCTTCCACTCTTGAAAGGATTATTTACAAGATTATAACATAACCGATTTCACACCATTCTTTTACAAGCTCATAAAAGGTTCTTCAGGACCTGTGAGATATTGGATGAATAAAATATAATATCCATCTAGCCCCAATAATTTCTATATGAAAAAATACTCTTAGGGTTCTCATTGGAAACTATAATTCTCACATTCCCTAGGTCTACTGAAACTCCTCTACGCGAGATAATATTACCCAGGTAGTGAACTTTATCAATCCAAAAGTGGATTTTACTAAGATTATCATTGAGCTTCCGCTCTATCAGTTTATTAAGCATGATTTTAAGGTGAGTTACATTGTGGTTTCTTGAGAATGAAAACTCTAAGACATCTTCAACAATTATTACCATGAATGAATCTAGATATGGGTGTAAAAAGATATTCATTAGGGATATGAAGACTTTAGGGGAATTCGTAAGTCCAAACGGCATGACCATGTACTCATATACACCTTAACTTCCCCTAAAAACTATGAGAGTTATTAATCAAGTCTTGAAACACAAAATATGGTAGGCCAACCTCATATTGACATTTGAAAACACTTTCACTCCATAGAGATGATCAAATTGATCATCTATTCATAATAGTGGATACTGATTCATTACCATAGGTAGGTTCAATAAATGGTAATCCATGAAATTCCAGAAGGAACCATCCAACTTCTTAGAAAAAAGGACCAGTGAAACCTGTGAAGAGGTGTTGGGGCATATAAATCCTTTACCCTCCAGATCCTCCAATTTCTTCTTGAGATCCAGAAGCTCCAGAGGTTCCATCATAAAAGGAGGAATGGTCATTTTTACTTCTACATGAATTAGAACAATATTGAATTCTACCTATAACACTTGAGGTATACTAGAGAAGTCATATAGAATGAAATCCTTTAAACAATCCATTGTAGGGGGAAAACATTGGGTTATAACCCATGGTCATCCAGGAAAATAATAGCGATCTGATAAATCACACAATCCATCCTCTTTTACTAAGGTACTGATCACATATCTTTCACATCCTATTCTACCATATGAACATGTATACTACCCTCTTGTGATGTAAACATCACCATTAAACTTTATAAGTCAATATTGGTTTGATAGGGGACAAACCAGTCCACCTAGATGATTACAGCAAATCCCTTCATGTTAAGGATGAACAGATTCAATAGAAAAAAAATATGTGGCTATATCAAGGGAAAAATCACTACAACAGAGAACACCCAATGATTGGATACCTAACATGGTATATATTATCATAACTCCATGAATGTTTTTAATCTTGAGGCCCATACATGATGTAATAGTCCCAGATATAAATGAGTGAGATGCAGATGTTTCAAATAAAGAAGACATTAAAGTGGATGATTATAGAATAGTACATATAATAGTAGAATTTTTGGTGCTATACTCATCTATCATTGGTTGTACATCATGTAACTATCACGTAGTGAGACCCTAAGTCATTGTCTAACTTCCCATAGAAATCCTACCATACTGGCATTTGGAATCATTAGATTGGCTACAATTTCTTCAACTAACACCACTCCCTGAATAGTATGTGGTATTCTAGCTACCTTCATGAAGTGATAATACTGGACCCACTCCTGATCATGGGGTATTTGTCGATCGCCTCTCACTATGAACACATGTGAAAGCCATGCAGAAGCATTGAATATGTCCCATTCTGCTACAACCTCTATATTCCAGTTATCAGTGAGGTTTACTATATCTCGTCTTTCTGCACTGATGAAATTTTTGGAAATTTTTAACATGAAGAATAATACTCCTAATACTTCCATGATTAGCCTCAAAATGTCTCTTTCTTCAATCAGAAGAATTACTGATAGATCTAGGTACTGAACCCCCATTAATCGTATCATCATCTTCCCTCAAGATCCGCTCTATAATAAGGGCCCATTTGATGATTTTAGAAGTGATAGTCAACTGGAATACATTGGATTTTGATCAAATGGCATAAACTAGACCATCATCAAATTTAATGGACACCATAACATAATAATCATTTAGAATAAGATAGAATCTCTAAAACTATGTAAATAGAGAAGAGTATTTTGTAACATAAATACTTCTATACTACATGTTCATGAAATCTTTGGCTTTGTCAGGCCTCACAGTCCGGTGAAATAAATAGTTATATAAGATAATCTAGAAATCTTCATAGACCATATTGTGATGTTGATCCACATAGGTGATAATGTCCAACCATCACATGGAAGAATTATGTAGCATATAAGATGAAAGTTTAACCCTCCACTCTAGAGGCATCTCTACATTCTTGAATTTGGAAAGAATATCTTCAATAAATGACTTTTTAGTGTGTGGTCCTCCATCCCCTGAAAAGGTGGGAGGATGCATTTGATGTAATTCCCGATTCAAAACTTCCATAAATGGGGAAGTTTGAGAAATACAATGAATATTCTATAACATATGCCAGAAACCCTCGTGAAATTGGGCGTCCGCGCCCATTTCTGGAATAGGAAGAGGCTCAAGAGGATGCAATGTTGGTGGATTCATGGGCAGCTCAATTCCTACCAACTTCGATGCATGGTCATCACTGCCTTAAGGGAGTGTGACCAGAGGATGTCATATATTATTGATGATATAATCCCAAACACACACCTCTTAAAAGATCTTACAATTTTAAATATTACCGATCAGAACTAGGACATTTTCAAAGACATCAGATAGAAAGAATCAAACATATATGCCTCCTCCAAAAGCCAGTTCAAGATGGTAGAAGAGACCAAAAATCCATTAAGAATGTCTGAGATTAACCAGTACCCACTACTATGGTAGGTTTTAGGTCTAAGAGTCTAGTTATGAAGAATAATATGGATTTTATTAATTTATAATTCTTATTCATTTTAAATTTATGCTTGTTTAAATATTTATAACATAGTATTTGGTTGAATTAGATGGATTACCATTTATGATCTACAAGGTCTTGTAATACTTATGAACCAAAATATGGCGTCCACTTAAACCAAAAAATAACATGAACCATCCCATGCGACCAATGGTTCATGCCTCAATGTTCCATAATTGGCTGGTTTAGATTTATTCTTTAGCATATATAGGAAAACATAGTTAGGTTAAGTCTGAAACATTAAGTATTGATTATTTTTTCAAATCACTACATGAAGCATCAAAACATTCCCAATACATAATAGTGGCACTCTTAGTATGCAGTAGGAAAATTCATGCTAAAATAGACGTGTCATGGAAAAATACATAACATATTAGTCTCATTGCACCTTTAATGATGCCTGTAATGTGATTCCATCATTTCATTTGCCCATGGTAATGTTATATCATTTAAATATCAAAAATATCATTAACCCCATATAAAAAGTGTTTCAACCAATGTTGAGGTCATATCAACTATAAAAGATGAAAACAATAACTACAAATTCTTATCCATGGATGTTTGGGTTTCCTCTATACATGGGTTAAATCTGTCCAAGAACATGTTCACTTACAAATTCCTTTAACTCCAAGTCTCATTTTTAATACCCAATTAATAAGATAACATAAAATGAAACCCATCTCTGATACCAAATATAAAATCATGACCCAAAATCTACTTAACCAATGCCTTGAGCCAGCGGGTCACATGGACTCAAGCGTGCATCCTCATATGCCGAAAGCTACCGACTAGAAAAAAAGGTGTGAAGGTGGAATGATGGGGAGACAATAACATCATATCAGTGTGGAACAATGGATAACAACAATAAACATACAATAGAAAAATCATTTATGAACAAAATAAATAAATAAATCCGGGAATTGAAAATAACTAAGTAATAGAATAATAACCAAAATCCACGAGGTAGTGTACTATATGTGGATGCATGCCATGCTGATATAAAAATGGGGAACAAGTTACATGCATATAAAACATGCTGCAAATACTAAAATAAGGACAAAAACTACTTCTCAAACATCTCTAGCCTATGCTTTATCCTCCTCTCTTATGATCCAACTATAGATAAAGCATATAAATAACTAGTATCAGGGTGCTTGACCATATAAGAACATATATGAGAAAAGTATTCCTAGGTTCTAAAGGTATCCCAAGTAAGTTGTGATATAAAATCATAGTTGGGAAAAACCAATAATGTATAGAATTAATCAAAGTAGTTGTCATTACTAAACATTGTTAATTCATATGTAATTAATTTAAAATGCTAATTAAATAAATAACCACCAACTCTAGTTCCAAAAAGACCCTTGGTGACTCTACCTACATCAGAACATGGGTGAGAAGGATGTCTGGTCATTCCTAATATATATATATATATATATTAATATAATACATCTATATAGTATGTTATATATTTAATCCACCTATATGAACAAAGTATGTGCAGGAGAAAGTGGCCATATACTTAGAATACAAGTTTCTGGCTAACTGGTGTGTAACCCAGACATCAATAATCCATCTAATGAGCCCATAAGCTCAAGGAATGTGGTACATGCCTTTCATATCATAATGTTTTGGAGATGTCAGGCTAATTACTTGATATGATGAGTGTTCCATTATGTCAACAGTCTAAATAAGGGATGTGGCTCCTCAATCCCACGACCCAACTAGTGTTAATGTTGTGAGATGTCATTCTAAACACTCGATATAAGGGATCATGACACAGTCATGTTGAACATGCCCGTTATAATCAAATCATGGCCCATAACAAGGAAAAATCATTTTACCATATAATACATGATTCCTTACCTATCATGTATAAAAATATTCCAGTCTAATTCCAATAAGACATTAAAATTCCAATTAGTATTCAATAGAAGATTCAATAACATGCATGAACTTTCCAATACATTTAATTTCAACCCTTTAGTTAATTTATGAAAAAGAAACCATTATATCAATACCATTCCATATAATCCATTTCATTTAATTAAGGAGGGGAAATCCATCCTTAAAACCCCCTTCAATTTAATTCATTCAATTCAATTAAACAATATTTGTAAATTCATGTTATATGGTTTCAAGAGGCATTTAGAAGGTTCTAATTCCAATGGAAAATTACCTACATATCCAATTACATTTAGAAGGCAGTCAATGAACTTATGAGGTTATTAGGTTGATTAAACAATTTAACAATAGAAGGAAATTTCATTTAATGTCTACGAAAAATGCTTAGAAAGCATTCTACGCATTTGCAATAATTAAAATTTTGGAGAAATTTAGTTTGGAACACCAAAGTGGTTTCTATAAATGAGTTCAATATAATATAAACAACCGAACAAGAATAAAAGGGTGAGTATCAAAATGCGATGATCAATTTGATATGAAGAACTCAATTAAAAGGAGACATTGGAAAAAATACAACATGAAGCACAATGAAAAAGTTAAAAAATAAAAAAACTCATGGGTAAAATGACTCGACCACATAACTTAGGTCCATTCATGACTCCTCATTCGATGGATACCGAAGATTTGAAGTATGTTGGATTAAATAGAATAAATGGTCCAAATCCATACAAATAGGGGGGAAAGACTTTAACCTAAATAGTACATTATATTTGAAGATAAATTGAAATAGGAAGAGAGAGGATTTGATATCTCACTATAATCTATCCAACTCAACCTTTATATATTGAACCTGACACCATAAATGAGAGTTACTTCAAATCATAGGAAGATGGGTTTAGAAATATAAGAGAGAATAAAATGAAGAACATCCTTTGGAGGAAAAAGGGAGAAATGAAAAGATAATTTAATGTTAAATTAGTGGTACAAAAGAAATTTCAGCATAAAAAAATAGAGTTCACAATTTAGGTGCACGATTTACCATACCATGCACAAACAGTACCCAATTTACTGCTTATAGATTTTCCACACATGGTTAAGGTGCACGATTTCCCTAACTATGAACATACTGCAGGAATATCCCTATCAAATGTCTAAAGTATATCAAAAGGTCATGTGGTTAGAGTCACATGGATCTAGAGAAATTGTTTGGCTCATACTCTACCTCTATTTCATATCACACGGTTTGAAATGACAGTGTGGTTTGGAATGTATACTTTCTACTAATCGTGCGACTCATTTTATTTTCCCATTTCCAGAACACTGGGATACGAAAAATAACCAGATGCTCCAAGGAACTTCATTTGGATATGGTGAATAATTACCATTATTAAACCAAGGAATTAAATTAAATAAATATATACCTTCATGAAAAGATGGGTGGTTAAAGTTAATCAATGAAAAATTTAATTTAAAAACTATTTATTTTATCACTTGAAAATTATTCTGTATAAAACTATATACACTTCTTTAGACAAGATATTGTTTTAGACACTATTGGTGAAATCCTACTAAGTTGTAGTCACACCCTACTCAGGATTCATTATTGGTACCCAAATAAAATTCATGTTTGCTGAGAATGATACAATAAGGATCCCAATATTAGATGGCTGAGTTGTGGTGGAGTATGGATGAGGGAACTCGACATTATGTTGGGAACAGGTTGGGATGTTATCAATGTGAATTTATATTTGGTTTGCATTTGACACATGATATGTATATAGAATGAAATGTATATTATTTTAGTTTATGTTCATTTATCTATGTTTTAGGATATTCATGTGATTTTGGTCTTTATAGATGTATTATTTCTGTTATTTCATATTATAAGTTTGCTATAATTTACTTATTTTCACTATTTTAGGACTTTGATAAAGATGGTATAGTCTCATTATGTTATATATAATAGACCATTGATTCTAGTCAGTAGCCTCTAGCATACAGGGAGGCACACTTGAGGTCATGTAACCAACCATCTCAGGGCACCAGTATGTGGCGCCCTGGTCAGGATGTTACATTACCATTATTCTCCATTCATTGAGAGAAAAATTTCTCATTCCATAACTAGACTCAAAATCATCCATTAACGGTCCTGAATGATGGATATGTTTTATATCTACCCCTTGGATTTTTATTTATTTCTATTATACACTAGATTCTTTATCATGTTGGATTTTAATGAATTCTAGGAATCTCAGGGAGTGAAAACCATTTTCGGTTGGTGTGAGAACATGGTTCTAGTGATGAATATGGAATCTCTCCTTTTTATTACATAACATTTCATTACATTTTACAAATAGAGGGTCTTTAAAGTCTAGTTTCTTAGAAATCAGGAACATAAAATATGGAAACAACATAAAAAATTCTTCTAAACCACTTGTAAGGATTCATCAAAGGTTCATCCTACGTACATTTACTACATACCAAATCCTGGAGGTAGACACATCAAAGGAAAGGGTGAGCAGAAGGCCCAGTAAGGGTAAACAAGGGAATCAATGTACTTGTGATATCAACAAGAACATGAATAAAAACCCAAAGACATTATCAATGAAAGAATATGAATATCGTAATAAAAATAAATTGAATCATAACATGAATATGTGGCTACAAAATTTCATTTAGACATTCATGAACATATCACCAAGGTCCATTCCCAAGGTGTCATAAAGATTTCCAAGGTTATTTCCTAAGGTATCTGTTGGCGCCAAAAATGTGGCCCGAAACAAAGGAATGAAAAAGGGCCGGCGCGCTGCCTCGCGAAGCTCCGGCGCGAAGCCTCGCCGCGAAGCGCCCCAACCATGGCGACGCCGCGAATCTCCAGAGGCGGTAATCCTCCGCGAACCGGTTTGACATTCGTGAGCCGCCACGAAGCTCCAGAGGCGGTAATCCTCCGCGAACCGGTTTGACGTTCGCGAGCCGCCGCGAAGCTCCAGAGGCGGTAATCCTCCGCGAGCCCGTTTGACGTTCGCGAGCCGCCGCGAAGCTACCGAGGCGGTGATCCTCCGCGAACCCGTTTGACGTTCGCGAGCCGCCGCGAAGCCCCGAAGGCGGCGCGCGAGCCCTGCTTCGCGGCGCCCCTTCCCTATAAATACTCGACTCCCCCTGAGTCCCGAGGACGGACAATCCGACCTTTCGGCTTCTCCTCTCCTGAATCGCGAAGCACGCTTTGCCCCGGGAATCATGTGCTCCGCGAGGTATTTCTACTTCGCGAGACGACTCTGATTTGTTTCGTTTTGAGCCCCTCTTCCGAGAGGGATGCCCTTCGCGAAGCTCAAGGGCAGTCGCGAAGGTAGAGGATTCCCAAGGGAACCCGGGCAGCCGCGGAGCACTTGTGCTTCGCGAAACACCCAACCCATACGAGTAATCCCTATGCTAAGGCAGGATCGCTCCACTTCGCGAAGTACATTGCTTGGCAGGACCCTGCTTCGCGAACCATTCCTTCTTCGCGAGGCAGTGCTCCACGAACACTGTTCCACTTCGCGAAGCACCTCCCACTCCCACCTATGCCCCATGCTAAGGCCAAGGCACCCCACTTTGCAAAGCACACTCCTCTGCTTAGCGATTCCTCTTTCCGTGCGACCCTCCAGGTTTGCACGATGTGATTTCAAAGTCCCATGGACAACACCTCCCGTAGCGTTGCTTCGCCTAATGCTTCTTCGCATAGGCACACTAATGGCTATTGCTTCTTCGCATAGCCACGCTAACGTGGACCCCTCGATGGTTCATCCCTCGACCCCCATTTACCATGGCCTTACCGACACCTTCCCTTCCCCAAGGACCAGAGGGTACCGGTTATGTAAGCCCTAGGGGTGTGGAGTGAACCCACCTCGTCCGAGCTGCAGGACGTTAAACTGCCAAGCACCACGTCCTCAACACATGACGTTAAACTGTGACCCAACCTCGTCTCCCTCACGAAGGGTCCCCCCATCTCAGACATTCATTACACCACTCGTCTCCACGGGAATGGAACTCTTCCGCACATGGAATGAGATCCTCCTTGTCGGAGTGGTGTATGTTCGCAGGGGAAGGGCTGCCTCAGAGCGTAAGACCCTAACCTTTGGTACGGATGATTGCACCCGTGCATCTCTGTACTTCCCCACTACCAAGGTCAGTGGAGGACGTGATAGGGAACGAGGCACCCCCCTATGGGCCTCCATCCTGGAGTAAGTCCCAACACCATGGGCCGGTCAACGCGTAAGCCCCTCTTCGCTTCTCACGGACGCACCCTTCGCGACGTGATCGTCAGGTCCTTGCAACCTCTTGTTTCTCACACCGAGCATGACTCACGTGGGCTTAGAGTGAGCACCGACCCTGACAAACCCACCTGAACTACGAGGTCTTTGATCCATGTCAAGGCATGGTATGTAGGAAGCCTCCACGAGGTTCAAGCCCACCCGTCGCTCTTTCACGTCGGGTCCAATTCCGGTCCAGTGGTAAGCCATTGCGACCCAACCCACCTGAACTACGAGGTCTTTGATCCATGTCAAGGCATGGTACGTAGGAAGCCTCCACGAGGTTCAAGCCCACCAACAGTGGACCAAGGTCTACTTTCACGTCGGTTTACCGGCGAAACCCATTTGAACTACGAGGTCTTTGATCCATGTCAAGGCATGGTACGTAGGAAGCCTCCACGAGGTTCAAGCCCACCAATAGTGGACCAAGGTCTACTTTCACGTCGGTTTACCGGAGAAACCCACTTGAACTACGAGGTATTTGATCCATGTCAAGGCATGGTACGTAGGAAGCCTCCATGAGGTTCAAGCCCACCCGTCGCTCTTTCACGTCGGGTCCCATTCCAGTCCAGCGGTAAGCCGTTGTGACCTCTGAACTACGAGGTCTTTGATCCATGTCAAGGCATGGTACGTAGGAAGCCTCCACGAGGTTCAAGCCCACCCGTCGTTTATTCACGTCGGGGTTCACTATCGTCCCGCATGACGTTAAAATGTATTCTCTGAACTACGAGGTCTTTGATCTGTGTCAAGGCATGGTACGTAGGAAGCCTTTATGAGGTTCAAGCCCACCACCCATTGGACCAAGGTCCACTTTCACGTCGGTTCACCGGCGAAGCCCCTTTTGAACTACGAGGTCTTTGATCCATGTCAAGGAATGGTACGTAGGAAGCCTCCACGAGGTTCAAGCCCACCCATCACCCAATTCACGTCGTGTTCTACCTACGTCCAGCATGACGTTAAACGACAATCTGGTCCAGTGGTAAGCCATTGCGACCCAACCATTTGAACTACGAGGACTTTCGTCCATGTCAAGGCATGGTACATAGGAATCCTCCCAGAGGTTCAAGCCCAACTCCCCTCGGACCAAGGTCCAGCTTCACGTCGGTTTACCGGCACCATCCCGAACTACGCGGACTTTGATTCCCTGCCACGGGGATACGTAGGAAGTCTCTCCAAGGCTCAAGCCCAACTTCACTGTCGCCCCCCTGCGATGGTCCCATTTCATTCTCATCCGTCTCCGCTAGACGTTAAACTCGCGGCATACCCTGTGTTGAACACAGGAAGCTGAGGAAAACCTCAGATACGTGTCTATGACATGTAATTCCCCGCGCTCGATGTGGGATGCCTCGGGCTTCCACGCCCTCGAGAAGCCTTGTGATCAAGGATAACAGACAGACATGCCAGGTACCCCAGCATTCAGACACGCTACTGATGCCTCAAACGTTACTACTCCCCTGACCGAAGGTTGCTGCCCTGACTGGACCCTTTGGAATGTCCCGACAGAAGCAGTGTAATTAACCGGCGTCCATGGAAACATGGCACTGGGAAGAGTTTCACGAACTATGTATTAAATCTATGAGGGAGACCCGGACTAGGTGACGAGTTCTGAGGAGGAATCCACAGGAGGAAGAACCGACATCCCATCATCCCGTTTTGATCAAGGAGAAGACGTACCTGAACAAGGAACGAATGCCGCCCGCCTTTGGAAAGCGGGAATGCGGGGAAACAGAGCCGCGCGTCCCCCCCTGACGGACGGATGCGCGCGCGCCCCGGCTAAAGCGTCGGAAACAGAAATGGTGAACCCGACGTGAAATTCTTCTCCTCAGCATGGGGATTAGTAGCGTTCGAGACACCAGTAGATTGACGTGTCACCAAATCCAGATATCTGGTGCCTGGTCCCGCCAAGCAAATAGCGGGCCTGTCGTGGAACTCACCGGAAGTCGGGGTAGTAGAACGTGGGGCACCCCGCTCTGCAGCGTGTTGGCATGGATCCTTCTCACAGACATGGAGTATGGAAGAACGCTGGGGCACTGGAGGTCAATCCTTTTCCTCTTAGTACTAATGAGTTGATCCCTTCGCTTTCCAGGAACGAGGTTGCTATTTCAGAGATGCGGTCACCATCCGCTCCTCGCCCGCGCAGGGGCAGGGGCAACACCACTACGGCCACTCCACATGGCGCCACTACCGCCACGATGGCTGCCACGTCACGGGATGCGGGACGTCCACGTCCCCTTTCCCCATCAGAGGTCATCCAACGAAGGGTGATCAACAGCCTCGTGCGCAGGTATGAGGAAGAAGGGGTCATCCCGACCAGGGATATGGCCCGCTTGGACCTGGAGGCCTCTAGGCCCCGCCGTCAACGCCGCCCTAACAGGCCGCGCAGGGAGCCCCTTCTCCCCACCTCGACATTCAACCGTTTCGGGAGCCTATCCCTGGAACGCCTTGACGACTCTTCGCCTTACGCTGAAGAGGCAGGCGCTGTCCGGCTCAGTCCGCTCAGGGCCCCGACCCAGGGCCCCCAGGCGAGAGCTCCCGTCCGGCCACGTCAGCGCCGCCGTCCGGCCCCACAGGAAGAGCAGGCAGACTACGTCCCTGCACCACCTCCACCGGCCCGCCTGACCCGACGTCAGCGCCGGGCCCGGGCTGAGGACGCTCGCCTAGGCGCGTCCACGTCGACAGCTACAGTGGCCCGAGCCACCGCCGACGTACATTATGAAGCCCCCGCGCACATTGAGCAGGGGCACCCCCTCGCCCAACCAAGATTGAGACCCCAACTGCCCCATGGGCAGGCTGGGTTGACTCTCCGGGTTGCAGGCCCAAGTGGTGATCGCCGCGAGCTAACCCGCGATGATGCCACCCCGTACGGAGGTCCTCCCCGTACCACTACTCCACAGAGTGTGGGCCTTCCCCGCTCCGAGGTTCGTCATGGAGGCATGCCTCGTGCTGCCCCCATCCTGCAGGAAGACCTGCCCCGTGGCAGTGATGCTCAGCGCGGAAACATCTCCCGCGCCCGCTGTACAGGGTATGGAGTCCATCCTTCTGAAGGCACCGTCCATCCGGTCCTTCTTCAACGTGGGGGTCCCCCCTACGTCCTCTCTGCGACTGGCGAAGGTCCTCCTCGCCCCGGCAACTCAAGGAGTGAAGGTCAGCCTCGCTCCACTCGCATCGACCATGGAGGCCTTCCCCATGCTCCAGCCAATTCCAACAGAGGCCCCGCCCATGTGGGTACTATTCGTGGGGGTCCTCCCCATGTACCCTTTGACATTTGCCCTGGTGCCCCTCGCACCCCGTCTGTCTCGAGTGGGGCCCCTCTCCGCCACGGCGCCAGCGCCGCCCCAAGGCTGCCTGATAGCGGTCAACCCTGTCCCGAAGAGCCACCCAGGGGCAGAAGAGCGGGTCGTCGCCGCCACAAGAAGAATCCTGGGAAGGCCCAGGGGGAGATCAAACCTTCCCGCTTCTCCGATTCGGAAGCAGAATGCGATTCAGCGATGGAACCTTCTCCCAGCTCCTCCGTATCAAGGACTGGGGTAGGAACCAGACGCATCAGCCTCGTTCTCCCAGAATTTGAGGTCCACCGGATTCCCGTCTCTCTCCGCAGGTACATCCAGGAGGAGGGAATCCTGGGAATTCCGCAGGTTTCGACCGCGCAGTCACCGCCATCGTCACCCGAAGCGCCCTCTACCTCTGCTCGGGATCACGAGGAGCTGTTTTGGGGGTCAACGGTGGTAGAGCCACGACATGACCGGACACCGGTAACGGCGATTCCCATACCCAAAGCAATGGCTGTTAGCCCGTCCTATCGTGACATTGTGGTCAGGTCACCTCGCTCTTCAGAGGAAGGCCCAGAATTCGGTGGTCAGTCTGCTCACTCGCCGTATTCTCCACCGCTGAGTTTGCTATCCCAGAGGTCTGCCTCTGTACCGCTACCGGTCCCTCAGCCGCCCCCGGTTGATGAGTGGGGAAATGTAGGGCCGAACCCCAAGGACGAACCCAGGAGCTTCTGGAGTATTCTTGCAGCGGACTACTTCCCAGAGAAGTTCTGGCCCACGGCGGCGCTGAATTTCCGCGTACCCGAGTCGCTTACCCCTGAAGAAGTGGGATGCTTTTGTCGAACCCTGTGGGCGACGCACTTCCGCCTCCGCTGTGAACGGGTAGTGTACCCCAGGAGTCGAGAGCACTTCGAGTAGATTGGCAAACAGTGCCGCCTGATTGATGCAGCGGCGCTCCTTGTGGCCCAGCGCCCCGAGTCGCCCGGTCACCAGAGTGCCCTCCAACGAAAATGCGTTCAGAGTTTCAAGGAACTCCGCAAGATCGTCAGGGAAGCCACCCCCCATGTGCAAGTCCGTGGTTGGGGACGCTATGCCGCTCTCCTCTTCGACCCTATCCGACGACAGCCCGATTCGCTATGCGACATTGAGGATATTCCCTCAAGAGGGGTCACAGTCCACATGGCCGACATTGTGGATAAGGAAGATGAGCTTGAGTTACTTGATGGGGACTTACCATCCGAGGGCGTACCACCACTTCTTGACCCGTCAGGGAGAGTTACCCGTCATCAGAGGAACCTGTTAGGCCTCCCTGTACCCACCGAGTCACTGGCACTCGGTCGAAGCACTGACAAGGGTAAGGAGCACGTCGGAATAGTCATGCACTCCGACCCGTCCGCCTCTGTGCAGAAAACGGACGAAGATCCTGAGAAGGCCACGTTGCGCCAGCAGCTTGCCGAGCAGAAGAGGCTGGTCGACGAACTCTTGGTTGAACGCGCCGCAGAGCGACGACCCGACTATGGTAATCCCAGGCCGGGGCAGCAGGGGCAGGAACAATTTCCCCCCGATGAGATGCTTCCAGGCAACCCTGATCATGCTACTGTCACGGACAGGGCGGAGGCCGGAACATACGGCAAGAGGGCGCGATACGTCTCGCCAAACCCCCCTGAGCGACGGGGCAATTTGAAGAATCCAACCCGGGTTCCCCCAGTCGCCCAACAGGTCGTCCAGCCAGTCGACCCGCGAGCAGCCGAAGCCGTCTACCGTGTTGAAGAGCCTGGCAATGCGCTTGTGGTTAGGGATCCCCATCAAGACAGGGAACCCCACCCGGAGGACCTTATTGCGGCACTCACAGCCCGCCTCGAGGCGTTGGAAACACGGCAGGTGGCGGTCCCACCGGATGGCAAGCCTTATCCCGCGTGGGTGGATGATATGCCCACGCCTCCGGGTTTTGGGAACCCCACTTTCTCGCCTTTTAACGGGATAGTGGACCCACCCCATCACTTGGCTCATTTCACTTCCAGGTGTGGCCCCATGCTGGGGACCCCGGCTCAGCAAGAAGCCGCCAAGCTCCGATGTTTCGTACAGACATTGGAAGGTCCGACATTCGTCTGGTACAGCCAGCTCCCTATCGGATCTATGACCGGTTGGGAGGATCTTCGCCGGCAGTTCTTATACTAGTTCAGCTCCACCATGCGAAAGACCAGCATTGCGGACCTCTTCAAGTGCAAACAGAGGCCTGATGAGCGGGTTGCTGACTTCATCGCCCAGTGGAAAGGACTTACGTATTCCCTCGATATGCCACTGACTCAAGAGAAATTACTGACGATGTGTGTGGGGAACGTAAAGACAGAGCTGGTACCCTCCTTGATTACCCAGAACTACCCTGGAGGGTTCAGAGATTTCTCGGATAAGGCCCAGCGCCTCGAGGAGGCCCTGCAACAGGCTAGTCAGGCACATTTGCTGCCCCCTATGATCCCAGCCAGGAGGGCCTCCAGGGCTGAGCCCGCCGCAGTGGCTCAAATAGAAGCCCTGAGGCAGCTGGAATTTCTACCGGCGGCACCACCCCCGCAACCCCGCAGAGGTCCTCCACCTCAAGCACAGGCTCCTGCCCAGCAGCGACCGCCTCAGAACCGACAGGTTCCCCCGCGCAATGCGCCACCGCCACCTAGGCGAGACAACCAGGCGCCGCCTCCTCGACAGGCCCCTCCGGTCCCTCGACAGGACCAGGCCCCCAGGGCTCCTTACCCGGAAAGAAAGTACCATACCTATTCGTTCAACGAAAATCAGGTCCCTGGTTACTTCCGAAGTGCTCTAGAGCAAGGGATTGTGCGTCTGCCTGAATGCAGGAGGCCGGCAGAGGCGCATCTCACCGATCACCCCAACTACTGCCCTTATCATCGGATCCTGGGGCACACCCTCAAGCGATGCTATGTGTTTAAAGACTGGCTTCAGGACCAGGTCAACAACAACATAGTCAAGTTGGGCCCAGCGCCAGCGCAAGTGGCAGGCGTCTTTGCTGGATTAGAAATCGGCAGTGACAGCGAGGGTGAGTGGCAGCAGGTCCCTAGCCGCGGGTCCCAGAAATACGACAACTGGATGGCTCGAAAAACCGTCGTCCGTGCCCAGGGTATCATTCGGGCACGCCTGAAGTAGTCGGAACCTTCAGAAGAAGTATCCGGTGCCTCAGCATCGTCTTCACAGTCGACCTCTGCCCAAAAGGGCAAGCAGCGGCGACGCAAGAAGAAGCAACGTGCACCGCCAGTGCCGTCGTCATCCCGCACTCTCGGCGACTTTATACCTAACGAAATGGGCATTCCTCCCAGAATCCGCCCAGCGGTGGATGACTCTTCGAGCGACAGTCAAGGGTTCGCCTCGGTTGACACCGTGGAGCTGGTAAAGCCCCATATGATCCCCGACGAGGGGGAACCCCAGGCAGACCGCCCCAACGTTTCCAGCCGACATCAACGTCAGCGGAATCGCAATCACGCCGGTCACCGAGGTATGTCAGCAGGCACTTGTGACCAAGCCGTGCATGCTACTGAGACGAGGCAGCAGGCTCAGCGCAGATCTCAGCACGCGCAGACCCATCCAGCACCCTCGGCTCTACCTCCACCGCCGTTCGTGTTGCTGGATCGGGGAGAGTCACCTCGTTCGTATCACAGCCAGTCTTTCCCGGCGACAGGCCAGCCTCCACTGTCCGATCTTAGTCCGGTGACTACTCTCCAGGCTTCTACTAGCAGGCAGCAGGATGTACCCAGTGCTAGCCGACCGCCAGTTCAACCGGCAGAACCCTCTATGTCTCCAAATGCCGAAAAACCCCCTGTAAGCAGAGGTTCGCGTTTGGCACGCAAGTATGATGTCCTAAAGCATCTGGCCATCATACCGGCGAGGCTTTCTATACTCGAAGCCCTTCGCCTGTCATCTGAAATGCGCGAGGCACTTGCCGAGGCCCTAAGGAGCCCCCTCCAGTTCGAGACGGAAGTGGCAGCCGCGGAAGCCTTCCATACCGAGACGATTGAAAACGCCGAATGTCAGGCGGTTATCTCGTTCTCCGATGAAGATGAAGACCCTCCTATACAGGGGCGCATTCGCCCACTGTATATCACTGGCTACTTTAACGGTGTGGAAGTCTGTCGCTGCCTCGTTGACACGGGTTATGGAATCAATCTAATTCCGACCCGGACGTTGCGAAAGCTGGGTCTGTCCGAAGGTGATTTGACTCCCTCTGACCTCAGGATCCAGGGGTACGACAGGACAGAGAAAACCCCAGTCGGAAAGATCCGCCTGAAGACTCAGTTCGGTGGCTTAATTGCCAGCACTGAGTTCATGGTTGTTTCTCAGGACACCGCCTACAACGCATTGATGGGTAGGCCATGGATCCATCTGCATGCAGCGGTCCCCTCGTCGTATCACCAGTGCCTTAAGTACTCGCTCAACGGTCGAGTAGGCGTGATCCAAGGAGACGCGTCCCCTTTCGCTTCTTGTGAGGCCCGCTATCTGGATGTGGGTTATTACAAAATTAAGGACAAGCAAATCCTGGTAAGCGAGGATGAGCCCGCCCCGATCACAAGTGATCCCTGGGCGAGCATGGACGACGCCTACATCCTCCCGATCCACCGGTTGGAGGCCACGACCCCCGACATGGGAAAATGTTTCGTTGTTTCGGGTACGCAAGGAAGGAATGTTCCCGTGTCCAAGCGACGGAGGAAAATCACCTCGTACTCCTACATCAACCAGGCTCAGGTCATCCCGGAACCTCCTACCCCTGTACGGTACCGGGACGTTAAGCTCATGACAACGACGGTGCGCCATACGTGTCTATTTCGCCGGGCTGGAATTAACCGACTCAGGCCGACACGTCACCACTGCTTTGATATCATCAAGAGTGGCCCCTTAGGCCGAAGGCCGGATGGGATAGGATCAAATGCATTCATTGCTATGGTCTCGACGACAAGTGAGTCTCCTGATGTGATGACCACTGCTGCCCGAGCCAGCACCAGCTGCCCCTCGGGTTTTGAGAGCCCAGAAGTATCTTCCGTCGCGGGAAGTCCCCCCATGGCTATGGAGGAAGACTTGGAGGATGCTCCCCCAGCCTTTGAAGAAGGCGTCTCTACCACGGTTGATGAACTGGTACAGGTGAACCTTGGTAGCGAGGCAGAACCAAGACCCACATTGATCAGTGCGGCCATGTCCCTCGAAGAGCGGCAACAGTATGTAGACTTCCTCAAACAGCACCATGATGTGTTTGCCTGGAGTTACGATGAGATTCCAGGGCTGGATCCCCAAGTGGACGTCCACCATCTGGGCCTCCCAGTAAAACACCGTGGGTTCAAGCAGCCTCCCAGGAAAATGCACCCTTCTCATGGTGCTATGGTTGAGGCCGAAGTTGATAAGCTAATCAAAGCCAACTTCGTCAAGGAGGTCCAGTACCCCAAATGGCTCGCCAACATTGTGCCGGTCAGGAAGAAGAATGGGCAGATCAGATTCTGCATCGACTTCCGCGATCTCAATCGCCACTGCCCAAAGGATGACTTCCCACTCCTAGTGACGGAGCTGTTGATTGACGCCATGGCCGGGTTCCAAGCCCTCTCTTTCATGGATGGGTATTCCGGGTATAACCAGATCCGGATGGCCCCCGAAGACGAGAAGTCCACTACCTTCAGGGCTCCCCAGGGTACCTTTTGCTACCGGGTAATGCCATTCGGTTTGAAAAATGCAGGTGCCACTTATTAGAGGGCCATGCATCGCATATTCAAACCGATCCTCGGGACATTGGTGGAATGCTACGTGGATGACCTTGTAGTAAAATCATGCCAGCACCAGGACCATCTCAAAGACCTTGAGAAAGTGTTCGGTTTCCTCCGTTCCCGTCACCTGAAGATGAACCCGCTGAAGTGTGCCTTCGGAGTCACCTCCGGGAAGTTTCTGGGCTTCGTTGTCAGATACCGAGGTATCGAGATCGACCCGGAGAAGATCAAGGCCATCAGCCAAATGCCTACCCCGAGCAACATTCGGGAGCTTCGAGGGCTGCAAGGCCACTTAGCCTATATACGCCGATTCATTGCGAATCAGGCCGGAAAGTGTAAGCCCTTTTACCGGCTCATGAAGAAAGGCACTGCCTACGAATGGGATGAGGAGTGTCGGGCCGCCTTCGAGGAAATAAAGCAGTATCTGCTCCAACCTCCGGTCTTGATGCCACCCGTCTCCGGAAAGCCGCTGGTCCTTTACGTGACCGCCCTGGAGAGATCCCTCGGCGCGCTGCTCGCCCAGAAGAATAACGAGGGCACTGAGAACAGTCTCTACTATCTCAGTCGCATGCTTCTCGATACGGAGGTCAGATATTCCCTTATCGAAAAGAGCTGCCTTGCGCTCGTCTTCGCCGTGCAGAAGTTGCGACACTACCTGCAACACCACGAGGTGCACTTGATCTCTCGGGTGGATCCGCTGAAGTACATCCTGAACCGCCCCATGCTGACTGGCTGACTAGCACGGTGGGCGGTGATTCTCCAGCAGTTTGACATCAGGTTTGTGTCTCAGAAGGCCGTTAAGGGACAGGCGTTGGCGGACTTTTTAGCTGCCCATCCAACCTCCGCGGATCAATCCCTGGACCTGGATTCCCCCGACGAGACGATCCTCTCGGTCGATCATGCTGCCCCGTGTTGGCAAATGAATTTCGACGGCGCCTCCCGGAGCCCCACCGGTAGAAGGCTCAACGACCCCATGCTCAACAGAGTGGGTCTGGGTATTGTTTTCATTACCCCGACGCAAGTCGTCCTGCCGTACTCATTCCTGTTGTCAGAAGGTTGTACGAACAACGAAGCAGAGTACCAAGCTCTCATCACTGGCCTCGAGTTGGCCCTTGAGGTCCATGTACCCCATATACATGTGAAGGGAGATTCCGAGCTGGTAATCAAACAGGTTAATGGCGACTACGTCGTCAGGAAGCCAGAGCTTGCATCGTTGCTGGAGTACACCCTCCTCTTAATGGCCCAGTTCTCTTCTCGGCCAGAGGTTACCCATGTCCCACGGTCGCAGAACGGCCAAGCGGACGCCCTAGCTGGCTTAGCCGCATCGCTCGCAGAACCCGAGCAAGATGATTTGGTCATACACGTGGCCCATCGGAGAGTCATTACTCCCGTCACCCAAGAGGACCGTGATAGCCTGCGGGTAAGTCATCTCACCGCCGGACCCTCCATATCGGGAGTCCCGGGTTCGTCAGACGCAGTGGTTGAAACCACCCCCGACTGGAGAGAACCTTTTGTCGAGTATCTCCAAAATCGTCAGCTCCCGGACGATCGGGCCGAACGCGAGCGAATCCGACGCCGCGCACTGCAATTTACCCTCCAGAGCGGTCCTAGTCTTGAGCAGATCCTCTATAAACGGAGTTTCGATGGTGTCCTCCTCCGTTGCATCCAAAGAGTAGAGATACCTCAAGTTATGCAAGAGGTTCACGCCGGTTCCTGTGGTGCCCATCAAGCTGGGCCGAAGCTGTCCCATAAAATCCGGAGGTTAGGGTACTTCTGGCTCTCCATGATCCACGATTGTATTGGATACGCCAAGAGATTCCACGCGTGCCAAGTACACGCCAACTTCTTGCATCGGCCGCCAGAACCCCTCCACCCCACCAAGTAATCTTGGCCATTTGCGGTATGGGGACTCGATGTAGTGGGACCGTATCCGCCGGCAACAGCCCGCCAGTGTAGGTTCATCCTGACTGCTACAGATTTCTTCTCCAAGTGGGCAGAAGCAGTTCCGCTCAAAGAGGTCAAGGCCCGTTCCGTCGTTGACTTTGTGAGCTCCAACATTATCCACCGGTTTGGAGTCCCTCACGCCGTCCTCACTGACAACGACACCAACTTCCGAGCAGCTGAATTGAAGAAATTGTATGCTAAGTACGACATCCGGTCAAACCATACCTTCCGCTACCACGCACAGGCGAATGGACAGATCGAGGCGTTCAACAAGACCCTCTCTAACATTCTACAGAAGATGGTTGGTCAGAACAAGAAGAGTTGGCCGGACAAGCTCCCCAACGCCCTCTGGGCTTACCGGACGACGACTCGCAACTCTACCCAGGTGACCCCATATTCCCTGGTGTATGGAGCTGTGGCCGTCCTACCCATTGAGATCCAGCTGCCGTCGCTACGCGCTGCAGTTTATGATCACCAAACATCAGATGAGGTAGCCGAGATCCGTCTAGCTGAGTTAGAGGCACTGGACGAGAACCGTCTTCGTGCCCTGCACAATCTGGAAAGGCATCAGGACAAGATAGCGAGAGCTTTTGACAAGAAGGTTCGTCTCCGTTCTTTTCTACAGGGTGACCTGGTGCTGGCCCTTCGAGCGCCAATGATTCCCGGTAGGAAACCACCCAAGTTAGAACCCAAATGGGAAGGGCCTTATATCATCCATAAGGTTTACCCCAATGGAGCATACTCTTTGGTGACCACAGATGGAGAGCGTGTAACTCCTCCCACCAATGCCAGATTCCTCAAGCGATACTTTGCCTAGGGCAAAAGTGGTCCTGCACGACCCTAAACTGCGAGAGGGTCCTGCACGACCCTAAACTGCGACTTGGTCCTGCATGACCTTAAACTGCATCTCCGTCCTCACTGCAAGACGTTAAACTGCAAGTCAGTCAGGTCTTCCTGACTGAGGCTCAGCCTCAGGCCCCTCGGCCTCTTTGGGCCCCTGGCCCCGTCTCCACCGCGGTCGGGCCCCAGGCCCCCTCGTTTCTCTCCAACTTACCCTCTTACGGGATCGTACGGTACAGTGTAGGACTACGGCCTCACGTTGGGATCATGTACCATACCGCACACATCCCCGAATGAGAGGCCCCTCGTCCCGCATGACGTTAAACTGCATGTCGAGAACTACGTATGGCTTGATTCCCATCTTCATGGGATACGTAGGAACGCTCGGACGCCTCGTCTTGAGCCCAGCCCCATGCTTTTCTCTTCCGCTATTCCTCCTGGGGATAGTCTCCTTGGAGGATCTTTGTGTAGCAGGGAGTGGGATTTCTTGGCCCCGCTCATGCAACCCCACTCGCGCAAAGATTGCAAAGGTCGCACCATGCGCCCACTCCCGTTCTTCTACCCTCCCACGTCCTCACCGCATGACGCTAAACTGCATGGCCTTCAAGAACTACGTATGGCTTGATTCTCATCCTTATGAGATACGTAGGAACGCCCAGACATTTCGTCCGTCGGCCCAGCCCAAAAGCCAAAATCTTCCCCTCGGGTCAAGACATGGCCGGGTGCACACTTTTGCCCCGACCCACGTCGAGCAAGCCTCGACCTGGCTGCACATTCCCCCTGGAGGTGTTTGCCCCTTTCATGGATGGATTCACACCCGGAGGGACCCCCAAGAACGGCCTGGATACAATGCCCAAGGGCTCTCCTACCGATCAGGTCCACCCCGAGATGTCCCAGGCATCAAAAACAGAGATTCATTCTGCCCCATCCCGAGGTGACAAACTTCCCCCAGGTGGTGCTAGTGATCGGGCCCACGGCCCCGAATCCTCATAGGAGTGCACGGTGTGGTGTAGGACTACGTCTTCATTCACGTCGGGATCATGTACCATGCCGTACGACTCCCCTTACGAGGCTCAGCCTCAGGCCCCTTGGCCTTTTTTGGGTCCCCGACCCTCGTCCTCATGTAAGACGTTAATCTACGAACCAGTCAGGCCTTCCTGACTGATAACTTCCCCTTTTCTCCGGGTCACGGCCCAGGATTCCTCACCTGGAGTGTACGGTGTGATGTAGGACTACGTCCTCATTCACGTCGGGATCATGTACCATGCCGTACGACTCCCCTTACGAGGCCCAGCCTCAGGCCCTTTGGCCTCCTTGGGCCCCTGGCCCCCCGTCCTCATGTAAGACGTTAAACTACAAACCAGTCAGACCTCCCTGACTGATTTTTGACCTTAGGCCCCTTGGCCTTTCCAGGTCACAGCTCAGGTCCCTTCTTACCCGGAGTGTACGGTGTGATGTAGGACTACGTCCTCATTCACGTCGGGATCATGTACCATGCCGTACGACTCCCCTTACGAGGCCCAGCCTCAGGCCCCTTGGCCTTTTCGGGTCCCCGACCCCCGTCCTCATGTAAGACATTAAACTACAAACCAGTCAGGCCTTCCTGACCGAGGCTCAGCCCCAGGCCCCTTGGCCTTTCCGGGCCGCGGCCCAGGACCTATTTTATAGGATAGTATGGTGTGACGTAGTACTACGTCCTCATTCACGACGGCTTCTTTACCATGCCATACACCTCCCTTGTTCTGGGGTATATTACGCCCCTCCTCGTTCAGTATGACGTTAAACTGCATTTCAAGAACTACGTGTGGCTTTATTCCCAACCTAATGGGATACGTAGGACCACCTGGATGTCCAATATCCGGGTCCAGCCCCATCTCTCGAGAAACCTCATCCCATATTGGCCCCTTGGCCCATCCTTCCCCCATGAGGGGACCATATGGTGTGGTGTGGGATCATGTCCTCTGAGCTGTTTCGTCGATCCTTTTTCTTCGGCGGTTCACCAATGTGCTTAAGAGTACTCTGGTTTATTACATGGAATGCCAAGCTTTACTCGGACACGTCCGCACCCACTTTCCAGGCTTTGAGTATCCCCGTACCAGGGCTTTCACCATCTTTCACACCCGGAGGGACCCCCAAGAATGGCCTGGACACAATGCCCAAGGGCTCTCCTGCCGATACGGGCCAACGCCCCCGAGGGTTTCGGACAAAAAATCGATAAAATCCCGCGTTGCGAATATGGTCAGCGGTCGATGCTCGTTTGTTGTTCCCACCTCAGGCTAACGCGATACAGACGTTGTGTTTCCGTCATGGATAACTGTTTTCCTCTGTCGTCACGCAAACCCATTAAGCCCAAATTCTAGGTACACAATTCACACCCTTCATCACTTCATCATGTCCAAGTAGAGTCTTGGGACTCCTGGTACTTTTCCCCCATGCACGTCTGCGCGTTCGAGGAACAAGCAACATCAAAGGTGTCCTTCGAAACTCTCTGCTGACTCCCTATTGGTGGACGCCCCAAGTATTGCGATGAGGATACCCCCCTTGTTTCCCGCACCGAGTTTATCTCACGTGGGCTTAGGGATTGGGTTGACATCTGTGCTTACTCGGGAGTTGTCACCATCCATGGTCCGAGCTCTAAGACCATAAACTAAGACCTTCATCTGGGACTACGTTCAAGACCCCTTGTCTTCGGACCCAGCTTGAGTTCAGAAAATTTACCTCTCTAATCCTCTTTTCAGGACCCTGATCACAGGACTGCGTGGCGCAGTGTAGGACTACGTCCTCATTCACGTCGGGTATGCAATAGCTTCACCACGCACGCCCCCATTCTGAGGTTCAGTCATCCTATTCCCTATCCTGCATGACGTTAAAAGGCATCCTTCAGAACTACGTATGGCTAGATTCCCATCCTAATGGGATACATAGGACCACCTGAATGTCTAAGATTCGGGTCCAGCCCCACCTCTGGAGATCTCCTGATTTCCCGGTCACCCAGGCCACTTGGTCCATCCCTCTCAAGCGGGGGGTGTGTAGGTATGATACAAGGTTTTGGGCATCATGCCCCCCTTCCCCTGGGAATCTGCCATCTCTCGATCACCCTCCAGGTTGAGTCCCTTGGCTCCCCGCAGTGGTTCACCCATATATTAAGAGCACTCTAGTCTAGGACCAAGAGTGTCAGATTCAACTTGGTCAAGTTCCTTCCACTTGTCAAGCTTCGTGTTCCCCTCTATTCAGACTTCCATCGTCTTTCACACCCGGAGGGACCCCCAAGAACGGCCTGGATACTACGCCCAAGGGCTCTCCTACCGATACGGGCCAACGCCCTCTAGGGTTTCGGACAACAAATCGATAAAATCCCGCGTTGCGAATATGGTCAGCGGTCGATGCTCGTTTTGTTAGTCCTCATTTCAGGATAACGCGACAGGATGCTGTGTTGCGAACATGGTCAGCAGTAATCCTCTGTCGTCACGCCAGCCCCTTCAGTCCTTGAATGTTGGTTGCCTGATTCACATCATTTTCCACTCCATCATGTCCAGGTAGAATCTCGACACTTTTGGCGCTATCCCTCAGTGCACCTTTGCATGATAGGGGGACAAAGCTGCAATCTGGCGCCCTTTGGGGCTCCCATGGTCCGAGCTCTAAGACCATAAACTGAGACCCATTCGGGACTACGTTCAAATTCCCATCCTCATGGGATACGTAGGACCGTCCAGACGCCCTGTCTCTGGGTACAACCCATTCAGGAAGCCAGTCTCTCTCCCTGTTTCACCTCCGGATGGCGTACAATTTGATGTGGGATCATGTATCTGTCAAATGTGTTTTATAACACTGCGCACATTTCCCGCCTAGCATCGTCTCTGCTACGTCTGCACTGCATGACGATAAAATGCATGCTTGGTCCTATCATACGACCCTAAACTGTGACATTATCGTCCTGGCCGCACGACAAAAAACGGCACCGCATTGTGGTGACCTCGCTGTAGAGGACATCACGTTGGGTATTGGTCATGTGCCATGCCATTTGTCAATGCCCATCACGACTTGATTCTTGTGGCGACATCACTACCTACTGTTCTAGGCCTGTCGCTTCACAAAAAAAAACCATTCACCTTAAAGAAAAAACAAGATACATCAAATTCCGCTTCTTTAGTGAAAGGGCCACGTCCGCACTCCCCTTTTCCCCTGGAACTGGTATTCTACCATGTGACTTCCAGAACTACGTATGGATTGATTCTCATCCTTATGAGATACGTAGGAGCGCCCGAGTATTTCCCCGCGGGCCCAGCCTAACCCTGGTGTTCGGTCCCTCAACTCGAGCATTTCCTCGGAGAACGCATAGTAAGAAAGACTATGTCCTCATTCACGTCAGGTTTTGATGTCATGCGTCCCCTGATCCCTTTTTCCAATCCATGGTCTGAGTTCTATGACCCTAAACTAAGATCTCCCCAAGGGAAAGGAATCTGCTCCCTCTCTCTAATACGTTTCGTTGACGTATTCGGATGTGTTTTGACAGAAAGCCCGAAGCATGGGATTTTCACAGGGACATTTCCCTCATCTCATGACCAAGCTTCGTGAGATCGCTATTTGGATCCTCATCCTCTTCCACATCCAAAAGGACCCTCGGACGACGTGGATACTAAGCTTAAGGGCTCTCCATGAATGCTGGACCTAAGGGCCCTTCAATCGTTTCAGGCCAACGTCCCCACGGATCTCTGACAACATTTGTGACATGGTCCTGTGTTTCGAACATGGTCAACGGTCGACCCTCATTTGTTTGTTCCCACCTCAGGCTAACGCGACAGGATGCTGTGTTGCGAACATGGTCAGCAGTAATCCTCCATCGTCACGCCACCACCATTGTGATCTGAATCTCGAGCACCATGATTCACACATTTCCACTCCCTCATGTTCAAGTGGAACTCCATCATACTCGGCTCTTTCTCTTCGCGCATCTAGGTGCGCTGAATGATCGTGTTAGTTTCATCGGGCCGGTAGTCACCGAGCATCCCTTTGCCCTAACCTGCCCCTCTCTGCGTCGGGAAATTCCCACCACTACTGCTTGTTTCCCACACCGAGCACGACTCACGTGGGCTTAGTAGTTTTGGATGGATGTGTACCAACACGGTCAGGCTGCTCCTCGTCCAGTATGACGTTAAATTGCGCTTCAAGAACTACGTGCGGCTTGATTCCCATCATCACGTGGGATACGTAGAGACACCCAGACATTTCACCTAGGGTTCAGCCCCTGGAATCACGAAATCTTGTTCCTCCCCATTTCCAGCCCTCGCTAGAGGCCCTTTCTGGAAGAAGGAATGATCCATGATCAGGCCAATGCGCCCAATTTGGCATACTCCCTCCACGGTGGTGCAACTACCAAGGTGTTGGATTCTGTTTGAACAAACCACCACTCCATGTTCCACGCTTTGTGTGTCCCTTATTCGGACCCTCGTCCTCTTTCATGTCTAAAGGAACCCCCTAACGTCCTGGTCTTATGCCGCATCGGCTCACCTACCGTCCTGGGCCAACGTTCCGGAAGACTGGTCATGTCTGGAAGGACCCCCTAACAGTATGGATGTCTGACCTATGGTCCACCAACTGTCCTGGGCCAACGTCCTGAAAGATTGATCGACTACAAATTGATAAAATACCGCATTGCGAATATGGTCAGCGGTCGATGCTCATTTGTTGTCCCCATTTCAGGCTAACGCAGTAAGGATACCGTTTGTCCTCCACGGTTAGCGGTTGTCCTTTATTGTCACGCCATCCCCACAGTGTTCTGAATTTGGGCATCGTGATTCACACTTCCCATTTTCATCTGTTTGAACCGATTTCAGCGCCCCTGGCGTTGCCCCGTTCGTGCATAAGAGCACGTTGAAGAAACAGTAGTTCGGCTATCCTGGAAGTTCCTCCTCCGATCAAGCCTTCCCCACCTTTCGGAAATCTAGACTGGCTTGAGGAATTGTCGTCAAACGTCCCGCAAACATTGTAGGGATGTAACAAGGCAATTCAATAGTGGAAATCGTGCGTGCTATGGAACTCAAAACAAAGGAGAAAGAAAGAGTTGAAGCACAAAAGTGTTAATAAAAGCTTCTTTCGGGTTTTGTTACAATACTCGGGGGTCGACTTCCCCCATGGATGGGTTGACCCCGTCAAAGGAGCGTTGCAGCTCCGCCACCCGTTGACTTGCAGCGTCCAAAGCCTGTTGCCGCTGATTCAACTCCCGCTCCTCTTCAGCTGCGGCGGGGCGTAATTCGTCAACCCCGGCCCTGGCCCATTATACCTCGGCCCGAACGACAGCCATCCTTCTAGAGGTCTGCCCCATGTGCTCCTCAGCCTCTGCCAGCTGGGTCTTCAATCGTGAGACCAGCTCAGAATGTGCATCGAGAGTGGCTGAAAGCTCGTTGGCCCGGATCTGCATCTGTTGGACCTCGCCTTCAGCCTCCTGGAGCTTCCTAATGCTGGTCGCCTTCCTCCGCTGCCATCCCATGCTCAACCCACGATCATGCTCCCGGATCTTCTCAGCCATGAGGTCTCGGATGAGCGCGTGATGGCGTTGGGCATCCACTCCCCCGGCACACAGTTCGCGCAACCGCGAGCGGAGCCTATCCATTTCGTCCAGCCATTGCGCTTGGGGAGTGTCCCTGATAAAGCGCGTGATCAGCTTCCACGACCGGCGGCAGACTATGCTGCTGTCTTCCTCATCAGAGGCCGTTTTGTCCCAATCCGCGCGGTCGGTAGGCTCGTACGCAGGATATGCCTGCAGGAATTCCTCAGCAGGATCTGCATCTGGTGTTGAGTCTGGTACGACACCTGACGCCGACGCAGGCAGGACAGGACTGGGACTGACTGGTTGATCCTCTTCCTGAGAGTCCACCTCGATGACTTCAGGCATGGCCCTGATGGTGGTCCCGCCAGTGATGGTGTGCGCCGCAGCTTGAGGAAGTGAAGGGACTATCGTCACCATCACCGGCATGCCCCTGGGAGGGACGCCGCCAGACATCCCGACCAGCCTCGCTGCAGCAGCCCACGCCAGTTGGAGAACTGTATGACAGAAAGAGACATAAACGTCAGTTGGCATGGCCTACATGTGACAACGAGGAGACCGGTGGAGGAGACTTACGAAGATCGACCTCCGAGCGCTGCTCCTGGGCCGGTACTGATGGGACTCCGAGATGAGGCCCCCCGTATACTGTTGGAAGGCCTGGAGATTCCAGAGGAGCCGCCTCAGACCCCCTGGTCCCACCAGACGCAGAACTGGACCCAGCCATAGGCGCGGGTTCTGAAGGTCCCGCGTCATCACCCGTCAAGGAGCGAGAACGAGGCCTACGAACAAGTTCTTCCTGCATGGCTCGAACATTGGTGAGAATTCCATAGGGATTCAAGAACAGATCGTAGGAAGAGAAGTTCGGAATGCTACCTCGAGAGCCTCCGTGAAGTCGTCGGATTATGAGCTTCGGTCCCGACCTCGCCCTCCTCCAACGGGCTCCCTCCTCCAGCCTCGTCCCCCTGAGAAGAGTCCCCTGATTCCTCTGGCAAGGGGAAGCGCTCCCTCAGATCGGCAGCCGATAACTGTGGGGGCACCGTTTGATTCAACAGTACCCTCACCCGATCTGTCATTGGGCGAGGAACACCGCTGGAGTGGACGTAATCCTCCAGCTCGTTCATGTATTGCTCCGCCTCCGCCGGAGACACCATGAATCCAGCCCGAACTGGGCCTATGCCCGGCAGTTTCATCCCGAGGCGATTCATGTGGGCCCACATCTCGTGTGGGCTGAGGAATTGCTGGTTGACATCCCAAATGTCCCAAGATTCTGGAAAGATGGCATCTTCTGCCATATCGATGTGACGCAGCCGCTTCCCCGGAGCCTGAGCGGATATCCGACGGAATCCCCTCGGTGGCCGCCCCTCCGGATGACCCTGCTCTCCCGGAACCACCGGATCCGCCGCTGCTGCCGAACCCTCGGCCGGTGCGGGTCTCGCCGCCATGGCAGCCCCGCTGCCGCGAGCGGCCCTAGATGCCCTCCGACCCCGACCTCGAGATAAAGGAGGCCCACCGTCACCAACCCGGATCGTTGGTTGCTTCAACGTCTCCCCGAGATAAGCGGCCTCCCAGCTGATGGCGTACTCCTTCACTAAGCCGAAGGCGGAGGTGGACGGAGGCAATGTGATCTGCATCTTTCCATCCTCACGTGTGAACATGAGCCACAACTGCCTCATCACACACGGGTGCTCCTCGTGACGCACCACCCAGTATACCTGCGGGGTCAGCCGCTGGAGGCACCAGAACTGCCTCGCGAAACGATGCGGGGTGTACGGTTCACAGATTGGCTCACGATCTATCTGAGCCACCAAAACTCCACCTCGGAAGGCCAGGAGGTAAGCTCGATGTTCTTCTGTTCCCCGTCCATCATCAGTAAGCCTCCCCATCGGCAGTGGGAAGGGATGAAAGTTGAACTCGTCTGCCCTCCACACCCTATTCAGCACCATCGGAACGGCCAGTTTGAATGGGAAGCTCCCAACTGCGTTCAGAATGGAGGGGTGAAAGTATGATCCCGGCGGCGAAATGGGGTTTGGATACTCGTAAATCCCCCTGATATGTGCCGCGATCCACCCATACAGGAGGTGGAAGGGCCCACATATTCTTGGCGGCTTCTTGCCCTCGCTAATACGCCGCAGCATTCTGTATAGTTTGGCGAGCATCGGGATCCCCAGGTTGATCCGCTGCCCCATGGCCAACATCGATGCCATGATGAACGAGCTGGGCCGTACCCCCATGCTTGTATCTCTCACTGGTAGGATCCACCCACAGATGAGAGCCACGATGAATGCCTCCAGCCTGACTATTGGCTGTTGTTCAGTGCTAACACTGAAACCCCAAGCCTTCTATTGGCTGTCCTCCAAAACCCGCCAATACGAGTGTCCCTTGCCCCGCTGGGCTGCTCTCGGACAAGTTCGAGGCCTTGAAGGGAACTCTCGATCTTCTGGGAAGTTCAGGAAGCGTTTGAACCATCTTCTGAAGTGGACATCCCTCACCGCTTCCTTGTCCTCTCCAGGGACAAGCGCCATCAGCGCTGACGCCAGTCGCGACATTTGCTCAGCATCTCCCCACATGCTGGCAACGGGGAGGAACTCGTCATACATGGCCCCCAAGATCGGGACCCCAGAAATCTGGTGGACATCCCACAGGATGATGCCCACCTCCCCGTGATGCAGGTGAAAAGTGTTGGTTCTGGACGACCATCTACTCAACAGTTCCGGCATCAGCTGCTTGGGTTGGTAAATGTGGAACTGGGAGGCCCATGCCGCCTCATACAATCCCACTCTCCTCAGCTCGGCCTCGAACTCCTCGCATGAGGCGCCTACCCAGTAGGCCCAGGCCCAGTCATCGGTAAAGTTGCCTCCCTGGCGCAGGTCCCACTCATCGGACCATCCCTTCTTGGGATCCTACAGAGCCGCTTTCAGCATGGTGCGGTAAAGAGGAGGGGACGTCTCCGGTTGCAGTGGCCTCCCGTCAATGTCGTTCACATGATTGTAGAGGAAATCAGCGGTGACAGGTGTGAAATCCTCCTGTGCATGACCATCGGCCGCCCTGAACCATTGGTGCTGGCATGGTGTGCTCCTGAACGAGCAAGCTGGTTCATCCCTTCTTGCCTCAGGGATAAAGACGTCATCCCTCAGCCCGAAGCCGTACAACGGCAGTTTCTTGCACTGAGGGTAATCCCTCTGACCTTCCGACAGCAGGTCTGTCAAGGAAGTGTGGTCCGAGTGGCTCCGAACCATTTCCCCCAAGCCTGGACGGTTGGCCATCTCATCTCGACGAGCAGCATCTGCGAGGACCCCCAAGACAGCTTCTTGATGGGCCATTTTAACTCTGGCCCTAAGAAAAGGATTCTTCCGGATGGATCGCGAAGCTCGATCGCGAAGCCGGATCGTGAAGGTCGGTCGCAAGATCAAACCGCGAAGTCCGGCCAAGGCAGACAAGCAAAGGTTCGCTTGGCGCGGACGCGGAGTCGGAGACCCGCGGTTCGCCGCGAAGCTCGATTCGCGGAGGGCTGTCGCGGAGTACGCGGAGCTTCGCGAAATCGAGAGCACAAAAAGCCAAGGAAGGCACGTAAATACTAAAGAGGGCGGACCCCCTATTTATAGGCGATTACCCCAGAGCATCGCGGCGCGCCTCACCCGCGCGAAGCATCGCGGCGCGTCCGGATCAGCGGCCCGGCGAGCATCGCGGGCCCCCTTCGCGGTGCTGCATCGCGAACCACCGACAGTTTTGGCGATTGTCCCTCAGACTTCAACCCTTCTCCCTCCGCGGCTCCAAGTCTGAGGGGGGGCATTTGTTGGCGCCAAAAATGTTGCCCGAAACAAAGGAACGAAAAAGGGCCGGCGCGCTGCCTCGCGAAGCTCCGGCGCGAAGCCTCGCCGCGAAGCGCCCCAACCATGGCGACGCCGCGATGCTCCAGAGGCGGTAATCCTCCGCGAACCGGTTTGACGTTCGCGAGCCGCCACGAAGCTCCAGAGGCGGTAATCCTCCGCGAGCCCGTTTGACGTTCGCGAGCCGCCGCGAAGCTACCGAGGCGGTGATCCTCCGCGAACCCGTTTGACGTTCGCGAGCCGCCGCGAAGCCCCGAAGGCGGCGCACGAGCCCTGCTTTGCGGCGCCCCTTCCCTATAAATACTCGACTCCCCCTGAGTCCCGATGACGGACAATACGACCTTTCGGATTCTCCTCTCCCGAATCGCGAAGCACTCTTTGCCCCGGGAATCATGAGCTCCGCGAGGTATTTCTACTTCGCGAGACGACTCTGATTTGTTTCGTTTTGAGCCCCTCTTCCGAGAGGGATGCCCTTCGCGAAGCTCAAGGGCAGTCGCGAAGGTAGGGGATTCCCAAGGGAACCCGGGCAGCCGCGGAGCACTTGTGCTTCGCGAAACACCCAACCCATATGAGTAATCCCTATGCTCAGGCAGGATCGCTCCACTTCGCGAAGTACATTTCTTGGCAGGACCCTGCTTCGCGAACCATTCCTTCTTCGCGAGGCAGTGCTCCGCGAACACTGTTCCACTTCGCGAAGCATCTCCCACTCCCAACTATGCCCCATGCTAAGGCCACGGCATCCCACTTTGCAAAGCACACTCCTCTGCTTAGTGATTCCTCTTTCCGTGCGACCCTCCAGGTTTGCACGATGTGATTTCAAAGTCCCATGGACAACACCTCCCGTAGCGTTGCTTCGCCTAATGCTTCTTCGCATAGGCACGCTAATGGCTATTGCTTCTTCGCATAGCCACGCTAACGTGGACCCCTCGATGGTTCATCCCTCGACCCCCATTTACCATGGCCTTACTGGAACCTTCCCTTCCCCAAGGACCAGAGGGTACCGGTTATGTAAGCCCTAGGGGTGTGGAGTGAACCCACCTCGTCCGAGCTGCAGGACGTTAAACTGCCAAGCACCACGTCCTCAACACATGACGTTAAACTGTGACCCAACCTCGTCTCCCTCACGAAGGGTCCCCCCATCTCGGACATTCATTACACCACTCGTCTCCACAGGAATGGAACTCTTACGCACATGGAATGAGATCCTCCTTGTCGTAGTGGTGTATGTTCGCAGGGGAAGGGATGCCTCAGAGCGTAAGCCCCTAACCTTTGGTACGGATGATTGCACCCATGCATCTCTGTACTTCCCCACTACCAAGGTCAGTGGAGGACGTGATAGGGAACGAGGCACCCCCCTATGGGCCTCCATCTTGGAGTAAGTCCCAACACCATGGGCCGCTCAACGCGTAAGCCCCTCTTCGCTTCTCACGGACGCACCCTTCGCGACGTGATCATCAGGTCCTTGCAACCTCTTGTTTCTCACACCGAGCATGACTCACGTGGGCTTAGAGTGAGCACCGAACCTGACAAACCCACCTGAACTACGAGGTCTTTGATCCATGTCAAGGCATGGTACGTAGGAAGCCTCCATGAGGTTCAAGCCTACCCGTCGCTCTTTCACGTCGGGTCCAATTCCGGTCTAGTGGTAAGCCATTGCGACCCAACCCACCTGAACTACGAGGTCTTTGATCCATGTCAAGGCATGGTACGTAGGAAGCCTCCACGAGGTTCAAGCCCACCAATAGTGGACCAAGGTCTACTTTCACATCGGATTACCGGCGAAACCCATTTGAACTACGAGGTCTTTGATCCATGTCAAGGCATGGTACGTAGGAAGCCTCCACGAGGTTCAAGCCCACCAATAGTGGACCAAGGTCTACTTTCACGTCGGTTTACCGGTGAAACCCACTTGAACTACGAGGTATTCGATCCTTGTCAAGGCATGGTACGTAGGAAGCCTCCACGAGGTTCAAGCCCACCCGTTGCTCTTTCACGTCGGGTCCCATTCCAGTCCAGCGGTATGCCGTTGTGACCTCTGAACTACGAGGTCTTTGATCCATGTCAAGGCTTGGTACGTAGGAAGCCTCCATGAGGTTCAAGCCCACCCATCATTTATTCACGTCGGGGTTCACTATCGTCCCGCATGACGTTAAACTGTATTCTACGAACTACGAGGTCTTTGATCCGTGTCAAGGCATGGTACGTAGGAAGCCTTTATGAGGTTCAAGCCCACCACCCATTGGACCAAGGTCCACTTTCACGTCGGTTCACCGGCGAAGCCACTTTTGAACTACGAGGTCTTTGATCCATGTCAAGGCATGGTACGTAGGAAGCCTCCACGAGGTTCAAGCCCACCCATCACCCAATTCACGTCGTGTTCTACCTACGTCCAGCATGACGTTAAACTACAATCTGGTCCAGTGGTAAGCCATTGCGACCCAACCATTTGAACTACGAGGACTTTGATCCATGTCAAGGCATGGTACGTAGGAATCCTCCCAGAGGTTCAAGCCCAACTCCCCTCGGTCCAAGGTCCAGCTTCACGTCGGTTTACCGGCACCATCCCGAACTACGCGGACTTTGATTCCCTGCCACGGGGATACGTAGGAAGTCTCTCCAAGGCTCAAGCCCAACTTCACTGTCGCCCCCCTGCGATGGTCCCATTTCATTCTCATCCGTCTCCGCTAGACGTTAAACTCGCGGCATACCCTGTGTTGAACACGGGAAGCTGAGGAAAACCACAGATACGTGTCTATGACATGTAATTTCCCGCGCTCGATGTGGGATGCCTCGGGCTTCCACGCCCTCGAGAAGCCTTGTGATCAAGGATAACAGACAGACATGCCAGGTACCCCAGCATTCAGACACGCTACTGATGCCTCAAACGTGACTACTCCCCTGACCGAAGGTTGCTGCCCTGACTGGACCCTTTGGAATGTCCCGACAGAAGCAGTGTAATTAACCGGCATCCATGGAAACATGGCACTGGGAAGAGTTTCACAAACTATGTATTAAATCTATGAGGGAGACCCGGACTAGGTGACGAGTTCTGAGGAGGAATCCACAAGAGGAAGAACCGACATCCCATCATCCCGTTTCGATCAAGGAGAAGACGTACCTGAACAAGGAACGAATGCCGACCGCCTTTGGAAAGCGGGAATGCGGGGCAACAGAGCCGCGAATCCCCCCCTCCTGACGGACGGATGCGTGCGCGCCCCGGCGAAAGCGTCGGAAACAGTATCGTAAAACTTATCATATCTGGAGATTAATTATTAACCCAATGCATTGGAGAAATATCAGGGTGCACCCCTAATATATCTTTACTTTCATGTGATCCACATAAATCATAATCAAACATTTCATAAATAACCCAAATGGAATCAATGAAATGGGCTTCATGTCACAATCATGACATTTAAAAAGAGCATAAAAATGAGATCAATATGTCATTTATAACCCCTGGAATGGGAGTGAGGGTTATATGTATGTCAATTAAAGAATAAAATATATCATAATTATATATTTATGAACACCCATGGAAACGAAATAAGTCTATGTATTCACATAAATATACAATATAATTTCTCGAGAGAAAGCGATAGAAATTTTGAGATAAAATTTCTGCAGCATAACGACTATATAACATGGTTTTAGAAAACATTGAAACGAGAGGGGAAAAAGGCCACCCACTATTAAATAAATCATAATAAAATTTGAGTACTAAATAATATCATGGTACTGATATTTGAATGACATACCACATGAAAAGGAAACATGAAAGAAAAGAGAAGATGCGATTTATTTTACGAAAAATTTGGTAGCCTAATGGCGTCACTTAAAAATTCAAAAAAAAAATTATGAAAGCATAAATTGTATTTCAAAAATTATACATGAAATGGAAAGAAATGAGAACATATAAGAACATTCCCTCAACATAAAGTGATGGAAATAATAAGACACAACATAAAGGAAGTCATGACTTAAAAGAGAAGGGTGAGAGGATCCCTTACCTTGAAGAGTATCTTCGAAATTTTGAAGGTCAAGACCTTGGGAGGCTTGAGGGAACCTTGGGAGGACTACTTGGAAGGTAAAGAGACCAGAAAAACGTTGGGGAGGATTTAGAAATAAAATGAATGAGGGAATAGCTTGGTATTTATTGGAGAAGTGAGGGGACAAAGCATTAATTGACAAGGGACACCTCATCTGTGGTTTTGAAAAAAAAAACCATGGGCTTGCCCATGGTATTTTCCCATGGTATTGGTCAATTGGGACACCTAATATCTTATCTTACTATTCATAAGTTTACCAGAATTATATCATAATTATTACATCCTTAATGATGTCATTAAACACCCGAAACTCAAAAACTGTATTTTCACTATTCACTGATAATTCAACTTTCTCAGAAAAATCACAAAAATTCACCTTAACCAAATATCGATGCTCTGATTTCAAAAATGAACTCCATTTTTTGAAAATAATTTTCTAAATATTTTTAATATAATTTTTAAATAAATACACTATTCACTGAAAATTCAACTGTTTTAGAAAAATCCCAAAAATTCACCTTAACCAAATATCGGTGCTCGGATTTCTAAAATGAACTCCATTTTACAAAAATTTTTTTCAAAATTTTTTTAATTTAATTTTTAAATAAAAAACACTATTCACCTTAAAAAACTAATACTTAACCAACAATTTATAAAATAGTTATTTACATATTTTATTGAATCACATTACTTAATCAAGGTGCCTAGATTATATTAATACTTTTTTCTTAAGTGAGGCTACTTAATCCATTTGGTCACATAACTAATCATAAGAATAAAATAACTATTCATAATTTACTATTCACCAAAAATTAAGTTGATCTTATTAGACTCTAAATTTCATACTGAACACAATTGTAGAAGACCATTTTTCGAAAATCATTACAAATTATTAATTATGTAAGGTTTACATAAATATTTTAAAATATCATTTTTCTAGAATTCATCAATAATATTCATACTATATTTATCCAGACATTTGAAAATTCACAATCTTCACCATAAGAAGAAATCACAATTTTTATTTAAATCAAAGGATTACACAAGGCAGTTACGGTATTGTTACAATACCCATTTTAACACCAGCATAGGATAAAAGAGTAAGGTGTGCTAGGGTGATAGAATCTTGGGGTGGTTCGGCCAACATTGCCCGGGTAGTGATTTCTATCAGCTTTAAATTCTCATGAAGGCAATTCCGTTACAACTTCAAACGATGAAGTTCGACTTGGGTTTGGTCTAGAGAAAATCCGAAAGGTGCTACCTCCTTATTGAGTTCCATCAAATGGGCTTTGATCAGCCTGAGAATACTGGATGGGGCCATCAAATCTTCTTTCTATATTAATTAATCAAGATCACTTGTATTTATAGACAATAATCAAAACATTTAGTTTCTAGTGGTCATATTGACTAATAGTCATATAACAGTCGAAACCCAATGGTCTTATTTTAATTATACTCATTTTATTAAATGAAATAGTTTTGTTGAGTATAAAATAAAATAACACAAAAAGTTAGGAAACAAAATTTATTCAAAATTTAGGCTCGTTACAATATTCCCCCCTAAAGAAATTGCGTCCACGCCATTTTAAAATTGGGCTTGGAATCATCATAGAAAGTACCTCATCGGAAAAAGAGTCAGTAAAACTATTATTTTAAAAGAAAGAAAGGGAAGTACAAAGGTCACCTGAGTTAACCCATACTAGGATTCCATTTAGGAAAACATGGACATGGAAGAGAAAAAAGGGTCAAGTTCTATTAGAGAGTGATAGAAAACATGATTAAGAGAAAATTAACCACAATAAGATCACAAACATTAGATGTGTTCAACGGTCTTTGATTACCCAGTAGGAAACATATACCAACAATGTTTTTATTTTATGTTCCTTTTCATAATTTTGAGGAATTCATTTACTACATAGAATAAAAACATAAGAAAATATACTTTCCATCATGTAGAGTTTCATCCCTTAATAAGTTTCCACCAAGACTAATATTTTCTCCAAACAACGAGCATTCAAAAAGACTTGGTCTCATCAAAAGAACAAGAATCGCCTTCTAGAGAATCACATAATCTACAAAAGAATAACTATATTTTTCCCTTGTCTTTAGTCATCAACTAAAACTAAAATGGTTAGTACGAGACCATATAATCCTTCAAAAGGTTAATCCTTTATAAAAAGAAATATGACTATTAATATCCAAAATTCAACAAAAGTACCCAAAGTTCTAGAAAGGCCAATTCAATACACAACCATCCTAAAAATTCTTCAGAATAATCCAAACTAAGATTGGAACCCAAAAATCCGAAGGAATTAATCACGTTGTCTTCCCCAAAAAATCATAACATTTTTCTCCAAATAGAATTGAATACAACTAAAGTCTCATACTAAAGTGTAACTAACCTATTCACATATTTCTTATGATAGGTTCATCATTTTCCTGAAATAACCCAAATAACGATATGTCCATAATAAATACATAAATTCTTACCATAAAAATTCAACCATTACTCCTCAATTTAAATCCTATAGTATTTTATTTCCCTTAGGAAAATAGTACTCTTAAAGAGAAAACATCATCCAAAATAAACTATATCATTTAATCACCAAATAAATTTTCTATACAAAGGATATCCATTTGATAAAACATAAGTTTCCAGAATCAACTTACTCTTGATCCATAAAAATATAAGGTGCATTTGTCAGTCTGAAGGGCATAACAACAAACTCATAATGCCCATATCTTGTTTGGAAGGTAGTTTTTGGAATATCATCATTCTTCACCCTCAATTAATGATAACCAGAACGAAGATCAATCTTAGAGAATAATTGAGTCCCACAAAGTTGGTCAAATAAGTCATCAATTATTGGAAGAGAGTATTTTTTCTTCACTGTGATCCCATTCAATTATCTAAAATCAATGCATAGAATCATCGATCCATCCTTATTATTCACAAAGGGAACTATTGATCCCCAAGGAGACACACTTGGTCGGATAAACCCACTCTCCTAAAGATCTTGGAGTTGTTTATTTAATTCCTCTAGCTCCACATTTTCCATCCTATAGGGGGTCTTTGACATCAGATGAGATCCAGGTACGAGTTCAATGGAGAAATCTACCTCTATTTCTGGGGAAGGTCAGGGTAACTCCTCAAGAAATACGTCAACGTATTCCTATATTATGGGAAAATTTTAAAAAAGAAAAAAAAATACTTCACGAGAAACTAATTTAATTTACGAATCTTTTAACTAAAAAGGATTTTATTTCTTAAAACATCATGCTCACCTTCCTGTATGGCCCGAAGGCCTTCATTTTTATTTATTTTTGATAACCCCCCTTTCAAGAGATAAGGGGGAACCCTTAAGAGGCCCATAGTCTCAGAGATTACATGGACCATAGGCTTAGGAGATTACATGACCTGAAGGTCTTAGGGAATTCAACTAGACTATCTACAAGGAACTGCCCCTCCCCAGCATCTGTATAATGATGGTTTCTCTCCACCTTTTCATGACCGTCTGGCTAGGTTTCCCGTGTAATCATAGGCTTGTAACGATGGCATAGCCATACCCTCTCATTATGATAATCCATTTGGCTCTGCTCTGGTGAGTGCACCTGCTCTGAATCCTCTTCTGGGGTAGCTCCTTTTTTGCAGTGTGTCTGGGGCCTGCATTCATGTGGCCCGAAGGCCTTGGGGTGGCCCTAAGGCCTTGAGAATCAACTAGACAGAAGGCCTTGGGTGGCCTAAAAGTCTTTAAGGACCCGTTGTTGTGTACCAGTTCCCGTTCAAGTCTAACTCAAAGCGGTATTTTTGGGTTTTACCCCTATGTACAACTGTACCAGAGCAACCTCTACCTACTCTTATCTAGACAGAGATGTATTTTCTTGATAAAACACTTACTCAATACTCACCAAAATACCAGGAAGATTTCCTATATTTAAAACTTTCTATAGGGTTCTTCCTAATGTTTTAATATATTAATTTCCATAAATAACTAAACTATCTTTTGATACTAACTATGGCATCCCACCTTTTTATTACATAACATTTCATTACAATTTACAAACAGAGGGTCTTTAAAGTCTAGTGTCTTGGTAATAAAGAACATAAAACATGAAAACAACATAGAAAATTCTTCTAAACCACTTATAAGTCTTCATCAAAGGTTCATCCTCTGTAAATTTAATGCATCTAATATACTGGAGATATACATCATAAGAAAGGGTGATAAGAAGGCACAGTATGGGTAAACAAGGGAATCAATGTACTTGTGATATCAATATGAACTTGAATAAAAACATAAATACATGAGAAATGAAAGAAGAGGCATATCATAATGAAAATAACTTGAATCATAACTTGAATATGTGGCTACAATATTTCATTTAGACATTCATGAACATGTCACCAAGGTCCATCCACAAGGTGTCATAAAAATTACCAAGGATATTCACCAAGGTATCGTAAAACTTGTCATTTCTAGATATTAATTCTTTACCCAATGCATTGGAGCGCTATCAGGGATCAACCTTAATATTTATTTAATTTCATGTGAGCTTCACAGATCATAATCAAACATTTCATAAATAACTCAAATGGAATCAATGAAATGGTTTTCATGTCACAATCGTGACGTTTAAAAAGAGCTTAAAAATAATATCATTATGTCATTTATAACCCATTGAAAGGGAGTGAGGGTTATAGGTATGTAAATTAAAGAATAAAATATATCATATTTATATATTCATGAACACCCACTAAAATTAAATAATTCTAGGTATTCACATAAATAAACAATATAATTTCTTGAAAGAAAGAGATAGAAATTTTGAGATGAAATTTCTGTAGCATAACGACTATATAATATGGATTTAGAAAACATTTAAAAGAGAGGGGAAAAGGGTCAGAAACTAATAAATAAATCTTAATACAGTATGGGCACTGAATCAGATCATGGAATGGATATTTTAATGACATACCACATGAAAAGGAAACCTGAAATAAAAGAGAAGATGCAATTTCTTTTAAGAAAAATTCTGCAGCCTAACAGCGTCACTTAAAAATTCAGAAAACAAATTGATGAGAGCGGAAAGGGTCTATAAACAATTATAAATTAAATGGAACGAAATGAGAACATATAAGAACATACAATCAACATAAAGATATGGAAATTATAAGACACAACATAAAGGAAGTCATCACTTAAAAGAGGAGTGTGAGAGGATCCCTTACCTTGAAGAGTAAATTCGAAAGCTTGATGGTCGAAACCTTGGGAGGCTTGAGGAAACCTTGGGAGGAATCCTTGGGAGGTAAAGAGACTAGAAATTAGTTGGGGAGGATTTGGAAATGAAATTAATGAGGGAATGGCTTGGTATTTATAGGAGAAGTGAGGGGACAAAGCATTAATTTCCAAGGGACACCTCATCAGTGGTTTTGAAAAAACCAGGGGCTTTCCCATGGTATTTTCCCATGGTATAGGCTAAATGGGATACCTAATACCTTATATTACTATTCATAAGTTTACCAGAATTATTTCATAATTATTACATCCTTAATGTTGTCATTAAACACCTGAAACTCAAAAACTGTATTTTCACTATGCACCGAAAATTCAACTTTCTCAGAAAAATATCAAAAATTCACCATAACCATACATCAATGCTCTGATTTGAAAAATGGACTCCATTTTATGAAAATAATTTTCTAAATATTTTTAATTTAAATTTTCAAGAGAAACTCTATTCACTGAAAATGCAACTGTTTCAAAAACAATCCCAAAAATTCACCTTAACCAAATATCGGAGCTCTGATTTCAAAAATGATCTCCATTTTATGAAAATAATTTTTTAACTATTTTTAATTTAATTTTTAAATAAAAAACTATTCACCCAAAAAAACTAATACTTAACCAATAATTTCCGAAATAGTTATTTACTTTTTTTATCGAATCACATTACTTAATCAAGGTTCCTAGATTATATTTATACTCTTAAGTGAGGTAATTAATCCATTTGGTCACATTAGTAATCAAAAGCATAAAATCACAATTCATAATTTACTATTCACCAAAATTAATTTGATCTTATTAGACTCTAAATTTCATACTGAACACAGTTATAGAAGACCATTTTTTGAAAATCATTCCACAATATTAATTATTTAATGTTTACATAAATATTTTTAAATGTCTTTTTTCTAGAATTCATAAATAATATGCATACTATATTTATCCGGACATTTGAAAATTCACAAACTTCACCATAAGAAGAAATCACAATTTTTATTTAACTCAAAGGATTATACAAGGCAGTTACTATCTCGTTACATAACCCCTTATAATACTAGCATAGGACTTAAGAGTAAGGTGTGCTAGGGTGATAGATTCTTGGGGCGGCTTGGCCAATATTGCCTGAGTAGTGATTTCTATCAGCTTGAACTTCTCGTGAAGGCAATTCCGTTCCATCTTCACACGATGAAGTTCGGCTTGGGTTTGGTCCAGAGCAAAGCCGAAAGGTGCTACCTCCTTCTCGAGTTCTATCAGATGGGCTTCGATTGGCCCGAGACTACAGGATGGGGCCATCAAATCTTCTTTCAATATTAATTAATCAAGATCACTTGTATTTATAGAAAATAATTGAAACATTCAGCCTCTAACGGTCATATTGACCAATGGTCATATAACAGTCGAAACCCAACGATCTTATTTTAATTATAGTCATTTTATTAAATGAAATAGTTTTTTGAGTATAAAATAAAATAACACACAATGTTAGGAAACAAAATTTATTCAAAATTCCGGGTCGTTACAATGGAACACAATCAAACCCTTACATTAATATTAAAACTCTTGATACATGAAGTTCTATACCATATAGAGACCATGTATATTATTGTTAGAATGAAATGTAACTGTGTTATTATATGATTTGTACCTTTCTTGAGTTTATATCATATGTGTGTGTATTCCATGAGACCTTGTTTTAGTGGGATCTCATGTGCCAATGGTTTTCCATTATTTCTCACTCTTGATATACTATATTGTGACTCTGTATATTATTTCTTGTTTATGCATGATTCATTTGGTAAATTCAATACTATTTTTAATTTAGGCATGCCACTATTGCGAGTGAGGAACCTATCGTGGATCGATATCCCTAGATGATGAGAAAGTTTACATGTAGCATAAGACCTCATGAGATGTCCATGATAGTCAAAGATACATGATGAATTGAAATAACTTGTCTTGAGGGGTGACAGTGGGCATAATTGCTTTGTGTGGAAAGAGAAGGTGGTATGAAGGTCTTTGTCGACATGAAATGATACATAATATTAGGATATGATGGCCTCATGGACTAATCCAAGGTATTGTTAAAATGTGATGGCCTTTTAGCCTGTCCAAAGAGACGTTAGCCTTATGGATACTGTATGTTAAATTTTGGTGACTTGTGGTCAATGCTAGTTGATGACTTCCATTACTATCATCCTTCTCTCATGGAGTAGAAGCATGTACAGTCATGGGATTGTGGTGTCTTGGTCCACTAATGACCACTCAGTACATGATTGTATAATATTTTCCTTCAAGTTTTTTAAAAATAATTAAATACACTCTTATACACGGGAAATCATGTCAAGGATTCATTAATGGTTTCCTATAGTGTTTCTACTCATAACTTGCATGGAAATATCGTTGTACATGCATAATTCATGATCAATGATTTAGGAAATGGAATGGTCCTATCAAAATTGATCTACAAAATAATCATGGTGATCTAAGGGAGTACAAGGATGAACTCTGGAGTGATGGAGCAATGTTTCTTTTTTAAATTGTATTGTTCATACTCTTTTTTACATAATACCTTAGTGATCCTTGGATTATTATTCTGTATGACTTGAGATTCTTACCCTACCTTGTCTATAGTTTTTCTTATTTATTCCACTATTTTATTTGTGATATAATTATTTATATTTGGTTTTTTAATATTGAGGGAATAAAATCTCCACTAACATTTTTATAACCTTGATACAAGTTGAAAACCACTTTCATTTGGGGTTATGTGCATGAGGTCATATAGAAATATAGCTCAACCCAAGATATTGTGGTCCAACCATTATATTAATGGAGTGGAAAATAATTATGTAGAACTTTATTATCTCATGAGGGATTAAACTAGTGGTGGACATGTATTTAAAACACTATGGATAGGGAACAATATCAATAATAGAATGTAAGGATGTAAATGTACTATTCATTGAAAAATATTTTCTTCACATGGAATTGGTGGATATGGAGAGACAAATATTTATTATAAGATATAAGGAAGAGTAAAATGATTCTATTTGTGGAGAAAATAATACAAGGATGTAAAATAATGTTGCAAACTATTTATGTTATATGAAGAGTAATATTAACAATTCCTTTGATTGGATAATGGAAAACCTTATAAAAGAATTAGTCTACCAAACACTGTCAATATATAATGATATAATACCAAGTTATATCTAGAAAGAAAAATAATTTTATTTGTCTTATGGCTTATAAGGAAGGAAGGAGTAAAATAGAATGAATTAGAACCTCATGAATCAAATAATGGAAAATGGGAAGTAAAGGATGTGGAATGTGAAACATGTTGTACTTATAAAAGGAATAACTTGGTAAATACTTGAAAGGGAACAAGTGTGTTTATTCGAGTTGATATAAAGGACATCACTTCCAAAAATAAATTAATAATGGGGAAGGTATGAAATTATAGTCACTTAACATTAAGGATATTGGTAACTATTCTATACATTTCCCGAAATGTCAAAGGAACATACCATTAAATAGGGTATGGGTAGAAGTCTAAGACTATATAATTACTACAACTGAAGCTGAAATTCCTAGTGATAGCATGGAATGTAATGTGATTATAAATTCAATGATATATTATTATTTATTCAATAATCAATCCTCATACTATTTTATATCATCCATGTTTTTAATGATATGAGATATTTCTATAGAACAATGTGAATGGATTTATCAATCAGTAATTATAGAGGCAATATTTTTTCAAAAATTATATGTCATTAAATTCTTATTAAGACACATAAACATTCCATATTCTAAAATTTTAATTTTACACCTATGGAAGAATTTGATAAAATCCTTCGTATGGATTGGATTTGAATTTATAATTTCTAGAATTATTTCTAAGAGAATAAGATCATAATTTTTTATGAAGATATTTAATTACTTGTATTTTGGATGATACTTCACCATCTAAATAATTCATGGATCCACCCACAATATGTCTTCTTATTTATCTTATAAGTGAAAAAGAGAATACCTAGTCTATGGATGGAAAAGTCAACCCTATTATATAGTTTTTTATTATTGTTAAATAATAAATTTATTTATTTTTTCTAGAAAAAACACCCAATGATTTCCATGGAGTGCGATGTTATGTGTTCTATTGAACATATCTCTCATGAAAATCCTTTATTTTTGAATACTTATGTTATGATAATAGTGATGTTAGTGGTGTTAAAGAAAAAATACATGAGTTGCGTGATACGAGATTCATACACCCAAGTATTTCTCTATGGGGAGATCCTATAGTATTTGTGAAAAAGTAGTTTGTGACTATGAGTTTGTGTGTTGATTATAGAGAAATTAATGAAATCACTAATAATAAAAAGTATCATGTAACTCATATTGATAACATATTTGATCGACATTAAGGGGATAAATATTTTCCAAAGATTTATCTTTGGTAAACATATCAATAATTATTTGTAAGGATGGATGATATTCCAAAGAAAACATCTCATACAAGGGATATTCATTATGAGTATATTGAAATTCCATTTAGATTGGATAATTCATTCTCTATTTTTATGGATCTGGAGAGTGTTTAAAGAGTATATTTAAAATTTAATTATGGTATTTATTGATGAAATATTGGTATATTTTAAATGATATTATGTGTATAAAAGTAATCCAAGAATGAAACTTGACACTTTTATAGAAAAAGGAGTTGTATGTGTAATTTACCTAGTGTAAAATCTACCCACATGATGCTCCTCTAATTGTCCATATTATCTCTAATGATATAATATCAGTTTAACCTTCAATAAAAAAAGGAAGGAAGAGAATGGAAAACAATTAAAAAATAACCTAGGTATTTAGTTTAATTAAATTAGTATTTTACTACCATAGATTCATTCAAATATTTTCCAAATTAAATAACCCATTAACCAAATTGAAAAATAATGAGGTTAATCTATAATTGATAGAGGAATGTAGACAAAGTTTTGGAGAATTTATATGAGTTTAATGAAGGAAATGAAGTTGATATATACATCAGGAGGGGATAAATGTATGATATATGTCAACATGAAAAATAAATTAATTATATGTTTACTCATGTAGAATGACATTTTTTTTCTTACTGATAAGTTTAGTTAAATATCCATGAACCAACCTATCAAGCCAAAAATATTTAGTTGGGAGCCATGATTTTTTTTCTTGACGATATAGATGAATTATCTCTATAGAGAAAAAAGTTAGATATATAAGAATAAAAAGTGTTTTAAAAACATTATTTCATTTAAAGAGGTCAACATGTGGAAAAATCGATTACTAGATATTCTCACAATATGGATTTCTCCAAACACTTCAATCTTTGGAAGGATAATTATATAGAATATACATTTAAATAGAGATAATTGAGTTCTGAATAAGACGAGGAATAAAAATTAATCTTTATTATATGAGATAGTAATGTTGGTTTTGAGGCTTATTATTGATGGGAAACATCATTCTATATCTAAATGACTTTCAATACATCCATATTTTAAAAGTTTAAATGTTTCCTTCATAATGGTAAGAGTTTAAAAAAGGATAATTAATGATGTTAAGGATGGGTAGTTTGAATAATTTGTTTATAAAGACGGTTTACATAAATTTTTGAAGTTGTTATGTGTTCCATCTATACATAAACTAAAGCGAGACACACTATATGAAGCCTATAAATAATATTTTCTAATAATATTCCAATATTACAAAATGTATTTGGATTTTGGGAAACATTTTTCAGGGATAAAAGGAAATAAGAAATTATAGAATATGTATCTTGATTCAAAGTTTGTAAATAGGTAAATATTATGAGTAAACTTCCCCAAGAATTCATGAAACCTCTACATATTCTTATATGGATATTTTATGATATTAATATGGAATTTGTTACTAGATTTCCATATACTTTTAGAAGAAATGATTCCACATGGGTTATTATTGACTAGCTCATGAATTCTAAAAATTTTCCCACTAATTGGGAAAATTTATATTTTGATCATAATGAATGTTTTTATATTTATGAGACTAGAAGATATTACCATGAACCAATTTCAACTCAATCCAATTTTGATTTGTGGTCTATAGTAAAATTCTAGAAGTGTCTCCAAAACGATATTGACACTTAGTGAGTTTTGAAATCCTCTTATCATCCTTAATATAATTGTAAGTATAAAATGATTAATCAAGCATTAGATGATATATTAGGGCCATGATTGATTGAAATTCTAGGTATTTTGGTTTAGTATTTTACATTTAGGGAGTTTTAATATGAAAATAGATTTTATTAAAGCATTAAAATGACACCATATGAAGCACTATACCTTAAAATGTTCCATATATAAATATGTTGGGTAAATACTGGTCAAAGGAAGCTTATAGGCCTACAAATTGAGGAGTAAATGGTGAAAGTAAAGGCTATTCAAAATCATTTTAAGGTTTCTCAAAGATGAAAAATGTTATTCAAATAATAAAAGAAGGATATATAATTTCATGTAGATGATCATGTTTTCATGATGGTATCTATGTGGAAAGCTGTTATAATATTTGATAATAAAGGCAAAATTTATCATAGGTATATCATTTTTTTCAAATTCTAAATGAAATTTGAGCTATGGATTACTGTTTAGAACACCATATAGACTATCTAAATCTCATGACGAGTTCTATATAACTTTATTGAAGATGTAAATTTTATATTTATTTAATTTTATCAGATATGAGGAGATATAAATTTAATTTAATTTATCTCACTGTGAAAAGAGTCCCCAGAATATGGTCACTAGAGAACAGATGTTGGGGAATCAATCAAATTAACTAGTAATGGGGGAAATTCATATGATAGTAGATGAGATAAGTGAGCCTAAAAACGTTATGTATATAAAATACCAACATTTATTTAGGAGGTGAATTTTTTTAAATTTTAAGGATGAAACTTTTGAAGATGGGAAGAATGTAACACCCATGATTCAAATATAGTAAGTAAGATTATATTTATAAAGAAACTATAAAAAAATTCTCATAGATTTATCCAAGAATCTGATTTAAAATAAAATTTTAGAATTTTATAAATTAATTTGAAGAATATAATTCCATTTTTTAACTAAATATGAACAAATTATCTTGGGTTTATTTTTTTGAGATTGATCAAAAATTGTTGTTTTTTAGGTGGATAGTAAAAAATACTGAATCTAAATAACATTCATTTTATTAAATTTTAATGATATGGGAATTAAATTACAGTTGATGAAAAAAATATCCTTTAACAAATATATATTATTAAATAAATATATTTAAATTAATAATATTCTTTTGTACTTAGAAATATATGTTAAACATTTTGAAATCTAAATAATGCTTCCTTCAAATAAAATATATTTTTGGTTATTTTTTTTTAATAAATTATTTAAATGTTTCCAAGGGTTTTTGTATTATTTTTAAAGGAAAAAAATTCACATATCATTTAACAAAATCCTATTAATACTATTAGAATATTTAGTTTACATGAGCTTTCTGGAAAATTAATATTATACTTCAACATAAACATTTTTTTATAAATTGTTTTTATTACATTAGGAAAACATATATTAAAATTAATTTCATATATTTATAGAATTTAAATCATGTAAATTAGGTAATATTTCAACTCAAAATAATTAATATATTATAATAATTTTTGAATAATGTTTTTTCATAGTGAACAGCGAAAATGTTAAATAATTATCAACATGGTATGGGAAAATGGGTTAAAAAGGTTTAAAAATAAAGGTATAAGTATTGAATATAACAATAAAACAAATAATTAAACCACATTGGTTGGTTTTTAAATTACCTTACAGTTATGAAATTTGAATATATGAAAACATAGATCCAATTTAATAGGAAAAAAGACTTTATATTATTATAATATTTTATGTAATCCCATGTGTATCCATTACATCACTTATAAAATGGAAAAACTTATTCTCTATCGTTAAAACATCTTTATCAACTTATATTGACCAATAATTAATACAATACATTCCCACCCTTCCTCCACAGGACCTATATTCTCTTGTCTCATCAGAGGACCAACCTGGATGGCATAACGCGTAAGCCAAAGGTAGTTTTATGATGAATAGTTTTGAATTTTAACCGAGTTTTTTAATTTTTTCCCTTGTACATCCAAAAAATAATATATAAACATGATAATATAATAAAATCAGTATCTTTTTTTGAAATTGAATTTTATTATTTTTGTGGAAAACCCTCTATTTAATTCATTACCATCCTATGGAAATTAAAAACATCATTCACGTGTACATATGAAATACCATATCCACATAGAGGTGTAATTATTTTTTCATTACCACTTTACTTATATGGTTATAAAGATGGATGTAATCGATATAAAATATATTTATGATATAATTATTATTCTTGATCTATAATATTTTATTTACTTTTCGACCATTCCTCCTGTTATAAAATTATTACGTCGCTCGTGCTTAGGTGTGGACTACCACCTCCTTGAAGTGTTGTGAATCATTTTTCAAGTATTAATTTCTAGGTTAATTATAAATATTTATATTAGGAACACATATATTTTTTTATATCATGATTAAAATTCTATAGAATATGGAACCATGAGAATGATATAGTTCCAAAACAACCATATAGAGACATACATGAAAAATGGAACAGTTAAAACTCAAAAATAAAGAGTTAATAAGGAATTATTATTAAAAGTTTGTTAAAAAGTTATAAGTTGATCATATATAATATTTTAATTATTTATATGGTTATTTAATAAAAATATAATAAATTTCAATTTATTATGCTGTATATTAAAACCATTAGAGGAAAGGAAGGCATTTTGTTAGCGTATGTTTGAAAGACTTTTCCTTATTCAGATTATTTATGTTTATGTTTTTTATGGGGGAATTATATGATATTTTTATATTAAATTTCTTATAGTTTTTATCCTATGATTATTTTAATTTATTACACCTTTTACTTTCAATTTCGTATCATTATGTATTCAAAATTATAAAAAAATATTTTCAAGTAAAACCAAATTTATTTTTCCATTTGGTCAGGAATATTTTTATTCTATGTCAAATTATTATTTTAAATATCTTCATGAATATTGATAATAATATATAATTACTTATTAGTTTTATTTTTTCTGATTTTGACTTTTTCAAAATGGTTTAAATGGAATTTTCATGTTTTCTTTTGAATAAGTAACTTTTTACTGAAGGTGTAAACATACATTTTGTTTTAACATACACCACATGAATGAAATACCATTTCATCACAAAAACTTATTACTTTATTTAATCCTATATATTTTTACATGGTTATTTCAGAATAAAAATTATTTCTTATTTTTTTTTTAAATTTTTAGATTTTTAATTAAGTGATTATAGAGTGAAAATATTATTTTCCTCAAAAAATTAAAGTTATATTTTAAAATTAATTTTTATCTATGACAAAATAATTTAATGAATATTGTAATTTACTAATGATACATAATAATGAAACCATCCACAATTATTCTTTTGATGTATTATTCACATTTTTATTAGGGAAAGTATTTACATTCCATATGCAAGTTCCTGTAATAAAATTAATTTGTTATTTTTATGACATGTTGATCACATTTTATTGTTTATCCATATGACGAATGCATTATAATTATTATGTGAAATATGATTCTTAGAATTATATAGCCTCTCAATGCATCTATAGGTCTCATGAGACCAAACAAGTTGGTTATTTGGTATATGCCTCAACCATTTATATATGATGTATTGTCTTGAGTCCTAAATGATATATTTTAGAAGTCCATTATTATACATTCCATCACTATGAAATAGGTTATTGATGTCCATGTGATTATTTTATTAGTTATGTTATCCAAATATATTTTTGATACTCATACAATAATATATATGCAATTATTTGATCATCATTTATTCCTAGAATATTATTCAAACATTATTTATTTTATGGAAACTTCGGTAGTACACATTACCTTATTGGGAATCCAAGACCACCCTTTTATGTTACTTCCTTTACCAAGGATTCTTAGAAGTGTAATATGATTTATATTAAAGGATGTTTTATATGTAACAATTATTTTTTAAAATAAAATAATATGATATTTTCTATGTTTTCAAATGTAATTTGTTATTCAATAATGGATCTTGTACTATAATACTACTAAACTAATCGATCCCTCAGGAAGTGATCACTTGTATCTAATGTCAATTTAAAAATCTTGCCATATAACATATTCTACTTTATTTAGGTGTTTTAAAATTATGATATCACTAATGTATGCGTTTGAATCATGTTGCTTATATATATGTATGTATAATTATGTTTTTATTCAGGAATTGGTTCAAGTGTGTTACTCATAAAAGGGATGTTTCCTTATGATAATGCATGTGAAAAATTTATAATGTATCATGATATTACCCTATCATGACTCATGGTTTTTGAAACATGTTTCCATGGTATTTTTATTTATTTATTACGTCACTCCACACCTTATTTCATGATTTATAATCTATGACTTTTTTGGGAGTAAATTTCTTGTGTTTCGAGACTATACCCACATTCTCTCATTATGCACACTTATGATCTTGTAAAGTTTCCTCTTATTTTTACTCTCACTAAGAATATAAGGAAAAAAACATTCTTAGGATTCCATTTATATAGGTTAGGAAGAAATTGATAGGTCATAATAATACAAATGTACACTGGAGTGGTGGGGGGATTGTTTCTTTTTGATAATCTTGACAGATCCTAGATTTCGGTGTTCTTTGAAATTTATGGAGATATAAAGAATTCTCTTATTTATGTAATTTGAGAAAAAGATAAATAGAAACTAATAACACAATGATTTTTATAGTGGTTAAGATAAAAAGTAACCCCTAGTTCACACCAAAAATGCTATCTCTGCATTCTTGGTGATTTTTACTAAACAATGCCATCTTTTCAAAAGACCTATAAAAATGAGTAAATATAGTTGAAACTTTTACAATAAGTCTTTAAAGAACATTCTGGTTATTTTATAGGTTACTAGATTCTCTATATCTTAGTCTGTGATGATAATACCCTTCCACGACTATGTCCATGTAGCTGAAACTCCAATTAATAAAAAGAGTTTGATTTGGTTGAATTGACAGGATCTTGATCATAGATGTAGAAAAAAATAATGGAATAAAAATATTCAACTTCAAAGATGAATTTGTTTGAGAAATAATAGATTTTAAGAGATCTGGGATGAAAAAGATCATCAATAGATGTAGCACCAAATGAACAACATCATGAGGTTTTGTATATATATATAAAATATCATCATTATAAATAATATAGTCACTTCAATATGGTGTTTATTTGTAGAAGTTATGTATTAAAAATGTTATTATATATATATATATATATATATAGTTTTTTAGAAATAGAAAAAACTTATTGACATATACATATATATATATATATGATACTATAGATTTATTTCAGTTGACATGATCCAAAAAATATCTTGAAAAATTTTAATCATCAAATTCAAATCATTTAAGAGAGTGATAACTTCTAATAGAAATATAAATGATTTACTTATTGAATATGAGCCATTAAATTAGTCATTAATAGATTTAAAATTATATGTACACCAATTGAAATTACTGTTTAAATCATAGAAAATTTATTTAAATTAAACTCAGTTATTGAATAGTCAAATGTTGATTTCCTTTAGGTGATGACAAAACTAAAAACATAGGGTTGAAAACATGTGGTTGATTAAAAATGTGGGGTTGATGTACCCCACATTTGATTCCACAAATGTTTTGTTCCTTAGAGTCATGTGGATGTTTATCCATACATTCCCTTTTATTAATTATAGGATTTCATCCTAATGTTTTGTTGAAAAACAATAATTTTTCAACAACATTGGGTACATGAACCCTATGTTCAGTTTCAAATGTTTGGTTTCTGAATAGTACCATATACTTATACTTACAAACATAGGGTATGAGCAATTATTCCATAATCCTCTCATAATAAGTTCTAAATTATTTAACAAATATTATAAACCTTAAATAAGATAACCTACTTTAGAAATATATTCTTTAAAAATAATTAATGTAATTCTATAATAAAACAAACAAGCGTATTTGTGAGAATCAAAATAAATAATATTTTTTGAGTATTTTTGAGAAAATACTTGACCAAAAAATAACCCTTTTTGATGATAAAAACACATAGCATAACCTTTAAAATATAGGAATTGTATAGAAAAATAAAATTATATCTTTAAAAAGATACCGAGATTATAGTTATTGAAAAATAATTTTACACAGAAAAATTTATTTAATTTTTTTGATAGTAGAGATGGGTAATACTGAATGTGTTGTTTACCTAATTTTCTCCCCATTTTTTCGCTATTAATAAAAATTATATAAAAATAGATTAAAGCATAATCAATGTAGAAAAAAATCGGAAATTAATGTTATATTCTGTTTATGTGATAAAATAAAATGTGTGTTCCGGTAGTAGAAATGAAAATAAATAAATGATTAAATAGAAGGGATGGATATTGTTTAACGGGGTGGTTTAGAAGAGGTGTAGTTCAATGGTAAAGCTCAAAAAACATGAATTAATTTGTTTAATTATTCCATATGTCTGTAGAATTTATAAAAGGCTGTCCACCAACTGTCATATCAATATTCTTGATTCATGTCCGAATTTTAAATTTTCAATTAGATTGAATTTCCAAAATTTGTGAATATTTTTAACAGTTTCAATAAACATGGTAATTTTATCCCTTAATGGATTGCGAATTAGTCTGATTCCTAGTTCACATGAGGATGACTTCTCAAAAAATTCTCTTTGATTATCTAAAGAAACATTCTGATGTGTACTGTTACATAGATTTAAATGAATATTATCATTCATATTAGACATCAAAATAGCGATTGTTTGAAACTTATTAATTAAATCTAGTTGTTTTTTAGAAGTGGGGGGGGGGGGATGCTCTGAATTGATTAGATGTATTCATCAATGAATCAAACTGATTTCCAATATACTTCTTTAAATTACAAAAAATAGCATTTCTAACCAATTATTTTTTAGTTTTACAATCTAATATATCTTTTCACATTGAAAAACATCAAAATATATTTTGGAAACTGAATGTTTTCTCATATTGAGAAACAGAATCTGAACAAATTAGAATTCTTCTCAAGGAATTTTTGAATTGCTCAAATCAACTAATGATTTTCTTATAGAGTCTATATATTTTGTAAACATGAGTTCTCATCCATAATTTTGTTAAACATGATGACTAAATATTCTATCTAAACATTCTATGAATCAGAAGAATCTTCTCCTTTGTTCTGTGTTTGGTGGGATTCTTCCCTTACGACTCTTGATTTTCTTGTATTCTTCTCATTAAAAATAATGAAATATTATTAATAAATTATGTTTCCTCTCCATTAACAAAAGATTTTTTTTCAATCATGGTGAGTTAATAGAGGTTATTTGATTCTCGATGATTTCAACGGTATTAGATAATTAAACGTTGATTTACTCATCTCCTTGAGTAGTTTCTCGAAATTGTTCTTTTTTCAGGAGATACATGTTTGTCCAACGGATGACTCCCAGGTTTTGGTTACTCATGAGTAATTGTTACTCATAAAAACATTGATTTAGTTTCCTCTACAAGTGTTGTAGTGTCAACTAATGAGTTCTAATATAGTTATTCCTATCGGTTTCTTCTTAGGGTGATAAGAAAATCATCGTCTAATTATTCAGGTTGTACTTCAACTTGATCATATGTATTATACATGAGAGCCCTTTTTGTTTATTAAAGAAAATCTCATTCATTAGATTCTTTAATTTCTTCATTTTTCAGATGAAATGATATAGGAAATTTCAAATTTTGTACCCCCTATGTAACATGTCCAGATTTATATTGTTTATCAAAACCAATATGAAACTATTTTTGTTTAACTGTACTCTATATGAAACCAAAATTTCTTAAATTAAAGTAATTATGAATTTTTCTGTGATGAAAATTAGTTAGAACATATGTATGGGTAATATTATTCATTTTATATAAAATAAGATAAATAATTCCACAATATGGAGAGAAATATATCCATGCCTCTGAATGAAAAAGTTATTTAGATATTGAAGCATATTGGTTGGGTTGTTTAGCTTGATATCACCGATGAAAATTAAAATGAAATACAAATTAGGATATGGAATATTTTCTAATTCAATAATTATTGGGAGGATTGTGGACTAGATGAACATGGCCAGTATCTTCTGGTCACCCTCAAGATCCTTTACAAATATTTTTGGAATTTCTGTATATGCAAAGAGAAATTACATTATATATTATGAATTGTGTTACTGATTTCATATCAATCAAATATCCAAATGAAACACTCATTCAAGTGTAAATTTTAATAACTTTTCAATTTCAATAGAGGAAATAGAAAAATCCTTATTACCTACCCATGAAATGATCATATCCTATGTTTCCCAAAAATTGAATGAGAAATTCTTATAGAATTGGTTTAGCACTAGCTTAAAAAAACAGTTGGTATTATATTCATTAAAAAGGAATTACAAACTGTGAAAGGCAAAGTCTTCTTTCTGTAAGAGATTATTTTGATACAAATAGTCAAATTAGATAACTTTTCCATGAATAATATTTCTAAAGGTCACTCGCTATCATTTCTAATCACTTGGTTCACATTCATCTATTCTTATTTTCATGGAAATGTTTGGGAATTTGAAGGATGAAGTTTCATATTCTGAGGGTTTGAAGGAAGATAAGATATTTGGAAGGAAAAACATTTCAAAATAAAAGTGTATAAAAGATAAAGAGAGTGAGAGAGATAGTAAGGGATTTCTAATGGTTTTGAGTGACATCGTTCTTTTTTCATGATCCAATTTTCTCACAATAATCATTATCATTTTTTTAGTTTGAATAGAATGTTTTTTAAAAAATAAAAAATTTATTGGTTTCATTTAAATATCTAATAAATAAATGATAACTGAATTAAATTAAAAATATTAATATAGAATATACCAAATCAGGTTAATAATTAATTATTTAAAATTATATATTCCTTAATCCCCTTTATAAAATCTAAACATGTAGTGGGAAGGGTTTTTTGTAAAAATGTCAGCAAATTGATATTTGGTATTTACAAATTTTGAATAAATATACTTTTTAAGAAAAATATCTCTTAAAAATGATTCCCTATATCAATATTAATGGTTCTTGAATAACTAATAATATTATTGGAAATATTAATTGATCTTGTATTATAACATAAAATATATACATTACTATAATTAACTCCAATATGTAGTAAATTTCATATCATCCCCAAAACATGTGAACAACAACTGACAATAGATATATATTCCACTTAAGTTATTGATAGGGAAACTTAGTGTTGTTTCTTACTCGACAATAAAAGAAAAATTTTTCTAAATAGTGATAGGTTCATGTTGATATTTTTCTATCTAATCTAAATACTCTAAAATCGACATATGAGTATGAAATCAAATTAATATCAGAAGTTTTTAGGTAAATTAGATATTTAAAAATTGTTCCTTTTTCATGATTGGATCCTTTTGCAACTAATCTATCATCATTAAAAGTAATGGTCCCTTGATCGTATTTTTTATTACTAAAGACCCATTATTTTCCTATAACAAGATAATTGGCTAGTCTATCCACTAATCCCCACAATTTATTTCTACTAAATTGATTAAGATCACATTGTGTTTAAAATAAATAATATTCATCATTCAAAGAATATTCTATTGTCGTAGTTTATAATTATGATAGAAAGGCAGGAAATTCATCTATGTTTAATACATTTCTTCTAGTTCTTAATACAATATCTATAGTTTCTATAAATGTTTCTAAAGGATGATCCTTTAGTGCTCTAGACAATCTACGTAAGGTACTTTCAGGTTCTTCTATTTTGTGTTCCTCTATACTGGACTGAATTCCATTTATTTTATTTTCAAAAGTAGTTTTAGATGATTCAAGCCTCATCTTATAAAAAGAGTCCACAATTTCATCAGTACGATCATTTTTTTATCAAAAGGATCACATTAATCAAACATTATATGGACTAATTTCTCAACAGTCCTTGAATTTTTATTACGTTATCTATAGGCTTTTAATGTATTAGAGTATACTAAAAATATTCCTTCATAAAAACTTTGAACTGATTTTCTAAGGGGTTATTTAGTATTCAATACATACACCTTCCATCTAAATAATTTAAAATACTTTAAGTTATTTTTACAATTATTCCAATGATCTTACGATGTATTTTCTATAATGGGTCTTATTAAAACTCTATTCATGATATATAAATTGTGTTGGTAGATTCTAATAAAAATATGTATGAAGGCTATATTCATTGAACATATTACTTTTCTGCTCATAAATAATTCGGTTTCTTCATTCAAAAATTCCATTTTGTTGAGGTGTTCGTGGTGTTGGGAACGTGTGTCTAATACCCGAGTTTGAGAAAAATAATTAAATTATCAAATATCAAATTCTACAAAATGATCACTTATCAATGCAATTATTTTAAAATATTTTTCATTTTGAAAAGTTATACAAAAATATTTCAAAAATAGTGAATACTTAACTGTTGAGTTTTAGAAATAAACCCATTTAAATATTAAAAAATCAGCTACTAATACATAACAACATAAGTTTAAAATGAAACCTTTTTCCCTTGATGGTCCAAAACAATCCTCGAGGATAACATATAGTGGTTTATATATATAAATTTTTTCAATTGATTTGAAACATTATTTGTGTGGTTTTCCAACTTTACATTCATCCCAATATCTATCATTATAAAATTTATGGTTGGGAAATTTAGAAAACAAATGTTTCTTAGAAATTTTTTATAATTTAAATATATTATAATATCTAACTATTCAATTCCATATACAGGACTCATTTATCTCAGGAGTTAGTGAATTCAATTTTTTAGACAAGGAATAAGATGCAATGTATACTAATTTTTAGTTCATGGTGATCTAAATTTAATAAATTTAACTTTGAAAATTGAGCAAAAATTGTTAGAGAAATAAATATGAAAACCATAATTACATATTTGAGAAATAATTATTTAGTTGTTCATTATTACTTTACCATATGGAACTTTTTGGATTATAATTGACTATAGATATCTAACTGATCCAACTCTGATTGCCTTCCCTTTTGAATTATATCCAATGGTGACTAGTCCTCCATCCAATTTTTCAAGTGTATGAGAGGTGAAAAAGTGTGTACTCATGTGTCTTGAGTAACATCTATCCATATACTATATATCATTTTTATTCCTATGGTATTTTTCCTATAAATGTATTCAAACAGTAGTTTGTCTTGACAGGTTCTTGATCATAGCTATTGTAAAAAATGAACAGATATAGATCTTCTATTTCAAATATGAATCTCTCCAAGAAATAATTTTTACAAAGATATCATAGGTAAGAGTTATCTTTAATCGAAGTATCAATGTCCAAAAAGTAGTTTGGTGTTTTTATATCTCAAAAAATTAGCTTTTCTAGAAATAACAGTCACTTTGATCTCTGGTTTCTTCATAAAAGTTATTTATTCAAAAATATATTTTATATTTATATACAGTCATATATTATGTGAAAATACTTCTATACATATATATAGAATACTTTGGATTTATTTTGGTTAAGAAGATCCAAAAACGTGGCTAGAAAATTGTGATATTCAAATTCAAATCATAAATATAGTTGTAACCTATATTAGAAATTGAAATGATTTACTCCATTTAATACGAGCCTTTGAATCGATCATTAAAAAACATTAAAATGATATTTACTTACATTGAAAAAATTTTAAATATCACTAAAACATATCTTTAAATTAAACTTCATCACTGAGTAATTAAATATATATTTCCTTTATGTGGGGTAAATACTCCAAATGTAGGGTAGATAACATAAGTGTGATTACAAAAGTTGGGTTTATGTACCATATGATTCTTTCCTAAAACACAGGGTTCCTTACAAATGCATGGTTTTTTATCGATAGTTTTCCTTTTCTCAAACAAAGTATTCCATAAAAAATAGGTTTTATGAACAATTATTTTCGAACATTGTTGGGTACATGATTGAATAATTACTCTTTCCAACTCAGGGTTTTAGAACCATATTCTATGCTTATATATAGAAACGTAGGGTATTCATAATGATGCCAAAATACACTCAAAATATGTTCAGAATACTTTAGTGAATATAATAACCCTTAAATAATATAATATTCTCAATAAATATTTTTCTGAAAAATACATAATGTAATTACATTATTAAAACAAACTAGGTTATCTGTGCGCATCAAAATTAATAATATTTATTGAGTATAATAGAGATAACACATCCCAATACAAATTAAATATATAACATATATCTTGAAATTTATCATGTGTGAATATTATTTTGGGAGATGTTAAATACGTGTAGTGGATGAATAGGTATCTTATATATTATAAAAAATATCCATTATTTGAAAAAGGCATATGTTTTTTTCATTCATGTTTTGACATAATTTTCTAAAAATATAACCCTAAAAGATCATGGAAATGATTTTACATTAAAATTCAATTTAAATTAATATACTTTTTAATGAAACAACATAGGTGAACTATAAAATTCCCCTATGATGACCCACCACATGCTGCGATACAAAAAAGAATCACATGTATCATGTAAAATAGAAAAAAATTGATTTAAATTGTGAAAGAAAAGAAAACATAACCATTAGACACAAATTTCTTTCCAAATAAAAAAAACCATAATGATAAGGAAACAAAGACAACCCAATTTTCCATGTGACAAACTATCATCACCAATCTATCCCACGTAGATAGAAAACAAGGATAAGAGAACCATAATGCTTCAAGGTGCCCTTCCCTTTACCTAAGAATTACAAAAGAATATCTAAAACATCACAATGGTTAAATAATTGCATGAGTACATAGCCTAGTAGGTTATAACCAAATAATCTATAATGTCTTATTATTAAGAATGTACAAGTTCTAGCTTTAAAACAAAATCCAGTTTATAATTTATTTTCAAAAATGAAACAATTTTTTAACCATTTATTTGTTTTCCATAATGAAAACCATATTCAATAAGTCCTAAAATATTTAAAATAAATAGAAGTGCATATAAGAATATGAATAACCAACCATGGCTAGAATTTAATAGAAAAATTTGATCAAATATTGGAGAAATAATCCACCTTTTGATAAATTGGGTATATATTACAAAGCACACCATTTGGTATCTGACCTATGGGAATACATACACGAAATAAAAGAATCCCAAAATTGGAACATGTTTTTTCCAATCTATATCAAGTCCCATCATGATATGTTGATATCACAAAACCTCTTTGTCATTACACACACACACACACTAGAGTGACATGTCCATTTATAAACACACCATGGTTCCCAATGTTATATGTTTGTCAAAACCATTTCAAATTCAATGATCACATTCGATAAAACCATTTCATATAAAGAAAATTAATTTCTAAATCCAAATACCTATAAAAACATTAATAATTTCCACCAAATTATTTTAAATGTAAAAAATGAATTTTCATTCAAAAACCCTATGGAATTGACAAGAACATATAGAAATTAAAGAATTTTAACCACTTACAAAGATACAGAAACCACAAGAATAATAGAGACATAGTTTACATTGACAATGAAGAATGGATACCAATAAATAATCCTTTTATATAAATTAAATGAAATAATAATGAAAATTATTTACGACAGAAATAAACCGATCGTAATTAGAATCACAAATGAATCTTACATCACTACTACAACCAAAGGAAACAAAGATATAGAAAGGCCGCTTACTAGTGATATTCTATGAAACCACCATGAGAGTCAAACACTGAACATATCAATCTAGATGGAGGGATATCAACCAAAAGTTTCTAAAAACAGTTAAAGCTAAAGTGGGTGGTATTTTTACTAGATAGAAAAGGGTATTGTGTGTAGAATGTTTAAAAACATTGTACCCGATGAATTCACACCACAAATCCCATTCACAGCAATAATTCCAAAAACATAAAGTACATTGAATAAGGAATCAACATGGGTAAATTAAATCATGATAGTGTTAGATTTGTTTTCCTGAGAACTAACTATTTATAGTTTGATTACATAAATGTACACTTATTATATATTGTTCATTGTTCTGCATGACTATAATATAATAATGTCCTGGAATGTTTGTAGAATTAATAAGGTCATGGTATATCCCTACTATGATGAGAATCTTGAAATGTTATAACAATATTATTAAATAAAGTTCTACGGTTGGATGACATAAAACTATAGGACACTTAGTATAGAGACCGTCATATGTGAGTACTTGTAAGAAGACGAGACTCTCTCTCACAGAGTTCGCACATGGTAATCTCTAAGATAAGAGATTATGAGAATAGAACCACCAGTAGAAATTCCACATGTCTTGTTTTTCTCAGATATTTCTATCTACAAGTGTGTATAATGGTCCTTAGACTGGAAGATTTTCATTATCTCATGTTATGACTTGCACACTTAGATTTCCTGATGAAAACTGTCATGAAGAATGTTGGCAGGAGGTAGGGTACGTTGAGTGCGTCATGAATGACATGTTGGTAGTGGATATGTTGAGGAAGAATATGTCCCTTCCATATTTAGGGATGTAGACATCTCAAGCCCTTTGATTGAAATATAAATGTCACCCAAATTCCATGGGCATGGTGTCATGACGAGTTTATTTCTGGATGTCAAAGAATGACAGATCAATCATATAGTTTTATGACACTGCCAAAAAATCTGATTGATGAGATATTGAGATAAAGGGATTAAATTACATGGTATGTGTTCATATGAGGTGACATGTCAATGTGGCGTGAACTTTTTTCTCTTGGGTGCCTTGACCCATTGCTAGATAGTAATCTTGGACTTTAGGAAAGCCCACCTAATTCCAACGAGAATGAGGCCTAGAGGGTCACACACTATGTGCATCCAAGTATCTCAAGTAGAATAATGATTATTCCCATATGTGGTTTTATAATTATTCAAATAATCCTAAATCATTTTAATGTTGGAGGAAGAATAAAATGAAAAAAAGATATAAATGTCGTGTACATTGAATGTACACACCGTGTAGTTTTTATTTTCGAAAGGAAATGGAAAACGAGTACACACCGTGCATTAATGATTACATAATGTGAAGTTTTTCCAGTTGGTATTTGGAGGAAATAATACCATTTTATTAAATGATATTTTATATAATCAGTGTGGGCGCATGTCAAGGAATTAATGATTCGACATGGGGGTTTCTCAATAAGAGTTAATGAAAAAATAAAATGCATAACATGTTTATTTATTGTCATAAATCTATAACCGCAAACCTGATTATAAATATCCTCACAACCCTAACACTTTTATCTAATCATTGTGCACAAAAATTATTAAGAATTATCTCAATGCTGAAGGAACTCCTTCTTCCAAGAATGCTATCAAGAGCGAGAGAGATCCTCTACCATCAGATCAAGGTGATCTAAGGAAGACAATGCAAGCAAAGGCTTCCCCACACTAGCACCTAGAGATTCCTTTGGTGACATCCAGAGATACATGGTGCACATGTGGATCACCACTAGAGAAATTATACACTTGGATTAGGTGATGCAATGACGAATCACATCAGAACGTGATCAGAAATATCAATGAAGAAAAAATACCATAAAAGGTACTTCTTTTCAATTAATTAAATTAATTATAATCAACCTGTGATGATCCTCTTTTGTGGTTCTTGGAATATTCTTATTCGTTGTCTATTCCTATGATTCTATCCTTGGAGTCTAGCGTTTATCGTCGTATTGATCCCGGAAGGATCTTTGGTAATGAAAAACAGTCCAGTGGGAACATCCACCGACGAGTTTCTGATTCGCCTGAGACCTTCAAATGGTATCAGAGGGGTCAAAACAATGATTATACTTATTTAATTTTCGTTGATAATTTACGCTTTTATATTTGATTAAATTCATGATAAATTGGTCTATAAAACTGAATGAACGAGATCTATTTTTCCTCCTTCGTTTCATGATTTACATCACAGAAACAACCTATCAATTTTAATTTTGATTAAAATAAAAACGAGGAACTCATCTGGAGAGCCGCTCATTCTGTCTTTACTGTATAGGAATACACATCATGTAGTGAAATATACATGCCATGTACATAGGTTCAACGAACCGGTACTGGTCCGCCAAACCATGCCATGTGAATTGAGAATACCTATGTTTTTTAATACACTATGTTGACCAGAACTGAACGACACATGGAAACTGGAATACACGGAGTGTATGTTAAATCAACCCGCCGTGTAGTTTGATCCGGCCCAAGTGAAAACGTGTACCCGGGGAATCCATGTAACTGCGTACATGGGATTCCTAGGCCAGTAACCGCGTAACAAGTAAGTACATGCCATGTAGATTAATCTACACATCGTGTACTCCAAAATATCCAAAGTATAGAAAACACCCCAATGCCCTCGACGTGTACTTTGGATAAAGGGTGAAATCAAATACATGCCATATAATATAGCCTACACACTGTGTGCTTTCCAGAAATGGAATATCACTAGGTTTCCACCAAAGTACAAAGTCCCGTAGAAGGAATAAGGAAGAGAATAATCTCAAGGAAATTCAGAATGTAATTTAAGATAAAGAATTGATTAATTATAAGATCATAATTAATTGAATTCAAGCGTTAATTATCTTGAATAAAATAGTGATTAAAATAATTTGAATACTAAATATGCGTAAATATCGTTGCATGTTATGTATGATCATGAGATAGACCAAATACCCATTGTGGGTGTATGGTTTCATTTAAATTTATTTAATTTATATTCGTTGGCCTGCAAGCCTTCTTCCAATAAAAAGTAGGGCCTGCATGCCAATGGTTTCTTTAATGTAAACTCCATGTAATGAAGGATCTCCCAAGCCATAGGAGACGGTTCAAAATAAAAATTTAAGGAGAAAGAAACCCAAGAATATACAAAGGTGGATAGGTGGGAGCTTCAAAACAGAAACCATTAGGTTCAAGGTGTTTTTCCCTAGGTCAGGGTTAGCTTATCAAAACCACTAGATAATCTAACCAATAGAAGATCATGATCATGCCATCTTATTTTATTTCTATGTTATTTCATGGTTGCATTATTATGTATGTGTTGTTGCAATAACATAGTTAATGAAATAAAAAAACATGTGATGATGGAATAAAATAAAAACCAGACTATGCGTAAACATTATCAGAACATGGTTAATCACTTATGTAAGCATCACTTAATATTAACAAGCATTTGATAATTTGAAACTATGAATTAAAAATTGAAATCCCTAAAATACCATATTAAGTCAGACCAAGCCGTCCGTTACTTGATTAAGGGAAAGAATAAATAATACTATGTGTTTGACCAACCCTTGTTGGGACACTTACTTTTATAAAGGAATCTCTTATGAAAGTTTCTGGTTGACTTAAACATTTTACATCAAGAGGAGTATCCCTTGCTAGACCTGTTGTAAAATGGAGGCATGTGTTGAGGAAATCCAAGTTAGGATTTCGGGATTGGGGAGTCCACTAAACATATCAAGGAACTGTAAGCTCACAGTTGGAAATGACCTGCCTACCTAAATACCTTTAAATTTCTTGACCAACCCTTATTGGGGTTATGCGAAGTGTAATATGGATCTTTGCCACTAGAATGTCTTGAAAACTAGGAATTCCATGTTCAATGGCTAGGGACGTTGGGAAATGATAAAATAATGGGAGAATTAATAAATTCATTTATTATTTTTCATAAAATGTAATCAAAAGGAACTGATAAATCTGCTCTTTTAGTTTGTAGAATAAATATGAAAAACTTGTCAACCACATTTTCTCCACAATAAATTCTAGATGAAGACAATATCCTCACCATAAGTAACTTTCAGGAATGGTTTATGCCCCTTTGGGTTATCCTATGCCATAAAAAAATGTTTTATGTGCCGGAGTCCTCACTTCATGATTGGCCTGCCCATGGGGTGAGTGATGAATATTTCCTGGTCTATGATCAACATTTGAACGATGCACTCAACGTTCAATGTTTGATGCTGTCATCAATGTCTAGTGAGCTCATGAAGTCTCATGAAGACATGGATGCCTATAGCATGCTCGAGCACCTCTATGGTCTATACTAGGATAGAGAAAGACATGGAAGGTTTGAGATCTCCAAGGTTCTATTTTAGAGCAAGATTGGAGAGGGTTCCCCATCTATGCCTCATGTAGTCAAGCTCATTGGCTAAATTGAGTTCTTGGAGGTTCTAGGGTTTAAACTCCCTGAAGAACTGGGTATCGATCTCATTCTTTCATCACTCCCCCAGATCTTCTCTAACTTGGTTGTAAATTTCAACATGATCAACATTGAGAAGTCTCTATGTGATCTTCTTATCTTCATTCGCCAAGTGGATAATGATATGATGTGTGAGAAGCCTTTTGTCCTTATGGTGAATAAAAGGAAAGGGAAGGTGAAGATCTTTAAGGTCAAATATTTTTCAAGGCCTTCCAAGATAAGGAAGATCAAAGTGGAGGCAAGAGAACATGAGGCTTTTTGTTTCGCATGTTGCAAGAAGGGCCACTAGAAGAAAAACTGCACCCAGCCGAGGAAGCAAGGGGAAGCTTTAGGTGTGTTTGTTATCGAATGTAATCTATCTATTTATACCAATTGGGAATTAAATATTTCTTTTGGTTCTCCCATCTGTATTCAAATACAGGAACCAAGTAGATTCAAAAAGATTGACCAAGGTGAGGTGGATCTACGAGCAGCCAACAGAGCCTAACTCGCTGCTATAACTGTTAGAGACTACCACCTCACATTGCCTACTGTGATAGTCTTGGTATTAAAAGGATGTTATTATGTACCCTATTAAACCAAAAACATTATTTCAGTATCGAGATTAGATACTGATTGATTCATCTTCATGTTTGGGAAGGAATGTTTCTACTTTTATAAAGATATCATTTGTTTTTGTAGGGCACATTTATATAACGACCTTTATATGTTAGACTACACAAACAATGTAATGGAAATTTATGACAAATTTAATTCACATGACTCATACCACACCCAACTATTGCATCACCGGATAGGTCATGTCAATGAGAAACATTTGACAAAATTACATCGAGATGGGTATTTAGAATCATTCGATCTAAAACCACTTGGTGTATGTCATGAGTGTCTACAAGAAAAAATGACCAAATCCCCATTTAGCGGGAATGGTGAAAGGGCTAAAGAGCTTCTAGAAATAGTTCACACAGATGTGAGTGGACCATTTATAGTTGAAGCAAGGGGTGGGTTCTTGTACTTCATAACTTTTACTGATGATTTTAGTAGATATGGATATATTTACTTAATGACTTATAAGTCATATTATTTTGATCGGTTAAAAGAATACAAGAATGTAGTTGATAACCAGTTTGGTAAGAAGATTAAGAAACTATGATCAGAAAGAGGAGGAGAATATCGTAGTTAGGACTTCATTGATTTCTTACGGGAGTTTGGGATTCTATCTCAACTCACTCCTCCTTACACGCCTTAGTGGAATGGTGTAAGTGAAAGGAGGAACCGCACCCTGTTGGACATGGTGAGATCAATGATGAGTCATGGGAGTCCTCGATTATCCATTGGGTGATATGCATTACAAATAACATCCCACATACTAAACCAAGTACCAACTAAATTGATAAATTGTATTTTATACGAGTTATGGAGTGAACGCAAAGCCATGTTATCAAATTTACATGTGTGGGGTATAGAAGCACTTGTTAAGGCCTCTTCAGGTAACAAACTTGTACCCCAAGGCACAAAGTGTACCTTTATAGGATATCCCAAGGAAACAAGGTGAAATTACCAATACAACCCCTCAAATAAAAAGGTTTCAATGTTAAGACACGCCATACTCCTAGAGAGTGAGCACATCTCCAAAAGAGATAGTGGGAGTGAGATAGAATTCGATGAAGTTAAGGCTCAAGATACACAAGAGTTGCTACAAAAACAGATTCCACAAAGCTCTGTGGAAGAACAATCTCTTCTAGAGACACAAGAACTGCGTAGGAGCTCGAGGGAGGTGAGAGAACCAGAATGATATGTTTTTTTTGTCAGCTAGGATGGTGACTCATTATTAGTTAACAATGATGATATTATTACCTACAAGGAAGAAGTTGAAGGCACAGACGTTTCCAAGTGGAAAGAAGCAATGGATTTTGAAATGGATTCCATATACCAAAACCAAGTCTGTATTTTGGTAGATCCTCCTGTTGATGTAAAGCCTGTTGGTAATAATTTGATATTCAAGAAGAAATTGGACATAGTGGGAAAAGTAAGCACCTATAAGGCATGAATGGTTAAAAAAGGTTTTAGACATCATCATGAAATTGACTATGATGAAACCTTTTCACCTGTTGTGATGCTGAAATCTATTTAAATCCTATTGGCCATTGCTGCTAACCATGACTATGAAATTTGGAAAATGGATGTCAAAACAGCATTCCTTAACGGGAACCTCCAATAAGATGTCTACATGACACAACCTGAAGGGTTTGTGACTCAAAAGGATGAAAAAAAAGGTATAAAATTTGCTGAAATCCATTTATGGATTAAAGAAAGAATCAAGGTCATAGAACATTCATTTTGATGAAGCCGTAACATAATTTGGCTTTGTTAAGAATGAATGTGATCCCTGTGTCTACAAATGGTTTAGAGGAAGTGCATCCATTTTACTAAGAGTATATGTTGATGACATATTACTAATTGGAAATGAAGTACCTATCTTACAGTCAGTGAAGGCATGGTTGGATAAATGCATCTCTATGGAAGACTTGGGAAAGGAAGCATATATTCTTGGGATCAAGATCCATCATGATAAATCCAACATAATGCTGGGTTTGAGTCAAAGTACATACATTGACAAGATACCGAAGAGATTCAGTATGGAACAGTCCAAGAGGGGATTGTTTCCAGTGTCACATGACATTCATCTTTCCAAGAAAATGTGTCCTCAGAAACATGTGGAAAGAAAGTAAATGTCAAAGATCCCTTATGCATCCACAATTGGGTAAGTCATGTATGTTATGCTATATACAAGGATAGAGGTTTATTACATATTAAGTGTGGTAGGAAGATATCAAGATGATCTAGGAGACCACCATTTGATATAAGTCAAGAATATCCAAAAGTATCTGAGGAGTACTAAGGATATGTTCCTAGTTTATGGAGGAGATGATGAACTAGTCATCCGAGGACATGTAAATTCTAGTTTCCACACTGATCAAGATGATATGAAGTCACATACTGGATACATCATTAGTTTTAATTGAGGTGCAGTGAGATTGAAGAGCTCAAAGCAAGGTGTGGTAGCATATTCTATAGCAGAGTCAGAGTATATCGCAACTTTGGAGGCAGCTAATGAAGCCATATTGATGCAAAACTTTGTCCAAGAGCTGGATGTAGTACCTAGCAGTAAAGATCCTATCACACTCTATTGTGATAAAACTTCAGTGGTGGAACTTGAAAAAGAGATAAGGTCACATCAGTGGAAAAAGCACATACTTTGGAAGTATCATCTCTTGAGGGATTTTTCTCAGAGAGGTGAAGTTGCAGTGAGCAGTATTTCCACAGAAGACAATGTGGTGGACCCCTTGACGAAAGCTTTGACTCTGTAGAAACATGATCATCATGTGAGGTCTAGCAGACTAAGAGTCGTAGGAAGTTGTCTCTAGTCCTAGTGGGATTTTTTTAGAGTTGGTGTCCTGAGAACAAACTGTTAATACTTTGATTACATGAACGTACACTTATTATATATTGTTTATTGTTCTGCATGACTATAATATAATAATGTCCTGGAATATTTGTTGCATTAATAAGGTCATGGAAGATCCTCGTTATGATGGGAACCATGAAAATCTATAACAATATTCTTAAATAATTTTCTATGTTTGGATGACATACTATTATATGACACATAGTATACAGACCGTCTTGTGTGAGTACTCGTAAGAAGACGAGACTCTCTCTCATGGAGTTCACACTTTGTAATCTCCTAGATGGGAGATTATGAAAACATACCCTCCAGTAGTAATTACACATGTCTTGGTGTCATCAGACATTTCTATCTATGAGCGTGTGTAATGGTACTCAGACTGGAATATTAACATTAACTCATTTCATGACTCGTGCACTTAGATTTGCTGACGAAAACCGTCATGAAGACAATTGGTGAGAAGTAGGGTACGTTGGGTGCGTCACGAATGACATGTTGTTAATGGATATGTCATGGAAGAATTTGTCCCTTACATATTTATGGATGTAGATATCTCAGGCCCTTTGATTGAAATATAACTATTTCCCAAATTCCATGGCCATGGTGTCACGATGAGTTTATTTCTAGAATTCAAAGAATGACGGATCAAACGTATAGGATTATGACACTTCCATGAAACCTGCTTGATGATATATTGAGGCAAAGGGATTAAATTACATGGTAAGTGTTCGTATGAGGTGATATATCAATGCGGCATCAACTTATTTTTAATGGGTGCCTTTACCCGTTGCTAGACAGTAATCTTGGACTTTAGGCAAGCTCGCCTAATGCCAACGACAAAGAGGCCTAGAGGGTCACACACTAAGGGTATCCGAGTATGTCTAGTAGAATAAAAATTATTCCCATATGAGTTTTAATAATTATTCAAAGAATCCTAAATCATTTTAATGTTGGATGACGAATAAAATGAAAACAAGATATACATGACGTGTACATTGAATTTACATGCCGGGTAGTTTTCATTTTAGAAAGGAAATGGAAAACGAGTACACGCAATGTATTAATGATTACACGCTGTTTAGTTTTTCCAGTAAATATTTTGAGGAAATAATATCATTTTACTAAATGATATTTATTATAATTAGCATGGGCGCATGTCAAGGAATTAATGATTCATCATGGGGTTTTTTCAATAAGAGTTAATGAAATAAATAAAACATGTAACACATTTATTTATTGTCATAACTCTATAACCCCAAACCCGATTATAAATATCCTCAAAACCCTACACTTTTCTCTAATGGTTGTGTACAACAATTTTGTAGAATTCTCTCAAGGCTGAAAGAATTCCTTCCTCCGAGAACTCTCTCAAAACCGAGAGAGATCCTCCTCATCGGATCAAGGTGATCTAAAGTGGACAACGCAAGCAAAGGCTTCTCCACGCTAGCACTGAGAAATTCCTTTGGCGATGTCCAGAGATACGTGGTGCATGTGTGGATCACCACTAAAGTAAGTCTACAATTGGAATCTACGATGAAATGACAAATCACATCGGAATGTGATCAGAAATATCAATAAAGAAAGTACGCCATAAAATGTAATGCCCCGACCCCAGTTAACCAGTGTCGGTGCATTATTACATATTATTGTCATGATCACAAAAGATCAAGTCTCGAATGACCGATTAGTTTAGTAGCCTTGGAAACACTAGATATATTCAAAAGACTTACATTAAATCACAAAGTAAAAACAACTACAACAACATCTTGTCTACATATCCCCTCATACTATCCTGGCAGGTCATTCATAAAATAATTCTTCACATCCTGGAAAAATAAAACATTGAAAGGGGTGAGCTTAGATGCTCAGTAAGGATAACAATATAGTGGAAACTTTCCTAAATAAGCATAAACATTTAAGGAAATGTATAACTAAAACAAAAGCGTTTTAAACTTGATCTTCAGCATAATATGGAAAAGATAAAATGAAATAATACCATTTACTTATTCACATGGATATTCTACTAGTCTAATAATCCTATGCAATATCAATAACCAATTTCATAATGATGGAATTCATAATTCCAGACTATCATAACCACATAGTCAAGGCCTTGTTCCAAGACTACAAATAAGATTTTCTCAAGGCCTTGTACCAAGACACTTGTTTGTCTCATGAGACCTACCGATGCATCAAGGAGCTGTAGCGGGCCCCACCTGTCAGTTATTAAGTCCAATGCAGTCCTCATATGAAGTCGTTTAAACATAACATAAACATTCGTATTAAAATTAGAATACAAAATGTCAATACTTTCTCAATAAACCATGAATGGTATAAAAATAACACATACACAGTCCAAAATATCACAGAACCTTCAATACAATATGGATGTTTTGTATCCTAATAAATAAACTTCAAATAATCTTAAAATCCATCAAAGGATGTTAACATAGATGAAATCAAAACTATTTGAGAGAAATATATCTTTTTTTTGAAATCATTGAAAAGTCAAACATTTATAAAGGAATTAATTTAAAAGATATTTTTGAATCAAAGTGTCCTATACCACTTTGAAACTTTTTAAAAGAATTATCATTTCAAAACATTCATGTAATATAAATAAATCCTTAAAATAATTTTGAAAACATGGACATTAATTAAAAAGATTTAGAAAGATAAATCTTTAAAACATTTAAAATTATAATCATGATATAGAGTACCTTTCACAAATTCTAAAAATATTCATTTTGAAATCATTTAAATGTCCCATAGTTATAAAATAAAAAATTTACATTTAAAATATTCTTATAAGCTTGTAAGGGAAGCTTCGACAATTTTATAACGGCGGAAAATAGCCACACCCACCGTATAAGTTAAAAAAAAGACATTCTTACATTAATTCTGTCGAAAAGGTTAAAAAGGACCTTGTTTGGAAAATGACAGAAAGATTCTGTTATAAACTTCTTATAAAAAGTCAAACAAGGGTATAAATGACTTAAACCCATAGTCTGTAAAATAGTAAGAATTATTTGAAATACATTATTAAGAAACATGGATGTGGATAATAAAGAGGTCCCGGTAGATAATTATATATAAACAATCTCAGATAACGAATAGATTGTGAAATAAACCCTTACCTTGTACTTTTCCTTGGTTGTGGGTAGTTTAAACTCCTGTATAAAAGTGAAATAGTTTTTATTAAATTATAAAAGAATAATATACATTAATATGATATCATATATGATCTTTATCATTTATTTGTTAATAATATCTTAGTATTATCGTCGTTTCGGGTGTTAACTTACTCATTTTCCTTAATATGTTTTGATACATAAGCCGTGTTTGTTATGGATAGGTTGTATCTTATTCATATATGGAATGATATCAAGTCCTTAAACATTATTTTTAATCATCAAATGAAAATTAGACTTGAATAGATACGATGGGGAATGAATCTCATCGCCTTCGTGGAGACGATAGTCCGTATGTACATACGTATGGTGACATGTCATTCAAAGGATGAATAAAATACTGAATATGGTTGTACCATATTTATAATAAAATCAAAATATAAATAAGATACTGGATTTATTATTTTATAATGGAAATAACAAAAAAATAAGAAGTTGAAGAAGAAAGGAACTTGAAAGAGGGTGGTGAAAACATCACCTCTTCTTCTGGTTCTTCCTTTTGATTTGATCAAAAGGGCTCCATAGGTTGGCTTTTTGATCAAACTAAGGACTCTAGTTTTATGTTAGGGAAGTTGAGAGAATATTTGGGTAGGGATTGGTCGAGCCAAAATTCTTTGAAGGTGTGAATTGGAGGGGTGAGAAAGTGCCCTTTTTTAAGAGGGGTGATGGGCACCTTAGAAAAAGCTACAAATATTATTTTATAATAAATTCATATTCAGTATCTAATGGATCCAAAGTGTATTATTTAAAGAGTAAGGTGGGGATAGGTTGAAAACCACTCAAAAAATAGGTTTTAGAGTGGTTTGGGTCACTATATTAACTTTAGATTTTTGATTTAACACTTAGTTAAATAGTATGACATTTACCATGTCTCTTTGTATTTTTATATTATATAGTTAATAAACTTACAATAAACTTCCAAGCAACCCTAAAGTGGTCCATTAATAATAAAACTATCACTATATAAGTCCTTCGACCGAACCTTAGATTTTTAAGAATAGAATATCAATTAATAATATCATTTTTGTTTTAAAAACACCATTATGTCAATTTTGAGAGTATTTAATGATAGATTTTTGATAAAGTCTTAAAAACATTATTAATTCGAACCAAATTCATTTAATCATTACTAACATGTCATAATAACCAATATTTTTTTATGTCATAAAAACTTTAAAAGTATATTTATTTTAACATTTATAATACTAATTATTTGATTCTTTCATTAATAAGGAAAATACTTCATCATTATTGTTTCATAAATAAATTTAATTATTAAACGTCTAAAAATTATAAATAAAATACAATTATGTAAGAAATATTTTTATCTTTTTAATGAATATATATAGTCTAAAATATTACATATATAAACCTATGTAATAATTTTTTTTCTAAAATATATATGCTTATGTCATTTTTGTATTTTGTTTAACTTAATTAATATAAAGTGTCATTATCACATAAAAGTGGATCCATGGGGTCCCAAAATCGACCCAAAGATTCCCATGGTCGGACATTTATCAACCAATAGGTTTAGGACATGTTTTAGGGTAATTTATTATTATTATAATATTATTTGTTTTCCCTTATTTACCGGATTTACCTTTTAACCATAGTAAATAAAATATTTACCTAAGTAATTATTCAAAATGTCTAAATACAAAAGTTACCTATTTACATAATTTGGACCTCCTGATTATAAATATGGAATCCATTTAACTAAATTCAAAACAGATAAGTGGCATAAATTAATTTAAAATTATTTCCCGTTGTCAAAACAAAAAACATGTTTTTAAGAAATAATAACTATCAAAAGATTGACACTTGTTTATGTCCGGTATAAATGTGAAATTACGTCCAATGACCAAAAATGTATTAAATAGTAAAAATATATTATAAATATAGTTTAAAATCACTCAAATTCATAATTTATCACTATTAAATATTTCAATTAAAAAAGTAGTTTTTAATTAAAATTTAGTAATTTTCACTATTCATTAAAATATCAAAGTTATCCGAAAAGTACCAAAAATTCACCCTAAGATAATTTCAATATTCCAAATCAGAAAATAAAGTCTATTTTGAAAGATAAAATTTATAAAATTTCAAAAAGTGGGTATTACTATTCATAACGGCTGGTTTGATTGGTTGTGGTGTGTGTTAGAACTCGAAATTGCGTACAACACACGCTACTGTATTATTCAAAGAGAAGCATATCGTGGAAGCTTGGGGTGTTACATTCTCCCCTACTTCAAGTAAATTTATTCCTCGCAATCTTAAATTATTTTTAAAAAATAAAATGTTGAAAATAGAAAATACCTTTGGGAAAACCCACATCGGAAATTAGGTTAATAAAATTTTGTCTTAATAAGAGGAATAGGGAAATGAAAGGGTCAACACCAAATTATGATCTCGATTAAGAAAGTATTGGAGAAAATTAGAGATATATAATTGGAGGAAAAATGTAAATATTTATAGGTAGTGATTGAGGTCATCAGTCACAAACAAGTGTAAACTCGAGGTCCTTAAATTCATAAATCTATGATGATTTAAAATACCATTGGTTCAACAAAACATATGGTATTATGATAACACATTTTTGGTTTTAATATCCCTTCACTAAAGTATTAGAATTAATTTCTTCATAGAATAAGAGAAGAAGAAAAATATATACTTGACAAGTAGAGTCTCATCCTTTAACTAATTTCTACCACAAACTCATCTTTCACTCTAAAAGATAATAGAACTTAAAAATAATATTCTATTTTCCCTATTTGTATAGGGTTCAAAAAAATGAATTTATAATTCATCTACAATTATTTTAAAAAAAAAGACTACATTATTCAATCTAGGACATCATGTGTGCCAGTGGTAGGTTATACACCCTGGTCGCCCTTCGTTTGTGGGTTCAAGTCTCGTGGCCTTGCTGGACGTGACGGGTTGCGGCCCGACCTCCAGGTTCTCCTTTCTTGGAAATCCAAAATTAATCTCAAACTAGAATTATCCAAAATACTTCTATTCAAACTCACAATACAAAATTTATAAGGATGGTAAACAAAATTAAGATCCTTTTTGCCTCTTAAAAACATGTGAACACCTTCATCATTTATTCTTTTAAAACACCACAACATCCTAAATTACCATAAAACCTTTTTTATTACATTCATGATCCCTTATTCATAATAGAATACTGGATGTACTCCTTCTATAAAAAAATTTCATAAAATCCAACAATTATAGAATATACAAATCATTAATCAGTTTCAAGGCAGTCAAGGATATCAAATAAAATTTATCCAAATAAATCATGTATTATTCCAAAATCACTACCTCAGTATTAGAACCATATTATGGTTTATCATTCTCTCAACCATATATTTTCCAAAAATTTAACCTGCTATTGAGTCACTTTTCTTGGTTCCACACAATCTCAAGTCCTTAATGAAATAGTACTACAGTACAATCCTTATATACTCCATAATTATTATAACCAGTACATTTTTGATACAACACTCAAATGACATAACTTTATAATAACAACATAAGAACTCTAATCATCCCTCCTCATTTTTGGTAGTATCATAACTTGATTATCATCCAATAACATCATTTGGGGCATTCTCTGATGATTTGGACATTGGTTCACGTAGTGTCCCAACTCCTTGTAGATAAAACATTGTACATTTGAAACCTTTTTCTTACCCTTGCAGTCACGTACATGGTGTCCTTTTTCTCCGCACTTATAACAAAATCAAATTCCCATCAGGCATGTTCTAGGGTGTTTCTTCCCACAGTTATCACATATGGTAAAATTCTTCTTTTCCCTCTTCCCATTATCCATATTTCTATCTTTCATTCTTTTCTTCTCTTTCTTCCCTTCAAAGCCATAGGACTCAGATAATTCTTTACTTATCTTATTAACACATGATACGATTTCTTCATATGTTGAGAATACATGGAAGAATATTTACCTTCTAAATTTTGGGTTAATACCATTAAAGATATGATCCTTCTTACTCATTGGATCATACGTATTTCTAGAGTTCACATTCCTTCTATTGGGCACCATTTCTATACAATGGCATAAACTAGGTCAGTTTATAAATTACAATGAAGAATTCCAAACTTGTAAAATACCTAACGTAAATTGAACTATTTATGGATAAAATCCATAATCATAAATATGTTTCATTGAGGAAGTATATAATCATAAACCCTTCATTATGATTTGTAAATAAAATGAGAATTATCCTAAGCATATCCCCCAGGAGTGTCGTAACCAAGAGTGCAGCAAGGCCCGTTGTCGTGCACTAGTTCATGTTAGAGTCTAGATCAAAGCGGTGTTTTTGGGGTTTACCCTAGGTACATCTATGCCAGAGCCGCCTCTACCTACTCGTATCCAGACAGGGATGTATTTTTTGGAAAACTCACAAAATCTCTACAATACCAAAATTATAGGAAGTTATTCTACACTAATCCTCAAAGTCCATCTTAGGTCTATGTGCTCTAATAAGTGTTTATCTAAATCTAGTTTACAAGTATTGTACTAAAATTTTTCGGATACCAACTATAACGCCCGACCCCAGTTACCCAGAGTCGGTGAATTATTATATAATATCGACATGATCACAAAAGATCAAGTCTCAAAAGACCGATTAGTTTAGTAGCCTTGGAAACACTAGATATATTCATAAGTATTACATGACATCATAAAGTAAAAACAACTACAAGAACATATTGTCTTCATATCCCCTCATACTATCCCTACAGGTCATTCATAAAATACCTTTTCACATCTGGGGAAAAATAAAACATTGAAAGGGGTGAGCTCAGATGCTCAATAAGGATAAAAATATACCAGAAACTTTCATAAATAAGCATAAAAATTTAAGGCAATGTATAACTAAAACAACAACCTTTTAAACTTGAACTTCAGTATAATATGGAAAAGATAAAATGATATAATGTCATTTAATTATTCACATGGATATTCTACTAGTCGAATAATCACATGAAATATCAATAACCACTTTCATAAGGATGGAATTCATAATTCCAGACTATCATAACCACATAGTCAATGCCTTATGCCAAGACTACAAATAATATTTTGTCAAGGCCTTGTTCCAAGACACTAGTTTGTCTCATGAGACCTACCGATGCATCGATGAGTTGTATCGGGCTCCACCCATCACTTATTAAGTCCAATGAATTCCTCATATGAACATGTTTAAACATAACATAAATATTCGTATTAAAACTACCATATGAAATGTCCATACTTTCTCCATAAACCATGAATGGTATAAAAATAACACATCCACAGTCAAACATATCACAAAACCTTCAATACAATATGGAAGTCTTGTATCATAATTAATCAACTTAAAATATGCTTAAAATCTATCGATGGATGTTAACATAGATGAAATCAAAACTATTTGAGAGAAATATCTCTTTTTTTGAAATCATTGAAAAGTCTCACATTTATAAAAGAATTAATTTAAAATAGATTTTTTAATCAAAGTTTCCAATAAAACTTTGAAACTTTAGAAATGAAATATCATTTCAAAACATTCATGTCCATATAAAAAAAATCCTTAAAATCATTTTGATAACATGGACATTAATTAAAAAGATTTATAAAGATAAATCTTTAAAACATTTAAAATTATGATCTTGATATTGAGTACCTTTCAAAAATTCTCAAAATATTCATTTTGAAATCATTTAAAAGTCACATAACTATAAAATAAAGAATTTAATTTCAAAATATTATTGTAATCTTGTAAGGGAAGATTTTAAGATCTTATAATGGTGGAAAATAACCACACCCGCCATATAAGTTAAAAAAAGACATTCTTACCTTAATTCCGTCGAAAAGGTTAAAAAGGACCTTGTTTGGAAAACGACAGAAAGATTCCCTTATAAACTTCTTATAAAAATTAAAACAAGGGTATAAATGACTTTAACCCATAGTCTGTAAAATATTAAGAATGATTTGAAATAAATTTTTATGAAACATGGGTGTGGATGATAAAGAGGGACCAGTAGATAATTACATATAGACAACCTCGGATAATGAAGAGATTGTAAAATAAACCCTTACCTTGTACTTTTAATTTCTAGAGGTTAGTTTAACCTCCTGTATAATGGTGAAATAGTTGTTATTAAATTATACGATAATCATATACATTAATAGGATATCATATATGATCTTTTAAGATTGCTTTGTTAATAATATCTTAGTATTATCGTCGTTCGGGTGCTAACTTAATCATTTTATTCTATATGTTTTGTTACATAAGCCATGTTTTTTATGAATAGGTTGTAACTTATTCATATCCAGAATTATATCAAGTCCTTAAACATTATTCTTAATCATGAAATGAGAATTAGACTTGAATGGATACGACGGAGAACGAATGACATCGCGTTCGTGGAGACAGTAGTCCGTACGTACTCATGTATGGTGACATGTCATTCAAAGGATGGATATAATACTGAGTATGGTTGTACCATATTTATAATAAAATTAAAGTATATAGAAGATACTGGAGTTATTATTTTAGAATGGAAATAACAAAGAAATAAAAAGATGAAGAAGAAAGGAACTTGAAAGAGGGTGGTGAAATCATTACCTCTTCTTCGGGTTCTTCCATTTGAATTGATCAAAATGGCTCCATAGGTTGGATTTCTGATCATACTATGGCCTCTAGGTTTAAGTGAGTGAAGTTGAGAGAATATTTGGTTAGGGGTTGGCCAAGCGAAAAGCCTTTGAAGTTGTGAATTAGAGGGAATGGGAAGTTCCCTTTTATTAGATGGGTGAGGGGTACCTTAGGAAAAGCTAGAAATATTATTTTATAATAAATTCATATTCGGTTTATAATTGATCAAAAGTTAATTATTTAAAGGTTAATGTGGGTATATGTCTAAAACCACTCAACCAATAGGTTTTTGATCGGTTTGGGTCACTATATTACCTTTATCTTTTGGATTTAACTCTTAGTTAAATAGTTTGACATTTACCTTGTCTCTTTGTATTTTTATATTATATATTTAATAAACTTACTATAAACATCAAAGAGACCCTAAAGTGGTCCATTAATGATACAAATATCATTATATATGTCCTTTTTCAAATCCATATATTTTTAAGAATAGAATATCAATTAATAATATAATATTTGTTTTAAAAACTCCCTTATGACAATTTTGACACTATTTAATAATTGATTTTTGTTAAAGTCTTAACGACTTTATTAATTCAAAACAAATTCATTTTAGAAATACTAACATGTCATACAAACCAATAATTTTTTTCTATCATAAAATCTTTCAAATTATATTTATTTTACCATTTATAATACTAATTATTTGATTCTTTCATTGATAAGGAAAATACTGCATCATTATTGTGTCATAAATAACTTTTATTATTAAATGCCTAAAAATTATAAATAAAATACCATTATATAGGAAATCTTTTTGGTTTCCTAATTAATATTTATAGTCGAAAATATAACATATATAACCCTACGTAAAAATTGTTTTTCTAAAATATATTTGCTTATATCATTTTTGTATTCACTTTAACTTAATTAATATAAAGTGTCATTATCACTTACAGGTAGATCCATGGGGACCCAAAATCGACCCAAAGATTGCCATGGCCAGACATGTATCAACCAATAGGGTTAGTACATGTTTTAGGGTAATTTATTATTATTATAATATTATTTGTTTACCCTTATTTACCGGATTTACCCATTAACCATGGTAAATAAAATATTTACCGATGTAATTACTCAAAATGTCTAAAAATAAAAGTTACCTATTTACAAAATTTGGATCTACCAATTCTAAATATGGAATCCATTTTTATAAATTTAAAACACAGAAGTGGAAGAAATTAATTTAAAATTAATACTTGTTGTCAAAACAAAAAGCGTGTTTTTAAGAAATAATAACTATCAAAAGATTGACACTTATTTATGTCAGGTTTAAATGTGAAATTACATCTAATGACAAAAATTGTATTAAATGGTAAAAATATATTATAAATATACTTTAAAATCACTCAAATTCATAATTTATCACTATTAATTTTTTCGATTAAAAAATTTGTTTTAATCAAAATTTAGTAATTTTCACTATTCATCAAAATATGAATGTTTTTCGAAAAGTACAAAAAATTCACCCTAAGATAATTTAGATATTCCAAATCCAAAAGTGAGGTCTAATTTGAAAGATAAAATTTATAAAATTTCAAAAAGTGGGTATTGCTATTCATAACGTCTAGTTTGATTGGTTGTGGTGTGTGTTAGAACTCGAAGTTGCGTACAACAGACGCTGCTGTATTTTTCAAAGAAGAGTGTACTGTGGATGCTTGGGGTGTTACATAAAAGGTAATTATTTTCAATTAATTAAATAAATTATAATCAACCAGTGATGATCCTCTTTTGCGGTTCCGGGACTATTCTTCTTCTTTGTCTATTTCTGTGATTTGATCTATGGGGTATGTCATTTATCATTGTATTGACCCCGGATTGATCATTTCTATTGACAGAAAATCATGTGGTCACATCCACCCATGATCTTATTCTATGCCCATGACATTCATATAGACCTATTCATCAGGTTTAATAGTTTAACATCTTGTAATTTTATATTCTCTAAACAAGACTAACAACATCTATCATAAATGGGGTTCATCTTTTGTAACCCATTCACAACATTAATATGTTCAGTAGGTAGTGAAAATTCCAATTTCATTTAAAAAATCCCCATACCAATTCGTGAGGTTCTCTGAACCCAATGATCTCCCTCTAATTCAATTTACACTTTTATACCTAGACCTCATTAATTCATTCAAATATTCTACCATAGGCATTAGTAAATTTTCCCCAAAAAAGGATTTATATCCTTGAAAACCCCACAATGAACATAGACATAAATTAAAAACAAAATAATATTCCATGAATACCTAAAGTAATGTAATAGGGTGGTACATTCCCCCCACCAAAAATTATTTCGTGCCCACCCCCCAAAATTCCTAAAGATCATAAACTAAAAAAAGAAAAGGCCACAGATTCCTCTTCAATAATTCCAACTGCAAAATCTCATAGACATCAAATATGCATAGACACATTACATTGAACAAATTTAAAAACCCCAAACTATGTAGCATAGAGTCGATGGTTATTTTATTACAATTGTAGGGATAGAAAATATAACATCCCTAATGATTGATTAGATTAGTATTGATAATGATCTATGTACAAACATGGATCCTTTGTTACATTTTTAATTTAACATTGAATATAAAATGGGAAAATAAATTTCTACCTTGACATTTATTTATTGATTTCATATTCATAACTAGGTTAAGGGAAAAAATTAAAAGGGTGAGCTCAAATTCTATGTAAAAGTTAGGTACAACAAAAGATAACTTGAATCAACAAGTATTATAAATAGAAGTAATGTATGTATCCAAAGACAATTACAATCAATAAACATATAATGAAAATACCACCATATATTTGTCATAGTGAAAATCTCATGGATGGTAATACATCAATACTAAATGAAGGAAATGCTTAATCATTAGAATTCATGTGTCTAACAAATGAACAACTAACATTGAGAAATTTTGTGTTTGTGGATAAAAACACATATGATTCTTCAAGGAAACAAAGGAAAAGGTATTGTCTCTAACTAATTTCATCTCAAGAAATTATCAATGCATAATGGAATTTCTATACGAGGACCCAACCCGTAGGGCTTGCATTAACTGGTCCCCAAACCGTAGGGCTTGCATTAACCAGTATCCAACCCACATGGATTTCATTAACTTGTTCACAAACCAAATCATACCAGTACAAATAATTCCTCATATATCAAATAATTTATTTAAATTATATTCCTTATCATCAAATATCCATATTAAATAAAATAAATATATTTATTGATAATTAATATTACATCAAATAATCAAGGTAAAATATGTATATAAAAGTGGTATACATATTATAAAATAACCATATAACAGAAATAATTTATTCAAAATATTAAATAGGAATCATTCATGATAAATTTAGTCCAAATGAAATGAAAACATGAAAAAAAAACTTGTTTCAGAAACTTTATAAATGAGACACTTCAGTGCGGTAGATGGGAAAATATTTAAGAGACATTAATGAAGGAAAAATAATAATTGTTTTCATAAAAAAAGAAATGATTTTTTTGTTTTTCATGATAAAAAATTAATTTTATAAAAATATTTTTGGATTAGAACTGATTATGGAGTCTACTTGAAATGGGTAAGAAATTTAGAAGTTCCCATAATTTGATTTTAGTTATAAGGAGGATTGAAAATGAAACCATTTTAAAAACATATATTTATCAAAAATGAAATATTAATTGATCTAGATACATAATTATAGAAGATAAACATAGAATATATATGAATTATATAAAAATTAATAATAAGTACATTTGGGTAAAATGAGAGAATGCATAACTCAAATGGAAAATGAGGGTTTAGAGAGAATCCCTTACAAAAAACATATCATCGGAGTGAGGATAAATAAATAAAATAAATATGTGTTTAAAATATAAATCCATATAAAAAAGTGAATATAAAATATAAAACAATCAGAGTCTATTATACACATATTCTTAGCATAACATAACTAATGAAAAATATGTTTAACTCAATTAATGGAAATTTAGTTAGGAAATCCATTACCTAAAGTTTAAATTCCTTAAAATGGGCCCCAACCTCATTTATAGTGGTTTTAAACATATTATTAACTTATAATAAAATCATATTAATGTTTATTAAAATTTATAGGATCCTTTTATAACATTTTAGCACCAATTTTCATTGATATTTCATTATTATTCTTGTTTCCAGTGTTAAGTACAAATTTTCTTATGCATGTTTTCTCATTCAAGTCGTGGTTATATTGCAAAGGGTATATATCCAAAATATAAAAAATAAAATTAATTTCATAAATATCATATTTAATCATTAAATACATTTTATAACCATTATTTAATGTTGAACATAAAAAAATTACATTACTATGTAGAGATGGTAAGCCATACGTATGCATTTGTGGTGCCTTCTTTTTCCATAAGATTAATAAAATGTAGAATATGGGTTTTTAAAAATGATCATAACATCTTAGTATATATATTATACTAGAGTTATTGTTATATATGGGAAACAACACAAAAATACAAAGTAAAATAAGTAAAATAAGTAATTAATTTGAATGTGTTGGTAAGAAACCTTACTTATTCTTTAGCGGACTTCCTTTAGATATCTTCTTAGGAGATCTATAGGTTGTATTTCAAGAAATCTAGAACCTAAATAAGATGGATAATTATGTTATAGGGATAAATAGAAAGGAATTTGTAGATATGTGAGGATAAATTTGGTGAAATGAGATGATGTAAGGAGTGACCATTTATAATTAAGTTGAGGGGCACCTTTAGAAATCCTCAAAATATAAAATTATAAGCAATTAATTTTCTATCAAATTAAGAAAATGACAAAGGATTAAAATGTAATATTTTCTAAGGTGGTAATCTCATAAGACAATAAATTTTTTACATGACTTGGTTTTACTTTATACCTTATCATTTTTGTTTACATTAGTGAATATAATCGGATTTTTATTATAATAATAATTTATTTAATATTAAAAGAAGGTAATTTTTACTAATAAAATGTCAATTAGACCATAAATTAATACTTTATGAAATTTTAGACAAAATAATAATCACTTTTTTTTGAATAATTTTTTTTGATTTTTTAATAATTAAAAAATATATTATTTTGATAAAATTTCTTTAGTGTCCATTTTTACACTATTCATTACATTGGCCTTAAAGAAATCAAGAAAAATGGATAAAATTGAAGAAATAAATTTAAAATTGAACTAATATGTCATAATATATCATAACATTCTTATAGAACATTAATTAATTAATTAAAAATACATTTATTTTTATTTTCATAATATCATTTTTTGATTCTCTCATTAATATAATAAATATTGAATGATCATTATAGAAAATTTTAAGGTAAGAATTTTATTGCCTAAAAATTAAAAATAAAATAACATGATTTATGTGAACATGTTATTTTTCAAAATTATATATATTTTAAAAGATATCTTCTAATTAACGTCATAGAAAAAACAATGCTATTATTAAAATATGAATGTGACATCATTGTCTTTTCTATAAAAAAATATTTTAAATATCATAACCTTATCTAAATAGTTTGAAAAAATTATAAATAAATTTATATCTTTAGAATTAGTTTATTAATATCAAAATGGAAACATATATTCCTTAAAAACCATCATTCCTCTTCATGTAAACACATAAGAGATAAATAAGATAGAGAAGGTGACCTTTGTGATTTCCTATAACTTTAAAAATATAAAATTAATTTTCCTAGAGAAGTGTCCAGAAAATAACTAAAAATAGATCCCCTTGTTTTCAATGTCAAATATAAATCATCCAATAAAATTTGGCGATGTGTTAGGGTAATTTTTTAATCTTTATCATTTTATTTTTAATGTAAATTACCAAATTTACCCTGTACTAGGGAAAAATAAATTTCCAATGTTAATATTAATATTGTTCAAAAATAAAAGAGGAATATTTACTAAGACTTTGAAATATTAATATTAATTTTAAATAAAATTTTAAATATTTAAAACATATAATTTTGTTCATTTAATTTAATATTAAATCCATAAAACACAACTAAAAACATTTTTTTTGAAAACACAGGATTAAGCCAAAAAAATTATTTATAAAATATATTGATGAAATAAATTATATTATTTATAACTAATATTAATTTTGGTTTCATTATTATCAAATTAAAATCTTAAATATAATTTCAATATAATTAAATGGACTGTTTTATTAAAATCTGCATTTTACTATTCATTGGAAAATAAATATTTTCAGTAAAATACATAAATTTTACCCTATGATAGTTTTGATAATACTATTTTAAATTTGAATTTTATTTTTTCCAATATAATTTATAATATTTAAAAAATTATTTTTAAAATAATGGATCCATTAAAAGGTGGTAAAAATTCATTTTGGAAAATATATCCTTTTATGTGTAAAATATGGTTTATTCACATCTTATGCCTATAAAAATATATTTCAAGAATGTTAAAATATTTTACTGATTTAGTAATATAAAAATTCTATAATTTGGTTAATAATATTCATTCCCTCTTATTTAATAGATATGTTATAAAAGTCAAATTTTAAAAAGAATATCATTGATGTTAAACTCAGTGGTGCGTGCAACATAAGAATTAGAGATGTTAAATTTCAAATAGACATACCATAAAATATAGGGTTGTCAAATTTTTACAACCTTTAATAAATTTCTTCCTCAAATTTTTTTAATTTAACTTTGAAATTTAAAGGTTATACATGAAAATTATAATATTGTAAAACCACATTATAAATAGGGTTAATAACATATCCCCTTAAAAATAGGGAAAGAGAATGGTGAATGCCCCCAAAAAAATAGGATTTACAAAGAGGATGAAATTCCTGAAGATATAAACATTGGAGAGAAACATTTTTATTAAATTCCCAGGGAGAGTGATAGAAAACAGGTCCATTAGAATTAAATACATCACAAAACCATAAATTTATGACTGGTTAAAAACCATAGATTTATTAAAAAGAAATGTAAATGAAAAAATAATTTTCCAAAAGTTGAGGGATTATTTTTCAATTAATATAATTTTTTTAATGCAAACTTTGTTGATTTATTTACAATTCGCAATCATAATATTATGCTTTGGCTGTGTTTCAATATATCCCACTTCATTTCTTAAATCAGGAGATGGATATAAAAACAAATTTTTATTCCTAAAATAGTTTTATGAATCATAAAATCCACAAGGAATTCCATAACACATTAAATATTTAGTTAAATCAATATGTTTATAATGAACTATCCTTTGTAATAAATCATAATTTAATATTATTAAATAATATCATTAATTAATTCCATTAATATTTAACAATAGAACTCATCTAAAATATGTCTGTTCGATACTAAATAAAAGATGGATGGTCACAAAATTTCCAAATTTAATTTAACATAATATTTATCCAAACAATTAGCTATTATTTTCATATACCAAATATATGAATACCTTAATCACCCTTAATCCTTTATGAAACATTTTTTTATCCATGAGTAAAATCTCATATTGTTGAATATATTCATTGAATCCAACTATCATATCACAAACCACTTCCATTGTCACCAATACTATCACATAAACATCTATTAATTAATATCTCAACATCAATAACATATTTGGGGTTAGCTTTCTCAAGTCTTGTGTTTTCAACAAGACTATCTTAAAAACAGAATCAATTCTCTTGATTACTTGTGTTATTTATCACACGAGTCTAATTCATTAAAGAAGAAGTATTGTAGTGAAGTACATATATATATCAAGATTATTATAACCAGATAATTATTGGTAAAATACTAAGATAACATAATTATTGAATAAAAAAAATACCTATTAATAATTCATCTTCATCTGTGGTAGTAGAAAAGCATGATCATGATCCCCTATCCTCTTTTGGGGTACATTCCTTTGTCGCTTGAGACATTGATTCACATAGTGCACCATCTCCTTAGAGATGAATAATTTTACATTGGAATGATTTTTCTTACCCATTCAATAAAAATCACGATTTAATTTCTCTCCACACTTATAGAAAACACCAATTCCTATTAATAAATTACTAAGGAGTTTCTTTCCACAATGATCATATGAGGTAATATAATTCATTCTATTCATTCCTTTATCCAACTTTTTCTTAGCTACACTCTTTATATTGTGATTCTATATGAATAAATAATACTTAGACAATTGATAATTTTTTTATTTATCACATGATACTATTTCCTCATATGATGATAAATTTTTGGAGAGTTGTTCCCTTTTAAATATTGACATAAGACCATGAAATATTTGAACCTCATTACTCTTTGGATCATGTGAATTGGAGACGTTGCAAATACATTTTTGAGGTACCATTTCTAAATTACGTCATATAATATATTAGAATTTATAACTCAAAACCTAGTGAACTACTTAACATAAAATAAAAAATTTATGCATAGATAATTTATTAAACATGGATTTCATTGGATGTTCATCTATAGTTATCTGAAAAGTCTATCTTAGGGTTATGTTCCATAATCTAGGATTTACAAAAATTATTTCCCAAGGTTTTTACTAAATTTTATCTGATTCCTACTATATCAACCCAAACCCCAGAATCCAATAATACATGGTGATTTTATTACAATGATATATATACAAGAGATCACATCACTAGGGATCAATCATTTTTTTAGTCTCAAAGAACTAGATACATACATGGATCCCTTATTAAATTAGTAATATAACATATAAAATAAAAATAAAACAAACATTTTTCTTGACACTTAATTCAAATATTTCATTTAAATAACCTATTATGGAAAACAAGTAAATGGGTGAGCTCTAATTTTCTCTAAGGGTTAGGTAGAATGGGAAATAACTTGAATCAATAATTACAATAAAAATGTTAAGGTAAATAACTAAAAAATATTCCAATACACCTTATTAGAACGGAAATGAATCCATATATTTTTTCATAGTGAAAATCTCATGGATATTAATAATTGAATACTAAATAAAGGGAATGATTAATTATTGGACATCATGTATCTAGAACATGAACCATTAATGTTAAGATAGTTTATGTCTATGGATAGAAACAAATTTGATTGTTCTTAAAAGAATACTCAATGGTTTTATCACCAAATCATTTTATTTCATGGTACTACTGATGCATCTAGGGGGTAACTATAACCAGGACCCACCATTAGGGCTTGAATTAACCAGTCCCTAACTCATAGGGATTTAATTAAACTCTCCACAAACTATAGGTCTTGCATTAACTGGTCCCCAAACCATATAATAACAGTCTAAAAAATTCTTCACATATCAAATAATTGATTTAAATAATATTCCTTAATATTAAATAAAATATACAAATTTTTCAATATTTCCCTGTTAATAAAATTATTATCAAGTTATAATCTGTATGTAAAATTTGTATACGTATCATAACATAATCATATCCATGAATGAATTTATTAAAAATGGGAAATGTGAATGATTCATGATAAATTATTTTCATCTGACATGAAAACATTTAAAAAGAGTGTTTTAAGAAACATATGAAATGAGCCACTTTTGTGCAATTTAAGGAAAAGTATTAGAGTCTTTAAAGTAGATGAAATCAAAATTTTCATCATTAAAACTGAAATTAAAGAAAGAAATATTTTCATGATAAAAATAGTTATTTTTTCAAAATATTGGTGGCTTAAAATAGATTATTATATGTACTTGAAAATGGGCAAGAAAATTAATATGTTCCCTTAAATCGGGCTTGATTATCTGGAAGAATTTAAAAGTGATTTTTTTAAAACATGTATTTATCATAAAAAAATAATGAATTGATTTTGATAGATATTTTTTGACCATATACAAATAATTTACAAGAATTACATAAAAATAAATAATAATTACATTTGGTTTGAGAGAGAGAAATCATAACCTGATAGAAAAATGGGGGTTTAGATAAAATCCTCTACAAAGATCACATCATTTGGAGAAAGGATAAATCAAGGAAATAATTACTTGTTAAAAATATAAATCCAAAAGAAAAAAATTTATATAAATTATCAATAAATATTAGGCCATTTCAAACACATTATTTCATGACATATCCAGTGGAAAAAGTTTTTAACTCAATAAATGGAAAATGAGTTAAGAAATCCCTTACCTTAGGTTAGAATTCCTTAAAACATATATAAACCACCTATAGAGTGGTTTTAAACAAATTATTAACTTATAATAGAGTAATATTAATATTTATTACATCATATATGATCCCCTTATAACATTTTACCACTAATATGTTAATGATATATTTTAATCATGTTTTTTCAGGTGTTAACTACATAATTTTTTATGCATGTTTTCACATGTATGTCATGTTTATCATGCATAAAGAATAGGTAGAAAATCTCCCAAATCAACCTAATATAATAAATATCATGTTTAATCATTAAATACAATTTTAGATCCATTATGGAATGTTGAACAATGAAAATTAATTACACCGCTACATAGAGACAGTAATCCACATATATGCATGTGTAGTGCTTTGTTTTTTAGTGAGATGGATGAAATGTCGAATATGGTTATTTGATAGTCATAAAACAATTTCATTATATAGATGATAATGGAGTTATTATTTTATATGGTAAATAATACATGGAGAGTAATTAAAATTTGAAATGAATTTGAATGAGTTGGTAAAAATAATCACCTCTTTTTCAGCATACTTTCTTGGGATCTCATATTATGGGATCTATAGATGGTCCTCCTAGAAATAAATTACCTAAAAGACATAGATAAATATTTCATGAGGATAAATGGGATGTAATTTTTTGAAATAAGAGGCCCAATGTAGTGTAATGAAATGATTTAAGGAGTTCCCTTTTATAATTTAGGTGAGGGGAACCCTTGGGAATCCTCAAAATATTAAAATATAATAAATTAGTTTTCAATATAAATACAAAAATGGAAATGGTTTAATATATAAGATGAGATATTATTTTAATATCATCCTAAAATAATGAATTTACACTATTTGATTTTACCTTAAACATTATCATTTTGATTGATTTTAGTTAAAATAAATTTATTTTAATTATGGAAAAATTTATTTAATATTTAAAGGTGGAATTTTGGACATATAAAATGTACATTACACAATAAATGAATAATTTATTACAATTTAATTGAAATAAATATCACTTTTTTTAAGTTTTCATTATGATTTTGGAATAATTTATAAAATATTATGTTCATAAAATATCATTATTGTCAATTTTGACATTATTGATTACTTTGGCCTTAAAGAAATCATCCAACCTTGATAAACTTTTACCAAGAAATTTAAGAAATAATTACTATGTCATAATCAACCATAAATGTTTGGATAACATTATTTAATTCACATTATATTTATTTTAATGTTTTAATATCATTTATTTGATTGTTCCATTAATAAAATAACTTCTGAATGATCATTGTATAATTATTTAAGGTAATTATGTATTCCCTAAAAATATAAAATAAAATTCCATCATTTATAAAAATATTTTATAGTTAAAAAGAATATATATAGTAATATATCTCTTATGAGTAACATCATAGTGAATATAAAATAGTTATTAAAAAATTAATGTGTCATCTTTGTCATTTAATTAAATAAAATATTATAAATATCATAACCTCATCCAAAGGGTTAAAAAAATCAAAAAATAAATTTATATCAGGAATATATGTTCACTAAGTTTATAATTTAAACTTATATTCATTCAAATCCATCCTTTTCCCTCATGTGGACACATAATATATATTTAAGAAAATGAATGTGATATTTGTTATTTCCATTAATTTAAATAATATATAAGTCATTATCATGGACAAGATTCTATTAAATTACAAAAATTGTATCCTTATATGTTATGTTTAAAGTATAAATCATATAAAAAATATTGAAATGTTTTAGGGTAATTTTATAATAATAATCATTTTATTTTTAACCTGAATTACCCAATTTTACCTTTATCATGGAAACATATATTACCAATGTTACTATTCCTATTGGTAAAAAATAAATGAGACATATTTAATAAATTTTGAAATTATAAATCTAGATATAAAATAAAATTTTCAATATTCCAAATAGATAAGTTACATAATTTAATATAAAAGTAAACTGATAAAATAAAACTAAAAAGTGTTTTTTTAATGCCTTATTAAGCCCAAAAATATAATTATTAAAAAATAAGGTGTAATGATAAAATAAATTATATTTTTTTTTTCTTCAAAAAGGTAGGGGCCGGGAAACAATGCGGGTGATGGCCCAGCATAAATTATATTATTTATAACTAAACATAATTAATTTATATTTACATAAAATTAAAATCATAAATTAACTTTTAATATAAAAAAATTACTATATTATGGAAAACTGTATTTTTCACTATCCATTGTAAAATAAATAATTTTATACAAATAAAAAAAATTCACCCTAAGCTATGTTTGAAATTTATCTCATAAAAAATTAATTTTATTTTTTTCAATAGAATTTTGAAAATAGAAAAAATTTATTTTTAAAATAATTGCACCATTTAAAGGTGGTAAATCCTCATTTAGAAAAATATATCATTCGATGAGTAAAATTTGTTTTATTATTATCTTATGCATATATGAAATTGTTTGATGAAGATCAATTTTTTTTTTTGAATATATAGAATATATATTTAATAATATATTTATTACCAATAATTCCCTCTAATTTAATATCTAGGTTATAATGGTCACATTTTAAATAGTATATCATGTTTTTTATAATCAGTGTTCCATGTAACAGAAGCTATCAAGGATGTTTAATTTAAAAGTGGGATAACATAAAATATTGGTGTGTTATACCAAATGAATTTTTTCCTTAAATCATGTTATCCCGTTGATTAAAATTCTAAAATGCTTGGTCAAGCATAATTGTGTTGGGATCAAGATTAACATCCTCCCATTCAATCAAATTGGAAGGATCTGATCTATATCTTATCTATAAGGAAACATGAAACATGTCACTGATTGAAGTAAAATGATATTGTAACTCCAACTAATATTCTAGATTTCCAAGTTGTCTACCAATCTCAATGGGGACCATGAACCTTGGTTCCAACATACCCGGCATACCTAATTGAAAATGACCCAAGCAAGGTAAAACTCTATGAATGACATGATCACAAACATCAAACATAAATGGCTGATTCTAACAACCCGCATAAGATTTGTGATCACTCTTTTTCATGAACAATCTTTTCTAGATCGGATACACCCTTTCATATTTCTACAAAATATGACTCGACCCAACCATGGACCGCTCTACCTATGTTTCCCATCATGGGGGGGGGTCTTTATGGACACCCATAAATAGACTCAAAGGGACAAATTTTGATTAAGAAATTTCAACTATTTTATAGAAAAAAATAACTAAGATAAAATTATTTTTATATGATTGACCAAAATCAATAACATAATCCCAGAGCATATCCTCAAAAACCTAGATAACCCTTTATGTCTTCCCTTCCTTATATGTAAGATATGCTGCACTAAATTCCTACGGGGAACCCATAACCTCATGAATAATCATCCAAAACCTACATATGAACATTGATTCCCCATCAATAAAAAATTTGGGTTAAAGTCCATGGAGTCTCCCTGTCCATCTGATTTAGAAGCCCCCAATATTTTGTACATTTTTGTCCTCCTTGATAGTGAGGAAATAAACTAATTTTATGAGTCAATCAATGATCACACCAATTTCATCATTCATACTAGGAGTCCATGGTAAAAATGAATTAATCCATGTAAATTTCATCCAATTTTAATATAAGAAAGGGTAACAGATGAGAAACTAACATGTCTCTAGTTCTCCACATGAATTCTTTGAAAATTATGAAATCATGATACAAAATACATAATTGACTCTCTCATATCCATCCATCAATACTGATGTCTAAACTCATTATACATCATGGTGGTACCATTGTGTTTGGACTAAAAAGAATGATATCCACTATCCCTCAAATCCCAACTTTGAGAAAAACTTTAAAAAAAATTATTCCAAAAATATGATGTTCCTTTTGGAGAATAAGACCACTCACCCTAGGTCTCCCCACCATTAAGTATTTTACTAAATATATAGCATTCTAGGCCAGATATCTTCTCAACCCGAACTCACTCATCAAATGAATATTTAGACTTCATTGAATCCAAGCATACCTTCCCACTAACTTCTTACATTGTGATTATTATCTTAGAAAACAAACTAATTATAGACCACTTTTCCATTTAATCATTCACATTTTTGTTGGTTATATGGTAATAAGTGAATTAGTGACCACAATCCATTTTATAGGATTATAACAATATCAAATTCAATAGTCTAGAGATTCTCTATTCTCAATATATGTCACAATTTTATATCCTTACGGGGGAAAATATACCTTAGTCTCTTATGATTAGAATATTCAGTAAACCACTCCCTAAATAGGCAGTGACACCATGTTTTGAGTATATGCATAAAAACTTCCAACTCAAACTCACAATTATGATTCTTCTACTCATGATGGAATAACAAGAAATATAGGTAGGTTACTACATGTCTCCCATAAATTTTAATACACCTTAAACCTATGTTAGAAGAATAAAAAAAAATCATAAACCAAACATGGTTTCCGAAGAATTGAAACATGAGTTGAAGTCAATCTCACCATAGGTTCCTCAAAATATCACTGACATTTTTTGATCCACTAATAATTTTCATACTTACATGTTAAATCTATCATCATAGATTTAATCATGGGCAATCTCTAAAATCCATTTTTAATAACGAATCATCCCTATGATGATTCATATAGAAAACATATTTCTAAGATTCTCTAAGGAAATAATATCCTATACATTTTTTGGACTCATTGAGGTTCCCCAATCAGATATAACATTCCCTAAATTCATATCTTATTGAATCCAAAACTAACATTTTTAATGATTACTATACAATAAATGTTCTCTCAAGGTTATAATAATGTTATCTAAATGTTCCATGTGTTCCTCCTATAACATGGAGTAAAAAAATGTTAGTCATGAAAACAAAATGAAAAGAATCCAATAAATGATGAAATATTTGGTTAATAAAATCCATATATAGAATATAAATTTTTATCATACTAACTGACATAAAAAAATCAGAATGACTATACAAACACGGAAATTATATCGTAGGTTTATCCTTTTCTCAAACTCTCAACTGGTGGTACCCTAATAGAAGTTTAATCGTTGAAAACTAATGATCCCCTCTAATCTAAAAAAAGAGATCATAAATCCTAGGAATGTGATATTTGTTCATAGAGGAAACTAGGTATAACATTCTACAATAAATACAAATCTTGAGTTTTCCATATTCCTTCTTATTAAAGTGGATAGGAAAAGACCACAGTGACATGTAAGGATGAATAAATCCTTGATCCTTGAGATAAATAAATATGGAACATAATTTCTACCACATAGCATATGTCATATGATAAAAACGAACCTAAATGGTTGGTTTACCAGGCAGAAGGTATATGGTAACCTTAAACTCTCACAATAGTGGCAAACTAGAAAAATACTCTATAATGTATTCCTAGTATAGACACACCACTATAAGAGGTGAAATGATACAAAAGGATAAAAAACATATGGGAAAAATTACGCCAACGGAAATCTGATCACCCTGCATTAGTAAAAATAGGCCCCATGATCCTAGTATGGGAATCCCACTCACTATGAAAGGAATGATTGATTCCATCGAAATATAGAAAGAAATATTAACTGTGATAACAATCAATATGGTCCTTAACGCTAATAATTAAATCTATTCCAATAATCAGGTCGAGGATATTGAGAACAAACACCATGAAGTTCCACTCCACCTCATGGTCTTCTATTTTCACTAAAATTATGGAAATCGGAAATCATGTTCAAACCACTTTCTTCAAGGTGTGAAAAGATACAACAAGAAACCAATAAGATCAAATATCAAACCCAACACATATAATAAAATTGATTATGTAAATAAATGAACAACACCTATATCTGACAAATCTATCACCATTCGGAGAAGAAATAAACACAGTACCTCTAATTATAACCAACCTTGCTTTAGATTCATCTATTGGATACTCCACCGCAAAAATATATCAGGAATCATATCCTACCAATGTTTTATTAACCAAATTTAAATCCCCCTTATCCTAAGGATATGACCGACCACCATAGGAAGCATTGTTATAAACGTAATAAACCTTGGAAAGAGTGGATCCAACCTTAGTTCTATGGGACATCCTTTCATGTAAATTCTTTAGATAGCCAAATTTTCCATCAAGATGATAAGACTTTGGAGCCTTCATAAAAATTGGATTGGTGTGAATATTCCTTACACAATTATATAATATGACATACTACTCGAAAGATAAAGACCCTGAAATGGTTCATTAAGAAAATGGTTACACTTGGGATTATTTTTCTTGATAGAAGATACTCCCTCAATAATGATGGTATAAACTGAAGATCATCACAAAAATATTTTTCTAGATATGTCAGCCTCTTCTAAAACTTCCTTATTAACTAAATCTACAAAGTTTAAATGGAACATAAGAATCAAAATTTATTGAATATTATCTATTAACCCCAACTCAAACATTGAATAAATTAGGTAATAAGTGGTGAATAACTTTGATTCTATTAGAACTAACTCAACCAAATCGGTTGTATACACTAGAATACTATGATTAAATTGATCTATTTCAAAATCATCTAGGAATTTTATCCTCATAATGTATAAGAATAAATTTTTTCATAAAATAGTTTTCTGAAATATTCTGTAGAGACGTCTCCAAAAATATAATCATGTATAATAGATTCCCACCATCTTCCTCTATGTCCCTCATACACATATGTGGAAATTCCAACCATAGAGTCATCATGATTCTTCAAAATTTTGATGATCCTCTCAATACATTCAATCCATTCTTATGATTCCGAGGTTCCATTTTCACCATAGAATATAGGTGGATGTTTCTTTGTAAATTATAAGCCATGATCGACTACATTTCTCAAGATCTAGATTCTTTTGTGACATAGAGTCTAAATAGTGTGGATTATAGCTTCTACCAAAGAAGGGTACACTACAGGATTCACGAATAAAAACTATGTAAAATATTCCTTACTCAAATTTGGAAGACCACATCTAGGATTAATTATCTAATAATCATAAGATAAAGACCAATAAATCATGATCAAAATTCAAAATCAACGGAATAACTTTAGGTATCCATATTAATTTTCTAAAACAACCTCAATTTTAATAAATTATTAATTTGATTAAAATATTATTAACAAAAAGAAGTAATAAGTTCATTTAAATATACTGTATGTCCATATCATTCAAAAAACTGAATCAACCAACTCCAAAGATTATCAAAAAATTTGGACCACCCAAGGTAACTCTGATTAAGCATGAAAGTGAGCTAGCCAGAACACTTTTCCACACAAACTTCCATAATTTCTATGGTCCTAACTCTTGTCTACCAAAACATGAAACCGCATCAAGGAAGTGTCAAAAATTAATTAGGTTGGGTATTCCCTTTGATAAAAATTTGTGATTTAATAGTCTTGGTTAATTAGAAAAGTCATCTGAGATAGCCTTCTAGATGGGGAGAAACCGAAAAGAACCACAAGTGTTATGTAAAACTGAAGAAACATAAAAGTAAAATTTCAATGAAAGGTAAAAAATATGAGTCATAAAACTCAATAAAAATTGGCCCAAACAAAAAAGATAATGTAGACCTAACTAAAAAATTCTCTATGTGATTGACAGACATAGCTAAACCATCCCACTAAAAGATGGAGAAAGAAAAGAGAACTAGTCATGATAAAAAATTCGATACCTTTTAATTGTTCCCTAGAAAAATGTATACAATTTTCCAAAGGAAAAAATTGTGTGTGTTAATAAGGCCATGTTGAATACCACCAAATAATATATACAAGTTCAATGTTCAAGAATAATCAAGTTATTTCTTCAAAATGAAAACTAGTTTATAAAGAATTTTCATAAAGGAAACTATCTTATAAATATTCCATTATTTCACATAAATGGAACTATATCCACAAAATCCTAGACTATTCCATATATAATATAAAATAATGTAATTATTAGAAAGACCAACCATGGATACACCATAATATAAACATGATTGAAAATATCTGTTAAATATTATCTCAGGAAATAAACAAGAAATAAATGAAAAAACAAAATGTTTAGGATCTCACCTCTGGAAATATGTTATAGAAATAAAAAACCTTATAATAGGAATTTTTATTTCTAAATGATATCAATTATCTCTATATTATATCAACATCATAAAACTGTTGTGGTGTTACCAATAAACTAGACTAACATGTCTTTTTACCGACACAGATAAGGTTCCCCATGTTCTATGATTGTCAAAATCATTTCAAAATACTTGATCACATTTAATAAAACAATTTCATATCAAATAAAATCCATTTTTAAATTCAAAACCATTTAAAAATATGAATCCTTTCCCATAAAAACTTTCAAACGTAAAAACATATATTTTAGTTAAATATCTCAATGGAATTTGAAATAAAATATAGAAATTCATTAATTAGAACCAATATCATAGATACCACTACCTCAAGAATGATGGGAACATAACCATATTCGATAATGGTGATTGGGATCCAATAGACCTGCCTTTGAGATGCCCAGAATTACGGAAAAATATAAATGATTGATAGAAATTACCAATTGATAACAATATGATTCACAAACACAGCTGTCATGACCAATGACAATGAAGAAGAATACTAAATGTATTCCAGGGATATGTGACACAACATCCATGGGAGTCAAATGGAAAATGAAGTGATCTATAAGGATGGAGATCACCGAAAATCACAAAAATCCTCCTAAAGATCAATATGGAGGTATGCACACTAGATAATAAAATGGGTTACGTTATAAGTGTTTTCAAAACCACTAAAACTGAATAATTCACATCATGAACCCCTTCCATGATATGAATTCCACAAAATTAATGTAAGATGAAAAATATGTTTCCTCATGTTAAATTAAATCTCTATTGATCCATTAATTATGTGTAATGGTTTCATGGATTGTATATTTTAATTCTCTGAAAAAGGCTTCAGAAATCGTCCTTGTAATAGGTTCACATTGTACTTCTCATTCATGATGTGAATAATTCTACTAGGTAGCTCATAATGTATTTTTTTCATAATATACTAAAACCCATTATTGAGGTTCTAATAATGATAGGGGACCCCTATAAATCCATTAAAAAAATTATAAATGGACTCCATAAAATCATACAAACAAACATACATGTACTTTAGGTCATTTCCCCTAGGAAAATGCACTCCTTCCTTGAGAATCTTGTAATAAACCAAAATGAAAATGGAACCCAAACAAGAGTCAAAGAATACCGAAATTAAGGTAACATTGTATAACATAATTGATAATTCAAATCTATGGGGGTATTTTATTTGGTATCATAGTAGTGTTTATATAACGTTAGTGTTTTGGATGCCAATTAAGGATAATTTAATGGTTGATAAGTTTAGTCTGATCCTAATTTCCAAGATATAGTGAATACTTTAGTTTTTTAGGTAATATTTCATATTATTGGGATTAGGATAAGAGACATTTCGTGGGAAAACATAGGATATGTCTATAGGCAATGTTAATGAATATGATATCATCATGTGGTTTTTATAAAGTAGATATTGTATGGTTATTGAAGAATTACAACCATGTCTGGATATAACCATGTGGATGTAGCTGAGGATCCTATTGGTATCATCCCACAAAATTATAGTTAAGTGTCAACTCAATCATACACCTGGTTCACTATGAGTAGTCTTAAGAATGAACACCCTTCTAGACACTCGCAAAGGATATACATTGGTTAATCACTTTATATTGAAAGGAAATTATGAATGATTTTTTATGTTACAGGATTTTGTTATAAATAGCGATAGAATACAACCTAATTCAAGATAGGTTGAAAAAGGAGTGTTATAGGATGAACAAGATATGAAATAGTATTATATGTTGATATAATATTGTCAATAGAGAATTCATATGAATATTTTTCTTTCATCTTCATATGATCATTTATTATGATTCATTTGGATATTATCATAATCCTTTTGGATTCAATATTTGATTGGAAACAAGATCATGAAAAATAATTTTTTGGATGAAACATCTCAGAAAACACAAAATTCATAGTTATAGATGAATATTTTGAATAAATTATTGAGAATCTTAATACGTGCCTATTATTAGGATAAATGTATTTCACACACTCTTCCCTAACATAGAAATGTTTGTTTCTTTTAGAAGCTATATCTTAATTTATGTTTATACATATATACCCTTTATTATTATTATTGACATCATATAATTAAAATTTTGTGGACACAATTTATTTACGGTGAGAGAATGTAATTACCCATGATTTTATTATATAATATTCCATTAAATAAAAATTTCTTCAATAGATTGGTTAAACAAAACAGAAAAGATATCTGAAATATTAAATGAATATTTGTTAGAAACTTTTATAATAATATAACCTATATTAAATAAAAAAATATCATAATCAGTTATAAATGCATCAAGAATATGATTAAGACACATAAATTGGGACATCCCAGCCCTCCTAATTTTTGTGAGATGTGACGTGTGTGCTTTCAGACCTTAGGTGGAATACCCATGACACCAAAGGCTTGATATAAATTCCAAGGGCTTCATAAATAATTTTTGGATGATTTTACCTTTAAAAATTAACAAAAAAACTAAAATAACCTCAAGAAAAAACCTATATATGATTCATGATTACAAAATACAACTCAATGAAAACCAGTGTAAACGAAACTATATCAGCATACAATATAGAAACCATTTCCAACAAAACTGAAAGGCACGAAAGCCATCAAATCAGAAACTCCCAACCTGCCCCAAGCTCCAACACCACCTTATAGGCCCATGTTATCTTCATGAATATCAAAATAAATTAGATACATTTCCTCTACCTATTTCTCAATATAGAACATCTATAAACGAATCGATGCTCATAATGAGGAGTGAGTATAAAACATAGTAGTTTTCTTAAATTATTTTCTAACTCATACCACAAGGATAAACATGTTACAACATTTATAAAAAAATTTAAAACAATTTATAGTTTTTTATATCAAATCCAAAATATTTTTTCCTAAACCTAACAGTTAACCATTAGAAGTAACCAAACATGTATATAAGACCATTTCTCGAATCCCATTTGGAATACCCATTCCACACATACAGAAATATAAACATGAATTCCTAGGTGATAGTTTTATAATCATGAGTGGCATGTAATCAATCTATCATGTCTTTAAAATGTAACCATTACCATGTTTCCTAGAGGAACATTTCCCTTAGATTGGTTTACTTCAATGAAAATTAACTCTCACTAACAATGTATTCCAAAACCCATGAAAAAAAATCCAAGACATTTTAACAAAACCATTCATTTATTGAAAAAAATTCTAAAAACAATTTCAATGCATAAAAACCATTCCATAATTTTAGAACCAACATTTTAAAATCATGATGCAAATACATTTTCCCTAAAAACGAATTTCCATCATTTCAAAAAATCGTCACCAATTTTTTTTCCATCGAGAATCCCCCATCAATTCCACATGTAAATTAATATAATTCAAAAAAAAATAAATGAATACTTTAATTTATAATCAAGTGGAGTCAGAACTGATTCCACCTACCTCACAATTTAGATGAAAAAGAAGAACGTCACAACTTACAAAAACTTGGCTTGATGCACATAAAAATTTACTTAGATATTATTACCTAAAATAAAAACAATCATATATTATCATGATTGACATAAAAAAATGTGGATTTCTACACAATGTACTAAATATGTTATCCCATGAGAGGGAAGAAGAATTAATTTAAAGAAAGAGATAACAATGATCACTTACACACAAATGCCGACTCAAATGCACATAGGATCGCCTATGAATCACCCCCGAATCAAACAGAATGATCTACACAGCCAAGGGAGGGATTAGAATACAAATTATGAGTTTTTAATAGAAAAAATATTTGTTTAGGATGTGATTTGGATTAGATCAATAATTTTAGAAATCTAAATTTTATCCGTACACAGATAGGGTTCTTGGTTAGGAAAACCATGTGTTAACTGTAAATGATCCACTACCACCAAAAACACCTTTCATAGTTTCTTCACCTAGTTTGGATAACCATGTTTTATCCATAATATTTCCCTCTTTATATCCTTTCCTGATTTCTACTAGTTGTTAATATTGTTTGGCCAGACCATGCCGTAAACCATGTTCCTACCAATTATACATTTTTTTTGTTTCAGAATTTCCTTGGAGGTATTGAACGGTTTCTACTAACCATACTCCAACGACGAACCTCCAAAAAATCCCCAAAACATTCCAGAAATCCTATGAACCTGAAAAATAACCAAATTACTTTATATACTTAATTTACATATATAAAAGGTTATTTACTTGAAATTTGGGGCGCTAAATTATCCTTACATTGAACTTTACATCCCCAAGAATGAGAAAACCACCGTTGGTTAGAAAGATATTGGTTCATTGTTCCACCATTTCCTTCTCATGTTCCCACATTTCTTTTTGAATCAATCTATATTTCCATAAATCCCATAGTAGACTGATGCATTTCCCATGAAATAATTTATCAATCCTATCCAGAATCTGCACCGACATATGAACCAACATATAATAGGAATCTAGATCAACATGATCCCATCTAATCACATGGTTAGGATATGGTTGATACTTATTCAATTGAGATACATGATGAACATTATGCACTAATATTAACCTTGGTGGAAAATTGAATTGATATGCCATAACAAAATACCATTAAAGTAGTTCAAAAGGGAATATTTATTGAAGAGATAACATGCATTGCTTCCAAAAAGACGTTGCTGAAGCCTTGGAGACATTATCAGAATGACATGATCACTCATAAAAAACAATCATCGATGGTGATCTGCATATGATTTATGACATCTATAAGCCTCTCAATTCACTTCCTGATCAACTGAATCTTCTATAATATCTCTTTCACAAGAATTGATCATACTGGTGATGTCTCACCCATTTCCACCCAAAAAAGTGCAGAATGACAAATATTACCATAAAATTATTCAAAAGATCCATACAAATTGAGGTTTGATAACTATTGTAATATGATAACTCTGCTGATGATATGTGATCGTCCTATAATCTAACAAAATCTATTACACAATCACTATAATATTTTCCAACATTTAAATCATCCTTTTGTATTTTACATCCATTTGAGGATGATATTCCATGGTCATAGTGAATGAATTACCCAGGTATCATACTAAAGACTTCCAAAAAAAATGTAAACATCATATCTCAATCTAATACTTTTGAAATAGGTTTCTCATTACACTATCCTACCTATAAAATATATATTTTTGAAATGTCTTCCACTTTATGAGATTCAAAAATAGGGATGAAATGAGACGACTTAGTGAGTAGATCCACTATCACCTATATGAAATCTTATTTCCAAACCATCCATGGTAGACCTATTTTAAAATATATAGTTACTTTCTCCCATTTCCACTAGGGAATTGATAATGACTGTAAGATACCCGTTGTTCATTAATGATCATCCTTAACTTAATAATAAGAGATGCATCTAAAAACAAATGTAGAAACTTATCATTTCATACTAGCCCCCAAAATTGTGATTTTAGTGCATTGTACAAATTCTGTATTCCTGGATGAATACATATAGAATTCTTGTAATCATGAAGAATTAGTTCATGAAAATATGTAGGTAGGACCATTAGATCTAAAAAAACAATGACCATCTTCCAAAATTCCATCCATCAGTGGTCTCCCCGCAATTGAGTTTTGACATCATAGAAGCACATTTAAAATCAGATGTATGTACCTTTTTAACCTTCTCAACCAAATATGGAACAAAAAAATTATGAAAACCATAACACTACCTCAATATTCACAATACAAGTATGTCCAGGATATCACTAACATCAATATTCATTGATCTGAAGACTCTTTCACCATAATACTATATAAATTCCCACTTAATTCATCTTCAAAAAAATATCATTTAACTGGGGTATACAAAAAGTCAAACTAGAACGTTTGGAGATAATCCATCCATATTATTGGTCTTATATTCAAATATATCTTGGAAAAAATGTATTTCATGAACTTATAATCGATAAAAAATGTTAATTTCTCCCAAATATGTAATGATGAAAAGTCTTAAAAGCATGGACCACATCAGCCAATTCTTAATCAATTATTGGGTAGTTCTTCTCATGAACCCATTACTATCATGAGACATATGAAATAACAATATCTCCCTGCATTATAACACAACTCAATCGAGATCCTAAAGCATCACAATACACCACACAACCTTTTCCTAATTCTGTTAATATGTATATCGATGCTAATATAAGGTTGAATTTATGGTCTCAAAAAGTTTTCTAACATTCACCACCCCATTGTAGTGGAAACGTTTTCCTTGTAAAAGATTTAATTGGTAAATATAGTCACGGAAATTCATGATGATATTGTTGGTAGTAAACATCTAGATAAGGAAACTATTTTACCTAAAGACATTCATTGGAGGTTTCGAAAAGATCTCAGCCACTATCTTTTCATGATGTACATAAACACATTTTTTCATAGATAACATGGAATGGAAAATGTACCTATTGTATCCCAAAATTAAAATTTTAATTTTTGAAATATAGATGATGATCCAATAAGGTACCCAACACTAACAACAAGTATTGATCATCCGCAACCTTTTCCTAGAATACACTAGTTGTTCTTACAAAAACACAATAAAAAAAGAGTATAAATATAATTGAAATATCTGATTCATCAATTCCATGAAAAAAATTCGTGCATCCATAAGACTAAAATTCATAACAAAATACATTTAATGTCCATATATACTTATAAAAGATGTCATTATAATATCCTCCTTCTGAACCCCCAATTGGTGATATCCTGAATTTATTTCAATTTTAGGGAACCACTGGGATCCCCTTAGTAGATAAAAATGTTCATAAAAGCATGGAATAGGATACAAATTCTTTATCATAACATGGTTAATCTTATTATAATCTACACATATTTTCATATTTCTATTCCAATTTTATATAAATAAATATGGTGCATCCACAGAGATGTAATATTCTGAAGGAACCCTTTTCTTTCCAAATCATCCAACTAGACTTATACTTCCATAAATTCTTTTTATGCCATCCGATAAGAAAAAAGTGAGATAGGTCTTGTACCGTGTAAGAGATCAATCATAAAATCCACTTCTATTGTGGGAGGAAACCCTAAAAATTTATTGTGTAATCATCAGGAAAATGATCAAAAATTGTTGGAAAACCACTATTCGCAATCTCAACAATAGATTCTAAGGTCAAACATACCAACTAGTTTGAGGTAGTTCCAAATAATGGAGAAAAAAAATATTTCTATACATTCCATTACATCCCATTCTTCTCAAAAGAGGATCTTGAAACCATAATGAGTCATAAAACTAACCCTTCAAATATAACAATAGATGTGAGATTTGATCATTGTCAACCAATCCATACTCTGCATTATGTTATAGATATTCATCTCCTGCATAGAGAAATCCCCAATCAATTCATCCCCATCAATAATTATAGAACGTGATTTTCCTATAAAGGGTTGAAATTATCACTATCCATGAAAATATTAATCTTTTAAAATAGATGGAATTATCTCAAAATGGATAACCAGATGATCAATAACACATGAATCAATAAATTAATTGGATGCACCAATATCAGAAAAATCTTGCATAAGGGTAAAATTTTATATAATAATACCTCTTAGCATATAAGATCAAGATTTAACATCTATGATCACTTTCACAGCTCCATATAATATCTTACACATTTCACATTGGTGTTTGTGACCCCAATGTTATTTCACTAGTTGAGTAGTCATGGTATTCCTAAAATTACAGAGGATTTATTTATTCTACTGATGATAGCTATTTTTCTGCACATGTCTCATCGAAGCATACATCATATGTGAAATGTGAGATGTGTCCCTAGGACCCAACCATGAAGCACTGATAAGAGCACTGAATACTCCATAGTTGGTTGTAATTGTGCTCTTTATGATTCTATGAAATCTCTCTTCAATTGATAAAAATAACCACAATGAAAACATACCGACATACAATGTAGTTGATGAGAAAGATTCATTGATCACACTATCTAGTTCTGAGTCATACTACTATATTTCAAATATGTGTCTCTCTTCCACTTATTACCATAATTAGATTTCCCACCAATTCCTATAGGTATCAATATGCTTCCTACGCCTATAATAACTATGGAATACCATTATACCAATGTTTATCTATTGACCATTTCTATATAAAGCATGAAAATATTTGAGTGAATATCATGCCTCAAACCTGATTCAAATATATTTTCCCTCAAGGTCACACTTTCATAAATGTCCAATGAAAATTCGAATAAATCCATAAATTTATCCACATACAATGTTATCAATGTATTATCTTTGTTCAAGATGAGATTACCCATTATTATAGATGTCTGAAAAGTATGAGTATGGAATTATTTATTAAACAAGTATTCAAATTCCTCCCATTTAAGTACACAATCTAGTTTATAATTAACTAATAAATCCCCCAACTGGTGTGCTAGATCCTCTAACAAGTACATTTATAACATGACATTGGGATCAAATATTGTTCCTAGTAAATTGAAGATTTGATTAATCCTATTCAGACACACTTTTGCATTTTTTGGTTATGAATCACCTAAATGATGCATGGATTCAACTTTTGGAACAGAATGAAATGATCAGATTTCATTGGTTAATCCCTTCTATTTCCTTTATCTAATGTTTGAAAAGCCTAGAAAATATATTGAACCAGTTTTTGGTTCACTTGTGGTTTAGTTGTAACAACAGTACTAATAGACTCTTCCATTTGGTTCCTATAACATCTCTCTGGTTCCATTTTATTGAACTAAAATAAAATTCCATTTCGTCTCACTCTCTAGAAACCGAAGACTTAAAATTTTAAATTTACAAGATCATACATATCACAACAAGGATGTCAAAATATTTAAAAAATATCATTTTCAAACTGCTTTTGAAAATTCCACAATTTTTGTTTGAAAATCATACCATTTAACAATTTTTGAAAATCAATATTTGTTGATCAAATCATCAATCATTACTGAAAATTAATTATTCACTCCTAGTGGGAAGTCATTCCTATTAATGCATGTCATTCTTTAAAAATTAGGTAAACCAATGAAGATGAGGTTATAACTCTTAGAATTTTCTCAAAATACTCATTTACCCAAACTACATTGTAAATTGAAGATTAGAATTAATAGGTTAAGTACACCTCTTTATGTAGTATATTTCATGTTAGGATGATCTTACTCCTTGATAAAAACCAAAATCAAGGAGTAATAAACAACTATTTTCCAATTTTATTACCGAACGAACTGATACCATTTGTCCCAAAAGCGAGATAGATAACCCAAGACTCATACTATTTGTAATATCTTGCCCCTCATGATTGGATTGAGAAGTGACAGGTCTTCAACTTGGAAATAGGTTACATCCTCGAGACTCTAAAGGGTGGAAATAAATTTGATGGGACTCATAAGAAATTGGCAGATGACATAGATTATAAAATAAAAAAATAAAAAAACATGCATAACAAAAAACCTCTATATGATTCATGACTACAAAATACATCTCAATTAAAACCAATGAAAACCAATCTATATAAGAGTACTATGTAGAAACAAAGACAAAAAAATAAAATAAATTGAAGTCATCAACTTATAAACTCATAACCAACTATAAGATACAACTACAAATACCATTCCTTGGGTATCATGATGTATCACTAATAGATTGAGATGAATTTTTTTTACTTGTGTCTCATTATAAAACATCTGCAAAGACACCATATTACCCAAGAAGAATTTAATATAAAACTCAATAGTTTTTCCACAATTAATTCCCAATACACACCATTAGGCTATAACATGTTAGAAAATTTATATAAAATATTTTTAAAAAACATAGATCATGTTTTACCAATGCCAAAAAAAATCCAACCAAATAGTTATCAACTGAAGGAAACCAAACAAGTCTTTAAAACCATTTATAAAATCCCATTTTTGGATACCCATTGCAAAAATAAACACATTCATACCTAGGTGAAAATATGATACCCATGAGTAATTTCTATTCGATTTACCTAGTCATCACAAGGTAATTATTTTCAAGTTCTCAAATGGAATTCAACCCTTCCACGGGGTCACATAAATAAAAAAAAACTCACAGCAGCCATGTATTACCAAACCCATTCCAAATAATTCCAATACATTTCAGTATAATATACATTTTATTGATAAAAGGTTTACAAGCATTTTATACTCATCAAAATCAAACAGTAATTTTGAAACCAAAATTTTAAAATCATGAACAAAATAATTTTTTTTCAAACAAACCAATTTCTATCATTTAATAACAACATCAACAAATTGGGGTTCTCTAAACAATCATTCATAAATTTTACATTCCAATTATTGAAAATAAACCAATTTTAACTCAATTTTCATTTTTTTAAACAATATTATTCTACTAGGATGCTACTTACCTATCAATTTAGGTAAACATAAGGAACATAACAACAAATTCCAAAAAACATGGCATGAAACTCCCTAAAATTTTCATAGATCCTGTTCCCAAACATAAAAAAATCATTTATCATCTTCATTAAAATAAAAAATATGTAATTATCCTTAATATACTAAATCCATGATACCATGAGTGGTAAGAATATGAATCTAAGGAAAATTATGAATAACAATTAGTGACCAATAAATCTACCCTCCAACATACTTTGATTCCTCTAAGAATATCCCTTGGATAAAAAAATGATCTAAATAGTCGAGGAGAGAAGAGGGGTTTGGTTTATGGTCTTTTTTGGGGAAAATGACTTAGAAGGTTATTTTTATTAGATAAATAATTTTCAGATATAAATTTTAATTGTGCACAGTTATGAAAACTGTGCATGAGCCACTGACTCAAAACACACCTTGTATAGTTAGCTCACATAGTTTGATGATCCATCTGCCAACTATGATATTACCCCTTTTCCCACCTTTCATGGATTCCCCTAGGTGGTTTCATGATTTTTCTAAAACATTCCCTAACATTGTGCGTACCTCAATCCCACTGTTCTAGTTGCACAATTTCGTAGGGTGTGTTGCACAGTTTCTTCTAACCATGCTCAAAATGTGTACCTCTTGAAAAGAGGCAAAAACATGGAAAACACATTTTAAACATCTATAACATAACCCAATTACTATATATACTAAAATCACATAAATAAAAGTCCAGGTACCTAAAACCGGTGGTGCTACATAATGTATATGAAGGTAATTTTACAATAAAACAAGATTTCCATTTATATATTATATTCTCATTTAAAAGATAAATTTACAAATTTTATAAATTTTAAATTTTCTAAATCAATATAATTTAATAATTAATCATTTAAATAGTTACATAGGATAATTCGTTATGATTTTTCTAAAATAATTTCTTTTTGGTTGAATAATAAAAATATGGATTTTGATAATAATTATATATTTTATGAATTTATCTTAACACATGAATGGATTAAAGGTTTATTAAACATTTTATATAATATATATACACTTAATAACTAACATAAATCATTTTAAAATATTATTATGTATTTAAAATACCCACGTTTAATGTTTTTTATAACATAAGTAATATTTTACACAAACAAATTCTTTTTATTCATAAATATTACAAATTATACGTCATAAAATAAGAAAATATAATCTAAAAAATTGATTTATTTACATAAAAATATTCATGTTAGATAATATGTCCAATTTCATTTTTATTCATTAAATTTTGATTATTAAGATTAATGTTAATGACCATGATAATTGTGAAAGTGTAATTTCCAATGAATTAATTTATTTGTGTAGTTTTTTATCTAATAAATAAAATTGACCTATTATATATAGGAAACATTATATGTTTTCTATACATATGTAAAAATTTATTATCACACATTTAATTGGAAATCATTTTCACACAATATTATGAATACTTAATGGTGAAAATATAATTTTTATTATAAAAAGACGTTTTTATATATATTAAATATCTTAATTTAATTGTTAATTTTTTATTATTTATAAATTGAACAAGATTATATAGGGACAAAATTTGGGTACATTACACCTGAAATTTTCATAATTGTTTATGTTATTTTTTTAGTAAATCATATATTACATGGGTCGAAACTAGTTACCACTGTAAAAATAAATATGGGTGAAAGTAAACATATTTGAATAACTAACATACAAAATGATTAATACATGGTTGAAAATGAGTGGTATAATTTTTTGAGATGTTATATGACCCCAAAATCTATTAACTCTGATGTGTTGGGAACAATAACATTGAATAATGGCAATCAATTATTGAGAAATAATAGGTTTTCACAAATGTTTTCTTTTGTTCACTAATAAAAGGAAATAATTTAAATCCACTCAAAGTTACACATACAATTGTAAATTTCATTGAAACCATAAAAATGATTTTTAAAACGAACTGTCTTGGTCTCCCTCAAATGATATTTAGTTTGGGGTTATTTAGGTGCAGTAGGGTGGCTGGACAAAGTCGTCTCTCAAGAGTCAGTAATTAAAACAACTTAATAAAGGTACTTTGAAAATAATAAAAACACACCACATAAAAAGGATTTTGGGGAATTGTTTTATATTATTAAAATAATAATAATAAGTAATGCAGAAGAAAAATTCATTTCTTTAGTTTTTGTTTTTGAAATGAATGCTGATTAACAAAGCACAACGAGAAGTTTTTTTTTAGAAAACTATTTTTAGAAATTTTAATTGATTTAACTATACCTATTTTATAATTTTTTAATAATTATAATTTAAATTAATATCCTCATAATCATGATCCTTTAATTTTTTAAATCTTGAACCCTATGAGAATTTACTTTTCCACAGAGATGATGTGAATTTAACCCTAGGATAACTTTTAAACATGCAATCGTAACACCATTCTTTGATTGATGTTCTAAGGGTAGCTTATGGTTAGTGTTACATTAAGGTAAATTAACTCTCTAGAAATTATAATTAATTGAGTTTAGGTATTATATTTGAACCTGAAAAATTGATCCCATATGGTTTTGTATTACCAATCATGGTTGTTCTCTCACAATTCACACAATTCCGGACCTCATGTGATTTTTTTTAATTGTTCAATTACTTTATTAGTTTCAATTAAATTAAAAACACACCTAATATATCATATTATGTGAATTATATTATATCATTGATTCAAAAGAAATGAATTATGAAGGATAAAGTTCGATTGATAACTAAAAAACTACTCTTCTATGTGCGGTGTAGTCATCGTAGAAACGTTATGAAAGTGCAGTGGTTTAGAAAGGGTATAACCCAATCCAATTTATAATATTGATTATAGACCAAATAATTAAAATATGAATTTAAAATGGGTATAATTATGAATATTAATTGAATAAAAATTCAAATTAAAAACATTAAAACAGTGGAATATAAAGTGGAGGTGGGAGAGGAGAGCCTTCTTGGAAGAGACCTATGCATAAAGCCTTACTTATTCCAAGAGTATTGAAATGCATCAAGGATCCAACCATTCAGACATTATTTCCCAAAACCTCTACCAACCATCCCATTGAGTGAAAAACCAATTTATAGAGTGTTGGGTAGGCTTGTTTCAATGTAGTTTCAAGTGTGAATGTGGAATCTCGACCAAATATTTTAATCGAAATTTTACCACCCATTTGACCTAAAAAACGTGTGAACCAGCTATTATTCTATAATAATTATTTTTTTACAATTGTATTGTTGAGATTCCCTAAACAATTTGGCCCAATACAAGATATTATGAAGAATATAGGTCATAAACACTACGGTGATTTCCAATCTAGTGGGTCCAGCACAACTTTGACTTAATGGTCCATTTAGTCCAACCAAATGCAATATTTAGCTACAATTTCCAAAAAACAGTTGTATCCCATTATGCCTGAAATAAAGTTACAAAATTTCATGTTAAAAAACATTATATAAAAATATCTATCTACAAAATACTATAGTACACTATAATGGGTAAAAATGGAATTTCAATCAAATTTTCAAATGAATGATCTAATCCCAACTATTTTTTAAATAAAAATATTTAACACAATGTGAGAAAATTTTATCATTTATTGTAAATAAAATATTCAATAAATATGTGTTTTATCAACTCCCCCACACTTACCCTTTTTCACTCCTGGGAAGAACCTAATATCATGTTTTCGAAAAAAAACAATTGTGACAAGATATACCTATTCATATTTCTCAATCCATAGTGCAAATATTGCAAAGTAAGAATCTAATCAAGAGCCAATATCAATAAATTTTAAATTCATTGTCTCATAAATTGCATAAAAAAATCAAGTGAGATTCATAACACTAATCATAGCAAAACAAGTCATGGGTCTACCATGCCACTAATTCTCCATGTGTGTGTGTTCCAACCATTCCAAGATCATAAATCCACCCTTTATTTACTATTATCAGGTCAAGTAAAACAATTATTCTTACCTGGATTAATTCATCGAACATGTTTTAAATTCCTTTACATTCAAATTTCAAGACCCACTCACTTAAGCATTCTTGAAAGTCAAACTTTGAGCTCCCAACATAGATATCACCATATTTTTTACATTTCATCACTCCAATAATTTATTATTATTATTTTTTACGTTTCACTTAGAAAAAATATCACATCAACACTCAACCCATATTTGATCTCCACACTATACTAATTGTAATAGTTATAACAAGATCAACGTCGGTAAAAAGTTATTTTTTTCCTATCCAAGACACAACCCATTTTTTTGAGGGTGTACAATAGTTAGATAACTGGTACACACACATAGGTCAATTTCGTACAATAATTAAATTGATCAGAAGAGAAGTGAACATATGGGTCATCCAATGAATATTTTTACCTAACTTGACTATACCATCAATTGAGTAGAAAAAATTTATAAAGTCATGGTTGAGTGAAAATTTGTGTGGAGAAATAAATGAAACAATTTACCATGAACAAATATCACAAATAATGATGTCAAAATCTAAAAGCTTTTATAATGACACAACCATTCATATCATCGACGACATCGATTTTGAAAAAAAAATCAACCCTTGATGATGAATCTTACTCATGATTATAATTCTAGTAATGAATTTTGAAAACATTAATTCTACCTATTTTTTACAAGAAAATTTAACATGATATATTTTTTTCTTTTTTATTGAATTTTTTTAATTTTTTTTAAAATTTTAACAAAAAACGTAATAGAATATACACAGAAAACACACAAATGAAAATCCTAAATATCTACCCCAAAATGATATCCCCTCCCCACATATAAAATATTGCATTTCCATAAATGTGAACCTATGAGATTATATATGCACATGAAATGTATAATTTAAAATAGAACAAATAATATAAAAGTGAAAAGATTAGGAACAACCTGATATGCTCAAGTGATGATGTGGTCATGATATGTGATGAAATCCACTGCATCAGTTGGAATTCCCTCAATGCATTTCTTCAAACATTTCCTGTTGAATGTAAATATACTTAATGTGTCCTCTTGTGGGATCTCTACTAAACCATAAAGAAAAACATAAGATACAATATAAGGACCTAAACATTGGGAACACAACATACCAGATATTATCTTCAGTCGTGAACTCAAGAGAAGACTTTATCTCCAATATGAAATTCTCTTTTCTAGATAATTTTGTCTAGAGATTATTTTCATCATTACTTGTAGATCCTTGAGTTATCATATAAAGATAATCAAATCTCCTTAACCTCTTGAATTTTATCTTCCATTGAATTCCATCTTGTTCCAAATCCATGTTGCATTTTCTTATATCCCAATAAGCTCGATGCTCAACCACCATGGGTAGATGACTGGCTTTCCCAAAAACAATCATAAATGGGTACATACAGATGCGAGTTTTCTATGTTTTCCTACATACCCATAACGCATCATCCAAGAACTTTTTCCAATCCTTCTAATTTGATTGCATAGTTTTCTCAAAAATTTGTTTCAACTCCTTATTTGAAACCACATATTGACTAGTTGTTTGGCGGTGGTATGGTGTTGATGTTTTGTGTGTCACCCCATGCATCTGAAGGAGGGAATCCAAATTCTGATTGTAGATGAGTGTCCCATGGTCACTGATGATGGTCTTTAACACTCTAAACCTAAAAAAATGTATGTCTTGATAAAGTCCACTACAACATGAAAATCATCAGTCCTGGTGGCCTTATACTCCACCAATTTACTCACATAATCAACAGGAAAGATAATATACAAAAATCCAAATGTACTAGGAAAAGTACCCATAAAATCGATTCTCCATACATCAAAAATCTCATAGAATAGTATGGTTTTTTGGGGTATCTCATGTCTCAAAGAAATGTTTATAGTGTTTTTGAAAAAAGAGCATGACTTAAAAAACAGTAGCATCACAAAATAATGTAGGAAAATATATTCTAGAGTATAATAATTTAGAAGATGTCTGTTGTTGTCCAAAGTGTCCACCACAAAATAGATCGTGAAAAAAATGTAAAACATACTCAAACTCAGGTTCAGGAACAAACCTCCTAATAACATGGTCATTACACATAATCCCTATGTATGGATCAACCCAAACATAAAATTCAGACTCCCTCTTTAACTTTTGGACATGATAATTTTTTTAAATTTACAGGTATTTTAGAGGCATCAAGGCAGTTAACTAAATCATCATACCAAGGATGTGTACCGGAGATGTATTGAAAATGATGATTGAGGAAAGTGTCCCGAAGTGGTACCTGGTCCACAGTGTCATCCTCTAGTGTGTAAATAAGCCTACACATCTGGTCTGCCACCAATTTTTCTGACCCCTTCTCTTCCATTATCTCAATATCAAATTTCTAAAGAAGGATTATGCATCAGATTAGCATGGGCTTTGCATCCAGTTTCTTCAAGTGGTAACTTCAAGCTTCATGGTCAAGAAAAAACAACAACTTTTGTGCCCAATAAATTTGAATGAAATTTATCTAAAGAATATATGAGGGAAATAATATCCTTTTCTGTGGTTGTGTAGTTTGATTGGGCGGAATCTAGTTTCCTCGATGCATATGAAATCACATGTGAACGTCCCTCCAACATTAGAGATAAGACAACTCAAACTGAATAGTTGGATGCATCACCCATAATCTCAAAAGGAAGCTCCCACCATGGGGGATTTATGATCAATGGAGTGGTCAGAAATTTATTTATCTCATCAAAGGAAGTCTTGAATGAATCATAAAACAAAAAAGTGGAATTCATTTTAAGTAATCAGGCCATTTAAAGAACAATCATACTAAAATATTTGATATAGGGCCGATAAAATCCTGCATGCCCTAGGAAAGATCTAACATCACGCACATGTGAATTATATAGTAAGGATGAAATAATATATACCTTAGATCTATAAACCACTATCCCATGTTTTGACACTACATGTCTGAAGGAAATTCCATGATCTACAATAAAATGACACTTTTCAAAGTTCAAGATGAGATTCATCTCAATACAACGATCCAAAACCTTTCTTAAACTAGAGATACAATAATCATATGAATACCCATACACTGTAAAATCATCCATAAATACATACATGAAGGACTCAATGTAATCTGAAAAAATACTCACCATGCATCCCTCGAAGGTACTTGGGGCATTGCAATGTCCAAATGGGATCCTTCAGTAGGTAAAAGTACCGAATGAACAATTGAATGTTATATTATCTTGATCCTCTAGAGAAATAGGCTCCTGTAATTATCTAGAAAATCCATCCAAGAATAATCGTGTGTTTTCCCAATTAGTCTCTCAAGCATATGATTAATAAATGGGAGGGGAAATCATCCCTGTGAGTGAACTGATTTAGGTTCCAATAAACAATACACACATTCCAACTGTTTCTTACCCTAATTGGAACTAAGTCATCTTTCTCAATTTTAATAATAGTAACATCACTTTTCTTATGCACAACCAGAATAGGACTCACCCACTGGTAATCTGAATTGGGATAGATTATACCCACCTCGAGTGATTTTCAACCTCTTTTTTAACAACATCCAAAAGTGTTGGATTGGGTCTCCTTTGTGGCTGCCTAACCAGTTTTGACCCATCCGCTAAAATAATCATATGCATGAAAATGGAGGAGATAATACTTGACATGTTATCCAAGGACCACCCGATTTCATTAATGTCCTCCCTCAAAAGTTTCAAAAAAATATTCATCTTCTTCAAAAGGGAAATGGTTAGAAATGATAACATGTAATATCTCACCACTTAACAAATATAATTATTTGATATTAGGTGGAAGTGGTTTGAGATCCAATATATGGGGGTGATGTACAGATGTAGAAATTTATAGAACTAAAATATGTGCACAATAAACATTAGAATCAGAATATACATCATCAAACCCATAGAATAAAGAATCAACCCCATCAGAATACTCATCAAGCATGTCATAATCAGAGTGACCATGAACAAAATCCGAATATGAATCCATTTCAAAATCAAATCTATGAGAGTCTTGTGCATTTGAAATAGGTGTGGAAGTACTCTTAGACATAAAACTAAAACCAATAATCACAATCTCCTTAAGCATACAACAATCAAATTGCATGGGTTTTTTATTTGGTGGTTCAACATGGGAGATAACAAATGCAGAATTGTCCTCTAAGGTGTATTTCTTGGAGTCCATATCACTAAATATCACAAATTCATATCCAAATTCCATGGAAAGTGAACCCTTATTGACCTTTACGATAATTTTTATTGTTTTCAGTAATGGTAAACCTATGATAATGGGATCACGTGAACTTACCTGATCATCCTCTATTACAAGCACATAGAAATCTGCTGCAAAGATCATGTCTCTTACCCAGACAAGTACATCCTCAAGGACTCCCATTGGATATAACATAGCTTTATTCTCCAACTACACCACTAATCTCATTATTTTCATCTCATCAACCTGCAAAGAACAGAATACAGAGTGAGGCATCACATTTATCGAAGCTCCTAAATCACAAAGAGAATAAATAAAGTGTAACTACCCTATAGTGAATGGGATAGTGAATGTCCCCGGATCCTTGAAATTTCTTGAAATTAATTGAGTCGGTGTAATGAGTTCTGAAAAATTCCTTACAAGATTTATTCTCTCATTTACCTTGAGAACTCTTTGATTGGTATAATGTTCTTTTAACAATTTTTCATACCTTAGGATTTTCATGATGGCTTTATGTAGAGGGATGTGTATCTCTATATGATTGAATACATCCAAAACCTCTATTTCTTACTGCCTCTTCAGACATATTTTTGGTTTGAAAAACCCTATTTGGAAGGGGAAGGGGTTTAAGAAGAACATTATTAATATTTTTCTTACATTTATCGTTCTCCTTATGTTTCACATCAGCTGGTTTTTAATGGGGCTTCTCCAAAGGTTAGGAGAATCCTAGTGGAATGATAGGGGCAGATGTATCAGTTGTTTTCTTCCCACATCTCAATTTAATGGCACTGATATTCCAAATGGGATTTGGAGTAGGTTGGGAATGTAGATTTCAAGAATTCTAACTTACCAGTTCATGGAGCGTAGTGGCAATCTTGCTCATTTGAGTCTTCAACTCCCTCATCTTTGAACCATGACTCTTTAGATCATTATGTTGATTAAGTACAATTTTTTTCGAAATATCATTAGTATTATTATATTTTTTTTATAGTTCCATTATTTTTGACTTATCGATGCTTGAGCTTCAAATCGCCTTTGTGGTTGTTGGAAACCCTATTGGTAAGGTGGAGGTTGCTGGATGTTTTGTTTAAAGGGGGCCCTTTGTTGTTGTCTGGAGGCATAACTCATATCATATTGATCCTTACACCATTGGTGGTATGTTGGTGCAAAGGAATACAAATTCTTTTGACGATATGGCTATTGATACTGCTGATATGGTCTCCTAGTAAATACAGCAGTGCAATCCTTAATCTCTTGTAATTAAGGGGAAACAACCAGTTGAGTGGTATTTTTCAGTGAAAGTGCCACAATGCCTCAAAGGAGAGGGTTGGGATGTATTTTATTCAAATCCATATTCCTCACCATAGTAGTTAATTCATCAAATTTGTTATCAATTAAATGGATCTCAATAGGATAATGACTTACCTGATGTACTCCCTTGACAAGGAGTGTACCTCGATCAATTTTTTTTGGGAGTTTAAGGATATTTTTTCCATTAAATCACATGCAGCTACGGGTGTCTTATCTACCAATGCTCCTCCAGCTGCCGCATCCACCATGCTCCTCTCCACAGCTGTGAGTCCTTCATAGAAGTACTAGAGGAGGGGTTTCTCACAGATTTGATGATGTGGGAAGTATGCACAAAACTTCTTGAATCGCTTGCAGTACTCGTACATTGATTCCCCTTTTTCTTGATTTATCATATAGATATAATTAAAAATGGAAGAGGCTCATGATGACTGAAAAAATCAATGCATGAAAAGATGTTTCAAATCATTCCAAAAAGTTGTATATTCTGGTTGTAAATAAAACATGCAATATTTTACAGCTCTATAAAGTGAGAATGAAAATTCTCTTAGTTAGATTTGATCTTCAAAAATATTTCAGGGTTTTAAGAATGAGAAAACCACATTAAATTATTTTAATTTTTTCAATCCTCACCATATAATCTATGAAATTTTGGAATCAGTTCAATTAATCCATATTTTAGTTCAATTTTCGATTTGAGATTTTGGTATGCAATGAAATTTGATTGTTAAATAATATCAAGTGAATCCAACTCTCGAATGGTTATATTAAGTTCATTGTTATTGTTTTCATGCATTGGTTCATGTTTAATGTTTGATATATAAGTGTTTCCAATTTCCATGTTTTTGGAGTGGAGGAATTTTCCCAATGGTTGAATGTGTAAAATTCCCATAGATTGAGAATGTCTGATTCGAGCCTTGAGGCTGTTTTCAATCTCAAGGTTAAGATCTAAGAAATCATCAAGATTATTTCTTGTAATAAATCAATGAACGATAAAAAATAAACTAATAATATTTGACCATAATAAAAAGAAATTAATTTTGAGTTGGTCTGATAAAAATAAAAAAAGTGAGTAAGAGTAAAAAAACATGAGTAAAGGGAATGAAGAAAGAAAGTGGAGAAGAAAAGAATTAAATGAAAAATAAAATAAAACCTCTAATTGGTTGAATAAATTAATTTCCTCCATAGAAACTTCACAAATTTTAAAGGCACTGTCATGGTCGATCTCAAATGATATTTAGTTTGGGGTCACTCATGTACAATTAGATTGCTAACCTAGGTCGTCTCTTAAGAGGAAGTAATTCAAAAAAACATAATAAAGGTATATTGAAAATAATAAAAATGCACCACTTAAAAAGGATTGAGGGGATTTTTTGATATTTATAAATGAAGAAGAATAATAATTCTAGAAGAAAATTTCATTTTCATTTTTAGTTGTTGTTTTTGTAATGAAAGTTGATTAACAAAGCACAATGCGAAGATGTTTTTTAGAAAAATATTTTTAGAATGTGTAAGATATACAAATATACCAAAAAAAATTATTAATCATTATAACTTAAATTATTATCCACTTAATAATAATCCCTTAATTTTTTAAATCCCAAACCCTACGAGAATTAACATTACCACAAAGATGAAGTGAATTTAACCCAAGGATGACTTCAGAACATAAAATCATAGCACCCTGCTTTGATTTATAATATAATGATATCTTATGGTCAGTGGTACATTAAGAAACATTTGATATTAAAAAATTATAATTAATTGAGTTTATCGATTATATTTTAACACTACAAATTGATCTTGTATGGTTTTGTATTACCGATTAATGTTGCGCTCTCACAATTCACACAATTGCCGACCTCGTGTGATTTGTGTTAATTCTTCAATTTTTTTCTTAGTTAAAATTAAATAAAGTACTCATTTAATAGTTCATATTATGTGAATTTAAGTATATCATTGATTCAAAATAATTAATGAAGAAGTATAGAGGTTGATCGATTACCAAAAAAACTATTATTCCATGGGAGGTTTAGTCATCGTAGAAACCTTATGCAAGGGAAAAGGTTTAGAAAGGGTATAACCCAATATTATTTCTACTATTGATTCCAATCCATGTAAGTAACAAATGAAGATAAAAAAAGGCGAATATATAATATTTATAGAATAAAAATTAATATTACAAACATGAAAACAATGGAACAGAAATTGGATGTGGGAGAGGAGAGCCTTCTTGGAAGAGATCTACGCATAAAGATTTAGTTTTTCCATGAGGATTGAAATGCTTCTAGGATCCAAACATTCAGCCACACCATACCCAACCCTCGACCAACCACCCCACAGAGTGAAAACACAAAATTACAGAGTGGTGGGGAGGCTAGGTTCAACGTTGTTTCAAGTATGAATCGGGAATCTCATCCAAATATTTAAAGCCAACTTTCACACCCCCATTTGACCTCCCAAATGAGTGAAACAATTGTTCTTATAGAATAGTTTTTTTCAAAATTATGATCTAGATCTCCTCTAAATGTTTTGGGCCAATCCAAGATATTATAAAGATGATATGGCCCAAACACTGTAGTGATGTCCAATCTAGTGGGTCCATCCCACCTTTGACTTAATGGTCCATTTAGTCCACCCAAATTCACGATTTATATCCAATTTCCAAAACAAAAGATGTATACCAATAATTCAAGAACATAATTACCGTATTTTAAGTTCAAAAACTTAATATAAAAATATTTCTCTCTAAAATACTACAATGCACTATAAAGGGTAAAACTGGAATTTCCATTAAATTTTCAAATGAATGATCTAATCCCAAATATTTTATAAATAATTATATTTAACACAATGTTAGGAAATTTTATCATTTATTGTCAATAAATATTCAATAAAAATGTGTTTTTATGAATTTACCTTATATTATTTTATGGAGCATCTGTAATCCCCATGGAACTATATTTTAGTCTAAGTCTTTCATTTTTAGGATAATTTCCTGAGAATGTTCAATGTCTCAGAGTGAGTATTACCTAATCCTTATAATTTTATTCTTAATCATTATCTTTCGAACCTACTCAAAACATAGTAATATAATGAAGTCAATATTACTATTATAATGAAAATTTATTATATTATTGGATGAAACCTTTTTTATTCCTTCCCATCAACTTGGAAATATAGAAGAACATTGATCATGTATTTTTTCAGAGTAACTCCTCCATGAAGCGGTGCCATTTTTTTAATCATATCCTAACATAGATTAATTTAAATATTTATGTCAGGTAAAAATATTATGTTTATTTCAGTTTGAATATCTTACAAACATAATATTAGACATTTGATAATTTTTCTCAATATTAAATGTTCATAGTAAACATAACTATCTAAAATGAATAAAATAGAGTATGTTTCCAAATATAGGTTCATTTTATAAAAAATATATTATGATATATATATATTGAAAATACTATATTAAATGAAAAAGTTTCCTATAATTATGAATATTATGATGTTTTTTTATCACAACATTAACAATATTCAACATACCATTATAGTTATGTAGAAATTGACGGAACCACCACAAATAACCAACCAAATAATAAAAAATAATAAAAAATCAACATATGATAATAAATGGTTATTATTAAAGTAATTATAGACTAATAATGTGATTATGTTGTTATATAATAAAAATAATTTGATTATTCAGGATGTTAGGTTTATACACAGATTAAATCGAAAACAAGGTAAGGCTTTCCAATCTTATTTTCACCCCTTGAGGCATATTTATTATTATATATCATGAATTATTGTAATAGTGTATTTAATCCCATTTTAATATTTTGTATCAGTATCCTCTTGAATTTATTAATATTTAAAGTTATATTCATATTCTTTTTTTCGTGTGGGTTTGACTAAAAATTTACAAAATGTATAATGGATAATGTAAACATAATTTTGTTTTATTGATAAAAAAATATTCTCATTGAACTTTATTACTCAACACATTAATTATTCTAACTAATGAAAACATGATATTTTATTTCCACTTAATTTTTTAGGTTTACATTTCTTCATTATAACCTCATTATAAAATGATTATTACCTTAATGATTACGTCGCATAAAACTGTTTCCTAGTATGTATTTTTAATGCCCCGAAGCTAGTTACCTAGTGTCAGTGCATTATTATATAACATCAGCATGATCACAAGGGATCAAATCCCGAAATACCGATCAGTTTAGTAGACTTGGAAGTTTTAGATACATACATAAGTTTTACATTAGTTATGAAATGAAAAACAACAACATAATGTATCCTTTGAACACGCTCATATCCCTTATCTTATCCTTTCAAGTCAGTTATAATATACTTTTTCACATACTAGAAAAAATAAAACATAGAGTGGGGTGACCAAAGATGCTCAGTAAGGGTAAAAATGTAGCAGAAACTTTCATAAATAAGCATAAACATTTAAGACAATGTTTAAGACTAAAAAACAAGACTTTTAATCTTAAAAAGTAGTATAATAAGGAAAATATAAATCAAATAATGTCAATTACTTATTCACATTTATATTCTACTAGTCGAATACTCACATGTAATATCAATAGATAATTTCATAATGATGGATTGCATAATGTCAGAAATCATAACCACATAGTCAATGCCTCGTGCCAAGACTACAAATATGATTTTGTAATGGCCTTGTTCCAAAACAATAGTTCATCTCATGAGACCTACCGATTCATCGAGGGGCTATAGTGGGCCCTTCCTGTCACTTACTACGTCGAATGCATTCCTCATATGAGAAGGTTGAAACATAACATAAACATTCATATTTAAACTAACATATGAAATTTCAATACGTTAACCATAAATAATGTATGGTATAAAAATAGCACATACACTATCAAACATATCACAAAACCTTTAATAAAATATGTAATATTTCATCATAATAAATCAACTTCAAAAAAACCTAATATCCAATAAAGGTTGTTGACATAGTTGAAATCAATCCAAAAACTATTTGAGTGAAATATCTATTTATATTTTTAAATCAGTTAAAAGTAATGAAAAAATTTATTTTGAAAATATTGTTAAAATATTTGAAGTGGTTTTAAAGGTGTTATTATGGTAGAAAATAGACGCACTCACCGTATAAGTTAAAAAACATTCTTTCCATAATTTTTCGAAAAGGTCATAAAGTTCCTTGTTTTGAAAACAACAGAAAGACTCCTTCAAAAACATCTTATAAAAAGTCCAAAAGGGTATAAATGATATTATTCCATATTCTAGGAATTAGTAAAAATGTTTTGAAATTCATTTTTATGAAACACATATGTGGATTATAAAGAAGTCCTAGTAGATAGTTTCGTAAAAACAACCTCGAACAATAAAGAGATTGTAAAATTAACACATACATAGTACTTTTTCTTAGTCAAGGGTATGTTTACCTCCTGTATAATGGAGAAATAATTGTAATAAAATTATACAAGAACCAAATATATAAATATTATTTCATATATTATCTTCTAATATTGATTTTTAAATGATATATCAGTAGTATAATTGTTTTGGGTGTTAATTGATTCGTTTTCCTTTAAATGTTTGGTTATGTAAGTCATGTTTGTTATAGATATGAGGTATTTTATTCATATCTAGAATGATATTAAGATCTTAAAAATTATTACTAATCATCAAATGAAAATTATTCTTGAATGGTTACGATGGGGAACAAAATCTAATCGTGTCGTAGAGACTATAATCCATACGTACACACGAGCGACAATATCATTCTATTAGTGGTAAAATAATATGTAATTGGATGACATATTATATATAAAAAATCATTAACATGTTATATTTATTATTTTAATCATTTAAACTCATTAATACACCCATCGAAATAAAGAATTGTTGAATGAAAAACTACACCACGACGTCTAGACAGTAAGTCGTATGTACACACGTATGGTGAATTTATAATTCATAGGATGTATATAATAATGAATATGGTTGTACAAAATTTATAATAACATCTCAGTATGTAGAAGGTATTGTATTTATTATTTTAGCATGTAAATAGTATAGAAAGATAAAGTGGAAGAAGAAAATAACATTGAAAGAGGTGATGAAGTAATTACCTCTTATTCGGGTTCTTCTATTTGATTTGAACAAAAGGGATATTTAGGATGAATTTATGATCAACGTAAGGCCCTTAGGATGAATTGAGGGTAGTTGGGAGGATATTTGTGAATCTTTTGGTCGATCAAAATGGATTTGGAGGCTTGAAATTAAGATAAAGGAAAGTACCTTTTTATAAGAGAGATGAGGGTCACTTTAGGAAAAGCTTGAAATGTTATTTTATTATAAAATCATTTTTGATTATTAATGGATCCAAATGGATTCATCTAGATTAAAAGGTAAATATGGGTCGAAAACCTCTCAACAAATTGGAGTTAGACAAGTTTAAGTCAACATATTAACCCTGTCTTTGAGATTTAACTCTTAATTAAATAGTATAACTTTTAACATGCCTTCTTGTATTATTATAATACATGATTAATAAACATACTATAAAATTAAAAAAGAACCTAATTTGGTTCATTAATGAAATATCTATAATTAAATAAGTCCTTTGGATGAACCATTGATTTTTATTACTATTATATAATTTAATAAAATATTTTTTGTTTTAAAAACTCATTTATGTCAATTTTGATACTATTTTATATGTTGTTTTTGTGAAAGTCATAAAAACTTGATTACCTCTAAAAAATATTTAATCAACCAAAAAATTTTATATTTACCTATAAAATTCTAGTATGGCATAATAAATTTGTAATTTAATTTCTTTAAATATTTATAACATCATTTATTTGATTCATTCATTAATAAGGAAAACATCACATAATTATTGTGTCCTAATTAAATATATTAATTTTATGTCTAAAATTTATAAATAAAATTCCATGATGTTTTAAATATTTTTATATTTCTAATTAATATTTATAGTTTAAATTATAGCTTATATAGACCCTTATAAGAATTGTTTTACTAAAATATATTTGTTTTTGTAACATTATCATTAACTTTAAATTAATTATTACAAAGTGTCATTTTCACATACAAGTGGATCCTTGGGGCCCAAAAATGAACATGCGGGAGCCCGTGGTTAGAAATGTATCAGCCAATTGGGTTAGGACACATGTTAGGGAAATTTAATATTATTATAATATTTTTTTACCCTTATTTACCGGATTTACCTTCTAACCACGAAAAATAAAATATTTACTTAAGTTACTATTAATAATGTCTAAAAATAAAATTGATTTAATTAAAAAATTTGTACATTTTGATTCAAAATATGGAATCCATTTTAAAATATTAAAAACAAGGAATTGGCAGTAATTAATTAAAAATTAATTGTCGTTGTCAAAACCAAAAAGTGGGTTCTTAAGAAGTAAAAACTATCAAAAGATCGACATGTGTTTATATACAATTTAAATGATAAATTACATCCAATGACCTAAATTATATTAAATGATACAAGTATAATATAAATATACTTTAAAACTAATAAAATTTATAATTTAGAACTATTAATTATTTTGATTAAAAAAGTTGTTTTTAATTAAAATTTAGTATTTTCATTATTCATTAAAATATGAAAGTTATCATAAAAATACCAAAAGTGTACCCTAAATAGATTTTGATATTCCGAATTAAAAAATGAATTCCAATTTGAAAAATAATATTTATAAAATTTGAAAAAGTGGGTATTGCTATACATAACTGATTTTAAAACGGCTAGTTTGATAGGTCGCGGTGCACTTGAACTCAGGGTTGTGTACATCCCACACTATTGTATTATTCAAAGAGAAATGTACCGTCGAAGCTTGGAGTGTAACATTCTTCCATCCTTAAAATAATTTTTTCCACGATATTTCTAGAATACTACTGAATAAAAAAGAATCGGATGGTTCTTCATTATAGTTCCTCAGGTTCCCATGTTGCCTCTTCCATTATATGGTTTCTCCAAAGAACATTTTCTAGACGAGTCATTTGGTTTCTCAACACTTGTTCTCTGGTATCAAGAACCTTGATAGGCCTTTCACAATAATATAGGATGGGTTCTAGTTCTATTTCTTCATAGGTGAGTACATGCATTGGTTCAGGCATGTATTTTCTCAACAGTGATACATGGAACACATCATGAAATTTGGAGAGACATGGTGGCATTACCAAATGATAAGCAACAAATCCAATTCGTTTTATAATTTTGAAAGGTTTGATGTATCTGGGACTCAATTTACCCTTCTTACCAAATCATACAACACCCATCCATGAAGATACCTTAAAAAAACATGATCTACTACTTGAAATTCCAAATATTAACTTTGGTTATCAGTATAGATCATTTACCTATATTGACCTTCTTTGATGTGGGTTTGGATAATATTCACATTTTCCATTGTTTCCTCAACAATTTTTGGGCCTATGAGTTTTCTTTCACCAACACCATCCCAAAAAGATAGTGTGTTATCTTTTTCCATGTAAATCTTTATATGTTTCCATATTAATAATTGAATGGAATCTATTATTATAATAAAATTCTAACAGAGGTAAATATTGATCCAAAATACCATGAAAATCAGGTGAGCAAGATATCAACATGTCTTCTATGGTTTGAATAGTTCGTTCTGGTTGACCATCAGTTTCAGGGTTGTAGGCAGTTCTTAAACGAAGTGCCATATCTAGGGATTTCCGATAATTTTTCGATAATCATGATGTAAAATGAGGATCAAGATAAAAAACAATCGATAGGGGTTCACCATGAAGTCTTACAACTTAATTAATACATTTACTTGATAAACATTCAAGTGGTAAATCTACTCTTATAGAAAGAAATTTTTCTGACTAGGTTAGACGATCAACAATGACCCATATTTCATATTTCCTTATAGGAGTCTTTGTTATCACCATGACAAAGTCCATTGTAATATCATCCCATTTCCTCTCATGTATCAGAAGAGGTTGCATGACTCCTCCAGGATGTTGTCTTTCACCCTTAACCTGTTGAAAAACCATACATATTTACACATAATTAATAATATCTCTCTTTATTTTGTCCCACCAAAAATGTTCCTTCAAATATCTATACATATTAGGGCTACCAGGGTGTATAGAGAAATTGGAGCTGTGAGAATCATCCAACCATTCCCTTTTTAGATCAGGTATATCGAGAACACAAATCCTCCTCCCAAATTTCTAAATTACATCTTTATATATGAAGTCAATCAATCTCCCATCATTCACATCATTAATTTTCTTTTGAAACTCTTTATCATTAGTCTAATACATTTTTATCCTTTCTTGTAAATATTGTTTGGAAACAATTTGAAAAAGTATCGATGTTTCACCTTACATGATTATTACCATATCCATCCTTACTTGAACCATGAACACAACATCCCTTTCAACTCTCATCTGGTCCAAAACTCCATGATCCTTTCTACTCGAAGCATCTGACTCCTTATTTGTCTTCCCTGGGTGGTAGTGTATAGTGAAATCATAATCTTTGAGTAGTTCAAACCATCATGTTTTCCTCACGTTGAGTTCTTTCTATGAGAAAATATACTTCAAACTCCAGTGATCAGTATATATCTCACATTTTCACCATAGTGATTGTGTCTCCATATCATCAAAGAAAAGATTACTACTTCTAACTAAAGATCGAGAATATGATATTTTGGTTCATGAATTTTTAGATGTCGTGATGCATAGTCAATAACTTTATCATTCTGAATATGTATAAAACAATGTCCTTTATTTGAAGCATCACTATAAATAACAAACCCATCATTCCTTGATGGTAGAGTTATGATTGGAGAATTAAATAATCTACTATTCATTTATTCAAAACATTCTCCAAACTCTTTTTTCCAAACAAATTTAACCCCTTTACGTGCGATCGTGGTAAATAGGTTATCCAATCATGAAAAATACTAGACGAAACATCAATAATATCCAACTAAACCAATAAAAAAATGTACCTTATGTATACTCATCGGTTCTGACCGTTCATGTATTTCACTTTTTTTAGAAGTATCAACAGATATTCCAACCTTATAGACAATATTTCCATGAAAATAAATCTCTTAATGCCTGAATTCACACATTCTAAACTTCCCATATAATTCATTTCTTTTGAGAGTCTTTTGAATAGTGCACATGTGATTTCATGTTCTTTGTAGAATTTGGAGTATAAAAAGATATCATCAATAAATACCACTACTAATTCATTAAGATATTCCTTGAAAAATCTATTCAGTAGATCCATGAAACAAGAGGGTACATTAGTCAGTCCAAATGGCATTATTGTAAATTCGTAATGCCCATACCTGGTATAAAATGTTGTCTTCAGAATGTCTTCTTTTCTCATGCACAACATATGATATCCAGATTGAAGGTCAATCTTTGAAAAAATTTGAGCTCCATGATATTGATTGAATAAATCAAAAAATCATGGTAGGGGATATTGGTTTTATATTTTTATAGCATTGATCTCCCTGTAGTCAATTCTGAACCTCATAGATCCATCATTGTTCTTAACAAAAAGAACAGGGGATCCCCATGGAGAAAAACTACGGAGAATAAATCCTTTATTACTCAATTCCTATAGTTTTTTCTTTAGGTCCCATAATTCTACAGTGGCCATTTTATAAGGTTTATTTGATATGGACCTTGAAATATGAATTAAGTCAATAGAAAAGTCAATTTGTCATTCTGTAGGGTTTCCTAGTAAAAACTATGGAAACACATCAACATATTCTTGCACAATAGGTACATCCTCTATTTGAACATTCCTTTATTCATCCATAGTAATTTCACTCTATTCATTCCCAATAATAGAATATAATAGATCTACTAGGGGTGATTTAAATGAAAATCTTATAGTGATGTTTCTTCTATAAAGATAAGGTATTACTTATCATCATAAAAATATTGTATCCTACTTCTTCTTATAATAAATTTTCTCATCGTGGTCCGAAATAAAATCCATACATAGGACTATATCAAATTCAATTAGGGGTATGACTATGAGATCAGTAGATAAAGCACATTTATATGCCATAATGATAACTGATTCCAAAAAAATATGGTAATGATTCTTCCCATGAGAGTTTTAAATGGAAAATCCCTTGTTAAATCAAACTGGAAATATCTAATTTTATTTTAAAACAAAGAAGATATGAAAGAATGAGATGATCCTAAATCAAAAAATGCAGTGGATAAATTTAGGGAAACAATTAATGTACTTGCCACCATGTCATCCAGAGAATCAACCTCGATAGTTGTGATCGCATAAGCTTGGCCTTTCCAGCTTTTTTTCTGAGGTAATTTTCCTTGACACATAGTACATGAATTTTCACAATTCCCCATTTCATTACAACTGTTTCATTCATCATTAAAAACCTCTTTCCTCCCCTTGAAATCATGAGCTTTGTGGCCTTTTCTCTACACTTGTAACAGACTTTCATTCCATTTAGGCTAGTACTGGGGTGTTTCTTCCAACATCTACTACATGATAGAAATTCAAATTTTTATTTCTTCCCTATGTTTCCATTTCCAGAGTGTTTAGAAGATCTCTTCTTTTCTTACATTTCTTTATAGTCGTAAGACTTAGAGAATTAATTTTCTATCTTGATAGCACCTAAGACCGTATCTTTGTATGATGAGAAGGATTTTTAGACTAATGCTCGATAGAGAAATGGTTTTTAACCATCAAGTAATTGATAAATATCACTCCTTAGGTTATGTATAAAATATGTGGCATGCCTTTATATCCTTGTAAAGTTATCCTCATACATAACAACATTCCCAACCTCCTTTTTCATTAGACTCCGAAATTTCCTTTCCATATCCACTCGATGTTCACAATGAATTTATTTTTCTACGAAAATATATTTAAAATTTCTCCATTCCATATTTGATACTTCTTCACCCACCTATGAGTTTTTAATTAATAACCACAATTGATCTGCACCTCCTCTGAGGCGATAAACTTCCATTACAACCTTTTCCCTTTCTCTACTCCCTCAAGCAAGAAATATTTTCTCTAATTAATTTATCCATTGTTCAGATACAAATGGATTTGTGGTCCCATTAAATGATTATGGTTGTTTCCTCATAAAGTGGTCTAACATTGATCCTCTGTTATGTGGATCCGAGTGCTCTATATGGGTAAGGTTATTATTCATAACCTATGTGATTTTCCTAGTATGGTTATAATCTATTCAGAACCAGTTGAAAAACAAGCTCCACTTTAATTATCTTGAGTAGGAGGTCAATCTCTACACGGATTATGTACATTGATATAGTTTCCATTCCTTCCACTAGGTTCCATTTATAAACAATGGCATACACTAGATGAGTTTATGAATCACAATACATTATACCAAACTTGTAAAATACCTAACATAATTTGAACATTTATGCATATAATCCATAATCATAAAAAAAATATTTTCCTTGAGGACATATTTACTCATAAATCTTTCATAAGGGTTTGTAAATAAAACCTGAATTATCCTGAGAATATCCCTTATGAGTGTCGTAACAAAGAGTGCAGCAAGGCCTATTGTCGTGAAACAGTTCTCATTCGAGTCTATCTTAAAGTGGTGTTTTCAGGTTTTACCCCTAGATACATCTTTAACAGATCTACCTCTACCTAACCGTATCTAGGCAGGGATGTATTTCCTAGAAAATTCACAGAATCTCTACATTACAAAATTCTATGAAGTTATTCAATACTAAATCTCAAAGTCTATCTTAGGGTAATGTTCTTTAATCCGAGTTTTTCTAAATCTAGATTCAAAGGTTTGTAATAAACTTATTCTGATAAAAAATTTAATACTCGGAACCTAGTTACCCAGATTTGGTGCATTATTAAATGAAATTGACATGATCAAAAGTGAGAAAATACCAAAAGACTAATAAGTTTTGTAGAATTGGATGTACTAGATACATACATATGTTTTACATTTCATTATGAAATGAAAAACCAAGACATTGTGTCACCTTCGAACCCCTCATATCCCTAAGCTTATCCCTTCATGTCAGTCATAATATACTTCTTCACATCCTGGAAAAAATAAAACATAGAAAGTGGTGATCTCAGATGCTCATTAAGGATAACAGTATATCAGAAACATTCATAAATAAGCATAAACATTTAAGGCAATATATAATACTAAAACACAATCCTTTTAAACCTGAACTTCAGTATAATATGGAAAATATGAATCAAATTATTCCATTTACATATTGACATGGATATTATACTTGTCAAATAATCACATGTAATATCAATAGCTAATTTCATAACAATGAAATTCATAATGCCGAACATCATAACAATATAGTCAAGGCTTCGTTCCAAGATTAAAAATATGAAATTTTCAACACCTTGTTCCAAGATACTATTTTGTCTCAGGATACCTACCGATGCATCGAGGGGCTATAGTGGGCCACACACATCACTTACTACATCCAACACATTCCTTATATGAAAAGGTTGAAACATAACATAATCATTCGTATTAAAACTAGAATAAAAAATGTTTATATATTAACCATAAAACATGAATGGTATAAAAATAGCACATCCACTATCACACATATCTCGAAACCTTCAATAAAAATACGGAATATTGTATCATAATTAATCAACTTCAATCAAACGTAAAATCCAATGAAAGATGGTAACATAGATGAAAATAATACAAAAAAAATTTGAGTGAAATATCTATTTTTATTTTGAGATCATTTAAATGTAAAAATACATTTATTTTGAAAATATTATTATAATATTGTAAGGGAATATTTTAATGTGTTATAATGGTGGAAAATAGCCACACCTACTGTATAAGTTAAAAATACCATTATTTCCTTAATTTTTCAAAAAGGTCATAAAGTTCCTTGTTTTGAAAAGGACAGTAGGATTCCTTTTAAAACATTTTATAAAAATTCAAAAAGGGTACAAATGAATTTAACCCATATTCTAGAAAATAGTAATTTTTTTTGAAATACATTTTTAGGAAACACAGATGTGGATGAGAAATATGTCCCAGCATATACTTTCGTAAAAACAACCTCGAATAATGATGGGATTGTAAAATTAACCCTAACTTGTACTTTTCCTTAGTCGAGTATACATTAAAATCCTATATAATGGTGAAATAATAGTTATTAAATTATACAAGAACCACATACATAAATATTATATCATATATGATCTTCTACTATTTCTTTGTTAATGATATTGGAGTAGTATAATTGTTTTGGGTTTTAACTGATTCATTTTCCTCTATATGTTTTGTTAAATAAGTCATGTTTATTATTTATAGGATATATATAATTCATATAAAAATTTTATTAAGTTATTAAACATTATTTATAATCATAAAATGAAAATTATTCTTGAATGGTTATGAGGGGGAACAAAATCTCATCGCGTTGTGGAGAGGTTAATCCGTACGTATGCACGAGTGACAATATCACTCTCTTAGTGGTGAAATCATAAAAAATTGGATGATATATTATATATAAAGAATCATTAACATTTTATTTTTATTATTTTGATCATTTATAATAATTATTATACCTATCTAAATAATGATGTGTTGAATAAGAAACTACACCACGACGTGGAGACGGTAAGTCATATGTACGCACGTATGGTTACATTATCTTTCATACGATGGATATAATAACAAATATGGTTGTACAATATTAATAATAACATCTGTAACACCCCAAGATTTCATAGTGTGTTATTTCTTCAAAATAATTCAATAATTTGCACTACACGCAACACCGAGTTTAATCACACCATGACTTACCAAAAAAAAGCCATTCAAAAGAGGTTATGAATAGTATTAAATAAATTTTAAACTTTATATAATCCTTATAATTTTAGAATCCATATTATGAGTTTCTTAGACATAATGCAAGAACAGATTCATTTTCAGTATTGCACTTTTATCAACTTTTAATAGTGAAACCTTTTTAAATACAATATTTTAAACTTTTTGACTAAATGGGGGACATCAAAAAAATTTAAAATGAAACATCCCAAGCTTCCACGGTACGCTTTCCTTTGAATAATACAGTAGCGTGTGTTATACACAACTTCGAGTTCTAACACACCACAACCAATCAAACTAGCCGTTATAAATAGTAATACCTACCTTTTAAAATTTTAGAAATTTTATCTCTCAAAATGGACATCATTTTTGGATTCGGAGTATCGAATTTAGACTAAGGTGAAATTTTGGTACTTTTCGGATAACTTTCATATTTTGATGAATAGTGAAAATTACTAAATTTTAATTAAAAAAAACTTTTTTAATCAAAATAATTAATTGTGATAAATTATGAATTTGAGTGGTTTTAAACTATATTTAGAATATATTTTTACCATTTAATATAATGTTGGTCATTGGACAGAATTTTACAATTAAACCGAACATAAACAAGTGTCAATCTTTTGATAGTTATTATCTATTAAAAACACGCTTTTTGTTTTGACAGCGGCAATTAATTTTAAATTAATTTCTGCCACTTCTGTGTTCTGAATTTAGAAAAATGGATTCCATATTTGGAATCAGGATGTCCAAATTATGTAAATAGGTAACTTTTATTTTTAGACATATAGAATAATTACTGCGGTAAAAATTTTATTTACCATGGTTAAGGGTAAATCCGGTAAATAAGGGTGAAAAAATAATATTATAATAATACTAAATTACCCTAAAACATATCCTAGACTTATTGGTTGATAAATTTTCGACCATAGGCATCTTTGGGTCGATTTTGGGACCCCATGGTGCCACTTGTAGGTGATAGGGAAACTTTATGTTAATTAAGTTAAAATGAATACAAAAATGACACTAGCATATATCTTTTAGAAAAACAATTTTTAAATAGGGTTATATATGTTTTATTTTAGATAATAAATATTACTTTAGAAAGATAAAAAGATTTACTACATAATTATATTTTATTTATAATTTTTAGACATTAAATAATATAATTTATGTATGACACAATGATGATTAAGTAATTACTATAGTAGTGAAAAATTAAAATAATTGATATTATAAATTCCCAAATAAATATAATATGAAACTTTTAATGAATTAAAATAATTTTATAGGATAATATGATATATTAGTATTGATTTAATTGACTTTGTTTGAAGTAATAAATCTGTCATGAGTTTCACAAAAATCAACTATTGAATAGTGTCAAAATTGACATAAAAGAGTTTTTAAAACAAATATTATATTATTAATTGATATTAAATTCCTAAAAATATAAGGTTCGGCCAAGAGACTTATATCAAGATAGGTGTCTCATTAATGGACCACTTGGGGGTCTCTTGGATGTATATAGTAAGTTTATTAACCATATTATATAAAAATACAAAGAGACATTGTAAAAGTGAAACTAGTTAACTTAGAGTTAGTACTTAAAGATAAGGTTAATATAAGTACCCAACCCTGTATAAATTCTATTGGTTGAGTTTTTTTCGACCCATACCCATCTTAACATTTATATAATCAACTTTTTAGCCATTAGAAACCTAATATGAATTTATTATAAATTAATATTTCTAGTTTTTCCAAAGGTGCCCCTCACCCCTCTTATAAAAGGTCACTCCTCCTTCTCATTTCTTCACACCTCCAAAGCCTTTTGGTTCGGCCAAACGCTGCCCAAATACTCTACCAACATTCCTCACTACAACCTAGAAGCTTTAGTTTGATCAGAAAGCCAACCTATGGATCCCTTTTGATCAAATCAAAAGGAAGAACCCGAAGAAGAGGTAATGATTTCACAACCCTTTTCCAAGTTCCTTTCTTCTTCCACTTCTTCTTCCTTTGTTGTTACCATTCTAAAATAATAACTCCAGTATAATATATATACTGTGATGTTATTATAAATATTATACAACCATATTCAGTATTCTATCCACCCTTTGAATAACATGTCACCATACGTGTGTACGTACGGCTTACCGTCTCCACGTCATGGTGTAATTGTTATTCAATATATTATTATTTGGATGGGTATAATAATGATATGTAACTCATGTAAATAATAAATATAACATGTTAATTATTCTGTATATATTATATAACAACCATTTATATATTGTTTTAATATCAAAATAATGATATTGTCGCTCGTGCGTACGTACGGACTACCCTCTCCACGAACGCGATGAGATTCATTCTCCATCGTATCCATTAAAGTATAATTATCATTTGATGATTTAAAAATGATGAATATGGACTTGATATAATTCTGGATATGAATAAGATACAACCTATCCATAACAAACACGGCTTATGTAACAAAACATATAAAAGAAAACGAGTAAGTTAACACCCGAAACGACGATAATTCAAATATATTATTAACAAATCAATGTTAAAAGATCATATATGATATAATATTAATATATATGATTATTTTATAATTTAATAACAATTATTTCACCATTATACAGGAGGTTAACCTACCCCAACCAAGGAAAAGTACAAGGTAATGGGTTTTCATCTCACTCCTTATTCCCGTGAGATTCATGCCATATTGCCACCATCACCTTTTGTGTGGTGTATGTACTTCCCATAATTATATTCTTTGTGTAATACACTCTAATTTATGTGTATTTAAATATTCATTGTATCATACCTCTTTCATGGGTTGTATGTTTCATAAGTTACCAAATTGGTAAGGGTTATTTCACAATCTCTTCATTATCCGAGGTTGTTTATACGTAATAATCTACTGGGATCTCTTTATCATGCACATCCATGTTTCTTAATAATGTATTTCAATACATTTTTACTATTTACAAGAGTATGGGTTAATTTCATTTATACCCTTATGTGTTTCGAAAGGAATATTTCCGTTTATTTCCAAACCAGGCACTTTTAACCTTTTCGACAAATTTAAGGTAAGAATGTTTTTTTAACTTATACGGCGGGTGCGGCTATTTACCGCCGTTATAAAATTGTCAAAGCATCCATTACAAGTTTATAAGAATATTTTCAAATTGAATGTATTATTTTATAATTATGTTACTTTTCAAATGATTTAAAAAAAGAGATATTTCTCCAAAATAGTTTTGATTTCATCTATATCAACATCCTTTGATGGATTTTAAGCTTATTTGAAGTTGATTTATTATGATACAAAACATCCATATTTTATTGAAGGTTTTGTGATATTTTTCACAGTGGATATGTTATTCTTATGTCACTCATGGTTTTTGTTTAAAGTATTGACATTTCATAAGTTATTTTTAATCCAAATGTTTATGTTATATTTCAACCTTTCATTCAGATGAATGTGTTAGACAAGTATGTTCCGGGTTGGGGACCGGTAAAAGTAAGCCCTCCGGTTTGGTCTCCGGTTATTAGAGGAACTCCGGTTTGGTCTCCGGTTATTAGAGGAACTCTGGGTTAGTGTCCGGTTATTAGAGGCACTCCGGGTTGGTGTCCGGTTATTAAAGGAGCTCCGGGTTGGGTTCCGGTTACAGTTAGCCCCAAGGTCTTGGGACGAGGCCTTGACAATGAAATTAAAGTTCACCATTATGCATTCCATCATTGTGAAAGTTGTTATTGATTTTTCATGTGATTATTCAATTAGTAGAATATCCAGGTGAATAAGTAAATGGAATTATTTCATTTTATTTATGCCATACTATGTTTAAAGTTTTAGTTTAAAAGGCTTTTGTTTTAGTAATGCATTGCCTTAAATGTTTATGCTTATTTTTGAATGTTCCGCTATATTGTTATCCTTACTGGGCATTTGAGCTCACCCCTTTTCTATGTTTTATTTTTCCTAGGATGTTAATAAGTAAGTTATGAATGACCTGCAGGGATATTATGAGCGGATAATAGTGTGGAATATGGAGACATTATGTTGTCATAGTAGTTTTTCACTTTATGATGTAATGTAAAACTTATGAATATATCTAGTGTTTCCAAGGATAATAAACCAATCGGTCTTTCTAGATTTGATCTTTCTTGTGATCATGCCAATGTTATGTAATAATGCACCGACTCTGGGTAACGAGGGTCGGGGCATTACAGTTGGTATCAGAGGAAGTTTAGTACAAACCTTGGAAGCTAGATTTAGATGAACTCTGATTAGAGCACGTAGACCTAAGATGAACTTTGAGGATTAGTATAGAATAACTTCCTAGAATTTTGGTATTGTAGAGATTTTGTGAGTTTTCCGAGCAATACATCCTGGTCTGGATACGAGCAGGTAGAGGCGGCTCTGGCACAGATGTACCTAGGGGTAAAACCCGAAAACACCGCTTTGAGCTAGACTCGAACGGGAACTTGTGCACGACAACGGGCCTTGCTGCACTCTTGGTTACGACACTCTCGGGGGATATGCTTAGGATAACTCTCATTTTCTTTACAAATCATTATGAAGGGTTTATGAGTACATACTTCCTCAAAGGAGACATTTTTATGATTATGGATTATATCCATAAACTATTTAATTTATGTTATGTGTTTTACAAGTTTGGGATTAGGTATTGTTATTCATAAACTAATCTAATGTATGCCATTGTTTAGAAATGGCGCCCAGTAGAAGGAATGAGAACTCTAGAAATGCACATGATACCAAGAGAAATAAGGATCATATATTTTATGGTATTAAGCCAGAATTTACAAGAGAAATAGTCTCGCATGTATTATCATAATATGAAGAAATAATATCATGTGTTGATAAGATAAGTAAAGAGTTTACTGAGTCCTATGGCTTTGAAGGGAAGCAAGAGAAGAAAAAGATGGAAGAGTGAAAGATGGATAAAGGGAAGAGGGAAAAGAAGAATTTTCCCATATCTGATAACTGTGGAAAGAAACACCCTGGAACTTGCCTGAAAGGAATGGGAGTTTGTTATAAGTGTGGAGGAAAAGGCACAAAGTACGTGACTGCAAGGGTAAGAAAATGGTTTCAAATGTACAATGCTTCAATTGCAAAGAGTTTGGACACTACGCGAACCTATGTCCCAGTCATTAGACTATGCCGCAAATGATACTATTGGATAATAATCAAGTTATGATTCTACCACAGATGAAGAGGACTGATTAGAGTTCTTATGTTGATTATGTCAATTGAGTGTTGTATCAAAAATGTACTTGTTATAATAATTATAGAGTATATAAGGATTGTACTGCAGTACTATTTCATTAAGGACTTGAGATTGTGTGGAACAAAGAAAAGTGACTCAATAGCAGGATAAATATTTGGAAAATATATGGTTGAGAGAATGATAAACCATAATATAGTTCTGACACCGAGGTAGTGATTTTGGAATAATACATGATTGTTTTGGATAAATTATATTGGATATTCTTGACTACCTTGGAACTGATTAATGATTTGTATATTCCATCATTGTTGGGGTTTAAAAATTTTTTGTATTGATGAAGTATATCCAGCATTCTATATAGAATAATGGAGCATGAATGTAATCAATAAGGAATATGATAATTCAGGATGTTTCAGTGTATTAAAAGAATACATGATGAAGGTATTCATATGATATTACGGGGTAAAAAGGATCTACATTATGTTTACCTTCCTTATAAATGTTGGACTGTGAGTTTGGACAGAAGTATTTTGGATAGTTCTAGTTTTTATTATTTTGGATTGCCATAAAAGTACAACCCGGAGTTCGGGCGGCAACCCGTTACGTCCGACAAGGCTGCGAAACTTGGACCCGCAACCGAAGGGAGACAAGGGTTTATCACATACCACTGGCCCACGATATGTCCTGGATTAAATAATGTAGTTTTTTTTAAAAGATCTGGTAGATGAATTATAAATTCATTTATTTTGGAACCCTGTACGAATAGTATAAATAAATTTTTTTTACGTTCTATTATCTTTTAGAGTGAAAGATGAGTTTGTGATAGAAATTTATTAATGGATAAAACTCTAATTATAAAGTAAGTATATCTCCTTATGATCTTAACCAATATCATAAATAAATTCCTCAACGTTAATAAAAGGAACTTAGAACAAAAATGTTGTCCTAGATGGTACCTTAAATAATCACTAACTTATGGTTTTGGGATTGTTGGCCTTTTCATAGCCATGTTCTCTACCACTCTCCATCAGATAATTGATGGTTAGATTTATCTTCTATATCCATATTTTCCTACATGGAACCCTAGTATGTGTTATTTTTGGTAATCTTCATACTTTCCACTCTTTATTTTAAATAGAGGCCTCATTAATTCATTTTTCGATGTGGGATTTCAACTAAGATATTTTGAAACGTCAAAAATGTGTTATCCCAATACCCTATGTTTTCTTGAACCGATGGTATTTAAAATAATCATAGATTGATGAGTTTAAGGACCTAAATGTTATACTTGTTTGTTATTGATGACCTCAATCACTACCTATAAATATTTACGTTTTCCCTCCAATTATATGTCTCTAATTGTCACCAATGTTCTCCTAATCGAGATCATAATTTGGTGGTGACCCTTTCATTTGTCTTTTCCTCATATTAAGACTAAATTTTAGTAACCCAATTTCCGATGTGGGTTTTCCCACAAATATATTTTCTATTTTCAACCTTTTATTTTCTAAGAACAATTTCAAATTGCGAGGACACAATTTATTGAAGGAGGGGAGAATGTAACACCCCAAGATTTCATAGTGTGTTATTTCTTCAAAATAATTCAATAACTTGCACTACACGCAACACCGAGTTCAATCACACCCTGACATACCAAAAAAAATCCATTCAAAAGAGGTTATGAATAGTATTAACTAAATTTTAAACTTTATATAGTCCTTATAATTTTAGAATCCATATTATGAGTTTCTTAGACATAATGCAAGAACAGATTCATTTTCAGTATTGCACTTTTATCAACTTTTAATAGTGAAACCTTTTTAGATACAATATTTTAAACTTTTTTACTAAATGGGGGACATCAAAAAAATTTAAAATGAAATATCCCAAGCTTCCACGGTACGCTTTCCTTTGAATAATACAGTAGCGTGTGTTGTACACAACTTCGAGTTCTAACACACCACAACCAATCAAACTAGCCGTTATGAATAGTAATACCTACCTTTTAAAATTTTAGAAATTTTATCTCTCAAAATGGACATCATTTTTGGATTCAGAGTATCGAATTTAGCCTAAGGTGAAATTTTGGTACTTTTCAGATAACTTTCATATTTTGATGAATAGTGAAAATTACTAAATTTTAATTAAAAACAACTTTTTTATCCAAAATAATTAATAGTGATAAATTATGAATTTGAGTGGTTTTAAAGTATATTTAGAATATATTTTTACCATTTAATATAATTTTGTTCATTGGACATAATTTTACAATTAAACCGAACATAAACAAGTGTCAGTCTTTTGATAGTTATTATCTCTTAAAAACACGCTTTTTGTTTTGACAGTGGGAATTAATTTTAAATTAATTTCTGCCACTTATGTGTTCTGAATTTAGAAAAATGGATTCCATATTTGAAATCAGGATATCCAAATTATGTAAATAGGTAACTTTTTTTTACACATTTTGAATAATTAATGCGGTAAATATTTTATTTACCATGGTTAAGGGTAAATCCGGTAAATAAGGGTTAAAAATAATATTATAATAATACTAAATTACCCTAAAACGTGTACTAGCCTTATTGGTTGATACATGTTCGACCATAGGCATCTTTGGGACGATTTTGGGACCCCATGGTGCCACTTGTAGGTGATAGGGACACTTTATTTTAATTAAGTTAAAATGAATACAAAAATGACACAAGCATATATCTTTTAGAAAAACAATTTTTAAATAGGGTTATATATATTGGATTTTAGATTATAAATATTCATTAGAAATATAAAACGATTTCCTACATAATTATATTTTATTTATAATTTTTATACATTATATAATATAATTTATTTATGACACAATGATGATTAAGTAATTACTATAATAGTGAAAAATTAAAATAATTAATATTATAAATTCCCAAATAAATATAATATGAAACTTTTAATGAATTAAACTAATTTTCTAGGATAATATGATATATTAGTAGTGATTTAATTGACTTTTTTCGAAGTAATCAATCTGTTATGAGTTTCAAAAAAATCAACTATTGAATAGTGTCAAAATTGACATAAAAGAGTTCTTAAAACAAATATTATATTATTAATTGATATTAAATTCCTAAAAATCTAAGGTTCGGCCAAGAGACTTTTATCAAGATAGGTGTCGCATTAATGGACCACTTGGGGGGTCTCTTGGATGTATATAGTAAGTTTATTAACCATATTATATAAAAATACAAAGAGACATTGTAAAAGCGAAACTAATTAACTTAGAGTTAATACTTAAAGATAAGGTTAATATAAGTACCCAAACCTGTCTAAATTGTATTGGTTGAGTTTTTTGCGACCCAGACCCACCTTAAAATTTAAATAATCAACTTTGGAGCCATTAGAAACCGAATATGAATTTATTATAAATTAATATCTCTAGTTTTTCTAAAGGTGCCCCTCACCCCTCTTATAAAAGGGCACTCCTCCTTCTCATTTCATAACACCTTCAAAGCCTTTTGGTTCGGCAAAACACTGCCCAAATACTCTCCCAACATCCCTAAATACAACCGAGAAGATTTATTTTGATCAGAAAGCCAACCTAAGGAGCCCTTTTGATCAAATCAAAAGGAAGAACCTGAAGAAGAGGTAATGATTTCACCACCCTTTTCCAAGTTCCTTTCTTCTTCCACTTCTTCTTCCTTTGTTGTTACCATTCTAAAATAATAACTCTAGTATAATATATATACTGTGATGTTATTATAAATATTATAAAACCATATTCAGTATTCTATCCACCCTTTGAATTACATGTCACCATACGTGCGTACGTACGACTTACCGTCTCCACGTCGTGGTGTAATTGTTATTCAATATATTATTATTTGGATGGGTATAATAATGATATGTAACTCAATTAAATAATAAATATAACATTTTAATGATTCTTTATATATGATATAACAACCATTTATATATTGTTTTAATATCAAAAGAATGATATTATCGCTCGTGCGTACGTACGGACTACCGTCTCCACGAACGCGATGAGATTCATTCTCCATCGTATCCATTAAAGTATAATTATCATTTGATGAATTAAAAATGATGTTTAAGGACTTGATATCATTCTGGATATGAATAAGATACAGCCTATCCATAACAAACATGTCTTATTTAACAAAACATATAAAAGAAAATGAGTAAGTTAACACCCGAAACGACGATAATTCAAAGATATTATTAACCAATCAATGTTAAAAGATCATATATGATATCATATTAATATATATGATTCTTGTATAATTTAATAACAATTATATCACCATTATACAGGAGGTTAACCTACCCCAACCAAGGAAAAGTACAAGGTAAGGGGTTTTAATCTCACTCCTTATTCCCGTGAGATTCATGCCATATTGCCACCATCACCTTTTGTGTGGTGTATGTACTTTCCATAATTATATTCTTTGTGTAATACACTCTAATTTATATGTATTTAAATATTAATTGTATGATACCTCTTTCATGGGTTGTATGTTTCATAAATTACCAAATTGGTAAGGGTTATTTCACAATCTCTTCATTATCCGAGGTTGTTTATACGTAATAATCTACTGGGATCACTTTATCATCCACATCAAAGTTTCTTAATAATGTATTTCAAAACATTTTTACAATTTACAAGAGTATGGGTTAATTTCATTTATACCCTTATGTGTTTCGAAAGGAGTATTTCCGTTGTTTTCCAAACAAGGCACTTTTAACCTTTTCGACAAATTTAAGGTAAGAATGTTTTTTTAACTTATACGGCGGGTGCGGGTATTTACCGCCGTTATAAAATCGTCAACGCTTCCCTTACAAGTTTATAAGAATATTTTCAAATTGAATGTATTATTTTATAATTATGTTACTTTTCAAATGATTTAAAAAAAGGGATATTTCCCCAAAATAGTTTTGATTTCATCTATGTCAACATCCTTCGATGGATTTTAAGCTTATTTGAAGTTGATTTATTATGATACAAAACATCCATATTTTATTGAAGGTTTTGTGATATTTTTCACAGTGAATAAGTTATTGTTATGTCACTCATGGTTTTTGTTTAAAGTATTGACATTTCATAAGTTATTTTTAATCCAAATGTTTATGTTATATTTCATCCTTTCATTCAGATGAATGTGTTAGACATGTATGTTCCAGGTTGGGGACCGGTAAAAGTAAGCCCTATGGTTTGGTCTCCGGTTATTAGAGGAACTCCGGTTTGGTCTCCAGTTATTAGAGTAACTCCGGGTTAGTGTCCGGTTATTAGAGGCACTCCGGGTTGGTGTCCGGTAATTAGAGGCACTCCGGGTTGGGTTCCAGTTACAGTTAGCCCCAAGGTCTTGGGACGAGGCCTTGACAAATAAATTAATGTTCAGCATTATGCATTCCATCATTATGAAAGTGGTTATTGATTTTGCATGTGATTATTCGATTAGTAGAATATCCATGTGAATAAGTAAATGGAATTATTTCATTTTATTTATGACATACTGTGTTGAAAGTTCAAGTTTAAAAGGCTTTTGTTTTAGTAATGCATTGCCTTAAATGTTTATGCTTATTTTTGAATGTTATGCTATATTGTTATCCTTACTGGGCATTTGAGCTCACCCCTTTTCTCTGTTTTATTTTTCCCAGGATGTGAAGAAGTAAGTTATGAATGACCTGCAGGGATATTATGAGGGGATAATAGTGTGGACTATGGAGACATTATGTTTTCGTAGTAGTTTCTCACTTTATGATGTAATGTAAAACTTATGAATATATCTACTGTTTCCAAGGCTACTAAACCAATCGGTCTTTCGAGATTTGATCTTTCTTGTGATCATACCAATGTTATGTAATAATGCACTGACTCTGGGTAACTAGGGTCGGGGCGTTACAACATCTAAATATGTTTATGTTACAAGATTTATTATTTTAGTATGTAAAAAATAAATAAAGATGATGTGGAAGAATAAAATAACTTTGAACTAAGTGAAGATGTAATTACCTCTTCTTCGAGTTCTTTCTTTTGGTTTGAACAAAAAGGATGTTATGTTGGATTTTAGAAAAAAAGTAAGGCATCTAAGATGAATTGAGGGTATTTGGGAGGATATTTGAGTAGGTTTTGGCTGATCCAAATGGATTTGGAGGTGTGAAATTAATATATGGGGAAGTACCCTTTTATGAGATAGGTGAGGGTCACTTTATGAAATGTTTGAATTATTATTTTATTATAAAATAATTTCAGTTTATAATTGATCAAGATAGATTTATTTCCTGGATAAGGTGGGTATGTTTTGAAACCCTCAAAACAAATAGGTTTTAGATAAATGTAGGTCACTATATTAACATTATATTTTAGATTTAAATCTAAGTTAAATAGTTTTACTTTTACCATGACTTCTTATGTTAATACATGTTTATTAAACATACAATAAAAAAACAAAAAAAAAACCTAAAGTGTTTCATAAATGACATACATAAAATTATATAATTAATTTGGATGACCCTTATATTTTTAGGACTATAATATAATTTAATAAAATAGTATTTGTTTTTAAAACTCATTATGTCAAATTGGATACTATTTTGTATTTTGTTTTTGTGAAAGTCCTAAAAACATGATTACTTCAAAAAAATATTTAATGGACCCTAATGTTTCATATTTACCTAGAACATTTTGGTCTTTCAACAAAACATTCAAAAAATATTTATTTTAATATTTTTAATTTCATTTATTGGATTCTTTCGTTAATAAGGCAAATACTACATCATTATTGTGTCATAATTAAATATATTTATTTTATGTCTACAAATTATAAATAAAATTCCATGATGTAGGAAATATTTTTAGCTATCAAATTAATTTTAATAGTATAACATATCAGTTATTTAACCATAATAAGAATTTTATTACTAAAAGATATATCTTTATGTTACATTTTCCTTTACTTTAAATTAATTTTTATAAAGTGTCCTTTTCACATACATGTGGCTCCATGGGGTTGAAAAACCGACCAAAGGATTATCGTGGTCAGACATGAATCATGAAATATGTTTAGGACACATGTTGGGGTAATTTAATATTATTATAATATTATTTTTACCATTATCTTATAGATTTACCCTTTAACCATGGTAAATAAAATATTTATTAATGTTACTGTTCATAATGTCTAAAAATTAAAGTTACCTATTTACACAATTTGTACCTTTTGATTCAAAATAAGGAATCCATTTTTCCAATTTCGAAACACAGATGTTTTAGAAATTAATTTAAAATTAATTACATTTGTCAAAACCAAAAATTAGGTTTTTTAGAAGTAAAGAACTATCAAAAGATCGACATGTGTTTATGTAAAATTTAATTATTAAATTAAATATAATGACCTAAATTATATTAAAAGATAAAAATATAATCTAATTATATGTTTAAACTACTCAAATATATAATTTAACACTATAATTATTTTGATTAAAACGGTTGTTTTTAATTAAAATTTAGTATTTTCACTATTCATCAAAATATGAACTTTAACATAAAAATACAAAAAATTTACCCAAATCTGATTTTTATATTCCAAATCGAAAAATTAATTCCAATTTGAAAAATAAAATTTATAAAATTTCAATAAGTCGGTATTACAATTCCTAACTTCTTTTAAAACGGCAAGTTCGATAGGTCGTTGTGCGCTTGAACTCGGGGTTGCGTACATCACACTCTATTGTATTATTCAAAGAGAAGTATTCCATATAAGATTAGGGTAATACACCATTACTATTTTTGAGTCATAATTCTTATTATGAACCAATTTACTTTTATATTTTATATATACTGCCTATTTTTTTATTATATCATAAATAATATTTCATTCATGGTATTGGAATTTTAGTTTCAGGAAAATTATGTTTTAATGGTATGAAAACCATTGTTTTCAATACAGTTTATTTCATGATATAGTATATAATGGTACACATGATAAAATCCTATAAGATCATGATGTCTAGTGTCTCTATGAACTAGTTTCCTGACATCAAAAATTGATTCATGTATACAACAACATTATTGGAAACTTACATAACAAGCTTCAAATATTCAATATCGTTTAAAAAATATTAAAGATATCTGAGGGATATACATAAGAAAAGGATGATATATAATATAGAGACCAAATATTGAAATACATGGATATTATATCATTTTAAATGAATATTAAATACATTAAAAAAATACACTCCTAAAGACAGTAATATTTTAGTGTCTTTGGAATAATGAAAAGACAGTTTTCTATCCTTGTGAAAGATCTTCAAAACCTCCCATAATGATCTCCACCTCTAGTAGTTATTCAAAAAAACCTTTCCTCATTACCTGTTGAAGGAAACAAAAGAAACGGGTGAGCTCAAATTTTGATTAATGATAAACAAGGGAGACATGTAATAATGAACATGATCATTAGGGTATAGGAATGTGATCATGAAAATAGAAGAACATAACATGCATATCAAAGAACATAACATAGATCATGGCTTAAATATTGGAAGTTTATAAGACATAAATAATAACTAAATAAAGATAATATTAAATGAAAAAATAAAATAGGAATAAAACATGGAATTGTGGGAACACATAAGCAGATAATATGATTTCCAATGTAGCCAAAGCATTACTTCCAAAACAATTTTAGTGTACGAAGTCCTTTACTAAAATGAGTGAACCCTCATGGCTGCCCTGTATTACTAAACTAAGTGAACACTAATTCCAGCCTTGTATTAAGAAAATGAGTAAACCCTCATTCCCGACATGTATTACAGAACTGAGTAAACCCTCATTCCAGCCATGTATTACTGAACCGAGTAAACCCTCATTCCAGCCCTATCTATATCATGAGATATAAATATTTACCAAATCAATTTAGGGGATATATAAGTCCCTCCCATCACATAATGATATCATACATACAAGTTCCACAAGATCATAAATGAACATATCGTAATCGATGAAATGAAATGGGTATCCTAAACAAGTAAACATATAATAACCCTTGGAAAGATAATGGTAATGTAATCATTTCATCAAAAATAACCCATGAAAATATGTGGGTTTCAAAATCATATAACCCATAAAAGAGAAGGGGGTTCATACAAATATTACCCATGATAGAGAAATTGGTTTCATAAAGACCATGAAATCAATCATAACTCATTTATAAAATGGATATGAATAGAACCATTATATGGTTTCCTAGAAAGGAAAGAGTAACATCAATATATGTCACCTTATTTAGAAAATAATTTTGATATATCCTATAAAAACATTTCGTGAGGAAAGTATCCTTTCTTGTTTAAATTTTTTTTAAAACATAAAACCATTTGGAAATAATATTATTAGAAAATCGAATGAAAAATTATAATGTATGCATGTAAAAATTTTCAAAACATTTTCCTTGAAATATTTTAAAATAAGCTTCAACCCATTTTAAATCATTTTTATTTGAAAAATCATGATTTTTTTTAAAGAAATATTGAAAATGTTTTGATAAAAATTTCATTGAAAATACTTTTAAAACATATAAAGAAAGATTTAAAACGTTTTGGAAATCATTTTTCTTGAATAAATTTAATTTCAGCATGAAAACAATTATAAATTTCTTTTCTTGAAATTTTATAAGAGAATCATAAAAATGTTTTTAAAACCATTTCATTGAAGTCGGTTTGAAAACATGTAAATAAGACTTCAAAAAAAATTTGAAAATAGTTTTCCATGAAAGAATATAAAAGATTTTTGAAACCCTTTTGAAAAACAATTTTCCTACAAAATTAATTTTAAAAACATTTCTTAATGATTATTCTTTTTAAAAATGAAAATGGGAGATTCAATGAAATGACGACGGGTAAATTCGTACATGTCGTACGGAGTCAAAAGAACATTCCTTTTTCATAGTAAAAGGATAGAAAAGATCCTTCTTCAGAAAGTGATAAGATAATTCCCTTAAAAAGAATTGTAAAATACCAAAACGGTAAAAATTTATTCTTGATATTATAGGGGAATGGTATAATATTTTTGGGAACCCTTTTAAAAAATATAAATTTCCGACCGAAGAGTGGGTAAAGTCGGGCTTTCCTAAAAACACTTTCTTAACAAAATTTTGTAAATAGGAGTAAAAAATGGTACCAATACATGTGTATATCATAGAATAATATAGTAGGAATATAATCATGAATATTTCTGAGAGAAAGATCATAATATTTCACCAAATGAAGTGTAAACATAAACAATATCGAAAAGCAATGAGATTGTCTCAATAAACACTTATAACTTGGTATCTCAGGATCAAGTTGTCCATGTAAGGAAAGGAAATAAAATGAAGAAAATAATATCAGGAAAATATTTAGATTCATGATAAGACATGTAAAATTGATGTTTATGAACCCCAAAAAAGCATTTTGGAGCCTAACAAAACATGAGTCTCAATGAAGGCAAATTGAGACAAAACCTTTTTACCACCTTGGTAACTATTTAAACTTATACCCCATGAAAGTGTAATAGTCAATTGGGAATTTAAATACCAGTATATCTAAGAAAAATATACATGTAATACATCCACATTTATTATATAGCACTCACAAAAGAGAATATTTTCAAACATAACTTGTATCTCAAATAATTTAATTCTGATATGAAGTCCCATTACATTATTTATTGACTCTCTTTGTACCAATACAAGCTTCCTGTATAATAAATGTAAGTTTATTATAAATATTTTAAAAGATAATATTATTATACATAATTACAAATATTTTTTGATTATAACCTTATATTACCATCTTATTAACGATCCTATATTAATGTTTCAATTAAGGCAGTATTCCCTTTGTTCTTCGCATATGTCTTAATTTGTTAATTATTTGGTCTTTATACATATATCATGATCCTATAATGTAAAAAATTATATAAATTTAATTTATATATATTATATTTTAATTATAATAATATATATAATATAAGAGTATAAAATGGAATACATCGTTCTTGGATACGGTAAGCCTTATGTACCCATGAATGTTGTTTCCATTTTTTATTGTTGTACGGAAGGAATGAAATAAAATGACATAAATATATATATATATATATATATTCATTAAAGTATCATAAATATATAATATATATCATATATGTTCATTAATCTCATCCTCAATACATACCATGTGGCATGTGAACGAATCCCATTGCATTGAGGGGACAATAATCCACACTTTCTCAAATGAGATTATTGTATTGACACCAAATGTAAAGTAAAGGTATTTTTATTATAAAAAGTAATAAATAAGATTAAATAAATAATAAAGATAATATATTACATATATAAATACATTTCCATCATAATTTCCACCATGATTGGTGGTAAAGGAGAAACGAACAATCATCGTTTTGTGAGGCAATAATTCTCCATAAACAAAACATATATGTTATAAATCTATTAGATGGAGGTGTGTGTATGTATAGGTATGAACTATTGAGTAAAAAAATCCTAGAATATGTAGGATACTATTTTTTGACAAAATAAGGGAATAAAGAGAGTGGAGTGGGTGGATAATGAAAATAAACAAAATGAACTTAAGAGAAGACGTTACCTCTTAACCGGGTAACTCATTTGGTTTATACCAAATGGATTCATTGAGAATATTTATTCCCAAATACCAGCTTCAAGATATAAGGGGATATTTTTTTTGAGGCTACCTGGTTAGATATTGGATGATCATAAATGTTTTGAGAGGTGTGGGGAATGGGTAGAGGTGGTGAGCTTTTATAGGGAAATAAAACGACTCATTTGGAGTTTTTACAACAATGTTAGGTGTGAACAAGTTATTTCCTAAAAAAATTCATAATAATCCAACCAAACGCAATATTTTAAGGTTTATGGAATAAAATTGGACATCCAATGGGTTTTGGACAAGTTTCTAGTTCATTTAGGCCCTTAATTTTAAGTATTAGTCATTATTTAAGCTTAATTTGACCTTAACTATTGTGATTAATTTTATTCACTTTTGATAATAATTTTGGTAAAAAATAATATTGGTATTATTAGAATATAAATATTATACTGAAAACAATGTTTAATGTAATATTTTTGAAATAAAATTCACATAAGCTGAAAAATTATGATTAGTGCTAATACCGCAGACGAGACGAAATAACGGGGTTTTAAAGTAAGAAAAAGTTCAGAAGATTGATAAGATTTTATATTAATTTTGAATGTGAAATTGATTCTAATTAATTATATTGTATTTATAGATGTAATATGTATCATATTTGACTTTAAAATAAATTTAAAATATCATTTAGCATTAATCAGTAATTATAGAAATGGAATTTTAAACTAAAAGATAATATTTTTTTACTATTGATTAAAAAATTGATGTTTCTCAGAAAAATAAAAAAAATTATCCCTAGGATAATTTCGATCTTCTGAATTCAAAAATCCGTTTTATTATATAAAATTTAATTTTGAAATGTGTCTAAAATTATATTCATTATCAGAAGGGGTTTATTTAGGACAACAATGTATTTTTATCATAAAAGGACATTACTAAAAATCATATCTTTCATTATCAATATGTTTTATTAATATAAAAAAATTATAAAGAATATTTTGAAAGTATTTATTACTATTACTATTAAAATTTCAAATTGTTATGTCATAATTATCTCATTTAATTAATTATATATATATAAACATATTTTATAATAACTAAGTGTTGCGTGCGTTGTACGCCAAGTCGTTGTTGCTTTTAGTGTAAGCCAAGTTGATATTTATTGTGAAAGTAATGTTTGAAACAATGTTTCAATATATATATATATATATATAAACTATTGCTAGTGTCATGTGGAAAGAATAAATATTGAAAAGATAAATTAATTCAAAAAAAAATATTTCTAAAAATCTCATGGTGTTTCTTATAAATACAATTAAAAAAATAAAATAATAATGGAATAGTGTAAAAAAATACATGTAATTATTGAGTAATAATAATGTAACATAATAGGTGAGAATAATAAAAATGACAATGAGGCATTATATAAGAATATATATTAAAGGTAATATGGAAATGTGGCAAAAATATTAATAAGGGAATCATGAAAGGGAAATATATATTTGTTCTTGGATTCAATTTTTTGGAATACATTACATAATGTTTTTTTGTTATAATGCCATAATACAGACCATATATCTAGGCCATATTTATTTTTTACATGAAAATTAATATGTCTCAAATAATTATGAAAACTTCACTGTCATATAATTTTGAAATTAAAAATAAAAAGTGGCATTTATTTAATAAAAATACCTCTAAAAATATTATTTTTAGTATTTTTAATTCAAAATCCCCATTTATATAGAAGTACTGGTTTTGTTTACAATAATAGTTTTCTGGCCCATAGAAAAATTTGTTTTGACTTTTTAAAATAAAAATACAATCTATACTTAACAAATATTATTTAATAAAAATATTTTACACACATATAATTTAGATTAAAAATTCAATAATTCCTTGGAATGGATGAGTTAATTGAAGTTTCTTATTACCCAAAAATACAATTTGAGTTTTTTCGTATTGAAATATAATTTTTTTAAACTCATTATTTAATCATTTATTATGTAAAATCGATTTAGAATAAATATAATCATTATTTTATTGAATATAAATATAAAAATTCATAGTATTAGGGTCGTGATAGATAGATATTCAATACAATTGAAAACACTTTAAGGGTACGATGTTTGACACTAAGATGTTCTTTGGGAAGTTCAGTGATCATGGTTTAGGCTGTGATCTTGATGAGATGGAACTTATCCCATAAATATTTTTACCATAATATAGTTATTGAATCTCATATTGGTATTGGTAATGGGTAAATCAAATAGATTGTATCTACCATGTATTCTCTAATAAATGGGTTTGATAGGGTGTTATCCTACTGGTCGAGGAAATCATTAATTTCATCCATATCAATGGAATTTATCTTAATCATACATATATAATAATCATATGATCAAGGTGAAATGGATATATTATCAATTTTTATGATGATTAACAATATTTTATATTTTATATGATATATTATCCCAATTTAGTGAATGGTTTTTCTATAACATCATTACTTAAAAATACAATTATTCATTCAAAGGATGGAATTTCATTTATAATAGTATGTGTCATTATATTATCCACCCTTCAAAAATTTCACCATTTATATTTCCATTACCTATAAAAAATGTATTCGGGTACTAATAGAAATTGATATGGTGCAGGTATGAACTTATAACTCCATATTAAGAAAAATGTATCTCCATATTAAGAAAAATGTATCTTTACTGGATTCTCTTCACACGAAATAAAATTTTACAAGTGTACAAACTTAATAATTAGTACATGATATGGGGATGGTATGTACTTTTTCTAGAGGGATACATCGTAAACAGCATGTACTTGAGATCTTTTAGGTGGGAGTAGTCCTAGATAAGCATCTACCCTGATGCGGTAAATGATCTCAAAGGGGAAAATGTATCTTGGACTAGGCCTTCCCTTCTCCCCAAACCTCATGAGTTTCTTCCATAGTTGTATATAATGGATACATTTACCACAATCCTCAAAATCTAAGTCCTTTCAATGAATTTCTACATAGACTTATTATCGAATTTGTGTAGATTTCATATGAAGCTACTTGGTTTGAACCATCTATTACATATCATGGATAAGATAAGGTACTATTAACTTCCACTCTCTACATTCATCCGAGTATGTCAGAGTTGGACAACTCCTCCCATATAGTGCCTCGTAACATTCTATTTAAAATATTTAACACAAACTATTGTTATAGGAACTCAACTAGGGGAATGTGTTAATCCCCAAAACGTTGTAAATACATTTAACATGATATTAGAATATGTTATAGTGTTTGAATGGTCATTTTCAACATACTATATTTATGAGGGTGATATGTAGTGTTGAAGAACATTTATTTATTCAATTGTTGTTAAAGGATCATCCAAAACCATAAGGTAAACATCAAATCTCGATCAGATATAATAGTGAGTTGCACTCAAATAGTATTTACGCTTCTCTTATTTATATCTTGGAGAGTTGGTCAAGATAGAGGTATTCTTTCAGAGAATTTAAAATTGATAAATTTTAAAGGTGATCGACTACCAACCATAAGGATATTTTAATTCTAGGTTTCATGGAGAGTCATTTTAATGAAATATATGGTTATTATTTCCCATTTGTATACTAGTAAAACTAATGGTTTCATTATAACATTATATTTTTTAAACCATAACATTCTAGCATCCCAATAATCATGATAAGAACTCTGTAATCCATCTATTCATTTCATTCCACAAGATATTTTTCTTCAAATAATTATAAATCTTCTTGGTTAATGGATTAATATAGAAGTATGAGAAAAGCACATCATCTAGAAGTTCCCATTTTTCAATTATGGAATTTATGGGATAGATAACTGGGTTCCAATACTTATAACTTCATATTAAGATAAATTTAACTTCAAAATATTTTCTACCTTAATCTATAATAGTTCATCATCTTTATGAGACTCCTCGATTATATCAAGAATGGATGATTTAATAGTTATTTTATCAGGGTACGGTTAAATCCATAGGTTTATTATGAAATTCCTATGAGTATTTCATCATACTTCCGATAGATTAATTAACCCTCTTCTTGAAGATAAGGATGTCAATATCTATTTAGGGTCACATAGTGCAAGGAAAATAATTTTCAAAAAATTGATTCCAAAATTCCTTCAACTCGATTGGTTTGATATCTTCCTCAATCATCGTATTCATGATCAATTTACACCACTTATTAGCTTCTCTATTCCTATGATAAATATCCAATAGAACATTTTCATTATTTTATCATTGAATTATGTATAATATCTTATGAATGGATTTAATCCACTGTTCCAAAATTAGTGGATAAGATGATCCAATAAAATTCAGAGGCCATTTTCGCATAATGCTCTCAATTAAAACATTTTTTTCATAGGGGGATATTTTAGTTCCTTTTTATTTAGATTCATATTCAAAGCATGAGAAAAGTTAGAGATTATAATTATGATGTTGCCAATTACTTATCCCATCATGTTGTTAATTTCATTTGGGAAGTAATAATATTTCCACTCGCATGGGTTGTTCACTCTACTACTCCTATTTATGGCCATTGACTAGAATAAAGGAAAAATTGCGGATGAATAATTTTAAACAATTGAAAAAATAAATGGGAAACCATTAACAATGACGGAATACCTCATAAATAAAATATATTTCCTAACTTAGGAGTTTATATGGTTAAATCGATGTTATAAATGATTTTTTCCTAACATTATATTTTATAAGATATTTTTTCACTTAATAATGGTCCTTAATGATCTTGTGAATTTACCAAATCATACCCATTTCGCGTGTCTTTCCAGATGGGTGTCATGGGTTGTTATTATGCACCATTTTTAAATCGAGTCTAACTAAATAGGGAGTTTTTGAGGTTGTTACCCCAACGAAAATCTAGTCCAGATTCACATCCACTTGAAATATTCCAATAGTGATGTATAAGATTATAAATAAAATACTATATATTTTTTTTAAATGTAGGGTTGTTTTCATGGGTTATTATTATCCCTAAGGCTTTCAATATAGTTCTACAATCTTATTCCAAAAAATAACTAGAAATTTATCTGATACCAAATTTGCAAACCCATATTTTTAATACACATTATTTCATGATTTATTACATAAATGTAAGCATGATAAAATCCCATAAGATTTTCAATTATAGTGTATTTCATAATTAGGTACATAACATCACATCCAGATAAATGGATATAAAATTATTATTGAAAAATTTCTTAACATGATTCGAATATTACATATATTTTAAAACTGAATTGGATAAACTTGGGATAGACATAAAAACACTAATGAGATATAAATCCTGATCAGGTAAAAATTTTATGGAATAGGTCTAAGAAATGACTGTTAACCAAGAAGAATAGAAATGTAACATAAGATGTGAGAATCATATACATGAACAATTAGTCTTAATATAACATGATTGTATATATGAAACATAGAAACCTGGAAACACATTTAAACATGGAATCATAATTCAATGTGAAGTTTAACCACCACGACATCCTAAAATAGTATTCTTAGGATCACCTCCCTTGAAACATTCACTGAATGTCATGAGATTTAAACAATACCTAATGCATTGGATTTCAATCTGAGTTCACCCATTATAATCATATCATGTATGTGAATAAGTGTGCAACATACATCATATAAAAAATGAATTTATTTTATCTCTATTAACCTAAGATATAAGAGTTTGGTTTGCATGAATAAAATTCAATAATAAAATAATAATAAGTATATATTAGTTAATTCCATTGAGTGGAAATGGTTTTGGGAAATCACTTCCCAATCATTTGGATGGAAACAATCAATGTGACATTTCAGAAGCATAACAAATGTACATAAAGATTCATAAAATTTATCAATGAGAGAGAAATTGGTCATTCATAACTTTTACATGAAAATGAAATAATTATGGATGTGGAAATTCATACCCCAAATTTATGAATTGGAAATCAAAATACATAAAATAATTAAGGTACATGAATAAATTTTAGAAGGAGAGTATCCCTTATATTGAGAGGGGGTTTCCAAAATATTGGGGGAAACCTTGGGAGGGCTATATAGAAGAAGATAAAGGGTAATTTCATGCTCCACGATTTTTTTTAGGGATGTGATATGGTATCTGGGGAAGTATTGTATTATAAAAGAGAGGGGAGTTCTTTATTATTTCCTAAATATAGGATTGGGACTCTATACAATGATGTAATCAAAACCACAAACCACAACATGTCTTTGGCCATTGGTCTCTTCAAAATTGGCATGTTTTTAATTATTTAACATGGATATGATCCAAAAAAATTAAAATATCACCCTTATTTTTTTTTGAAGTGAGTAAAGTTCTTAAATAAATGACTTGTAAACCTTAAAATGTAATATATGTGTAAAGACCTGGAATTTGTATTTAATTTTTTTTAAATATATAGAAATTTTACGAGTCCGAAAAAATTGACGGCGCATGATTCTGAGGCCCGGAGTGCCTAGAATGAAATTCTGGACATTATTTTGGGTATGTTCAGTAAACGTGCGAGTGGGTTTTTCTAACATTTAAACTGGTGCTTGGAATTGAAATCTGAGGGCACTGTTGAACTCGTAGTTCATGTATTCTCTTAAGGATAGTTTTACCTCGACGTCAACTGGTCGAGGGTGAAAATTAGTATTTGGGATTTTTGTGAAAGAATAAAATAAAAATAAAATTGTGAAACATTTTATTTTTATTTGAAACACCCATGTGGATGTTGATAGGTTATATAAGTGGTGACCACTGAACAAAAACCTCTCATGAGAGGTTATGGAGGTGGGGGTCACCGATCATAAACCTCCCCTGAGAGGTTTTGGTGGTGGGGACCACCCGAGGATAAAACCCCTTGAACTCCCTATGAAGTGTGTGGAATCCTCTTAAACTTCCCCCACATTAATAGATTCACCCCCACTTTAATTTATTACACCAATACAATTAATTAAATAATTGTATTTGAAATTGTTCCAACAACTTAATAGATATAATAATCTATCATTCGGGCTACCTCTTCATTTTGGTGGAATTGAAAGGAAGGAGCCTTGTGAAATTCTCTCCAATGAAGAATGCCAATGAAGAACGCCAACTTTCACTCTGACTTCTTCCTTGGAACATTCGTTGATGAAGAACGTCATCAACGTCAATGAACCGGAGATCATGGAAATGTCGGAAGTCACCGACGTCCATCTATTCCCAACGACATCATCTCTTTCCCTATGGTCAATCTTCAACGAATCAAAAGAATGAGGTAGGGGTTGTTATTGAATTCATGAAATTCCTCATTATTGAAAAGCATGGAAAACACAGATCAACCTAAACGAGTTGATCCACGATTCGTATGAAATTGTAAAGTTTGAAGATTCATCATTCTTGTTCTTGTTGAGCCGCTTGCTACAATTCTAACATGGAGGGTGAGGGCAAAACAAAAATGGCCCGACCACTCCGTCGTTCTTCTTGAATGGTGTATCCTTCAAGTTGATAGAAGGTGACTTTGGTGATGGAGACCGGTGCCAATAGTTGGCACAGGTGGAACTTGAACACTGCCGATGAAGGCACGACGACCCGTCGCCCCGCAGCCTCTGCACCCCGCGACGCTTCACCGTCCGTAGCCTTCGCCTCCCTACGGCCTCACTGAGTTTATCCATGGCCTCTACGTGCCGCCCCGCGGCCTCACCGCACTGCCCCGGTCGTGCCGACCCATGACATCCGCAGCCTCTGCACTCCTGGCTGAGCCGCCGCAACCAAGCAGCGCTACGGCCTTCGCCCTCCCAGCCGAGCAGCCCCGCGACCTCGTGCCGTCGCGGCACCCCCCACGACCTAGTAGCCCCGCGCCCTCGCGGCACCCCCATAGTAGAGCCACCCCGCACTATCGCGGCACCCCCACAGCCTCGTACACTCACGACACCCCCCGCGGCCGAGCAGCCTTGCGCCCTCATGGCCACCCAAGTCCCTCCACTACCACTCGCGACTTCTGCGGCCCTCACGGCCTGCCGGACCGCCCAGCGGTTGGGGCCACCCAGCAAACCGGTTTGGTCCCAGTGGACCGGTACGGACCCAACAGGTCTGGTCAGGTCGACCCAGGCTGGGTCGGGCCGGGTCGGACCGTACCCGGACCCACTAGGACCCATTTTACGCTCTTTTGGACATAACTTTGGCACCATGTGTCCGTTTGAAGAACCGTCAGCGGTACTGGAAACCTTGGAGTGAGACAGTCCCTTTGAGTATACCCCACAGGAGTGTTAAGTTAATATTGGGTACGGTAAGTTTGTATCAATCACGAATCCAACGAGGCCCTTAGGACTAAAAGGAAAATAATTCACAGATCGGGCATCCGATTGACGCACCATCTGTTGCCCTGAGACCCCTATGATGTGGCGGTCCTTTTGAGATACATCTTACTGGGTCTTCATGGTAGTTGTAGTATCGACCTGTGGCTTGTGGAGTGGAATATCCCGTAGACAAGCGAGCCGAGTGTAGGAACCCAATAGGTGGTAGTGACGTGAAGAGTGATGAGCGATCCTGTGTGGGTCAGCACCAAGCGATCCAGTGTGGGTCAGCACTTAACAATCCTATGTGGTTCAGCACCTAGCGATACTAGGTGGGTCAACACCTAGTGATCCTGTGAGGGTTATCACCAATCGATCCTCTGTGGGTTAGCATCGAGCGATCCTATTGGGTCTTCCTCTTAACGAAGTATGATGATTCAGTAGTTATATCTAATCATCTTTACTACCATATCTAAGTTATACCTGGTGTGAGATGATATTCTACCTTTGTGGTACTTTAAATTATGGTAATACCTTGGTGGTATTCTTTTATGTGGCGTACCTGTGTGGTACTTGCCTTCATGTTATTGCTTCTTTTGTGGAACAGTTGAGCCTGGGGCTTAGGATTTGTACTTCGTGTTTTCCTCATGATTGAGGTCAGTTTACACGATAACTTTGGTATATGTATGGGCATATACCTAAGTAGGGTTACAAGTTTTTTTCATCCTTGTGGTTTATCCTTTGTGGATTTAGTGAGACCTTGTGGATATCGGGGTCCCTACTGAGTATCGTTATACTCACCCATGCATGGGCTATTCCCGCACCTCGTTGTGTTTAGTGCAGACAATAGATAGTGCTTACTGAGGATGAGGGTACCAGGACGGGATGATGCCCGGAGGTGGACCATACGACGTATCGGTACACAAAGGAGACATGAGCATGTAGAGTGATGAGGAGGTGATATGTACCTACCTTTCATGTAGGAACCTCGGAGGACGAACCAATACCTATATTTTTCTTTCTTCAGTTGTATGGTATTTCAGGTGTACTTTTACTTTCATGTTGGGCTTGTATTCTGGCCCCTTTTACCTACTACACTCACTCTGTTTACTATTTAGTTTCCTTGAGTTTGTATGTTTCTATGTGCTTGGTTGCATGGGATTATGTTTTATAAAGGCAATGCCTTCCCAGTTTAGGGAATACGCCTTCGACGCTAGTCACCATCCCCTGACCTATGGAAGGTGGGCTTGGGGTATTAACAGAACGTGCCCTGGATGATGGATCGTGACAAATTGGTATCAAAGGAGTCGGTTCTACTGTAAAACATATGACTCTGATCTTTTTAATGGAAATAGTGTAAAGTGTAGTGAGTGTGGTTATCAGTTTAGGGAATCCAGTGTTGGTGCGACGACCGATATATCCTTACACCGAGACCTTGACTTTTGATTTCCGACTATGTGTAAGAAAACATTGATTTCATGTGTGTTTTCAAGAGTTTTCATTGTGATCACATGATTCAACTCACCATTTATAACTTATTGACTGTGGAACACCTATTTTTTTCGGATGCCACCACGAAGAGAGCTAGCAATCATTCCGAGAGTTGTACGCCCTGATAGCCCACCAAGTGACGAGGCCTCGGTGTAGAGACCTTTTCCAGTAGAGGCACAAGTGGAGACACCAATGGTACCTTTACCCATTGGCCCACCAATTCCTACCACCTCAGCAGCTGAGGGTGCACGCCTCTTGAGCGCGTCGCACAAGTTGAATGCCATAGGCCACCCAGGTTTAGGGGAGAGACAGACCCACAGGCTGCCAGGGATTGGCGGGCGGCCATAGTGAGAGTCTTCTAACAGGTAGGGACACCAGCTGACCTCATGGTGATCCTTGCCACCAGCCTTCTACATGAAGCAGTAGGTAGATGGTGGAGCTTGATGCTCCAGGTTCCCGACAAGGTGACACTTCTCTGGGTAGACTTCGAGAGCCTGTTTTGGGCACAGTTTGTCCCAGCATCTCATCGCACAATGCACATAAAAGAGATGCTTCATCTACAACAGGGAATCATGAATGTTGTTCAGTACTCAGTGAGGTTCACTGACCTCTCATGCTACTCCACAGATATTTTACATGACCCATTCTTCAAGGCCCGGACCATCGAGTAGGGGCTAAGGCGAGATATCAGGGCTTCGATGATCTCATTAAGCATCCCGACATAGGTGGGGGTGTTAAAGAGAGAAATATTAGTGGAGTGTTTTCTTTCTGAGTAGTGACCAACAATGCGACCCACCACCAGTCATCATGTATCAGAGTCTTTTTCAGTTGGCATGGACAGATGTCGCAGAGGTCCAAGAGGACCAGACCTATAGGTGGACGACCACAGGATTCAGAGTCGGTTGTGTGGGGTACCGAGGCAGAGCCAGTCATGCCAGGACCAGGCAGTGTTATGCATGCGGTAGGGAAGTTCACATGGCTCGTGACAGTCCGACCCATCATACAGATGATCAGCAGACGGTCGAGGGACTGCCCAGGGAGATGTTGAGATTTGACCAAGAAGGTCCGTAGGGAGCTGGCAGACGTGGTAGAGGAGCTGGTCGTGCAGCAGGCGGTGGGTGATGATTCGAGATGTTATTTCCACCACCACCAGGAGGTCCACCCAGACCAAAGGGAGCAGGTGGACATGGGATAGCATAGCTCCAGGCAGCTAAGGCCTACAATCACGACACTCTAGAGATGATATGAGGTACAATCCGTGTCTACTCCAACTTAGCTGCAGTACTTATAGACATAGGTTCCTGTCATTATTTTTATTTCCACTACAGTCGTTCAGAGCTCAGAGATTCCGATGGATCCGTTGGCTCAATATGTAGGGATAGAGACTCCTATTGGAGCGGATTCAACGATTAGGCACTAGTGCCGGTAGTGTGATCTCACTCTACGATGCGAGAGCTTCGGCAGTGATCTCCTAGTAGCGACGTCGAGGTCTTATGACATCATCTTGTATATGGACAGGTTATCTACAGTCTATGCACAAATTGGTTGTATTAGGCACAATGTGTGGTGTGTCTGCATGGATGGGACCAGGTTCACCTTCACCAGTCATAATCGAGCCTTTGAAGCAACGAATGGAATTATCCGGAGGAGAGTGCATCCAATCACTCATTAGTTGGATAGCCTTACCCTCAGAGCGGTTGAAGTGGAGAGTCTGCGCTATACTGTAGTGGTGGATAAGTATGAGGATGTCTTCCATGATGATGTTATGGGTCTACCACCTCACAGAGAGGTGGAATTTTACATTGACATGTACCCTGGGATGACACTGATATCTACACCAGTGTATCAGATGGCTCCTGCGGTGCTTTGTGAGCTGTGGGTACAGATTGGGGACTAGCTGGGGAAGGGATTCATTCGACCAAATGTTTCTCCTTGGGAAGCCCTGAATTTTTTCTCTAAGAAGGTGGATGGGAGCCTGAGGATTTTTGTTGACTATCAGTGCCAGAACAAGGTGACCGTGAAGAACATGTACCCACTCTTGAGGATTGGAGATCTCTTTGATCAGCTTAAGGGAGCACAATGGTTCTCGAAGATAGACCTCAGATCAGGAAATCACCAACTCAGAGTGCCACATGAGGATGTGTATAATAAGAATTTCAGATGTCAGTACGACCATTATGAGTTCTTGGTTATGCCATTTGGTGTAACCAATGCTCCGACAGTGTTCATGGTACACATGAAAATGATCTTCCATCCTTACCTTGATCACTTTGTAGTAGTCTTCATCGAAAAAATTCAGATCTACTCGACTACTAAGGAGGAGCATGCCTATCATTTGCAGGTAGTACTGGACACAGTCTAAGAGCACCAGCTTTATGGTAAGCTCTCGATGTGCCAGTTTTGGATCAGAGAGGTTCATTTTCTAGGACATGTCATATCAAAGGCTGGAGTTGCAATTTATCCAACAAATATCAAGGTGGTACTTTCTTGGGATCCACCTAGGAGTGTGACAGATATAATGAGTTTCTTGAGTTTGGCCAGTTACTACCGGAGATTTGTGCCATATTTCTCCAAAGTTGCAGCACCAATTTCAGCGTTGACAAAGAAGGGGAAACCCTTAGTGTGGTCAAAGAGATGAAAACAGAGTCTTCATGAGCTGAGGTAGAGGCTGACTAGTGCCTCCATCGTGAGGCTTTCAAATAAGGTTCTAGGGTACATAGTCTATTGCTACGAATCAGGGACCAGGTTCAGATGTGTCCTGATGCAGGAGCGAGAAGTGATCTTTTATGGTTCTCGAACCCTGAGACAACATGAACAGAACTACACTATCCATGATCTGGATTTAGCATTAGTGATCTTAACCATGAAGATATAGCGACATTACTTGATGGGATAGAGTTTTATATTCTACTCTGATCACAAGAGTCTCAGGTATATCTTCTCTCAGATGGACCTAAACCCGAGTTAGCGTCGTTGGATTGAGTTCCTCCAGGACCATGAATTAGAGATAGTCTATACTCCTAGGAAGGGTAACTATATAGCAGATGCACTCAGTTGGAGATATGGTATACATCTTCTTGGTGAGGCGACGTAGAAGCTGGCCGCTTTGTAGATATCCTTTTTTGATCAGGATGGAGAATATTTTCTTCAGTCTCCTACAGTCACTCCCCCACTTCTTCAGGAACTAAGGGAGGCGCACCTTGGGGATGCTCACTGTGAGGCTCGATGTACTCAGATATAAACATGACATGCACCAGATAAAGTTTTTGATGGTGGGGATAACGTCATCCCATTTAGAGGACATACCATGGTACCAGTGTCACTTCAGAAGTATGTTTTGAGTGACTTCCAAACTACCCCTCTAGCGGTACATCCATGACTAGCAAAGATGTAACAGGATCTCTGACGAAAGCAATGGTGGCTGAGAATGAAGAAAGCAGTAACAGAGTTTATCTCTCAGTGCCTAACTTGTCAGCAAGTGAAGGCGAAGCTTCAGGTACCAGTAGGCTTGGTTTATCCTTTAGAGGACGTAGAGTAGAAGTGGGATGGGATATCCATGGACTTCGTGACCGGACTTCCACGAACATCTAGAGTTCATGACTAGATTTGGGTGATCATTGACTGACTCACCCTATCAGCCCACATCCTACTGACCAGAGAGAAGGGTTCAGTAGAGAGAATGGAGCGCCTCTATTTGCAAGATATTGTGCGGTTACATGGAGTACCCTTGGCAATTTACTCCGATCATGATGCAAGTTTTACTTCTCGGCTATAGAAGGGGTTGCAGTAGGATTTCGAGACGCAGCTTCATTTGAGCACTACCTTCCATCCTTAGATGGATGGTCAGACTAAGTGGAAAACTCAGACCCCCGAGGACATGCTTCGTGCCTGTGTCCTTGACTTCGGTCTTAGTTGGGAGGATCACTTACCTTTGGTGGAGTTTGTATACAATAACAGTTATCACTCCACCATTGGGATTACACCTTTTGAGGCGTTGTACGGGCGACATTGCAGATCTCCTTTGTGCTGTACTGACCTAGGGGAGTCAACACTAGTGGGACCAGAGATGGTGGATGCTACCATAGAGAAGCTGTAGATAATCCAGGAGCAGATAAAGACTGCACAGAGCATGCAGAAGTCATATGCCGATAGGAGACGGAGACCACTAGAGTTCGAGGATGGAAACCACGTCTTTCTACAGGTCTCACCTCGATGAGGTATATAGAGATTTGGACGAGGAGACAAGTTATCTATGAGGTTCATCAGACCCTTCCAGGTACTCAGTATAGTTGGCTAGGTGGCTTACTGCTTAGCTCTTCCCCCTCAATTGCACCGGGTGCACGACGTCTTCCACGTATCCCAGTTAAGGAGATACGTTCACGACCCTTCCCATGTCATCGACCACGATGAGATGGAAATCAATGATGGGGAAACATTTTCGGAGGTTCTTGTTGAGATTGAGGATTGACAGGATCAGGTCCTTCGTGGGTGGTCGATACCTCTGGTGCGCGTTTTTTGGCAGCACAATAACCTCCAAGACAGCACATGGAAGCCGTAGGCTCATATGCATGATCAATACCCTCACTTGTTTACCTAGTTTTGTGTTGTGGATTACGGGGACATAAAGCCCTGAGGTGGGGGAGAATGTAAAGACCCAGAATTACCATGTATTTTTAAGTATATGGAAATTTTACGAGAGCACGAAAATTGATGGTGCGTGATTCTGAGGCCCAGAGTGCCCGGAATGGATTTCTGAACATTATTTCGAGTACGTTTAGAAAACGTGCGAGCGGGTTTTTATAACTTTTAAACCGGTGCATGGAATTGAAATCCAAGGGCACCGCTAAACTCACAATGCCGATATTAGCATAAAGAGACTTTCAGCTCGATGACATTTGGTCGAGGGGGAAAGTTAGTATTTGGGATTTTCATGAAAGAATATAATAAAAATAAAATTTTGTAACAGTTTATTTTTATTTGAAACACTCATGTGGATGTTGGGAGGTTATACAAGTTAGGACAACTGAACAAAAACCTCCCGTGAGATGTTATGGTGGTGGGGACCACCGAGCATAAAGCTCCCATGAGAGGTTATGGTGGTGGGGACCACCCGAGGCTAAAACCCCTTGAACTCCCTCTTATGTGTGGGGAAGCCTATTAAACTTCCTCCACTTCAATGGTGCCACCCATCTTCAATTTTTTACACCAATACAATTAATTAATTAATTGTATTTGAAAGTGATACAACAACTTAATAGATAACATAATATATTATTTTAGATACCTCTTCATTTTGGTGGACTTGGGAGGAAGGATCCTAGGGAGAAAGCTCTCCAATGAAGAACACCAATGAAGAACGCTGACTTCGACTCCTACTTCTTTCTCAAAAAATTCATTGATGAGGAACATCTTCAACTTCAACGAACAGATGATCGAGGAAACACTGACGTCACTGACGTTCGTCTATTCCAAATGACATGGTCTCTTTCCCCGTGATCAATCTTCAACCAATCAAATGAACAAGGTTGGGGTTGTTATTGAATTCATGAAATTCCTCATTCTGGAAAATCATGGAGAATGTGGATCATCTTATATGAGTTGATCCACGATTCATATGAAATTTTAAAGTTGGACGATTCTTCATTGTTTTTATTCTTGAGCTGCTTGCTACCGCTTTAATGTGGAAGATGCATGCCAAACAAACATGGCATGAACCATCCACAGTTCTTCACGAATGGGTATCCTTCACGTTGAAAGAAGGCTACATTGGTGATGGCAAATGGTGCTTGTTGTTGGCACCAGTGGATCTCGAGAACCGCCGACGAAGTAACGACGCCTCGCCACCCTGCGGCCTCCACGCCCCGCCACGCTCCGCTGTCTGTGGCCATCACCACCCCATGGCCTCGCCGAGCCCTCCCTCCCCCCCCCCCCCGCGGCCTCACCGCGCCACCCCTGTCGTGCGGCCCCTCGGCATTTGTGGCCTCTGCCCTCCCTGTCGAGCCACCCCGTAGCCTTCGCCATCCTGGCCGAACCGCCCAGCGGCCTCACTCCCTCGCGACACCCCCCGTGGCAGAGCAACCCCATGCCCTCACAGGACCCCCGCGGCGGAGCTACCCCACGCCCTCATAGAACCCCCACGACCTCCTTCCCTCGCAGCAGCACCCGCGAACGAGGAGCCCGACACCCTCACGGCCACATGTGGCCCTCGGCGGCCACCCGCGACATCCCCGACCCTAATGGCCTGTCGGACCGCCCAGAGGGCTGGGATGGACCCAGTGGGCCAGACCGCCCAGTAGACTGGGCCGGACCCAGCATACTAGGTCAGGCCGGGTCGGTCCGACTAGTTCAGATCAGGCCCGAACCCAATACGACCCATTTAAAATCGTTTGGCCATAACTTTGGTACCGAGTGTCCATTTGACGAACCATCATTGGCGCTAAATACCTTGGAGCGAGATGATCCCTTTGAGTATACCCCACTATAGATTTGGATTAAGATTGGGTACGGTAAGGTTGGATCCAGCACAAATCCAACCAGGCCCTTGGGACTAAAAGGCTAATAATTCACTGACCGAGCATCCGATTGACGCACCATCCATTGCGTTGAGACCCCTATGACATTGTGGTCCTTTGATATACTTCTTCAGAGGATTTCATGGCAGTTGGAGTATTGAACAGTGGATTGTGGAGCAGAACCTCCCAGAGTCAAGTGATCCTTGTGCGGGAACACAGTAGCTGGCTGTGACATGAAGAATGAAGGGTGATCCTGTGTGGGTAAGCACCGAGCGATCCTGTGCGGGTCAGCACCTAGAGATCCTGTGTGGGTCAACACCAAGGGATCCAGTGTGGGTCATCACCTAGCGATCCTGTTTGGGTCAGAACTAAGCGATCCTGTGTGGGTCACCACCGAGCGATCCTATGTGGGTCTGCCTCTTAACGGACTAAGAAGATTCAATAGTTATATCTAATCATCTTTACTTCTGTATCACTGTTATAACAGGTGTGAGATGAGACTGTACCTCTATGGTGCATTCCTTCATGGTAATACCTTGGTGGTATTATTCTGTTAGGCGTACCTTTGTGTTACTTTGCTTCATGTTATTGCTTCCTTTTTGGAACAGTTGAGCCTGGGGCTTAGGAGATGGACTCTGTGTTTTCCTTATGATTGATATGGGTTTACTTGATTACTTGGGTATATGTATGGGCATATACCTAAGTAGGGTTGTCAGTTGTTTTCATCCTGGTGGTTTATCCTTTGTTGATTTAGTGAGAACTTGTGGGTCTTGTGGTCCCTACTGGGTATCATTATACCCACCCATGCATGAGCTATGCCCGCACCTCGTTGGGTTTTGTGTCGATGACAGACAATGATGAATAAGGACGAGGGTACCAGGACTGGATGGTGCTTGGAGGTGGAACATATGGCGTATCAGTATGTGGAGGAGACAGAAGGACACAGAGTGCTGAGGAGGATATATGTATCTACCCTTCAGGTAGTAACCTCGGAGGACGACCTAATAACCATCTTTCTCTTTATTTAGTTTTATTGTATTTTATTTGTACTTGTACTTTCCAGTTGGGCTTGTATTCTGGCCCCTTTTACGTACTACACTCACCCTTTTTTCTGTTTTGTTTACTTGAGTTCATATCTTGATGTGTGCTTGGTTTTGTGTACTTACAAGTTATAAAGGCAAAGACTTCCCAGTTTTAGGGAATACACCTTCAGTGCTAGTCCCAGCCCCTAGCCTATGAAAGGTGGGCTTGGGGTAGTCACGACACAGGCCCTGGGTGACGGGTCGTGACTATAGGTTTTTTAAGATTTATGAGGGGTTTATAAAAATATTCAAATAAACCAAAAAAACAGATTATTATAATTTGAAGCATATATTTTGTTAAAGATATCTTTTATGATATATATTACATCAATTTTGGGTCATTATGATTTCATAATAAAAACCATATATTTATACTGTATTTAATTTTAACGAGATAATTTGACTTTGTCAAAAAAGTGGGAAAAATATTTATTGGGTAATTTCAGTATGATTAATAAAAAAATTCTATTTATTTTATCCAAAAAAACTCTATATATTTTAATCTATATTTCTAAATAAAAATTTTACTTTATTGGACAATAATGGGTTTTCATAGTAATAGTTTCTCAACATTTTTGAAAAATATTTTTGATTTATTAAAATTATATTAATTATTATAATTTGTAAATATTATTTTGTAATAACATTTTCTTAGAATATAATATATTTTTAAAATTCATAAATTCATGAAAATCAATGCATTAATTGATACTGATTATTTCCCAAAAATAAAATTCACATTTTTCTATATTGAGATATATTTGTTATCAAACTCTTTATTTAATAATTTATAAAATAAAATCAATAATGAATAAATATTATCATTATTTAATTGAAAATAATTTGTAGATATTCATACTGGTTTGGTAGAGAAACATAACACTTTAGTACACCTATGAATTCTCTAAGGGTAAGGTATACAGAGGTGAGATTTTACTAGGGTGGTTTTGTAAACATGGCATTGGTTGTGATATCAATTTGATTTGATTGATAACATATACAATTTTTTCAATGATTTAGTTATTTAATATCATCTTGGGATTGGTCAAAAAGAAATTCTTGAGAATATATCTTTATTAGAATCTCTAATGGGTTGGATTTATACGGTGTGATTCTATTGTTCAAGGACATTGCCTATTTCATATATATCGATGGACTTTATTATAACCCTATATGATTAATAATCATATGAGCACTATTTAATGCCTATATTGTCAATATTTATGGGTTTTAATGGTATTTTTATTTTTATAGGATAAATTATACCAAATTAGAGAATTCATTTTCTATTAAGTAGTTATTTAGAAATTCCACTATTCATTCAAAGATAAGGAAATTTATTTATAAACGTTTTGGCCGATAAAAAGGGTATTGATATAAATTTTGAAAAAGTTATACCATTTATCTTCCCAACCTCATTTTAAAATAAATATTTCTCAAATGTGATGAAAAATATAGGGAATATGTACAGCCTTTATTTCCAAAGACTCAATCATTTTCTTATACTATTGTTTTCCGTTATGAGAATGGTTCAATATTTATTTTTTAAAAATTTATATTTTCTATAATAATTTTCAGATATGTGGGTTTCAATAATGGATTTTTTAATAATGTATAAAATAAATTTTTTTCATATTTTTTTTCATTGATTTATCATTGTGTAGATATCCCTGTTTTTTGATATTTCATAAAATTAAATTTCATATAATTGTTTTTTTGAAAATGACTTAAAATAGACACATTTTATCATTTAATATATGTGAAATTTTCAACAAAATAATCGCCATTTGTATTTTTGTTTGAATGTTTTGTTCTGCCACCACTTTCATTTAATATAACTCTTTTCCTATATTTTTAATGGATTATAAAAGGTATCATTTTATATAAATTTTAAAAAATATATTTCCTTCAAAATGAAATCATAATATAATGGATAATTAATATTCTTAATGTAATTTTTATAGAACAACAGATATAATATTTTTTTCATATAATTCAATGTCCGTTTTCATATCTTATTCTTGATCAAGGATATTTTTCCAATGTTACCATTAAATTTATTTCTTCATATGGATTATGAAATGATATTATTTATGAAACATATTATCAATATATACCATTGTATTTCCTACCCATCCATTGTGAATAAGCATAAATTTTATTTTAACGACTTTACTTTATGAATACCCTATTTTTCATTTCTTTTATGAATGTGTGCTTACCTAGATTCCATACATAAATTCATTGGGGAAATTGTTGACATAACCATATAATATTATTCTATACAGTATAAATAACATATAATATACTAGATTCATTAAAGGGTTTTAGTGTAAACTATTACTTAATATATAGGGAAAAACATTTACTTTTCATGGGGTTCCCATGATAACATTATTGATGGGATGTTGAATTATTTAAATTTGTGATATTTTGTGAAAAAGATATAAAACCTATTTTATTTCATTGGTTTTCTAATAATATGATGAATGATGGTAATCATGTGGAAGAAAAATATATAGAATAATGATGAGTGGGTTCCTATATCAACATCCAATAAATTGGTTATAACTACAAATCACATGAGTTAATTAAATGCACGGACAATTATGACATCTCACTAGTGTGGGTTTAAATTTATGACTAATTAAGGTGATTAATACCTGGGTAAAATTATCGTCTCTCGTAAAAAATGGGTGGCAGTGTTTGACTCATGATTGTGATGATTCCCTTTGATAAATTTGACCTCATTTATATGTTATATTATTGATATGATCTTATGAATCTTATTTATTGAATAATTTTCTACACACTTTTGGTTCATTTCATATGTTATTCCATTAATTATGGAATGATTTAGACATATTCTTTATTGGGTGTAAAATTATTATATATCTAGATAATAACTATATTCTCTTATTATACTCCCTTATGGTATTTAATTACTACCTATTATGTTTACCTTTTCTAAGTATGTAATATAAACCCTTGGTTATGTTTCCATTTACCTTGGTCTTGAAGAAAGGCAACATGTAAGATAATTCTAGAATGGTATTGTGTGTGGATAATTTTTGAAAGATACTTATATCTTATAAATCCTTAATAAGTTTTATATATAGTGGATATATATTCATTATTTGAAAAAGACATGATTTTTTTAGTTAATTTCTTATCCAAATTTTATAAATACCTAATCCTAAAAGATAATGGAGATTTTTTAAAATGAAATATGATATTTTATGTTCAGGTAAATGATATAATCAAATCCATGGGGCATACTAGCTTGGTCTGTGAAATCCCTACAATGGTTGAGTTAACGTTTGATACCTCCTGAGATAAATACATTGTGTGTGTACATTAATACTTTCCAAAAATTTCCCATAACATTATGCATGGACATAATTGATATTTAGCATTATTTATAGCCCTTTTCATGGGAATAATTTATCATTTTATTTTTTCAAATTATTTTTTGTATACATGATATCTTATATCATTAATCACATGATTGTGTGTCGACGTGATCATGTATAGATTTTTTTTCACATGATTGTGTGTCGACGTGATCAGGTATAGATTTTTTTAAATCATTGTGTGTGGAAATGATCATGTTTTTCATTAATTAAAAAATTGGTCTTGTGCATAATCAAAATTTTATTTTTTAATAATTTTTTTAATATACTTATGAACCTTTTCAATTTCATTTAATATGAATATGTTAATCTCTAGGGATTACTCTTATTATCGCTTTCAGTCACACTTTTATGACTTGGTAGACGTATAATAATTATAGTTTACACATTATTTTAACATGATTTATGGAAAACTCTCATGAATCCTCAGTATTTCTTATAAGATATTTATCCTATGATTAAGTTATCATATTTCTTATATCTAATCATTGATTAAATACTAATATTTTTTACCCTTACTATGAATTTGATCTCACCCATTATAATTTAATATTTTTCAATAAGGGGATCAATTATAGATGAATTATGTAAAAATTTTCACATGTATTTTAATGTAAGATGTTTACATACATTATCTTTAAGAAAAAAACATTAGGTTTTGGGGTTATAGGATTATTTTTTAGGTTTAATGTTTAAATATTGACATTATTTGAAATTTTTTTAAAGTATTATTGGATCTTTTAAGTTAGTATCGATGATGATAATTAAAACATTTTTTTTATCGTGAGACCTGGGAGTAGGGGACCAGGGTGTCTTAGTTAGTATCAGTGCAACATTTAGTTATTTTTGAAACATTTCATGTAGAAAATCAATTAAAACTATAGGGATATTTCAAAATATTGTAAATAAGTTAAAATTATGAAAAAAATTAGAGAATGAGGTTTACAAGAAATGAAATCCCTTCTAGATAAAAATTTATTGATACATGATATGGAACAAATACAAATAGGTGTAATAATAATGAAAATGGTTGTTGAGTATTAACATAATCTTCACTCAGTAAACAATGAGTGGTCATAACTTCACACATGGTTTGAAACACTTAGGGGGTATGATTTGGTGGATTCCCAATATCTTTACAATCCATTGTAATGAATAGAATTGTATGTTAATGATGTAATATATAAAAAATTACATTAGAGAACTATGAGGAACATGAGTATGGATAACATATATTTAAAACTATACACTGATATTTTATAGAATACCTTTTTATGAGATATTTACTCTATTTATATAGATAAATAGGTAATTGTGTAAAATATTTATAAACATAATATTATTTCCAAAGTAGTCAAGGCATTGCTGCCAAGACCATCATAGTGGACAAAGTCCATTACTGAACAGTGATTACTTGTCATTCCAACCACGTATTAATGAACCAGATTCACGTACCATTCTAGCCCTATATTACTGAACTTGATTTACTTTCAATTAAATTCAGGTATATATCATAAGATATAATACTATACCCATTGCATTAGAGGTATATATAGGTTCTACCAATCACATAATGAAATCAATCTTACAAGCACCAAAAAACATTAATCATTCACCATATCCCATCCCAAGAAAAAATGGGTTTCTTAAATATCATTCCATCATAACATAATCTATATAAAAGATCATTCCATCATCAAAGAAAATAAATCATAGTGAAAATTGGGATAAAAACATAACCCTATTTAAGAGCGCCATCTTAGATGGAAAATAATTTTGATAAAATAAATGAACTTAGTTCTTGAGGTAAATATCCTTTCTTATTACAAAACATTTTCTTTTTCTCAAAATTTTGTGCAATTTTAAAAGAAAATAATTTAGTGTAAAATAAAATTAATTTAGTGTTGAAGAATCCTCGTGGAAATAAGGTGTCTTGAAAATGTAAAAAACCATTCATTTTATACAAGTTAATGAAATTATTTTCCTCGTACTTTTGTCAAAAAAGTAAAAAAAGCACCTTGTATGTTAAAAAGAGAATTATTCCTTCCATACCATGTAGTAAAAGTAAAAAAAATCGGTAAAAATGACTCTAAACATACATAAGTGAATAGTTAACAATTTATGAAAATAATTCTAGAGAACAAAGACATAGATGATAAATATATCCCTTGTAAATACTTACGTATAAACAATCTCACATAAAAATGAGATTTCAAAATTATCCCTTACCTTAGGTCCAATTTATTCAATAAGTGTATGAAACTTCTATAGAGTGTTTTGAAAAATATTATTAACTTATAAAATAAACATAATAATATTTATGATATCATATATGATTCAATTAAAAAATTATGTTTCCCATTCACTTGTCAATTCCATGTTAAAGAAATGTTTTAGGTAATAATCGTTTTATTTATCGTTCATGTTTTTTATTTTAATTGTTGATATTATTAATTATATCATGATTTAAGTACTTAAATAATTTGAAACATGATATATTAATTATATATATTCAATATATATATATATATGTATATATATATAATATAGATAAATGAACTGGAATACCCCGTTCATGGAGACAGTAGGGCGTATTTACGCATGAACGCTATTTTCATTTCCTTATTAAATTGAATGGAAGTACATAAATGATGTATATATATACATAAATCCAATAGAATTATAATTTATTATATTTAAATATTATTTATTATATATAATTTATTATCATTCTTGAATGGTTAATGTGGAAATGAATCTCATCACATTATGGAGATGGAAAGTCGTACGTACGCACGAGTGATGACATCATTCCCATAATTATGGAATGTTATAATAGTGGATGGATTATAATATATCAGAATTAGTATCATGTTATAATATTCTTATATAGTAATTATTTCCACCATTATACTAGTCCATGTAAGGTGGTGGTGAAAATCACATTACACCACAGTGTGGAGAGGGTAAGCCGTACATACGTACGTGTGGTGATTTCATTTTTTTAGGATGGATAGAATGTGAAATATCAGTTATTAAATATTTATAATAACATATATATATATAAGATTGATATGGATGTTATTACTTTATAATGAAACAAATAATTAATAGGAAGTAGAATAAGAAATAAATTTGAATGAATCGGTAGCAGATAATACCTCTTCCTTGACGTGCCTCCTTTAAATTTTCTATTAGGGAACTAGAGTTGGTATTTTGAGAAGAAAAGAACCTATAAAATGTAACTAGGGAAGTTTATAAGAGAAAAGGTCCGGGTTTTTCTGATCTTGAAGGCTCAAAATGGAGTAAAGAGGAGTGGGAGGAGGTGCCCTTTTATAATTGAGGTGAAGGGCACTTTAGGAAAGTCTTAAAATATTAATTCATTATAAATTCAATTTCAATTGAAAATGGGAAAAAAATTATTTAATTATAATATAAGATGATTTTGGTTCGAAAAAAATCATCAAATAAATATTAGAAATGTTTTTACTATTTTTGTTACCCTTATCTTTTTGGTTTAACCCTTATTTACCCTTTTTAATATTACCGTGATATCATGTTTTTTATACATTGTGGGTTAATGTACTTACTATATCATGTAAAATAACCCAAAAAAAGTAATTTATGACATATTTGGGATTATATGAGCTATTTTTATTAATATTATATTTTTTAACAATTTAATAACATTTAATAATCTATTTTATGATTTAAGTTATGAATTATGTCAATTTTGGACACTATTCATACATGACATTTTTTAAAATACATTAAAACCTTATTACTTCAAACCAATGGAATTAAACCATCAATAATATGTCAATTTAATCCAAAAAATTCTTCTATTACATCAAAATATTCAAATTATATTTAATTTAATATTTATAAAATCGTTTATTTGATTCTTTCATTAATGAGATAATCATTACATCATAATTGTTTCATAAATAAATATATTAATATGATGTATAAAAATTATAAATAAAATACCATGTTTTAGGATATATGTTTATATTTATAATGGCTATTTATACACATAGATATAAATTATATAACCCTATATTAATATTTATTGAGTAAAAGATATATGTTAAGGTTATAAATATCATTACTTTAAATAAATTCTTATAAAATGTCATTTTCCCATCCAAGTGAATCCATGGAGTCCCAAAATCGACAATAAAATTACCATGGTCTTAAATACCTCCTACAATAGTATTAGGATGTGATTTAGGGCAGTTCATTATTATTATAATATTTTTTTAACCTTATTTACCAGATTTACACTTTAACCATGGTAAACAAAATAAATCTTGATGTTTCTATTCGTATTGCCCAAAAAATAAAAGATACCTATTTAAACAATTTGAACCTCTGGATTTCAAATATGGAATCCATTTTTACAAATTCAAAACTCCAAATTTTTAGTAATTAATTTAAAATTAATTCTTGTTGTCAAAACCAAAAAGACAGTTTTTAAGAATCAATAACCCTTAAAAGATTCACTTGTGTTTATGTCCAATTTAGAAGTAAAATTATTTTTAATGACCAAAATTGGATTAAATTAGAAAAATATAATCCAATTACAATTTAAAACCACTTTTTTGACCCTGAGAAAAAAACTGTAACTCTCGGAGGAAGTTTCGAAATGACGAAGCAAAGTCATATTCGGAATCAGAGGCCCGATCCGGAGGCCCGGGATGTGGTGCACGAAATAAAGGAGGATCCACGCAAAAAATTGTTCTGCGCGCGTAGAATTACCGGGTTTCGCGAAATTGAGCCGATGTGGCGCGCAATCTTTGCGCGCCCCGGTTCTATGCGGTGAGTTTTTGCGTGCCGGCTGCGCTCAGCCCGAAGAATTTTGCGCACCGCCTGGATTCCGCGCTGGAGGTCGCCTATAAATAGAAGGCGACCCAGAATAGTTTGGGGGTTGAGGAATCTGACGTGACTCCCGTGCACGCAATCCGGCTCCCCCCGTGCGCAAGATGACTTCCAGGTAAAACCCTCATTTCACGCAACCTTGCCCTGGGGTTCGCCTTTGCGTGCAACTCCACCGGCTTTAGTGAATTTGCCCCCTTCCCCGGGTACCAGTCGTGCGTGCAATTCGTGTCGTGCGGGAAAAACCCTGCGCGTAATTCCCTCTCCGCGCGTAATTCCCTTTCTCCAATTGCGCGCCATCTCGGATTTTTGCGCCCAAACCTTCCCTTTTGCGCGCAAAGCCCATGACCCCTTACCTTGATGCCCCTTGGATGCCCCCTGCACCGGCACCTGATGTCTCCCCTACCAAGCATGTGCCCCATGCGTTGTTTTCCTGTATGGCCTTCTAGGATCGTGCGAAGTAACCTCAAGGTCCCTTGGGCCGTGTTTCCGGTTGCGTTGTCTTGCCTTATGCTTCTCCGTAGAGGAACGCTAACGGCTATTGCTTTTTCGCATAGCCACGCTAAGGTGGACCCCCGGTGGTTTGGCCTGCGGCCCCCCTTAACCATGGCCTTGTCGATGCCTTCCCTCCCACAAGGGGTAGAGGGCGTTGGGCATGTAAGCCCTAGGGGTGTGGAGCAAACATACCTCGTCCAAGCTGCATGATGTTAAACTGCCAAGCACCTCGTCTTTAACACAAGACGTTAAACTGTGGTCCGACCCCGTGCTTCACACGTAGGGTCCTCCCAGCTCAGACATTCATTACGCCCACTCGTCTCCACGAGAATGGACTCTTTCTCACATGGAATGAGATCCTCCTTGTCGGAGCGGCGTTTGTCCTCGGGGGAAGGGCCGCCTCAGAGCATAAGCCCCTATCATTTCTTGCGGATGATTTCACCCATGCATCTCCGTACTTCCCCCGGCCAAGGCCAGCGGAGTCCTTTTCCCACTGTGCTTTGTCGCACCATGGGCCTTCACCTTGGAGTAAGCCCCGGCACCAAGGGCCGCTAACCACGCATAAGCCCCTTTTTCCTCTTTGGGCCGCTCAACTCGTAAGCCCCATTCCGCTTCTCACGGATGCACCCTTCGCGACGTGATAGTCTGGTCCATGCTGCCTCTTGTTTCCCACACCGATCATGACTCACGTGGGCTTAGAGCGCGTATTGACCATGACATCCTCCTATGGGCCGCCCCAGAGCGTAAGCCCCATCCTAGTGAACTACGTGGACTTTGATCCGTGCTAACGCACGGTACGTAGGAAGCCTCCACGAGGTTCAAGCCCACCACCCGGTCATCCCGACCTCTCCATGTTGGTTCTCCGACCACCTTGGGCCGCTTCAGAGCGTATGCCCCAAACCACCCGTCCCGCATGACGTTAAACTGTATTCCGTCCTGCATGACGTTAAACTGTATTCTTTCCCACATGACGTCAAACTGTATCCCCCCACTTGGGCCATCTCAGAACGTAAGCCTCGTGTCTCACTCCACCACCCATCCTGATCATTACCCGGGCCGCCACATCCCGGTGAGGTCATGCCACCCCATCCCACTCCATGAAACCTGAGAAGCTTCCCACGTGCTGGCCCCAACATCGGTTTCCCCCTGGGTATCCTTCAATCCGATCCGTCTCCCCAAGACGTTAAACTCGCAACATACACCGTATTAAACATGGGAAGATGAGGAAAACCTCAGTTGGTACACATTCCCCGCGTTCGATGTGGGATTCCTCGGGCTTCCGCGCCCTCGAGAAGCCCTGTGATGAGGGACCAAAGACAGACATGCCGACGACGCCCCTACGTGACCATTCTTCTCACCGAAGGATGCTGCCACAACAAGACCCCTTGGAGCGCCTTGACGGAAGTAGCATAATTAATTGGCGTCCATGTAGATATGGAACTGGGAATGAGCTTCACGAACCCGTCTTAAATCTATGAGGGAGTCCCGGACTAGGTAATGAGCTCCAAGGAGGAATCCACGGAAGGAAGAACCGACATCCCATCATCCCAGTTTCGATCAAGGAGCAAACATCCCTGAACAAGGAACGGATGCTGCCCGCCTTTCGAAAGCGTGAATGCGGGGCAACAAGCAGCGCGCCCTCCTCCACAGACGGATGCGCGCGCCCCAGAAAAAGCGTCGGAAACAAAAAATGGTGAACCCGACGTGAAGATCTTCTCCTCAACACAAGGAATGGTAGCCGTTGGGGCATCGGAAAGAACAACATGTCACCAGGTCCGGGTAACCCTCACCGGGACATGAACCTGCCAGGGGTCGAGGCCGTCAGGACGTTGACTACTCCGTTCTGTGACCTCGTTAGCATGGATCCCTCTCGCCGACCATGGAATATGGAATGACGCTGGGCCTTGGTTGTTGATCTCATTTCCTGTTGATACTAACGGGTTCATCTCCCAGTTTCCAGGAATCAGATCACTGCATTCGGAGCGTAATCGCCACCTTCCCACCGGCGTAGGGGCAGGGGCAGTACTGACGCGGCTACCCCGCGCGGTCCCACCTATTCCACGGTCGCTCCGACTTCGACCGCCGTAGCAGCCAGGCGCGTTCGCCCCCTCTCCCCGTCAGAAATCATCCAGCGGAGGGTGATCAATAACCTGGTTCGTAGGTATGACGAGGAAGGGTTCATCCCCACTAGGGGCATGGCCCGCTTGGATCTAGAGGCGGCCGCGCCTCACCGCCATCGCCGCCCTCGAGGGCCGTGCAGGGAGCCGCCGCTCCCCTCGCCGACGTTCAACCGCTTCGAAAACCTATCCCCGGAGCGCTTTGACACATCCCTCCACTACGCCAATGAGGTGGGGGATGTCCGGGTCCACCCGATCGGCGATCCATCCCAGGGGTTAACGGAAAGAACCCCCGCCAGGCTGCGTCGACGTTGCCGCCCGACTCCCCGAGCCGAGGAGCAGGCAATCTTCATACCCGCACCACCGGTTCCAGCCCATCTAACTCGACACCAGCGTCGGGCGCAAGCGGGAGAGAATGCCTATCCTGGGGCACCAGCATCAGCAACCACTGTGGCCCGATCCACTACTGACTCCAGTTGCCAGATCCCCGCACACATTGAGCAGGGGCAGCCGCGGGCCCGACTGGGATCGAAACCACGACCGCCCTGCAGGCAAGTTGGGTCGAATCTCCCAGTCACGGACCCTGGCAATGGCCACTGCGGACCAATCCGTGGTAGTGCTGCTCACCAAGAAGGCTCATGTCGGGCCACCGATCTGGGAAGACGAAAGCTTCTTCGCGATGGCTATGCTCCGGGTATGACCCCTTCCAGCGCCCACTGCATGGGGTATGAGGTTACTCCCCCTACTTTCAGCCGTGATCATGGAGCCGTTTTGTATCCAGTCGTTCACTCACCTGGAGGTCCTCCCCATGTCCCTTTCGACATCTGTCCTGGTGCTCCTCGCACCCCGGCCTTCAGTCCCCTCTGCCCTAGCTCTATGGTGGCCGGGGGACCCCATGACGGAAATCGTCCTTACCCTGAGGAGCTACCCAGGGGCAGGAAGGCCAGGCATTGTCGCCATAGGAAGAATGTCAGGGGAGTCCGGATGGAAATCAGACCAGTCCGTTTCTCGGATTCTGAGGCAGAGTACGACTCGACGACAGAACCTCCCCCTGAACTGGGGATGCGGCACGTCAGTCCCGTACTCCCCGAATGCGAGATCCTTATGATTCCCTCATGCCTTCTAAGGTATATCCAGGAGGATGAGGACTTGGAGTATCGCCAGGGGTCAAGCCCACAGTTGCCACTGGCCTCCTCGGAAGCACCTCCCGCCCCTGCTGGGGAGGGCGAGGAACCTTTCTGGGGACCGACGGAAGAATCGCGAGGCGATACACCCTCGGAAAGCACAGATGCTGTGATAGGAGGCCCATTCGCCGGCCCATCCTATCGCGACGTGGAATCCAGGGCACTGCAACCCCCGGAGGATGACCCGGGGATCGGCGGCCAATCAGCCTGTTCGCCGTATTCCCCGCCGGCCAGCCCACCGCCCCGAAGGCCTGCCTCGGCACCATTTCCAATTCCCTGACTTTCTTCAGTGGACGAGCAGGGGCTGCATGTTCCAGGCCCCGAACCGGATCCATGGAGATTTTGGACCGTTCTTGCAGCAGGACACTTCCCTGAGAAGTTTTGGCCGATTGCAGAATCAGATTTTGATGTTCCAGAGTCACTAACCATGGGAGAGTTTGAATGCATCCGCCAGATTCTTCGGGTGACTCACTCCCGCCTACGCCATCAACTAGCACCTTATCCCATGAGCTAAGTGCATCTCGAGGAGATTGGTGAGAAGTGTTGCCGGGTCGACCTAGCAGCACTCCCCGCGGTCCGGCACACCGAGTCACTGGACCACCACGAGGCCCTTCAGCAACAATGCATCCAGAGTTTTCAAGTACTCCGCAGAGTTATTGAGGAGGCCACCCCCCACGCGCATGTCCGCAGGTGGGGGTATTACGCTGTTCTCCTCTTCTGTGCGATCCGCCGAGAGCCCGATCCACTGGGCGGCCCTGAGGGAGCATCGCCAAGGGAAGTGGCAGTCAACATGGCTGACCTTTCAGATGAGGGAAAAATTGTGGAGCCCCTCGACGGGGACTCACCCCCCGAGGATAGGCCGCCACTGGACCCATCTGGGAGGATTACTCGCTAACAGAGGATCCCCCTAGGTCTTCCTGTACCCACGGAGGCACTGGCGCTGTGCCGAAACATCGGCAAGGGTAAAGAGACCGACGGGTCTGTCAAACTCGTCAACCCATCTACCTCAGTGTAGAAGGTAGAGGAAGATCCCAAGAAGGCCACGCTGTGCCAACAACTAGTCGAGCAAAAGGGGCTGGTTGATGAGCTCCTGGCCGAACGCATTGCAGAGCGGCGGCCTGACTACGGCAACCCTAGACCAGGACAACAGGGGCAGGAGCATCTACCCCTTGCTGAGATCCCCCCGGGCAACCGTGACCGTGTTGGGTTTGCCGACAGGGGAGACACTAGAGCCCATGGAAAGAGGGCGCGATATGTGTCTCCGAAACCTCCCGAGCGGCGAGACAACCTGGGGGACCTTGCTCGGTTTCCTCCGGCCGCTCCGAGAGTCGCTCTGCCAGCTGCCCCGCGAGCCGCTGAGCATGACTATCATATCGAGGAGCCTGGAAATGCGCTTGTGGTTAGAGATCCCCGTCAGGACATGAATCTGCATTTGGATGATATGATGGATGTACTCATCGCTCGCTTGGAGGCCCTGGAAACTCGACAGGTGACAATCCCACCGGATGGAAAGTCGTACCCCGCATGGGTGGATGACATGCCGGCCCCTCCGGGATTTGGGAACCCCACTTCTTCCCGCTTTAACGGGACCAGAGACCCGCCATAACACTTGGGCCACTTCAACTTGAGGTGTGGGCCAATGTTAGGGACTCCGGCGCAGCTGGAGGTTGCCAAGCTCCGATGCTTCATTCAGACGTTGGAAGGACCAGCATTAGTCTGGTATAGCCAGCTCCCTGTTGGATCTGTGACTAGATGGGAGTACCTTTGTCGGCAATTCCTCTACCAGTTCAGTTCAACAACCCAGAAGACGAACATTGCAGACCTCTTCAGGTGCAAGAAAAGGCCCGATGAGCGAGTCGCGGATTTCGATGCCCAGTGGAAGGGGCTCACGTACTCCCTTGACATGCCGCTGACTCAGGAGAAATTATTGACGATGTGTGTAGGGAATGTCAAGGCAGAGTTGGTTCCTTCCCTGATCACGCAGAATTACCCTGGAGGGTTCTGGGACCTCTCGGACAAGGCTCAGCACCTCGAAGAAGCCTTGAAACAGGCCAGTCAGGCGCGCCTGCTGCCTCCTGTAATCTCTGCAAGGAGAGCCGCCAGAGCCAAGCCCACTGCTATGGCACAGATACAGGACCCCAGACAGCTAGAGTTTCTTCCAATGAGGTCAGCTCAGTAGGCTCATAGGGGTCCACCCCCACAGCCTCCAGCCCGGTAGCGACCGCCTCAAAATCGGCAGGCGCCTCCGCGTAACGCACCACCACCACCTAGGTGAGGTAATCCGACTCCGCCTCCCCGGCCTGCTCCTCTGGACCCTGGCCATGGTCAGCCCCCAAGAGTCTCCTTTCTAGATAGAACGAATCAGCCTTACTCGTTTGGAGAGGTCCAGGCCCCCGGTTATTTCCGTAGCGCCTTGGAGAAGAGTATCATGCGACTGCCTGAGTGCCGGAAGCCAGAAGAGGCGTGTCTCACGCATCACCCTAACTACTGCCCTTATCACCAGATCCTGGGACACACCATCCAGCAATTCTATGTGTTCAAGGACTGGCTCCAAGACCAGATTGACAACAGCATAGTCAGGTTGGGCCCAGCCCCAGCACAGGTGGCAGGTGTCTTCGTGGGATCAGATGGCAGCAGTGAAAACGGGCATGGGTGGGAACAGGTTTCCGACTGTGGATCCCGAAAGTATAATGACTGGATGGCCCGCAGGACGGTCGCTCATTCCCATGGCATCATCCGTGCCCGCCTGGATCAGCCAGAGCCCTCGGAGTCTGAGAGCGCCGCTTTGGCATCATCGTCCCAGCCTACTTCTTCCCAGAAGAGCAGGTGGCGGCGCAAGAAGAAAGAACACACTCTGCCATTGTCGTCATCTTCTCGCACGCTTGGCGATTTCATGCTCTTGGAAATGGGGATCCCTTTGAGACCCCGTCTGGTAGTGGATGACACTTCGAGTGAGAGCCTGGGGTATGCTTCGGTTAACACCATAGAGTTGGTAAATCCCTTTTTGGCTTTCGACGATGAGGAGCGCCAGGTGGACCTCCCCGTGACACCGGGGTACGCTTCGGTTAACACCGTAGAGTTGGTAAATCCCTTTTTGGCTCCCGACGATGAGGACCGCTAGGTGGACCTCCCCGAGAGCCCGGGGTACGCTTCGGTTAACACTGTAGAGTTGGTAAATCCCTTTTTGGCTCCCGACGATGAGGAGCGCCAGGTGGACCTCCCTGAGAGCCCGAGGTACGCTTCGGTTAACACTGTAGATTTGGTAAATCCCTTTTTGGATCCTAACGATGAGGAGATCCAGGTGAACCTCCCCAATGTCTCCAGCCATCGCCAACGTCGCCGGAGCCGCGGCTACGTGAATCGCCGGGGCACGGTAGTCGTCACCTCCAGCCAGGCCGTGCATGCTACTGAGACCAGGCAGTAGGCCCAGTATAGAGAGCAGCACTCGCGGCTCCCTAACCCGGTGACAATAGGTTCGCTTCCACCACCATTTTTGCTACTGGATCGGGTAGAACCGCCTTGCCCACGTCGCAACCAGCCCTTCCCTACCACTGGCTGACTATGGCCACCCGGTCCTAGCGTGACGACCATCTCCTGGGCTTCAGCTGGTGAATGGCGGGACGTGCCTAGTACCAGTCAGTCACCGGTCCCGCCAGCAGGGCCCGTCATGCCCCCAATCGCAGAGCGACCTCCTGTAAGTAGAAGCTCGCATTTGGCGCGAAAGTATGATGTCCTGAAGCATCTGGCCGACATTCCGTCAAGGCTTTCCATCCTTGAGGCCCTTCGCCTGTCGTCTTGAATGTGTGAGGTGCTCGCCGAGGCTCTAAGGAGCCCCCTCCGGTTTGATGCAGAGGTCGCGGCCGCAAAATCCTTCCACACTGAGGTGACTGAGGACGCCGAATGTCAGGCGGTTATCTCATTCTCCGGTGAAGATGAAGACTCTCCCATACAGGGGCACATCCACCCGCTGTACATCACCGACCAGTTCAATGGCGTGGAGATCCGTCGCTGTCTTTTCGACACGGGTTCTAGGATTAACATGATCCCAACTCAGACACTGTGAAAACTGGGGTTGTCCAAGGATGATTTAACTCAATCCGACCTCATAATCTCGGGGTATGACAGGACCGAGCAAACTCCACTCTGCAAGATTCGTCGGAAGACCCAGTTCGGCGGCTTAATTTCCAATACTGAATTCATGGTTGTCTCTCAAGACACTGCCTACAACGCATTGATGGGCAGTCCGTGGCTCCATCCTCACGCAGCGGTTCCCTCATCATACCATCAGTGCCTCAAATACTCCCTTAAGGGTCGAGTAGCTATACTCCAAGGTGATGCGTCTCCGTTTGCCTCTTGTGAAGCTCGCTACCTGGACACTGACTTTTACAAGAGGAAGGACAAGCAAATCCTGGAAGGTGAGGTTGAGCCTGCCGCTGGTGCGAGTGATCCCTGGGCAGGTTTGGATGACGCATATGTCTTCCCAATCCATCGGTTGGAGGCCACGACTCCCGATATGGGAGAGTGCTTCGTTGTCTTGGGTACCAGAGGAAGCTATATTTCCGGGTCTAAGCGACGACGGGAAATCACCTCGTACTCTTATACCAACCAGGCTCAGGTGATCCCGGAGCCTCCTACCCCTATACGGTATCGGGATGTTGGGCTCATGGCAACAGAAGTATGTCATACGTGTCTGTTTCGCCAAGCCGGGATCGACCGGCTCAAGCCAACGCGTCACCACTTCTTTGATGTCGTAAATCATGGCCCCTTGGGCCACATGCCGGATGGGATTAGTTCAACCGCCTTATTCTCCATGGTCTCCGCGGTGCATGAGTCTCCCGTCGTGACGACCTCTACCGCCTAAGCTGGTGCCAACTCCCAATCAGGGTCGAGCAGCCCCAAAACGGCTCCCCCCGTGGATGATCCTACCACAATCGGAGAAGAAGACATTGAAGATGCTCCTCTTGAATTTGAGGAGGGAGTCTCCGCCATAGTCGACGAGCTAGTACAGGTGAACCTCGGTAGTGAGGCGGATTCGAGACCCACCTTGGTCAGCGCCGCTATGCCTCCCGAGGAACGGAAACAATACATAGACTTCCTCAGACAGCACCGTGATGTGTTTGCCTGGAGTTATGACGAGATGTCGGGACTAGATCCCCAGGTAGCCGTCCACCGCCTTGGCCTCCCAGCAAACCATCGCGGGTTCAAGCTGCCTCCCAGAAAAATGCACCCCTTTCATGGTTCCATGGTTGAGGCCGAAGTTGATAAGCTCATTAAGGCCAACTTCCTCAAGGAAGTCCATTACCCCAGGTGGCTAGCCAACATTGTGACCTTCAGGAAGATGAACGGGCAGATCAGGGTCTGCATCGACTTCCGCGATCTTAATCGCCACTGTCCGAAGGATGACATTCCCCTTCCCGTGACAGAGTTGTTGATCGAACCAACGGCCGGGTTCCAAGCCCTCTCTTTCATGGATGGGTACTCCGGGTACAACCAGATCCGGATGGCCCCCTAGGACAAAGAGTTCACTGCCTTCAGGGCCCCCCAGGGAACTTTCTGCTATCGGGTTATGCCCTTCGGCCTGAAGAACGCGGGTGCCACCTATCAACGGGCTATGCACCGCATATTCAAACCGATCCTCGGGACGCTAGTGGAGTGCTATGTAGATGACCTGGTGGTTAAATCTCGTCAGCGTCGGGACCATCTCAAAGACCTTGAGAAAGTGTTCGGTTTGATCCGTTCTCGACACTTGAAGATGAACCCATTGAAGTGTGCCTTCGGGGTCACCTCCGGAAAGTTTCTCGGCTTCATCGTCAGGTATCGAGGTATCGAGATCGACCCCGAGAAGATCAAGGACATCAGTCAGATGCCTCCCCCAAATAATATTCGGGAGCTTTGAGGCCTCCAAGGATACTTAGCCTATATACGCCGATTCATTGCGATTCTGGCCGGCAAGTGTAAGCCCTTTTCTCGGCTCATGAAGAAAGGCGCCGCCTATGGGTGGGATGAAGAGTGTCAGACCGCTTTTGAGGAAATCAAGCAGTATCTGCTTCAACCTCCGGTCTTGATGTCACCCGTTCCTAGAAAGTCGCTGGTCCTTTACGTGACCGCCCTGGAGCAGTCCCTCGGTGCCCTTCTCACCCAGAAGAACAACGAGGGAACAAATAATAGCCTCTAATACCTCATCTGCATGCTCCTCGATGCGGAAATTAGATATTCTCCCATCGAGAAGATCTGCATGGCGCTCGAATTCGCCGTACAGAAACTGTGACACTACTTGCAGCACCATGAGGTACAACTGGTCTCTTGGGTAGACCCGTTGAAATACATCCTGAGCCGGCCTATGTTGACCGGCCGATTGGCACGCTGGGCGGTAATCCTCCAGCAGTTCAACATTTGGTTCGTACCTAAAAAGGCCGTCAAAGGATAGGTGTTGGCTGACTTCTTAGCTGCCCACCCAACCTCTGCAGACCTACCACTGGATTTGGGCTTTCCTGATGAGGCAATCCTCTCAGTCGATCATGGCACCCCATGCTAGCAGATTTACTTTGATAGCACCTCCTGAAGCCCTACCGGTAGAAGGATCAATGATCCTAGGCTTAACAGAGTGGGCTTGGGTATCGTCTTCATCACCCCAGAGCAAGCTGTTCTGCCATATTCTTTCCTTTTGTCAGAAGGCTGCACCAACAATGAGGCAGAATATCATGCCCTCATCACTGGCCACGAGTTGGCTCTGGAGGTTAACGTACCCCACCTGTATGTAAAAGGGGACTCAGAGCTAGTCATCAAGCTATTTAACGGTGACTACGCTGTCAGGAAGCCGAAACTCATGTCGTTGCTGGAGTGAACCCTCCATCTAATCACTATGTTCCCCTCCCAACCAGATGTCGTTCACGTTCCCCGGTCGCAGAACAGTCGAGCAGATGCTTTGGCCATCCTGGCCGCATCACTCGCGGAGCCCGAACAGGATGACCTAATCATCCACGTGGATCACCGAAGAGTCATTGCTCCTGTTATCCCGGAGGACGATCGTGGCCCGCGAGTGAACCATCTCATCGCTGGTGCCCCCGCGTCAGGACGCCCCAGGGCTTCAGGCGTGGTGATCGCGACAGTTTCTGACTGGAGGACACCCTTGGTTGAATATCTCCGGCACGCCAATCTTCCTATGGACCGAGCAGAGCGGGAAAGAATCTAGCGCCGCACGCTGTAGTTCACCCTTCAGAGCGGTCCTAGCCGTGAGCAACTCCTTTACAAGTGTAGGTTTGATGGTGTTCTCCTCCAATGTCTTCAAGGAGTGGAGATCCCACAGGTCATGCAGGAAGTGCACGCTGGTTCTTGTGGCGCCCCCTAGGCCGGGTCGAAGTTGTCCCACCAGATTCGGAGACTGGGATACTTCTGGCCCTCCATGATCTGCGACTGCATCGAGTACGCCAAGAGGTGTCATGCGTGCCAAGTTCATGCTAAATTTTTTCATCGGCCACCAGAGCCTCTCCATACTACCAAGTATTCTTGGCCCTTTGCAGTCTGGGGGTTGGATGTCGTAGGGCCTTACCCGCCGGTGATGGCCCGCCAGTGCTGGTTCATCTTAACCGCCACAGATTTCTTCTCAAAGTGGGTAGAGGCAGCCCCGCTCAGGGAAGTCAAGGCTAGTTCTATCGCCAACTTCGTGAGCTCCAATACCATTCATCGGTTTGGAATACCTCAAGCTATCCTCACAGATAACGGAACCAACATCCGAGCGGCTAAGCTGAAGAGATTGTATGCCAAGTACAACATTCGCTCTAACCACACTTCCCGCTATCATGCGCAGGCGAATGGACAGATTGAGGCATTTAACAAAACCCTCTCTAACATTCTGTAAAAAATGGTGGGTCATAAGAAGAAAAGTTGTCCGGACAAGCTCCCCAATTCCCTCTGGTCTTATAGGATGACGACTCGCAATTCCACCCAGGTGACTCCGTATTCCCTGGTATACGGAGCTGAGGTCGTCCTTCCCATCGAGGTACAACTTCCCTCATTGCGCACGGCGGTCTATGACAAGCAAGAGCCGGACAGAGTTGCCGAGATCCGTCTAGCCGAACAGGAAGCACTGGACGGAAGTAGGCTTCGCGCTTTACATAACATGGAAAGGCATTAGAGCAGGATGGATCGAGGTTTCGATAAGAAGGTTTGCCTCCTCTCCTTCCTGGAAGGTGACTTGGTGCTGGATCTTAGAGAACCAATGATTCCCGGCAGGAAACCACCCATGTTGGAGACCAAGTGGGAGGGGCCTTTTATTTTCCACAAAGTCTATCCCAATGGCGCGTATTCCCTGGTGACTATGGATGGTGAGCATATCACTCCTCCCACCAAGGCCAGGTTCCTCAAGAATTACTTTGCCTAACTTGTTGTTGGTCCTACATGACCTTAAACTATATGGTCCAGCATGACCTTAAACTACACTTTGCCCTACATCTGGGCTTCATGGTCCGAGCTCTATGACCTAAAACTAAGATCCTCATGGTCCGAGCTCTAAGACCTAAAACTAAGATCCTCATGGTCTGAGCTCTAAGACATAAAACTAAGATCCTCATGGTCTGAGCTCTATTACCTAAAACTAAGATCCGCATGGTCCTAGTTCTATGACCTAAAACTAAGATCCATATTTCGTCCTACATGACGTTAAACTGTATTTCCAGAACTACTTATATCTTGATTCCCATCCTAATGGGATACGTAGGAACGCCCAGACCTTTCGTCTTTGGGTCTAGCTTAAGGTCCGTTGTCGTGTCTGTTTCACCTTTGGGACCTTGACCACAAGATTGCGTGGTGTGATGTGAGATTATGTCCTCATTCGCGTCGGGTTTGCGATAGCTGCACCACGCGCACCATGTCCTTAGGATTTAGCCCTCCTATGTCCAATGGAATTAGAAGACGCTTTCAAGAACTATGTGTGGCTTGATTCCCATCCTTATAGGGTATGTAGGACCGCCTGAACACCTAGATGTCAGGTCTAGCCCCATCTTTTAGGAGATCCCACGATCTCCCGGTTCCCAGGGTGTTTGGAATTACGCCCCCTCTTTTTCCTGGGATCCGCCATCTTTTGGCCGCTCTCGGACTGAGCCCTCTGACCCTTTCCAGTGTTCTGCTGATGTGCTGAAGGCACTCTGGTCTAGAACTTGGAGTGACAGATTCGACTTAGGCAAGTTCCATCCACTTTCCAAGCTTCATGTTCCCCTTCATTTGGGCCCCCGTCATCCTTCACACCCGGAGGGACCCCCATGAACGGCCTGGATACAACGCCCAAGGGATCTCATACCGTCATGGGACAATTCCCCAGAGGGTTTTCGGACAACAAATTGATACAAATCCCGCATTGCAAACATGGTCAGCGGTTGATGCTCATTTGTCGGTCCCCATGGATGACACGACATGATGTTGTGTTGCGAACATGGTCAACAATACTCCTCAGTCGTCACGCCGGTTCCCCGGGCCCCGAATGTTGGTGGCATGGTTCATGTCATGTTCCGCCCCACCGTGTCAAGGTGGAATCTTGACACTCCTTGTACTAACCCTCAGTACACCCCCGCACATCAGACAGACCGAGCTGTGTAACGGTGTCTCTCGGGGCTCACGCGATCTGAGCGCTAGAGTATGTGCTTGGGTCTCTTCTTTACAGGTTGCATGTAGTTTTACCCTCATCCCCATGGGAAGTGAGGAGTCGCCCGAACATTGCGTTTCAGGCCCAGCACAGTTGGGAGCTAGCATCTCATGTCCCTCTCCTGATTTTTGAAACCTCGTAGGCCTCTTTGGCCCGATGCTCCTCTCTCGGATGGTCCAAACCATATGACATTAAACTGTGTTGCTGGTCCAAACCATATGACCTTAAACTGTGTTGTTGGTCCAAACCATAGGACCTTAAACTGCTTTTTTGGTCCAAACCATACGACCTGAAACTGTGTTGTTGGTCCAGACCGTATGACCTCAAACTGTGTTGCTGGTCCAAACCTTATGACCTTAAACTGTGTTGTTGGTCCAAACCATATGACCTGAAACTATGTTGTTGGTCCAAACCATAGGACCTTAAACTGTGTTGTTGGTCCAAACCATATGACCTTAAACTGTGTTGTTGGTCCAAACCATATGACCTTAAACTGTGTTGTTGGTCAAAACCATACGACCTTAAACCGTGTTGTTGGTCCAAACCATACGACCTTAAACTGTGTTGCTGGTCCTATCACACGACCCTAAACTGTGACATTATAGTCCTGGCCGCAAGATGGAAAATGACACTGCATTGTGATGACCTCGTTGTAGAGGACGTCACATTGGGTATTGGTCTTATGCCATGCCATTTTTTTTCAATGCCTATCACGACTCGATTCTTGTGGCGACACCATGGCCTACTACTCTAGGCCTGTCGCTTCACAACAAAAAAACCACTCACCTTAAAGGAAAAACAAGATTTATCAAATTCCTCTTCTTTTAGTGAAAGGGCCACGCCCGCACTCCCCTGGCACTGGTATCTTACCATGTCACATTTCAGAACTACGTATGGCTTGATTCTCATCCTTATGAGATACGTAGGAACACCTGAGGAACTCCCCCGCGGGTCCAGCCTACCTTCGTGTTCGGTCCCTCGACTCGCGCATTTCCCCGGAGAGCACATGGTAAGTAGGGCTTAGGTCCTCATTCACGTCGGGTTGTGTAACTGCCTTCCCATGTGTCCGTTTCTCCCTTCTCCCACCTCATGGTCTGAGCTCTAAGACCTAAAACTAAGATCCTCATGGTCCGAGTTCTATGACCTAAAACTAAGATCCGTATTCCGTCCCACATGACGTTAAACTATCTTTCATCCCGCATGACGTTAAACTGTATTCCGTCCCACATGACGTTAAACTGTATTTCGTCCCGCATGACGTTAAACTGTACTCCGTCCCGCATGACGTTAAACTGTATTTCGTCCAGCATGACATTAAACTGTGTTTCAAGAACTATGTGTGTCTTGATTCTCATCCTAATGAGATACGTATGATCGCCTGGACACTTCGTCTTGGGTCCAGCCCTAGGGATTACTAAACCCCGTCCTTCCTTATTGTCGTCCCCTCAGCCCGACTCAATGGGAAGTGGTGTAATCGGGACATCTTCCCTGAGCAGGTCCGGGATGCCCCATGATAATAATGGGAAGTGACAGTTCTCTCGCCAGAGAGGTCCTGCATAGAAATTGGGACGACCGTGATCAGGTCGGTGTGTCCACCTAATGAACCTTCGCCATGGGGGCGCAATTTCTGGAGTGTTGCACTCTGTTCGAACAAAACACCACTCCACCTTCCACGCTTTGCATCCCCCTTATTCGGATCCTCATTTCTTGTCATGTTTGACGGGACCCCCTAACAGTGTGGATGCTCGACCTATGGTCCGCCTACTGTCCTGGGACAACGTTCCGGAGAACTGGTCATGTTTGACGAGACCCCCTAACAGTATGGATGCTTGACCTATGGTCCGCCTACTGTCTTGGACCAACGTTCAGGAGAACTAGTCATGTTTGACGGGACCCCCTAATAGTATGGATGATAGACCTATGGTCCGCCTAATGTCCCGGGCCAACGTTCTGGGAAACTGACCGACGATATTTGAGTTAGGCCCCGTGTTGCGAACATGGTCAGCAGTCAGCCCTCGTTTATTGTCCCCATTCCAGGCCAACATGATATGGATGTTCTGTTTCCGCCACGGTTGATAGTTATCCTCCATTGTTGTGCCCCATTGTGTTCCGAATTTGGGCAGCGTGATTCACCCTTCCCCTCCATCACCTTTTGTTCGGATGGATTTCAATGCCCCCGACATTGCCCCGCTCGTGTGCTAGAGCACATTGAGGAGTCGACACATCAATCGGCCCGGGGTCTCCTCAGAAGTCCAGGCCCAATTTTGGACGCCTGAAGCTTGGTCAATGCCCCACAGTTTAATGAAATGATGGTACGAGCATCTTCTGCTTCTTGCGTTGGGCACGACCCACAGGAGCCAAGGGATGAGTTGTTATTCGTTTCAAATCTATGGTTGAGCGCATTAAACCAAGGGTAAGAATGAGTGGATTTGGCCATATATTAGATTGAGACGATGAGAAGTACAAGAAAAAAGTTCATGAGATGGCCAAAAGAAGCCCTTAGGGATCAGTGTACTAGAGCAATCTTTCCAGCGCTGCTACCCTCTGGCTGGTAGCCTCCAGGACCGCTTCTTGCTCCTTGAAGACTCTCTCTTCGTCGACCACCATAGAGCGCAGCTCCCCAGCCCTATCTTGTGCTTGCGCCCACTCGGTTTGAAGTATGGTCATCTGGTGACTCGCCTCCACTAGTTGTTCCTGTGCGTCAGCCAGCTGGGCCGTTAGTTGCTCCACGAGCTCAGAGCATGTTGCGATAAAGGTCTCCTTATCTGCCGCCTGCCCTTCGAGGTGTCGGACTTCCTGATATGCCTTCATCTGCGCTTGAGCGCTCTCCGATCCTTCCCAGCACTGAGAAATGTCGGTGCGCCGGCTGCTCTCACGTATCTTCTTGGCCACGTAGTGACGGACCGTCAGATGAAGGCGCTGAGCGTCAGCCCCTCCGGCACACATGAAGTGCATCCAGGTATGATGTGATCCCATTCGCCTCATCCAATCTGGCTGGGGCTACCTGAGGAAGCGCTGGATACACTTCCACCCTTTACGCCATGTCATCCATCTCTCCTCGGCGACCTCTGAGTCTGAGTCATCTATCTCCTCAGGGTCAGCGGGTCGGTATACGGGAAAGGCTGCCAGCAGATCGGCATCAGGATCCACCCCAGGGATGTCTTCATGAGTAATAGAATCCTCGACGTCCGGGTGACCTTCTCTCACCCCATCGGCAATGATGCCTCCACTAGCTTTCGACCTCGTTTCAGGAACAGCGCCGCTGATGTCCGCTGCCCCCTGTTCATCAATTGTCGGGGCCGACTCAGCGCAGAGAGCATGTTCTGAGCGAGGTCGTATGTCCACCGCTGGTCCACTCACGGATGGCCCGGGCTCCGCAGCCTAACGTGCCTCCAATGATGAGATCACTGCGCAAGGCATACGTTGGTAAAATGGGGTCTTTTGACACCAAGAACCAGTAGTGAAGCGTGAGACTTACAGGAATCAAAAGCGTCGGTCCCCAGTGTTTTGGCCGCTGCAGGAGCCACTGTAATGGGAGACCCCACTGCACTGGTTAATTCAATGATGGGTGTCGGATCCCCATCATGTCCCACTGGTTCCTCTCCTCCCTCCTCTGGTGGGGATGCCCGTCCAACGCTCAGCTTCTCCTGAGTATGATGGGGAAGTGAGTTAGAAGTTGGAAGGTATAATGGATGATTGAGGGAAATGAATGAAGACAAAGACAAACCTCGAGAATCTCAGTTATGTCGAGATCAGAGTCGGCAATCTCGCCGCTCTCTCGGAGACTCCCTTGGTAGGTCACCACTTGCGATCCCTCACCTTCGGGCTCCTCTTCTTCGTCTTCTCCCTCACCATCGTCCTCTCTGGTTTCCTCCTCCCCCTCTGGCTCCTCGTCACTGTCTCCTTCTCCCGACGACATTGCTACCGGATCATGCTCTTGGTCGAGCATCACATTCACTAGGAAAGGTGGCTCCGCACGCCACCCCCATTGGCGTGCGTATGCATCCATGGCCGTCAGATAATCATGTCGCCGATGGAAGTTTACTCGGTCGGTAATTCTAATGAGCCCGACCTCTGGCAGTTGGTTCCCATTTTGCATTATCTTCTGCCAGATGGCTTCGACGCTCAGCGATTGCCGTAGGGTCATCCAGGCCGACCACAGTTCCAGGAGAATTGTGTCTTGGGAAGGTTCGAGAAGATATCTTATCTGCTTCCCGGGCAGTTCCCTGGCCGCCTCATGTGACCCCCCATGTTGGTAACGAGGACGTGGAAGCACCATGTGATGTTCCCGCTGCAGAAGTCCCGGCCTGCGCAGGCCTCGCTGCCTGACGCGTCCTTGGTTCCCCCCTTCCGACGGCGCCGTGCCTTCTTTCCCGTTGCCCGGTTTCTGCACGAGTAACCTCGAGTTGCCGGACGTGCTTGCGTAATAGCCCCTCATGGTACACAATGGTCCAGTGTTCAGTGTACTTGGTTTCTAGGCCGACATCGACCCTGGTGGGAGGAAGAGTAACGACATCGCTAGATCCAAAGGTTGTAAACATCAACCCCATCTGGCGTAGGACGCATGGATTCTTCTCCTGCAAGATAGCCATGAATACCTTCTTCAGCATTCGTTGGAGGAACCCGAACTGCCAGGCGAATCGGGATGGCACGTAAGGCTCGCAGATCACCTTCCCGTGGATCCGAGCCACGAGCACCCCACCCCGAATGCTCTAGAAGTATTCTTGCTGTTCCAGAGAGCCTCGCTCGTTGTCCACCATCTGCCCGAATGGGGTGGGAAACAGGCTGAAGTTGAAGTTGTCATGGTTTCCGATGCGGATCCTCACGCCCTCCTCATTGAGTGTCAGTGGTGCCACCCCTGCGATGTTTAGCAAGGATGGTCGCAAGCCATTGCCCGGAGGACGGAAAACGTTTGGGAAAGTATACCCACCAAGATGAGCCACCACCCAGCCATGAAATATCTGGAAGGGACCACATACTCTCCGAGGCGACCCCCCTCGTGAGATGCGCCCTAGGATGGTATACAGCATGAACGACATGGGGACGCCCAAGTTGAACCGTTTGTTGGCGGCCATGGAGCCCGCCATCACCAAAGTCGCTGGACGGACGCCCATCCTCGCGTCCCGCACCGCCAGGAGCCACCCGCTCAAGAAGGCGGCAAGGAACCAGGCATACCGGACGTTCGGGTCTTGGGCCTCAATGATGTGGTAGCCCCATGATTGGTATTGCCCCGCCTCCAGGGTCTTCCAGTGTGACCCGTCCTTGCTCCTCTGAGTCGCGGTTGGGCACCGTTTTCCCCGTCCTGACATCTGGATGGCGGGATCCTTCTCAAGGAACAGGCTGAACCAGCCCTTGTAGGCGATGTCCTTCAGGAAGTCCTTGACCCCCAGCCTCTCTTTGGCCAGCTGCAGCAGGTGACACGTCAGCATAGGCGTCTGTGACCTGTCTCCCCAGGTGTTCTTTGGAGGAACAAACTCGTCGTATTGGTAACCCTCCAGTGGGATACCTCAGATGTAGTGAATGTCCCAGAGACTGATGCCGACTTCCCCATGATGAAAGTGGAACGTGTTGGTGTCAGGAGACCACCGGGTGAATAGCTCCGGTCCAAGTTCAGGCTGGCGGTGGAAATGGAACTGCGATGTCCATACCGCCTCGAACATGCTGATATACCACAGTTCGTCCCCGAACTGGTCACAGGTATGGCGAACCCAGAACCCCCAGGCCCATTCGGTGGTGAAATTCCCCCCGGACCGTAGGTCCCAATCCTTCAGCCAGCCCTTCGTGTCATCTGTGACGCTCTGATGGAAAGTTCTTGCGTAGAGGGCCGGAGAATCCTCTGCCACAAGATTATCCCCAGTAATGGTCCTAGTCCTCGGGTTAAAGACGTAAACATCCATATATCTAGTTTCCCTGGTAGGATAGCCGTTGTTGGTGATGTTGTAGCGAGGAAGTTCATCCTCCCGAGCCACCCAAGACCACGGCGTGTCCACTTCGAAGCCCAGCAGCGGCACCTCTTCCAGGATGCCAAAATTCCAGAGCGGGAGGTTTTCAGAAAAGGGATACGTCTTCTGAGCCGGAGTCAGCATATTGAGCAAGGTCTTATTGTTGGATACAATCACCTTGGCGCTGTAAACCTCCTCGTTCACCGCCATTTCTGTCCTACGGGTAGCGGATTCTCCCTCATCAACTCGGTTTGCATCCATCTCGACTCTTTCGGGACTTGGGAGAAATCGGGATGCAGGGCGCGGAATCGGAGGGTTCGGCGCCAAATATGAATGAGTTGCACGAAATCTTGGAGATGAGCGCGCAATCGGCACGCGAAGCGTGGAAAATACCGAACATGTGCGAAATCCCGGCCAAATTTCGGATGGAATTCCGCGCTGCCAGTGCGGTATTACACGCAGCCGCGGAAGCGATTTCGCGCACGAGAGAGATGAGCTTATCGCGCGGAAAAGGCGGATGTACCGATTTGGGACCCAACTCCCCTTTTTATATTTGAGGCCCGGGTTCTGCGCCGCGCGGAAAGAGGATTCCACGCGCATCTGTAGACATTGCTCACCCCATCTGAATTCGGCGCGCACCTGGACCAGGAGGCTCAACACTTCGGTGTTTCGGCTTTTCCCTTGGAATCCGATCGTTGCGACCTCTCGCCGATCCAATTCCAAGGGGGGGAATTTTTTGACGCTGAAAAAAAACTGTAACTCTCAGAGGAAGTTTCGAAATGACGAAGCGATGTCATATTCGGAATCAGAGGCCCGATCTGGAGGCCCGGGATGTGGTGCGCGAAATAAAGTAGGATCCGCGCGAAAAATTATTCTGCGCGCATAGAATCACCGGGTTTTGCAAAATTGAGCCGATGTGGCGCGCAATCTTTGCACGCCCCAGTTCTGCGCGGTGAGTTTTTGCGCGCCGGCTGCGCTCAGCGTGATGAATTTCACGCGCCGCCTGGATTCCGCGCCGGAGGTCGCCTATAAATAGAAGGTGACCCCGAACGGTTTGGGGGTTGAGGAATCTGAAGCGACTCCCATGCGCGCAATCCGGCTCCCCCCCCCCCCCCCCCCGCGCGCAAGATGACTTCCAGGTAAAACCCTCATTTCGCGCAACCTTGCCCCGGGGTTTTCCTTTGCGCGCAAATCCACCAGCTTCAGTGAATTTGCCCCCTTCCCCAGGTACATATCCTGCGTGCAATTCGTGCCGTGCGCGCAAAACCCTGCACGTAATTCCCTCTCCGCGCGCAATTCCCTTCCTCTAATTGCGCGCCATCCTGGAGTTTTGCGCGCAAACCTTCCCTTTTGCGCGCAGAGCCCATGACCCCTTACCTTGATGCCCCTTGGCTGCCCACCTACACCGGCACCTGATGTCTCCCTTAATGGGCATGCACGCCATGCGTTGTTTTCCCGTACAGACTTCCAGACTCGTGTGAAGTAACCTCAAGGTCCCTTGGTCCGTGTTTCCCATTGTGTTGCTTTGCCTTATTCTTCTCCGCATAGGCACACTAATGGATATTGCTTCTTCACATAGCCACGCTAACGTTGACCCCCCGGTGGTTTGCCCTGCGGCCCCCCTTCACCATGGCCTTGTCGATGCCTTCCCTCCCACAAGGGGTAGAGGGAGTTGGGAATGTAAGCCCTAGGGGTGTGGAGAAAACCCACCTCATCCAAGCTGCAGGACGTTAAACTGCTAAGAACCTCATCTTTAACACAAGACGTTAAACTATGGTCCGACCCCGTGCTTCGCACGCAGGGTCCTCCCAGCTCGGACATTCATTACGCCCACTAGTCTCCACGGGAATGGACTCTTTCTCACATGGAATGAGATCCTCCTTGTCAGAGCGGAGTTTTTCCGCGGGGGAAGGGCCGCCTCAGAGCGTAAGCCCCTAGCCTTTCTTGCGGATGGTTGCACCCATGCATCTCCGTACTTCCCCCTGCCAAGGCCAGTGGAGTCCTTTTCTCACTGCGCTTTGTCGCACCACGAGCCTCCACCCTGGAGTAAGCCCCGACACCAAGGGCCTCTAACCACGCGTAAACCCCTATTTCCTCTTTGGCCCGCTCAACGCGTAAGCCCCATTCCGCTTCTCACGGACACACCCTTCGCGACGTGATCGTCTGGTCCATGCTGCCTCTTTTTTCCCACACTGAGCATGACTCACGTGGGCGTAGAGCGCGCATCGACCATGAGATCCTCCTATGGGCCACCCCAGAGCGTAAGCCCCATCCCAGCGAACTACGTGGACTTTGATCTGTGCTAACGCATGGTACGTAGGAAGCCTCTACGTGGTTCAAGCCCACCACCCGGTCGTCCCGAACTCTCTATGTCGGTTCTCCGACCACCTTGGGCTGCCTCAGAGCGTAAGCCCCAAAACACCTGTCTCGCATGAAGTTAAACTGTATTCCATCCCGCATGAAGTTAAACTATATTCCGTCCCGCATGACGTTAAACGGTATCCCCCCTCTTGGGCCATCTCAGAACGTAAGCCACGTGTCTCACTCCACCACACATCCTGATATTTACCTGGGCCGCCACATCCCGGTGAGGTCATGCCACCCCATCCCACTCCATGAAACCCGGGAAGCCTCCCACGTGCTGGCCCCAACATCGGTGTCCCCCCTGGGGATCCTTCAACCCGATCCGTCTCCGCAAAACGTTAAACTCACGACATACCCCGTGTTAAACATGGGAAGCTGAGGAAACCCTCAGATGGTACACATTCCCCGCATTCGATATGGGATGCCTCCGGCTTCCGTGCCCTCGAGAAGCCCTGTGATGAGGGACCAAAGACAGACATGCCGACGACGTCCCTACGTGACTATTCTCCTCACCGAAGGTTGCTTCCCCGACAAGACCCCCTGGAGCGTCTTGATGGAAGCAGCGTAATTAACTGGCGTCCATGTAGATATGGCACCAGGAATGAGCTTCACGAACCCGTCTTAAATCTATGAGGGAGACACGGACTAGGTAATGAGCTCCGAGGAGGAATCTATTGAAGGAAGAACCGACATCCCATCATCCCGGTTTCAATCAAGGAGCAGACGCCCCTAAACAAGGAACGGATGTCGCCCGCCTTTGAAAAGCGGGAATGCGGGGCAACAAGCAGCGCGTCCTCCTCCATAGACGGATGCGCGCGCCCCAGCGAAAGCGTCAGAAACACACTTCAAAATATAATCAACCTATGTAAATAAATTTTATGAAAATGCGGTTTTGAATTAAAATGCAGTATTTTTAACTATTCATCAAAATATGAATTTCATCAGAAAACTACCAAAATTTCAACCGAGTTAAAATTTTATATCCCACTTCCAAATAATATTTTATTTTTGACAAATATTATATATAAAATTTTTAAAAACTGGATTTAAAAAGGGTTTCCCATCAAATGGTTTTAAAACTGCATTTTTTTGAAAAATACATATTTTATATGAAAAATTGATTTTGTTCTCATATCTTCTTCTATAAAATGTGTAAGATGAATGATAAAGTTTTATATTATTCAAAATGATGTTAATAATTTCCATGATATCTAGTTTATATCCCATTAAATAATAATATTTTAATAATGTATAGTTGTTTAGTGAAACTGCGTATCACATAGAACACAAGCTATCGAGGAAGGTTGATCTTGCGTGTAACACAAGACAAGTATGTGTTTCATATAGTGGATTATTCCATTGGTTTTTAGTAAAAAATAATCAAAACATAGTTCAATTATACATTCAAAAAAATCTATACTCAGTGTTTCATGAAATGAATTCTATCAAAAAACCCTGAAATTGTGTGTAATACATGGCATGAATACTATTGTGCATACTGTAAGCTAATATTATGTTGTGTATAATGAAAGATAATCTTATACGAGACTACAAAAAAATACATCAAAAAAATTTAAATAATATATATCATAAAATCTCGGGGTGTTACATTCTTCAACCATTATAATGAATTTTTACCTTGAAGTTCGTCGGGGTTATAAGTAGTTTACTACATGAAAGGTTTTTTTATGGAAACCCACATCATAAGAAGGGATACTAGAAATTTATTTTAAAAATGAAAGATAGAAACATAGTGGTTACCCAATGAAACTCATCACTGGGTATCCACATAGGAGAGTATAGGTGGGAGGTGAAAATAGGAATATGGAGGAAAATCTAACCATCATGTTCTGATGGTTAGTGATTGAGAATAAGGTTTATAGAATGTTATCTACCAGAAATACATAAATATGTGATGATTTAAGGGTCCATATTATTCATGGGATAAGAGGTTACTAGGAAAACATTTTTTGTTATCAAGATCCTTTCCCTAAACCTGAAGAATTTTTCACGAGAATAAATACTTACTTGATTTTGGTACAATATCATCATTGTTAGTTTCTTGAACAATTTCCACATCATCTATTATTTAAACAAATGAATTCAAATTTTTAATTCATGACGTGTTTTAGATCATGCGATATAATGATAGGTCATTCCATCTATCTCTATCAAAAATAGGTTAGCACAAGTTATCAAATATGCATAAGTCCATCTATGGTGAGATTAATCATATATGGTTTCAAAAATAGAATTATACATCATCTATCATACCATTTAAATAAATTAATACTAATTTATACTTACCAAGGACTTCACGTAGGCCAGTGGTAGGTGATAATCTCTTGTCACACTTTGGTTGTGGGTTCGATTCCTGTAGCCTTTTCCGACTTGAAAGGTTGTCGCATATCCGGTGGGTTGCCCTGTTTCAATAACTATACAATTATAACATTCCATAAATAATATAAAAAATGTTTTGGCATTAAACAATTATATATGATGTCCAAATTAATCCATTCCAACCATTAGGATTATCCGAAATACATATGTCCAATCTCACAGTAGAAAATAACAATTACCCGAAAGGTCATATAACAAGAATTTGAATACCATCATTTATCCCCCATATATCAGACGATTTATCTTATTGGTCACATTACAATCATTTTAACGACTTCATCATGAGTTCTATTAAGTCATTGTAATAACCTAAATTTACATATATTATTATTGAAAACTTGCATGTTTCCTTATTCCATAACATATTGAATATATTCCTTAAGTCCCCAAAAGTTGTATATTCATCAAAGACAATATAAACCTATTGTCAAAAAATCCATAATTAGTAACTGAGAAACTAGCATCATCCAATTTACATATTCAAATAAAACATATCTTTATCGAAATAAAATTATCTTAACATACGAGGCATATTAAGGGTTATCTTTCCCTTAATAATCTGTTCTCCAAGTATATTACATTACCCTTAAATCACCTTTCTATCACTTTATAACTACTAATCACATACTTTCCAATCCATTCACTAAAAACAGTTATATATTTCCTGATTCATATTATATAATATTTTAATTCTGAAACATATACACCTCAATCGTCTAAATTTATTCTAAACCCATTACTCAGGATCCATCATCTTTATATTTCTTAAAATATGAATCAAGTAATTTCATTTCTCAACATAAATCTTCTTAGGTTTAATATAAATAATACTATAAGAACATCACATACCTTTAACATATCATTTATAATCTCTTTATCCCTAATAGTATGACCAATACTCGTACCATCATCACGATTATCTTTATGATATTTACACTTAGGAAATCGATCATCATAATTCCCATAATTCCACATCTGAAACATTCCCTGGTTTACTATGATCAATATAGTTCTAACTATTGACTAATATCAGAAATAAAACTGTGAGAAATACATAGCAGATATTAGAAACCCTTAAGTTAGGTAAATTACTTATAACATTTCAATCTATTATATCTTCAGTTTAACAATATGTTGGTCATTATTGTCAAAAATATCTTAGGTTTTTAACAAATACATTACTTATCCCTAAGAAATCCCTAGACATATTCACAAAAAAATCTATGGGGATCTCAATAAAGTTTTCACATCTGAGTTTCCAGAGGTTTCCTAAAACTTCTCTCTAATACCAACTATAGATACCCATTCATGATGTACATGGATACTACACTTATTTTTTGGAATACATAATACATGACACAAAAAATATACCCAAATACCGTATTAGTTTAGTGTCTTTGAAAACATGGAACATAATCTTCAAATTATGGTGAAAGATCTTCAAAATCTCCCATAAATATTTTCCTCATTTTGTTTCCTATCTGAAATCATTCTATATATCCCGTGGAAAACAAATCACAAAAAGGGTGAGTTGAAATGCTCCATAAGGGTAAACATGGAGAACGGAAAAAACCATAAAAATTTCAACATAAAAACATGAACATAATGTTTAAACCATAAAATATGAGTCATGAAATAAATCATGGTAGTTTGTAAGGCATAGATCATAAAATAACATCAATCTTGATAAAAAAGAATTGGTATAAAACATGGAATTTGGGAAAACATTTATGCAAATAATATGATTTCCATAGAATCCAAGGAATTGTGGCCAAGACCATCAATGTGGAAAATTTTCATTACTGAATTGGGTTTTCTTGTCATTCCAGCCATGTATTACTAAACCTAATTCACATGTCGTTCCATCCATGTATTAGTAAACCAGGTTTACTGTCCATTATATTCATGTTTTTCTTGTGAGATATAAATCCTCATCCAATGCATTGAAGGGAGATATAGGTCCGACCTATCTCATAATTAAATCATTTTTACATGTGTAAAAAAATATAAACCATGCATCATAGCATAACCCAAGAAAAAAACGTGTTTCTAAAATATCATTCCAGTATAACATAATAAATATTAATTATCATTCCATCATTAAATAAATAAAATTATAATAATAATAGGGATGAAAACATAACCCTATTTAAGAGTGTCTTCTTTGATGGAAATTAATTTTGACAAAACACTTGAACATAGTTCTTGAGGAAAGTATCATATCATCTTCAAAAAGGATTTCTTTTCTCATAATTACATTAAATTTTAATGGAAAATAATTTAGTTGAAAATAAATATGAAATATTTTATAAGAATCTTAGTGGAAATAAGGACTCATAAAACTGTAAAAATCCATTCATGCCGTATAAGTTAAAAAACATTGTCCTCATAAATTTTTTGGAAAAGTCAAAAAGTACATCGTGTGGTAAAAAAAGAAATATTCCTTCCATACCATGTATTAAAAGTAAAGAATGGGTAAAAATTAATCTAAAATGCATATAATAATAGTAATAAATTTATGGAAACAGTTTTAGATAACCTGGACATGGAAGATAAATATATACCTAGTAAATACTTACGTATAGACAATCTCGGATAAAAATGTGATTGCAAATGTATCCCTTATCATAAGACTGATTTCTTCCATATGTGTCCCAAAATCCAATATAGTGGGTTTAAAATTTTTATTAACTTGTAATAGATCCATAATAATATTTATGATATCATATATGATTTACTTACAACTTTATATTACCCGTTCATTTGTCAATTCCATGTTAAAGCAATGTTAGGGGTTATAATCGTTTTATTTTTTGGTCATGTTTTGAATTTTTTTATATTATTACTTATATTATTATTTAATTACTTAAAGAATGTAAAAATTTATTTATTTATTATATAAATTAGTATATATATAATATAGATATATGAAATTGAATACATCATTCATGGAGACAGTAGGTCGTCCATACGCATGAACGATGCTTTCGTTTCATTATTAAATATAATAGAAGAATGTAAATGAAATATATATATAATTAAATACAGTAGAATTATTATTTATTATATTTTATAATTATTTATAATACATACTTTATAATCATTCTGGAATGGTTAACGCGGAGAATGAATCTCATCGTGTCGTGGAGATGGTAAGTCGTGCTTACGCATAAGCGACGATATCATTCCCATAATTTTTGAATGGAATTTGATTGGATTGTGTATAATATATCATAATTAGTATAATATTATAATAATAATAATAATATATAGTAATTATTTCCATCATAATACCCATCCATGTAAGGTGGTGGTGAAAAACATATTACACCACGACGTGGAGACGATAAGCTGTACGTACGCGCGTGTGGTGATTTCGTTTTTTGTAGGATGGATAGAAGGTGAAATAGTGTTGGTTCATATATATATTAACATATAAGTATATAAGTTATATTTATTTTATTAATTTATTATGAATAAACTAAGGAATAGGAAGTAGAAGAAGAAAAAAATTTAAAACAATCGGTAGAAGAGATTACCTCTTCCTCAACATGCCTCCTTTAAATTTATTCATATGGAACTAGAGATTGTCTTTTGAGAATCCCAAAACCTCTATAATGTACATAGGGTAGTTGAGAAGGGAAATGAGTAGTGGTTTCCTGAGAATGAAGGCTTAAAATGGATTAAAGAGGAGAGGGAGGAGGTTCCATTTAATAATTGAGGTGAGGAGTACTTTAATAAAGTCATAAAATATTAATTTATTATAAATTCAATTTCGATCAATCATGGTAAAAAATTATTTAATTATATGATATGATTATTTGGGTTCTAATACTAATCATCTGATAATGTTTAGACAAGTTTTGGATATTTTTTATCCTTATCTTTTTGGTTTAACCATTATTTTACCTTTTTCAATTTTACTATGATATCATGTTATTTACACATTATGTGTTAATGTAATTACCATATAATGTAAAATGACCCAATAAACGTTATTTTTGAAACATATGGACATATATAACCAAATTTTAAGAATATTATATTTTTTTGAATTTAATATCATTTAATAAACTATTTTATGTTTTAAGTTTTGAATTAAGTCAATTTTGGACACTATTCTTACATGACTTTTTTAAAATTTATAAAAACAGTATTCATTCGATACAAAAGAATTAACCCATACCTAATATTTCAATTTAACCCATAAAATTGATGGATGACATCAAAATATTCAAATTAAATTAAATTTAATATTTATAAATTCATTTATTTGAATCTTCCATTAATGAGGTAATAATTACATCATAATTGTGTCATAAATAAATATATTTATCTAATGTCTAAAAACTATAAATAAATAACCATGATTTTTGAAATAATCTAATCTTTATAATGACTATTTATAGACATATATATAAGTTATATAACTCTATATTGAGATCAATTGAGAAAAAGATATTTGTTTAGGTTATAATTATCTTTACATTAAATTAATTATTATAAAATGTCATTTTCATATCCTAGTGAACCCATGGGGACCTCAAATCGACCCATGGATGTCCATGGTTGGGAATATTTCATCTATTTTTATTAGGATATGTTTTAGGGTAGTTTAATATTATTATTATATTATGTTTTACCCATATTTACCAGATTTATCATTTAACCATGGTAAATAAAATAATTACAAAGGTTACTATTCATATTGTGAAAAAATAAAAGATACCTATTTACACAATTTGGAAATACTGATTATAGATATGGAATACATTTTTCCAAATTCATAACATATATGTTTTATTAATTAATTATAAATTAATTCCCATTGTCAAAAACAAAATGCGGGTTTTTAAGAAGTAATAACTATCAATAGATTGACATGTGTTTATGTCCTATTTAAATTTGAAATTACATCCAATGAACAAAAATATATTAAATTATAAAAATATAATAAAATTAAACTTTAAAACCACTTAAAAGTATACTATAACTATATAAATTAATTAAATGAAAATGCAGTTTCGAATTAAAATGCAGTATTGTTTACTATTCGTCAAAATATGAATCTAATCCGAAAAATACCAAAATTTCAACCAAGTTAAATTTTTAGGTCCCGATTCTTATTAATATGTTTATTTTCTCAAATTTAATATATAATGTTGTTAAAAACAATATTTAAAAAGGGTTCTCTATCAAAAGAGGGTAAAAATTCATTTTTTTGAAAAATACTTATTTAATATAGAAAAATGATTTTTTTCTCATATCATGTTCGAAAAAATGTGTAAGATGAATGATAATATTATATAATATTCAAAATTTGGTTAATACTATTCATAAAGGGTAGTTTATATCCTGATGAGAAGTAATATTTTAATAATATAATGTTGTTTAGTGAATCTCATTATCACGTACAACTTATGCTATCGAGGAAGGTCACTCTTGCGTGTAATGCAAACCAAGTTAGTGTTGAGTGTATTTCAAGATTCTTTTGGTGTTTTGTATAACATAATCGAAACATTGTTAATTGATACATTTAACCAAATCTATACTAAGTGTTTCCTGAAATTAATTTTATCCAAAGAACTTGAAAATATGTGCAACACAAGGAAAAAATACCATTACGTATATTACAAGCTAATACGGTGCAGCGTATAGCTAAATATAATCTTGATGTAGAATAAAAAAGAAGACATCAATTAAATTAAAATAATCTATTTCATAAAATCTATTGGTGTTACACCCTCGAGTTTAAAAAAAATAAAATTACAAAACCTTTTTGGAATACTAAAACATTATACAAAGAGGCACCCAAAGATTGTAGTTGGTATTGGGACTTTGGAAAAATAGAATCATATACACTGACACATATGGGAGCTACATTATCTACCACTAGGTTCTTCTATACTAGAACCCCTTTAAGAGATATCAAACATAGTACATATAATCCTAACTAGGGGGAAGTAAACATAAAAGGAATGAGATCAAATGCTCAAAAAGGGTAAACAAGGGAGGAATGTAAGCATAAAAACGATCATAAAGGTATGAGAATGTTATCATGAGAATAGAAGATCATACCCTACATATCAAAGATCATAAAAAATATTATGGAATAAATATTGTCATTTAATAAGCTATGAACCATGATTAAATTTAGTACATAAGACCTGAAAACATAACATAGTTATAAAACATGGAATTGTGAAAACACATAAGAATATAATATGATTTCCATAGTAGACAAGGAATCAATACCAAGACCATATTAGTAGAAAAATTCCTTTACTGAACAGAGTGAACCCCCATTCCATCACAGTATTACTGAACCAATTATAACCTCATTTCATCCCTATATTATTGAACTAAGTAAACCATCATTCAATCCCTATAATATTGAACCAAGTAAACCCTCATTTCAGAACTGTATTACTGAACCAAATAAACCCTCATTTCATCCATATGTTATTAAACTGAGTAAAACCTCATTCCAATTCTGTAATACTAAACCGATTAAACCCTTGTTCTAGCCTTATTTTACTGAACTGAGTAAACCCACATTCCAGCCTTGTGTTACTAAAACAAGTAAACCCTCGTTCCAGCCCTATATTACTAAACCGATTAAACCATCGGTCCATCACTGTCTATCTCATGAGATATAAATCTTTACCCAATACATTGGATGAATCTATAGGCATCGAACATCACATAATGAAATCATACATACATGTTCCTTAATATCATAAATAACCTTAGCATAACCCATGAAATGATATTGGTAGCATAAAGTTGTAAATGTATCATGACCTGTGGAAAGAGACAGGTTACAAAATATTTGCATCACAAACATAACCTGTGAAAAGATACAGGTTTCAAAATCATATATAATGTGAAAAAGAATGGGTTACATACACATATTTCCCATGAAGGATAAATGGGTTTCATAAAGACTATGTCATTAAGAAAAACCCATTCATATAAATGAGATAAATAGAACCTTAAGATCATTTCCTAGAAATTCATGAGTGACATAAATAGATGCCATATTATATAGAAATTAATTTTGAAATATACTCTAAAAATGTTTCTTGAGAAAATATACTTTTTTTAATGTTTTTTAAAACATAAAATAATTGGAAAATAATTTTCCTTGAAAATAACTTGAAAAATTAATAAGAAGTTATAAAATCATTTTGAAAACCTTTTTCCATAAAAATATATAAATAAGCTGTGAAGAATTTTAAAAACCATTTTTTTGAAAACACATGAATACATTTAAGAAATATTGAAAATTTTTTGAAAACCATTTTATTAAAAATACTTTAAAACCCTATAAATAAATCTTGAAAACATTTTGAAAAAATATTTTCTCTAAAACCTATAAAATAATCTTGAAAACATTTTTAAATACATTTTTCATGAAAACATATAAATAAATCATGAAAACATTATGAAAATAATTTCTTTGAAAACACTTTTAAAACATGTAAATAAGACAGGAAAACATTTTGATAATAGATTTTGATAAAAAATATAAAAGATGTTTGAAACCATTTTGAAAAAAAATCCTTGAAAATTGTTTTTAGAAATATTATCATAAATATTATAATATTTAACAACACAAAATGGATATTTGAAGAAGTAAATATGTACAAGTCGTACTATGTCAAAAGAACATTCATTTTTCATGGTAAAAATGATAGAAAAGTTACATGTTCATAATCAGTCAATAATATTCCTTTGAATTGACTTGTAAAAGGCAAAAGGGTAAAAATTGTATCTTATATATTATAGGGGAATGTTATAATATTCTGGGTTTCCCTTTTTAGAAAACATATATTTCCGAACAACGAGAGGGTAAAGTCTTTCTACTGTAAAAAAACATTATTAACTAAATTATGTACCATAGGGTAGAGAATGGTACCAATACATGGGTATATTATTGATATATGGATCATAATATTTCACCGAAGGAAGCATAAACATAAACAATCCTGAAAAGAAATGAGATTGCCTTAATAAATTGTTATAACATGGTATCTTGGGATAATGCTCTATATGTAAGGAAGGAAATTACATGAAGCATATAATGTAATGAAAATATTTAGATTCAAGATATTTCATGTAAAATGGAATTATATAGACCATGAAAAATAGTTTACATGAATAAAAAACATGAGTCTCAAATAAGGAAAATTGAGACAAGACATTTTTACCAATTTGGTTACTTTTAAAACATAAAACCCATGAAGGAAAGATAGTAGAATAGATATGTGAATAAATATAAATCTACGTTTAATATATATATAATACAATCATAGGATGTAAAAACACCACACAAAAATAAAAAGGGACAAACATAGGTAGTGTCTCAAAGAAATTAATAGTGAAATGAAAATCCCCTTACCTTGTGTCTTGACTCTCTTCATACTCATACAGGATTTCAGTATAATAAAATAAATTTATTATAAATATTTTACACAATCATATTACTATACATAATACCATATATAATTTTATTATGACCTTACATTACAATTTTATAACTATCCTATGGTAAATTTTCACTTTAGGTAAAATTCACTCTGTTCTTTACATGTGTCTTAATTTGTTACATATTTTGTTTTTATACTATTTTCATGATGCCAGAATATAAAACAAGATATAAATATCATTTATGTAACACCTCGAGATTTTATGATTTTTTTAATTTCATTAATGTCTTGTGTTGTATGCTACAACATAAAGAAGCTTTCACAACACGCATCCTTTACTTGCCTTGCATTACACGCAATCGTGACCTTCCTCGATAGCGTGTGTAGTACGTAATACCGAGTTTCACTAAACAATGATATGCTATTAAAATATTATTAAAACTAGCCGTTACGAATAGTAAAAACCACTGTTTGAAATTTTGAAAATTTTATTTTTCACAATGGACTTCATTTTTGGATTCGGAATATCGAAATTAGATTAGGGTGAAATTTTGGTACTTTTCGGATAACTTTCTTTTTTTGATGAATAGTGAAAATTACGAAATTTTAATTGAAAAAAACCTTTTTATTGAAAATAATTAATAGTGATAAATTATTAATTTGAGTGGTTTTAAAGTATATTCAGAATATATTTTTACAATTTAATACCATGTTGGTCATTGGATGTAATTTCACATTTAAACCATACATAAACAAGTGTCAATCTTTTATTATCTCTTAAAAACACGCTATTTGTTTTGACGACAGGAATTAATTTTTAAATCAATTACTACAACTGATATATTTTTAATTTGGTAAAATAGACATCATTTTTGTGTTCATAATATCAAATATATCTTAGGCCTAATTTTTGGTATTTTTCTGGAAACTTTCATTTTTTGATGAATAGTGAAACCACAAAGTGGTAGTTAAAAAACTGAATTTTTCATAAAACTTAATTTTAACGCTTCTGTGATTGGAATTTCAAAAATCCTAGAGACACGGTTAATATCAAGGACTAAAATTCGGTTCAATGAGATGAAAATAATTTTTTGTGAATAGTAACTTTTTACTTTTTTTTACCACGGTTAAAAGTAAATAGGGTAATTAAGGGTAAAAGTGTTATTATTATTACGCTAACACATGTCTTAATTATATTGGATAAGTTTAATTCGACCAAATACAACCTTTGGAATAATATATGACCATTTAGGCCCACTTGGATTAGAATAGGACATTCATTATTAATTTATTTAAAGAAGGGTTAAAATAGTTAAAATCAAAGTTTAATAAGTAGATAATTTTTAATATAGGTATATACATAAGATAAATTCGACTATAAATATTTATTAAAAAGATAAAAATATTTCCTACATAATGGTATTTTTTTGTAATTTTTATACATTAAATAATTTAATTTATTTATGACACAACGATGATGCAGTAATTATCTTATTAATGAAATATTGACATAATTGATGTTATAAATACCCAAATAAATGTAATTTGAGACTTTTTATGAATTCCACTAGTTTTATAGGTTAATATGACATGTTAGTATTTATTTAAGTAACTTTTTTCGAACTAATAATTCAGTAATGATTTTCACAAAAATCAATTACTAAATATTGTCCAAATTGACATAAAATAGTTTTTTAAAGAAATATTATATTATTAATTGTTATTTTATTCCTAAAAATATAAGGTTCGGTAAAATGACTTATATAAGGTTATATATATTAATAATAAACAACTTGGGGTTCGTTTGGCTTGTTACAGTAAGTTTATTAACCTTATAGTGTAAGAACACAAAAAGACACGTTAAAAGTAAAATTATCTAACTTAAAGATAAAACTAAATGATAAGGTTAAAATAGTAAACTAAACTTGTCCAAATTATTTTTGATGAAATTATTTCGACCCATCCCCACCTTAGCTTCTAAACAAATCAATTTGGAGCTATTTAAAACCCAATATGGCTTTATAATAAAATAATATTTTTAGTTTTTCCAAAGGTGCCCCTCTCCTCCGTTATAAAAGGGCACCTCCTCCCTTTATTCCTCACACAACTTTGAGCCTTCAATCTCGGCCAACCCCTGCCAAATTATCTTCTAAAATTCCCTAGAAACATCATAGAGGTCTTGGTATTCTTAAAAGACCAATTTTAGTGCCCTAAGAGGAGGACTCAAAGAGGCGCTTCAACGAAGAGGTAATGTCCGTTATCGATTCTTTCAACTTTATTTCTTCTTCCACTTCTTCTTCATAGGTTGATTCATTATGAAGTAATAACATCAGTATCACTCATATACTGATATGTTATTATATGTATGAAACAACCCTATTTCAACATCTATCCCTCCTATGGAAAATGAAATAACCGCGCGTGTGTACGTACGGAATACCGTCTCCACGCCGTGGTGTAATCTATTTTCCACCACCACATTACTTGGATGGATATAATGGTGTAAATAATAACTATATTTCATTATAGTAAATTGATATTTATTCTGAAATAGTATACATACACTCCAATACAATTTCAGGATCATGATAACGATATCATCGCTCGTGCGTACATACGGACTACCGTCTCCACGACGCGATGAGATTCATTCTCCACGTTAACCATTCATGAATGATTATAAAGTATATATAATAAGTAATCAAGAAATATATGACATAATAATGATACTATATTTATGTGTATATATATGTATGTCATCTACTTAATTCCATTCAACTTAATAAGGAAATTAAAACAGCGTTCATGCGTATGTACGGCCTACCGTCTCCATGAAAGGTGTATTTCTTTCCATTTACTGATCTATTATATATATGTAAATTCTGAATATATATTATATATAAATCATGTTTTATATTCTGGAATAAATTAATCATGATCTAAGTAATCATATGAATAATTACAAGTCAAAACACGGACGACAAATAAAATGATTTTACCCAAAACACTCTTTAACATGGAATTTACAAAAGAACGGGTAATATAAAGTCATAATTGAACCATATATGAAATCATAACAATGAGTATGATTCTGGAATAAGTCAATGAAATTATTTAAATCATTATACAGGAGGTTCGGACACTTACGAAGCAAATCAGACCTAAGGTAAGGGAAAATATCACAATCTAATTTTTTATCCGAGATTGTTTATACTTTGATATTTACTAGGGTGTATTTTATCATCCACATCCATGTTTCCTCAATATGTAATATTATTTACATCCACCTACAATTGTTTAAATCCAATTTTACCCTTCGGTGAGTTTTTAGTAAAAGATATGAAATGAATCTTTTGTCATTTTTCGTACGAGGTACTTTTTGACTTTTCCGACAAAAGTACGAGAAGAATGTTTTTTTAACTTATAAGGAATGAATGGATTTTTAAAACATTATTTCCAAGAAGTTTCCTTTACAAGTTTTCATGTTTATTTTTAATCAACTTCTTTTAGTTTAAAATTGTATAACATATTAAGAAAGGAAAATGTTTTTGGAGTTGAAAGGATATTTTCCTCAAGAATGGAGTTCAAGTGTTTTATCAAAATTATTTTCCATCTAAGATAATATAGGGTTCTATTTATATCCCTATTATTACATTGATTTGATTATGTTGTGATGGAATTATTTTTTTGAATTCCTTTATCTTATATGAATTTTTTTTATGATGTCATGTTGTTTAAGAATCCCATTTTTATTACATGGGTTATACAATGATGTATGATTTATGATTTTGTGCCACACATAAGAATGGTATCATTATTAGATGGGTGGGACCTATATCTCCCTCCAATTCATTGGGTAAAGATTTTATATCTCATGAGATATACATGTCTGGAACGGCAGTTTAAACTGGTTCAGTGAAACAGGACTGAAACGAGGAGTGAACTCGGTTCAGAAATGGACTTTGTCCACTAAGATAGTCTTGGCAATGAGTCTTGACTAATAAGAAATGATTCTTTATGATTATGTGTGTATTACACAAAGTTTCATGTAATAAGTTATTATTATTGGGATTACATTTCACTACTATGATTTGTCCCGTGTTATGATATTATGCTCTCTTTTTCAGGTTAAGATTTCCAAAATGTTATGTTCTTATGAATATGATGTGATTGATATTTCTCTTGTTTAACCTTACTGAGAATTTGAGCTCACCCTTTTATGTTTTCTTTTCCCCAGGATATAAAGAAAGGTTTTAGGTAAAAAATAGGAATTTCTTTATGGGAGATGTTGAAGATCTTTCACCACGATTAGAAGATTATATTCCGAGTTTCCAAAGACACTAAACTATTACGACCCTTGTGTGTGTGTTTTTGTTATGTACTAAGTATTCCGCAAAAGTAATGTAATGTCCATGTACATTAAGCTATGGGTCCTTATAGTTGGTATTAGAGGAAAGGTTTAGTCAACCTTTGGAAACTAGGATGCGAGAACTTTAGTGAGATCCCTAGATATATTTCTAAGGTATGTCTTGGGATGTCCCTAAGGTTAAGTATAAGTATTGGTTATAGTACAAGAATTACGGTAACCCAAGATGTTAGATATTGAAGGTATTCCCCCTTTATTATATTGTTTTATCTAACATGATTTTTTCCTCTCACACTATTGTTTTTGGGTTTTAGATGATGGATGGAACCCGAAGGAACCGTGTTGATCAATGTAATGGACAATGAAATGATTGTCCTCCTGAACAAACAAATGTTATGGGAGATGGAGTGAAAAATCTTATTGCTATACTTACAGAAGCTATGAATCATTATGGACTTCCAAATGAGCTGAGAAGGGAACAATATTCTATTGAGTCCTTCATGAGGCAATGTCCACCTTATTTCAGTGGGTATTCTGATCCACTTGTTGCTGAACAATGGATCAGTACTACTGAAAAGATATTTTCAGTCCTTCAATGTTCTGAACATGATAAGGTCATCTTATTAGTGTATCGTTTGGAAGGTGATGCTGATCAATGGTGGAATATTATCAAAAATACGAGGCCAAGAGATGAAATTGAGTCCATGGAATGGGATGAGTTCAAGAACATATTTTTCAATAAGTAATTCCCTCGTATTCTTCGAACAAATATGGAGAAGGAGTTTCTTGAACTAAAGCAAAAGGATGATGAATTTGTTGGTATATATGAAGATAATTTTACAAGGCTTGCATGCATCTGGATTTATCATCCAACCCGAAAGTAAAGTTGATCGATTCTTCAGTGGCTTAAAAACAAATCTTCGAAGGGAATTAGCTATAAGAGACGTCAGTAGCTATGAAGAAATTGTGCGTTGTTCTATCAAGGTAGAAATGGAAGTTGGTGTTACTTATCAATCTCATAGTTTTGACAAGAAACGAAAGATGGAGTTCAAGGAGAAATCTCAGAATAATGGTGAAAAGAAGATGAATGTTTCCTTATGCTCAAAGTGTGGAAAAAAGCATGGTGGAGATTGTCTTAAAGGGACTAGAAAATGTTTTAAGTATGGAAAAGAAGGTCATCGAGCAGCTGAGTGTCGAAGTAATGGAAAAAGGGTTTCTAATGATGTGAATAAAGAAAAGACTGTAGAGAACACACCACCAACACTTCAATGCTTCAAGTGCAAGGAAATGGGGCATTATGCTAATAAATGCCCTAATCCAAGGGTTAGTGATGATCGACATGAGAAACCACTTAAGGCAATGGACAAAGGGAAGTCACATGAAATCACTATTGGTGATGTTGAATATGACAACGTTGTGGTGGAATTATGAAGTGTTTATGTAATGGGATTCCAAAATAATGTTGTATATAGTATCGTGGAATATTGGAATATTTATGTATTGGTCTATTATGGTTTTCAATTGTATCGGTAACCATGGAAAGTGATTGAGATATTTTTGGAAAAAAAGATGATATGTGCATAGTGAAGGGAAAATGAGAAAATGATATGTTTGACAGTATTCATGAGCTCGTGATTGATATAAGGACTAAGTGATATCATGGATTGAGTATATATAATTTTGAGGATTTTGGTATGTGGAAAGAGTTAACTTTTAACAACATTCATGTTTTCAATAAGGTTCAATGGGTATTCATTTTTTTTCAAGAGAATACATGATTAAGGCCTTCGAATGTTTGGAATGTGACCAACAAGACATATCTCATGATATATGGGGATAAAAAATGGTACTAACATGCTAGTTGTATGAACTCTTTGGTAATCGTTTTTACTATAATATGAGATTAGACAGTATTATTTTGGATAAGCCTAAAGACTAGAATGGATTATATTGTACATAAGTTCGTATTGTTTAAGGATATAAGTTTTCCCGATATTATTTATGTAATGTTATAGTAATTTAGTTTTAGAAAAAGGACAACCTGCAGGATGGGCGACAACCCATCGCGTCGGACAAGGCTGTGGGAATTGAACCCACAACCGAAGTATGACTGGCCTTTATCGCCTACCACTGGCCTACAGGAAGTCCATGTTTAGTAGAAACTAGTTTTATTATATTAAGAAGTGTGATATAAGAAGTATAAGTCCATTTTAGGAACCATATACGATTTATCTCACTATAGATGGACTTATGTATTTTTTGATAACTTTTCTAACCTTTTGTTTGAGACAGATAGAATGACCCATCATTCTATCACATGATCTGCTAACACATCATGAATGAAAAATTCAACTTCATTTCTTTAAGAGATGAAGTGGAAATTTTCCAAAGAACGACCAACGGTGAAGACTATACCAAAATCACGAAAGTATTTCTTCTAATTCTGATTTCATCAACTTTAGGGAAATGATCTTGAAAACCAAAAATGTTGTCCTAGTGCTCTTATATCTGATGAATCAGATGGTACCTTATATCGACACAAATTTATGGCTTTGTGATTGCTAGATTTTCTATAGCCATGTTTTCTACCACTCTCCATCAGAACATGATGGTTATATTTCTCTACCATATCCATATTTTCACCTATGTGGAAACCTAGTGATTAGTTTATTTGGGTAACCGTTACGTTTCATAATTTTGTTTTTAAAGATTGGTTTTGGTATTCCTTTTTACGATGTGGGTTTCTATTAAAGAAACTTTAGAGTAGTAAACCATTTATAACCCCGACGAATTTCGAGGGTGAAATTCATTTTAAGGGGGGTAGAATTTAACACCCCGAGATTTTATGAAAAATATTCTTTTTTAATTTCATTAATGTCTTGTGTTGTACGCTACACCAAAAGGAGCATGCACAATACGCATCCTTGACTTGCCTTTCATTACACGCAATCGCGACCTTCCTCGATAGCGTGTGTAGTACGCAATACCGAGTTCCACTAAACAACGATATGCTATTAAAATATTATTAAAACTAGCTGTTATGAATAGTAATAACCACTTTTTGAAATTTTGTAAATTTTATTTTTCAAAATGGACTTCATTTTTGGATTCAGAATATCGAAATTAGATTAGGGTGAAATTTTGGTACTTTTCGGATAACTTTCATTTTCTGATGAATAGTGAAAATTACTAAATTTTAATTAAAAACAACCTTTTTAATCAAAATAATTAATAGTGATAAATTATTAATTTGAGTGGTTTTAAAGTATATTTATAATATATTTTTACAATTTAATACAATGTTGGTCATTGGATGTAATTTCACATTTAAACCAGACATAAACAAGTGTCAATCTTTTATTATCTCTTAAGAACATGCTATTTGTTTTGACGACGGGAATTAATTTTTAAATTAATTACTGCAACTGATATGTTTTGAATTTGGTAAAATAGACATCATTTTTGAGTTCATAATATCAAATATATCTTAGGCCTAATTTTTGGTATTTTTCTGGAAACATTCATTTTTTGATGAATAGTGAAACCACTAAGTGGTAGTTAAAAAACTAAATTTTTTATAAAACATAATTTTACCACTTCTATGAGTGGAATTTAAAAATCCAAGATACATGGTTAATATCAAGGACTAAAATGTGGTTCAATGAGATGAAAATAATTTTTGGTGAATAGTAACTTTTTACTTTTTTTTACTACGGTTAAAAGTAAATAGGGTAATTAAGGGTAAAAGTGTTATTATGATTACCATAACACATGTCCTAATTCTATTGTATAAGTGTAATTCGACCAAAAACAACCTTAGGAATAAAATATGACCATTTAGGCCCACTTGGATTAGATTAGGACATTTATTATTAATTTATTTAAAGAAGGGTTAAAATAGTTAAAATCAAAGTTTAATAAGTAGATAATTTTTAATATATGGTTATACATAAGATAAATTCGACTATAAATATTAATTAGAAACCTAAAACGATTTCCTACATAATGGTATTTTATTTGTAATTTTTAGACATTAAATAATTTAATTAATTTATGACACAACGATGATGCAGTAATTATCTTATTAATGAAATATTGACATAATTGATGTTATAAATACCCAAATAAATTTAATTTGAGACTTTTTATGAATTAAACTAATTTTCTAGGTTAATATGACATGTTAGTATTTATTTAAGTAACTGTTCTTGAACTAGTAATTCTGTTAGGATTTTTACAAAAATCAATTACTAAATAGTGTAAAAATTGACATAAAATAGTTCTTAAAACAAATATTATATTATTAATTTTTATTTTATTCCGAAAAATCTACGGTTTGGACAAATGACTTATATAAAATTATATATATTAATAATAAATAACTTGGGGTTCGTTTGACTTGTTATAGTAAGTTTATTAACCTTATAGTGTAAGAACACAAAAACACACGGTAAAAGTAAAATTATCTAACTTAAAGTTAAAACTAAATGATAAGGTTAGAATAGTAAACTAAACTTGTCCAAATTCTGTTGGATTAAAGTATTTCGACCCATCCCCACCTTATATTCGAAATAAATCAATTTGGAGCTATTTAAAACCGAATATGGCTTTATAATAAAATAATATTTTTAGTTTTGCCAAAGGTGCCCCTCTCCTCCCTTATAAAAGGGCACCTCCTCCCTCTCTTCCTCACAGCACTTTGAGCCTTCAAGATCGGCCAAATCCTGCCAAATTCTCTTATCCACTTCCCTAGGAACATCCTAGTGGTCCTGGTATTCTTCAAATACCAATTTTAGTGCCCTAAGAGGAGGACTCAAAGAGGTGCTTCAAAGAAGAGGTAATGTGCGTTATCGATTCTTTCAACTTTATTTCTTCTTCCACATCTTCTTCCTAGGTTTTTTCATTACGAAGTAATAAAATCAGTATCACTCATATACTGATATGTTATTATAAGTATGAAACAACCCTATTTTACCATCTATCCATCCTACGGAAAATGAAATTACCGCGCGTGCGTACGTACGGAATACCGTCTCCACGCCGTGGTGTAATCTATTTTCCACCACCACCTTACCTGGATGGGTATAATGGTGTAAATAATAACTATATATGTTTATTGTAAATTGATATTGATTCTGAAATAGTATACATACACTCCAATTCAATTCCACGATCATGAGAACGATATCATCGCTCGTGCATACGTACGGACTACCGTCTCCACGACGCAATGAGATTCATTCTCCACGTTAACCATTCATGAATGAATATAAAGTATATATAATAAGTAATCATTAAATATATGAAATAATAATGATACTAGATCTATGTGTATATATATGTATGTCATCAACTTAATTCCATTCAACTTAATTACGAAATTAAAACAGCGTTCATGCGTACGTACGACCTACCGTCTCCATGAACAGTGTATTTCTTTCCATTTACTAATCTATTATATTTATGTATATTCTGAATATACATTATATATAAATAATGTTTTATATTCTGGAATTAAGTAATCATGATCTATGTAATCATATGAATAATTACAAGTCAAAACACCGACGACAAATGAAACGATTTTACCCAAAACGCTCTTTAACATGGAATTTACAAAAGAACGGGTAATATAAAGTCATAAGTGAACCATATATGATATCATAACAATGATTATGATTCTAGAATATGTCAATGACATTATTTAAATCATTATACAGGAGGTTCAGACACTTACTAAGCAAATCAGACCTAAGGTAAGGGAAAATATCACAATCTCATTTTTATCCGAGATTGTTTATACATTGATATTTATTGGGGTGTATTTCATCATCCACATCCATGTATACTCAATATGTAATATTATTTCCATCCACCTACAATTATTTAAATCCAGTTTTACCCTTCGGTGAGTTTTTAGTAAAAGATATGAAAGGAATATTTTGTCGTTTTTCGTACGAGGTACTTTTTGACTTTTCCGACAAAAGTATGAGAAGAATGTTTTTTAACATATACGATATGAATGGATTTTTAAAACATTATTTCCATGAATATTCCTTTTAAAGTTTTCAAGTTTATTTTTAATCAACTTCTTTTAGTTTATAATTGCATGACATGTTAAGAAAGGAAAATGTTTTTGGAGTAGAAAGGATACTTTCCTCAAGAATGGAGTTCAAGTGTTTTATCAAAATTATTTTCCATATAAGATAATATAGGGTTCTGTTTCTATCCCTATTATTACATTGATTTGATTATGTTGTGATGGAATTTTTTTTATGAATTCCTTTATCTTATATGAATTGTTTTATGATGTCATGTTGTTTAAGAATCCCATTTTTATTACATGGGTTATACAATGATGTATGATTTATGATTTTGTGGCACACATAAGAATGGTATCATTATGAGATGGGTGGGACCTATATCTCCCTCCAATGAATTGGGAAAATATTTTATATCTCATGAGATAGACATGGATGGAACGGCAGGTTAAACTGGTTCAGTGAAACAGGACTGAAACAAAGAGTGAACTCAGTTCAGAAATGTACTTTGTCCACTAAGATAGTCTTGGCAATGAGTATTGAATAATAAGAAATGATTCTATATGATTATGTGTGTATTCTACAAAGTTTCATGTTTAATGTTATGATTATTGGGATTACATTTCACTACTATGATTTATCCCATGTTATGATATTATGATCTCTTTAGCAGGTTAAGATTTCCAAAATGTTGTGTTCTTATGAATATGATGTGATTGATATTTCTTTTGTTTACCATTACTGAGCATTTGAGCTCACCCTTTTATGTTTTCTTTTCCCCAGGATATAAATAATCTTTTTAGGTAAAAAAAAGGAAGATCTTTATGGGAGAGTTTGAAGATATTTCACCACGATTAGAAGATTATATTCTGAGTTTCTAAAGACACTAAACTATTACGGTCCTTGTGTGTGTGTTTTTGTTATGTACTAAGTATTCCACAAAAGTAATGTAATTTCCATGTAAGTTAAGCTATGGGTCTCTACAATTTATATAAATTATTTTTTATTATAATAATATATATAATATAGGAGTATTAAATGGAATACACCATTCATGGAGACATTAAGTCGTACATACGCGTGAACACTATTTCAATTTTTTATTGTCGTATTCAAAGAAAGAAAGAAAATAACATATATATATATATATATCATCATTAAATTATAATTACTATATAATATATATATATATTATATTTTCATTAATCCCATCAACAATGCATTCCATGTGGTGTGACAATGAATCACAACGCATTAAGGGGGTGGCAGCCCACACTTTCTCAAAAGAGATTATTGTATTACCACCATATGTAAAGTAATGGTATGTGCAATGTAAAAAGTAATGAATAGGCTTAAATACATAATAAATATAATATATTACATATATAAATATAGTTTCTATCATAATGGTGATTATGATTGCTGGAAAAGGAGAAATGAATAATCATCGTTTTGTGAGGCAGTAGTTCTCCGTACACAGAAATAGTACGTTCAACATCCATTAGATGGAGGTGTGTGTAAGTGTAGGTAATATACTCATAAAAAATATATAGAATATTTAAGATAATATTTTTTTCACACAATAATAGAATAAATAGAGTGGTGTGGATGGAGAAGGAAAATAAAAGAATGGAGCTTGAGAGAAGACGTTATCTCTTAATCGGGAAACACTTTTTAGTTTATGCCCAAAGGCTTCCATGAGATGATTTCTTCCCAAAGAGAGGATTCAAGGTAGAAGGGAGGATTTTTGGTGGGATACATGGGTAGATATCTTATTAACTTAAAAGGTTTTACATGTGCGAGTAATGGGTAGAGGTGGCTGCCTTTTATAGGAAAGAAAAAGACTCAGATAGATTTTTTAGAAACAAATTAGGTGTGTGTTTGTCATTAACAACAAAAAGACATAAAAAATCAACAAAAAAAATTAATGGAATGTTTATGAACAAAATAATGGAATAAAAATGGTTTCTAACAAGTTTCTAGGTCATTTGGGACATTATTTTTATGGTTTAGTCCCTAATTATGCTTAACACAGCCTTAAATATTGTGATTAATTTTAATCACATTTACTAATAAATTATCTATAAAATTTACATGGACTTATTAGACTATAAATATTTGAATTAATACTATGGTTTATGTAAGAATTTTTAAATTCAATTCCGAGAAGTAGAAAATGTATGTTTTGGGATCATTCTACAGATAGGATGAAATAATGGGGTTTTGATGTTGGAAAAAGGTCAAAAGATTGTTAAGATTTTAAATTTAGTTTCGAAGTGAAATTGATTAAAATGAACTAAATTTAATTGATAGATTTAATAATTATATAATTTGACCATAAAAAATATTTATAATATCATTTATCATTAATAATGAATTAGAAAAAAGGTAGTTTTAAACTAAAAGAAGTATTTTCACTATTCATAAAATTGATCTTTTTCAATGTAGTCCCAATAATTCACCTGAGGATAATATAGAAATTATAAATTAAAAAAATAATTTTATTTTATCAAATAGAATATCCAATTGTGTCTAAAATTACTATCATTATTAGAATCATTTACTCTGATAAAACGATGTTTTTAAACATAAAATGGCATTACCAAAAATATTATCTTTCATTATCAATATGTTTTATTTATATAAAACAATTATAAACCATATTTTTAATGCTGTTATTTCTATTAATATAAAATTTTTAATTAGTAGGTTATAATTATATCATTAAATTATATATATATATATATATATATAGATGTTTCATAGAAACTCAGTGTTGCGTGCATCGTACGCTATGTCGATGTTTCTTGTAGAGCAAGAAAAGTAGGTATTGTTCATAGAGAAATCCAAGTTGGTATTTTGTGTGAATATAATGTTTTACTTAGTGTTTTAATATATATATATATATAATGAACTATTTCTAGTGTCATGTGAAATGAATTTTTTTGAAAAGATAAATTATTTCAAAAAAATTAATTCTCAAAATCTCTTGGTGTTACATTCTACCCCCTTAATATAAATTTCTCCCTTGAAATTCATTTGGGTTATCAAAGGTTTAATACTTGAAATATTCAAGCATAGAAACCCACTTCATAAAAAAGTATAGTAAAACATCCCTTAAAAAGGGAAATTTGGAACCATAACAGTTAGCCAAAGTAACTTATAATTGGATGGAACATAGGAGAACATAGGTTGGGAGTGATGATTGTACATTTATAAAATGAATAAATATTCATAGGGAGTCATCGAGGTTATCAAACACAAATAAGTGAATGATCAAAAGATATTTGAGGGCCTCAATGACATAAATCTGTGATGATTCTCAAAGCCATTAGTTCAATATAATTTAAGGGATTAGGGAAAAATTTTCAGAAGGTTCAGTAACTATTGATAATATTAAATAAACATAATTTAATTCATGGGTTGTTCTTTGAAAAAATTCCAAATCATCCATTATCTCATCTATTGAATATCCATAAATTAATTGCGATGAATAAAGAACCAGAATACACTTTTAATGGATATTAATGCCCCCAAAAGAAAAAAAGTCTAACTATTTGTCTCTTTTAAAAAATAAACATGAATTAATTTATAAAATAAAAAAGTAACAGTACTAGTTCCTCTTTAGAAAAAACTAATATAAATTAACTAGTATATCACATACTCTAGTGGTAGGCATGAAACCCTTATCATTCTTCAGTTATGGGTTCAAGACCTGCAGCCTTACCAGAAATGATTGTTTGTCACTCAATATACAAGATATCCTTGTTTTAAACCACACTAATATAATAAATAAGATATACATATTTCAAACAAGGATAATAATTCATTATCCTTTTAACCAAGGATTTCAACACAATCTGAGTGTACAAATACTTCCTCTGAATCTTTACATAAATGTTTCATGAACGGTTAACCTAATAACCCTTATCAAAGATGAAAAATCCAAAACATTATAAATGGATTCATAAAATTAGCTTCACATTTATTACCCTGTATAATAGAAAGTATCTCTTTGTTGTCACATTCCAAACATGTTAATACCCTAATCATATATTCGCTTGAAACATGATAACAACCTGAATTACCATAAATAATTTTGGAGGACATATATAATTCCTCATTACAAAGTATATTGGATTTACTCCTTAAATCCAAAAATACTGTAAACTTAATTAGTGGAAGCATAAACCATATATAAACAAGTCCTTACTTAGTTCCAGGGTAATCAATACTTTCCAATTTACTTATTCATATCCCACATATATTTATCCATAAAATATTATCCTGACATAGAGAACTTGTTAATAGTTACCTTACCATTGTAAAAATGTTAACATTTATGAGATAACCTTTATATTCCATCATGACCATTCAACAAATTATTGTAAATCCTATAGAAATACATAAACTGAAAAATCCATACATATTCACCATTCTTATTTCTGGAATCCAAATTCATTAATACTTAGATTACTTCATCCTTAATCCATTAACAATAATACCACTTTCCTATCACCTTTCATAAGTAGTCTTGTTATCATCCACAGTGTAACCATTACTCGCACCACCATACTGATTCTCTTCCGGAAAATTCCTCTTAGGACATTGGGTTGCAATTACAATTTTCTCCACATTTAAAACACTTAACCTACAATGATGACTTAGGGTGGAACAAACTCCCATTCATTTAATTAAACAAACTTTTCATTTTTCCCTTGTAGTTATATGATTTGGCCCATTCTTTTACACAGTCAAAAAACCTTCTTATTCCTATAATAAATTCAATTAAGTTATTATTTCAACATTATTGACACAAATGAAACAAAATATACATTCTTCTGTGGTCTCCATTACCCGAACACTTATCGAACTCCTTCATTAGATTCATTAGTGAGTCTGAGATTTTGTTAATGTAAACATTCTTAATAATGTTCCGTGAAAACAGATTAGGCTTGATCATGACGTCTTTCACTCCATGATCATCTCACTTGACTATTCAACCAAAAACCTCCCATCACGTTCATCATTAATCCAGTACCTTCTCGTTCCCTCCATTGACTATGACCAGAAGTATTGTGTGAGCATTACCTACCATAGTATAAAACCACATAGTCTTGAAAATAGATACTTAGGATGTCTAAATCAAGACACATTCTGTAATATATGACACATTATATTTATCCAAGGTTTTTTGATAGATAAATTATATCCAAATATATCTTTATTATTCATGAAGAGTTTTTGAATTACCAAATAATATCCCCTAGGAGTGTCAAACTAGGTGTCCAGCAAGGCCCGTTATTCGGTACCAGATTACCCCTAGTAAAGCATGGAACATCTTGTTGGAGTTGTTACTCCTAGAAAAATCTATTCCAAATCCCCAACCACTTGTAGTATCTAGGTAGTGATGTATTTCTTGGAAATAAATCACTATATACATTACCAAAATTCCAGAACATTTTCCTAAATGTTAACACATCCATAGAGATTTCCCTAGAAATATCCTTTGAAATAAACCAAGGGATATCACAAAGATTTTAAAATAATTGTCTATAAAAGGATAACTATAAATTTTCTATAATACTCACTATAGTGACCCTCCCTTTTCTAAACATTAACATTACATAAATTTTGTGGAATAAAAAAAAATTAAACAAAAAAACTCCTACAGACCATAGTTTTAATAGTTCATTTGGAAACATGGAAACCAAAACAATGATACATATTTGTGCAACATCATCTTTTATTAGGTTATTCTTGACAATCATCCTTCGTAGACATATAAAAATAGTACATATCATCATTACCAAGGGTAAAGAAATCATAAAAGGGGTGATCTCAAATGCTTAGTAAGGGTAAACTAGGGAGGTTTTTAAGAATTAACATGATCATAAAGGTATGAGAATGTGATCATGAAAATATAATATGATTCCTTACATATCAATGAGCATAATTGGGATTATGTCATAAATATTGTTAGTTCATGAGAAATGAATCATGATTAAATATAGAGCATAATCCTTGAAATAATAACATAGGAATAAAACATGGAACTGTGAAAAAACATAATAAAATAATATGATTTCCATAGTGGAAAAGGAATCACTACTAATACCATATTAGTGGAAAACTTCCTTTACAGAACCAGGTCAACCCGCATTCCATCCTTGTATTACTGAACCAAGTAAACCCCCATTCCATCCCTATATTTCTGAAACATGTAAAATATCATTACATACCTTTATTACTAAATAAAGTAAACACTTGTTCCAAACCTGTACTAATAAATTAAATACACCATTTTTTAAGCCTATTATTGATAAACGGAGTAAACACACATTCCATACCTATGATACTAAACCTAGTAAACCTTTATTTTATCCATGTATTACTGAACCGAGTAAACACAATTTCCATACCTGTATTAATGGACTGAGTAATCACTTATTCCACCCCTATCTATCTCATGAGCTATAAATCTTTTCCCAATTTATTGGAGGGAGATATAGGTCCCAACCTTCACATAATGAAATCATACATACATGTGCCAAAAATCATAAATAAACATATCATAACCCATGAAATGAAATGGATATTATAAACATGTAAACATATCATAACATGTGGAGAGATATAGGTTTCACAATCATTTCATCATAAACATAACCCCTGAAATGAATCGGGTGTCAAAAGCATATAACCCCTGAATATGAATGAGATTCATAAATATATTACACAATAATGATAAATTGGTTTCATAAAGACCATGGATTTTATTATAATATTTTCACATAGAGGATATGAATGGAACATTTATAAAATATCATTGAATGGCATGAGTAACATCAATAAATGTCATATAATAAGGAATGCAATTATTAAATATACTCTAAAAACATTTAATATAGAAAATAACCTTTCTAGTTTGAAAAAGGATTTTTAATTCAAAAAATTGAAAATAATATTCTTATAAAATACCATTAAAACTTATAGAGAAGACAAGAAATCGTTTTAAAACCATTTTCCTTCAAAACATTCAAAATAAGCATCAAAATATTTTAGAAAACTCTTTCTTTGAAAAAATTGAAAATTAGTAATGAAATATTGAAACTTATTTGAAAAAAAATTCGTTGAAAATACATTGAAAACATATAAAGAATGCTTGAAATTGTTTTGAAAATAATTTTTCATGAAAACTTATAAAAGACGCTTGAAAAGGTTTTGAAAATCATTTTTCTTGAATATATATTAAAGAATCATGAATTTTTTTTGAAAATTATTTCTTTGATAGAACATTGAAAACATATAAATAAGACATGAATTTTTTTTAAAAATATTTTTCCATGAAAACATATTAAATAAGTTCATAACCAATTTGAAAATAATTTTCTTTAAAAATTACTTTAAAAAAAAATTCTTTAATATTATACTTTTTAACAATTCAAAAGGGAGATTTGAAGAAGTAAATCTATATAGATCGTAGAAGATCAAAAGAACATTAATTTTTTACGGTAAAAAGGATATAAAAGTTCCTTGTTTGAAAAGAGATAAGAATATTCACTTGAATAGATTGGTAAAATAAAAAAGGGTAAAAATTTATTTTATACATTATAGGGGAATGGTATATAATTCTTAGATACACTTTTTAGAAATCATTGATTTCCGACCAAAGAGAGTGTAAAGTTGGGCTTTACTCAAAACAATTTCTTAACAAACATATGTACCAAATATTATAAAATGGTTCCAATACATGAATATATTCTTGAGATATGGATATTAATTTTACATTGAAGGAAGCAAAAACATAAACAATATCTCAAATGAATGAGATTGTCTCAGTAAAATCTTATAACTTGGTATCATGGGATAATGCTCTCTATGTAAGAAAATGAAATTACATGAAACATATAATATCATTAAATTATTTATATTCATGATATGGAATGTAAAATTGAAATATATCTACATAGAAAAATAGTTTAGGTTCATAACAAAACATGAGTCTTAAAGAAGGAAAATTGAGACAAAACATTTTTTCCAATTTGGTAATCATTGAAACTTAAACCCCATGAGAAAAAGATCAAATAATATATATGTTAATTACATAAATTTAAATAAAAAATAAATAGAATTGACTCATGGTCAGTATATACCCCACAAAATTATAAAGATGGCGAACATAGCTTATATCTCACTGAAATTAATTGTGAGCAGAAAATACCCTTCTTGGTGTCTTGAATCTTTTCGTACGTGTTCAAGATTCCAGTATAATAAAATATATGTTTATTATACATATTTTACTGAAAAATAATATTAAACATAATAACTTATATGGTTTTATTATGAACTTTTATTACACACTTTTTAACGATCCTATGATAATGTTTCACTTCAGAAAAAAATTCACATAGTTCTTCATCGGTGTCTTAATTTGTGACAAATTTGGTTATTATTCTTCTATTATGATTCAAGAATTTAGAACATGATATAAAAATAAGGTATATAAATTATATTTATGTTATAATAATCTGTATAATATAGGATTATGGAATAGAATACACCGTTAATGAAGATGATAATCCATACATAAACATGATTTTTTTGTTGTATTGAATGAATTATGGAAAATTACACACACACACACACACACATATATATATATGTGTGTGTGTTTGTATATATATTTTTATCATAATTACTATATCCTTAATATATCATATATATAATATAATTTTATTAATCCCATCATTAATACATTCCTTTTTTTGTGAATAAATAACATCGCATTGATGGGGCGATAGTCCACACTTCCTCAAACAAGATTATTGTATTAACACCAAATGTATAGAAAATGGATGTGTGTTTTTAAAAGGAATAAAGAATATTAAATAAAAAATAAATATAATATAAGACATATATAAATATAGTTTCCATTATAATAGACACCATGATTGGTGGTAAAGGATAAATGAACAATAATCATTTTTTAAGGCATCAGTTCACCGTACACAGAAACAGTACGATCAACATCCATTAGATGGAGGTGTGTGTAAGTGTTGGAAAGAACCTATTCAAAATAAAATATTAGTTTATATGTGATAAAGGTGCTATCAAACAATAATGTAATAAATAGAGTTGAGGAGGTGGACATGGAAAATAAATGAATGGAGCTTGAAGGAAGACATTACCTATTAATTGTTTAACTCCTTTTGGATTATTCTAAAAGGCTTAATTGTGAAGATTTATGCCCAAAGGTAGGATTATATGTGGAAGGTGGTAATTTTTGGAGGGCATGTAGGTATATCATTTATGAACTTAAATGTTTTGAGCGGTGTGAGTAATGGGCAAAGGTGGAGGCCTTTTATATGGAGGGAAAATGACACAAATGGAATTTTTAGAAAACAATTAGGTGTTCATGTGTTATTACCTAATAAAATTCATAACAAACTCAATAATGGATGGTTAATAGATTAAAAATGGACACAAAATGGATTTTCGACAAGTTTCTTGGCCATCGGGGCCCTTAATTTTAAGGATACTCTCTAATTAATCTAAAGATGACCATAACTGTTGTGATTAATTTTAATCACTTTTACAAATAATTTTAGTCAAAAATTTACATGATATTTTTAGATACTAAATGTTATACTGAATACAATTTTGTATGTCCTATTTTTTGAAATTAAATTCATAGAAGTATAAAAAATAAGATTAGTGCAAATCCCGCAGATGGGACGAAATAACGGGGTTTTAAAGTAAGAAAAAGTTCAAAATATTGTTAAGATATTATATTCAGTTTCAATGTGAAATTGATTATAATGAGTTAAATTGTATTAATATATTCAATACTTATCTAATTTTTTTACTTAAAAAAAATTTATAATATCATTTATCATTAATAATTAATTTGACAAAAGACATTTTATAACTAAAAAGTAGTATTTTTCACAATTCATCAACAAATGATGTTTATCAGAAAAATACCAAAAATTCACCCTATAATAATTTCATCCTTCGGAATTCGAAACTTTAGTTCATTTTATCAAATTAAATTTATAAATTTTCCTACAATTACTTTCATTATTATAAGTGGTTTATTCGAGAAAACGATGCTTTTAAACATTGAAGGACTTTTCAAAAAATATTATCTTTCATTATCTGTATATTTTATTTATATAAAAAATTACCAACCATGTGTGGAAAGTAGTTATTAATATTACTATAACCATGTTTAATGTTTAGCTTATAATTATCTCATTTAATTAATTATATATATATATATAAATATGTTTCATAGAAACTCAGTGTTGCATGAATAATATGCCATGTCATTGATACTTATAGTGCAAGCCAAGTTAGTAATGAGTATAGCACAAGACAAGTTGGTATTTCAAGTGAAACTAATGTTTTACGTAGTGTTTTAATATATATAAATATATATATAACAATTTCTGGTGTCATGTGAAATGAAAAATATTGAAATGATAAATTTATTTAAATAATAATAATTCTCAAAATATTGGGGGTGTTACAAGGATATTACTATATCCTAACATAATAATTATCTTCCTCAATAGGTCTCAATTGATACTAAATAAATATCCATACTTTTTGAGCTCCCTAATTCCAACTAAATTGGACCTATTCATTTCTTGAACAACCAAAGCCCATTCAAGGCACAACCACAAGCTTAATGTGGTCTAATAAAAAAACATGTTTCAACACTTATTATGGATGAAAAATCATTGAGAAAAAAATATTTCAAGTTGATATATATCATAGAATAATATAATTGCATAATTAATTCTTTAGGCTATAGTTATACCCAATATAGGACAAGGTTGTGACATCAAAATTTTTGCTATATAGTTTCCCCCATTTGAATTTCCTAGTGAAACTACAAAGTACTATTATAATGACATCAAAAGTATGGTATTTGAAGTCCCATAAAGTTGAAAACACACATACATATAGGAAAACCACTGCATATTCTTGATTATGACTTGAATTGGATAAACTACAGTCGATCATGGTAAAATCCCACATTTAGTGGAATTTACTTGAAAATACTTGAGAACTTTTCAATACACACTAGATTAATATGGTATGGAATAATTTTTTAGGTTTTCATCTTAAAAAATTTCATCTCGCACAATAATGATGGACATGATTCCTTTGGATGAACCTTCTCCAATATGATTGACCTCAACCCCTTATATGTTTCCAACACTATATCATGATTCCCCTAATCCATGATTCATCCCTTCATTCTTCAAACACACCAACAGATGTAGATGATAATCATCCATTTTATCTCCATTGTAGGACTCTTAATCCCCTAGAATTTCTATATTGTCTGACCAAATGCATTTACACACCGCTATTCTGAAACCCACTCAGATTCCACTAAAACCATCATGATTTTTATTCTAAAGCACTGACCTATTTACTTACCAACCTCCCAATTAGAAAATAGTTATCCAAAAAATAATCCCACCAAACTACTGACCAAACCATCCTAGGTTCATTCAAATGGGGCACATTCATTGATGACTACCCACACAAGGACAATATGTGACTATCTCTTTTAGAGTTGAGCTCCTCTTATGTAATCTATAATGTCACTAATTTCTCAATCCTAAATGTTCATCCTCGACTACCTCTAAAACATTCTGATATGGTATCCAAATCCTCAACAACCTTTGGTGGGATTCCCACCTTATAAAATATATTATACCACTCATCAATAAAAAAATATTTGGGTTCCATTACCACATGTGTGCCCCCCCTCCCAAGACAAAGTCATCCTGTCCAACAAAAAATTTTCTGGAATATTTTCTACAATTACTATTCCACCTCACCTAATCAAATTTTAATGACTCTTATATCACAAAGGGACCATTCTAATTTTTTTAAAACAATGATCCTCCATTCCCACCGGTGTTTCATAAACATCATAGCCGTAACATATACACGATTTATAAGAGATTTTATATTTAAAATGATACCATGTGAAACTAACATGTATAATTTTTTCTGATCCAATATAAGGGGAGTATGATCCCGTGCAACCCGATCACACAACTCAACCCATGATACCAAGATTCATATATCATGGAACCATTATTATGTTATATAATCAATGAATGTGCTCCATCTAATGAAAATTCATCATGAATATAATTTCATTAAGTTCCACCAATTTCCATTTCAATCACAAGAATCCACACACACTCTATCCAAGATAATAAAATCACATTCAAAATGCACATGTCTAGAAATCATAATGTCACTTACCATAAAACCAAACCCTGATACCAAAAGAGAATAGAACTATAGGTTCTTATCACCAACAAACTCTAAGGAATCATCATTACCCAAAAATTTCTTATCACCTTACGAACAATGATAAAATTTATAAATCAAAAACAATGATTCTATTCATATCAAAACCACTTGTCTAGGATAATCCCTAACACATGTTACACTAATCTAGAAAACGAAAAGTTACCAACTAATGACTATGATGAAACCGGGGGGTCCCTAGGTCTTCCCAAATCTATACCATTTAGGTCTCACATCAGGGTAACAAAGTTTAACTAACTTTCCCATATAACAAAAATCAATTCAGGAGAAAAATCAGATGTTTTCATCCATGAAACTCGATAGTCAACTAGTGGTATCCAACATTTCTAACCACATCCCACAACTTTGAATCCCATCTTCATCAGAATCCATAATTCATAATGAACTTTAAGGGATTAAAACACAACATTAAATAAACATAGAAAAATAAAATCTTCTGAAATGATCTATGGTAAACCACACATATATGGTTTGGTTATATTTAATTACTATCCAACTTATATGGAAAAAACCAAATTGGTTTTTACTAGTCACATTAAAAAACCAAACCTATATTAAATAACACCATATAGTGGTCCAATATCTGAGACACCATATTCCAATACCAATCAACAGGGTCTTTACAACTTCGGCACACATGAACACATTTGATCATAATCACCAAGAAAAATATCACTGTGTATCAACATGAACTTCCATTAGAAGAAGATAATTATATAAGATATCCCATATGATTAAATATATAGTAGGTATTTTTAGATGAATGCACTATATGGGGTTTTTTCACACATTAAATAGTCGATCCATAGTTATCATGGAAAATAATCACACTAGTAGGACAATATTTCATGTGATCCATGTGTGGAAAATTTAATGTAGAAAATTAATCTATTTTCAATGATCCATTAGATTAAAACAAATAACATTCTAAAAACCTCAAACATCCTTATGAGTCACTAAAAGTGAAAATCATATAAAAATATAACTTCATAATCGTAAAACAAAAATATGAAATCACTAATAACACCGACTTCCTACTCAAACGAGAGATCTCGATGCATAAATATGGTATCCATAACTGCCTACAAAAAATTTCTAAAAATATTGTCTACCAATTGACAAATACCTAATAAAATAATAATAAAAATCTAAATCCACTTACGGGCATCCTACTACCCTATCCCACTGTCTGGAAATCATTATTAAACATTATTCATGTCTCCCCATATTCTAAAGTCTACCAACTTTAAAAAAGGGTATAAGGTAGTAATATGGGAAGTCTACACACCATGCATTACTTTTTTATATATCATAATAAACACTAAGTATTATAATTTAAAAATTTACTAACAAAGATGAAAATAAATGGACACAAAATTAAATAATAAATAAATTGTTGTAAATTCTTGAACATCGATGTCATACATAAAACATACTAGAAACTAGAACAATTACATATTTTGAATGCAATTAATGATGTTTTTATAAGGCCCAGCCTTAAACCTTACTTAATATTGAATTAAATGAATAATTCACATTCAAGATCGTTTCATGGTTTAGAGTTTTAGAGAATTAGGACATAACTATTACATCTCAAAAGATTAAAAAGTAGACACTTCTACTAAGTTTCCATAAAATAAAAACTCTTAAAAAGAAACATGTTTAGTTCCATGTTTTAGATAGCATGACTTTACCTTGATCCCATCCTTGACCCTATTCTACATTAAGTCCTGTGAAAAACATTTCAAGAACTTGGGGTGAGCATAAAAATCTCAGTAAGGGATACACAAAGATTGAAAACTGTTAGTTTTTCAAAACAACAACTAAACCATTATACTTTATCAAAGTAATAATTTTCACCATTACGAAGTAGTAAAAAAACTCTTCAATGAATAAAAGATCATTACATACCCTTTTGTAACCAAAAGAGTACCATAAAACCCATATAAAGAACACATAACATAAAAAGGCAACTTGGGACATAAACATACTTAAATGGAATAACCATACCGTCGAATTCCACACATACTTAATGAAATAGCCATACGGCCGACTTCCACACATACTTAATGGAATAGCCATATAGCCGACTTCCATACCCAATGCATTGGAGGTTATAACGTAACCACCCGTCTTGGTATTCACGGCACCATCCGTCATAATGTCCAAGTACCATTATAAAATCATAAGACATTAAACAAATATAATGGAAAGAAAAAATTTCCACATTTGGATCACAATATATCACTTAAATATATCGACATAAAAAATCCTTTATAAAAACCATTTTCAATTCTAACATACATAAAAGAGTATATGGTATTTATTTCATTTTAAAAACATTACAGCTTGTTGAGGAAGCCAAAGACTAAATAATACTCGCGGCGGCGGAAAAGGTCGTTGTCATCGCGTACGTTAACAGAAACATTCCTTTTTTTTTCATTTAGTAAAACGGTTCATATAAAAAGATTCCTTTTGAATAAAATTAAAAGTAAAATGGTGTTTATACACTGTATAAAAGAAAGTTTTGTGTAAAACCAAATATGCCTCAATGAAAGGAGATTGAGACGAAGTCCCTTACAAAGTCGGAATCCTTAGATTAAGGATAAATCAATTACATGATTATGTGTGACAAATACGAATACACAAAATATAAGTGGATATTAAGTGTAAAACAATCAGAGGTCATTCACACATAATCATTTAAAAACAAAACCAATGACATAGATATTTAACTCAATGAAATGAGATTGAGTTATGATTTCCGATACAAGTCCGTCTAAATGACATAAGAATTTATCAATGAGATGATTATATGTATAAATAGTATATCCACACAATGTTTTGTGGAAAATACAACATAAAGATTACACACATAATCTTGGCATAATAAAATCAAGAATTATAGGTTTAACTCAAAGAATTGAAAGTGGGTTAAGAAGTTCCCTTACAGAAATTCGACAGCCTAACAGCATCACTTCAAAATTCATAAAATGAGTTGATGACAGATAAAAAGGGTATTTAATCACTTGGACATAAAATTTACATTAATAAGGATATATAATAACATATCCCAACATATAGTATGTGAATTAATAGACATAACAAAAGAAGTCTTTTAAAAAGAGGAGGGTGAAAGGTTCCCTTACCGACTTGGATAACTTTCGAAACGTACACCCCATTGAAGAAGGGTCATACAATGAATAAGTAAGTACCCATAAATGAAATTATATTATACAAAGAGTATAATAATGGGAAGTAAATACACCACTCAAAGTAAATGGTGGAAAATGTAGCATAAATCTCACGGGACTAAAAGTGAGATGAACAATCCCTTACGAAAACTCGGCAGCCTAACGACGCCACTTAAAACTTCCAAAAAATGAATTTATGAGATCAAATAGAGTATCTCATCATATTAAAATAAAATTTACAGAAAGAGTAATATAAAAGAACATCCCCCATCATAAAAAGAGGAGATTAAAAGAAGTGACATAAATGAGAGTACTTAAAAAGAAAGAGAGAGGTTAGATCTCTTACGCAAATTCGGCAGCCTAACGACGCCACTGAAAACTTCCAAAATGGATTGATGAGAGAAAATAGGGTCTCTCACCATATGAACATAAAAAGTAAAGTATGAGTAATATAAAATAACATCCCAATAATTAGAAATATGAGCTTAAAAGGAATGACATAAAAGAGTGTACTTAAAAAGAAAGAGAGGAGTATGATCCCTTACCTCATGTCCGACTTGTCTTGTTCGTTTCTATATATTCCTGAATAATAAACATTGGTAAATTTATAATTGATTAATGAACTCTTTTAAATATTATTATACAGTTCATATCACATGTTATAATGTTATAATAATTGGTTAATAATGTGAGTTCATATCAGATGTTTTTGTCGATGTTTGGTACATGAGTCAAAAATGAACTTGTTTGAAAATGATTGTCCATGTAGTTATAAATAAATCATCTCCAGAATAGTATTAATGATTTAAATATCATATATATCCAGTTAATTTTCATTTTATACTACCCCATAACATTTGGAGATAAAAATAAATGAAATGCACCGTTCATGGAGACAGTAGGTCGTACGTACGCATGACCGCTACTTTCATTTCTTTGTCATATTAATTTAATTAAAAATAATTGAGAGATATATATATTATAATTACAGTATAATATATATGTTATATAGGTCAAATATGTTCATTAATTTCATTCCTTATACATTCCATGTATTGCATGAACGAGTCACATCACTTGAGGGGGCGGTAGTCCACACATCCTCATATGAAATTATTGCATTTTCCCAACATGAAAAGCATAAAGGCATGTTTTAAATATAAAATTCAGAAGCATATAGAAAACATAAATACCATATATATCATATATAAAATATAGTGACATTATAATGGCCTCCATGAAATGTGTTAATAGAAGATTGAACAATCATCGTTTCGTGAGGCAGAAATTCGCCATCCACAGAAACAACATGTTCTTTAACAATTAGACGAAGGTGTGTGTAAGTGTATCTCAAATACTTCACATAACAACATACTAGTATATTGAATATACTGGTGTTGTTACAAAATAAAGGAATAAAAAGAGTTTAGAGGGTTGGAGAAGCAAAATAATACATAAGAACACAAGAGAGGACACTACCTTTAAATCATGTAACTCTATTTGATTTGAGCTCAAAGGCTTCCTTGGAAATGATTCTTCCCCAAGTGAGGATTCAATGATGAATAGAGGGATGTGTAGAGATGAAATGGGCAGGGGTTGGCCGAGCCAAAGGCTTGAGATTTGTGTTTAAGGTGATAGTGGTGTGGGCCTTTTATAAGAGGAGAGGGGGGGCACTCTTGGAAAGTAAAGAAATGTTACTTTATTTTAAAATGAGTTTCGGATTTAAAAGGTCCCACATTGATATAATTCTAGGATAAGGTGATAAGGGTTCGAAATCCTCCCATACAATAGTTTTTTTGACCTGTGTAGGTCTTAGATTTTACATTATCTTTTCATTTTATTTAAATCGTTAAATAATGAGATAATCGCTGCATCATCATGATGTCATAAATATTTTAATTTATTTAATTTCTAAAAATTATAAAACAAATACTGTGATGTAGGAAATCGTTTTATCTTTCCAATGACTATTTATAGTCAAAAATATGACTTGTATAACCCCATTTAAAAAATTTATTAGTAAAACAAATCATGTTTGTGTCATTTTTACTTTTACATTAAATAAAAAGATATTAATGTCATTTTCCTTCCAAAGTGGCTCCATGGGGTCCCCAAGTTGACCGATGGATTGTCTTGGTCGGCGATGACACATCCAATAAGGGTAGGACATGTGTCAAGCTCATATCATGTTATTTAAATATTATTTTTACCTTAAACTACACTAATTACCTCTAATCGCGATTAAAAACTTAAAAGTTACTATTCACCAAAAAATTATTTTAATTCCATTGAACCACATTTTACTTCTTAATGATAACCATTTATGTCGGATTTTTGAAATTCAAAACATAGAGGTGGTAAAATTTCATTTAAACTGAAAATCAGTTTTTTTAAGTACCACTTGGAGGTTTCACTATTCATCAAAAATTGAAGATTTTCAGAAAAATACCAAAACTTCACCCTAAGCTATATTTAAAATTCCAAATTCAAAAATGAAGTCTATTTTAAAAAATTAAAAACATTTAAGTTGCATTAATTAATTTAAAAATTAATTCCCACTGTCAGAGCAAATAGCGTGTTTTTATGAAACAATAATTATCGAAAGATTGACACTATTTTAAGTCCGATTTCTAAGTGAAATTAATTCTAACGACCACTATTGGATTTAATGGTAAAAATATATTCTAATTTAACTTTAAAACCAATTCAAAAGATAATCTAATCATATAAATAAATTTGATTAAAAAGAGGTTTTGAATTAAAATACAACATTTTTCACTATTCATTAAAAATGAATTTTATCGGCAAAATACCAAATATTTACACAAAGTAAATTTTGATGTCCCGATTATAAATAAGAATTTTATTTTGTCAAATATAACACATAAAATTGACAAAAAGTGGATTTAAAAGAGGTTCACCATCAAAAGGCGGTTAATCGACCTTTTAAAGAATATTAGAATGTTTACTCTTAAAATTGGGTTCATTCCCATTTTTAATCCTCTAACATTTATTGTAAAAAGTAAAAATATTTGAAAAACATACATAATCATTTTTTAGTTAGTTCCATTATTTCCTACCATTACAATGGCTAGGCATTAACCACCATTTAAAATAATATTATTTTATTATTAGAGTGCAACGCAAGATTTCAAAGGAACTCGTTGTCGAGCATTGGGTACGCCATCGAGCATAGAGTTTATTTTAAAGTAATATTAATATTTTTTTTCACAAATAGTGATAAATATAAAAATTTCATATTCTTTATTTACCTGGGGTGTTACATCCTTCCCCCCTTTTGGGAATTGCGTCCTCGCAATTTCAAAATTGTGCTTGGAAACTCAATTGAAAGTCCCACATCGGAAAAAGAGTAAATTAAACTATCACTTTAAAAGAAAGAAAGGGAAGTACAGAGGTCACCTGAGTTAACCCATACTAGGATTCCATGTATGAAAATATGGATATGGAGGAAAAAACAAAGGGGAATGTTCTGATGGAGAGTGATAGTAAACATGTCTATGAGAAAGTTAACCAAAAGAAAATCACAAACTTGTGATGGGTTAAACGGTATTGGATTCCCCAGTAGGAAAAGTTAATGGACAACATTTTTTTAGTTACTTTTCATTGAGGAATTTATTTTTGAGCTTAACTAAAACATAAGGAAACATAATTACTTATCATGTTTATTTTCATCATTTACTAGATTTCTTACACGAACTCATATTTTCTCCAAAAGATGAGTATTTAGGATGACTTGTTTATATTAAGAGAGCTATAATCAACTTCTATAGAATCACCTAATCCACAAAAGAGAACAATATACTTCCCATTTCTTTAGACTTTAACCGAAACCAAAACCAAAAAGGTTAGTACAAGATCAGATAATCCAAAAAAGGATAACCCTTTATAAAAATAAAATCTATTCTTAATCTCTAAAATTTGTCCAACAAAACCCAAAGTTCAATGAAGACCATTCGATAAACAATTTTTCCATAAAATTCTTCAATGTAAACCAAACTAAGATTGAAACCCAAATTTTTTTAAGGATTTAATCACATGGTCCTCCAAGGTACAAAATAAGACTTATCTCAAAATATCATCAGTTGCTCTTAAAGTCTCATATTTAAAAGTAATTAAACTAATCACATATCCTCCATGATAGGTTAATAATTTCCATAGATAACCCAAAATAAACTTACTCTTAATTCATAAAATCATTTAACTACAAATAATTAGTCAAACTAACCAGGGACTTCACGTAGTCAAGTGGTATGCGATAAATACCAGTCGCACTTTGGTTGTTGGTTCGATTCCTGCAGCTTTGTCCGATGCGACGGGTTGTCACACGGTCTACGTGTTGTCCTTTTTATAAAACTCCAAAAATAACCCTAACATGTTTTAACCTCAATAGTTTCCTTATACCTCTCATTTTCATCCAAATTCATTACGATCTCAACATCTTAATTCTTGAATTCTTATTTCACCACCATAAGATAAAATAAAACAATTCCCAAAATGAATAACAGCATACCTTGATCATGGAGTCCACTCGGTTTCATCGCCATCTTGTTCACGTAGGTAGATGTCACATGCATTACAACAATGATTTAGAGATCCTTCAAAATCATTTGCTTCCTCCATCCAAATACACCTTGTACAACATGGGTCATATGGGTGTTCACAGAAAAATAGTTTTGGAAAATAATCATGTATGACATATAATTCCAAAACATCTGATAAAACATGATTTCTATAAAATAGTCAGACAGAATTTGAGTTGAAACTTTCTATTATTGGTCCTTTTAAAATACCATAAGTATGTGAAGTGAGACTATATTTTAAAAGCAAATATAATTAGGTTTCACAAGGGTCTCCTTCCTCAGCACCATTTTTAAAATCATAATATGCTTCAAATTCTTGTGATAAGGTAAAATATTTGAAAATACCTTGATAATATTTTCCTTTCATGAAAATATGAGAATATTGTGAAAATAGTATTTGTATAAATAAAACCCATGATCCACGATGATAACTAGGTATAGTGGAGGTGTTTGATATCTCAAACAACTGCTTGCAAGTGAGTTGTATGCTATAAAAAGTTTCACAATCATCTGAACATGACTTTGCAATAATTATTGCAAGCATGTCATCAGGAAGAGATAGGAATGTCGTTTGAGATCCTTCTCCCTCCATTCGTAACTGACTTTACTTGACCTGAAAAAAAGGTATTAAATAAGTATTTAACTGAAATAGTAGACATAGGGACTAACCATGTATCTAACAAAAACTCCTAATCCCTAAAGTTGTTTAAACCGACCTCTGATACCAACTATAAGGCCCAACCTTAAAATTTACTTAATATTGAATTAAATGAATAATTCACATTGAGGATCTTTTCATGGTTTAGAGTTTTAGTGAATTAAGACATAACTATTACATCTCAAAAGATTACAAAGTAGACACTTCTACTAAGTTTCCATAAAATAAAAACTCTTAAAAAATCATGTTTAGTTCCATGTTTTAGATAGCATGACTTTCCCTTGATCCCATCCTTGACCCTATTCCACATTAAGTCCTGTGAAGAACATTTCAAAAACATGGGGTGAGCATAAAAAGCTCAGTAAGGGATACACAAAGATTGAAAACTTTTAGTTTTTCAAAACAACAAGTAAACCATTATACTTTATCAATGTAATAATTTTCACCTTTACGAAGTAGTAAAAACAACTCTTTAATAAATAAAAGATCATTACTTACCCTTTTGTAACCAAAATAGTACCATAAAACCCATATAAAGAACACATAACATAAAAAGGTAATTTGGGACATAAACATACTTAAATGGAATAACCATACGGTCGACTTCCGCACATACTTAATGGAATAGCCATACGGCCGACTTCCACACATACATAATGGAATATCCATACGGCCGACTTCCATACCCAATGCATTGGAGGTTATAACGTAACCACCCATCCTGGTATTCACGGCACCACCCGTCATAATGTCTATGTACCATTATAAAATCATAAGACATTAAACAAATATAATGGAAAGAAAACATTTCCACATTTCGATTACAATATATCACTTAAATATATCAACATAACAAATCCTTTATAAAAACCATTTTCAATACCAACATACATAAATTAGAATATGGTATTTATTTCATTTTAAAAACATTACGTCTTGTTGAGGAAGCCAAAGACCAAATAATACTTGTGGCGGCGGAAAAGCTCGTTGTCACCGCGTACGTTAAAAGAAACATTCATTTTTGGCGTTTAGTAAAACGCTTTGTATAAAAAGATTCCTTTTGAATAAAATTAAAATTCAAATGGGTTTATACACCATATAAAAGAAAGTTTTGTGTAAAACCAAATACGCCTCAATGAAAGGATATTGAGACGAAGTCCCTTAAAAAGTCGGTATCCTTAAATTAAGGATAAATCAATTACATGATTATGTGTGAAAAATAAGAATACACAAAATATAAGTGGATATTATGTGTAAAACAATCAGAGGACATTCACACCTAATCATGGAAAAACAAAACCAATGACATAGATATTTAACACAATGAAATGATATTGAGTTATGATTTCTGATACAAGTCCGTCTAAATGAAATAAGAATTTATCAATGAGATGATTATGTGTAGAAATAGTATATCCACACAAAGGTGTGCGGAAACTACAACAAAGAGATTCCAAAAATAATCTTAGAATAATAAAATCAAGAATTAGAGGTTTAACCCAAATAATTGAAAGTGGGTTAAGAAGTTCCCTTACAGAAATTCGACAGCCTAACGACATCACTTCAAAATTCATAAAATGAGTTGATGGGAGATAAAAAGGGTATCTCATCACTTGGACATAAAATTTACATTAATAAGTATATATAAGAACATATACCAGCATAATAGTATGTGAATTAATAGACATAACAAAATAAGTCTTTTAAAAATAGAAGGGTGAAAGGTTCCCTTACCGACTTGGGTAACTTTCAAAATGTACACCCCATTGAAGAAGGGCCATACAATGAATATGTAAGTACCCATAAATGAAATTATATTAAAAAAAGAGTATAATAATGGGAAGTACATACACCAATCAAAGTAAATGGTGGAAAATGTAGCATAAATCTCATGGGACTAAATGTGAGATGAACAATCCATTACGAAAACTCGGCAGTCTAACGACGCCACTTAAAACATCTAAAAAATGGATTGATGAAATAAAATAGAGTATCTCATCATATTAAAATAAAATTTACAGCAATAAGAAAATAAAATAACATCCCCCATCATAAAAAAGAGGAGCTTAAAAGAAGTGACATAAATGAGAGTACTTTAAAAGAAAGAGAGAGGTTAGATCTCTTACGAAAATTCGGCAGCCTAACGGCGCCACTCAAAACATCCAAAATGGATTGATGAGAGAAAATGTGGTCTCTAACCATATGAACATAAAACGTACAGTAGGATTAATATAAAATAACATCCCAATCATATGAAATATGAGCTTAAAAGGAATGACATTAAAGAGTGTACTTAAAAAGAAAGAAAGGAGTAGGATCCCTTACCTCAAGTCCGACTTTTCATGTTCGTTTCTTTATATTTTTGAATAATAATATTTGGTAAATTTATAATTGCTTAAGGACCTCTTTTAAAGATTATTATTCAGTTCATATCACATGTTATAATGTTATAATAATTGGTTAATAATGTGAGTTCATATCAGAAGTTTTTGTTGATGTTTGGTACATGAGTAAAAAATGAACTTGATTGAAAATGATTGTCCATGTATTTATAAGTAAATCATCTCCAAAATAGTAATAATGATTTAAATATCATATATATCAAGTTACTATTCATTTTATACTACCCCATAACATTTGGAGATAAAAATAAATGAAATGCACCGTTCATGGAGAAGGTAGGTCGTACGTACGCATGAACGCTACTTTCATTTCTTTGTCATATTAATATAATTAAAAATAATTGAGAGATATATATATTATAATTACATTATAATATATTTTTTATATAGGTCACATATGTTCATTAATTTCATTCTTTATACATTCCATGTATTGCATGAATGAGTCACATCACTTTAGGGGGTGGTAGTCCACACTTGTATGAAATTATCCCATTTTCACAACATGAAAAGCATAAAGGAATGTTTTAAATATAAAATTAATAAGAATATAGAAAAAATAAATACCATATATATAATATATAAAATATAGTGACATCATAATGGCGACCATGAAAGGTGTTAATAGAAGATTGAACAATCATCGTTTCGTGAGGCAGAAATTCGCCATCCACAGAAACAGTATGTTCCTAACCATTAAATGAAGGTGTGTGTAAGTGTATCTATAATCCTTCACATAACAACATACTAGTATATTTAAGATAATGTTGTTGTTACAAAAGAAAGGAATAAAAAGAGTTTAGAGGGTTGGAGAAGCAAAATAATACATAAGAACACAAGAGAGGACACTACCTTTAAATCGGGTAACTATCTTGGATTTGAGCTCAAAGGCTTCCTTGGAAATGATTCTGCCCCAAGTGAGGATTCAATGATGAATACAGGGATATGGAGAGATGAAATGGTCAGGGGTTGGCCGAGCCAAATGCTTGAGAGGTGTGTGTAATGTGATAGTGATGGGGGCCTTTTATAAGAGGAGAGGAGGGGCGCTTTTGGAATGTAAAGAAATGTTACTTTAATTTAAAATGCATTTCGGATTTAAAAGGTCCCAAATTGATATAATTCTAGGATAAGGTTATAAGGGTTCTAAATCCTCCCATAAAATAGGTTTTTTACATGTGTAGGTCTTAAAGTTTACATTATCTTTTCATTTTATTTAAATCGTTAAATAATGAGATAATCGCTTCATCATCATGATGTCATAAATAATTTAATCTACATAATGTCTAAAAATTATAAAAAAACTACTGTGATGTAGGAAATATTTTTATCTTTCCAATGACTATTTATAGTCAAAAATTTGACTTGTATAACCCCATTAATTTTTTTTATTAAAACAACTCATGTTTGTGTCATTTTTACTTTTACATTAAATAAAAAGATATTAATGTCATATTCCTTCCAAAGTGGCTACATGGGGTCCCCAAGATGACCCATGGATTTTCTTGGTCGTCCATGACACATAAAATAAGGTTAGGACATGTGTAAATCTCATCTCATATTATTAAAACATAATTTTACCTTAAACTACACTAATTACCTCTATTCACGATAAAAAACTTAAAAGTTACTATTCAACAAAAATTATTTTAATTCCATTGAACCACATTTTACTTCTTAATGACAACAATGTATGTCGTATTTTTGAAATTCAAAACATATTGTTGGTAAAATTTCATTTAAACTGAAAATCAGTTTTTTTAAGTACCACTTAGTGGTTTCACTATTCATCAAAAATTGAAGTTTTTCAGAAAAATACCAAAACTCCACCCTAAGATATATTTGATATTCCAAATTCAAAAATGAAGTATATTTTACAAAATTCAAAACATATAAGTTTAATTAATTAATTTAATAATTAATTCCCATTGTCAGAGGAAATAGCGTGTTTTTATGAAACAATAAGTATCAAAAGATTAACACTAGTTTAAGTCAGATGTCTAAGTGAAATTTATTCCAAAGACCACTATTGGATTTAATGGTAAAAATATATTATAATTTCACTTTAAAACCAATTCAAAATATAATCTAATAATATAAATAAATTAGATTAAAAAGAGGTTTTGAATTAAAATACAACATTTTTCACTATTCATTAAAAAAATGAACTTTATCGGAAAAATACCAAAAATTTACACAATGTAAATTTTGATGTCCCGATTCTAAAGAAGAATTTTATTTTGTCAAATATAACACATAAAATTTTCAAAAAGTGGATTTAAAAGAGGTTCTCCATCAAAAGGTGGTTAATCAACCTTTTAAAGAATATTAGAATGTTTACGATTATAATTGGATTCATTCGCATTTTTAATCCTCTAACATTTATTGTAAAAAGTAAAAATATTTTACAAACATACATAATCATTTTATAGTTAGTTCCATTCTTTCCTGCCATTATAATGGCTAGGCATTAACCACCATTTAAAATAATAATATTTTATTATTAGAGTGCAACGTAAGATTTCAAAGGAACTCGTTGTCACGTATTGGGTACACCATTGAGCATAGAGTTACCTTTAAAGTAATATTAATATTTTTTTTTTCAGAAATAGGGATAAATATAAAAATGTCATATTCTTTATTTACCTGGGGTGTTATAGTTTTCTACTTTAAATCCTATTTCAAATTTCATACTTATTTGTAATAGCATATCTAATCAATTCTTCTCAATAAAATTTGGGCCTTGACCCAACCTGTTCCTGATATCAAGTAAATTTAGTACTATGCACTCAATTAATATGGTGGGTAGAGAATCATATTATTATAAAACTATTTAGCGAACCAACAATTAATTACTATACATTAATAATATATGCATTAATATGGGCATGTGACATGATCAACTAAAATAAATAAATATATTATTGTAAAAAAAATTACAACTATACAACCTGGTTCGACCTAATACAAGAATTTAATTTAGAATTTAATGTATATTAAACCAAATAAAATCCCCAGTACTTCTATGAAATATACATATAATATTGGCCAAGACCAAAATCCATCACAGATCCTTATTTCCATGACCTTGATCAACCATACGTACTTTAACCATTTTCAGAATGTCTTTGATCATGCTACATAATCATTCCAATCAATATAAATAACCATGGTATCCCCGTGGTATACATAATATTTATCACTAAAATATCCTTTAGTAGTTTAATCATTTGATTACCAGTACACTATGTATCCTAAACCCCCCTATGGGATTTTTCTCAACTACACAATACACCCTATAAAAATTCCATCCCTCACATGTGGGAGTTTCCTTAACTGACGTATAGTCCCTATAAGAATCTCATCTCTCTCTAGTAGGAATATCCTCATCCATGGAATATTCCCTATAATAAGCTCAAATATCCCCTTTGAGACTTCTCATTTCTTGGGAATACACCCTATAAACCTATCATCTTGAGCATAATCCTCTAAATATATGAGACATTCCCAATGGGATTATGAAAAATAAAATTATCAAAATGATCAAAGGGAATATACCCAAACGTGCATTGAAATAAATCTTATAAACATTGGTGACCATTTTATTTTCCTTTCGTTAAATTATTTTTATTTTACAGACCTTACACATCATAGTATAAACAAGATCAAATATATGATCTGATTTCTAAGGTGACACCTGCCATCACCACTAACCATTCCCATATACGACCTTTCTATAGGGTCACATGAATCCAGGGTACCCTCTATGGTTCCATAAGTCTCATTGAGGCCCCACCAGCATCCAAAGAAATAAAATAGGGAGTTGTAATTAAACCCATCCTATTTTTTACACATCCCAGGTTGGTCCAAAAATTTTACCAATTTTCTAGTCTCCACAGGGTCTAACCACCTAAAAAGACACATTATAGTAGGGTAATGAATTATCAACACATATTCATATTAATGATCCTATGAAATCTAGGATATCTATCTTGGTCAATCAGGAACTTCATCATCAAACCATTCTATCTCAACACCTTCTATCCAAAGGATGGTCTATTAGAATCTATTCATGGTACACTTAGAACAACTATGAAAAAATAACTAGGTTCAACAAACGTTTTCATAAGAAAGTGTATGAGGGATCCCATGCTAGATCTTATATGAAACATGGAAATTATTTTTTATTTTAATAAAACCCATAATTTTGTTTTTATAAATCAAGGATTCGGGATTGACTTCTATCCTCGGCCATTGATGACCTATTTTTCCATCTGGTAGATGAGGGTCCATCAGGCCCTTTGACACCTTATGTAATCCAATATTTGGATTTAGTTTTTTATTAAATAATTGTAAAAATTAAATAAGGTCCCACAACCTAATGTAGTGGGGCTTTACTATCCCATATATATAAGTAATGAATAATAACAAGGGTAAATATATAAAGGCCACCAACAATAGAATAACATGAGTTACATATTTAAGGACACTTTCAAACTACAACTGAGGATATCAAAGACCATGTGTTCATATACCAAATATCCCAAACCCCTGTCTTAAAAAATAGACCAAAATTATTTAATTATAAATATATTAAATTAAACTAATAAATTGTTTTTTTGTAAAAATACATCTTTTTGTTTATTTAAAATAGCAATAAATGCCTAATAGCTTACTAGTTATCCTAGTCAAAGATGAACTATAATTTCTTCACAACAACCTAAAAAATACTCCTGACCTCATACCAAGAAAAATAATTATCATACAATGAGAAAATGAAAATTAATTTAATTTATTTTAATCCCATCTTATTTGAAAATTTTTTATTTTGATATACCTCAATGAAACTACACGAGGAGAAGTGTGAACATCATCTTAGAATTCCCACATCCAGTGCATCATGATATCTCTTTGATAATATAGTGATCACAACATTATATGGTGGAATCATAAAAGTAAACCTAAATTGATAAAACTAATAACAAAGAAGAATTAAGGAGGAATTCATGGGAGGATAATAGAGGATATATCACCTCAAAAAGTTGAAAAAATATATTTATGGAATCATCCCCAATGGAAAATAAATGTAGTAAGGATAAGAGGTTAGTCTTGTTGTTTTAACGTAGTGGGGGGGGGGTGGAGAAGGGTTATTTGGATATAAAAATGTACTTGTGAAGAATGTTCATTCCCTATATTTAATAATTTTAATTTTCTAGTGGAATTGTTTTCCAAATGGTTCACCAACTGTGCATATGATAGTTATATGAGGATCTGGACCTCACATAGTTTTTCTAAATGGGTTTTCAAATCATGAACCAATCATGGGGGGTGTCTTAGAATCCCTTATAAAACTATCACATAATTCTCCTCTATAACAATTCATGGTTTGATCTTAATCATTCTATAACCATTTATGAAAATAAATCTTAGAAGAAACAAAACTGGAAATGACTAGAAGTTGTGGGTTTTACATGGATTACTCTAAAACATGATCCCCCAACCATGGTCCTTAATATGGAACTTTTAAAAATACTAAAAATAACCCTAAAGATTATGTGGCTCAACTAAACACCAAATAAACATTTTGAGGCTCAATCATAGTCTAAAAACAACACATTGAGGAATTATAACTCATAAAATTTTATTTTTATTCTCGGATCAATATTTGACTTATCTAATAAATGAATCATTAAAATTACTTTTGATATTTTCAACTCATAAAGTCACGTGGTCTAATATATATTCAAAAATATTTATGCTAAATAAGGATAGAATTATTTCATAAAATAAAAATACTTCTTTTCAAGAAATTGTTTTTATGTTCTTATGTTAGAATCAGTTTTTTCAAAATTAAACGAATTAAATCCTGAAACGTGGATTCCATATCTTGTGTAAATATAATTAATATTAGATAATAATTTCAACTTAATTTTTATCCATAATGTATAATTAACAAGGGAAAACTTTTTTTATCATGATAATGGATAAATTTGTTAAAAGAGGTGTTAATCAACAATACAAGGTTTAAAATAACAAAAAACCTTATTATATCTCATTATATTTTTTTTCTATTATACCCTTATTATACTAAATAATATAAAAACAAGGAGATTCTTGAATAGATTAAGACATATATTATATAATATAATTTCATGTTTTTCAAATTATTCTACCCACACCACTGATAAAAGATCAAATCCTCTTATTACTTCCATACACCAATTGAGCACTATAGTTTAGAAAATACCTACGAAAATCCATTCCAAAAATTTCTCCGCAAAACATAGATTTATATGTATTAGTAAAGGTTTATCACAAGAAGGATTTGGATATAATTTAATGAAAGATACTAAAATAAGTGGTAATTCTATCTACTGATCTATTATGAGTTTGTTTCTTCCTTCACTTTCTGATAATACTTTTCACCATATTAATAAGATGAAATAAATATATTTTTTATAATTAAATTAATTTATGTTTGGGGAATAACAATTTTCTGTCTCCCTTATATCTAAAGGTAAATAAAACATCACTCATGCATACGTATGAACTGTAGTCTCCATGAGATAATATAATTTATTTTTTAACAACATATCTCCTGGTGGTTATACAGATAGATTTAATAGATATATATGATATTTATAAAATAATTATGATTTTTATGGAATACATATTATCTGGGTTTTTACCCTACCGTTCATTGGAAAGGATGACATCCCATGTTCATATATGTGGACTACCACATCCATGAGGTAATGCAATTCCTTTTCATTTTGACATAAAATTTATAGAAATAAGGATATATATAATGAATATATATATATATGTGTGTGTTTTATTTTAATGACTTAGTAATGATATATTATTATTCAACATTACTTCTTTCTATTAATTGGAAAAGTAAAACATCACTCAAGCGTATGTATAGACTACTATTTTATTGAAATGATGCCAATAATTTTTCATCACTACATTATATAAATAGTTAAATAAGAGTATATAATGAATAAATATCACAAATATGAAATTAATAACATTTTTAAGATGATCATACCATGAACAAGGTGAATGGACTAGAATCATAAATCTAAAAATGGTATGAAAAAAAAACAGTTAACATCCAATTATTAGTATGAATAAATTTTTTTTAATAAAAAGTTAATTGGAAATTATGAGGTAATGATATATTATATCGTATGTATTAATATAGTTATGGTATATATTTATAAAAAATTCATATTTATTATATAAGAGTTTAAAAGTGGATGTGATGAATTTTTAGGATCTAATGTTATAGTTTATGTTATAATCTCATTTATTTTTCGGGTTCTCTATGTATAATTTCTTATAAGATCCTTATCTTTAGAACACAATAAATTTTATTCTACACTATTTATTCCAAGTATTTTCATTTTGTAATATTTTCCTAAATTATTTTGTTATTAAAGTAAGTTAGAAAATGTTTTTATAAAATGCATATGTTCTTTCATATTTTCATCTATGACTATTTCTATTCTATATCGATGTTTTAAAACCTACAATTTATCACATATAATTAGATTCTAGATTGTTTTAATAAACCAAACCCAATATTATATACCTGGTGGTTACATAATTACATTTGGAACTTGATAAAAGGAATCACTTCCTAAAGGATAGAATAGTCCAGCAGTATTGAAAAAATAGATACATGAATATCACATTATATTTGAAAAGATATAATATAGAATATAGTGAAAATAAATATTCTACATCAGTTAACTCATTAAAATATTTTTTACTCATAACCTATAGAATGGAATGAATGTAAAGTTCTTCTCATATTCTTGGTAAGGGTTCCATATAGTGGAAAATTTCATGATTAAATAAGGAATAATGAATAGGGAAAGATAAATAACTAAAAATAAATTTCATTTAATCAATAATTTGATCATGAATAATAACTTGGATGAAATAAATGACAATAAAATAATAACATATAACTAATCAAATTTTCTTGAAACATATCCATGAATATAATAAATATCCAAATAACAACATGAATATCAATAAATAATCTCATAATAATGGAATTCATACTGTTGAACACCTTAAAAAATCTTTCAATGCCTTGTTCCCTGAAATATTACAGAAATGGGTATGGCCTTGACCAAATACCCAAACTATTTTGACTCATGAGACCTATAAATGCATAAATAATATATAGTGGGAATCACCCATCACATACTGGGTAAAATACATCCATCATATGAAAGGTTTAAGACTTAATTAATCAAAACATCTATATTGAAAACCTAGAATAAAAAATGTTAATAATTTTCCCAATCAAAAAACATTATCATAAACTATCAAGAGTAATATTATGAATAGTATCAATATAGTACAAACATTGTCAAAACGAACATAAAAAAATTGGGGAATAATAATGACAATATAATTACAATGTATCTCTTGTGAAACATAAATAAAATATAGTTTTTTTATTATTGATAAATAGAAATACCCTCTAAATTTATTTAATACATTTTTGAGGAAAATACCCTTTTCACTTTGAAAATATCTTGAAAAATTTAATTTTTGGAGGATGTTAAAAAAATATTTTCATTGAAGAGAAACTTATAAATTTTTAATGAAACTTTCAAACTGTTGGGTGGTCATGACAGAAGGAAATTCAGATAATGGTGAGTAGGTTAAAGAAAATAATCCATTCATATTTTTTGTAAGAAAAGTAAAAAAGAACCTATTTCATAAAAAAAGGTTCCTCTTTAACCATATTGAAAAAATGGGAAAAATTTTATTTTATAAACCAAATGAGATCATTCAAAAAAAATTGAAAACATTTTTAGAAAATAGGGACATAGAATAAATGATTCCTAACTAAATATGAAATAAATGACATTTTAATTAATTTTTTCATCTTATGTGTACAAAAAAGAGGAAAATGAAAGGGAAAAAATATACTTCTCATAAATAACCTTAGTATAATAAAATATATATTTTTTATTATAGAGTGATCATACAAATCCCCTAGTAGAAACTTAAACATAAACAATTATGAATAATGATGGGATTGTGAAATACCCCATTACAACTTTAGAAACATTAATACCATATCCACCATTAAATAAATAACATAAAATAAACATTAAATACCATGAAAATAAATATATTAATGATATAAATTATATAAAGGGAATTAGATACACCTCATAAAATAATAAATGTGCAACACAACTCATTTCCTAAAGAAGAAAAAGTTAGACGAAAACACCTTACAATGATCAAAACATTGATGTAAGTAATAATCAATGAAATAATAATTTATAAAAATTGTAGAAGATTTTTTTTATATAAAACACAAATCCAATAAATTTCACTTCACCGATAATACTTTATTTATATAATCAATGAATAAGTGATGTAACCTATTGAAAGAAAGTTGATTAAAGAAAAAAATACCACTTAGTAAGATTACAGTCAAATCGCCTTGGATGAGATTACATAAATAAAAACATAAAATTCCATGAAGAATTAATGATTCATGTTATAACATGGTAGAATTATATACACAATATAAAATAAATTATGTTTATATAAACTAATTACTCCTAAATAAATGAAAATTGAGACGAATCCCTTACCATAAGTTCAAAATTATTCATATATTTTTGAAACACCTATATAATGAATATATATTAATTATACATATATCAAATAAACTTATTCATATTTATAAGACCTTATAATATTTAATTACTATATTTTATTACTAGTTTATAAATAATCCTTTGTTAAAATCACTGTTTTGGGTAGTAATTAATTCATTTTTCATGTATCTTATGGTGTGGTAGATTCATTCCATGTACATTGATCATGGATTAATCACATTAATAATTTTTTCCAGGATATAAATAAATAAATATAATTATATATTTATTTATATTTGTACAAATAATTTAGATAGAGAATAATATGTTACTTCTTTCATGAAGACAGTGGGTCATACGTATGTATGAATGCTATTTTTGATTTTTTATGGATGAAACAAAAGAAATTTATAAAATAAGTCACCGTTAAAAAATTATTATTATATTATATAAATAATATATGTTTATAAAATCCACCCTTATTACTATCCATATCAAAATAAAATTCAAAAAAATCACATCACATCATGGAGTCGGTAGTCCACATGTACACACAGGTGATATTATAATTTTAAAAATGATTGAAATGTAAGAAGTTACTTGATTTTAAAATTTTATTTGTTTAAATATGTCATAAATATCACATATACACATTTAATCCAACAGTATATCCTACCATGTGAGGTGGTGAGGGAGAATGAATTACATCGCTTTGTGAGGTGGTAATCCGTCGTACACACAATCGACGATTTAGTTTTCCATTTGATGGAATAAGTGAATGATATAGGTTATGAAATAAAATTAATAGTATCTAAATATATTATATATATATATATATTTGTTATTAAATTATAATTATTGATATATTAATGACAGTGGTAAGAGAAGAAGTAATAAGAAAGAGTTTTGTGATGAGTGGTGATGAGAAGTCACTCTAAACACAAGTTCCACCAAAATTAATAAATAATGGATTTAAGAGAATATGTGGTTAAAAAACATCAAAAAATAAAAAATAAATAACTTATAATAATTTTATTACCTTAATATCTATGTTTACTTACTTTTACCACTATATTCTTCCACAAAGTAACTAGTTTTTTTATTTAACATGGCAATTTTTCATTTATACCTGGAAATAAATTATGATTATTAGATAATATAGAAACAATTATTTTAAATATAAAATCAAAATTATTAAATTAAATTCATATTCATGTAAAGTTTAATTTAATAGAGGTGAATGTAACATAAAACACCTATTTTTAATTTAGTTGCAATAATTTTATTTTTCTAATTTCACCAATCAATATAAAAAAAATTAAACTTACCATATTATAAAATATTAACTATTATTATTCTATAAATGGAATCCATATAACGAAATTCAATTCCCTAAAATGGATGAATTTAATTTAAAATTAAACCCACGTCAGTGATAAAAATACTCTATTCCAAAGAATATGTTTTATTTAGTATCGAATGTTCTTATATAAAAATTGAATAAAAAATTTATTAAAATGAGTTAAATTGAATTAATAATAATATAATTAAAATAATTTTACTTTAAAAACAATTTTAAAAAATGTATCCTTTTGAATTATTTAATGGAAAATATGTTTTCAATAAAAATTAGTTTTTTTCACCATTAGTTTAAGAAATGTTTATTTCTGAAAATTATAAAACATTCACCCTAAAATAATTTTTCATTCTGACTTAAAAAATAAATCTTATTTTTTATATTATAGTTTCTAATGTTTTTAAAAAGAAATTTTAAAATAAGTGCCCATAATGTGATGGAACCCACTTTTGAAAATATTGTTCTAAGTGTAAAAGGGTATTTATTCTTACCCCGTTCATTGAAACAATATTATTTTAATGTGAGAAAATTAAGTTAAATAAAAAATACATAAATTTTATTAAAATAATCCACCAATAGAAACTAATTTAATTTATTAAGCTAAAATCATATTGCATGAAAAAAATTGTTTTATAGATAAACATTTATTTTACTTTGAAATGATTTTTATTTCCATTTCTAATAAATTACCAAATAATGAATTAATTTTCCACATGTGTAGACAATATATTTTCACATTTTATTTAGCCATATTCATAAAATCAAATTTAATTTCTAGTTTTTTATGATCATTTTCAAATTCAATATTTTATTGGTCGTTTAGCCATAGTGTTCCATGTTGTATAATCTATAGAACACAATTCCCTTCTTTTGAAATCAATGGTGTGTTACATTCTCCCACCTTGAATAAAATTTTTCTCAAAATTTTAATTTTTTTAGATATCAAGGGTTATGTGTGTAAACATTACGTTATTGGAATAAAACATTACAAGAAGGATTAATAAAACTTCTTCTTGAAAATAGAGAAAGGTAAGTACAAAGTTCAAATATAATAATGCATAAATATGTTTTTAAGAAGGAAAAAATTAGTGGGACATGTTATAAAAGAATAAATAAATATGGAGAGTGATTGAGATCATTGATAACAAGAAACTAAATTATTAAGGGAAATTGAATGACCAAAAACCATAAAATGATGAGGTGAAAAAATTATATTGATTCATCAGAATTGAACTTAAGTGTATAAGATTTTTATTTAAATATCCCTTTCCTAATGATGAGGGATTATTTTATTATCCTTGTAGGTAAAACCATGAATTATAATTAATTGATTTCATTTTATTTCGTAAACAAAATCTCATCACCTTGTTTGCATCGACCAATTTTGACATCAATTATTTCTCCAAGAAATGAACATCCAAGATTACTTTTATTATTATTTAATAAAATAAATTAACATTTCATGGATCATATGATCCCTAAAATTTTGATAATTAATACTTTATGTCTCTAAAAATTTATAAAAAAAAATCATCGTAAGTTATCTAATATTGAAAATTAATATCTAAACCTCAAAATTAACAAAAAAAATTCATTAGAATATTTATCCATAAAATCAATTAATTAAAATCCATTTCATATTAACATTATCACAATGTTATAAAAGTGGTAGGAATTGAACCCTTTTCACCCTTAGGTTGTGGGTTCAAGACCCACATTCTTTTTAGATGTTACGGGTTTCACTAGCACGTGGGATGTCTTTTTTTTAAAATTATAATAAGATAACTTCTACAAAATTACATAAAACATGATGAACAAAACGAAAATTAAAATCAGTGATCAAATGACATTTAACCACAATGTTTTTATGCATGAATATTTTTTCCATAAAATAAAATTATCTTAATTGACTATTAATACCCTAAATTTAATGACCATATTAACCCTAAAGGATATCAACACCTATGAACTTATAAATAGATCATTATTACTTAAATAATTCTTTTGTTGAACCTAAGGGTTACATATACCTCACCAGAATAAAATGTATCCACAAAATTCATTAATCACATAAAAATCACATCAATTAAAATCTCAAAAGGGGTGTCTAGGACATTGAAATTATGATCAAACATAAACTCTTAAACCCATATTGTAATCAATGACTCTTGAGTAAATATTAGAGAAAGATCTAAATTATTCAAAAAATTAAAATAATACAAATATATTTCAGTAATCTTTTAACCAAAATAAAATTGGTAAATTTAATTCAAAAACATAATTATGTAATACCAATACATAAAGATTTCATTCATTAAAATCCAAATATTTTTATATCATAAACACTTTCTTGGTCTGTGATTTAAACATTAGAAGAGGGAAATTGACTCTAATATTTCCCAGGTTACAACCATTTAAAGAAATATAATCTAAATGGGTCCCTATGTGAAATTTATTTCATTCCGTTAGACTCTTCATTTTTCCTTAGGATTTCAATTTGTTATTCCCTACTATTCCACACACAAAACATTTTACCATTCCTTTGACTCACAATCCTTGGTTTCCATTCCAAATTTTTGAAATGAAGGAAATAAAGACTTATTTCTTCCACAGACTCCACCACACTAGACCTCAATAAAGCCCATTATTCTGTTATTTGGAGAGTCTGAGAGTTGGTTAATGTGTATGTTATCAATAATATATTGTGATAACTTATTATTAATAATCATGACATCTTTAACTTTACTAATAATCCTATTTGGTTTCAACTAATAATTACATTTTCCATCATATTAAACGTTAACATAATTCATTCATGTTTTAGCTAATGACTATAAGTGAAAATCATTGATTTCTAGAAAACAATAATTGTGTAAAACCATTTAATAATTTGTAGGTTGACTAAATCACGACCATTTATTTTCAATCAATGACACCCTAGGTGTAACGTTTTTCCATTAATTTTCATCATCTATTCAAATCCTTCATGATGGTTCATAATGAATACTTGAATTAACGATAGAATAACCCCAAGGAGTATCCAACCCAATGTTATTCAGGCCCATTATTGTTCCCCTGGTGATGATCAAGTCAAATCCCAACATGCTATTTTTATAGATATTTATCCCAGGCATAACATTCCTTGGTCCACATCAACATTTAGTATCCCTACATGGATATATTTCATATAAATCCAAATAATCTATACCTTAAAAATAAATTAAGATGTGATACAATACATAGATTTATATTTGAAATAATTCATTGGGGTATAACCCATAAACTATTTTTTCCTATGTCTAGTTTCCAATGAACCTACAAATGTTTATCTCATACCAACTATAAAGACCCCAACCCCAGTTTCCCAAAGTCAGTGTTTATATTATTACATTGGAACTGGATACAAGAAATATAATACCAAGGGAAGATTATTTTAGTATTCTAGGTAATATATATATATATACACACACTTGAATAGAACATTATATTTGGAAGCACAAAGTACATAACATAGTGAATGTTAATAACCTACTTCATTAAAGTCATTCAAATATTCCTTCTTCCTAAACTTGGGAAAGAAATAAAATAATGGTGAGATTTGATGCTCAGTAATGGTTGTGATTAAGGGGATGTATCAGGATTAAATATGGAAAAAAATATGGAAAGGTAAATAACAAAATATAATATTCATTTATTCAATAACACAAGTATAAATGATAATGTGAAATGAATAAATGATGGTAAAATAATTCTGTATAACTAAAAACTTACGCGTAAAACATATCCATGTATATAATCACTACTCAAATAATTCCATGTAAATAAATATCTAATCCAATAATTTTGGAATATATAATGCCAGACATCATAAAAAAAATCAAGTATTTATGCCAAGAAATCTTATATAAATGGGTAAGGCCTCAGCCTCCTACCCAAACTATTTTTTCTCAAGAGACATACTTGGGAATTAGTTGAATATAGTGGGTCTCTCCAATTACAATAAATGTCCAATGCATTCTTCATATGAATATTATGAATCAAAATCAACATAAAATTTCATTTTTAGAAACTATAAAATGAATTGCTTATAGTTTCCAAAATAAATAAACATAATAAAAAACCAACCTGAGGAATTTGGAGAATTATATCAAAATTTTAAATCTGTAGTCAAACAGATCATAAACTATTTAAAGAAATAATAAAGATGTTATTAGTATTATGTATCCCTATAGAAAAAAAGTAAAATAAGGGTTCCATTTTTTAATGAATATAAATAGTATAAAAATATCATTAACTCATTTTTGATGAAAATACACTTTTGATTTTGGAAATAAATTTTATAAAAAATTATTTATATAATATTAGAAAAAAATATTTATTTTCAAAATAAAATAATATATTTTTAAAGGAGTCATCAAACTGCATGGGGGTCATTGTGTTGGGGAATTAAATTCATGATGAGTATTTTAATGTGATGATTCTTTTAACTTAATTTTACGAAAATTAAAAAAGAACATAATTGGGAAAATAAAAGAAGAATACATTAATTTTTTCTATACTTAAAAAAACCATGAAACTTTCATTGATAAATATTGGGGAAAGATTTAAAAAATTATTGAAAACATATTTAGAAAACATCGAAATGGAAGAAATTATTACAGACTAAAATGAAAATACGGTTATTTATTATTTTAAACATTTTATTATAATTTGTGCACATAAAAGAGGAAAATGATTGGAAATTTATAATTTAAAAAAAAACCTATGGGTAAGAATATATAATGGTTTTATGATTGAAAGACCACATATTTACCAAAATAGGGACTTAAATATTAACAAACTTAAATAATTTTGAGATTACAGAAACCCCATCACAACACTGGTAACATTAATATCATGACCCGCATGAAAAAAATTAACTTTAAATGAACATTAAAAAAATTAATCTAAAAAAATTAATTATATAAATTATCAAATATTTAGTATATAAACTTCATAAGGGAAGATAGGTGTACAACATAACTTATGACCCAATGAAGAGAATTTGAGATGAATAACCCTTACAATGATCATAATAGTGAATAGAGAATTTATAAATGATATTATTATATTTAAAAAATTAAATCCACTATAAAATCATGTAAAAATATAAATCTAGGAAAAAATATTTCATACATAATTTTTACATAATATAATAAATGGATAAGAGATATAACCTAATTTAATAAAGTTGAAATATGAAACACTTACCACTTGGTAAAATTCAAGTCAGAACCCCATTATTGAGTTAAATAAATTGAAAACTAAAAAACCATAAAGTAGGAATTATTGGTGATATAAAATGAAAATGGGTCGCGTATACACCATATAAAATATATTAGGTGAAAATTAATATAATACGCCTCGATGAAGGATAATTGATATGAAATTCCATACCTTAGGTCATAATTCCATCATATGTTTCCATACCACCTTTATAATAGATATATATTTAATATGAATCTATTATGGACCTATATTTAATATATTTTAATCCTTCTATGGTTTAATGATAATCTTTTATCACCCATTTATTAACAAATCATTGTTAAAATCACGGTTTGGGGTAGTAACTACTTTGTTTTTCATATATGTTTTAGTTTGGTAGATTTGGTACCTATACTTTAAACACAGTTCCATGATCTTAATAATTTTATCCATAATATAAATTTAATATATATTCATTATATAATTATTTATAATATTCTATTAAAGTTAGATATAGAAGAACGAGTTACACATTTCATTGATATGATAGGTTGTATGTATCCATGAAAGGTGTTTTCATTTTGTTTTGAATGATGGAATAAAATAATGGTAATAAATAATCCACCATTCAATAATAAATTTTATATCATATATACCATATATTTTCATTTATTATATACTTATTACTAACAATGTCAAAATTAAAAAACAAATCAATTACATCGAGCTGTGGAGTCTGTAGTCCACGTGCATGAAAAATGGATATTATATTTTTTGAAATGATTAGAATTTAAGAAGATACATGTGATATAATAATTCCATAAGTATAATTACATAATTAATATCACATAAATCTATCATTATAACATTCTGTGAGAGGTTGTAGTGGAAACCAATTTACATCAATTGGTGGGGTGGTGTCCTCTATATACAAAATGTACGGTTTCATTTCCCATTTGATGGAAGAGGAGATGGATATTGTAACATCATGACCTATATTCAAAAAATGGATTCCACAAGCTATTGTGTTGTATTTCCTAAAGCATGCCTCCCCATACGGACGATGATTCCGAATAGTAGAGAGAGTCTAATATCGATCAAAGAGAGACTATACCCTCTCTATTAGAGTATCACAACAATAGAATTAAATATATAATATACACATGGTATAACCAATGACTAGAATAAATCAACATAAAATGATGACTAAATAATGAATACAATATCCAAACTAATAATGTAAATATGTAACACCAAGTGCATAAAAACTGTCCAATGAGAAAACCAAATGTAAGACACTAACAACACCAAACGGGTCTCGACCAGAGTCTCAATCCTCTCATCCATGACCCTTCCTATCATATCCGTACCACACATGGATTTTTCCTTTATCCTATCCCAAAACCATGAAATATAATTGGGTTTCAACTAGGAAGCCCGAGTAGGGTGTCAGTACTACTCCGTAGCCCACCATCAATGGTGTCTAAAATATTATCCACTCAATAACTTTATACGCAGTTGTATAAATAATAATGAAAAATGTATAAGAATATATTTATCACATTTCTAAATATTCATTAATTAACTATGTAACACATCAGGTTCCCAAGGACACCACAATATCAATACCTACATTGAACCATGTTGGTGTCTGAAAAATATCACACTACCGGGGTTATAATTAATATTTTAAAATCAAGTCACGCAATATAAAATTGGAACTATAATATAATTTCAACTCATGGGTCACTATAACACAAATAGGGTTTAGAGGCAGTTTTGTGGCGGCGGTTCACAAAACCGCCACTAAACGTTTTCCGTGAAAGGTTTCGCGGCGGTTTTTCATAAACCGCCGCGAAACCCATTTTTTTTTAAAAAACCGCGACCCTTTCCCCCACCCCTATCGCGTTTACCCCTACAACCCCTCGCCCCTCTTCCCCGATCCCCCCCAGCCCCAGCGACACCCGCGCCCTCCGGCGACCCCCGCACACCCCGTGCCCCCCGCGCCCCCCGCGCCCCCCGCACCCCCCGCGCCCCCGCGCCCTCCGGCGACCCCCGCACACCCCGTGCCCCCCGCGCCCCCCGCGCCCCCCGCACCCCCCGCGCCCCCACGCCCTCCGGCGACCCCCGCACCCCTTTCGGCCTCCGGCGACCCCCGCACCCCCCGACGCCCCCCGCGACCCCCTTCGATTTTGGTAAATTTTAGTTATTTCTTGGTTCTTTGATTCGAATCATGACTTTGTTACACAATGTGAATCTACTGCAGGGTAGATACTATGGGTTTGGTTTAGAGCTTGAAGAATTATAAGTCATAAAACATTTTCATGTTTTTAATGGGTTGATTAGGATTAATTCAAACTAATGATACTTTGTGTGATATGGTTTCGATGGTTTCATAAATAATATGTGTTATCAATCAATCCATTGTGGTTTTCCCTCATACCTTTCCTATTTGAAGAATATCTGCTTGTTTCCAATTTATGTTGTTGAAGGATCTTAGGTTCCTTATGTTTATAAGGTAGGTGAATCTATACAAGTGGTTCTAATTTAAAATTTCCTTATATTCTTATAAATTTTTTTGGCTTGTTTCATGAAATTGATGTATTTAAATGGATTTTATGGAAAATATACATGTTTTTAAAGAGGTATTTCTTCAAAAATGGGTTTTCTCATGAAAAGTGGTTGACTAAATTCTTTAAAGGGTAGATTTGTTTTTAAAATGGGTTTTCAAGCTTGAAGTAGAAAGGATTTATTATTAAAATTGTTTTATTATATGTGATCATGGTTTCTAAAAAGATTTTGAAAAACTTTGAACATTAGGTGTCCTTGGATGCATTGGAAATATACTTCTCACTCTTTTTTATGGAATTCCACAAGAGGTTTTATGACACTTTTTTGTGTGTAATTCCACTAGAGGTTATATTAGTTGAATCCACCTTAATCTTGGATTGGGGATTATCTTTCATGTCTAGAACGTAAACCCATAGTTTGGATCCCAAATGGTGGTTTTTTTCATTGATGATTTGTTTATCACATGATGATATTTTCATGGTTACTTACTCACACAGTTATATTATAGTGTATCTATGGTTGGGTTTTTCTATGACTACCTGATTTCTTTTATTCTTAAAATATTCCAAGATTTTTTGTATATTGTTTTTTATGAAAATCGAGGGATTATTTTAAAAAATTGTTTTATTTTATGATAAATATATGTAAACAGGATTTATTTTAAAGATAGAGATATTGAATTTTTGATATTAGAACTTGTAATTTTCTCTTTTTGTTTACTATCTTTGTATAAAGATGGTTTGGTGGTGATAGATGGTCACATAGGGAGATGATAGTATTGTCTATTTTATCATTATGGTTTGGCCTATTTAGATTTAATTTTTTATACTAATGGATGTTTATCTTTATTTTTTATTTTAATTTGGTTTCATAACTTTATTTTCTAAAACAAGATACTACATTCATGTCTCTTTATTACACATCTCCATGTATAAGACCCTCTTGGGAGACTTTCCTAGTTTTCCCTAGTCGGTTCATTATAAATTGATATCAAAAGGAATATTGAGCCTGGAATGTTACGACACTTCATAGTTTTGGTTTTGTGTCATTGGTAGACTAGATTTAGTAGCACTAAAATTTAGTTAATATGTGTGGGCTGGTGCCTAGACATCTCACCTCCATGTATGAATTCAAGTTACTATGGGTGGTTAGTTATTTTTGAAAATATTTTCACTTGGCCTTTGTGGTTGATTGAATAAACTAGATTTGGTGTCTATTTAAAAAAATTAATTCCTTTCTTATGTTTTATATTTCATTAATAGAATTCATAAATTCATAAAATTATTATTATTTTAAATCATTAATATGGATTATGGAAGTTGTTCTATGATTTAGAAATTTTCTCATGACTAAAGGGGTTTTCATCTTGTATTTGTTAGACGATTTGTACTAGAAGAGGTCTTATGAATCTAAGTGATGGATTTTTGAGATGGGTTTAATAAGAGAATCCCTTAGTGGTATCTTCTTTAGTGGAAGTTATAATATGAACTATTTATACTTTGGTTATGAAGGTATTAAAAACCCAAGAGGAGTAGTGGATCATGACTCATAATTTACTAACAAGAATCCACCTATCTTTCATGGTGATAATGGAATCTAAAAATATGAGGAGAGGATTGAGTAGATTGGTAGGAGATTTAAAATTCTAAAGATTCCCAAAGAATCTAAGGGGTGGGGGTCAACATATATTCTTGATGGATTGGGAAGGAAATGGTGAGACTCAGTTGTGCATGCTATATTTCATGAGGATCTTACGTGGGAATCCTTCAAGAAAATATATAAACTATAGTTTTATCCTAAAATGTTACCTGTGGAAAAGAACTGATACTTTCTAACATTATAAAAATGGTAATGTATTGTTATAGTGTATTCCACTAACTTTTCTAGGTTGGTGCATTTCAAAGTGGATATTATTACCAATGTTTACATGAAATCTATAAGGTTTGAGATTGTGCCAAGTGTCTCCTAAGAAACCTGAGTGTGACGTGGATTTATATTTATAGTGACACTTAATTTTGATATACCTGCACACTATTATTTGTTTTATATTCGTGTACTAGATGATGCATTAGAAACCATTAGTGGTGGCCTACTTAATTTACCTCACACCAAATTCAGTACATGGATTGGTACCCAGATAGTCTTCTTTTTCATAGGAAATACGACTTCGATATGGTTGGTTGTGTATGAAACCATTGAGAAATATCATTACTCTTGGAGGACATCTAAGGTCTAGACTAAACAATCACATAATGTCTCAGGTTTAAAATGCATTATGATCAGTTTCGATCACACATCAATGGGGTGTTGTTTGAGGAAACATAAATGTGTGATTGATAGTGTTATAAATACCGACTGGTATCCCATTTCTAGATATGGAAAATAAAATAAAACATTTAATTGAGATGACCAAGCATGTGAGTACATGAGATGTTTAGGAAAGTTGTAGTATTTTTTGTGAGGGTGTGGAAGTAATCTGAGTGGAACAATGTATCTCATTAATGTAGTGGGGATAGAAATTATTTGAGGCAACATAAATGTGTGATTGACAGTGTTATGATAATTGTGTATCCCGATATTCTTACTACTCCTCAATGAGGTGTTCATGCTCTCTCCTAAGGACCAGACTTGTTTGGTTTGTCTGGGCATGCTAAGTAAGTGGTAAATGTGATCAATGAATCATCTTTATTATATTATGCATACTTTATGATCAATTGGTCATCTTTATTATATTATGATTCTGCAATCTTACACTATCGTATATTTTGTGTAGGCACATTGTGATATACATGGATAAAAGCTGGATCACATTACCGAGGAACACACCTCAGTATGTTAAGGGTTTGAATGAGTTTTTAGATTTTGCGATTTCTAATTGATCCGTTGAAGGGATAATAAGATGTCCATGTCCTAAATGTAAATTTAGAACTTGGTTGAAGAGAGATGAAGTTTATGAACATTTAATACTGAAGCAATTCCCTGGTGAATATTTGTGTTGGAATTGGCATGGAGAATCGAACAATACAGAAAGATCGAGCACTGATGTTAATCCACAGAATGAGGTCCCAAGTTCGTCGACAATGGAAAATGAAATGAAAAACCTCATAAATGATGCATTCGGCACTACAAGACACCACTATCACCATCTTAACATATCAGAACAACCAGAAGAGGGTCTTACAAATTGCAACGTGACAAGTGATGTTTTTGAGACTGTAACACAAGTAGATCAAGATTGGAACATATCATTGGATGCTCCTCTTGATTCTGTAGAGCCAAATGTAACGGAAAAATGCACTGATAAAAATGTGTTTCATGATTTAGTTGACGATGGAAATCAAGAGTTGTATAGTGGGTGTTTAAAATATTCAAAGCTTTCATTTCTGCTGAAGTTGTACCATATCAAATGTTTATGTGTAATCACAAATAAGGCAATGTCCATGATATTGGAATTGATTCATGATGCATTTCCTGAAGCAAAAATCCCAGAATCTTTTTATGATATGAAAAAAGTTGTTAACAAGCTTGGTCTGAATTATATAAAAATACATGTGTGTCCCAATGATTGTATGCTTTATTGGGGAGATGATTCAAGTAGATAGAATTGCAAGAAATTTTCTTCTTCTAGATGGCAGTCAAAGGGTGATGTTGGAAGTCTTACTGAACATAATTTCATGAAGAAGAAGAAAATGAACACACCTGTAAAGGTTTTGAGTTACTTTCCTTTGAAGCCGCGATTGCAAATATTATTCATGTCATCAAAAACCGTCGAACACATGAAGTGGAATTCTGTAGATAATAACAATGATGGGTTAATGAGACATCCAAGAGATTCCCAATCATGGAAGACTTTTGATTCATTACATCCTTGTTTCTCAGCTGATCTTAGTAATGTTCGATTGGGATTGGATGTCGATGGATTCAACCCATTTGGGACTTTGAGTACAAGTTATAGCATTTGGCCAGTTGTTTTGATCCCTTATAATCTGCCTCCGTGGATGTGTATGAAACAATCATCTTTTATCATTTCAATGATTATTCATGGAAATGAAATGCCTGGAAATGATATTGATGTATACTTGCAGCCTTTGATTGAAGAATTGCAGGAGTTATGGAGTAACAGTGTTGAGACATTTGATGTTTGTTCTAAAACAATGTTCAAAAGGCATGCTTCTTTACTGTGGACCATTAGTGACTTCCCTGGGCTTGGGAATTTATCTGTTTGGAACAATTATACGAGTTTTGCTTGTCCCGTTTGTAACTTTGATTTTGAGCCCAAAAGGCTACCTCACAGTAGAAAATGGTGCTTCTTATGCCATCGAAGATTTCTCGATGCATCTCATAGATTTCGGCTGAACAAATCAAAATTTAATGGTTTCATTGAACGTAGAGCACCTCCAAAGTTGTTTACCGATTCTGAAATATTGACACAACTTGAAAATATTGAAACAGAATTTGGGAAGGTTCATCATTTGAATGATAGCGGAAAACGGGTCCGATGTGCATCGTCAAGTGAAATCAGAATGCAATAATGGAAGAAAAAAAATATATTCTTTAAACTTTCATATTGGGAATTTAATTTGTTGCACCACAATCTTGATGTGATGCATATTGAGAAGAATGTCTGTCATAATTCTATTTTCACATTACTTAATGAGCATGGAATGTCGAAGGATCATCTTAATGCTCACAAAGACTTACGAGTAATGAACATAAAACACGATTTCTGGACAGATGAGAATGAAAAGTATGCTCCGGCCATTTTCGTAATGAAAAATAGGGATAAAGATACGTTCCTTCGAATTTTAAAGAATGTGACGGTATCTGATGGGTATTCGAGTAACATCTCGAGGTGTGTTGACTTGAAGAATCGTATGTTACATGGATTGCAGGTTTGAGACCCACTGTGTATTTGGAGCTCAATCCCTCTCCCACACCATTATTTCACATGGGTACTTAGAGCCTCAGTCATTATCCCATACTCATATCTCATATGGTATTTTGATTAAGCGTACCATATCCCTTACACATTAATCCATCAAATCTCACTATAGGCTTCTGATGCCGCATCCCATGTCCCAGAAACTTTTATCAATAAATTCATCAAAATGAGATTTTGATTCGGAAAACCGTGTCCCACACATGTCTGTCCATCTATTTATCACTGTGGGTTTTGATGTAGCATGCCATGTACCACACACATTTACCAATCAATTCAACAATATGAGGTTCGGATGCAGTAGACCATGCCCTTCACACATTTTTCACATATAGCCCAATATCACATATATCACAACAATCAAGTTTAATCAAAATTACCCTACTTATCATATTTTTTGCACTCCATTATGTTAAAGAGTTTAAAAATGACAAAGGGGATCCCCTTATAAAGAAAAGTGGAAAATACATGAAGAAAATCAATATTTTTAAAGGCATGAATTTTGGATCTCTTTAGTCTATCCAAATCACCGGCGGGGCCCAATCATAACTGGGCGCCACCCATTCGGCGCACAGCCACTTGCGGACCACATTTCTATTATGAAACCTACTTGCATGCCCAGACTCCTTTCACAAAGGGTCACTTATATTCCTATTAATATACCCTTGGGGCCCTCATTTTTATTGAAGAACTTCCTATAAGGATAATTGCAACTATGGTCACCCTAGTATTTCGACCTAGTCTTCTAAACTTTCAATGTAGTTATACAACACTTTGAGTGGAGGATTTAAGGTAGGATCATTGGAATTATGTCATTTTAGTGTTTGAAAATCATAACATGTGTGTGACTTAAGAACCCAACCTCCTCAAATAATAAATACTTGAGCACCGCCTATTCCTTTCATAAGAACTTGAGTGCCCTACTTCTGGGATCACCTGTGAATACTCTTGAAGGATTGAGAAAGGTCTCTCCCATGTATTACCATATAGGTTGTTCGTCACTAAAGTGAGCATCAGGTTGACCAAGTATACTTGTGTGCCCATACTTGTGGAACCTTCTCTACATGGGCACCCCTCTTTGATTCACTTACTCCCTTCATCCTATAAGACATTAAGCCATCATCAAATCCATTCATGGAAAGGTTTTTTCTTCCTTCGCTCCTTTGTCTGAAAGGGATTCTGCTGAAAAATACACCAAAAGCTCATGCATTATCAAACCATTGGGAAAGTCACATCAACATTTCTCTTATTTGGGTTTATATTTCAACAGTCACAGTTTTACCACATTTTTTTCACAATGGGGTTAGGATTCATGGAGTTTCTGTGGGTTTTTATATCCACAATCACATGGACCATTCTCCCAGAAACAATGTTGGGATGTTCTCGGTTTGGGGGAGGGTTTGGGTCCCGACCTCTCCATTCACCAAGAGATATCCTTGAACATTAGGTCACTAGTAGGGATGGTATGGTTCAAACTTGATTTTCCATGCAAGTATACGAAGAGTCTCCCTCCCCCACCAGGATCTATTTTAGGGAAGCCAACCTTGGTGTAAGAAACTAACCTTCATACCTTCTTCCTTCCATTGGACCCTTGTCCAATGTGGAGAGAACGGAAGGAATGCCCATCACCTCTCCCTCTTCCGTCATCGCCTCACCCTCTACCCTGGTTAGCGTGCCCTCTTCCACCAGCAGAGGAGGAAAAATTGGAAAGTGTGAATACATTTTTTGAATCTTCGACATCCTCTTGTTTCTCACACCAATCATGACTCACGTGTTCTTAGAGATTTGTCTTGGACATAACATTTTCACAATTTAATGAACTATGAGAAATATGATTCCCATCCTAGTTGGGATATGCAGGAATCCTTCTTAGGGCCCGAGATCACTGGATATCCTCTTCAAGAATCTAACTCTAATTCCCTTAATCTGGGCATCCTTCTTAATAATAAACCCCAAATTAAAACCCCAAAATCATCAAGTAACTAAACTACGTGGGATTTGATTCCCATCTATATGGGATACGTAGGAATCCTCCTTGAGGTTCAAACCAAATACCACAAATCAACCATGTTCTCCTTGGGCCATATTCTCCACAGGGTCTGATCCTACTTTGAAACCCATATTCATTCCAAGTTCATTGGGTTTCTTCTGTATAAGTCCCACATGATGTTTTTACTATGAACCTTCCTCTTAGATGTCCATACCACATTTCATTAAACTATAAGTCTAGGTCCTTATCACATGACCTTGAAAGCTATGATGTGTCCCATTTAGTGGAACAAAACTATGAGGGTTATAATTCATTTTATATGGATACATAGGTATCCCATTTTAATGGCCGATCCAAAAATCAAACCGAACCTTCATCTCCCTGGACGAAAATAAATTCTAGAGTGCCCCACTAAGTGGATTAAAAACCAGTATCATTATAATGATGATTAAAAGAATATTTAAAGAGTTTATTATATTATACCATTTATGCAGAACCTTGAATACATATAGATATCTCCATTAATTAGGAACCTTGAATGTAAACTAATGATTCTAACTTTTACACATATTAATAAGTGATTATAAATTACAAGGTAAAATTATTTTATTCTTGGTTAGTGAATAAGGATTCATGAAAATTTCTTAAATTTACAAACAGTGTCCTGGAGTAGATAATATTTCCCCCCAAAAGGGTTTGATGAGTCCAACCTCCCAACCTATCGACCAATGTATGTTCCTAAGTATCATGAAGTTAAAACATAATGAACACATGTATTTGGAATGAAGGTCCCCTTTGGATTAATAACTTTTGGATGTTTCCTGTTCCATAAATAAGTCCAATGGAAACCACCTTGAAGTAGTAATTCATAAAACTAGAGTACATGTTTCAAGGAACTACAAAACAAAAATTGGTAACACGACGTGAATCCATAACCAAGTAAACAATGTTAACCACCTATTAGGCCCATATGAATTAGTAAGGGATGTCCATAAAAATGAATCAATCACACATTTATCCATCTAAAAATTTGTCACTTTAAATGATTTAATTTTTGTTTCAGGTTTTTCTCAGAATTCCCTCCATTCCAAAATAGCTTTCTTCAAGGAAACATCTGTGAACATCCCGACCGTTGTTCAAGATAGATCCCCATCAATGAGAAGGATGTCATCAACAACCCAAAATCTTCAATACTGGGTCTCTAATGTACCAGTAAAGGAATATAACTGGCATGGTACAATCCCAACTTTAGAGGCTACTCGACAGGACCTCCAGGACAATTACAATCCTCGATCATATGGCCAATGATGACCAATGATCAAGAGGAAGATGCTGTCAAACATCGTCTTCAAAATTTTTGGGACCCTATCCCCAGAACACAACAATAAATCCATCCGATACTATAGAGAGGTGGAAAACGATTCCACTCAAGGCCTCAATTGAATGATGTTGGAGTCTGTCATGAGGACTCCCACCAGCAATCGTCATCAGCAGAATCATGCGTTAGTGAACCCCCGACATGATGTGGGTGTTGTCTCTGGATGTTTGGCCCAGGTCTCTCTGACCTTGGCAGGCTAGAAGAACCATCGAGGAAAACATCTATTTGAAAGGTAGCAGGTTCATACCTCTACACCTTCCTAAGAAGCTCTTCATCATATTTTGATTGAAAATAATGAGTGCTCACATAGACCCATCCGTCCTAATTTGGCTGCTCAATAGACTAGTCTAGCAGCAACCCACCAATCCCAATAGATAAATCTTGTGGAGTACTGTGAATAGACACATAAACATGTTTATAAGTTAACTACCAGTTAGAAAGCCTGTCTGAATTTATCTAAAGAAGCCCACCAATCCAATGTGGTAGAGACTAGAAAACAGGAACATACACATGTTTACAGTAACAAATTCTTCAACAAGTATTATATGCCTGTATTAAAGAATTTCTTTCAACCATACTTGATGGGAAACAGACAGAAGGCACATACACCTACCAATGTTCATCACGTCTGCTAACAGTCACATTTGGTAGTAACCAGAGAAGTCAGTCGGAAAGATCTGATGACAAATTTGGGGTGAAACCAATTCTATGCCCCCATGCATGAGTACTGTCAATAACAATTGACAGGAAAAGGAGGACATGAGAAGGCACATACACCTACGCCAGATATGAAATGGATGTATATTCTCATTCTGGTTTCTGAAGTCACTAAACACATCATATCAATGGTGAAAGGGATAACACAAATCCCTACCCATATTTTGGAAGCATGCCAGAATATTCCAAAAACAAATTCAGTTGTACCAGGGGAAAAATAACATATATCTGTTCCCACACATGGGATGACACATTGGAATTCCATCCTGGAACAGATACATACATTTTTTCCAGTCTAGGAGGGTGATGGGGCTCACTCCCCCATATCATACGGACAATAAGATCGGGAACATACACCCTTTCCCATTGAAGGTAACTGGTCCGTTATGGTAACCAGTCCATAGAAGGAACATACACCTTCCCATGATAACCATTTTTCCTACAAGTGTCCCCAACTAACTATAAGTGAACTTCCAAAAATATGTCTCCCTAAGAACTATGGAAAAATCAAGAGTCAAGATGCGATTTGGCTCCTCTTAATGCTAGAGTTAGTGAATCCCACAAAAATTTATCTGTTGCAGCTCAAGATCTTATCCTCTCATTACAAAATTATAAGAGTGGTATTAGTAATTCTGAATTTCCTCATTGGACACTTCATCATGATGTCTTTCTTCATGAAACTTCGTTCAATCCAATGTGCCAATCACTGGATGAGAGTCACGGAAACCCTCAGTGTTTCCAGAAGACCAAGGAGCAAGAGGACTTATCCCTTATTGTAATCAACCATGGGGATCCTCCACATGATGGAATTTTTTGAGAAAGTCCTATCATTATTATTATTTCTCATTGTCAAAAAAATTCTATAATTGATAATGTAGCACCGGAAAAGCCCTCCTATCTCAAGAAACTTTCAATCACAAGGCCATTCGTGTCTGATGCCTTGTCACTGGATAATACAGCTACAACCTTGGTAGATCCAAATCGGGACAAAAAGGTCATTAGCATATCCCATCATCGTGTGGTATTACATTTTTTACAAAGCATAAGGGAGGTAATTAATGAAATTTTCCCTATTTTTGAATCATATGGTCATACCATGGGATAGATAACATCCATCATGGAATATATTTAAAATGGATTACTTCCACTAAACAGGGATAAAAAATAATAGATCCAATGATGTGCAGCTAGTTTTACACATTACGATAGTCAAGACCACCAAAAGATCCTCTAAAAATGAGGCTTTGAAGGAATCCTCTTCAGATTTATTGATGGAGAAGAGACTGTAACTGTCATGAAAGAAGTACCTTCAGGAGATTGTTGTTCCCACAAGTCTAGGTACAGACTCTCTGATCAGATTCAAAGGCATGTATACTTTTGTCCTTCTGTGATGTAGGATAGAACAGATTTCACTAAGAAATGTCATCCCATCCAAGTGCATTCCAACTTCATCCATCAACCACCATAGTTTCTATATATAGATAAATAATTCTTTCCATTTTCCACATGGTTAATGGATGTAGTAGGACCTTATCCTCCAGATACATCTAAGAAGTTCAAGAATATTCTTACAGCTACTCACTTCTTTTCTAAACGGGCTGAGGCAATACCTCTCAAAGAAGTCAGAGCCATTTTTTTTGTCAAAACTAAAATCATCACCAGATTTGGTGTCCCTCATACTATATTGATGGACAATGGGACTAATATTTGTTCGATTGAAGTAAAGAAGTTATATCAAAATCATAATATCAAATCCAACTATTCATCTCGCTATCATGCAGCGGCCAATGGACATATAGAGGCCTTCAACAAGACCCTATCAAATATTCTCCCGAAGATAGTGGTTAAAGAGAATAAATCATGGCCTGATAAAATTTTGAATGATTTATTGGCTTATCAGACAACTACTTGTACTGTCATCCAAGAAACTCTTTAGTTATTGTTATATGTAACCGAGGCAGTTTTGCCAATTGGATTGAATTTGCCTTCACTCAGAGTTGTGATCTATGATTAGTTGTCTACAACTGAGTGGTCTCAGAAACGATTCAATAAGTTGGAATGATTAGATGAGAAAATATTGTATATTCTGCACCATTTAAAAGTCTATTAGGACAGAACAGTGCAATATTTTAAAAATAATGTTCACCTCCATTCATTTCTTCAAGGAGAATTGGTATTGGTCCTTAGGACTATAATGATACAAGGGAATAAACCTCCAAAGCATGATCCAAATTAGGGAGGACCTTATTCCAAAAATAAGGTCTATTAAAATGGAGCTTAAGACTTAATATCAATGGATAGAGATCTTACTACAACTCCAACCACTGTGATATTCTTAAATAAATACTCTGTGTAGTTGTAAAATTGTCCTTGTTGCAAGTCTAAAAACTGCACAGCCCCCAGGGTCCAAGCTACAAAACTAAAATCATAATAGTAAAACTTCTTAGTTGAAAGACACTAAACTGCATAACAACCATAAGTGTCAATGCTACATGATTTTAAAATGTGTATCATCTTTGTCCATGTCACATGACGCTAAACTGTAAGACATCATTTTTCCTTTTTTGCATGACATTAAACTGTACGACTAACATTTTATCTATTTGACGTTAGATACTTCAATAAGAAAACATCATTGATATCATAGAGAATACTTAGTGTAAATGAGTCCCTCATTTCCTATGTCTGAGTCATATCAGCCTAGAGACCTTATTTCAAGAACTACGTATGGCTTGATTATCATTTTCAATGAGATACATAGAGACACCTAAATCTCCAATTTTGGGCCCAGCCACAATCTCAAAATCTACTTATTTTCATTTATCATACTGTATATGAATTATATCTATACAAATTGTTTCCTTAAGATATATGATTTGGTCCTTATACCATTTTTTGTCTTAAGATTTATCGTTTTCTCAAAACATGTTAAAATTCTATATTCTTCAAGTCAAACTCAATTGGTTTGAGAAAAAATTGTTTCTTGAACTACGTATGGCATGATTATAATTTTAAATGAGATATGTAGAGATTCTTAGATCACCAATCTTGGGCCCAACCATGAAAAAAACCCTTTATTCCTTGTATAAGAATAAAACCAACATAAGTAATGTTGTAGGAACTATGTATAACTTGATTCTTGCCTTAAGCAAGACACATAGTGACAATTGGGACTTATCCCTATTCAATTTACAATATGTATTTATTTTCCGCATTGGATTATCTTCATCCTTACCTCATGACGTTAAACTGCATGGAAATCAATCACCCCATTCTACACCTATGTCACCTTATATTATAGAATAAACCATTACTACTCCTTATTTATCACACTGAGAATAGCTCAAGTGGGCTTTGGAATTGGGGAAAAGGCTTCTTTATATAAATAAAGTTTCTCAATTTTTTATGGGTTATTAATGTTCTCATTGCATGACTTAAAAATGAATATCATAATTCATAGGAAATAATGAAATTATTTATTTTACGTAGGAGTCAGATCTATGTAAAAGGACGTCAAACTCATGGCCAATATTGGATCAAATATTTCTCATATTCATTGGGCATAATCCCCTTCCATATTTCACACTCCTAATCAAGAATGTTTTCAGATCTTCATAATAATTCTTACGGTTTCTGGTGACATAGTTTTTTTATACCTGAGAGCTCTTTTGCCTGAATTTATAGCTCATGCCCTTAGGGGGCCTTGAATAAGTTGCCTACATAACGATCATGTCTATCAAAAGATTTCATTATTTGGCTTTGCAGTATATACACCAGTTGGACCTACATAACATAACCCCCATAACGGGTTTTTCAAATAATGGGAAATTTTTTCTTGGTTATAGTATCTTTTCCCCTTTCAAAAATTGATGATAATATACAAGAATCTGTATTTTTAAATAGTCATTCAAGTATACTTGTCCCAATGACTTTATTTCAATATGAAAGTCTTCTAGACCATAGTTTACACATTTCCCTTACCTTGTGTCAATGCAATATGAAATAACCTTAGAATCACATGGACACATATCACATATTGTTTCTATTTTTGGTCTTATTTTTTGGACATAAAACTACATACAGCATAGCTTTTATGTTTGGGTCAGACCATCGTAGAAGTACTATTCATCTCATTCTTTGGAAATAATGGTTGGAAATACCCTTTCTCTATTCAAGTGTATTTCTCCATAAACAAAACCTAGTGCTTTGGAAAATATAAATCCCCATAAAATTTCTTCGGCTTTTAGCTGTAGAATGTCAAATTTTTTAGATCTCATTTTTTTGACAATGCAACACATGACCTTAGGTTGCCTTGCATAAGTTACCTACATAACAGGTCTGTCTATAAAAATAGTCCACTATTTGGATATGTAGCATATGTACATGTTGGCCCTGTATAATACAACCCCCAAAACCGTTTTTTCAAGTAATGGTTATTTCGTTCTTGGAAAAGACTTCCTCAAATTCATTTAGCCTTTTTCCTATATAGTTCCTCATTTCCAGAAAATCCCAAAAACACAGTTTACAATTTTCCCTTCAATATCTGAATATGATAGTATGTTTTTAAACAAATTATCAAAAAATTGGGTGAATATCATACCTTTGGTCAAAGATAAAGACATTAAATTAATGAAACATAATGTCCTCACTGCATGACTTGAAAATGCACAGTACTAATGTCTTAAATGCATGACAAAAATCTGCATGGTACCAATGTCTTTACTGCATGACTTAAAATTGCACAGTACCAATGTCCTCAATACGTGATTTAAAAATACACAACATGATATTATAAATTCTCCATTTTGATAAATTTTAACCGTTTTTTCATACACCAAATTTATATTTAAATAGTTTTCCTATTCATGACATGTGTCGATATAAAATACCCCTTTCATTCTTAAAATTCCATTTCTGTGGAAAAACCACCCATTGTGCTCTTGAGTCACCCAAATATTATTTTCCCTTTTCTATCAGCAGTAAAATATTGAATTCCTAAAGAGATATTTTTCTTGAAAATTTAATACATTCCACTTACGTGGCCTTGCATAAGTTGCCTACATAATGTGCCTATCACTCAAAAGATGTCATTATCTGGATATAAATCATATTCCCCAGTTGGCCCTACATAATAAAACCCCCATAACAGGTTTTTCAAAATAATGGAAACTTCATTATTGGAGGGGAATCCTCTTATGTTCATACTAGTAAAAGATTTGGTGACCATAAAAATCAGGACTCAAGATTTCCCTTGGAAATATTTAAAGAATTTTAAAGCAATTATTATCCACATAATCATGTTTGGGATCTAATTTCAAAATTTAAGTCCCACGATATTCGACCTTAAATTCTATCCCTTTATATTATAACATGTGTGAATCTAAAATACCAACAATAAGGGACATGGTACTCACTATATTGAGAACCTGCAATGGGAACTCGGAACAAAAGTTGAGTCCCTGCCCACAAAATGTACATTTTTTGTACGATTTAGGTAATTTTGGGAAATTAAAAGTCAAGAGATATTAAGTTTGTGGGTTTCTCCATATAACCCAAGAAATAATAAAACTAATCTTACTAGGCCCAATAGATTATGTAAACAAAACCATTTAGCGAAAGTGGAAATACAAATGATTAAAGACAAAAAAAATCAATTATGAAATTTATTTCACATAGTGGCATCCAAAAATTGGAGTCTCTATCTTGTCAAAAATCAGAAATTATAAAATTCATTCTACATAATTCCTAATTTGTTTGACAACCTCTTGAGCCCTGTCATTTGCCTATTGAAGCTTGTTTATTTGACCAGACCAGATCTCTTCAGCATTATGAAGTGCTTATCAAGCATCTGCAATAGCTTTTGCACCATCCTTATAGACATCTCCCAACGAGCTCTAAATCAAGTAGAGTTCCCATGTAATGATATCTAACTCTTGTTGAAGGAGCATCTTCTAAACAATATTTTCTTTAATTTTCTGCTTCAATTCCTTCAACTTTGTAGTATGATTAGCCTCATCTTAAGATAGCGCTTCTTGGAACTCTTCAATATTGATTGACAGTTTGGATTTTTTTCAAGTCGTGTAGAAGTTTTTTCTCTTGCTCCCACCCAATAATAATCTCTTTCACTACAGTATGAATTTCACAGTATTCGAAACTGCCAAATCCTAGCATGATAACATGAGATGAAAGTCATGTAATTGTTAGAAGAATTCCCTTACCAGGAATCTCATATATTATTTTCCAAATGTTTTTTCAAGCCTTGCGACTTGCAAGACGAAGAACCTTCTATAGTTTTGGGTCTGATTCAGAATCACTATCATTAGGAGGGTTATATTATAGGAATAATTCACTCAAAGAAGTTCCCTGTTCTATTCCTTCCTGTACAATGGCTGCTCCACCTTTTAATGTTGTTGGGGCTGATGCTGAGGCTTCACCTCCAGATGTAGAAATTGATTTTGATAGCCCTATATGGTAAATCAAGAAAAATGGTTATGGTTATATTCAAGAGACAAAAAAGTGAATGGAATCACAATATTAGTATCTCTTACTTTACAGTTGTCCAACAACATGAGAAGAATCCTCACCAATATTCTCAGTTTCAACAATTTTATTTGACATCTCTGGATGAGGAGTGCTATCTTTAATGTGCTCAGGATCTTCAAAGTGAATCTTAGGAAGATATTCTATCACAAGATCCACCTGAACCAATGTTTCAGTAATGGTGGGGTGGAGGTTAATATCAACACATTCTTCAAGTATCGTTGTGGAAGCAGGTTCTTTAAATGGAACTACATATTTTAACCAAGAATGGTTAGAAGTTTAATTATAAGAAGATTAACAATACAAATAATGAGAAATCATATCCAGTTGATTATATACAAGGAACTCCAGAATCTACTAAAAAATTTGATATATTAAAATGTTCTAATATTTCTTCAAAAGACATGCCAAGGTTCATCATTTTATCCAATGATATCTTAGATCCCATGTTAGTCTCACCCATGGAAACACCTGGCGTGTTTACTTCACAACCTTCCTCTGACGAGCTTTGACCTCAAATAGCTTCCCCCTCAATAGTTTTGGGGTCAACATCATTTTCTTACAGATGTTATTGTGAATGTGATGAACCTAAAATATCACATGATGGTAGTTAATTGTTGTTACATTTGATGCCTTTTGAATTTTTTTTGATTTACCAGAATCCACCTCTCTTCTGATAGCAGGAATAGGAGTAGTTCTAGGAACAATTTTTGGTTCATTTGGCTTCAATTCCTCTTTAAAAACCACTTGATTTTTAGGAATTTGAGTCTATTCAATAGCCCCTTCAATGGTTCCTTGAACCTTACCAGTAGTTTATTTCAAATAAGAAACAAGAGAATCCTCTATAATCCTAAGAAGTTTAAACATTTTTTCATGAATAAGGACTAAAATTCATGATTATCAGGGAGACTCACTACTACTAAAAATGGATTAACCATGGTTCCCTTTATTTGGTTATTTTTATTCTTCTTATTCATAGGAGGTCTTACATCGTCATCCCCAAAGGCAGGTATTGTAGATCACAATACCCTCTCAATTTCCTCCTCCATGGACTGTTGTTCAGGAGATATTCTTCCTGATTCACTGGGTGATCTAGTAGCTCCAAGAGTAGTTCCTCCAGGGCTATAATGTGGTGAAGGAACTTCAGTTGTCTTTCCTAAACCCAACTATAAGTTAAGATGATATTTCTCTTATGTAATAATGTTTTTGACTAAATTTTAAGTTTCAAAATAGAAGATTATGTGATATAAAGGAAAAATACATCCTCATGATCTACAAAGTCATGCCACTCTTTACCTAATAAAGGATTAATCCCTTTAGTTGTACCAAGATCTATCATTTCCTTCACCCGCTTGGTAATAGGAATTGATTCATAAGTGGCATATATGAGCATTTCTAGCTCTCAAATGTAGGTCCTTACCTAATTTTCATTATCCTTAAAAATAATGTCTGAAGAATCTTGAAAATACCCTACTCCTAGAATATTTAGTCCTTCACACAGATCCATCCACATGGTCTCAGCATCACAGTACAGACTCTGCCATGTTTGAACCGCCTCTGGCCGTATATATTCAGAATGTATATTAGAGGGTTGTGAAGAGGATCCTATAATCTTGGATATGAGTTTCTTTTCAACACTCACAGTCATAGATGAGGGATTAGAAAATAGAACCAATCGTTCATCAGAATGATGATGACTTGGTCACCACAATGCGACTTAAGAATGGGTTGATGGAGTGGCTCTTTTAATTTTGGCAGGAGGTTTATATCTGGCATAAGGTCTCATCGATGAATTTGGAGCATCATCACCTCTACTATCTAATTCATGTGATTCATCCCCTAATGATGAAGAAAAATCTTCCAAACGATGTGGTTACCTTTTAATACATCTCTTCACCCCAACTCGAGGAACGACATTATTCAATACCCCTTTAGGGTAAGATGCATCCCAGTTTTTGGTATACCAGATAGTCAATCTGCTTACTGCATTAGTGATGGAAAAAATTAAATACTACCCCAGTATTTTCCACATAGGTCAACAACCAAATTTGTCGGGAAACCATTGGGTGTTGCTCTAATATTACATACATAGTATGAGATACAATATTTTTTTGTAGACAACTGAATTGACATGAAAATATATAAGAAGGATAGACCTCACATATGATTTCTCCATTAATTTTGGTGGACAACATGCCATCTATGCAAGATAGCATATATTCCCTCAGCTCTAAACCGGCCATCCCATCATCAATAAATCACCCCATTTGCAAATTCTTATATGGGTAAATGAAATTCCTTATGCATGCTCAATCTCTCCTTGATGTCGTAAGAACTCAAGGGAAAAGGTGAAATACCAGAATAATCCTGAACAGATGGTCGAAAAAAACTTCCAAAAACATTTACACCACTTTGTACATCATAAGTTCTAAAGAGAGTAGCGATCCATCCCTAAAACACATTGAATGGTCCCGCTTTTCTAAAGGGAGACTTCCCCTTGTAAATGTGCAGCAATATATTATTAACCTTGGACAAAATAGAAGTATCCAACCCTACCATACTTTTCTCTGATTGCTTAGACACAAGAACGGTGGTTCTTGGACTCATTCCTCCTTTGGATTCTTGGACTCATAATAAATACATGTTGAGCCACATTTTCAATAAACCTTCCAGAAGTGTCTTTGTAGGAATTTTTGGTTTGACTTCATATCCCCATTTGTCAAATTCTCCTTTCCCCAATGTTGGCCAGAAGGTGTCTGGAGTACCTCTATTCTCTTCTCATGGACAAATGGTCTGATGGGTGTAAGTGGGCCACTTTTCCTTATTTTTTATCAAAATTTCTTCCATCCATTCGTCTGGTTGAATGTCTCTCCTAGAGTGAGACTTCATGGTGGTCTTGTTCTTGACATTATTAAATATTCTCATCAACTGACGAACCCAAGATAGAGTCTTCTCCAAGTCATATGTTACCTTGGGAGGAATAAACTCATCATACATGTATCTATGTATTGGAGCTCTAGAAATCATATAAATATCACAAAAGCTGATGCCTACCTCTCCATGTGCTAAATGGAAGGAATAAGTCTTTGGACTCTATCAACATAGTAATACCAGCACAAAATCATCATTCATTTACACTAATGTTTTTCCATCCTAGACAGCATCATAAATTCTGACACCATTCAAGTCATATTTAAATTCTACACAGGTCTTATGAACCCATAATTCCCACATCCACACTGTTTTTACACCTCCTCATAGGCAGAAGTCCTAAATTTTATTCCAACCCTTGGATAGATCTGTCTGAGAATCCCAAAAGATGGATGAATAATAGTGTGTCTACATCTTGGGTGTGTGTGCCTTCAAATTTGGAGGCCATGGGTTTGGATGAATAATATAAGATTTCTCTACTATCCTATCATTAGAAAATAAGCCTACAGAAGAAACATTGGCTGCTGAAAAGATGGTATAATGTTCAAACTAGGAATGTGGGACATAGTTCTTTTGGATTTGGAACATTAACACACTTTAAATGGACATAGATATACACAGGCATATAGGTACTCTGGGGAAAGTTTAAATTATAATTATTTAAAAATCTTTCTATGTATGGAAGGGTGGTGTTGCGTATGTCAAAGTAATTATGACCAAAAACATTCATCATGCCATAAAACCTCTTACTGGAATTCTCACCAACCGTTTCATTTCTTTTGGGATCCATTAAAACCTACAAAAAGATATAAATTATCTTTTAATGTAAGTTTATTTTTTGGTATTTTGGAAAAAAATGGTAAAGGAATTAAGGCGTGCAAGTGTAAAAATGGCGCACAAGTATAAGTCGGCACGCAAGCATGGCGCCCCACTTATAGCGCACAACTAAAAAACATACAGAAGAAGTGCGAAAAAACTGAAGTGTTGGAATCAAAGAAGACTTGCATGCAAAGAGATGAAATTTCTGATATTTACAAGCTTTTCACGGAAGTGAATCCATTATATATAAGGGATGCATGCCACCCTGCGCTCCATCTTCCTGTAGACTGCAAACTTGTTCGACCAATTTCTCAATGGGTGTAACACTTGCGCGCCCCAGTACTATTTTATTTCTCCTTCATTAATTTACCTTAGTATAGGATCCTCTTTTCATTTTCAGATCCAATTATGAGGGGGGTTTTGTTGACACTTCATTCCGACAAAGAGTCTAAAAAATGACAAAGGGAATCAACTTATAATGAAAAGGTGAAAATAAACGAAGAAAAACACGATTTGTAAAGGAAAAAATTTTGGATCGCTTTAGTCTATCCAAATCACCAGTGGAGTGCAAGTATACTTGGGCACCACCCATCCGGTGTGCAGCCACTTGTGCACCTCATTTCTTCTATATAGCCTACTTGCGCGCCCAGAATCCTTTTTCATAGGGTGACTTATTTTCCTATAAATAGATTTCTCAAGCCTTCATTTGTACGGATGAATTTATAGGAAGCCTAATTGCTACTCTAGTTGCCCTTGTACATCTCCCTAGTCTTCTGAAATCATCCAGGTAGTTCTTCAACACCTTGAATGAAGGATTTAAGGGAGGATAACTGGACTTAAGTCATTTTAGTGTTTGAAAACCATAAAACTTGCCTCCCTAAAGTGCCCAACCTCCCCAAATCACAAATACTTGTGTGCTGCCTATTCCTTTAATAAGAACATTAGGGCCCTAATTCTGGGATCACCTGTGAATACTCTTGAAGGCTTGAGAAAGGTCTTGCAAAAGTATTAACATACACATTTTTCATCGCATAAGTGAACATCAGGTCACCCAAGTCTACTCGTGTGCCCATACTTTCACACCCATCTCTACTTGGAACCCCTCTTTGATTCACTTGCTATCTTTAGTCTAAAATCCATCACAGCTTAATCAAATTCATTCATGGCAAGGCCTGTTCTTCCTTGGATCCCTTGTCTGAAAGGGATTCTGTTGTGACCTCCACCAAAACCACATAACTTATCAAAGATTTAGGAAAGGAAAATCTACGTGTCTTCTATTTGGGTTTTTATTTACAATGTCAGAGGTATCCCACAGCTGTTTTACAATGGGGTTAGGATTCATGGAGTGTCTATGGGTTTTTATATCCATAGTCACATGAACCTTTCTCCCAGAAATAGTGATGGGATGTTCGCGGACTGGAGAAGGGTTTGGGTCTCGACCTCTCCCTTCTCAAAGAGATGACCCATAACCTCAGGTCTCTGGTAGAGAATGTACAGTTAACACTTTATTTTCTACTCAAGTATAGGAGAAGTCTCCCCCCTACCAGGATCAATTTTAGTGTATCCATCCTAGTGTAAGCCCCAAACCTTCATCCCTTATTCCTTCCATTGGACCCTTGTCCAATATGAGGAGAACAAAGGGAAGCCTCATTGCATCTCCCTCTTCCATCATCCCCTCACCCTTTTCCACCAACAGTGGAGGAAAATTTTGAAAGTGTAAATTGTTTTCTTGAATCATTGACATCCTCTTGTTTCTCACACTGATGATGACTCATGCGGGCTTAGAGATTTGTCATGGTCCCAAAATATGCACAATTGAATTAACAATGATAACTATGATTCCCACCTTAATTGGGATACATAGGAATGCTTCTCAGGGCCTGAGCTAACTGGATATCCTCTTCAAGAATCTAACCTTAATTCCCGTAATCTGGGAATCCTCCATAGGAATAAGCCCCAAATTAATCCTCCAAAATCATTATTAAACTGAACTACATGGGCTTTGATTCCCAAATATATGGGATATGTAGGAAGCCTCCTTATAGATCAAACCCAATACCTTAAATCAACCATGTTCTCCTTAGGCCGTATTCCCAATATGGTCTGATCCTACATGAATCCCATATTATTTCTATGTTCATTGGGCTTCTTCAGTATAAGTCCCACACTATGTATTGACTATGCACCTTCCTCTTAGATGTCCATACCAAAAGACATTAAACTGTAAGGCTATGTACTTATCACATGACCTTAAAATGTATGATGTGTCCAATTTAGTGGAACCAAACTACGTGGGTTCTGATTCCTTAAGTAGGTAGCCCATTTTATGGGAATGATCTTAAAATCAAACCAAACCTTCATCTCCCTAGATGAAAATAAATTCCAGAGTGCCCCACTAAGTTGTTTAAAAACCATTATCATCACAACGATGATTAATAGAATCTTGAAATAGTATATTAGAGGATACCATTTTTGGAGAATCTCAAATACATATGGATATCTCCATTAATGAATATCCTTGAATGCATAATGATGATTCTAAATTTTACAAATGTTAATAATTTATTGTAAATTCTAAGGGAAACTTCTGTTATACTTGGTGAATTACAAAGATTCATGAAAATATCTTAAATTTACAAAGGTGTCCTAGATTAGACAATAATTCCCCCCAAAAGGGTTTGATGAGTTCGACCTCCCATCCCCTCGACCAATGTACGTTCCTATGTATCATGAAGTTAAAACATAGTAAACTACTATATTTGGAAAGAAGGTCCCCTTTGGATTAAAAACTGTTGGATGTTTCCATTTCCATAAATATATCAATTGGAAACCACTTGTAAGTAGTGATTCTTAAAACTAGAATACACATTTTAAAGAACTACGAAACACACATCCAAAAAACAAAAAATCTATTAATTAATTCAAAAACTAATTAATATGACGCAATCAATTTCATAATAAAAATAATTCCCATTAATTAATTCAATAATTAATTAACTTGATTCAGTAATCACAATATCCCATAATTAAATCTATAATTAATTATTCCAATTCAATCAATTGCATAATCACAACAATTCCCACTAATTAATTCAACAATTAATTTACCTAATTCAACCATTTCAATATACCACAATTAGTTCATGAATTTATTATTCTAATTCAATAAACATCATAATCCCAAAAATTCCCATTAATTAATTCAACTGTTAATTAATATAATTAAAAAATATTAATATCCCATTATTAATTAATAAATTAATTATTCCAATTAAGTAATCTTAATATCCCGTATTTAATTCATCAATTTATTATTATAATTCAAAATCCATTAATCAATCAGTTCACCGAATTAGTTAATTAAATTTATGACATATAATTTCTAATCCTCATAGATAAATTCTATGATTCCATATATATAATCTGAATCATGACTTTGGGATTTTAATAATATACCACCTACCTCAAGATTGGTGATGAACACAAACCAGCATAAATCACCAAAGTGAAACAGATATGTCAAATCCACAATGAAGAATTAGATCTCGAATCGAGCCCTATAGACAAAATCAAATGATTCATGGTCCATAAAACATAGATATATATGTAATACATTTCCAATAGTTGATACATTATCCCCATTTTATTTGGAATATGATATTATTTGGAATACGATATGGAGGAAGGAAAACCTAACATGGAAGAAACCAAAACCCGGATAGGTGAAGATCTGTCAATCCTCTCATCGATTACCTATGAACGGAGGTTGGGATGCATAAGAAAACATCTAGGAGCCTGCAAAAAAATGATAGAACTTTTTTAGGTCCTGGTTGGGTTGAAATATGGTGACGTGTTTGTGGGGGATTCAATATTTTGAAATTTTTTTTTCAGAATAATAAAAATTATGTTCATAGTTTCCTAGGAAGAGGTGCATTATTTTCTAAATGGTGAACCTAAACTATTAACCTCTTTGGGGGGGGGGGTCATGGTTACTACTAATATGGTGAATACTTTGAAAAATCCTGATATAAACAAGTGAATCCCCTTTATTTGGGTTCACATGGATAGGTCGGTTGGGTACAAAATTTGTGAATATCGTGCAAAAACCATGCACTACATCTCCTCCCAATTTTCTCCAATTTCACCAAAAAACATGTCTAGGTATGACCCAAATAAAAGGTACTCAGAAATAAGAAAAGAGTACCTAAAATAATCAGATGATGTCTACAGAAAAGTTTGGGATCTTAAAATCTCCTACCAAATAATAGCTCATCCGTGAGTAGTACTCCTAAGAATATCTAAGATTCTTTGTCAAAATGATCATACGACGGATCCCACATATATGCTTCTCTATCCCAATTTCTCTCTTGATCATTCCCATGATTCCAGAATACAAGAACTATCATCATTGTATTCCCCCACAACACTTTACCAATGACATCCAACACATGTATCAGATGATCCTCAATGGAAACATCTATATTGAGATCAAAATCATCCACATAAATCAAATTATAAGAGTAAACGTGATACTACGGATGTTGTGACACATGATAAAAAGGAATGCATAACATTATTATTATGTGGAGGAGCCAATCAATATGACACCATCCTGATTCTATCCACCACATCAAATGGTCCCAAAAACCTAGTTGACTACTTTCCATATCTCTGTATCCTGTGATGACCCAATCTAGATGACACCGGAAGGAATACACTGTCACTCTCTAAAACTATAGGGGTCATAAAATTCCATAAGAAAATGAATTCTGTTTACTATGATCCATTTATATGCCCTGTCAAATCAATAAAACATACTATGAGATCTCCTACATGAGAATTAGTCCCAATATCTTTGACTCACCTACCTCTATCAAAAATAGAGGTGTCATTTATGGCCTTCCACATATGTCCTTGTATGTTTATATATATAGTTTCTCGATACTGGTTGTTATTGAAAAAAAAAATACCGAATATAGGAGCCTCTCCCAATACCCACAATGTCAATGAAACATGAAAATAACATCTCCTCAAGAACCTATATTTTACACTCTGACTTCGCATCTGCCTATGGGTGGAAAGATATACTGAATAATACCTGCGTACCAAGTGCCTCTAAATTCACTACTAGAAGTGTGAATTAAATCATGAGTCATGGTCTGAAACAATACTATGTGGAACCCCATAGAGAAATACTACCTCTCTAAAATAAAACTCTCCCAACTTGTCCACTAAGAAACTATAATGTATAGGAAATAAATGTTCTAATTTCATCATGTGTTTCAAAACCACCAGATACTGTAATTATTATGAGGCATACGCAGGAGGGCCACCAAAAAGTCCAAGGTAACAACATTCCATTCCGGAATGGAAAAGTGTTATAGTAAACATCCAGGTTGCTGATGCTCAGATATCACCTTTTAAAAGGTATATCATCGTTTCACAAACCCCATAACCTTATTCTTCCTGCCCGACCACAAAAAATATTTTCATATGTCATGGTACAATTTTTTTCACACCACGATGCACCACCCACTTCATGGAATGAAATTAATGCCTCATATACTCCCATATACTCTCAATCACAAACAATAGATTCATGAAATATATGATCTCATTATCGTATTTGGCCCAATGTAAAGGTGACTCCCCATCATCATGGATTTATCTCATGGAAAATCATTCTAGATCCTCATACTTACTTTCCCTAGTCTAACTAAAAAGTGTCGACTCCACTGAATCTAATATTAGAGTCATCTGATCCTGACTCTCCTGAGTCACAATATGCATCTTTTTTAATAAATCAATCATAATCCACTCAACATGAGTCTCCTAAACTAAAAGATTAACAGTTTTCCTACTTAAGGGTCCAACCACAATTTTTTCATTCCCATGTGTATTTGTAAGATCAAATTTGAATGACTACATATACTCAACCCATCCTCACTACAGAAGATTCAAATATCACATCAAAAATGAAATCCTTAATCTCTTGTTATGTTTATACATAGTAAAATTTTCATATGAGATAATTATGTAAACAATTCAGGGTATAAAAAACTACATCTAACTAAAGGTCATTCATTGGGTAGTTCTATACATGTGAAGTCAACTGCCACAATCCATAATCCATGACTCGATCTCTATGCATCAATATTAGTCCAACTCTGATCCCGAAATCATCAAAAAAAACTTCATACTACTCACCTAGATTAGGGGGTCAATATTGTTACCGATGTAAAACATTTCTTCAAATCATGGAATGAATTATCATATTCATCATAACAATCAATCTGTATCCCCTTCATGGTCATGCCCAAAATAGGTGCTTCCAATAGGGAAATGGTTGGGATGAATATCTGATAATATCCTCTTAATCCAAAAAATCTATGGATATCAAAAACATTATTTGTCTACACTGAAGATACAACTTCATGAACAGTCTCTAGGTCCACTGACACACAATCTTTTGAGATTATGTGAAACAGAAGTGTACTCGATCAATCTAAAACTGAAAAAACAGATAGCTTTGGGTATAGCTGATTCTATATTAGTTTTTCAAGGATGATGTCATGATATTGGGAATGATCTTAATCAATCTTTATGTACACCAATATGTCATCCAAAAACACTTCTACATAATCATCGAAGTATGGATGTAAGATTATGCTGTTTAAGGACAAAAAAATGACTGATACATTCATCAACCCAAAGGACATTACGATGAAATCATTAATTTAACAAATGATTCTTAATGTAGTCCTAGGTATATAAGAAGGTCAAACTCTAATTAATGATTCCCTGATCTCATTTAGATCAGGTAGAAAACACCAGCTCCTCTCAACTGGTCAAAAATATCATCGTTATGCGAAAGAGGATACTAGTTCTTCACAGATATCTAGTTCATATTCTAGTAAACAACACATAAGAATGGATTCTCATCATCCTTATTTTCAAAAAAGAAGGGAGGACCCCAAGGCATCATACTAAAAAATAAAAATCCCATATCCAAAAACTCTTCTAACTATTTCATTTGTCGTTGGATCACTATTGGTGTCATTCTTTTTGGTGGAATAAAACCTAATTCACCCATTTACATGTGATCAATGGTAAATAACACATCTCTCTAGGGTGGTATCCCAAATAATTATTTAGAAAAAACCTCCTCCAACATGTCCACTGTGGGTTAAAAGAAATCATGCTTTACAATTCCTTCATCTGAATGTTGACTAGAATCATAGGTAGTGAGCTCCCCCATTTTCTGAGGAATTAACCCTACACAACCCACCTTTATTCCCCTCTCTCATCATCTTATATAATTTTCACTCTCAACAGATTTAAAATCCATTATCGCATGGTAACAATTAATGTAGGCTCAATGTTTTACTATTTAGTTCATACCCAAAATTAGTTCAATGTTGGAAATGTCAATTATGTAGTTATCCCAACTGAAACGATACACCCCGTCCTCGAGAGAACACCCTTGGAAGAATTATATGTATCATGATCATACCCCCAATGGTGTATCAATCATCATAACCCAGCTCATGAACTCCACCACTAGGATCAAACCATTCACTTGTTGTGAAGAAACAAAATATTGAGAGACACCCATACCAAATAAGTCTCGAGATAGTTTAGAAGCTACAAGAGTAGTACCTATAAATGTCGACGATCCAACCACTCTATCCACATGTATAGGATAAATGATATGAAAATGTGCTTCCACTCTTCCCTGTGAAGAGGTATAAGACCCTTGATCGGCACTAATCTATTGATAATGGCTCTCTTTCCCAGAAGCACTTGGTCCACTACCTCGACCTCGACATCCAGTAGTACACCAACTAACCAACTAATAGGGTGTACAAGATCCCCTTACTACTCTCTTATTACATCTTTCTAAACTTTTATTACCCATTTGTTGTGGATTCTTACACAACATCTATAGATGCCCCATATTTATAAACGGTCGAATATCTACAGGTGGTCCGGGGCAATGTCTATTATAGTGGCCTGAGCTGCTCCACTGGTGGAAAAGAATATGGGTAAGATCACATGTAATTAAGTATTTTCCATGATCACACATCATTCCCAATATTTGGTCAACATTATCATAATGAAACTTCCTAACCTTGGAATATGTACCATGATCATCTATATGTTACTAAATATTATCCACTTGAACCCCCTTTAGGTTCACCTCATTTATGAGATCCTGATTCACCACCTCAACAAACTTCTTTAACTAAAAGTAACTAACCTGATACGTAATAGCATATTTCAGTCCAACCTTGAAATGACTTGACATAGCTACCACTACACCTTCAAATACTTTAGAAATTTATTGCATGTTTGTAATGTAACCATTATAGTCCATCACAAACACACTACCCCATGTCAAATGCATAAACTCATCTTCTTTATCCTCTCTTATCATCTCTGAATAAAAGTACTCCAAAAACTTCTCCAAAAAAATCCATTCTATCCCATCCCAAATGCCTTCCCTTTCTGGGCCTGAACATCGCACAAGATCTTTTCTAATCCTCAAAAAATGTAATTTTCTATCAAGAACCTCTTCTCATCAAGAGACTCTAAATTCTTATGTATAATCTATATGTACTTAATCTAGAACTATACTTCCTCAGGTCCCCCAAGAATGGTGAAAGTTGAATGGTGATGCAGTTAAAACTCCCATGTCAGTTAGAACATACTTTTAAAAAACCTATTTAAGTCCCTATCTAGTAATATGATGTAGTAGACATTGAACCACACATAATTATCTATCAGTTCATCACTATAGGATTTTGATGCAGAAGACCATTCCCCTCACATGTTTATCAATCAATTCATCACTATTGAATTTTGATGAAGTAAACCATTTCCCTTACACATTTATCCCAAATGTCCTGAAGGCCTTCATTTCTATTGATTTTTGATAACCCCCCTTTCAAGGGATGAGGGGGAACCCTTATAAGGCTCGTAGGCTCGGAGATTACATGGCCCATAGGCTTAGAAGATTACATGACCCGAAGGTCTTTGGGAATTCAACCAGAATTTCTACAAGGAACTAACCCTCCCCAACATCTTCATCAAGATAGATGCTCTCCATCTTCGCATGTCCGTCTTGATAGGCTTCCCATGTAAGCAAAGGCTTGTCCTGATGTCATAGTCATACCCTCACATTCCGAAAAATCCATTTGGCACTGCTCTGGTGAGTGCACCTTATATGAATCCTTTTCTGGGGCTGCTCTATTTTTTTGTAGTCTGTAAAGGGAAACTGCATGTGGCCTGAAGGCCTTGAGGTGGCTCAAAGGCCTTAAAGGTGTCCCAAAAGCCCTATTGACTCGAAAGCCTTGGGTTTCTCGAAAGCCTTATAGACTCCAAGCCAAAACTGGTTACCCAAGGTGAATGGTTCCTACTGCTACAGTACCGAACAATACCTGCTACAGTAGCTGCTACAATACCTGCTACAGTACTGAAAATGTACAATACTGCTACAGAACCTGTACATTTTACAGTTCTGCTACAGTACTCGCAAAGTGTGCAGTTCTGCTACAGCCCGAAAATATGCCTCTAACTGGTTTTGAACCTGGGTCTTGTGGATGCACTTAAGGATACCTAACCAACTGGGCTGAGGCTCATGTGTATGTCCCATAATTATTTATCAATCGATTCATCACTATGGTATTTTCATGCAGCAGGCCATGTCCCATATGCATTTGTCAATCAATTCATAACTATGGGATTTTGATGTAGAAAACCCTATCTGACACACATTTATCACATATTTAACAATATCACATATATCATATCAATCAATATTAATCCACATTAACCTTCTCACCACATTCTACAATCATGTAATCAATTAATTAAATCAATAATTAATTATTCCAATTAAATCCATTGCATAATCACAACAATTCCCATCAATTAATTCAAAAATTAATTAAAACAATTAAATTATCTTAGTACCCCATAATTAATTCAAGATTTAATTATTCAAATACAATCAATTTCATTATAACAACAATTCCCATTAATTATTTAAACCATTAGTTAACCCAATTAAATAATCTCAAAATACCATAACTAATTCGACAATTAATTATTCCAATTAAATCAATTTCTTAATCCAAACAATTCCCATTAATTAATTCTATAATTAATTAATCCAATTCAATAATATCAATATCCAATAATTAATTCAACAATTAATTATTTCAATTAAATTATCTCAATATCCCAAAATTAATTCAAAAATTAATTACTCTAATTCATCATGGCTTAATTAATTAATATACCAAGTTCATTAATTCAATTTTAGAAATTCAATTACAAATCATCCAATCAAAAGTCTTCAATTACATTCAGATAATCGAAATCAGGACTTTTATATTTAAATAATATTCCAAAAATCTCATGTTTGACAATATGCACACACCAACATAAATCCTTAATTTGAAATGGATAGGTCAAACCCATGATGAATAACAAGAACATGAATTAAATACTATAAATTAGATCAAATGGGTCATGGTCAATAAAACCTATATATAGATCCAAACACATAACAACATTGAATAAAACGTCCCTATTTTACCGAAAAGAGTAGTGGGAGGAATTTTATAATAACTAGGAAGCAAAAACATAACCAGAGAGGTGTGTATCAAATAATCTGCCCTTTGAATAACCAATAATAGAGGTTAGGAGCTTTTGGAATTCCTTTTGGAGCCTCAAAAAATAGATAGCACTTTTTAGGTTGCGTTGTGTCAAAATAAGGTGATGTATAGGGGGTTAAAGATTTTAAAAACTAATTTTTTGAAAAATTAATACTGCAAACCTCTTTTTTTGGGTGGGGGGGTACACATTTAATCCAACTAGGGTGTACTATTTTAAAAACCATGTGATGACCATGCACATTACCTCTATTTTAGTCCAAAAAATTTCATGGATGGGTTCATGGATTGAGAAAATGGAGTTCCAACCATTCACTACCACTCGTTATTCTAATTTTCTCCAATTTCACCAAAAAAAATCCAAACATGACACCCAAAGAAAAATATCTCATAACAAGATAAAAAGTGTACCTAAAAAAAGTACGAGATATACCCAGATAGGAATAGGATCTTAAAGATATATATTATTATACAAAATTAAATAAATAAATAAATATATTTATATATGATATATATGGGTGTTATTATATTGTATTTCTTAAGACTATAATGAAGGTGGTAAGATACGAAGTAACAAATAAATATAATAGTTAAGACAATTAATTTTTCAAATAAAAAATTCCATGAGATATCTTTTTAATAACACCAGGGATGGTGTTTTGGAAATACTGAATGTTCTTGAACATGGATAAGGCTGATAAATAGTTTAATATGTTTGAATAAATTAGGGGATGCTGTGTCTATTAATAATTGAGGATTTTTGTTTTAGTAAATACCAAAAACTATTGAATAATGTGAATTCTATGTCCAACCAAGTTCCTATAAAACTGATATATAATTTTATGTAGGTAATATATGATCAATTCAACCCTCCACAAAAGAATAAAAGATAATTTAAAAAAATTATTCCTAAAACTATAATTTCGTTGTAAATTTATCATTTTAGTTTTCACCATGATAACTATTTTTTATTACATAGGTAATTTATCCATTAATAAAATAAAATTAATTAGAATTATAAGATAATTTTTTACCAAATTATTATATATATAAAATAAAAATTCTCAAATAAATCTCTGATGTGGTGAAAATTTATTTCAACACATGGACATGTAACGAGCCAAACATTATTTTAACCATCACTATGGTAATTAATTTTTGATTGTTTCCACTTTTCATTAAAAAAAGATAAGATAACCTTATTACATAAAATTAATTATTATAAAACCAAATATGGAATTAGTTTTACCAAATTCAGTTGTCATAAGTAGTATAATTTAATATAAAATTAATCCTTCAAGGGTGATTAAATTGTGGATTTCTAAATAAGTGGTTCTCATAATTAGTAAAAGTTATTATATCAAAACTCAACGAAAAATTAATTCAAATGAACTAAATTGGATTAATAATAATATATTTGATAAAAGTTATATTTTTAAACAATTTCTTAAATGGAACCTTCTAAATTATTTGAACAAAATTTTAATTGTAAATAAAAATATGTATTGTTTACTATTCATTAAAAAGTAAACTTTTTAGAAAATTGAAAAAGTAAAATCTATTATAATTTTAAATTTTTGTTCCAAAAAATACAGATAATTTTTCAAAATTAAATTTCAATTTTTTTTATAAAGTTATATTAATATTAGTATCAAAAACATGACAGAGCTACTGTTTTGAAAAATATAGTTTTTAGCATAACAATTTATTTATTATTATCCCATGCATTGAAAAAATATTAAATAAGTGATGAAAATGTTTGATTATTATATATTATATAAATTTATTTAATATCATTCACCAATAGCGATTATTTTATATTATTAAGATAACAACACAATGTAGGAATAAAGTAACTTTTATTAGAAAACACATTATTTTAAATTCAATGGATTTTTATTTTCATTTATAATCAATTGAAAACCAATGATTTTATTTTATACATGATTAAAAAATATTAATTTCATTATTTAATTGTACATATTCATATCTTCCAATTTGATGGATATGTTATAATGTTCAAATATAAATTATATATTTCAAAGGTTGTTAAAGATCGATGTTGCGTGTCTTATCTACAATAGAACACAATGTTATTCATTATAAAATCATAGGTTATTATAAGAGTGTTTTATGATTTAATTCATGGATTTTGGATATTTAGTTAGTTTTGGTCATAAAAATATTAAATATTGTTTCATAGTCTCTATCTAGATTTTTATAACTTCCATGGAGAACATGTTACGACATAAAGGCTGGAAAGTGGAGTTTGGAGGAATCTTCCAAATTTTGGGTCACTATGTAATGGAGTGGTGGTTACCGTTTAGTGACCATATGATGGATCAAAGGTTGTCTCGTGTTGATGGACATGGAACATTGGTTCTTTATCTATGGTTTTATGATCTTGTAGTTTTCTATAACATGGATTTTGAATGATTATTTTAACAAGAAACCATTACTGCTTGACTTACTATTTTTCAATGTAGTTATTACCATAATGGGACACATTACATCATATCACTATAGGTTTTTAGTTACACCTATATTTTCAAAACAATCGTTAAATTTTCATGTTCATTTAAACCTAGCTATCTCCCAGCCTTACCTCTCAAAAAAATCCAGATCATCCCATAACTATGCTTGAGGTTGAAGTTACTTACCATTTCAGGACCTTTTTTACTATTGATTCCTTGATATTATTCTTGTGTTGGAATATAGATTTTAGAATATTATTTACAGTGATCACATGAGTGTTTTTGTATGTATCCCATGATACCCAAATATTATTTTCTAATACACGAGTAGGCCTACATAACTATTTTTCATTATTTGATTATGAATGAAAACACTTTTATGATTACTACCATTTCCGATGATAACATTACTTATTCTTCCCATACATGTCATGCCCTTTTTTGTTGGATTTCCCTGCTATTTGAGGAATTTATTTGGTACACAGAATAGGTATACCACTTTGATATGGTTATATTCTAGAGGGAGAGTATACATGATATGTGATAATGATGGTGATGGAACAGAATATGGGATATTAGAATGAATAACTTGTGGATAGATACAGGGAAGTGAAATTATGGGTAGGAAAACCTTGTTTACTAATTCAAGTAATAAATAGAAAACAATATAATTGATGATTGATCTAGGTTAGAGGCTGGATGTGAGAACCGTGTGTCATGATCTAAATCGGTGCCTTAAGACAACTAAGTGATATGATCACCAAACTTTTATATATCTCTTGGTAACTTCAGATATCATCATTATTTTAGTTATATTGTATATTTGGATCAATAATTACACCTTCAAGTGTTTATGTCTTGGTACGGTAAATTTAAAAAAATACCACCAAAATGATTCTTAAATTCTCATACTAGGGATGATTCACAAGATCCACCACTTGTTATATAGAATGATGCACCTATAAATTCTCCCACACTTTCTCTAGTGTTTTAGAAATTTCGACCACTCCATAAAAGTGTATTTAATATTGTACCTTCCCATGGTAGAGGAGTACATAGGACCATATTTTAAAATTCCCAAGAATTCCTTATCCAATATCCACTGTCCTTTCATAGAACTGTATGACCAATAAAAGTCAACAACAGGTTTTACATCATCAATGGAATATTCATTTTTTTAGAGAAAAGAAGACCAGGGGGTAATGCGAGATGAGTTCATACATTAGGGACCTGATTAGCGATAGTGGGGTGTCATGGTACAAGTTGGCATATATGAGGGTCATTCTAGGTAGGCATTCAAGAACATGTTCTATAGGGAATGGTTTCCCAAAATTATAAAGCATTCAAGAACCTATTCATTAGTGAATTATTTCAAAATAATCTAAAGATTAATCATGCATTTGAATTCATAGATCTCCAGAATGGATCCATGGAATAATATGCACACTCTTCTAATTTGACTAAATTGGATCATTTTTATTACCACTAGGTTGGAAATGATGTAATTTAAGACCAATCATCATTATTATATCATAAGTAAGGTTTAGAGTTTCAACATAAATACACACCTAGTGGATATGTGAAGGGAAATTAATAATGAGAAGGTCCTGAAGGAAAATTGATAAGTTGTACTTATTCCACCCATTAGTACTCAAGTGGGTGGATTTCCTACAATAATGTTGAGTGTATCTTCTATTATTAGGAAGTAGAAGATAAAGAATGTGAACCAGGTTTTTAGTAAGCTAGTCTTTTAGAGTATTAATTCCTCAACCAATAAATACTTTGTCCATAGTTCTTAAACCATGGAAAAATAAAAACATTCCACATGATATGTCCAACATCTTAGAGAAGGTTTTAGAAGTTTTGAAATACGAGTTATCTCCATTTGTTCCTATCCATAGCTTTGATTTCATATTTTCATAGGGGTTCTAGATTGATTTCATCTACAATATAGGGATCTAGCTAGACTCCATATCATAAATCATATATTATGGTGACATAAGCGATTCATTCACCATAGTATCATGTTCATGGGGCCGAGGTAGGATGAAATAATGTGGTTTTTCTTGAACTAGAACATGGAGATGTGGTACTGTATACTATTAAATGAATGTTCATGATCACTTCTAAGATATCTATTTTTTGCAACTAGGGATTCACATTACACTATAACTGATTTTTTGTTGTACCAAACTTACCATTCAAATTGCCTTCTAAATTGATTTCCTTTGATGTACCTTTGGAAAAGAACATAGAATGTCATCAATGATACACATAGTACCCTATAAAATTTATAATTGATGGTTATTTATGGGACATCAGGTTTTAGGTGATGAAATTATCGGATGTAATTATTAGAATGGATATCCCAGCTAGTCATAATTCCAACATAGACTACTATTATAGATGGGTTTATTTTACTTCACCAAAGGGATAGAAGTTCATGATAACATGTGGGTGGGTGTTTGGATGAGGAAAAGTGTGTCCATGAATGATCCATCTCCAGATGATTATAAGGAATACTAAAAGCTTGGATCATTTAACAGGATAGTGGTATCCCCATCATATTTTCCTATAATGCTGGATATTTACCAGGATGTTTTCTAAGTTTTCTTCACAGGTTTTTCCCTGATAGAGGAGTTGAGATTTATATTGGACATGTGATAGGTGTAAAAAACATTTTAGTAAGAAATTATCATATGAGACATGTTGAGTTGAAGGAGATCAAAGCAAAAATTGAAAAATTACAATAGTAAGGGTTTATAAAAAAGGTTACATCACCATGGAGTGCACCAATCTTGTTATTCATAAAGCAAGATGGTATTATTTGATTTTTCATAGATTAAAAAATAATAATCCAAGGACCATGAAGAATTATTACACTATTCCAAGGGTCATCAATATTTATTATTAGTTATGCATTGATCATGGATTTTATTCTATTGATCTCCTATAGGCTATGATAAAATTAAATCCCAAGAATATCACATTTCAATTATGATATTTAGGAGCGCGTATGGGAAATATGAGTACATGGTGTTGCTTTTTTGGACTGATGAATGTGTGGAAGTGTTAATAGATCATAGTAATATGATCTTCCATCAATACCTTTACATGTTCATAATGGCGTTCTTTGATGATATCCATATTTACTCAAATACTCAAGAGATGTATGCAAGAAATATCAAGATAGAATTAAGTCTACATTGAACACAACATCCATATACAAAGCTTAAAAGAATAATTTTTTTTCAAGATGTGAAATTCTAGGCAAACACATTTTCTAAGACTAGTATAACAATAGAACTAGAGAAATTAGGGGCTATGATTCCTATGAGACGTCCACAATATATTTTTGAGATTATAATCTTGTTTGTATAGGTGGTGTACTATGGGTGTTTTATCAAGGACATCTCCAGTTATTAGTACCCATGACTACAGAGTTGTGGTTTCTATTGTACCATGGTTCTTTACCCAAAATATTTGGATCTCACCATTGACTATCGAATAAATTTTGAACTCAATTTTGACTAGGAACCATAGTATAATGAATAACACCCTTGTAATGTAATTCTTATAGTTACATGACACAATGGGACATAGTCTTATAGGATGCACCATGCACCTGTTTGTTCTCTTCATTATATAATATCTAAAGGTTCCTTGAACCCAAATTTATCACCTCTATTCCCCTAATACCTAAGATAAATCCAAGACTTATTTAAGAAGGATTCCAATCCATGTGATTTTGGCTTGATCCCTGTGGATAAAGTATTGACTATAGATGATTCTAGGCTTGTATTCACCATTATTCTTGCTATTATACCATTATATTGGGATACCATACTTTTCCAGAACTATATAGATATATCCTTATATTATAGTGATCTAGAGTCTCTTTGGTGATTAATTAAGAGTGGTTGGAGGATTATTACCATTTATTCTTAATCCTATTGTATTATTATATTTATATGGCTGTAAATTCTTTGAAAATCATGAGGATCAAATTGATAGGCTGAAGGTTGGATGTTCTTTAAAATTTTGGTATCTTTTTTACTATTGGATACATGATATGATTCTTGTGATGTAATCTATTGTCTATATATGATTGGAAGTGGTAAAATATGTGTGTAGCTTGTGAAATCTATATATAATGTTTGATTCTATGAGGTTTCCTAGGTAGATTAATTTTCACCTTTCATTGTGATCACATGAAATTCAATGATAGATTCCGATTGTAATTATGATATTATATTTTTGTAAATTAAATTATCTACCCTACTATTTGTGTGTACCATTAAGTTAGTGTAAATAATTAGGTACTCATAATAAGTGGATGATTATTATATGTTTATCCATTACATGGGTAGTATTGATAACATGAGATAATGAAAGTGATAGACAAGAAAATAGGTTTGCGTAATGAATGTCTTAAAGCCAGGATTATGATAGTGACATTGGCGGTACGATGACCATGTTCCATAAACCTAGGAATATGCTAGATAAAACATCTTATAGTCCCGACTTGTGATGGATATAAGATGTGAGAGACTTTTTTTCATGATCTAACATGGTTTCTTGAGACTACTGAGAGATATGTTCCCCAACTTTATGGATATCTCCTCAATACTAACAAATTCATAGGATTATTCTTTTAGAATAGAGTTGTCGTAGGTATAGATAGGGATCATGGTGTGTTTTTTAGCACAAATGTTTCTATTACATGATTGTTTATTATTTCTAGATAATATATCCTTGTCTTGTAATAAACCTATTACAGTAGTACACATATGTTAATGATGAATTGGTGGTGTCCCACTAGGTTTATTACTCACAATATATATATGAATTTCAACACACTTGGAGAATTCATGATTCTTGATCCACGTAAGGGGAAGGGGCTCATGAAAGATAACTAAGATATGGAGTATGGGATAGGTAGAGGCCCTAAGATAGACTCCAATGGCTACCACAATGATTTATTATTTATATTCTTACATTTCATACAATTGTTTGGATATAAACATTGGGATACTAGTTTATTTATTATATGTTATGTGAGAACATATTATTTCATAATAATTAATTTGTATTCCTATTTATTTTTTATTGATATGTATATTTATCTCTAGTACACATCGCTATGATTTACATGGGCATAGTCTCACCACTCACTATATTGTAACCCTCACGACTTGATGAAAACAACTTATATATAGTGTGGTTCAAAAGAGGTCATTTGAAATTATGACATTGACTTGGATATTTGGGGTGATGAAGTAAATTTGATCTTTAATTTGTTTTATATATGTTTTTATTTATACACAACTATTTAAAGGTGACTATTTTCTCTACCATTGAATTTATTTTCAAATTATTAAATGTAATAATTTGAAGGGTATTATAATGAAATTTGTATTGTCAATTATTGTTATTTTTTAATGTTTACCAAAATAAATTGGTAAATTATTTTGATTTTAAAAGTTTATTTTTAATGATTTTATAAAAGTTATTATTCATATATGTTAATATACATTATGGATTGTGATTATTAAATAATAATATTCTATTATTATACCCTCCAATTTCATTCTCTAGATGTCATGTGGTTATTATGTTTTAATGACTATTTCACTAATATAATTTCATTAACATAGGTTAATTATGCTTTTATGAAATGAGGATTGTTTTTATGATACTCTTTCACATGTATATTTCATTTTTAATATGTAATGGTTGGGAAAAATTATAAATCCTTTTAATTAATTAGGTAATTATTTATGATTCAAGAGATAATATAACATGAATTTGGAGTGAACCATATTTTTCAAGGGTATCTTTCCATAAAGATATTCTTGGAAGTGATAATTGACCTTAGAAACGATGTTAATGATGATTAAACCAATCCGTTATTATTCATTATCAAATATGAAAGTCATGGTAGTGAGTCTTGGATTTGTAAACGATTTATTATACTTATGTGTGTGCCATAATATTATATATTTGTCTTATGAAATTATATTGTTTCTCATGAAAGATTCTTAGTGATTCCACACTCTTATTACTCATGTTTTTTATATAAAATATTTCTACCATGACTCATGATTTAACATTCGTGATAGGTTGGGTATGATTTTGTATGTTATGTTTATCTTATCTGACCTGTATACTAATATTTATCTCACTTATGATCATTGATTGATAAATGATATATTTACTGTTACGGAGTATCAGAGCTCACTCATTATTATATTAAATTCATTCCTTGTTTATGAAGTAAGGTATTAAGTATTTTTTTGAAGGGTTCTATGAGAGAAAAAATTCCATCAAGATATTCCATCTTATTCACGAAAACATTTTATTATATGTATAGTCACTAATGAAAAAAAAACTAAAAAAACTATTGGGCTTCTATTATTTTGATATATATTCAATATGCATCTCATATGATGTAATATTTATGTATCTAATTCTTGGTTCTCCTGAAAATAACTTATACCATGATACATTTCTATGAAATTTAATGATTAGATTTTGGATTATTGGTGAAAACAACCAGAAGTATGATGGTTCCACTATAATTATATAGTAATCATTAATATAATTGTTTATGACATTATTTGAAAAATTATTATTATCATACTATTAAAATTTTATGTGAATTTGGATATTTATTAGAACTACTTATGTAGACCACTTATCTATTTCTAAAATAAGGCAGTGACATTTTATATCCAAATTTGACATAAAATCTTCTATCAGTGCATGTATAATGATGAAATCCGTGAAAATATTAATTTCATTATGTATATATTAATAATAATTAATGAGATAAAATTACTAGTATTACCCATGTTAGTGATAATTATATTTCATTATAAGTTATATCTTCAGTTAGGACTATACTTTGAATACCTTCATTGGGGATATAAATTAATAATGTTAGGATACAATTCATTTTAGGGAGGTATAATAAAACACATTGAAATATAAATATATATTTTCCATTAATTAAATTCATTTTTAATAGAGTTCTTATTAAGAAACACATAACTAAAATGAATTCTAATACGTTTTATTAGTTTAAAATATTATGTACTAAATGTTACCATTATAATGTATCTATTAAATTGTTGGGTAAAAATATATGTAACAAAATTTTCAAATGTATTTATAAATACAAAAAATATTCATTTCCAATAACAATGCCTTTAAAAAATTTATTTAGTGGATCTATATTACAAATGAGAAACTTTTATGCTAAAAATGTACATTAAATGAAATTCTCATTTTTGGTTCTAATAATTTTAATTTCAATTAACTAAAAATATTAAGGTTATGGGATAAAAGAATAAATTATTTTTATAAATAATTGATTTAAAATAAATTTATCATTAATTAATAACATGTGAGAATAATAATTGTTAATATTTAAAAAAACTCATTTTCATATAATAATATTTTTTAAATTTATGTTTCCATTTAAAAAATAAATTGCAATATATTAGTTTATAATAAGAAAAAATGAACCTTAAATTTTAATTAAGAAATTAAAAATTATCTTCGGTTTAGTATTTAGTATATTTCTAAAGAGTTTAATTTTTAAGTGAATAGTGAAAATTAATGTTTTTAAAAATAACAACACTAAAGTTATTACATTTAATTAACAACTGACTAAAATATTTAAAATTATTTTATGAAAAGAAATATATTCAAATTAGTAAAATATATTATTTAATAATATTATTTTTAATTTAAAAAAAATTCTTTAGCACATTGGAACATTCCTAGTATTTTATTCTTGTAAAAAATTGATTTTATCATTTTATTTAATTATTTAATTACAATTTTAAAAAGAATTTTTAATTTTTTTTGAAGTTATATAACTCCAATTTTTTTTACAAACAAATATTTTTCATTAAAATCACTTATATACATGGTTCTGGTCTCAATTTATTTATGCTTTAAAAGGCATTTAAAAAAATCATTTTATTTTCCATATAGATTTAATAATTATCTTTTACATAAAAAATAAATTAATCTATAAAAATGGATTTAATATCTATAATAATCATATTAAAATGATTTAACATGGCTCCATTCATTTTTGTTTAAAATGAATTGTTACCATATTAAAAATATTGTCACTATGATAAAGGGTAAATAGGGTTTAAAAGGGGCTAAAATAAGAAATAAGGAATGAATTATCACTAAAATACGTTCAAATTTGATTAGATGAGTTTACTTCAACCCTAACACATCATATATTTTAAATTTTAATGTTTTTGTGTCACTTATAATGAATATTACACTATAATATTTAAATGTTATGGGTATTTAGAAGAGTTCTTCTTTCATCATTTATAAAAGGGTAAAACCCCTTCTATATTTTTTCACACACACTGAGAACCTTAGCTCAACCAATATCATCCAAAATAACATCCCCATTATCACAACCATGTCTTAAATTTTCTTGTCCCTCTAAAAGTCAAATTAAAAAATGCTTAGAGATAAATAACAATGAGGATATCCAAGGAAGGGGTAATCAGGTCATCCTTATGGTTTAGGATTTTCATTCTTCATCTGGATCCTAAAAATATTATATATCCATAATTATATTGTTTAATAATTATCATTTTTAATCTAAAATATGAATATATTGTTTGAATAACCATTTTCTACTTCAATAAATTCCATTGAAAAATGAAAACATTACCCCTTGTACAAGAAGACTACCACCTCCATAAAGTGATGTATTTTATTTTTCCTTATAACCTATATTGTATATTTATAAATATGTATTTTATAAATATATATTTATAAAATAATTATTAATATATAAATATATATAATTATTTATCTTTATTTCTTTCCATCGAGGGAATTATTAGAACATCGCTCGTGTGTACATGAGAACTGAAACATCAATGATGTTGTTTATTCCATTAATATCATCAAATTACATAAATGTTTATAATAGTATATTTGATGATTTTTTATTATACTAAATATAAATTTTTTTCATGAATATTTTTCAGAATCTATTGATTTAAAAACCAATGATTATTATAATTTAATTCACTAATATCAGTTAATTGCAAGAAAAAAGATCATAACAGATTTTATTTTTAATAAATGCAACAAAAACTATCATGGACTGATTATATTATATTATAAAATAAATTAACTTTTAATATAGTTTGATTAATTATATTACAATGATGAACATTTTTTCAAGCCTCAGTTTTTGACAACTCATTGAGAAAACCAGCACGAGAAAATGAAACTTAATAGAAGCTAATGATAAAAATAAACATTAACTAAAAAATTAATGTGAAGTAAAAATAATATTATAGGAATATAAATATTAATAAATATAATTTTTTTAAATTATTTCATTAGGATTAAAATTTTCTGTTTACATGTGGTTAAAAAACTATCATATAACCCGAGAGTTAGGGTAAGGGTTTCTCATCAAACATTACATTCGATGACACATAGAAAAAATTTATAACTTGTTTTTTATTATGTGGTGTGTATAATTTTTTATCTGTGTTTCTATCATAATTTCTTTATATTCCATTTTTTATAAATCCATATCATGTTATGTATTTCATTGGATTTTGGTTTAATAGATACCAATGTTGTTTGAGATTTTGTAATCCCAGTTACATTTTATTGAGTAATTTTGTTTCTTCATGAACTTATTTATTATAAGGATAGATAATTTTATCCCATGACTATGTTATATTTAATTTTATCTTTATTTTCTATGTAATTAAAATTTTTAATACAATTGTATTCTTCTAAATAAATTTATTTAATTATAACGTTTCTTGTTCTTAAGAATAATTCTCATCCACTTTTAATGAATTTTTTCTTACATGTCCATATTTTTATTCATTCCAACATTCACTATTAATTTCAAATAAAAATATTTATTATTTTTAGTGATAATTATATTTATGTTTATCCATTTTAAAAATAAATCATTATTTTCCATTTATATTTTGTGTGTTTGAATAAAGGTTTTTTTAAATATAGAACATGGTTTCCTTTCTAAATAATTGATTTTATCTTTCACTCCACCTTTTTGGGTGACTTATTAATTTAATTGAAGAATAAATTTTTTGAATTTCTTTTAGTGCTGTGTTTTAATGGGTTTCATGTTACCATATTGGATATAATTTAGGAAAATTTATCCTAACATCTCTTGTTTATTAAAATGTGAATAAATATTTTAAAATTATATTTTTAATTATTTCAAAAAAATTTACTTACCATATTTAAAAATATATCAATGATGGAGTTATTTTTAATGAATCACCCACAAAAATGACTCCTTTTTTGGTGTTTGATTTTTTGGTATTAACTAACCTACATTGTGAATTCATATACTATTATTCCATTTGAGAAATTTTTCAGAAACCCATTTTTAGGATTTCTAAAAGATATGATATTTTATGGATTTTCTTGTGGAAAAGATTAGAGACATGTTGGGGACATTTAATCCATTTAATGGATTTTTTAATGTGTTATGCCTTATGAGATAAATATTTACTGTGTTAAAATGTTTGTTATTTTTCATTGTTCATATATTTGTGTGTTGACCTGTTTACTATTTAGATTATAGAAAACCTTCTATGAATTATTTTTTCTATGTTCACATGATTGGTCAAGGACCTGATATTTTATTTTATTCTTCACATGATAATGCTTGGAAATGATGATCAATGTCTTTTTTGACATGATTATGTAATGATATGATCACATATATCTTTGTTCAAATGACTTTTCTTGGACATGATTACATATATATTTTTTCACAAGATTCTGTGCGTAAATGATGTCATTTTTCTTTGATCATAATGTTGTGAATTAATATAATCCACATTTTAATGTTATTTCTTATAAGTATCTTTTTCTCTATATATCATGTTTATTGTCTTATTAATACACATTGTTTTTAACATGGTAGAATGTTATTAATTAGAGGATATATGTTTATATATGCTTTATTATAGAAAATTATCCAGAATGCATTATCCATTATGTAATATATTTGTCCCATTCACATGCATCTGACATTATTATGATCTAATGTTTGATGACATATTGATAAGATTTTTATCTTACTGCTCTTATGCGCTCACCACATTATTATGTATTCTATTCCATAGGATATGAAAAGGAGAATAATCGAATTTATGTCTGGAATGGTTCCTATTATGGATATATTATGGTGTATTATAAACTAATATTATAAAATATATTTTCTCTGTAGAAATTCATCGAAAACACTAAACCACATGTTTTAGGGATTTTGAGAATGTTTGTGAGGTTTATTGATAAATAATGAGACAAAATGTAAAATATTTAATGTTTTGTTTGATTTTATAAATTATTATTAAAACTATTACAAATTTTAATACTATTGCATTTTATAATATATTTCTATATAAAAAAATGCCAAGGTTCGATATCTTGTTTGACCTGAAACAACGAGCATAAAATGAACAATGTCGTATTATAACTTATCTATCAAATTGACTAGAAATAATAGGATTAACTACATTATCAAATATATATTGAAATTTTTTCATCAATTAAAATTTTGGGACTAAATTATATTATATATGTTCTAGTTTTTTAATTTCATTTTATGTATGATATAAATATCTTTTCATAAAAAATGGGTTTTAATACATCTTCTGAATGTACATTATAATTAATTCATATAATTTTTTGAAATTGAGTTTTTTTAAAAAAATATTATTTTTGGAATAAATATTTCAATATTATCTCTAGGTGAAATTTTGAGAATTTTTTGAAAATATTTTGTTTTATCTGAATATTTAAAAAACACATTTTTTTGTAAAACTATAATCTCATTTAATAAAGTAAAGTAATATAAAAGTTCCATCATGTTTTAATTATATAAAAAAATTTAATTATGTCACATTTAATTATAAATAATGAAATTAATTATTTATTAATCATAATTATACTTGATTTTGGTATAAGTTAATTTTTTGTGCTTAAGAACTCATCTTTCTAAAAACTGTTTTGTCTTTGTTCTAAGAATATATATTAAATTTCATTTCATTAACTTTTATAAATAAAATATTTAAAAACAGATTCAATATTTCTAATTAGGGTCTTCACATTTGGTATGTAGGTCCCTTTTATTATGGGTTATTATTAATATTAACAGTGACAAATATATGTAACCTTGTTAATGGTAAAATATGATTCAAAAATCTAGATATTGTGTCAAAATAAACCGCAAAAATTTGTTATATATAATATTATGATATTATTAGTCTATATAAGGCATATCTTTGAATATATGGAAGTTTTCCCATTTTTTATTATCACATTTATATTATTATAGGTTATGACTTTTTTAAAAATCCACTCTATTTATTTTTAAATTAAATTATATATTTTTATTTGGATAAAAATAAAATTTGAAAAATTATAAATATATATTTTAAATATTAATATATGATTCTTATTATATTTTTATATTTTTATTTCTAGTTATCATATAATTACATTAAATTATTATGCAACACTGCTATAGTGTTTTTGCAATCAGTATAAAAATAAATTTAAATAATTTTAAAAATAAAAAAATTAATATTTTTTGGAAGAATTGTACTATTAAGAAAATTATAATATGTAATAATAAAGTTAAAATTATTATATAATGGTTCTTTTTATAATTCCATTGCTATCATGATGTAGATGAATTGAAATTAAATGAATAGTCCCAAAAATGTTTTTAATGATATCTTATGTTTAATATTGTTTTATTACATTATTTAAAAATAACAAATATAAATAATAATGATGGAATTTTAAATTGTATAAAATATCATCCATATACAATTTGGGATTCACTTTTCATGTAATAAAAAAATTTATGATCCTTAAATTCTCAAATATGTGTTACTACAATTAAGGTAAAAGGGTTAAATATGAATAAAAACATTAAGATATGGGTTGAAATGAAACTAGAACATATATAAATATTATTTTATGTTGATAATGTGGCCATAGATTCATTTTATTTTAATATATTTCCATTTTAAAGAAGTATACATGCTATAATCATAATGTATATTTAAATATTTTATGCAATTCCATGTGTGTCCTTTCCCCCACTATTAAAAGGCCACAACCTACTCATATTTATTCAAAAAAATTGGGAACTCTATATCAAACAATACTAACCCTAATACCATCCTAGATTACTCAATTTCTTCATAGATCTTTTGTTCTTCCCATAAGACCATCTAATGAAGGTGTAAGGTGTATGCTAATGAGGAGGTAATTGTCCTACCTGATTGTTTCAAATATTATATCTTCTTATAATATTATAAAATTGTTTTATCTATCTAGAAAAGAGGAATAAATTATCACAAATATACTAAGTTATTATTATTATTATTTAACAACCATTTCCACCAATTTTCCATCAAATGATAAATTGGAGTATCGTTTGTGCATACATGTATACTACAAATGAAACATACTAATATGATTCAATTTCTATTATAATCATTCATAGCTGTTTATTTTGATGGATTTAAAATTTATATATGATATTTATAAAATTAATTTGATTCTAGTTTTTTTGATATTATCTATCTCCTTACCTTCCCATCCGTTGGGAAATGACAACATCACTCATGCGTATATTTTGACTACCATCTCAATGAAGTGATGTAATTCATTTTTCATTTCCACATAAAATATATTATAATAAGGGAATATTATATATATATATATTATGTGATATAATAAATATTTTGGAACATTTATTTATTATTTAACTTTCATTATTTCCATCCATCAAAATATGGAAACATCCCCTGTACGTATGTACAAACAACAATATCTATGAAGTGATGAAGTTCATTTTTCAGACCAATTTATATGAGTAACTATAAAAGTGTATATAAATAATAAATATGATAATTATATCATTAATAAAATTATTTATATGATAAAACCATGGACCTTATTCATTTATAAGAATCATTGAACCCAAACATCCATGGAAAACAAACATGTTTTCATCTAAATATTCATTTTAACAAAAAAAAATGTTAATAAAAGGATAATCAGAAATTATAAAATAATTATACTTATAAATTAAATTCTTAATATTATAATTGAATATAATTATAGTAAATATAAATTTATTATATCATATATTTTAATTCATATGAATAAATATAGGACTTCAGGCCTGGGTTTATCATCTCACTATTGTTTCCTTAATACATATTTCATATTCACCACTTGTTTCCTTTATGTGGTGTATATATTGTCACATTCATATGATATATCTTTATTCTCATTGTACTTAATATTTTTAATTTTTTATTTGAATTTATGTTTTTCACAGGGGTTATAATTCAAAATTCACAAAGTGGTAGTGGTTAATGTGACAATCTCATGTTTTGGGATTATATATGAAAATTCCCGTTGAGGGAAATTATATAGTCATCATATTCGAAAAATAATATATTATCTTACTCTATAGTTATTCAAAAATATTTATGCTTTATTACCTCTACCCTCTCTTTGGTTCTTAAAATGACTAAGAAAATCAATCTAGAGAAAAGTCAAAAAAAATTATTTTCTAGTTGATTAAAATTTTCAACCACGTCCATGCTCTCCACAAATGTTTTATGGAAGTTATAAACAATAGATTAAGTGTTTTAAAAAGTATTTTTATCACCTTTTACATTTTTATAATTTTTTATTTAAATAATTTGAAATAAAATTTTAATTAACAAGTCATTTTTGAATTTTTACAAAATTATGAAAAGAATGTTCTATTCTAATATATGCGGTATGAAATTATTTTATCTTTGTGATGTCTATTTTTTATTTGAAACATACTTTATATGATTCCATGTAAATTTTAAATAAAAAAAGTTTCAAAATATTAAAAAAAATTTCAATTTAAATTGTATCAAAATAAAATGAAATTTATCTTTTTTCATTGAAATTTATGAATTCTGTTTTAAAATTATTTTTCTCCCATGTCAGAATACATTGAGGATTCATATGCTACACTAGGTATAATATACTATGATACCTTTTAAATTGTTTCTATAGATTTATTATAATGATGATTATTTAATGATGATTCTATAATTCCATTATCTTTTTCATGTGTTAATTATGTTATGAAAAAATGTTTTTAGAACATTTTTATTTTACAGAAGCTATTCTATGGTAATATTTTATAATGTTTATAAAACCAATTTTATTTATAAGGGTTATGATATGATGATATAATGAAATATTGTTGATCTTATCGCACACATATGTATGATTTCCATTATTTAATTCCTATGAAATGAATTATATATCTCTCCAATACATTCGGTAAAGTTTGATATCTAGGGAGATATTAAAGAATAGAATGGGGAGGGACAGTAGTTCAATATAGTAATCTATCGAATAAGATATACATGAATTTAATCCTAGACTATGGAAATGATGGAATAAGAATTGAACCAAATCAACTATGACAGTCTTAGTAGGGAATCTTGAATAAGGAAATGGGTTTCAAGGAAATTGTGTATACCATAATATTATGTCTTACAATTATGATATTTTCTTATAGATCACGACTTATTATAAATGATCCCATAATCTTATGTATTTTTTTCATTGGTTATGAAAAAATACTTATTAAATGATATAATATTTATTATCTTAAAATTATTGTCTAATATTCTTACAGGTTAATATTATGTTCTAATACCATTATTTTTATATTATCCACACATAAGAATACTAATTTTTTCCTCATATTTTTTCCCTTACATATCATTTAATCTGAACCATTCTTATGTTTTTATTTTACCAATGTTCTGTAGCTGGGTAATATGTGGTATGAGACTAGAAGGTTACCTTATATATATACATATGTTTTAGATTACAATGATTATAATTAAATAAGATGTTTATTTATCCAATTTCCATGTAATATAAACTTTTATAGTTGTAGGGAATTTTTATTTAGAAATATTGAATATTAATCATATGTTATTTTTGGGTCATTATAATTAATGTTTGTGTTGTTATATCGATACATTGGAGATTGGTTAAGGATAATCTCAATAACTTCTATTTTCCTCATATGTAAATATAAAAACTATTTAGTAAATTGAAATTGGGTAGAAAAAATAAATTTTTTGGTGGTACCCAGAACACCCAAAAACCATTAATTTATTCCATTATCCATCACTAATTGTCTTATAGTCTTCCCATTCAATAAATTCCATTCTAAATGACCACATTAAGTACTCTAAATTATCTAAATATATCCTCCCACTCAACCTTAAAAATCTAAATTTTCTTGAAAAATTCATAAAAAATATCTTAAGAATTGTAATGACTAAATTTGGGGTCATTAAAAGTCCCTAACATAGCATATTTCATCCCCTAAAATATGTGATCAATATGTAATTACACTCTTCCTAAATATCTAAATTACTAGGATTACAAAAGTTAGTATAAACTATATCCACATGGTAACTATCCCGAAAATATACATATATATAAGAATATTCAAATAATTTAAACAAAATAATTATTAAAAAATATCTCATGAAATTAAAATAGCAACTCTCTAAATTCCTTGAGATCTACCACAAAAGATAGATTATATTACCTTTGGTTGGACTAAAATATGAAACAGTAAACTAGGATCCTACACACAAAATTTAATATTTAATAAAATTATGTCCATCGTAATACTCCAAAAAATAAAAAATAATGAAGATCCCTCCATTGATACGGTTCTAATGACCATACAACTTAACATGGAAAGTATATTATTTCATTTCCACATATCCTCCATTTATTAATTTTTATTTCTAATATAATTAATCTTTTATATTCTAGTATAACATAATAATATTTACCACATTGTATGAAGAAACTTATTAAAAATATTAACTAAAAATTGTGTAAAAGTTTATTATAAATAATATTTCCATTCCTTACATAAAAACCATTATAATGACAAAACATCCCTATATTCACTTTGAAATTAAATTCATAAATCATCCCAATGAACACCTTATTTATTAATACTGAAAATATATGTGTATATAATAGAATGTATAGTTCAATGTGTTATGACAAAAAATGAATAATAGTTATCAATATTGGAAGAATTATATGATATTAGAGAGACATACAAAACATGAATAAAAAAAGCTATGATTTAATAAATAATAACACTTAGTATCAAAGACCATATCAGGAAACAATAAAGAAATATTTGACTAGTAATGAAAATTAAAAAGGAATTAAAACATAATAAATAAATAACATCATTACCTAAAATAAAAAAACACTTATATGGTGGTGAAAAAATTATTTTATTTTATTCATCAATTTTTACATGGTAATGAATAACGTAAAAATTATTATTAGTGAATCTTATTACAAAATTATAGAAAATAAAAAAAATAGATATGAACATGTCAATAAAAAAAATAATTGGTTATTCATATGATCCTAATAATGAGATATATATATGTATATAAACACTTCTTTTATGTTTCAGTTAATACTAATTTCCAATTAGTAATACATATAGTATTAAAAAACTCAAATAATCACATGGCATGGAATGTTTCCGTACGATACCTATTTATTGATATATAGTTATTATTCATGAACCATTAGTGAATTTGGATCCTATTGAATCCCTAGAATAAAATTTATTTTAATAATTACTTACAGTTAAGGTACTAAAATCAACACCCCATCTATTTTACTAGTGCCTATATAACTGACTAGATATCTCGAGTAACTTAAGAATATTCGATTAATACATTTTAAAATCACTGTTTACTTAGTTAAAAACCAATTTAAAATTTTATTTTACTTTATAAATACATAATCAAAGGAAAATATATGGTATTTAAGAATACAATATTTTTTACTATTTAAATAAAATACAATTTTTTTGGAAAATTCAAAATAATAACCACAATTTAATATCAACATGATGAAAAAAGAAGTAATTAATTTTTATGAAATTAAAAATATAAAATATTTAAATTTATCATTTAAATGAAAAAATATATTTCATGATCAATAAATTGTTTAGAATAGTCTTATTTTTTTCTGAGAAAATATATAAAATCATGATAGTTATTATGGATCTATAAAATTTAAATATAAAAATTACTAAATCATGGATGTCATTTATTATTAAAATCATATTGGTTATTACATTCTTCCCCCATAAAGAAATTACATCTCAATAATGTTTTTTTAATCATGTGGGTATATTTTTCTCTCATTATTTTTTATGATTCCCATGTTCCTTCTTCTGTGATATGGTTCACCTAAAAAACATTAACAAGATGAGTTACCTTACTCTATAATACATTCTATATTTGGTTATAAATATAGACAATATTTTCTTCATGAGAAATATCCTTCTCCAACTGAATATCTTCATGGCTTAAAACAGAATGTGCATTTTGGAACATATATACAAAACAATTAAATTTAAAACAGATCATGTAACTCAGATAATCTTGTTGGTAAAGTTAATTTTTAATCATTGGATCCAACATTTTCTAAATTTTCATATGGAAAAATAAAACCTAGTCATAATTTTTATTTTCTATAAAAAAAATCAAATCAAAATTTCATAGATATAATTTAAGAATAGTACAGTTTCCTACATAAATTTTTTTAACCTTTCCACTTTTTTTCTATATAACACTTCTTCCTAATATGAGATTCCTTCATTCCTTAATAAATCACGTTTTCATTTTCGACCATATTTTCTACCAATTAATGCTCCATAATATTTCATTTAGGGAATTCCCCCCAAAAATGGTGGAGTACATCACATAATTATATTTAGTTAAAAAAAGAGTTCCATTAGAATGAAAACATCTTTTATATGAAAATTTCATTAATGAATGATGATGTCCCCTACTTTATTGATAATTCAATGAGTACTTATATAGAATATCATCTAATATATAATTTTGTTCTTTAACTATCCATTAGATTGAGGTTGAAAATATATACAAAATTATAACTTAGAACCCAATGAAATCACATTTCCATTCCATGAATTTTATATAAAAATAGGATTACAAAAATATATAATATGGAGAGGAACTCCACATAACCTATTTTCAATCATTATTAAAAATTCTAACAATATGATCCAAAGGAATGGTGTCACGAATTTTAATAAAATGTATAGATTTAGTCCAATGATCAATAATATCCCAAATCACATTGTTACCTTTATATTTATTTTGTAATACCATAAATAATACATGGATACACTCTAAAATTTCCATTTCTATACTGAACATGACTGGAGAATCACCTTGGTAGTTGTTTCCCAACATAAATATGTTGTTAATTCAACCATTTAATGTAATAATAAATAATATATTTCTTTATTCAGTTCGACCAATAACATTCCTAAAGGTATCTATATATCATAGTGATTCTAGGATGAATGGAATACATAGAGCTATGAACTTAAATCAATAATTATTTCTTAAAAGGAAATTCAAATCACATATGAAGGCTCTATCCATACATAAAAATACCCACATTTTCAAAATTTAACAAAAACACATAACTTCCCTAACCAAATAGTTCCTTTCTTATAATCCAAGATATTATTTCTGGGACTACCCAATAATTCCAAAAAGTATGATAGTACTAATACCTAGGTGGAAATAGGAATGGATTCTAGATGCATAATATCCCATCTCTGATTCATCAAATCATCGACTAAAGACCGTTTTCTAAATTTATCATGGTTAATGATGAATTATAATTTCAAATTAAAGCATCATTGTAGCGCCCTAACCCCAGTTACCTAGAGTCGACACATTATTACGTAACATTGGAATGATCACAAAAGATAAAGTCTCGAAAGACAGATTAGTTTAGTAGCCTTAGAAACACTAGATACATTCATAAACGTTACATTACATCATAAAGTCAAAAAATACAATAACATGGTCTCCATAGTCCACACTCATATCCCCTTATGACTATCCCCCTAGATAATTCCTAAAATACTTCTTCACATCCTGGAAAAATTAAAACATTGAAATGGGTGAGCTCAGATGTTCAGTAAGGATTACAATATAGCGGAAACTTTCATAAATAAACATAAACATTTAAGGCAATGTATAACTAAAAGAAAAGCCTTTTAAACTTGAACTTCAACATAATATGGAAAAATAAAATGAAATAATGCCATTTACTTATTCACATGGATATTCTACTAGTCGAATAATCACATGCAATATCAATAACCACTTTTATAATGATGGAATGCATAATTCCATACTACCATAACCACATAGCCAAGGCCTCGTACCAAGACTACAAATAATATTGTTTCGAGGCCTCGTGCCAAGACACTAGTTTGACTCATGAGACCTACCGATGCATCGGGGAGCTATAACAGGCTCCACCCGTCACTTATTAAGTCCAATGTATTCCACATATTAATAGGTTTAAACATATCATAAACCATAACATAATCGTATCATATAAAACAATCATAATGGAAACATAACATTTTCTCATTTCAATCACAAGATATAAATACAACAGATTATTATAACAAAACCATTATCAAAACCATTTTCAATACTGAAATAGAATAAAATTAAAACATTGTATTTATTTTTCATTTAAAAAAAGTTATGGCTTGTAGAGGAAGACGCAACTCAAATAATGGTCATGGTGGTGGAGAAGTCGTTTTCGCCGCATACGTATGACAAAAAATTCCTTTTTATGTTTAGTAAAAATGCTTCGTATAAAAAGATTCCTTTTTAATAAACATAAAAGTCAAAAGGGTTAATACACCATATAAAAGAAAGTTGTGTATAAAGAAAAATATGCCTCAATGAAAGGAGATTAAGACGAAGTCCCTTACCTCATGTCTGACTTGACTCGACTGTTCTTTAACCTCATGAATAATAAACTAGAGTTAATTGATACTTGATTATGAACCTTTTTGAAGTAAATTATTCCTTTTATATCACTTATTACAATGTTATGAACATTATGTAATTATTTATGTTAATAACGGTCGTTTTGTCGATCTTTGGTACTTGAGTCAAAAATAAACTTCTTGTAATTACAAGTTGTTCATGTGGAAAAATATACATTATATCCATAATTATATTCATGATGTAGATATCATATATATCATATATATCCAGTATATACATTCATTTATAATATTACATAGGTAAGAAATGAAATGCACCGTTCATGGAGACGGTAAGCCGTACGTTCGCATGAACGCTACTTTCATTTCTATTTCGTATTTAATGGAATGATATCATAATGATATAAATATGTATTATAATTCCAGTATAATATCATATATAATATCATTTACTCCTTCCTTGACACGTCCCACATATGGAATTAATGATTCAAATCACATTGAGGGGGTGGTAGTCCACACTTCATAAAATGAAATTATTGCATTTACCCATAATGGAAATAATAAAGGTATTCCATAAATGAAAAATAAATAAGCATAAGGAAAACATAAACATAATATATATTATATATAAATATAGTTACATCTTAATGGCCACCATGACAGGTGTTGAAAGAAGATTGAACAATCATCATTTCGTGAGGCAGTAACTCGCCACCCACAGAAACAGTATGTTCTTGAAGAATTAGACGAAGGTATGTGTAATTGTAAATCAAATAATTCTCATAAAAACAACCTATTATATTGAATATACTGGTTTTGTTACAAAATAAATGAATAAAAAGAGTTTTAGGGGTTGGAGAATCAAAATAAAACAAAAGAACATAAGAGAAGACATTACATAAAAATCGGGTAACTCTTTTTGATTTGACCCAAAGGATTCCTTGGGAAGACTTATGCCCAAATTGAGGCTTCTAGGAGTAATACAGGGAAGTTTAGAGAGTATTTTGGCAGAGGTTGTCCGAGCCAAATGGATTTTATGATGTGAATAAGGTGGTAGAGGTGGGGGCCTTTTATAAGAGGAGAGGAGGGGCACTCTTGGAAAGTCATGAAATGATACATTATTATATAATGAGTTTCGGATTTTAAAGGTCCCAAAATTGTATATTTAGAGTATAAGGTGATAAGGGTTTGAAATTTACTCATCCAATAGGTTTTTGACAAGTTTATGCCTTATATTTTGCATTATCTTTTAATTTTATTTAAATTGTTAATTAATGAGGTAATCACTGCATCATCATGGTGTCATACATAATATAATTTATTTAATGTCTAAAAATTATAAAAATAATATCATGATGTAATAAATATTCTTAGATTTCTAATTAATATTTATAGTTGAAAAGGTAATTTATATAACCCCATGTAATAATTGTTTTAGTAAAACAACACATGTTTGTGAAAATTTTATTTTTACTTTAAATAAGAAGTTATTAATGTCATTTTCATACCCAAGTGGCTCCATGGGGTCCCCAAGTTGACCAATGGATTTTCTTGGTAGGCCAGGACTCATCCAATAAGGGTAGGACAAGTGTCAAGATATTCTCATATTTTTATAATATCATTTTTACCTTAAATTTCACTAATTACCTTTAATCGTGATTAATAAAACTTCAAAGTTACTATTCACCAAAATTATTTTCATCTCATCGAAAAAAAATTTGTTTCCTAATGAAAACCATGTATTTAGGGTTTTTGAAATTCAATACACAGAAGTGGTAATGTTTCATTTACATGAAAAATTATTTTTTAAACTACCACTTAGTGGTTTCACTATTCATCAAAAAATTGAGGTTTTTCAGAAAAATACAAAAAATTCACCCTAAGAAATATTTGATATTCCAAATTCAAAAATGATGTCTCTTTTAAAAAATTCAAAACATATATGTTTCATTAATTAATTTTATAATTAATTCTCGCTGTCACAACAAATAGCGGGTTTTTAGGAAAAAATATCAATCCAAAGATTGACAATTGTTTATGTCCAATTTCAAAGTGAAATTAATTCTAATAGCCCCCATTAAATAAAATGGTAAAAAGATATTTTAATTATACTTAAAACCCACTCAATAGTATAATTTATCCCTATAAATTATTTTTATTAAAAAAGTTGTTTTTAAGTATTTTTTTACTATTCATATAAAATTGGAAGTTCTCAGAAAATTTAAAAAAAATCAACTTAGGATAATTTCGATATTCCAAATACCAAAATGATTTCCATTTTGAAATATAAAATTTATATAATTTCAATAGGTGGTTATTTCTATTCATAATGGTTACTTTGATTGGTCGTGGTGTGTTAGAATCTCGAAGTGGCGTATAACACAAGCTATTATATTATTGAAAGAGAAGCATACCGTGGAAGCATGGGGTGTTACATTCTCCCCTCCTTCAATAAATTGAGTCCTCTCAATTTGAAAATTTTCTTCAAAAATAAAAGGTTCATAATAGAAAATACCTTTCTGGAAAACCCACATCAGAAATATGGTTAATAAAATTTAGCCTTAATAAGAGGGAAAGGGAAATGAAAAAGTCACCACCAAATTATGATCTCAATTAGAAGCACATTAGTGGAAATATGAGACAAATGATTGTAGGGAAACGTAAATATTTGTAGGGAGTGATTGAGGTCATCAATCACGAATAAGTGTAAAATTGAGGGCATCAAATCCTTCAATCTATGGTGATTTAAAATATCATCAGTTCAACAAAAGATAAGGTATTAGGATAACAAATTTTTTATAATATCACTTTCCTAAAGTTTAAGAATTAATTTATTCATAGAATAAGAGAGAGGTATATATATATATATACTTGACAAGTAGAGTTTCAACCTTCAACTAATTTCTACCACAAACTCGTCTTTCCCTCAAAAAGATAAGAGAAGTCAAAAATATTATATTTATCCTAATCGTACAAGGTTCAAAATATTATCACATACCATTTAGAATAGGAAAACTATTTTATAATAACCAGGGACTTCCTATAGGCTAGTGGTAGGTAAGAAAGGCTTGCCACACTAAGGTTGTGGGTTCGATTCCTACAACTTTGTCCGACGCGACGGGTTATCCCACGACTTGCAGGTTGTCCTTTTCCTAAAACTATAATATTATAATATTACAAAAATAATCATCAAAAATGTTTTTACCTTAAACAATACTGTCCAAAGTTAAACTTAATCCATTCCAACCTTTATAGTTATCCAAAATACCTCTGTCCAGACTTTCTCTAAAAGGTCTCTAAATTCCGAAATCAATTGTGACATCCGATTCCCCAAATGAAGTAAAGTTTCTATTATTTCCATATACTAAAAATATGATTACCTTCATCATATTAAAACCATAATGAAAACAACAAGTACTTAAGTACAATCCTTATATATATCACATTATTCTTATAACCAGAATATAAACCATGAGCCCAAAAGCACCAATACATTAATTATTCCAGTTCAATTGTAGTAACAACAAAATATTGGCCTTGATCCCATGGCCTTTTCTGAGGTATATTTCCCTGACGCTTAGGACATTCATTTGCATAATGCCCCATTTCCCTACAATTGTAGCATTCAACATTGATAGCCTCTTTCTTTCCCTTACAATCAAGAACATGGTAACCTTTTTCTCCACATTTATAACAAACTCCCATTCCTTTTAGGCAAGTACCGGGGTGATTATTCCCACAATTATCGCATAAAGGAAAATCCTTCTTTCCTTTTTCCCTTTATCTGTCTCTTGTTCCACCGTTCTCTTCTTCTCTTGCTTTACTTTATTGGCATATGATTTACATAATTCCTTTTCTGTCTTGATAGCACATGAGACCATATCTTCGTACGACGACAATGATTGTGAGGCTAAGGCTCGACAGAGAAACGGTTTTAAACCATCAAGTAAATGATCAATCTTACTTCTTGGGTTACATATATAATCTGCTGCATGCCTCGCTAACCGTGTAATGTTAGCCTCAAACTTTGTGACACTCTCATCCTCCTTTTGTCTCAGACTTAAAAATTGCCTTTCCATATCTGCTCGATGGTCATGTGGAAATTATATTTCTCAGAAAATTTCCTAAAACTCCCTCCATTCTATAATTGATACTTCTACATCTTTCTTTGTGTTTTTAATTAGTGACCACCATTGATCGGCATCTCCAGTGAGGCGGTAAACTGCCATGACAAATTTCTCCCATTCGCTACTTCCCATGGCGTGAAATATTTTCTCTAAGGAGTTTATCCATTTCTTAGATACTAATGGATTTGTACCCCCATTAAATGTTGGAGGGTTTTGACTCATGAAACAATCTAACATTGATCCTCCACGTTGCAGATCAGGTTGCTCTATAAGAGTAAGGTTATTATTCATAACCTGAGTGACTTGTCCCATTATGGTAATAAGTTGATTAGCACTAGTTGTATAACCAGCTCCACTATAATTATCTTGAGTAGGAGGGAAATCCCTACATAGAGTGCGTGCATTGATACAATTTTTATTCCTTCCACTAGGCTCCATTTCTAAACAATGGCATAAACTAGATTAGTTTATGAATCAAAATACATAATAACAAATTTGAAAAACACTTAACATAAATTGAACTATTTATGGATATAATCCATAATCATAAAAAGGTTTTCTTTGATGATGTATATACTCATAAACTTGTCATAAGGGTTTGTAATGAAAATGAGAATAATCCTAGGCATATCCCTCGGGTGTGTCATAACCTAGAGTACAACAAGGCCTGTTGCCTTTCACTAGTTCCCGTTCGAGTCTAGCTCAAAGCGGTGTTTTCGGGTCTTACCCTTAGGTACATATGTGCCAGAGCCTCCTCTACCTGCTCATACCCAGACGGGGATATATTTCTAGATAAACTCACACAAATATTTATAATACCAAAATTCTAAGAAGTTCTTCTATACTAATCCTCAAATTATATCTTAAGGCTATGTGTCCTAATCTGAGTTTATCTAAATCTAGCTTCCAAGGTATGTACTACACTGCCTCTGATACCAACTGTAACACCCCGACCCCAGTTACCTAGAGTCGGCGCATTATTACGAAATATTGGCATGATCACAAAAGATAAAGTCTCGAAAGACCGATTAGTTTAGTAGCCTTGGAAACCCCAGATACATTCATAAACATTACATTACATCACAAATTGAAAAACTACAATAACATGGTCTCCATAGTCCACACTCATATCCCCTTCCGACTATCCCTATAGGTCATTCATAAAACACTTCATCACATCCTAGAAAAATTAAAACATTGAAAGGGGTGAGCTCAGATGCTTAGTAAGGATAACAATATAGCGGAAACTTTCATAAATAAACATAAACATTTAAGGCAATGTATAACTGAAACAAAAGATTTTAAAACATTGAATTCAGCATAATATGGAAAAATAAAATGAAATATTGTCATTTCTTATTCACATTGATATTCTCCTAGTTTAATAATCACATGCAATATCAATAACCACTTTCATAATGATGGAATTCATAATATCAGACTATCATAACCATGTAGCCAAGGCCTCGTGCCAAGACTAAAAAAAATATTTTGTCAAGGCCTCGTGCCAAGAAACTAGTTTGTCTCATGAGACCTACCAATGCATCGAGGAGCTACAGCGGGCTCCACCCGTCACTTATTAAGTCCAATGCATTCCTCATATGAATAGGTTTAAAAATATCATAAACCATAACATAATCGTATCACATAAAACATGAATAAAGGAAACTTAAGATTTCCACATTTCAATCACAAGATATAAATACAACACATTAATATAATAAAAACATTATCAAAACCATTTTCAATACCAAAATCAAAGAAAATTAAAACATTGTATTTATTTTTCATTTAAAAAAAGTTATGGCCTGTAGAGGAAGCTAAAACTCAAATAATGGTCACGGTGGTAGAGAAGTCGTTTTCCCCACATACATAAGACAAAACATTACATTTTTAATTTAGTAAAAACGCTTCATATAAAAATATTCCTTTTTAATAAACATACAAGTCAAAGGGGTTTATACACCGTATAAACAAAAGTTGTGTATAAAGAAAAATATACCTCAATGAAAGGAGATTGAGACGAAGTCCCTTACCTCATGTCCGACTTGACTCGACCGTTCTTTAACCTTCTAAATAATATACTAATGTTAATTTCTACTTTCATAAGAACCTTTTTCAAGTACATTATTCCTTTTATATCACTTATTACCATGGTATGAACATTATGTAATTATTTATGTTAATAATGGTCGTTTTGTCGATCTTTGGTACTTGGGTCAAAAATAATCTTCTTATAATTACAAGTTGTTCATGTGGTAAAATATCCATTATCTCCAAAATTATATTCATGATGTAGATATCATATATATCATATATATTCAGTATATACATGCATTTATAATATTACATAGGTAAGAAATGAAATGCACCATTCATGGAGATAGTATGCCGTACGTACGCATGGACACTACTTTCATTTCTATTTCAAATTTCATGGAATGAGAACATAATGATATAAAGGTGTATTATAATTTTGGTATAATATCATATATAATATCATTTAATCCATCCTTTACATGTCCCACATATGGCATTAACGATTCAAATCACTTTGAGGGGGCGGTAGTCCGCACTTCCTAAAATGAAATTATCGCGTTTACCCATAATAGAAATCATAAAGGTATTCCATAAATGAAAAATACAGAAGAATAAGGAAACCATAAACAAAATATATATCATATATAAATATAGTTACATCTTAACGGCCACTATGATAGGTGTTAAAAGAATATTGAACAATCATCGTTTCGTGAGGCAGTTCACCACCAACAGAAACAGTATGTTCTTTAACCATTAGATGAAGGTATGTGTAATTTTAAATAAAATCCTTCTCATAAAAACATCCTAGTATATTTATTATACTGGTGTTTTTACAAAATAAAGGAATAAAAAGAGTTTTAGGGGTTGGAGAATCAAAATAAAACAAAAGAACATAAGAGAAGACATTGGCTTAAAATTGGGTAACTCTTTTTGATTTGATCCAAAGGATTCCTTGGGAAGACCTATGCCTAAAGTGAGACTTCTAGGAGTAATATAGGGAAGCTGAGAGAGTATTTGGGCATAGGTTTTCTGAGCCAAATGGATTTGATGGTGTGAATAAGGTGGTAGTGGTGGGGGCCTTTTATAAGAGGAGAGGAGGGGCACTCTTGGAAAGTCATGAAATGTTACATTATTATATAATGATTTTAGGATTTTAAAGGTCCCACAATTATATATTTACATAATAAGGTGATAAGGGTTATAAATATACTCATCCAATAGTTTTTTGACAAGTTTATGTCTTAGGTTTTACATTATCTTTTCATTTTATTTAAATCGTTAATTAATGAGGTAATCGCTGCATCATCCTGGTGTCATAAAAAAATTAATTTATATAATGTCTAAAAATTATAAAAAATACTTCATGATGTAGGAAATATTATTATATTTCCACTGAATATTTATAGTCAAATAGTTACGTTACATAACCCCATGTAATAAATGTTTTAGTAAAACAACACATGTTTGTGACAATTTTATTTTTACTTTAGATAAAAAGTTATTAATGTCATTTTCGTACCCAAGTGGCTCCATGGGGTCCCCAACCTGACCCATGGATTGTCTTGGTCGGCCATGAATCATCCAATAAGGGTATGAAAAGTGTCAAGATATTTTTATATTTTTATAGTATCAATTTTACCTTAAATTTCACTAATTACCTTTAATCGCGATTAATAAAACTTAAAAGTTATTATTCACCAAAAATTATTTTCATCTCATAGAACCACATTTTTCTTCCTAATGACAACCATGTATGTCGGATTTTTTAAATTCAATGCACAGAAGTGGTAATGTTTCATTTACACGAAAAATTAGTTTTTAAACTACCACTTAGTGGTTTCACTATTCATCAAAAATTGAAGTTTTTCTGAAAAATACCAAAAATTCACCTTAAGAAATATTTGATATTCCGAATTAAAAAATGATTTCTATTTTACAAAATTCAAAACATATAATTTTCATTAATTAATTTTATAATTATTTCCCGTTGTCACAACAAATAGCGTGTTTTTAAGAAACAATATCTATCAAAAGATTGACAATTGTTTATGTCCAATTTCAAAGTGAAATTAATTATAATGGAAACCATTGAATAAAATGGTAAAAATATATTCTAATTAAACTTAGGAACCACTAAATAGTATAATTTATCACTATAAATTATTTTGATTAAAAAAGTTGTTTTTAAGTATTTTTTTACTATTCATAGAAAATTGGAAGTTCTCAGAAAATTACAAAAAATTCAACTTAAAATAATTCCGATATTCTGAATACAAAAATGAAGTCCATTTTTAAATATAAAATTTATATAATTTTAAAAGGGGGTTATTACTATTCATACTGACTACTTTGATTGGTCGCGGTGTGTTAGAATCTCGAAGTTGCGTACAATGCAAGCTATTGTATTATTGAAAGAAGAGCGTACATTGGAAGCTTGGGGTGTTACAATCATATACCTTGTTAGCTTCACATGTATTATATTAGATCGTGTAACCATAATCCTTTAGAAGTTACACCGATATTTTTTTTCAAAATTTCTATTTTTTCGGGAATATATGTGTAAATTTTTTAAAATCTGTTTATATTGAACATGAAATGTACCATCCTAACTAAAACTATAAACAGAAGCTATACCATTCGGTCACATTCCCTTAAGTTCATTAATTTATATTAAAGAGGATTTAGACTATTATTGAGGGTCCAAAGGTGGCCTAGTTTGGAGACAATACCATTTCTATCAGTAATAATCATTATGGAAGGAAAAAATGAATAATATAAACATAGGAAAAAAAAATAAATCTATGACACATACTAATAACAGATACCAAGTGTAATAAAAAATAAATATCCATTCATGAACATGGGTATACATAAACAAAAGAATTCCGGAATACATTAGACATATAAAAAAGGACTAAACTAAAAAAATGGAATAAATGAAAAAATGGATCCAACTCTAGAAGGAAGCTTGAGTAAATTTTTATTTGCCTCTTCCAATCCTCCATTCTCATTCAATTTCCATAAATGAAAAAAATTAAATGTATTTTCTAATACCTAACCTGCTACTGGGAGATCTATTCGGGTACCTATTAGTAGCTAGAATAAGGTGTGAGTAAAATTCAGAAGTCCACAACCAATGATTTCTAATCCATTTCCAATTTGTGAATATAAAATAAGTATTGTGAAAATATATAAAATAGTATGTAAATGTTGAAATCATAAAAAATGTCATGATTAGGTTTCTTAAGGACACCTCACGGACCATACCTACCTCGTCCTATGTTGGAATATCTCTAAATAAGCCATCATGTATATATATGAATATATGTGGAAGAGCTATAATTACATTGGAAGGGATCCAAGGCATATGGCACATGAATGAAAATATAACAACAACAACACCAGTAACAACAACAACAACAACAATAATAATAATTGTCTTATATTTTTATTTAAGGGAACCATCCCATTAATATCACATGATATATATGACACATCACACTCAAAAACTGTAGAAAAATACTAATTAATTCGATATATTAAATGAATTAATGAAATCGAAGTGTGTATTATGACTTTATAGGGACATCAATTAATATATTAATTAACTGGTAACCTAATACCATCCATATAATTCTGCATAGAGAACCCATGTATTTATCATGGTCTAATTTGAACCCATCACCTTAAATGACCATCCAAGGAATTCGATATAGGAACTTAGGTATTGATCAAGGCAGGTTACAATGATCCTTACCTATGAGTTTTTTCTTGGAATTTTACATAGGGAAATAATGTATCACTCATGTCCTAATATGATAACCTTTCCTATAATCCCGTCCTTGGAATTACCAATCAAGAATCCATATATTTCTCATGGAATTATATAATACACTACTCATTGAGATTGTCCTTGTTATTATATATTTCATATCCAAATATAACATGAGACATAATATATGTTAAGTTGACCTTATAGACCATCAAAAGAATTCTGTATGATGTGTCCATGTTTCAACCTAGGCACAATACAATTTCATATAACCTCTTTACCAATATAATAAATTACATATCAGGAATAAAAATGTAGATTAAGGTAAACAATTGATAACATGCTTAAGGAATTCAGTACTCGATATAGTATATGGGATTCGTCCATGCCAATATATAATTTAATTCATACTTTAACCATTTTGGTATGAAGTTTCAAAATGAAAGGTAATAATTTTTTTTGTATCATTCGCATTTCATTTAACTCTACTAAAAACTCCATTTACCAAGGGGAAACTGGTCTTGCATCAAAATATATTTTAATTAAATATGAAAACATAGTCACAATTAATCAAATTCTATGTGTTACATTTATACTAGCTAATAGTTTATTAAATCCCATTTTTAATGGGATTACTTATAAATTTAACAGATGATAGGTGACCTGGCTATGACAATGACTATCCATTTAATCCATTTATTCCATATCATTTTTAAGGTAAAACTAACACACCTCCCGATGTGGTTTAATCCCCAGGCTAGTCTAAGGAGTCCAAGCATGGAATCAACCAATCTTCTTAATTCAAATTAACTAATTCGTTTCTCAAAGACATATTCTATTTAATGTTTTCTAACCAATTATAAACTTGTTCTACATTTCAGAATATAATATAATTATAAACACATCAATATTTGGTTTAATTAAATATAAATTGCATTGCATTCATTTCCACACACCCTAAGGGGTGGTTTGAATTTTGTATACAACCTCCTTTGGAGGAATTTTGCAACAAGGGAAACCAATTCAAGGTGTTATAACTTTATTACCTTAATTTATCATTTAGAGGTGATACATGGGAAATTTGAAACATGAAACAATGATGAATTTAATAATGATGAAAATGTAAGGGAAATCTATGAGTCTTCCTACCTCAGTATAAGGATGCATTACTCATCAATATATTGGCTTTGATTCTAGTTATAATGAGATATATCAAAGTAATCAAAAAACACCTTGAAAATAAGGTTAATGATAATACATTGAAATGAAATTTAATAAGGATAGAAAAATAGACAGTAGAAGGAAGTGGGACTCTAGTATTATTAATGGTTATTAAAGGTAACCAACTATGAGTTATTCCAATACCTAATGAAAAATAGAACACCATGGGAAGAGGGGAAAAAGTTGTGCACAAGGGGGATGTTAGGTTCACTAGGCTAGATACCCTTAGAGGGGGGTGAATCAGGGTATGAAAAACTAAATCAACTGCACCTTTTGATATTGTTTTTTGTTAGAAAAATTCTTCTTCTCTCTATCCTTCCCATTGTAGAGTATGAATGAATACTAAAGCACTAACATGACACAATAATTTCAGTTGGATCACCCTCACTGGGATACGTCCAAGGAGCATACACTGGCGATGTGCTGATGTACCACATCCACTATAAACACACTATTATTTACATGTTTATAGAGGTGTCACTGTCCTTTTTGGATTACAAACAATAACAATTTGAGTCATCACTACCCTCTCAACTGATGTGAGATCACTACTTCTTCATAAGATCCACTCACAGTTTAGAAACCTGTAGGCCTCTTCATTATCACTGATGACTGCATCCTCCACTATATGTGGATGCTCTATAGAAGTCAAAATTTCATCCACTGATGAATACCCATTTCCCACTGATCACTAGGAAACAAAATTTGGAAATGAAATTGTAGAGAACCCTAATTCTTGATGATCTCAATTTCGCGAAGCAAAAACAAGCCCTCACCAATTCTATGCCTCTTCGCGAAGCACACACCTTTGTAGAGATCACTTCCTCATGGAGCACACTGATTTGCAGAGCTCAGACCTTCACAAAGATCAAACCTTCACAAAGATTAGGCATTCACAATGATCAAGACATCTCAAAGTTATTTTCTTCATGAAGCTCACTCAGTTAATGCAGAACACACCACTTTCGCGGAGCTAGATTAGCCACTATAAAGCTCTTTCTTTTGTGAATCACACTGCCTCTGCAAACCTCCTTCACGATTCAAGAGCAACAAAATTTTCTGGGAAATCACTCTACATATCTTGAGGTGGTCAAGGTCTATTTATAGCTGATTACACCGACCCTTGAAGCATTCATGTGAAGTCAGCACCATGTCAACTCAAATCACGATGTTCTGAAATTTCCACCGAAGTTCTCTCTATATTGCGAAGCACCATGGAAATTTTCAGATCGTAGATCACTTCATAATCATAGATAATTCTGTCAATTCCTTCATGCCATCTCCGCGAAGCTCTACATGCAATTCCCTTCACCATCGTAATTTTATTCAACTCTTCCCTTTACGATGCTCATCGTAATCATGAAGAACACAATCAACATTATTTATGCCTTTGTAAAATCCACATCAAAGAATCACATATTTGGGAAACTCATTCATTTTCCCAATTTGGATGAGATCTTCAAGGAAATCTACATTTAGCGATGTTCACGAAACTCCAAATTTTGGACCCCAAAAATTTGGCAAACACTGAAAATAGTGCCACATTTTATCTATTATGTGTGCACTGACTCTAGATCTTCCATTGATTTTTCATGGTTCTTTTGTCAACATGGATTGTCAACAACATCTTTGGAACTCGACAATTCAGCATGAAAACTAGAATTTTAACCATCACAACCAATCCAAAAATTTTGTAATGTTACGTATAGGGATTTTCCCACCAATACTCCCTTTGGATTCATTGAAAACTATTCTCAGAATGAATTTCTTCACATTGATACCTCACTGAGTCTCCTTCCATCACCTACCACCATTCACCTCTTGCAATTCAGATATTGAACAAAGATTCACTCACCACATAATCTAATCCCACATGAGAAATGGTCGGCGTGAGAAATAAGAGTAGATGAAAATTTCGTCAACAAATCACTTCATTTATAATAGCAATCATTAATACCATACGGATACCAATTTCTGATCACTGGAAACCATCTAACACCATTCCAACACCACTATTCTGCTCTTATTATTATCCTTAACAGTCATGATATCTATTCTTGGATCGATCACTTCCAGCATCATCAGATTTATTACTCTTACCCTATCTCATTTCTATCCCCTATCTCGTTGTGCCACCTGTTAACATCTCCCCGAGTCTTTCACTAATACATTTAATCCCTCAATTAGCCACATTTTCTGCCCTTTAGTTGTCACTTTCACTATTTCTCCCCCTTTGTCAACGAACACAATGGTCAGTTATTTGTCGCCTATATAGAGTAAATAACACATATCAACTCATTAGGGAAAAACATACAATACCTCGGGATGAGAGGGTAATACACATACAAACTTTGTCAACTGCGGGGATTCAACTGAACTCCCAGAGCCATTCGATGCCTCTCAAAAGTGTCCTAGGTTAGGGACTTTGTTATAATGGCTGCAACCAGTAGTTCTGTAGGCACATACTCTAACTTCGCCATTCCCTTCTCAAACTTCTCCATGATAAAGTAATAATTTATCTCAAGGTTCTTTGTCCTTGAGTGATGGATGAGAATTTTTCTGAGATTTATAACTCTAGAGTTATCACACTGGATTCCAATCAGAGAATTCACTTAAACTCCCATATCATCAAGTTTTTCCTGCATCCATTGTAACTGTGTGCATGCTTGAGTGGCTGCAATATACTCAGCTTCTGCAGTGCTAAAAAAAATGAAATCTTTCTTCTTGATCAGCCAAGAAATGCACAAACCACCAAGATAGAAAGAACCTCATAATGTTGATTTTCTATCATATTCTGACCCGACCCAATCTATATTTGTATACCCAAACTACCCCTTCTTAAATTTTTCATTATAAATCCAACCAAAATCCGCAGATCCATTTATATACCGAAGTATGATTTTCAATGAAAGCATGTGGATTTCCTTGGGGTTGCATTGGTATCACATTGCTTGGAATGTGGAAAAAACAATATCAGGTCTCATTTCTGTCAAGTATAGAAAACTCTCAATAATCTACCGATACTATGTGATATTAAATACCTTGACATTATCCACTTTTGATAATTTCATCCGTGTATTAAATATATTCTTCAGATCCTTGGAATTTTCCATTCCAAATCATCTTAGAACTTCCTCATCATATTTGGATTGAGAAATGAATGTTTCATTCCATCCTTGTGACACTTGTAAAACAAGGTAAAATGTCATCTCTCCAATCATTGACATTTCAAAATCACTTTTCATGAATTTGGAAAACTGTTTGCACCGAGCTTCATCGAATCTGCCAAATATTATGTCGTCGACATAAAATAGAAACATCATCCTTTGAGTACTTTTTTTTGTTGAAATAGAGATTGTGATCAACTCCTCCACGTTGTAAGCCAAACTTCTTCAAGTACAGATCAAGCCTTTAGTACCATGCCATTGGTACTTGTTTCCTCACATACAATGATTTTTTCAGTCGAAAATCATTGTTCTCATCCCCGTGAATGAGAAAACCATCTGGGTACTCGATATAAACTTCTTCCTCTTGAACTCCATTCAATAATGTAGATTTAACGTCCATCTAGAACACTTTAAACTTCTATTTCACTACAATGGCTAAGAATAATATAATTTTCTCTAGCCTTTCAACTGTTGAAATTGTGTCATCAACATCTATACCCTCTATATGGGAGTATACATTTCACAGTAGTCGGGATTTGTTTCGAATCACTGTTCCATTTCCATTAATCTTATTACGATATACCCATTTTATCCTGATGAAATTATTTTCAGCTGGGATCGAAAAAAACTCCCACATCTAATTCTTCTCAATATAATCTAACTCTTCATTCATATCTTGAACCCAGTTTTCATCTTCAGCTGCATCAGAATAGTATTTAGGATCTACCTGAGATAGGAAAGATGTTTGTTGTAGTGATTTCATTGTTCTTTTCTGAAATAAAGTTGAATGATAACCAATGATATTTTTCCTAACAATTTCATCTCATCTCCTTGGCTTCTATGCAGATACAAATTTTTATTCTTCATGCTCATCATCCACATCTACTTCTAAATTAGCATCAGCCACTTCTTCTCCTCCTGCATTGCATTCCTCCTCATCGCTTTCATTAAGAAATTGTTCACTTTGCTATTTAATATTCTCATCATTTTCTACAATAGTAATGTCAATTCCTTCATCTACTTTTCCCATCCTTTTATTAAATCATTTATATGATTTTCTTTTTCCTGAGTAGCCGTGGAATATTCCAACATCATCCCATGACTCAAATATCCTCAGATTTTCTTTCTTGCATATAAATCACTTACATAAAAATATTTAAAAGTACTTAACCATTGGATTATTCATATACCACATATCATATGAGGTCTTTCCTTCATTTAGACGCAACTCTTCTCTGTTAGAAATGTAGACCGATGTCAACAATTCTTCCTTCCAGAACCTCTCTAGTACGTCTTTTTCTATAAGTGTTGTTCTGGAAAAGTTGTTGATGATATTATTTCTCCTTTCAACAACTCCATTCTGTTGGGATGTTCTCACTAAGGAACCATGATTCCTTATACCTTGTTTTTGAGATAGTCTTCCACATGGCTGTTTGTGAAATATGTACCACTATCAGTACGAAACTTCAGACTTTTCTATCCCCGATTCCTTTCAAACTCCATTCTGTACTATTTTATGCAGTTGAACACATCAATCTTATGAGAAATAACAAATACCCATTCCATTTTTCTATTTTAATCAACTTAAATATCATAATACATCTTTCTGACAATCTTTCTTGGTGTGGTAGGCCCACAAAATCCACATGCACCAATTCGAGAACTCTTGTTGACTTTTTTTTCTTTTGCCTTATACCTATTTCCGATGAGAATCCCAAGTTGGCATGCATTTCACATGTGAGTTCGATAACATTATAGCTTAGGGATGTCTCTTGTTGCAACACCCATTAGCATATCTTCCAGGGATGGTTAGCATAAACAACCATGTTATTTATGTCACAGCTTGTTCTCTTCCTCTCCGAGCAGAAAGAACATATCTTCTTCTCCACTTACCAGAGATATTTTACCTTTTCCTTTTTCCATGTAGAACCATTGCCCCATCTCTCCCTTTTATGAGACACATAATCTTAGTAACCTTTATAGAATGTCCTGAGTCATATATTTTACTGACATTGAGCCAATTGTGACTGAGGCCTTATACTACAAAGACATCAGTAAGTCTCATATCTTTTCACCCAAACTTGGCCATTCTGGAGCCAATAATATTCATTCCTTCATCGTTTCCAAACTTTAAAATCATTATTTGACATATTTTATGCCTGTAACAAGATCCGTGTTTCATGTCATGTGATATGGGAAACTGCTGTCACAGATCTACACACCAGAACAGTCTGATGCTTTAAGAGTTATTTCATCCACCACCGCCTTCTCATCCTTTTTCTTCTTGGTCCATATTTTTTTCCTTCACACTTAGCATAGATTGAGACTTCTGATATTTCCTAGATTATGATGTACCATATTTATCTGGAAAAGCTGCAAATATATTTTTCATTTTTAACTCACATGTTTGTCTATTGATCTGCTACTTGTGAACATTTTGATTCTACTTTGGAACAATCCTTTGTATGGTCGATGTACAGTATCGATCCATGTGCCCAAATCCTCCGCCCCTAAAACAGTTTCCTTAAAAATATGTTTTAGAGAACAATTCTATGTTTTTATTCCACCTCTTCTCTTGTACCCTTCGATATATCTTGGCTATGGAACACACATACTATGAATTCCCCATCTTTCCACAATAATAACACCTGATATAAGGTGACTTCTTCGATGTCAGTTCTGCACTTCTATTTCCCCTTGGGATCTCAGAGTATTCTGATTCTTCTTTATGACCAAATCAACCTTAAATTTCAAAATGATTTCTTGCGGTCTGCCATCAATTTTTACAGCTTTTTGTTTTTGATCAAGCCCCACATCAGCCTTAGAATCTGAACAAAATTGATGATTCCTTTTTTCTAAACAACAATTCTCCACTTTTATCTTCTTAGTTTTCTAAGTGATCTTCTTTCCTGATGTCCTAATATGAGTCAAGATTTTTTCTTGATCCGTAACCTTTTTCTAAAAATCAACAACTTCTTCTTCAAGTTCATCAATACTATTGATTTGATATTTCCTTGTGTTATTCAAGCCATCGATCTCCCTTTTCTGTTCTACATCCCTGAGTTTACATTCATCAACCTTATCTGAGCTCTCTAGACTAGAATCCATAAGGTTTTAAATTTATTTTATCATCTCAGACTTCTCTTCTTCCTGTTGTTCCATGTAGAGCTTGGCATCATTTACCACCTAGTTGGATTTCATTTTTTTCTCCAAACATCTATTTCTTCAAGAAAGGATTTTAATTCCACTTCCATGTGGACTGTTCCTTCAATTTATTCTTCTTATTCATCAGAATCATTTTCTTCCTTTTTTTGAGAGCTACCAAAAACTACCACAATAGAATTATCTCCTCAATCTGTGTAGTTCCCCATCCTGTTAACCTATTTAGCCTCAGACTCATCTAAACTACCACATTCTTGTGAGAGAATATTCTTTTTTTTAAATAAATTTCTGTTGAATTGTATCTTACCTTTCATATAGGATGATGTCTTCTTCATGGGAATTTCTATTTCATACTCCTCATCTTCTTGAAACATCATGGGGAACCTTGCGGCGAGGTGACCAAATTTGCCACATCTAAAGCAAGCTAGCAGATGTGTCCCTTTGAATATTTGTTTTCCCTCTTTGAAGGTTCGAGGAAAGGAATGAAATCATCACATATATATCTTATTATTCATAAGAATATTCAATTGTGAGATTCCTCATGGCCATTAATGCCACATATTAGGATTTTCCCTTTTCCACACCATCGTTATCATCATTTTTCATTTCATATGCAACAAGGGTGTTGTGCAGGTTATCCAATGTCAGCTATTTCGGGTCTTTATATTCCAAATCAGAAATTTTCTTATTGAACTGAGGTGGATATATCCACAAGATGTGAATCACAATCATTATGTCTTCAGTAACTTTTCCAGGACCTTTCATGTATTCACTACAACATTTACCCTGTCAAAGAATGTGTCAACATACTCATTCTGGTTCATTCTCAGATATTCCTACTTGTTCCACAACACTTTCATCTTTGAATCTATTTCCTTTGAATCTAACTTATATATGTTCAATAGATTTTCCCATATATCATGTGATGTGTTGCATGACATCAACTTAGTATTGATAGAATTGATAAGGGTCCCCTTAAATCATTGATTCCCTTGGCATCATCATCTAATTTTAATCGCTAGGCTTCTAATAATGCACAACTGTTAACATCGACAGTTATTCCATGCATTTCTGCTGTGAACAAATCCGTTCCCTAGGATTAAAAGTTTTGTTACATATGATTCTTCCATAGCTGAAATTTTTCCCATCAAATATCAGAATCCATTTGGGATTGGTGACCTACATTTGAGAGAAAAACACTGATATCAACATTTCCCTTCGATTCCAATTGTTAGGTCCACTAGGCTAGATACTGTGAGGGGTGGGGGGGTGGGGTGAATCATGGCATGAAAATTTAAAGAAACTTCCCCATTTGATCATGTTTTTTTGTTAGAAAAAACCCACTTCTCGCTCTCCTTCCCATTTCAGAGTATGAATGAATCTTAAAGGACGCACATGAAACAACAATTTTACATGGCTCACCCTCACTAGGATACATCTAAGGAGAATACCCCAGAGATGTGACGATGTACCAAATACACTAAAAGCACACTTTTTTTACAACTTTGAAGAGGAATCACTGTCCCTTTGGGTTTACAACCACTCACAATTTGAGAACTCACTGCTCTCTCAACTGAAGTGAGCTCACTACTTTTCAGAAGATCCATTCATAGTTTATAGACATGTAGGTCTCTTCATTATCACTAATGAATGCATTCTCCAATGTATGTAGATGTTCTATTGAATTCAAAATTTCATCCACTGATGAATACCCCTTTTCCACTGATCACTGTGCAACACACTTTGGAAGTACCTTTACAAAGAACCATACTTCACGAAGCTCTCAATTTCATGAAGCTCAAACAAGCCTTCGTGATGTACCTGCCTCTTCGTGATGTGCACATTTTCGCAGAGCTCGCTGCCTCATGAAGCACACTGAATTACAGAGCTCAGACTATCACACATCTCAATCCTTCACAAAGCATAGTCAGTCGCAAAGCTCAAGCTGTCACAATGTGACTTTCTTCTTTAAACTCACTAAGACAACGCAGAACACATATCTTTCTCCGAGCTAGACTAGTCACCGCGAAGCACCATCTTTTGCGAAGGACACTGCCTTCGTGAACCTCCTTCACGATTTGAGAGCAAAAAAATTTTCACAGAAAACTCTCTACCTAACTCAAAGGGGTTGAGGTCTATTTATTGCTGATTCAACCTATCTTAGAACCATTCACGCAAAGTCAGCGCCACATATTCTCAAATCTAGATGCTTCAAAATCTCCACCAAAATTCCCTCTAAATCATGGAGAACCACGACAATTTTCATATCGTAGAGATCATAGTAATCATGGAGCGTTCGGTCAATTGCTTCGCACCTTCACCGGGAATCTCCAATTGAAATTACCTTCTCTTCCGCAATGCTCTTCAACTCTCCCATTCGTGACACTCGTCGTAGTCGCGAAGTACACCGTCTTCTTTTTGTCATGTCTTCGCGAAATCCAAATCTAGAATCCCATCTTTTCAAAACTCGTGTCACTGCCATATTTTTATGAGATCATCAAGAAAATACCTATTTCATGATGCTCACTAAACGCAATATTTTGAACACCAATAATTTAGAATACACTAGAAAATGGTTTCACCATGTATCTACTCATTGTGTACCGCCTCCACATCTTTCATTCCTTTGTCATGGTTATTTGTCAACAACAATTTTCAACAACATCTCTGAAACATGAAAATTCACCATGGAAACATGCATTGTCAAAAAACACAACCAACCAAAAAATGAGGCAATGTTACCTTCATGGATTTTTTTTCCAACATGGGTGCTATTAAAGGAATGTGATGCGTATTTTTTTTGGAAAAAATTTTTACTGGTTGAGAGGAAAATCGTAATGTTCTCATTCTCATGAGGAACATTTTTATCATGCATGGATAAAGAATTTGTGAGCCAACAATGCCTCTTAACCTTTCTAAGAGCCACACCCCATCACATAGATTATGCATGGTTATACAATCCTTGAGCTGAACGCGCAACCACCTTTGTAAATTGATGAAGAACTCCAAATTTACCATGTGTACTCAAGTCTCTAATATTTCGAATAGTGTTACTCTACCATGGGGATGAACATGTTAGGTTCTTGGTTTTCATTAAACATGGGTAAACTGTTTTCCCCTATTATATTTTGGAATCCCATATTTTCATTCATGATGCTTTAAAAACTCAACTAGACACTTGAGAAACATCATAGTCTCTAAACCCCAAAAAACATGTTAATGTGTTTTAACTCTCATGATCACATATTTAATCTAAGATATTTTTGGAAAAAATCCTTTAAGGAAACATTGATGCATTTTGGGTCGATTATGTTTGCTGACAAAGAAGGTTTCTATTTTCTGTTGGGTATTTCAAAAGATACTTTTGAAAAACTATATTGACGAATATCCATGACCAAGGAATGACTGATTTAGAGGAATTACAAAAAGATAGTTTAATAGGTGCCACTTTTTTGCAGTGTTCTCATGATATCATGGGTCCATAAATGGTAAATGGAGAAAAGTGATTTGGTAAAGGGAGTTGTATGCCTGTGTTAAGAAGGTTTGAAAAGTTGTGAGCTAGGAATTTTTCATGACCAGATCCAAAAAATATGTCAAATGGAGGATGGGCGCATATGTTGTGATTAGGAATACATGGTTATTCTTATTATAGAGGCTAGGAAGGTTGAGAGGCATGAGAGTTCAAGGGAAAGTTTCATGATAAGAATAGAGTTTCTTGGAAGAAGGGACGTTCATGGTTAGCAAGGATTATCAAATAATTATTGAGTTGATCTCCAGTTTAGAGTAGCATGTAAGTTCATTTTACATGAAAAAAAAGAAAACACTTTTATTCCATGCTTAAAGTGTCATACAAGTCAACCAAAGGTTGGGCTAAAGGTTTTATGTTTCCCAATATAACTGTGGTAAACTATTATTCATCAGTGTATGAAAGTTGGACTTCAACAGAGCATCTACAAACAGCGGAGGATGCATTAATTATTGATGATGAATGGATCAACATATACCTAAACTGTGTGTGGATCCCTTGTATGTGAAATTAGTTATGGAAGGGGAATTTGGGGATCATTTCCAATGGTAGTGATCCAGATAAAGAGACATAGGGAGTGACCATTGGGAATTTAGTGAGAAGACACTAAATACTTTAATGTTAGTGAGCCTAGTCATAGAAGTGATCTTGCCCAAACATCATCACTAGAAGGGAGCCATAATGAATTTGATACAATCAGAACATTTCCATTGTATTCTCCTTAGATATAGCCTACTGTGCTTGAACTAAGTAAAAATATATATGTCATTGTGATTTCATTATTTCTTTACTGTCAATAAATTATCATTAGATAAAATTGGAAAGGAACTGATCAACATTAAAACCAAATATCTAAATAAGTGACCTTTGTAATAAAGAGGTCAAAATTAGGTAGGAAGAAGTTTCAAAAGAATATATATACCCTGATTCACCCCCACCCAGGGTATCTATGCCCTTTTTTTGGACCATAAAATTGGTATTATATGGAAGGTTTAATTTATTAGAGTTGTTTTATCTGACACGGATTAGTCAGCTTTTGATGCTTAAGATTCATTCTACTCTTATCTTGGTGTGTGATGGAAAAGGGAAGAACTTCCTACTAGAAAAAGACGTTTGGTGAAATTCCACAGTGTGGAAGTGTATATGTAAAGAGCATTATTCAGTTGAGGGGAAACAACAACACACTAATGAAATATATGGATAAAACAAAAAGTAAAACTATTCACTCTTTCAATGATTCCATATGAGTAAATAATTAACCCAGAATTACATGTGATGTTGTATCTAATAATGATAAATAAATTCCAATAAGGCCACTTCTAGATGATGTGAACATGATAGAGGAAATGGATGAGAAATTAAAAGAGGAAAAATTATCAAGATATCTGGATCCAAGCATTGTAAATTATGGTCAACAAGATAAATGGTTTAAATAAATGTTTTATTGATGTGGATACTAATTTTATGGAGATGAATTATTCCTGAGGTGAAGAACTACAAAAAAATGTCTATAGGTAGAGATAAAAATAAAAGCTTCTAACAAGGGAAAGAATCTAAACACCGAAAAAATTTAGATTCTAAAAGTATGAAATGTTGATCATTCCTCACAACTATATAAACATTTTTAAAAGAACCAATGACTATAACATGTGAATGAATGTTTTGATAAATATATTTGTCAAGAAAAATATAAAATTAATGAGAAAAATGAAATTGTGGATAACCTCACCTAAGATATGAAAGTTGACATGAGTAGTGGCAAGAATCTAAGGAGATAACTTAATGCTCAACTTCGATCATGGGATATAATGATTCAAATTTTTTGATAAGATTATGAATTACTGGTGAAATATGTTTGGATGTCGAATTTTATGTAAAGCCAAAATTAAAGGATGATTTGGACTTAATATTTTATTATCCTTCGGTTAGTGAAAATTAAATGACAAGAAAATATGGTATTTCTGAGTAGAGACATGAACATATTTTCTCATCTAAAAGGCCATATTGTTTGGAAAAAATAAGTGTTCGATATGATAAACCCCCTCCCCTGCATAACAGGATGCGAGTTGTGAATAGTTTCATAGATAGTAAAAACTATATAGACTATGGAAAGTTACCTAGAAAGGATTTTACAGGATGCAATGATAGCATGTGCTATTTATCTTGGATTCATGGTAATAAATAAAGTTTTTTCAAAGGCTATTGAATATAATTCGATCTATGAGGACAAAAAATATTTCTAAACTTTAGAATAAGAGGAATCACTCAGAGAAATCAAAATGAAGAGTCTATCATAACAAATTATGCATGAAATGCTACTATTTTGGAAGACTGGGACACACTATGAGTATGTGTCAAGAATCTTAGGAGATCAATGGAAGAGGAAAAACTCATGTCGTATCAATATCATAGCTCATAAATGATTACATGATATATGTATTTAAAGGGAAAGTTTTATATGTTCTAAGAATGGGAATTTGGAAATATTTTTTATTTAGAAGAATGTAGGTAGTGAAATTATACTCAAATGGACATCCTCAACTTCAATGGTGTATAACGATAAATCATATACAGAAAGAAAAAATGATAAGTCTAAAAACGGGTTTAACATCTTGGAGAAAACACAAGGAAATAAATGAATGGTGTATCGATCACCACATCAGTTACACTCACAATATATCTCTTGGAATGAATATAAATGAGCCTAGAAGAAAAATGGTGGAGCAACATAATTTGTGAGTATAAATAATTCACATTCAGTGAAGAACCCACTGATAAAAAGAAAATAGTGTGGAGACTCGAATGAATGATACAAGAAAAATGAATAAATAATTCCTTGAAAAAGTAAGAATCCATGCCACTTGGTGAGAATTGAAGGAAAATTATAGATCCCTCTATTGGAGAAAGAAGCAGGAGTAAATGAATACGGTGATGATTCATGCTCAAAGGAAGATACATGAATAATTTTATATTAGTGGATCATTAAAGATGTATATTCATAATAATAGGTTTAAACTCCAAATTGTGAAAAGGCGAAGCCTACAAAACCTAAATATTAGATGAAGAGTCATAATTCACGTAAATAATGATTAGTAATATAGAGAGAACAGTTGAAGTTAGATGGGTAGTTAGAAAAAGAACAAAAATAGTATAGTTCATTGTAAGAAAATATCAATGGGTTGATAAATCCGGATCGACCACAATCTTGTTATCGATTATTTAGGAGAAACACATCCAATTATGTGTTTATATGATTTTAATTGTTGTTCTAGTGTTTCAGGTTCAAGGGGTGATAAGATTCAAGGGGATGTGGTATCAAAAAATATAGAATGGTGATGTGACGTGTTCGATAATTTCAAATAATTCAAATTATTGAAAAGATATGATTAATTAATCTAGAAGAATTATTTTACTGGAGTTAATGGTTTGTGGAAGTAATTAATTTAGTGCAATATAAAATGAGTATTTCTTTAACATTATATCTTGTTTCCTTCATTGAGATCTGATTGTGTAGGCCTAGAGGTATTGTAGACGGCTCATTGAAAAGTTCCACAAGATAATAAATGATGAAGCTGAAGAAGAAGGATTGTGAGTAAAAATATTGGTCCTAATAATAGGAAGAGTTCCACATCATAGGGGGAGAATTAAATCTCTTAATCATATACAATATCTCAATGGGATACAAAGGATGAATGATTATTTTCTATGACATCAAGAAGTCCGATTATGGGAGAAGCATCCACATCCAAGTGTATCATGATTATTTATTTCTAACAATAAGGTTTTGGGAGATTTATTTTCAGTATACCAATATGTTGTGATAAAGGATTTAATTTTTTTCAATTAGAGGCTGGGAAAATTAGTTCAAATGAAATGATGTCACTATAGTGAAAATGGAAAGAATCTTCAACATCATAGTGAATAGATCCCTGATGAGAGTAATGAAGTGGTAAGAAACACAGTGGGAGATGAGGTGGTAGATGCTGAATCTAAATAAGAACATGATAGTGAGCAGGAGGAAGTCAAATATGTATCTGCACAGAAGCCGGAGAGTCCAGCTTAAATTAAATAAGGATGAAGACTCTACAACAAGAATTATTCTTATCAAAGGTAGAGCCTAAATGTTTTTCCTTTATAGATGAAGATGAGAACAAGGATCATGCTATCAATGAATAGGTTTTCCAAATATAAAACAATCAAACATAGAATATTTTTTCAAGACCATCAGATAAAAATTTCATTGGGACAAAATGGGTCTTTCGTAACAAGATCAATGAAGATGGTGTTGTGTTTTGAAACAAAGCATGACAAGTATACAAAGGGTACTCCTAGATAGAATATATCCATATTGATTAATCATTTTCACCTATATCAAGGATATAAACAATCTAATTATCATTGGCCATATCAGTGAAATGAAAGTTTAACATTTATCAAATATATGTCATGTTAGAATTTCAGAATGGGGTTTTAGAATTAACTACTTACATTATACATCCTGATGCTTCTCACATTCAAGAATATGAGAAGAATTTTTTTTAGCTAAATAAGGTGTTATATGGTTTGATGAAGGCACCAATTTCATTTTATTCAAGACTAAATGTGTTTTTGAAGAATCTTGGTTTCCAGTGTCGAAGATTTGATTAAAATCTATATATGAAAAATGTTAGTAATAAAAGGATAATAGTGTTGGTAACCTAATGAAAGAATGGAACATTAATTTCTCTATAAAAATATAACAAGGAGTTTATGAAATTATTTGGAATAGATAATACAAGGAGATGAAAACTCAGGTTGCTACTAGGATGCAATTATCACAAGATGATGTAGGGAAATAGGTTGATGTGAAAGAATATAGGAAGATCACTGGAAGTTTGTTGTACTTAATAGTGGAAAGATCAGATATTGTTTTTCCTCATGATTAGAAGTGTAGTATAAAATCAACCCATAATAAAGACACTCACATTAAATAAAAAAAAGTATTTTGGTATTTCAAGGTCATAGTGGACATTGGATTGATTTACAATGAAAAATATCATCCAACGCTGTTGGGATATACAGATGCATATTGCACCAGATCGGCAGATGATAAAAAATCAATATTGGGAGGCTTTGTCTATCTTAGTGGACTATGTATTTCTTATATAATATAGAAACACAATTTTATTTCATTGAGAACCACATAATCTAAAAATAATTCTGTTACTAAATTATTCACATAGTTATTATGGATGAAGAAGAATCTTGATGACTTTTGAGTTGAGGTGAAGTATCAGACCAGAATACATTGTGATAATTGAAGTGCCATAAATCTTATAAAAACTACCTCCATCACACAAAGAAAATTCACATTGAAATTACAAATAATTTTATCAGGGATAAGGTGGAACATGGAATCCTGAAGTTAGAGTATGTACCTACAGAAAAATTGGTTGTGTACATTTTAATAATGGCCTTAACCAGAGGATCGTTTGAGAGGCATTAACAAGATCTATGAGTTTAGTCAACTTCTCACACATGAAAAATAGTGGATGTGGGACCCCATATCCATTATGTATGATGTTTTATTTTCATAGGCATTTATATTTATTATTTACCCTATTGCATACCACAATGAAGTGACATTCAGATTCTTATTTGAAGTGGCCTTAAGTCTCATTGAAAAAGGAGGATAAATATTGCCAATAAAAGGGAGAAAATGTCTTAGTCAAGAAATGGGGGGCAGATGATAGATGAATCAAAAATATAAGGGGAGAAAAAAGATATGGGTATTTTTAAATATAATGACGCTAGAGGTGATCGATCAAATGATATATATCATGAAAATTGGAGTTTTTGATAAATGTAGTTTAGTGGTTTAGGAATTAAATGGATCAGTAATGTAGTTTTCATTATACTCTAGTTTCTCATGACGATCATGGATCATATTGGAAAAAATTATTTATTGAGTAAGTCTTTGATCGCTATTTGAATCTCATGAAGTGAATTTTGGGAGAATATTTAATACATTTAATGATATATCAAGCTGTGAAGAGTTGTAAACAAACCAAAAGTGGGAGATTGTTGGAAAAAGCCCCTCATGAAAGTATTGAATAATTTTTGGGGTTGTTATATTCTTTGACAAAGTAGGTTTCCATGGTCATTAGGGGATTCTATATATATGGTTGAAAAACTATGTTGACAGTGATCTATATCCTAAGAATGAATGATCTGGAGGTAGTATAAAAAGATCATATAAAAGGTGGTGTCATTTTCTAGCGTTTTCCTAATTTTTGGATCAAAATGTTTGAGAATAGAGAAAATAGTTTTGGAAAAGAGTGTTTCATGCCAGTGTTAAGAAGGATTGAAGATTTATGCACAACACATTTTTCATGATCAGTTTTTTAAAATATGGAAACAAAAAGAATGGTGAAAAATACATTGTTTGAAACCAAAGGTTCATTTCATGAGAGAGGCTCCCGTAGTTAAGGGTTGTACATTCAGGGGAATGTAGCACGCCTCACACCCAGGGTCACCAAATTAACTATAAATTGTAAGATACCTCCTCACCTTGTAGAACCTTTACATTTAGAGAAAATCAAAAATCTGGTCGCATAAGTAGAGAGGGTCTCACAAGTAGGGAGTGAAGAAGGATGTTGTGAAATAGAAATATTATTGTGAAAAAGTTGTGTGGGAGAAGGGATTTGTGAGGGTAGATGGGATATAAGAATAATTATTAAGGTTGTTGTATGTTTGGAGTAGTGTGAATGTTTATTTTCTTTGATAAAGGTGACAGTTGTGCGGCATGGTTAAAGAAGTTCCCAAGTTAAACTAAGGTTTCGTGAAAGGATTGAAGTTTCCCATACAGCAGTGGTAAAGCAGTATTCAACTGTGGATAAAATTTTTTACTTTAAAATAACTTTTACATACAGTGGATCATAAATTAATTAGTGATGATAAATGGACATACAACTCCATAAAATGGGTGTGGATCCCTTCTAATAGTAGTGAGTAAGGGAAGAATAATACAGTGATCCATTCCACTGGGAGTGAGCAAGAGAATCTTACATAGGGTGTGACCCTTTAGAATATAGTGAGTAGACCCTAATACTTGTAAAGGCAATGGGCTAGGGAATAGAAGTGTTCTAGCCTGAACATCATCATTAGTGGTGGTCCTTAGTGAATTTGGTATAATCTTCAAATTTTCGTTGTATGCTTCATGTATGTATTCTAGTGAGGGTGAACCACGTAATAATTTTTGTGTCCTTGTTTTTGATTTATTAAATAACTTTTAGTACATTATCATTAGATAAAACTGGATAGTACATGATCAACCTTAACATTAAATAGTATAATAAGTGTCCCCTACAATAAAGTGGTCAAGATCAAATGGGGAAAAAAAGTTTTAAATGAATATGTGTAACCTTATTTACACCCCTCTAAGGGTATCTAGGCTTCTTTTTAGACCTAACAGATCTCAATTTTTCCCTGCCAAAAAAATAATTCCCATGGAATTTGCAATATAAACCAAAACACAGGATCTAAAAAAATCCCCACTATATAAATGTCCTCCCATAGAAGTTATGGGTAATGGAAAAACATCAACCAACCAGTTTATGTCATAAATACCAGCTTGAATAGCCACGTTGCATTTCTGAACAAATAACATGCCTCTAAGAGCTACTTTACGCATATTGTTCATCAGCCTTAAAAAACATAAGCTAAAAAAGTAATGAAGCTGAATCACTATGTCAATGCATAATCAATCCAAGATAAATGAGACAAGATCATGTCATTAACTCTTTCATCAACCGGCATATGACACTACCCCTATTGTTCTATGATTTTTATAACAACTTCCTAATAATGGTAATAACACTGTTAGAATTTCCTAATGAATCACATCCTTAGAGTGAAAAAAATTATATAGGAATGATTCATACCACGTTACACCCATTCACACATGAGGACATCCCATCTGGGAAACAATTTTACTATAATAGTAGAATTATATTTTTCCAAATTTTAATATAATCACCCAGGATGTTCTTTGAAAATCTATGACTAACTCCCACATGGCACCCATCATAACCAACAACATGTATGATGCAGTTCAATTATGATCACATAAAATTGATCGTTAGAACACAAGTAAAAATACCTATGATAAAAATTATCAAAATAGATTAACTTAGAGATTAGATAGATCTAAAAACAAAAAATGTCACCTTCACCCAAGGAATCAAGAGATAACTTAAACTACACTCACTAAAGTCCATAACCGACCCACAATTATGTATCTTGATAAAACCATTTATGTTTTCTTTTTATACTATGAAATCCAATGATAATAAGGCTGTCCAATGACCAACCATGCATTGATAAGACCTCTCCCACACAGGGGTCATCTTTCAATAGCCTTTAGTTAGAATACACACCGTAACGCTTCCTCTGAAATACTCCTTAAGAAAAATCCTAAAAACACAATCCATTAAAACATAAATTTAATTTGATCCTTTACCTCATAATATAACCGTGGATCACCCAATGTTCCAAGGAAAATTCCACTATACTTTTCATTATCATTTCGAAACTAGATTTACACTAAGACTTCATTACTAATTTAGTACCACTCTCAAGAGCCAAGTTTCATTTGAAGAATATATACATTCCTTAACCATCACCATACCCTACATCTAATGAAAATGTGTTCATAGGTCCAAACAAGGTCCCAAATTTATAGTTCCCTAAAAAATTCCATGTTAATCAACATCATGGGTATATCCATGAATTTACTAAATGCGCTAGGTCACAATTCCCTAAACCGTAAAATTGAAAACATCAATCCTCGACTAGCTCACTACCAATCACCGACTAGTTATTTAAATTCTAATCAAATGAAACAAGAACATACAATTAATATAATTATAATCATAAAGGGTGTAAAATACCATACCGACCATATCATGACCATACATAGGATCTTGTGAGTTGTTTATCATCATGGAAAAGCATACCATGTAACGTTGAAATCCATTATCTTTAATTAAGGATACCCCTTTGAAATCCTCATTATAATGGGATTATATACATTCCTTAATTTAATCAAATTAATACCCATCTCCCTAAATTGTTTTAGGATTCCAATCATCATCATTCCAATAAAACACCATACCATCATAATTTTATCCCATCATAAACAAGCTACCAAGACATTCTAACCATTTCTAAATGGTCATCCATGTTCATGTTCCCTATATCTCAAAGTAAAAGATTATGATGATGGGAATGATGATCCCCACCATAGGAGTTTCATGGTTGTTATTTCACTAGTAACTGGAAATCATCACATGTCACACACTCCAACAATACTACTTAGCATAGTCCCCATATGCAACATTCTCACACCAATGATAATAAATTGTTCCCTAATCCATTGGATCACATGGCCTCAAACACGCCTTTCCATTTTCCAAAGGATTTTGAATAGTATTTAAGGAATATGGAATGTCTGTGTAGATACTATGCCCTCATATAAGAGTGTAGAACAAAAGTAATAATCATATCAACCTATTTGAGAAAATAGATAAAATAACTGAATAATAGACTGAAATAAAACATCTAGAATATTTTAATAATAAATATCCAAAAATCATATAAAATATGTTTACCATGACATGTATCTATAAAAAATATAGGAGAATCATTGAAATAGGGAACAATTAAAATAAATATATCAATATAAATAAAGTAATAATTTACTATCTCATAATAGCATAAGGATCGTTTCTTAGTCATATTCTCCCAAACTCCTAATTAATGATCAAATCAATAATCATATAGTGGTAACTTTACGTGGTCCATAATTACCTCTATAAAGTCTATTCATGTACCCATCAACAACCCAATCATGGCGTGAGATAATTCTCATTTTTCCACCACTGATGGAGTCTATAACCATCCAGTCTGATTAAAATACTAGAATCAATGTGAAATATATATAACATGTATAACAATAATAAAAGTAATTATTAAAAAATATGTCATCTTGTCTAGCTAAACATGGGTCTTTTTGAACAATATTCATGATCTTATAAAAAAGGAAACTATAATATAAAAAATGCAGGTGTAATACTATAAATTCTAATAACTGATTACTGATACCTATACTAGGGATATTTTTAAATCATAGTTAATGAATATCCCCATCAGCCACAATATGTAATCATGTTACAAAATTAAAAATGGGAAATGACAAGTAATTCAGTGTCAGATCATGATGATGAGATCAAATGTACATAAGACCAAGAAATCCTTATCAATTATAATATAAAACATGATGGAAACTTGTTAAAGAATATGATTGAGTTCACATAGAATTTTAACACAATATCTCCAATGAGAGTCCAATAAGTCCATATCTAAGGGAATAAGGTACTGGGTATCCTAATGAATTATGATGTAAGGAGTAAATATTTCTGAGGAATACATAGCCATAAAAAATATCCATGGAGTTTAAAAATCAATGTAATACAATGGAATATGGTGTATAATATCGCCTCAAATGACACTCATTCGTGACCCAAGAGGCGACTCACATGACTTAAAGTGTGCCTCCCCAAATGTTAGAGGCTACTGACTTTATGTGAGGTCCATTGGTGTGTCCTTGGGGAGACTATTCCATCATTGATCAGAGTAAAGGGAATCAATACAAATTAAAGTAAAAATAGAAGTAATGTGATATTAGTGTAAATGATATAGTAAAAAATACATGAAAAATATATGATAGGTGGAAATTGAAAAACAGTGATAGGTAAAAATGTTATGTTATTTCATTTTTTTATGAAAAGGAGTGAAAGTAGGTTTGGGGATACCAGAATATACAACATTGTGAAAAAATATACAAATCCAAAAAATTCTACTGCTAGAATCTCATAAAAAGGTCTGGTCGTCTACTCCCAACTCAATACTAGGACTCTAAATCAAGCATTGGAAGATAGATACATTACATTTTCTACACCAGAAATCACAAATTCTACTCATGTACCATAGGACCCTGAGCATTCTGTGATATAAAATATCATTCGGCCGATAATAATGGATTCTAGACCATTCAAATTCGTTCAATAGTAGATAAGAAGTGTTCCATATTTTTTTTAAAATTCAATATGTAATAAATAAATGAAACACTATTATGTGTTTTTGTAATAGACTTGTCCATTCAACTTGATTATTCCTAATAAGGTGTGTCTAACATGAAGAAATTGCAATGGTAATTTGATATGGATATAGTGACGGGTGTTGGACTATCCCCATGTTTGTGATTTTTCTTAGAGGAAACATCCCAACATTTCATTCAAAAAAAGTACCATTCTCTTTTTAAAATCAATTGTCCATTTTTAATTTAAATGAATAACTCTTTCTAAAAATCAATGAGATGACCTGATCTCATTCATGGAAACCCGTAGAGACTTTCTATGTATCAGTCATGGGGAACAGTTCATCACCAAAACCAAGGAGTCCATCCATGATGAACCAAGAATTAAGTCTCATAACACCTCGAGATTTCATAGAATGTTATTTTATTTATTGTAATTCAATAGCTTGCGCTACACGCAAGACCGAGTTTGAGCGCAACAATGACTTACCCAAAAAACCATTCAAAAAATAGTTACGAATAGTATTAACTAAATTCTGAATTTTATATACTCCACAAAATTTTAACATCCATATTATGTGTTTCTTATACATAATATAAGAACAAATTCAGTTTTTCAGATAAAAGAAGTACTTTTCAAGAAAATTAATTTTAATTTAATAGAGAACCCTTCTAAAGTCCAATATTTGACACTTTTATAAATTAAAATAGAAAAAACAAACACCTTATTTAGAAGTGGGAAATAAACATTTATTTTGGATAAATTTTCAGTGCTTTTCAGATAACTTTCATATTTTGATGAATAGTAAAAATAATAAATTTTAATAGATAATTGTTTTTTTAATCAAAATAATTTATAGTGTTAAATAATACATTTGAATGGTTTTTATGTATAATTAGATTATATTTTTATCATTTAATCTAATTTTGGTCTTTTCAAGTAATTTTACATATAATTTTGATATAAACACATATCAATCTTCTGATAGTTTTTATTTCTCAAAAACCAACTTTCTGGTTTTAACAATTGGAATATTATTTTAAATTAATTAATAAGACCTATATGTTTTTACTTTTGTAAAATAGACATCTTTTTTTAATTTGGAATATCAAAATTATCTTAGGGTGAATTTTTGGTATTTTTCTGAAAATGTTCAATTTTTGATGATTAGTGATAAACAATGCGTTATTGTTTAAAACATACTTTTTATTTAAAAAATTATATATTTACATTAATTATATTTTTGGTCAAAATATATAAATAGAACCTATATATTTTAAATTTAATTTATTCGAGTCATTTTATAATAAAATTAGATGTATAAAATGTTATTAAACATTTTAACCTCTTTTACCCACCTTCTAGGCACATTTTCAAATTTGCATAAAACGTAATTTTACAACTTCTATAAATTGAATTTAAAATATATAAGATACATGGTTAACATCAGAAAGTATAGTGTGGTTGAATTGAATGAAAATATTTTTTTTTGAATACTATCTTTTGATATTTATTTACCACGATTAAAAGTAAATATGGTAATTAAAGGAACTAATGATATTATAATTACCCTAAAACATGTCCGAATTCTATTGGATATGTTCTTTAGACCAAAATAATCCTTAGGAATAAAATATGATCCTATTTGATCCACTTTTATTAGATTAGGTCATGTATTATTATTTTAATTAAAGAAGATTTAAAAGTGTCAAAATCTAATTTTCAAAACTAAAACATTTATAATATAAGGTTATACATAAGATAAATTAGAATATAAATATTATTTATAATTATAAAAATATTTACTAAATAATTTTATTTAATTTATAATTTTTAGACATTAAATAATTATATTTATTTATGACACAATGACGATGCAGTAATTACCTTATTAATGAGAGATAAAATTAATTGATATCATAAATTCCAAATAAATTTAAATTGGGAATTTTTATAAATTAAACTAATTTTATAGGATAACATGACATGTTATTATTGATTTAATTTATTTGGTTCAACGTAATCAAGTTTTTTTTGACTTTCATAAAAACCTAATACTAAATAGTGTCAAAATTGACATAAAAGTTTTTAAAAAAAAATACTATATTATTAAATGATATAATATTCCAAAACATATATGGTTATTCAAAATGAATCATATAATGATAAATATGTAATTAATTAACCAATTGGGGTTTTCATGTATTTTTACAGTAACATTATTAACAATTTATTATTATAATACAATAATACAAGGTAAAAGTTAAACTATTTAACTAAGAGTTAAATCTAAAATATAAGGTTAATATTGTGACCTAAACCTATATAAAACCTATTTTTTTGAGATTTTATAGACCAATCCCCACCTTATACTCGAAATAATTCTTTTTTATCCATTATAAACCGAATATGATTGTATAATAAATTAATATTTCAGACTTTCCCTAAACTGACCCTCACCTCTCTTATAAAAGGGTACTTCCCATTATCTCAAATGTCACACCTAAAAAGCCATTTGGATCTGCCAAAATTTTCTCAAATATCCTCCCAACTACCCTCCATTAATCTTATAGGAATTAGTTTGTTCATAAATCCATCCTATGGAGACCTTTCGATCAAATCATAAGGAAGCACCCGAAGAAGAGGTAATAATTTGTCACCTATTTCAATGTTCTTTTCTTCTTCCACTTCCTATTTCTTTGTTGCTTCCATACCAAAATAATAACTACAGTAACTTATACATTAATTAATGTTATTTTGAATATGTTAAAACCATATTCATTATTCTTTCCATCCAATGAATTACAAAGTCACCATACGTACATACGTACGGCTTACCGTCTCCTCATCGTGGTGTAGTTTGTTATTCAACACTTTATTATTTATATGCGTATAATAATGAGTATAAATGATGTAAAAAAGAAATATATAATTTTAATTATTCTGTATATATAATATAACCATCCAATTAAATACTATTTCACCATCAATAGAATTGTATTGTTGCTCATGCGTACACACGGATAATAGACTCCACGAACGCGATGAGATTCATTACCCATCATAACCCTTCAAGAATAATTTTCATTTTATTATTAAAAATAATTTTTAATAACATAATATAATTCTATATTTGAATCAAATAAATTCTATCCATAAAAACAGTACTTTCATAACAAAACATATAAAGTAAAATGAATTAGGTAACACCCAAAACAATGGAACTACTGAAATATCATTATCAAAGCAATATTAAAAGATCATATATGATATCATATATATGTATTTGGTTATTCTATAATTTAATAACAATTTTTTCACCATTATACATGACGTTAACTTACCCTCAACTAAGGAAAAGTACATGGTAAGGGGTTTTCATCTCACTTCTTATTCATGTGAGATTCAAGCTATATTGAAACTATTTCCTATTATATAGTGTATATACAACCCATGATTATATTTTTTGTGTAATATTCTTTACTTTATGGGTATTTAAATCTTCAATGTATTATAATTCTTTCATGGGGTGTATATTTCGTATGTTACCATATCGGTAAGGGAATTTCTAATTTTGATTTTCACACATTGGTTTTTACACAATCTTCATTGATTATTTTACTCAGAGATTATGTGTGAAATCAATATTTAATTATTTTTTAGTAATTTCAACTCCCCATTATGTGGATATAATTTTGATATACATAATCACTACATTGATAAATTCTCAAGGCATTGATATGAACTTGATAAGAGTAATCATAACTAAATTTCCATTCACTGAGTTAAACATTCATGTCATTGGTGTTGTTGTTACAAGAATATGTTTGAATGTCCTATGATTTTTTTACACTGAATATCCAATAATATTGAGTTTATTTATATTTTTCACACATAATTTTATCATTGATTAATCCTTAACCAGATGATACAGTCTTTATAAGTGATTTCATCTCAATTTACATTCAATTGAGACATATTTGTTATTATGCACCAATTCACTATTATATGGTTTATATACTATATTTTAACATAGTATATCATTAATCCATTTATTATCATTATATTATAATGTTTTTATTTCCTCAATAATTTGTATTCAAATGTCTCTCATTTGGTTCAGAAATCTAACTAAAATATCATTTTAAATGTTCTAACGAATTATTCTTCTAAATCTTTATCATTAATGTCCATGTTTTAAAAATTATATTAAGGATTTATTTATATAGACATGAACATTTTAAAATTAAAATTATTTTTAGAAAATTCAATGTGATATGGGAGACGTTGATTCAAAAATATATTTTTAATAACTTCATGATAAATAGTGAGACTGTTAAATATTTTCAAGAAAAAGGGTATATTTCTCTCAAATAGTTTTACTGATTATTTTCATCTATTTAAATATCCTTTATTATTATTGATTAAGTTTGATACAATCTTCCATATTATATTGAATTAGTTATATTTGACTGTAGATGTGCTATTTTATACCATTCATGGTTTTTGGTTAATATAGTGAAATTTTGTATGCTAGTTTCAATACGATTTTTTAGATTATGTTTCAACATTTTCACATGAGTAATGAATTGGACTTATTATGTGATGTGTGGAGCCCTCTATTGATCCTCGATGAATCGGTAGGTCACATGAGACAAACTAGTGACTTTGAACAAGGCCTTTGAAAAATATTTATTAGATGTCTTGGCACCTGGCCTTGACTATGTGGTTATGATGTTCGGCGTTATGAATTCCATCATTCTAAAATTTTCTATTGATATTAGTTGTGATTATTCAACTAGTATAATATCCATATGAATAAGTAAATGGAATTATTTGATTTATCTTTTCAATATTATACTGATGTTTATTTTTAAAAGTCTTGTGTTTTAATCTTATACATTTCCTTAAATAATTATGTTTTCTTATGATAGTTTCTAATATATTGTTATCCTTAATAAGCATCTGAGGTCACCCCCTTCTAATGTTTTATTTTTTCCTGGATGTGATGAAGTATATTATGATTGACCTATAGGAATAGACTATGGGATATGATTGTGTTCAAAGTAGACACAATGTTGTAGTTTATCCATTTATAATGTAATTTAAAACGTAAGTATGTATCTAGTACCCCAAAAGATATTAAACTAATCGGCCTTTAAAGACTTGATCTCTTGTGACCATGATAAATTAATGTAATAATGCACCAACTTTGGGTAACTGATTTTGGGGCATTACAGTTTGAATGATAAGAAGCTTAGTTCTAACTTTGGAAGCTAGATTTAGAAAAATGTTGATTAGGAAAAACTACCCTAAAATAGACATTGAGGATTTGTATAGAAGAACATAATTTTTTTGGTAATGTAAATATTATGTGGGGTTTCCATAAAATACAATCCTGTCTGGATACGACCAGGTAGAGGTAGCTCTAGCATAGATGTACCTAGGGGTAAAACATGAAAACACCACTTAGCGCTAGTCTCGAACGGGAACCGGTGGACGAAAATGGGCCTTGCTACACATTTGGTTATGATACTCCAAGGGGATATGCAAAGGCTAATTCACATTTTCATTACAAACTGATTTGAAGGATTTTAATATAATATGAGAATAAATAACATTGGTTAATCCTAAGGTGTTTTATATTGAAAACAAGGTGTCATGATATTCTCTAAATGGTTTTATGACTACTGTTACTCGCACTATGCTTTCTGGTTTTAGTAAATGGATGGATTCCAAGGAATTTATAGTAACATTGAACATGATGTAAAAGGTGGGAATGATGGTGAAAATGAGAAACTAAAGGGATTGTTGATAGGTGTAAAAGATAGCGTGTTCATCCCATATAATTTTTCCAAATATACGATCAAAAATATATACATTAACTAACTACCAAACTCAAAAAAGAAGAGAGAGGCAGATAATGATAAGAGCTCCCGTAGTGGAGGCCATTGAGAAAAGAAATCCCAATTTCCATCATGCTAGAAATGTGGAATGAGACACCCAAGAAAGTGTCTCAATGGAACAATGAAATGCTTTATGTGAAGTAAAGAGGTCATAAAGTAAAGAATTTCTGAGGAAAAATGAAGTGCACTATGGCAGAAAATAAAAATACTCCTAAGAATCCATTTACAATCATTTTCTATAAATGTAGGGAACCTGGGAATTACTCGAGTCAATTCCCTATTCTATAAGATAACGATAGTTCCAGGAAGAACCAATGTGGAAATAAATGGGTTGAGAAATGTTAAGAAGCTTTAATGCTCTTTGTTGATGGGTTTTTATTGGAAGACTTTTTTCTAGTATATGTAACCCTGTAGTTTGTTATGTGAAAATTCTATTTGAGGAAAAATTATCTTATCTTTTTCATATATAGTTATAAAGAACCATTCAGATTTATATTATCCTTGAATTTGAGGCAATTATAGGTTATTAGTTTTTGGGATGAAAATACGAGGTATGAGATTCCATTTGTAATTAAATTATGTTATAGTTATTTTGAATAATTTATCTTATTTTGTGAATTTTATAAAATATAGTTTTTCACAAAGGACAATATGCAGACTATGTGATAACCAGTCACATCGGACAAAGCTACGGGAATCGAACCCACAAACAAAGTGCAACTGATATTTATCGCCTACCACTGGACTACGTGAAGTCCCTGGTTAGTGTGACTAATTATTTTTAGTTAAATGATTTTATAAATCAAATATTTAGTAGATTTGGGATCCTCTGTTTTATTACATGGATATCCTTAGAATAGGAAAATGATTTTGTGATTAAGTGATAAATGTTATTTTGGAAGATGTTCGCTCTATTTGGAACACTATATACCGTTGAAAAATAGATTCCTATGTGATTTCATTTGAGGAGTAATGGTGGATTTTTTATTATGGTATAATCTATATTTTTTTAGAGATTTAGGTTATTAATGGAAATTATTAACTTATCAAAGAAAATATGTGATTTGGTTAATTACACTTATTCATGAGACTTTAGGAGTAGTTGATATTATTTCGAGATATATCTTAAGATTTACAATGAATGACTTGGTATTAAATTATTCTGAGTTTTGGGTTTCAATCTTAGTATGAATTATATTGAAGGAATTTAAAGACATTTGTTTATAGAATGGTCTTTATTGAAATTTGGATATTTTTTGTTTAATTTTGAATATTAATATTAAAATTTCTCTCTATAAATGATTATTCATTTTGGGGGTCATCTGATCATGTACTAACCATTTGGTTTTTGTTAATCTCTAAAACCAAGGGAAATATACAGTTCATCCATTGTGGATTATGTGATTCTCTAGAAGTTGATTCTAGCACTTTAGGTGTGACCAAGTCATGTTGAATACTCATCGATTGGAGAAGAGATGAGTTAGTGGTAGAAATTTATGAAAGGATGAATCTGTAATTTCAAAGTAAGTATATCTCTTTAAGATCTTAGTCAATATCTTAAATAAATTCCTCAAATTTTTGAAATAGAAGTTAAAACAAAAAATTTGGTCAGTTTACTTTTCCTACTGGGAATCAAATGAATGTTTAACCCATCACAAGTTTGTGGTTTTCTTATTGTTATCTTTCTCCTGATCTTTTTTTCTATAACTCTCCATTAGAATTTGACACTTATTTTATCTTCAATATCAATGTTTTCCTACATATATTCTTAGTATGGTTTATCTCATGTGGCCTTTTTAATTTTATTTCATTCATTTAAAGCGACAGTTTGATGGACTCTTTTTCCGATAATGGACATTCAATGAAGTTCCCAAGACCAATTTTAAAATTGTGAGGACACAATTTCTAATAGAGGGGAAGAATATAACACCCCAAGATTTCATATTAAGTAATTTTAATTAAATTAATTCAACAGCTTGAGCTACATGCAAGGCTGACATCGAGCACACCACAACTTACCAAATTAGCCGTTCAAAAAACTTTTATGAATAGTATTAACATGATTTTTAATTTTATATACTCCATATAATTTAAACAACCATATTATGTGTTTTTTTAAAAAGAATATAAGACCAAATTCATTTTTTAGATAAAAGAAGCAATTTTTAAAAAAGTCAATTTCACAACCTTGTAAGGGTGAACCCTTTTTAAATCTAATATTTGACACTTTCAGATATTCATCTTTACAAAAAGGTCATCTTTAGAAGTGGGACATAAAAATTTAGTCTGAATAAATAAGTTGTTCTTTTATGTTAGCTATCATATTTTGATGAATGATGAAAAATACTAAATTTTAATTGAAAACAAAATATAGAATAAAAATTATTTATAGTCATGAATTATAAATTTCAATGTTTTGAAATTATAATTAGATTAAATTTTTATCATTTAATCCAATTTTGGTCATTGGATGTAATTTTACATTTAAATTTGATAGAAACACATATCAATCTTTTGATAGTTTTTATTTCTCAAAAACACGCTTTATGGTTTTGGCAACAGAAATATTATTTTAAATTAATTATTAAAACATGTATGTTTTTTATTTCATAAAATAGACATCATTTTTGTATTTGTAATATAAAAATTTGATTAGGATGAGTTTTTTGTATTTTTCTGGAAACTTTCAATTTTTGATTAATAGTGAAAAGCACTACATAATTTTTTTAAACCTAGTTTTTATTTAAATAATTATTTATTTTATTTTAGTTTAGTTTGGGTAAAAATAGATACATAATACTTATATAAGTTAAATTTAAACCATTTTAGTCATTTTATAATAATAATAGATGTCAAAATGTTATGGAACATTTTAACGTCTTTTACACACCTTTTGGCACATTTACAAATTTTCATAACACGTAATTTTACAGCTTCATTGAATTGAATTTAAAAAATCCGAGAGGCATGGTTAAAATTTTTACGTAAAATGTGGTTCAATATGATGAAAATAAATTTTTGTGAATAGTAACTTTTGATTTTTATTTACCACGGTTAAATGTAAATATGGAAATTAAAGGTAAAAATTATATTTTAATTACCCTAACACATGTTCTAATTCCACTAGATACATTTTCATTGACCAAATTCAAAATTATTAATAAAATATGATCCTATTTGATCCACTTGAATTAGATTAAGACATTTATTATTAGTTTATTTAAAGAAGAGTTAAAAGTTTCAAATTCATATTTTCATAAATAATTTTTTTAATATTGGGTTATACATAAGATAAATTCGATTATAAATATTTATTATAAAGATAAAATAATTACCTAAATAAAGGTATTTTATTTATAATTTTTATACATTATATAATTAAATTTATTTATGACACAATGATGATGTAGTAATTACCTTATTAATAAATTATTAAAGTAATTGATATTATAAATATCCAAATAAATGTAAATTGAGACTTCAGATGCATTAAAATAATTTTCTATTTTAATATGACTGTATAGTATTCATTTAATTTATTTGGTTCGAAGTAATCAAGTTTTTTTGACTTTCACAAAAACCAAATACTATATAGTGTCAAGAATACAGGGTAAAAATTAAACAATTTAACTAAGATTTAAATCGAAAAGATATAGTTAATATGGTGACCTAAACCTATCTAAAACTTATTGTTTGATAGTTTTTCGACCCATACCCTCCTTATACTAGAAATAAATCCTTTTGAAGCTATTGTAAACTGAATATGATTGATCAATAACTAAATATTTTATGCTTTTTCTAAAGTGACCCTCACCTCTCTTATAAAAAGGTACTTCCCGTTCTCTCCAAATAACACCTCCAATGCTGTTTGGATCGGCCAAAACCTGCTCAAATATCCTCCCAAATACCTTCACATCATCCTAGAGCCCATACTTTTATCAGAAAGTCATCCTATGGATCCCTTTTGCTCAAATAAAAGGAAGCTCCCAAAGAAGAGGTAATAATTTCATCACCTCTTTCGAAGTTCTTTTATTCTACCACTTCATATTTCATTGTTGTTTCCATACCAAAATAATACCTCTTGTACCTTATACATACTGTGATTTTATTATAAATATTTTACAACCCTATTCATTATTATATCCGTCCTATGAATGATAAAGCCACCATATGTGCGTATGTAGAGCTTACAGTCTCCACGTCGTGGTGTAGTTTGTTATTCAACAGTTCATTATTGGGATTGGTATAATAATGAGTATAAATTATATAAATAATAAATAATAAATATTAATTATTGGTTATATATAATATAACCATCCAATTACATACGATTTCACCATCAATTGAATGGTATTGTCGCTTGTGCATACATATGGATTACCCTCTCCATGAACACGATAAGATTCATTCCCCATCGTAACCATTCCAGAACAATTTTTATTTTATGATTAAAAATGATGTTTAAGAACTTAATATCTTTATGGATATGATTCAAATACATCCTATCCATAATGAACATGACTTACGTAACAAAACATATAAAGGAAAACAAATCAGTTTGCACCTAAAACAAGGATTATACTAAATTATCATTAACAAAGAAATATAATAAGATAATATATTATATTATATGTATGTATGTGGTTCGTTTATGATTTAATAACAATTATTTCACCATTATATAAGAGGATAATGTACCCTCATTTAAGGAAAGGTAAAAGGCAAGGGGTTTTCATCTCACTTCTTATTCAATTGAGATTCATGCTATATTTCCACTATTTATTTTTTGTGTGGTGTATTTACTACCCATGATTGTATTATTTGTGTAATATAATTTAATGTATGTATATTTACATCATAATTATATGATACTTCTTTCATTGGTTTTATGTTTCATATGTTACCAAATTGGTAATGGAATATGAAAATTCGATTTCCAATCATTGGGTTTTATGCAATGTTCATTGATAATTTTACACCACGATTATGTGTGAAATTGCTATTTTTTTTATTTATGTAGTAATTTCCACTCCCCTTTCTAAGTACATACTTTTTATACACCTAATCACTCCATTGATAAATTCTCATGTCATCGATATGAACTTGATAAGAGTAATCTTAACTGAATTTCCATCCATTGAGTTATACATCAAAGTCATTGGTGTTGTTGTTTCAAGAATATGTGTGAACATACTATGATTGATTTATAATGAATATCCAATCATATATAGTGTATTTATATTTCTCAAACATAATTATATCATTGATTTGTTATTAACCTAAGGATATAGTCTTTATAAGTGATTTCATCTCAATTAACATTCTATTGAGTGTTATTTGTTGTTATGCATCGATTCACTTTTATATGGTGTATATATTGTAATTTAACATATTATATCATGAATCCCATTATTCTCATTATATTATAAAGTTATTATTACCTAAATTATTTTTATTTTAATGTCTCTCATTTGGTTATAACTCTAACTAAATTATCATTTTAAATGTTTTAAAGATTTATTCTTCTAAATCATTCCCATTCAAGTCCATGTTTTAAAAATGGGGTTAAGTAGTTATATATATGTACATTAATGATTTAAAATTAAATTTCCTTTTAAAATATTCAAAGTGGTGTGGGACACACTGATTCAAATCAATATTTTTAACATCTTCTTGATAAATAGTGAGACTTTTTAATGTTTTCAAGAAAAATGGGATATTTCTCTCAAATAGTTTTATTGATTATTTTAATCTTTGAATATATCCTTAATTATTCTTGATTGAGGTTGATACAATGTTTCATATTTTATTGAATGGGTTGTGTTTTACTGTAGATGTTCTATTTATATATCATTCACGGTTTTTTGTTATAATATTGACATTTCTTATGTTAGTATTAATAAAGATGTTTTGATTATGTTTCGACATTTTCATATGAGGAATGAATTGGAATTAGTATGTGATGGGTGGAGCCCAATATAGATCCTTCATTCCTTAGTAGTTCTCATGAGACAAACTAGTGTCTTGGCACAAGGCCTTGGAATAATATTTATTTTTAATCTTGTCACAAGGCCTTGAATATGTGTTTATGATGTCTGACATTATGAATTACATCATTTTAAAATTAGATATTGATTTAACATGTGATTATTCGACTAGTATAATATCCATGAGAATAAGTAAATGGAATTATTTTATTTATCGTTTCTATATTATGTTGAAGTTTATGTTTAAAAGGCTTGTGTTTTATTCTTATACATATCCTTAAATTTTTATGTTTTCTTATGATAGTTTCCACTATATTGTTATCCTTACTAAGCATCTGAGCTCACCCCTTTCTTATGTTTTATTTTTCCTAGGATGTGAAGAAGTATATTATGATTGACCTGAAAGAATAGGCTATGGGATATGAGTGTGTTCAAAGGAGACAAAATGTTTTAGTTTTTCCATTTTATAATGTAATGTAAAACGTATATATGTATCTAGTACCTCCAGGGCTACTAAACTAATCGGTATTTCGATACTTGATCACTTGTGATCATGCCAATGTTATTTAATAATGCACTGATTATGGGTAACTAAGGTCGGGGCGTTACATGCCCCATGTGACACTCCAATGATGGTGTAAAAATAGGAAGAAAAACCTTTGAATACATACCAAGTATTGCACATTGGGTCCTACGTATCTCTTGAGGAATGGTTCAAGAAATCATGGATTCAATCTTATATAAGGTGTCTCCTCTAGATAACTAGTGTCACTCATCTAGAGTTAGAGAATAAAATATACTTGGTGGGCCCATCACAGTTATAGATGATATCACACTGGAGTGTTTATGGTATATAAACAGTTTTAATAGTGAGGGATGAGAGTCTGTCTAAGGGGTACTAAATTCAAAACCCATTATATCAAGCTTGACACTTAGAATAAGAAACGAATTTATAATTATGTAAAAGGGAAATTCCTATTTCTTTTAATTATTGAAAGTAAAAAAAATTAGGATCGTTAGTCAAGGAATGTAACTGGGATCTGTCATTTAATTCATATGACATAATGAATTTATCACTTAGACATCATATTTAATTATACCATTTCACCAAGTCCCGGTTCATAGGGTGTAACCCATGGTTCAAACTTGAATTCGACTAATGTAAAGTCTCATGGAATTAATTATGTAATTTTAGACCATAAGGGTATAATGAAAATCTAAAAAAAGGGACCAAATGGTGTCCAAATTGGAGTGTATCCAATAAGAAAGAATAACTCAAGTATATTAACCCAGGTTGTTGATTCTCCACTTACCCAGGTTTCCAAGGGCATGTTAAGAAATCCATTTTAATTTGATTGAAAAATTAGAGGTGAATTCAGAAAATCCCAACTAGCATCAGAATGAAACAATTTATGAGGTGAAATAAAATGATGGCAAACGTGAACGAACACATACCTTAGCCTCATAGATCTTATCTTGTCTTGTATCAATGTTTTATTCATAATAGGTTATAAGAAATTGATGAGGCCATTAATGATCTCCAAATTGGGTAAAATGTCATTTAACATAAATACAATAATGGATGGGATGAAAAACATGAAATATATTGGATAGGGATTGAGACTTCACATCTATATTTTAATAGAATCTAATGGTGATTGAATCAGAGCTCATATAGAGTAGTTGTATGAAATTATATGTTGGAATTGGATAGTGGTTTCTCACAGTAGAAGATGGAGGAGATGATGAAAAAATAGAGGAGGAAATAATGAAATGAATTATTTATTTCAATAAGGGTATAATAAAAATTTCACAAATTTCTAACACTACACAAGGATTGGTTGCACAGTTTGGCCAAACCATGCACAAGTCACTACTATAAGGGGAACTTCACATAGCTAGGCCCACAGTTTTTCTAACCATGAGAAAATCATTAAAAATTTATTTATCATTGTTGACACTCACTTTTTTCAAATGGATGAAAATGAGACAAAGGGAAATATAGTTGGGAGAATATAATGAAATAATTGGAGAAGGTGAAGGATTGAAAATCCCCCAACGGTCGTTCTCAAATGTTCTCCAAACTACTGTTGGTGTGCAAGTTAACTGTGTGGAACCCTGCAACACAGACCTATGTGATTTACCTAAATGAGAACGTGCATGATATTAAAATTTCTTTGAAGATCAGTTTTTTTATAAATTGGACAATGAGTTCTTCATTTTTAATGACAAAATTTTTTGAAGTCCATCTGAAGAACTTCTCGTCCTAGACCTTCACTAAACCCCTTAGAAACCATATAGGTAGATCTGTAAAACCTATTGGAGAGAGAATTAAATAGGAACAATGAATTTAAATTTATCATAGGGCTTCATATAAATAACACATGCATTACCCGATCAATTACCCTATGACTATGGAAGACTACCGTGAGGTACCCTTACTCAAAAAGTGATCTATGAAAGTCACTTATGGGAACACCTATGGATACCCATTAAAACATTAGAAAGGTATATCCTATGTGTAGTTTTACAGGTGGTCCATTATCAAAGGGTGTTTACAATTTTCCATATCCAACCTTCATAAAGAACCCCCTTTGTGCGCCTACATGGTTCACCATACCATTCCTCCTATGTGTGCCAACCCTTTAAGCCCTCTTCCGAGCCACCTGTTGTAGGGATCCTCCCAAATTTTCTACACCATATGAGAAGTACCTAGTTTATGCCTCCACTATTCCCTCTTAATATAATAATCCATTGGAAAATGAATTCCATAGTGTCTCCCATTTGGATTTTTATTTCTATGGTTTGGGGATTCTCACACTTATCCCATAAAATGGTTAGGATCTTTAGTGTGTCATTGTATTTTTATTTCTACAGTCATAAGGATCCCTAGAGTAGGGAATATTTTTTGTAGTTTATATTCTTGGACATATGGGTTAGTATCATGTCCTTACTTTCTCATCTATGAGATCCAGATCCTCCAGTTCCATTATGGGAGGGTGAAGATTACACTTGAGATTCTGTTTGATATGAAATAAAATCCCCCCCATGCTACAGGACCCATTTTATGAAATCCTTCATGGAGTAAGACCCAAGAAATTCTATAAATAGGTCTCACTCTTCCTATTCTCTGCCTCCTGTTCATTGGGTTACAGAGGTGATGGGAACCCACAACCTATCCCCTATATCCTTTTATATTCCCTCCTCTGTATGCATACCCTAGAATCCTTCAAAGTTAATGTTAATAGAGAGAAGATCCATAACCCAATCTTCATCCATGGTCATCCCCCATATCTTCTATTTAAGGAAAAATGATAGAGGACATGGGTTCACCCAATACCCCATACTCTCCCTTTGGGTATTGTCATTATGTCTAACATAAGACAAAGGCAGATTATGTAGTCTCTCGGATCTTCCATTTCATCTTATTTCTCACATCGAGCATCACTCATGTGTATTTAGTGGAAATGACAATCACAACATCCATACAATCCATCTGACATAATGAACTATGCGAATTATGATTCCCTCTATAACATTGATACATAGGATGACTTTCTAAGGCCCGAGCTCCATACCATATCATCCATGAGATAGGACACCATACCCATCAATGGGCATCCTTCTCTAATGTACGTCAAAAATAATAAACTCTAATTTTCTAGGGTATACTTTTCTGAGGATTCCCTAAATTATCCATCACAAAGGTTTATAATCACCTATGAGAAAAACCTTATAGGACCTCCACATGAATGTTTCATCAAAACCGAAATACGAGGTATTTTATTCCCCTCCAAATGCAATACGTAGGAAGCCTTCATGAGGTCTAAAACAAAAACCCCAAATAATGCCTATAATATCTGTGTCCACATTCTCAGTAGGGTTTAATTAAATATGTGAATCTAAATCTCTCTCAGGTTATCTAGGATTCTTCGGAATAAGACTCACAAAAAACATTGACTATACACCTTCCACCTAGACATCCTCAACATATATTGTTAAACTATAGGGTTGGGTCTTCATCACATGACCATAAAAGGTATGATGTGCCCCATTAAGTAGCACCAAACTACATGGGTTCTGATTCATTTCACAAGTATACGTCAGAAACCCATCTATGGGTTTGATCCTGCCATAAAAATAACTCATGTCTCCTTGGATGATGATATACTCCAAAGTTCCACAATGAATTTCTAGGAAAAAATATTCATCATAATAATGATCATAGAATCTATAAGTAGTATAAAAGAGGATACCATTGATGGAGAACCTCAGATATAAACAAATATATCCATTGGTGAATAACATTAGATATATATAGATGATTATAAGTTGTATAAATTCAATTAATGGATTATTAACTATTGTGTGGCCCACAAAATACATTGGATTTAATGAAGGATTCATGAACATATCATAAACCTATAAGAGAGTCAAAAAATAGGAAACAATTCCCCCCAAAAGGTTGTGATGATACCAACCTTCCATACTCTCAAAAAAAATGAGTTCTTAATCATCGTTTCTCAAAATACATGATGAGTTCCTACCATTGGAAAGCGGGTTCCATTGGATATGGAACCAATTGTTCTTTTTGGTTCAACAAAAAGCACATTAGAAATGGCTAGGAAGGAGAAAATCATAATGAGTAGAAATTTTTTAGGAGAAGGAAAATGGAAAACCTGATATGAAATACATAATTATGAAATCCGTTTTTCATGATAAAATGGATTTACTAACCAGTATCCATCATATCATTCTGTTTCCCTAGAAAAGGCCCCATTTTCTTCCGAAAAAAAAGGTGAACCTAATTTGATTCCATAATGAATATAATGTTACACCTATCTTTTAGGTCCCTCTTAGTCTCAAATGTAATGAAGGAAATATAATAAAATCAATTATACATGTATTTGAGATGCTAATTTGATAGGGGTTTCTCATTTGTGTTTGTTCTAGGAAATTCATTTCAGAACTCCCTTCGATCTAATGGCTTCCTTTGTGATTTCACCAATGATAGCCCAAATTTCTATTCAGGCTTGATCTTTATTAATGTGAAGGATTCCATCCCCAACCCAGAATCTTCAACACTGGGTCTCTAACTCTATATTCTAGGAATAATATGAAAATGGTATGATTTGAACCCTAAAGTTTTCCTAACAGTCCCTCTAGCTCAACGATCAATACTGATCTTTCGGAAAATGATGATCAATGGTACTAATGAAGACGACACAAACTGTCATATTCAACTATTTCAGGAGGTTATTCATAGAACACGACAATTAGTTCCTCCCTTATCATATGTAGTTGGATCAATAGGATACATAAAACCTCACCCAGGATACATAGGGGTCCTTCTAATGTTCTAATGCTAGAAATAAATGTTTCCAATGATGCGTGGAAGTTAACCCTAAACATGATGAGGGGGTTATCCTTGTTTGTCCCACAAATTTCCTTGAAACTAGTAAAAACAATATGAAATGTTGGGGATGGATACCTATGAATAGGGAGTAGGTTTACACCTCTTTCCCCTCTAGAGTATCCTAACAACCCAATTTGGTGGAAAATTGCACGTGGACACATATACCCATCCTATGTCATTCATCCAACAACTAGAATGGACTCACAACATTCAATTAATCCCTACAATAATATCCCAGTAAATACCATGAAAAGGAACATACACATACCTACACCCCCAATCCTGATAGCAGCCTCGTCTGGTAGCTCCCAAAAAAGTCAGCCGGAAAGTGACGATGACAAGCCGGGGGAAGACCCAACTCTATGCCCCCACACATGAGTACTTGAAGTACCCACATATAGGAAATGTAAGACATGAGAATTCAAAAATAGACACTCTAGATGAGGAACTATAATATTTCTTTATTTCAGTTAATTAAATCACTAAACATTTTCTTTCAATGGTGAAATGGTAGACACAAATCCCTTCTCACATCCTACAGACTATCTTGGACATCATAATGGAGACCAAATTAGTTCTGAAGGTATTAACACATAATTATTTCTCTACAAATGGGTAGGATCATTAGAATATAAACCCAGAGTTGACACAAAACTATGCTCTCATTCGGGAGGTTTATTGAATAAAATCCCCGATATTATACAGACAACTGGATTAGGAACATACACCTACTCTAATTATAGGTAATCGTCTTATTCCAATGGCCAATTTAGGGAAGGCACAAACACCTGACCCCGACAACCACTTCTCCCATAAAGTGGCCCAATCATTCATAATAATACATTTACGAATAACCCTCATAGAAATATTATAAAATCAAGAATTGAACTATGATTGGGATTCTCTTAATGTTGGGGTTCTTGAAGCCCTCATATGCCTATCTGTTGTATATCAAGATAGTACCATCCCATTAAAAAATTACGAGAGCAGTTTTAGTAATTATGAAGATCCTCATTAGACCCTTAACCATGAAGTCTTATTTCATGGAAATAATATGGTTAATCTTGACATCCTATGTCTTGTTAAGATCCACGACAACTTTCTAGGTTTCTAGAAGACCAAGGAGCAAGAGGGTATTCCCCTTGCTATAATACACCATACTGGTCCTCCCCATGATGGAGTTTTCGTAGATATTTCTCTCCATATTAGTTTTTTCATTGAAAAGGTTATTTTACAATTGGAAATGAAGTGATGAGAATTCCAACTTATTGCAAGGAACTTACAAACACAGGGCTAGTCATGTATGATTCCTTGTCACTAGAGGATGAAATAATTTCTCAAATAGAAGATGCCCCAAAGTGATAGTCATTCATGGAACCACACTTGGGATAATTACCTTCCAGTGAAATATTAAGTCCCTCAAATTCTCACTAATTTTGGTAAATAAATCAGAAAGTGTCCTCTCTGGTTAGACCATGTAGAGTAACATATGAAGAATGATAAAGAAGATGTGCTAAAAGTGAGGAAACAATTGGCAAATGAAGACATAAAAGTCATGATATAGACTGTATCCACCCCTCAATATTATATTCCAAAGGTGTTGGTGGAATATTATATGAAATATATCTTCCTCAATATATGAGAAATTATGAATCACCTAAAAGAAAAGGTATTACTATATGATGAGTATAAAGATCATGTCATGTTAATAGAATTTTTATAATGAAAATTTTACATGGATTCTCTACTGGATTCATGACATCCAATGATTGAAATACAGAAAAGATAACTTCAATGGGCATGTCTTGGTGCATCAATGAGGTTGTGACAACTTATCAGAGACACTCCATCAAGTGTTCATATCAGAGGATGGGGTGCACATGGAGTGTTTCCTTTCACTGCAGTCCATAACTAGAAAATATATACAAAGGTGGTACCATGTAATATCATATCCCTAGGATGACTCCAAAAAATAGAATCATTTCATGACAAAGGATATGCTAAATAATAACACCCCCCAAAAAAATCTCACCGATGTCTGGAAGAAAGAGAGAAGGCTGGAGAAATACTCTTTCATAAAGCATATGAGAATATCAAGAAAGACGCCGACTTAGTTGATGTCAACCATCATATTGAGAATATTTCATAAATAATATAATGGTCTTTGGAAATAGGTGATTCATGGACATAGCCCAAATACCACTCCATTTTTTTGATTGAACATATTAAAGGACGACTTCTCATTATGTAGGTCAAGGACCTAGCACAATAACTTAGTTCTTTACTTGCAGAGAAGAATAATTTTTTAATGAAAACATCCATTTTTATTTCTGTCAAACCATGCTTGATATCGAGACTCATTATAATGATATTGAGAACAGACTACTTGTTTTAATAATTATAGTTACTAAAGTAAGGCACTACCTACATCACCGTGAGATCCACTTGGTTTCTCGCAATGACATGCTCAAATTTATCCTTAGTTATCATATTCTACTTGGATTTCTGAAACAGTTGGCAGTTATTTTATAGTAGTTCGGCATATATTATATTCCTCAGAAATATGTGAGAGGCCAAGCCTTAGTGGACATCCTTCATGAACACTGTTATAAAGAAGAGACGTCCATAAATAATAAATTCCTTGAGGAATAAATCTTATTTATTAAAACAGAATCCCTATTATGGAAAATGTATTTTGAGGGTGCATACATGAGTCCAATTAGAAAGATAATAGAACACCCTATACTCAACAATGTATGGTTATGGATTGTGTATATCTCTCTAGACAAAGAAGTTTGGTCATACTCTTTCCTATTATTAGAAGGACGTACCAACAATGATGCTGAATACCAATTTCTTATTCAAGGCATAGAATTGTGACATAAAATACTTCTAAACTAACTATATCTGAAAGGATACTCTGAGTTGGTAATAATGGAAATCAACTAGGATTATACCATCTCAAAATAGGAGATAATTCCATTGAATGACTATATATGGGGTTTAATGGAAGAATTCCCCTCATAGCCAACACTAAATCATGTTATGAGATTATAGAATACCCAAGAAAAATCATTGTAAAATATTAATAGAATCCAAATTGATCCAAATAGAAATGAAACAACCATCAACAATTCCCACCGACAACTCTGTGAATGAGACTTTGTAGAGATGGAGACCTTCCCTCACTAAAACCATAAAGCGATTAGGCCTCCATCACCTGAATCCTTAGATCTCATCATTCATGGTGGATTTCCTCAACCTTAAGAGGTTCTAATCCCATAATTTCACAACTCATAGAATGAATTAGATGCAACATTATCAAGATCCTATTGCAGAATTCCATATGTAAGAAGACTCTAAAAAATGCTCACATCCACCCTTTCACTTGTATATTCCAACGGATATCATTTCTGGATGTGCTAAAGAGTACTAATCCAAGAAATGAAATTACGATGAATCCTCAAATTGTCATGAGACTTGATGATGATGGGTTCTTAGTGCAAGAGGATCCATATGCTCTTCATCGATGCACAAAAATGTGCAAATATTATTTCATGGTCTGCATATCATGCTTCAAAGGTCATCATCCTTGGCCTTTATCTGATTTATGCATGTAAATTTCTCATTGTTGGAATTCTTCAAACTAGAAATTGATTCCAATAGGCAAAGGATACTTTCACATACTGCTAAAATCACAAGAGGACCAAGGGAAATTTTGAAAGACTAGAAACATTAATCTAAGACTAGGATTACATAGAATTTATGACTGGGAATTTTCTTTCAATCCGCACACATATAGGAATACAATGTCACAAGTCTCAGTTAAACAATGCAAACTTAATTGATTCTTTTGGCACCCAAAATTTTTTAATGATATTCTCTTCTGCATAGGGTCTCCACTAAAAATTGACCAAAAAAACATAAATAATGACCTAGGACAGTTTCCTAGAGTTATAATGGAAATTAACATAGATTCAATGCTCCCTAATATAATCAATTTTACTACGAACGACTACAAAAATTAAATTTGAATTGAATATGAGAGGAAACATCCCTTATATGACCTTTGTAAGATTATTGGTCATACAATGTTTATGCTAAGAATAAATACCAAGAAAAGAGAATTCTTTGAAATGATCTCTCATATCATAGGACTAACATTAATCAACCCTGGTTTATTATGGGTGACATTAATAAAATTCTCAAATAAAGTGCGAAAATTGGGTCTTCTCGTGATTCTATTTACACAAGAGAATTTAAAACCTCAATAGCTTACAACAATATCATTAAAATAAATCTCACTGGTGAAAAATAAACTTGGTATAAAAGAATCTACAACAAATTATTTTCCTCTAAGATGGATATAGACTTCATGAATGACCCTTCGTTAGATAAATGAGATACTATATCCAGTACCACTCTTCATAGACTTAACTCATATCATCACCCCATCTAGGCTAGTGTCCCCACCAAAGACCTAAAACCCCATTTACCTTTTAGATTTAATAATTTGTGGTTCTCTGATGATGAGATCTCTCATATCATCCAAAATTATTGGTAAAAAATGTCTCCTAACAATGACATCCTTGATTGTAATATCAAATTAAAACATCTAAAACAAACTCTAAAAACATGGTGAAACTCTAAAGCCAATCAAATTAATAATGAAATAATGATTCTTGAGAAAGTGATCAATGATCTGAATAACAAAAATACCAAATTTGACCACAACACTAACCGTTCTCAGGAAATAAACATTGTTTTTAAACTCAACTCCTTGATCACACTCAAAGAAAATATGAGAAACAAGATTTTAATGTTAAATGGATAATAGATGGTGATAGATATACTAAATTCTACAAAACTCTTCAGTGAATGAGGAATACCTATAGGATGTTGAAGTATTTAGTGGATGGGGACATGCTCCTTGACAATGAGGATGACATCGGTCATTATATTGTCTCCTAATATGAATCAATTTTCAATTGTCCTGGTATAAACAACTACCTCCTTCCTAAGATCATTACTCTAGTGATCACTGGTGAGGACAAAACCTTCCTTCTAAACACTCCGCTAGATCATGAAATCAAGGACACTATATTTATTCTGACTCCCGATAGTGATTTAGGTCCTGATGGATTCAACAATGATTTCATACAACATTAATGGGATGTGATTCAGATTGACATTTGTAAACTTGTAAAATCCTTCATCACCAATGGGGTTATCCCTCATGCTCTGAATTCTCAGTTTCACACCTAGATCCGGAAAGTGGATAATGCCTCTAAGATTCATCTATTTATACCCATTTATCTTATCAAAAAACATTTTAAAATCATCACCAAAATCATTTCCAATAGATTTTCCACTCTCACAGACAAAATTTTTTCCTAGAACCAACATTGTTTTATAAATGGTATATCCATTCAAGATTGTAATTGCCTTTCCTTTGAGTGGGACTATAATTTGAATAAAACTAACTGAGGAGGAAACATAGCTATTAATCTTGATATCAAAAAACACTTTGACACCATGGAGTGGATTTTTATCTTCAGATTACTTCATGGTTTTGGTTTTAACACCTCTTTTATCCCTACAATCAGAACTCCCTTCAAATCGACTTCTATCTCTAATTTGATCAAAGGATCTCCCAAGGGATATTTTAAACGCACCAATGGTGTCAAGAATGGTGATCCCATATATTCAATTCTCTTATCGATATCAGAAGACTACCTCAGTCGTCTGATCAACCGTCTGGTGGACAAGAATGAACTAAATCCCATACTTGTCTCTAGGAACTTGAATGCTCCTACTCATCATTTTTATTGTAAAAACATCATCCTTTTAGTTCATGGGGGATAAAATAGACATTCATAATATTAAAAATGTGCTTTCACACTATGAAGAGGTTTCTGGTGAAACCAATAGTTGGAACAAATCTTGCATATTCTTTGGGAAGAACTTCCCTCCCTATAGAAAATGTATCATTATCAGTTACCTTGGTCTGAATGAAGGTTTTCTCCATGTCACTTATCATTGTGTTCCCATTTTTTGGGCAGAACCAAATCTTGTAACATTACGACTATTTATGACCATGTTCTAAATCATAATCATCTTGGAATAGTAAGTATCTCTCTATGGAAAGGATTTAATTTCCTTGTTAAATCCATTATTGTCTCCATGACGGTATAATCAATGATGGTCTAAAAATTGTCTGGTAGTCTCATTAAAAAATCAAAACCATCATAAAGAACTTCATCTGGACTGGTAGTTTTCTGGAAATTAAACATGTGACTATTCCTTAGTCATGTTGTTGCAAGCCAACAGAAAATGGTGGAATAGGTATAAAAAATATCAAATACTTTAATGAAACCCTTTAAGAAAGACTCACTTAGAACCTTTTTAACAATACCTTTGAAACAATTAACTTTCTCAAAAATAGTTTTCATGAAAAACATAAAACGGGAAATTCAAAATTCATTAAATCATCAATTTGGCCCACTATAAAAATATAATTTACCAATATTGTGAATAATTCTAGATGTTTGGTCTCCAGAGACTCCTCCATGAAATATTTTTTGGATAAATAGACGGGAACGCCTTTAATTTCCATGGTATCTCCTGATCAAACCCCTGCTAATACCAACAGTAATATCATAGATATTTGAAACTCTCAACATGATCACCTCCCTGATACTATTATGAACGTCTTTGAAAACTATAATTTCACTCACACTAATGATTTATAATCTTGGGAAACATATCATAATAGTATTCTTAACTCAACAAATTATACAATAATTATTTCTATAACTCTAAGAGAGATTACATCTGGTTAAAACATTTCAACAAATATTGGATAAATACTTCGAGATTCAATCTCATCTGGCATCTTTCTCACAGTAGAGTTCCCATTGAAATTTTACACTAATCTTTTGGCATCCAGCTCTGCTCGAAATGGAAAATCTGTTATCAATAGGTAGAATATGATAACCATCATTGTCTCTCTTTTAATACTACTTATTCTATTTGGAACTATATTCTGGATATTTTTGACTATAGATGGTTGATACTTGCTTCCATAGAATATCAAATTAAAAAATGTTCAGAAATGAAAGGCTCACAACAAATCAAGAACCTCTTCTTTGCTGTGGTTGCGGAGAAAAATCCTGTGATCTGGTATGATTGGAATGCTGTTATTCATAATAATTACTCATTTATTCAAAATGAAGGTCGGATGAAGATCCTCATTGCCATACATGAATCATCCTTGATTCAAAAGGGACATTGGAAAAACACTATGCATTCCTTTGGGATCCGAAAGCATCTAAGGATTAAGGGAAATTTTTGTCCTCCACATCGCACTCTGGGGGTATTCTGGGGATACCCTTACCTAGATTGATCAATATCAATATTGATGGCACCTCCAAGGGTAATTTGGAACCTGAAGGGTGTGGGGTTATTTTCAATAATCACCTTGGTAAGATACATGGATTATTTATGGTTTAATGTGGCATTTCCACATCCTGTGAAGATGATATGCTAGGTTTGAATCATGTTATTACATCTATCGTGATCATTGGTTGGAACAATCTATGGATTCAAAGTGACTCGACGACTATAGTTCAAGAGATTTTGAATGGAATAACTCATCTTACATAGACAATTACTACTCACTGGACGGAATGAAACAACTCTCTTATAGATCATAACTATATCATCACACATGTTTATCGTGAAGTAAACACAGTTGCAGATGGTCTAGCCAATATGGTAGTATATCAAGACATTACCTAGTGCGAAAGCCTTCCTACATCTCTTATTTAATTTCATGAAAAATATTGTAATATAATCCTGTATTTTAGACTCTTATAATATTTATGTTAATAATATTTGATCTTTGGTCAATATGGTCTAAGGAATCACCATTTTAAAAAATCAACAATTCCCATCGTCACATGGTCTCATCATTTATTCTAGTAAGAATAGGGGAACTCAATGAAATTAGTACCATCCTTGATCAATATAGTTATACCACTTGGTGGATGATAACCATCCTGGAATACCTTTAGGATGGGGTCCCCAAGTATAAAATAACAATAAGTGAGTAGATATGGAGGGGAGAAGCCAACTTCACTCTTTATGATGGTGTAAATCGCTTGAAAGTCTTCAAAAATTGAGCCTTTAATGGAGTCCTACTCAGATGTATTAATGAGGGAAGAGAATGTTGCTATAAAGGAAGAATTAAATGCAAGATCATTTGGTTCCAACCTATTAGGGTACAAGATTTTAGATCAAATAAAAAGGCTTGGATACATCTGGCCTTCGATGACTCATAATTGAACAGAAGTCACTAAGAAAATTCATTGTTTCCTAGGGCATGCCAAATTCATACATCAAGCCCCAGAGTTGTTGGATACTACCAAAAACTCATGGATGTTCACCATATGGGGATTGGATATAGTGGTTCCATATCCTCTTGCTACAACTAATCACATACAATACATATTGAATTCCACTAATTTTTTCTCCAAATGGGACAAGGCGACACCCATCAAAGAATTTGGATCGAATGGAATTGTTAACCTCTTCAATGAGAACATTATCAAAAAATTTGGTGTTCGTCATACAATATTTACAAAAAATGGAACCAATTGTATTCTGTAGAGGTAGAAAATCTATATCCGGATTACTATATAAATTCCAACCATTCATCCCACAATATTATTGATTCTAATTGAAAGATAGATTATTTTAGAAAGACCCTATCAGACTTACTCCATAAGATGGTGGTTACAGATAATAAGTATTTTCCTGATAATCACTTGAATTCCATATGGGTTTTCAAAACTAAAACCAATACTGCACCATAGAAAACCTCTTATTCACTAGTATATAGGGCAGAAGTAGTCTTACCCATTGTGGTTTAGATTCCATCACTATGTATTTCCATCTGTGAACAGATCTCTATAGCTGAGTAATCCCAAAAATGAATGGATGAATTGGAGTGACTGTATCGCACACCTAACATCACATTGATGTATATCCAAACCAGATAGAATATGCCTTTAACATGAAGTTATTCATCCATTTATTCATATAAGAAGAGTTATTTTTGTCCTTATAAATCCAATGATATCATGAAAGAAACATACAGATCATGAGCCAATGTGGGATGGTCATTAAATCATAAATAATATCCACTATAATGGAGATTATTCTTTAATATCAATAGATTTATAATTTACAATTACCCCAACCAATAAGAGATCCCTTAATAAATATATTGTTTAATTACATGAAAAACATCCAAGCTGCAGGATATTAAACTGTGTAGTGGGTATTTGTCTCATGATCATAAAAAACATGACATAATGTCCCCATCACATGATAACAAAATGAATAAAATAAGGTCCTTATTTCATGATAAAAAATTAAAAGAAACCCCATTTAACATACCTCATGACCTTAAATATCATATATAACCTATTTTTCAATCTATGTAAAGAAATCCATAGTGTACCAAGAGTTGATATATCCCTCATAGTCCCATAAAAATAGGCATATGTCTCACAAGTATGTCCCAATCATATCACACTAACCCCTTAGTGGGCCGAGATTCCCTCTTGGCTAGGATTGAGGAATAATTTTGGGTTAACCTCAAGCATAATCTCCACTTACATCATTACAAATCCATAATGCAATTTGGGCCCCTTTTTACAGCTATAGGTTCCAACAATTTCACATCCTTACCACAAGATGATAAATTTCACAACCAAAAACTTCATCATATGATGGTAAACTGCATGATATATCAAAGGACTACATGTTCCTTGATTCTCATTTTATTAAGATACATGGTCACACCAAGATATCCTATCTCAATTATAGCCATGACCACAAAGAAAGCTTCCCCTTTCCCTATATACAAACCAGATCTTCATAGGGAACTTTGTCAGAATGTATGGCTCAATTCTAATTATGATGAAATGAATAATGGTACCTAAAATGAATGTTTTAGGCACAACCATAAGTCTATAAAATCTTTTAAACCCCCCTTCCCCATAGTATATCCCTATGTGTGTTGGGAACCATTTTGATGAACTACCTATGTCTTGATTCTCATTCTAATGAGATATGTAGTGATGTATGGAACTCTAAATTTGTTCCCAGCCATAGTTTTGGATAAGAAATCACAAATCAATATCCCTATGAATTAATTAGATTCACACAAGGAACCTTTCTATGACTTATGGCTTGATTCTAATTACAACAATATGTGTGGATATGCCAAGACGTAATTATTTGGGTATAACCATCAGTATAGAAATTATCATTAGCCCCCTTCCCCATGTCAAATCCAAACTAATGTAGGGAAATTTTTTTTATTAACATGTTTGTCTTCATTCTTAATTCAACAAGACATTTATTTACACCTAGATCTCTAATCAGCGGTCTAGCCACATTCATCCCATAAAAGTCCCTTTAATCTCTGTGTATCAATTCAAACATTCACTAGGAATATTCTTTTAGAACTACATGTGTCCTTATTTTTTTCCAAAAAGATACATAGTGATTCTTAAGAGATAAACCCTTGTTCAACCAGAATATTTCCATCCGTACATGTCATTTCATCTTTATCCTTACCAAATAAAATTATATAGAATAGGATAATCAAGAATTACGTACGATTTGATTCTAATCCTAATAAAATATATATCGACTCCTGGTTCCTATCTTGTAGCCTAGACTCCACATAATGAATATGACACTATACTTCACTTGTGTTTCCCCTATGATATAAAAAAATAATTTACCACACATTGATTCTCACACCGAGCATAACTCACATGAGATTAGGTGTTTGGTAAAGGATTTTGGTGCATGAGTAAGGTATATCAATTCCATTGGGGTGATCATGGTCCTCAAAATAGGACCTTAAAAGGAACCCCCAATGTCATCATCATATGATAATAATCTACATGATTTGTACAAGAACTATTTATGTCTTGATTATTTCCCTAGAAATATACTTAGTGATGTATGGGTCCAACACCATGGTTTAACCACAATATTCTTTTTCATGTGAAAATCACCCACATCCTTACCACGTCACGATAAAATGAATGGTTTATCAAGAACTATGTGTGGCTTGATTCTCATTTCATTGACATACTTTGTGATGTATTGGTCCCATATCCTAGTCCTAGAAATAGGGTATAGAAAAATACCCCATATCTTACATATAATCAATGGTCCGTACATGATATTTTATTCTCTGTCCCCTCATTAGAGGAAAAATCAAGGAAAAAATTATGTCACCCATATGTGTATGAGTATGATCTATACAAGAGATTGAAACTCTTGGTCGATATATTTCCAACCACATCCTTTGTGCTTATGAAAATCCCTTCCGATCATCATACTCAAACTCTCAAAGACTTAATATCATTATAATCATTCTACATCATTTTGTAGAAGAATTTTTGATACATGAGAGGTATTTTTCTTGATTACACTATAGTACACCCTAGTTGCCTTTTCATAACATTATCACAAATAATAGTTCATGTTAGCCAATGGATTCCACTATTAGACTATGCAGTACATCTCTTAGTCGAACATATATAAATGAACACACAAAATGAGTTTTTCAAATGGTAGAAATTTCACCCTTGGTAGAAACCTATTATGCCCCTTTAATATTTCATGATGGTATTATGGAACATTCCATTCAATGTTAGCTGTCATCCCTTGCATATTTTTCCCATGTCCCCTCTCTTGATTTGAAAGCCTCCAAGACCATGGTTTAACATTTCCCCCTTCACGAGTTCAAATAATAACAGAATAACCATGGACAGTTTCACCACATATCATTAATTGATTCCATAATACTATGGTCCTAGTCATATGACCTAAAACTACTAGCACCATACTTTATGGGCTCTGGTAAGACCTATGTAGAGAGCATATTAACCTACTTCTTTAGAAATTATGACTCAAAATACCCCTTCCATATTTAGGTTCTTTTCCCCATTAACCAAAGTATATGTATGGGGAGTCCATAATCTCAATAGACATTCATCATACTTTATCAATAGAATGATGGAATTATTTGGGACTTAGATGATTGACTGTGATGTAATACTGGCCAGTTAGATTAAAAAAAACCCTACATAATGGGTTGGTTATGAAATAGATTCCACTATTGACTATGAAGTATATTCCCTAGTTGGCCTTGAATAAAACAACACTCATAACGGTGTTTTTCTACCAATGGTAACATTTTCATCGAGAGATACCTTTTTTAACATAATTGGATGCCTTTACAAACCGCAATTTGGATTTAGGAATCCCCAAATCACTGCTTACAACGTTCACTATTCACATAGGAATATGATAAAACAAATCCACAAAAATTACAAAAAATGGGGGAATAATCAACCTTTAGGTCAAAGATAAAGACCTTAAAATATTACCCCATAATTTCCTTGCACTATGATATTAATTTATATATCATAATGTCACTATATTAAAAATTTAAACTACATATCGTAATGTACTCTCCATAAGATGTTTAGCTACTCGGTAAAAGTCTTTTTCAAATGATGTTAAACTACATGATGCATTAACCATTTTCAATAAAGGCCTCCCTAAAATGGATATTATAAAAAAATTACCCTCCTCTAGTTGATCAATATTCATGAAGGAGAGGTTTCCTATTCATGGACAATGAAAATACATATATTCCATTCATTCATAGATGCTTACCTTTAGAAAAACCTCCCACCATGGTCTTGAGACATTCAAATCAAAAACATCGACCATAAGTAAGAGAATATCATAATTATAGGGACTTATTTTGCCTAAATATGTTGTAAATGTCACAATTTTATTTTCATAATTCACTCACATAATACGTTCCTTATCAAAAGGATGCCACTATTAACTATGCATAATGTGCCCTAGTTGGCCTTCCATAAAACAACCAACAAAACATGTTTGTTAATTCATGGTAACTTTAAAAAATGGAGAGTACTCTTTTATTCATTAATATATTGCTTTAGATTTGGGAACCAAAAAAATAATGGCTTAGGATTCCCCATTGGATATCTGAAGAATTTTGAAACATTCCTGGCCCACAAACCATGTATGGGTCATTATTTTAAAATTTATGGTCAAAACTATTTGACCTAAAACACAATTCTCATTAGTTAGACAAGCATAAATTTAAACTAACCATATAAAGAGACACAATACTATCCATATTTAAAATACATAAAGGGAACTATGGAAAAACGTGTGCCCTCATATTTCTAGACATCATCTTTATGTGGTTTAGTCCAAATTGAGAAATGAAACAAAGTGGCACAAAACATGTCACGCTGAAACTTCAAAAAGGAAACCTAATCAAAATTCAAGTCTCAAACACCTCTTCTCCTTCATAAATAGGCCTAGGAAACAAATTAGTATCATGAAATATAAATACATAATGGTTATAGGGTTTTACATACAATCCTAACAACATTCAAACTATGATCACAAGCCCCTTGGATTAGATAAAAATTAGAGCACCCTAACATCAGTAACAGTTGATGTGGGTTTGATCCAACACCAACCAATCCATACCCAAGATTAGGTCAAAACCTAACGTCTCTAGAAAAATAAGAACCCATATAAAATTATATCCACTATCCTCTAGTGAACAACCCTTTCACTGCCTGATTTTCTTGAATCATACCCCCAATAGAGTATCATGTGAGATTACCCGACACACACTATCCATGATTAATTCTAACAAAACTAAGAATTGAACATAAATAAAGGAATGTGTTGCACTTGTTTCAAATAATGCACTAGCGAGTGTGGGAGCTACAAGAATCATACCTCGAACAGTAGATGGTCTTACCTCACCACCTTCGTGCATCGTTTGAAATGCATTGAGATTACCGACCCCTCGATAATGGGCTCCGATCTGAATACCCATCCATGCATTACCCTGTTGGGGAGGGTGATCTCACCACAGAGTTACACATCCACTACATCTACTAGTACGACCTTTAGTGGTCAAATATATTTCCTGATATGGGGAAACAAACCCTACCTATACTCAAAATATGCCTCTGACTTCCCTCATTTCTAAACAGCCTCAGGTTCCTACAGAACCTATACCAATGGACTCACCTACCACACGCACGACACTCAAATGGTGGTAGGGGACAATGGACATGAATGTTCCTCGACCTTCTACACTGATAACACAATATCTAGTCCCCACTCTAAGGGCATGTTCCCCTCTTATGTATGCTCTATGAATATCCTCCCTACTAGATGTTTCTAAAAAACACATCCAACTCTCAAAAGTCGCACCACAAGCTCGCACAGCTGGCACTACAAGTTCACTACCTAAATCTCTCTTCAGGGTCCCTTCAAAAATGATGTCTTGACCCAAAACATCATAAAAAATTTTCAAGTGGTAAATATCCACATGAGATATAATCTCGTGTCTCGGCCCATCCTAGAAATATTTCACCACATCTTCCTTTTCTTCAATCAACGTTGGAACAAAGCATCACGAATTGGGGAAATGACTAGCCTAGTCGATTACCAACATTTTCCCTTAGGCCAAGACCATGAATTCAACATCCTTCTCACACCTAAAAATTTCAAGGTAAAAGAATTCAAGAAACATATATTGAAAATCTTACCACATCATTACTTTAGCCTGCTCAGTATGAACCATGATGTCCCACCAACACTTTGCTTGGACTCTTAGAATATATGCTGCTAACTTGACTCACTTTTCATGTGGAGTCTCTAGGTGTTCATGAACAGTCTGGATACACACTATCCATAACTCTACTTCCTCTGGAACACCCTCTCCAACAAAGGTCAGATGGTACTATAGGTGAAATTCCCAGGTTAGATCAAACATACTTGGTGTAACCCACCATGGGTCTCGTTCCATCATCGGCAAAAAATGAGCGTTGTTCTCAAGGAACTACTCTTCCCTATCAACATGAACCACTAGGTCCCCTTGTTCCACTACTGAGGTAGAATTCTCAGTTATGTCCTCATGTCTCCCAACCGAAACATGTCTTTATGGTGTAATCTCTCAACATTACCAAACATGAGCTTTAGAACACAAAACATAAATCATTCATGAAAACAGAAGGTGTGGTTCATCACTATTCATAGAAAATTCATTTATCACAGGCTACCCTAATGATCTCGGTCACATCCAAAACACTACCCTTGGCCACCCACCAAGGTCAAGGATAATTAAACAACTGACTCCCACAGTTACAAACCTTATATTCCACATAATTCCTACACTTTTATTAGAAACAATTTTCAAAATTTTAAATAAATCTAACGCATACTATTCTCTATTTCCCACACGCCCGTCCCTTGTGTGTGCCTAATTTGATGCACGTCACTTATTAACACAGTTTCCGAGAATAATTCATGAATAAAACACCTCATTTTATTCTATACACATGTAATATATAGTTAAAATCTCACATCAAACCACATGTGACTCACCCAATGATGAAATATCATCGAAGGTAACAACACACAACAAGAACAACAACTCCCGCACTGTGCGACTTGGGTTTTCCACCATATATGGGTTAGCTAATCCTAGGAATGAGCTGATTACCAAGGAATGACACTGTACTAATCTCTTTTCTACCACCACTGAATAGTAAAAAGAGAAAATAGCTCCTTTTATACCAATTTTTAATGTCCCTGACCCATGTTCAACTAATCCAGGACCCCGAGACGCTTCGTCACATGGCCTCCAGGACGCCTCCCCACAGGCCAATGGTCGACGAATAGCAGTGAGGGTCTAATATGTCACATGGGGAGACTATACCCTCTTTACCAGAGTAAACCACAATAGAACAAAATATAAATAGAGGAAAAAATATGAAACAACTGATAACATGCATAGTCAAACATTTTATGAATGGGATACAAACCACAACCAACAGTAAATATGTCTTTCCATGATATAGTGCCACGTGAACAAAACCCAAACAATAAGACCAAAAACAAAATAATAAAAATGGTCCTAGATTTAAATCATGGACCTCATACATGCACATACCGAACCTGAATCCCTTCTCAAGCATAAGGCTCTTGCATCTTTTTGTACCTACAACCATGAAATCTTCTCAGTTACCACATGGTGGCCCGAGAAGGGTGTGAGTACAACTCAATTGGCCAAAACCAAAACTGTCTACAAAATATCCAGTCAATGTAGATAGGAAATGAAAGTGATAAATATTGTAATCTAAAGGAAAACCGTTCAATAATCTAGTCTAGATTATGTCTTTTTAAATTAATCTACCCTTAAATCTCGATTTACTTCCCAAGAATATAATTGTTTAGTTCACCCATTTTCATATGTTTAATGAATTATTCTTAGTCAATGTTCTCAAGTAACATGGGAATAAATCCATACATATCTTACTTGGCTTCACATCACAATAACTACATTATCCCCACCTCGATGGCTCAGTCATGGTTGAATGAAACCGTTAGGGGAATAGAAATCCATCTACATCCCTATCCTATTTATTTAGATGGTGGATCTTAGAGACTGATTACAAATAGACTAGTGGGCATAGAACCTCATGACTATACCCTACCCTAAAACTCCATGTGCATATGCTTATTTAGCAATCCCCACTAGAAGCCAGATTACAACCAACAATAGAAAATATCATTAGAAACACAACAACATTATCAATAAAGGGGAAATTATAATTATGGAATGATTAATTAACACATTAATCATTTATAACCCATAATAATTTAGCCCCATTCTACATTTTTCCATTCCTATCTCATTAAGAATATTCAAGCATTAACAAAATCCTGAAACATAATCTCATTAATCCCATTAAACCCATTTACATGCCAACCAAACAATCTATTTGACTTCACCTCATTATACCCAACTATCCACAACTCTTAAAACACATTATATATCCCAATTAACATTTTATCTATGTCTCCACATCATAATTGGTCAAATTCATAGCTTACATTTCCATTAGCCAATGGGGAGGTTTGGCGCAACCCTTGGGTTGCCCAAAAAATAGCCATGGCACCTTACATGCATCCCACAGGGATCATGAGGGTTTAGTTTGGTTATTTAGACAATAAATATACCACATATTATCAACAAAAATATGACCAAAAATATATATGAACATGAATCAAACCCACATGAAGAACTTTAAATATAAATTATTGGATATAACTTGTAGACCACCTACCTTGAATCCATTGGCGAACACAATCTTAGTCGAATCCTTATATCCCAATTATACCTAAATTTGAATATTAAATCAATATCTATATGATAAAGGAGGGTTTTAGAGCATCATACGGAGGTGTGGAATGAATGGGAACCCTAAACCAAAAAATGTATCCATAGAGGTATTAGCCATACCCGGATCTTCAATCTACAACTAATGGAACTCCAAATGACCTAATATTGAATGATAATACCCTATTATAAAATCTAATATTGTAGGATATTCACTAGTTTTCAATGTAAGATTAATGAGGAAAATACTGAGTTGGCGTTAACAAATCCGGAGTGGCAATTTTCTAAATTTCTCAACATTACTAGGCTGCACAGTTTACCCACACAGTTTGACCAACCTTGCGCAAACCGTGTGAGAGGTACTATCCCAAAATCATCACATCACACTATTTCCTGGGTATTCATTATGGTAATCTTAACCATTCGTTAACTATGTTCAAGACTCTGTCTATGATTGCATGATTACCTGGGTTCATCAGCACAATTTTCACTAACCGTGCAACATGTATAGAAATTAATTTTGCCTCCTCTTTTGTTCCACAAACACATGAAACACCCCCCGAGACTTGTCATTATTTTTTAGAAACACCTATTTTCCCAAAATAAGGGACTTAAACTGAATTGTTTTTAAAAATACCATAAAGAATCCCGGATCTTACAAAAAACTGGAAAAATTAATTATATCAGCTATGCTAAAAATGGGATTATCGGGGGTTAAACAAAAAATATAAGTTACAAAATAAAAAATAATTTTTTAACCAAATTAATATCCATATGATTTACATATAACTTTTAATTTTGATTATGAACTATTTTAAAGCCATTTTTCATGTAAATAACATGGGTAAACCATTTTTTTTATATTACATTTGTGCCACTAACCTCACATATAAAATTCCACCCCTTATACTCTCATATTCACACATCCAAAACTAATTGGTTTGGAAAATAATTTCAAATTTTTATTTTTCAATTCCCTCTACACATCCATGAGTCCCTGGGGTTATAAAAAAAATCAAATCACTGGAGGAATTATGATAAAACAATAGAGGTTTTCTGAAGAAGAGATAAAATTTAAAATTAAGGGGTTTTTATTACTTAATTTTATTAATCCATAAAATATTTTCCAATTATACTAAAATAATAAAACCAGTATAATCTATTTAATGAGGTGTTGTTATTTTATTTTAATAACCTATATCCTTCTCTACATCCATCAAATGGGATAAAAATCATCATTCATGTGTATAATGGACTACAACCTCATGAACAGATGTTCTTTGTTTTCCATCACCACATTTCATGGAATTAATATAATGAAGAATTTAACTTAAATATATATTTTTTAAAATAATTATACTTATATATTTCTATATCACTTATAACTTCCAACTTTCCATAAAATGGGGGATATGATAACATCGATCGTCTGAAAAAACAGACTACCACCTCCCAAAGGAATGTTATTTTTTTATCACACACACCATACATGAATGATATTTAGGATATAGTTAATTAATATTTGTGACATATATGACCTAAAAAATACTCTCGATATATATTACTACAACTAAATTTTTACTATCTAATCTTTTGGAAAACAATAACGTCACTCGTGCATACATGTGGACTACCACCTCCACATATATTTTTCATTTTATTTTTATGTGGATGATAATAAGGATGAATTTTATTAATATAAATTTTATATAAATATTAATTTTTAATTTTTAAATCTGAATTAATATTTAATTTTATTTTATTCAATCTATCCAGAAAAACAGATATAATATTCAGGCGTATGTAGACCTACCACCTAGATGAACATTTTGTCCATTTTTTATCTAATTTTTTATATATATTTACAAATAAATATGAAATGAAAATATATGATATATATATACCTATAAAAATCCCTGATATGATGTAACTATTCCCAACATAAATGGTCCAAAATTACTAAACCAAAAAAAACAATGTAAATGAAGCAATTATCACCCGAAATAATGATTATAAAAAATAATTACTAATAAAAGAGACATGAATGTATATAAGTAAATATAATATGTTATGATACATATGGGTAATTTCATGAAATTTTTTTTTAAGGAACTAATATTTATTATACTGGTTTTTAGAGAAAAAAAGGATTTTGAACAAGTGGTTGGGGTTTCACATCTCACCTTTACATCTATGAGACATAAACCATATTAAGAAAATATTACTTCATGTGGTGTATATACATGAAATTTGATATTTCATATCATTATTATATTTCACCTCATTTTTTTGAATGTTTCAATTGATGTTATTTCTATCATGGGTATTATGATTCAAATGCCACTAAAGTGGTAAGAGATTACATGGTACCATTTCCAACCAAGTTTCAACCCAAGACAACATGCTCATGGAGGCCATTCCAATGGAAGATGAGATTCATTATGCAATACTTCACCTTGAAGTAGATTTTTACCCAAACATCGACCGCTTCCCCGGCTCATTCTACAAGAACACCTGGGATGTGATTAAAATGAACACATCACTACAGTTCAAGATTATTTCAGAGGGGGAATCCTACCAAGAGTGGTTTGTGCCACAAATGTAGTCCTTCTTCCGAAAATTACAAATCCCTCTGATATCCTCCACTACCACCCTATCATTCAGTGTAATTTTTCTTATAATTTTATTTCAAGAATCCTTAACACCAGACTCTCTATCCATCTACCAAGTTGGATTTTTAGGGAGTAACATAGGTTCGTGATGTGTAATTCAATTTAGGGTGAAATATTTTTAGTGAAATAAATGATTCGAGACATCAACACCAAGTACCATGAATCAATTCTGGTGGTCAAATTAGACATGAAAAAATCTTATGATCACATTGAATGGGGATTTATGAACAAGGTACTATCTGATATGGGATTCTCTCTTTGGTTGTCTAACCTTTTCTTTAGATGCTTCTGTTCGTCATGGTTGGATGTCCATTTCATGGGGAAGTCTCACTATTTTTTCAAGGCGTCTAGGGGTTTAAGATAAGGATACCCCATCTCCCCAACCATTTTCATTATTTCACAAGCTATCCTCAGTCGCCTAATCCTCCATGAAATGAAAAATGGAATCATTCTTCCTTATAGGAGAAAGTGGAATGCCCCGAATTCTCCCATATTATGTTTTCCAACAACACATTTATTTTCTTGAATGCTTCAAGGTGCTCTATTCATGGCCTTATCAAGGTTCTATATGAATATTTCTATTGGGGTGGGAAAGTAATCAACAAAAGAAAAAAAAATCCTTTTTATATTGAGGAAATGTTCATGAAATCGAGAATTATCCATATGCAAACATCCAGACATTCAAAGTGGCAGCTGACCAATGACCTATCTAGGGGCTCCTATTTCATCTGGTCGTCTCTGAATCAAATACATTGATCATATCGTAAGCCAAATACTAGATATAATTTTCAACTGGTAAAAAAATATTTTATCATTTTGGGGATAGATTTCCTTTGTTAATATCATCCTTGTCTCCGCAGTCCATGCACTCTCATGTGTTAAAGCCCCCAAAAGAGTGATCTCAAAAATCAACAACATCATCGAAGATTTCATATGGGATTCCCAAGATTAAGGAAAGCATTCATAGATTTATTGGAATAGTATGGAGAGGACCATCCTATAAGGTGGTATCAATGTTCATAGTCTAGGTGATATCCTCCTCTACATGAATGCAAAACTATCTTGGGATCTGATCGAACGTCAGACACTGTGGGGAATCACTATGGGGGGATCTTTGGTGGGTGGTGTTTTGTTGGATGCTACGTCATGTCCCTTATCATGGACACTTTGTTTCCACTGTACTCGTCCCTACTTACCCATGATTGATGTATTATCGATGAAGGGAAGGTGTCCTTATGGAATACCAACTGGGTGGCATGCATTCTCAGTTTCCTGGGGTGTCCCGCCTATAACATCTCATATGAGGAGGCCAGTAGATACCCGACCATTATCAAGGCGTTGAGGTACAAGGAATAACAAGAGACCTTTGTACCTATCGATATCAATGAGGAACCTGAAAGGTGAATTTCTCCCCTTCAATCATGGGATCCTTCATGCATAAGGAATTCCATTGGCTGCTAGTGACCCCAATACAGGAGGACCAATTGAATGAAACCCATTGGACCAAGAGTATACCTACATTGAATAACTTCTAGACTCGGTGGATCAGACAAAATGTTGTGTCCACCAACAATAATGTTAAGAAATTCTGTATATCCATGGCCTCCCGATGCACATGCTGTAAAGAATGTCTAGAGGAAATCCTAGAGAACCTTTTCATCAAAGGGGAGTGGGCGCATGCCATCAGGTCCATCTTTGGTTGCTTTGCTATGGTCCTCTCCCATCCTGTGGAGGACACCCCGTTACTCATTCATTGGTTTCATATCCCGGGATATAGGGCCATGGAATGCATGAATAAATCCTTAATCATTCATGCTGGTGTCTAGTGTATTTGGAAGGTGAGCAATAAAGATAGATTTTAGAGGGTTGATTCCTCAAGAAAAGCAATATCAGTTCGAACTTGCAGTCTTATTCTAGATTTGATCAGGTGTATTTATAACTTGTGGGATTCCCCTTCCCTCCATCTATTACTTTGGGCCACACATGACCATCTGACTCCATGTCCTCAAGGCCAATAAGTCTATCAAAATACACCTTGATTGGTTATGAAACTCTATATGGATGGATAATTCATTGTAGGATCATGAGGGATGGTGGGATCATTCGTGACAATATGGGTTCTATTTTGTTTGCGTTCTAGATTCACCTTGGAAGTGGTTCTTCTCTCCAAGAGGAGGCCCTTCCCTTTCACTCTCGTATCAATCTTTGCATACAAGGGGGTAGTAATATCGAGGGAGTTGAAACTGACACTTTGATTCTCTACAACTCGTTGCAATGATCTTGTTGTGTCCCTTGATATATTTCCCACCACATGCAGATGTTCCGAGCAATAATCTCGAATACTGTCTGTCTGAGACATACCTGGTGAGAGGGAAACAAGATGGTGGACCAAATATCTTTAGAGTCTTCTCTAGGGAATGGTACATCCTGCTATTACAACTTATATCAAACTGAATCCTGAGGGGGTTAGCATTGTGAGAGGGAATTCCCTCAGGTTGCATTTGTTCTGCCCCCTCGGCCCCCTTCATTGTGATGGTGCCTTTTTTTTACACTTCTCCCTTCCAATAATTAAATAATAAATGATGATAATAATAATATGTCTTGGAATAAGGCCTTAGTGGTAATATATCATTTTATAAGTCCTTAACACTATGTTAAAGATATATGGCATAATGAATTCCATCATTATAAAACAATCATTGATATTCCATGTTATTAGTTTATAAGATAAAATATCTATAGTTTTTACAATATATTATTTTATTATTTATATGGTATTATTTGATCATCATTAATTAATTACAAATTATGATCATGAAAATTATTAGATGGAACATTTTCAGTTACTTACCTTTATATATTTATTATGTATTATTTATTTGTACCATCCACTATATATATACCCTTATTGAGCATTTATGATCACCCATTTCTTATGTTTTATTTTCCCTGGGATACAAGGATGTGTTTTGTGATTGATATAAAAGGATATAATATGAGGAATAATGAAATTATCAATAGAAAACCTTTTTGTATTTTATTTTTTCAATTGTAATGTGAATTTCGTGTATGTTTCTAGCTTACAATTAATGTCAAACTATTTGGTTATTTAGGATGAAATACATTGTATCAAATTCTTGTGTAATAAATTAGACACTAGATCTGAGTGACTGGGGGAATGGTGATTACATATATAATAAACATATATTTATTATACATGAGTATCGAACCTATATGAATCAAGTCAAAACTTATGGTATGGATTTTCATGTTACTTTTATTGGGTGACATATGCTAGTTAACCACTAGTTTATTCTGGTTATTTTATATACTAACCCTTTGACATGTTATTTCATTAAAGTACTTATAAAAATGATATTTAATGTTTCATTTGATGTATTTTTTTATTGTGTCTTATGATTAAAAATATTACTAAAGAGGTAAGGGATTTTTATCTTAATTTTCCTTCTTTGAGATATATATAATTTTTTGCTCTTATCTCATTATTTAAGGTGTTTAAAAAGAAAACATAACATGTAATATCATTAATTTATTTCTTCTTATGATATTTTATGTTTCATTTAATATCTTTCTTAATTTTTTTTTATGATTAAATGCCACCAACGTCTATATGTTTTATAGTACAATCTAATCATTTATTAGGAGGGCCTGTGTTTATTTTTCCAATGATGATATATTATAATCTACCTCTCATGAAACTCATTAAATTTATTCTCCTCTAGTAAGATCACGAGAATAAAGAATTTCGTTTCTTTTTCATCTCTTATTATACTCAATATTCTAGAAGAATGTCTTTAACATAAACTGGAATTATTTCTCTCTTTATTGGAAAAAACCTTTTTCTTCCACATCCATGTTTTCTAAAAATATTTCAAAAATACTTAAAAATATAAAAAGTAACTAGTATTGAACATTTTACCCATTATTATATTTAAACTATTCTTTAATTAGAATATTCAAGTAATTTTGAGAAAAAGAATTACCTTTCTTCTTTTATAGAAAATTTTAATGTAATATTTGTTATAATGTGTGAGACATGAGTAGAATTTCCCGACATCATGAAAATTATTCTCTTTTGATTTTACATAATAACATTTCAATTATTGTTTCAAATAAATTTATCTAAAAAATGATTTATGAATTTTTAGTTTTTAAAAGATATTTTCAATGTAAAAGGGTATTTTACTTATAAATTGTTAAAAGTGATCTTTAAAAATAATTTTTCATATAAGATGATATCCTTTCATTTCAGATAATATTTACCATGGATATGATCTAATGATTCCATCATTATTATTTATCTGTATGGTTTATGTTTATGATGACAATACATTCATGAAACCCATCGATCTCTCATTTGTTATACCATGATAAAATGATTCTCAGAACTGACTCTTTTTTAGGGGTTATATCATTATTAAATGATTATAAAACCCTCGAATTTTCCATGGGTTATTATTTGATGAAAGAATGAAATGATTAATTTTTTTACATTTACATATGTTATGTTATGTTTAAATGTTTACAAAAACCATTTATTTTTGTGGGTTTTGATATGATGAATGTTTTATGATTTTCTGAAACACATATGTTTGATTTTCATTATGTGATTGTTGGGACCTATATATCCCTCCAATTAATTTGATGAATATTCTTATCTCATGAGACAAACTATACTGTAATAGTGGAGAACAAAATTCTGTATGGGGATTTGTACACTATGATAGTCTGAGTAGCAAACCTTGTCTTCTACAACGGTTTTGGGATTGAGCCCACTACACTATGATAAACCTGTAAATAATCCATGAATACTGTAGAAATGATTTTATATTTTTATGTTAATAAAAATATTTAATCTCTTATATCAATTATATTTTCTCATGGATCATGTTATTGGTTTCATTATGATTATACTCTTAAAAACTCCCAATAATTATGATATTATTCAATATTTTGTTCTTTAATATATAAATTATTGTTATATATTACTCTCATATTACATTGAAATATTCCTCGTTTACCCTTACTGATCATCTTATATCATCCTTTTCTACATTTCATTTAACTATGACTAGAATAATGCTATATGTATGATACTTATATGAAGTGGGATGTTTATACAGAACATTTTCAGAGATGATTTAACTCACTTATGGACTAGTTTTTTATGTTTCTTGGTTTCTTTTTGAATAATTACTAAATAATTTTAGATTGTATCGTCATTTTATGTAAATATTATTCATCAATTATGGTGTAATTTTTATGTATGATAGATTGGGTCTTTTTAGTTGATAGGAGATCAATATTTACTTAACCTTTGAAAACATGACTGATAAAACAATAATACGACCTCTATAGATATATATAAGGATGAGGATAAGGATAATTATATATATAGGGAAATATATTCTAATAATGGTGAAGGAAAGAGATAGTGGTTTCCAAGTGATTACATCCCATCCTAAACACTATAAGTGGATGTGGTTCATGATTAGAAGTAATTAGGGGTAATAACTCTAAAAAATGCATGTTATTTTTTCCTTATCATTACCTAGTACATTAAAATTTGTATTACTATGAATTTAGATTAAATATCTAAGGGGGTATTCTTTTATAATGCATGAACTAATCACAAACCCTCATGAAGGATATGAATAATGAACTAGGTGAATCCTAATGTTTCATATATTGAAAAAAAACATGTCATAACATAGTCATCGTATAAGTTATTTTTAATTCTTATTTAGTTTCCCACTATTATTATTATTTCCCACACTATGGTTTTTGGTTTCAGTCAATTTCATGAACATGATCAAACAAGTATAATATTGAATGTGTAGATAATGTGTTGATTAGAAAGAAAATTGTATAATGACTTGAGTGAAGAGTATTGTGATAATTCCTTATCTTTTATCATTATATATGAATAATTAAATGAACCTTAAAAAAATATTATAGCCACCATTGAGGATAAGGATAGTGTTTAGTTATAATTAATGTGGTGCAAACCATAGAGGAATGAAGATTCAGTTTTATATATATTTAGAATGTTTGAAAACCACTCCAAGGAATGACTCGAAGGAAAGAGAATTTGTCTATGCATTTCAAATTAGGTAATATAGTAAGATTTTTAAGGAAAATTGAAATATTCAGTTAATGAAATAGAAGATAATGACTATTTCCTTAAAAAATAATCAATAGAGAAATGTTATAAAGGTGTAATGTATAGGCATTATATAAATTGATGTCTTAGGGTATAATCTCTTGAAGAGAATTGGAAAGGTGGTATGAGTAATGGAAATATTGTTTATAATGGAGATCACATGACTAGAATATAAAATGAAAAAGGTATTATATTATACTATGTAACTACCGAGATAATATTTGAAGAATAATGTTGAATTAATAAAGGGTTTGTGTTTGGGAATTCATGATCTATGTTACATTAATCATGAAATATTTAAGTAGTGTTCAATAGAAGTTTTTCATTAAGGATATTCATGAATTTTTCTAATGGTTCATGTTACCAAGGATGGTGATTTAATAGAATGTTGATATTCATGGAAATAAAATTAATAAGAAAACGATAACCCATAATATGTTTGTTATTTTGAGATAATGATGTTGGAATGAAAGGATGACTGATATGGGTAAAGTAAAAATTATAGTATTGATGTCACAAGAACAAATTAATGTTGTTTAAAAAGTTTTATATGTTATCAAAGATGGATTTTACCAAATTATTTGATTTATAGAATATTTTCATTAATTATTTGTTTATGTTAATTAATAAAGAAGCATGCATTTATTACATTGAGGTTTTATGGAAATTCAGATTATAAATTATTTTTGGGAGAATATATGATCATTATATTTATATATTTGGTATGTGACAATTTAGAGATACTTATTGATATTCTGTAGATCAATTTTATGTTAATTTTTTAAATTTAATGACCTTAATTCTAAATGTTTGACTGTCAATTTTTCTCATAAATGGTGGGGTCGTAAAGATAACTATTCATGGAATTTATTATGTTTAAATTTTTAGGTTATTTAATAACCTATATTAATAATTCAGTTTTTTGATAAAAAATGTGAATGATAGAATTAATTATCATGAAGATATGGATTTTAGGATCCACTAGTGCTTCATTAATTTAAAAAATTCATATTCATTTCATAATGTAAGACATGATGTTGAAATTGATCAAACCAAAACTAATGGATAAGATTGTCTATATGAATAGGAATATAATTAATTGAGAATATATTCTCATAAAAAATACTCAAATATTGGAAAAAGATATAAAAATAAACATTTTCCCATCAAAATAATTTCTAATTATAAAAATAATCTTTTTCAAACATATTTTGTATAAGTTATTATGGTTGTTGATTTTCACATGATCATTCTCCTACCAGGTATCAATGACCTCTTTCACCCTCCATCAGTATTGGTATGTTATATTTTTCTTCCATGTACAAATATTCACACCGAACATATGTTATATTATATCTAATCATGGTATTTTTTATGGAAGATATCCTTCACACATCCCTTTCCCTATTTTCAAGAGTATATTTTATTAAAAAATTTAATGATGCCAGATTCATACAATTGAATTTTGAAATGTTAATATATTGTTAAATATGAATAAGTTAATATTTTGAGGATTGAAATTATTTGGGGTAGGTAGAATGTAACACCTAAATGTTTTTTAAAATATTTTTTTGAATAAATTTAATTTTTTATATTTTCCATTACATGCAACACCGTGTTTAGAATGTGTTTCATGCAACACCAAGTTTACACAAAACATGAAATACTATTAAAATATTATTATTTAATATTACAGTTATCGTCTATCCTATATAAGGGTGGGTATGAATTGGATTAAAAAAATTATTTATCACATTTTGTAAACATGATAATAAAATGAAATCATTTTTGGCCAATTAATTATAAGTGATAAAATAATTATATGATAATAAATTAAAACATTTTCTGAAAATTATTTTTATACACAAAACCTGTTTTTCCTCAATAAGATAAATAAAATAGTTTAGTGAATTAATTTAATGAAATATATTTAGTATAAATTCAATGAAATTCATATGATTCACATTTTTTTTCTATACATGGGATAAGAATAAAACCAATTTTATGCTTCAAAACTAATTTTATTCTAATATTTATTTTGTCACATTTTACACACTTATATTAAAATTTTCTCCTAACAATTTTAGAAAATTTATATTGAAAATTATTCTTCATTTTTAAAATATCACTTAAAAATATCATGGAGCGACCATTTTTAGAATTTTATGAAAATAAATTTTTTAAGTGAATAGTGAAAAATTATTTTTGTATAAAAAACCACATTTTCATTCAAATAATTTACATGTTTTTTTATTATAATATATTTTGAAAAGATATATTAGTTCACATATATATATATATATATTAATACATATTAGGTCGTTTAAGTCAATTTAATATTAAATTTTGATATAATATTTTAAATCTTTTTGAAACTCGTCTCTTGTGAAAACTGATTTTTCAATGTGTCCCTCTAATTAATTAAAAATTAAAATTTTCTACATATGGTATTTTTATGTGTAAAATTAGATTCCATATTTTGAATAATAATTATTTATATTATCTAAAATGTGTAAATAATCTTTTTGACCACAATAAATAGTATTAAACAATAAAATTAATTACTTTGATTGAGGTTTAAAAAGGATTCCATTGGTGTTAGAATAAACTGATAATAGAACAAATGACCTATATAATTGTACAAGCCCCATTTTATGGCCATAATTATACCTTGTCACATCTACTATTCTATAATGATAGAGAGGAACAATCAGAATCACTCTCAAATGATATGAAATTTTTACTTCTTAGTTATAGCAGATTGGCTGACCATGGTTGTCTCTCAAAGGAGGAAGGAAATTTAACAACAAATTAAAAGTATTTTGAAATTAAAATCAAAGGTAATAAAAAACTGATTTAATAGGTTAGTTTAGGGGTTACCATTTATCAATTTAAAATATTTATGATGGAAAAATGTTGTAATTTTTTATTTAAATGAATTTTGATTAATAAGACACAATGAGAAGATGTTTAAAAAAAATTAGAATAAATAATAAATATACATATAAATATTTACTTACTTATTAGTTATTATCATTTAAAATAATGTCCACATTATTTTAATCCCGTAATTTGTTTAACCCTCGGACCCTATAAGACTTATCTTTACCACAAGGGTGACGTGAATTAAACCCTAGGCTTTCTCTAGAACATGAAATCACATCACCCTTATTTGATTTTAATTAAAACGATATATTACCGTTATTGGTAAACTAGGGAACATATAAATTATATATATGAGGATTAATTTAATTATTTGTATTTTTTTAACTCTATAAATTTATCCAGTGTGGTTTTTTTTAACGATTAAGGTCACACTATCACAATTCACACATTACTTGACCACACGAGTTCTGTGTTAATTGATAAATTTATCACTTAGTTTCATTTACATAAAAAACGCAATTCATAGATAATTTCATTTGAATTATAGTAGTTAATTTATTCTATATAATTAAATGAAGAAGGTCAGAGATAAATCCATTACTAAGAAAACTACTTTTCCATGCACGGTGTAGTAATTCATGAATTGAATTGCATGTGAAAAGGTTTAGTAATTGTATTACCTAATCAGGTTTATACTATATTGTTAAAATCCAATTATGTAAATAAAATATTATGGAAATTTAAAATATTTAATGAAATATATGATAAACTAAGAGTTTATTAAAATAAAAAAAAATTTAAAAACGAATAGGAAGAAAAGAGCATTCTGGAGGAGACTATAGATTGACCGCATCCCTCCTCAATTAGTGAATTAAAATGAAATTGAAAAAATTATTTTCTAATAAAAATCCTTTAAGGAACATAAAACCACTCCAAATGAGGAAAAAAAAAATTTATATAGTGTATAGGAGGAGAGGTTATATAATTTTTTTGAATGGGGGAATTCAGAAAATATATTTTATTCCAACTTGAACTATCTTGTTGGCCACCAAACACCTGAACCACCTATCATTCCATAATTTTGAGTTATAAGAAATCAGGCCTTGTATCTCTTCCATAAATTTTGTCCCAATTCAAGAATAGATTAATATTTTATAACTCAAATACTGATGTGGTGTCTAATTTGGAGATTCGAATCAATATTTGACCTCATGGACCATTTAATCAATTCAAATGAAAGATCCAAATAATATATCCTAAACAAATGTTATATCCCACAGATTTAGGAAAATAATTCAAAACATCAATGTTTATATAATACATAGGAAAACATTTGTGGCTGAAATATTGTACAGTACTATAAAGGTAAAACATTATTTTTCATCAAATATTCAAATGAATGATCTAATCCCAAATATTTTATAAATAAACATATTTAACCCAATTTGAGGAAATTATTAAATTTATTATCAATAAAATATTAAATAAAATTATGTTTTATTAACTCCCCCAAACATACCCTTTTTCACTCATGGTAAAAAAATCATATATTCTGTTCCAATAATTGTTTTGACAATATATGAATTTTCATATTCCTCAATCCAAAATATAAATATAGGAAAAGTAATATTACCATCAAAAGTCAATATTATTAAATTTTAATTTAATTGTCTCAGAAATTGTATCAATATAAAATCCAATGTGATTAATGAAACTAATCATATAAAAATTAGTTATGGTTCTACCATAAAATTAATTTCCCCACGTGTGGGTGTGAAAACCATTTCAATCTAATGTATCCACCCTTTATTCTGTATATTCAAGTCATTCAAAACCATTCATCAAACCAAGTTTGATTCACCAATAAAGGTCTATATTCATTTGCAATAAAATTTCAAGACCACTCACTTAAGCATTCCCGATATTTAATCATTAAGCTCCAGACCTTGATATCCCCATGTGTTCTTCATTTCATCACAAACCACTTATTTAGATAAAAAATATATGTTTTCTTGTTTTTCTATTTTATAGAGGTACTACAACTGTCGAATATCAGGTACACACACATAAGTCAATTTGTGACAATATTAAAATTTACTTAAAGGCAAACGAATGTAGTGACCAACCATTGATATAAGATGATTTTTACCTATCTTGGTTATAACTTCAATTGAGTAAGAGGAATTTTACAAGGGATGGTTGTGTGAAAATTGTTGTGGAGAAATTAGAGACACAATTTACTATGAGTAAATATCCTAAGAAATAGTGTTAAAATCTATAGGGTTTTATAATGACAAAACCAATCATATTATCAGAGACATCAATTTTTATTAAAATAAACCCTTTAATAATAAAATCTTTCCCATTAATATCATTCCATAGATTACTTTTGAAAACATTCATTTCTAAATATGCTGTATCTAAATTAAGATTTTAAATGGTGTTTTTTTGTTTTTTTGAAAAAGAACATAAAATATAGAAAGAAATACAGAAAAATAAAAAACCTAATGCAGCTACCACAAAATGTTGTCCCACCCCACATATAAAATATATCATTTTCTTGAATTTTAACTTATGAGATTATATGTTCACATGTAATGATGAATTTTAAATTGGAAAAGTAATATAAATGTAAAATGATTAAGAACAATATGATATTCTGAAGTGATGATGTGGTCATACAATTTGATGGAATTAACTATATAAAAAGGATGTCCCTAAATGTATTTATTCAATAATTTACCATTTAATATAATGTTCATTCTTGTGTTCTCTTCTATGATATCCACTACACTAAAAGTGAAGACATTACACACAACATAAGGACCTAACCATCTGGAACACAATATACTAGGAATTAGATTTAGTTGTGGACTGTAGATTAGGAATTTATCTTCAACATCAATGTCAATTTTTTGGATAATTCTTTCATGATCTTATTTTTATCTTTAATTTTATATACATGAGTTCTTATATGATGATAATCAAAAAATTTTATGCTCTTGAATTTGCATCTTGCATATAATTATAGCGTGGGACAAATCCAATTTTCATTTATGTATGTCCCTATATTCATGATGCATGAACACCACGAGGAGATGATTGGATTTCACCAAAACAATCCAAAACGGGGACATACTAATGGTATTTTTTATGCCATCCTATAATACCAAAGCAGAATATCTAAGAAATATCTCTAATTACTCATATTCATTTTTATAGTTTACTCAAAACAAAATGGACTGCCAATTTGAAACCTCATACTGACCATTTTTTGGGGGAGTGGTATATTTTTGATGTTTAGTGCGTCACCCCAATTTGGAAAATAAGGGAATAAAAATTAATATTTCAATAGTGTGCCCCTTGTTCACTGATGATGGGCTTTGGAACTACAATCTAGCAGAATACTTGAGCTTTTAAAAAATGAACTACATCTGGATAATAATAAATCGTAGTGTCTTTGGCCTACACAAATTTTCTATTATAAACAATAGAAACCAAAACATAAAAAATTAACTAAAAAAGGTACCCATAAAAACAATTCCTCATACCTAAAAAATATCACTGAATAATATGGTTTCTTAGAGACCTAAGGTGTCCTCTAAATGTTTCCATTGTGTTGGAAGCATGAGCATGAATTACAAAACAAATGAGAATCATGTAATAACATAGAACAATATAATTATGAGTCTATTAAATCATCTATTTTTTTACAAAGTGTTCTCAACATGAAGTTTTATGGTATAATTATAGTACAGATTCAAACACATCATCCAAAACACACCATTTAATAACACGATCACTACACATGTCCCAAAGGTAGGGATTATGATAACATAAAACCTGGACTCACTATTTATATTTTGGAATTTATGTTTCATAATTTTTTTTGTATTTTATAGGAAATAAGGTAGTTTACTAAATATTCATACCAACTAAGAGTACAAGAGATAACAAAGTGATTCATGTTAATGAAAGTTTCCTAATTTTGTATGTGGACCATAGTGCCAGCCTCTACTGCATGATTAATCCTACATATGTATTCCTTCAACATGTTTTTTTAACTATTTTTAACCTTTATCTCAATGTAAAATTCTTGAATAAGGATAATATGTTTTATAATTCTTGGATTTTTATTTTGTTTGCTCATGAGGAATCTAAGAGCTTCATGGTAAGAAAAGACAACAAAATTATATCCCAATAAATATGAATGGAATTTATCCAAATAAAATATGATTTCAAGAAACACTTTTTCGATGGTTTTGTAATTTTATTGGGTGTAATATAATTTCCTTGAAGAATAGAAAATCACATGTGAACGTATATCCACCCTCTATGATAAGAAATATCCAATAGTGAAGTTCGAAGCATCCCACATAAGATCAAATTGAATATTCCGTTGTGGGGGAAGAATGATTGGTGGAGTGGTAAGACTCTTGATTATATTATCAAATGGTACCCTTCTTGAATCTTCAAAAATAAAAATAATATTTTTTTAACTAATCGAGGTAAGGGTAAAACGTTCTTTCTAAAATATCTGATGACGAATTGATAAAATCATTGATGTCGTTGGAATGATATAACATCATAAAAACTTGAAGGATATATCAATGATAAAATAATATATACCTTAGACCTATCAACCTCAATTACTTGTTTTGACTCTAAATTCCAAAAGATAATTCCATTCTCTACCATGAAATGAAACTTTTCAATGTTTTAAACTAGATTCTTTTCAAAATAAAGATGAAAAAAATTTCTTAAACTAATGATACATTCATCAAATAGAGATCCCTATATTGGAAATTTAGTAATAAATATTTCTATTCTATTCAAAATGAAATATAATAATATACTCACCATGAATATCTTGAAGTTACCAGGGCCATTATATAGTCCAAATTATATCCTTTAACAAGAAAATGTACAAAATGTAGAAGTGAATGTTTTTATCTCATTCTACATTGGAGCTATAGAAACATTATAATATATAGATAATCCTTTTAAGAATCAATATTGTGTCTTCCCAACCAGTCTCTCAAAAATTTTATTAATAAATGCAAGAGAAAAATGGTCCATGGGAGAGGATTTATTTAGTTTCTTTAAATTATTAAACACACTACACGTATTATGTACCTTCATTGGAACTAATTTCTCTATCTGTCTCTCATTTATTATAGTAGTAACACCATATTAATTGGAAAAAACTTAAATAGGAATCACCCACTGGGAATTTGAATTGTTTTAAAGTATACACTCCTCAATCAATTTTCTAACTTCTTTTCTAGCAACGTCTAGATGATTTGGATTGAGTCTAATCTATTGCTATCTAATTGGTTTAGCCCCATCCTCCAAAAGAATATTATTCATGACAATGGAGGGACTAATACCTGATATTTCATCCAAGGTCCACCCAATCTCCCTAATGTTATACCTCAAAATATTCAACAAAATTGTCTTATGTTAAAAAGGGAGATTTTTAGTAATGATAATGGGTAATCTTTCAACACATAATAAGAATGGGTATTAAAGATTTTTTTTAAATGAATTGAGTTTCAATGTGGGGGTGTTTATTAAGATGGAAATAATTACGGTATTGAAAATTTTTAATAAAGATCATCAATATATGAATTGAAATCATCAAAATAAAAGAATAATTCTTCAAATACATCATCATAGTCAACATCAAAGTCATAATTATAGGGAACATGATAAAAATCAGAATATGAATCCATATAAAATCCAATTACAAGATGGTATTATGAATTAGAAGCATTCGTGGATGTGATTTTAGACATAAAACATGATCCAATGCTCATAATACCTATAAGCATAAGAAAATAAAAATCCTTGGGGATTTTATTTGTAGTTCAAATGGGAAATAACAAAATCATAATGTTCTTATGAGGGGTAATTAATTTATTCCATAACATTAAATATAACAACATTATATCAGACTCCATGAAAAGTGTACCCTCATAGACATTTGTGATTGTTTTTTTCAGTTTTGATAAAGGATATACATATAATAATGGGAGCTTGATAATTTACCTAATAACCCTCCATATTAAAAATGTAGAAATATGCTGGAAAGATTATGTAACTTACCAAAACTTGAACATTCTCATGGACTCCCATAGGATATGTTGTAGCACTATTCACCAATTGTACCACTACTATCATCTGCTTCAACTCACTAACCATTATTGAACAGAACACAGAGTGTGGAATCACATTTATAGAATCACCTTAATCATATAATGATTTAAAAAACTGAAACTTCCCTATAGGGAATGGGATTGTGAAAGTCCTCAGATCCTTTCACATAATTTTATTTTCTTGAGTTAGTTTATTGAGTGATAAAAATTTACATCATGGATTGGTTGTATCAATTCTCTTGATACCTTTTCTATTGGTACAATATTATTTTATGAAGATGGCATACCTTAAGATTTTCATAATAGCCTCAAGTAGAGGTATGTTGATCTCAACATGATTGAATGTGTCCAAAACCTCATTCATCATTTCCTCTTCATTCATCTTCTTGGGTTGAATAACTCTATTAGGAAAGGCAAGGAGTTCAGGTGGAAAATCATCTTTATTTTTCATAAAATTAACTATCTCCGAGGGATTCTCATCAGTTGGAAGTTAACAGGACTTCTTTAGAGTTGTGGTGAATTATGATGGAATGTTAGGTATCGATGCATCATATTTTCACTTCCAAATTCTTAATTTTATTCCACTATCATTCCCCATGGGATTTGGAGTACGATAGGAAAGAAGATTTGTAGAGTTCGTACGTACAAGTTCATAGAGGGTGGTTCCAAACTAGCTCAACTGATTCATAAAAACCCTCTACTAAGAACCTATAATCATTTTATTTTTCTTTTTATTAAGGTCAATTTGATTCAAAATATAATGAGTATTAGAATATATCTCTTGTTGTTAATTATCTTGTAGTTGAATTTTTTTTTATTGATATTAATTTCACATTTGGAGTTATTGCAAATCCTGCGGGTAAGGCATAGGCTAATGGAAATTTTATTGAAAATGATTCTTTTTAATTGTCTAGATCCATAACTCATGTTTGATTTTTCCTTCCACCATTGATTTTATGTTGGAGAAAAGGAATTACACTTCTTTATGGGGATGTTGTTTTTGTTACTGGTTATATTGTCTCCCAGGGAATGTGGATTCATAGGAATATCTATCTTATAGTTAGGTGTAATAGTTAGTTTGGTGTAAAAATTTAGTTAAAATTCAACAAGGCCTTATATGATGGGATTTGGATGTCGTGTGAGGTAAATAAATGTTCCTCACCACCGTAGACATTCATACCACATGGTATCATTTAAATTATTTTCAAGAGAACTCAGACTTACCTTATGTGTTGCTCTAAAATTTAGTGTACATTGATCACCAATTTAATGATAGTTTTGTTCCATATTCTCAATCAGTGCACGTGAAGATACTAGTGTTTTTTACAAATTCCCCTTAATCTAAAACATCTTCCATGCTGCACTCCATAGGCATGATCCCTTTATATAAGAACATGATGATTAGTTTATCATTTATTTGGTGGTTTGGAAAGCTTGCACAAAACATCATGAATCACTCCATGTACTTATACACTGACTCCCAGTGAGATTTCTTGATTCTTGAGACCTCTTTTACAATGTAAATTGTCCTTGATTCTAAAAAATATCCCTATAAAAAAATACATTTCAAATAATTCAAACATGAATCATCTTCAGGTTGAAAATAATACATCAATTCTATTATGGGTACGTAAAGTGAAAATGTGAATACTCTTACTATTCTTTGATATTTAGATATATTTCATGGTTTTAGGTTTGAGTAATAAAATTTAAATTATTTTAATTTTTTTGGGATCCTTAATTAAATGGCATGAAATACTTGAAGTAGTTGTATCAATCCAAAATTTAATACAATGTCTGATTGAATCATAGGATTTGAAATACTATTCGGTTGATAGTTGATGTTGGGTTCATCCAATTCTATAATGGTTATGTCATTTTTAGTATTTATTTTCATCCAGTGCTTCTAGTTATATATTTTAATTATAATTTCATCCAATTTCAATGTTCAATGAATGGTTGAATTCCCCAACATGCTGAATAATAAATATTCTCATAGATTTAGGCAATATGATTCGATCCCTAAGCCTATGTTCAATATTAGGGTCATGATCTACAGTATCCTCTAGATTAGTTTGTTTCATAAATCAATGTAATTAAAAAATGAAATAATTAAAAATGGACACTAGTAAAAAAAGTAATGTTGTTTGAGTTAACTATCTAAAAAATATGATGGAATGAAAAAATAAAACTAGAGTGATGGAAAAGAATAAATAATTAATAGAACAAAATAATTAAAAGAAAAATAAAATAAATACATCTTATTGGTTAAAAATTCACTTTCCTCCTTAGAATCATTGTCAATTTCAATAGTTCCATCGTGGTCTCTATAAAATGATGTGTAATTTTTTACTTCTTAAGTGTCGTAGAGTGGCTGATGAAGGTCGTATCTCAAAGGTAGAAGTAAATTCAACAACAAAATAAAGGTATTTTGGATATAAAAATAGGGAATAAATATAGTAGTGAAACGATTGGGGGGATTTTTTTTATAAATATAAAATATATTTTCCAGAAGAAGAATTTTTTTTGAATGAAATTTCATTAATAAGACCCAATCAGAATTTTTTTTTTATAAAAATAATATTTTTTAAAGCCCTAATCTATTTAAATATACCTTTTGACTTAATTTTTAATCATTATCATTTAAAACAATATCCAATTAATTATAATATTCTATTATTTTAACCCCTTAAACCTAAGAGAATTAACTTTTTCCCCATGTATGAAGTGAATTAAACCCAAGGCTAGCTTCAGAATATAAAATGAAAACACTGAAATTTGATTGTAAATAGGAAGTTATAATATTATCATAGGTAAATTTGGAAAAAATTCCATTCTATAAATTTCTGTGAATTTTGTATGTTTTTTTGAACTCTTCAAATTTATCCCATGTTGTTTTGTTTTACTGATTAAGATCGTGCTCTAACAATTCACACATTAGTCAACCTCACGAGTTTTGTGTTAATTGTAAACCTAATTTATTAGTTTCATTAAATTTAAAAAATAAATTCATTGATCATATTATGTGGATTATAGTATCTAATTTATACAAAAAAAATAAATTATGAAGTTAATAGATAAATCAATTACTAAGAAAACTACCATTCTCTGGGCAGTGTAGTCATCGTAGAAACAAATTGCATGTGAAAACTATAGAAAGGGAACAAACCAATAATTATATTTATAGTTATTTTCATACCCAATAAGTAAATAAAATAAGAATTATATTGAAAATAACTAGAGAAAAGGAATTGAAACTATAAATTTATTGAAATAACAAGAACATTACAACAAAGAGGACTAAGAGAATATCATTTTGGAGGAGATCATAGCATGATATATTCCCTCATTAAATGATTATTTGAAATTGAAAGTAACCATTTATTGTTTTATCACAATACTATAAGCCTCACATGCCATTCCCACTTGAAAATATTATATAAACACCAATTTATAGATTTTATGGGACTATATGTTATAAGGGGTTTCAATTGTGAATGGGAAAATTCGTCAAAATATTTTAGTACAAGTGGAAACTACTTTTTGTCCACAAAAACTCTTAAAAAAGTTACATTATAGAAGGATGACTTCTGGAAAAATTATTTCCCAAATCTCCACCATAAAGTTGGGTCTAATTCAAAACTAGATGAAGAATTTATGTCTCAAATACTGAAGTGGTTTCACATCTAGCAAGTCCATACCATCTTTGATTTCTTGGACCATTTAATCCACTAAAACATATGATATAACTCGTATATCCCCAATAAATGTTATATCCCACTGAGTGAGTAACATAGTTATAAAATTTTAGGTTTAAATAATAAAAAAATTAATATTTAAGGCTGAAATATTACAATGCACTATAATGGGGAAAATGTAATTTCCCTCAAATTTTCAAATGATTGATCTAATCGAAAATAATTTATAAATAAAAGTATATAAAAAAAGTTGAGTAAATAATTTTTTTAATATAAATAAAATATTAAATACATTTTTTATTTATCAATGGACAATTTTTTATCCTTTTGGCATGCTAAAATATTGTGTACATTATTTTCTTTTCAAAAATAACAAGTGTGTTACTCACCTCACCTACAAAAGGCCAACCCTCCCCTATCCTCTTCAAAAATTAAAATATATATTTTCAGCCATTATCCCACAAAATATATTAAATAATACCCTTTTACAAAAATTTAATAATTATTTTGGATATAAAACCATCCTAATATTCATTTTTGTGGAAATCAAATGAATTTGTCTGATAAAGAGGTATAATGCTAAACTAAGCAGTTTTATTTTATTCATTATTCCAAATCCATAAAATATTAAAAATTTATTGTTATATGGTTACAAGGATATCTCCTATATAATTTATTTTATTATATTAATTTAATGAAATAACATTATATACTCTTCAATCAAATGGGATACAAAATCATTATTGGTTTGTATGTTGGACTGCCCTCTCATAAACCGATGTTATTCCTTTTTTCAAAACCGCATCTCATAGATGGATATAATTAAGGATTTAATTTTTATATATTGTATATATGATATTATTATTAAATTTTAATTATAATAAATCATATAACTTATATCCTCTAAACTTATTATAAAAAAATAAGGCCACTCAGGTGAACGACAGACCACCGCCTGATGAACCGATGTGTTGTGTTTTTTTATTTGTATTTTACCTGGATATTAATGAATATATACTTAAGAAATATATATGATATTGATAAAAAGATTTATACTTCCATAAATATGATATCACATATATCTTATAACTCTCCATTCAATGGGAATATGATAATATTATTAATCTGTATGGTGTACTATAACCTCTTGAAGTGACGAGATTTGTTCTTCACATACAATTTACACGGAAGGTCATAGATAGTTTTTATTAAAAATATGTGATATATATATATATGAGAAATAGAATTTATTTATATTGGTAATATGTTAATTGAATTTATTTCTTTCAATCTATTGAGAAAATGGTTACAACGTTCATGCATATGTATGACCTATCTTCTCAATGAACAACATATTTTATTTTCTATTTATAAATTTTATTGATTTACGTGAATGAAGAAGTAAAATATATATATATAATTTATATCATTTTTTTAAATTCCAGAGATTTTTTAACCATTTTTAACGTAATAGGGATGAAAATAACAATTCGTAACAAACATAAAAAACAATGCAATTATTATATAAAACAAGATTTTATTAAGGAATTGTTAATAAATGTGTAATAAAATTTCATATGTAAATCCTATATAGAATTACATCTATATTTATTGTTTTTTATTATATGTATAAAAACATCTATTTACTATATAGGACGTTCGAATGTGTGTGAATGATTTCGAGACTTATGTTAAGGGATTTCTAATATCTTTTCAATTTCTATAAGACATGTGCCAATTCACCACTCGATTATTTTTTGTGGTGTATATACTTACCCATTGAAATAATATATCAGGAATATTATTAATTAAATTCTTATTATAGTTTCATTTTATGTAATCCTTTATTGGTAATAGTGATTCAAAAGATTACTAATGTGATACTATATTTTGATCTCTGTTTTCATTCTATGTGACATGTGTAACGTTTTGAACCAATCTTATATTATGAGTGTTATGAAAAACCACCATGACATGAAACATCATGAAATTATTTACTATAAATATATTTTATGTTTAATTTAAAGCATTTTTCATTTTTTTTGATATATTTTTTCCGAAGTGGAAATGGTTTTATGGTACAATCTCATCATTTTTCAAGATTGTATATCATTATGATTCTGATGATGAAGTATTATATTACATCTCTCAAGAAAATTATAAATTTTAAAATAATATAGTTATTATATGAGAATACATTTATTCCCTTTATTTTCCCCTCTTTACGTACTCAAGAATTAAGAAGAATATATTTAATGTAAACAAGTTTATTTATCCATTTGGTTAAAACCCCATTATTTATTCAATATAAATTATTTATAAATATGTTTTAAAAATTGGATTAAAATTGTTATAAGAATTGATTATTCATATTTTTACCTGTTTGTGAATTTTAAGATGTGTTTTAAAAGGAATATTCATTTCATTTTCAAAAAACAATTCCCTTTTGGTGTTTTTAAAAAAACATAAAAAGAATATATTTTTTAATTATCACGACGTGAATGAGATTTTAAAATTTAAAAAAAATTATTTTATATTAATATTACATAATATGTTTTGAATTTTATATTAAATGAAATGGATTTCATTTTTTATAGACTTTATGTTTTAAAAGTGATATTCAAAGTTAAAATGGTATTTTCTCTGGAAATGTTATAAGTGATATTTCAAAATCATTTTCCATAAAAGATAAAATCCATTTTTGTTACTTTATATTTATTGGGGATAAGATCCCATCATAACATATTTATTATTTCTAAATGGTTTGTGATTAATGTAACATGATATTTATGAAACATATTTCTCTCATATGGGTTATACCATTATAAACTGATTATGAAAATCCGTTCTTTTCCCAAAGTTTATACATTAATACAATGATATGTTATACCATACATTTTATAGAAGTTATTATTTGTTGAAATGGTAAAATGATTATGAATTTTTTTTCTTGTCAATATGTTATGTTATGATGAAATGTTTAAGAATATCAATTCCACTAATGGTTTTTGAAATAGTGAATGTTTTATGACCATGAAGAACACACATGATGGATTTTAATTATGTAATTGGTGTGACATATATATCCATAAAATGAATTGGGAACATATTGATATACGATGAGATAAATTGAACTATAGTAGTGGATGACCTAGTTTAGTAAGGATATTTTTCCACTATGATATTCTTGGGAGTGAACCTTTACTACTATGATGGTTTGTGGAATGAACACATTCTACTATGGCAGAACTAAAAATAATCCTCGAATACTCTATAAATTATTTTCTATACTTATTTCTATACCAAAACATCCATGTCTTAGGTCAATGTAATTATATCATGGACCATGTTCTTTGATTACCTTATGAATCATGCAATTTGAGTTAATTATCTTTATACCATGACTCATGATTTTGATCATTGATATCTTGGGTATGGTTTTCATATATTATGCTCATATTACATTGAAATAACATCATTTACACTAAATAATCATCTAATATAAACCTTTCATATTCTTCTTTCCCACAAGATACGAATAAATTTAATTTGTATGATATGTATAATAACAGTTCTAGTTATTAAGAACCTATAGGGAGATAATGTAGTCTAATTATGGATACCTTCTTTATGTGGTAATGCTTCTAAAGGAAAAAATACCCAAAAGGTTCTAGAAAAAGACATTATTTTATTTAACTAATATTCTTATATTGACTTTTTATATTTTTGTAAGACAAGTTTGGTTCTTTATAATATAGGAGGTGACATATAAATTAAATAATTATCATAATTTAGAATGAAAACACCCCAAGGGGTTACGTTGTAATATCATTTTACTATTCTCAGGTATTAAAAAACTCCTATTTTTACCATAAATTGTTTTGGTTATGTTTATGGGAGTTTTGAGTCAAATATTTTGACATTTTAGATGTTCATGGGTTTTTTACAGTTGGAGAATGATTTTCCCAAACCATATTCCATACTTGTGAAAACCAAGAAAATAGAGATAGTGTGGTTTAACAAGGTTTGTGAATGTTTCTAAAATCAATTACCCCACTAAAGAGAATCTCTAAACCTAGGGGAAATGTTTCACAAAGTTAGGAATCACAATTTTTATAATCATGCATCTCTTCCTAAGAAATTAAGGGTATGTGATTTTTTAATCTAATTTTTTAAATTAATCATTAAATAATCTTTTTTGTTCCTCGAGGGTATGTACAAACTTATAGAATTTTCTAATTCAATTTAGGATCCCAATAGGTGATTTTCACCCCTCTACATCCCTTAAAAATAAAATTGATGCTATGAGAAAGGTGTTCGATCTATTCCTAGAAGTTTTCTTCTTCCTATTCTATTTCCACAATATCTCCTCTTTCCACCCTTGGGTTTTATAAATTTTAGTGTTATTCAAGAAAATAGAATCTGATTTTTTAGATCATGAATCTATAAATGATTCTAATATCCAAATTTCCAATATTATTCTCTAGAGATTTCTGACGAGGGCTTTGCATTTTGAGATCTAGTAATGACTAGTTTGGTGGTCTGTTATGATGGAAATTTTTGATTAACCATAAATTTCTAGATTTAAATTCAATTTCTTGATTTCAATTAAATTTAATTCAATTGGTTTTTGGAAAAACCCAATAGTAGTGAAGTAGTGATTTATATATGAATTGGAAAAAAAATTGTTAAACTCCCAATTCTATTGAATGGCGGTGTTATTGTGAAATTGATGGAAAATTGTGAGTTTTAAATTATGAAATTATTTTGATGAAAATGATTTCAATGATTTATTTTTGAAAAATGAATTAATTTTTTTATTGAAAGCCAAAGCCTTCATATTGTAAAAAGATGTAGTTTTATTAAAAACCCATGTTTTTCTTCATAAATGGAACCATATAAAAATTGATATGGAGGAATGGGATAAATTTTATTTTATATTATTTTAATGTAAATTTTCAACGAATAATTTTATTAAATAACAATCAATCCTAGGTAGTTCATGAGTTATTTTAAAAATGAAAATATCAATGATTTACAACACTAACAATACATCATAAATAGGTCACATCCCCAATGAAATGGAAATGATAACACTTTGATCAGTGCATGAGGGATATATGTACACATATTCTCTTGATAACTATTTCAGTCTTGGGGAGTCACATACATTGGAACTATCATAAATTTGGGAATATGACTATGTTTCTAATTGTTTTTTTTGAAATATATTCCATTGTTTGTAAACAATCGTACACATTCCATTTATATTTATATAAAAAAAATTATATAAAATTTTTATTAGGACATTTTTTAAAATTCATTCAATTATTTGAAATTTAAATTATAATTTATTTAAAAAATCATTCAACATACATGACTATTTATATAAACATGAAATCTTTACATGGTTAATCAAATAATAGAATCATGTTATAGAATCCTTAGTGAGACCCTACATGAATTTTATCTCACACCCTTCCTATTCCTATGGGTGTTCTAATATTATCTTCTCCCATTCTCAAGAAAGGGTACAACACCATGTGGTGATAGTTTTATATTTTTATCCATAGGTTTGGAGAGTTGTATCTATTGGGACATGTATTTTTATTTTGTTTTTATGGTAATTGTGGTTACACATTGGGGTTTCATACCTATTTTACTAATGGTAAAATTATTCCAATGAATGTTTTATTGTATGTATACAAATGTTTTTATCATTCGTCCATTGTGTTTGTGGAAAATTTAGTTCCGCTTTTATATGGTTTGATTCAAGGTTAAAGTCACAACCCATGTGGATTGCGAATTTTTTTCTTGCTATGTTAGGGTTGGATTGGTTATCGGGTTACCAGGGTATCCAGGTTTGTTTTTGAAAAATAGGTATCAATGAAAGTAGGTTTGGAACCTTTCCTTCATGTAATTATGCATTTCTGTAATCTTTTTCAGAAATATGGGGTAGTAACGACTCAGTTTCTAGCCATATCTCACTCTAATGAGCCTTAAGTCTCTAGGGGAGGGGGCGGGTTGGAAATATGTCATGATGATTCGTTCTAGTCATTTCCTAGATTATGATTTAGATAAATGTAGAATTCAAACCTTGTGTTCTGATCTAATCAGAATAATTTTCCAATTTTGATCTGTATGAGTGTAAATCTTCTGTATTTAATGATGCCTAATGGTGTTCTGTAGAATCCTATCTCAGATAATATTTGAGAATTAAATCTAGAAGGGAGATGTTGATGAATCTTAGTGTGTCAGTCCTCATATGGACTTGGGTCTTGTTGAGGTGATTTTTCATGTTGTTTATGATCCTGGACAAACACCACCCCCAATTCCAATTTAGGATCCATACCTTGAACCTCAAAGGAATAATTTACAAAAAATTTATCAGGGGTTCAGTATTTAGAATACATCAGATATCAAAGTATCCAATTAACCATAAGATGATGAGGAATGGTTGAGTAGGATTGATCTTTTTATGGAGTCCATAGAGACACCTAATGAAATCAAGTTGAATTGTAGCACCTTTGTGATGGATTATCCAAGAAAGAGATGGTGGGACATGATGGTGATTATGAAAAAACATTATATCTTATATTGGACAGAATTTAAGGAACATTTCACTGACCAATTCTATCCAGAGTCGATGGTGTTGTCCTGGTCTATTGAGTTTTCCAAATTTGAGGAGGATGACAAGACTGTGAAAAAATATGAAAACATTTTATTGATCTTGTTCAATTTTCACCTATGATTGTACCATATGATGACATGAATAATTGAAGTGTTGAGATGGGACATTGATCTGATATTCATAGCCATGTTTTATTTCTGAATCAACCTTCTTATACTGATGTGCTAGACAAAGAGATAGTGGTTGAAATAGACCTAGCTAGAAATTTGGGGTTGTTAAAAGTTTCCCTTTCTCCCAGTGGCAGTGTGAGTTCCTCGAAAGGGATGAGGAAGCTTGATGGTTCTCATAAAAGTTCTTAATAGCTATGTTTTATCTCAGCCAAGTATAGTTTCTAGAAGAGACCCTTTCATTTTATACCAGTGTGGAATACCCTTGCATTGAAATATGGTTTTTACAGAGGAACCCAAGGTATGTGGCTCCTACAGATACTCAGGTAACTTGAATAAGTTAATCCTTATATTTTTTACTCTGTATAGTGGAAAATGATCATCAGATCCAATTAAAAATGTGGTGTAATCAGCTGACTTATGAAATGAAGGGTTCCATCCGCATGATTCCAAAATGAAAATTCTTCAATAAGTGGAAGTGTCTCTAAAGGAAGAAGAGAGGGGTCCCATGACTATGGTAGGTAATATCACTATAAATTTAAAATTAGTGGGTGCTTCATTTAATACTGGTTCATGTCATTCATTTAATTCATCCATTATTTTTAATCTCCTTAATCATCTAACAATTTTTAATCTTATGTGATGTATATTACTACACACCTTGGAACGAAGAGATAACATGTTATCCAAAGTCCTACTTGTCCTTTCTCTTTATTAGATGTCGATCTATCGTGGAATTATCTAGTTTTCAAAATGAAACAAATTCACATAATTTTTAGGATGGATTAGATAATTGGTAATTAATCATAGATTTATTATAATCTTCAACAGGTTTCCTTTACCACACTCTATTGGTTGGACTGTTTCCTTCAAGGATATTTGGAGTCGAGGTTGAGTAGATCCAGACCTTCTATTCAAGGGTTATGGAAAGTAATAATACTTTTTATTTTGACATGGATAATGAATCGTTGAGTGGTGATCTACCTCCTATCATCTATGAGTTTCTCAACGTTTTTTACTTGTGTGTTCTGTGGTTTCCCACCAATATGAGAGATATAGTTTTATATCGATTTAGATTCTAGTATTGAAATAGTTTCTATTCACACATATGGAAAGGAACCAAATGAAATTAATGTGTTGAGGACTCAGTTGGATGATCTTATAGATAAATGGATTATACTCGTGTGTGTATCACCTTAGGTCATACGAATTGTCTTGTTTTAAAATTTTGATGGTTTAATTCACCTTTTTGTGGATTTTTGAAAAATAAATTGAGTTATGAAAAAGATGAAATATCTGATTCCACGAAATAATGACTTTTTTGATCAGTTGAAATGGGAAAAGTGGTTCTTGATGATTGGTCATTGATAAGAATAAAACAATCTAGCATTTAGAAAACCACATTTCAAAGAAAGTAAGACAATAAATAGTACCTTTTCAATCCATTTAGTTTTACACGTTCTCCTATAGGTATTATGGATTCAATAATATGATCCGATACTATTATCTAGATACTTTTGTGGTGTTCTTTGTGAATGACATTATTGTTTACTCTATGTTCGAGGAGGATCTTGTACACCACCTAAGTGTAGTTGCATAGTTGTTCATAAATCACCAAAATCTGCCCAGATATAAATATATGATTTATGGATTTAAAGCCTCTTCAGATTAGTAGGGTATTATCCTTTATTCATTAAGGAGTTCTCAATGATTTATTCTCCTATTAATACTATAACACAGAAGAGGAATATTTTTCCTTGGGGTGAAAACTGTCATATATCTTTTTATGTAATGAAACGTATTTTGACTAGTACAATATTGATGACTCCCCGAGAGGTTGGGAAGTGATATGTGGTCTTCTGTAATGCATTAGGTTTATTATTGGATGATATTATTATGTAGGGTGATCATGTCATTGATTATGTTTCATGTTATCTTAGACCACCAGAGAATACAAACCCAAACCAAGACCTTGAACTTGTAGTTGTTATGGATGCACTTAACAGATAGAAGAATTTTACCTTTACTGAATGGTTTTCCATGTATTATGACCATAAAATATAGATTTATATCTTCTATAAAAAATATTTTAATCATCTCCATGTGATTTGGGTGAAATGAATGGAATATTTCACCTATGACATTGCCTAAACCCTGGGGAATGGGAATGTCATCCCAGATGATTTGAGTAGGAAATATCTAACCAAAACGATGAAAGAATCATCCTAAGTGTGGAACATGATAGTGGTTTTTGAATAGTTTCATATTGGATTCTAGGATTAAAGGTCCAATGTTGATTTTTCCATTGTTCAGTTTACCATCACTCTTCTCAAGATGATTGTTCAAGATCCACAGCTTGATAATGAGTTTCTTAGTGTTGGGGAATCTATTTTATAGTGGGGAGACCATTACTAATTTTTCTTTCTCCACAGAGATCATTATATGTTTCTAGAATCTCTTTATTATGCAGTTAACGTTAAGGATAACTATTATGGGGTATTTCCAAAATTCGTAGTGGGAAGTGCACTCGGGAACCATGAAGATGTTCTATGATATGTGGAAATAATTCTGGTGGCCACATAGGAGACGAGGATTACTGAATTTGTCTCTCATTTTCATACATGACAAAATATAATGTCCCAACACTAGAGACCTCGTGTTTTCTTTAGCTTCTTCTAGTACAAAATTACATATGGGATGATATCTATATAGAATGTTTTGTTAGGATTCCATATACCCAAACAAAAAAAACAGATATGGGTTTTGATCGATAGGATGACTAAACTATCTCACCTTATAACCATTCATGATACAAAAATATTTGAGGATAGGAAAAATATCTATGTGAAAGAGATTGTTCATTTTTATGATGATTCATATGTAATAGTATCTGATAGGGATCCTAGGTTTACTTTATATTTTTGGAGAGTCCTTTAGGAGGAACTAGCATCTTTAATCCTTTTGGGGAAGGTATACCATTGACAGTTGGATGGAAAGATAGAAAGAGATATACATATTTTTGATGATATGTCCCATACATTTGTTCTTGAATTTTTGGGGGAATGGGATGGCTATTTGGGGATGGTTCAGTTTTCCTAAAAGAATATTTACAATTCTATGATTAGAATGGATAATTTTGAGGCCTTATATGTCCAACCTTGATAATATTTGTTGTGTTGGTCAAGTATTTGTGAAAGATCCTCAGTTAGACCGATATTGGTTCAAAATATGGTAGAAAATATTTAGTATATTCATAAAATAGTGTGGACTTCATAGTTCCGGTATAAGTCTTATGAATGTTATCACCACAGATCGTTGGAATTTTGAGTTGGTGACTTGGCTATCAAGAATGTTTTAACTTGTTTGGGACATCGATTACATGATAGGAAATATAATCATTATCCTTTTTGGTAAGAAATTTTGTGATTTTTTAGAATGTGTGGAAGGTGTATAAATATTTATTACATCCACCTTAGTTGACGTCCAAATATATCATGTTCTATTTGTATCAGATGTGTAAGTATCTTTCAGATTAATATCATGTTCCTAGGTAGAGTGATCATGAGGATGAATTTGATTTATTCCAGACTGAGAATCCATTTAGGATAGTTGATTTTTAAAACATTTTTCGTCATGGGGGATGACACCATCATATTGAGTGATATGGTAGCAGGGTTCTGATATTCATGATATGTAAGAGAGAGAGAGGTAATGATGAGAGAGTAGTGACCTCATTTTTTGATAGGGAAGATTTTTAATAAGATTAATGGGGACAAAAAAGTTTCTGTTATGGGGAAGTTGTAATATCATATTAATATTTTTAGGTTTTCGAAAACCCCTCTTTTTTACATTCTTTAGTTGGATTACATTTAAATGATATTCGTTTCAATTTTATTGAAAATTTTGAAAATAATTGAGATGTGAAAGGTTGTGCACAATTTTCTTAAATTATGAACTATGATAGTGAAAACCATGCAAACCAATAAAAGGAGAGATTTTATGGTTGATTTATGGTTCTAAAAAAAATTCTCACTAAGGAGTTACTATGAACATGAGGATAGGGGAACAAATTTTGTCTAACAATGTGACTTGGCTGTGGAAATCATGCGTATGGGATTTTTTAATTTGAAAATTATTTTTTAAAATACCCAAACCCTCTCTTTAAGTCCCTGATAGGCTAGTGAGGCCATATATCATTTTCTTCATCCTTAGAGGCACCCAAGACGTGAATTTAGACACTCTACACCCCTTTGAAAGAAAATAAAATCTAGGAGAAGGACATTTGATATCTTCCTAATAGGTTTCCTCTTCCCTTCTCTTTATCCCACTCTCTCCTCTTTCCTCCCTAGAGTTTTATAGACCATCAGGTTCTCTTAGGGTATAATCAACATTGTTTCAGATCTTGAATACAGGTTTTATTTTTGGAACCATGTTTATAATATTTTTCATTGGAGTTTCCCGAGTAGCGCATTGTGTTTGGAGATCTCGTGAACTCATGGTAGGAGGTTACATTATCATGAACAATTCTTATTAGACCTAAATTTATTTATTTAATTTCAATTTTTTTACTTAAATTAAATTATATTATATTAATTAAATTTCCTTGAATTATATTATTGAAAAATACAATTTCCTTGAATCTGGGATTTGGATTTGAACTGGCACAAAATTATGAAAACCCTGAATTCCAATGAAATGGGGTATATTTGAAAAATTGATGTAAAATTACATGATTTAAATTGTTCAATTTAAATTTTGAAAATGTTTTGATGAAATTTATTTAAATTTTGTATTTTATAAAAATAGAGAAAAATGGGTTTGATTGAAACCCAATATATTTATATTGTAAAAACATATTTTGATTTTAAACCCCTATTTTGCGTTTTAAATAAAAAATTTGGATAATTGAAATGGGAGAATGGGAATAATTTAATTTAATTTTTTTAAAGACATTATTCGTCATTGATTATATTAGAGTACATGGAATCATAAGTAAATAGTGAGTTATTCGGGACATGACCCTATTGATGATTTACAACACTAACAATATATATGTTATAGTTCACAATCCCAATAGTGTAGTGATGAGTCCTCTTTGATCATTTTCTGAGGGATGGGTGTAAACATATTGTTATGATAATTATTTTTGTGCAGGAGAGTATCATTTCTATGAACTATCATACTTGTAGGAATATAATCATGTTACTTATTTTATTTTAAATATTTTTCATTGTTTGTAGACTTTCTACCCACGACATATGAAATTATAAAAATTGTTTTATATAAAATGTATATTAGGACATTTATTTAAATTATTTTTATCATTTGGAATGTAAATAATGATTTTTTAAATATTCAATGAACATAATTGCCTATTTATATAAAATTTAATTATATACATGATCATTCAAGTGTTGTTATATTATTATGGAATCTTTCCTAAGACCATACCAGGCATTTAGTTCACAGCCTACCTATGCCTTTGAGTGTTATTAGTTTCCCTTCTTCTTGGTTTGAGAAATGGAAATGAACCACTTGGATATGGTAGTAGGTGTTGATCAATGAGCTTGGATATTTTTGTCTATTTGGAGATGGAATTTTATTCTGTTTTTATGGTACTTATGATTTTACATTGGGGTTTTATACTCATTTGACATTCGTTGTAGTTATCACTTTGGAATTATTCTTTTATGCATACTATATTTTTTGTATTACATCAATTTTGTTTATGTAAAATTCAATCTCAAATTCATATTTTTTGATGCCATGTGCTATTCGAGAACATATGGTGTTCTATTAGGCACTTCAATCTACGTCCGGACTACCTCAGTTATTAGGTAAACATGGTATCTAGGATAAATTTTGACATCTATACTACTGATAATAAGTTAATGGTGACCTATGAGAGACTATTCACATCTACCTAGGTTAATTCTTATGGTAATCAAATTTAAATAAAACCCATAATAATCCATTTATTCATTACAGCATTTAAAACACCCTTAATGGGTTTATTAAAGTAATATATACTGTTTGTAGAGACCTATTTGGGTCCAGTCAAGTATATAATGATTCAGTTATATGTGTTATCATTCCTAGATTCATAGAGGTTCAAGACATTATAAATTTCAATTAAAACCACATTTAAATAGAATATATAATAAGAGATTTAAATTTATTAGAAAAAAATTATTTGTTTTGAATTTAAAGAATCAATACATTTCACTTCATTATTTGATGTAAAATAATTTTATTCATTTATTGTATTTAAGGATGGATAAATTTAATTACACCATAAAAATACATGGTAAAACACCATGTAGGTTAATGAAAAAAATTATTTTAATATCCCTACATCATAACATTTACCATGAAAGATATCAACTCAAAAGAGATTACAATTATACTTGGAAGTAAACACAAAAGTATGGTATACATGTAAACATGGTATATAATCAAAAAACATGTTTTATAGGTAGAAATTATAATAAATCATATAACATTTAATATAATGGATATGATAAATAATTACCTTAAAGGGATATAAAGAAAATCATGTTAAATACTCACAAAATCATGTTATATAAAAAAGAATAATAGTTTCATGCAAAATCTATTTTTATAAAATAATGAAAGAACACACAAAATATATTGAAATAATAAGAAAATAGGTAAAATAATAATCTTTAAATTAAGATCTTGTTGAATTATACCTTTAACCCATGGTGGAATGATTATAAAATGTAATAATCATGCAATGTGAACATTAGTGTTATCAAAGGAAACACGGTCTTTCTCTCGAGGGTAGGTTTTCCAGACCCAAAAAAGTGCTATTTATTACATTCCAACAAATTATTAGTCTCATTTCTACCACTCCAATTTATTAATACAAACTAAAAATAGAATTGATACCACTCGTAACATCCCGACACAACTATCACTATAAAAAGTTTCTAGTCAAGTTAGTCTTCTAGCCTCAAGCACATCTCCCTACATGCCCGTGGTTGGATATTTGTTGCAAGGGTATCATGGTTGTAAAATGGAGATCTATAACATATCACTAATTAATAAAAATGGACGAACAAAAAATGAATAATATAAACAAAAAAATATCATAATCATCTAGAAGATAAGAATAATTGATTATATATGCAAAGAGAACTAAAAATCTAGGCATGATCTTGTTGTGACATTAAAACCAGAATCCCAAAATACAATATATATATTCAACATGAATAACCTAAATAATATAAATATCTTAATAAAAATATATACCTCCATATGGTATCCAATTTACAGGATCAATCTCTACATCCAAGCCCCCATTTCGAGTACTAGACCATAAATAAAAAACACATAACATTGTCCAATACCTAATCGGGAATCAAGAGATATGTTTGGGTATCAATCAGGGATCTATATAGTGTGTGAGTAAAACTCTGTAGGCCACCACAAATGGAGTTTAATTCATATGAATAGAAAATAAGTAGTGTGATAGTCTAATAAAAATAATTAGTAAATAATGAAATCATAAATCATGTTGATCTAAACATCCCCAAGGACACCAGGTTGACCATACAATCTTTTTCCTAAGAAGAAATATCTGTAAACATTCCATCATGTATATAAATATATGTATATATGAATATATACTAATATTTATATATAGTTATGCAAGAACTATTGGGGACTTGAGGAATCCACAAATATAAATAATAATATTAATAAATTCAACATATTTCTATTTTTATATAAGGGTAGTATTTCCCATTAATATCAAATAAAATATAAGGAATGTCATGAAAAACTATTTCAAATTAATAATAATGAACACTATTAATATGAAAAATTAACAGAATTTAAGTATTCACATTGACATGACATATGAATCATTTAATTTATTAATTTAATTGAAACATAATCCCATCTAAAGAGATCCACATATGAAACCCAATTATTTCCCTCGATGTAATACAAACCCATCAACATTCATTCCCTTGAAAGGATTTTAAAATAGGATCCTATGTATCATAATATGAATTGTATAATGGCATTTCCCTCATTTTCATTCCTTGAAAATCCATATATTGATCCTCTGAATGGCCAGAAGGCCTTAATTTTTATAGATTTTTTATAACCCCCTTTCAAGGGATGATGGGAATCCCTTATAAGGTCCATAAGCTCAGAGATTACATGGCCCGTAGGCTTAAGAGATTACATGACACGAATGTCTTAGGAAATTCAACAAGACTATAACTACTATGTACTGTACCTCCCCAGCATCTGTATCGTGTTGGTAGCTCTCTAGTTTTGCATGGCTGTCTAGCTATGCTTCCCATGCAAGCACAGGCCGATCCCGATGGTCTATACATACCGTCTTATTCTTCTAATTCCATTTGGTTCTGCTATGGTGAGTGCACTTTCTCTGAATCCTCATCTTAAGCTGCTCCTTTTTTATAGAGTATGTCTGGGGAAACTGCACTGATCAAGTGTCATGACGGCCTTGTGGTGGCCCGAAATCCTTAAAGGGTGACCTAAATCCTTACTGACCCAAAGGCATTGGGGACATGAAGGCCTTAAGGAATCCAAGCCCAAACAGGTGGCCCAAGGTGAATTATTTCAGCTGCTCTAGTACCAAACATTAGCTTTTGCAGTAACTTCTTTAATAAGTGCTACAGTACCCTCATAGTGCTTATTGTACTACCACACAGTACATGCTACTATACCCGCATATCCCTTCAACAGTACCGCACAGTACCTACTAATGTGCTTCTACAGTACCATAAATATGCCTCCACCGGGTTTTGAACCTAGGTATCATGGATGGACTTAAGGAGTCCTCACCATCTGGGATAAGGCTCATGTGCCCATATAGGGACTCCAAATATCACTTGTGAAATAATAAAATGCACTTTCCAAAGATCCCTTCCATGTAATTATATTTTTGAAATCCATGTATCACTCAAGGAAAAACATATTTCACATTCCTCTTAGGATATCCTTGAAATTATATATTAGGATTCCAAGTATCCATCATTGATAAATATTAGTTCATTTTACCTATGATATAATCTTTGAAATTCTATGTGAGGTATCAATGTGTCTCGCAATGTATAAAACAATTTAATTTAACCTATAATCGTATAAAATGAATTTTTACAACTAAAATCTTGGTGTTCCTCATGGAATAATATCAATGAAGTGATTTTATTCATTTATTATTTAACAATGTACATGGGAACTATCAATAAAAATTTACAATTAAAGTTATACATTAATTGTTTCAGTCAAAAGTTTGAAAAAAGGCATATGATATGGTCATAACATTCATATGGAATTCAACTTAATTAAAAATACCATTTACCATGGGTAAAATAATCATGCAACATTTTTTTAATTACATAAGAATAATATGATCATAATTAATAATGGGACTTATGCAGCATCTATTCCATTTTAGATAACATTTAGACCCATTAGTCATGGGATCACTTATCAATTGAATAAGTGGTTAGTTATATATTCATTGAATTCACATTTCACTTAATAAAAATTGGGTATCTTGATTAAAAGGGAAAACTAACACACCTCATAATGTTATACAATCAAATGCCTTTGATTATGATCTCTTATTGGTATCATCCCATTCGGTTAATTCAAATTAACTATTTAATTTATCAAAGAAAATATCTTTTTAATGGTGTCCAACCATTTTGAATATTGTTCCAAAATTTAATTAATAATATAATTCTAACACACCTCAATAGGTTGTTCAATTAGGTAAGCATGGCATGTCATTCATATTAGAAAACCCTAAATATTGGTTCATATTGGGTATACAACCTCGAAGAGAGAAATTGATCCTTAAGGGAATCATATTCAAGGTGATATTAATTTATTAACATAACATATCATTTGTCAACAACTCATAAAAAATCAAATAAATAACACACTAGCCGATTTTATAATGAATACTCTTTATGTAAAGGTATATATAACTCCTACATGATTTTTAGGAAGCTTTAATATTCCAATATTAGGAAATCATTTGAGACAAAATGAGTGATATCCATGAAATCAACAAGCACTATAAAAATAGGGCAAATTATCTATAATGAAAATAGCATCCCATAAAATGAGATAAATGATGAAAATAACTAAGATGATCCTTATTAATACCCAGGGTTATCATACACAACTAATGATGAGTGATTCCAAAGTTGAATGAAAGATAACCCATCATGGGAAATTGAGTAGGAGTTGTTCTTGCGGGTGAGATGTGAGAGGAATGTGAGGGGTGATATTGGGGTAAAAAATATTTTAATGGAGGAGAGGAAAAATGGAAATTTATACCCTTTTAGGTACATTGTTTTTTCACATGATTAAGTAAACCATTCACCAGTTATGCATCTCAAGATGCATAAGATCCACACCCCCTAGCATGGCCTGCACATGGTTTTGACAAGCCATTCGTAGTCTATGCTCTCATATTTTCAATTTTATAGACTTTATACATGTTAGTGCAAATTTTAGTGCATTATTTTTCAAACCATGTGACACCCCCACATAGAAGTATTGTTTAGTAGCATGGTTTTTACTAACCATGTGAAAATTATCCATCACTTTTAAAAATTCCAGATTTTAGATGCAAATGCTTCTAAAGCATAACCTAAAACCTGAGCACATATTGATACTTAAATCCAATATAAAAATAAAGATAAAAATAATTTTAACTCTTGGAATTACATTAAAAATAATTGTTATCAATTTTCTATATACAGTAATTAAAAATTATAATTCCCTTGAAATTTCAAACTTGATTTCTAAAGAGACTTTATGTTACATTTCCCTCTGTGTATAATATGCCTTCATATTTTTACAGGAAAAATAACCACCAGAATCTCATGATCACATGTTCAACAGATTTATCATGGATTTTAAATTATCATGAAAAATATGGAATTAAGATATTTTCATGAATCATAAAACAACCAATTTTCTTCAAAAAAGAATCATTATAAATATCAAACTCTCCATTTCTAGATTAAAAGTCAAAAAATGAATAATTAACAAATATATTTTAGAATCATCACAAAAAATCATCACATTCCTTTGTCCAAAATAATTTAACTCACTTCCATGTGAAAATGGTTAGTGAGCTTGAAAACCCAGTTTTTTTAAAAAGACCATATCTAGTAACATGTTAATCAATTAAAAAATTGAATTGATTGAAGTTTATAAGTCATGATGACTATACAACCACTTTAGTCTTAGCAGGAACCCTAGATATTCCATATTTAGATGAAAAATGGAAAAAATAATTGAATATGATCTAAAATTTATAAATTTACCATACAACCTCTTCTATTTTATGGTATAAATAATAATCCATATATATTTCTCAAAACCCAAATAACATATAGAATATTACATAATATCAGAAAAAAATTAATAATTTTTGGAAATAGACATCAAAAATAATATTCACAATATCCATAAATTATTCTTCATTATTTTCTATCCTAAACCGAATATCCCACCCACAAATGAACATTACTTTTACAAAAAACCATCCCCATAATTCTATTTTATTTTACTTTTTTATAATGATACCTAGACCTAAGGCTAATGATCAAAAATTTATGAGTACCTAGGAATTGATTAAACAAATCATAAATATGGGTTAACAGATACTTTTTCATAATATTAATGTTATTGAGTCCTTCATAATAAATGTAAATCCTAATAGAAAAATCAATTTGTTTACTAAAACAAAAAAGGATAAATCAATGGTGATGTCATATGTATGATGAAACCCTTATCATGTAAATAATTTTACTAATTTTTAAATTCCATTAGATCTAATAGATCAATTCAACATGGAGGTTTAGAAATCATATTTCCATTAGGTCATATGTTAGTGGCTAACTCAACCATCCAAATTAGGAATAAATCATGGAATGTCATTCAATAATATATCCAAAAATTCATTTACCACAGGTAGATCACTAAGCTGAATTCATCCTTTTTTTAAATTAATTTTACATAATAACATTCAACTATATAAATAATGAATTTCTATTGTTATTATTATGTTATCATTGAAAAAAATTCATCCATATATAATAACTAAGGTTCACTTATAAAATTTTATATCACATGTTTTTCTATAAAATATATTTTTCCGTGATAATTAAAAATCCAATACATACCCATAATTACATGAAAACCCCCTAAGGGTAATGAAATATAATATATCGTAAAAATACTTCAATAAATATTTATAATAATCTTCCTATAATTATCTATTTCATTAATAAATTGACCTTGGGTTTTTACCAAAATCATTTCCTTTATTTCATGAGGTGATATTTCCATTCTACTATAAAATTTATTAGAATGAAATGAATATATTGTTCTCAAAAAATAATGACAGTGAAATAGTTTGATTAAATAAGTAATTTTATTATCATCATCCCATTTGGTTGTCCAATATTCACTGAGGTTTTAAAAAATAACTTTATTAAATACTTCTTTTTGTAGTGTTGATTATTTCCATCCTTCAGTCATTTATTCTGAAACATATCAGCATTATGGGCCATCTCAATACTTTTAATACATTTTACTATTGTCTTATCATTATTGGTCTTACCATTACCATTTCATATTTCTTTATATTCATGTTAGAAATATCACATCTTAAAAAATTCATAACACTTTGCATACATCATTGAATATTCCAACAATGGTTCTTACCACATTTATAAGAAGTGGGAAACTTTATGTTCTTACTATGGGAATTATTAAATAGATCCATCCCCATAACATTCCATCTAGAAGAATTATTATATTTGTATACATATATACATATAATATAATTTTTTTAAAATTTTTCATAATGAACCGAGCCCCATATATTTGACTCATCCCTTATAAATACTACATATTTTTTTTCTATTAATTGAAACATAATAAATACACAACATTTGAATTTCATATAAGGATCCTTTACAAATTTAGATTCTCGAGAATTTGATATAATTACTAACAACTAATGAAATCTATAAAAAATAAAACCAACTGAGACACCTCATATGCTAACTCTACAAGCAAGAAAACGCCTTCGAGAAAGTATACTGAGCCTGTAAAAAATAATTTAAAAATATGGTGTGAGAATTAAATTGACGTGTATGGTGTTTTAAAAACATTGATAAATACAATTAAAAATAATATTTCATTTATAATACATTTGATTTGAACAATTAAAAATATCTTTTTAAAATATCTTCTCAAAATATTATAATGCTTGGAAAATAATTATACATTGAAAATGATTTAAAACTAATCCAGTGATTTCCTTTGGAAAACATTAAGAAATATCGTGTAAATAAAACCATCAAGTAACTTGAATTATTGAAGGACGTATTTGGCCTACCCAAATTCCTAGGGATGGATTCACTCCCAATTCCCTACCCTATTTACATCATTCATGTGTCGTTTCTATGAAAATGTTTCGTATATTCCTTACATGTATAATTTAAACATGACTTTTTTCTTAAGAACATTTTTATACATTAATTACTTATACATTTGTATAGGAATAAATTAAAAGGTAAATTTTCAATGGAATAAACTTGAGAGTTTTGATATCCAAAAACACATTTCACTTAGACTTTTCATAAAAATCCATGAATCAATATTTTACACATTAATTAATGAAATTCATTTTTTAAAAAGTAATATCTTTTATTATTTAAAACTCAATATTAATATTGATGGATTTTTTATATAATTGATTATATCAATAAATTAACGACTTAAACCATTCATATAAATCAATATCAAGTATTAGTAGATAAGTAATAATATTCTTTCACAAACAATTATAAATGGAACATTTTAAATCAACTTTTAGTTCATGAGTAGATTGAAAATATAATCTTATACAAGACCTTGAGTTAAAATTCCACACATCTTCATATTTGATTTGAATGCGCATTCAAATCATGCAACCAAGATTAAATATGTCTACATATATAAACTTATATATATATATAATTATATGTATGTATACACTTAATCATCACTTTATGGAATAATTTCCTAGAAAGATAATATAACCTTAACTTATAATTTTGGATTCAAGAATAAATGTAATACATTATATTATAAGATATTCATTGAAAATAACAATTTTTCCTTGATTAATATTAATTTGGGCGATATCATGATTTGAAATAAATCACCTATTAATTTTCAATTATATAATTATGGACCAACATATTTATATATATGAACATGAAATATAAATAAGAAAAAATTGGATATAAATACATGTATAGAAATTAGTGATGAAATTTAAAATAATATATTCATTATAAATAAACATAATTTGAAAAATTATAGATTCTCACTAAAACATAAAATAAAAGATCTAGAAAAAAAATAAATTCCACGAGTCCAAACTAAAATGAAGTTAAATTCATATAGATATCCACAACAGATTTAATTAAAAATTGGGAACTACAAAAATCAATATATCCATTATAAAATTCATTAGAATAAAAAACCAAAACCTCTCGAATAAAACTAAAAAATCTGTTGAGACATAATTGGAATCAAATGAAATCTATTACTAGATTGGAATCTTGTTTTAGACAACCCTTATTCTATGGACTGCAAATGGTTTTTTCATTATTTTAAGTTACACCATAGTATAAAGCCTTTATATCCATAATATCAACTATTTAAAGATATAATATACATGAAATTGGAAAACCAGGTGTCTATATGAGATCCCATAGACAATGATTCAAACATGATTGTGATTCAAGTCGTATATTGAAGAAGGTAACAAATCAATTATATTCTATTATTCGCATAATTTGAACAGAAAAACATTTGACATGGCCAATGAAAAAAACATAAATGAAAGGAAATATGTTGTAACATTATTTTCTAATGAAAAATATCCCAATAATGAGGAAATTAATAATACAAAAAGAAGATAAATAGGAAAATATTTCTTAATAATTTATCCAAAAAAATGCATTTACAGATGAAATCAGCGATTCCTGTTCATGAACTGAAAGAAAACCTGTAATCAACCAAAGAGACAAAAATTGTAATTATTCTGATTGAAGCATATGGAGAACAGTGGATGATCGAACCTAAATTCAACTAAAAGATGTAAAAAATTACACCTACCTCATTTTAGGATGAAGAGAAACAACATCATCTACAAAATCAAAGCCCTAACCCTGTCAAAAAACCAATGACATTGCCTGGTCTCTCAGCGGATAACCTCCATTGTCCCCACATTCTGCCTCAACCACCACTCAGCTAGATCCAGAGGTACATGAACTCATCTCATCATGATAACGTTGGATACCCTCAGCTTCAGCACCCCTTCCTTCGCACGAGTTCCTCTCCCCTTATAAAACCCATAGGATGTGACTGACTCTACCACTTGAACCCACACCTAAGAACCCTCAGTGCAGAACCCCGAAAAAACACACCCCTAAGAAAGGTTCTTCTATTTATCTTTATTTTTATATTATTATTATTTAAAATCTATAATAAAAATTATTTATATAAATATTATATGTCTTTTATGTTTAATTTTAACTTAATAAAACAAGATATTTTATTTATAAAACAAAATATATATTTTTTAATCTCAATATATATTATAATTCGATATTAATAATATTTGTGTATATATATAAACTAATTTTTCATAATTCAATATTTATAAAACCCAGTTAATTATTTCCTTATTTTAATATAATTATCAGTTAAAATGTTTTATTAAACTACCATTTTGATAAAAATTAATTCTCTTTTCAAGAATAATAAAAATAGTTACTCTAAATTAGTACATCAGACAAAGAAAAATAATATTTGTTTTTAGAGTAAATTTGAATACTATATGTAACACTAATAATCAAATAAATAAATAAATTTAAATTATTAAATTTTTGAAATTTATCATAAATATAAAAAGTTAATAATAAATAAATCCATTTAAGAAATTATTTAAATACTAAATCTATGGTTATAATTTATAGGGTGCTACATTAATCCTCCCTCAACTAAATTTCGTTCTCGTAATTCATATTGTCAGAATAAGCAGAATTCTGAATTTTCATCTTCCGAATTAAGAAAAATGTTGACTGATAACCTCCTAGACTCAAAAAAATATAATCTTAAAAGTTGTCAAGACCATTCCATGGATACCAATTATAATGTCCGAAGCCCGACCTACCTATCTAATCCCATATAAATACTATGTATTTTTTCCATTAAAAGAAAAATAATAATTACAAAAAAATTTAATTACATATCATGTTCATTTACCTGTCTTTGTTGTATATAAGTAGATACAATTAATAACAAAAAAGGTAAAAAATAAAAAAAAACTAAGACACCGCAAGCACTAACTCGGCAAGCGAAGTGACAGACTTCAAAAAACTTTATTGGATATGTAAAAAACAATTTCTAAATAAGGGTTCAACATTAAATTTCCCATGTATGGTGTTTTTAAAACCTGTGATAAACACCTTTAAAAAATATTCCTTGGAAAATAAATTTGATAAAAACAACAAGAATCAACCTTTTAAAATATATTTACAAAATATTATAATGCATTGAAAATAATTATACATTGAAAAAACGTTAAAAATAATCTCATGATTTTATTTGGAAAACATCAAGTAATCTCCTATAAACAAAACCATGATATCACATGAAATACTAATGGTTCTCTTAGGCCGTCCCACTAACCGAGGGATGGGATCACTCCCAATTCCCTACTATATTTAGAACATTCATGTGCTAATTTTATAAAAATGTTTTTATGGTTCCTTACATATATAATTAACACTATGGATTTTCTGATGACATATTCATTAATTAATTACTTATAAATTTATATACACATATCTACAAATCTAAATTTTCATTGGAATCCACTTTCAAGTTTTGATCTCCCATAACTCATGTCACTTTTCCTTTGAGTAAACATCGATGTACTCAATATTTTATTTATTAATTCATTAAATGAACTTTTTTTTATGATTAAAAACTTTTATAATGAAAAATTCACTAAAAATATCAATCAAATATTTTAATAATTGAATATATAAATAATTAAAAGACATTAACCATTCATAAAAATAAATATCATAGATTAGTAGATAACTAAATATAATAATTAACATAAAATTATAAATGTATAATTTTAATGAAACATTTTTTCATTGAGTAAATTGATAATATAATCTTATACAAGATCTTGTATTAAAATTTAACCTAACTTCATACTTGATTTGATTTCACATTCAAATCATGCAACATAGGTTAAATATGTTGAGATATATATATATATATATACACATACATACATATATATACATATACCTATATACATATATATAAATATATATATATTTTTATATATACATTTATACATGAATACAAATATATAAACACAATTTTCACTTTCATGAAACAATATCAAGAAAAGATAATATAACCTGAACAAATAAATTTGGATTCAAGATCGTATGTCACACAAAAGATTTTAAGTGAATCATTTAAAATAACATTTCTTCCTTTCATAATAATAATTTGGGTGATATCATGATTTAAAATGAATTACCTATAATTTTTAAATTATATAATGATGGATGAAAATATATATATATGGACATGAAATATAAATAATCATAAACTATATATAAAAACAAGTATATTAATTCTTGATGAACTTTGACATAAATTATGCTTTATAAAATAAAAATCATCTGCAAAATTATATATTCTCCATAATACATAAATTAAAATATCATGAAATAAATATAAAAATCCAATCATTGATGTTGAACTAAAATGATGTAAAATTCATATACATATCTATTTCCAATTGAATTCAAAATTTAGAGCTAAAATCCATGAAAATACAATCAATGTATCCATTACAGAATTCATTATAATGAATAACTAAAAATCAGAGAATAAAATTAACATATCAATTGCTAGAAGTTTGAAAAAAAAATCCCTTACTGGATTTCCATCAAGTTTCATACACCCCTTACTCTCTAGATAATAAACGGTTTTGCCATTATTTTTATTTAAAATATGTTATAAGACCTTATATAGTCATAATATCTTCTGTGCAAAGATATAATATATATGCAATTGAATACCCATATATCCATAGCTGATTACTTAAATAATAACACATATAGGATTTCGATAGATGTTGTGTATCGAAAAAGGAAACAAATAAATTTTATTCATTCAGTCTCAAATTTTCAAAAGAAAAATATTTAACATGTCCAATTAAAAAAACATCAAAACAGGGAAACCATTTATCATATTATCATCCATAGAAAAATATCACAAATAATGTTGAAATAAATAATATAAAAAGAAGTTAAACATTAATATAGTATATATTAAATTTTCCTTGAAAATCAACTTGATGAAAAAATTCAGCAATTTATGTATATTAATTGAACGAAAAGATGTAATAAACCAAAGAGAAAAAAATTTCAATTAGTCTGATACGACCATAAGGAAAACATCTATTGATCGATCCTAAAATCTATAAAAATACCTGAAAATGACACCTACTTCATGATCGGTAGATGAGAAACTAGAACATCAACCAAAACCGAAGCCTTAACCCGGTCCAAAAACCAACTTCATCGCCTGGTATATCCGGTATCGACCTCCATCATCCATCCCTTTGGCCTCAACTACCACGTGGCTCAATCAAGAGGCGCAAAACTATAGATCTGCATGACGAAGGTGAAAATCCTTGGATTCATCTCCGCTGCATATGCTCGACATCATCCCCTCGGATGAAACCCGTTGATCTTAACTCAGCCTACTCCCCAAACCTGATTCCTAAGAACCATAAGTGTGGACCCCCAAAAAACACACCACCTAAGAACATTTCTTCTCTCTTTTATTTTTATTATATCATTATTATTATTTAATTTTTTAATATACTTTATTTATATAAATATTTTATGTATTTTATGGTTAACAATAATTTAACAAATATAATTTTTTATTTTTAAATTACTTTTTCATATCAAAATATTTTTTAATTTGAAACTAATATTTTTAGTATACTTATATAAACTAATTTTTCATAATTCAAAATTTACAAAACGAAATTAATTATAAACATATTTTAATAAAATTATTATTTAAAACATTGTTCTAAACATCCATTTTGATAAAACTAAATTATATTTGAAAAAATAATAAAAATAGTTATTTTAAATTATTCCTATAAAAAATATCTTTTTTTATTAAATTTGAAACCTATATGTAATACTTATAATAAAAAAGTTAACATCAATTATTATTTTTAAACAAAATAATCTCAAAATGTATTATTAGTTAATTATATATAAATCCATTTAAAAAATATTTATATAATAAAGCTATGTTTAGAATCTCTGGGGTGTTACATTCTCATTACATCAAATAATGTCCTCGTAACATCCAAAATCACAAGAAACCATAGATGTTCGCAAATATGGCTTAAATACTGAATAAAATCTCTTGATTTTACAACCATCTTAAAAAAACACCTAACTATCCAATCTAGTTGCATTTTCATCATTAACAAAAAATAATTCCAACTCATTTTTCATAAATTCCATGAATTTGAATTTAATTCTATGTCATTTATCCTTTGGTAAATATTTAATAAAAGAATATACCCCTAAATGATTCATAATAAATGGAATCATTCTCATATTTTCCCCTACTATACTTAACCAAGAAAGAGCACCTATTATATTCACCTCCAATATTATATATATTATGTGTTACATTCCGATTCTAGGAATATCAAAAAACATTAATGATTATCTCCAAATCATTTATCCATCCTAAAGTTTCCACTAAATGATTGTGTGTGTTATCTTATGAAATTCCAAGATATGTACATCTTCCCCAATAGATAAATTAGCTCCTCTCTTATATGATCTCTACTATTTATAGACTATGCCAATAAAGTTATCACAACTGAAGATTAATTTTTCTAATTGAAACTATTCTAGGTTTATCCATTAAGAAGAAATTATCATCTTTCCTCCTTTCTTCCTTAGTTACCATGTTTCCCCTATGAAAATTCATTCTTAAATAGAAATAAATTAGATGAAGAAACCTATAAACCCTAAAACAATTTATCACAATATTGTTACTCATACATTATTACCACACCCGAATATTTTAAAATAACAACTTTTTGTTCTATAGTATATACGAAACACCACACCAATCTTAAATGACTTGTGAAATATATTATTTTATCATGAATATTTTAATAATTCCATTAAATTTTCCACTATAAATGGGAATTAATATATTATGAAATATTTTTGGATTAAACATGTATTAAATAGGGTAATTGGTTTCCAATTGAACAGTAATTAAAATATAAATATTTTGAAATTAAATTTTTTATTTCTGAAAATCATTTTTATACACGCAACACATCCATTTCATAATTAGTTAAATAAATCAATATTAGTTAATGAACTAAACGTAATTTATATATTATATATTCAATAAATTTTTTATAAATAATATTAAGTATTTATATTAATTGAATAAGAACAAATCATGTTAATTTATTAGAAAAAATATTTTTTTCTAAAATAAGGTTTATTGAGGTTTTTCGTACTTATTTTGAATATATTTTTATCAATTTAATAAATTTTTATTTAAAAATTGAACTTAATTTTTGAAATCAATATTTCAATATTATCTTACTGTGAATTTTTTATAATTTATTAAAAGATTAATATTTTTATGAATAATGGAAAATATTTTTGGTTTTTCAAAAATTCCCTTTTATTTAAAACATTAAAAATGTCCCATTTTGATAAAAATGGTCTAAAAATTAAAAATAAATAAATATTATTATTATTAATTGATTATATATCCCTATTATCAATTTAATGATGGTATTTAATATAAAATGTGTTTATAATTAAGAAATGTTTTCTTTGAAAAACCTCATTTTCATCGCACTTGTGGGGTTGATATTAAATTAAATGCTTCCACATATATGAATTTAATTTAATGAAATGTATTCCATAATGTAAATAATAATAATTAATATTATTTAATAAAATAAAAATAAATTTTTTAATTATTAGTAAATATATTAAATTATTAATTACCATGGTTAAGGAGAAAACATTATTTTGTGTGATGCATGAAACTATATTGAAATTATTTTTCCACACAGATAAGTCATTTAATTGAAATATTGTATTTGATATTTATGATTAGTTTTTAAAAATTATAAAATAAGGATAACATATTTTAAGGATTAAAGTAAAAACTCCCTATATAAGTAAATAAAATAATAGTTAATGCGGCAAAAACTAAAATGGTAAATGTAAGTAATCATAGAGGATAATAGAATAAAATAATTGATACATGTTTCATTTAATAAGTAAGATATGTAGAATGACCATAAAATACCTCCACCAAAATATTTATTAATTTATAAGGCATGTGGGATTACAGTGACTTCCCATTATTGAATTGTTTTGTGTATTTACCAAAATGCATGTCCTCCTCAATTTAAAAAGTGAACCCCTACCCTAACTTCTTCAAAAATCTAATGGCATTTTTCTTAACTTAAACTCTATAAAAAATATCCTAACTCCATATCCACATTATATATTTGATTGTCCTCCCAAAATACCAATCCTTGTGTACTTTATAAGATATCTTAATAAGGGATTTCTAATTGAATGTAATTTTCTTCTCAAAGATCCTTCTTTTTTACTTATGCTTTTATAACCATCAATTATATCATAAAAATTACAATATAGTGACAATATTGTGTCTCTAATAATTGGATTTTATTATGTTTGTGGAAAAATATTTATCTATCCCATCCTCTATCAATTTGAAAAAAAACTACTACATGTGTGTATGGAGGACTACCACTACTACAACATAGTGCATACATATTTCCAAAAACGACCTTTATTAGTGATAGATAATTTATAACAACGGGAGAGAGATTAAAATCCCTACTATTTTCTCAACATTAAAAAATCACTAATAAAGGTACATTTTTCATCGCTTTCAGAAGTGTTACTAAATGAAAATGCTGTAGTTTGATGTAATAGAACACTATAGTAGAAAAAACACTATGAAATCAGAAAAAATCAAGTAACAATATAGAATTTAAATGATTTAAAATTTACAGCAGATATAAAATAATAATAAAATATTATATACATTTCAAAAATTTATTTATATCATTACATATGTTGAAATTATTACATAAATTAAAAAACATCAATGTTCAATTGTCATTTAATCCTAAACCCTTCTTGAGAAAAAAATAACCCATATAAGAAAACTATTCTTATGTTTGTATTTATATAATAAATGAAATTAACAAAAAGTTTTAATTTTAATTAAAACATTTAGTCATATTATGGACAATGTGTATCATATTTATTTACAATTGATTCATTCATGTCACATAATTTGGTTGTTTGGAATACAAAGAATCTTTGTGATAAATTACTAAATAATTAGAAAAAAATGATAAATAAATGAATTAATTAGTAAAATGTATAGTGATAAGGAAATAATCTAGGGTAATTTTTCACAGTTTTGGTGATGTGATGTCTATTTTTATCTAAAATGAATCTTATATATTAAAAATATTTACATGGGGCCATACCAGTCAAACTGTGCATTATATTGAGGGGCGGTTGACTCCTACATGTCTTAAATTACTTATGGATCATTTTCAAAAACATCAAAAAAATTAGAATGTTTTGATTTTTTTTGAGTACATCACTAGTATTTTTTAAAAAAATGTTATTTTAAATAGGAAACACATACATTGACACATACCAGTCAAATCATGCATCAGTTTTAGGTGATACTGATTCCAAAATATCAAAAATGAATTATGAATCATTTTACTAAATTATCAAGGCAATCCAATAATTTTTTTGGGTTTCAATTAGTGATAATTTTTGAACTAAAATTTATATTTTTAAATGATAACATACACATTGATTCATATCGGGATCATTTTTTATTATATTTTGGTGTGGTTTAATCATTCACATAAAATTGTCTTATGGATCATTTTGATATTGTATCAAAAAATACGAACGTGTTTGTTTAGTTTTGAGTAGGTTAGTTATGGTTTTTAATAAAATTGATGTTAATTTTAAATATAAATATTCACTTGTAGTCATACCAGTGACACCGTGAAGCTAATTGAGGTGAGTCTAATTCTTACAAATTTTAAATGAAATATGGGTCATTATTCAAAAGTATCAAAACAATATGAATTCATTTCCTCGATTTTGAGTACATCACATATAAATCTTACCAAATTGTAACTTCAAACTAGAAACTAGAATGTTGAGTCATACTGATCATATCATTTGTCTGTTTTTGGTGAGGAATATTTCTACATTTCAAAAATGACTGAATAATCAAATTAAAAAATTATCAAGATAATACAAGGGGGTTTTCATTATTCAGGGAGTGTCATTTATTTAACTAAAATATCGATTTTAAATTGACAATGTCTACATTTTTTATACCATGAATACCATGAATCATATTGAGGTGTAGTTGATTCATAAACATCAAAAATGACAGGCAAATAATTTTATTGAAGTATTAAAAGAATCTGAATGTGTTTTCTCATTTATAAGAAGGTCAATTATCACGTTTTCTAAAAATGATGTCAATGATAAATAATAATACACACTTGAATTCATACCAGCAACACCATGCAATGAATTAAGGTTCAATTTATTCCTAAACATCTCAAATTACTTTTTTATCATTCATCTAAAGTATAAAAAAATTAATATGTTTACCCAGATTTAAATAGATCAATTTTTTATTTTAAAAAAAGATTCATTTTTAGAAGGAAACAGACACATTGACTCGAAGAAATAACATATTGTAGCCATTTTTTCTAAGACTAATTGCTACACATCAAAAATAAATTAAGAATTTACTTCCAAAATTATAAAGAAAATATGATAACATTTTCTTAGTTTTTAGTGAGTGAAAAAATTTAAACTAAAATGTCAATTTTAAAATAATAATGGAAAAATTGAGTCATACCTAGACCATCGTGTGTCACATTTAGGTTTTGTTGATTCCAATAAATCAAACATGACTTTCGAATCATTTTCCTAAATTATCAAAACAAAATGAATGCCTTTTCTTGGTTTTGAGTAGGTCAGTCTTCATTTTTACTAAGATTGAAGTCAATTTTAAATAAAAAGATTCACATGGTGTTATATTGGTCACATCATGCATCGGATTGAGTTTATACAAATTCCTACTTCTCTCGAAGTAAATATGGATCATTTTCCTAAATAATGAAATCAATATTAATGCGTTTACAAGGTTTTGAGTACATCACACATCTTTATTGCTAAAATATCAATTTAAACTAGAAACATTCACTTGGACTCATATGATCACATCATGTGTTGGTTTTATGTGAGGAAAATTCCTACACATCAAAAATGACATATGAATAAATTTCCAAAATTATCAAGAAAATCAGATCATGTTTTCTCACATTTCAATTAATGGAAATATTTAAACAAAAATATAGATTTTAATCTAATAACGAACATATTGAGTCATATTGGTAATTTAAGTATTATATTGAGGTGTAATTGATTAATAAAAATAAAAAATTTAGTATGGATTATTTTTATGATGTATCAAAAAAAATAATAATTCATTTTATGTTTTATGATTACGTCAGTGGTCCTTTGTAATAAAAATTATTTCAATGATTAATAATAAACCTAATTGAAGTCATATCAGTCACATTGTGCATCATATTGAGGTGTGGAAAATTTATTCAAATCTCAAATAACATATGAAACTTTTTCTTAAAGAACCAAACCAATTAGAATGTGTTTCCATGGTTTTGAGTTGGATAATTGGGTTTTTTATGAAATGTAATGTCAAACTAGACACATTCACATTAACTCATACTGATCAAATTGTCCATCACTTTTAAATGAATGCAATTTCTATAGATGAAAATTTACTTATGAATTGATTTATTAAATTATCATGAAAATTAAAGTGTGTTTTCTTGGTTTTTAACGAGTGACACTTTTTGAAATAAAATTTCAATTTTAAACTAATAATGGACACATTATGTCATACCTGTAACATCATTTATCATATTTAGGTTTGGTTGATTCATAAACATTAATAATTACTTATGTTTCATTTTATTTAAGTATTTAAACAATATGAATTCATTTTCTCAGTTTTGAGTAGGTTAGTTGTCCTTTTTTACTAAAGTTGATATCCATTTTAAATAAAATGGACACTTTGAGTCATTCCAATCACATTGTGATATGTATTTATAAGTGGATGATTCTTACATGTCTCAAATGAATTATTTATCATTTTACTAAATTATAAAAACCATACAAATGTTTTTACTCGAGTTTGAGTATGTCACATGTCTTTTTTACTAAAATGTCATTTTAAACTGGAAACATGCACATTGACTCATAAAGATCACATGGTGTATCCGATTGACATGATATATATTAAAACACATCAATTATGTATTATAGATTTATGACCTCAATTATCAATAAAATATGAGTGCATTTTTTTAATTTGCAGCGAGTGAAACTTTTTGAACTAAAATGTCGATTTTAAATTGATTACAGACCCATGTAGTCATTTATGGAACATTTTGTATCATATTTATGTGCATATGATTTATAAAAATTAAACATAAATTATGGATTTTTTTTCAATTTTATCAAAAGAATAATAATGTTTTTAATATGTTTTGAGTAGGTCAGTTGTCTTTTTTATTAAAATTGATGCTAATATTAAATAAAAATATGAACTTGGAGTCATACTAGTCCCATAGTACTTCATATTTATGTGAGACCCATTAATACAGGTCTTTAATGTATTATGGATCATTTCTGGAATTATCAAAACAATCCATGTTCATTTACTCAGTTTTGTGCATGTCCCTTTTCTTTTAAAAAAAAATTCATTTTAAATTGGAAACACACACTTTGACTCATACCCAAAACATCATGTATCATATTTAGGTGAGACCGATTCCTACACATAAAAAATGTCTTATGAATTAATTTATTAAATTTTTTATAAAATAAGTAATTTTTCTAGGTTTTTAGTGAGTGACACTTTTTTAACTAAAATGTCAATTATAAACTTATAATGGACACATAGATTTGTAATAGGAAAATCATGTATGATATAGTGGTGGAGTTTATTATCACAAATAAAAATAACTTATGGGCCAATTTACTAAATCATCAAAACAATCATAATGTGTTTTCTTAGTTTTGAGTAGTTCAGTTGTCCTTTTTACAAAATTTTCTAGCAATTAAAAATAATAAAGACACACTTGGAGTCATACCAGTCAAACCATGTTTCAGATTGAGTTTCAAATGATTTATACATGTCTAAAATTTATTATTGATAATTTTCATAACGTGTAAAAAATATTTAATGCTTTTACGTCATTTTTAGTATTTCACCTATTATTTTTACTAAAATTTCATTTGAAACTATAAACACATACATTGACTCATATCAATCACATCATGTTTTAGTATTATTTGAAACCAACTCATACATATAAAAATGATTTATCAATCAATTTCCTAAATAATCAAAAAAATCCAAGCACATTTTCTTGGGTTTCAAGTACCGACCCTTTTGAACTAAAATGTCAATTTTAATCGACAATAGGTACTTTGAGTCATATCAGGAATATCAATTGCTGGATTGAAGTGAGGTTGAATCCTATACATTATGAATGACTTATTGATATTTTATATTGACACATAAAAAATTCAAATATTTTTTCTCAGTTTTTAGAATTTCAGTTGTCATTTTTATTAAAATTAACGACAATTTTAAATAAAAGGTAGCACATATAGTCATTCTAATCACACAGTGTGTCTGATTGGGGTGCAGTTGATTCCTATGCAACTCAATGTCTCAAATAAAATACTAAATTCCAATGATACCATGATTTATATTTTATTTATTTATCGTTCTACCAACACATCATTTTTTATTGATGTTCTTAACCAAAAGAACATTCTCGTTGATCAATTCCAGATGCATAGAGGAAGATCATGTTCCCATTATTTAAAAAGAAGTCATGAAAAGGGGAGCATGAGAGTCATATAATCTTTTAGATTTCAACAATCTGAAAGGTTGTTTGGCTATGAACATTGACTCAATATGTAGTGTTGATAGTTCCACAAAGAAAGGAAATATAAATTTATATCGTGGTAACATTGGTAGAAAGAATCATTTTATCGTGTTGGGGCCATGTTACAGATTTTTAAATAAAATAATTATTTCTGAAAATATATTTGAAAAAAATAAGTATTATAATAAAATTATAGCGAATTTATCTTAATAATTATTGATAAAATGATGAAAAATTAATTAAATAAGTAGAATGAATTCAACATTGAATGATTGTTGTATGAATTCTTAAATAATATCGTAGTTTCCATTATCCCAATTATAGTATCAATGTCCAATCTCTCATGAGCATGATAATCATTGAAAAAACCACACCAAATCGAAAAAAAGATTCCACCTGTTTAAAAAAATTATTATATGAGTAATATTAAAAAGAAATAAATTAAATATAAATATGAAATAATATTTTAATTCTATGGATAATGATTTTCCTGTTACAACATTAATATTACATACGTGATTGATTAGTTGAGGTAACATGAAGAAATATGATAAATGCCAACACTGTAGGGGTGAAAAGGATAAGAGGGAGAAGAAGTCTGTGGACATTTTGGTTTATAAAGTCACGAAATATGGACATACCACCCCAACTAGATTAAAATAATACCCATATATAATATAATTTATATATGAGTAATAAAAGTAATAAATAAATAAAATATAAATATAAAAAATATATTCATTCAATTGAAAATGATTTCAATATGAAAAAATCAAGATAACATTTGTGATTGAGTAGAGGATCATCATTTATCTTCCTACAAATTTTATGGAGGGAACTTGAATGAATGTAATAATCGCAACACTATATGGGTGAAAATGTTTTTATGGAGAATAATTCTATGGATGTTTTGGTTTAGAAATAAATAAAATTTGGAAAAAAATATTCTAAAATAAATAAACTCTTCAAGAAATAATGAATATTAAATCCACGTTCCATTATATATATATATATATATATATAAATTTTATAAAATAGATAAAGTATATTGTATCATTACCTTTACATATTCCCAAAGGGTTTCCTTCATTATTGTTTTTTATTCCGAGGGACTGGAAACATAACTATGTGTAGAAGACATTGTCTTCAAGAGTAGTCAAACATTTAATTAAAATTATTTTAATGTAGTAGATAACATATAATATTATGAGGGAAAGCACAATATATTAGAAAAACCTTATACCTTCTCATTGGAGAATATTAAATTTTAAGGGTTTTACGGATTTTGTTCTTCTTTCGATAATACAAATTCTATCATTATTGTCCCCTATAATGTAAAAGACATTGTCTACATTCGGATAGATCTATACTGATTGGGATCTCCCAATGAAAGGGTTATACCCAATTTAATTTCCATGTGAAATAAATTTTTTTTAGTATCTAGTTGAAAAAAAAAATTTTGTTTTTGATATGAGACATAATATACATGCACTAAATTTGATTCCATTATTAATAAATAATATTTTTCCTGCACCACAATAAAAATTACCTTCATGATTCCCATTTCATTAACATTTACTGCACTCATATTGGAATCCCATTTTTAAGTGAAAATTTTTAGTTGCAATGTTGTGTAATGAAACTTATATATCAGTTATATAATTAAAAAATATGACATGTTTCCATAAATCATAATTCTATCATTGGAACCAGATATGTACATTGCTTCCACCATAAGCATAAGAAAATTATTTTTCATTAAACTATAGTCATCAATTTGTCTTTTATAAAATGATCAACCATTTATTACAAAACCAATGTAAGATATAATATTTTCATTCCATCCCCTAGCTATCTATTGATGTTTTTTAGAAATTGAATTTTGATTTTCAGATAACTCCATATAAATTTTATCTTAAAACAATCCTATAAACTATTGATTATGTGTAATTTTTATCTATCATACATCCTTTAATAGCCTCAAATCTCAAATAATTTATTTGTGGGATCTAATGTATGGATCAACATTGTCACTATTTTATAAAATATAAAGGTATTATTGATCCTGATTTGTCATGGTAATTATAAAAACAAATAGTCCAAAAATTATTTCTACCATAAGGTGTCCGCTGTGTAGATAATTAGGGAGGCTGATGTTGTCAACATCTAATAGGTAACCATTACAAAATTAATAGATTTAAAAAAATATATCATTGTACAATAAAACCTTGTAGATACTTATATTCTTTATAAAGCCTTTAATAATTTTCATATACACTTTAGTTGGGTACTTCCGTATGTAATGGATATGACCACATAGTTGAACCTCTCTGAACAAGTTAACCACCAGGAAGACCATTTTATCAAAGAATGGTGGTTGGAAGAAAAAATATAATTCACATAATATGACTTCAATCTTCTTATTCATGATTGGTATCCTTTTTAGATTAATAATTTTTCTACACATATCACTGATAAAAGATAAATTCCATGTTTATATATGTCATTCATTTTGAGGTAGAATGCGACCGAAAGAAAAGTGAATCAAATATTCATATAAACACATTTATGTGATTTTAATAATTGTAACATGAAATTATTCATTGACATGAAATTATTTATATTTTATGAATACCCATATAGATATTTTACCCTATTAAGGAAAATACAAATTGAATTTTTTTCCTCTCTCGATAGAGTGTAAGCTACGGGATGAACAAAATTATGTTGTTTACCCTTCACTAGTGTAAACTCTCCCATTATCCCCATGTTAATCATGTCCAAAAAATACTTTTTCCATCTTTATATTTTTCAGTAATATTTACTGACATTCCAATAACACTGACAAATCCATCATTTTTATATATGTGTGAAAGTAATAAAAAATATGACATAAAAAATTGAAATACAGTAATTCAAAGAAAATTGATCTCTTCATCCAACCATATTTCATATGGTTTCTCAAAAATAGTTAATTAAAAACAGTGTTAGTATCTTAACCTTTATCAAATAGTTGACCACCCATTATGGGGACAATTTTGTGCCTTATTCAATATTCCCATCCAATACTATCATCAATGATTGGTATTTACATCATCGAGCTAAAAATTTCAAATTTTCTAAAAACAAATTCTTTAAGGAATGTTTCAACTGAACAATGTATGTTAGTTATTTCCAAATGTGACACCCCATCATTATTTTAATTAAATATCTTGATATATTTAAATAAGTGAGGGTTTCATTTATTATCCCATACAACATTTCCCTCAGTGTGAATTCATCACTTCTCTGAGAATCATAGCTTGTAACACCTATATCCATCATCCACATTAGATCATCGATCAATATATCCAATTAAACATCAATATCATTACTAGTATTCTTTGGTCCAAATATAATAAGAGACAATATATTGTTTTTGTGCTTCATGCATAACCATGGTGACATGTTATAATTTACCAACATGACTAGACAAGTACTATGATTAAAACTCTCTACAGTAATAGTATTTATTCCATCTGTAGATAATATAAAATGAAATATTTTCATATCATTTACAAATTCTGGATACCATTAATCAGTTTTATTAAATAAAGGATTATCTACTGGATGAAATATATTACCACAATTTATTCTTTTATCTTCATTCCATGTCTATTGTATCAAGGTTTCATAACATCCATATAATTATCCAATCCGTGGAATGATAGGGAAGTACCATAATGATTTTAAATGACTTCATTTATTATTCTTGTATCGATCCTCTAAACACTTATAAAATTTTATGAAGGGTCCTTGAGAAATGATATGTAATCATTTGGGAAAGCATGTATTTCTTATAGATAATTCTCATTGAACATAACATTCATTTCGTATATATATATTTTGACAACCCACACTCTATTTTTTTAACAAGTGACGTAACGACCTATATAATTATTACATTTAATATTAATGGTATATCAAATATTTGAATAATATCAAAAAGATAGTTTCAATATAAATTTGATAAAGTGTTTAAAAAATAATTTTCGATTTTGAGACATTTAAATACAGACTTAAAAATGGTTTCTTGAAATGTTTTTATGATGAAAATATAACATTGATGGATTATTTTTAATATTTAGAATGGGGAAATTTTTAATAATTATAAAAACTAAGTTATATATTTAAATGAACCTACCATTGGGATACCCTTAGTGGGATGTCTATTTGGAAATACTCTATTTGGTGGTTGTGGACATTTGATGCAACTAGTGATCTTCAAATGAGATTTATCTCACAACTTACTCACATGTTTTAATTTGAATATATTGATGAGATATTTTCAGGTTCGATGGAATATGGACTCCCCATAAAGTGGTATTTCCATTCTAGATTATCATTTCATTTATCCTGGACCATCATCTTTTATAATATTTGTCATTGAAATTAAAGAAGAAATGCATTGTACTTCACATTAATGAAATGTGGAATTTTTATGGTGTTAAAGATCAAATAAATTTTCTCCACTCCATCGCCTTTCTATTTTGGGTCACAAGAAGGTTTATGGTTAAGAAAATCATTATCATAATCGTTATCTATATAAAATTTTCAATAAAAAAAATAAAAAGGATATAAAATTCATGCCGCATTATAAAATAAAGTTAATGTGAATAGTCATGGCCTAGTTGAAATGGTAGGATAAGATAATCATCAATAAAAATATTGTTCCCAAAATCACTAGGAAAATTAGGAGAGGATCATGAGTGTTTTGGATAAACTCAAATTCACACATATTATAAAAGATTCATGAAAATTGTCTCCTTTCATCCAAACATCCCCAGTAAACATTGTTGACAATGGGGATATGCTGATAGTAAAGAAGTAATGATGATAGAAAAGAAAAATAGAAATCATCAAATAAGAAATAAACATCTAGGGGGGTGGGGGAGATAATAATATACATGGTATTGATGCATTGAACCACCTTCTATAATGTAAAGATATAAAAAACATAGAAAACATTTGATCCTTGGATTCATTCAACCCTTTAATCATTTGAACAATGGATTTGATCCATTGAATTGTTCATTCTTAGATTTGAGCTATGATTCATCGAGGATTAGCACAGAAAGAGGGTGGATTTCTTGGAAATAATTTAAATTGCGATGATTTATCAAGTATTTAGGTTTATTTAAATATATCATGTAACATCTAAGGATTTCATGGTATTCTCCCTTTTAAATAATTTAATAGCTTGAGCTACATGCAACACCGAGTTCAAGCACACCATGACCAATATAACTATCCTCTTAAAAAAAGGTTATTAATAGTATTAACCACATTTTTAATCATACATATCTACTATATAATTTTAACATTAATATTATGTGTTTCTTAGGCATAATCTAATGAAAAATTTAATTTTTTTGATAAATTTTTTTTTTCAAAAAATCAGTTTTTCGTCCTTTTAATGGTGAACCCTTTTTATATAAAATATTTAACACTAGTATATATTCAATATGGAAAAATTAAATTCTGATTTAGAATAGGGACATAAAATTTTTGTTTTAATCAATTTTTAGTACTTTTCTGATAACTTTAATATTTTGATGAATTGTGAAAAATACTAAATTTTAATTGAAAGTATCTTTTTTAATAAAATTAATTTATAGAGCTAAATTATACATTTTAATTGGATTTAAGGTATAATTAGATTATATTTTTATTATCTAATATAATTTAGGCCATTTTACGTAATTTCACATTTAAATTTATCATAAACACATGTCAATCTTTTGATACTTTTTAAATCTTAAAACCCGCTTTCTAGTTTTGACAATGAGAATTAATTTTAAATTAATTTATGCCAAATATGTGTTTTGAATTTTGAAAAATGGATTCCATATTTGTAATCATATGGTACAAACATTTTAAATAGGTACATTTTATTTTTTGACATTATGAATAGTAACATAAGTGATTATTTTTATTTACCATGGTTAAAGGGTAAATTTGGTAAATAAAGATTAAAAATAATATTATAATAATATAAAACTATCCTAACATGTGTCCTAATTATATTGGATGAGATATAGTATTCCATGATCATCCATAGGCTGAACATTTGTCATTTGGGAGCCACGTGGGTCTTAAAATCACATTTTAGAATATTTTATTTAATGAAAAAGGAAATATAAAATTAATATGTAACTTATAATAAATCAATTTTAGAATATGGTTATATAAATGATCTCTATGTCTTTAAATAATAAATTTAAATATAAAATTATTTCTTACATCATGGTATTTTATTTATAAATTTTGGACATTAGAAGAATAATTTATTTATGACACAATGATGATACAATGATTACCTTATTAATGAATGATTCAAATAATGAATTTATAAATATACTAATAAATTTAATTTGTAAATTTTGATGTCATCTATGAATTTTTTGGATGAAATTGAAAAATGAGGGATGAGTTAATTCCTTTGGTTTTAAGGAATAATATTTTTAGGACTTTTACAAAAATAAATTAATAAATAGTTTCAAAATTGACAAAAATGAGTATTTAAAACAAATACTATTTTATTAAATGACATAAAATTAATAAAAATATAATATTCCCAAAACTGGATTATATTACGTTTAAAAATTAATTAATTATCCACTTGTGGTTTTCATGGCATTTCATTGTAATTAAATTAACCCTATAGTATAAAAATACGAGAAGACACTATAATAGTTAAACCGTTTAACTAAGGGTTAATCCCAAAAGATAAGGTTAATTTAATGAACCAATCATATCAAAAAATAATTGGATGATATTTTTTCAAACCATTATATTATTATCCTAGAAATAAATTTCTTTGGAGATATTATAAATCTATAATAAATCTATAATAAATTAATATTTCAAGCTTTTACTAAAGTTCCCCTCACCTCCCTTATAAAAGGTCCCTTCCCCTTCTCTTTAATTCACAACTCCAAAGCCATTTCTATCGGACAAACCCTTCCCATTTCCACTCGCAACATCCCTCATATCATTCTAGTGGCCTCACATTGGGATTAAATCTATCCTATGGAGTCATTTTGTGAAAATAAATAGAAGACACACGAAAAGAGGTAATTGTTTTATCACCTATTTCAATGTTAATTTCTTCATATACTTCCTCTTTCTCTATTGTTACCATACTTAATAACAACTCCAATACCTTTCAAACTTTTAGATGTTATTATTATTATGTGATAACCATATTCATTCGTTTACCCATCTTATGAAAAACAATATCACCATATGTGTGTGCGTACGACTTACCATCTCCACATTGTGGTGTAAATTTCTTTTCATGTAAAATTTATTTTAATGGGTATAATGTTGAATATAATGGATTTGGAAAATAAATATAACTTTATATTGGGTCTTTAGAATTCATATTCCATCCAATTCGACATCATTAAACCATTAAGGAAATGAAACTGTTGCTTGTGTTTATGTATGGCTTACCATCTCCACGACGTGATGAGACCCATCATCCATGTTCACCATCCTAGAATGATTATATGAATAAATATTGTTAATAAGTATAAAATAAATGTCATAAATAATTTACTGGGATGATATATATACACACACACATATATTTCATTCACTTACATCCATTCAATATGATAAGAGAATAAAAACAACGTCCACACATACGTACAGACTACCATCTTGATGAACAGTGTGTTCCATTTTATTTATCTTTCTATTATATATACATTTATGTAAAGAATATATATGATATATAAATCATATATTACATTCATGAAGTAAGTAAATTATTATCTATGGAATAATATAAAAAATAACAAGTCAAATCAAGTAGGATAAAGAAATCAATTATCACGTGAAAGTTTTATTTAACATGTAAATAATTAATAAAGGTGTTATATAAAGTCATAAATGAATCATATATAATATCATTAATACAGATATAGTCCTAGTATAATTTAATAATATTATTTAACCATTATACATGAGGATAACTCACCCTCGACTAAAGTAAAGTATAATGTGAGGGTTAATTTCACAACCTCATTATTATTCAAGGTTGTTGATGAATAAGTATATACGGGGAAAACATTATCGTATAATTCCATGTTTCAAAAAAAATTCATAAAATGATTCACATTAATCCTATTGGTGAATAATTTCATTTTTAACCATGTTTGACTTTTTTTTTAAATATTTTGAAATGAATCTTTAGAAAATTTACCAAACGATGTACTTTATGAAATTTTTGAAAAATTACGAAAAGAACATTTTTTAATATATATGTCATGAGAAACTATTTTCAAATGTTATATCAGATTGCCATTTTGAAGCTTCCCATACAATATTACAAGGTTATTTTGAAATGAAATTTTTTATTTTAAAATTCCATGTATTTTAGATTTTTAAAAAAGGGATATTTCCCTCAAAGAGTTTTAATGAATTTATTATATTATTTTCTTCTATTTGGAAATCCTTTTTTGGATTTATTCTTTTTTTGATGTTGATTTATTATGATACATTCTTCTATATTGTACTGATATTTTTTTTGATATGTATGAATATGGATGTGTTATTTTTATACCATTCATGGTTTACATTTAAAGTATAAAAATTATGTATTCTAGTTTTAATATGAATGTTTATGTTATGTTTTAACCATTTCATATGTGGAATGCATGGTACTTAGTATGTGACAGGTGGGGCCCACTCTAGCCCATCGGGGCACCAATAGGTATCATGAGACAAACTAGTGTCTTAGAACAAGTCCTTGACAAAATATTTGTGTATGGTCTTAGCACAAGGCCTTGACATAGTTGTTGTGATTCTTGATATTATGTGTTCCCTCATTATGAGAATAATTATTAATTTTATATGTGATTATTTGAATAGTAGAATATACATGTGAATGTTTAAATGGAATTATTTGATTCCTTCATTCCATATTATATTTAATATTGTGTTTAATAGGATTGTGTTTAGGTTTTATACCTTTCCTTAAAAGATTATACCTATTTATGGTGGATTTCACTATATTATATATCCTTACTGAGCATCTTATCTCCCCACTTTCAATGTTTTATTTTCCCAATATGCCAAGAAGTTTTCTATGATTGATATGCAGGGTTAAGTTAGAGGAATAAAGGAATTCTCAAAGGATTATATATGTTGTGTTTTATGATAAAAATTGTAATGTAATGTTTATGAACGTAATCTATTTTCAAATACTGCTGAATTTATCAGTCCCTTAGGACTTAATTCCATTTAATAATGAAAATGTATTAAAATAATGCACTAAATTTGAGTTTCTGGGGTCAGGTATTTATAGATGGCATCAAAGGATGTTTAGAAACAACCTAGGAAATAGTTTTAGGAAACATAGATTAGGGATTATAAGACTAAGAAATAATTTGAGGATAATTATAGAAGAACCCCGTTGAATTTTGGAAAATTAGGGATTATGTGGATATTCCAAGTAGTGCATACATGTATGAATAATACAAGTGGATATGGTTTTTTACCATATATAGTTAGGGGTGAAAACTCGTACAAGGTGTTCCTAGCATGACTTGGCATAACCTGGTAAACGACAATATGCCTTATAGCATACCTGGTTTGACACTCTGGGAGGATATGCTTTGGATAATTCATATTTTCATTACAAATCATTATAAAGGATTTATGATTAAATATTAACTAAATGAAATCATGTTTATAATTGTGGATTACATATGCATAAAACTTTCAATTTATGTAATGTATTTTATTAATTTGTAATTATATAGTATAATTCACAACCAAATCTAGTGTATAACATTTATTAGAAGCTATTACTAGTGAAATAAATGAAAATTTTATCAATATATTTAATCCATGTTGGGATTTCCCTCTTATACAAGATAATGAGAGTGGAGATGGTGATAAAACTGGTGTTGAACATGTTATAACCATACTAAGACAACTGAATCATGTTATGAATAATAACCTTAAACATATAGAGCATCCTGATCCAAAATTTTAAGTATAACTGTTAGAATGATTCATGAGGCAAAAAATTCTATCATATAAGGGGACTACAAATATATTTTTAGCTTAGCAATGGATATTTTCCTTAGAGAAAATATTTCTTGCTCTATGGAGTAAAGAAAGGGGAAATTTTGATATGGAATTAAATCATCTTTCAAAATATATAGACCAATAGTGGTCATTGATTAAAAACATGATGTAGGATGATGAAATAGAAAATATGGATGTGATTGAATTTAATTAAATTTTCATAGAAAACTAATTTGCTTGGGAACAATAAGCTCATATAGAAAAGAAATTTTTAAGTCTTAGAAAAAAAGAGGATGAGAATGTTGAAAATTATGAGCCTAACATACCATGATTAACAAGGCACACTAAAGACTACATACACAACCTAATAAGTAATATTTATCGATTCATTGGTAGTTTAAAACCATCCTTTTGATGGGCATTGGTCTCACAATCTTTCTCATCTTATGAAGATACAACCTTGTGTACTATCAAGATAGAAAAATTATTCCATGTGTCTTATGAAATTAATGTAAATCATGAGAATAAAATGAATGATGGAGCAAGATACAAATAAAGGGTGAATGAGAAAGAATCGTTTCCCTTCTATGATAATTGGGGGAAGAAACACCAAAGTAATAGCCTCAATGGAATGAAATTTTGTTATAGATGTGGAGAAAAAGGTCACCAGGATTGTGATTGTAAGGGAAAGAAAGAAGTTATGCAATGTTATAATTGATATGTTATGAGATATTAAGAAAATTACTATCCAAATCATCAAGGAAATATAGCTCAAAAGATGCTAATGGATCTAGGTCATGCTTATGTTGTTACTACGGTTGAAGTGTAGTAATTAATGTATTTCTTGGATTCAAATATTATATTATGTTTATAAGAAGAATTTTATATATATATGGATAGTAATATTGTATTTTTTGTTTTTATTAAGGATTTATTATAATTAGGGTAATCTTATGTTAAGTATGTTATAATAAGATAATCATTACATTGTTTTGGGAATCTGATGTTACAATTGATGTTGCATATTTGGAGGCCTTTTAGGGAGAATTTGTCTAGATGTATTTCAGATAACTCTAATGGTTAGAATGGACTATGTTGAACTTCAGATAGTATTGTTTAAGGAAAAAAAATTTAATATGATTATTTTTAAAATGTTATAAGACTGTAGTTTTAGAAAAAGGATAACCAACAGGTCTGATGATAACCCATCCCTTCTGACTAGGCTGTGGGAATTGAACCCACAATCAAAGTCAGACAAGTCTTTATTACCTACCACTAGCCTAATGGAACTACCTTGTTATTATATCATAGTATTCATAATTTAAATGGTATATTTTTATATTTGGAATCATATACAGTTAAGATAAATAGAATATTTTTCAATTTTATTATCATTTGAAAAGAAATATGAGTTTTTGGTAGGAATTTGTTAAAGGATGAAACTCTAAATGTAAATTATACATTCCTCATTCTGTTTTATTCTATGAAGTAAATAAATTAATCAATACTAGGTAAGGTAACATAAAAACAAATAATTCTATCCTAATTCTATTTATGATGAATAAAATGGTTTCATAGATCATCACAGAATTATAGCTTTTTGACTGTTAGCTTTCTCATGATCATATTCCATATCACTCTCCATAAAAATATGATGGTTATATTTCTTCCATTCATGTCCATTTTTTTCTTCATGGAACACTAATATGTGTTATTTCTAGTAACCTTTATACTTCATTTTCATTATTTTAAAATATAGATCTCATTAATACATTTTTTGATGTGGGATTTCAACAATGATATTTAGAAATTTCGAACCCCTACTTTTAAATCCCATGTTTAAATAGTGAGGAGGATATTTAATGAAAGCGGGGAAAATTTAACTCCCCAAGCTTCCACAGTATGCTTCTTTTCAAATAATTCAATAGCTTTCATTGCACGCAACACCGAATTCGAGTGCACCATAACCTATCAAACTATCTATTTGAAAAGTGTTTATGAATAGTATTATCCAAATTCATAATTATATATATATATATATATTACATATAATTTTACACTCATTATATGTTTTTCTTAGAAAAAATCTATGGTCAAATTCAATTTTTTATATAAGAGAAGTATTTTTTTAAAAGCAGTTTTCTGCTTTTTAATGGAGAACCCTTTTTATATCCTACTTTTTACAAAATTATAAATTCAATTTGATGAAATGAAATTATTCTTATGAAGAGGTGCAAAAAAAACAATTTGGATGAATTTTCTTGTACATTTCGGGTAACATTCATATTTTGAGGAATAATAAAAATTACCTAATTTTAATAGAAAACAAATTTTTTAATCAAAATTATTTATTTTATTAAATTATAAATTTGAGTGGTTTTAAATTATAATTAAATGATATTTTAATCATTTAATATAATTTAGTTCATTGTAATTAATTTAACATTAAAATTGAACATAAACACATGCCAATCTTTTGATAGTTTTTAATTCTTAAAACCCAAGTTTCTGGTTTTGACAACAAGAATGTATTTTAAAATAATTTATTCCAGATATGTGTTTGGAATCAGGAAAAATAGATTCCATATTTGGAATCATAATTTCCAAATTTTTTATATAGGTATATTTTATTTTTGAACATTATGAGCAGTAACTTCGTTAATTATTTTTATTTATCATGCTTAAAGGGTAAATCGGTAAAATAAACAAAAAAAATTTATAATAATTTAAAAATACCCTAAACCAATTAATAATCCTATTTAAATGAGATATATTTTACCATAAGAATCTTTAGGTGGAACTTTTGGAATTTGAGAGCAACTTGTGTTTGAAAATTATATTTTGGAATATTCAATTTAATAAAAAAAGAAATACAACATAAACAAGTTTCTTTTACTAAATAAATTTAAATATTGGGTTATATAACAAGTCTTTATAACTATAAATCGTAATTTTAATTATAAAAATACTTCATACATCACGTTATATTATTTATATTTTTAGACTTTAGATAAGTATTTTTATTTATGAAACAATGATGATGTAGTGAATACCTTATTAATGAATGATTCAAATAAATGAATTTATATATATTATAATAAATGTAATATGAAAATATTGTGGTCATATTCTAATTTAATGGACTAAATTGACATATGATGAATGAGATAATTCCTTTTTTTAAGGAATCAATTTTTGGGACTTTAACAAAAATCAATTACTAAATATTTTCCAAATTGACTGAAATGAGTTTTTAAAAGAAATCCTATTATACTAAATAATATAAAAATTAAAAAATCTGCAATTCGGAAAAATGAATTATATAATGATAATAATGTCATTGATTTTTCTATTTAGATTCTATTGGTATTTTATAGTAACTAAAGAAACCCTATAGTATAAAAATACAGTAATACATAGTAAGAGTTAAACTATACAACTAAGGGTAAATCCAAAAAGATAAGGATAATTTAATTAACTAATATTGTCTAAAATAAATTTAATAATATTATTTAGACCCATCATAATTTTATCCTAAAAATAAATTACTTTTGAGTTATTATAAACCAAAATGAATTTATAATAAATTCATATTTTATGGTTTTCCTAATGTGCCCAACACCTCTCTTATAAAAGGGGACTTATCCTTCTCTTTAATTAACACCTCCAAATCCATTTGACTCGACCAAAACCTACCCATTACCTCTCCCAACATCCCTAATATCAATATAGAGGCTTCCCGTTGTGATGATATCCACCCTAAGGAGTCCTTTTGTGAAAATTAATAGGAGACACCCCAAAAGAGGTAATAGTTTTATCACATCATAAAAAGTTCAATTCTACTTCTAATTGGGATTTATCTATTATTTATATAATAAAATAATAAATCATGTACCTTAAACATAATGATATGTTATAATAATTATGGTACAACCATATTCTTCCTTTTACCCATCTTACGACAAATAATATCACCATGTGTGCGTACGTACGGATTACTGTCTCCACGTAATGGTGTAAATTGTTTTTCATTTACACATTATATATATGGGTATAAAAATGAATATAATGGATGTAAATAATAATTATAACATTATATCATTTCTTTAAAATTCATATTCCATAAAATTCCATACCATTTAACCATTAAGGAAATGATACGGTTGCTTGTGTGTACGTATGTCTTACAGTCTCCATGACGCTATTTGACTCATTTTCCATGTTCAAAATCCATGAATTATAATAGAAATTATTATTATTAATATTTATGAAATATATGACAATAAATTATACTCATATTATATATTTATACATATATTTCATTCACTTATTCCCATTAAATATAATAAAAAACAGAAACAACAATCATGCGTATATACAGCCTACCGTCTCCATGAACGATGTGTTCCATTTTATTTTTCTATATATTATTTATATTTATATACATAATATATGTGATATATAAATCATATTTTACATTTTGGAAGAAAGTAAATTATTATCAATGTAATATGATAAAAAATTACATGTCCAACATGTATGATAATGAAAAGAATTATTACATGAAACTTTTCTTTATCTTGGAAATTATTAATAAACATGTCATATAAAGTCATAAATGAATCATATATGATATAATAAATATGGATATGGTCCTAGTATAATTTCATAATATTTTTAAACCACTATACAGGAGGATATTTCATCCTCGACTAAATGAAGGTATAAGGTAAGGGTAAATTTCAAAATCTCATTTTTATTAGAGGTTGTTGATGCATAAGATTCTATAGGTACAATCTCACCATCCATGTACACTTTCTAAAAATGTCTTCATAAAATGTTTTAATATAATCCAATGAATTTTAATTGTCATTTTTACCCATTTTTGACTTTTTATAATTTTTTTGAAAGGAATATTTCGGTCGTTTTTCAAACGATGTACTTTATGACCTTTTTGAAAAATTAAGGAAATAATGTTTTTTAACCTATAGGGTGTGAGAAACTATTTTCTGTCATTATATCACCTAACCATTTTTAACCTTTCCTTAAAATATTACAAGGTTATTTTCAAAATATATTTTTTTAAACCTTCATGGATATTAAATGTTTTAATAAAAAATCGATATTTCCGTCAAAGTGTTTTAAAGAATTTATTAAATTATTTTATTCTATGTCAACATTATTTTTCGGATTTATTCTTTTTTCAGGTTGATTTATTATGATTAAATATTTTTTATTGTATTGATCTTTTTTTTATATGTTTTACTGTGGATGTGCTATTTTTATAGAATTCATAATTTACGTTAACATTTTGTATTCTAGTTTTAATACAAATGTTTATATTCTATTTCAAAAATTTCATATGTGAATGAATAGGACTAAGTAAGTTACTGGTGGGGCTCCCTCCATGTCATCGGTGCATCAATAGATATCATGAGACAAACTAGTGTCTTTCCACAACGCCTTGAAAAAATATTTTTTTTGGTCTTGGCATAAGGACATCGTGTAGGGGTTGTGTTGTCTGACATTTTGTGTTCCCTCATTATGAGATTATTTATTTATTTTAAATGTGATTATTCGACTAGTATAATATCCATGTGAGTGTTTATATAGAATTATTTAATATATTCTTTCTTGATTAATATTAATATTGTGATTAATCGACTTTTTTTTATGATTTCTAGATTTCCATAAATGTTTATACTTATTTGTAAAGACCCGGAAATTTCAAGGAAATTTTTTTCTTAAATACTTTGGATGATTGAATTAGTTTGAATTACGTGGCATTGTTATTATATTGGGGGAGCCTTTTTATAATATTGATAGGGAAAAAATTGTGTGTTGGAACCTTTGGAGAGTAAGAGGAAAGCTTCTACCTTCCAACGAAGAATCGATGAAGAACGTCGAAGCCGACTTCGATCTTCGTCCAAGCCACAAGAGGATGAGCCACTCCCAAGGAATTTCAGCTACGCTTCCTCCTCGGGCGCATCCTAACGTCAACGAAAGCGACGTCTGTCTTCCACGACGCCCGACCTCCACGACGCTCGTCTTCAGCGGCTCGTCGACGTGCAACCTTCTTGAGATCGAGGTAGGGGGAATTTTGGAATATTTATTTATTTATTTATACGTTAGTATTGTACCTCGTACCATGGAATTGATTTTGGATGGTGGTGTATTAATTTATTATCATCTAACACGGAGGGCGCTGGGTGAACAAACACGGCCCGACGACCCTCCGTTAAATCTTGCTAATGTTGGAGCCGAAGGACAGAGGCCACAGGATGGAAGGAGCATCGACGATCGGAGGCACCGACATCAACGGTGGTCGTGCGCCGGCCGCTTTCTGGAAGAACTGGCCAGATTAGCTGGCTGAGTTGGAGATCGTGGCACCCCATTGGTGCTGCACTGTAAGGAACCACTACCCACTTCCATAGGCCACTTTGTCGGGCAAACTGGTCGGCCGCCTACCAGCCGGGTTGATGAAGGTCGCGGCACCCAAAGGTGCCGCTTGGGAGAATAGCGGCCCGCCCGTGCGGGTCGCTCACGACAGAGAAGCTGGCTGGGCAGGAGGGTCGGCGCTGCTCAGTGCCACTGTTATGAAGAACTAGGGGAGGGCCGAGCCCCCTGGCACCCCTCGGCCAACTGGCCGAGCTGCAGCCCACTACGGGCTGGGCCGCCCTTGCACGGGTTGGGCCACCTGCCGCTTGGCCGGGCTAGGCCGCGTCCTACCACGCTGGGCCGTGTTCTGCCGGTCTGGGATACATTTCCCCGGGCCAGACCGTGCCCCATCAGGCCATCCCGACCCCTCAGCCGGGTCGGACCCGCCGTACCAGGTTGGGTCGGCCCGCCAGCCCACTGGGCATGACGGGTCGAGCCCATTTCCCTTAAATGTTAATAACATCATGACCGTGCGTCCGATCAATGTGTCGTCTGCTACGCTAGGACCCTTGAGACAAGGAGGTACTTTTTCGATACTCTAAGTGGGTTTTGGAAAACTTTTGATAATGGCCGGGTTTGGAACAAGCGTAATTTCGACCCAGCCCCCGGAATGGAAAAGCCGATAACTCTCAGACCGGACATCTGATTGACGCGCCATATGTCGCGTTGGGTTCTTTTTTATGAGATGGAACTTTGGGATACATAAAATCTGAACTTCGTGATAGTTGATGTATTAACCCCTTTTCTTGAGGAGAGGACCCTCCCGGAATCGAGCATGCTGTGTGCGGAAACCCTAGAGCTGGATGCAACTGCGACGACTACTATACTAGAATCGTCTGTGGGTTCGAAAACGACGACTACTGTATTGGAATCCACTGTGGGTTCGATATTGAAGACTACTGTACTAGAATCCTCCGTGGGTTTGATAGTGACGACTACTATACTGTGATCCTCCGTGGGTTCGACATCGAAGACTAATGTACTGTGATCCCCTGTGGGTTCGACAGCGATGGCTACTGTTCTTGTATCCAATGTGGGTCCAGTAGTTTACAGCGATGACTACTATTCTTGTATCCTGTGCAGGTCTGACAGTTTGACCTCTGTACTTGTATCTTGTGTGGGTCCTATAGAGTAGTTGGTCTTGTATCCTGTGTGGGTCTGACATCTTAGCTGGTCTTGTATCATGTGTGGGTCCGACAACATAGATGAATCAATGACTACATCTGATCACCTCTATCGCTATATGAAAGATGTATAACTTTGTGAGCTGAGTATTGAATTTCAATCATTATCATCGATGTGATTGACTTCACTTCCTGTGTGGACTGGATTGTTCTTGGAATCGAGAGTTGGAACCAAACTAAGATTGTTAACTTAGGTATATGTATGGGCATATACATATGTAGGGTTGTTTGATATTTTTTGTTGTATCTTTTTTTCTTATACTTTTCCTTAGTGGATATTGTGAGACCCCGCGGGTCTCAGGGTCCCTACTAACTATCTTTATACTCACCAATGCACGGGATATGCCCGCACATTGTTGTGTTGGATGCAGATGATGGACAGTGTTGACGGAGGCCGATAGCGAGCCAGGACCAGATGGTACCTGGAGTTGGACCACACGGCGAGACGGTACACGGAACAGACAGATAGACGTGGATTGATGAGGTGGACATCTGTACCTATCCTTCAGGTAGGATACATGACGGACATTCCAGGAGCTGCACTTTTTAGCTATTGTACCTTTTTCAGTTGTACTTTCTTTCTGTTGTAACAGTACTTTACTATTGGGATTGTATTTTTGGCCCTTTACTTTCAGCACTACTTTTTGTGTGCATCATTCACTAACTGTTTACTTCCTGTTGCGTACTCTGTTGTGGTTGTTTACTTTCATAAAGGAAATGCCTTCCCAGCTTAAGGAATTATGCCTTTGGTGCTAGCCGCCAGCCCCTGTCATATGGAAGGCGGGATTGGGGTAGTCACCGCACGAGCCCTGTGGACAGGTTGTGACAAATTAGTATCAGAGGTTTCAGTTCTACCTCTAAACTTAGCACTCTGATCTGGCTTTATGTGAAGCAATAGTGTTAAGAGTATTGAGTGTGGGTTTCAGTCCAGGGAGTCCAGTGTTGGTGTGGCGGCCGAGGTATCCATACACCAGGACCCTGACTTTTGATTTCCAAATCAGTGAACGAAAACACTGATTGCGAGTGAGTTTCAAGAGTTTTGTTTGTGGTCTCTTTGAGTCAGCTCACCTGGTATAACTTATTAACCGTGGTGAATCTATTCCTTATCTGGATGCCACTGCAAAGACAGCCAGCTATGGTTCCCTAGAGAGAGTACACGATGACGGACCACCGAGTGGCAAGGCTCTAGTGCCGGGCCCTCTTACTATATTGTCACCTTCGGATGGTATACCAGCAGAAATATTACCCGTTGGGCAGCAGATGCCACCAGCCGCACTGGCGGACGGTGCACACCGATTGAGCGCGTTGCACGAGTTCCAGCCGCAAAAGCCTCCGAGGTTTCATGGAGAGATAGATTCTCAGACAGTAGAGGACAGGATGGAGGCGATTACTAGAGTTTTCCACCTAGTTGAGACACTAGTAGAGAAGATGTTGATTTTGGCTACTAATCTTTTTCAACGAGTGACCATGAGGATTGTCTGCTTAATGATAAAGTTTCAGTACTTGGACTGTTTCTCGAGATGGTATCTTCGGGCAGTGTGCCAACTATATCACTTCCCATTGGTTAACATACACTATCTGCGGTACCAGTAGAGGACACTTGTAGGCTTAGTGCCTTACATGTGTTTCAGCACTGGATATCCCTCAAGTTCTGAGGTGAGCCCGACCCACAAGCGGCTGAGGACTAGATTGAGGAGGTGGATGAGTCTTTTCTAGACCTTATATATCTTTCGCAGGATGACATGTCAATAGTTGGGAATTCATCGAGGTGTACCGACCATTCCTGGTACTCAATGAATACGATACGATCAGTGATTTAGAGCTCAGACCTCTGAGAGAGGTGTTTTTAAGAACATATGAGCGAATACTTTTTCCTCTATGAATTCCTAATTATTTTAGGGTTCTAGAGATATCCTTTGTGATTGAATGTTCTTTGGGTGAGCAGATATAGCCATTGAATGTTAGCAGTGGGAAGCGGCAAACTGGCGCCAGTCTCAGAGACATGAGCATGTAAAATGTTTCGAAGAGGAAGTGTTAAAGACAGATGAATCTTCAGGGCAGTAGATGTGGAGGCAGATCTTGGAGAGCAGCATGAGGTGGTGAACATTTTGACTTGTTTCAACCACCCTCCTTTGTAGTCCCCGATAGGCTCAGGGAGCTGGAGGGCAGGGGAAGAGAGTAACTGCATGCGGTCAAGTTGTGTGACCCAAGGACTCTAGGAATGATTCGAGGTACGGTCTGTGTCTACTACTAGATGTCGTATGGAAAGAAATAAGTACCAATCATTCCTTACATCCACAAATATTTTCCCATACCTAGAGTTTCCGGTTAAGCCATTGACTTGATCCTCACGTTTGGAGATACCTTGGGGAGGAGAATCGATAATCACACTTACACCAACGGTGTGATCTGAACCTTGAGGCGAGAGTTTCAGTTGGAACCTCTTGCTGGTAGCATCGAGGCCTTATGACGTTAGTTTGGGTATGGACTGGGAAACCACAGTTCATACACAGATTGACTGTGTTAAGAAAAATGGTTATGGTTTAACTACAATGTTGGGATGAGTTTTCCTTGGTCAGTGAAAAGGAAACACCAGGAATTGTAGGATGAAATCATTCGTATGTGGGTGCAGTCTATCACTCAGGATTCATACAGACTTTCCTTTCTTCCAGAATTCTCCAGAGATGTTGCACCGCGTTCAGCATTGACAAAGAAGGGGCAGCCCTTTGTGTGGTCAGAGAGATGCCTGCAGAGCTTTTAGGAGCTGAGGCAGAGGTTGACTAGTGCGCCCATCTTGAGGATACAACAAGAGGTGCTAAGGGACTTCCACAATTTCCCTCTATTAGTACATACAGGAGTGGAGAAGATGTATAAGGACCTTAGAGGATAGCATCAGTGGCCTGGTATGAAGAAGGTAGTAAGAGAGTTTGTATCACGGTGCCTCCCTTGTCAGTAGGTGAAGGCAGAGCATCAGGTACCAGTAGGCTTGGTACAACCCATAGAGGTCCCAGAGTGGAAGTGGGACAGAATATCCATGGACTTCGTGATAGGTATTCCACATATATGCAAGATACGAAGACCTCTGGAGTTCGAGGATGGCAACCATATATTTCTATGTGTCTCACCTCGATGAGGTCTATGAAGATTTGGCTGAGGCGGCAAGTTATCTCCATGTTTTATCGGGCCGTTTCAGGTTCTTAGTAGAGTAGACGAGGTGGCTTACCATATGGCCCTTCCACCTCAGTTTCACTGGGTGCATGACCCAACCCACATCATCGACCATGTGGAGCTGAGCATCGATGACGTGGAAACTTTCACGGAGGTCCCGGTGGAGATCGAGGATCGACAGGAGCAGGTCCTATGTGGACAGTCGATTCCTCTAGTGCACATTCACTAAAAGGACGGGAACATCCAGGAGAGCACATGGGAGTGGGAGGCTCAGATGCGAGCTCAGTATCCTATTTTGTTTCCCTAGTGTGTGTTGTAGCTTTACGGGGACGTAAATCCCTAAGGTATGGGTAATGTAAAGACCTAGAAATTTCAAGGAAATTTTTTTCTTAAATACCTTGTATGTTTGAATTAGTTTTAATTACATGACATTGTTATTATATTGGAGGATCATTTTATAATATTGGCTGTGAAACTATTTTGTGGTAGAACCTTTGGAGAATTAGAGGAAATCTTCTACCTTCCAATGAAGAACTGTCGAAGAACGTCGAAGCTGAATTCGATCTTCATCCAAGCCACAAGAGGAGGATCCACCCTCAAGTAACTTCGGCTATGCTTCCTCCTCGGGTGCATCCTGACATCGATGGAATCGACGTACATCTTTTGAGATGCCCGACCTCCGCAATGCTCGTTTTTCATGGCTCGTCGACGTGCCATGTTGATTAGATTGAGGTAGGGGGAATTTTTGAATATTTTTTTATTTATTTATATGTTTGTATTTTACCTCTTACCTTGGCGTAGATTTTGGATGGCGGTGTTTTAGTTGTTATCATATAAGGTGGAGGGCGTGGGCTGAACAAACACGGCCTGATGACCCTACGTTAAATCTTGCTTATATTGGCGCTGGAGGATGGAGAACACAGGATGGAAGGCGCGATGACGATCAGAGGCACCGACAGCAACAGCGGCCACGCGTCGACTGCTTGCTGGAAGAACTGGCCGGCTTAGCCAGCCGTGGTGGAGATCTATGGCGCCCCCTTTGTGCTGCGTTGCGGAGAACCGTAGCCCGCTTCTATGGGCCGCTTCGATGGGAAAACCGGTCGGGATGAAGAAGGCTGCGGCACCCGAAGGTGCTGGGCGGGAGAACAGTGGTCATCCCGTGCGAGCCGCTCGTGCCAGAAAAGTCAGACAGCTTATGCCGGCTAAGTAGGAGGCACAACACCGCTTGGCGGCACCGTTACGAAGAACCCCCCCCCCCCCCCCGCACCGATCAGACAACTGGAAGAGCCGCGGCCAACTGCAGGAGGAGCTACCCTTGCGCGGGCCGCGCCGCGCCCTGTAAGGCCGGGCCACATTCCGCTAAGTCGGGATGCATTCCACCAGACCTGGTCGGGCTGACCCCTCACCCGGGTCAAACCCGTCGAACCAATTCGGGCCGACCCGCCAGCCCACTGGGCTTGAAGGGCCAAACCCGTTTCTCTTAAATGAGAATACCTTCATTATCGTGTGTCTGATCGACGCACCATCTACGGCACTGGGACCCTTTCAATGAGGCGGTCCTTTTGAGATACTCTAAGTGAGTTTTTGAAAACTTTGAGAAACGGCCGGGTTTGGAACGAGCGTAATTCCAACCGGAACCCTGGAACAGAAAAACCAATAACTCTCAAACCATACGTCTGATTAACACGCTGTCTGTCATGTTGGGTTGATTTTGATGAGACGGAACTTCTGGATACATCAACTCTGGACTTCATGATAGTTGATGTATCGACCCCGTTTCTCAAAGAGCGGACCCTCCCAGAATCGAGTGTTCTATGTGTGGGTACCCTAGAGTTGACTGTGACTGCAACGACTACTGTACTATAATCCTTTGTGGGTTCGACAGAAACGACTACTGTACTAGAATCCTCCGTGGGTTCGATAGCAATGACTACTGTACTGGAATCCTCTGTGGGTTCGACAGTGAAAACTACTATACTGGAATCCTCTGTGGGTTCGACAACGACGACTACTGTACTGGGATCCTCTGTGGGGTCGACAGCGATGACAACTGTTCTTGTATACTGTGTGGGTCCGACAGTTTATAGAGATGACTATTGTTCTTGTATCCTGTGTGGGTCTGACAGTTTGACCTTTGTACTTGTATCTTGTGTGGGTCCGACAGAGTAGCTGGTCTTGTATCCTGTGTGGGTCTGACAGTTTAACTGGTCTTGTATTATGTGTGGGTCCAACAGTTTAGATGAATGAGTGACTACATCTTATCATCTCAATAACTATACGAAAGATGTATACCTGTGTGAGATGATTCTTGACTTTCAATAATTATCATCGATGTGATTGACTTCACATCCTATGTGGACTGAATTGTGCTTGGGCTCGAGAGTTGGAGACAAACTGAAATTGATAACTTAGGTATATGTATGGCCATATACCTAAGTAGGGTTGGATGATACTTTGTGTTGTATATTTTTTTCTTTTTTTTATACTTTGTGGTTTTTGTGAGACCTCGCGGGTCTCGAGGTCCCTACTGAGTATCGTTATACTCACCCCTACACGGGCTATGCCCGCACTTCGTTGTGTTGGATGCAGATGACAGGGAGTGTTGAAGGAGGTTAAGAGTGAGCCAGGACTGGACGGTACCCGGAGGTGGACCACACAGGGAGACGGTACACGAAGCGGACCGATAGACGTGGACTGCTGAGGTAGTCATCGGTATATACCCTTCAGGTAGGATACTCGGATGACATTCCAGGAGCTACAATTTTTAGTTGTTGTCCATTTTTCAGTTGTACTTTCTTTCCGTTGTACCTATACTTTACTGTTGGCCTTGTATTTCCGGCACCTTTACTTTAAAAAATACTTTTTGTGAACAGTATTCACTTAGTGTTTACTTCCTGTTGTGCACTATGTTGTGTTTTTTACTTTCATAAAGGCAATCCCTTCCCATCTTAGTGTTTTTTTATGATATAATTTTCTATAAAGTATATCCATATAGTGGATATGAACTCACCCCTTTCTAATGTTTTATTTGGTAATGATTCCATTAAGTGTTGTATGATTTCTAGTTATGGTCAATCTAGGGGAATAATTGCATTCTCAAAGGATAATTTATTTTGTATTTCAATGTGAAAATTGTAATGTAAATTTCATGAAAGTTATCTATTTTCCAAATTTTCTAAATTCTTTAGTCCTTGAGTTATTAATTCATTTTAATCATTTCAATGAATTAAAATAATGAACAATCTATGGGCTTATGAGGATTGGGAATTACATTAGGTATCCGAGGAATTTTGAAAACAATCTTTTAAATAGATTTAGAAAACATATATTAGGGATAAAAAAATAAGAATTAATTTGAGGATAAGTATAGAAGAAACCCATAGAATTTTGGTAAAGTAGGGATTATATGGATATTCCATGTAGTGCATCCATGTCTGGATAATACAAGTGGATTTGGTTCTGGAATAGATATACCTATGGGTGAAAATTCTGAAAAGGTGTTCCGGACATGATTCAGTGTAACTTGGTACATGACAACATGCCTTACTTCATATATGGTTTGACACTCCTAGGGGATATGCTTATGATAATTCATATTTTATTTACAAAAAATTGTGAATGGTTTATGATTAACTATGTCCTAAACGTAACCATAATAATGATTATGGATTAGATATGCATTAAATTTTCAATTTATGTTATGTATTCTATTGGTTTGTAATTATATATTATGATTCATTACCAAATATAGTATATTTCGTTGTCTAGTAATGAAACCTAGTGGAAGAAATGGACATTGTATCAACACATGTAATCAAGGTACGTACTTCCCTCCTATTCAAGATAATGATAGTGGATATGGTGATATAATAGGCGTTGAACAACTTATAACCATACTTGGAAAACTGAATCCAGTTATGAATAATAACCTTAGTCATATAGAGGAGCCCCATCCATAATGTAGAGGATCAATGTTAGACTGCTTCATTAGTGAACAACCTCCATTATTTAAGGGGACTACAAATCCTTTTGTTGTTGAGTAGTGTATAAATCTCTTAGAGAAAATATTTCTTTCTTTTCAGAGTAATGAATGGGAAAGAGTTGATATGGAATTCAATATAAATTCATTAGGTACTGATCAATGGTTGTCATTGATTCAAAATAGGGAGGATTTTTTTGTATCAGAAAATATTGAATGGGGTGAGTTTAAAGAACATTACCTAGAAAACTACTTTCCTCGTGAACAACAAGATCATATGGAAAATCAATTTCTGAGTCTGAGACATAAAGTGAATGAGAATGTTGCAAAGTATGAACCTAAATTCACAAAGATAATAAGACACAATATAGACTACATACATAACTTAATAAGTAATATTTAACAATTTTTTATGGGTTAAAACCATCCATTTTAAGGGTATTGGTCTCACAATCATTCTCATTGTATGAATACATAATCTCGTGTGCTATCGAAATAGTAAATGAATTCTCATTGTATTATGAAATTAATGTAATGAAAGAGAAGAATATAACAATAGAGAAAGAGATCAATAAATGGGAAAAGGGAAAGAAGGGTTTTCCCAACTATGATAATTGTTGGAAGAAACACCTTGGAACATTCCTAAAAGGAATGAGAGTTTGTTACAAATGTGGGGAAAACGGTCACCAGGATCATGATTGTAATAGAATAAAAGAAGCTATGCCATGTTATAATTGTAATGATATAGGATATTATGAAAATGACTATCAAAATCATCCATGAAATATAGCACAAAATAATAAAATGGATAAAGGTCAAGATTATGTTGTTACTATGGTCGAAGTGGAATAATTAATGCATTTTTTTGATTCAAATATTATATTATGTTTATAAAAAATATTTGATACATATACAGATTGTACTTACATATTTTTTGTTTTCATTAAGGATTTAATATAATAAAGGTAATCATATATTCATTATGTGAAAATAAGATAAACATTACGTTGTTTAGGGAATCTGATGTTATAATTGCTTTTGGATATTTACAAACCTTTTAGATAGTGTTTGGAAAAAAGTATTTTGGATAACTCTAATGGTTAGAATTGATTAATTTGAACATTGGATAGTATTGTTTAAGGATAAAACATTTCATAAGATTATTTTTGGAATGATATAATACTATAATTCTAGAAAAAGGAAACCTACAGGTCGGTTGATAACCCATTGCGTCGGACAAGGCATCGGGAATCGAGCCCATAACCAATGTACGACAAGTCTTTGTCACCTACCACTGGCCTACAAGAAGTCCCTCGTTATTTTTAAAAAAAATTCTTTATTTAAATGGTAAATTTTTATTTTCGGAACCTTATACGGTAAAGATAAATAGAATATTTTTTAATTTTATTATCATTTGAAAAGAAAGATGAGTTTTTAGTAGTAATTTGTTAAAGGAACAAACTCTACATGTAAATTAAGTATGATTACTTGTGTTTTAGTCTATGAAGTAAATAAATTCTTAAAAACTAGGTAATGTAACTAGAAAAAAAATCTCATCCTAGTTCAATATCTGATGAATCAAATGGTTCCTTAGATCATCACAGATTTATAGATTTATGATTGTTAACATTCTCAGGATCATGTTCTATATCACTCTCTATCAGAACATGTTGGATAGATTTAGTTTCATTCATGTCTATGTTTATCTATATGTAACCCTAGTATGTGTTACTTCTAGTAACCTTCATACTTCCATTTTATTATTTTAAAATAGAGGTCTCATTAATCCATTTTTCGATGTGGGATTTCAACAAGGATATTTTGAAATATCAAACCCATTTTTTAAATCCCATGTTTAAATTGTGAGGATATAATTTATTGAAATAGGGGATATTTTGACCCCCCAAGCTTCCATAGTACACATCCTTTTAAATAATTCATTAGCATGCGCTACATGCAACAGTGAGTTCCAGTGCACTATGACCTATCAATCTATCCATTTAAAAAGTTGTTATGAATATTATTAACCACATTTTGAAATTTGTATATATCCTAAAAAATTTTAATATTCATCTGATGTGTTTCTTCGACACAATCTACTGACCAAATCATTTTTATAGATAAGAGAAGTATTTTTCAAAAAATTAGTTTTTTCCCTTTAATAGAGAACCCTTTTTAAATCAAAATTTTCACAGTATAATATCGTGAATTTGATAAAATAAAATAATTATTTAGATGGGATACATAACAAATTTAGTTTGGATGAATTTTTGGTTCTTTTCTGGTAACTTTCCTATTTTGATGAATAGTGAAAAAAATTATTGAAATTAGCATTATTAATCGAAATAATTTATCATGTCAAATTGTACATTTTAGTGGGTTTAAAGTATAAATATATTATATTTTAATAATTTAATATAATTTAGGTAATTGGATGTAATTTCACATTTAAATTGAACAAAAACACATCTCAATCATTTGATAGTTTTTACTTATAAAAACCCACTTTTTGGTTTTGACAATGAGATTTAATTCTAAATGAATTTCATCCAATATTATGTTTTTTATTTTGAAAAATGAATCCCATATTTTTAATCATAATTTCCAAATTTTGAAAATAGTTACCTTTTATTTTTGGACATTATGAATAGGTACGTTGGTAATTATTTTTATTTACTATGGTTAAAGGGTAAATCAGGTAATTAAAGGAAAAACTATTATAATAATATAAAACTACCCTAACACATGTTATAATCTTATTGGATGAGATATATTCAACCATAAGAATCCTGAGGCTGACTGTTTGTCATTAGGGAGCCACTTGGGTGTGAAAAAGAAATTTTAGAATATTTAATTAAATGAAAAGGGAAATATAGCATAAACATGAATCTTTGTCTAAATAAATTTTAATATAAGGTTATATGACTGGTCTCTATAACTATAAATAGTAATTTTAGTTATAAAAAGATTTACTACATCATGTTATTTTATTTATAATATTTATACATTAGATAAATAAATTTATTTATGAAACAATGATGATGCAGTGAATACCTTATTAATAAAGGATTCAAATAAATGAATTTATAAATATTATAATAAATTTAAAATGCTGATTTTGATTCCATCTTCTAATTTTATGGATGAAATTTACATTTAAGGGAGGATATAATTCATTTTTTAGAAGTAATCAATTTGGTACAACTTAATTAAAAATTAATTTCTAAATAGTTCTAAAATAGACATAAATGAGTTTTGAAAACAAATACTACTTTATTAAATGATATAAAAATGATAAAAATATATTATTTGGCTAAATGACTTAGATAAAGTTAAAAATTTCATTAATGTTCCAATTTATTTATTTTTTATTGTAACTAAATTAACCATATAGTATAAAAATATAGGAAGACACAATACGTATTAAACACTATAAGTAAGGGTTAATCCTAAAGGATAAGGTTCATTTCAAGAAATAATCTCGTCTAAAAATAATTTTATAAGATGATTTTGACATATCCTAATCTTACACTCAATGTAAATTACTATAGATCTTTTATAAACCTACAATCAGTTTATAATAAATTCATATTTCAAGGTTTTTCTAAAGTGCCCCTCACCTCTCTTATAAATGGGAACTTCTCCTTCTATTTAATTTGCACATCCAAATCCATTTGGCTTGGCCAAACCCTATCCATTTCCTATCCCAAAATCCCTTATATCATTATAGAAGATTCAATTAGTGATAAAATGTATCCTAAAAGTCCTTTTGTGCAAATAAAAATGAGACACATGAAAAGAGGTAATTGTTTTATTAATTATTTCAAAGATAACTTCTTCTTCTACATCATATTTATCTGTTGTTTCTATAATAAAATAATAAATACAGTACCTTCAACATGATTCTATTTTATTATACTTATGGGATAACCATATTCATCCTCTTACCCATCTTACAAATATTAATATCACCATGTGTGCGTACGTATGGCTTACCGTCTCCACGCTATGGTGAAAATTGTTTTTCATTTACTCTTTATTTATATGGGTATAAAAATGGATATAATAGATATAAATTAATACTATAAAAGTATATTGTTTCTGTAAAATTCATATTCCATACAATTCCATATCAGTAAACCACTAATAAAATGATATTTTTTCTTGTGTGTACGTACGTCTCATTGTATCCATGACGCGATGTGAATCAATTTCTATGTTCATAATCCAAGAATGATTATTAGAATAAATGTTATTCATAATTATGAAATATGTGACAGAAAAATTATACTGGGATTAAATATATATACATATATTTCATTCACATACTTCTATTCAATATGATAAAAAATGGAAACATCATTCATGTGTACATACGGCCTACCGTCTCCATGAACGGTGTGTTCCATTTTATTTTTCTATATTATATATATATATAGAATATATGGGATATATAAATCATATTTTACATTCTAGAAGTAGGTAAATTTTGAAATAAGTAATACGATAGAAAATAACATGTCAAACACGTATGATAAAGAAAGTGATTATTACCAGAAACATTGCTTTAACTTGGAAATAATTAATAAACATGTATTATAATGTTTTAAATAAGTCATATACGATATCATAAATATTGATATGGTCCTGGTATATTTTAATAATATTTTTATTGATTATACAAGAGGATAACTCTCCCTCTACTAATGGATTGTATAATATAAGGTTTAATTTTACAATCTAATTATTATTCATGGTTGTTGGTGCATATGTATCTACTGGGACATCTTTATCATCCATGATTATGTTTCTAAAAATGTTTTTACAATTTTTTTACAATAATCATATGGTTGTTTAAATTAATTTTTACCAATGATTGACTTTTTATAAAATGTTTTAAAAGGAATATTATGGTCGTCTTCCAAATGAGGTAGTCTATGACCTTTTTGAAAAATGAAGGAAAGAATGTTATTTAACTTATACGGTGCGAGCAGCTATTTTCTGCTGTTATGTCACCTTATCATTTTTATGCTTCCCTTACAATATAAAAAGGTTATTTTCAAAATAAATGTTTTATATTAAAATTTCACGAATTTTAAATGTTTTAATGTTAAATAAGGACATTTCACTCAAAGATTTTTAATGAATTAATTAAATTATTTTCATCTATGTCAACATACTTTGTTATATTATAAGCTTATTTGAATTTGATTAATTATAATATTATATTAAATCTATATTGAAGGTTTTGTGATATGTTTGATTGTGGATATTTTATTTTTATACCATTTATGGTTTCTGGTTAATGTATTATCATTTCGTATACTAGTTATAATACGGATGATTATGTTATGTTTCAACCTTTCCATATGAGGAATGCATTGGACTTAGTAAGTGACGGTCATGACCCACTATAGCTCCTAGGTGAATCGGTATGTCTCATGAGACAAACTAGTGTCTTGGCACAATGCCTTGACATAATATTTGTCTATGGGCTTGGAACAAGGTCGTGGCGTATCGGTTATGATGTTAGGCATTATGCAATACCTCATTATGAGATTAGTAATTGATTTTACATGTGATTATTAGAATATTAGAATATCCATGTGAATGTTTAAAATGAATTATTTGATTTATTATTGAAATATTATACAGAATTTTATGATTAAAATTCTTGTGTTAAGTTTTATACCTTCCATTAAATGTATACGCTTATTTATGGTAGCATCCACTATATTGTTTATCCTTACTGAGCATATGAGATCATCATTTCTTATGTTTTATTTTCCTAGGGATCCATGAAGTGTTTTATTATTGATATTTAGTGGTAAGCTTGGGAATAATGTAATTCTCAAAAGATTATATATGTTGGGATTTATGTTTGAAATTGTAATGTAAATTTCATTTATGTAATATATATTACATGACTGATAAATTAATTGGTCCTTCAGGACTTGTTTCTATTTAACCATGCCAATGTAATAAATTAATGCCTAGGCTCTGGGCTTCTAGAGTCGGGGCGTTACAAATCAGAAACTTTTATCAGTGCTTCCAAAAAAGTACTGATAATGATTCCTTTTATCAGCAATAATAAATCTAGTGCTAATAAAAGGATTTATAATTACAATTAAAAATAATTTTTATAAATATATTTATATAATTATATATATATATATATATAGAAAATATATTATTTATTTAAATATCATTATTATAATTTATAATTATATAAATATATAATTATGTAGTTATAATTATATAAATGATTTTTTCAGAAATATTATATATATTTGTATATATATTATAATAAATATATATATATAGTAAATATATATAAATTAAAATATATTAAACATATTCATTACTTAGAATAGTTAATTATAATATTATAATTATTTATTTATTTATTAAATATTTATTTATTAAATATTTATTTATAATTTTATAAATAATATTTTAAAAAATAACATTTACATATTTATTATTATTAATATATAAATATATAAATATAGTAAATATACATTTAAAAATATATTTTATTATAAATATTTTTTAAAAAATATATTTTTAATATTATTAGTGAATATTTAGTATTAGGTGCATGGGGGTTAAAAATGAGTGAAATTTAATAATTAAAAATGTGTACACATTAACAATATTGAATAAAATGGATAAGTTTTATTAATTAAATATTAGTTATTTATTAAATAAGGATATATATTAAAATAAATATGAAAAAATATTGAAAATATTAAAACATAATTAATAAATATAAATATAAATAAATATATTTATTTTTTTATTTAAAAAATAATCTAAATCTATTAAATTCCTAGAAAACCATTTTAAAAATTAATTAATACCTACCAGTAAAAAAATAATAAATGAAATCAACCAGGATTAAAGGCATGATGTATTTAATATATCATTTTATGCTGAAATTTTAAAATTGAAACTAAAATTTGAATTAATTATAGAAATATTAGGTGATTGGGTTTTTATATTTGATTTCATTCATAACATAAATATTTTTTACTATGTGTTGTATATAAAAATTTATTAATTATGTACATTTGAAATCAATATATCACACATTTAATCTATGTTATATTTAAAAATAAAATTATATTCAATTATATATAATACTCGATGTAACTTTTCAGTATTTTTAATTCATATTAATTTTTAATTACAACCTTTTATTCAAAAAATATACCACTATTTAATGTAGAGCCATAAAAATTTTTTATTATATAAATCAAATTTATATTAATTCATTTATATATATATATAATATACTATTTATTAACATTATCAACAATTATATAATTAATAAATTTTTTAATATTTTTCTCAATTTACTTATATTTGAATTTTTTTAATAATTTTTATTTTACATATATGTAAATATATTTATTTAATATATACTACTTATTAGTATTTATAATTTATATATAATATAATAAATTAATTTATTTTTACCAATAGTTTTCTAAATAATAATATTTTAATTTCATTTAATAAACTGATTTTTAATTTTAATTGATTTAATTATTTCAATTTATATGGACCTTTATCTATGTTAAATAAGCATTGATAAAGGATTCTTTTATGGGTGCTAAAAATAAACTGCAAATAAAGGGCACCCATTATGAGCAAAAAATGTGCTCATAAATGGTATTATTTGTCAATACTATAAAAATGAACCGATAAAGGGAACCCTTATCATCGTAAAAAGTTGATTTTAATGGCCAGTGTTGTTAAAGGAATTTTTTTAGTATTTTATGGTTTCACCTATTGAGGTAAATTTTTCCAATCACCGACTCACATGGATAGTCATAATAATGGAAATAATGAATATATATGATAAAAATGATATGATATAAATTATTTAAAATTAATATATCATTCACATACATACCCTTTCACCTATTGGAGGATAGATATCATTTCTTGTGTGCATATACGAAATACCATCTCCACCAATTATTGTGATTCATGATCCATGGCAAATATTCAATAAAATATTCGAAAAGGAAAATCATTAATACATGTGATATTTATAATAATATTATCATTATAGATATGATGTATTTATATACTATCCACAGTAACCTGAACATCTATGTAATATCATGAATCATTCATATTTTAAGGTATTTTTTGTTTGAAATTTAATTATTCCATCCAAGGTAAATTGTTTTGAATGTTTCCATATTTTATAGAATTTCATAACAAAATATCTTTTCATTGAGTTATATTACCTTTTCATTTTATTTGAAAATATACGATTATTTGAATAAGTTTTTAGGAATATTTTTTGTTTAATTTCCTCTTTTTTATGTGTATCTACATGTGATAAACATAATCAATTCATTTATTAATTCATACATCAATGATATGATCATTGTTATGGATTTTCTCTCAATTTACACTATCTTGAGACATATTTTATTATTATGTGCCTTTGTATTTTTATGGAGTGTATCAACTACCACATTGTTATATTATATAATGAATATATTTATATCATTTTATTTAATTCTTAATTTTAATTTCTTTCTTTCATTATAGTTATGATTCAAAATATACTAAAATATTAAGAGTTTACTTTTCAATCTCATTGAAATTAGGATTATTTATGCTTGAATTTCCATTGAAGGGAACTATTTTATCATTCTAAAATAATCCCCCTTTCTATTTTATTCTCATATGGTTATTTAATCAATATTGATTTAATAGTAATATTTTCTTCTATTTCGAACACAAAATAAATGAGAACATATTTTTATGATATTGAGCATTTAGTTATCCTTATATTCAAATTTATGTTTTCATCAATAAACATATTTTCTATAAAATGTTTGAAAGAATATTTTTAATATTCTTCACTTTTTTATTAAATAAATTGTTACGTATGTTTTAATTTTGAATTTCATTAAAATTATTCATCTTATTATAGTCAGAATAAGGTACTTTTTGACATCTCACTAAAATGTGAAAGGAATATTATCTTTTTCATACTTATCATGAGTAGAATGTAATCACCATTATGAAAACTCATTGTTTTGAAGATTTATTTAAAATATTACAAGGTAATTTTAAAATAAATTTTTTCCTAATATTTTTTAAATTTCATGTTTTAATAAGTTATTTTCAATTTGAATAGATCATTTTCCCCGTGAGTGTTTGTACTGAAATATTAATAGTTTTTCTACTCATCAATGACACTAACAAATTCTTTACATATACTCCACTATAGATATATTGTAATTATTCCATAATTATTCTTTCTATATATGGTTTATGATTATTGTGACTAGATAATGTATTAGTGTTCACCTTCTAGATGATTTTTGATTCATTAACTAAGCCTTGAAAGAACAACCTTCTTTCAATCAGTTTAAATTACATTTACTTTTAATATCTATATACATTATATAATGCGTATGATTATTTCTTAATAAACATATCATTTATAGATAATGTTTTATAATTTCAACATTATTTTATTATAATTTAATTAATTATAACCTGGATTTTTTACTCAATACAGATTTTTATTGATATGGAATATTATTCTAGACTTAAATCGACCATTCAATTTATATGGAATGTGTTGGACAAGAAGTGACAGGTGGGGAATGAAAACATATATCCCATCAATTAATTAACTAGACACATGCGAAAAATTATTAAGCTATCATTAAATGGTTTTTTGGTGTATACATATCCATCGATTAAACTGACTCGGGGAAAGGTCTTGATCGTTGAAATATTATGATGTTAGAGATCATGACATCAAATACTAATCACTTACATCATCAATAATTTAGTTATTTTTATCATTCAGATTACTATATTGATATTATATAGGGATTATAGTCAATGTAATGTGATTATTTTTATTTAATTATTTGATTATTATTTAATAAGGAAATATTATTCTTTGTGCTGAATTTATTGATTAAATAAAATGTTTTTTCAATTATTTACCATTATATATTTATTAGTAATTATTGATTATTCATATTTTATAATATAAATAACCCTAAGTGAATACTTTATGTCACCTATATTTTGTTTCCCTTCCATAAGATATGAAGAGAAATGATTTTAATGAGTTCCATGATACAGAATATTCTCATTCACTATGTTTTATTTGGTACATTAATTTTTTTTGAGAAAAATAATAATTTTTATAGATCACGGAGAACACCAAACTAAAAGTTCCTTGGGATGAAATTACTTTTATCCCGTGCCAATATATTAATGCATGCTTTAACTATGGTATACGAGATTCAAGGTATTTATAATTAGTACTATAAAAGGATGTGAAGAAACCTTGGTAACTAGATTTTAGAAATCATAGATTAGGGAATATATACTTATGTCTATATTTGAGGATGTGTATAAGAATAAGATAAAATTTAAAATTCTTGTTAAAGTATAGATTATGTAGTATCCCAAGAAATACAACCCTTTATTGATATTAAAAGAGGATGCAGATTTGGAAATATCGTACAAATGTTTAATAATTCTAAAAGTGTTGCATTGGTCTTTGACTCGATCATTACTTAGTGCATGATAAGAAAAATTTCTTTACACTGAGCATAACACATCTAGGTTATATGATGGGTATAATTAAAATTTTCTTTATTAACCATCAGGAAGGATTTTATAGATGTTTAACATACATGAACAAGGGGAAACCTATGTTGACAAAGGTTGAAAAGAATGTGTCATGATTTAGGCAACCATTAATGGATTCTATGGTTTTCCTCAATGACTATTTTTATCTCACTATTGATTTTTCTATAATTGATTCTACCTGAAGGAATCATGTAAACATAGAATTTGATAGAAAATTTAGTGATTATAAGCTACCATGTGGGATGATAACTAGAGTGAATGATATCCTGATCACAAATATTTAGTTATTCCGATAAGTAATTAACGACATCTACTATAACCAACTCTCATACTCACTAAATAATAGTATGATAGTGTCCAACGATTGATTTATTGGGGGAGACTATATTGGAATGAAGGATATATTTCTTTCATGAAATAAATATGGAAAGAGACACCATAGAGATTATCTAAAGGGAACATTAAAAATATTTTATTTATGTAGAAAATGATAACAAAGCAATGAATTCATGAGAAAACATGTTTTAGTATGGTAGATGGAATTAAATATTTTTATAGGGATCCATTTTTAGTTCGTTGTATTAAATATTTGTTACATAGTTAATATTAAATTATATTACCATATCTAAAGGTTAACACCTTAAAAAATGAAGGTATTACGGTATTTTAATATTTTAAGGGGTAAAGGATTGAATCTATAATGTATTGGGGTTCATGAATTATGTTTTTGATGAATATTTTCAATGGAATTTTAGTTATATGAATTGTGATGCATTAAGTATTGTGTTAATTTCTAGATTAATTTTTCTCTGCATCTAATAGTTACATAATATTAATGGATACCATCTTGGGTTTATGAGTTTAAGGTTGGTCAAAAGTTCAAATTTTAACACACCCATTTTGTGGTTTTATGTGATGGTACGTTCATAATTTTAATGAAATTTTGGGATTTGATTTTTTCGGTAAAGCTATATATATCCCTTATGTTCAACAAGAAGTATTATTTGATGATGAATGATCTATTCATTAGATTAATTTCATTCATAATGTTTAGGTTTAATATGATCATTGATGTTAATAGAATAATATCCAATTAATATTATTATATTTCATGTAAAAATTAGATATATAGAAAAACATAGGGGTTTTAAATTTATTTTATAATAAATATTTATTGATGATCATATTTATTTTTTTGATTGATATAGGTGTTATGTTAATAATTTTTATTAAAAGAACAACCTACATTCCCTATAACAACTTGTGGAATCCAGAATGGTCTTACGGCCTGTACAGACAACTAAAGGGTAATAAGGCTGTGACACCTTCTGTTGGCCTACAAGATATACATTTTTGTGTCAACTTTTTTTCATAAAAATTTTACCAATAGATACTTATGGAATGGATTATGTTGAATTCTGGGTGTCATTATTAAGGTTTTTTATATTGAAAAATAAATTGAATAACGAATTCTATCAATTATTTTTTTGGTAATTATTTAGTGAAAAAATGAATGACTATTTGGTAAATTATTTATTTTGTTATCCATTTAAATAAAATTATTCCATAGGGAATTAGAAATTCATATTTTATATCCATTAATTTGTGTAAGAGGTGAAGTGGTAATTGATAAAATCACAACTAAATGATGAAATTTTTATTATGAATTAAAAAGATAAATAATAATTATATTTTCTATTTATTCTTTATTTATAGTAAAGGAATCCATAAATTTTTAGAAAAGGTCCCTAAAATAGAAAATTTATTTATTTAACTTCATTTCTTCTAAATCAATGGTATCTTCACACCTCATAAGTTTATGGTTCTGCATTTGTAAAATTTATCTTGATCATTCACATTCTTTTAATCAAGGATCAATATCACCATCAATTATTATTTATGATTTTCTTTCTTGACAATATTTTAACATTACACTAATGTTTTCCTACATGAAATCCTAGATATGTGTTATTCTTAATAACAATCAGACCTACCTATCTCTATTATCATAAAGAATATATATTAACACTTTTCTAGGTTTTGGGATTTTAACAATGATATTTTCCTATGAAAACACTTGAATTCCAAGTGCAATTTAAAATTATGAGGTTGCAATTTAATAATGGTTTGAAAAATGGAACACCTCGATATTTTAAATGATGATAATTTTGTTTGATAATATATATGACATTAAATTATGACATTAAACGACATGTGAAATATATTTTTTAAATATAGAAATTATATCTTTATTGATATGTAAGTGGTTATGAATAGGAATAAGTAAAATTTTAAAAATATATGGTTTAAAAATGTATGAAATAAATTAATTAGTTATCAATTTCTTATAAATAAAATATACAAATCATTTTAAAAGAGATATTAGTGTTTTGAAATCCGTTTTTATGCATGAAATTTGTCTATTTATTAAATAATTAAATTAATCACTATTTTAGAGTAATTTTAATGAAATTTATATTTTATAAATTCAATAACATGATTTAATATTAATCCATTGTTATTTCTAAATTGGGGTTATCGATATATTTGTTTTTATTCTTATTAATTTTGTATTCTAAAAAGAGGTTTTTTTTCCTTTTTTGTACTTATTTGAAAAATAATATCAGCCCTTTTTGAACATTTATTTAATAAAATGTGATTTACTTTTGTAAAAAACATTTCAACTTTTTCTGAGGGTCATATTTTATATTTTTTATAAAATTTTCAATTTTTCTTTCAATAGAGAAAAAATGTTGTTTATTGAAAAAATACTTTTACCTAAAAATTAAATTTTTTAAAAAATATATATTTAGATGAAAAAGTTGGAAACAATACTTCTTATACATAGAGATACACTAAACATAGTAGGAAATAACAAAATCATTAAAAACATGACTAAAATAATGGGAATAACTAACCTTGTATAAACTCCCAATGATGGCCATGTACATTTGTTTCCAAATCATCTATCACTACGTCATCAAAAATTGTTGGCCATATTGCCCCACATTTTTATATATTCCCCCAACATATTAAACATTTTATTGGAGTTTCATTCTATAATTATGTGTTTTTTGTTGATCCCTGATCTTTGGTCATCGTTGTCATCGACTCATAATTCTCTTTCTATGTTTTTATTCACCTCCTCCTTTAAAGCCTTAAGCTAGAATTAAATTGAATTCATTTCTTCATTAGAATAAAGAATAATCTCTAGGTGTTTTACATCCACTTTATATTTTCCTTCTACACAAGCCACTTCCACATTTCCATTCGTACGACCCTAACTTTTTTATTATGTTCATTTATCTTGGTCTTATTTTGGACTTCATTTAGGGCTAAAAACATCATGCGTTCCTAATCATGGGTCATTGCATCGCCGACCATCATTTAGGTTCTTATGGATGATCTTTTTATAATGACTTTAACAGACTTAATTAATCCATTGAACCTTTATCCTTTTCTCTTAAGCATGATGCATCCCCTCCGTATCTCAATCCCCCTTAGGTAACTTTTTATTATTCAGATATAATGTACTCTAATAGATGATCCCTCGATGCTTTCAATAGAGAGTGTGAAGTGTCCAATGAATTACATTTGTTTTCAATGAGTGTTTGGTGGAATTATAAAATGTGGTAAAAAAATTAGTGTGTTTATGTTTTTTAAATATGAATTGTTCGATGGTCTAGTTTATAGTTTCAAAAAACATTTGAAAATGGACTAACATTGTTTACAATATTTTTTGATACTGGGAAAAAATAATTTATTTTACATGTGTAATATTTTAATGTTGTTGGGTATTGGTATCCTTGAATAATATGTGTTGGATATACTCTGAAAAAATCGATGAATATTTTATAATCCATAACTAAAAGAAATTCCATCAAGCCAGCTAACTGAGGGTAAGCAGAACATCACTATGGGTGGCTTAGCATAACCCCATTGTCGACGAACATGTTTTCTACCTCAATTCGTTAGGTAGTTTTGTGCACTAATTATTTAATGTATCTAGGTCGCACAGAGAATGAACATGGCCTTCTGATCATTGTTTTATTCTTATAAAAAATTATATAATGATCAAAAATATAATAGAAATCATCTGAATGATTTAATCAAGACTGGACCGAAGTATTGATGAATGGATAAAATGTAATATTTATATGATGGTGAATATTGGTGTCATAGAAGAAATCAGTTTTCAAGATTTTCATCGATGATTGATGCTTATAAATACCAAAGTTGATCTTCGTTTCTATTGGTGTTTTATATATCATATGAAAGATATTTTTTACTGAAAAATTATTTTTGTGAGCATCTAGTTCCCAACGGTTTCCACATAGCTCTTCTTTGCGCATATGTTTTGAGTTTTGACATAACATTTTGTAGTTAAATAGTATTTTGTGAAGAAAACTTCTGTTATTTCACTTCCTAAAACCATTCAGGTTTTTTCATACATTAGGTGTGTTCACATAAAGGGTGTGAGATGTATTTTATTACTATTTCACAATGGTATTTAGTGTTAATGCATGAAGAAAGTTTTAATGTGAATGTTTAATTTGTGCATATAAAGTCAGTGGGTTTCCCTGAGAGAAGAAAGGTGTTGTTCATGATATATATGTACAAATTGTATGCATGTAGTTAGTGTGTTTTGTGTGAGTGCACAAGAAGTGTAACAATTTTTTAGTCTTCACACATTTAGAAAATAATTTATATAGTATATTCAAATCTACATATAAATATATGTATTGAATATCAAAGAAGTGGACAGTATGGTGCATTCAATTTCTGTGTGAAGATTGTGATAAATCACAAACATATGTGATTTTTTACATGTTGATAAATAATATAAAATATACTTACATGAAAGTGTGGTTTCAACATGTTTTGTGTTCCATAAAAATGATTAGACCATGAAATGTATTAAATACATGCATGATGTTTGACTCATGAACATGAAATTTAAATTTCGTCTTTTGTGTGAAGTTTTTTTGATACTGAAGCATGTATATTATCTATATTATCGATTAAGTTAATTTTTTTCCATGATTTCAGTGTATATTGAGGTGTATACTTCTTTAGTAGAAATAACTTTTGCCCAAGCATTTTTGTACTTTGACAATTGATTATATTCAGTGATCATAATTATCTAAGCAAGACCAGTATCAATGAAATGGTACATGAAGTGTACATGAGCCTTTGTGATCCAACGAAGTGTGTGGAGGTGGATCAACTGATCGACCAATATGTGGATCAACTATTGAAGAATATTATGGTGGATTCAATGGGGGGGTGGACTAACATGTTGACGAAGTGTTTTATTGGGGGTTTGACTAATCATAGGGAAGAATGTGCAGTGGGGGAGGGGGATAACCATCTGTTGAAGGCTGATTGTTACTGGGGTTATAACCAATTTTTTATGAGCACAACTAAACAATTACAATTTTAATCTCCTTTTGAAATTGTGGAGAATCATTTTTGGGGGGTCTAACCAAAATAGAAATTAGTAGGTCATTGTACCAAACCTTGTAAATTCTTGCGTGTTGTGTTTTATTTTTTTTATTTCTTGTAGGATTATAGTGAGTATAAAAATAAATGTATTGGCACTTTAATCAGTCATATAGGTTAAATCAAAAGTCAAAGATTATGTAAAAATAGAATACCACCGATTCACCCCCCCTAGTGGTATCGAACTGATCCTTTTCTACATTTATTTGTATTAGAGTATAATCTCTCTTTATTTTTTGATGTCCTTATGAGAAACAGATAATTTTAATTCAATGAATTTACATGGAGTTCATACTTTTGATCTCTTGAACTATCAATGTTATAGGAAAAATATGCTTCATTACTTTCTATATCTTGGCCTGGAATTGATAGATAAAACAGCTGTGGGTTCCCCTCCAATTCATGAATATTTTTAGTGAAGTTGATATGATAAATATTGAAATTGATTGAAATGATTGGAATAAAATCTTGTTGGATCTATCTAAAAATGATTACTTTAAACTAAGGTTCTTCAAACTACAGTTAAAATATAGAATAATATGATAATCATATTTGAACGATATCTTAACATCAGATAAGCTAAGATGAAAATTTTGTGAAGAATGTTCAATGATATAAAAATAACTAATGGGGAAAGTATTGATGACTAATTTACAATATATAATGAAATTGATTGAAAAATTATAGGTTTTCGAGTAAGTTAAATCATTATATTATTATGAAAAACATATGATAAATTTCGCAAATATATTTGAATCAAATATTTATACACTGATGAAATAGAATATCTATCATTGGATGAACATCATCATACTCTCATATCTTATGAAATGATAAATGTTCCCGCATTCAAAATAAAAAATGAAAGATATGATATGGGCATTAAATCCATGATGAAAGGTAAAACTAAAATCAATGAAGAACTAGATTTATCTGACTGTGGGGAAGAATAAGTTGAAAAGGACTTTAAAAAAATGATAGCCTTGTTTGCAAAAAAAAAGATCGATAGAGGAAGATGGAAATGAAATAGAAAGAAATCACTAAAATGATGAAATTTTCAAAATAATGGTAATTTTGCTATTAAATATCCATTATAGAAGGATAGTGAAACTTAATTAGATGAAGAAGATAAAAATTATCATAAAATGAAAGAGATGAAACATAAAAAGAGGTTTACTTCATAGAAGATAAATATGATGAGCAATGAAATAGATGAATTTACATCATCAAGTTGTGAATCAGAATATGAAATATATTCAAAGAATCAAATGTCTTTTAGGGGTAAAAACATGAAATCTTGAGAATCATTCGATGGTGATGAAGATGAGGAAAGAACTAAGTAGGAATAAATGTTAAAAGAAAATATGAAAGCTACTTTTGATCACAATATTCATCTCAATAAAGAAAGTAAAAAACGAAGTAATGAATTCACAAGATATCATTGGAGAATAAATAATGTGTCAAGAAAAAAGAGATTAATCTTAATAACATAATAGTAAATATGAAGATGATATATGAGTTACAAGGAAAGATGGAAACTATTCAAAAGGAAGTTCTTGAGAATGAATAATTAGAATTTGTTTAAGAGAATAAACAAAACCCTTCAAATTAGTTGAACTTGAAATGATACCAAATTATCTTGATGATAGACTTGTAGAGAAAGAGGAAATATTATTTGAGACATAATATATCTATCTAGCTGCTCAAAGTGAGTTGAAGAAGTTAAAATAAGGCTTCATCAAAGCTACTGAAAATATGGGTGAATATTATTAAGATGATGATAAGAAGGATTCAAGGAAAAAGGATGATTCCAAATAAAATGAATCTCAATGTACATTTTATTTTTCTATTAATGCATGTTTAGAAATGAATATTGAATCTAAATAGAATAATAAAACAAAAGTTAAAATAATTTCCACAATATAATAGTGTGCTAATTTAGTATGAATATTACCTCCTAAGCAGATACATTAACAGTTATTGAAAATGAATTCCAGAGCCAAATTTCTATCATTCTAAAATATCACTGTCAAAGGATAATGTTGGTGTTGTGTAGTGTTTTTTCATAATGCTTCTTCATTCAGGAATAATATGTCACTACCTAGAAGGAGGAATGAATAACAGGGTTGTAATGTTGAGCAGATACGATCAGATTATCATAAAGAGAATAATGTGATCAAGACATTATTTAATTGTCAATATAGAACTTAAATGAATTTTTGAATTATGTCTTTGGTATATATAGTCAATAAGGTCACAAAAAATGAGAAATGTATTATTTTCTTATATATCGAGATTCCTCATAATAAATATAAGAATAAATTTGTTTTAGTGAAGAACGCTACTGTCACTAGTGAATTGAGTGAGAAGATGAAAAAAATTAAATAGGATCAAAAGCTTGTTAGAGAAAAATAATAGAAAGTGGTGATATTTAATGAATTTAATGATGATGAGGAGTAATCAACAAATTATGACTAATAAATTCTAAAGTAGTAATGGTGTGGAAAAATTATTCATGATATAAATAATTTAATGATACTTATAACAATCCAAAATATGAGTGATAACTCTTTCAAATCAGATATTAAAATAAACAAGGGGAAAACAAGTTTGAGTGGTAGCTCTCAGCCTGAGTGTTATTTCTAAGGAAGAAATAGGTTAGTCCTTATTCCCTAATGTAAAAATTATATACAACCATTAAAGGAATTGAAAGATATGGGTGTATCGTATGAAGGGGATCATTGATCTTTTGAAGTTTTCATTTTTTTCAAAATTTTGTGAAAATGAAGATTACTCTTACATTGTTAATCTTAATTTTAATGGGGAATCCATTTTTTCACTAGATCATTCTGATTGTTTTTTGAGAATTGTGTAGGAAATATATCAGAAATCTTGATCAACGTATTACTTGATATAATTTTGTTGAAACATGATTGAGATTGGTATTATGATTATAATATTTGAATAGGTTTTATGCTTCGGTGAAATGTCTCTTATTTTCTAAATCGGGCTAACACACATAAGCTTAGAGTAGATTATCTAAATTCTCAATGTTATTGTTGAGTGAGGTTTCATTATATAAAAATTGGATAAGAAGTTGTATGATGTTTGAGACTCATAAACATTCTTTTTTATTCATTTTCAATAAGTTGGAGAATGAAAAGAAAACACATTGACAACATTTGAGTATTGACAACAAATAAAAGGGGGAAGATGGAAGTGTCCAGTGAATTGCATTTGATATAAATGTTTCTTTGGTGGAATATTTTTTTTAATATTTTTATGTGTGATTATGTTTTTAAAATATTTTATTATTTATGAGATGATTTTTAGTTTAGAAAATCATGTTCATATTGATACAAATTGAATACCAAATTTTTCAATACCACTAAAAATAATTTATTTTTCATGCAGAATATTTTAATGTTATTGTGATTTGGAATTCATGAATAATTTGAATTGGCTATAAAATTTGAAATTTTATGAATATTTTATGAAACTCCATTAAAAATCACCACATCCAACTAGCCAACTATGGGGAAACAACACACCACTAAGGGTGGCCGAGATTAAACCCTTTTCCAGCCAGATTAAGGCCATAACTAAGGTAGCGGGAACACCAACATTAGGAAAAAAAATGGTGGAGAACCATCATGTGGGGTGTAAAATGGAAGAATTGGGTGTAAGAGTGTGTCTTAAATAACTGGTATAGTATGATTCTATAAGAGAGGAAAGGGAATTCTGAGACAGTGCTCTCACAACTAGTATTATAAAGAGGTGGTGAAACATGAGTCATTTGGATGTGGGATCTAAGTTTCTAACACCAAATAAATCATGATGTTTTGATCGGTATGATCATTTTATCATGGTCGTCTGATCTTGTTGCCTTGGTAGAAACCCTACGACCATATTAAATTAAATTTTGGGTCATCTGATCTTTCTCTAAGCATGTAATCTAAATCATGTCATTGGTTAATTTTGTGAACCTCTTCCATCATGCCTCCACATCACATTGGGATTGAACTCAAGAATCTGATCATTATTTTATTATTCTATTTTATAATGATATAAATTATATGAGAAATCATCTACAAAATTTAATGAATTTTGAAGTAATGTTTTTAATCATGGAGAAAATGTCAAATATCATTGGTGGTGAATGTCAATGTCACAAAATTAATGAAGTGTACATGATTTTCATTGGTGATCGATGCCTATAGATTTCAATGATGTAATAATTTTCTATTAGATTATTATCATATATAAGAGATGTTTTTTAAAGAGAGAAACAGAGTTCTGTGAACATCTATTTTGTAAAGGTTGCATCATAGATTTTATATGCACTATATTTTTCAGTTTCTATAAAACAATGTGTACTAAAAATATATTTTCTGAAGAATAAGTTTGCACATTCCCAACCTACAACCATTCAATAATTTTCATGAATTGGTTGTATACACCCAAATGGTGTGAGAAATATCTGGTATATATTGTGTGTGAAAGTGTAGAGAACCTGAATCTAACCAAAAGTATTGTAGCATGCATTATTTATTTTATCAAGCTATTATAGGGAATGTTTGTTTCGAATGTAGGATATTTACTACATACCTGTTGCATGATGGTATTGAGTGTTCTTGCGAGAAGAATGTTGTACTGTGAATGTTTCATTCACACAAATGAAGTCAGTGTGTTTGTGTGAAGAAGAAGAAAGGTGTTGTGCATGCTGTATATGCACATAGATTGTTTATGTGGTCAGTATGTTCAAGTGATTGTACAAGAACTGTAAGCATTGTGAAGGCTATACAAATGTAGAAAATTAATATATAGTATATATAAATATTCATAGAAAGACATTAATTGAATATCAATAGTGTGGATAGTATGGCATATTAAATATGTGTGTGCAGATAGTGATAAAGCACATGCACATGTGATTTTGTACAAGAATATATATAATGAAAAATATACCTACATGAAGGTGTGGTTTTTCCATGTTTTTTTGTAAAAAAATGAGAAGTAAATTTAATTTATGAAGTAAATGCATGATGGTTGAAAAGTTAAAATGCAATTAAAATTTTTTATTAGGTGTGAGTGTTTTCGATACTGAATCTCATATATTATTTCTATATATAATTAAGTAGAATTTTTATTTATGAGATTTAAGTGTTTAGTGAGGTCGGGTAATTAGAAGAAGAAATAATTATAGCTCGTGTATTGTTATACTATGACATGTTATTATATTCAGTAATGACAATTATTTGAGCGTGATTAGCATCAGTGAAAAGGTAATTGAAGAGTACATAATCTGGTGTGATCCCACAAGTTTGTGGAGGAGGATCAACTACTCATCCTATATTTGAATAAAATATTAAAAAAGAATTTGAAGGCTATAGTGGGGGTGGGGGACTGATAAGTTTCTGAAGATTGTGAGGGTGTGTCTAACTAATCACGGTAAAGAAGGTGTAGTTGGTGCGGGGGGTCTAACAAAAATTTGAAGGATGATTGGAATTGTAGAGGGGATAACCAGTTTTAAATTGGGGGAATAAACATGATGTCGTGACGTTTCAAATTTATTATGATTCTAAGGCTGATTTATAGTCTAGGTGAGACCCTAGGTCTTCTCTCAATGGGAGTTGGTGGGTTTAGTGTGTGTGTTTTTAATAACGATTACTAAAAGAGGGGGTGGTTTTGAAAACAGTTTTAAAAATTATATGACTTAATTAATGAGTTTAATAGTTGACATAGAAAGGTAGTGTTTAATAAATTATAAGATAAAAGGGTTTATTATGAGTTCACTACACACATTCAAGTTCATAATTATGGGAGAATAATTTAGGATTGGAGAATTTCTTTGGTTGAAATTAATTCGAATCCCAATTAATTCCTAAGACTTTATTTCTTTGCTTAAAGAACCAAACCTTGACATAACAATCATATTGTCAAGGTATAGAACTTATGCGTGGAATACGAACTTCAAAATCAAATATAAATATCAAGAAGTTGGGTAGTAAATGGATTTGTGTTATGTTAAATCGGAACAACACATGTCACACAATCAAAACCTCACACTGATTGGTTATAAATTAAGAGTATCTCAATCACATGAATCATAAAAAGAATTAAAATATGGAATTATATAAGATAAATGGAAGGAAATGTTTTCAAACCCAAATTACTCCAGATCAGTTGCAAAAATAATAATTGTAAATCTCTTGACATGTGCGTAGCTCCCTCACAACGAACACCCATCGTTTAGCACGACATTGAGAGGAGGAGGTAGCTCGGGTGGAACTCCTTCTTCATTATTGATCCCCCTATGATTATAGAGGCCTCCAAAACATAAAAGATGAGGAGGAGACTCCTCTAGGAGTTCAAAATGGTAGAGCTTCACTTCTTGACCGAACATACAAATGAGGTTCCCCTGGTGAGTTTTTATAGCCAAAATGGGACATGGTTTCGGGCACCCTGGTTTTGAGATACCACTTGTGTCCCAGTTTTGGAATAGTAGAATGTCATATCATAACTTTACCAAAAGAGAAGAGTTTTTGGGACGAATTTTAATATCTCCCTATTGAATTCCGTATCCAATAGGAAATTGGAATGGGATATATGGTCAATAGATCAAAACAAACATTTGAATTCGGGTATATTATGTCCCCTGGACATAATGGTTTAGATGGGCCACCAGATGGCCGAATTCGGCTTCTATTTCTCAATAATATTATTATAACATGATGTTTTGGAGAGGCCCATAGAGTTACAGCCCATTTGGATGCACCTAATTTTCATATTGTTCAAAACACTGGAGTGATGTCCATGGGATTCCATGCAGTTTGGCCCTTTTTTCTTCGATATGATCTCCGGACCTCCAAATCACCTCCACCTTCAATGAACATATCAAAACAAGTATTACTGCACATTTTAACAATGATAAAAATTATTTCATTGAATAAAACATGAATTGAAATTTATTACTATATTTCTAATATTCATTACAGAACTAGTTTAAAATAGTAGTGTAGGGGTGCAATTGAATAGTCAATCGCTATGTGATAACAACACCACACCAAAACATTTTCACTCCTGGGAAAAGTCACATATAAAAAAATGCATGTATATATTCCCAAAAACGTGAAGATTTAACATTTGAGGAAATTTTAATTCATTAAATTAATGTGATCAATGCACGAACCACACAAAAGAGTTCATCCTCTTGAAAATAAAAAAAGATGTATCATAAATCATGTCACAATGAAATTAAAAGATATTCATGAAACCAAATTGATCAACGAATTCAAAAGTCAATCATTCCACAAACTCTGCATGTGTGTGTTTCAAAACCATTAAATGCTATTCTTTCCACTCTCTATCCAATAAATATAGGTTATTTTAACATTATTCTGCTTTAAATGATTTTTCTTCATCGAACCATCCCTACATCCTTTGCAATCATATTTAAAGACCTAATCACTTAATCATTCCCAAAAGTCAAACCATAAGCCCCTGACCTAAATATCCCTATATGTTGCACATTTCATCAATCCCCACATTTAATATTTTTGTTTTTAGAAGTTTCATTTGGAACAAATATCACACTCATACCTCAACCACTGTTTGATCTCCTCACGGCACTAATTTCAAAAGTTATAACAAGATCAAAGGTTGAGGAGGAGTTGTTTTTTACCTACCAAAGACACAACCCAAATCTTTATAAGGCGTACAACAGTTGGACATTAGGTACATAAGCCTAGGTCAATCTGGAATTGTAATATAACAGATCAAATAAGGAATGAACATATAAAAATATAATTTAAGGGTCAAAAATATTAACCTAACATATATTTACCATATATTAAGTAAGAAATATTTACACATTGTGGTTTTGTGCAAAAAATGTGTAGAGATATCAGTGACACAATTTTCCCAAAAACTACTCACATAAGTGGCTTCAATCATCTAAAATGTTTCATATTTATACAACTATTTTTATCATTGATGGAAAAACAATTCACTAAAAATCACTCCCTAATGTTAAATTGACACAAATTTTCAGTCCAAAATAGAGACATGTTTTCTTATAAAATGTTAAATCCACATGGAATAAAAAATTTCAACATGAGTTTTAACTATGTTCCACGATTTGGTGACTATATGGGGGAGGTAATTAAAAATACCATAGAAGGAGAAAATGATAAGAAAGAAGAAAGGCAATGAAAATACTAATGAACCTAGAAAGATGGGTTAAAGTGAAAATACCATATTGAAGATGAAAAGAGAATAAAGAAAAAAGAAAATGAAAATCATAATGAACATAGAAAGATGGGGAAAACTGAAAATACCATAAAGAATGTGAAATGAGTAGAAAAAAAGACAATGAACATTCCTAACTAACCTTGGAATGTACCCATCCCCCCACACCTAGAATATGCTGTGTCCTCACTATAATAATTTAGAAGGTTCAAAGGTAGGATAAAACCTGGTGTGTTTCCCTGGTATGTTGCTTCTATAACATGGAGTTCCACCATAAGGAACTCCAGAAGGGTTTCTTGGAAGTGCTTCCACTACTGCCTGTTGACTACGAAGGATTTATTAGTTTCATTATTTTGAACATCAACAACACCAAATAGATATACATTAATAATATTATATGTGCCAATCCATCAGGAACGACGCATTCCTGGATGAAACATCAGCCTTGCATTACAAAGGAGGACTTTCTTCCCAATGTGGAACTGATGATGAAGTATAAGATAGTTGTAGGTAGCCTTGGTATTCTCCTTATAAATCCTGGAGTTCTTATATGAATCTCTTCTCATAACATCCAACTCCTAAATTTGTAGATTCTTTTGACCACCTACATCATAAATTTTAGATTTCCATTTTTTGATGGCCTAGTAGGCCCGGTGCACAATCTAATTAGTCAGGTGACAAATGTTTCGAAACACAAGACTATAGGGTGACATTCTAATGGGTGTTTGGAAAGAAGTTTGGTATGCCAATAATGAATCATCAATTAAAAGACTCCAATATTTTCTATTGGGTAGAACCATTTTTTCAAGAATATGTTTTACCTATCTATTTGACCCTTAAGCTTGACAATTGGTCTATGGGTGATATGCAGTAGGAACTCTATGACAGAACCCATACTGACATAAAAGTGATTGCATTATTCGGTTGTAGAAATGAGAACCCTGGTCACTGATAATGAATCTAGGTAAGGAAAACCTACAGAATATTTGGTTTCTCAAAAACCTTACAACTAACTCAGAATCATCACTCCATGTAGGTCATGCCTCTACCCATTTTGACACATAATCAACTACCAGAAAAATGTACAAGTTGCTAAAGGAATTGGGAAATAGAACCATAAAGGAATTACCCCAACCATGAAAAATGTCATTAATGAGTGATGGTTGTTGTGGAATTTCATTTCTTTTAGAGACATTACCCATTATTTGACAATGAGGAAATGATTTAAAAAATTCATGGGCATCGTAAAAAAGTGTTGGCTAAAAGGGTCCAGAATCAATGATTTTGTGAGTAATCTGTTGGGGTCCAAATTGTCCCCCACATGAAAGAGTGTGGAAAATCTAAGTACCGACTGAAACTCGCTATCGGGAACACATCGCTTATGGACTTGATCACTACATGTGCGCCGGAGGTAGTGGTCATCCCAAAAGTACCAATAAGACTCATGTTTTAGAAGACCTTCTTAGTTTTTATTAAAATCAGTAGTAACGCAAGATGCTATCAACTAATTTACAATTTCTACATACCAAGGAATTACATATTGCACTTGGTACAATTTCTCATCAGGAAACTTATCATTTATAAGAATATAGGGGGATGAGTAAATGTCTGATGATTGGGGACTCCTACTGATATGGTCAGCCACCACATTATATGCTCATTTTTTATCTCTAATTTCTAAATTAAATTCCTGGAGGAGGAGCATCCAACGAATGAGATGTGGTTTAGATTCCAATTTCTTAAGGAGATACTGGAGGGCTGCATGGTTTGATAACACAATGACTTTAAACCCTAATGGGAATGACCTGAATCTGTCTAAGGAAAACACAATGGAAAAGATTTCTTTTTCAGTTGTAGTGTAGTTTTCTTGAGTAAGGTCCAAAGTATGTGACACCTAGACTATGACCTGTGGAGCTCGATCGACCCATTATGACAAAACTGCCCCAACTGCATAGATAGAGGCGTCACACATGATCTAAAATGGTAAATCCCATTGAGGTGTTTGGATTACTAAGGGTGACGTGAGAATCCATTTTAAATTATTAAAATATTCCTCACAATTTTTCTCAAATACAAAATCTTTTTATTTTTTGAGTAACTTGGAGAGTGGGAGTAAAATTTTACTAATGTAATGAATGAAATGAGTATAAAATCCAGCATGACCTAGGAAAGACAACACATCCCTTACATTTTCAGGGAATGGTAAGGATGAAATTACATCCACTTTTGATTTATCTACTTGGATACCATCCCCACAAATGAAATGACCCAGAACTATACCTTGTCTCACCATGAAATGGAATTTCTTATAATTTAATACAATATTCTTTTCAATACAATGACATTGGAATAAACAAAGACTACTCAAACATTCATCAAAATAGGAGCCATAAATAGTGAAATCATCCATCAAAACATCCATTCAATTCTCCAGGTAATCAAACAAATACTAACCATACATCACTACAAAGTACTCGGAGCATTGCACAGACCAAATGACATATTCTTATATGCAAATGTGCCAAAGGTTCAAGTGAAGGTTGTCTTTTCCTGATTCTCAGGGCCAATATGGATCTGAATGTTCCCAGAATACCTATCAAGAAAATAGTAATGGGATTTACCCGCTAGCCTCTCTAGTATTTGGTCAATGAATGGAAAAGGGAAATGGTCATTCCTAGTGTGTTGGTTTAGTCGGTGATAGTCTATGCAGGCACGCTAACTATACTGCACACGAGTTGGAATGAATTCAATTTTTTTCATTTTTAATTACTATAAGCCAGATTTTTAAGAACTACTTGAATGGGACTGACTAATTGGCTATCAAAGATGTGGTAAATGATACAACAGTCAATAATTTTGTTAATTTATGTTTCACAAATTCAAAGAGGTTTGGGTACAATGATTGATGTGCCTGCCCCACAGGTTTTTCATCATCATTTAACAAAATTTGATGTTTACAGATTGATGGGCGAAATCCAGGAATGCCAGTAAGTTTCCATCCCAAATCATGTTTATAATCCTTCAAATGTTCAAGCAGTTTCAATTAATGCTCAGGAGGGAGAGAACTAGCAATTATGATGGGCAACTTGTATCCATTCTCAAGATATGAATATTTTAAATATTGAGGAAATTTATTTAATGCCAATTCTGGAGGATTTTGGATTGATGGGAGTGTGTGTGAATGTGAGAGGTCACTAATATCATGTAACTACTCAATGGTATCATCCTCAGATGATTAATGAGCTTTTAAAAGCATTGCAATATCATCGATGGTCAGTGGATCCTCAGTGTTGAAGAAATTATCAATCAATAAACATGCATGACGATTTTTTAGACTACTAAAACAATCAATGCATTATTCATTACCAATAATTTCAATCAATGAAGAAAACACAGAATGAGGATCAGGGGAAATAATTTTTTTTGGGAAGGGAGTACATCAATTGAATTAACAGAGAGAAAGAAATGTTATTCTGATGGGTGCTTCATGGAATCAAGGATGTTGAAATAGAATATTTCACCACTAAATTCCATAGATAATGTAACATTATGAACATTATGTATGGCTTTGGCTATTTTCAAAAAAGTTCTCCCCAATATAATTGGGTCATGTCCATTCATCCCATCATCTTATATTTTTTCACATAAAAATGAGTGGGAAAAATTAAATTTTGCACCCTCACAAGATCATCCATTAAAACACCAGAAGGGTGTGCGGTAATCCAGTTGGCCAATTGAACAAAAATTCTAGTGGGCTTATGTTCCCCAACCTACAATGAAGTGTAAATGGATTATGGAATCACATTTATAGAAGAACCTAAATAAAGCATAGCATTGGAAAATGAATACTCACTTATGGTGCATGGAATTGAGAAGGTTCCATGATCCTTGAATTTGGTAGGAAGTCATGGTTCTATCAATACTGAGACATTCCTCCCCAAGATTTCATTCTCATAACCTCGATGCCTCCTTCGGTGTGTAGACATCTTCTTTAAAAACGTGGCATATCATGGAATTTTATTCATGGAATCAATCAAAGGAATGTTAACATTCACTTTTTAAAAAGTTTCCAATATTTATTTATCTAGTTCAGTTTAATTTAATTTTCATGGTTGGGGGGCCCTTTGGGTAAATGGAAGAGGAATTGTTGGGCTAGGTGACTCATCAAAATACACACTTTTTCATTTGGAAGGGTTTTTCTCAGGACAAGGATATTCTTATCTTGGACCATTTTCAGCAGTTGGTATGGTGGTTTCTTATGGAGCGGATGAATCTAATGGAGGGTTAATTTGGGTTTTAAGTTGTTCCCACTCCTAAGGGTGATGACACTAACATTCCCTTTATCCCTAGGGACAACTACTAGTTAAAAGGGTAGTTTACCCAACCCATGACTTTGAATTTCCCCCACCTAGTTAGCTAGTTATCTTAATTGAGCTTTGAGGTCTTGTATGGCTTCTTGGGTGGTTTTCTGGAATTGGAGATTTTTTATAGCCATTTGTTTCATCATATCTTCAAGGCTAGTCTCAGTTTTGGGAGGGGCAGTTAGAAAGGCCTGTGGGGTTGTTGAGGATTTCTGGGTGGTGGTGGTGGATGACTACTATGACCTTGTTGGTTCCATGGTTGAAGAGGCTGGTTTCAAAACACCCTTTCTTATAGGCTTGGGTTTCATTCCTCCTAGGGATGGATGGATAGTAAGGTTCTTACCTTAAGGGTTGGTTATAGGGGAGACATGAAAAGATTTCCTCACAACTCTCAGAAGTTTCTCTCAAGTGGGGGCATTGGTCGAAGTAGTGGGTATCAGAAGAACATATACCACAATGGATGGGAAGAGGATATTGGAATTTACATTAAGAAAGAACAAGTTGTTGAAGAAGGGTACTTACCTCTTCGAACATTGTGTCCACCTTTCTCTCAAATTTCATACTTTTCACCTCATGGACACCTTGAATGGCTACATTGGACATTGTACCAATTTGTTGAGTGTTCTGTGCCGTGTTCTCAATCAAGGTTCTTGCAGAAATTGGTATCTTATCTACCACTACACCTCCTTCAATAGCATCATTCTTGTTTCTATTAATCAGAATTAAACATTCATAGAAAATAATGAATTTAAAGTTGATCATTATTTAGTGGTGGGGGAAACATGAACATAATCTTTTAAAGAATTCCCAATATTCATGTAATGTTTCCCATTGTGACTTAATTGTACCACAAATTTATTTCCTTATATTTTTAGTTCATGAGGATGGGAAATATTTTTCTGGAAAAAGGCATTTCATATCCACCCAACCTCTAATTATGGAATTAACATAGTAATTACATTCGTTAGCGGTGTCTTCTAATGAAAATTGGAATGCTATGAGCATTAATTGTTCTTCATCCACATTTTAAGGTTTTAATGTAGAACAAACAGTATGAAATTGTTTATGTACTTGTGTGTATCCTCTACAGGAAGTCCATGGAATCTTGGTAAAAGATGAATTAAACTAGATTTTAGTTCAAAATTGTGTGTCTTTCCTTGTAATTAAATGCATGTGGGCTAGATATCAACATTATTTGAGGTTAGTTATTTTAGTGTTCTTCTATTTCAAACATGTTATAAATGTTTATTTAAATTTTTATGTCAGTTCCAGAAGAAGATTAAGGGTGAGGAAGAGTTTCAATGTGTGGTGTGCCCTCCTTAAAAGTATTGTGTTGTGTGTCTCGTTGTCGTTGATGTAGAGTCCTCTTTGGTTCAGGTACGAGAGGCGCTAAATATCATAGGTTAGAACACATCACGCACCAAACCTACACAACAAATAGATCATAACAAAAAAGGGATTGAAAAGGTTGAAGATAAAAAAATAAATATTCACAAAAATTACAAAAAATGTATAAAAAACAAGAACTAAAAACCAAAACGCTCCCCGAAAACTTTGCTAAAATTTTAATGTGCTGTCATGAGACGCAAATTTTATTATAATTTTAAGGTTGATTTATAGACCATGGAAGACCCTATGTCGTCTCTAAATGAGAGTTGATGGGTTTAGAGTGTGTGTTTTCAATTAATATTACTAAAAGAGGGGGTGGTTTTGAAAGTAGTTTTAAAAATAAAATAACATAATTAAAGAGATTATTAGTTGACAAGGAAAGGAGGTGTTTTATAATTATGTGAGAAAATGGTTCATTGTGAGTTCACTACACACATTCAAGTTAATCATTATTGGAGATTAATTTAGGTTTGGAGTAATTCTTTGGTTGAAATTAATTAGATTCCCGATTAATTCCGAAGACTTTATTTAATTTCTTAAAGAACCAAACCTTGACATAAAAATTGTCTTTTCAAGGTCCATAACTTATCCATGGAATAAAATCATCCAAATCAGATTTAAATCTCAATATTTTTGGTATGAAAATTATTCTTGTGATGTCCAATCGGATTAACTCAAGTCACACACTCAAAACCTCATACTGGTCGGTTAGAAATTAAGAGTATCTCAATCACATGAATAAAATCAAGAATTAAAATATTGAATTATATAAGATAAATGGTAAGAAATGCTATCACACCCAAATTACACCAAATCAGTAGCTAATATAAGAATTGAAACTCCCTTGACTTGTGTGTAGCTCCCTCACAAAAAACTCCCACCGTTTATCGCGACATCGGGAGGAGGAGGTCGCTCGGGTGGAACTCCATCTTCATTCCTGATACCTACTATGAGGATAGGGACCTCCAAAACTTCAAGGATGAGGAGGAGACTCATATCAAACTTCAAAATGGCATATATTTACTTATTGACCGAACGTACAAATGAGGTTCCCATGGTGCCTTATTGTAGCCAAAATGGGACATGGTTTTGGGCACCCTGCTTGTGAGATACCAATTGAGTCTCTCTTTTTGAAAAGTAGAGATCCATACCCCAACTTTTCAAAAATATAAATGTTGTTTTCCTGACCTAGAATTTCTCCCTGTTGAATTTGGCAGCCAGTATACAAATGGAATGAGAGATATGGTCAAAAGACTGAAATAACCTTTTGAATTCCGGCCGATTTTTTACTCTGGATAGAATGGTTCGGATGGGCCACCAGATAGAATAATTAGGCTTGGGTTTCTTAATGATATTTGATTCTAATGATGTTTTTGAGAGTCCCACAATGTTTCATCCCATTTGGATACACAGAATATTCATATTGTTCAAAACAGTGGATAGATGTCCATGAGATGCCATGCAGTTTGGCCTTTTTTTCTTCCAAATGATCTTTAGACCTCCAAATCCCCTCCACCTTGAATGAAAACATCGAAACAAGTATTATTGACCTTTTTAACAGTGATAAACATTAATTCATTGAATAAAACATGACGTCAAGTTTATTAATATATTTTAAATATTCATAACAAAACTAGTTTAAAACATTCGTGTAAGGGTGAAATTGAATAGTGAATCGCTATGCGATCAAGGACTAACCAATTACTATGGAAATAACCATATGATATAATTGATAATACATATTGGGAGTCTAACCAACATGGTATGGATCAGGTCTTTATATTGAACATTGTAAATCTCGGTGTGATATGTTTTTTTTGTCTGATATTTCTTGCTTGGTGAGGATGAGTATAAAAGATGAGGGATTGAGAATTTAATTAGTCATAGATGTTAAATAAAATGTAGAGTTTTTAAAAAAAATATTATACAACTGATTCACCCCCTCAGAGTGGTATTTATCTAATCCTTGGCCACATAGAACGTTTTAGATAACTTTCCATCATCATCAACCTCTGAATGAACACCTATGGTGTTTTATTTTGTTGAAGGAATATGAATATCCAACACAGCCTAAAAACCATGTTCATTAACTAGTTTTGGAAGAATTTACCAATCTGGACCCTGTGATAATGTCTTGGCCCTTCTCCATCGATCCCTTCAATTTGGTTTCTCAGATTTATATGTGATCTACTCTGCCATGGACTATTCTTGGTCATCGGCCTCTCATATACCCGAGTAAAACTACATGGAAGGCCATATTCTGGCCCATACAGTATGATGAGTCTTCTTAGAAAAAAAATGGGATCAATTCCCCACGATTGGGGCTCATTTCATAAAAAATTATCATCTTGAGGTAAGAACTATGGTACATGAAAAGCAGGCTCCATAGAGATAATTTCACACCCCACATCAGATCCTTCAGAGACAGACTAGGACAGCACAAATGGCTTATGGTCGGTAAAATCTAGTCTCATAAATTTGAATTTATCCACCACCTATGAATTATAGAGCATTCTACTAACCTCACTATGATCGACCACCTCTTGTGTCCCAATCTTGGTCACTATGGGGGCCACGATGACCTTCATCCCGACCTCCTGAATTGGAATATATACATGCCCATACTGAACCCTATAGTATAAATGACATGTAGATTGATGATTCCCCAACCATTATAAAGATTACCAGTAATCATTACATGACTCCAATACCACATTTTGTTCCATTTAAATTCTTCCCTAGTCGCAATCCATATGCATTCCACCGTGGGCCTTGAAACACCTACCTCAATATATACTAATATGGAAATGGGGTGGGAAAATTATCTTATATAAACCATTCAAAAATATCTCCTAATAAAACATTATATAGATTATTGTGGGTTTTCCTCCCCCAAATATCAATCCATGTATTTATAATAAACGATCTAATGGTTTTTTGTTTCTATGCGATGTAAATATTCTTCACTACGCTCCTTCTTTTTTCCTTCTTCTTTAATAACATTTGATTATTGATCAATAATTATAATATTCTTAAACAATTATATATATGATATATTGAATTGATATTATTTTTATGGAATTATATTTATCAATCTAATCTTCTATCAAATGGGAAATAAATCCATAGATCCTTTGTATAGTGGAATACCACCTCGTGAACAGATGTAAATAGTTTTCAATCACTGACTATCATGGATAGTCTTAATGATGGAAATATTGAATATATATAACAAATATGACATTATTATTATTATGGTAAACTAATATATCATCCAATTACTTAATTTAATACCCATTAATACGATGATATTGTCGCTCATGTCTAGGTATGACCTACGATCTCCACGAAGTGATTCAATTCATTTTCCTTGTTCAAGTTTCAAGTCTAGATATGAAGGGGTACATAGTGAATAAATGTGATATTTATATCAATAATATATTACTCTATATGATATATATAAATATTACCTATTTACATGATATATACCAATTGTAATGTCCCGAACCAGGTTCAATATTCCATTACCCCGAGGTGATTTGCTATGTGACATTATGTGTACTTCCCCATATTCTAGAAGCTACCATCTAGCAGTGGTGGATTAATTATTAACATGGGGAGACTATAAAGACTTTATAAAAGTTAAATAATTATATAATAATAAAACAATAACCATATCATAATAACTAGTTACTATAATGATACAATAACTAATACATACCAGCATCCCATGACAAACCAAATCAAGGAAATGATATCCAAACAAAATAAGTTGACATGTCATTCCATATTTGGGTCATGTGACCAATGTAGAAAAAAATAAAGATAGCAAGCCACTCCCAAGAGTTCCACGGAAGAATGTTTGGTTCCCCCATAAAATATCCATCCCAACTCAACCATCTTACATAGGGATATTTCCTTTCTCCTTTCCTACAAACATGTATTATATTCAGATGCCGACCAGGGAGCTCGTGTATAGTATGAGTACAACTCAGTTGGAGACTACCAAAAATGTCTAAAACAATATCTTTGTTTTAAAATTGTGATCAATTGAATAAATAATATATTATACTAAAAAACAAGTTTTCACATTCCATTATTCATTTGTTAAACACAGAAATTAAACGAGTTCATGTTGACTCGTGAACCATCAATACGTCCATCAGAGAAAGCTAGAGACTAAACCATCACCATGGGATATCATATTACATCAAATAATGTGGTTTAATTAATCAATTAATTTCACAATCAAACCAAAACTAATTGGATATATATTTAAATGTGACTATCTTAGACCTATAATTTCATGTCCAATGCCTTGTGAGTATTTAAAACATACATCCCTGTATTAGACATCATTATTTTCACATATGGGATTTTGAAGCATATATGTTTTCACCACACTCATAGTTATCACATATGGTCTTTTGATGTATCACTCCTTGTCCCAAGAAAATTATTACATATATCACAATATCACATATATCAAATAGTTCACATGCATCAAGGTTAAGTATTATTATCATTCATATGAAACATTTTCATCAATGTGTCACATTTCAACTATCAATCCAATCCCGAATCTACACATTAATCACATGAAAAAATATAAAAAATTCACCATTAAAACAATTATCAAAATTTAATCATATAAACCATTAACATCATTACTTTAACCCAAATATCCTTTAATTACCATTAGTCAATAAATTCAACATCCCATTATTCAGTAATTTTATATTAACAATTTCAACTAATTTCATAATCACGTCCTTCCATAAATTATATTATTCCATTAATTAATTAACCATTTAATTAATTAAAATAATGATTCAATTTAAAAAAATGGAAATTTAAATTCCTCAATAAATATATGAAATTATAATCAATACTATCGAAATCTACATTTACACCACCTTCCTCAAGATCATTGATAGAATTTTTTGAAATCAAAAATCTCCAAATAGAAGCATAAAGATCAACTTCTAAATGAAAAATTAAATCTAGAAAAAAAAAGATCAAGATCAAATGAATTAAGATCAATGGAGTCCATGTTATAAACCATATCCAACAGAGTATAAAAAAATCATCTTCATAGGTAAAGAGATTCGGGAGAGGGAGAAATAAAAATAGGAATAGATTACATACTATACGAGGTATAGATTTATCAATGATTTCATTGATTTTATAAGAATGGAGTTCAAGAGGCCTATGAATCTATATTGGAGCTCAAAAAATGACTAAAGAATGTTAGGTTTTAGATGGGTTGAATTGGGTTTGATACTGGGGGTTTTATGATTTTTTAAAATAATTTTCTGGGGAACTAAAAACCTTACACACATTTTGTAAAACCATGAAACATAATCATTATCCTCTTCTAGGGGTCACACGATTAATACTATAAGGGTGAATTATTTTACAAGAAATCAACCAACCATGAAGTTCACCTCTATTTGGTAATGCATGGTTTGTTGGGGTAGGATAATGTTTTAGAAAAATGTGTTCCAACCATTCACTACCCAAAGCACCAACAAAACATCTATAATTATCATATGCCACCCAAAATATCCCTAAATTAATCCCAAGAAAGGTATGGTCCAAAAAAGTGTAAAATAGTACAAGAAAAAGAACACTATACATAATGAGTGTTAAAGATCATAGAATCTCAAAAAATTATAATAGATCTTCCACGAGCTGTACTTCCAATCATATATAAGATTCAAAGTTTAAATTATATGGCCAATAAGCCTACATATCCACTTCTATATCCTATGTTTCTTCCATCTCACGCCCATGTTTCCACAATATCTGAACTATGTTCAAGATCATTCCCTAAAAAAATTCTCATTATGATCCACAACATGTGTCAAATCCTTCTTATCGGACGCATTAGTCTCAAGCTCAACACCATCCACATCGATCAAATGAGATTTGTTCAAGTGATAGCGCCAATGTTTTTACATATGAAAAATTACATTCATGTCACTATATATCAATGGAATATCGAATCAGTACACCAAAACCTTGATTCTCTCCAAAAAAAAGTAAAATTTATGGGAAAATGGGCAGCAACATTCCCTATCTCCATATCCTGTAGTGACCCATTCTAGGTGACACTAAAAAGAACACATGGTCACCCACTGCAATGTTATGTGGTCATTAACCTCAATCTACATATGAATTATGTCTACTATAATCTATATCTATACATTTCCAAATCATGTGATCATTCTTTGACATATCATTTATGATAATCGGTCCCAACAATTATGACTCGCCTGCCTCCATCCAGCATAGAGGTGATCTACATTGCCTACCATAATGATCCTCATTTTGTGGAATCTAAATAGTTTCCCAGTAGATGTTTCCATTTGATAATTCCACAAATTTTATGTGATTATCCCCAGAATCTGTAATGTATAGAAAACATTCCATTAGAATATCATTCAGTACCTATATAGTAAATTATAAATTACAATATTTTTTGGGTGTAAATTCATACTAAAAAATACATGGATTCGAATAAATTACTGTAATACATTCCGAAATTGTGTCGTGAGTCATGGTTCATGGTCTGAAACTATTCTCTATGGATACCTATATAGATAGACTATCTCCAAAACATAATAGTCCCCCAATCTATCCGTTAAACATTTTCTTGGATAGTAACTAAATGTGATACTATTGTCACTTGATCCATAATTACCCAATTAACATCATTCTTTCGAGTCGTCCTTGGGAGACCCTCCAAAACATCCATGGTAACATTTTTCCACTTCTATACCAGAATGTGAAATTGATGTAGTAAACCTCTAGGTTGTTGATTCACATCTTTCAATGTTGATAGGTGTAGCATCATTTCATGATCCCCCAAATCTTCTTTTTTTATTCCCTACCACAATTACTCCGAATGTAGATCATCGTACATTTTGGTCAAACCCGCATATAACTCTCACTTCATAGCCTGAAAATAATGCATCAACTCATCAAGAATACACATTGTCACAACAAAATTATTTCTAACATAGATGATCCCATCATCATATATGGATTTAATTGAAGTTGGATCCCCACTTCCAAGGTTCTCCCTTAATGCTAAACTCCCAAGATACTCATACATACTCTCCCTGATCCGACTCAAAATCATGGATTCCATTGACACTACGATGAGGTTCATGGTCTCTCATCCCTATTGAAGCAAAAAATTTGCCTTAGGCATAAAATTAATCATCTTCCACTAAGAACTGGAATCATAAACTACAAGAGTTTACGTTTTATGACATAAAGATTCAGGAACACTATTTCACATCCCATGTAAATATGATAGAACAATATCAAATTAATTCACATACTCACTTTATATCTACTTCCATAGATTAAAATATCACACTGAAAATATATAATTTAATCAGTTTTTATTGATATACATAGTAAAATTTTCTTAGATCAAATAATGCCTCCAACACATCAAGGCATAAACCATCACATCTAACTTGAGTTCATGCATAGGGTAGTTCCATTAATGTGGCCTGAAAATCCATGACTAATGTTCCAAAACCCAATCACCTTACATCAACACTAATCCATTTAATATCCCACATATTTCTCAAAATACTATATACACCTCATCTGACATGGATTGGATCAAAATTAGAGTGGTATGGAAGCACTTATTTAACTCTTCGAATGAATTCTAACATGATCTAGGCTATTCAATATTCTCCCCCTTAATGTTCCTTCCCAAATATGGTAATTCCATGTTGAAAAGTGTGGGATGAATCTATTATAATAATCCACTAAACTAAGAAAACTACTTATATCACCAACATTATTGGGATGCTCCCAAGAAACCACTGCCCAAACATTATCTATGTCCAATGAAACGCATTCTTTGTAAATTATGTGGCCCAAGAAATGTACTTTATTGATCTGGATTTGATACATAGATATCTTGGTGTAAAAATAATGATCTCTTTGTATAGTCGGGACGATTCCATGATGTTGAGACTGATCGTCACGAGTCCTGTAGTACACAAATATTCCATCAAATAAAAACAAAAACAAAAACTAATCCCGGTATGGGTGTAATGTTATATTCATCAAGACCATAAATAGAATAAAAGAGTTCATCAACCGGAAAAACATCACGATGAACTCATAAATTCCATACTTACTACTAAAATTTATTCATGGTATATAAAATGGTCGAACTCTACACAGATGATACCCCAAACTCAAATCGATCTTAGAGAAAGCACAAGATCCTCTCAACTGGTCATAAAAATCATATATACACAGAAGAGAATATCAGTTCTTTACTATAATCTAGTTCAACCATTATTAATTGTAACATATGACTAAGGGCCCATCAGCCTTCATTACAAACAATTCACGATAAATCCAAGGTGATGTACTTTGATGGATAAACACTTCACCCAATAACTCATCAAGTTGATTCTTATTCTCCTAAATCTCTATTGGTTCTATTAAATATTATGGAATAACATTTAGAACATTCACCGACATGAGCACAATTTCATGCTCCACATCTCTTTAAGGTGGGAAATCTTGTGAAGTCCCTAGGAAATATATTCCTGAACTATTCCACAACGGGTTGAATGAAACCATGATTCATACCCCATTATCCAAGAAGCTGACCTGAAACCTGGCCAGAGAGCTCTACAAGTTGCTGATGAACTTTCCATCCATGGACTGTGAAGATATCCCACTCTCTATGATGTACATGAATGTAACCCTCATGAGAAATAAAATTCACTCTTATGTTGTAACAATATTTTTTGGATCACTATGACAGTAAACAATCCATACCCAAAATAAAGTCAAAACCTAAAAAATCATATCAATACCCCATATCATATGATACTCCCTAACCTCGAGAGAAAATCCCTTGTACAAATAGATGTTCCTCGACTGTAGTCCTAATGGTTTTTCAATTTTCCAATTTCCTCTCAAAAACTCCAATTCCAGATAGAAATAATTCACAAGTTCTAAAGAAATAGAGGAATGTGAATAACCTATATCAAATAAGGAACTATAATTGATAGGAGGTACAATAATAATACCTCTAATTATTGATGATCCAACATCACTACCACATGTGTATACTGAACTACCAAAAAATCTCATAATCCTCTACCATGTGTTACAATTTGAGTCCCATGGGCTACAACACATTGCGAAAATGGGTTATCACTCCAAAAAGTACCATGTCAACTACAAAAACTGCCATAGTCTATGGAACTCCAACTACTAAACTTATATGGGGTAGAAGATACCCTTCCAACACTCCAATTATTCCTAGATACACCATTGTTACCCTGATGAAATGGGTTATCATATTATCATTGTATGTGTCCCATCATTTTAGAGGATCATAAATATACTAATGTCTAGAAGAACTATCAAATAATGTCACCCTATATACCACGTTCTTGGAAAAGCACTTGATTCATGTTCGGACTAACTGAACATTCCCCCTATCCACTCTAATTTCTTTCCATATAGTTGAAAATTTAAAAGTGAAAAATTATAATCATGGAAGATATACCATCTATAATTCTAGTAGAAAAAATCTTCCCTATACTAGAAGCCTCCTTTAGGAAAGCCTCAAAAAAAGAGATCATGATTAATCTCTTATGAAAACATTTTCAGGATAATGATATTATCTTGGGACTCAATATTACATTTAAGACCATTATAAAAATGTTTCACCATCATCTCTCCATCCCCTACCATTTATGGAACATTTTTTTTGAAAATCAAAAAATATTCCTACATAGTCCATCTCAGACAAGCTCATCTTGGTCAAACATATAAACTCAACTATCCACTATTTCCTGAGTGTCTCAAGGTAAAAGTTTTCTAAAAAATTCTCTTTAAATTCCATCCACTCTAAATTCTATAGCTTCGCATCCCATGTATGTTAGTACCGATAATGCTTCTCCTGAACATATAACATATATGGAACCAATATTACTATCTTCAATACAAGAGACTATAGGTGGTCAAGGATCATCTAGATTGAGTTAATCCATAAATCAGAGGCCTCAGGTCCTCCCTCCCCTGTAAAATTCGGAGGGTGCTTCAACCAGAACTCCCATTCCATTTTAGACAATCATTTAACAATCCGAATTGGGAAACATTCCATAAACAACATAATGAGGGAAAATTTTCCAAAAAACATATCTATGACATCATTAACCAGAACTGTTGAAGCCTATAGTTCCACTACTAGATGATCATTTCAAGCCATGTCCTTCTATTGTCCTATAATTTAGAGTCTTTATGGAGACATTTAATGACAATTCCGAACACACATTTTCAGAAACAAAACCCAAAATTAACACATTTATATACGAGAGACTCACATAAATCCATATCATGTTATCCCCCATACCTCACCTCATGGTCAAAATCGAGGCGCTGTCACTACCCTCATCCATCCCTTAACTATGAAATGGTTAACATAGAGTATAAACATTCATATTTCAAGATTATACATTAGAAAAAAAATTATCCATTTTAAAATCATCAAATTTTTCATCATTTATAATTTCACAATTTCATATTAGACACCATTTTCATTTAAATTACCCAAGCCGAAAAAATTATTTTTTAATTAAACAATTCACGCAAAAATTATTTTTCCATGCGTACCTAAAATGATACATGTCACAATAAGTACATGATACCGAAAATGACACATGCCTACACAACTATCTTACTTTTCTAGGCCACGATGAAAAAATATTAGAGAATAATAACATCACAAAAAAAACGTTTTCACTCGAGGTTAAATAACCTTCAATAGAATCATCAAACAATGGTAATACCTATCCATCCCTAGGAACATGGTTTTAACTCGGTACATGGGTTAAATAATCACATGAAAAAGATATGGACAAAGGTCAGACTCATCCTAATCTCATGTTATCCATTCCAAAATATTAGGAAAAAATAAAATAAAAGGAACCACACTTTGATACCACTTTGCAACATTCCGACCTTGGTCCTCCATGTAAGTTCATCAAGCCGATTCTCTACCTGACCTCTGGTACACCTCTGCATATTCCAGAGGTTGTCGAGTAGAATCGAGTGTCTAATTTATAGCATGAGTTTACTATAGCCTATATAAAAAATTAGCACAATAAATACATAAACAAATAAAAATAAAATGAAAATATTCAATAATCCTAATAATACCAAAATAAAAATAGACCACTGACACAATATTGATCAAAATAATGAAACAACATAAAACAATTACAGGACAAGTCCTGGAATACATGTGTCATTAGTTAAATGTAAAACCAAAATAATGACACAATGACAATCCTACGTTGGTCCATGATAGTTTCAAGTTCCATCATCCATGATTCCTTAAAACTCATCCATCTATCATAGGGTTTATTCCCGTATCCATTCCTACAAACATGATTTCTATTCAGGTATAAATCAGGAAGCCCGAGTAGGGTGTGGGTGTAACTCAGTAAGATTCCAACAAAGACATCTTAAAAAGTATATAGTCTATAAAAGTTTATTCACTTGTATAAATAATATTGTACAATAAATTAAATAGTCATCACATTTCATTATTCTATAATTAGACACATAAATTACATAGGTTCATGATGATACTCAAACTACCAGTAACTGCTTCATCCAATATCATAGTCTAATCCATCCCCATGGGATATTCCATTTTATTATATCATGGGATTGATTTTATCAATTAATTTCATATTCATATCATGGGTAATTAGAACCATAATCCAATGCTAATATATTGGGCTCATAATGTCATGTCTAGTTCCCCAAGAGTATTTGGATCATCCATCTATACCACAAACCTCATTGATATCTCGTATAGTATTTTAAATTGCTAGTGTGTGTCATACACTCATATATATCACATATGGTATTTTGAATCCTCAGTCTTTGTCCCACACATGTTATCAAATATATCCAAATATCGTATATATCATATATTTCACATACATCAAGGATATAAACCACTAACCATCTTATTAGACATTATCATGAAAGAAGTTCTTTTCAACAATCAATTAAATCAAGGCTATTCAATTTAATCCCATGGAATAATATGAATCATTTAAGATTAAACCATTTGTTAATATTTAGACACATATAAAACTTACGCTTTATGTTTAATCCATTATTCTCTTAATTCTCATTTGTTAATAAATTCAACAACACATTATTCAGAAATTGAATAATCTAAATTTTAACCAATTTCATAATCCTTTCATTCCATTAATTACATGATTCTATTAGTTAATTAAAAAATTTATTAATTAAAATTAATATTAAATTTCATAAAATGGATATTTTAATTCAGAAATACATTCAAAAAATTCCTATAAAGACTATGGGAACTATCATTTAGAAAACTTTCCTCAAGATCACTAATGAATGTTCACTAAATCTGAAATCTCCAAATTGAAGTGGAATGATCAATTAAATTACAAAGAATGATATCTGCAACAAAAAACTAGATCAAGATAAAAATAATTAATATCTATGGAGAACTAGGTATACACCATATCTAAAATAGGATAAATCATTCCTCTTTATATGAAAAGAGAGGATATAGAGTGAAATCCAAATTGGAAGAGATTAAAAATAAGAAGTGGTATAGATCCATCAATCAGATAATCGATTCGTCAACAATATAGTTTTTTAAGCCCAATAATATTTATGGTAGCTCCCAAAAATGAAGGATAATATTTTTTCTAATATGGTGAAAATTAGGGTTCATATTGTGGGGGGGGGGGGGGTCATGATTTTGAAAATAATTTTTTGGGAATTAAAAACTGCATGCACAGTTTTCCAAATAGTGCACCTTAACAATACCCATCTTCTTAGTGTCACATAATTAATAATAATATAAATTAATGTTTTTTAAATCATTATCCAAGTATGAATTTCTACTCTAATTGGGAATTCATAGTTTTCTATGGCATGGAATACAATTTTTTGAGACAATCTTCCAACCATTCACTTTTCAAAACCCCTTAAAAACATCCATAATTCTCATGTTTCACCTGAATAATCCCCAATGTTAAACCAAAAAATGTAATCCTAAAAAGCTATGAAATATTACCTTCAAATAATAAATAGATATATCTATAATAGTAATGATATTACAAATTCTATGGATAAAATGTAGGAGAAAAAGAAGGAGTTAACACAAAAAAAATGGTAATAATCAAATATTATAAAGGAATGAGTGGTAATATGTAATATATAGATAATATATTATATTATAGATACGATTATAAATCATTTATAAATAAATAACCTAAATATAACAATTATAAATGATGTTAAATCATGTTCAAGTAATGGTAACCATATTGTAATGGATTTTGTCTCAATTTCCTTTCATTGACCCAAACTGTAATGTTAAGTACTAGCTTCATTTTATATGGTGTATATAATACCATACTAAAATATAATATCATAAATATAATATATTCTATTGTATTTTAATTATATATATGAATTAATTCATCTATGTGAAATTGACATGATAGTTACCATGTGGTAAGGTATTTCATAACTCAATTTCTTTTCATTGGGATATTTTACTTCTTCCTAGTGTTTGATAGTCTATTATTATGTATGCAATACCATTTTATAATTTTATATTTTATTTGAACTATATTTATCTATATCTATATTATATGAACATAATAAAATTCATTTATTAATCAACTCTCCAATGTTATGATTGATATTAGATATTTCATCCCAATTTCCACTTTGTTGAGATATATTAGGTCTTATGCACATTGTTATTTTTATGAGGTTCATTTTATAAAAATTAGATAGTTTATATCATTAATATATTTTTATGCATGGTATTTAATTCAAAATTATAATTTATTTCATTCATGAGGGTAATGATTAAAAGTTACCAAAATGGTATGTGTTTATGCTTCATTTTCATTTTAATCAAGATTGTTTATGCCAGAATTTCCATTAAAGGATATTAATTGATAATTACATAATAAAAACCGATAATTTTATTATCTTATAATTATTCATGAAATACTTATGTAATAAAAACATTTTCCTCTATTTACTACTTAAAATGATTGTGAATTATTTTTAAGTAAACATAACTTTATTTTCTTTTTGGTCAAAAATTCTTTTTCACCCATGTTAATATTTACATAATATATTTGAGTGAATATTAATAATATTTTGATATGAATTATTAATGAAATTAATATTGATATTTTACATTTATAAATTTTTTAAAAGGAATATTATTTTCATTTTCCGAACAAGTAAAATTTTGACTTCTTACAGAAAATGTGGATGTAATAATTATTTTACCCTACTAGGCATGAGTAGAATATTCTCACCATCATTTCCCCCAATTGTTATGAATATTCCATTAAAAAAATTCATGGTTATTTTAGAAGACGTTATTTTCATAATAGTCTATCAAATTTAATGTTTTAAAAAGATATTTTCAAAGTGAAAATGGTATATTTCCTCGAGATTGTTTTAAAAGATATTGTTATGTTGTTTTAATTCATCAATGAAAAAAACCACATCATTTTACTCACAACCATAATTGGATATATTTTAATGAATATATACTCATTCTTTCCCTGTATGGTTTTTGATCATAATGCCAAGCGAAGGTATTTACATTAACTTTATTAATAAACCTGATAGTCATTAATATTCTCATGAAGCATTCATTTTCTTATGGTAATTAGACATTACATTTTCATAAAATTTATATATTATTTTTTTAATTTATATTATTATTATATAAACATTATTTAATTTTTGCAGATGGTATTTTACATTAAATGTGATTTGATTACATGAGTAATTATTGATGATCTATTTTCTTTCCTTGATACAATTATTTGTTGATAAAAATATAATTGAAGAAGTAAATTTTAAAATCAGTATAAAATAAATTAATTTCAGATGAAGTGATAGATGGGAGAAATAATATATATCCCATCGATGCATGAATAGGTCTAATTAGAAAAATAAATTATCATGAATTAAATGGGTTTTATGTGTGTATATTCCCATCGATTAAACTTTATTGGTGGATGGTCTTAATGTTATAGATTTCAACTTGGATGATACCATGACATAAATTATTATGAATTTCCTTCATTGATAATTTATTTATTATTATCTATGATATTAATGCATTGATATTATTCTTGGAATAGATTCAAGAACATGAGATTATTTATATTAAAATATTTGATCATCATTTATTGAACATAAAATATTCTTTGTGATCATGTTATTGATTCAATAGAATTTTTTTAGTTATTTAAATTTCTATATTAATTATTACTTATTTATTAATGATATATTACACTGTAAAAATCCATTACTAATCAATTCATCTCACCATAATTTTCCCTTTCATAAGGATATAAAGAAAGAATATTTCACTTACTTCAAGGATGTAGAATATTCAATTTCACCATGTTGTATTTTATGTTTTTAAATATAATGTGAAACTATTGTATCTATATAGTTTACTAAGGCTGCTAATTTATATAGTATTTTGGATTTTATTACATGTATATAGTACAAATGTAATAAATTAAACACTATCTATTGGATAATACAATCATGTTATTTAAAATTATCATCCCTCAATTGTCTTTTCTATCCAGCCTCATAAACTCCAGAGATATGTACTAATTTCTAATAATACAAACTATTACAAAATGTAACCTAAAAACCCAAAATCAAATAATTTATAAAATCAGTAGCACACTATTAAATTTCCAGGATCTATTTGGTTTAATGTTATAGATATTTTTTGGAATCAGTGACATAAAAATATAGATATTTCCAAAATATGTGTATTTTTTCCCTTAAAATAGATTCTTCCATTTTCACTTACAGATTATTTAGGACTCATTTTCTACTTCAATGATAGATCATCATAACATGGATATATAATCTTAGATATTTTCCAACACATCCACATGACAATATAATAAAATTAAAATATGGGATGAGAATCAAAATCATAGTAACATATATTAAAATGAATAAAACCAATTATTCCATTTAAAAACCATCATAAACGAAATGGAAAATATTATTTTCAGGTCTTAATATTAGATATAAAATATTCATTTACTTACTAATGATATTTAATTAAAAAAACATTTTTAATAAAGAATTCATCATGATAGAATAATGAAAAAAAACATAATCATGAGGGTTTAATGAAAAACTTGAAAATTTTCATTAAAGTGTAACGTCCCGGTTCCGGAAGCCACCCAGAGGCGCCCCGTACCTAGTTGGTCTCATTACCTCAAGCGCATTTCCCCAAATTCCATAGGCTATTGACTATGAGCGAGGGCCTTGGGTGTGATTTTTTGGAAACTATGCCCTCAATGGCAGAGGAACATAGTGGAAGATGGACAATTATACAATAGAGGAAGCAGTAAATACCAAACAACAGTAACAGTGGAAGACTAACAAAGAAAAATACTAGAATATATATATATAAATGATGTAGGATACATATATTTCTAGGAAAGCGGCCAAACAAGTCACAATTCTGGAATACAATAGTGTTAAACCAAGGTGTAAAATAATGCAGATAAACTCTTCAGCATCGCAAGCTCTAGCTTGGTCCCATGCTCTCCAGCTCCACAACAATCAAGAAATTGAAGTATAAGGGATGTTTCTATTATCTATACCTACAACAATATAATCTGTTTCGGACCAAAATCATGACCGAAACAGGGTGTGTGACTGATCCCAGTAGGCAACCACCCTAAGAACTGTGCATAACAGTCAGTTAATATAAGGCAGGTAAATGTACAGAAATCAGTTAACATGAAAGTACTCAGAAGCTAAAAATCCACAGTCTAATTATCAAGAAAAAGATAATCAAAGCAGATAACAGAAATATGTAACCCTCTGATAATTACTCACAACCTATCCCCTTTGGTCCTACCTAGCAGAAATAAGCAACCCTCTGGGCAGCACACACAATCTCACCCCTCTGGTTCAGCTAAAGTATAGTCTCTCTTAGAAAGCAGTCACGGTCAATTCCCCCTATAGTCTCGTATCAGTATTAAAGGCGCTCCGGGGAAGAATTTACATCACATTCCCTCTATGGCCCGCGTCGAGGAACTAAAGATTATCTGATGAAGTAGTCAATGTAAATTCACCATGTGGTCTCACATCATAAATTATAAAGACACTCTAGAGAATCCCTTACGTCTATTCAATCTATGGTCTAATACACTAGGTTCTTATAGCCCCATGTAAAGTTAGAAAGTATCGCATCACATAACGGCCAAAGTAAACCTCAACAACTACTTGGAATGAATTATACCACATAACAATATGTCAGAAAAAGAAAATTTCACCCTACAACACTAGGTATGGAACTAGGAAAATCCTAACAGGAAAAACTAGGCCAAACAGTCATTAACAGGAAAAACCTGCCTGGGAAATACATTCGATGCATAGTAAATTACCCTATTAACAAACAATAACTGCTACTCAGGCATACAAGCAAAGTAGGAAAACAACAGGGGAAAAACAGTAAACACGCAACACCCTGTTCAAGGGTATTGGTGGGATTTGAACATAATACTCAAAGACATTCTATAAAAAGGCACAAACCACCTACCTCGAGGTTAGGAGATCTATATACTTGAACCGCGATGCATGAATTTCCTTAAAACGTCGTAGATCTATGAAAATGCATAAAACGTTCAACCCAAGACAATATGGAAACGATGAGGAATTGGAAAACAAAGCTCTAGGAGCAGGAAGATCTTACCAATGCAGTTCCAAATCAATTGACAGAGGTCGATTTATAGAACAGACAGAGGCTTGGGGGTTTGTTGTAGATCTGTGGTCGTACAGACTCTCTCGGATGAATGAAACCTAAAAGAAGTTGGTTTTGTCCGTCAGACATGACCCCGATGCGTTTAATGAAAAATAAAATACACAACGTGTACATTTGGAGTACACAGTATGTACTCTCCTTTTCCGTACACCGCTTTAAGAGGCCTCCAAACACCCTTAAATGACTGCGTCTATGGCCCATACATGGCCAGTAAATGGCCTTCAGTGGCAAGGAATTACATTCCATGTACTCATAATGTACACGGATTGTACTTCAAAAATTTCCAGAAACTCATCTTTTCTCAAAAAATCCTGAAAAAGGAAAAACATACCTGAAAATATGGTCCTGGTTTTTACAAACTTCCCCCCTTAATAAAATTCATCCGCAAATTTCCCTAATGCAGTTTAGAAGAAGACACCCTGAACAACTCTGGCCACTATGATCATACATCGGCCTCTCTCTCCCATGTCTCGTCCTGTACTCCCTCGTGCTGCAATAGCACTCATACCAGAGGAACAGACCGGCAATGGAGAACCTTCATACTATGATCAATAATCCGGATATGATGCTCTTCGAAAGATGCATCCTCCTCCAACTCGACTTCCTCATGTTGGAATGCATGAGACAGGTCTGATAAGTACCGTCAGAGCTGAGAAACATGGAAAACGCCATGCATCGCCCGGTTCCTCTGAGGTAACTCCGACCAACAGGTAACCATCCCAACACTCTCCAACACCTCAAACGGCCCGATATACATCGTCAAAAGATTACCCTGTCTCATGATATGCTTATGTCCCGACCTCAGTGTGACACCTAGAAAAACCTAATCCCTGACCTCGAACTCCATTGGTCATCTCCGCGGATCAGCATAAGACTTCTGACGAGACTGTGTAGTATCCATCCTTTTCTGAATCCACTCTATCTATTCTATGATCTCATGAACAAGATGAGGTCCCATCAAGGCTTCCTCTCCTCCCTCTATCCAACATAAGTGTGATCGGCATGGCCTACCATACAAGGCCAAATAAGGTGTCCTATGAATAGTATCTTAAAAACTATTGTTGTAGGAAAACTCCATAAGAGGTATATATTCTACTCCCGATAACCTCCAAAATAGAGAATGCATGCTCAGAGCATTTCCTCAAGCACCTGAATCGAACGCTCAGATTGGACATCTATCTGAAGATGGTAGGCTATACTCAGAAGCACATGTATAACCAAAGAATTCAATAGTCGCTACCAGACCTGAGAAGTAAAACATGCATCCGTGTCTGAAACAATGGAGTGCGGAACCCCTTGAAGACGTAAAATCTCACAGATTTACAACCATCCCATCTCATCAACACTAAAGGTCTCTTTGATCGGAAAGAAGTGAGAAACCTTTAGAAGCCTATCATTGAAAACCGAGACTGCATTATTCCCTCGAGGCGTCCTCAGAAAACTAGTCACGAAGTCCATTGCTACATAATTCCACTTCCACTCGGGAATGGGGAACTGTTGTTAAAGCCCTGTTGGTCGCTGATGCTCTTCCTTCACCTACTGATAGGTGGAACACCTCATGATGAAACCAGAAACATCCCTCTTCATACCTGGCCACCAATACTGATGGTGTAGGTCACGATACATTTTGGTGATTCCATGATGAACTACCAAAACTGAGGAATGAAAATACCACATAAGCTACTCGTGTGTACATTCTGGCACCCATACACATCCATGGAACCACAAGATCTCATCCTCGCCTATGCTCCATCCAGGAAAAGGTCCCTATCCCGAAACACTCTCCCATAGGACTAGGATTTTAGAATCTAATAGTTTCCTCATTCAAACTCGGTCAAGAAGCATAGAGGTAACAGCTACAGAAGATAGAAAAGTCTACCCTTGTCTGTCATGCACCTCCAGATGCATCTCAGAGATCATAGCCATAAGCTACCACTCACTACTGGCCTCCTCAAATACATGCATCTGAGTCCTCCTGCTCAACGCATCAGCCACTACGTTTCCCTTCCATTTCATATAGGCAAGCTCCAAATCAATGGACTGAAGGTACTCAACCAACATTCAGTGTCTCAAATTCAGATCATGCTTAGTGAAAATGCACTTGAGAATTTTTGGTCAGTGAAAACCACAAATTGACCTCCCAAAAGTTAATGTCTCCAATAGCGCAAGGAATGAACAACAGCTTCCAACTCCAGATCATGTGTCAGTTAATTCCTCTTGTGCGGCTTCAACTGCCGAGACCCATACGAAACAACTCCATCTCCCTGCATATGCACAGATCCCAGCCCGAAACCTAAAGCATCACAGTAAACTGTATAGCTCTTTCTTGGATCTGGAAATACTAGTATCTGTGCTGAAGTAAACATCCGTTTCAGGTCCAGAAAGGCTGACTTAGAAGAATTTGACCATAAAAACTTCACACCCTTCTTAGTCAGACTTGTCAGCAGTGCTGCTAAGCATGAAAAGACTTTTATGAAGAATCTTTAGTATCCATCCAGCCCTATAAAACTTTGCACCTCAAAGACATTCTTCAACTGTTCCCAGGAAACTACTGATCCCACTTTCCCTGGGTCTACTGATACTCCTCTCTCTGAGATAACATGACCCAAGAAGTGAATCGGATCCATCCAAAAGTGGAATTTTGAGAGGGTAGCATATAACTGATGCTCTCTCAGCGTACTCAGAACGATCTCAAGATGTGTGGCATGGCTATGTCGAGTGTAAGAGTACACCAAGATATAGTCCACGAAAACAACCATGAAGGAATCAATGTATGGATGGAACACTCGGTTCATCAGTTCCATGAAAACTGTTGGCGCATTCATGAGGCCGAATGACAGAACCATATACTCATACAGACCATACCTACTACAGAATGCTGTGAGAGGTATATCTAATGGTATAATGCACAACTGATGGTAACTGGACTGCAAGTCAATCATTAAGAACACAAGGGCTCCTCGAAGCAGATCAAAGAGATCATCAATCCTGGTAAAGGGATATTAGTACTTGACCGTCAACTATTCCAAATTTCTATAATCCACACAAGCCTGAGGGTTCTATTTGCCTTCTTTGAATATAGGACTGGTGAACCCCAATGAGATGTACTGGGTTGGACGAAACCCTTTTCTTGGAACTCCTCCAACTGCTTCTTGAGCTCCTGCAACTCAGGTGTAGCCATCCTATAATGAGGAATGGACACCAGTGCTGCTCCTGGCACCATCTCAATCAAAAAGTAAACCTCTCACTCTTGTGGAAAACCTGAAAATTCCTCTAGAAAGACATCACTGAAATGATCCACCGCTTGAGGAAAGTCTAACTGTGAAGTCCCCTAGTCATCCAGATATATAATAGAAATCTGGGCTATAACTCCTCCTAACCCATGATGCTCTGGACTCGTTCAACTCACATGGACATCCCACTCGCCCTTCTGAAGAAAAGATCCACCCCCTGGTGAAATGAAACTCACCCTGCAGCGATAATAGTCAATGACTACCTGGAAAGGAACTAGCCAGTCTATTATGAGAATGAAATCATAGTTTATCATCTCCAGGACATAGAGATCCCATAAGAAGTGACACCCACCAACCCCTAGAGGGCACTCCTTGCACTAACGTATACTAGTCGTTCTAGTCCCCAACAGAGTGTCTAGATTCAAGAGATCTGCAGAAGAAAAGGTGCAGAGACCAAGGATCTCCACAACAGAAACATAGATAGAGCTATGGGAAGACCCTATATCAAAAAGAGCTGAAGATAAAACTGAGGCAACCAAGATCATACCTCGAACTATAGAAGGTCTGGGATCCTGCTCAGGCTAGGTTTGCTCCACTGCAAAGGTCTGGCATGCCCCATGGTCATGTGACCCTACCTTACCACTCTGAGCTGATCCACTCTGTTGTCACTGAAAGACTGGCTACTGGCCTCCACAACCACGACCTCTACCTCGAACTGAATAGCCGGAAGAACTCTAGTTCCTAGAATGGTGAGAAACTGGAGGCACTGGTCCCGAATGTGGAGTCATATAAGATCCCATGTCACTAGATACCGGTGAGAAGATATAACAGAATCACTGAAGGTGACCCATCATGCCGCATGATCGGCACTCCACTGGGTCTCTTTGGCACTACAGCCTCCTATGCTCACTCTTCCCACACTGGTAGCATAACACCAGGCTACTTGAAGATGTGTCTTGCCTCCTCAAATCACCATTCCAGGACTCCCTGTGGAACTTCCTAGTGTCAGTTGGAGGGATGCTAACTCCGGATGCCACATCGCCCTGGATCACAACTCCGGAATCCCTCAAATTGCGCTCAGTGATTAGCGCCTGGTTGACGATATAAGTGATGGACATCAACTGGAAGATGTTCACCTAGGAACAGATGTCGTCCCTGAGACCATCCTCAAACTTCCTTGCTAGGAATAAACCATCTCCTCCCAGGAATGTTGTAAAGCACTGAAGCTCAGTGAAGTGTGAGGATACTCCATGACAGAAAGAGTACCCTGCTCCAAACTCTTGAAATCCATGGCTCGGTCGGCCCTCTGGGTCTCTGGATAGAAGTAGTCAAAGAAGATGCACTGGAAATCCTACTAGGACATAACCTGCTGATGACCCGCCCGTGAGATCACGTCCCACCACCGATTTATGGAGTCGCGTAGCATATAGGTAGCAAGCTTGGCCCTCCTCTCTGGAGGCATCTCCAGCTGCCCGAAGATCGTCAGCATGACTTCTATCAATGACTCTTCAGCCAGTGGTCCTCCTTCACCTGAGAAAATGGGATGATGTTGCTGCTAGAAAAACTACATCAAGTCTACCATAGACATGGAAAAAGGCAGAGCTCCCTGGAAGGTCTACATTATCCTCAAAAATCCATCTATGAACTGAGAACCAGCTCCGATGTCAAGTATAACGGCTGGTGCCAAGACTAGAATGACAGGATGATCTATGGGAAGTCTCTGATCAACCATATTCGGTGTCTGATCACCGCCTAGAAACTGGCATGAAACTGGAGGATGTATCGGTGCCATGAATCTTCAAGGTGAAATGCACACCTTAGATCACATTATCAAGGACTGAAAACTAGGTGCGTAAGAAGGGAGAAACATAAAGAAAGCATTCATAATTTACAAAACATGACTACATGACATGTTCCCTAAAGTCATTTACATGGGTGTGTACTGTTTCCAAAACTGGTCATGTAACTCCCCAAACACACAGCGTGTTATCCTAACACATGGTGTGTACCTGAATCATCTTCCCCTGCAGGAGTCCTTCTACAAGGTTAAGCCGCACAGCTCTCCTAAGACAAAACGACACGGCGTGTTCAAGGTATACATGACATGTACTCAACTAGCTTCTCCTGGCCCGTGTTGTTAGCGACACGACCTATGTACCCAGGTCACAATACATGGCATATTCCAGAAGGACACAACATGTACTAAGAAGTCCCCAAAGACAATGTGGTTAGCTAAACGGCCGGCTACATGGCTGACACTACATGGAATGTTCCAGAAAGACACGGTGTGTTTGAGAATGGATAAGACTGACCCGTGTAGCTAGTGACACGACCGAGTACCAAGGTCAGACTACACAATGTCTGAAAGGTGGACATGACGTGTATAAGAAGAGACTCCACCGACCGTGTTGTTATCTACTCGGTCGGGTTCCTAGGATCACACTACACGGTGTGTATAACTGGTACACGGCATGTTCCCACAAGATTTTACCTATCCTGTGTCTCTTCCCACACTGACTATGACATGGTTAGAGACTACACGGAGTGTACATAAATTACACGGTGTGTACTTAAGAAAAATAGTTTCTTTCCAAACTGAAGAACACATGTCATGTAGTCAAAACTACACGGCGTTTATTCTGGGGTTTTCCAGATAATAAGCCTCGGTAACTACTACGGAGCCTAGAAAACATTGAAAAGAACGGTGAAAGTGCCAAATTACGATCAGTTAGGGCCCATACTCTCCAAGAATCAATTATTGTCATCTTTAACATGTTACAAACAATGTAAACAAGTCAATGATCCACCAAATTTTAGTACATGAGGGCCCATAACACCTCAAGAACCAAAATTTGGCATTCATTTAGGTAAAACCTTACAAAATCAAAGCTCTAATAAGAAGCAGATATTTTTATCAAGGAGTCTGTCACAACATCATGCATATTCTACACAACATCTATCACAACAACATGTAATCTCTAATGCATCCTAGATGACATGGAAAGAATGCATGACATGTGATTTCTAACAAGTTTCTCTTTGAGGAATGATATGGAATACCCACGTCTCATCAGGTTGTGGTAGAAATAGAACCTCAATAACATCAATGGTAATAGTTTAAAACATGTAAACCACCCACCTGTAAAATAAGTCAACAGTAAAATTGCAAAACCAAAAATATTTCAATAAACGAGGTAGGTTGGATTTTCCTTGTACACGGGTTAGCTACTCCCGGAGACAGCTTATTACCCTGTAAATATTCCTTCCTATCACTAGATAAAGTATCCAGATAGTAAGTCATTAAAAAAGTATCCTCGGATACCACTTTGTAACGTCTCAATTCCATAAGCCACCGAGAGGTGCCCTGTACCCGGTTGGTCACATGGCCTCAAGCGCATTCCCCTGAACACTAGAGGCTACCGACTAATAGCGAGAGCATTGGGTGTGACAGAGAAGATACTATGACCTCATTGGAAAAGTGACATAGTAGAAGATAAACAATTATAAAATAGCAGAAGCAGTAAATATCAAACAACAGTAATAATGGAAGACTGATAAAGAAAACAACTGGAGCAGATATATATAAATGATGCATGATACATATATGTCTAAAAAACAGCCAAACAAGTCACAATGCTAGAATACAATATTGCTAAACCAAGGTGAAAAATAAAGTAGATAAACTCCTCAGCATCGCAAGCCCTAGCTTGGTCTCATGCTCTCCATCTCCACAACAATCAATAACCTGAAGTAGAAGGGAGCTTGCCTTTATCTATACCTACAACAATATAATATTTTTGGTCCCAAAAGAATGACCTAATCAGGTTGTGAGACTAATCCTAGTAGGAGACCACCTGAAGATCTGTTCCTAACAGTCAGTGAATATATGGCAGGTAAATGTATAGGAAGTAGTAAATAAGAATGTACTCTGTAGCAAATAATCCACAGTCCAATTATCAATCAACATCTAATCAGAGCAGATAACACAAATAGGCAACCCTCTGGGAAGTACTCACAGCCTATACCCTCTGGTCCTACCAAGTAGATATAAGAAACCATATGGGAAGCACAAAAAGTCTCACCCCTCTAGTTCAGCTAATGTATAGACTCTCTGAGGAAGCTCTCACCATCAATTCCCCCTATAGTCCCATATTGGTACTAAAGTCACTCTAGAGAAGAAATTACATCACATTCCCTCTGTTTCCCGCATCGAGGAACTATAGACTCTCTGAGGAAGCACTCAACGGCAATTCCACATGTGGTCTCGCATCATAAATTATAATGAAACTCTAGAGGAGCCCATACGCCCATTCTCCCTATGGTCTACTACACTAGGTTCTCACGGCCCTGTGTAAAGTCAACAAGTATCACATCACATAACAGCCAAAGTAAACCTCAAGAACTACTTGGCTAGAATTCTACAACATCAAATCATGTTACAAAAATAACAATCTATCATACAACACTATGCATGGAACATGAAAAATCCTAACAGGATAAAACTAGACCAAACGGTTATAAAAAAGAAAAACATGCATTGGAAATACATCCAAAGCATAGAATTACACTATTCACCAACAATAACCTATACTCAGTAATACAAGCCAAACATGCATACAACATGGGAAAATAGTAAACACGCAATTCCCCATTCAAGGGTATAGGTGGAATTCGAACATAAAACTCAAAGACTTTCTACATAAAGGCATAAACCACCTATCTAGGGGTTAGAAGATCGATATACTTGAACCATGAGGCATGAATCACCTTAGAACGTTGTATATCTACAAAAACAAATAAAACATTCAACCCATGACTACATTGAAAAGAGGAGGGATTGGAAAACTAAGCACTAGGAGAAGGAAGAGCTTACCGTTGTGGTTCCAACGCAATCGACGGTGGTCGATTCAAAGAATAGACAGAGGCTTAGGGGTTCGTAAAAAATCCGCAGCTATAAGGACTCTCTCGGACGAACAGAACCTAAAAGAAGTTGATTCTTTCCTGGGACGTGACCCTAGTGAGTCTAATGAAACAAAACAAAATACACGGCATGTACTTTTGTAGTACACTGCATGTACTCGCTTTTTCCGTACTCCGATTTAAGCGGACTCCAAACACCCTTACACGACCGTGTGTGTGGCCCCTACTCGGCCAGTACACGGCCTTCAGTGGCAAGGAAGTACCCGGCGTGTACTTCAAAAAATTTTAGAAACTCCACTTTTCTCAAAAACTCTAGAAAAAGAAAAAACATACCTGAAAAGAAGGTTCGGGTTCTTAAAAAAGGCTACAATTATATGTATATAATTCAAAAAGATTATTTTAATCTATTTCATACCTGAAAATCAAAATATTTACATATAAACCATTTTAATGCATAAAATAAACATGTAGGTGTCCTGAGTGGTTATCATGTTATCACAATTACAATAACCTTTACAAAAGGAATGTAATAACTAGTTATTTTCAAGATATATTACCCAGAGATTAACTCCTTACCCAATGAATTGAGAGTTATATCTAACCCACAAGTCAGTATAAACTATATCAAAGAAAAATAAAATTAATGAGTCACATATAAAGTTTTAATTAACTTTTAACTTTTATATGAATTAGAAATTGATCTTATAAGAAAAATCAATTCCAATTATCTCATAAAAATGAGAAGAAATATCCATTTCTTTTAATATAATTATGAAATAAATACTTTTTTCATAATAATTGTATTACAATGAAATCCAATATTTTTAATACACTTTCATGGTATATTATATAATGATACATTTTATACAGTACCATATGATCATGAATCCTAATGACATTAGGAAATTAGGTTTATATAATATCAAATTGTTATAAAAATAACATTATATTGTTGAAAACATACTTATCATTATCCAACAATTAAATAATTCTTCAAAAAATAGTTGGCATATCTCTCGGATGTACATAATAAAGCGCTTACATTTAAATCTTGGTATTGGTAAAATCAAATCACAGTGTGGGGTAAAGCAGTACAAGTGATATATGAGGCATAATAAGGAAACATAAGAGGGATTAGAATTATAATAATGATCAATGAGTTGAAATGTAACATGAAAAGATAAAGGAAACATAATAATATGGAAATAGCTTAAAAAATCACATCATGAATATCATTCAAGGATAAAATCCATAAAAAATAATAGAGTGTGCATATGATAACATTTTTTTCAACATACATATCATATCATGAGATAAAAATTTCACCCAATACATTGGTTTTCTATAACTACACCCTCATCCATCCCATTAATATCATATACATACAAAAGTGTGACAGAAAAATCATTCAAAAGAAGGACTGATTTTAAGAATTTATACCCCATCAATAAGGATTTTTTGTTAAAAACAAAAAAACAAACAATGAAGGATATGTATGACTAGGTGAATATACATTAGTGGAAAATGTCATAGGCATTCACCACAAAAATTCTTGGCCTCAAAAAGCACATGAAAGTTTTAACTGCATAATTGGTGCACACAATGGATTATAGAAGTGGTGAATGAGAGATAAAAGAATATATGATTAAATAGGAGTTATAAGGACATTAATAGGTATGTATTAAAATATATCCAAGTGTGATAAATTGGAAGTCAAATGGAATGACATGAAAATGAGCTTGAAAAAAGAGGAGGGCAACCGTTCCCTTGAGATAAGACTACTAAAATATTAGAGATGATATTATTAAGAGATTGGGGATCCTTTTTGGGAAAATAGGTATGGAAAAAAGATATTTTAATTATAGAGGGGTTTTTATTGGAAATTGATGTTTTATTGGTTTATATTGAAAAAGTGAGGATATTTTTTTATTAATTTCCAAAAATAGGTTTTGTTGTCCACATGATAGTGTAATCAAAACCTCAAACATTACCATAGTTTCATCCCATTATTTCTACTCTAGATGAGTATATTTTAATATTTTATAATTTTATGAATGAAAAAAATTAAAATAAGTCCATTGGATATGTGAAAGTTATTAATGTTTATAAATAAGTGTTTACAAAACCTAGAAGTATAGTATAGGTTTTATATAATTATTTAAGTGTTTATAAAATTTATCAAATAGCTTCAAGAACACAATATTTTAAATGGGAAAAATAATTTTTCCCTTTATTTTTTATAGTATTTATTAAATCATTTTTCCACTTTTAAGATGTCATAAAACAAGGCATATTATGTTTTACACAAAAATTCTTTAATCTCAGAAAATTGTGAAAAATCGCTTTAGGAAAATATCAATACACTAATTAAAAAAATAGTATTTACTAAATTAAAACAATTCTCTAAACAAGAGTATTTATAATTTTAAATCATAAATCCCCATTTATATAAACAACTAGTATATTTGATATCAAATGTTTTATCACCATTAAATAATATTACATTTTAATTTTAAAAATTATGTTATCTTTTATATATCATAAAAAATAACTAATAATATTTTTTATTATATTTTTAAAAAACCACAAAATTTATCCAAAATAGTATCTTGATTGAATCTATATATTTCGCTACAATAAAATTTATGTTTCATCATATCATAACATGATTTTTCTTTCAAACTCATTATTTAATCATTAAAATATTAATATTATAATGGGATAAATATTATCATTGATTCATTAAGAATAAAACATAAAACATCATACTATTAGGTTAAATATACGTATCCCTTTATTACACATATGAATTCCAGAAAGGTATGGTGTGTGATAATGAAATTTTCATGGGGTTGTTCAGTAAACATGGTTATCTACTTTATCTCAATGATCTTGAATATCTATAATAAATAGTTTCTCTCATGATTTAGATGTTGAATATTAGCATGTTTTTTAGGGATATTTTGATTTATTCAATTTCCTTTATTATCTATGATAAATGGGATTCGTAGGGTATGATACTATTATTTTTGGTCATCAATCCTTCATTTAATGTCAATTGGACATTATGATAACTTTATATATATACCCTAATTAAAATTCTAACTTTATAATGACTATTATAACAATAGTTTTGATGCCTAATGATCTTGTATATCTCATAGGATATAACATATAATGGTCCAAAACAACCAAACTAGTTCATTTTTTCAATAGATGAAATAAATAATAAATCATTTATTCATTAGAATAATGGAATAAGTTTATAATTGTCTATGTTGTTACATTATACCACTGTTCAGAAATTTCTCCGTCAAAATTTATTTTAATTCAAATAAATAGAACAGGGTACCTTGGTTTCATCAACTATTTTGGCTCCCATGTTGCTCTGTAAATATTGTGGTTCGACTGCGAAACATTGAATAAGTTAGTTGTATTGTCTTCTAGAACATTGTCTCTTCGATATAGGGTCTTCCACGACTATTATTCACATGAAAGATAATTATCCAATGGTACAAACAATGGAGTCAGTACATGTTACTTTCATTATAAAAAAGTATTACAGAGGGATATATGGAATACATATTGTACCTAAGATTGGTTAGGTGATAGCGCTAGTCAATATGCCACCTCTCTAATGTAGTCAATGATCTCGAAGAGGATAAAGTGTCTATGGATATAAATTCACTGCATCCAAAACCACCTGAATTTATGACATGGAAATATTAGAAGGATAACTTTATCTTGGACAACAAACTCTAAGTCTCGAAGGAAATTTTATAAATAGATTTTATGTCTATTATTTGTGGGTTTAATATAGAAATTAATGGTTTGAATATTCTCTATTATCTATAGGATAAGATCATGTCTCATTATATCCAACTATCCGACATTATCTCATAATGTCAGAGACCAACATCATTTCCCATATAGAGCTTCATAAGATTATATTTTAATGATATAATGGAGGCCATTGTTATATTAGAACTACCCTAGTGGATACTGTTGATCCAAACATCTTTATAAATCCATTGAATAGTATATTAGTATACCCTCAAGATTTTTAATTTTACTTATGGACCGACCATATTTCTAATGGTGATAATCTTGGTTGAAGCTATGTTTTAGCCAACTGTTGCTTAAGGCATCGCCAAACTTTTAGGTAAAAAATTAGATCTCTATTAGACACAATAGTGAATCGAAATCCACAGAGTCTTAAAACACTAATTATGTATATCATGGGGAGTTATTTAAGATCAAATTTATTTTTTATATAAATGAAATATACCAACATTGTAAGGAGATTTACAAGCACACAAGTGGTTTTATTAACATTTGGTTTCTGGTGGTGTCCCATAACAAAATCCAGGGTTATGTGTGCCATTTTACATAATGGTATGAAAAATGGTTTCATTATACCATTATACTTATTTCATTCCTCCTTGACATATTGAAATACTATGTATCAAGATACAAATTCCAAAATCTCCCCCTTTATTTAACCCCACTAGATGTTTTTCTTAAAATACATATACATCTTAGTGATTCTAGGATGAAAATAGTAGGATGAGATATGAACATCATCCATATGTTTCATATTTAGTTTTGGTATTATTGGAGAACATATTAAGGTTCCAAAACATGTAGATCTATCATAATCAGTGTTGAAATCGGGAATATTAGATATTTTCTTTTGGATCTACACATCATCTTTCTAAGCCTCCGTAATTGTCTAAAGGTATTACGGTTGAAATTTTATCTGAGAAAGATATGATGAAGAACCTTTAAAGATTCCAATGTCAATCCTTTCTATTTCTTATTACAATGGATCCCTTCCAGTCATATTAATGGAGAGTTTTGTGGATTCCTTTATACTCAAAGTATCATCCAATTTGTTTGGATTCCCTAGAAAATAATAGACTGAATGACCATAACGTTTTATCACCTCTAATCATGTACATTGGTTAGTATTATTCTCATTTTTTTTGTGAATTTATATTTGAGGATTTAATGATCTATATATATGTCATGATTTTTCCATGGAGATAATGCCTCTAAATATTCAAAGAGAAGATAATTGATTCCAATTCTAGATCATGAGTTTTGTAGTTAATCTTATGGTACATTAATTAGAAAGAGGAATATGCTATAACATTATTATCATGTATCAGTTTACAAAAAAAATATATTTTAATATTCATCTCTAAAGATCACAAACTCTTCCTCTTTGGTGGATTATGTGAGTACATGTGACTTGATTAATCTCTTATTAATCTACTTAAATATTTATATAAATTCTTCAGTCTAGAAACACATGGCTCCCTTCCATGTATGAATGTTTAGTGGGATGAAAACAATGATAATTTCAAAAATATTTAAAAATTTACACATCTAATCCACATAAACGATAGATTTCCATCAAGATATTAGTTTGGGACATCCATCAATTATATCATCATTTTATGGATCCCAATATATCCAATTATTTATGATATCCTACCCTAAGAATGCTTCATCTTACAATAGGAACTCATATTTTTTATTATTTTTATAAATTGTTTCCTTCTATAATGTCATCAACACAATATTTAAATTCTCATCTTGTCCCTCACTGCTTTGGGAGTAGATAAGGATATCATTTATATAAACTAATTTTTTTAATTTAATATTGAAATATTCTTTTAGTTATTTTGTTGAATTATTTTTAGAATTATTGATCCAAAATGGAATCACAATGAACCCATAATTTTTAAACAATATACAAACAATATGCATTACTATATCATCCTTCTTCATATATTTTTAAATGGAGTGGGATTTTTTAAAAATGTTTATGTAATATTTGATGATATGAAGGAATGTATATAAACAAATTTACATAGGTAATTTGATTTTTATGAATTGAAAATATGAATAAATTTAACTATTTAATTCTATATTAAATAATTTTAGTCATTTAAAACATATTTTTAGATGAGAAATTTTATATTCTTAAACATATAAAATGGAAAATATTAATATTTATGGGATAAATCCTCAATGAAAAATAAAATTTATCCTATAAATTTATATATGTAAATCTATGTTATTCATGATTTATTTTTTAATCTAAAATCATACATTTATTTCATCCCTTTATAATGTTTCATAATGGGATTTTAATTTACCAAAGCATATCAATTGGGAGTGTCAAACAAGTTGTGCAGCAAGGCCTGTTGTCGTGAACCTGGTGTCGATTGAGTCTAGATGAATATAAATTTTGGGTTTATTATCCTGATGTTAATCTGTTACAAGTCTAATATAATACCTAGAAAATCTATAACGTATTTATATTTAAATAATTTTTTTTCTTTGATATATTGTGTTACATGATGAATTGAGTTTATACAAACACCGATATAATATTAAAATAGTATTATATCAACAAGAATGATGTAACTTTTAAATAAAATTTGAGAGTATAAATATTATTGAATTATTTATAAAAAATAAATAATGTATTAAAGTTACTTTTAGATTCATCATAAATAAGAACTCAACTTTAATAATGATATATTTATCTATAAGAAATTATGTTTCTTTAAAAATTTATTTTTATTACATTTGTGAGAAAATCTGATAAGGAATTTTTTGAAATTCTAGAAATTGTATTTAATAAAATGAAAATCAATTTTTAATTCATAATATCTATAATAATGTAGATATAAATTTTATGATTTTTTTAATTTTTTTTAGCGAAAAGTAGAAAATACGTGTTTTTGGTAACAAAATAATTTATTTTAATAAATTAAGAAAATTAAAATTAAAATTATTCATGAAATATTCTATAAAAGTAAAATAATTATTATTTAGTTATATTTATTCTAAGTAATTACATTTCAATCATATGTTTACTAAATATTAATATAATTTTACTTTTAGAATTTATAAATCATTTTTATGAAAATTATTTAAAAGTGCATAATGACTCTACATTTTATCGTATTAAGATAACTAAAAATATTTAATGATTTAAATTAAATATATATATATATATCTATAAATATGAATTTAATTTATTTTTATTTTTATTATTTGTGATATAGTTATTATAACATCATCTTATGCTTGAAAAACACATTTAATAAAAAAGAGTTTTTTCTTCATGTCATAATTTTTAATTTATAATGAAATTATACAACTTATGTGATTTTATTTTTTTCAAATAGATTATATATTTAGAAAAAAATATTTTATATTATATAATAAGGATATATTAATTTTTTTTCAAACTGAAAATTTTATAAAAAAACATTTATTTAGCTTCATAAAAATATTAAATGGGTAAAAGTGAGTAACCTTAGTGGTAAAGAGGAAAAATAGTTTTAAAAAAGTTGATTTATAATTTTATGACTATTAATCTTCCATATCTCTCATATAATCCTTTATTTTTTTCATTTTTGATCTACATGGTATGATAGTGACTTCCCATTATTGAATAGTTTTTGGTATTTATAAGAATTCCAATCCTCCTGAATTATAAAATGGAACCCCCAAACATTACTTATTATAAATTATTAATTAATTTATATAAACAAAATCGTTCAAAAATATTTCACTTACATACTAATCCATATTATAGTGAATTTTTTATTCACAATAAGAAATCCTTAGTGTCCTTAATTATATATCTAATGGATGTTATTATTTGAAAATGTTATAATATTCACTGAGTTATTTTTTTTCTTGTTTTCCACATTGAAATATGTCTTAAAATTACAATATAATACCACCTATAACAAATATATATAGATATGTTATTATTATTATGTAATAATATTCACCAATATCCAATTCCATCAAATGGGAAATGAAACCACCATTCGTGTGGATTGCGGACTACAGCATCGCAAGCCGATGGAATTCACTTTCCATCATTGCATATTAAAAATATTCATGGTAATGCATTTAATTCTCATATATTACATTAATGAAATATTAATCATTCATTAAAAGTAACATATCACATACATTTTTACCTTACTATTGATTAAAAAGAATACCATCGTTCGTATGTAAGGTGGACTACCACGTTGTGAAGTAATGTTATTTTTTATAACCACATAACATGGATTATATATGTAAGTGAAATTAATTAACTAAAATTTTGTTTATCATATAATTATGATTATAGAAATATTAAATGACTCCTATCATATTTCCATCATTTTAAAAAAAAATTAAATGTTACTCATGTATACGTACAAGATACCATCTATATGACTGTAACATAGTTCATTTTTCATAACCATTATTCATTATTTTTTTTATGATTATAAGTTATTTATATAATGATTATTTATTTAAATATTTTTATAATTTGGGACATGATGGAACAATGATCCTCTGATAATGGGTAACACACCGATGTCGTTATGAAATTATGAACAAATTGACCTCAAAATACCGAACGTCGTAATGAATTACTAATTAATTAATCAGTGCATTAAAATAAATTAATAAATGGTTTATGTATAAGTTATTATATTTCTAAAATTTTATCAATTCAAAGAATTATTTATATGTGTTTATTAGAAAATATAAAAAATATAGACATGAAAAATCCTAGACTCGAGCTAAGGGTTTCTGTCTCAAAACATTATTCATTGAGACACTTTTTATTCTATATAGATAACTTATTTAATATGATATATGTAATGAATTTTAAAATATTATATGATTATTCATAATTAATTAATTTTATTATATGCTACTATTTAGTAACTTCATTAATGGGGGTTATGATTCAATATTTACCTATAGAGTGTTGTTTTATGCATCAATCTCATTCTAATCTATTTTATTTATTCCTGAATTTCCACTAAACGAAATAATTTAATCCTTATATTAAAAAATTATTATATTTTATTCTCTTATGTTTATTTATGAAATGATAATTTAATATTACCATTTTAATCTTTTATATACTAAAAATTATTGTGAAAATATTATTATTAAAATCTAATATCATTTCTCTCTTCGGTCGAAAATATATTTCATTCTAAATACATTTTTTATAAAAAAATTATATGGCTTTTTTATTATTATCCAATTGTTTATTAATTAATTTTTAAATCAAATTTATTATGAAAAAATTATTTTAAATGGAATCAACCCATCATTTTTCAACTGAGGGAATTTTGTAGTAATCTTATAAAATTTTTATGGAAGAGTTTTTAACATATATGGAATGTACATAATTACCCACCTAAAAAAATAACATTGTATATTCATTTATAAGATTCCAAATAAATTTTTGAATTTATGGATTTAAAGAATTTTTTGTGAATTTTTTGTTTTTAAATATGTTTTCAAATGTTGAGAGTGTATATTCTTCAAGAATGTTTTGTTTAATATTTTTAAAATTATTTATATAAATCCATAAATACAATCATTAATTTTATAGAATGATTATAAATACTATATATTTATATATTAAATATATAAATTTCTCAATTTCCCTTCCTTTCTTGGGGTAATACATACCTTTTGATTATTTCTCATTTTCATCATTCTAAAACATCATTTTTATATTTTATCAGACAATATTATGAAACCCAACTCCTTAAATAAGAAATTATTCTCTTACGAATTCTGTTTGAATTTTATTATATTTCACACAAAACAATGCACATTAAATGAATGTGATTTGTGGGGCTAGAATTGTGTATCCCTATAATTAGTTGATTAGTGTTTTATTCTCATGAGGAATCATTTATGGTATTAGGGAGTAAACTTAATCCATTTTGGAACTCTTCCCACTATATGATGTTGTCTATGTAGATAGGCATGAAATATGGCTACATCTTGTTTTATTAATTTTAAATGATCCTATGTTACTATGATATTATGATACCAAAATCTTTATGTTATGGTCACTTTTGATTACTCATACACCATCTCATTTATGATATGATGTTATACCTTTGGAACACAAATTATTTTTATTTTCTATGATTATTCTCTCACTATTTTTTTATGAAAAACCCTTTTTGACTATTCATTATCTAGGTAACCCTATTAATTTCTAGTGATCAAAAGGATTTAGGATCTCATTATAGAATAAAATAATAATAAATTTTTATTTTAGTGTCACTTTGATGTATTGTGAACATAGTCTTACAAATACATTATTCCACACAATATTTGGGCTTTATGTAATTGTTTTTGTTTTAAATGTCATGTAATAATATGTGTAAAAGGATTGGGTCTCTATATTTGGTATCATATAAATATTTTAAATAATACTTGGAAACTATTATGACATAAATTTAGTGAGAACCCTACGAATGAGTATAAGGGTATGTATATATATAAGAAAATATCCTAAAGGTTTAGTGAAGTTTATAGTGAGTGGTTTCTATGAAATTACATCCCTATATAGATACTATAGGTGGATGTGAATATTGAATAGTTTTAAGAGGGGGTAATTTCTAAAAAAGGACATATTTATATGAAATCGATCATTATATACAGAATGAAAATGTTCCTTCATACACACCTAGATTTACAATCCAAAGGGATATGTTTCGGAAATTCATCGACTCTCTATATACAATCATGAAAGGCTTGAATATATGAAAATAATTAATGACTCAGGTAAAGCCTAAAGTGTATTTGTTTGATTAGTATAAAGTGGGTAATATTTTTAGTTGCACAAATACCCCTATAGAGGCTTTTAGTCATGGAAATTTAACATGATTAAGAGAATTTTGGGAGCCATTTATGGAAATATAACACTTGGTTTTAAAATGGGTAGTAATAAGAATAAGTGTTTTAAAGGAAGAATTCCATTATATTTATTGGAAATAAGTTTAAAGGTAATGATAATATTTACAGTTTATCCTATCATTTGTGATAAAGTAATAATATTCAATTTGTATTATTTAATTTTATAGAAAAAAATAAGATGAATAGAATACCATAGTAGTTAAAAAATAATATAATGATCAATGTTATTTTGTGGATATTAATCATATTTTTTTCTAAATATTTATTGTGTTGATATGTATGTAACCTTTAGGTTAAAAACTAAGGATTATTTTTTAAGAATTCGTTATGTTTTCAGAGATGATACCTAAATGGACTGAGATAACCATTTCCATTAAATCCTTATTCCATGTTGAGGTCATTTTGGATGTATAGTTGTTTATTTAGATAATTATGATTTTAAAACCATTGGATTCATTATCGTATTTTAGATATTAATATATTCCTTTTAATTTTGGGTATTATATTACCTTTTCATACCATTTTTGGTTTTAACCTTGATAGGAGTAATATATAGTTACTATTTTATTATACAAATGATACAATAAAAATAATTTTTTGTGATTCATGGATAAAAATTTATATTTTATATTCGTTCCATAAAGTAAGAGGTAAGGAAAAAAGGTATATAAGCACAATGATAGAATGAAATTGTGTTTATGATATAAAACGATATTAATAACATATATTATCTGGTGTTCTCTACCATAATTTTAAAATATTACTTTAAATATTGTAAAGTGATAATGGTGAAAAAATGTAAACATATTACCCTCATATATGATGAATCCATGTCTTTTTAACTCATAAAAAAATTATGGTTTTGAGGTTGTTAACTTTCTCTTGATTATTCACTTTCATTCGATCAATGAACTCTACCACTCCCCATTGTTAATTATATTTTTATTATATGTAAACAATTTGAAATGTCACCAATGTTATATTATATGGGAACCTAGTTATTATATGAAATCATATTTCCTTTTTCATATTTTTAATATGATTCTTTAGTAACCCCTTTTACGAAGTGGGTATTCTACAATGTAATTTTCAAATGTCCAACCCTTGATTATAGAGAACATGTTTAAATTGTACTGATAAATTTTTTAAGGGTTAGAATGTAATATTTAATGAATATAGAATACATTTATAACTAAGTATATTTTATTTTCTATATACATTACACTACACATAATAATGAGTTTAAATAAATCGTGATATAATTTTAACATATTATTATTTAAACATGACCAACATAACATAACAAATAAATTTGTATATATGAATAGTATGAAATATATTATGAATTATATGTAAATGAAATAAATAATATAAATTTAGTAAAAAATTCTTAATAAATTAGAACCCAACTATAATAAGGATATTTTATTCTTTTAAAAATATCTTTCCTTCAAAAATGAATTTTATTACCTTTGTGAGAGAATATTATAATTAATTATTGGAATATTTAAAAATTTTATTATATTAAATTATTTAAAAAAAACATTTTACATATTTATTAATATTTGGTTATTGTTTTGGTTGTTTTTTGGAAAATATTGGTATATGGTGAATAGTGAAAATATTGATTTTTAGTAGAACACTCAGTTATTTTAAAAAATAAATTTAAACTAAAATAAAAATTGTTTTTCCATTATGAATTAAATGATTAATAAGTTTTATTTATTTATAATTAATCTAATTAATTAAATTTAAATCATATTTATTAATTATTTTTATATGTGCTTATATTTACGCTTTAAACATGTTTTTCTGAAAAATGTAAAATAGTGTATAATGATTCTCCATTCTATGTGATTTAAAAAATTCCTATTTTGGAATAATTTGACAGAAATTTATATACTAATAGATTATAAATATTAATTTAAATTAATTAAATTATGATTACAATTTATATAGTATTTATAAAATCATATTTTTCTTAAAAACGCATATCTTGAAAACATGTTTTTTACGCGTCTATGAAATTAATTTTAAATTAAAATATTCCTATTATGTGGATAAAATTGGATAAATTGGATTAAATATTATTTATAATTATAATTTATGTCATATTATATGTTCAACAGAATTTTTTCATAATTTATCGTAAAAAAGGTAAAAACTATACCTTGGTAAAAAAAATAAAAGGGAAAATATGAATAACCGTAGTGGTAAAGAGGATAAAAAGTTTAAAATATTTATCTATTTAGTTTTAGTGTTTTGGAATGGTATTATATATTATACAATCCTTTATATTTCAATTATAGAAGAACTTTTCATGAGAGTGAGCTCCCATTGCTAAATAGTTTTGGTTATTAACAAGAATGACACCCCCCTCAATTATTTAAAAAAACATGTCCCCTCAGTTTTCCAAATATGTCAATATGTTTAGCTTTCGAAAAAAACTATCCAAAAAATCATTATACACATTCTGGATCTTCTGGTCTTCTTAATAGACAAACCATATTATCCTTAATAAATGTTCTATTTGTGGTTCTCCTAGGAGAATGTAATCGTCTTACCTTAGCTCACTCTTTTTTATTTTTTTGAACCATCAATAATTTATAAAAAATTGGAATATTATGAAAAAAATAACAAATATATACAAATATTTTATTATGTAAAAAATATAATATTCATCCATATCATATTCTATCAAATGGGAAATTAAATCATCGACCATGTGTATGGAGGACTACCTCCTCGTGAACTAATGTAATTTTTTTTTCATCATCACCTATCATGAATGTTATTGAGAAACAATATATTTTTTAACCCACTTAGAGTATAGGGATTGTGAAAATTTAAAAAAAAATATAGGTCATAAATATTATTTATACCATGATCAGCCTAACAATTTTATTTTATATTACATTTAATATAACTACTTTTCATCTAATTTTTCACTTCAACCATGTAATATTGATATATCGTTCTTCGAAATTAAACAATACTATAGTTTCATAATGTTATTTTCAAAATATTCCATTGCATAGAATTTTCTTTGAGATAAATAATAACATCTATCATGTTATGGTTGACAAAATACAAGTCATAAAATTTTACCATATCCACCACAAGCATGAAATCCATCATTATGAAAAAATGGTTCAAACGAGGAAATAATTGACTCCCATATGATACAGTTATTTCCCTTTCCAAAAAAAAAACATACCAACACTTCTTTAAATATAATTGTACAAAATTTGAAGAATTATTAATGATGAGATGAACATTATTGAGGATTTATTTCAACATTTGTGAAAAATAATAATTAAAAAAACTGTACGGATACAATCAAAAAATAATTCTCATTATATTTGTTGATAACACAATTATTAAAAATAATGCTTACCAATTTACAAACCATCACTCATTTTTAATTAATAAAATTTATAGTTAAATCAATTAATCACTATATTTAACTATATCACCACATGAGTCATTATCTTCGTGAGAATGAAGTGGTAAATGAAACAATTATCAATGAACCATTTACTTTATGTCATGAAATTATATAACTTATTATATAGAAAATATAATATTTAACCACATATCAATGTCATATAAAATATATATAATCCATATGATATAAAATACATGACCCCTCCCCTAATAAATATTTTTCATTAATTATTAACAAATTAAATTCATGGTGAAGCTCTTTAGTACTTCTCCCACTATGATTTATTACATTATTTATCATTGTTAGTTAACATATAGATAACATATTTGGTATATTAATTAGTGAATATGTATTTCATAATTCAAATCATGATAAAATATTACCTTTTTTTCTAATCCAATTATTAATTATAGAAGTGAAAGATATATATATATATATATATTATATAATAGTAATAAACATTAATGAAAACAATCCACTGATTAGAAATAAAACATAATCTATAGGGGAATCCATGTCTAGGACATTCAATGTATGGAGCGGATTTAACTCCTTGAGTAAAGAAATTATTTTACCAGTTTTCTTCATATAATTTGTTTTTCATGATATGATTTTTTTACTAAATATAGTAAAATTTATCAAGCCCATACTCAATATTATTTTCCATTGGATTATATGTTTCCTAAATGATCTCACACTTTTGTAATGTGTCATATATTTTAATATCATAATATTAATTATATTAATATCATTTGAACCATTATGTTCCACCAAATCTTGAATATATTATTTTGACAGGTGAAAATTTTATATATTTATTTTTTCCATCATCCATTCAATTAAGTGCATATAATTATCTATATAATTATGTTATGATTTAAATTATTTCAATTCCCATCAATCATGATAATTAGAAGATTTATACTGAAATTATACATATTCATGTTATTGGTTATAGTGTGTTATGAGTCACACAATTAACATAAGATGAATATATTATTAAAATGACATGTAATTAAACCAAAACATGTTTTACATATTTATTTTTAATTAATTTTATATCTTCCAAAATAAAATAATATTCAATTATATATCATTATAAATATTAATAAAATATTCCTTATTATATTTGATGCTTGTTATAATATTCGTTTTCTTAAACATATGGGATGTATTTCCCTTATTAAGAATCTATACTCCATATTGATCCATTTATTTGAAAGAAATATCCACCACTACATTATATATTACACTTTTATTATAAATCAATGATTATTCATTCAAATCCAATGATGGAGGATACTTATTTTTAATAACTAATTATGATGGATCATTCTTATATTTCAAAATATTTATTCAATGATTTGGTGTGTTAGGTTAAAAAAACACTTCTTTCAAAATGAATGAAGCGATACTAAATATATTCCAATATAAAATTATTCATCACTAGGATACATAATTTATCCCAAAAAATTGTTCATATTATAAAAAATTATTATTACATTATTTAAAATCTCTCATTTAAATACTCATTATAATGTGTTTACAAATAAAATCATTTACTACTCATTAAAATATAGACACTCATTAGATGTGGAATTATATTTTGTCATTCATGTTGAATACCTGAAGATAGTGTTTTTATTATTTAATCATCATGAGATGAATCTCAGACAACAGATGGGTTTGGGTATATAGTTTTTATTTTTGTGGAAAATTTCTTCTCGGCTGACCCAATGTAAATATAACTAAAAAACCTCATATAAATTCACCTCAAAATCTCATGTTATTTTTTTCCTCATGTGGTTCTTTTGTCTTAAATTATTCTCTTGTAACCTTAGTATCTAAAAACTAAATCCGAATTCTCAATAGTTCCACATATATTTGGGCTTCAGTGTATTAATTCTTCATGTACATGAATCCAGTAGCCTACCATTTTATCAGGTGATACCCAATTTCTTATAAACATAAGTATTAATTCCATTCATTTCCACTGTATCATAAAGATGAAAACACTATTATATCTCTTTGGTAGAACACTATAATTTTAATTCATATATGTGATCCTAACATTAGAATTGATCTTTGTGAATCCATCTCCAAACATATACAGAACAATTTTCTACATAAAATTATTATACATATGAAATGGATACATGAACCCATTCGGTTACGTAGAAAATCAACAACATGGATCACCAATCAAAATTAATATATCATACAACCATATTTATGACCTAGATTTTATCTACATGAATGAATGATCAATCACATGAATTCACATTCAACCCATATATACCTTAGGAATTTATCACTCATTAAATTTTTCATGGGGATTTTCTTCATTAGGACGCTACACGAATCGAGATCCTTCTATTCAAACATGATAGATCCATGAATATTATGTGTAACGTGTACCTTAAAAATTAATGGATATTAAGGGTTATTACAGACTCTTTTAATGTGATCATGGGCCTATGTTTGGACTATTGGATGTGGGATTGATCTCCAGGTGTCTATAATGTTATGTAACCAATGCTCGGTATAACCCTCTAGAAAATAATGAAGATGCTCATCAATGGGATGACCGTAAATGGATCAATTGGATGTAAATATAAATAATCATATCATTTATGAGGAGGAAAACTTCATCTCCCACTCTATATCCCACATAAGTTTCACTTATATAATGAAACACCCATATTAGTTTGTGTATTCCATAAAATAGGAAAAATTAGTATTGGGGTTTTCTTATGAACCTCCTTTGGAACTGTCCCATGTCATCTCCTCAAACACTATGCTTCCCCTTATGGTGCGACCTCAATATTATCCCACCTTCTCATTCTCTCCCATATCTACCATACTGGGGGATGTTCATCCTTGTTAAAAACCTATAAAGTGGATTATATTAAGTCCTTTACAGTGGATTTGGTAGGTGATAATAATTTTTTCTTAGCACATACATTAAAGAGTTATCCCAAAATTATGTATTCCAAAAAAGTTGTACTCACTACCAATTTAATATTATTTATTTTTATGGATTCAAGTTACTCTTCATGCATACATATTTTTTTCTTAATTTGTTTAAATTTTTTTTAATAGATGTTGTGTACAATTTGTTGTTTTGAATTCATGTATCAGAATATCATGGTCACTTCAACAGCCCCCCCATTTTTACAAGGTTAATTTCTAAAGCAGTACATCTAATAAAATTAAGGTATCTATAAAAATTCTCACAGAATCACCACATCATATTACTTGACTGAAAAATAGTTGAAATATAATTGAAATAATATTCAACACATTGCCTCTACAAGATCCCATTTTTATTTTTTGTTATCATCACCCCACATCATAAAATACAATATATAGTCTCAATTTATTTTCCCACTAGTTAAAAATCTAATTAAAAGGATATATTGGATCTTCAAATCTCTTCATTATTCTTAAAACTTCATTTATTTGTTTGTTTATTTTTATAGGGGAAATTGATTATATCACATCATACTATGAAAAGATCCTGTAGTTAATTATCAATATTACTTTGTGGGAAAACATGGTGTTGAAAACAAGGTAGATATTACCATCATTCTTTATTCTAGCCATAGATACTACTAGAATCTGTTAAAATGAATATAAATTCATAAATCTAAAAAGGTTCTATCTACACAAGAAATAAAATACCTTGCACACAATATAAAAACCAAAACAAAATATATAGGAGAATAAGAATAACTCCCATATTGTCATATGTTTTCATTAACCAACACTACAAAAACAATTAATATAATGATTGAATTAAAGTAGGCATATAATTTTTTTTGAATACCTCAATTCTAATGTAATATCCACCTTAAGGGACTCACCCATTATCTTCATCATGGAGAGTTTCTAATCATGATACTCTACAAACTAACTCAATAAGATATCTAGAATTAAAAACCTAATCCTTATCCTTAAATTCCATTTATGTTAGCTCAAAACACATTAAATAATAAATAATAAAAAGGAAAATATTTTTTCATATAGAAGAAACACTTATGATGAGATTTTCCTGGCAACCTTATCCATCATTTTCTTCTATTCCTAGAACATCCTTTATTATAAATAATATTCATGTTTCAACTTATCGATAACTTCTCATATAAATTCCCTTATGGTTCTATCCACATTCATTTGAGATCTATATTATACCGATAATAATGGAATTTTTAGACATAACTTAGAAAAAAAAAATATCATCTAAATTGTGATATTCAAGATTATGATCTTCTTGACCTTCTCTCTTCACTTTCATCATCTATATTTAATGAATCATTAATTTAGCAACACGAATAATGAAACTGAATACATTACCTGAATCACATGATGAATCATTATTATCTATTTTACTCATTAAACAAATCCGTTTTAATGTGGATTATGTCTTATTATTATCCCCTTTTTCCAATTAGGGATCTTATCATCCCAATCAGATTAAGATTCCTTTTCCCTCTATTTAGTACAATCTTTGGAAAAATTCCAAGGCTATTACAATTCTCATAGTTTTTTATTTCACATTCCATTTCCAAATATTTTTGAAGAAAAATAGTCAATTGAAATAACATCCTTCTTCCCCAACAACAGAATGTCTAGAATTAAAAATTTCTTATTCGCTAATTTTTCCATTTAAAATTTCCTCAATAGCAATCTCATAATTGGATTTCTTCTCTATGGATCTATAATTTCACATTTCATATGCAATGATTATATTATTTAAATAATATTGTGTTAAGTCGTCTCTATCTATTAGGAAATAAATTTTTTGTTCAAAAAAATATGTAAAATTCATTAATAGTTATTTACAACTATTGGGATCATAAATCTTATAACCAAACACCTTAATATTTCTCTCTATAAGAACTGATGTTTCATTCAAGGTATGAAATTATTTATTTTACCATAATATCTTATGTTTCTCCCATTATGAATTTTCCCAATGAGGAAATGAGAGTTCTAGGAGTTCTAGGGGATTGTATGGAGCCCAATGGTCCTAATTTTAGAAGAACATGGTGGGACACATGGTTAAAAGATGTCATGCATCCCACTCCATATGGGTTTGTAATGCCACATGAGGTTAGTCTAGTGCCCTATATGTGGATGAAATTTTTTCCCAAACCATAAAACATAGGATGCGTGGCTGTGATCATGCTACACAAATTTTTACTATTTGGGGTTTCAAGTGTTGTCAATGGTTAGTCAAACCATGAACCTAGACCATGAATTAGGCCTCTTAAGATAGTGAATGAGGCATGAAAATAAAATGGTTTTTCCAATAATGAATAAAAACCTTGAGACCCATAAAAATGTATTAAAAGAAAAAATTTCCCACAATCTTATTTGTAGTTTATAACTGTTTTCTTTCTTCACTAGCGCACAACAGTGACTCATTCTCCATGAATCTCTTGGGCCTTCCAAACTAGGAATTGATGTATCTCATACATACAGATTCTGATCGAGAAACTGTTTGTCACATGGGATGTGAGGAATTAAGATCTCGATTATTCTTAAACCTTTCATTATTTAGCTTCTCATCAATGGAGATATTTTTACAACAATAGAATGTTCCCTATTTTCAAGGAGTTTTTCTATTTTCTCGATTTATTATGATCCATCTTAGATTAGAGGATAAAAATGTATATGGACTATACTATCAAGACAAGGTGGAATCATGATTTTATAATATTATTTTGGTGTTTATATATAACACCATCATCATGTGCATTAGATTTTATGAGTGATTCTTATTATATTGATTTTTATTGAATTAAATAAATATTGTTAACCGATATGACCCACATGTCCAATTAAGATATATCATTTTTGGTTAAGGACCTTAAATTGAGCCACATATAGTTGTGTTGCTAAATTGAGTAAAATGACTGGGGGTGGCTTATGAATTTGATTAAATTGTTAATGTGATTTTTTTGCCACTTTATTTTGGGATGTTAAATGAAATTACTGATGTATATATTGAATTGAATTAAAGTGGGAATAGAAAACCATTTCCCAGTGAAATTTTTTATTATCCATTCTCTATTAATAATGAGATGATCCTTAGAATAAAAATTCACAATTAAGATGAATGAAGAAATTAATGGGATGCATAGACTTCTAAGCCTAGACTATGATTTTAGACACCTTCTAAGGTGAGATATTTTTTTTATATAGATGTGATGGAAAAAATTTAAAATGTTAAAAAAATTGTATGAATAATCTTTGGGGCCATGACTATTGATATTTCCATACTAATATTAAAATATGGGTTCTGACATGGAACCCCATTAATAAACTATATGGAACCAGAATCCACTAGTAGTGGCCTACTAAGTATATGTCACACCATTTTTGGGACACTATTTGGTACCTAGAATTACTTCATGGATGTAGGTAGTGATTAAGGAAATATACCTACTACATATGCTTGATTACGATGATAGGATATTGTACAGGGGAAGAGAATTGGGCCTATACTTTAGATGCTACTTGAGAAATTCATGGGTATTTTTTTGAATAAAATGTTGTATATGTATGGTCACATAATTCCTATATATTTACCTTTTGTATTGAATATAGTGCTCATCTTTTTTAATATGGAATTGATCATTGTGAATACATGTTTATTTATATTTTGGAGGATACCCCTTCTACTATTCAGTTATCTTTTTAGCTTCCTCTATTGATTGATCTCATTATAATGTTATCATATACTATAATCATGAGGGTATAGTGTCCCTTCTATTAAACCATACACTCTCACTACTAGTTGGGATCCTCTGGCATATTGGGAGGAACTCTTGAGGTTATTTTTCTAACCAAGATTGGTAACTTTTTAGTTAACTAGGTATGTGGAGTCACAATGTGGTTTGAGTGGTGTTTCATTCCTTTTTGTTTTCCTCGACAAAGTAATTTGGATGGTATAAAAGAGAAATATGATGTTTTGTGATTTATTCTGGATCTTGTAGAACTAATAAAAAAAACCTATAACAATGGTTTTGAACTATTGGTATAGGTTCCCAAACCATTGGTATCACCTATACTAATCGTTTGGGAAGCTGTTGGGTGATTTTGCGTTGGGAATGTCCAATCCCAATAATTTCCCAAACTATTTGATGGGTCTTTCTCAACGGTTTCCCTAAAATATTAGAATAGGTAAATGTAAAAAAATGTAACATCAGAGGTTTGAACCCACAACCTACACATTATATATCAACAGCTTTACCACTATCAAATATTTACCTTTGTGAATGTATTTGGATATATATATATATATTTAAATATTTATATATAATTTATATGTTGATTTATATTATGATATTCGACAATAGTATTCATAAATAATAAGGGAACCTATCCCAATGATTTTCCCAAACCATTGGGTAAAGTTTCCTGAAAGTATATATTCCCAATGGTTTTCCAAAACCGTTCGAAAATGTGGTGTCAAGTTACACTTTCCCATCAATTTTTCCAAAACTGTTGGGTAATGTGTTCCCTTTCCCAATGGTTTTCGAAAACTATTGGAAAAAGTTATCCCTTTCAGAACTGTTTGGGAAAAACGATGGGATAAGTAGTCTCAAAGTACCCTTTCGAAATTGTTTGGGAAAACCGTTGGGAAAAGAGATCTCAAAGTACCCTATACAATCATTTTTGGGAAAATTGATGGTAAATGGGACATATACCAATAGTTTTTACAAACCATTGGTATAGATGTGTTGGTATAGATAGTATTTCTAGTAGTTCATCCTGATGTATTTTACCGACACATAATGAAAATACATTTTATCTGGTGTGAGACATATAGTTTGGGATTGTGCTTATTACAGTTTCCAAGATTTTACCTTTGAGTGATTCACTAGTTGATTGTTGTTCATTTGGACTATGAGTTTTTACCCTTGGATAATATGGAAAAGAAGTATATAATCATGAATCATAATAAGGACTTGAGGATTTATATGTCATGCATATACCATTCTATATTTATATTACTTTTCTTGTTACTTGAATTATGTATTAGAGATTTTATTTCTATGTCCATGAAATAGTGATAACTTTTCATATAGTGAATGGATAAATAATTGGTTCTGATTAAACATATTATGAATTTAAATTTATAATATTTAGGTGTCGTTATATATTGGAATGGGTTATCTATATAGTTCAATGATTTTAAAATATTTATTACATAAGTATGTGTGAACGTAGAAGGAAAATTAATTCTAATGGAAATTGGTCATCATCAAATGGAGATTGATGTTGAAAAATAAAGGGTTTTTTCATCTATAAATTGTAATTGAAACATTATATATAATACATTTGACTTATAGTGTATAATATTACACTAATATGACCTAATTTGTGTGAAATAGATCGAGTCCTTATCTTTTATCAGGATATGTTCTTCACCTAGACATGAATTTAAGAGAAGAGTGAGGGGTGTGAATATTATATATGGGGATTATACATATCTCTAGAAAATTCATTTTTTTCATTTCATGAATAAACTACCTTTTGGTTTAGTGGTATCATCGAAAACAAAACTCTTAAAACTCTATGATCTAACCAAATTATAGAATCATTATACAAAGGAAAGAAAAATTGACCTTCAAGAGGGTGGGGATGGCCATGCTCTTGGGGTGGTGGCCCCGAAGACAACTATAGAACCTAAAATAGTTCCACATGAATCACCTTCAGTTATTCTTAATATGGTTAAATATTCCCAATTTTGAGTGTGTTTCCTACCATTTATACAGACTATTCATGGATCCCTATGGCTTTCCCCGACCATGGAAGAGTTAACATGTAAGATTCAATAGTATTATCAATCCATATTCTTGGGGGATGGTGGTTCATAGGTTGTCATTTCATGGATAAAGGATGTGTCGTAGATTTTCAAGAATTAGTATACACCTCATGATAGGACTCTAAATCGCACTACGTATATTCCATGTAATTCCACTAAGAGATAGTGTGATGTTATTACACATAAAAATCATCACTAGGATATGGAATGGAATTATTTTCATATGTAATTCTATGATTATTTAAATAACAATATTTTGATATCCATTCAAGAGAATGTGTTTATGCAATTGGAGGTAGAAAAATTTGCAGTTATAGACTATTCTGTGCATTTCACGGAGCTCTTGCATTTTTCACCTATTATGTTATTTAGGAGTTATCAAATGTAAAGAAATTAGTGGAAGGTCTCATGTATGAAATCATATCATAGGTTAATGTATTTCAGCTTAATTCTATATTGGGAATGGTGAATCATGTTCATATTAGTAAGAATAAACTAAGAGTGGATCGGGGAAAGAGCCATGGTGGTTTTAAATATAAATCTGGTATTACTTCGATAAATATTTGGAATTTTTTTAACAGAATACATAAGATGGTTTCAATATATAGAGTGTGTAATCAGGTTTATAAGTGAGATTCCATCAGTATAATAGGCTATAAAATATGAAATACCAGTGTTCTAGGAAAACTATTGAGTGTTTGTATTACAGAAAGATGGTCCATCATCAATTATTTTACATATATTTTCTTTTAGTATCTCACAAGAGAAGGTTTAAACTGACTCCTTTTTCATGAGCACAAGCACCATCTTCTAGTCAAGAAGGGATCCTGAGTAATACCATTCTATTTGGTTTAGCTGGTGATCGTGATCGAGGTATCTAGACAACAAATGTACAACACTTGTATAAACGACCAGTTCATGGTTGTAAGGCTATATCATAGGCCCCCAGATAAGTCTAAATGTATGAAGAGCATTTGATAGCTGAGGAGAAAAGTGTTATACCTTTTATAGTGTAAGTTACTATTGTGTTAAGATTTAAATTTGGGTTTCTATTTTTGATAAAACCTATTCTTTTTCCTTAATATATTTTCTTATTGAGGATATCATTGAGATATATTTTTACTTTTCCTATGTCATTATGACAGTAAATAATCCGTTGGAGATTTTATTAATGGTTGCATGTTAGTGAATGGAGTTCCCCCTTGAGATATGTGGGTGCACATAGAATGAGACATCTTTGTTCTTGAGATGGCTAGGTTTGATATTGTTATGAGGATGAACCAGTCGGTTCCCTATCATGATTACATTAACATATATCACTAAAGGGAGAATTTCTCATCACTATAGGGTGAGAATTTTATTCACAAGGGTAAATTGTATATCTAGGAAATCCATGTTAGACCTGATCTTCATGGGCAGGGTTGGAAAAAATGGACCACCCCGTATTTTGTGAATTTTTTTCTTTCAAGGGAATTTAATATTTTTTTATTTTCTATTTCACAATACACTGAAGGTATTTTATTTTATATTAAATAACATTATTTGTGTTACGTTATATGAACATCCATGTTAATAATGAACCACACACAATATAAAACTTATCTGTTTCTACATGGAACATTGAGGTTATATTGCATTATATGCATCAATAACATTACTCAATGGTTAGCATAACATGCAAGACTGAGGTTAAAAAAATGATAATATAATATTAAAATACGAATATATAATACTATATGATATAAAATAGATGTTAAATTATCAGTTATGAATATTATTAAATAATTTATTAAAATATATGGTTTATATAATATAATATGAATTTAGAGTTTACCAATTAATTATAAATGAATATGAAAGTAGATTGAACAAAAATGAAAATATTATTATTTTTATGGTCACAAAGTTGTTTTACACTAATAAATTAAATTAAATCCAATAATTGAGTGATATTAAAGTAATATATATTTTATATATTCAATAAAATATTTTTGGTATTCATTCAATATATATTATGGACATACGATATAGAACAAACCCCATATTATGCATAAAAAATATATTTTTTAAATGTAGTTTTACCATATTTTAAAGGAGAACCCCATTAAAATCCTAATTTTGGAAGTTTTATAGAATTTAAATATCAAAATAAACTTCTTCGTTTAAATATAAACTTTAATATTACTTAAGAATATTTTTTTGGAATTTTTCTGTGTGGAATTATTTATAAATGAGGAGTAAAAATTATGCAATTTTTGTTTAGAAATACTTTTTCATCAAATTTATTTATAAGGATGAATTTTATTTAAAATTGGTTTAAAAGTTTAATTAGATACTATTTTTATCAATTATTACATTATTAGTCTTTGAGATCAATTTCTCATTTAAATTAGATATAAAAACTTATATAACTTATGAACATTTTTTACTTTAAAAAAATCCACTGTAGACCCGACATAAGGATTAATATTAAATTAATTTCATCCAATTATGATATTATTATTGGTAAACATTGATTCCAAATTTTAACTAATAATAAATTAAAATTTAAAATAATGTAACATCATTTTTTTCCTAAAATATTTTTGAAAGTGGTTAAAATTAATTACATCGATTTAGGTAAAATTCATCTTAGTAAGTGACTAAACCATAATATTATGAACCAAAACGACCAACATATTTTTACAAAATCCATTTTATTGACATATATATAACCTATAATACATTTTTTCAACATTGGATCGTAGTTGGATCCACATACAACACGGAAAAAGAGGGTGGAATTCTCATTTCATATATTTATAGGAGTCCCATTCCTCCTTCCCTATAAAAGGACCCAACTCTCCCTCTTAGTAACCCCTCTTAGAATACATATAATCATTCATTATCTGAAAAATAAACTTCCCAAAATCCACCTCATACTCATTTAATCCTCCCTATGTGAATCATGTATTTCAAGGTATCCTTTTGGCACAAATGAAAAGGAGTAACCCGATTAAGTAGTAACACCTTCTCTAAAGCTCCATTATTTTTTATCATTATCCACCCACTCCATTATATATATTCAAAGATTAAATAACAATATATGTATCCTAAATATACTTGGAAATTTTTATGATATGGTTTTATCTACACTTACACACACATCCTTCTAATGTGTAACAATCATACTGTTTACGTGTACGGTAAACTACCATCCCACTAAATGATTATTGTTTATTTATTCCATTACCACCTCTCATGGTGTAATTTAAGATAGAAAGTATGTTTATATATGTTATATAATATATATATTATATAAATAATATTTTTTATTACTTTTATAAAACAATCTTCTTACATTCCATTTTGTGGTAATACGATAATTTTGTTTGAGGAAGTGTTGACTACCGCCCCTCAAAGCGACATGATACAATAACACATTACATGGAGAGTATTAAGAAAGGGTTTCGTAAAATTATAAGATATAAATAAAATTATAATTATAATATATTGATATTATATACGTATATAAACACAGCGTATTTTCTTTATTTTATTCAATGTGACAATAACAATGGAAATAGTGTTCAAGCTTACGTACTACTTACCATCTCCATGAAATGTGTGTTACATTTCTTAATTATATATTCTAGAGATTATTATAAAAAAATTTCATAATATACGTTATATTTATATAATTTTGTACATTATACAATCTTAACATATGTATCATGATTGAATATATGAAAAATTAAGGCATATTCAATGAACAAAGCAGATATTACCAAAAGTGAAACCTTATTGTAGGCTTGTTAACAAGAGGGTAATATAAGGTATGAATCAAATCGTATATGGTATTAGATATAATAATATTGTTATTTAAACAATTTATAATAAATATAAATTTATTATGCATGTGGTTTGAATGAGTACAATCAGATTTAGGACACATGGTAAGGGGATTTCATATCATTTTTTGTGAGATACATGTTTTATTCACCACCCATTCCTTTTTTGTGGTGTGTATAATTACCATGGATGTATTAAATGATTATTATATTTTAATTCTTAGGTATTTAAATATCCATTATATTTTCTTTATTTCATGGGTTTTATGTTTCAAAAGTTACCAATTCGGTAAAATAATTTAGTCTTAATTTTCCTTTTTTCAGACTCATGTTTTGTTATGCACTTAAATTTATTTTGATTTGTATATAATTCAATTTTAAATGATATATCATGAAACTCCATATTCTCATGATATTATAATATTAATTTTCTTTTCTTTTCCTACATGTATAGTATGATCCCATGCTACCAATTGATAATAGTTTATTGAAAAATCCTCATTTCTATTTCAAGATTTTTTATGTTTATGCTTACATTGAATAAATTGTGTAACCCATATCTCAATAAAATTAATGCAATTTCTTATCCTATGGATATTCATGATATATTAATGAACTAGACCATATTTATACTCTTTTTTACATATTATAATTAAGAAATTATTTTTAAGAACGCCGTACTTTATACTCGATTCTTTCAAAAATCCATGTTCCTTGAAAACAATGTTTTTTAAAAAGTGTTTTCATGAATATTATAATATTTTACTAAAATATTTTTTTAAAAATGTGAACCTTTTTTATTTTACAAATGGTTTGAAATTTATATTATTTTCACTTTTTGAATGAGGAACTTTTCTATCCTTTTTACATAGCAAAAGGAATGTTCTTTTTAAGTCATACGACATGTATGGAATACCCAGTGTTTGTTCATTGAAGATTTATTTAAATGTTTAAAAGGATAATTTTTAAGAAAAATATGTGAAAATCTATTTTCATGGAAATGGTTTTGAAAATGTATTCACGATTCTTCTATATGTTTCTCCTGAAAATGGATTTCAAAAGGTTTTATCTTTTAAATATCCCTTTTCCATTAAAATAAAATATTTGCCTCAAGAAATGTGTCAATATGTCATTTGAATTTCATTTCCAGTATAAGAGTGCATCCATTTATTTTAATTGTTAACTCCATGGATATTAGTATAAAGCACCACTCATATACTTTACCTAATGAGTTATGTTTTTATGGAATGATTCTTAAGAAACCCTTTTCACATCAATGGGTTTTATGCTTATGAAACCCACTTCTTTTCATAGTTAATAATTTCATGAAGTTATTCTTAAACCTATTTATTTTAATAGGTTATTTTTTTATTAAACTTTAATGATGCCCAATTCATTTTTGGGGTTTTTATTTGATGTTTATAAAACTCATATCCTTTTAGGTGTAATGATATGATGAACGTTTTATTATATTGTGTCACATTAATGAATTAATTTATTATGATATATGTGGGAAAAAATATCTCCAAACAATGAATTCTATAATGATAAGTATTATATGATCACAAAGAGTACACGGTTTGTACCACAAGCCTAGAAAAAGAAGGTCTATGGGTTATATCCCAAACAAAAAAAGTAAGAGGGTACATGAGATATTAACGAAGAAAAAAAACTAGATGGTACATGGGTTGTTTCTCATGTCTAAAATTAAGAGGGTACATGGGTTCTAGCCCAATACAAAAAACAAGAAGGTGCCTATGTTTTAGGGGTTTCCTAAAAGTAATATAGTACACAGGTTGTAGACTAAGCTAGAAAATAGGAAGGTACTTGGGGTGTATCCAGAGCCTAAAACTAATAGGGTACATGGGTTATTTGCACAATCTTGACCCATGTACAAGGGCCACAACCCAATACTTACATGTTATAAAAGTCTTGGTAGGTATCATTAACAAAAGAGTTTATATTCTTTTGTTCTTTCCAAATATTCCATGTATTATTTCTATTTAAGAATTTCATGACATGTGTTCTTAGTTACCTTATGATATATTTATTAAGAAATTTCAATCATTATTACGATCTCTTATGAAGGAAATGATCATCCAATATAATTATCATATTTGATAACCTTTTTTCATGTTATCCTTATGAATTTACTATAATTACCCTTATTAAGCATCTTAGTTCAGACTTTATTATGTTTCATTTCCCCATGTTATGATGAAGGGTTTTAGGTAGAATTAGAAAATGTTGATATCATTATGGTAGATGTTGAAGATAATTCACTAAGTTTGATGAATTTTTTCTATGATTCTAAAAATACTAATGTATTATGGTCCTTGGGAATGCATTTTTTTATGTACCATGTATTCATCTATGCTGATGTAATATACATGTATGTTAATCCATGGTTTTGGTATTTGGTATAGTAGGAAAGGATTAGTAAAAATTTGGAATTTAGGATGAGAAAACATTAGTGATATCCCTAGGTATATTTCGATGAATATGAATATGGATTTATATAAGGACAAATCTAGGGATGAGTAAATGATTAAGAATATGTAATCTAATTTTGGTAATGGATAAACTGAGTGATTTAAAATAAATGCATCCATATATGAATACTACATGTGGTTGTGGATTTGGAAGAGATGCACCAAGGTGTAACAACTCTGACAATATGTTTCGGGTCGGACTTGGGGTAACATGGTACATGACAATTAGTCTGTCTATAGACTAGGTTTGACACTCCCAGGGGATATTTTTTTGGAAATACACAAACACATAATGAAAACTATGAATTATTTTAATATAATATCACTATAAATAACCTATAATAGACCTAAATAATGTTAATTAAAAATCATGTGTCATTATTTAGACATCAAATAACTAATTTTCATGATTATGTATCTTTCTTATTTGATATGGGTTTCTCAACCCATGATTTCCAATTTTATTCGATGAAGGGAAAAATACAAGAAAATGGTTTACATTTGGATGTTTTAGATATGGAAGGTATGTGAATTATGAAAATCTATTTCACAAGTGTAAATCTCATATTTAGAATCAGGAAGTGGTGTGTGTATTTGATATACTTCTAAAGATAATGTGACAGAAAATGACATATGAATTGTTTGTGATGTTCTTCCAGTATTATTTAAATTGATCATAACAAGCTTGATTATATTGAGTTTGATGTACATTAAATCATGATTCATATTTCATATTTTAGGAAAGTGGCATTAAGGAATGACTTGATGATGTCTGAGTAATTAGTTAAGAATAATGTTATATTAATGAAGTATTTATGTTTTGGATTTCAATGATTATGTTATACGAATAATGAATTGTATAATTATTTTCAGTATGAGTTTTCATTAATGATTGAAAATGACATGTTTTATGGTAATGAATTCATATAAAAGATAAATCATGGAATGGTGATATTTTGATTAAGGGATGTTTACCGTTAATTATTTTCTAAAATTGAGATAATGATCATTGGATAATGATATGTTGGATATGATTAAGTAAATTGGATGGTATGTATTAACCTAGGACTTATTAATGTCAAAATGGTATATAACATCAGGGATGAAGTTTATGATTTATTGGATTTAAAGAATATATCGAGTAATCCTTTGATTAAGTAAGAATGCATTTTTTCAATATTTTTTACGTTAATGAAGGTTGTTACGATGTTTCAAGGGAAGTTACAATGAGTTTATTCACATGATTGGAATGTGACATCCAATTAGTACATTTTGATATATAATAGGTCAATGTTAATATAATCTCATGAATTTCATTCAAAATATTTGGACATCAATCTTTCGGAAAGGTTATAAGGCTAACCATTCATGAAAATTTAAGCTAAACATTGGTGTAAGTATTTATGTATTGGGGTTATATTGAAAAGCTTCCCTAAAATTCAATTTAGTGCTTAACCTTATTTCAAGGATGTCCATCACATTTTTGAAATTATATATGTATTGTTTTAGAAAATAATTCCATGTATGTTAGGTGAAAACCAATCATGTTCGGCAAGGCCACAAGACTTGAATACCTTGCCAATGGTAGATAAATGTTTCAATACTATTACTAGCCTATGTGATTTCCAGGTTAAAGTATAATTATTTTTTATGAATAACTATTACTGATGAAACATTAGTGTTAATTTTAATATTTAAAAATTAATGTATTAACCTTATAGATTGTTAATAATATTTATAGATAAATAGTTATACCTTTCATTCTATTATGGGCCTTAAAATATGATAAAAATATATTGTAGAACCTTAGGAAACAAATTTAATTTCATGATGTCCATTAAAAGAATTAATGGATGAATTAGAAATTGATAAAATCATAACTGAAGAATTAAAATTTGTGTATATAAATATATCAATTAAATATATTTCTTTATTTAATTCATTAATAAAAGAATTAATCAACATTATGAAAATGGTAAAAGAAAATGTGTTGTAATAATACCATAATTTTTTGAACTTAATTCCTTTTATATCATCACAACTTTATGAAGTTTAGGCCCTCAACATTTATTTTATCATTCACTTGTTTGGGATCGATAACCTCAATCACTACATATAAATATTTATGTTTTTCCTCTATGTATAATATTCACTCCATTACTATGTTCTCTTATATGGAAACCTAGTAATATGTTAATTTGGGCATCCTTTATGGTTATATCATTCCCATTTTAAGGAATATTTTAATATTCATTTTTACGATGTGGGTTTATATTAATGAATCTTTCATGTATTAAAATATTGATAATAGAGAAAAAAATAGGGGGGGGGGAATTCATTTTAAATAGAGTATAATTGAACACACCATGATTTTTTAATTATTAATTTTCTAATAATTTAATCATTTTGATATTTTTCATTTGATGCAACATTGAAGATAGTTTATTTTATATTAAAGCATTATGTTTGGATTTTGTTATATAAAACACCAATTTAGTCATTCACCACATAAAACATAAACATTATCTTTATCAATAATGAACACTGAAGGATGCTTGTGTTATATGCAATAATGAATGTCCTTGATGTGTTGTGTAACATAACAAACTATGGTTTACTGAGTGATTATATATTATTAAAATATGTTTATTTGATATAACATGATATAACCAATATGTTAAATTAACGAATTTGAATATTATTAACAAACTTAATATTAAAAAAATTTCACACAATATAATATTAAATCATATGTTACCAATTTATTATAAATTAATATGAAGGTCAATTGAATAATAAAGAATATATGGTAATTTTTGTGTTAAAAATAATTTTTTACCCTATTAAATTAAATATAATACAAATAGTGAGTTACATTAATTTAATATATTCGTTATACATCCAATAAAATATTTTTTTATTAATTCAATATATTTTTTAACCATAAGATAAATAACAAACCCAGTCTTATGCTTCAATCTCATATTTTTATAAATGTAGTTTTAAAAACTCTTAATGGAGAACCCATTTTAAATAAAATTATTAGAACTTTTATAGAAATCATATATAAAAATACACATAATCATTGAATTTGAAACATAAAAATTAGGTAGGGATATTTTTTTGGTACTTTTATGTAAGGTTTTATTTTTTAATGAATAGTTATAAATATGGAATTTTTGTTCACAACATATTTTTTATCTAATATATTTATAAGTTTAAATTATATATTAAACTAGATTCAATGTAAATTTAGATTATATTTTTATCAATTAATACAATTTAGGCCATTGAGATAAATCTTAAAATTAAATTGGATATAAAAATATTCATTGTCGACCAAAAAGTATGATTAATTTTAAATTAATTTCAAAAAATTATTTTATTAGTTTTTGGAAAAATGGATTTATCTTTTGGAATAATCATAACATATAATTTCTAATATTTTATTCTGAGGTTTTTAATAGACACATTAGTTAAAGTGATTAGAAATTATTATATAAATAATGTTTAAATTAAAATTCATATGGGACTAAACCACAACCTTATGGAACAAAAAGACCTATAAATTTTTTCACAATACACTGGATTTCAATATTTTCACCCTATCATCACTTTTATTGATATTTTATCATTATTGGATCATCTTCTAAAATGAAAAATGTGGGATTTATTCTCTTTTTAAATATTTACATGAGTTCCACTCCTCCTTCTATATAAAATGACACCATATATATATCTTCTTCACACCTCTAAAACCACATAGGATAGTCCAATATCTTCCCAATAAACTTCCATATATCCCTAAAATTATATTTCCATCTTCAAATTGGGTATAAATTATTACGAGGAATTCTTTAATCACAAACCAAAAGGAGTTATCTGGTTAAGAGGTAAAGCCTTCTCTTAAGATCCTTTCTTTTATTCTCCTTCTTCTACCCCTCCACTCTGTTTATTACATGATTGTATCAATTCACTAGTATTTTGAATATACATGGATTATTTATTGTATGGGTTCGAACTGAACATATACACATCATTATCAAATGGGTAATGAAGACATTGTTTACATGTATGGTGAACTATTGTCTCACTAAACAATGATAGAACTTTTTTCATTACCACATCTCATGGTGAAAATTGTGATGGAAATTAATTTTATAAATGATATATATTATATATATTATGTCCCTAGTATATTTTTATTACTTCTAAACTCATATCTTTTTCCCTTCCATTTGGTCTAAATATAAGAATTCTGTTTGAGGAAGTGTGGACTACCGGGCCCTTAAAGTAATGTGATTCATTCACAGACTACATGGAATGTATTTATTATGGGTTTAGTGAAATTATATTATATATAAAATATTATAATACAAATTTAATTTTATTATATATTTATGTACATATAGTTCATTATCATTATTTCTTTTAATTCAACAATAAAAAAGGAAACAACGTTCACATATACGTACGACATACCATCTCCATGAATGGTGTATTAAATTTCATAATTATATATTATATATATTATTATAATTAAAATATAACTAATATAAATTATATTTATGTCATGTTTTTAATTTATGAATGATTATATAAGTACAAGGACTTATGATATAACAAATTAAGAAACATGTGAAAAACAAAGCAGATATTACCCGAAGTGAATCCATAACATATAATTGTTAACTAGAGGGAAATATAATTCCAAAATAAAAAAATATATTATATTAGATATATTACTATAGATATGTAAAATATTTATAATTAATTTATAGTTATTTTACATGCATTTAATGAGTAAGATGAGATTCAAGACCAAAGGTAAGAGGATTTCATCTCACTTTTTATCTGTGTGAGATACATGCTTTATTAACCACACATTATTCTTATATTAATTATATAATTCCCATTAAATTATTCAATGATTATTATAGTTAAATTTATTTGTATTTACTAATCCATTATATAACCTCTATTTCATAGGGTTTATGTTTCAGAAGTTACCTAATCGTTAAAATAGTTTAGTCTCTATTTTCTTTCGTTGAGACTCATGTTATTTTATGAATCTCAATTCATTTAGAGGTCTATATATTTCCATTCTATATGATATATCATTAAATTAAATATTTTCATGATATTATAAACTTCATATAATTTTTTAATAACATGGATATTATTATCCCAAGTTACCAAGTCATAAAAGTTTATTGAAAGAATTTCATCGGTTTTCATGATTGTTTATGATTATGTTTCCTTTGATAAAATTTTGTACTCAATATCTCATGAACATTAATAAATTTTTTTCCAATGGTTATTAATGATACATTAACATATTTGAACAATATTTTTGATCTTTGGAACATAATATATTTATGAAAATATTTATCTGAATGACCGACTATACTCTTACTTCAGTCTCAAATATGTGTTCATTTGAAAAAATTTGTCTAAAAAGGAATTCCAATAATATTATACTATTCTAATAAAATATTTAAAATAAAACTTACCTTTATTATTTTACAAATTATTGATAAGAAATATTTATTTCTATTTCAAAATGAGACAATTTCTATCATTTTTGACATGAAAAAGGAATGTACTTTTAACATCATATGACATTTACGGATTTACCTATCGTCAATTATTTGAATATGTATTATCTTGTTTAAAATGAAAAAAATTTTAAAAAATTTTTTAAAATATATTTCCATGATATGGGTTTGAAAATTTTGTCATTATTTTTTAATAATGTTCTATGGAGAATCGCTTTCCAAAGGTTTTATGTTTTAAATAGATTTTTTCAATGAAGATAGGATATTTACTTTAAGAAATGTTATCAAAATATACTTTCAAGTTTGATTCTAGATAAGATAATATATATTGATGTTACTCTTTCCATTAAAAGAAATTATCCAATGGTTTCATTAATATTCATTCTTGAGTGGTTATGTTTTGATGGATTGATTATTAATTCACCATTTTAACTTCCATGAATTGTATTATTTTGAAACATGTTTCATTTCATAGTTTGTGATTTTAGGAAGTGATTATAGAACCTATCCAATTTCACTGGTTATGATATGATGAAATGTTAATGATACCCATTTTATTTTAGGGGTTATGATTTTATATTTATAAAACCAATATATTTTTATGGGTTATGTTATGATGAATGTTTTATTCTCTTGTGGAACATGTATGAATGAATTTATTATGAGACGGGTGGGACCAATATCTCCATTTAATAAATTGGATAATGATATGTTTTTTATGTTCTCAAAGGGTACATGAGTCATAGAAATATCCCATGAAAATAAGGAACAACTGTTTTTGGACATTCTTAAAATTAATATGGTACATAGTTTTTAGCCCGATCCCAAAAACAGGAAGGTACATGGGTAATAGTCGAAGCCTAGATGTAAGAGGGTACACTGGTTGTAGCCCATGACCTAAAAGAAAATGTTACCCGAGTTATTGCACAAACCTAAAAGTAAGAGGGTACATAGGCTGTACCCCAAGATCAAAAACAATAAGATACATGGTTTGTAGTCCAATCCAAAAATTAATATGGTACATAGGTTGTTAGCCCAATCCTGAAGCAGGTACACATGTCGTATCGAAATCCAAACATGTTATAAAGGTCTTTCTAGGTATCTTGTGCATATGATTTCAATTCTTATGTGGTTGACACAAATTCAATTTCTTATTCCTATGTTATGGATTCATGACTTATTCTATTAATTATCTTTTGATCTACATATTATGAAATTACTTTCTTTATTATAATCCCTAATATACAAGGTATGATATTAAAATATAATTCTCATGTTCCATAACCTTTTTCATGTTATGCAAATGAATTATCTTTATTTACCTGTACTGAGCATTTGAGATCATGTCTTTCTTATGTTTCCATTACTTAGGTTATAAAAAAGGTTTTAGGTGAATTAATAAAGGTGGGGATCATTATGGTAAATATTGAAGATCTTTCACCATGATTGATGATTTTTTTCCATGTTTGTGAAGACAGTAAACTATTATGGTTATCTGTCATGTATTTTTGTAATGTACAATATATTCATCTAGAATAATGTAATATCTTCTTATGTTAATACTATGTCTCTATAAATTATCCCATATTGGCGGATTTTATCTAGATGAATGGGGAACGTGTTAAGTAGATTTCTCTCAAGTGGTTTATCATTTCAAGGATATTATACTATAATAATATTCAGGAAAACCTCATGAGAGGGAGGTAGTGTTTTCCATTTAGCTAGTTCAAATAGTTCCACTAGTTTCCAATACTATTTATTAAATGAATACTACTGAGTATCCAGATATGAAAGGGTTGAAACAATATTTGAAAGATAGGGGTTTTATATGAACTAAATCAACCCCTTTGGGGTTACTTTCCCTTTTCACCAAGAAGGAAATCTGTAACCTTATAATTTTTGTGGATTAAAATTTGTTAAACTTGATTACAGTTTATAACTGATATCCATTTCCTCAAATAGTATATCTATTTGACTAGATCCATGGAGCAATGGTTTTCACCAATATTGATTTGAGAATGGGTTATCATTTGGTGTGTGTTAGTCTACGAGATATACCATGTACAATATTCCATAATATATATGGATTTTATAAGTATTTGTTACATGTTTTTCGGTATCCCAAATGTGAATGTATCACCCATACTAGTGATGAATTGGTTTTTCTACCCATATTTTGATTTGTTTGCAGTGGTGTTTGTGGAAGATATCTTTATTTATTCTCCAATTTAACAAAAACATGAAAAATATAATGATATCTTATTGAATACACTAAGAGGGAATTATTTATATACTATGATAAAAAGGATCAATTTTATGAAGAAAAAACCTATCTTCCTTTCTAACATTATCTTTGATATCTAAGTATTAGTACACGTAAAGAATGTGAGAGCTATATTTTTCTAAGAGATTACTAAGACCATATTTATAAAAATACATTATTGAGGATAAAGTTTTATTAGAAGTTCTTAATGCCGTACTTTTCAGGCCTATAGGTACCTATTATATGATTAACTATTATGGTTTTGAATATCATATGGTCCGAATCCCGTGAGATAGCCATCCATGATCAGAAAAGGGAGACTAAAATTAGTGCCAATCATGAATCTTTGAGGACGCTACACAATATGTTGTGATGTATTAAGGAATGGGATTGGAGAATGTATTATTTAAGAGGAGCATTTTGTGGCATATGAGTGTAATTAGTTGAGGCCACATGATAGGAACTACTAGACCCATTATCTTAAGTTACCTATCATAGTTCACACCTTGCAGTGTTGGTGGAATTACATACTATAGATTGTTTTGTATTTTTTATGAAAAAACATGCCTATGTTAAATATTTACACATCATTAATTGAATTTTAGAAAATTAAGTTTGTTTCAATACCTACAGTCTATCGTCCTTGATCCCGAATATATTACTAGAAAGTGAAATGATATTTATGATGCCCTATGTTAGATGACTCAGACCTAAGAATTTTAGGAGGCCAGTATCGAGTGGCATTATATCGAATTATTTTATGATATGGACCTACAAGTTTAGGATCATAATGGGAATTATGTACATGAACCAATGTCAAATTAAATCATCACATATAGAGTGTGTTAAGATGATCAAACTATTAGATTCTATCGGCTTGGTCATGTGAGATAAAACTACATTTGATGACCCTCTTCTTGGTTGGGTCACTGATGAGAATGGGATCTTTCACATTCACAAATGAATATGGGTTCTTAAAGATGTCTGAGAGGTGTTGATAAAAGAGTATCAGGCCTCTATATAGTACGAACATCTTAGTATTACTATGATTTATTGTATCATAGACTACCAATACTGGTGGTCGATGATTGAAATGGAGATAGCTGGGTTTGTTACTCGGAGTTCCACATATCAGTAGGTGTAGGTAGAACACTAGTGAGAAGAATGAATTTTATTGAATGTTTGAGCTTGGGGATTTGGTTCCATTGATCTTATACTAGTGATTTTTTACTTTCGTGAATGAGAGAAAATTTAAATCCCTTTGAGGTTGGTAACACCACCAAAAATATTTTAGTAAGAGTGTATGAGTTGAATTGGATGCTCTGGCACCCCTAAATTTTGTTTGATATAGCACTATCAATTGACATACACATAAAAGTTTATAAGGAAATTAATGTTGATCTATTAAGTCAATATGGTCATTTCTTTGTTGAGATTGAATTGGGATCAACCCTGGTTGATAATGTTATACTTGAAACAAATGGCCAAATTATTTATTTGAGGATAATTTATGAAAAAATGAAAAAAAAATTACAATGATTGTAAACTTATATGTCATGAATCATCTACATGTTGGTATTCAATAGTTTTCAGCTAATTCTATTAATGTGGATATGACAAGAATTTTTTTTAAAAAGAATAAAAGTAAATCTATCCAGAAGAAAAAGGATAGAAAATAACCTTTTAAGGGTAATTATGGACCTTCCTTTCTTACTAAAAATATGAGGCATGATGTCAAAGGAGTAGTTCCTGAGGATGTTATCAATACTATAGCTGATTAGAAGGGTGGTTGGTTGTGAAAATACCTAATATATATTCCTTGATTTCTTTGAATAAGGAAAATACATGGGATGCCATATTTTCCGAAGAGGTGAATATACAAAATGTTGATACTAATAGCCAAAAAAAGTTTGTTGATTTACAGGAAATTCAATGTTCTTCATCCCCACAAATGCCAGGCCATGATGAAAACACCAGATCTAAACAAGAGACTGAAGATGAAATTCAGAATGAAGTTCATAATAAAATCCTACATGAATAGATGGTTTCTTAGGGTATCGAAAAGGTTAAAAAAAATTATAAAATATGACTCCCCACACATTTATAAACTTTTTCAATATTTTTCAATACCCATTTTGGAGAATGATGGCTTTCAGATTGTTTCATACAATATCGTAAATTTTACAACTATATCGATTTTTGGTAAACGTAATCCTTTTTTTGGTCAATATTTTGATGATTCCATCGAGACAGAGGGTACAACTCTGGGCTCTCTAATGAGACTCTTGTGATCCATACCTAAACAACCGCATTGGAGGGAGATTCTTCTCTTGGAAAAGGAAAAGAGAAACAAGAATATATATCTGATTCAGAAATCACTAATACTAAGACACTTTTGTAACGGACCCAATATCTTTCTTCATGTAGGGGTTAATTGAGAGGTTAATATTGTAACGCCCCGACCCCAGTTACCCAGAGTCGGTGCATTATTACATAAAATTGGAATGATCACAAGAAAGATCAAATCTCGAAAGACCGATTGGTTTAGTAGCCTTGGAAACACAAGATATAATCATAAAGTTTTACATTACATTTCAAAGTGAAAAATTACTACAACAACAAAGTCTTCATATCCACACTATTAACCCCTCATAATATCCCTGCAAGTCATTCATAATTTACATCTTCACTACCTGGGAAAAATAAAACATAGAAAAGGGGTGAGCTGAAATTCCCAGTAAGGATAACAATATAGCGGAACATTCAAAATAATCATAAACATTTGAGGCAATGAATTACTAAAACAAAAGCCTTTTAAAATTGAACTTCAACATAGTATGGAAAAAGTAAAATGAAATAATGCCATTTACTTATTCACATGGATATTCTACTAATCGAATAATCACATGCAATATCAATAACCACTTTCATAATGTTGGAATGCATAATGCCAGACTATCATAACCACATAGCCAAGGCCTCGTGCCAAGACTACAAATAAGATTTTGTCAAGGCCTTGTGCCAAGACACTAGTTTGTCTCATGAGACCTACCGATGCATCGAGGAGCTATAGCGGGCTCCACCCGTCACTTATTAAGTCCAATGCATTCCCATATGAAAAGGTTTAAACATAACATAAACATTCGTATTAAAACTAGCATACGAAATGTCAATAATTTCACCATAAACTATGAATGGTATAAAAATAGCACATCTATAGTCAAATATATCACAAAATCTTCAATACAATATAGAAGTTTTGTATCATAATAAATCAACTTCAAATAATCTTAAAATCCATCAAAGGATGTTGACATAGATGAAATCAAAATTCTTTTTAAAGAAATATCTCCTTTTATTTTGAAATCATTTAAGATCCATATAAAATAAAACATTTTCTTTGAAAATATTCTTATAAGCTTGTAAGGAAAGCTTTGAAGATTTTATAACGGCGTAAAATAACCGCACCCGCCGTATAAGTTAAAAAAACATTCTTACCTCAATTCTGTCGAAAAGGTTAAAAAGGACCTTGTTTTGAAAACGACGGAAAGATTCCTTTATAAACCTCTTATAAAAAGTCAAACAAGGGTATAAATGACTTTAACCCATATTCTTGTAAATAGTAAAAATGTTTTGAAATACATTTTTGAGAAACATGGATGTGGATGATAAAGATATCCCAGTAGATTATTACGTATAAACAACCTCAGATAATGAAGAGATTGTGAAATAAACCCTTACCTTGTACTTTTCCTTGGTTGGGGTAGGTTAACCTCCTGTATAATAGTGAAATAATTGTTACTAAATTATAAAAGAATAATATACATTAATATGATATCATATATGATCTTTTAATATTGATTTGATAATAATATCTTAGTATTATCGTCGTTTCGGGTGTTAACTTACTCATTTTCTTTATATGTTTTGTTACATAAGTCATGTTTGTTGTATCTTATTCATATCCAGAATGATATCAAGTCCTTAAACATCATTTTTAAATCATTAAATGATAATTATACTTGAATGGATACGATGGAGAATGAATCTCATCGCGTTCGTGGAGACGGTAGTCTGTACGTACGCACGAACGCTACTTCCATTTAATTTTTATTTTAAAAGAATCGAATCCAAATGATACATAAGTATATTACTATTCCAGTATAATATAATATTTTATATATGTTACTTAAGTTCATTAACACCATCCTTTATACGTTCCATGTGTGGTATGAACGAGTCATATCATTTTAAGGGGGCGGTAGTCCACACTTCCTCAAATGAAATTATCGTATGTATATACAACATGAAACGAATAATGGTATGAAATAAAATGGAATTACAGAAGCTTATATATAAAATATATATCATTAATATCATATTTAATTACAGTGCCATCATAATGGCCACCATGAGAGGCGGTAAGATGTATTTGAACAATCATCGTTTCGTGAGGCGTTAGTTTGCCATCTACAAAAACATTATGTTCATCATCCATTAGATGGAGTTGTGTGTATGTGTAGTTTGAATCCTTCTTATAACAACATCCTAGTATATTGAGGATACTGGTGTTGTTACAAAAGAAAGGAAATAAAAAGTGTTTGGCGGTTGAAGAAGCAAAATAAATGAAAATAATTTAAGAGAAATCGTTACCTTTAATTTAGGTAACTCACTTTGGTTGGAACCAAAGGACTTCTTGAAATGCTTTCTGCCTAAGGGGAAGCTTCAAGGATGAGGAGAGGGATGTGGGGAGCTTATTTGGGCATAGTTCGGACGAGCCAAGTGGCTTGAGAGGTGTGAGGAATGAGTAGAAGTGGTCTCCTTTTATAAGGGAGAGGAGGGGCTCTTTAGGAAAGAGTGATAGTATTACTTTATAATATAATTATATTCGGTTTATAATGGTCCAAAAATCATTGAGGTCTAAGATAAGATGACTCATATTCTAAATAACATCAACCAATAAGAATTGGACCGGTTTTAGATAATATTTTAATCATTATAATATTATTTATTTCAATGATTTATTAATGAGGTAAACATTGCATCATTATTGTGTCATTAATAATTTAACTTATTTGATGTCTAAAAATTATAAATAAAATATCATCATGTAGGAAATCGTTTTAGCTTTCTAATGAATATTTATAATCGAAAATCCAACATGTATAACCCTATGTAAAAATTGTTCTTCTAAAAGATGTAAGCTTATGCCATTTTTATTTTTATTTTAACTTTATTAATATAATGTGTCCCTACCACATACAAGTGGCTCCAAGGGGTCCCCAAATTGACCCAAGGATGCCCATGGTCGGGTATGTGTCCACCAATAAGGTTAGGACACGTTTTAGGGTAATTTTGTATTATTATAATATTATTTTTTAACCCTTATTTACCGGATTTACCCTTTAACCATGGTAAATAAAATATTTACCACAGTAACTATTCAAAATGTCTAAAAATAAAAGTTACCTATTTACACAATTTGAACATACTGATTCCAAATATGGAATCCATTTTCCTAAATTCAAAACACAGAAGTGGCAGAAATTAATTTAAAATTAATTCCCGCTGTCAAAACAAAAAGCGTGTTTTTAAGAGATAATAACTATAAAAAGATTGACACTTGTTTATGTTCGGTTTAATTGTAAAATTATGTCCAATGACCAAAATTATATTAAATGGTAAAAATATATTCTAAATATACTTTAAAACCACTCAAATTCACAATTTATCACTATTAATTATTTTGATTAAAAAAGTTGTTTTTAATTAAAATTTAGTAATTTTCACTATTCATCAAAATATAAAAGTTATCCGAAAAGTACCAAAATTTCACCCTAGGCTAATTTCAATATTCCGAATCCAAAAATGAAGTCCATTTTGAAGTATAAAATATATATGATTTCAAAAAGTAGGTATTACTATTCACAACGGCTAGTTTAATTAGTTGTGGTGTGTGTTAGAACTTGAGGTTGCGTACAACACACGCTATCGCATTATTCGAAGGGAAACGTACCGTGGAAGCTTGGGGTGTTACATTCTCCCCTCCTTCAAATAATTGCGTCCTCGCAATTTCTAGGGTATTACTGCATTAAAAGACTCGGGTGGTTCTTCATCATACGTTCCTCGGGTTCCCACGTTGCCTCTTCCATCTTATGATTTCTCCACAAAACTTTTCCCAGACGCGTCGTCCGGTTTCTCAGCACTTGTTCTCTCGTATCAAGAATCTTGACGGGCTCTTCGCAATAAGACAGATCGGGTTCCAGTTCTAATTCCTCATAGGTGAGTACATGCGTCGGATCAGGCATGTATTTCCTCAATAGAGATACGTGGAACACATCGTGAACTTTGGAGAGACTTGGCGGCATTGTCAATCGATAAGCTACAACCCCAATTCGTTCTAGAATTTCGAAAGGTCCGATGTACCTGGGACTCAATTTACCTTTCTTACCAAAACGAATGACTCCCTTCCACGGAGATACCTTCAGAAAAACATGATCACCGACTTGAAATTCCAAATCCTTCCTTCGATTATCGGCATAGCTCTTCTGCCTACTTTGAGCTGCTTTGATGTGATTTTGGATTACTTTCACCTTTTCCACCGTTTCCTCCACCAGTTCTGGGCCTACAAGTTTTCTTTCACCAACGTCATCCCAACAGTTTGGTGTACGACATCTCTTTCCGTATAACGCTTCATATGGTGCCATCTGAATACTCGAATGGAAGCTATTGTTATAGGAAAATTCTACCAAAGGTAAATATTGATCCCACATACCCTGAAAGTCAAGTGAGCAAGATCTCAACATGTCTTCTAAGGTTTGAATAGTCCGTTCTGATTGTCCGTCTGTCTGAGGGTGGTAAGCAGTGCTCAAATGAAGTTCAGTATCCAGGGATTTCTGAAGACTTTTCCAGAATCTTGAAGTGAAACGGGGATCACGATCAGAAATAATTGATAGGGGTACTCCATGAAGTCTCACAACTTCATTAATATATAGTCTTGCTAGACGTTCCAGGGGTAGATCTTCTCTTATAGCAAGAAAATGTGCTGTCTTGGTAAGACGATCAACAATAACCCATATTGCATTGTTCCTTCTAGGAGTCTTTGGTAGCCCCATGACAAAGTCCATCGTAACATTGTCCCATTTCCACTCCGGTATGGGAAGAGGTTGCATGACTCCTCCAGGCTGTTTCCTTCCAGCTTTCACTTGTTGACAAACCATACATCTTGACACAAAATCAGCAATCTCCCTCTTCATGTTGTCCCACCAAAAATGTTCCTTCAAATCTCTATACATTTTGGTGCTCCCAGGGTGTATAGAGAAATTGGAACTATGAGCATCATCCAGCAATTCCCTTTTTAGATCAGGTATATTGGGAACACAAAGTCTCTTCCCGAATTTCAAAATTCCATCTTCATACACAAAGTCTCTCAATCTCCCATCATTCACAGCTTTAATCTTCTTTTGGAATTCTTCATCATTGGTCTGAGAACTCTTAATCCTTTCTATTAAAGATGGTTTGGCAACCATTTGAAAAAGCATTGATTTTTCACCTTCCCTGGTTATACCCATGTCCATCCTTACTAGATCCACGAAAATTGGATCCCTTTCCATTCTCATCATGTTCAAAACTCCATGGTCTTTTCTACTAAAAGCATCTGCCACCTTGTTTGCTTTCCCCGGGTGGTAGTGTATCGTGCAATCATAATCCTTGAGTAATTCAAGCCATCTCCTTTGCCTCATGTTGAGTTCTTTTTGTGAGAAAATATACTTCAAACTCTTGTGATCAGTATAAATCTCACATTTTTCACCATAGAGGTAGTGCCTCCATATCTTCAAAGCAAAGATCATAGCTGCTAACTCAAGATCATGAGTAGGATAGTTTTGTTCATGAATTTTCAACTGTCGTGATGCATAGGCAATAACTCTATCATTCTGCATAAGGACACAGCCAAGTCCTTTCTTCGATGCATCACTACAAATAACGAACCCATCATTCTCCGATGGTAGAGTCAATATAGGAGCATTGACTAATCTTCTCTTCAGTTCTTCTAAACATTCTTCACACTCTTTTGTCCAAACAAATTTAACCCCTTTACGTGTGAGCTTCGTTAATGGGTTAGCCAATCGGGAAAAATTCTGGACGAAACGTCGATAATAACCTGCCAGACCAATAAAACTGCGTACCTCAGTTATACTCGTAGGTGCTGGCCATTCTTGGATTGCCTTGGTCTTAGAAGGATCAACAGAGATTCCATCTTTTGAGACAATATGGCCAAGAAAAGAAATCTCCTGAAGCCAGAATTCACACTTGCTAAACTTCCCATATAATTCATGCCTCCTCAGAGTCTTCAAGATAATGCGCAAGTGATTTTCATGATCTTCGTAGGTTTTGGAGTATACCAAGATATCATCAATAAATACCACCACAAATTCATCGAGATACTCCTTGAAAACTCTATTCATTAGATCCATGAATACAGAGGGTGCATTAGTCAATCCAAACGGCATTACAGTAAACTCGTAATGCCCGTACCTGGTTCGAAATGCTGTTTTCGGAATGTCTTCCTTCTTCACACACAACTGATGATATCCAGATCGAAGGTCAATCTTTGAAAAGTATTGAGCTCCATGCAGTTGGTCAAATAAATCATCAATACGAGGTAGGGGATACTTGTTCTTTATTGTTATAGCATTGATTTCCATGTAGTCGATACATAACCTCATAGATCCATCTTTCTTTTTAACAAAAAGAACAGGGGCTCCCCATGGAGAAACACTAGGGCGAATAAATCCCTTATTACTCAATTCCTCTAGTTGTTTCATTAGTTCGACTAACTCTACAGTGGCCATTCTATAAGGGGTCTTCGATATAGGCCTTGATCCCGGAATCAAATCAATAGAAAACTCAACTTCTCGTTCTGGAGGATGTCCAGGTAAATCTTCCGAAAAAACATCTACAAATTCTTTCACAACAGGTACATCCTCTATTTGAACATTCCTTTCCTCACCGACAGTTATTTCATTCTCTTCCTCCCCAATAATTGAATTAAGTTGAGCTACTGGGGGTGGATCTAAATAAGAATTAGGTGGTGACGATTCTGCTCTAAAAATAAGGTGTTCCTTATCATTATCATCAAGAATCGTAACCTCTTTCTTCTTATAATAAATCTTCGCATCATAGTCCGAAAGCCAATCCATACCGAGGATTATATCAAACTCAATCATAGGTATGACGATGAGATCAGCAGATAAAGAAAATTTATGTGCTCTAATGGGGACTGATTCACAAAACTTTGTTGCAATGATACTTCCCTTAGGAGTTTTAACTGACAACTCCCTTATTAAATCAAATTGGAAATATCTAATTTTCTTAGCAAACTGGGAAGTATGAAATAATGCGATGATCCAGAATCAAATAATGCATTTGCTAAACTTGAGGAAACCATTAAATTACCTGCCACCAAGTCTTTCGGAGCTTCTACCTCAGCAGTAGTGATAGCATAAGCCTGGCCTTGATCCCTTGGCCTTTTCTGAGGTAAGTTCTCCTGACGCTTAGGACATGCATTTGCATAATTCCCCATCTCCCTGCAATTATAGCACTGAACGTTGGTAGCTTCCTTCTTCCCCTTGCAATCATGAGCTTGGTGGCCTTTTTCGCCGCACTTGTAACAGAGTCCCATTCCCTTTAAGCAAGTACCAGGATGTTTCTTCCCGCATTTACCACAAGATGGATATTCAACCTTTCCCTTCTTCCCCTTATTTCCATTCCCAGATTGATCAGCAGGTCTCTTCTTCTCTTTCTTTGCTTTAAAGTCATAAGACTTAGAGAATTCCTTTTCGGTCTTGATAGCACATGAGAAAATGTCTTCGTACGATGAAAAGGATTGTGAGACTAACGCTCGACAGAGAAATGGTTTTAACCCATCAAAGAAACGATCAATCTTACTTCTTGAGTTGCGAATATAATCTCTAGCATACCTCGCTAACCTTGTAAAGTTAGCCTCATACTTTGTGACATTCTCATCCTCCTTTTGTCTCAGACTCAGAAATTGTCTTTCCATATCTGCTCGATGGTCGCGAGGAAAGTATTTTTCTAAAAACAGATCTTTGAACTCCATCCATTCCAGATTTGATACTTCATCATCTTACTTCATGTTCTGAATCAATGACCACCATTGATCAGCATCTCCAGTGAGGCGGTAAACTGCAATGATAACTTTTTCCCATTCACTGCTCCCCAAAGCCTGAAATATTTTCTCTAGGGAATTTATCCATTGCTCAGCTACTAAGGGATTTGTACTCCCATTGAACGTTGGTGGTTGTTGCCTCATGAATCGATCTAACATTGATCCTCCATGCTGCGGATCAGGGTGCTCCATACGGGTAAGGTTATTATTCATAACCTGAGTAAGTTGTCCCAGTATGGTGATTAGCTGATCGGCACCAGTTGCATCACCAGCCCCACTATAATTATCTTGAGTAGGAGGGCAATCCCTACATGTAGTGCGTGCATTGATACGGTTTCCATTTCTTCCACTAGGCGCCATTTCTAAACAATGTCATAAACTATATCAGTTTATGAATCAAAATACATAATCCCATACTTATAAAACACTTAACATAAATTGAACTATTTATGGATATAATCCATAATCATAAGAATTTTTTCTTTGAGGAAGTATATACTCATAAAACCTTCATAATGGGTTGTAATGAAAATGAGAATTATCCTAAGCATATCCCCCAGGAGTGTCGTAACCAAGAGTGCAGCAAGGCCCGTTGTCGTGCACCAGTTCCCGTTCGAGTCTAGCTCAAAGCGGTGTTTTCGGGTTTTACCCCTAGGTACATCTGTGCCAGAGCCGCCTCTACCTGCTCGTATCCAGACAGGGATGTATTGCTCGGAAAACTCACAAAATCTCTACAATACCAAAATTCTAGGAAGTTCTTCTATACTAATCCTCAAAGTTCATCTTAGTTCTACGTGCTCTAATCAGAGTTTATCTAAATCTAGTTTCCAAGGTTTGTACTAAACTTCCTCTGATACCAACTGTAACGCCCCGACCCCAGTTACCCAGAGTCGGTGCATTATTACATAACATTGGCATGATCACAAGAAAGATCAAATCTCGAAAGACCGATTGGTTTAGTAGCCTTGGAAACACTAGATATAATCATAAAGTTTTACATTACATTTCAAAGTGAAAAACTACTACAACAACAAAGTCTTCATATCCACACTATTAACCCCTCATAATATCCCTGCAAGTCATTCATAATTTACTTCTTCACTACCTGGGAAAAATAAAACATAGAAAAGGGGTGAGCTCAAATGCCCAGTAAGGATAACAATATAGCGGAACATTCAAAATAATCATAAACATTTAAGGCAATGAATTACTAAAACAAAAGCCTTTTAAAATTGAACTTCAACATAGTATGGAAAAAGTAAAATGAAATAATTCCATTTACTTATTCACATGGATATTCTACTAATCGAATAATCACATGCAATATCAATAACCACTTTCATAATGTTGGAATGCATAATGCCAGACTATCATAACCACATAGCCAAGGCCTCGTGCCAAGACTACAAATAAGATTTTGTCAAGGCCTTGTGCCAAGACACTAGTTTGTCTCATGAGACCTACCGATGCATCGAGGAGCTATAGCGGGCTCCACCCGTCACTTATTAAGTCCAATGCATTCCCATATGAAAAGGTTTAAACATAACATAAACATTCGTATTAAAACTAGCATAAGAAATGTCAATAATTTCACCATAAACTATGAATGGTATAAAAATAGCACATCCATAGTCAAACATATCACAAAATCTTCAATACAATATAGAAGTTTTGTATCATAATAAATCAACTTCAAATAATCTTAAAATCCATCAAAGGATGTTGACATAGATGAAATCAAAATTCTTTTTAAAGAAATATCTCCTTTTATTTTGAAATCATTTAAGATCCATATAAAATAAAACATTTTCTTTGAAAATATTCTTATAAGCTTGTAAGGAAAGCTTTGAAGATTTTATAACGGCGTAAAATAACCGCACCCGCCGTATAAGTTAAAAAAACATTCTTACCTCAATTCTGTCGAAAAGGTTAAAAAGGACCTTGTTTTGAAAACGACGGAAAGATTCCTTTATAAACCTCTTATAAAAAGTCAAACAAGGGTATAAATGACTTTAACCCATATTCTTGTAAATAGTAAAAATGTTTTGAAATACATTTTTAAGAAACATGGATGAGGATGATAAAGATATCTCAGTAGATTATTACGTATAAACAACCTCAGAAAATGAAGAGATTGTGAAATAAACCCTTACCTTGTACTTTTCCTTGGTTGGGGTAGGTTAACCTCCTGTATAATAGTGAAATAATTTTTACTAAATTATACAAGAATCATATACATTAATATGATATCATATATGATCTTTTAATATTGATTTGATAATAATATCTTAGTATTATCGTCGTTTCGGGTGTTAACTTACTCATTTTCTTTATATGTTTTGTTACATAAGTCATGTTTGTTGTATCTTATTCATATCCAGAATGATATCAAGTCCTTAAACATCATTTTTAAATCATTAAATGATAATTATACTTGAATGGATACGATGAAGAATGAATCTCATCGCGTTCGTGGAGACGGTAGTCCGTACGTACGCACGAACGCTACTTCCATTTAATTTTTATTTTAAAAGAATCGAATCCAAATGATACATAGGTATATTACTATTCCAGTATAATATAATATTTTATATATGTTACTTAAGTTCATTAACACCATCCTTTATACGTTCCATGTGTGGTATGAACGAGTCATATCATTTTAAGGGGGCGGTAGTCCGCACTTCCTCAAATGAAATTATCGTATGTATATACAACATGAAACGAATAATGGTATGAAATAAAATGGAATTACAGAAGCTTATATATAAAATATATATCATTAATATCATATTTAATTACAGTGCCATCATAATGGCCACCATGAGAGGCGGTAAGATGTATTTGAACAATCATCGTTTCGTGAGGCGTTACTTTGCCATCCACAGAATCATTATGTTCATCATCCATTAGATGGAGTTGTGTGTATGTGTAGTTTGAATCCTTCTTATAAAAACATTCTAGTATATTGAGGATACTGGTGTTGTTACAAAAGAAAGGAAATAAAAAGAGTTTGGGGGTTGAAGAAGCAAAATAAATGAAAATAATTTAAGAGAAATCGTTACCTTTAATTTAGGTAACTCACTTTGGTTGGAACCAAAGGACTTCTTGAAATGCTTTCTGCCTAAGGGTAAGCTTCAAGGATGAGGAGAGGGATGTGGGGAGCTTATTTGGGCAGAGTTTGGACGAGACAAGTGGCTTGAGAGGTGTGAGGAATGAGTAGAAGTGGTCTCCTTTTATAAGGGAGAGGAGGGGCTCTTTAGGAAAGAGTGAAAGTATTACTTTATAATATAAATATATTCGGTTTATAATGGTCCAAAAATCATTGAGGTCGAATATAAGATGACTCATATTCTAAATAACATCAACCAATAAGAATTGGACAGGTTTTAGATAATATTTTAATCATTATAATATTTTTTATTTAAATGATTTATTAATGAGGTAAACATTGCATCATTATTGTGTCATTAATAATTTAACTTATTTGATGTCTAAAAATTATAAATAAAATATCATCATGTAGGAAATATTTTTATCTTTTTAATGAATATTTATAATCGAAATTCCAACATGTATAACCCTATGTAAAAAATTTTCTTCTAAAAGATGTAAGCTTATGCCATTTTTATTTTTATTTTAACTTTATTAATATAATGTGTCCCTACCACATACAAGTGGCTCCAAGGGGTCCCCAAATTGACCCAAGGATGCCCATGGTCGGTTATGTGTCCACCAATAAGGTTAGGACACATTTTAGGGTAATTTTTTATTATTATAATATTATTTTTTAACCCTTATTTACCGGATTTACCCTTTAACCATGGTAAATAAAATATTTACCACAGTAACTATTCAAAATGTCTAAAAATAAAAGTTACCTATTTACACAATTTGAACATCCTGATTCCAAATATGGAATCCATTTTCCTAAATTCAAAACACAGAAGTGGCAGAAATTAATTTAAAATTAATTCCCGCTGTCAAAACAAAAAGCGTGTTTTTAAGAGATAATAACTATAAAAAGATTGACACTTGTTTATGTTCGGTTTAATTGTAAAATTATGTCCAATGACCAACATTATATTAAATGGTAAAAATATATTCTAAATATACTTTAAAACCACTCAAATTCACAATTTATCACTATTAATTATTTTGATTAAAAAAGTTGTTTTTAATTAAAATTTAGTAATTTTCACTATTCATCAAAATATAAAAGTTATCCGAAAAGTACCAAAATTTCACCCTAGGCTAATTTCAAAATTCCGAATCGAAAAATGAAGTCCATTTTGAAGTATAAAATATATATGATTTCAAAAAGTAGGTATTACTATTCACAACAGCTAGTTTAATTAGTTGTGGTGTGTGTTAGAACTCGAGGTTGCGTACAACACACGCTATCGCATTATTCGAAGGGAAACGTACCGTGGAAGCTTGGGGTGTTACAAATATTGCAGTCATGTTAGGGATGAATGAAATTAAATTCATTAAGAATATAGAAAGATAAATACTATATTTATTAAAATGATAGATAGAGATATTTCAACACTTAGTTTTTCTTTCTCTCTCGTACTCTATTTGGATACTTTATTTTTCTTAATTTTTAATTAAAGAAACATAATCTTCTTCTTTAGTTATTCACCGTTGGATTGCTTTTTACGACTTCTTATATTGAAATTTTTGTGAGATAAAAAACATAATGATCTTGGGTGAAGATATGGGGATTAATTTTTTATATATTGTTCAAGGAAATGTCCCCAATGTGGGTGAAAACTTTTACATTGGTGGCCTAATATTTTAAGTTAAAATTGTGAAACTATTGTAAATATTGTTAATATTTAAATATAAAAAATTTCTTTATCATATAATGTTGATCAAATAATTAATTTTTTAAATAGGTTACGTTTTCTTCTAAATACACTTATCTAACCAAATTAAATTATTTATTTGAAGATATTCAAAAACACATCACTAATTTTAGCCCCATATTTATTCTTTTTAACCCTTACATTGGTAACTAAAATTTCCTATTGTATCATATTTTTTTACTATAAATGAAATTTACCTTTTTAAACAATATTAATATATCAATTAAAAATCTAGAATCTATTTTATAATATTAAATTTCAGGACGAGTTAATAATAAAATTTTGAATAACTATATGTGACATGATAAAAAAACATTTTATTAAAATCTATTGTTTATGTATAAAACTAATTTTACATAAAAAACTATTATATAATTGAACCCCATAAAATTTAATATTTTACTAAAAAATGACTGTTACTTGTATTTTATAAAAACACAAAACAAAAAATTTATCTTTTTGATACTTAATGAATTATAATATTTTTGTATTAGAGAAATTGGTATTTTAAAAATTCATCTAAAATAATATATATATACATATATAGTCGAAAAAACACCCTATTACAATTAAAAAATATTGAAATAATAATTTAATTATATTATATAATATGTATATAATAAAATTGTAAACATAACAATCACATAAAACCATATATTCTATTGAATATTATTTTGTTAGAATAATGTTATATCTATGTTTACTAAAAATGTACATAAAAATATTATACTGAATATTACTTCACAATATATAATCATGAATATTACTAAGATCTGAAATTGATTTATTATTAACATTATCTAGGTTTTCAAAAGAATTCAAGGAATAATCCCATCCAAGGAGAAGGGAAAGTTGGATACAATGTCAGTTCCTAATGAAATCCGTAGGAATGGGGCAATTGCTATAGAAAGTCTAGGTTTTGTGAGCTGATCCTAATGATAATGATCTAAACAATATTGTACGAACTATATATATAATCAAAATAGTACATATAAAATTAATATGAAACATAAATGTTTCATAAATAGTCAATAACATTTCTGACAGAAGAACAATCACTCCCCTTATCATAAAATAAACTGATGTTGTTTTGTAACTTCTAAATTATAACAATTATCAATCTTTATAAATTTGAATATAGACTTTCTAAAAAATATCATAGTATCTGTCACACCACATATTATAATTTAATCGATACAATTAAAACCTAATCATGTGATATCCTAGTGCATCATATTAGGAATTTTAATATAAAAAATGAATTAGACCATGAATATTATGGTTTATAATATAGTATAATTATTTTTATTACACTAGAATAATGATATAGTTATTTTAAATATCGTTGAGTGGAAATCCAACATTCACTAAAATGAATCCAATCCATGATCTATCACTTACTTTGTCAAAGAATAGTGTAATTTATCTCATTAATAGATGGTAAAAAATTTACATTATCGGTATGAACAATGCATATAATATGTATTCAAGATAACGGTTTGGGAATGCTTGAATACTTAACTTAATTAATTTTTACAAAAAATTATAGGTCTTCAATGAAAAAAATAATTTAATAAATGGATGTTAGATAAAATAAATCATACATTTAATTTTAATGTTGACATAATAATTTCTTTAAACAATATATATTTGAATATTTTTATAATAATATATTATAAAATAAGTGATTTTATGAAATAAATATTTGATGAATTGTTTTTTATATAATGAAATTCAACTTTTAGGAAATAAGGGAATTCAAAAAACGATTCCTTCAAGAAATTCTATCCATTTCGAGTCATTTATGATTGATTATACCATTTATGTTTAGATACCACACAATTATTTTTCGTACGGATCTAACTTAGTCATCACATTGCGATGGATGCAAGTCTAAATCCTAGTAATGTTTAGTTTATTTAACTAAAATAAATTTTAGAATTTTTTAGAATTTTTTTTCATTAGAGTCACAAGAGATAATTATTATATTAAAATATAGATAGTATTATCATGTACCTCAACTTACTCTAATAAGTATGTTATTATCAAAATCACTAATGGTCAATAAGGGTTTAAAAATGATGACCCCATAGATAAGTAGAAAATTATATCATCATTTTAATTATTAACCATCCTAGTAGGATTATATAATTAATTATATTTCTAGACCAAAAAACAATGATTCATAGTAATTATTATATATTTAGGAAGGTTACAATAACCCATAAATACTTTATAAAAAATATTCTATGTAATCTCATTACACGTTTCATTTAGGATCAAAGCAACCAATAAATAGACACGAACAAGCACTTAAACATATTTTAAAACATTGTATCTACATTAAAATATATATTTGAAAAATTAGTAATTCAAAATACAATAATTATAGATTTCATGTAGGTATATCAAGGCTAAAAATTGTATAAATTATTTCAATATCTATATATTATATAAATCACTAAAATAAAATTCTAGAACTAATAATTTTTTTAGAAATAATCTCAAAATCATCATAAAACTATAACACCAATTATGAAAATATTTTCCCATGAATTAAGGAAATTATTTTATAAAAAAAATTAATTTATTAAAAGTATTCATTGAAAAAAAAACAATTAATATCCTTGAAAACATGATTTGTTTTATTTTATAAAAAAAATTTGTAGATGAACCCAAATAAATCCATAAGTAAATTAATATTTTTTAGAACAAACTATCAATGAAATAGTCTTGATGATTTGTTTCCCATACAATAATAATGTCATAATAACCCATAAATATCATTATAATTAAATCTTTAATCATTTACCAGAAGTCAACCTTGAATCCAAAAATGGACATATTAACAACATATTTGAAACCTAGTGAAAATCAGTACCAACAATATTTTTGATCATGATATGAATTTTTTAGATGATATATATAATTATGTTAGACCATGATAGTCCAAAATAAAAGCCATAGATTGAGAAATACTGAAAAATTCTATAAATACTTTTCAATGTGCTGAAAAAATGATGATATATAGTGAACATATGTATCCTCTATCTAAAAACAGAATAACATAAGGAGTGGAGATGATTTTAACCATAACATGGGTGAAACTAATATTTTTTTAAAATCCATTATAGAAATGGAGAATAATAATAATAAGACATATAGGAAATAGAATGAATGGAACAGATTTAAAGAATTACCCTTATATAAGTCCATCCAAAACCATTCTTGATCTTCAATGTGGTTGGTGAAATAAAAGAGAGAGAAATGAGAGCCTTTTGAGGATGATAAACCAAATTAAAATTGGGTTATATACAGATATTCTCAATAGTTAATAGGGGTTTTATTAAAAATATACAAATTCACATTTAATGATTATTTTATAAAAATAATATAGGAGGCCATCTAAAATCAGTTGGCCCTCAGTTGGAATTTCTTTGGAAATTTATTATATATATATATATATATATATATATATATATATATTATTAAACCACCATACACCTAATATATCACTAATAGATATCAATTTTTTCCTCGACCTCCTGAACCACATTCATTTCCTCTTCTGTACTAAATTTTTACTCTTCTGATCCCCTATCTGAATTAATAAAAACAAATACCACTATAAGAACTCTATAATCTGAAAACATAGTCTCACCATATTCCAATATTATAAATTCAAATATCAGTATAATATCCCAACTAATATCACAAAAACATAATATCCAGGTATTAGATCATTATAACGATACTCGCAAATTTGAACATATCATGAAAGGATCATATGATATTTCTATCTAACTGCATGATAATATTATTATCATTCTCTATGAATTAGAACGCTGAATATAAATCATTACGTATTGTAATAGAAAATATATGTTTTGTAGAGAAATAATTCAATATTGTTCAATATATATTATGATACTTGTTATAGAATATAACATCAATAACATTATTAAAAATAGAAAAAATTAAATTATAACAGTTATTAATTATTACTCCTAAACATTGGAAAAGGGTAAATTATTATGGCTATTTCAAATATATGTTTTATAAAATATGAATACAATTACACTATAGTCAATAAAATTTCATAGAGTTGATAATCATTGAGGGTGATTTGGTAATTATTTTATATATTCATAGAGAATGTTTATCACATAATTAATTAAAAATAAATTTATTATATGAATATTTTCTGAACAAAATTATGATTTTGGAAGTGTGTTTTTTGAAAATTGATTATATGGTATATTCACAAAGTTAGTGAAATATAATTTACACTAGAAATAGTTGTATATAATAAAACATTTTTTGGGTATATAACATATTTTTTATAGAAAAGATATATTACCATTGAAGTGAATAAGGAGATTTTAAATTTAAATTCTTCCACTTAGTTATCCAATTTAATGATTATTAAGAAAACAAATTCTCATACCAAATTAATTTTATGAACTAAAATTTAAGAATAATTATATTTTAATTTGTAAAAATGGAAAATTATACTTTTATGGATTAATAACACATTGATGTGATGAAAATAATCATTTAGTTGTTTGCATGTGCATGGTTTGGAGATGATTTAATTTCCTTCTTGGTTCACAACCATTCAGAAGAGGATAGATTTCCTCTATAATGCTAAATAAGAACTTCATACTTATTAATAGGAATTTTTTTGGTCATATAAGTTAAAAAATCAATATATACCACTGTTCATGTGACAATAGACATCATATTCATATTTCATTATGACTTTATCTTTTTCTTTCCCCCACTTGGGATCAATTTATATACGGTTTCCAAATTTTATCAATCATAGTAAAAATATTCTATTATAATTTAGTGAATATTTGTTTCTCATTAATTATATTTCTTAATTATCCATCAAAAAAATCCCAATCATTCTCTTGATTAATATTTTAAATTTTATTAAATAATCAAAGGAAAAACAATGACATATTCTCATAAAATTACATGTTAATATGTTTCCATAACGTCCAAAAAATATAATTTGAATATATTTTTGAGTTTTAAATTCATGCATGATGTGAAAAAACATGATGTGTTGTGTATACCCAGAGTGTGTTATTTATTATCAATGTATTGAACAGAAGAAAACATTATTGGAAAATCATTTTATTTTCTAAAAATTCTATGTTTTTTACCCTTTAAACCCCATATTTGTAGCACACAATCTTGTTGTATTCTACGAATTATAATTAGACCTATACATGAGTTAGTAGTATTGGATTCATGCAAAAAAATATGACACATAGTTGAATTATTCCTTATTGGTATGACCCTAACTGGACTTTTTTATTATTTATCCCATTGAAAAAATCCCTAATAAAATCCCATTTAGTTTTTCCATTTGTTATATGAGCACATAAATATTAAAAATTTCAATGAATAATATTTATAGAATTCATTGATATGAGATACTAAATATAAAATATGATATATAATGATAAATATCACCATAATAATGCATAATGTTTCTGTGTTGGTCACTTATTGAGTCCCTCATTTTACATCAATCCCTCTCAAATAATATTTTTGAATTAAAATTATCACCGTTTAATTATTTTTCAAAAAAATGCTCAATAAGATGTTTTTTATTAGGGTGGTATTATCAGGCCAGGAAGGTCCCCACACACAATTATTTATAACCAAAAAAATTCTATATTTTAATTTTGTAAGAAAATAAAATTCTATACTCTATTATTGAAATAATGATAAATTTAAAAAATATTCATCAAATATTTATGAAAAATAAGATAATTTTTTCATCCTCATTGATTATATGGAGTGAGATAATTTCCAAAAAAAATAATGGTCGTGAAAATAATTTATATCATTATAAAAATAATGATTTTCATCTAAATCCCCTTTACCATGATAATGTATCATCAAATTTTCCACTTCAACCATTTAATGTAGACATATTATGATCATATATTATCCCCTAATATAGTTTGATAATGTTTTTTTCAATGTATTTCCGTCCTTATAAATCTGTTTTGAGATACAACATCATAATTTTCACGTTATGGTAGATAAAATACATGTCAATTTTTTTACCAAATCCAGCACACGTGCGCAATCCTTCATTCCAAGAAAATGGTTCAAACAAGGAAAAAATTGTATCTCCTATGATGTTATCTTATCCCATTCCAAAAAACATATACCAATACTTATCTAAATATCACAATAAAACATTTGGATTACTATTAATGATTAGATGAAAATTATTGAGGATTTCCTTCCAAATTGGTGAAAAATAAAAAATAAAAATAACTATAATGATATTTTAAAAAATTAATTCACATTATATTAATTGATAACACACTTCTTAAAAATAATGCCTACAAATTTGGGAACCATCACTTAATTTTTCAAGAATCATATTTATAGATAATTCAATTCATCACCATATTTTAATATAATCCCTCATGAATGATTATCTTCATTGGAATGAAGTTCTAAATGAAAAAATTATCAATGAACCATTTAAATTATGTCATCCATTATTATAAATTATTATATACAAATTATAATTTTTAATAACATATCAATTTAATATCAAATATATATAATCTACATGATATATAATCAATGATCCCTCCCCGAATAAATATTCTTCTTGAAGAATTAACCCATTAATTTCATAGTGAATCTCTTTAGTATTTATCCCACTATGATTTATTAAATTATCCACCATTGTTAGTTAACATATATACAACATATTTTATGGATTATTATGGAACTAGTAATTAATTAGTCAAATCATGTAAAAAATAATACTTTTTTCCAAACCCACATATTAATTATAGAAGTGAGTGTTATATATATATATATATATATTATACTAGTGATAAATATTAAAGAAAATAATCCATAGATTGGAAATAACACATTATGTAGTGGGGTTTCCTTCTCCAGGTAATTCAAAGGATGGAGTTTATTGAAATCTATGAGTGAAAAAATTATTTTTCATGTATTGTACAAAATATTATTTTTCCCAATATCTAATTTATTTAGTAAATATAGTCAGATTTTGCAAGCCCATACTAAATATAATATTAAATTTGATTATATGTTTTCTAAATGATGTTTACCTTATGTAATGTTTCATATATTTATATATTGAAATTTCATTTTATTAATGTCATTTGAACCATTATGTTTCACAAAATATTCAAAAAAAAAATCATAGCTGGAAAATCAATTCATTTTTTTCCATCATCAATGGAATGAATCACTTATAATTATCTATATAATTAAGGTTGTGTTTTAATGTTTTTAAACTAGCATAAATCATTACAAGGTAAGTATTTAAATTTATATTATACATATTATTGGTAATGATTATAGTGTGTTCTGAGACACATAATTAACATAAACTAATGATATTTTTAATAAGATATTTAATGAAACCGACATCTATTTTACTTACATATTTTCCATTAACTTTATAACCCCCCTAAGAAAATAATATTCAATAATTTATCATTATAATTCCTCATAACATACTTATTATTATATTTTATTAGTAATAAAATATAATTTTTATTAAACATATGGTATGTCTATCCACTATTAATAATATATACTCCATCTTGATCCATTTCATTTAAAGAAATATACACCACTACAATATACATTACACTGTTATTAAAAATAATTGATTATTTGTTAAAATATAGTAATGGTTGATATTTATTTTTAATACCTAGTTATGATGGATCATTGTAATATTAAAAATATTGAAAAATATTTTTGATTTACATCTTAATTGAGGTCCACGTACGATACTAAATTCTACCACACCGATTATCCATTATAACATAAAATTTCATCCTTGATTATCAGTAAATGGATTAATATTCATTTCCCTAAAATAGATAAAATACCCATCAATGAAATACTAGTTTTTTTCTCTCACCAATATTTATTTATATTGTTACATAAACTTTTCCTTTGTGAATACTTTTTTCCAGTGTCTTATATATTTCAATAACAATAAAAACAGATTTTAGTTATAATATTTTAATTATTCATTAGTTCTCCAATAATACATTGGTTTTCTCCAAAATAAACATTTTTCTTAGAGACTAAAAGTTAATTTTTTATGTCAACCCTGTTGTGCTTCTTATTATTACCAATCCCTAAAACTAAATTATCAAAAAAATGATTTTATATCAATAATAAATCCTAAATCCTGTTTAAGGGATCTCTAATACCTTCAAATTTTCCATATACTAGGTCTAACAATATCATAAAATCATTCAGGGATTCATTTCTATTTCTTGATTTTCCACATTTTGTCTCATATCAATTTCTTCCCAATCATGTTTTCTTGTTATTTGTATATCAAATTTTCTAATATTAATTAACAAACAAATTATTTAGTGTGTGTTTTCTACCTTGAGATATAGCTCAATATTATTCTCCTTATTTTTCAACTATTTATAATTAAACTATTGAATCATAGATATAAACTCTTATATTTTTTCCTATTTAAACAACATATAATTGTTAGAGTAACAAATTATTTATTTGGATTTAAAAAAATATTTACAAATGTCTTTTTCATTTTGTAAAACCTTCAATTCAACCATTGAGTTAAAATACATTCAACTTTCTATTCTCCATATTTATATACTATAATTGTGAATTAAAACACCAACCAAAAGTACATTTTCATTGTGGTCATTAAAATCCAAAATATCAACCACTATTCATTTTTCCAACCTGTTAATCTATTTCAAATGTAATTTCATCATCCTTAGTTATTAAGCTCAGTAATTTTATTTTGTTTGGATATCTCTATATGATTTATTATTATATGGATCATATTCATCATAATTTTAAAATATAAATACATACATATTTAAAAAATTTAAAACTTTTTAAAATTGAATTAATGTACTTTGAAACATTACCCTAAAATTTCGTTTTCACTTTATTGAGTTTTGAAAATTAATGATATCACAATTTAAAAATAATTTTCATTCATATAATCTTTAAAAATAATATTCTAAATTTACATAAATTCCACATCATAATATCTTTCCTTTTCCATATGATTTCTTGTTTTTATAATCATCTCAAGTATAACAACTGTATTATAAATGTTATCCAAAAATTTCTCTTTGGATCCTTTTCCTAAATCACTAAAAATATCTATCTTATTTGTGATCAAAAGCATATATAATTCAAATAAAAAAAATAAAGTCCTTGAAATTTATTTAGTTCATGAATTAACATTATATCAAATTCACCTAATTAGTAATAGTTCATTGATATATTATTTATAATTCATATCCACACTGATAAAAATATTACATAACATATTAAATTATACATCCTGCACTATTGACTGGGGTTTTTTAAAATCCATTAACTATTAATAAAATTATTTTATGACTAATATAAAATCACATTTACGTGGATTTTATTTTTCAAATATCATCATAATGAATTTTTTATTTTTAATAGATTTTTTATTCTATATAGTAGTTCATAAGGATATTTCATGTGCCAATGAGGGGGTGAGGGTGAATCAATAGTAAAACAATTTTATGAATATTAACTCTTTAAAACAATCCTCTTGTAATGTATAATTTTCTTGATCCACTTAATATAATCTCTCAATCTCACCTCAGGTGAAGTAGTAAAAAAAGATAGGGGTGGACACTATAATTATGAAGATTAACATAAAGGACTACTCATTACCATGTTGGTTAAATAACCCATAATATATTCAATTAAATATTTACACATGTGTATACAACTAGTTAGAAACCCAAATTACAATTTTCCCACAGTGGGTAAGATACAGCAACAAGTTTTTTTCTATGAGGGATTTTACACCCCCACAAATCTTCTTATTTTATTTGATAGAAACCCCAATAAAAATAATTAAATATCTATTTTGACACCCCAAATATAATATTCTGCTTATTTATTATTCTAGAGATAGAAATATCTTATTCATAGATTTTATTCCTCCACAAGATAACTGGATTCCACTTTTCGTGTATATTTCTTCAAGAACATGCGCAATGCTCATCTGAAGACTCCTTTATGATTTTGTACAACCAAGATTTTATTAAATATTTGAATGATTGAGTACGATGTTTTTATCTTCATTAATGGATGCATACTTGAAAATATATCTTCAATGATATTGTGTATTAGGTTTACAAAATTAATCTTTCACAACGGATACAACAATACTCCAAATTTTCCCAAATGAAATTATTCATCACTTGGATGCATAATTTTTCCTTAAAAATAATATTAATTGAACACATGATATTAAATAATTATTGAATGATATAAAATCCTTCATTTAAACATTCATTGTTTTGTGTTTAGAAATAAATACATCTATTACTCATTCAAATATAAACAATCATTTGATGTGGAATTATATTTTATCATTCATATTGAATACCTAATGATAGTGTAGGTATTATTTCATCTTCCTATAATGAATATTAGATTACTGATGGGTTTGGGTATATAGTTATTATTCATGTGTTATCATCCTGCTTTTCTGACCCGACATACATGTAACTAAATAGCCTTATATAAAATGACATGAGAAACTCGGTTCTCTTTTTTCCACATATAGTTTTTTTGTTTACAAATATGATCTGGTAACATCAAAATGGAAAACATACATTGGAATTATCATTAATTCCTTTTATATTTCAGTTGTAATGTTTTAATTCTTCACATACAGGAATCTAGTAGCCTCCAATTTTATTAGATGGTATCTCAAATTTCAAAAAACTGAGGAATTAATTCCATTCATTACCAATGTATCTTAATCCCAAAAATCCGCTTCTCTCACATCGAAAGAAGACTATAATTTTAATTAATCTATGTGATCCTCACATAAAAATTTATCTATGTGAATCCATCTCAAAAAACATACATAAAAATTGGCTTCATAAAATTCCTACATAGACAAAATGTCTACACGAACTCATCCAGTTATGTAGAAAAACTAAAACAGGGATCACTATTCAAAATTGATATATCGTTCAATATTTTTTATGACCATGAATTGATATACATGAATTAATGATTAATCAAATATATTACCATTAATATCATACATAACTTAGTTATTTATCACAAATTAAATTCACCTGGGGGACTTTTTCATTCAGAAAATACATGAATTGAGATCCTTTTGTTCAGACATGATATATCCTTGATTATCATGTGTAATGTGTATCTTAAATTTTCATGGAGATAAAGAGTTATATAATACTCCATTAATGTGCTTATTAACTTATGTATGGTCTGTCAGATTTGGGATTTATCTCGGTTTCTCTTCAATGGAAGGAATCCAATGCTCTGATGAACACTTGAGCAAAAGATGATGACGCTCATCGATGGGATGGACCTAAATGGAGCGATTGGATGGATAGATAATTTCTCATGTAATATATGAGGAGGAACACTACCTAACTCATTCCATATCCCACATCAATTTCTATAGTATAATTAATCATCCATGTTATGTTTTCTTTTCCAACAAATAAGAAAATATGAGTATTGGGTTCTTCTTATAAACCCTCTCTAGAACCGACCCATGTCATCTCTTATGCCATTGTGATGCCCCATATAGTGGTTCCTTAATGTTAAACCACACCCTTATTCTCTTCCATGTCTACCGTACATGGTTATGTTGAATCATTTTGAAAACCTATGAAGTGGCTTGTATGAAGTTCCTTATGATGGATTAGGTAGTTGATAATAATTTTTTATTAATACAAATATTTAAAGAATTAAAAAAATATTATCAATTCCAAAAAAATCCATACTCTCCACCAAATTAATAGTCATTAAATATAAATTAATATTATTTATATTTATGGATTATTTCACTTCTCATGCATCCATATTTTTTTCATTTTTTCATTATTTTTATAAACAATGGGGTATACAATGCGTTGTTCTTAACACATTTATTATAATTTTAAGATCAATTTAACAATCTTCACATTTTTACATGGATAATTTCTAAAGAAGGACATCCAATGCAATAAAGGCATCCCTAAAAATTCTCTAGGAATACCCAATACATATTATCGGACCAAAAACAATTGACACATCATTGAAATTATATTCAATAATGCAGCTCAATATGAACCCATTTTTATTTTTATTTTAACATCTCTTCACATGAGAAAATTCAATATATAGTCTCAAATTATTTTACCACTTGTTAAAAATATAATTAAAAAGATATATTGGAAGTTCACATCTCATCATTAGTAATAAAAATTCATTATTTTTTAATTTTTTATAATATAAAGTGATTGTATCACATGATACTTGGAAAAGAGCATTTAGTTAATTAACTCCAAGACTATGTGGCCAATATAAGTGTATAAAACAGTATAGATATTACCATGGTTATATAGACTATCCATAAAAACTACTCACATGTGGTAAAATGAACATAAATTTTCAAATCTCAATAAACGGTGAATTTAGACAAGATATAAAATTCCTTGCACATAGTTTAACAATCATAACAGAATGTTTAGGAGAACAAGAATAAATCTAAAATTGTCTTGTCTTTTCATTAACCAATACTCCAAAAAACGTTAATATAATGATATAATTAATGTAGGGGTATAATTATTTATTGTAATACCTCAACTCTCATGGAGTGTTTCCCAAAATGATACTCTATGAAACAACTCAAAATTCTATCCCGAAATGAAAACATAATCATTATCCTTAAATTCATTATATATTAGCTTAAAACTCATTAAATAATATAGAATAATAAGGAAAATATTTTTTCTTTTTGAAGAAACTATTCTTATGAGTGTTTCCTCTCAACCTAGGCCATTAGTTTAATCCATTCTCAGAACATCATTTCCTATCAATAATCATCAAGTTCCCACTTGTGGATAACATCTATTAGAAACTCCCAGGTGGTTCCATCCATAATCCCATAAGATATTTATTATACTCATAATAATAATCATTGTTGACATACCTAAGGAAAAATAAAAAATAGAAACTTAATTGTGATCTTTATGATTGTGATCTTATTGGACTCCTATATTCCCTTTCCTCATCTCTACATGATGAATCAAATCACATATCAACACTGGTAATGAAATAGAATTCATTATCATAATCACAAGATGAATCATTATTATTATTTTACTCATTATACTTTTTATTTTAAAGGTGGGTTACCTCTTACATTTGTCTCCTTTATTCCACTCAGGAATCTTTTCATCGCTATCTGATTTAGATTTATATTCCCTCTATTTTGTAAAATCATTGGAAAATTTAAAAGGATGTTACAATTATTATATTTTCTATGTCACATTCCATTTAGGAATGATTTTGGAAGAAAAAAATAATCAATTGAAATAATATCGATCCATCCAACACTAGAATGTCTCAAATTATCAATTTCCTTTTCTTAAATTTTTCCTCTTAACATTTCCTAAAAGGCTATCTCAAATTTGGATTTATTTTCGAAGGAAGGATCATTTCACATTTCATATTAAATGAGTTTATTGTGTATATAATCCTGAGTTAAATCATCTCTATCTAATAGGGATGAAATTTTTGGATCAATCAAATATGTAAAATTCCTTAATAAACCAATCATTTTACCAAACACCCTAATATTTCTCACTGTTGGAACCTGAATTTTATGAAAGGTAATCAAACATTTAGTTTCCCTTAATATTTTACGTTTTATTCTTATGAATGTTCCAATTGAGGTAACAAGAGTTTCAGGGAATTTCAAGGATTTTATAGAGTCCAGTGACCATTATTTTGGAAGAATAAGGTGGGAGACATTGTTAGAATATACCTTGAAGCCCATTCTATATGGGGTTTTAAGCCATGTGGGGGTTGTCTAGTGACTCTAATGGTGCTGAATATTTTTTCCTAAACCTAATGCTTAGGCTAGATGATTATGAGCGTCCTACCGACCTTTTTACCAAGGGGGTTTTTATTTTTTGTGAATGTTTCGTCAAACCAATAATCTAGACATTTCGTAGGGTGTATTAAGTTAGATGATGATGCCATTTTAGAAAAGGCTTTTGACAATCATGAATCCAAACACGAAGACCCATAAAATGGTTGAAAATGAAAATTTTCACCTCCTTTTATTTAAAGGTTGTAGCGCATTTTCTTTCTTCTCTGTTGTACAACAACGCCTCCTATTTCTTGAATCTCTAGGGCCTTCCAAATTATTCATTGATGTATTTATAACATCCAGACTCTGATTGAGACACTATTTGTCTTATAAGATGTGTATCAGTAATATCTCTACTATTATTATTACTTTCATAATTTGTCTTATCATCAATGGAGATATTTTTCAATGATATAATGTCCTTATTTTGGGGAGTTTTTCCATTTTCTCTATTTCATAAGTTAGATCATATATTAGAGGACAAAAAGGAAAGAGGACTCTACAATTAAGATGTCGTTGGTGGTCTCATGAAGTTTTTTTTATTTTCGTATAACACCATCATCATACGAAATTTATTTTATGAGTGATTCTTTATAAATGTATATTTATTAAATTAAATGAATAAGATTAAGCCATATGATAAAAAACAGCAATTATTATACAACATTATAGATTAAGGATCTTAAATTGAACCACATCTAAGTGTGTTGCTTAATTGAACAAAACCACCATGGGTGGCCTATGAATTTGATTAATCTTTTAAGGTGATTTCTTTTAGCCCTTTATTTTGGGCTGTATAATGAAATGAAATATATAAAAATTGAATTGAATAAAATATGGAATGAAAGACAATTTATTGATTCATTTTTCCATTTTCCATTCTCTCTTAGGCATGTGATACATTTTAGAATCAGAATCCACAATTAAGATGAATAAGGAAATTAATGGGATGTTAGGCATTCGGAGCCTAGTATTTGATTTGTCCCAATATATGAGGTGATTTAATTTCTTATATATATATGATTTAAAAATGAATAAAATGTTAAAAAAAATTGGAATTTTTAGACTTTGGTCCCATGACTATTCATATTTCCAAACTGATATTGAAATATGGGTTCCGACATAGAACATCATTATTAGATTAGATGGAACTTGAATCCATTAGTGGGGGCCTACTAATTATATCTCTAAGAATTTTTGAGCCACCATTGGGTTTGTAGATTGAATTCATAGATGTTGGTAGGGACAAGGTAAAGCTATATACTAGGCATTCCTGATTACCATTCTAGGATAATGTACCGGAGGGGAGGAATGGGCCTACACTCGATATGATATTAGAGAAAGACTTGGGTATTTTGTTAGTTTTTATATAGAATGTTGTAAATTCATTTTCACCTAATTAAAATGTTTTAAACTTTTTATTGAATTCAATGTTCAACATTTTTTATAAGAAATTTATCTCTGTGATTACTTGGTTATTTATATTATAGAGGATTACTCTTCCCCAATTATGTTATCATTTCGGATTTTATTATTGATTGATGTTATTATAGCATTATTCTACACTATAATCATGAGGGTATAGTATCCCTTCAATTAGACCATGGACCTCACTACTAGTTGGAAGAATCTGGAATATGGGGTGGAATGCTTAAGGTTTTGAGGCCAACTAGGTTTGGGAACTTTTGAGTGAACTAGGTAAGGGGAGTCACAATGTGGTATCTGTGGTGTTTCATTCCATTTAATTTCTCTATAAAAGTAACTGGGATCATATAATGGAGAAATATGATGTTTTTTAATTTGTTAAAGATCATTTGGATTGGTGTATCTTACCCATGTATAATGAAAATCTATGTTACCTTGGATTGGACATATTTTTTTGGATTTTTCTTATTATACTTTTCTAGATCTCACCATTTGGTGATTCAGTCAATGTTTTATGTTCCTTAGGACTTTGAGTTTTTACCCCTAGATGATATGGAAAGGAAAAATTTCATCTTGTATCTTAATAATGAATTGAGGATTTATAATGTCACGACCCATCCTCGGGGCCCGTGCCGTGACTACCCCAAGCCCTCCTTCCATAGGCCAGGGCCTGGCGACTAGCACCAAAGGTGTAAATCCCGATAACTGGGAAGGCATTGCCTTTATAAAACTAAACAAAACACTACAGAGTACAAGCAGAAGTAAAACACTAAGTACAAAGAGAAGTGCTGAAAGGTAAATGGGCCAGAATACAAACCCAAATGAAAGTACAAATATAACTGAACAAAGTACAATAGAAAAAGACAACAGCTGGAAGAACAGAAGCGACTCCTGGGCCATCCCCCTCGGATCCTACTTGAAGGGTAGGTACAGATGGCGCAGCTCCTCGATCGTCCACGACGGATCCTACCTGAAGGGTAGGTACAGATAGCCTCCAAAACGCTCTTGCCCGTCAACCTCCTCCGTGTGTCTTCTCGTCGCAAAGTCCGCCTCCGGATACTGACTCGTCGTGTGGTCCAGCTCCGGGTATCGTCCAGTCCTCAAACACTCGGCCTATATCATTATTGTTCGTCGTCTGCAACCAACACAATAAGGTGCAGGCATAGCCCGTGCAGGGGTGAGTATAACGATACTCAGTAGGAACCCCGATACCCTCAAGGTCTTACTAAAACCAACATGGATAACCACAAAGAAGATCTCAACAGATAACCTTTATATAGGTATATGCCCATGCATATACCTATGTTATCAAGTAACCCATCTCAATCATGAGGAAAATACCAAGATCATGAAATCAATGGTTAACCACTACCCAGGTATATGCCCATACATATACATAAGTTATCAAATGACCCATCTCAATAATGAGGTAAACACAAAGGTCAAAAGTCTCAGCTCAAACCAGGATTTTCATTATCGAAACCGTAACTGCTGAAGAGCCCCGTCTGTGGTGTGTACAGTGATCCTGTCACGACTCCGAGGTACTGCTCACTAACCTATGACTACTGAGGTACTCCTCAGGTCGAGTACCGCGGGTCAGCCACCCAAACACATTAGTGCTTCCCGCCGGGGTATGTCACCCAAACACAGTAGTGCACACCCCCTAGTAGCCTGCTGAGGTACTCTCCGGACGAGTACCACAGGTCTGCACTGTCACACAGGTAGTGTTCCGTCCGCCATGGGTCTGCACCCAAAAAAAGTAGTGCTTCGCCCACTGGGCTAGTCGACTCACTCCAGGTCGAGTCGGTCAAGTAGTCGTCAGGTCTCAGTCAGCTACACGGTCTCCGTACTCCGCACGCTCGTCTCTGGAAGGGTCTGCTCCAAGAGCTACAAGTTGATACTCCAAATATCTCAAAGTACCATGAAGAAGTATCTCAAAGGACCGCCTCATCATAGGGGTCTCAACGCAACAGACAACACGTCAATTGGACGCCCGGTCTGTGAGTTACTAGCCTTTTTGTCCCCAGGGGCGGGTTGGTTTCGTGTGCGAACCTGGTCGTATCTCAACTGTACCCAGAACTCTCATAGGGTATACTCATAGAGACCGTTTCTCAACTTTATCACCAACGCCGCTGACGGTTCGTCAAACAGACATCTGGTCTTAAAGATAACAGCTTTTCCGTTCCAAGGGCCCGGTTGGATTTCGGGTACAATCCAACCCGGCCACTATCCAACAGCAACCAAAACATAGGCGAAGTATGCCAAAAGTTCCGTCTCATCAAGAGGAATACAACAAGACATACGGCGCGTCAATATGACGTCCGGTCTGTGAGTTATTGGCTTTTTCGTTCCAAGGGCCCGGTAGGCTTCATGAGCGAACCAACCCGACTACACTCTGACGGCATCTAAACCTCGAGAGGAGTAAGACAAATGATCCGTCTCACTTAGAGGAATCCATCAAAGTCGACGGCACGTCAATCGGACGTCTGGAGCTCAATATATAAGTGTTTCTGCTCCTAGGGCCCGATTGGTTTCGTATCCGAACCAACCCGGCTGAACACAAAGTGTTCCGAAACTTTGAGTACGATATACCGAAACGACCATCTCGATCCAAGGATCGCATCACCGCTGATGGTGCATCGATCGGAGGTCTATAACTTATGATATGGGTGAAAGACAGTGAGGGGTCCGAAAATGGGGGTTTCGGGCCCAGACCGACCTGGACGGGCCGGTGCGGTCTGGCCCGGCTGGGCGCGGCCCAGCCCGGTCTGCCCAAGCCGGCCCAGCGAGGCCGGGGGTTCGGCCGAACGGCCAAACCGTGTGGGGGGCACTGCCCCCGCGTGAAGAGCCGGACCCCGTGATTGGGGCCGCCCGTTCCAGCGGACGCGGAAGCCGGCCACGTCCCGCCACTCCCCTCCGGTTCCGCGCTATCGGGGGACCGCGCTCCACCGCCGCGGCTGAAGCCGCGGAGGATTCTTCCGGTGGCACTCTGGGTGCCGCCGCGCCCAACCTCTGGCACCGCCGCACCGGCGTGGCACACCGGCAGGGGCTTTTCCGGACCACCGGACGTGCTCTAGTGGTCCGATTCGCCTGCGATCTTCGCCAATGGTCACCCCGGGATCCGACCTTCGCTGTGAAGATCCCACAATGCCCGTGCGGCTTCGTTTTTCTTCACCCATCAATCCGCATGTCAATTAACAAAACGCGCCGTCTTTGTGGTTCTCCGGCGCGACGCGGTGGCGCCGCGCCCCTTCACCGTGGCCCGACTCCATCCACGGATGTCTTCGGGTTTCTCTGATTCGGCGCGATGGCGTCACGTCCTTGTTCATTTTCACGACGCGGCGCGACGACGCCGCGCATTCCTTTCCCCACGTTTCTGTGCGGTACGACGACACCACGCCATTCCCGTTTCAATCCACAAAAGAAACCCACAAGGATAAGCAGGAGGGTCGGCCGTGTTTGTGCGGTCCAGACCCCTCTCATTTATTGATAGAAAATGGTCATATTTCACGAAGATCATCAAGGTAATAATCACGAACAAATTAAATAATAATCCTCAACATCAATCCGCATGAACGAACGATCCGCGAATCAACCTGCAATTGGTTGGTCCGCGCTCGTTGTACTTTTCTCAAAAGATAAGAGAACACCAAAATAAATTCCCCTACCTTGATAAATGATGTCACACGTCGGGCGTCGCGGAAAACGGCGTCACGAGGAAAGAATTCGAAGGCGACGTCAGAGTGCATCTGATGCGCCGTCTCCTCACTTGTCGCGGAGAAGAGAAAAGATGGCACGTTGATCGTTCTTCGCGGAACCGGCGTTCTTCGTCGAAGAAGATGTCGTTCTTCGTCGAGAAGGAAGTCCTCTTCTTCTTCACAAGAATTCACTCCCAATATTCCTTAGCACAACTAATGCCCTCCCAAAATAAAATAATAATCCACCCTCGATATTTTATTAACACAAGCCATTTCAAATTTCAAAACTCGAAACACTTAATTAATTAATTGAGTAGGTTCAATTAATTAATTTGTGTATGTTGGAAAGAGTTAAGAGAGGGAGAGAGAAGGTCCTCTTAAATGCTGGGAGAGTTAAAGAGGGGTTTCTTTGAGAGTTACAAATTAATGAGGGGGGGAAAGGTTATGAGAGTTATGGGAAGTTGTAAGGTTGGGGCTCGTGTGGGCCGCACCTCAATATTATCCTCACATTGGTAGTTAGGTTCCCCACCCCAACTCCCCCATGTAGGATATAGCCACTTAGATACAAAAAATAAAATTGTTCCACAATTTTATTCACTTCATATATGACCCACAAATTTTAACTTCTCCTCATGAGCAAACGCAACTGCAGTAAGGGTCCCCTTAAGCAATTACCGGCATTGCGAGTTCATCGGTGCCCCCAGATTTCAATTCCGATCACCGGTTCAAAAGTTAGAAAAACCCGCTCGTTGGTTCACTGAAAGTACCCGAGTTAAATTTCAGAAAATGATTCCAGGCACACCGGGCCTCGGAATCAGGCATCGTCAGAAACTGCGTTCTTGTAAAATTCAAAAGAAAATTAAGAAAAAAAATTCTTTGAAATTTTCGGGTCATTACATTACTCCCACCTCAGGGCTTTACTTCCCCGTAATGCTTCAGCAGAAACTAGGGTCACAAAAGCGGTATTGAGCATGCACCTGAGCCTTCCGCTCCCATGTGATTACCTGGAGATTCCGTACTGCAAAAGAAAGCGCACCTGAGGAATCGAACATCCTCATAGGATCCGCTCATGTCGATCCTTGATCCCTACTGGAACCTCCGTGGAAGTAACCCCATCACCATCGTCCTGCTCCTCATGGTCGATGATATGCGAAGGGTCAAGCGCGTATCTCCTCAGTTGAGATACCTGGAAAACGTCGTGCACCTGGTGCAACTGAGGTGGATGGGTCAACTGGTAAACCACCTCACCTACCCAGCTGAGGACCCAGAAAGGTCCGTTGAAACTTGGAGATAACTTGTCGCCCTGGCCACATCTCCGTAAACCTCGTCAAAGTCAGACCCATATAAGGACATGATCGTCATCCTAGAACTCTAGAGGTCTCCAATTCCTGTTAGAACTGAAACTCAAACGACTGCTACCATGAGGGTATGGTTGACCAACTCAAGAGTGATCAGTCGCACCCTCCTGTGAAAGAGTTTATACTGTGATGCCTGGGGTTTCCGTTTTGCCGACCAAGGAATACCCATCCCAACGTTTGCCTAAAACCATCAATTTGAGTATGAACAATTATTTCCCATTCCATACTCAAACTAAAATCGTAAGGCCTCGACGCTGCCACCAAGAGATTCCAACTTAAATTCTCACCTTGAGGGTCTGACCACACCATTTGCATAAGTGTGATTATCGAGTCTCCTCCCAAGCTATCTCTAGACGTGAGGGTCATGTCCACGGCTTCCGGAAACTCTAGGTCTGGAACAAGATTTGAGAAAGCAAGGAATGGTTCATATCGACGTCTGTTACTACAATATCCAGTAGTGGACACAGACTGTCCCTTGAATCATTTTTTAGACCCATTGGGTCACACTCCTTGACTGCATGCAGCCGCACTCTTTCTCCACCCTCCAGCTCCCTAATCCTGGCGGGGATAACTAAGGAAGGTGGTTGTAGCTTGTTAAGATGTACACCACCTCATGCTGCTCTCCTAGCTCTGCCTCCACGTCTGCTACTCCGCAGACTCATCTCTCCTTAAAGCTTCCTCGTCATTAAACATTTAACATGCTTGAGTCTCTAAGACTGGAGCCGGTTTCATGTTTCTTACTGCACTGTGCAGTCTTCATCCGCTCCTGGATGATTTGTACCTTCATTGCATATGATCTGAAGGAGCTGATAAAATTTATCCATTGCTGAAAAGAGAAACTTGGTCTCATCCCCTAGATGAACCACGCCCATTGCCTATAAAAGTCCATCCAAACATGAATGACTCATTCACGCCATGGATGACGTCGTAAGGCCTTGACGTAACTACTAAGAGATCCAATTGTCACTCTCGCCTCCAAGGGTCGAGTCACACTGTCGACATCAGTGTGAGGTCACTGGATATCCTCCAGTAGAAATCTCGAACGTGAGGGTCAAGTCAACAGTTTTAACCGGGACCACTCAGTATCAACCAAACAAAAGATCAGGAAAGAAAACAAAGATAAGTGTCTTTTTATTATTGCATGTCATAGTACAATGACACGAATACAACAGTAACATGGAACTAGAAGTACAAGGGGCGTATCCACTAGTTCTGCTCCTGTCTACCTGCTCCCAGAGCTCTACTGCCTTGTCCACTACTCGGCTATTGTTCAAGAACCCACCGCTGCTTCTGCCTCGGTGGCTCCTCCAAAGCCTACGAATCAACTGTACGAGGATTCGGACAGTCACGTGCCAGGTGACCCTTTCCACCTCATGAGTAACACTGTCTATTTCTGGCACCCCTAGCTCTGTCCCCACCCCGGGTGCCCCACACCACCGATCCTAAAACCTGAGATCACCCAACTGCTGGTCTGGTCCTCCTGGACCTCTGCATCATCTGTCTACTGCCCACAGATGACTCGGCTACTGATCGAATAACACGTGGCAAAGTCAGCAGCTCCTGAACATGATCGGGGTGTAGAGCTACTGGAAAAAACTCCACCCTGAAGAAGGTCTCGAAGTCTTCCCATGCGAAGGTCATCCCGTCGCAAAACTGGAACAAGTGGCACCACCACCTGCCTGATGCTTCCTGAAGAAGGCTGGTAGAAAAGATCACCATGATGTCTACAGGCATCCCCACTAGCTTGAAGACTCTCACCACAGCCTCCATCCAAACCTCAACCGCCTGCGGGTCCGTCTCTCCCCGGAACCTGGGTGGCCTCTGGCGCTGGAACTCGTGCAGTGCACTCAAGTGGCGTGCATTGCCTACTGCTGGGGCTGGTGGCATCGGTGGCCCAACGTATGGTAGTACCGCTGGTGCCTCAACTGCAAGAGGGCCCTGTACCGAAGCCTCGCCGCTCGATAGGCTGTCAGTACGCACATCCCTCTGGGCTCCAGCTGGTCGTCCGAGAAAAGGCATCCTGAAAGAAACAACGTGACACGGTCAAACGATTATACCTGGTGAGATGACATGGTTTGAGCTGATATTTAAATAAAACTTCTGGAAACACACATGCAATCATTGTTTTCGTGCACAAAGTCGGAATTCAGTTGTCTGGGTCCTCGTGTATGGATACGTCGGTCGCCCGCACCAACACTGGACTCCCTGAACTGAAGACCACACTCGGTACCCTTAACACTATTGCTTCAGAGAAAGAAAATATTAGAGTTATACGTTCTACGGTAGAACCGACTCCTCTGATACCAATTTGTCACGACCAGTCCTCGGGGCCCGTGCCGTGACTACCCCAGGCCCGCCTTCCATAGGCCAGGGGTTGGCGACTAGCACAAAAGGCGTAAATCCCGATAACTGGGAAGGCATTGTCTTTATAGAAGTAAACAAAACACCACTGAGTACAAGCGGAAGTAAAACACAATGTACAAAGAGAAGAGATGAAAAGTAAATGGGCCAGAATACAAACCCAAATGAAAGTACCACTATAACTGAACAAAGTACAACAGAAAAATACAACAACGGGAAGAACGGAAGAGACTCCTGGGTCGTCCTCCTCGGATCCTACATGAAGGGTAGGTACAGATGGCGCTGCTCCGGGATCGTCCACCACGGATCCTACCTGAAGGGTAGATACAGATAGCCTCCACAACTCTCTCTCCCTTCAACCTCCTCCGTGGGTCATCTTGTCGCGAAGTCCACCTCCGAATACTGACTCTTCGTGTGGTCCACCTCCGGGTACCGTCCAGTCCTCGAACACTCGGCCTCCATCAGCACTGTCCCTCGTCTGTAACCAACACAATAAGGTGCGGGCATAGCCCGTGGAGGGGTGGGTATAACGATACTCAATAGGAACCCCGAGACCCTCAAGGTATCACTAAAACCAACATGGATAACCACTAAGAAGATCTCAACATCTAACCTTTACTTAGGTATATGCCCATGCATATACCTATGTTATCAAGTAACCCATATCAATCATGAGGAAAACACCAAGATCATGAAATCAACCGTTAACCACTAACAAGGTATATTCCCATACATATACCTAAGTTATCAAGTGACCCATCTCAATCATGAGGTAAACACAAAGGTCAAAAGTCTCAGCTCAAACCAGGATTTTCATTATCGAAACCATAACTGCGGAAGAGCCCCGTCTCTGGAGTGTACATTGATCATGTCATGACTCCGAGGTACTACTCACTAACCTAAGACTGCTGAGGTACTCCTCCTGTCGAGTACCGCAGGTCATCCACCCAAACACAGTAGTGCTTCCCACCGGGGTATGTCACCCAAACACAGTAGTGCACACCCCCTAGTAACCTGCTGAGGTACTCTCCGGACGAGTACCGCGGGTCTGCAATGTCACACAGGTAGTGCTCCGTCCGCCATGGGTCTGCACCCAAACAAAGTAGTGCTCCGTCCACTGGGCTAGTCGACTCACTCCAAGTCGAGTCGATCAAGCAGTCGTCAGGTCTCAGTCGGCTACATGGTCTTCGTACTCCGTACGCTCATCTCTGGGAGGGTCCGCTCCACGAGCTACAGGTCGATACTCCAAGTATCTCAATGTCCCACGAAGACGTATCTCAAAGGACCGCCTTGTCATAGTGGTCTCAACGCAACAGACGACGCGTCAATCGGACGCCCGGTCTGTGAGTTACCAGCCTTTTTTTCCCTGGGGCCCGGTTAGTTTTGTGAGCGAACCAACCCGGCCGTATCTCAACTGTACCCCGAACTCTCATAGGGTATACTCATAGGGACCGTTTCTCAACGTGATCACCAACGCCGCTGGTGGTTCGTAAAACGGACGTCTGCTCTGAAAGATAACAACTTTTCCGTTCGAAGGGCCCGGCTGGATTTTGGGTAAAATCCAACCCGGCCACTATCCAACAGTAACCAAAACTCAGGCGATGTATGCCAAAAGTTCCGTCTCATCAAGAGAAATTCAAAGAGACAGATGGCACGTCAATCGGACGCCCGATCTGTGAGTTATTGGCTTTTTCGTTCTAGGGGTCCGGTTGGTTTCGTGAGCGAACCAACCCGACTGCACTCCAACGACATCCAAACCTCGAGCGGAGTAAGCCAAATGATCCGTCTCTCTTAGAGGAATCCATCAAAGTTGACGGAACGTCAATCGGATGTCCGGAGCTCAATATATTAGCGTTTCCGCTCCGAGGGCCCGGTTTGTTTCATATCTGAACCGACTTGGCCAAACCCAAAGTGTTCCGAAACTTTGAGTGTGATATACCAAAACGACCGTCTCGATCCAAGGATCGCATCGCCGTTGACGGTGCGTCGATCTGAGGTCTACAGCTCAAGATATGGGTGAAAGACCATGAGGGGTCAGAAAACGGGGGTTTCGGGCCCGGACTGACCCAGCCCGAGACCCCCTGGGTCGGCCCGAACCGGGTCGACCCGACCCGGGTGCGGGGTCGGCCCGGCCGGCACGGTTCGGCCCGGCTGGGTGCGGCCCAGCTTGGTCTGCCCAAGCCAGCCCGGCTCGGCCGGGGCTTCGGCCGAACGGTCGAACCGTGCGGGGGGCGTTGCCCCCACGTGAAGAGTCGCGACCCCACGGTTGGGGCCACCTGTGCCAGCGGACGCGACAGCTAGCCGCGTCCCACCGCTCCCCTCCGGTCCCACGCAATCGCGGGACCGCGAACCGCCGCAGCGGCTTCAGCCGCGGTGGATTCTTCCAGCAGCGCTCCGGGCGCCGCCCCCCCCAACCGCCGGCGCCGCCGCACCCTGGCGTGGCGCGCCGGCAGGGGCTTCCGCGGACCACCGGACGCGCTCTGGTGGTCCGATTCGCCTGCAGTCTTCACCAATGGTCACCCTAGGATCCTACCTTCTCTGAAAAGATCCCACAACGCCCGTGCAGCTTTGTTTGTCGTCACCCATCAATCCGCACGTCAATTAACAAAACACGTTTTCTTTGTGGTTCTCCGGCGTGCCGCGATGGCGCCGCGCCCCTTCGCCGTGGCCCGACTCCGTCCGCAGATGTATTCGGGTTTCTCTGACGCCGCGCGACGGTGTCGTGTCCTTGTTCGTTTTCACGATGCGGGGCGACGGCGCCGCGCATTACATGTCACACGTTTCCGCGCGGTGCGACAGCACCACACCATTTCCGTTTCAATCCTCAAAAGAAACCCACAAGGATAAGAAGGAGGGTCGGCCGTGTTTGTGCGGTCTGGACCCCTCTCATTAATTGATAGAAAATGGTCATATTCACAAAGATCGTCAAGGTAATAATCATGAACAAATTAAATAATAATCCTCAACATCAATCTGCATGAACGAACGATCCGCAGATCAACCTAGAATTGGTTGGTCCGCACTCGGTGTTCTTTTCTCAAAAGATAAGAGAACACCAAAACAAATTCCCCTACCATGATAAATGATGTCATACGTCGGGCGTCGCAGAAAACGGCGTCGCGAGGAAATAATTATTAGGCGACGTTAGAGTGCGTCTGATGCGGCGTCTCCTCACTTGTCACGGAGAAGAGAAAAGATGGCACGTCGATCGTTCTTCACGGAACTGGCGTTCTTCGTTGAAGAAGATGTCGTTCTTCGTCGAAAAGGAAGTCCTCTTCTTCTTCACATGAATTCTCTCCCAATCATCCTTAGCACAATGAAAGCCCTCCCAAAATAAAATAGTAATCTACACTCGATATTTTATTAACACATGAAATTTCAAATATCAAAACTCAAAACAATTAATTAATTAATTGAGAGTAGGTTCAATTAATTAATTTTTGTATGTTGGAAAGAGTTAAGAGAGGGAGAGAAAAGGTCCTCTTAAATGTTGGCAGAGTTAAAGATGGGTTTCATTGAGAGACACAAATTAATGAGGGGGGGAAAGGTTATGAGAGTTATGGGAAGTTGTAAGGTTGGGGCTCATGTGGGCCCCACCTCGCGATTATCCTCACATGGGTAGTTAGGTGCCCCACCCCATCTCCCCCATGTAGGATATAGCCACTTAGATACAAAAAATAAAATTGTTCCACAATTTTATTCACTTCATATATAACCCACATATTTTAACTTCTCCTCCCGAGCAAACGCAACTGCGGTAAGGGTCCCCTTAAGAAATTACTGAAGTTGTGAGTTCATCTGTGCCCTCAGATTTCAATTCCGAGCACCGGTTCAAAAGTTATAAAAACCCGCTCGTTGGTTCACTGAATTTACCCGAGTTAAATTTCGGAAAATGATTCCGGGCACATCGGGCCTCGGAATCAAGCACCGTCAGAAACTGCGTTCTTGTAAAATTCCAAAGAAAATTAAGAAAAATTTTCCTTAAAATTTCCGGGTCTTTACATATAAGTTATGTATATTCCATTCTATGATTATATTAGATTGTTCGTTAGTTGCATCATGTTTTGGTACTTTTATTTGTATTTCAATGAAATAATTCTAACATTTCATATGGGTATTGGATAAATAATTTGTTGTGACTAAATAGAATACACATTTCAATTTATAATTTTTATGTTTCTTTATAAATTGGAATTGTTGATATATTTGTTTCAATGGTTATAAAATATCTTATACATAAATAAGTATGAACTTAAAAATAAAATTGAATTATAAAGTGAAATTTTCATCATTAAATGTGGATAGAAATTGAAACATAAATGGTGTTTTCATCCATAAATTGGAATTGAAACATTATATATATGACTATTGACTTATATAATATAACATGACAAGAATCCGACCATAGTAGTAGAAAATAGATAGTGTCTCCATGTATTATCATAATATTTTCATCACCCACACATGGATTTAGGAGATAACAGAGCTGTGTGACTCTTATAATGGAAGCTTGTACCTATATCCTCCAAATATATATTTTTCTAAATAAAAAACTTTATGGTTTAGTGGGAACATATTAAAAAACACCACAAACTATAGGATCTTACCGAAATGCTGAATCATCATAAAAAACATGGAAAAATTACATTCAAGAGGTTGGGGATAGCCATGATCTGGAGGTGGTGGGCCCTTAGATACCTACAGAACCTAAATTAGATCAATGTGTGGCAACATTAGTTATACCTAATATGGGTGATGATTCCCAATTTCTAGAGTGTTTTGTAATATTTATACAGACTATTCTTGGATCCCTATAACCGTCCCTGACTATGGCAGAGTTGACATGTGAGATTCAACTGTAGAATCCACCCATATTTTTAGGTGATGGTGGTCCATGGGTTGTGGAGTCCTGGATAAGGGACTTGCAGTATATTTTTTAGAATCAAAAGACACCTCCTGAGAAAAATTTGAATCTCACTACATATATTCCATATAATTCCTCTAGGAGATGGTGTGAACTTATTACCCAAAAAAATAATCACCGGGATATGGCAAGAGAATATTTTCATTTGGACTTTAATTATTAATTAAATAACAAGATGTTGAGATCCATTTGATCCAAAGAGTTATTAAATTGGATCCTGGAAAATTATTTGTTATGGACTATTCTACGCATTTCATGGAGCTCTAGCATTTTCAGCTATTATGTTAGCTGACAAGTAATCCAATATAATGAAATTTGGGGATGGTATCAGGTATGAAATGAGACTATAGTTGAATTTATTTCATCTTGATTACATATCGGGAAAAGTAAATCAGGATCATATCACATAGAATATGATAAGATATGATTGGGTTAAGAGCCAAGGTAGTTTTGAATATAAATCTGGTATTACTTCAAAAAATAATTGGACAAAGAGTTTACTGTATCCATAATGTTGTATATGTATATAGAGTGCGTACTCATGTTTCTATGTGACATTCCATCAGTATGGTAAGCCTAAACATATGAATCTATAGTGTTCTAGGGACACTATTGAGTGTTGGGCTTGTGGAAATATCATCTATATTCCGTGACTTTTCTAGTATTTTACTTAGTATCTCATGAGAGCGGGTTTACACTGACTCAATGTTCAGGAAATTGGGCATCAAATTCTCATCAAAAAGTAATATAGAGTGAGACCATCTGATTAGGATGAGGTGGTGGTCGTGGTCAAGGTATCCAGGAAACAAATGTATAACACTAGTAGAATGGTCTTTTTCATGGTACTGAGGCATTATCTCATGTCCCCCAATCAGTCCAAATGTACGAAGTGCATTTGATAGCTGAGGCTCAAAGTGTTATACCTTATACGATGATATGTACAATTCTAATAGGATTTAAATTTGTGTTTCTCTTTTTGGTTCAACTTTCTCATATTCCATCACATAGTTTCTTATTGAGGAGATCTTTGAGCTTTATTTTTAGTATTCCAATGTCATTATGAAACACAATAAATTTTTGGGGATTTTATGAAAGATAGTATGTTATTGAATGTATTTTCCACTGTAGATATGTGTCTGTAACATTGTATGTGACCTCTTTGTTCTTGAGATGGCTGGGTTTGATATCATTTTGTGGATTACCAAGTTGGTTCACTATTATGCTTTAACCGACTTCTATCACTCAAGGGTGACTTTCTTATCACTAGAGGGTAATAATTTTACTCACAGGGGTAAATGGGATGTCCTAGAAATCCATGTTTGACCAGATAATCGTGGGTATGGTTGGAAGGTATGTAACACCCTATGAAATTGTGAATTATTATTATTTATAACTATTGTAGTATTTTTTATATTTGGTATTTCACACAACCCTGTAGATATATTAATTTATATTAAAGAAGTATATGTGGATTGCATTATATGAAAAACCAAGTCAATAATACACCACACACAACATAAACATTATATTTTTTTATATGGAACCCAAATTTTATATTGTGTTATATGAAATAATAACGTTCCACTATGGTTAGAGTAACACGCAAGACCGAGGTTTACCGAATGATAATATTATTAAATTAAGACTATTTAATAAAATAAGACATGCTTAATAATGTTAAATTAGTAATTATGAATATTATTAACTATTTTATGAAAATATATTGTTTACATAATATAATAGGAATTCAATGGTCACCAATTAATTATAAATGAATATGATAGTCAATTGAATAAAAAAGAAACTATTATTATTTTTATGGTTACAAAGATATTTAACCTTAATAAATAAAATTAAATACAATTAGTGGGTGATATTAATGTAATATATATGTTATATATTAAAAATATATATTTTTTATATTTATTAAATATATTTGATAGACATATGATATAGAACAAACCTAATTTCATATTTTAGACATGTATTTTTATAAATATAGTTTAATCTTATTTTAATGGATAACACATTTTATGTCACAATTTTGTAAATTTATAGACATAATATGTTATTATAAAATTATTCTTTGAAATAGAAACCTCAAAATTAGTTAAGGATATTTTTTTTTATTTTTTTGTGAGGTTTCATTTTTTAATGGAGAGTTAATGATATGAACTTTTAGTTCAAATATACCTTTTCAAATATTTTTTATAAGGATACATTATATATCAAATTGGTTTATAAGTTTAATTAGATAATATTTTTTCAATTATTAAAATCTAGGCCATTAAGAGAAATTTCCCGTGGAAATTGGATGCAAAATCAAATCAAACTTATCAACGATTTTACTTTGAAACCCTCCACTATTGACCCGATATCAGGCTTCATTGAAAATTAATTTCTTCTTATTATGTGAGAATAATATGGAAAAATAGATTACATATATTTAATCATCATAATTTATAATGTCTAATAATTTCAAATTTATTTATTTACCAAAAATATTCATGAAAGTGATTAAAATTAATTAAATTGATTAATGTGAAATTAAGCTTAATAACGGACTAAACCATAACCTTAATGCCCAAAATGACCTAGAAAAATATCATAAAATCCTTTTAGGAAAATATATCTACCCAATAAGACCTTTTATCCACTGTGGATCTATATTAGATCCACTTTCAACATGGAAAACGAGGGTGGAATTCTCTCTTCGTATATTTAAAAGAGTCCCACTCCTCCTACCCTTTAATTGTACCCAAACTCTACATCATCTTAATACCACTAAACCCAATTAGGATAATTAATTATATTCACAATAAAATTTAAAACATCCATCCCTTACTCTTTGAATCATACCTTTGAGAATCAATCCTTCCATGGAGTCCTTTGGGAAAATATGAAAAGGAGTAACTTGATTAAGAGGTAACACCTTCTCTTAAGCTCCATAATTTTATTATCCTTATCAACCCACTCCAAATTATTAATTCCATTATTATATAAAAACAAAAGTATATACAATATACATGGAATTTTACATGATAATGTTTCAAACTACACTTTTAGACACCTTTATCTAATGTGAAATGAATTTACTATTTATGTGTACAGTGAACGTGACTAATGGCTATCTGCAAGGGGTGAATATTTTTGTGGGAGGATTCATAGTATCATTTAAACACATGATAATGTTCTCATTCAATGGTTACCAGAGAAGGAGGATTTCCATGTAGCCAAGATGAACATGAACCCTGAGAGTGCGTCGTTCTCAGACTCCTTTCCTCACTTATTCAACAGGTGCTCTTATGAGGTGGTCAAGAAGGACATTATTGCAGTAGTTCATTACATATTTCTCAGTGGATTACTACCACGGGTTTCTTATGAGAAGAAAATGGTTCTTATTTGGAAGATCTATAATCCCTCCCCCCTCTTTCATTATAGACCTGTGAGTATCTATAACAAACCATATTAGATTTTTTAAATTATCATTAATGTAAGGTTGTCTATGCTCCTACCCTGATGGATCTCTCTCGAGAAGAAATTCATTGTTAAAGGCTTCTCTATACATAGAGTGATATCGTTGTCTATGGAAATGCTCAGAGATCTGAATACCATGACATAAGGTACAAATATAGCTATAATGTATGATATGAATAAGGCGTATGATATATTTTAATGGAGTTTCATCAAAAGGGTTTTTGTGATAATGATTTTATCCACTTGGCCCTGTGATATCCTCTTATGATGTTATAGTTCCTCTTAGATGGTGGTATGATTTATGGGGAAAACTCATGCCATCGTCAAGGAAACATGGGGGTTGTATCATGGTGTCCCAATTTTCCCTATAATAATTATTACCATACAGGATACACTCTATAATATGATTAAAAAACGGTGTATCAAATTGTGATATTATCTCATACTGAAGGAAATTGATCCTTCTATCTGCGTCCCACATGATGTTTACTTTTTTTAAAAAGGTTGGGGCCGAAGGCTCAATTTTATTATTTAAAGCAATGACCTATTTAGACTGGGTAGAGGGAGACCCATTACATAGCTCGAAGGTCCAAGCCCATGTGGCCTGAATACAAGGTTGAAAGCCCATTTTTTGCCCAAATGACCCCTCGATGAATAGTACTACTACAATACCCTGCTGCTACAGTACAACTGCCGCTATTGTACCTGCTACAGTCCCTCCACATCTATAGTGCCGTTGCTGCTACAGTTCTGCCGCTTCTACTATACTGCTATAGTACTACTACAGTACCCGGAAATTAACCCCTGCCCAGATTTGATCCTGGGTCTTTTGGATGCCAAGCAGGAGCCTGTACCACTAGGGTACAGGCTCGTTGGCTCCCACATGATGTTTACTGATTACACACTCGTTTTCACAAATGCAGGTAGAAGATGAATGTATGGAATCATCATGGAACTCTAATAGTATTGTCACTATAGTTGAAAGGTTTTTAAATAGGTGAAAAGAAACTTCTATATCTCAAACATGTGTGTTTCTAGAAGGGCAGGTTATCTGTGTCACAATTTTGGCATGCACCTGGAATTATTCCCCATGGAGAATCTTGGAACCCCCATCTTCGCTGGCAGAATGTGCATATATGATTTTGGCCATGTGGTGAGCAAGATCATGATCTAATCCCTCAATTGGAGAAATCATTTCTTATCCTTTGATGGAATGAATTCCTTAGTAAATAAAATCCATTTACTTATGATGATCCATGTTATACCCTCCACTAATGTGTTGAAAAGTGTCATCAAGACAACTGATAAAATTCCCATAGGGTTCATATGAGATGCTCAATTTGTTGAAAAAATTCAATGGGTTTCATTGGATAACATGGAAAGACCTATTCAATAAGGGGGTATTAGTGTCAAGAGTTTAACAATCAAGATCAAAAGTATACACGCAGAACTTGTGTGGGAAACTATTTAAGAACATACGATGTGGGGGAAGTTGATGTCCAATAATATGGGAGGTAATGTGGATACTGGAAGCATGAACATCTCTCCCATCTAATCCCAAATATGAAAAATCATACCAAACCACAATCAGAACTCTCAATGAATAGTATGGGAGGGTAATATTCTTTTATGTTACCACAATTAGGATGGTAAAGAGATTGGATGTCTAGGATTCCAAGATCATACTATTGCCTTTATGAAGGTGACCCTCCAGCCATTTTTTACTTTTTGAAACTATAAATGAATCAATAGTATTTTTTCATTCAATAGTCATTAATTTGGACCGTGATAGATGTGTCTTCACTTCGTCCAAATCAGGAAAGATATTCTCAAAAGACTATCGCAGCTTATCGAGCACTCTTGATCAACATGACATATGTAATGACCTAGTTTGGTGTAGTAAGATTCCCATTAAATACAACATTCTCATTTGGAGGATCTGAAACAAGGAAATAACATTCTATGAAAACATATAAATAATGGGAATTAACCTCCCTTCCAGATGCCAATACTGCAACGAGGGGCGGGGAGAGAGTAGGAATTACATTTTCCATAAATGTGAGCAGGATCCAGATTTGTGGAGTAAATTAGGTTGGTTCACTGCATATTATTCTTGGGATATTTGTGATAATTAATTCATGGAACGATGATATAAGGGTAAAGAAGAAAAGGGCCAAGAAAAGACCGCAAGAACCGTGGTTCTCAGTGATGGGTGTTGGTGCCTATGGAATGATAGAATCCAGGAAAGATAAGATGGGATTACTTCAACAGGGAGGTGAATCATTGTGAGAAAAAAGATTCTATTTGTTGAAATTTTATCACTGATTAGTAGCTAGAGGTAGTATCCATTACATCGTATGATGCATGCTTCCAACCATCCATAATTTCCAAGATGTAGGGTCATTGTGTGAGGTGGTTTCCCCAGGAATTGGCCTCAAGATCAATAAAGATGGAACATGATTCTCAGTGGACATGCCTAGTGGTGGCTTCATTCGTGACCACATAGAAACATTTGGATAGCCATCACAGTGCACTATAGAAGTGGATCCTCCATGGTGGAAGAGGAACACTAGTCATAACATAGCTCATCCTCTTCACTCAAAAAAATATTCCACTCTCCAAAGTGAAAATAGATTCAATGATCATTCATGATCCCTTACATGGTCGAGGATCTACTCCATGGTCAATCTCTTACATCATCATGACCTTCAAGGCATTACTGAACAACAATGTTAATGTAATCCATACTTGGTGTGAGAGGAAAAAAATAGTGGACTATCTTTCCACTCAAGCAGGCCAAGTCTCTTATGTAACATGTTTATCCAAAATTTATCTCTTTAAGAATGAGTGGCTGAATTAGATCTGAGGGGATTCCCATAGTCTCAATTACTTTTAGCCCCTGAGGGTATTATTCATACTATCTTTTAACTTCTTTGTTTTTCCCATGAATATAAATGATAATATTGATGATGATCAATGTCAAGACACTTGGTATGGAAATTTCACCTCAGTTTATTTAAAAGATACATGCATTATTCACCACCTATTCCATTTGTGTGGTATCTATAATTTCCATAGATGTATTCAATGATTATTATAGTCAAATTTATTGTTATTTATGTATCTATTATATGACCTTTATTTCTTGGGTTTTAGGTTTCAAAAGATACCATGTTGGTAAAAAATTTATTTCTTAATTTCCCTTCTTTGAGGATAATGTTTTGTTAAGAACCAAAAATAATTTTAAGGTGTATATAATACCATTTAATATGATATACCATTAAAATCTATCATTTCATGTTATTATTTAAATCATGTAACATAATTTTCATAGATGGAGAGTATGATCGCATGTTAATAGGTTATTAGAGTTTATGTAAAAAATATCATTGATTTTTAAATATTGGTTATGGTTACTATGATAAAATATTATAACCTATATCTCAAGAACATTAATGATATTTTCTATAATATGGTTACTCATGATATATTAATGTATTGGAACCATCTTTCTACTCTTTGGAATACAGGATAGTTAAAAATTTATTTTTAGGAAATCCAAACCACACCCTATATTCTATGAAAAATATGTATTCCTTGAATACAATGTTTTATAAAAATTGTTTCCACGAATATTATAAAATTATAATAAATTATTTTAAAAAAATTTAACCCCCTGTTTTTTACCAGTTTTTTCAATGGAATCATCTTACTGGTTTCTGAATGAGTAATATTTTTTTATCATTTTTCTCTTGAAAAATGAATGTTCTTTTTACGTCATATGACATATATGTATTTACCCACCATTATTTCTTTAAATATTTATTCTCATTTATAAAAAGATAGTTTTTTATAAAGTTATTTTAAAATACATTTTATAGGAAATGGTTTTCAAAACATTTTCAAGCATTATGTATATTTTTCAAAGGAAAATCAGGTTCAAAAGGTGTTATGTTTATAAACCCTTTAAAAAAAGGATATTTACCTCAATAAATGTTTTTAAAATATCATTCCAAGATATTCTAAATCTACGATGACATCCATTGATGTCACTCATGTTTTTATAGGAAATGATCCAAAGGATCCATTCATATAATATATATAATGGTTTCTTGTGTTTATAGAATGATTATTATGACACCCTTTTCACATTGATGGGTTTTATGCTTTGGAAACCCACTTCATTTCACAGGTTTTCATTTACTGAAATGATTATAAATCCTATATCATTTCATAAGTTATTATGTGATGAACTGTTATTAATACCCATTTAATTTTAGAGGTTAGGATATGATGTTTATAAAACATATCTCTTTTTATGGGTAATGATATGATGAAAGTTTTATTATATTGCATCATATTTATGACTGAATTTATTATCATATGGGTGGGACCAATATCTCCCTAAATTGAATTAGGTAATGAAATTTTTTATAGATCATACAGGGTACATAATATGTAGACCAAGCCAAAACGTAATTGGATACATGGGTTGTTACCAATGACCAAAAACCAGATGGTACATGGGTTGTAGAACAAGCCCAAAAGTTAGAGGGTGCCTAGGTTGTATCATAATGAAAAATTCAATAATGTACATGGGGTTTATACTTTTACTAAACGTAATATGGTACATGGGTTTTAGTCTAATCCAAAATACAATATGGTACAAGGGGTGTAGCCCCAACTTAAAAGTAAGAGGGTTCATGGTTTGTTTTCCCAAGATCAAAGTAGGAACACAAGTTGCAGCCCAATCATAACATGCTATAAATGACTTGGTAGGTTTCATTTACATAATATTTTTTATCCATATGTTCTTACCACAAGTTCCATGTATTATTGATTTGTAATCCTTTCATGACTTATTCTATTAATTACCTTATGATCTGTGTCTTATGAAATGAAAATCATTATCAGGATCTCTAATATACAGGATAAGAAATTCAAATGTAACTCTCAAGTTCCATAACTTTTTTTTCATGTTATTCTAATGCATTTACATTATTTACCGTTACTAAGCAATTGGGATCAACATTTATTATGTTCAGTTTCCCCAGGTTATGCATAAGGGTTTTAGGTAAAAGTATTAATGGTGGATATCGTTATTGGATAAGTTACTTATGTTTCACCCGGATAGATGATTTTTTCCATGATTAAAAATACAATAACGTATTATGGTCCTTGGGAATGTATTTTTTGTAATGTACCTTATATTTATATAAAATAATATAATAAAAATTTATGTTAATTCATGGTTTCTATATTTGGTATCAAAGAATAGTCTAGTAAACCAATAGAAACTTGGATGAGAAAACATTACTAATATCCCTTGGTATATTTATAAGGATATGTCTATGGATGTATCTAATGAAAATTATAAGGATGATCTAATGATTAAGAAATTTTCATTGAAAATTGGGAAAGGATAGAGTGAGTTATTTTCAATAAAAACATCCATGTCTTGATACTACAAGCAGACGTGGCTCTAGAATATATTTACCGAGGTGTAAAAACATCAACAAGATGTCTCGGGCCTGACTCGGGGTAATCTGGTGCATGATAATGGGACTGGCTGCACATCGAGTTTGATACTTTCGGGGGATATGATATGGAAATGCACGAACCCATTATTAACTGTTTTCAATGATTTTAATAGAAAATAAATATCAATATCCTTTGATAGACCTATGGTTTTTTAAATTGAAAATTAAGAGTCGTTAATTTGACATCAACTAATTAAATTTTCATGATTATCTGGATTTAATATATGATATGTGTGTCTCACCCTATGCTTTTTGGTTTTAGACAATGGATAGAACTGTAAGGAATATGGTTAACAGTGGATGTTTTGGATATGGAACATATGTGAATTATATAAATTTATTACCGAAGAAGAAATTTCATAAGGATAATCAGCACGGTGGTATGAATATTGGTTATAGTTCTAAAGATAATGAGACCACAAACGAAATTTAAAATATATGTGATTTTCTTCCAATATTGTTTAAATTGATCATAAGAAGCATGATCATATTGAGTTTGATAAACCTTAATACATGATTCTTACTTTATATTCTATGAAAGAGGTACTAAGGAATGATTTAAGGAAGCTCGTGTAATTGGTTATGAATAACGTTGGATTAATGAATTATTTATGTTTTGGAATTCAATGACAATGTAATATGAATCAAGAAATTTAAAATTATTTTCAATATAAATTTTCATTAATTATTGAAAATTACATGTTTAGTGGTGATTAAGACATAGAAAAGTTAATTCATGGAAAAGGTGTTATATTAATTAAAGTAAGGAAACCATTAATTAAGTCTTAACATTGAGGTAATGATCATTTGATAATGATATGTTGGATATGATTATGTGAATTGGATGATATGGATTACCGTGGAACTTATTTATGAAAAAATGGTATATGTCATCAAGGATGAACATTACGACTTATTGTCTTTAAAGAATATATCTAGTAATCATTGGAATAAGGAAACTGGAAAGTTTTCTAAAATGATTTAGGTTAATAAATGTTGCGACCATGTTTCAAGGGAATATAAAATGAGTTTTTTCACATGATTGGAATGTAAAAACCAAGTGGTAATTTTTGATGTATAGAGGATCAATGTACTGTTGATTTTATGACTTTATTACAAAATCATTGGACTTATATCTTTTAGGAGGGTTTTAAGGTTAACCATTCATTAAAATGTTAAGTTAAACATTAGAGTATGTATTTATGTATTGCAATTATATTGAAAACATTGTATAAAATTCAATTAAGTGATTAAACTTAGTTCAAGGATAAACATCTTATTTTGGAAATTATACTAGTATGGTTTTCGAATAGGATGTCATGTTTTTCTTCTTACAACCAATCATGTCCGACAATGCTACGGGTCATGAACCAATAACCAAAGTATGATAAGTATTTTATGCTTACCAATGGAATATGTGATTTCCTGGTAATATATTATTATTTTTGATGAATAAATATTAATGATGAAATATTTGTGTTAATTTTTATGTTTAGATATCAATGTATTAACCCTTTTTTTAAGTATAATAATTTATAAATAGTTATACTTTTTATTGTTTTATGGGCCTTAAGATATGCTAAAACTATATTTTAGAACACATGGAATCAAATTTAATTTTTTGATTCCCATTTTAAATACTAATAAATATATTACAAATTCATAAAATCACAACTAAAGAATGAAATTTATTTTATATAAATATATAAAGTAGTTCTCTTTCCTTATTTTCTTGTTCAATATAATAATTAATCAAAATTATGATAATGATAATGAGATAAATTGTTGTCATAATACCATAATTTTTCTTGAATTAATGGACTTTAAAATCATCAGAAATTTATGACTTAGAGGCCCTAAACTTTTATTTTATCATTCAATTATTTTTGATTGATGACCTCAATAACTCTCTATAAATATTTATTTTTTTACTCAATTTATATTCTTCAATCCCAACCTATGTTCTACTATATGTAAACCTAGTAATTTGTTACTTTGGGTAACCTTTATGGTTATATCATTCCTATTTTAAGGGATGTTTTAAGATTCATTTTACGGTGTGGGTTTTTATGAATGAAATTTTCAAGTATTAAACCGCTAATAACCCAAAACAATTTTGTGGGATAAATTACTTTTACTGATTTTAGAATCTATCACCCCGAAATTCATTGAATTATTTTTATACAAATTAATTTAATCTTTTTGATATTTTTCATTTGATTCAACCTTGAAGATAGTTTATTTTATATTAAAACACTATGTTTGGATTATGTTATATGAAACATCAAGTTATTCATGCACAACATGAAACATAAACATTATATTTCTAAATACGAAACACTATGGTCATCTTGCATTATTTGCAATAATTACTTTCCTCTATGTCTTGTATAACACGTATTATTGAGGCTTACTGAATGATAATATATTATAAAAATATTACCATATAATATAATATGATATAAAATAGATGTAAAATTAGAGAATATGAATATTATTAACTAATTTAAGAAAATATAAATTGTACATAGTATTATATGAATACAAAGGTAACCACTAGTTTATAAATGAATATAAAATCTAATTGAATAAAAAAAATTATTATTTTTATGGTAACAATGTTGTTGTACCATATTAAATTAAATTTTATACAACTAGTGATTTATATTAATATAATTTATATTTTATATATTTAATGAAATATTTTTGATATTAATTTAATATATTTTATAGACCTAATTTAAAGAACAAACATGATTTTAACCTTAAAAACAGATATTTTTATAAATGTAGTTTTACCACCATTTATTGGAGAAGCAATTTTAAATCCAAATTTTAGAACATTCATAGACATTATATATAAAAATAAACTTCATATTTTAAATTGAATCTTAAAAATTTTGTATGTATATTATTTTGTTATTTTTATGTAAGGTTTCATTTTAATGAATAGTTAAAAATAAGGTATTTTAGTTTAAAATATATTTTTATCTAATTTATTTACAAGTGTAATGTATATATTAAATTGGGTTAAATATATAATTAGATGATAATTTTGTCAGTTAATACAATTTAGGTCATTGAGATCAATTTTACAATGAAAATGGATATAAAAACATAGCAATCTTTAGAATTTATTATATTAAAAACACGCATTGTCGACCTGACTAGCAGATTGATTTTAAATAAAATCCAGAAATGTATTTTATTACTAATTGGAAAAATGGATTCCATATTTGGAATAATCATAAAATATAATGTATATATATTCTAACTATGTTTTTGACCAAAAATATTAGTGAATGTAGTTAATATTGGTTACATGGATTAAGGTCAAATTACACTGTATAAGGGACAAAATCATAACCATAATGGAATAATGACCTATAAAATTTCACAAAGTTCTTTTTTACATCCATATTTTGAAACTATTCCGACATGGATCGACATTTTATCATTATTGGATACATACAAAAAATAAAAATGTGGGTGGAATCCTCTTTTTAAGTATATATAAGAGTGCCAATCATCCTTTTCTATAAAAGGCCACCACCTCTCCCTCTACTTTGCACCCCTGAAGCAACTTATAATATGTAAAGAATTTCAAATAAACATATCGACATAAATATTTTCATCCTTGAATCCTATATTTGTGTAGACTTCCTTCTAATGATTCCTCTTGGAAGAAACGAAAATGAGTTTTCCAATTAAGAGTTAAACCCTTCCTCAGGATCCATTGTTTTAGTATCCTTATCCACCCGCCTATAGAATTTAATACCTGATTTTATAAAATCACCAGAATACTAAATATACTTTTATGTTTTTATTTTATCGGTTAGACCTACACTTACACACATCTTCATCCTATGGACAATGAAGATATTGTTTACTTGTACAGTAAACTACTTTCTCACTAAATGGTGATTGTTCATTTTTCCTCCACCACCTATGAGGGTGGAAATTTTGATGGGAAATTTTTTTTATATTTGTTACATATTATATATATTTTAGTTCTTTAATATTTTTATTCCTTTTACATTAGATATTTTGTTTACATTCCATTCGGTGTAAATACATGAATTCGTCAGAGTAAGTGTGGACTACCGACCCCTCAAAGTGACGTGATTCATTCACATGCTAATTGGAATGTATTAATTATGATTATAGTGAAATTATATTATATATATAACATTATAATTATTATTTAATTACATTATATACATATACATATCATTTTATTTGTATCATTTAATGCGATAATAAAAACTGAAACAATGTTCATGTATTCGCACGACATACCATTTCCATGAATGGTGTATTCCATTTTATATTTATATATTTTATATTTTATTGAAATTAAAATGTACAAAAAATAAACGATATTTATATAATTTTTTATATTCTGGAATAAAGATATACGTATAATTAATTAAGATATAACAAATTTAGCCACATGTAATGAACAAAGCGAATATTACCTGAAGTGAAACATTAACATGTGATTGTTAACAAGAGGATAATATAAGTTCATTATAAAACCATATATGGTATTAGATATAATAATATGTTTCTATAAAATAATTAAATCAAATTTATATTTATTTTCCATGATTTTTGGACGAGTATGATAAGATTCAAGACACAAAGTAAGGGGATTGCATCTCAATTTTTATTTTCATGAGATACATGATTTATTAACACCCCATTAATTTTATATGGTGTGTATACATCCCATGTATGTATTAAATGATTCATATAGTAAAATTTATTGGACATTACATATCCATTCTAGGACCTTTATTTCATGGTTTGGGTGTTTCAAAAGTTTCCTAATTAGTAAAATAGTATTTTCTCTATTTTTATTTATTGAGACACATATTTTATTATGCACCTAATTTCATTTTTAGGTCCATATAATTCCATTTTATAAGATATATCATGGAACCCCATATTTTTATTATATTATATGATTCATGTAATTACCATTTCTAACATGGATATTATGATCTCGAGTTACCATTTCATAAGAGTTTATTAAAATAATCTCATCACTTTCAGGATTGTTTATGTTTATGTTTCCTTTAATGGAGTTTTACAAGAAATATGTATTGAAAATTCATGAAATATATTCTCTTATAGTTATTAATGATACATTCATGTATTGGAAATATATTTCTACACTTTTTTTCATAAGATTGTTAAGAATTAGTTTTTTTAAAAAGCCTATCTTCACCCTCTCTTCGGTCTCAAATCTATATTCCTTTAAAAAATGTTTTCTAAAAAGATTTTCCAATAATATTATAATATTATTCAAAAATATTTTAACCATATTTTTCCAAATTTTTAGTTTACCAATGATTTAAAAGGAATATTAGTTTCTCTTTCTGAATGTGGCATTTTTCTGTAAATTTTTACATGAAAAAAGAATGTGCTATTTTACCTTGTATGACATGTACGATTTTACCTATCATAAATTGTTTGAAGATTTATATTTGTGTTTAAAAGGATAATTTTTTAGAAATTTTATTTAAAATATTTTTTTAATGAAATTGGATTCAATTTTTTTCAATATTCATTAATAAGGTTCTATGGAAAATGGTTTCAAATGGTTTGTGTTTTAAAGAGCCTATTTTTAAAAAATAAAGGATATTTACATCAATAAATGTTATCCAGATATCCTTCCAAGTTATTTTTATATAAGATAACATATATGGATGTTACTCATGCCTTTATATGAAATTTTCCAATGGTTTCTTTTATAATAATTTTTGAATGTTTTAATTTTGATTGAATGTTGCTTAATACACCCTTTTAATATCCATGAGTTTTTGTGCTTTTGAAACCTATTTAACTTCACGGGTTATAATTTCATGATGTGATTTAGAAACATAACCTATTTTATAAGTTATTATGTGATGAAAAGTTAATGATACCCATTTTATATTAGGGGATATGATTAGATGTTTATAAAACCAATATATTTTTATGCGTTATGATGTGATAAATGTTTTATTATCTTGTGGAACATATATGAATGAAATTATTATGATATGGGTGGGACCAATATCTCCCTACAATTAATTGTGTACTGATAAGTTGTATATGACCTCAAAGGGTACACATGTCTTCGCCTAAGACCAAAGAAAAGAAGGTACAAGGATTGTAGCCCAATCCCAAATGTAAGAGGGTACACAGGTTGTATCCCAATCTTGAAAACAATATTGCTCATGAGTTTTAGCACACGACTAAATGTAATAGTGTACATGGGTTGTATCTCATTCCCCAAAAGAATATAATACATGGGTTGTAGCCTAAACCTAATGGAATAAGGTATATAGGTTGTATCCTAAGAACAAAAACTATAGGGTATATGAGTTATACTCTAATCCTAAATGTAAGAGGGTATATGGGTTGTCAGACCAATTCTAAAGCAGGTACATGGGTCACATCCCAATATTAACATGTTATAATGGTCTTGGTAGGTAGCATGGACATAAGATTTTTAGTTCTTATGTGCTTTCCACAAATTCCATTTCTTATTCTAATTTTATTCTTTCACGACTTATGATCGTAATTCTATTTTGATTTATATATTACAAAATTTCAATATTTATTTGTATGTATAATATAAAAGGTATGATATTCCAATATAATTCTCAAGTACTATACCCATTTTTAATGCTATACATATTCCTTTACTTTATTTACACTTACTGTGTATTTGAGTTCACCCCTTTCTAATGTTTTTTTCCTCATGTTATGAAGAATGGTTTTATGTATAAACACTATATGGGGGATCTTTATGGGAGATATATATGATATTTTCCGAATTTTGAATATTTTACTTCTATGTTTTCAAACACGCTCAATTATTATTGTTCTCTAGCATGTATTATGGTAATGTGCTGAATATTCATCTATAATGATTTAATACACATGGATGTTAAGAATTTGTCTCTATAATTATTCTAGATTGGTAGATTATATTATGATTATTAGTGAACATGTTAGGTAAATTTCGATCCAGTGGATGAACATTTCTTTGATGTTTTACTAGAAATATTATCAGGACTACCTCCTGAGAGAGATGTCATGTTATCAACATAGCTAGTGTCCAAATATTCACTAGTTTCCATTCATATTTATTCGATGGATAATACTGAGTAAAGTGATATCAATAGGTATATAAATAATTTGAAAGATAAGGTTTTTATATATCCCACTTCTACATGAAAAGGGTATCCTACCCTTTTCCACAAGAAGGCAGGTGATACCCTCAAGAATTTTTTGGATTACCATTAATTAAACATAATAACTGTTATGAACCAATATCCACTACATCAAATAGATGATCTCTTAGGCTAGATCCAAGGAGAATTTGATTTCAATTATATTTATTTGAGATTGGGTTATCATTTAGTGTGTGTTAGGTCATCAGAAATACCATGTAAACCATTCCATAATATATATGGCTTGTATACAAATTTTTTCATATTGTTTGGTCTAAAAAATGTGCATGTATCATTCATTACACTAATGAACTGGGGTATCCACACATATTATTATTTTTTTGTTTTGGTGTTTATGGAATAAATCATTATTTATTCTCATATTTAACACAAACATGCACAATATCATGAGATCAAATTGAATACACTATGAGGGAATTATGTATATTATATGATAAAAAAGTTACATTTATTGATTGATACATTTAAATTCTTTATTCACACTATCTAGGATACATGTGTATTAATTGACCTAGAAAATGTGAGAGCTATGTTTTTCTAGGAGAAGCCAAATACCATATTTTATATAAATAGTTAATTTAGGGAATATTTTTATTACAGTTTCTTAATTTGACACTTTTCAAGCCTAGAGGTACTTATTATTGGACTAAATAAGAAGGGTGTGAAGTTTATATGGTCAGAAGCCCATGAGACAACAATCGATGATTAGAAATGGGAGACCGACATCAGTTCTGATCACGATTCGTTGAAAAATCTATACAATATGTTGTGATGCATTAGCCATCAAGATAGAAGCAATTATTATGTTTATGTAGTATTTTTTGGCATATGGGTCTAATCAGTTGGTTCGACATGATAGGAACTACCAGACACATTATCCCATGTTAGTCATTGTTGTTCACACCTTGCAATGTTGGTTGAATTACTTATTTGGGTGTTTTTTGAGCTTTAAATGAAAAAAAAAGACTCAATTACATATTTACACATCATGAATTGAATATAAAAAAATTATTTTTTGATTAACTATAGTACAACATTAGGATTGACTATATTACTAAAAGGGAAAATGAAATTTTTGATCCCCTAAGTTGGATGGATCTGACACAAGCAGTTTAAGAGTTTAGTAGGCAGTGGAATCATAAGACTTAGTTTATAAGATTGACCTAGAAGTTCATGGTAATCATGGGAATTTTGTGCGTCCACCATTATCAATGACATCATCACTAATAGAGATAGTTAAAAGGATCCAACTATTTGATTCTAATGTATTTTTCATATGATAGAGAACTAAAGTTTATGAAACTCTTCTTAGTAGGGTCATTGATGAGAATGTGATCTTTCACATTCGTAGATGAATATGGGTTCCTAAAGATGATTGAGAAGTTTTGAGGAAATAGTATCCTGACAGTATATGGGAAATACCTCATAGTATTACTATGATTTATTGTATTTTATGTTTCCAATATTGGTGGTTGTCGATGAAAAGGGAGATAGGTGGGTTTGTTACTCAATGTTCACCCTAATAGCTACTAAAGGTAGAACACTTGTGAGATGCACAAATTTTTTCATTGATTCCTTTTTCAGAGAGGGAGTGGGAATATATCACCATGTATTTCATGAAAATAGTTTCATTTTCACATCATTTTAGTGAATCTATATGTGTAATCATTTAATGATTGATGATGTCCTACCATTTCTTTCACATTCATGAAGCATATTCAATGGATGAGATTAGGAGGTTATAAATTCGTACGATAATATGCCTCTATAGAGTTTCCTGATCTATCATATCAAAAAAATATTCTCTCTTCATGTCATTATTCTATATGGGGTTGTAGAGGGTTTTGGGTTCACAGTTATTATTGAGTATAACATATCACCCATAGATTGTTGGTTGGTCCAAGAATTTGATATAGGTTTTAAAGGAAAATATCTGAGAATGTGTCCTTGATTTTATAGACTATTGGGAGAAAAAATTATCATTCAATGAGTTGTTTTACCATCACAGCTTTTAGGTGACCATGCATATGGATCCTTATGAAGACCTATTCGGTAAGCCATTCCATTCACACCTATTATTGTTATAAGATATATATTTAGATATACTATGTACTCTAATCATTTCAGATATTTAAGAGAATTTTTTTCTCATTTGAAATTGGATGTCAAGAACTAATTCTAGGAATAATTATACACAAATCTTAGTCATAGACCAATAGAGTTTGAGGATAGGAGTTGGGTCTGCTTATGTGTTTCTCCTAAAATAGGGAACAAATATATTTAGAAACAATATAATATATCACATCGTTATGTTAAACCTTATATATTTTGGAGAGAGTTAGGCTACTAGAATTTACATTAATGTAATCTCAGAGGTACCAAACCAAGAATGATATATTCCATGCATTAATAATTTTCAATGTCATTATAATATAATACATATTATTTAGTAAGAAGAAGTTGAATTAGAGTTTCATTAATCAATTTATGTGTACCATTTCCATGTTGTTGATTAGGGGTCAATGGTTCTTCAGGGAAAATTTATCCACTACTTTGTGAGATATGGAAGCATGATCTTGTACGGGATGATAATTAAAAGCATGAGGTAGATGTACATTCCCAGTGGCTGCCTTTATTCATAGATTATTATTTTCCACCATTGGATGGAAAACTCGTGGATAAGTTTTTTAAGGGTGGAAGATTGTGAGATCTTTTAAATTAATTAAGGTATATAACCATTTATTAGTTTCATCCTTAGGAAGACATCAATGAGTTCAACCAAGTTTTGGGGTAGTAAAGAGATTGTATGGATATAATTTCATTGAATTTAGGATGATGCATGTGGGTCTGATGGATAGAAGAAATTGTGTCTCCCAGTTCACACTATTTGGTTAAACTACGTGGGGTGGTCTAATGCTCTTACTTAGGCCACAAAATTGTTGCAACTATGTGACCTAGGATGCAAGACTATGTGATTGAGGAAAACCTATATACATAAATGATTTTCATGTTCTATGTGTAACTAGTAAAACAATTCATCTAACCCCTATTATTGGTATAAGGAACTGACCTTAAAACATTACATAATCTTGAATTAAATGGGTCATTTACATTAAGGATCCTTTCAGGTTTTGAGTTTTATATAATTAGGCCATAAAAATTACATATCAACTTGAAAATTACACATAGACAATACTACTCAATATCCAATTTTCTCATAAAATATAAAATCTTAAAAAGAAACATGTCTAGTTTCTAGTTTTAGATAGCATGCCTTTTCCTTGTTCCCATCCTTGACCCTATTCATCAATAAGTCCTGTGGAAAACATTTCAAAAACCTGCAATGAGCATAAAAAGCTCTGTAAGGGTTATAAAATAAAGAAAGAAAACATTAGACCATTAATAAATACATTTCAATGAAACCATACTTTTCAATCATAATATACCTTATGAAATCATAAGATTTATGAATAACAGACAAAAATCCTAAATCATAAAGGTAAGTTGTGGCATACAAAACATACTTACATTTTAGATATCATAGATACATATGGAGTTACGTTGGAATACCAATCACTATATATTCCCTATATCTCATAGGAGAAACATTAAAGTTTACCTCTTTTACGTTACCCAAAGCATTGGAGAGCTATCTCGGGTTCACTCGCCCTAGGTTTATCACAGAACCACCCATATACGTAAACAAATCACAAGAACCATAAAATATTAATAACAAATAAAACAAGAATAATGTAAAGATAACATTTCCACAGTGAAATCAAAATATATAATTTCAATATATTAACATAGCCAATGCTTTATCTGACCATTTTCGAAACCATTTAAAATATTTAATAAGGATATTTTTGAATCAAAGTGTCTCATAAAACTTTTCCATATTTGAAATAATTTTTAATTAAAAAACAATCACATCCATATAAATAAATCCTTAAAACCGTTTTTCAAACATGAAAATTAATGTGAATGATTTATAAAAATATATCTTTAAAACATTTAAAACGATATTTCAGTTAAAGAGTTCCTAACCAAATGAGAGATGCTTCAATATAAATAATTGGGGAATAAAATTAATCAAAGCTCAAAATACCATGAGAATAAATATATTCATGGTATAATATGTCAAAGGGCAGTATATAAACCATATAAATTTTAATAGTTTTATAATAACAAATAAGTCTCAATGGAATGTAAATTGAGACAAAGTCCCTTGAAAAGATCATATCCATAGATTAAGGATAATTCAATGAAATAATTTTGTGTCAAAAATAAGAATACACAGAATATAATTGGATATTATGTGTAAAACAATAATATTTCATTCACACTTATTCCTATCATGACATAACCAATATATATAAGTTTAAACCAAATAATTAAAATTAGTTTAAGATGTTCTCTTATAAAAATTCGACAGCCTAACGGTATCACATTAAAATTAAGAAAATGAGTTGATGAGAGAGAAAAGGTTCTACCATCCCTTGGACACAAAATTTATGGAAATAAGGATATATATTAACATATCCCTACATAATAAAGTGGAAATTAAAATACAAAACAAAAATGAAGTCTTTTAAAAAGAGGAGATTGAAAGATTCCCTCACCGATTTGGTAACATACGAAATATACACCCCATGATATAAGGATCATAAAATGAATCTGTAAAAACAAATAAAATAAAGTATATTAAACAATGAATACAATACTGGTATGTACATACACCACAGAAAAGGAAATAGTGCTAAATATAGCATGAATCTCACGAGAATAAAAAGATACATGAAAACCTTTTACCACATTGTAATCAATCGAGTCATATGAACAAAAGTTAATAACAACAAACATAATCACATAATTCCATGAATATAAAGATAATAATGATAATATATATGAAATGGTAGAAAAAAATACACCACATGCAATAATAAAGTGGCAGATAATGGAAATATCACGGAATTAATAGCGAGATAAGAAACCCCTTACCTCATGTCCGATTGGAATCGATCATTATTTAATCTCTTGAATAATAAAATAAAGATAATTTATACTTTTTAAATAACCTTTTTCAATTTCATTAATCTTTTATATCAATTATTACCTTTCTATAACAATTAGTTAATTATTAGAGTTCATATGGGAATTTTTTCGATGTTCAGAACTTGAGTTAAAAATAAAATTGTTATAATTATAAATTGTCCATGTCGTAAAAATTACATTATCACCATAATAATATTAATGATTTAGATATCATATATATCACATATATCCATTATATATGTATTTATAATAGTACATAACATTTGGAGATAATAAATGAAATGCACCATTCATGGAGATGGTAAGTTGTACGTACGCATGAATGATACTTTAATTTCTATTTCATATTTAATGAAATGAAAACGTAATGATAAATAAGTATATTATAATTATAGTATAATATCATATATAATTTAATTCCCTCAATCCTTTATACATTCCACATATAGCATGAATGAGTCATATCACTTTGAGTGGGTGGTAGTCAACACTTTCTCAAATGACTGACTGAATGGCCAGAACTTTCTCAAATGAAATTATCACCTTTTAAATTATGGAAACCATAAAGAAATAATATAAATTTAAAATTCATAAGAATAGAAACAATATAAATATATTATATATCACATATAAATATAGTTCCATCATAATGGCCACCATGAGAGGCGGTAAGATATAATTGAACTATCATCATTTCGTGAGGCAGTAGTTCACTATCCACAAAAATTGTATGTTCTTTTAACCATTAGATGGAGGTGTGTGTAAGTGTAGACAGAATCCTTCTCATTACAAAAACCTATTATATTTATGATACTTTTGTTTTTATTAAATAAAGGAATAAAAATAGTTTTGGTGTTGCAGAAATAAAATTAATCAAAAAAACATAAGAGAAGATGTTACATTTAAATCGGGCATCTCCATTTGGTTTGAACAAAAAGGTTTAATTGAATAGCCTTATTCCAAGGGGAATGATTCTATGAGGAGTGTAGGGGTGTAAAGAGATTAATTGGGCATATTTTGGACGAGCCAATGGGCTTGAGAAGTGTGAGGAATGGGTAGAAGTGATGGCTTTCTATAAGGGGCATGAGGGGCTCTTTAAGAATGTTTAAAAATATTAGACTATTATATAATGATTTTCTACTTATAAAGGTTCAAAACTTATTAAAGTCAAATATATAATGAATAATGTTCTAAATGAAATAATCTAATAAAATTTGAACAGGTTTTGGATATCGTTTTAATATTTAAAATCTTATTTATTCAAATCATTCATTAATGAGGTAAACACAACATCATTGTTGTGTCATAAATTTTTTAATTTATATGATGTCTAAAAATTACAAAAAAATATCATGATATAGGAAATATTTTTAGTTTTAAAATTAATATATATAGTCGATGATATAATTTATATTACTTCATGTAATTATTGATTTACTAAATGATATATGTTTAAGTTATTTTTGTCTTTACATTAAAATAATTAATATAAAGTGTCATTATAACTCTTAAATGGCTACATGGGGTCAAAAAATCAACCCAAAGGATGTCAATGGTCATAAATGTATCAAAAAATAAGATTAGGACATATTTTAAGGTAATTTTAAAATATTATAATATTATTTGTTTACCCTAATTATCCAGATTTACCCTTTAACCACGGTAAATAAAATATTTACTGAGTTAAATATTTAAAATAAAAAAAGTTAACTTTTTTGAAAAAAATTAACTATTGATTATAAATATAGAATCTATTTTTCCAAATAAAAAATACATATGTGGCAGAAATTAATTTAAAATTAATTCCCATAGTAAAAAATCTTGTTTTTATGAAATAATAAATATCAAAAGATTTAAACTTGTTTATGTCCAATTTCAAAGTGAAAATACATATAATGACCAACATTTAATTAAATGATAAAAATATAATCTAATAAAATTTTAAAACAATTTAAAAATATAATCTGACTATATAAATAAATTAAATTAAAATTAATTTTTGAATTAAAATATAGTATTTTTCACTATTCAAAAAAAATGAACATTATCAAAAAAATACCAAAATTTTATCCAAAGTAAATTTTGATGTCTGATTCTAAAGAATAATATTATTTTTTCAAATAAAATATATAAAAGTGTCTGAAACTATATTTAATGAGGGTTTTCCATGAAAGGGTGGCAAATCGTCCTTTTAATAAATATTAGAGTATTTATGCTTAAGATTAGATTCTTTCTTATTTTAATCCTCTAAAATTAATTAGATAAATGTAAAACCATTTGACAGACATGTGTATTCATATTATAGTTAGTTCTGTCCATTTCTATCAATACAACATCTAGGCATTATCTAAAATTTAAAATTATATTATATTATTATTTTTCAGTATGACTCAATGTTTTGTGCAATGTATACTTTCAGAAAATCTCATTGTTGTGTAGGAGGTACGCCATCGAACATAGAAACCCCTTTAAGGTAAAACATATATTTAATTCAAAACTTTTAATAAATATGAAAATGTTATATTCTTTATTTACCTGGTATGTTACATTCTTCCCCTCTTTTGGGAATTCCATCCACGCAATTTTAAAATTGGGCTTGGAAACTTCATTGAATGTCCCAAATAAGCAAAAAAGTCAATAAAAATATCTCATTAAATGAATGACAGAGAAATAAAAATGTCACCCAAGATAGCCCATACTGGGATTCCATGTAAGAAAACATGGATATGTAAGAGATGCAACCCATCAATGTTGGATGAAGAGTGGTAGAAAACCTGAATAGGATTAATTTAACCACCAAAAAATCACAAACGTTCGATGGGTTAAATGATATTTGATTCAGTCATAGGAATGGTTAATGGAAAATGTTTTTGGTTTATGTTAATTTTCATAAAGTTAAGTAATTTATTTAAGAGCATTAATAAGAACATAAGGAATCATACTTACATTTCATGTAGACTTTCATCCATTTCTAGATTTCTACCACAAACTCATCTTTTATCCAAACAATGAGTATTAAAATTGACTTACTCACATGAAAATCAATAGAATCAACTTTCAGTGTATCACATGATCCATAAATGATTAACTATATATTTCCCCTATCTTTAGACATCATCCAAAACCAAAAAGCATAGTACAAGATTATATAACCCCAAAATGGATAATCCTTTATAAAAATAAAAAATACTCTTAATCTCCAAAATTTTTCAAACTATACCCATAGTACAACAAAGACCATTCTATAAAAAAAATATCCATAAAATACATCAACATAATACCAACTATGATTGAAACCCAAATCTCAAAAGGATTTAATCACATAGTCTTTCAAGATAAATCTTAACATTTATCACCAAATAACATCAGTTACTCTTAAAGTCTCATACTAAATAGTAATTAACCTAATCACATATTCTCCATGATAGGTTAATAATTTCCATAAATAATCCAAATCATCATATGTTTACAATCAAATCATTGATCCAACCATAATAAAAATTCAACCATTACTACAAAAATAAGATCCCATGGTATTCTATTTCCCTTAAGCAAATAATGTTTCCAAAAGAGAAAACATCATCTAAAATAAAAATTACCACTTAGTCACCAAATCATTTTCCTATATTATGGATATCTATTTGATAAAGCAAAAGTTCCCAAAATAAACTAATTCTTGATTCATAAAATCGTTTAACACAAAAGATTAAGTCATACCAACCAGGAACTTCACATTGGATAGTGGTAGGCGATGTGCCCTTGTCGCCCTTCGGTTGTGGGATTGATTCATATAGCCATTCCAAATGCTATGGCTTGTAACCAATCATACAGGTTGTCCTTTTTATAAAACTCAAAAATAACCCTAACATGTTTTAACTTCAAAGGTTTTCTTATAACTTTTATTTTCATCCCAATACATTAAGACCTCAACATCTTATATATTGTCATTTTTTTCACCTCCATGTGATAAAATAAAACTATACCGAATAGAAAGAACAACATACCTTAATCATGGTGTCTATATGGTTTCATCATTATCTTGTTCACATAGGTATAAGGTCCATGTATTGCAAAAAAGATTTACAGATCCTTAAAAATCAATTCCTTCCATCATCAAAATACACCGTTTACAACTTGGGTCATATGGTTGTTTGTAGAAAAACAGTTTCGTAAAATAATCATGTATGACCTATAATTTCAAAACATTTAATAAAAATATATTTTAATAAAACAATTGTACAAAATTAGAGTAGAAACATTCAATCAATAGTCCTTTTAAAATACCATAAGTATGTGCTGAGGGATTATATTGTAAAAGTAAATATAAATAGGTTGTGCAAGGGTATCCATCTTCAACACCTTTTTCAAAATCATATTATCCTTCAAAATCTTATGATAAGGTAAAATATTTTAAAAGGAATATATAATATTTAACTTTCATGAAAATATGATAATATTGAGAAAATATGATTTGATTAAATACAACCCATGATCCATGATGATATCGAGGTATAGTGTAGGTATTTGATATCTCAAACAACCTCTTTAAAGTTGGTTCTATTCAAGAAAATGTTTCACAATCATCATAACATGACTTTACAATAATTATTGTAAGCATGTCATCTAGAAGAGATAAGAATTTCATTTTAGATCCTCCTCCTTCCATTTGTAACAAACTATCCTTGATCTGAAAAATTTATAAAACAAGGATTTAAATTAAATAATATACATAAAAACAAAACATGTTTTTAAGGAAAACTTCTAATCCCTAAAGTCTTCTAAACCTCCCTCTAATACCAACTATAAGGACCCAGCCTTAAAAAATTACATAATATTGAATTAAATGAATAATTCACATTGAGGAACTTTTCAGGTATAGAGCTTTATATAATAATTCCACAAATATTACATATCAACTTGAATATTACACGTAAAAACTAATAATCAGTATCAATTTTTTCATAAAATAAAAACTCTTCAAAAGAAACATGTCTAGTTCCATGTTTTAGACAACATGATTTTTTCTTGATCCCGTACTTGACCCTATACATCTTTTAGTCCTATGGAAAACATTTAAAAAACTTGGGATTAGAAAAAAAATCTCAAAAATTGTTATAAAATAAGGAAAGAAAACATTATCCCATCAATAAATACATTTTAATGAAACCATACTTTTCAATCCAAACATACCTTATAAAATCATAATATTTATGAATAACACACAGAAATAATAAATCATAATGGTAACATGTGGCATAAAAAACATACTAACATTGTAGCTATCACAACTACATAGGGAGTTACGTTGGAATACCCATCACAGTATATTATTTAAATCTATTAGGAGAAACATTAACAATTACCTCCGTCACATTACCCAATACATTGGGGATCTATCTCGGACACACCCTCCCTAGGTTTGGCACAAAACAAATTTTATATGTAAAAAAATACCATGAATTCTAACAGATTCATAACACAAACCAATCTTAAAGGAAATGTAACATTTCAACATTTCAATTACAATATATCATTTCCAATTATTTACATAATCAATTCTTTGTCAAACAATTTTCAAAACCATTTTCAAAACCATTTAAAAAATTTAATATTGTGATTTTTAATCGATATTTCTCATACCACATTGATGATTTTGAAATAATTTTTAATTTCAAAAAATTCATGTCCATAAAAATAAATCCTTAAAAACATTTTTAAAACATGGACATTAATGTGACTGATTTAGAAGAATATACCTTTAAAAATTTTAAAATGATATTTTAGTAAAAGAGTTCTTTACCAAAATAGAGACTCTTGATTAAAAATAATTGAGGAAGAACATTAATCAAAGCTTATAATACTACGAGAATAAATATTTTTATGATATAATTTCACAAAGGAAATATATACACCATATAAAAGTGAATTTGTGTATAACAACAAATAAGTCTCAATGGAATATAAATTGAGACAAAGTCCCTTGGAAAGATCATATCCATAGATTAAGGATAAATAAAAGACATAATTATGTCTAAAAAAATAAGAAAACACCCAATATAAGTGGATATTATGTTTAAAAAAATAATTGGCCATTCACATATATTTATATCAGGACATAATCAAGAAGTATAATTTTAACCCAAAGAATTAGAATTGGGTTAAGAAGTTCACTTACAGAAATTTGAAAGCATAACGACATCAAATTAAAATTCAGAAAATAAGATGATGAGAGAGAAGAGGTTATTTCTCATGTAGAAACAAAATTGATAGTAATGAGGATATATAATAACATATCCCAACATATTAAAGTGGAAATTAAAAGACAAAATATAAATGAAATCTTTTAAAAATAGGAGGGTGAAAGATTCCCTCACCGATTTGGTAACTTCTGAAACATATAGCCCATGAAATATGGATCATACAATTAAGAGTTAAATACAAATAAATTATATTAAATTAAACAATTAATAAAATCATGGGAATTATATACACCACACATAAGAAAATAGTGTAAAATATATCATGAATCTCACAGGAATAAAAAGTGATATGAAAACCTCTTACTACATTATAATCAATCGATTCGTATGAACAAAATTTAATAACCACCAAATGAATAAAATAATATCATGAATATAAAAATAATCATGATAATATATATCAAATTTAAGTACACAATACACCACATTAAATAAATAAGTGGTGAACAATGTAAATCTCACGGAATTAAACCTGAGATAAGAAACCCCTTACCTAGTGTCTGACTTGACTCGATCATTCATTAATCTACTGAATAATAAACTAAAGTTAATCTATACATTATTAAGAACCTTTATCACGTTTATTATTCTTTTTTGATCAATTATTACCTTTCTATAACTTTTAGTTAATTATTTGACTTCATTTCGGACACTTGGTCGATGTTCGGAACTTGAGTTAAAAATAAACATGATATAATTATAAATTGTCCATGTTGTAGAAATTACATTATATACCTAATAATATTAATGATTTAGATATCATATATATCATATATATCAATTATATATGTATATATATCAGAACATAACATTTGGAGATAAGAAATGATATGCACCGTTCATGGAGATGGTAAGTCGAATGTACGCATGAACACTAATTTCATTTCTATTTCATATTTAATGAAATGAAAACATATTGATAAATATGTATATTATGATTCCAGTATAATATAATATATAATTTAATTCTCTCCATCCTTTATACATTCCACATATGTCATGAACGAGTCATATCACATTGAGGGGGCGGTAGTCAGCACATTCTCAAATGAAATTATCGCATTTATCCATTAGAGAAACCATAATGGTATAATATAAATTGAAAATAAATAAGAATATAAACAATATAAATATAATATATATCACATATAAATATATTTCCATCATAATTTCCACCAATAGAGGCGGTAGGATATAATTGATCAATCATCATTTCGTGAGATAGTAGTTCACTGTCCACAGAAACTGTATGTCCTTTTATCCATTATATGGAAGTGTGTGTATGTGTAGTTATAATAATTCTCATAAAAAATCTAGTATATTGAGGATACTGTTTTTTATAAAATAATGAAATAAAAAGAGTTTTGGTGTTTGTGAAGTAAAACTAATCATAAGAACTTAAGAGAAGACGTTACCTTTAAATCAGGTATATCCATTTGGTTTGATCAAAAAGGTTTAATTAATTTTTTTTCTTCCTAGGGGAATGATTTTAGAAGAAGGGTAGGGATGTAAGGAGCGTAACTGGGAAGTGTTTGGACAAGCCATGAGGCTCGAGAAGTGTGAGGAATATGTTTGAATTGAGGGATTTTTATATCGGGGAGGAGGGGCTCTTTAGGAATATTTAAATATATTATTTTAGTATATAATAATTATTGGATTCCAAAATTCAAAAACATATTAAATTAGAATATAAGATGACTCATGTTTGAAATAAAATCATCCAATAAGAATTAAACTTGTTTTGGATATTCTTTTAATCTTTAAAATATTATTTGTTTAAATCATTCATTAATCAAGTAAACATTATATCATAATTTTGTCATAAATATTTTAATTTATATTATATCATAAATTTATAAGATAAATATCATGAAGTAGGAATATTTTTTACCTTTCAGACTCACATTAATAGTCAAAAGTATAACTTATATAACCCCATGTAATAATTTATTTACTAAAACATATATGTTTAAGTCGTTTTTTTCTTTGCTTATATTTAATTAATATAAAGTGTCATTATCACTCTAAAGTGGCTCTATGGGGTCCCAAAATCGTCCAAAAGGATACCCATGGTCAGAAATGTATCAAAAAATAGGATTAAAAAGCATTATAGGGTAATTTAATATTATTATAATATTATTTGTTTAACCTTATTTACTAGATTTACCCTCTAACCATGGTAAATAAAATATTTACTAAGATAAATATTTAAAATGTATAAATATAAAAGTTACCTATTTACACAATTTGGAAGTATTGATTAAAAATAAGGAATCCATTTTCTGAATTAAAAACACAAAAGTAATAAAATTAATTTAAAATTAATTTTTGTTGTCAAAACAAAAAGAGTGTTTATAAGAAAGAATAACTTTCAAAATATTGACAGTTGTTTAAGTCCAATTTCAAAGAGAAAATACTTACAATGGCAGAAATTTAATTAAATGGTAATATATAATATAATTACATTATAAAAACATTTAAAACAATAATCTAACCATATAGATAAATTAGATTAAAATGCAGTTTTGAATTAAAATACAGTATCTTTCACTATTCGTTTTAAAATTAACATTATCAAAAAAATACCAAAATTTTATCCAAAGTATGTTTTGATGTCCTTATTCTAAAAAAAATATTATTTTGTTAAATGGAACATATAAAAGTGACCAAAACTATATTTAAAGGGGGTTCATAATCAAATAGTGGTAAATCAACCTTTTAATGAATATTAGAGTATTTATGCTTAAAATTTGATTCTTTGTTATTTTAAGCCTCTAAAATTTATTGGATAAATGTTAAAAAATTTAAAAAACATGTATAATCATATATTAGTTTCTCATGTCGATTCCTGCCAATACAATGGCTAGGCGTTAACTACCATTTTAAATAATATTATATTATTATTTTTCATCATGACTCAACGTTGTGTGTAATTTATGTTTTCAAAGAAACTCTTTGTTGCGTATTGTGCATGACATGAAACATAGAAATCTATTTAAAATAAAATTAATATTTAATTCATAAATTTTAAAAAATATAAAAATGTTATATTCTTTATTTACCTGGGTTGTTATAATGTCTGTCTTGTGTCTATGCATGGAGCTTGGTTATCACATAGTTTGGCCAACCATGCAGCCAAACCATGAAACCCTTTAACAAAGGTGAAAATAGAATTTACCCCACCCTAATATCCAATTTCATTCTCATCACATGAATAAAATAACCTCTTTCTCCATCAAGCTCCTTAACCCCCCCCCCCCCCGAAGTTATTAAGTTTTATCATCCATTAAAACTCTAATTGATTAATCATTCATCATATTGGATGTGAACTGGTGTTTTCTCTATTAGTATTCCACCTTTAATCATTTATCTTCTCATTGATGTAAGTACTTTCTATGTGAGGAAAAATTTATTTTTTCATATATTTCTGTTTTCTTACTTTCGTTCATCCTAGAATGTATTAGAGGACAACAATGGATGATGAGTATACCACCAATATAAGGTTGGTGGTCTAATTCCTTTCCCTTATTGTATTGGTGTTTATGTGTTATTCAACTGTGACACATGTTTTATTTTCCACGAAATGTGTATTAAATAGATTTATCCCTTAATTACAGGGATATTATTTTCTTGTATGAACCAGGAGACCAATTATTATATTTCATTATAGGTTATGGACCTTGAATTGAACCACCCCTTGGGTGGGTTTCTAAATTAAATGAAACTACCATGGAGGCCTGTGAATTTGAATAAAAATTGAAGGTGATAACATTATCCCTTTCCTTTAGGGTTATGAAATTGAATGAGTAATGTGTAAATTGGAATGAATAAAATAATGAATAGAATAACTTGTCTCTATGAATTTTTCCAATGTCCCTTATCTCTTAGGCTTAAGGTGTTCATTTCAATCAATTTAAACAATTAAGATGATTTGGACAATTGTTGGGATACTAGCCCTCCTACACCTTAGATATAATTTTTTCCAACTTCTGCGATGTGATAAATGATTATATAGATATGATGGAAAAATAAATTCAAATGAAAACTAAAATGGTATGGTTATAATTGAGGACCATGAACATTCATATTTACATACTGAAAGTGAAATATGGATTTTGATAAAGAAATCTATTAATAGGATCATTTGGAATATTTATTTAATTAAATTATTAGTAAATTAATCATGAACCATGGATAAATAAGGGCTATCGTATGAACATCAGGGAAATAATCACTTGTTAGATGGTTTATATATGACTGAGTGATAGTTGGAATCCCTATGTGCGCTACCAAGTACATATTCAAATGTAAGATCATTAAATATTATCAGAGTGATACATGGACTGCCTATGTGGACTTCCAAGGACATGCTCAGAGGGAATATTTCAAAATACATCATGATTCGAACAATCTGTCCATTTATAGAAAATATTGGATAGACTAAATGGGAGTTGAATTTATACCACACATAGAGTAACACCATATTTCATATGAGGAATTCAGGGGACAAGCATTTAATGTGATGGATTAATTTTATTTCTGGAGGGACACTTCGAATATATTTTATGAACACAATGGATGGTATTTCATTTCCTTAAATTATAATGAATTACGTTCACAATGCGAAACCCATGATAAAGAAGAAAACATGGATTTGGTCGGAGCCTAAATGTTTTTTTATGTACTTATTATACATATCTACTCAAATATCATTAATGGGATCCACTTCGGATATGAACAAGGTGTTGAGACATTTTTATTTATCAAATCATGAGTGACTATTTACTTTGAGGTATTTATGTTTAACCTGATGTATGTAGTTGAGGAAGGGTGTCCATGGTAACCCATACTATTGTAGTTTATTTATTTACATATTTAATGTATATATTATAATGTTACCTAAAAACATCCTATATATTCTAATCGTTATCATGGAACGAGATACCCTTGGTGGTTTCCTATTATTTATATCTCAGACCCAATTTGGGTTCTGTTGAGAACCTGGATAGTCATAATGGATATAGGCCAAGATAAGGGGAAGAGACCTAATATGAATGCTTCATCACCGTATTAGGATAATGAATAGGGGTAAAGGACTGAGCCTATACATAATATGCGTCTAGAGATATCCTTAGACATTTTGTTCAATTTTTATAGCATTTTTTATATGCATGTTCCCTTCATTTCCCTTTATTTTCCTTTAGTATAGAATAATGTGGTCATCATTTCTATATATGACACTGATAGATGTAATTACTTCTTTATTTATATTACGGTTTATTATTCATTCTCCTTTCAATAATATTTTACATTTCTTCAATTTGTTGATATTATTATACTAACATGCCACACTCTAAAAATGATGGTTTAATCTCCCCACTATTCCTCTATGGACCCTATTTTTTAGTTAGAAACATGTGGTGTACATTGAGATGTGCCTAAGATTATGTGGCTGATGAGGTTTAGTTTTTTAGAGTGAACTAGGTCAGGGGTGTTATGCTAACAATCACATTAACTACTTTGAATTAAACATCAATTTATTTATCATCAATAATTTTTATATCTTCAAATATAAGTCTACATACCTATAACATAACTTCCTTGAATTTTATATTTTCATTGTAGTTGTTTTTTAAAATTTATCCCTACTAGCAGGTTTTGTTTGAAAATCTCTGAACATGGTATATAACTATTCTGAGAAGTTGCTTGAGATTGATTTTTTTCATTTCTATCACCCTTCAAATTCCTCATTTCTACAGGAATCATAATAGGATATTTATCAATAAGTGGAAAACCGATTATGTCGACATCTATATCATTAAGGCCTAATGTATATAGGTGTGGTTGTATCCTACTTATGAAACAATGAAAATTTAAAAAATTCAAAGGAGGAACTCATTATCCATTTATAGAACCTAAATATACAATCATTATAGAAATATCGAGGATCTTTATAGAAGAGATGAACTTTTATATCTATAATAGTCCCCAAGTACTAGTCAGGTGGAACTGGAGAGTTGATTCACCAGTACACTAATTTTATTAATTTTATATAATATGAAATTCAAAAAATTGTACTATTTAATGTTTTTTATCCACTCAATATAATCCCTCAATCTAAACTCCTTTGAAGTAGTAAAATAAGATAGAAAATCACACACTATTTAACATGTTTTGTATAAAGGAATACTCTATTTAATGTTCGTTAGACACCCCATCCTGAATTATCTTCACTATATCCTCATGTGAATACAACTTGTTAGACACCCCTATTAAAATCATTCCATGTATAATTACACACACATATTTACACTCTTTTAACATTTTTTATACACTCCATTAATTATTCATACCTAATAGGACAGAAACCCCATCACAATCGTCCAGTTGCTAGTTAGACATCCCACATACAATATTCCTCTTCTTTGTCAGTGCATAGGTTGAATGATCATCTTCGTATATATTATTCAAAAATAAATAAATCTAGATACCCCTTATCATGTGCAACTCCTCATGAAATTAATCAGTACTGTCCTGGAGACTCATTCCATATTTGTTGCAACCTAGATTCCCCAAAATCATAAAATTATATGGCCCACAGTTTTCTTATTATTTGAAGTCTCCAATATTAAAACTCTTTATTCTAAAACTATGGTATATTAGTTTCTCAAAATACTTCCCTCAAAATAGATACAATACTACTCAATAGTTTACCACACAAAATAAATTATCACATGTATATCTTATTAATCCACAACAAAATAAAAATTGTGAATGTGATAATTACTCAGTATTACCTAATTTAAAATCTATCATTTAAATTTTTTATGAATAGACATATTTTTTCCCATTCAAATATAAATTCTTATTGGAAGTGGTATTATATTTTAGCATTCATGTTTAATATTAGATGAGAGTGTGGGTATTATGTCATTTTCATGAACTTCAGCTAAAATAATCAAATTGTTTGGTGTTTACATATTAGTCACACATATTCAGCGTTCATGTATCACTATGAAGGAATTTAATTACATGAAATTATAAAAATTCATTGAGACACTGTGTTTCACATTTTCCTCACACAATGCTTGTTTCTATGACTCTTCTCATATAAATGATGTGTCAACCAATAAAATTGGATTACTCATTAATAAATGGTATATTTTAGCTTACACATTATAATACTTTGAATTCATAACACTATTATCTTCCAATTAAATCACATTGTATCTAAAATTTCTGATGAATTTATTTTTAATTCTATTTATTATCATTGAATGTAAAAGCACTGTATACTCTTTTATCACATTGAAAACATGATAATATTTGAAAAAATATATGTTAGACTCACTTAAGAACTCTTATATGTTGAAAATTATATAAACTCATATATAGCTATTGGATTCATAAAATACCTACATTACATAAATGGATTTATGAACAAAATCTGTTACATAGTAATATAGCTTTGTGGATTCCTCTTTAAAATGGATGCGTCATCAAATCATATTTATGTACTTTATTTAGTCTATATGCATAAATGAGTAACTCTAGTAATATTCATTCATCTTAAACATACCTCATGTAGTTACCATACATGAATATATTCTTCAACTCTCTACTTCATCAGGATACTATATGATTTAAGATCATTCTATTCATGAATGATAGATACATGATTATCATGTTTAATTTGTATATAAGAATCAGTTGTATATCAGGAGTCCAATGAGGCCTCCTATATTGTGTTCTTAGGAATAATTTTGGTATGGTGGATATGGTATTGATCTCATTGGATTATTAATGTCAGATAACCTTCACTACACATAACCCTCTAACAAATGATGACAATTCTTGTTGATCGAATGGCCATAAACAGCTCATTCAGAAGACTATGGAAATATCTTTATCATTTAAGTGGATTTGTGGCACCTCTATTGTTCTAAATCCCAAATCGGTTTCTCTAGAAGATAGAACATCAATATTAATATAACAATTCAAGTATATAAGCAGATTTGATTACTAGTGTCCACTATAGAACCCTCATTGGCACTAACCCCTGACATCTCCACAGAATTCATGCCTCCCCACACAATTGAACCATTATTTGATCCCACACTCTTATATTTTACTACCAAATCAACACTTCATGATGGTGAACATTGATAACCACCTAAGTAATGTCTTGAATGAGTTACCTTTACTGTTCTTTGGAAGAAGACCATAATTGTTTTTCAACAAATATATTAATTGAGTTATCCATATTTTAAATATTCCACAAAATATCTAACTCTAGAAATTATACATTTTTATTGTATTATATATTCTTCTAATCACTGTTGTAAATAATGGATGATCTTTATCACATTAATTATGACATTAATTTCACTTCAAAAATCACCATATACATATATAGATAATTGAAAAATCATTACATACAATTCCATCTAATGAATCTTAAATAATTCTACAAGAATCATGACATTTTATTACCTCACCAATGACCTATTGAAACATCATTGACACTAAATGTTACACTTGGGCTCAAAACATATTATTCACATCTTGTAGGGGATCCATATTCCATGTATAAAAAATATTCCATTAGATATATATAGTTAATTAACAAAAAATATTAATAGAATTTATTCTTTTATCCAATTAATCCATTGATGTAAATTGTTTCCATCAACAATTGGAATTACCTTCTGTTTGAAAATCTATTATATAACTCATAAAAAGAGAAAAATATCATGGATAATAGTTTAATATTTGAAATCAATAAAAAAACTCACTACTTACACTTATATACAAATTATTTGCACAAAATATAAATTATCAGAATGGTAGAGGAAATAATGGTATGAATAAATGAAATTCTATAACATAATGTCCTTAAATATTGATTTATTAAAACACACAAAATTTATTTTATCAATATAATATCTATAAGTAACAAGATATATGATGTTTTACTTGGTTAAACCACATTAGACTATATCTAAGGATCATACACAAGGTGATGTACTAGTTTAGTAAAATTCAATAAGAGAACTACTTATGATCTATTTGAATTAGACTCCGACTCTTTTTTGTTAACCACCACTCATAAGATAAAAAATAATTTCTCTATCACTTGAGATGGAGTCACTTACACTCAAGGGAGCAGTATTTGATCTTATAACAATAAAAAATTAGATACACTATATTAGTTTGAGAATAACGTTTGTGTTAATAGGTGTTTATGATTTAATCATTATTTTACTATATCATCGATCGATGTATTAATGGTATTAACATCCACATTAATTTTAAGATAAATATAGTCACAAATATAATATTTTGTATTTATTCTTCTACACATTTAATCTTATTCATACAATTTAGTTGTATTTATCAGTATTAGTATAATTCAATACATAGATCTATCTATTAATAATTTAATCACCTTTTTATATAGGCCATCAATATTGTAGTTGAGAGATTCAAAAAATGTTTAAATTCATTAAATTTTAATTAAACAATTAAAAATTATAACCATGCATGCATTGATGAAACCTTGACGTGGTCGTTGTATTGATGTTGTGTTTTTTGGTCAATTCATTTACTACAACATACATGATTATAAAACGGTATATCATTAAGAAAATGGATATTTCCATCATTTAAAATCCAAATATATGAAGCAATATATTGTAGTGTTTTTAAAAAACATCATGTTTATATCTAATTACCATGGTAGATAAAATACCTAAATCTACCCAAATAAATGAGATCCCTTAATAGTTTTCATCTAAAATATTTTGAAAATTATTATAGTTTTTAATTTTTTCATGAAGTATATTGTTTTTATATATTTCATGTAAAAAATGTTTTTTGAAACCACTTATAATATTATCAACCAAAAAATTATATTTTAAACATCCTTGACCATGCATAGTTTTTTTATGTTTTCACAATTAACCATATATTCTTCAAAGAAGTATTTAACCACCATCCTAAAATATGGTGTGAAAATCCTCATTTCCCCACATCAATAGAAATAAATGAGATTTATGAGATCCATCATCACACGATTTTAGGACATGATGGATGAATGATTTTTTTTAAAATCATCTATTATAATAACCACTTAAACTCATTCAATTTTTCTAAAACTATGATCAATCATTTATATAAATTACATCACTATGAATTTATTTTGGTCTTTTTTGAAAACATCATCTTGTATTCTCTCAATCACATTCCAAAAATTACACTGCAAAATAAAATGAAATAATAATGATAATATATTTTTTAGTGCATGTTCATAGAATGTTGTTAATATACTCAATTCAATTGAAGCATAAAAAATTTATTCCAATAGATGACTTAAAACCCGATCATCTATGATAGTAACCATTGATAATAAATGTTTTTTTACCAATGATTAGTTACATTTTTGTATTTTATATTATCCAGTTGTCAACCAGAAAATAATAATTTCCAACCATTATTGTTATAATAATAATAAAATTATGATAATTATATATATGATTATTAGAATATTTGGAAAAAGTCTGAATACATAGTTATTTATAGATAATAAAAATACATGAGATTTTGAGTAAATTTATAGTATAGGTGCCAAATTTGAATAAGAAAGTAAAATTTCATATATAAATGAAATAATAATATATTTATATTGTAAAAACACTCTTCCAAAGCAGAAAATCTATATTCCAAAGTTTATAACACTCAAATAATTTATTTTATATCCACAAAATGTGTTTGAAACTATTATTCTAGAATTTTATGGTTGCATTCAATAATAGAAAATTACAATGCCTATTAGTAGAAAAAATTAATTTTATTATGTTATTTTCAGGGATACCGTGTGTCAGAGCATTTTAAAACAATATGTCTCAATGAAAACAAACATATAATTTTTTCAACTTTCCAATTTAATTTATAATAACATAAAATTTAGTATTTGAGTCTATAAAAATGATTATTGTATGTTAACTCACTTGTAGGGATTGTAACAAGTCATAGATGGATTATAGAATAGTTGGTGGAAGGAAACATTGAATTGAAGTTGATCAATTATGGGTGTTAAACATGGTGAACATGTACATTTTTTATGATGAAATATAAGTTTGATAATGAAAATTTACTAAATTAATGTTGGAAAACAATTATTCTGTCAAATGATGAAGAATTGAATTTATTTTGATACGTGATAATAAATAGAGAGAAAATTTTCAATAGACATGGTCCCCATAGAATTCATAAGGAGTAATATTTAATAAAAAAAATTCTAAATAATGTGAAAAAAAAATTGGAAATTTTTTTAGACAATTCAAGAAATAGTTTTTGAACATCATTAATAAAAAATTCAAAAAATTCAAAAATATATAGGGAAGTAAAATATTATATTTGAGATTAATATATATAATAATATTATTATTTGTATTTAAAAATTGTAACTAACATCATGTAAATTTCTTGGTATGAAACTTTTATTAATAAGAGACAGATATTCAAGGGTTTTAGTTTAAATTGTTTCCATATTTGAAATATTTTTGATGATAAGATGAATTCTTTGATATATGGGATATAGAACACTACAAACCATGGAATATAGACTCACGGTAACATTTAGACCTTTTATAAATATTTATATTTATTTGTTTGTTGGATTAATTTTTCCTAACACGGATTGATATTAATAGTCTTACTGAAGATACACATTATCTGAAAATATATATAGATAAAATGATGAAATTTAGAGTTTGACATTGAATAACTTATTTCCCCCCTCTCACTTTTCCCCAGATTATAGGTGTGGTCATAATTTTTAATAGATCCTTGGTTCACTATGTTGGACCTATTCTTGATAAACCATATAATTTGGGTAATAATAGATGAATTATGATGCCTGGTAGGATGAGTTTTCATTTTTTTGGGTAAATTTATCTGTCCTTTATTATTACCATCGGAACAGATGTATTGGATATCGGTAACATTGCGATATTTTAGAAGTATAAAATTATGATCGATAACAAATATGACATGAAACAACAAACGAAAATGATCCGTGAAATATATTATTTCAATATGAACATTATAATATAGTTGTTAAATTAGTAGCTATGAATAGTAATAAATAAATTTTGAATATTACATTTTTTATATATTTATCAATTAATTTTATTTATTATCAATTGTGTATAAATAAAAATAAAAAACATTTGAATGTAATAGAAATATTTTTCTAAAAATATATTTTATTCACATAATGTTTTTTATCATAATAGAGTAAATAAATAACTATTAGTGAATTATTTTAATAAAATTTATATATAATATATTGAATTTAATTTTCTATACATGATTTATCATTTTAGCAAACAATGAGAAAAGAATGAATCTAGTTTTACATTTGAAAATATTATTTCCCTATAAAGTTGCTTCTCCACATCTTCCTCATTTATTTTAAAATTTAAATTTTGAAATATTTAAAAATTTCTTTTAAAAATTTCAATTCATTTTAGAAATCATCTAGTAAAAATTATGTTGGGGGATTTTTTTTTTGAAATTACTAATTTTTTCGATGTGGGGATAAAAATTTATTTTTATTTAAAAAATACTTTTTTATTTAGGAATTTACAAATTTAAAATTATATTTATATTTTTGAAAATTATAATTAATTAAATTATATTAAAAAAATCCATTTTTAAAAATTTTAGTTCTTTATATTTTCAATTTCAATATAATTTTTTTTATTCAATTGAAATCTTTTCCCTTGGAAAACCGTTATTTTGTCACGTATGTGGGATTAAAATTTAATTAAATTATGAAATTTATTTGCTTTAAATTTGATAATACAGAATCCATATTGAGAATCCTAATTATAAATATAAAATAATATGGTTGACCTTTTTTTTAAATTAATAGTAATAATAAAAAAAAAATTACTGCAATTATGGTTAATAAGTGTTTAGTGGGGGTTTAACTAAGAAGATAAGGGTTAAATGAAAGTGAAAATTATAAAAATAATATTTTATTTCCTTTTTTAAACTTAATGTATCAAAATTTTAATAAAGATATCTTTTGTAGAGTTTTTTATTGGAATTTTTTTTGTAAAATTTATTGTTAAAAAAATTCCATGTGCATTCTTCACCCCAATTATTAAAGGGAACACACTATCCAATTTTGTTCACATATTAAAATCCATTTTTGGTCCAATACCAAACTTAATATATTATTTAAATCCCTCCCCATGACCTAGATCTATTTTATTGATCATAAAAATATTCTATGAAGGATATTTATAGAATTCTAATGAAGTTATCCGAAGAAGAGGTATAGTTCTTAACAATGCATCATTGTTTTATTTTTTCTTCCAACCCCCCACAAATATTATACAAATATAATGAAACATTAAAATTTTTATCTCCCTTATAATTATATTTTATTATGTTAATTGAATAATATATCCCTGTCACCTCTTCCTCCAAATGGGAAACGAAATAGTTGATTATGTGTACGATGGACCACTACCTCGTGAACCTATGCAATTCATTTTCCATCGCATCCTCTCAAGGATATATATAATGTTGGGAAAAAAGTATTTATACAATTTTTTAATTAATTATAATTCATGAATTATTATATCAACTCTTTTTTATTACCCTCCAAACCATTGGAATCCTATAACACAACTTATGGCTATGTTTGGAATACTGCCTTCACGAAGCGATTTGATTCATTATTCATTTATTTTTAATTGGCTAGAAATAATGGTGAAATTATTAATAAATATTATTTATATTATATTATAATGAGTCAATTAAAGAGGAATATTATTTATTTTCCTTTCATTTCATCAATTAAAAAATAGGGAAATTGTGCATGCATATATACAACCTACTGTCTCCATGACCGGTGCAATTCATTTTTTGCACCAAAAATATTCAAATGGAAATAAATATAAAAATGTATTATATATATGATATTAATATAATTAATATAATTTTATAAATAATTTAGTCATTATATATATTTAATTACTAAAATTATCGAACTAAAACATACGTGAAAAACAAAGTTGTTATTAGTCAGAATAGGGATTTAATCATACAATCTGAATAAATGGGTGAAAAAAACGTATTAATTGAGTCATATACGGTATGATATATTATATTTTTTTATTTAATTTATTTAAAATTAATATAAATGTATTACATTGGTGGTTCAAATTTATACCAAGAAAGTCATACCTATGTCAAGGGTTAATCAGGTAACTTTTACTTACTTAAGACATACCCCATATTAAAAACATATTTTTATTATGGTGTATATATAATAACATTTGAAATATATTATCATATATATATAATTTCATTAAATTAAAATTTTCATTTTAATTTATTCCATTCATGGGGGTCATGATTCAAATGTTACTAAAGTTGTAAGGTTTTACTTCACAATATCATCAATATTGTGGATGGTTTATGTTTAACTATTACATGAGGTAATTATTTGGTAATTATATCATAAACCCAATATAGTTTATTGTCCTCAGATTATAAAAGGACCTTTATATTATTAATAAAACTTCCACATATTGGTACTTAAAATGAATGGGATCATGTTTTTTAAAAAATTTATATTTAATTATATTTTTGGTTGAGAATGATTTTAATTCCATATCCATGTTTTCTGAAAATGTTCTAAATAATGTGTTTAATATTATTTTATGATGTTTTTTTCTCAACTATTAGTTTTAAAATTTTATTTAATCAGAATATTCCATTTTTTAAAAAATATTGTTTTTCACCTTTTTTCTAAAAACGTGGAAGGAAATTTTTTAATGTTGTCATGTTGAACAGAATTCCAAATCATCCTGAACAGTCATAGAACATAATTTTACATTAAATGTATAATAAGTTAGTTTTATAAAATAAATTCCTATTTTTCCATATTTTTAAAAAAAATTGATTTTCAATTTGATATGGATATTTTTCTGAATAATTTTTTAATGGAATTTTTATTTTATTACATTTAATCTATGAAAATAACCCCCATATTTCAATATGATACATTGGGAATATTTTATAATGATACCATACTTGTTATTTATTTTAATGTTTTATTATTAATTTTATTGGGATGCACTATTTTGATAACATTCTCTATAGTAATCTGGATGGTTTATGATTATGTTTATTAATTAGGGTATGAATAAACATTCAGATTTCTTTTCCAACCTGAATGATTATATTAATTATGTTTATTGATTTGGGAAATTATTAATATTTTATAATCTGGTGTTCAATATTATTTTATAAATTTATTATGTTTTCCACCTTTCATATTAATAATGAATTGGACATAGTACATGATGTGCATGGATCACCTAATGACCTTTTTTACTTGGTAGGTATTAGGAGAGAAAATATCTTCAGTATTCGGAAGGGTCCATATGCATTTAATTAATATTCTTAGGCATGAAACCATGAACATATGGTTATTTTTTATAACATTATTTTTTCCCTCTTTATGAGATTATGTGTTGAGGTCTATGTTATTATTCGATTAGATAGAATATTTATCCATAAGTTTCATGTTCATGTTACTATGTGTATAAAATTATTTCACCATCATTTATTCCATCCATATTATCTGAGTGAACATTTTATTGATAAAATGTTAATTGTGTTCAGATATTTATCTTTCGATATAGATTAGGTCTTTTTTATTCATGATGCCTTATATTGTACACATTACCTTACCGAGAATATGAGTTAACACCCATATTATTTTTTCTTCACTAGGATTCTAGGAGATATATTATAATTAAAAATCATGGATATACTATAGGGGAAATGGTATTCAAAATAATAATATTTTTTCGGTTTCATGTGTAGTGTAAAATTCAAATATGCATATACTTTTCTTTGACTATGAAACTATCATTTCCTTTAGGATATGATTCCTTGTATCTTTATACTTGGTAAAAAATTGACCATGAACGTGCAGATACTATATTTAGGGTATATATAGTTGGTATTAAAGTATGTTTAGTACAAATGTATCATCTTGCCCTTTCCGAATTGGTTTGAGAAGACGGTGAGATACTACTTGGCCTTAGGCGACGTTCACAATGCACAAAAGGCTATCAATAAATTCTAAGGGCTTCAAGATCAATTGGGGAATGATTTTTCCTTAGAATAATACAGAAAAAAATTAAATGTGCACTCAAAAAGGTATAAAAAGATAACACATTACCAATATAAAACTACACCACTGACTATTCTATAACAATTTCAAAAAACGAACACATCTAAATCAAAATAATCCCAATATTAAAATACCAAGAGGAAGACTCTAAAAAATAACTTACAGAAACAATGACACCCTACACTGCTCCACACCAAGATCCATGATTCAAGAACCACAATACCACCGATGTATCATGATGTGCTGCTAGCAAAATGACATGCTTTAAATTTTCCAGTATATTGAAAAATGACATTTGGAAAAGAAACAATGTTCCCAAGAAGGTAGTGTTTACAAATACATAGTAGGTTTTCCTCAAATTAAATCCACACACATTCCACTAAGACAGAATCATTATCACATTTATATAAAATAGTTTATATGAAACATTTAATAGTGCAATAATCTCTATCAATCCAAACACACCCTTACCAAGCCATTTTCCACAAAATACACACAATAAAATTGAATCTCGAATTCCATGCTATAATCCATTTACCATTACATATGAGCACAAAAATTCCAATCTTGCATAACAACTCACACACAATGCAATAACTATGCGGTTTCACACATCCGAACTAGTAAACAATCATGGTGGAACTACCCATGAAAGCACATTATAACATTCCAAACCAAGTGCTTCCTCATGCCCACTTATCATTGATAGTGGATCTTCCACACACTATTTGTCACCTTTTTATAGAGGTAAAACCCACCCAATTCTAATAATACCAACTCAACATCATATGTTCAGTCCATTAAACAAGAATATAACACCCAAGGCAATAAAATTATGCAAATAATTATTTCATAACAAAAGAATCACTTAGGACACCATCCATGACACTATAAGTTTCAATAAATGAACCCCATTTTATTGAAACCCATTTCAACAAACTATTTTCCTAAATCAACACAATAAATCCTTTTTAATATCAATTTTTTAAATTCTAAAAACAATAGACCTCTCACCCTAATGACCTATTTTCCCCCAAAATCCCCAATTTATCAAAAAATGAGTTCCCCACAAGGTTTGCACACAAAAATTACAATTAATTTAAAAAAACAATTAATTGAGTATAAGTCATCTAGTTATTGAAAAGATGAGTCGATAGAGAGGACACATAACTTAGGGTTTCATAGAAATCAACCCACCATCCAACCATATATCGAATCTGGGTAAAACTATCACAAGACCTCCTTAGAACACTTTTACTATGATCAAAAATCCCCATTCTCATTATTTTAGGAAATAATAACACTATATATTAATGGAATGGGTGTAGACATAAAATACTGAGAGAGGTAAAGAACTATATCTAAGGAATAGAACAAAGTATAAGGAGTTGAGTCTTATGAGATGAGAATTGACTTCACCACATCCTAAAAACCCTTTAAATCACCTCTGGAATGAGTAAGAGAGCCCCTGTAACCCTTGAGAATAACTATTACTAAGTGAGGATCGAGTGGGAGGTAGAATAGAGGGTTTAGGGTAAATCTAGAGTTGTCCCATTTTTTAAAACTCTATTTGTATTATTGTGCATGGTTAGCTCACAGATTTAGACAACCATGTGGTAACGACGCGAATATTATTGCCTTGATGGTAACCTAACACATCCCTCTAATACAGTTAGACGAAACATGTGAAACCCATTCGAAGGACCATTATCTCATCTTGCATGGTATCCTAGAAATTTTGTCACAGTTTCCCCTAACATGGTCCAAATCGTGCTCCTTTAAAAAGCATCCAAAACATTCTAAAACCCCTCAATACTATCTCAAACTCTACCAAAATCTAGAAAACCACTTTATAAATATAAAAACGAATTAAAAAAGGTTATGTACATCAAACATGGGGTGATAAATTTTCCCCACATATATATTTTTTGTCCTCAGAAGGTAGAGAACCTCACATTATAGAACGTGATCGGGACATTTCATTGTTATATCTACCTCCTTCTTCCATGTCAGCTCTTTAACATGACCATACATCCATATAAACCAAACTAGACTAATGATTTTACCATGAATGAGATTATCATTCATATAAAAAAGAATCGATGGCATGTGCAACATAGAATCATCCATCTCTAGTTCACCTTGATAAAACTGAATCACATGGTCACGATCCGGTTGATACTTCTACAAATGAGAAATAGGAAACACACTATGCCCTAAACTAAGCCATAGTGGCAAATAAACCTAATAGGCCAACTCTCCAACCAGCTCAAGTATCTCAAAAGGCCCAATATACCTTAGAGATAACATCCCCTAGTATCCAAACTGACGATGTCCTAGTAAAGGAGAGATGCTCAAAAACACATGATCAACCACCTCAAATGACAACATGTATCACTGAAAGTCTGCATATGATTTGTGATTACTATGATAAATTTTCAATCTCTTCCAAATCAACATTATATTCTTTATATTCTCTTGGCCAAGGCTAGGTCCTACCATCGATTTCTCACTTATTTCTACCCAAAAAAGTGGAGAATAACAAGGATTCCCATACAGAGCTTCAAACAGTGCCATATGTATCGAGTTTTGCTAAATTTTATTGTTTGAGAACTCCACTGATGAAAAGTGCTCCTCCCATGAGACAAAAAATCATTCAAACAGGCCTATAACATATCTTCCAATTTTTTTTATCATTATCTACAATTTCCCATTTGTATGAGGATGATACACTGTACTCATCATCAATGGAGTCCCAAGGTCTTATAGCAAGGATTTACAAAAACAATATGTGAACCATGGATCACTCTCTAATAAAATAAAAAATGGTACACCATGCCTCTTTACCACCTTGTAGATATTGATTTTGGATAGATCATCCACGTTATGAGATTCTTGAAAGGGGAGGAAATTAGATGACTTTTTGAGCTGATCCACTATCACCCATTTGACATCATTGTTTCTGACCATTCGTGGGAGACCAATAAAGAAATTCATCACTATTTTTTCTCACTTCCATATAAAGATAGGTAAAATTGAAATATTCTTGATGTCTTCTATTGTTTTGCCTTAACTTCTGACAAGTAAATAATCTCGAAACACACTCTTCCACACCCCTTTTCATACCATCCCACCAAAATTATGCTTTCAAAATTTTATACATTTCTTGAATTCTAGGATAGACATACCACCTAGAATGATGATAAGCTTTGATAGTTTCATCCTAAAAAGCCTCTGGTACAACAATCTGATTTGTAAAATATAAAACTGAATTTCTATTTAGTTTCTAGCCCTTAGTTTTCTCCCACCCATTGAGTTTCATCCTCATCTCCATACACTAGTAATCAGACATCTGTTCCTCTTTAACAAAACTAACCATGTTAGGAACCGATGAGACTGGAAAGAAAATTTCGTTATCACCTTGGTCCTCAGATTTCAACCACATGTCATCTATGACATACAATAACCGCCCCTGATCAGATAGTTGTTTCGCCACATGAGCATATGATTTCCTACTAAATAAATCGTCCACTGAATTTACCATACACAGTGTGTACATAATGTTAAAATCAAGCATATAGAGATACACCACCAATATCCTTCAAATCATGTTCAAATATTTTTGTAATAAAATATGCCCTAAACTCTTATGATAAGTAAACACCATGAATTTCTCAATGAAGAGAGAATGACACCACATTTTCAAAGCATAAACTACTACCACCATCTCCAAATCCTATGTTGGGTAGTTATTCCAATGAACCAGTAACTTTCATGAGCCATATGCAACCACATGATCCCCTTGAATAAGAACACACCCCAACTCGGATATAGATGCATCACAATATATAGTTAACCTTTTTCATAGTTCTGGAAAAACCATGATTGGTGCTAATGTAAAGGGAACCTTAAGCTCTTCAAAACATTTCTAACCCTACCCATACCATTGAAATGGAAAATTATTCCTTGTCAAATCTATCATTAGTGAGGGAAATGGAGAGAAAGAATGAAAAAAATTCGATAATAGCCAGCTACACCAAGGATGCTATATTTCTCAAAAAAATTCTTTTGTAGTAGCCATGAGATAAAAGCATCTATAATTTCGGGTTCAACAAAAACACCTTCCTCAGAAATAACATGGCCAAGGAAATTATCCTATTGTATACAAAAGTCATATTTTTACAATTTGGAATACAAATGATGAGATGAAAATATTACCAACACTATAGTTATGTTCATATCATGCACTATCGATGTCGTGCAATACAGAAATATATGATCAATGAATACCACTAAAAAAATCCAAATATTTCTAAAATATCTGATTCATCAATGCAATGAAAATTGTTGATGAATTAGTCTGAAAAAGGGCATAACCACATATAAAAATGGCTATATCTACTTCTGAATCATTTTTTATGAATATCATCTTTCTCCCCTCACAATTGATGATATCCAGAACACATGTCAATCTTGGAGAACCAATGATCTCCCCATAGTTGTTCAAACAAATAATCTATGCATTGAAGTGGACATCAGTTCTTTATCATGACTTTATTTAGCCTTAGATAATCAACACACAACCACAGAGTTCTATCAACCTTCTTAACAAACAAGTCTGGTGGTGCCCACTAAGACATTCTAGGTTTGATGCGCCCATTATTTTATGACCCCTAGAACATCACACTCAATTACCTCAATTCTGTTGGTTTTTTTCAGTAAGATAGAAGTGAGATAGCATTTGTCCCCATAATGAGATGAATCGTAAATTCCACTTCTCTCACTTATGGAAACCCCAAGAAATATTTGGGAAAGAAAACCAGATACTGATCAAAATATTTTGCAAAAAAAAAACTCTATGGTGATCTTATTCCATTGATACTAATGAAAATTACTCTAACTAATTTGAGATCACGTTGAAAACTAGTTCCAATAATCCTATTGTAACCAGATTTTCATTCTTATCTCCTCTAAAGAGTTTTTTGATGCATTCATCCATCTTGAAACTAACTGGTCATGCATAACAGTCAATGTGGGCCTAATAAACTCATAACTAATCTATTCCTAGGATTATATCATAAGAATACATCTCAAGCATTGATAAATCCCTCATCAAATCAACCCCTTACAACTATAACACATGCTCTACACAGGAAGGCTCATCAATCTCTTTGAAACAAAGGAGTTTGATGCTTTAAAACCAAAGGAATCATTTCCATAGATAAACCAATCAATATATCATCATTAGAAGTAATAGAATATTGTGACTCTACTATATCAAACAATGCATTTATCAATGTATAATGAAAAGTAATTGTACCACTCACACAGGATGGTCCCAAATTGTTCTAAATCACAAACTTATTATCTCCAAACAGTTTCTTTCATGCCACACTCTGGTCGCTATTTTCTTGTTGATGATTTGTGATCTTCCTTGAATCATAAAGACTAAATTATCTCAACTAATAAGGGGTATGCTGGTGCCCCATCCCATCGACACATAGGACACTTGCGACCTTTATGTGTATCATGAACACATAACCTCAAAGAATATTGACATTAACACTAAATATTCCCCACCTGCTTATAGTAATGACATGCTCAATGTTGTGTCGTACTATCCTGAAGGATGTGACCTATATAGCCACACTGAAAACATCTCGACTTAAATTGATGCTTTGAATGAAGATTATGAAATCCTAGAGTTGGATTCTGATCCATGCTCCCACCCTATAAATAAGTGCCCCTATTCCGCTTGAATATAGTGTTAGAGATCACAATATTTTTCATGGGACCCTACATGCTTCCTCAACATGTAGTTACTAAGATATACTATTTAGCTAATATTTATCTATTTTCCATTTCCATGTAATCACATATACATATCATCGCTATTTTAGTATGAATTTTATTCCTCAAAACAGATTCAAATATACCTTCCTTCAATGATGCACTACCCTGAACCTCAGGTGTAAAGCATAGTAATTTCATAATTTTAGCCGTATATTCTATTATTGATAGGTACTCTTGATTCAGCCTAAAGAAATATGTTTTAAACTATATTCTGAATGTTTGAGGGTAGAATTTTTATTAAACAATTCTTCAAAACCCTATCATGTCATACCTTGGGCTATTTTGTCTTGGACCTCAAAATCCCACCACTGAAGGGTAAGATCATACAACATGTACATGGATAGCATTAAATTTTTCTATACCAGTGTTCCCAAGAATTCAGATATATTTTTTATTCTATTCAGCCAGGCTTCTACCCTTTCTGGTTCTGAATCACTCCTAAAAATGGGTGGGTTCGGCATTTGGAACTTAACCACATGATCCACATGATTTTTCTCATAAAACGTATACCCATGTTCCACAACATGGATATCATTCACGATACTCTACACTAGCTCTTGGTACACCTGGGGATTAGGTGGAACCAAATATTTAGTAGCCTCCTTGTTTTTATCTCTACAACGCCTACCCGATGGCATTTATATCAAGTAAAAAACAACCAAAAGTCTCACTACATTTCCTATAAAAAGATTATAATTAAAATTAAATTACATTGAAACTATCACAACTAAAACTTATATAAGTTCACATTTCCCATGTTACTCCATTTGTGAAAAAATACACCATATTTGGAAGATTTCTCTATTTTCAAAATACCACCGCTAATGGAATTTCAAATTCACCCATTTGAAAATAATTTCATGATTTTCAGAAGTCCATATATTCATACCACTACTTTAATAATTATGCCAAATAAAATATGAAACCCTAGTGGGAAGTAATTTCTACCTTGTATTCCTTGCTAATATCATTAGCTACACCCACGACAAAGAGATTTCCAATGCCTATATGTGTCTACAAAAAACTTATGTGCCTAACTTACTGATAACTTGATGATCAGTATGAATGGTTTATCTATATCCTTTTATGCAATACATTTCATGTTGTGATTATCCTACTTCTTACTACCGAACCAACTTGATGAATAGACCTAGAACTAATGAAAACACTAAAACTGTAAACTGATGTCACAATCAAACAAGACCTACTTTCTTATACATTAAATAACGAACAAGATGATACTACTTGTAACATACCGCCCCTTCCACATTAACTTGAGAAGTATGTGACTTGCTACATGGACTTATACAACGTTCCCAAGGTTCCAACGACTGGAAATAAATATTGAAGGATTCAAGATCAATTGGGGAATGATTATACCTTATAATAAAACAAAACTTCCAAAACTACATGATGCATTTAAACTAGGTAAACCCAGATAAAACATTACCGAGAGACAACTAAAAAATCACACTTCTCTATGAATTCCCAAAAACATATAAAGCTAAATCACAATAACCCCTATACCAGAGTACCAATCAGAATACTCAAAAAATATACTCTAAAGAAAACTAGGACACCATCCACTGGTCCACACCGAGCTATATTCTCCAATAACCACAAAACCACCTAAGAATCACGATGAAATTCTAGAAAAATGAGATGCTTCACCTTTACCTATATACAAAAAAATTATATCTAAAAAAGAAAAAAAAGTGTCAAAGAAGGGGGTGATTAAAAATATTCAGTAGGTTTCCCAAAAATTACTTCCTACACATGGCACTATGATAGAATCATTAGAACAATTATATAAAGTAGTTTATATAAAACATTTAATAGTGAAACAGTCCCCAACAAGACAAACACGCCCTTAACAAGCCATTTTCCACCCAAATCCACATAATTCAAGAGAATCTAGACCACAATGTCATAAACCAATTACCATCAAATATATAAACAACAATATATGTATTGTATAACAACACAAAAACATAGCATAACGATAGGGTTTCACATATCCAAATGGGTAAACAATCAGGGTTGTACTTCTCATCCAAGCCCGTTACGACTTTCTAAACCTAGTGGTACATCATACCCACTTATCCTTGATGGTGGATCTTCCATATACTATCAATACCATTTTTATAGTGATATTACCTACCCACTTCTCATCATCCAAAAACAACATCAAATGCTCAATCCAATAAACCAGCATATAGAACACCATGGCCAATACAATATGCAGAAAACTATTTTAAAACCCTACAAAAATACCTTAGATAATCATCTAGGCCACAATATATTTCAATAAGTAAACCCTATTTTATTGAAAACCATTTTCATAAAATATTTTCATAAAAAAATCATGAATATCCATTTTAAAATAAACATTTTAAAATCTAACAACAAAGAACACTTCACCCCAATGACCCATTTTCGCCCAAATCCTAAATTAATCACAAAATGAGTTTCCAAAAAATATTTACACAAAAAATAGTTATTAATTTTAAAAAAAATTATATGAAAATAGTTATCCAAGTTCTAGAAATGCAGAGTTGAGAGAGAAGTAACCTACATTAGGGTTTTGGTGAAATCGACCCACAGCACAACCGCAAACCGAATCCAGGTAAAACTTCCACAAAACCTCCTTATATCCCTTTTCATATCATAAAACCGTTTATACCATAATTTAAGGCAAAACCCACAAGATCAACATGCAATGGGTGTGATCTAGAAAACTTATAGAGATGGAGAACTTGATCTAAGGATTACCAAGAAAGAATCTAGAGTGGATACTTACCGTAACAGAATTGCATTCTTCACACCATCAGAACCTTTCAAATCACTTTTCAAATGAGTGGGAGTGCCCATATAACCCTTTATAATTGAGAATTTTGAGTGAGGCTCAAGTGGGAGGAATAATGGTGGATTTAGGTAAAATTAAAAGTGGTTCTGTTTTTAAAAACTCAATTTTTATTACTACGCATGGTTAGACAAACTGTGCGATAATTATGCGAATGATACTACCTCAAAGGTAACCCCACATGGCCTCCTTTTATGGATGAAAAATCAGAGAAAAAATTGTGAGAAGGCCCACTTTCTCATGTTTCAGGGTTTCTTGGGTTTGTTTCACAGTTTCCCCTTACCATGCTTCTTTATAAAGCCTCAAAAACATTATCAAAACCCGTAAAAACACTCTCAAACTCTATACAACCACTTAAAATGAATAAAAAGTCATCAACAAGGGTTACATTTATCAAACTTGGGGTTCTGAAAAACCTTTGAAATAAGTTTTATGATAATACTTATTAGATAACGTAACAATATGTTTGAATTTGAGGATAATTAATTATACAGTTTTTCATTCTAAAGTACTGGTAAGGTATAGATTATATGGTTTTCCTAGAAATACATCCATTTGAATATACTATTTTTGGATTTGGCCCTATTAATGTTCTACCTAGGGGTTATAAATAAGAAAAATACATGTCATGGTTTGACTCAATTTTCAACCGCTGCAAACTAGTTTTGATACTGATGGGGGAAATCATTAGGATAATTCACATATCCTTTAATAATCATTATAAATCAATTGAATAGATGATGGAAATAAATTACATATGTTAATCCTTATGTTTATATTATTTAAATGAAGGTTTCATGAATTATATATCTTACAAAATTATTATGTTATTTTACAAAAGTTTTATTCTTGTTCATACTATGTGTTTTGGTTTTATTCAATGGATTAAATTAAGAGGAATCATGGTAACACTGAATGTGATGGAAAATACGGTGACTATGAGAAACAAAATGGGTTGATGATAAGAGATAAATAAATATTGATTATTCCTAATCAGTTATGATGATATATTACTAACAAATTATAGCTAAACTAACTAGTATATAGCAGGATGGATTCCTTGTAACGTCCCAGTTCCGGAAGCTGCCTTGAGGTGGATTGTACCCAGTTGGTCACATGGCCTCAAGAACATTTCCCCAAATGCCAGAGGCTGCCAACTAGCAGTGAGGTCCATGGGTGTGATAGTGGGGAAACTATGCCCTCATTGGCAGAGTAACACAGTAGAAGAAAAAAATATATATAATAGCAGGAGCATTAATAAACTATAAAAAAGGAAACACTGGAAGACTAGAAATAATAAACTAGAGAATATATATATATATATTAATGATGCATGATACATATGTATAAGAAATCATCCAAACAAATCACAATGATGGAATACAACAGCACTAAACCAAAGTACAAAAGAAAGACAGATGAAAGATCCTCATGATCGCAATCCTCATCTTGGTCCCATGCTCTCGAACTCCACTGCACTCAAGTACCTGAAGTAGAAGCGAGCTTTCACTTTTCTATACCTACAACAATATAATCAGTTTGGGCCCAAAAGTATGGACCAAACTGGGTCTGAGACTAAATCTCATTAGGCAACCACCATAATATTTGTGCCTAATAGCCAGTGAATATATGGAAGGTAATAAACAAAAGACAGCAGTAAACAAGGAAGTAGTCATCAGTAAATGAACCAATGGTTTCAAAGCAATCAGTTTCATATAACAAGTAAACAGCTAATCAAGCAGGAAATAACAAATAGGTAACCCTCTGAAAAGTACTCACAGCCGATCCCCTCTAGTCCAACTTAGCAACACAAGCTACCCTCTGGGAAGCACACACAGTCTACCCCTCTGGTTCAAATTAAAAGGATATAACAAATACTCCTTAAGGAATCACTCTGAGTCAATCCCCATTATATTAAAAGTGATAAAGACTCTCTGATGAAGCTCACATGGTCGATTCCCTTATAGTGAAATTTTTTTTTAAAGACTCTCTACGGAAGAGCACACGGTCAATTCCCCTTATAGTCTACTACACCAGTTTCTTAGGGCCCTGTGTAAGTCAAACGAGCATAGAAATGAAATACATCCAAAGTAAAACTCAAGAACTACTTGGATTAATAGTCTTCCACATATCAAGATTGTCAGATCAAATATTCACTCAATCCTACAGTACTTGCATGGGAAAACATCAAGGATGTATAGCAGGCTAAACAGGACCAAACGGTCGTAAACAGAAAATGCATGTACAATCACTTCCCAAGCATAACAATAAACCCTATTCACATTCAATTAAATGCTACTCCAGCATACATGTATGGAAGAAAATTAATAGGGTTAAAACGGTAAACTCACAATACCATGTTCAAGGGTATTGGACAAAATTGCACATATTCCAAAAAAACATTCAACGGAAAGGCATAAACCACCTAACTTGGTGTTGTAGGATCCAAATACGTGAACCTCATACCTTGAATCGCCCAATAACACCATAGATCTACTAAAATGTTGAAAATATTCATCCAAGAATAACTTGAGAAAGATGAGGAATCATGAAATGAATGTCTGGAAGAAGGAATAAATTATCGAGGGGATCACAACGCAATCGATGGTTGTCGAATCAGAGATCGGACGACATCTCGGGGGCTCGGAGAAGATTCACGGTAGTACGGTTCTCTCTTAGACAAACTAGGTTGAGAAGTAGGGAATTCTATCCGTCAGATGAATCCCTTGTACATTTAATGAACAAAACAAAATACACGGCATGTACTTTGGATGTAAACTGCGTGTACTTTCCTTTTCCGTACCCCGAAATAGGCAACCTCCAAGTCACCCCCACAGGGCCATGTGTGCGGCCATTACACATCCAACACATGGATTCATGCGGCAACCAAGTACACGGCGTGTTCTCATAAAGTACCTGGCGTGTACTTTAAAACATTCCAGAATTTCCACTTTTTCTCAAAAACGACTAGAAAACGAAAACATACCTGAAAAGAAGATCTGGGTTCTTATAAACTTCCCCCATTAATGAAATTCATCCCCGAATCTCCCTAGAAAGGTGACATTTAAGAAGAAACCCTGAACAGCTCTGGTCACTACGATTGTACATCCACCTCCCTCTCCCAAGTCTTGTCCTATACACGCCCATGCTACCACATCACTCGTACTAGAGGAATAGACCATCCATGGAGAACCTTCTTACATCAATTAACAATCTGGATAGGTTGATCCTCAAAAGATTCATCCACATCCAACTCAACCCCCTTGGTTTGGAAGACATGACATGGATTTGAGAAGTAACGTCGAAGCTGAGAAATATGGAAGACGTTGTGCATAGCCTGGCACCTCTGAGGTAACTGTAACTGATAGTAAACTGGCCCAACTCTCTCCAACACCTCAAATGGCCTAACATCACTTGGTGAAAGCTTACCCTGTCTCCAAATCCTTCTGTTCCCCAACCTCGTTGTCAGACGCAGAAGAACATGATCCTCAACCTCAAACTCTAGAGGTCGTCTCTACTTATATGCATTAGATTTTTGTTGAGACTGTGCATTATCCATCTTCTTCTAAATCATCTCTATCTTCTCTATGGTCTCCTTAACAAGACGAGTTCCCAGCATAGCTGCCTCTCCTGCCTCCAGCCAACATAAGGGTTAGCAGCATGGCCTACCATAGAAAGCCTCAAAAGGTGACATATGAATAGTTTCCTGAAAACTATTGTTGTAGGAAATCTCCACAATAGGTATTTACTTCTCTCATGTACCCCCAAAATCCAGGATGCATGCTTGAATCATATCCCCAAGCACTTGAATCGTACCCTTGGGCTGGCTATCTGTCTAAAAGTGGTAAGTTGTACTCAAAAGTACCTGTGTACCCAAAACCTTCTGAAGCCCCTGTCAGGCCTGATAAGTAAAACATTAATCTCGGTCTGAAATAATGGATTTTGTAACTCCATTTAAGCTCACACTCTCCCACATGTACATCCTTCCAAGCTCATCAATACTGAAGGTCTCCTTGATCAGAAAGAAGTGAGAAACATTCTTGAGTCTGTCAATGACAACCCATACTACATCATTTCCTCAAGGTGACCTCGGCAACCCTATCACGAAATCCATCATGACATCATTCCACTTCCACTCGAGAATGGGTAACTGTTGTTCATTGTTGCTTCACCTTCACCTGCTGATAGGTGGAACACTTCCTAACAAAACCAGCAAAATTTATTTTCATACTAGGCCACTAATACCGATGGTGTAGATCACGACACATCTTGGTGACACCAGGATGAACTAACCAAAATGAGGAATGAAATTCCTACATCATCTCCTTCAATATGCCTCATGGAATCCATACGTTCCCCTAGAAATTAAAGATCTCATCTTCGCCTATGGTCCATCCTAGAATAGGGTCCTCTCCTGAAACACTTTCCCGCAGAACTAGGCCTTCATAATTTGATAGTTTTCTGATTTGTACTCGTTCAAGAAGAGTATTGGTAATAGATACAGAAAAAAGAAATGTCTTTCCCTGTTTGTCATGCACCTCCAAATGCATCTCGGAAAATAGAGAAATAAGCTTCCACACACTACTGGCCTCTTGAACTGACGGTATCTGATTCCTTCTGCTCAATGCATCATCCACAAAGTTGCCTTTCCCAGGCGTATGGGAAAGCTTGAAGTCAAAGGACTGAAGGTACTCAACCCACCTTCGCTATCTCAAATTCATATGATGCTGAGTGAAGATGTACTTGAGACATTTTTGGTTGGTGAAAACCAAAAAATTCTCTCCTAGAAGGTAATGTATCCAACAACATAAAAAATGAACAACATCAGCCAACTCGAGATCATGTGTCGGGTAGTTCCTCTCATGTGGCTTCAACATCCGAGACACGTACACAACGACCCCTTCCCCCTACATAAGCAAAACTACAAAACCAATAACTAAAGCATCACAATACATATTATAGACCTTAACTGGCTCTAGAAATAATAATATTGGTGTGGAAGTCATCCTCCCTTTCAACTCTTGAAAGCCTGACTCACAACAATCTGACCACAAGAACTTTGCACCCTTCTTAGTCCGGCCTGTCAGTGGTGCTGCTTAGCGTAAAAAGTCCTGTATGAAATTTATGTAGTAACCATCCTGCCCTAGAAAACTATGTATCTTAGATACATTCTACGACTTCTCTTAGGAAACTACGGCTCTCAATTTCTCTGGGTATACTGATACTCATGTCTCTGAGATAAATGACCTAAGAAGTGAATCTGGTATATCCAAAAGTGGCATTTTGAGATCCTAGAAAATAACTGATGCTCTCTCCATATACTCATAATGATTTCAAGATGAGTAGCATGGTCATGTTGATTGTGAGAGTCCACCAATATATCGTCCATGAAAACTATCACTAATGAATCCTAGTACGGATAGAACACTCGGTTTTTCAGTGCCATGAAGATTGAAGGCACATTCGTGAGACCGAACGACATAACCACATACTCATATAAACCATACCTGTTCAGAAATCCCATAAGAGGTATATCTTATGGTCTAACATGAAAATGATGGTAACTGATCTCAAGTCAACCATTGAGATCACTCGGGCTCCTCAAAGATAATCTAAGAGATCATCAATCCTCGGCAAGGGATATCGGTTCTTGACCGTCTGTTGGTTCAACATCTAATAATCCACACAAAGCCTGAGGGTACCATCTACCTTATCTTCAAATAGAATTGGTAAACCCCATAGAGATGTACTGGGTCGGATGAAATCATTTTCCAACAGCTCCTCCAACTGCTTCTTGAGCTCATGTAACTTTGGTGTAGCCATCCCATAAGGAGGAATGGACACTGGTGCCGCCTCTGGTACAAGCTCAAAATAAAATACCACCTCTATCTCCTGAGGCAAACCTGAAAATTCATCAAGAAAGATGTCCCTGAAATGGTCCACCACTGTAGGAAAGTATAATTGTGAATTCCTATGGTCATCTTGATAGAGACTAGCAATATGGGTTGTAACTACTCCCAACCCCTGATGCTCGGGTCCTGCTCTGCTCATCTGGACATCCCATTCTCCCTTGTAAAGAAAATATACGCCCCCTGGTGATGTGAAACTCACCCTATGATGATAGAAATCGAAAACATCCGGGGAAGGAACTAATTGGTCTATCCCGAGAATGACGTCATAACCTGTCATCTCTAGAACATAGTGGTCCCATAAACCAACCTCTAGAGGGAACTCCTTACACTAAGGCACACTAGCCATTCTAGTCTGCAACGGAGTGTCTAGTGTAAAGATATAAGCATATGAAAAGACTCAGAGCCCAAGGCTATCCACAATAGCAACAAATATAATGCCATTGGAATCCCCTGTATCGAAATGAGCTGAAGCTAAAACTGAGGCAACTAATATCCTACATCAAACTGTAGAAGGTCCATGATCCTACTCATGTGGGGTCTGTTCCACCACAATAGTATCACCTACACCGTGTCCATGTGACCCTGCCTGACCACTCTGAGCTGATCCACCATTTTGTTGCTGGAATCCTAGCAACTGGCTACCATGGCCATGACCTCCACCTCGGCATGAATGGCTGGAAGAACTCCAGGTCCCTGCCTGAGGAGTATCTAGTGGTGCTGCTCTTGAACGAGGAGTCATAGAATATCCCCTGTCACCATATTTTGGGGAGAATATTTGACAAAAGCACTAAAGATGAGCAATCTTGAAGCAAGATCAGCACTCCACTGGGTTCCTTGGGCAATGTGGCCTCGTATGCCCAATTTTCCCACACAGGTTGCAAACCACTTGGCTACCAGAAGATGCATCCCACCTACTCCAATCTCATCATGTTGTCTTTCTACGACGCTTCTTGCTATCACCTAGTGTAGCACTAACTCTTGGTCCCGAACATCCCTGGCTCACAGCTCCAGAATCCCTCAGATTGCGCTCCGTGATCAGCACCTGGTTCACTATAGAAGATATCGAAGTCAACCTAAATATATTTAACTGAGATCGGAAATAATGTCTGAGACCATCTTTAACTTTCGTGAAATTAACAACTCATATCCACTAGAAACGATGTAGAGTGAAACAGCTCGGTGAAGCGAGAAGTGTACTCCTTAACAAAAAGAGTACCCGGCTCCAGACTCATGAACTCTCGGGCTCTATCGTCCCTCAAGGTCTCTAGATATATGTAGTCGTAGAAGATGTGTTGAAACTCACCCCAATCCATATTCTTCTAGAATCCCATTTATGAGTTCACATCCCACAACCTCTTCGCAGGGTCTTGAAGCATGTAGGTAGCGAGCTTGACCCTCCTCTCTGGAGGCATCTTCAGATGCTCCAAGATCATCAACATGGCTTATTTCCATGACTCTGCAGCCAAGGGTCCTCCATCCCCATAAAATGTGGGAGGATGATGCTTCTAAAAGACCCATGTCAATTTTGCTATCGATAGGGAAAGAAGGCGACACTCCCTGGAAGGTTTGCATCATTCTCTGAAAAGCCCCCCCTAAATTGTATATCATCACACGTGTCAGGTAGAACTATTGGGGCCAATACTGGAACAACTAGAGGATCTACTGGCTATCCCTAATCAGCCTTATATGGTGTCTGATCACCGCCCTGCTACTAGAATACAACCGAAGGACGACTCCGCGGCATTACTCAGCAATGTCAAGCGCAAACCTTAGATCAATATTAACAGGTAGTTAAAACTAGAAGGGTAAGAATGGAACAAAAGAACAAAGGAATTTATGTTTCTAAAACTTGACTACATGGTGTGTATAAAGTCTACATGGCATGTTCCCTTAAGCCTTTCATGTGGGCATGTACTCCTGCCACAACTGGTCATGTAACACTCCATACACGGTATGTTGTCCTAACACATGGCATGTACTTGGATTCTCTTCCCCAACTTGAGTCATTCTACACGACTAACCCGCATGGTTCTCCTAGAAGATGACTATAGGGCGTGTTGTCTCCACAAACGATGTGTACTAGATGAGCTTCACCAAATTGTGTTGTTAGTGACATGGTCGGATACACAACTCACACTACACGACATGTGCCAGATGGACATGGTGTGTATTATAAGAGACTCAACCAACACGTGTTGTTAGTGAAACAACTTGTTTAAACGGTCTACAACATGTCGTGTACATCTGGTACATGGTGTGCACTAACAAAGATTTCTAATCACAGTGTCCTCACCCACATAGTATAAGACACAGTTAGTGGCTACACGGTGTGTACATGGGGTACACGGCATGTACTTGATAAAAATAGTTTCTTCCCGAACAGATGAACAGATGGCATGTATTCAAAACTACAGGGCTTGTATTCTGGGGTTTTCCGGATAGTATGGTGCCCAAAAAACACTGAAACAATCATTTAAGTTCCAAATTTTGATCCGTGAGGGCCCATACTCCCCGCAAATCAAATCTTGGCATCTTATAATTGTCATATATAAGAAAGACAAGGCAATGATCCCAAAAATTCGGGTCCATGAGGGCCCATAACACCTCAGAAACCAAAGTTTGGTGTTTATTAAAAGAAATACTTACAAAAAGAAATAACATATCAAAAGAAAAAATTTTATCAAGGCATCAATCAAAACAACATGCATATGTAACACAACACCTATCATAACAACATGCAATCGCTAATGAATCCTAAATTGCATGGAATGAATGAATTACATGTGATTTATAGCAAGTGCCTATATGATGCATGAGATGGGATACCCTCATCTCATCGGGTTGCGATAGAAAAAGAACCTCAATAATATCAATGGTAACAACATGAACCATGTGAATCACTCAAGATGAAATAAAATCCAGTATAAAAAATTGTAAACTAGAAAATTTGCATTAAACGAGGTAGATTGGCTTTTCCCAATACATGGGTTACCTACTCCTAGGTGGAACATATTACCAAGTACCTATTTTCATCCTATCACTGACTATAGGCTATAAAAAGTATATCAAGGAAAAAATAATTCCTTTGATACCACTTCGTAGCCTCCCGGTTCTGAAAGCTGCCCCGAGGCGCTCTGTACCCGGTTGGTCACATGGCCTCAAGCGCATTTCCCCAAAAGCCAGAGGCTATCGACTAGCGGCGAGGGCCTTGGATGTGATAGTGGGGAAACTATGACGTCATTGGCAGAGTAACATAGTGGAAGTAAAACAGATATACAATAGTGGAAGCAGTAATAATCTATAAAAAAGGAAATAGCGGATGACTAGAAATAATAAACTAGAGCACATACATATATAAGAATGATTCAAGATACATATGTACAGGAAAGAATCCAAAAAAATCACAATGATGGAATTCAACAATACAAACTCAAAGTAAAAATTAAAGACAGATGACATCTCCTCAGCATTGCAAGCCTCAGATTGGACACATGATCTTTAGCTCCACCGCACTTAAGTGCCTGAAGTAGAAGGGAGCTTAACCTTATCTATACTTGTAGCAATATAATCTATTTGGGCCCAATATCATGGCCCAATCATGGTGTGAGACTAAATCCCATTAGGCAAACACCATATGATCTCTGCCTAACTGTCAGTGAATTTATGGTAGGTAATAAACAAAATAAGGTAGTAAAAAAGGATGTACGCAATAGTAACCAAACCTACAGTTCAAAGCATTCAGATTCATATAACAAGTAAATAGAAAATCAAGCAGGAAAACAAAAACTGGTAACCCTTTGGGAAGTACTCACAGCCTATCCCCTCTGGTCCTATATAGCAACACAAGCAACCCTTTGGGAACCACACACAGTCTACCCCTCTGGTTCAAATTACAAGGATATAACAAAGGCTCTATGAGGAAGCACTCTCAGTCAATTCCCCTTATAGTCAAAGTGATAAGGACTCTCTAAGGAAGCTCACACTGTCATATCCCCTTGTAGTCAAAAGTGGTTAAAGACTCTCTGGGGAATCTCCCACAGTCAATTCCCATTATCGTCTACCACACCAAGTTCTCATGGCCTTGTGTAAGTCAAATGACCATAGCAATGCAATACAACATATCAAGCATGTCATATCAAATATTCACTCCATACTATAGTAATAGGCATGGGAAAACATCAAGGAATCCTAACAGGCTATACAGGACCAAACGGTCATAAACAGAACAAGCATGGACAATCACTTCCCATGAATAACAGCAAAACCTATTCACATTCAACTAAACTCTACTCAAGAATACAATCATGGCAGGAAATTAACAAGGTTTAAATGGTAAACTCACAATACCCCTTTCAAGGGTTTTGGACAAAATTGCACATATTACTCAAAGGGTTTCAACGGAAAGGCACAAACCACATACCTCGGTGTTGTAGGATCGATATACATGAACCTCAAGATGTGAATCACCCTAAAACACCGTAGATCTTCCAAAACACTAAAAATGTAAAACTGAGGATAACTTGAGAAATTGAAGGAATCATGAAATGATGATCTAGAAGAAGGAAGAGCTTACTGAGGCAATCCCAACACAATCGATGATGGTCAAATCAGATATTGGATGGCGGCTTGGGGGCTCAAAGAATATTCTCAGTAATACAGTTCTATCTCGGACGAACTAGGTCTAGAATATGGCATTCTTTCCATCAGACGCAACCCTGATATGTTTAATTAAAAAAACAAATTACATGGCATGTACTTTCCGTTTTCGTACCCTGCATTAGGCGGCCTGCCTGTCACCCCCACATGGCAGTGTGTACGTCCATTACACGGATAACACACGGCTTCATGCGGCAAGCGAGTACACGACGTGCACTCATAAAGTACATGTCATGTAATTCATAAATTTCTAGAATTTCCTTTTTTCTCAAAAAAGTCCTAAAAAGGAAAACATACATGAATATATGATCTGGGCTCTTACATTCCTCTTTGAGATAGAGTGGTGTAATCTATAGGGGAATGATGTCCCAGTTTCCTTTTTTTAGAAATTTAGAAAGAGAGGCACAATGATTATCACTCAAAGGAAGAGTAAAATTTTTTATGAGTGGGAAATAAAGGAATAAAACAACCAATTGTTGAGGAAATGTGGAATGATCAAAGGAAGTACTTATTATTTTTCATAGAGACCCATCTGTAGTTTGTTGTTTTAAATTTGGTGAACATGATAATTACCCTAGTAAATTCCCTATTCTAAATGTCAACTGATATAACAAGGAATGAAATTTATTATAATAATAATTAAAATAAATGGGTTTTATTATTGATGTATTGGGATTGAAGAGTTATGTTTTAGAAGTCTTTTTATCAATGGTATTTTGGTTATTATAGTCAGAAACATCCAAGTGTCTTTTATGGTATTTGAAGAATATATGACATGATATATGGTTATAATTTGTGTGATGGATAACATAATGGGTGTATGTGTTTAATGTTAATAAAAAAATAATGTTTAGACACCTAGTAAAAGGTTTTTAGTGATGGAAGACTATGATCATTAAGATTTTTTTGGTAGTCAATTATGGTAATATAACAGTTGGGCTTATTATGGTTTTTATTGAGAAACTATTTTGAGAGAAAATGACTTAAAATTTTGTGGTCATAGGTATAGTGGAATTTATGACCATTTGGTTTTAGATGATTTTTTATTATGATATTATTAGTAAAATAAAATTATTATATTTTTTGGGAAAAAATAAACTATATAAAAAACATTGGTGGTTAAAAATGAAAAATGAATATTATTTTTATTTTTATTTTTATTATCCTCCTTTTCAAAATATTATATGAATTATTTTAATATAGATTTATGAAAATGGAAAAATCAAATGTTTGGTGTCAACCCATCACATACAATAAAGTCGCAAGTCCTAAACCCAAAACTAAAGAGAGAAAAGGGAAAAGTGCCTCCACTAGACTACATGATGTACTAGTTAATATGATATAATATTGAATAAAATGGATTGGAATCTAAATATTATGTTGAATTTTATAAACATATTAGAATATCAAAACTTGTTGATTTTGAGGTGATAAATTATATTTCTGGAGATGTTTTATTGGGTTGAAATAAACATAACCATTAGGTTTAAATTAATGGATTATTTGGGATAAAAGATAATAAATATTTGGTGGTGTAAGACAAAGGGTATGCGAAAATCGTTGAGGTTAAAACATTCTCCAATGAAGATATTAATGAGGTTAATTGGGATATATGGTGATTTATTAATGGAATTATCTCCATCAGACCACTGATATTGTTATAATATTTGTGATAATAGTTTACTATTCCTTGATATAAATTTATATTCATTTGATTTTTGTGTTATATAGTTATAACCATTTTGATTTTACAAAAATTTGTAGAATTATCTTTTTATTATCTTTTGAATTTTATGATCCATTCAATATTAATTATTGTATTTATGGGAAAAAATCATTGATAGTCATTTATTAGAGTAAGAAAGGAAGTGGAAGTTGATGAATGCTCAACCAAATATCGATATTTTTATTATGAATTACAAATATACAAAATAATTATATTTTCTAACGTTCTATATATTGATTACAAAATAATACTTCAAATTTATTATTTGGTTCTTGGGACAAAAATGTTTTATATTTATCTTCATTTTAGAAGAATCAAAGGAATTTTCACCTATCATATATTTACGGATTTGTAGTCATTAACATCATTAAAATTGTTTACATTTTAATGATCAATGATCTCTATCACTTTATATAATTATTTATTTTTTATTCCGTTTCCATTTTTTTAAATTCCCATAAATGTTTTCCTACAAGGAAATATAGTTATGTTTTATTCTAGATGAACATCATATTTTCTTTTGTATATAATCAAGAGAAGTTTTTATTAACAAATTTCTCAATTTGGGTTTCAAAAAAACATATTTTCAAATATAAAAATATATATATTTTTTAATGTTTCTAATTTCTAGGATTAAATTTATTGCTGGTGGTGAGAATGTAACACCAAAATATTTTAGGAGAAGATTATTTTTTTGATATGGTATAAGATACTCAATATTGAGAATAAATGACCTTTAGATTATATTATTATAATATGAAAATTATATCCTAGAAATTAAATTGATATATTTGAATATTGATAAATAAATTATGAGGATATTATGGATTATTAATTTATCAACATAATTTTATTTATAATCAATTAATTATAAATTAAACTAATTATCATTGTAATATAAAAGAAATGTTTTTATAAAAGACGATTTTTATGTGTGGAATGTGTTTTTGTCAGTAAACTTTAATTTAAAAACTCTCAGTGAATGATTATAATTAAATTTATATATTAGATACCAAATAAAATGTTTAATCATTCATTTAATATTTTATTTAGTTATTTGAAAAGAATAAACACAATGTTATGATTAAGAATTGTATTCTTCTAACAAATGATTATTTCATATTTCTCCAACACTTTTTAAAATTTATTTTTCCAAATTAGAGAAAATTTATTTGATGAAATGAAATTAGATTTGGAAATCATATTATAAAAATTATCATTTTTTTTGATGAATTTTTTCAAAAGATTAATCTGTTTATGAATTATAAAATATACTATTTTTTTTAAACAACCTTTTTGTTTAAATAATTTAAATATATATATTTTCATTCCAAAAAATTTAAAAGTAAAAATAGTTAAATAATATCACAATTAATGTAATTTTGGTCGTTGGAATAAACTATGTGTTTAATTTTAATATAAAAACATTTTATAATTATGACAAATTTTCTATTCGAAACCATTTTTCATTGCATCTATCAGAAAGGTATTGAATTACATTCTACCAAATCTTTGGAATCAATTTACAAAATAGATTATAGATTGTTATAAATCATAATTAATATTATATAATATGTTCAACTAAATTTGAATCATAATTAATAGTAAAAATTAGTAATGAAATAATTCCCATGGTTATAGTTTAAACTAGTATACCAAGCGAATAAATTAAAAAGATGATGGTTATAATGACCAAAATATTTGTCAAATTACTATTTTGTATACATAATTTGACCTTATCACATAAATTAATTGATAATTATCTGTTTTTTATCCATAATACATTGGAAAATATTGTTACAATTTATTATATTAAGAAATTCCAAGTGTGTCCTTCACCCCTCTTATAAAAGAGAACCCGCTCCACTCTCCACTTCACACATAAAAAGAATTATGGTTTTAGAAAATTATTCCCAAATACATTTCATAAATCCCTCACCCTAAACTAGGTAACACAGTTTGATCTGAAACCCATTATAGAAAGGATTTAGGAATAATTCAAAAGATGTTGTGCAAATAAGTGGCATAGTTCATAAAAATGCGTCTCGGAATTATTTCTTCATATAACTCCTTTAAATAAACTCCAAATATTCCTTAATAGTAAACCCAATATATCTCATATAAAAATATTTTTTTATTTAAATTTCTAAACCGATAACTATCTCGTCTTATATAAAATTGGAATGTAATCTATTGATCGTCAGTATGATGGACTATTGTCTCACGAACCAATGTAAACCATTTTTTCATCACCACCTCTCCTAGGGAGATATAATGATGAATTTGGCATATTAATAATAAATTATGGATTTAATTTTAATTAATTTATTATAATATAAAATATACCATATTACATTCCAAACTGTTGGAAAAAGATAACGTCGCCCACGAGTACGTGTTGACTATCGCCTCCACAAAGCAATGTGATTCTTCTTTCATTTGTTTTTACATCGACCGAAATAATGATGGATATAATGAATAAATACGTTTCAACTTATATATTAATGATTATATAATGGTGAAATATTATTTACCTTAATTTAACTTTTTTTGTTAAAAATAGAAATGCATTTATGCATACCTGCGACATACCATCTCAATGAGTGGTGTAATTCATTTTTTCCATATAATTTTATTGGATTATACTAAATTAAAATATAATGAAATATTCAAAAATTATAACATTATTATAATTATATAGATTATTGAACTATGATAAATTTATATGTATTGAGATTATGAAACCAAAACATACATGAATAAAAAATAATTCACCTCCCAGAATAGTGATTTTAACAAATAATTTCTAAAAAACAGTGTTAAAATGTTATAATAGAATAATTTACGGTATTATGTATTTTAGTATGGTTGTTTTATATTTTTATAATAAATATATATTTATTATACAAGAGGTTCAGCCTCATAAAAATTAAATCACAACTCAGGTAAGGGTTTCACATCTATGTTTTACTTCCGTGAGACATATCACATATTCACTATATATTTATTTTGTGTGGTGTACATAAAAACCCTTTGATATGTTTTATAATGAATCTATTTAGTATATTTATATTTATTTCTTAATATAAAAACATTTATTTAAGTGGTTTGATGATTACAATGTTAAAAAATTAGTAAGGGTTTGATTCACAATCTCATCATTATTCGAGATTGTTTATGTTTAATCCTCCCTTCAGGTAATTATTTGGGATTTAAATATTTAAACCATTATATTTTATTATCAATTATTCATTATATAAAATTTCAATTTATATTACCCTTAACTATCTTTTATAGTTAAAATTATTGAACAGTTATTATAATAGATTCCGACTTTATCTCTCCTTTCGATCAAAAATTCTATTTTTCCATATCTATATTATAAAAAACGTTTTTTATAAATAATTTTCCTATTATCCAATTATTTTGAAAATTAATTTTTACCCTTGTTTAATTTTCTAAATAATATTTCAAGAAAATATCATCATCATTTTTCTAATGAGGCAATTTTTGATATTTCTAGGAATAAATATAAGGAATCATTTTTAATGTACTTTGCATGAATGTAATTTACCTTCATAATAAGAAATCAATTTTTAAAGATTATGGTGAAGTTTTACATGTATATTGTTAATTAAATAAAATTCAACAATATTATACTATTTTTTATTTTTTAAAAACTAATTTCAATGTGAAAAGAGTGTTTTTGAAAATATATTTCTTGGAATTTTTTTTTCGTATTTCTATTAATCAATAAAAAAACACCTTTTTACCAAATTCCAATTTAGTAATATTTTTTAAAGATAAAATCCTTATTTTTTCCCATATGGTTTATTAAAAAATTGAATATAGTTTATTATTATGGTACCATTATCCATAATACATTGGAATGTTTGGGATTATTTTTATAGATTGGGGAGTGTATTGAAATTATTATGAAATTTTTTAAAAATAATTGCTTGTGATGATTATGATTATTGATGAGGGAAATTATTAATTTTTCATTCTAGGATATAAATATGAATTTTTATGTGGATAGTTTCTCCACATTGAAATGAATATTGCATTGGACCTAGTATATGATAATCGGGACCCTATATAAACCCACGATTCATCAATCGGTATAATGAGAAACACTACCATGGGTATTTGGATGAGGAATTTGAAATTTATATAACTTGTCTTGTCATAAGGCCTCGATTGCATGGTTATGATGTATGGAATTATCTAATACATCATTATGAGATATGTTATTGATATATATTTGATTATTCAGTTAGTTAGGATATCCATTGACACTTTTGAACCTGATCTGATAATTTATATGACATTATTTTATCATCACTTATACCAAACTTTTTATTATATTTTAGCATTTTATTGATTAAATGGTTTGTTTTTTTACTATTACAAAATGATCACACATTATTTATTATATATTGCTTCCATGGTATTTATAACCATAATGAGAAAATGAGATCACCCATTTCGTATGTTTTGTTCCCCAAAATTCTAAGAGGTGTATTATGATTGAAATGTTCGAATATGATTAAGGGGATAATGGTGTTATCAAATAGAATACTATTTTCAATCTATGTTTTCACACATAATGTGATATTCATGTTCGTATGTAATTTTACAAGACTACTCAACTATTCAGTTATTCAGGAAATGAATAATTGTATATGATGCCAATGTAATAAAGTAACCACAAATTATAGTATACTAGGGTCTAGGACATTAAAATATTAATCCATGTAGATATTTAGTACTAGAGTAAAATTAAAAATATTTATTGTTTTATGAAATTAATACTGGATGAGAAATAAGTGCATTCCATTAATTTTTATTATAAAGGCCTAAATTATAATGACTATGCCACAAAGGAGAATATAATAAGGACTAATTTAACTTTCAAATTTAGTATAGTGTAAATAATATCAAAAACAATATAAAATTATCATTCAGTAAATATGTTTATACATTCTTTAGTTCCAAATGGGAATAAATATTTTATATTTATAATAATATTCAATAATAATAACGATTAAAATCCCTAATATAACTCAATTTTTAATTTATAACCATAGATATGGGAAATAAATCATGAAAAAATATTGAAAAAATAATATAATTTATAAATATGTTGAATAAAAAATAAAAAAATTAAGAGAATATGAAATGAAATATATTGAATAATATTTTTACAAATATAGAATCATAAGATAATTAAAACTAAATCATAATTCACAAAATATCATAATTGTTTTCAGAATTTATTATAAAAACAACCTCAGTATTTGGGTTATTTATATAATTATAAAAATACTTTCTTACTATAATGTACCTAGATGAATTTATTAACTAGGTTATTCAAAACTATATTTTAACAATTCTACTGAAACAAATTCTGTGATATAGAAATAATTCAAACAAATTTTTCACGAATTTAATGATAATTCATCAATTAATAAATATTTATTACATAGATTTAAATAAAAATGATTTAATATCATTATTGAATAATTAAATTTAAATAAAATCACTATTAAAATAATTAATTCAAAAACTCAATCATCTTTAATTATAAAACTCATCACAAATTATCTAACACTTCATTTTGTCACAACAACCAAATTATTGATCCATGTAAAATAAGGGATTGTTTCGTAAAAAATTATATTAATGTAAAATTAGTAGTCCTACATCCATAATATATATATATAAAATAATTTCTACAGTGGATTATTAATCTTATGAAGTCCACATAATAAAACATCATCCTAACTCTGTAGAGAAAACTATAACTTATATCCTATAATATATATCATAACTTCCTCTCCTTAACTTGTATCCAAATACCTCAAATATTGATAATAAAAATCATCTACAAAATACTATGTATATTTGAAAATGATATTTCAATATATTTAAATATATTTATAGCCCAATCTATAAATTTTTCCAAATTTCTATAACCAATACAAACTCACATCCAAATATTCATGTACTATAATATCCATCAAACTATAATCTGATAATCTATATTCTCAAAAAAAATCCTAAAATTAAATCCATTACACCCATCCTCATTTCCAATCATTTAAATGGTTCTCAATATCTTCATGTAACTAAACCATCATGTGGACATCATAAATTGTCTTCATTTTATCATCTATTCTTTAATTCTTAAATAAGAATAAAAAATCAAGTCCTGGTTCATCCCTTTTTTACTCCATATCATTAACTATAAGACCAAATACATTTAAATAATAGTGAAATGGATCCCAAGGTTTGTCAAAAAATTATCAAATTAATGTTCTCTATAATGACCCCTTTAATTAAAATTTTACCTTTAATTTTCACTAGTATTAAATTAGACACAAAGTCTACAACTTTTTATTGTTAGAACCTCAATATCCAAATAATAAATTTTTATTTTTTTACATTAATTGATCTCAAATTTCATTAAAATAATCAATATAAATTTTAAACAAGAAAATTTATATGTGATATTTTTTACAAAAAACATATAAATAAGTACATAAATGAGGAAATATTATTTACATATTGTATAGGATAAATCAACACAAATATAATCTTTTTCCTATCCACATGAATCGATGTCCACACCACCACAATGAAAATCCATCAAATCCATGTATCATTCATATTAATAAGAAATAAAAAATTATTATGAATGGGTATTTTATTTCATGTATCACATATTAATAGTCTTAAAATAAACTCATTTTATAATAATAAATTCTCCATGTAATTTAGTTTTACTCTTAATAGAAATATATCATATCATACTTTCCATTTATATAATAATTTTTCTCATTAATTTTTAGGTAATATTATGATCAATCATTTAAAAATAATTGTTCACATTACCCTAGTATCATTTAATACGTGTTATTCTAAATCTAGATGTAAATAAATTCTAATAAAGATGTTTTAATGAATCTATATATCCATATTTATAGGAAAAAGCTTCATTAGTAATGATAACAATTGAGATGGGTTTTTATGGCAATGGTTGGAGAATATTAACATAATAACTCAAAGGGATAAAATTATAGGATGAGCTCTTATTTAAATTTCATTTTTATAATTGATTATTAATGATAAAATTCTTCTAAATTATTTTCAAAAATGATTCCATTTATATTCAAAATGTTTTCCTCAAATCAGGGGATCAAAAAATATTACAATGTAATAAATTTTGAATTTTATCATTCATCAAAATATTAATTAATTATTGAGTGTATTTATGAATGTAATATATAATATTGACAATAATTATATTTCTCTAAAAATTAGTTACATTCCCTCAAATTCTATATCATTGAAAATTTTATTCTAAGACACATCTTGAAACAGTCCCTTTCGAAAAACATATTGTAAAAGAAAAAAATATAGTATTGGTTGTAAAGAATAATATTCATGAAATATTTCAATCATATCTATATATCCATGGGATAAACAAGTTTAATGAATAAAATTTATTTCTTACCTCAATGGTTTAGGGGTATAAAGTCCTTAAAAATTCACCCATCATCTTAATATGATTTTAATTTTATAGATTTAAAAATCAATCATTGATATTTTATGAATTATAATTGAATAAGTATCTATGAATAAATAAAGTATTTAAAATATTATATAAGTATTGAACCAGCCTATATTACCCAATCATGGTACTATTTTCGGACCATGAAAAATCATGAGGTGCATTACCTGTATCCATCAACAAATAGTTAATTTCAATACATTAATATTATATTAAATGGAATTGTTTCACCTAATAAAGAGTAAAACTACAAAGATAAATTCATCCAATAACCCCATCATGACCATACCAATAATTTTTTATACATTTAACTAATTAAATTTTTTTAAATTAAATAGTCATTTTAACATAATACTTCATAAATAGATAGAAAATATGACACCAAAAAACAAAACATGAACAAAAAACCAATATCAATAATGATGTTTGATATATATATATATATATAATGTTTATCCAATAGAAGAGTATAAATAATTGTAGAAATGGATTGGAGTTCGATGAAGAAACACATATGAAATACCAATATATTTGTAAATAAAATATGGACACTATATTCCACATTATACTCTTGTCCATGTGATAATAGAAAATACAACACCAATCACCTCCATCAACTAGTATATATAACATGATCAATAAAACATGAAATGTTATTGTTGTCATATTATTGTTTTGTTCCTTTACCCATACTGTAAAAACATTATACAAAACCTAGAGGTTTTTAATAGGGTATGTGTAAAACCAACCAAGTTGGATCCAACCAAATGTTCAATATACCTACATTATTTGATAATAAATTTCGTTATTTAATATAATAAATATATGAATGTATAATTATAAATTTATGAAATGAAGAATAATTGGATTTACATATATAAATCAATTCATCCTTTCCAATTTGACATATATATTTGAAATTATAAATTTGAGTAAAATAAATAATTTCAAATAAAACTCTTTAATATTTTAATGTTCATAAGAATGAATCATGGAAATAATCATAGGGAACTATATAATTGGAAATTTAGTATATTTTTAAAATATATATAAATTGAAAAATTAATGAATCTGGAAAAAATGGATATCCAACTACACAATGATCACTAGCCAGAGTGACATCCTATACTAGAATCAATAATATCTCTTTAGCGTCTTATACATGTGATATAATCCATAGATATCATGCAAGAGTATCATCAATAATTAGTTGTGTTATTATCCAATTTTCCATTATATGTGACCAATTGATATCATGAATCAAAACCCTAATAAAATTATTTCATTGTTACAACGAAAAATATTTCCACCCACAATATACTAGTACGAAAAATATGACCCCAGAAAGTTATACCACAGATTTATGAAATCGTGATAATCATATTTTGTAATAATACACTCCTTTGAAGAAAAACAAAGAAAAATTTACATGCCTATATGTCCTCTAAATACTGTTATAAATTGAACCCTGGATTTACCATAGTGTATCACAAAGAATTTAATATTATCATTTGTATTTATTTATTAAAAATCATTATTTGAATTTCAGTGACAACATTGCGAGAACATTATAAGGATATTTTTAAAATATGTTCGTAATCACATTAATATGAAATGTAAAATTAAATTTAAAGGGAAAAAATTATAAATAATAATATTTAGTCCTTGATTATGTCATGTAAAAATAATATAAAAATATATTATCATTGAAAAATTCAAACAGTTATGGTTATTTAGAGAAAGGTATATATATAAAACAAAATGCTTAGATTTTTATTAACCCTTTGAAGGATCCTATTTATTAAAATACAATAAAGGATGTCGTTCATAGATAATTTTAAGAAGATTAAAATTTTAGAACTCTTTATTTAGAACTGGTTTTTTGAAAATAATAAATCACAGAGTCCTTGGTTTGATGGAAAATAAAATTCTTGGGATGAAAAGTCAAAAAAGAAAGGGAAATTAGTCACCTATATAAAAAACTACATGGGATATAAAAACATAATCCCATGATTAGAAAATAGGGTGTGTGTAGAGAAGGGTTTGGATTTGGGAGAGGCTCATAAGAACGCCTCACAAAAATAAGTAAAAACAATAATAGCTCTTTTATTTAATTTTGGGTTTGGTAAATATAAAAACTACAATTTACAAAGTATTTCTTGATTATCATGTACTATCTTCATGAATGTTAATCGAAAATTTAAAAGGTAATATCTCTATTAAATTAAAGACACGTGATTAGATTATACAAATCAAGTCCATACTCCTTTCCATGACTCGATACACAAGGTTACCCCCGGAATTGTAGTAAATCATTTGTGAAAACCCAATAACACATCCATTAGGCCATGGGGTAGTTACTACCACCACATAAGTATATGTAAAATAATATAGGCCTCCAAATAATTATGTTGTTTATACACAAAAACTTTTATGTTCTCAAGACTCATGAAGGATAAATTAATGTTCTAACCACAGAGGGAAAAAATACATGTAATATACTCTAAAATAATAATAGTGTAGCAACAAAAATATAATGAAGGTATGAAATGGAATAAATAAATACCTTGAAATAAACAAAACAATACCATCCTAACAACTAAAGTATTTGAATATTCCTAATCATGATAACAAAAATTTAACACCACCTGTGATCACTATAACCATATACTATTGTGCTCTACCAACACTAAGACCACCAAGGTTAACATCTAAATAATTCATGTCAGTATAAGAAATGACATGGGGATAAAAACCCCATGATGGGGTGTGTAAATAAATATAATGTAGGATTCACTAAATAAAAAAAGTTCAAGAACTAAAAAATAGTCCGCTCAACCCATAAGATATGTAGGGGAAATAAACCCTTCAAAAATATACTTTATGATGTTATGAAATAAATAGATAGTGATATAGAGAGATAGTGAGGGAAACCCCTTGATATTCATAGCTAGTAAAAGATAATGTGTACATTTGTAGCTCCATGTACTTTTTTATCCAGATTAATTTAGCCAAATTAAAAAATCCCAAGATATAGGGGATCAAAGCCTTGCCGATGGAATGTCACGACTTAGGGTATACTCACCCCAAGATCATGGAGGATCAATGTCTCATATGGGATATAAAGTAAGAGGGTTTCACTCCATTGATATTAGTAACATTCCCTAGGGTGTGAATGGGGGGGGGGTTTCCCATCTTATCTGTATAAGAAACATTGTATCGAAACCTTGACCGATGTCTGTTATTATGGGGTTTGGAACCCCACCATAATTCGCTAGATGACACTTGAGTCTTAACATGCACAAATTATGATGGAATTTATGATCTTATTTTTTACACTTTTTTCATATAGTATGTCATAAAAAAGGACACAAGCATATTATACATCGTATTATAACCATGGAGGACAAAATTATTGTCACAAGTTGTATCTAAATTGTGGTGATGTGATAGTAATATCATTCTATGAAATTTACATGATATCTCCCTTGGTTTTAAAAGGGTTTACTTCCATACTTGACTAACGTATGTTCTGATGATCCACTCAGTGTGTGGATATTAACAAAAACAACATGTTCAACATGACAAAATTTTTATAAGAACACTTATGGTATTATGTGTTTAATCCATATAAATGTCCTAGAAGATTAGGTTGGGTTACATAACATGTTATACCACCACATGGTAATGTGAACATTTTCTAAGCCTAAATCCCCCACTACCATAGAATTTTAACTACATGGTATGTGTTAATCTATAATTCAAGGTGCGTTGTCTAGTATTCTTAACTACACTATAATATTCAATGGAACATTATGATTCCTCTGATTCTATATCTAGTTTCACATAATGTTCTGTCTATGGTGATGACCTCAAATGATTCTACTTCAATCCCATATTGCTAACCCCAATGGCTAGATATTTGGAACATCCATCAACCTTCATGATTCCTGGTGTGTTTATGTCACTGTTTGGGGGTTTAATGCAGTATATTTCAACCAGGAACCAAATATGAGTCATCATAGCACCCATAAAACATTTTACAGATCTACAAATGAACATTTCATTTTAAATTAAGGGTCTAATCATGTATTAAACAATATTGACCACTGAATCTCTAAGATATATAAAGCTATGGTCAAACACATGAAGACATGAGGGAGAAAGGAAAAATAATATAAGTTACATAATGAATTGTCACAGTGAACACCACATTCAATTATAATAGTTGAAACCAAATAAAACCAAGTAAATTTTACACAAATAATACAACTATGGGTTAATTAATTATGTAAATTTATAGGGATATGATATAACTGTGTACAAGATGAAACTCAAAGTATATAAATGTTCAATTCATTAAATATAAAGTAAAATCAAATAATATATAAATAACAAATCCCTATATTTTCATTATATTTATCAATGATAAATAAATTTATTATAGGTCCCATGTAATTATTAGTGACATTTTATGATTAATTATATAAAATATCTATGATTAGACCACATTGGCTAATTGAATCCCCCCCCCCAACAGTATCTCAACCAATCACCATAGTATTGTGGATATCCATGGATAATTTCAATAACATGGATTATAAATAGTTGTCCTAATGTTTGGGAATTATTTAGGAAAATAAATAGAATTACTTTATTTTTTATCTAACATCCACCCACAATGGTTCATCGAATAATGGTTCCATTTAAAAGCATCACATTGTTCACCTAGTGTAAACCCATCATTAGAAATCCATTGAAAATTTTAAATTTTTTATACGATACTATAATCAATGTTAAACCCCATTATTTCCAAAAATATGTCCTCACGTGGTTTAATACATATAATATTATTTAATATACCTATTTTGGGGTACCACACACCCATAAAACCTCACCATATATGCATAAAACCCCCAATATAAGTATATAAATTACAACAAGAAAATTTATCAAAACATGATTCGTTAAATACTCTAAAAATTCAATGATTTTACACATGAAAAAAACTAATTGATATGGAGAGGGTAATGAGAAAAAATGTATCAATCATTCTCTCATGGGATTTTTTAGAGGTTCCCATACTGGAAATGAACTCACAATAGGGGATATCTTTCCCATAAATGATTCTTTACTATCAATCCACAATAGACACCAGGTACTATGAAAAGGTGGATTCATCCTCAATATAAATATTTTACTAGTATGTAATGTGTGATAGGCCATGAATGTATCTCCTCTTCTATTACATATAGAATATTTCATGTACATTTTTTTACTATGGAAGTAAGTATAAGTCATAAGATACCACTCAAACTCTATAAATGACCAAGCAGGGATCGATGAAACATGGGTAAAACATTCTTCCTTGAATAAATCTATATAGACCTTCTAATGGAGAAACCATCCGTTACACATGGTCTCCAGTCTCAGACAGCAAGGGTATCATATATTTGTTAGTATATGATTTTTCCATACAATTGGAAATATTTATTCTTTCATGGATCACATTAAATTTCAATATTATTGCCTACACCATCTATAGTACCATTAGATATGAATAACTAGTCCATATCTAATAAAATGGTGACATGCAATGTGTCTTGTATACAACTTCCAAAAGTGCCATATAGATAGTCCCATGATAACTACTATATTTGAAAACTCCACTAATAAAAATTTGTCCTCCTAATTTTGACAAATTTTTACAAATAGTATCCAAATATTTCATCCATAACACAAATGGGATTTATATCTAGAAAATATTTTGGGTCAGAATTTCATTCTCATGTATAAGTGGGTCCTAGAAGACAATTGATAATTTCTCTACAACCAGGAAATAAACAATGATTCATGGTTAAAAAATAATTTAGGATACCTCATAATGTTATTGATCTCATTCATATAAATGAAAAACCTATGATCTCCACATAAATCTAATCATAGATTGAATGAAAGTGAAATGGCATGGTAATTCAATCAATAATCCCTAAAATATTATTACAGGAATCCAATTAAAATATATTCCATATAACGAAACCCTTTAATATGGAATCCCACTTTCTCTTATGGATCTTAATTGGGATAGTCAACAAGACTGGTATGCGATTTTCTTCCTTTAACTATTAATAGGTGGTGCATTATGAAAAAAAATTGAATCACATAAACTCATACATTCCAATTAGAATTTAATCAATAGTCATGGTACAACTTCTAGAATCTAGGATATACTACGAAGGGGAAGATATGAAACACCTTGAACACCTCCCCACAGAAAAGTATAAGGACCTATTTCATTAAATGGAAATATAAAACCATCTCCCCACAATTAGTAAATCTTGTTGATTAACCACCTGACGTTTTCTTTCCATAAATAAAATTATAATTGATGTATCATAATTAGTCCCCTGTTATAGGCTAGACAATTAGTGGAGTCACTACTATAAACCATTAATTAGTTTTTTGTACACCTACTTCATGGGTAAGTGGAAAAGAAACCAAATTCACTAATGTCTACTGAACCAAATATGATCCAGAGTATCTGATAAGGTAATCTACCAACATCTTACCATTTCCCAAAGAATACACTATCTCGATGTCATATTTCTACTAGAACTCTAACTAATGTCTATATATATGGGTACGGTCTGTCAATGAAATGAAATACCTGAAAATATAGAGGTATGAGTAAATAGTAAACTACTCAACCATAAGACAATTCCTATTAATCCGGATGACAAATACCATTACTATAAGCTCAATTCCATTGGTATTGAATTTATTCCTTTTGGTTATCCACTACCTATACTTTTAAGCTAAAAATAGTGACCTCTATATCAATACACACCCAAGACTATCTCTAAAAGTTGTAAATAAAACTAAATTGTCAACACACTTCCATGTCGATCTCAAAATATGTGAAATGGTAAACCACATCCTAAATTACTTGTTGGATTTTGGAAAATTCTATTTCAGGTTAACAATTTACCATTAAATGTCAATGAATTAATAGGGGTGAAACCCTACTATATTCTTCCACAAATATATGATATTATTTTGAAAACATGATGGAACATTACACATGACACATGATATTGGGTTATGACGAATCTCACATTTTTCTTATCATTGTTAGATCAATATCCACATCATGATATGAGATTACATACCCCTTAAATTAAACAAATTTAATATGTAAATAACACTTCGAAAACATACTATAAGAATGGATCTCTTTGAGTATTTCCAAGACCATCCTAAAATTCTCAATATTATCCTTCTTAGATGTTGATTATATGATAATTTTATTGATTAATAAACCATAAACCGGTCCATTAAAGGATAAAAGTACCAATTTATAAGTCTTTTGGTGACACTTATGAAATTAATTATAAAAAAATTCATCACTGGGAACTCATAATTATCATAGAGACATCACTATGACGTATTCACAATGGCCTCCTTAAAAACCCAAAACTAGTAGTAGTTAATGTTGAGTTAAATTTTTAAGAAGAAAAATTATCCCTTAATAAATCCAAAGAGGGTATTTATCCATGGAAAAGGGTACACATTGTTGAATCTCACATGATTCTTGTGATGATAATCAGAACACAAGATCATAATTCTGTATTACTTTTTTGAGAAAAACAATTTATTCACATAGGAGAACACACAAGGTTTGGTAAAACCTATACCTTGAGATTCTTACAACAATACCATCAACTCTCAAATATCAACAGGGACCAACTGTATTCTTTAAAGCATTTTGATCTGGTCTTCAGGTTTAATTAAATGAATAATTCAATCTCGCAATTTAGAGATATCCATAGAAAATCATCTTGGAAGACATCCATGTTCTCATCCAATATTGTTGGAATCCATATATCTAAATATATTTCAAAAAAATTAAAAATTAAAAATTATTGGTGATATTTTAAAACACAATACTTATAATCAAAAATGTTTTCATGAGTAGTTATTTCCTTCCATTGATGTAAAATAGCATCTTTCCTTCTTATAGACACCTAAATCTCTCTTAGAAATAATAGATTTGGGAAGGTACCATGGATATCAAGTACATACATAGTATAATTCATATTTATTAATTTTATTTACCATTAGGTTCCACAAGAATATATCTACACTAAATATGAACTTTTACTATAACCATATTTTTAATATTCTGGGATCACATCCCAAAGAAAGACTATAGACACAACCAAATGGATGTGGAATGAAAAAAATATGATGTAATCAATGAGGGGATAAAGAGAATAAGAAACAATGACAACATATTATACAATTTATAGTTATAATTTAGATAATAAAAAATCATACATAAAATTATCTCATACAGAACCTGATTATATCCATAAATAACCTACAACTGAATATTTTCCTAACCACAATCCCTCTAGTATTGATATCGCGCCTCTGGTAGAGATGGAGGAAGTAGGTCCTAAGATTATCCTCCCAATTTATTTCCTCCACCTCATAGAGTTTATAAAACTCCATTTCAAGAACCATGTAAAACCCCATGATTTTATCAATTTTTTTCAAATTAAAATAATATTTTTATATTTTTCAACACTGAATAATGATTTTATTATATGAAAACATAATGTTTGGATTATGTTATACAAAATAATAAGTATATATTTATTTACCCGGATCACATAGTTTATCTTGAAGGACACTCTACACTATATCTGGATTGTGTTATAAACAATACCATGTCCCTTGGATAACTTCTATTACACCCAAGACAATGTTTTAACAAACTAAAATATGTTATTAATAATATTATTAAAAAATTATTATAATTATCACATAACTGTTATAATTGAATATATGAATGCTATTTACTGAGTTATAAAACTGTGGATTATACATGTGTCTAAAATTAATCATTTTGTTATAAACTCTTTAAAAATGAAGTGAAGAACTATTTGATAATAGTGAAATTCCATTTCTAATAAAACAATATTTTTATGCAAAATAAATTATTTATCTCAATAAACTCTTAAACCCACTATGGGTGATTTTTTTAAAAAAATTATATATTATATTTAAATATTCATTTCTAGAACTCATCCAATATAATTTATAGGCATAATATGAAAATAAGTCCAATTATATGAATAAAAAGTTATATTTTCTGAACTGCGATTTTACTGCCCTTTAATGGAGAAACTATTTAAAATATATTTTTAGACTCATTAATAATTTTTATGTGAAAAAATAAACATCATATTTGAATTTAGAACATCATAATTTAATATGAGTTAATTTTTTTAGAGAAGTTTAATTTATTGATGAATGGTGAAAAACAATAAATTTTACTTAAAATGTTTTCGATCTAATTTATTTGTAAAGATAAAATATATTTTAATTTAGTTTTAAAGTAGAAATAGAAAAATAATAAATAAATTAATCCAATTTGGTTCATTTGTGCCAATATAATAATGAAATTTTATATTAAAACATTTCATACATTTTGAATTTTTCAGTTTAAAAACTTATCGTCTCATGCTGTGTGGGGGATTAGTTTTGATTTAATTTATGCCACATGTGTTTTTAGATATTGAAAAAATTAAATCCTTATTTAGAATAAGAATAATTTTTAATATGTTAAACATAATATTTTACCCAAAATATTAGTTTTTGTAATTAAAATTTATTATAGTGATTAATGTAATAATGTGAAAAATTAATTACCAAACAGGAACAATAATTTGAAAAAATTACCTTGAGGGGACAAAAATTTATAAAAGTATATAATTATACCATGAAACAAATAATATTATATAATGGTCCATTTTTTACCCATTTGGGAAAATTAAATTTGGGGGATCACACAATCTTTCTCAAGAATACCAAATGTGTCTTTTCCCCAGTTATAAAAGGCCACCTCTCCCCCACTCCCTTTATACCTCTCTGAGAACTTTTGGTTCAAACACAATGAGAAAAAACATACTAAAAACTTCACTAAATACATCATTTAATTATCCCTTGGTGTTAAATTCTATCCAAGGGATCTATTGGAAAAAACCAAATAGAGTTACCCAAAGAAGAGGTAACATCCTTCAACAATCTCTTTTATTCTATTTTCAATATCCCCCCTAAAATATTTTTATTACATGATTATATAATAAAATAATAATCATAAATATAGTGATATATTTTAATTCTAATGTTTCATCTTATACTCACACTAACTTCCTTCAAATTGGTAATAAACATAACTTTCATGTATAATGATCTACCGCCTAACGGAATGATGACATTCAGTTTACCATATCAAACATTTTTTATTTGAAATTATGATGGAAATACTATTTTTATATGATATATATGATATTTATTATATATTTATTATTATTTAATTAATATACAACACATAACATCATTTCTTCAGTTTTTTGTAAATATGATAACTTCGATTGTGGGCATGAGGACTTATGCCTCCTCAAAGAAAAACGATTCATTCACACTATACGTAGAATGTTTTAATGATGGTTTTAGTAAAATTATAATACAAATGTAAAATATGTTTTCTAAAATAATAATTATATATATATATATATATTTCATTTACTTTATTTCATTCAATTTGACAAGAAAAAAGGAACAACATTCGTGTGAACGTATGACCGACCATCTACATGAACGGTATATTCCACAACATATTTATATAATTTTAATAATATTAGAAATAATTATATTATGAATTTTTAATAGATTTATATCTTTTTTACATTTTTAGTATAATAAAATAATTATCAATGTAATATGATCATGAATAATAATTACAATCATATATGAATATAATTTGGAAATTACCCGAAACGTAATATTAACATAGAATTGTTCATAAATGGGAAATAAAAATTCATAATAAAATATGATATGGTATTAAATATAATAAAATAATTCATTGGTAGATTTATAATAAGATTTTATTTATTATACGTAACTTTTTAACTTGTAAAAAGAATGTCAAGACTTAAGGTAAGGGTTTTCTCCTCTCACTTTTATTTTGGTGAGACTTATGCCTTATTCACCAATAATTTATTTTGTTTGGTGTATATAAATCCCATGAATGTGTTTTATAATTTTTATTACAAAAATATATGGTTATTTACATATCAATTTAATGATTTTTCTTTTGGAGGGTTAATGGTTCAAGAGTAACCAAATCGGTAAATTAATTTTTGTCTTAATTTTCCTCCATAGATAAATGCCATGTTTTTCACATATAATTTTTTAGCCAGTGTATATAAAACCCTTAGACATGCTATATCATGAATATCCTTATTTATACATATTTTAAGGTTTATGTATCTTTATTGTCTCTTGTACCATAGTGGTATTAGTTTTTTCCAACAATCTCATCATCAGTCATGATTTTTATAATTATTCATCCATTAATTAAATATTATAATAGATCTCATAATAATGCTCAAGAAATTGTTTATCCTCTATTTATTCATTTTATAACCCAGTAAAGGTATCATTTTTATCTCTTTTTTAGTAAAGATAATTATTAAAATATTTTTATGAAATATCAACTTTATTTTTTCATTCAGTGAAAAATTCTCGTTATTTCAAAACTTTGTTTTATAAAAATGTTTTAAAAAATGTTCTATATCTAAATAATATTTTAAATTATTTTTAAATAATCCCTTATAATTATTCAAATATATTTTCTTGAAAATTCATTGTAATATTATTTTAATCCTTCTATTTAACTTTTAAAAGAATTTCCAAAGAAAAATGGATTAAAAATATTTTCATTATTTATTTATTAGTTTTAATAGATTTTTAAAAGAAAAGGCTTTCAATGTATTTTCATGATTACTTAATTTTTTTTCAAATATATTTTAAAATATATTTTTTTGAAAACTCATTATATTTTAAAGATAAATTTTCAATTCAAAAAAGATAGTTTCCTTAAAAAACAAAATTAAATTTTATGTAATTTTATAAGAGAAAATGAATTTTTAAAATAGTTCTATGAGAATTATATTAAATGAAATTATGTTTTCATAAATTAATTTTTAGGAGGTATTTCAAAATCAATATCCTTAAAATATTAAATATTTTGTTATAATTTATTCATTACTAGGGTTATTATCCAATAATACCATTAATATTCATTATTGAGTGGTTGATGTTTTGATGGAATGATATTTCTTGCAACTGCTTCTAATCAATGAGTTACATCCTTTTTAATCCTGCTTCATTTCATGGGTTATGATTTGAGACCAATATCATTATCTGGGGTTATGATATGATGACATGTTTATGATACCCATTTCATTTCATGAGTTCTGATATAATGTTTATGAAACCCATTTTTTTATGGGTTATGATATGCTGAATATTTTATTATCTTATGAAGCATGTATGTATGATTTTATTATATGAAGGGTGGAAGATATATCTCCTTACAAGGCATTGGGTAATGATTTATATTTAATGAGTTAATTATGTGAATGAAATCTATATTATTTTTCACTATTTTATATGGTGAAACATAATCTACTATGGTAATATTGGGAGACACGAAACACTATGGGAATATGGGGAAACCTCATCTATTGTGAGAAGATGAGAAAATCTGACCCACTATGAGAAGATGGGGAAAACTGATTCCTTATAAGGATGTGATTCTGATAGGGAATTGTGGTGAGTACTTCATAGTATTTGTAGTCCCAATGAAGTTCCCTGGAATGTTTTTTGCAATTTGTGTTGACTTTTAGGGAATGATATTATATGTTATTGTGGTTGCCACAATTCTATGTCTTGTTCTTATGTTATTCATTCATGGATTATGATTTTAATTTCTTTTTTATTCAGATCTTATGAACTGATAATATTTATGACATGAATCATGTGTATGATGATTAATATTAATTTTATTATCTTCTAATGTTATGATTATGTTCGCAAACCCTTATTCTCATAATTATTCTTATGTATCTACTTTTTTTTACCTATAATGAGCATCAAATATCAAATATTTATTATGTTTACATAACCAAGGTTATAAAGAAAGATATTATGTAGGGATACTAAAGGGGATGATATTTATGGTCAATGTGGATGATCTTTAAATAAACTAGATGAATGTGTTTCACGTATCCAAAAAACTAGAATATTAATGTCCTCAAGTGTGTACTTTTTTAATGAGATGAATATTCATCCAAAATGATGTAATATCCATGTATTTAAATCTTGGGTCATTTTTTTGGTATAAGAGGGAAGGAATATTCCACCACTGAAAACTAATATAGGAAATATATAATGATATTCCAGGGATATTTCTAAGGATATGAATACGGTTGCCTCTGAGGATAAGTCGAAAGATGAGTTAATGTATCGAAAAATGTCTTGAAATTTTTTTAAAGGATTGATAGAGTGGTTTCTATGTAATTAAATCCCCCTATGGTGTCTCTAGAATATAATTACATAGGGGTAAACACACTAAAAACATTTTATTGGGACAGAATTGATCGATAAGTGGTCCATGATAATGGGCATTTCAACACCCCATGTTTGACACTCGTAGTGGATATTCATTGGATATTTACAAACTCATTATAAACCATCATGAAGGATTTCAATAGAATATTATAATTAATAACCAAGTATTAAATTATGGTGTCATAGACAAAATAATTTAGTGTCATGATTTAGACATCCAATAATTGATGTTTCATGATTTTTTGGTTTTATACGATGATATGTTTTTCACACACTATGCCTTTTAGTTTTACATTAATGGTCGGAACTATAAGAGACCAGGATAACATTGAATAAAAAATATAATTACTTCATGATCAGTGAAATGGGATTATCACTTGATTGAAGGATTTTGTGATCATTCCTAGTTAGTTTTCACATAACATGAAGGACAACATGTAACTTAACTGAATCTTAGACACTACAATGAAGAGAAGGGTGAAGTTCTCTAAGTGTTTCGTTAATGGGGAATATGGAGGTATGAAGATTGAATTTCCTTCATGTCATGGATGTGGAAATAAAACCCCAAGCGAATGTATTTTTAGAACATGATGATGTTTTTAACATGGAAAAGACGGACACAATGAATGTTACAGTAATGGGAAAATAAAAAGTTTAGTTAATGAAATGTATTTAAATATTTTCCACCACAATGTATTATCAATAGTTGACTATTCTATGTATGGAATGGCTGTTCATTATGAAAATTTATGTCCTAATATTAAAGAACTAGAAGTGAATCAGAATGGTGGTGTGGGTAATGTTTATATTACAGATGATGATGAGACTGTAGGTGAATTTTTAAAGGCAAGAGGTATTATATAATAGGTTTAGGTAGCCACGTTAATTTTATAAGGCTGTGATGGAATGATCAATTGTTCATGTATTTTGATTCAAGTGTTATGCTATGTGAATTATCACATATATATTGTATAATGTCTTAGGATTTATGTGTATTATTTTTAAATATTATATGGAATTATTTCGAGACCATACCTTTCGATGGCGTGTGATTCCGAGGCTCGTAGTCCTCAGAATAAATGTTTGAATTAATTTAAACATTAAAGAGTGCATGTGAGCGGTTTTCCTGAAAAAATGGAATAACATTTGAATGGGTTCTCGGATCAAAAACTTGAGGGAACTGTTGCATTCAAACATCGACTTTACCTTAGGTGGGGCCTAACATCAACCAGCGCAGATCAGCTGTGAGAGTTAGTTTTTGGATGCTTTAATGGAAATAAAATAATGTAATAATTTATTTTATTTAAAAGATTCATTTTTTTATAGTGACCAAATTCCTCCATTTTGAATACCTACTTATGGAAAGTTCACAAAATTAGCCTCATAACCCTACAAATTGAGAGGGAGGCTCTCGGAGCCATGGAATATTTTTGACGGACACCAATGAACGACGATGCGTGGATCATTGCGCAGCAAGATAGAATCCTGACTGATGACCGATCTCCCTCATTGTTGATGAAAAAGGTAGGGGTTTGTTATTTCGATTCTTCCTTTCACCGTTTTTGAAATAAAACAATGAATGTAGGTCAACCCATAAACAGGTTGACCCGTAGATCTTGTGTTCTTTCAGGCAGGTTTTTATTGGGTTTTTTTTGGGGATTATTCCACGATGTTGAACTCAATGTTCCGATTATCTCTATTTAATCCTTATAAAGGGAGTGGATCAACGTCACGACGAATGACAACGGAGGTTCGTTCCTCTTTTCTTTTGTGATTTGGATTTCGTCCCCCTCTTTTTACCCTTCTTTCTTTTCGTTCTTCATGGGGCGATGAAAAATGGATCGTTGTGCCTCTGTTTTTCAATGTAACGATCCCAATTTTGATATCTGAATTTGTGATGACCTAGTGGAGGTGCAATGATAATGGAAGATGATGAATCCGCTCTGATCAGGAGAGATCGTTCTTCGAGCGTTCTTTGCGCGGGTGGATCGATACGCATTTCCAGGGCCGATTAGAGGCTCGAAAACTATGGAGATGAATTCGTAATATTTGGGAAACCATAATATTTAGGATTCATGGAAAACGGACGACTGGATCGAAGATCAGGGTGCCACCTATGGTGCGATGATAGAGGTTTGCGATTTTAGAAATTTCCAGAACACATCCCGTGTATCCTGAAGAACACGGCCTGTCAGTCCGGCTAAGTGGTGGCTAGGGTTCTATGGTGTGTTAAGTGAGGAGACAGAATTTTCCCCAAAGAACATGGCATGTGATTCCTTACATAGTACATGGCATGTATCTAGGGGATACACCGACACGGGGTGGAGTGTACAGCGGTGTACTCCGCCACATGGCTAGACCAGGCCGACTACATGGGTTACCCCATGCACCAGGCACACGGGTTGTGACACATGGGTTGAGGCCATGTACAGGCACATGGCCTGCATACACGGAGTCCTCTTAGTATAGAGAAACACCATGTGTCACTCTCTTACTTGTCATGTATACATTCTTCTACTTGACCAACCTTACGACATGGTCTGCTGTACATGGGCAGTACTCGGGGTCAGAGGACATGACATGAGACGCTTCTAAATGCTTATAATTCCCTGTACAAGGCTTGATCATCTTTTCCACCATATATTGGAAATGTTTTGTTTGGGTTTGTGACTCTTTTTCTTATTCCCCTTAAGTTTAGGTATCATTAACATTTTCAGAAGTATGATCCCTTTAGTATGACTTTCTGGGATAGAGTCAGGTATCGACATGAATCTCCCCACAGGGCACTGATCCACTACTTAGCAGGTGAATCTTGATGAGTCGTGGTATCGTAAAAGGCCCTGGATGTGATCCTCATCTGTATATCGTGATCTTTTCCCACTCAAAAGTGAGTTCTCCTATAATTAGAGTATCTATCTCTCGTGACCTTTCCCGACGGATAGTACTTCTAGGACAGACATCATCAGATTTATATAACTCGTGGAGTGAGTTCTCCCAGATGCGTGCTTTGTGGAAACATTAAACTAACTCCCTATAGGGGAAATGTGGATCTGTTCCTTGTCTCTAGAATACTGATTTGGGTTTTGAGTATATATTTATTGGGTTCATCTATTATATGTTCAGTAGACATATATTATGTAGATCTTACTATACCTTCACTTTGTGTATTGATTTGTGGTTTTTGGGGTCCCCTATTGAGTATTGTCATAATCACCCCTACATGGGCTTTGCCTGTATGTGTCGTGTCTTTTGTAGAAGAGTATCCTTTTGATAGAGTCCATGGCGGACCAGGATATGACCGAGCTTTCTGAGTTCCCTATAGGCTGAGGTGTTCCTACAACTACAAGCAGGAGTCCCGGTTCCTCTTTGTGTTTGCAAGTTGAACTTTCTAGTTTTTGGACCCTTTTTTTGGGTGGCCTTCTGTTCTGGACCAGTTTACATTCTTTACATTACTTCCTATCAAAGTCTGTTGGTTGGGTTTAGATGTATGTATGCAATTTGTTCCTTAGTGGTTTTTTTCATTTCAGAATTTGTGGGATTGGGGATGTGTGTGTGTGTACAGTTACATAGGTAATGGTTACCATGATAGGATTATGCCTACTCGGTTCTAGTCACCAGCCCCTTCCTATTAGAGAAGGGCTTGGGGAGTTGCGTTGTGGGCCCCACTTGGACGGGTCATGACAGAGTGTTATCTGAGGTGGTCGGTTCTACCATTGAACCAAGAGTATGTGAGTTTGGTTTGGGGAAATAGTGTTAAGTGTTCTGAGCACAGCTTTCAGGAAAGAGACTGTAGTGTTGGTGCGGGCGGCCGATGTATTCATACACCAAGACTCTGATATCCTGCTTTTCGAATAGGTACATGAAAACCATAGTTGCGGGGAAATAAGATATTATTACATGCATCATATAGGAATGGTAGGGTTTTCTATGTCCTTTTTGTCACCTATCCAGATAAACTCATTGACCATGGTACATATTGTTCTTTACAGGATGCCTCTACGATGCATACACGCTAGGATTCAGCAGCGGGGTCATGAGGATGACCCCCTTAGTGACGAGACCTCGATTCAGTGACCAGTTCCCCAGGCGTTATCTCTAGGTTTTGAACCTGCTATACCACCAGTAGGGGAGCAGCCCGTGTTACCTGCAGTACTAACAGATGAAGGGTGCAAGCTGATCGCACACCACGAGTTCCAGATATAGGGACCCCTCATGTTCTGAGGCAAGCCTGACCCTCAGGCGGCTGAGTAATGGCATGAGGCTATGACCATATTTTTTTGTCTCGTGAGGACACCGGCGGACCAGATGGTGATCCCAGGAGCAAGCCTTGTTTAGTGTTCGGTAGGAAAATGGTGGAGTCTCAACCCACTGACCCATGAAGAGGAGACTCATTCATGGATGGAGTTTGAGTGACTATTTAGGGAGAAGTTCTCACTAGTTACATTGAGAGCAGTGCATATCCAGGAGCATCTTCAGCTCAAGTAGGGTAGTTTGATGATGGTTAACTATTTATCGAGGTTCACCAACCTCGCCAGGTACTCAATAGATATGGTCAGGGATCAGTACATTAGATCTTGGAATATTGAGTGAGGTCTGCGACGGGACATTCGAGCTAGTGTCATTCCTTTTTGCATTCAAAATTATGTTGGGTTTCTTGAGTGGGCCTTGGTGATCGAGAGCTTCTTGGAAGAGTAGAGACAGTCAATGGTAGTCAGCAGTAGGTAGAAAGGTGTGGAGACCTCGGTAGTAGGGATCCAAAATTTGAAACATTTATTAGGACATGGGAGATTTCACAAGAGGACCCATGACATGGATTTGGTAGCCCATGGTTCTCAGAATGGATCCAGATAGCCTAGGGAGAGGCGATTCTTCTCGTGTGGTGGTAGGGGACATCTCGCCTGAGATTGTCCGACCTGTCAAGCAGCATACAATGAGGCGGTGTATAGACCACGGGGGCTGATGCATAGAGTGGAGAAGACTGACCCGCCAGGCGGGGGATGTGACAGAGGAGTAGGGATAGTTGCAGGTTGTGGAAGATGCTTTGATCTATTTCCACCACCAACCCCTGGAGGTCCGCACCAGGCTTAATAAGATGGGGGACAGGGGAGGGGACATCTACATGAAGTCGAGGTGTATGACCTAGGGACTCCAAGGATGATCTGAGGTATGATCTGCACCTTTAATACCTTATCTTCTATACTTATAGACACACGTTCCAGTCATTCCTTCCTTGACACATGTCTTGTACAAAACATTGATATTTTTCTAGAGCCATTAAATCGACAATTATTATTGGAGACACCTATGGGAATAGACTCGATGATAACACACCATTGTAGAAAATGTGATCTTAACCTTGGAGGCGAGAGTTTTGGTTGGAAACTCTTGGTGGGAGCGTCAAGACCTTACGACGTCATTCTTAGTATGGATTGGTTATCATTGGTCCATGTGTAGATTGACTAATTTAGGCGATGAGTGTGGTGTGTCCGCATCGATGGGACACAGTTTTCCTTTGTCGGTGAAATGGAGACTCATGCAACACAAAATGGGCTCATACATAGGAGTGTACAGACAGTCATTCATAGGTTGCCTTGCCTTACCCTTAGAGCAGTATATGATGTCTGCTTCCAGTTCCCACTAATAGTGGCAGAGTACAAGGAAATCTTTCCCAAAGATATTCTAGGACTACCTCACTTCCGGGATATCGACTTTTTATTCGACTTACACCATGGGATGATGCCAAATTCTTTATCAGCATATCGAATAGATCCTATAGTGCTTCGTGTGCTGAGGCTGCAGTTGGATGATTTTCAAATCAAGGGTTTCATGAGACATAGTGCTTCTCCTTGGGCGGCCCCATTATTTTTTTCCAAGAAGGCATATGTGAGGTTGAGGTTGTGTGTATATTACCGACACTTGAACCAGATAACGGTGAAGAAAAAGTATCCACTTCTGAGGATCGATGACCTCTTCGACCAGCTAAGAGGGGTAAAGAAATTATGGATGGTTGATCTTCAGTCAGATTACTACCAGTTAATAGTATGGGATGAGGATATACTGAATATTAATTTCAGATGCCACTATGGTCACTATGAGTACTTGGTGATGCCTTTCAGTATGATAAATTCCCCAACAGTGTTCATGGGACTTATGAACCAGTTCTTCCTGCCATACATGGACTGGTTCATAGTGATCTTCCTCGATGACATCCTTGTGTACTCGGTGTTAGAGGAGGAATATATAAGACACCTGTGGATTATTATGGATGTACTATGAGACCACCATCTTTATGGGAATCTCTTGAAGTGCCTATTCTGGATTCGGGCGGTCCACTTTATGGGACATTTTATTTCTTCAAGTAGAGTAGTTGTGGAACCTGCCAAGGTGGAGGCAGTGTTAGCATGGGAGCCACCTCGAAGCATGATGAAGGTGAGGAGTATCCTTGGGTTGGAAGTACATTATCATAGATTCATTCCTGACTTCTCCTAAATATCAGATCTGATGACAGCCTTTACTAGGAAGGGGTAACACTTCATGTGGACGGAGAAGTTTCCTTAGGCATTCGAGTAGTTGAGTCGGTGATTGATGCGCACCGAAATCTTGAGATTACCGGAGGAGCGTGTCGACTATGTAGTTTTCTACGATGCATTGAGAATCAGGCTTGGCTATGTCCTGATGCAGAGATAGGTAGTGATTTCTTATGGTTCACACCAGCTTAGGACACAAGACAAGAACTATACCACTGATGATCTTGAGTTGGAAACAGTCGTCTTTGCATTGAAGAAGTTCTAACACTACCTTATGGGATAGCGGTTCATCATCTACTCTGACCACAAGAGCCTCATGTACATATTATCGCAGAAGGATCTATATCTGAGACATAGGATTTGTCTAGAGTTCCTCCAGGACAATGATTTCAGGATCATCTATTATCCTAATAAGGGGAACAAGGTGATGGATTCATTGAGCAGAAGGTCGAGCTTGTAGCTGTGGAGTGAGGTGACAGATCAGTTAGCCACATTGCAGTTATCCTTCGTGGTCAAATATGATGCATCTTATTTTCAATCGATGTTTGTCACCCCTCCACTGTTATAGAAAGTTAGGGAGGCACAACTTGGGGATGTCGTCGATGATACTTTAAGTGCTCAGTTATTCACAGGACATGCTCCTCATGGATATCAGAAAGGTGGGGAGCACATACTTTTTTCACAGGATACACTGTTGTACCAGTGTCATCACCAGAGGAGGTCCTGAGGGAGTTTCATACATACCCCTTGGTAGTAAATCCTATAGTGGAGAAGATGTACCTGTATCTACACCGACTGTTCTTGTGTTAAGGCATGAAGAAGGTAGTAGTAGAGTTCATTTCTCGATGCCTTACGTGCAAGAAGGTGAAGGCTGAGGACTAGGTTCCAGTGGGATTAGCTCACCCCTGGATGTTCCAGAGTGGAAGTGGGATAGAATATTTATGGAATTCATTATTGACTTACCACAGATCTACATGGGGCACGATTCCATCTGGGTGATTGTTGACCAACTCACAATGTCAGCCCACTTCCTAGCTATCACATTGCAGAGTTCATTAGAGAGCTTGGCATTCCCTTAATTGTAAGATATTTTTCGGCTTCTTGGTGTCCCATTGAAAATAGACTTGGATCGAGACACCCACTTCACATCCCTGTTATAGAAGGGATTTCAATAGGCTTTTGGAAATCACCTATGCTTGTTCACAACATTTCATCCCTAGACAGATGGTCAGATAAAGAGAACCATTCAGGTTCTGGAGGATATGTTGTGGGTCTGTATCTTGGACATTTTTCACAGTTGGGTGGACCTCCTACCACTGTTGGAGTTAGAGTATTATAAAAGATACAAATCTACCATCGGTATGGAACCCTTCGAGGCCTTATATGGGAGACACTTCCAGTCACCACTTTTCTGGACAGACCCAACAGAGCCAGCACTCATGGGTCCAGACCTGGTGAGAGCATCCACTGAGAAGGTGAAGATCATTCAGGAGTGGATGAAGAATAAACAAATCTAGCATATATTTTATGCTGACAGATGACGGAGACCTATAGAGTTCGAGGATGGAGACCATGTCTTTCATAGGGTCTCACCTCAGTGATGGTTACAATGATTTGGCTGAGGTGGCAGGCTATCTCCAAGGTTCATTAGACCTTTTCAGATTCTATAAAGAGTTTCTGAGGTGGCGTACCGCCTAGCTCTACCACCACAGTTTCATCAGGTACATGTTTTCTTCCAAGTGTTCTAGCTAAGGACGTACCTGCATAACCCGCAGCATATCATCGACTGGTGCGAGCTGTACATAAGGGATGGAGTGAACTTTGTTGAGTACCTGGTGGAGATCGAGGATTGGTAGGAGAGGATCCTTTGTGGGAATTCAATTCCCTTAGTGCACATTCGGTGGAAGCATGAAAATCTTCTGTAGAGCATGTGGGAGTGGGAGGCTCAGATCTATGCTCAGTACCCACATCTTTTTGTATATCCTTGTTTTGGATTTTTGGTGATGCCAATCCCCCCAAGTTGGGGAGAATGTAATGTCTCGGGATTTCTGTGTATCCTTTTTAAATATTATATGGATTTATTTTGAGACCCTAACTTTCGACGACATGTGATTCTTGTGCCCAGGGTGCCCAAAAACAATATTTGAATTAATTAAAACATTAAATAGTGTGTGCGAGCGGTTTTCCTAAAAAAGTGGAATATCATTTGAGTGGGTGTGTGGATAAAAAATATGAGGGCACCGTTGTGTTAAGAGAAACAACTATACCTTAGGCGGGGCTTAATATCATCCAACATAGGCTAGCTGCACGAGTTAGTTTTTGGACACATTAATGAAAATAAAATAAAGTAACAAATTATTTTATTTAAAAGTTTATTTTTTGCACAGTGAAAAATTCCTCCCTTTTAAATACCTACGTAGGGAAATTTTAAGGGTTATCTCATAACCCAACGAATTGAGAGGGAGCCTCTTGGATTCTTGGAGGATTTTTGACGGATTCCGACGAATGACCACGTGTGGATCGTTGTGCAGCGAGATCAAATCCCGACCAACGACCGATATCTCTCTTCGTCAAGGACAGTGGTGGTGGTTTGTTATTTCGATTCTTCCTTTCCCCATTTTTGAAATAATACAAGTAACGTGGATCAACCCACAAACAGGTTGACCTGCATATCTTAGGAGAGGTTTTTATGGTTGTTTTTGGGGATTAATCCACGATGTTGAAATCCATGTTTCGATTTTATCTATTTAATCTTTCTAACGGGAGCGGATAATCTCCATGATGAACGATGGCGAAGGTTCGTTCTACTTTTCTTTTATGATTTGGATTTCTTCCTCCTCTCTTTATCCTGTGTTCTTCGCATTCTTCATGGGGCGCCGAACAATGAATAATTACACATCTGTTCGGAAACTCAATGATCATAATTTGGAGATCCGACATCGTGATGACCTAGAGGAGGTGTGATGACAATGGCAGACGATGAATCAGCTCGGATCGGGAGTGACCATTCTATGAACGTTCTTCACACTGGTTGATCGATACACATTTTTGGGGATGATCAGATGCCTAAATACAACGAATATGACTTTGGGACAACTTGGAGACCTTAATCTTCATGTTTCATGGCAAACAGATGGCCGGATCGATGATTGGAGCTCCACCAGAGGTGTGATGGTAGAGGTTCATGATTCTCGAAATTTCCCAAACACATGGGGTGTATCCTTAAGAACACAACTTGTAGGTACGACTAAGGGGAGACAAGGGTACTGTGGTGCGTGAAGCTATGACACATCATGTTCTCCAAGGAACACATTGTGTGGGTCCGTACACGGGACTCGGTGTGTATTAAGGGGATACACAGACACAGGCTGGAGTACATGGCCATGTACTCCGCCACACGGCCAGACCTGGCTGACTGCATGGGTTATCCCATGTACCGGTCACATGAGTTGTGAAAAATGGGGTTAAGCCACGTATGAGAACATGAACAACATACATGGAGTCATACCTAGATAGAAGAACATGACATGTCACTCTCTTACACTCCGTGTATACCTTTTCTACAAGACTAGCCTTATGACACAGGTCGTTGTACACGGGCAATACTTGGGGTCAGAATACACAGTGTGTGACACTTCTACACGGCTTGTACTTCCCAGTACATGGATTTATCTTCTTGTCCACCGTATCTTGGACCTATTTTGTTTGGGTTAGTGTGCCTTTTTCTCATTCCACTAAAGGTCATTTATAGTTTCCTTTTTCAAAAGTATGATCCCTTCAGCAGGACTTTCAGGGATAGGGTTAGGTATCCCTTTGAGAGGCCAGAAGCGAGATCCTATATCTGTTCTTGACCCTAGGTAGAGTCAGGTATCAATGTGACTATCCCCACATGGCATCGATCATCTACATAGAAGGTGAATCCGGATGACTCGTAGTATTTTCCAAGGCCCTGACAGTGATCCTCATATGTGTATCATGATCTTTTCCCACTCAAGAGAGAGTTCTCCTGGAATGAGTGTATCTATCTCTGATGACTTTTCCTGACAGACAACACTTCTTAGACGGATGTCATCAGATTTATCCATCTCATGGAGTGAGTTCTCCCAGATGAGTGCTTTGTTAAATTTTAAAACTGAATCCCTAGAAGGGGAATGTGGAAGTGTGACTTCTCTCTAGAATACCGGTATGGATTTTGAGTACATCTGTATTGGGATCAAGAATTATATGTTCAGTGGACTTATACTGTCTAGATATGACTATAGCTTGCCTCTGTGTATTGCTTTGTGGTTTACGGGGTCCTCTACTGAGTATTTTCATACTCACCCCTTCACGAGCTTTGCCCGCACATGTCGTTTCTTGTGTAGATGAGTAACCTTTTGACAGAGTCCAGGGTATAACAAGACATGACCAATCTTTCTAAGTTACCAATAGGTAGAGGTGTTACTATGTCTATGAGAAGCAGTCCCTGTACCACTTTGTGTTTACATGTTGAATGTTGTAGTTTTCAGACTCATGTTGTTTTTGTGGGCTTGTATTCTGGCCCAGCTTACATTCAGTACTTTACTTCCTATCAAACTATGTTGGTTGGGTTTAGATGGATGTATGAATTTTGTTCTTCAGTGGTTTTTTATCATTTTAGAATTTTTGGGCTTGTAGATGTGCGTGTTTGTGTGTAAAGTTACATAGTAAATTCCTCCCATGTTATTATTATGCCTACTCGGTGCTAGTAACCAGCCCATGGCCTATTAGAGGCGGGCATGGGGAGTCACGACATGGGCCCCACTGGGATGGGTCATGGCATAAGGATTGTTTAATTTATGTTTTCCCCTAAAGAATTATAAGAATATTTGGATTAGATATAATGAACTAGAAACATCTATATTCATTATAATCACATATTTAAGGGAAATATAACACTTAATATGTTTTTAGTTTTGATATAATGATGTTTGGATATTGATATGTTGGATATGAATATGTAAATTTGTTCGTAATATTTAACTTATAACTACTTATGTATTGGTTCAAAATGTGGTTTATGTTATCCTAGAATACATTTAAATCATTAAGGATATAAGAAATATATATATTAATCGATGGGAAAAGGAGGCATGCTTGTTTTCATAAAGGATTTATAGTAATACAAGTTATTGCAATGTTTCAAGGGAATATACGATGATGTTATTCACATGTTTGGAATGTGATAACGAAGAGATAATTTATGATATATAGGGGATGAATGTAATATTTTTTAGTGACCATATTTTTAATGTTTTGGGTTTTCATCTTTTTTATGTGTTACAAGATTAACCATTTATGGGATGTTGTAAGAAAACATTTCGATGTGGTTTTATAGAATAAACTATTATTTCACTAGATGAGGAATTATTTATATTCAATAACATATACTATCCATTTTTCTTTGATTATAAATAAATACTTATGAATTTACCTTTCATCCACTATGGGTCATATGATTTTTCAGTGCTCCAAGAATAACAAATTTAGCTTTAGTTTTCGAAAAAGAGATGATGTTGAAATCGGTAAAGACACTACAAAAGGGTGAGATTAAACTTAAATAACTTAATTTAATCTTCTTATGAATGTTCTTAATATTGAGTAAAATGGTATTGAAATAATATTTTTTTCCTATAATCATCATTTTAGATGATATCAAAGAAATCTTTCACACTTTTTCATTTTATGTTTTTTTGTTGTTATTATTCCTAGGAACACCAACATTTTATCATTAGTTATATTTTTCGACCTCTATGATTATTTATTCATTTCATTAGTGTCCATGTTTTTAATTCCCACCCAATTTCTCTTAAGTGGAAACATAGTAATGAGTAACTTTGTGTAACTATTATGGTTCTAACGATCCCTATTTAAAGAATGTTTTAATAATCATTTTTATAGTGTGGGTTTCTAAGAATGGAACAATGAAGTATTAAAATATACTTAACCCATATAAATTTCGATGGAGAAATTTATCTTAAGGGGGTTATAATGTAACGCCCAGATACTAGTGAATTTTTTTTGAATTATTTTATTCTTTTTGATATTTTTAACAAAAAATATAGATAATATTTCAAGAAGATACTAATTTTAGAATTCTTTATATGAAACACCAATTTAATATTTCACTAAATAAAATACTTATCATAGTGTTTGATACACTTAGGAATATGTTTGGGGTTTGTTTCACACAATAATAACTCTCCTAGATATATTTTTTTAAACATAATAAAATGTTTCACCAATCTAAAATATAAAAATACTATTATTATTAAAATAAAATTAAAATCATCACATTTATATTAGAATGGAAGATATGAATTATATTAACTAAATTATTAAACAATTTAATTCACATGATTATAAAATAAATCATTTTCTTATCATTTTTTTTAAAACGAATGTAAGAACTTCTTGAAAATAAAAAATTACTTTTCTATAAAAACTATTTATCTACGTACAAACACCATTTTATCTCAATAAATATAATCGAATCAATTTTGTTGATTTTTTTGAAAAATATTTATACATTATGTATTAAATTAATATTTTTTATTCTAATCCAAAATATTTGATAAGAATATGATAAGAATAAAACCAAATAATTAAATAAGAAGAGGTATTTTCATAATGGTAATATTACTACCTTTTAATGGACAACATTTATTAAATAATTTGTTTGGAACCTTTATATTGTTTATTGTAAAAATTAATCTTTATTATTTTAATTATTAATATGAATCTTTTCCTTTGGAAAATTTTTGTAATTTTTCTGATAAGTTTCATTTTTTGATGAATTGTGAAAAATACTCTATTTTAATTGGTAAATTATTTTTCATCTAATTAATTTTTATAGTTAAATAATATTTTAATTTTGGATTAAAGTATAATTATACCAATTATACATAAATTAATCCAATTTAGGTCATTAAAACCAATTTAACATTAAAATTTTATTTAATAACATTTCAATCCTATGGAAATTTCACATTAAAAACTAGTCGTGTCATCCCGTCTATAGTATTAGTTTTATTTTAATTTCAAAAAATTATGTGTTTAGATTTTAAAAAAATGGATCCTATATTTTTAATAATAATACTTAAGAATTTCTAAAAATGTATAATTATTTTTTTTACTAAAATGATATGTGAATGCAATTAAAATAAATTAAAATTATTATGGTAAAAATGAGCTTAATTAATTAGCAATATTTGAAAATAAGGTGTAATAATGACACTATAAATTTATAAAAACTATTAAATGGTCATTTCTAGACCATTAAACCTATAATAATCTATATGGGTCTTTTTTCAACCATTGGTAGACATGTAAAACATGGGGAACACACAATTTCATTTAAGAAAACCCAATGTGTCTTTTTCCCTATTTATAAAAGTCCACCTCTCCTCCCCCTCTATTTACATCTCTCAATCCATGTTTTCTTAGAAAAACAAATCCAAAATTTCCTCCAAACTCCAATACCTTCATCAGTTAATAATATCATTGGGATTAAATCCATCCAAGGAATCCCTTTGGTGTAGACCAAATAGATTTTCCCAAAGAAGAGGTAACATCATTCAATAAGATATTCTATATTATTTTCTTTTTAAAATTCCAAAAATATTATTATTACATGATTATATAATAAAATAAGATTCCAAAATATACTGATATGTTTTTATCATATTTTTTTGACTTATAATCACACAAAATTCCATCAAATGGGTAATGAAATTACCGTTTTTCTTTAGAAAACTACCACCTTTCAAAACAATATCACTCGTTTTTCAATTCCCACCTCTAATAGATATCAATTATGTGGAAAATAAAATATTAAATTATATATATGATAATTATTATTTAATTATTCTTCTATTATTTTTATATGATACTCACCTTGAGGCATTTTCATTTTTTATAAATACAAGAACTTCCATTCTGGACATGTGGAACCCGCTTCCTCAAAGGGCTGTGATTCATTTAGAGTCTTCCAATAATGTATTAAAAGTAATTTTTATTATAATTATAGGATAAATATGAAAACTTATTACAATTATAGTAAATAAATATAAAATATTTATTTATGTCTATCATTTACTATCTTTCAGTCAATAGAACCTAAAAATAGAAACATCATTCATGCGTACATACAACCTACAATCTTCATGAGCCATGTATTCAATTTTATATTTTATACTATTATAAAATTTTATAAAAAAAATATGTTATTAATATTTATTATATTTATATTATTTTTTACATTCTATAAATAATAAAATCACTCTCAATGTAAGAGGTCCAAGAAAAAAAGTCAAAAGGTATATGAAAAAAGCCGATATTACCAAAAACCTAACATTAATAGGAAATTTTTATTACAATGGAAATATAATGTAATTATAATTTTATATATGGTATTATATATACGATTATTTTTATGTTATTGAATTATTGTAAATTTTTATTTATTATACATGAGGTTTTAATGTGTATGAAGAATGTTATGTCTTGTTGTCAGGGTTTTCTCGTCTCACTTTTATTTCATTGTGACTTATTACTTATTGATAAATAATTTATTTTATGTGGTTTATATACATTAAATAAATGTATTGAACTAATATTATCACTTAATTAATGTGTATTTACATATCAAAAAATTATATTTCATTCATGGTTTTACGGTTCAAAAGTAAATGAATCGGTAATGTAGTTTTTATCTCAATTTATTTTATTGAGATACATTCCATTTTATGAAACTATAATTTTTCTATAGGGTGTATATAATTACCTTTGAAATATTTTATAATTATTTTACTTGTTTAATTATATTTTAATATTCATTTAATTTTTTTCTCTCACGTACAAAACTGGTAATAGTTTATTCCTACAATATCATTGTTTGTCGGTTTTGTTTATGGTTATGGTTCCATTAATGAAATATTATAATCTATATATTAAATAATCCAATAAAGAATATTATTCTATTTATTTAATTTTATATCCAATTAATTGTACCATTTAGACTATTTTGTTATTTTGATAATTAAGAAAATGTTTTTATGAATGTTTGAATTTATTTCTCATTTTAGTCAGAAAAGTATGTTCATTCAAAGATGGGTTTTCTAAAAATGAATTCAAAAAAAAATTATGTTTAAAAAGTGTTTCAAATTATTATCTAATCTTAATTTATATGTTTTCATAGAAAATTTATAAATTTTTTTCGTAATATGATTTCAATCCTTCAATATATTTTTTAAATTTTGTTTTAACAAAATGATTTTCAAAATGTTATCATGACTATTTATGAGTTTTCAAGGTATTTTAGATGATTTTTTAAAACTATTTTCACGAATCCTTTATATTTTTTAGAATCTATATTAAAAGAACAAAATTATCACAAAAATGTATTTATTAATTTGATTTTTTCCAAGGGAAAATATATATTTTCCTCGAATTTTTTTTAAAATCAAATTTAAAATCGTTCTTAATAAGAAACAATTGTTTTTAAAATGGTTGTATGAAAGGGATTTTAAAAGGAAGGATATTTTACATCAGAATTATTCCATTTTATCATTCAATATCCATCTATATCTAAGTTGAAAAACTATGTTATAGTTTAATCTTTACCAAGGTATGATCCAAAAATACAATTCATATTCTATTTGATTTATTTTTGTTTTAAGGGAATGATGTTTATGACCTCTAATACTCTTCCAGGGGTTAAATGATTTTCAAACCTTATTCTTCTAAGGGGTATTTCGTTGATTTCTATCTATCATCTATAGAATATGATATGATGACATGTTTAAGGTATGTATTTTATTTCATGTGATACAATATGATTTTTATAAAACTCATCTCTTTTTATGGGTCATGATATAATGAATGTTTTATTATTATATGGAACATGTATGTATGAAGTTATTATGTGATGGGTGGCACTAATATCTTCCTTAAATACAATGTGTTTATATTTAAATATCATTTGATAATTATGGTACTCAAGTCAATAGCCTTGATATGGTGTGGAAGATGGAGAAACCATATTCACTATGGGAAGATGGTGACCCAAGATCCACTATGGGATAATGGAGAAACCCGATACACTATAAGAATATAGATGGGGAATTCTAATCCACATTGTGAAGATGGGGAAACCTGATACCTTATATGAATAGTGCTGAAACTAGGGATGGTGGTTTGTCACCCCCAGTAGGTGTAGTCCCCATGATATACTCCGATATGTTTTTGTAAATGATCCTTAAATTATTGAGAATGATATTACATGATTATTTCAAATCCACAATTCCAATTCTTTTTTATATTTTATGATTTAATGTATTATGATATCGATTCCCTTATGTTTCAAAACTTATGAACTGCAAAACATTATTCCATGACTCATGTGTATGATATTTTTTATGAAGGTTATGATATTCTAATTTCATGTTTTTGTTATCATACTCTTATGTTCATAATTATTATTAAGTTTCTTCTATATTTACCTTTACTGAGAATTTGATCTCCAACCACTATTGTGTTTCCTTTCCCTAGGTTATGGAGAATGTTTTTACCTAGGGGTACTAAAGGGGAATTTCTTTAAAGAAGGGTTTTAGGATCTTTCATCAATCCATAACATGGGTTCCAAGATTCCAAAGAGACTGATCTATTATGGTCCTTGTTCATGTACTTTTTTAATGTACAGAATAATCATGTAAAATAATGTAATATCCATTTATGCTAAGACTAGGTCATTATACAACACATATCAATGTTCCTCCATAACTATCCCTAGGATATCCATAATCATGATGATTCTTTTTTCGTAGAGTTCACTCTATTACCTGAGCATGATGTATCATAAATTAGGTTAGTCAATAATGCACAAAGTGAATCTTTCTATGGTATATATAAGCTAGTATGTATCTTAGATGAATGGATCCATGGAAGGATCCCATCATTTTTGGATCCTAAGACTAATCATTATATAATAATGAAATCTTATGTGATGAATTGAAATTATTATATTTTATAACAACCAGAGAGGGATATTTTTTATAAAGTCCCCTACCAGCTACAACTACCTAGTTATATACTTCAATGAAGATCCCTATCACTAATCCCACTCTAGTACCTTGGCATAAGTTGAAACACATATGTGGCCACACTATCATGGATATCAGTAAAAAAACCTAACCATACATTCATTATTTGATGTATTAATATCACACTATTTTAAGAGAGATTCTTTTATGGTCGAGGAAATATGACATACACTCCACTACAATTAATATAACACTACACCAGATCCATATTCTTTTGGATTATCATAGTTGAAAATATAAAATCATAATACAAAAACTTATAATAATTGGTCAAACTCAATCTATATGAGACAAATCTCACCATGGGTCTTATTGAAAAGACCCCACATCTTTCTCATAACTCGAGGAAAAATAATAGTCAACAGATTTCTTGGGGTTTGTATGAGATTGAAAATTTGAACCACAATCTCAATACAATCATATTATCCCATAGGATTTGTATATGAGATAAACCAATATATTATATTTCACTAAATCTAGCATTGACAATGATTCCAGTGGGCATATTTTATACCACTGTAAAAATGGATGCACAAAACACTGAGAAATACCATATTCATCTTCTGGAAGCAATACCAAATTCATATAATCAAATTCAATCACTATTTTATACTCACCATGAGTTCAAACATCATTATGGTTAGCCTAAACTAAATTATTATCGTGTAACAAGTCATTTTCCATGCCTAATCTCACTATTTTAGTTTTCTATTGTTGTGGTGACACAATAAAAGTTTATAAAATGCAACACAGTAAGATTAATATGTATGAGCATATGAATAATTATGTAATTAGATTTAAAATTCTAATTCATAAATGATGTATATGCCATTGGTTTCCATACAACAAGTGATTCACTATACTAAGTCATCAAGATGGTTGTCGGAGTCATGGGGTATGCATACATCAGCCACTGCATAATGAATAGGTTTTTTGGAATGAAATCATAAATAAATACATCTTAAAAACATTTCAATATGAACATAAAATATCCCCAAAATAATCTAATATTAATTGCAGTGCCATGGAAAAAATTCCATAATACCACACTAGAAAACCCTGACTAACCAAAACCCTATTTGGACTGGTAGCAAGTCAAGTTTGACACCCCAAACTAGACTAAAATAGGTCAGGGGTAGACTACTAGCAGCATGCAGGATTACAAATAAAATGGATGGAATATACCTAATGAACCTATAAATACACATAATATGATAAATATCATAACCATGGAATATAGAAGTCTATACTTACAATATATGAATAAAATACGTCAAACAACCCCTAATATAATCAGAGTGATAAAATACAAATATAACTATTATATAAAAGGGAAAAATTCATGGACAATTATAAATAATAGATTCCCAACCTAACAGATGATGTGAAGTATGTTTCATACTCATGATCATAGAAAATTACCACATGCTATGAACACCAGCACCCTTCACAGCTTTGTTCCACCAACATATGACATTCCTTGGTATCTATCTATCTATATTATATACTCATAATAACAACACATATGGGATTATAAAATTCATTTGTGAGTATATACATACCAAATAAGACACCCCAAATATAAAAATAGGGAATAAATTGAATAAAATTGCCAACTCAATCCACCATAGAATGATGTGGAATGAATTCAACACTAGATATGCTTAAATAAGTAATAGAATAAAGAGATCGAGAGATAAAATAATCCCACAATATTTAATTCTATATTAAGAAGATTAGATTACTTGTAGATCAAATTTCTAGTGAGGTACTAATTCAAGTAACCTATTGTAAACTACACCCAATATAGGGGAAAAATTCATCACAAATGTCATGAAACTATTGATGGGTTGATGACCCCAAGAGGGTGGAGAACCTGTGCCATATATATGATAAATGGAAATATTTTTACACTCCATAGATAAAATACCAATTCCATGAGGTTTCTAGGGTGATGGGGGTTCCAATCCAATCTATATAGGGAATGGAGGACCCATGCTCAGACTTGTGCACACCTTCATGGGTCTTACTAACCTATCTAAAAATACTAGTACCATACTTGAGTCTTACCATCACGCATCCATTCTTTAATGAGTTACCAGATCATTCCAAATCATGTTGTATATCAGATATCTTCACAATGGCTACCATTATGTTATGTGTGGAATTTTATATAGGAATCCCTACTCATGGGAGAAATTCTATTTCCAGAATATTGATATATGATAGATAATGACTTCTGGAAAAAGTTCAAATTATTTTATCATTGTAAATGATGTGTCATACCATGCCCAAACCTACTCACATCCTACTTGTTCAACTGGAATGTGGAGTTTCATATGAAAAATGTTTTTAAATTAGAATGTAGTTTATGAGACCACTCAAGATCCTCACTATGTATTCCCTTTACATTTCTAGGCTATCTAGTTAGGGTCACACTATATGTGATATAATCTCAAAATATTCATCAATTTAATGCAACTAGAAACACAAGCTGTCACCAAAACTAAAAAGGCGACATGTGTTCCATCCTATGGAAAAATAAATAAATTTCCTCTAGAACACTTAACCAAGAATCTTTTTTGACATATATTCATGATTCTATCAATTTAACTTCTATTAGCACCCCAGGAATATTCTATGGAATGTATCTCTATGAAAGATCCTCAAATCATTTATTTTCAACCACTAGTGACTGTAAATAATATTTTCATCAAATGAAACGAATCATGTTTCTCTTCACCTAAAGTTTGAGGTCAAAATCTTAAATTTTTCATTACCATGTATACCATGAATAATAAATTCTATAAAAATGAACATCTATGGTCAGTATAGCATCACTGTGTGAATGGTGTGAACTAAAAATAAAAATTATTTTACGTTCCCTGGGTGAAACATCCCTCCTCATTTGTTCATGTGAATGTAGATCAAGTTCAAAAATATTCACAAAAAAGGGAAATTATAATTACATGTATCACAAGGAAGAACAATTAGTATAGTCATTGGCCTGATCCAGATTTCACCAAGACCATATATCCCACTTCTTTCAATATGTTTGTATGATGATCATGTTATATCCTTATACCAATGTTTTGATAAATTTTCCAATTATGATAGTTCCTTTTACATTGTTAAAATGTTAAATAAAATGACATAAACTATAAGAAATAATTCCAAAAATATAATTTATTTTTTCTCACAATGATTTTATTTCTGTTATTATTCAACTTGTATAATCTTACATATGATATATTATTCTTGTAAACATGTTCAAAGTCAACTATTAATCGAATTACCTTTTCTCACAAATCTTTATTTTTATTATTCTACTCTCTTATTTTATTCTTCCTATATATTGTATTCATCATCTAACATATAATCTATAATATTCACATAATTAACATATATGTTTATAATCATTTTGAAGTATTCAACTATAAATTATAATTAATATCTTCCATATACCTTATCATCTAACACCATTTAATTTTGATCCATTGGATGTTTATGGTTCCTCTAGATACCATTTATTCTTAATAAATGAACTTATATTTCACAACAGTTATACCTTATATATTTAAAAAAATTAAATCAACAAAAATACTTTTCACCAAAACAAAACTTCTGGCATGGTTGGAACTATCATGTGGAATCAAATTAATGGCCTTTTTTTATTCAAAACACTTTACACCACATGCATAGTATTCCCCCACCTTTCCATTTTGGATTCCAACAACATCTTTTGACCATGAAATACTTCAAGCACCACCACATGTTTAGTGAGGCTTCATATTTTCTACAGGTAAGAAGGTATTCTATAATAGGGACCCCCACGACCGATTTGGCCATGTTTGTACCGCATAGACACATTGGATATATCTAAAATGGGGAAACCATGGTAGTTTTTTCTTTGGATGTATTTCACATGGGATTCTATAATTCACCATGAACATCACAATTATCTACCATAGTATTGTCCTTTCCCATTTTTAACCTAGTCCTCATAAATATTCACTCTAAAATTGGAATGAAATTCATAGAATGGACCTTGAATTTATTGAATAACTTCCATAAAACATTCTAACAGTTGATTTGGATCCTAAAAACTTTAGAAAAGTTCTGATTAATGAATACAAATTATGATATACATATATATATATATTCATATTTCATATTTAATGAATCATTTCACAAGGAATCATATGAATTAACATAGAATATGATTTTTGTTTTGAAAAAATAATCAACACACTCAATAATATCCACATCCACAATTCTTCAACCTCACTAGGCACATTAACCATATTAGCACCTCTTAGGCCCAATAATCTCCCATTTTCAATTTTATTTGTTACCCAAGGGACCTAAATCACTATGAATCTTTGAAAAAAAATAAATAGTTCATCATCTGTGAATTATAAGCCTATATAAGAGAAAGTGGGGTATGAATAAAGAACATAGAATAAATAATATATTATTTTTATATGAATAAAATCTATTTGTAGTTTCTAAAACAAAAAAATCACAATGTTTAGTCATCGCATCAACACCACCATACTAATTCATTAATCATCAATGATTATTATAACTAATAATAATAAACTATTATTACAGTTCACACTTGAAAAAATCATATCATACCCCTTTTATTAACTATTTATAATTATATAATTCCTTTATAGACATAATTCCCCAAATGGTAACACATATAAATGGATAATAGCCATAAATATGTAATCTACATTTGAAAAAATTAGATGATATAAATTAGTGAGAAATTTATGTTTTTATTTTTTCTCCCCAATTGAAAAAAATAACCCAAGAAAAGAAGAGAGATGAGATAACAACACATTTCATTAGTAATTTAATGATTGAGAATGAACACCTCAAATCAATATAAAATTTCCATATTTATCCTTTAAATGTGCCTTAGTGAAAAAGTAAAAAATATACAATTTTTTAAAAAAATAAATTCAATAAATAACTCATTATACTCCACTAGTTATTTTATGAAGTGATATATAATATTAATTTCCATGGATCATGAATTATGAATTTCATTCATTGAATTATTTTTAGCACATTGAATATCACATTGAATTGTACTGGAATCATATATTTAACTATTAAATATTACAACTATGTCTTTATCATCATATAATTTTTTTATGTCTCAATGGAAACCATTTATTCATCTATAAGAGTGCTCAAGGTAACCTAATTATACTACTTGGAAGACTTAACATCACTTCTATATTGAACAAAAAATGTTCCACAAGATACGAACCTCCTATCAAAAACATCTCATTCTCAATATAATTATGAATATGAAAAAAATAACAATCTTTGCTTCACTATAATATTTTATTCCATATATCAATTTTTCTTTAATGTATCTAAGTGTTATATTTTCATCCATGAAATGATATAGTTTTGTGGCACATTGATAACAATCCCAAAGTGTAAAAACAAAACTAATATCCACTAAGGATATTTTACTATATATTATAAAAACTATATCAATTATGAATACCATCATATACACATTCATGTCATGTTTTTTTCCTAGAATTTAGTTTCTCTATAAATTTTTGTTTAAACTAGATTCAAATAATCTATGACAAATTTCATCATCCCTATTTTATAGTACATATCATGAGATAGTATTATATAATTAATCTTTTCAGAAAATTGTAATAACATAATATATCTAATCTCACCAGGTATACATATTTTGAAAATATTGTTCGTTTATATAGAAAATCAATCACAGACCCATACATCATTTCTAATAAAAGTAATATAAAAAACAAACAATAAAAATATAAATTCAATATTGAAATCATTAATATATATACTTTTTCCACCATTGCTTCATTTAAATTCAAATTCCTAATCAAAGGTCCTGATTAGAATAGTACGATTTTGGTTCATATATTAGAACAATAAATCATTCATTAACCAAAAAAATTTTATTCATTCACAAGAAAGAAATAACATTTTATTCTATAAACACTTCCACTAATAATCCACCTTTGATGAAGACTAACATTAAATCCATTTGAATGATCTTTCATTGACTTTGTGATGAAGTGGATGGAAATATTATTATGGTTTTATGTATTGAAACAAGTGAAACAATCTCATTTATGTCAACTCTTTCAACCTATGAATATGTATTACACTCCAATATTAATTAATTTCTAAGCAAATCCACATTTTCATTAAACATGTTTTCGAATGATTAATTATTCCAAATAATGTTCCCATTTTTTGGTTGGGTACTAATTCCTACGTCTCATTAATTCATATCTGATCTAGATCATTATTCAATGCATCAATAAACATTTGATATTGAATTGATTATTCCAAATATCTAGGATAAGTAAGAGATAAAAATGATATATGATATTTTTTACTAAATGATCATCTAGTTTTAAACATTTATCCATTGTTTCAAATGATATTTGGGACATCTGAATTTCATATCATCCACGATTGATATGAATAAGATATTTAATCATCACTTAAAATTGTTGAATCATCTACTTTTATTTAATTTTCATTGTAATTCTAAATTAGGTTTTTAAAATTCACCACGTGGTTTATCAAAAAAATATTTATTTTCCTCATATATGGAACATTCTTCATCAAGTTAGTTTATATTATTTATATGTTTCATCACAGTCACATCAATATCGTCAAAGATATTATCTATATTTTGGTTTTAAATAATATATCTTCTTTTATTTTGTGGATAACCTAGGAAGATACCATAAAATTATCTATGTTAAAAGTTTCCCATATTTCCACCTTTAACATTGATAGTGAATGGATGGAAAATTCCTCTCAGATACATCAAACAAATATATTTATTATAATACATCTCATATGATTAAGGTTTATAATATTTATTATAATGACAATGGATTCAAATATGAAATACTACTGTGATAGCTCATCTCCAGAAATAATGATAAATATAATTTGTAAAAAATAGTTTAATCCATCCCCACAAAACACACATTAGGTAATTCTACGTAGCCAAAATGTAGAGGTGTTTATAGTGCATTTTGTCCATGAATGATACCATGTTTTCAAGTTATTATTAAAATAATCAGTTGGTCGATTCAGCACTATTATATATTTGAATCATTATGAAAGTGTATCCAAACTCTTTCATTTGACTTCTCTAAAACACTTAATCATTTTTTGAGGTTCTGATTTATGATTCATTATAATAAAACATGTAATAAGGGTAATATCATTGATAAAGAAAATAAAATAAATATCTACATTATATATTACATCTTCATGGGCCAAAAATAGGAGAATTGAATTTACTCCAATGGTTGAGTTGAATGTATATCAATATTCTTGTGTTCAGTATTAAAAATACTGCCCATTTAATAAGGGGAATATACATTTAATTTTTATTTTCAAAAATATAAAATTATAGACATCATCTCAACGGATAAGATTGTTCATATACTTTTAGAAATGGGGGCTATATATTTGATGGATTTGTTTATTTTCATCATTCAAACTCAAATAACACGGATTTTCATCATCATAAATTTGTATCAAATTTCCTCTTCATCAAAATATGCTTGTTAAAATACCTTAATTTTCCATTCTCTTCCCCAAAAACCTATATTAAAATCACATAACAAAGACATGCTTGGATGATTATGTTTATGTCTTTCAACATATAATGTTCTCTTGGATTTCAAGTGATATTTATAAATAAATGTTGATCCAGCACCTTTTATTTTGAGTGACCCATCATATCTATTGTCACTGAGCCTTATTTTAATTCTTTCAATATCAATGTGGAGATTTAGATCCCCTTTCACAACAAATTTAAATCGTGTTTCCAAAATATATAGAAATTTTCCATTTGATAAATTCTTTGAAAATTCATAGACTAGGGAATTAAATTTTACACTATCATCCTTATGATACCTCTCAATAATATATCATGAGACAATTTGGGTCAATAACATAACCATACACCCTTTATAAAGATGATCTAGCTGATCACAATGTTAACAAACATCTTCTAAAAATTGAAATTATTTTTCAACATTCAATCCTAAATTCTTAGGATATATCCAAATAATTCTTATTCAAATGGGGTGACTACCACTAAATATATATTTTCAAATGTATAAAACATATATATTATACATTTAGTTAAACATAAATAGTCAATTAATGTGTTAAAATTTTCTACACATCAATCAATAAACTTAAAAAGATATTTTATATAAATGACATCATGTTGTACAAAATTTTAATATTGTCATTCAACCTTCTTCTGACCATTAATCATGGACCCTCATAAAAATACAAATTATATGTGAAATCATGAAAATTTCAACTTCATATGAAAATTCATATCATTATTTTTAAATTTTTAAATTTTTGTATTTATTTAATTTATTTATATGTACAAATAATTTTTAGAATCTATAAAATAACTTTGTTTTTATAGAAACTCGGTATTCTTCATTTAATATTTTTTGAGTTATTACAAAATGTTTAATTATTATTCTAATTATTATGAAATTATTTCTACTATTTTTATCAAAAATAATACTTCATAAAACATTATCTAATTTCTAAAATATAAATATAATCATTGGATTCACATTTCATTAAATCCACTTCTATTTCCAATTTTCTTTATAGTAAAATATTAACATCCTTTTATTTCAACCTTAGTATATCATTGAAATTCATATTTACAATCTTCAAATTATCGAAAGACATATATAACAACATAAAATCATTAATAAATCAGTTTTTTTTCAATGATAGATTCACTATGTATCATCAATTTTCCTTTCTCATTTTTCTATTTGTAAATCAACAAGAGAAATTATTTTAATTCTATATTAATTACATATTCTATCCCAATTTATTCTTTTTTCCTAGACATCATTAGAGATGTCACAATTTAAAAATTCATCATTCAATATAGATATTTGATGTTTTTCTTTTATATCCCTTGTCATCTTTATTTATAATTCTTTATTAAGTCTATCACTACTTTCACTTTTTAAGATGATATTTTTCTTATCACATTTTGAGAAAATCATCATCTTAATAGTAGGATAAACCATTATTTTTTCAAAAATAAATGGTCTATCATTAATGAATACAAGTATTCTTATTGAAATTAAATTTTTCAAATACAATATGTTTATTAAAAAATGAAATAAATGTTCTTAAAGATGAAAAAAACCATGTTTTTCATAAAATTGGTCTCAAATAATGGAGAAAAATATAATCCCATATACATTATCAATTAAAATTATCTCTTTATCTTAACATAAAATTATTTTCATATTATTGGGCTTATATTAGGGATTATAATTCCCTCAGGCATGTTTTTCCAAAAATACATCCTTTCGGCAAAATCACTTTTCTAGGTCAATAGAACTATAAACCAAATCATTTTAAATGATTTAAGAAAAATATGTTTAAAAAATCCATATCTGATTCATTATTATTATAATAATAATACCATTTATGAAAATACTTATACATGAAAATTATTTAATTCCATTCGAAAACACATTAATAAATACACTTCCCTATTAATCCATTATCTATGATTAATAATTCTATTAGAAAAAACATTATGATCAAATTATTTATGTGGATAGTATATTAAAAGAGGGGGTGAATTATAATTTTAATAAAATTTGACTTTACCCTTAAGAAAAAATATTTTTAACAATATCAAACAATGTGAATTCACAAATCCTATTTGTTTCTTAATAAAAGGAATAATTGGAAGGCCCCGAAGCTTAATTATAATGAAACTAAACAGAAAAAATTTAAAGAAACATAAGCAAGTTTATTTTCAAGAAATATTATACCTTAAAAAATATATAATCAAATATATAAGAATATATACAAGTATATGAAAGTATTAGAATTTTATACTTTCTAACTGTGTCTTAAAACAACAGAAATATAAAAAAGTAAAAGGAAAAAGAAAAATATAATATTTTAACCCAAAGAGAATGGTATCCAACATAATTGGATATAGGTCCCTTCATTTATACATTCAATAATGTCTGTCTTACCCACACCAAGGTAATCCCTTGATACGATATTCTTAATCTATCTCTTTATCCCAGAAAGACCTATGTCTCTATGGTAATCAGTACCTCTGTCTTCTTGTCCCACAAAACCCTCAATCTAAAAGTTTATTGGTAACTATGTATTTCTATACCCAGAAAACAATTATTGTACACAGCCAGAAGAGGAGTCTCACTAAGTAGGTCAAACAATTTGTTCATCAACTTCCACAAGTTGTTAATTGAATTCATGCAAGGTGGGTTTGAGCAAAACTCTCACAGAGTAACAGTATATCCAACACTTCTCAATACATTTCATATTTTTCAGATGTTCTGGGTATTTATAAGAGAAAATAAAAATTCTTATCTCCTTTTAAAATGATCATATTTTCCTTGAATTATAGAGGGACCTAGAAAGGATTCACTCACCCAATGGTTAGCTTAAAGCAGATTTTATGACATCGTTTTATTGTAACATAATTATGTTTAATAATTAATAACATGTAACAAAAAAATTATTAATTTTAAGAAACTTATGTAGACTAAGATCCAATAAACTTTCAACAATATCGTTAAAAAATATGAATCATTAAAAATTATGAATAATCAGATTCTAAATATAATGGGAAATAGAGATTGAATATGTAGACAATAATGTCTAGAAAAATAAAAAATCAGACTCTCATTTTGGATAGAAACATAATATGAATTTAGATAGAAACGGAGTTTTAATTTAGATATAAATGAATTATGATTTTGGATATTAATGGTTTCTGACTTTAGATAGAAACATAGTTTTATTTTCATTGAATTTGGAGTTAGATTTTCTAAGAATTCAAGGTATGGTTTTTTTAGAAATCTGATTTATATTTTTGGAGAATTTAGAGTTAGATTTTCTATGAATCTTGAGTCAGATATTATCAGAATTCAGAGTTTATAAATTGCAGAAAATGGAGTTTTGTTTTTGTTAAACTCAGAGTCAAAATCCAATATGAAAAGGAGTCTGAAATAAGATGGAATTAGATTATACAAATATAGATACTCAGTATCAAATGAACTATAAGATCATGATTTTTAGATAAGTATATGATTATTATTTACGAAATTTTGGTCATATGAAAATTTTGGTTAATATTAAATAATTATCATTAAGCATAACAGAGAAAATAATGTTAGGGGTTAAGAAAATAAATTACCTTTGACAAAGAAAATAATGTTTAAGGAAAATTTTTTTGTGCTTTTCAAAACATAAAGGAATAGAAAATTTATCAGATAGATAATTGAAATGACAATCTCACCCTTCTGTGAAAGCATATAGCACTTTTTGAAAAAAAATACTATGTTTGGAAATATAAAAAAACATATCCTTGTAAGGTTTTTTCTCCTCAATGATTTCATTCATTGGCATAAGAAATTGTATTCAAATGGGTAAAATCCACGTAAATAGGATATTATTAATAAATTATTCTCCCCATTTGTGATTTTCAAAAAGGAATAGAGGGGGAAGGTATTTTTACCTGAAAGGTTAGAAATAAATAAATACAAAACAATGTATAGACAAAGAGATTTCATTAACATTGAAAAAAATGTTTTGGGATGAAAAAATATTAATGTTTTATAATAATCAATAATCCTTATTCTTCTCTAGAAGAAGATTTTTTAGGATGACCTTAATCTTCTTCACCTCTTTGTGATCTTATGGAAACTTATTCTGTAAGTCTTCTGGATCTTGATTTTTCTAATAGAGAGTCTGAATACTTTCTTCTTGTGTTTTGATCACTTTTTATAAAGACACTACTTTTTCTTCCAAATGTTCTCTGGATTCGATTTCTCTATTTTGACTAATAGTAACTGAATTGAGTTTTCTATTAAGATTTATGTCCTCTTAGATCTGGGAAACATGATCTTGATTTAGCTTCCCAAAAAGATTCATGAAACAGTAATCAGATTTGTTAAAATCATCTTTAACTGAATATATGTAATCATTAACTATATTGATATCATCAATAAAAGACTTAGACATGTTTTTTATCTTCTCACATGACATCTCTTTGGTCTAATAATTGATCAAGAATGGTATGAAGTTAAATTATACCTTCATAAGATTCTACAACAAAATATTTTTAGATTCTATTTAAGAATTAATAGATTGTTAAATCAACTGGCAATGTAATCCAATTTTTGGGAATAACAGAATTGAATCTGCAAGATTTTTCCAAGACTATACATCAAAATCATGTCCCATTGCAGAGGATGATTGAGAGTCTGAAGAAACATTCCCGATAAACGTATCATTAAATTATTCAGTATTCTTTGACTTATATGTTCTATCTATATCTTTTTGAGGTTTATCAAGAAGGTGTAACATTATTTTAGAAACAATATTTTCAATATAATGCATCAACCCCAGTTACCCAGAGTTAGTGTATTATTTTAATACATTGGAATGATTACAAGGAATCATGTCCTGAAGGACCTATCAATTTAGCAGTCTTGGAGAAATAGATTACATACATGAACGCTACATTACATTATAAAATGAAAAAAACAAAATTGTCTCCATTGACCACATTCATATCCCATAGACTGTCCATGTAGGTTAGTCATAATATAACTCTTCGCATCCTGGGAAAAATAAAGCATAGATAAAGGTGAGATTAAATTCTCAGTAAAAAAATCAATATAGCAGAAACTTTAATAAATAAGCATAAATATTTAAGGAAATATATAAAACTTAAAAAAATCCTTTTAAACATAAACTTCATCATAATATGGAAAATATAAATCAAATAATTCCATTTACATATTCATATGGTTATTCTAGTAGTCTTATAATCTAATATAAAATGAGTAGATAATTTCATAATTATGGAATGCATTATGCCAAACTTTATAAACACTTAGTCAAGACCTTGTTCCAAGACTATAAATAAGATTTTTTTTCAAGGCCTTATGCCAAGACACCAGTTTATCTCATGATACCTACAGATGCATCGAGGATCTATAGCGGGCTCCACCTGTCACTTACTTTGTCCAATGCATTCCTCATATGAAAAGGTTTAAACATAACAAAAACATTCATATTAAAAATGTCATACAAAACATCAATACATTATCCATAAACCATCAATGGTATAAAAATAACACATCCATGGTCAAAAATATCACAAAACCTTCAATACAATATGGATGATTTGTATCATAATAAATCAACCTCAATCAAGAATAACATCCCATAAAGGATGTTGACATAGTTGAAAATGATAAGAAAAAAATATTTGAGGTAAATATCCCTTTTTCAGGAAATCATTTAAAAGTCATATAAAAGGATTCATTAAAAGATAGTTTTGAATAAATTTGTCCAATACCACCATGAATCTATTGAAATTAATTAACATTTTAAAACATTCATGTCTATATAAATAAATTCTGAAAACCATTTTGAAAACATCGACATTAATGAGAAAGTATTAGAAGAATAAATCATTAAAACAATTAAAATGATGTTTATTAATGGTACCTTAAATTAATCACTTTTAAAAAACTTTTTTGAATCATGGATATGGATAATTAATATTTCCCAGTATATAATTACATAAAAACAACCTCGGATAATAAAGAGATTGTGAAATTAACCCTTCTCTTGCACTTTCCTTTGACCGAGTGTACGTTTAAACTCCTATATAATGACCATAGTATGTTATTAAATTATACTAGAACCATTTTCATATTTATTATATCATACATGATTCATTTATGAATTTATACTACCCATTTAATATTGATTTCCATGTTAAATAAACATTTTGGGTAATAATCGCTTTCTTTATTTTACATGTTTTAACTTGTTATTCTTGATCGTATAATTTAGATCATGATTTAAACAATTACATAATATAAACCTTAATTTATATATCATATATATTTAGAATATAAATAGTTATGATAGATTGATATATGAAATGGAAGGAACCGTTTATGGAGACGGTAGGGGGTACATAGGTATAAACGTTGTTTCAGTTTTCATATCGTATTGAATGAAAGTAAGTGAATAAGATATATGTAATTATATATATATATACAGTAGAATTATTATGTCATATATTACATAATTATTAATAATATATTTTTATATTGACGTTGAATGGTGAACGTGAAAATGAATCTCATCGCGTCGTGGAGACGGTAATCCGTACATACGCACAAGAAACAATATCCTTATATTGATGGTGAAATCATATGTAATTGGATTATATATCATATATAAAGAAACATTAGCATGTTATAATTATTATTTACATCAGTTAAACTCATTATTATACCCATCAAAATAATGAATTGTTTGAATAACTAACTACACCACGACGTGGAGACGGTAAGCCATACATACGCACGTATGGTGACTTTTTCATTAATATGATGGTTAGAATAATGAATTGTGTGGTAAAATATTTATAATAACATCATAGTATTTATAATATACTAGAGATATTATTTTATAATTGAAACAACAATCAATGTGGAAGTGGATGAAGAAAAGAACTTGAAAGAGGTGATGAAATATTTACATCTTCTTCGGGTTCTTCCTTTTGATTTGATCAAAATGGGTACTTAGGTTTGATTTATCACCAAATTAAGGCCTCTAGGATGAAGGGAGGAATGTTGGGAGGATATTAGGGCCTGGGTTGGCCGTGCCAAATGGATTTGGAGGTGTGAAATTAAGGAAATGGGAACTACCCTTTTATAAGAGTGGTGAGGGTCACTTTAGGAAAAGATTGAAAATTTATTTTATAATAAACTCATTTTCAGTTTCTAATGGATCCAAAATGATGTATTTCGAATCTAAGGTGGGGATGGGTCGAAAATAGTTCACAGAATAGGTTTTAGACTGGTTTAGGTCACCATATTGACCTTATCTTTTAGATATAACTCTTAGTTAAATAGTTTGACATTTACCATGTCTCTTGGTATTTTTATATTATATGGTTAATAAACATACTATAACAAGATAGGAGAACCTCAAGTGGTTCATTATTAATATATATAACTTTATCTATGTTATGTTTTAGAGCCACATTTTTGTAATAATTTTATATCAATTAATAATATTGTATTTGTTTTAAAAACTGTATTATGTCAATTTTGACAATATTTAGTATTTGGTTTTTGTGAAAATCAAAATAGCATGATTACATCGAAAAAAATTATTTAATCCACCTTAAATTGTCATATTAACTTTTAAAATCAGTATAATTTATCAAAAGTCTCAAATTACATTTATTTGGATATTTATAATATCAATTATTTTATTCATTGATTAATAAGGTAATTACTTCATCATCATTGTGTCATAAATAAATTATATCATTTAATGTCTAAAATTTATAAATAAAATAACATTATGTAATAAATCTTTTTTTCCTTATAATTAATATATATATTTGAATTTATCTTATGTATAACCCTATATTAAAAATGGTTTAGTTATTAAGCATTGAACTTAACTCTTTTAAATATTCAATAAATTAAATAATAATAAATGTCTTAATGTAATCCAAGTGGAACAAAGGGGACCATATTTTATTCTTATGGTTATTTTTTTTCGAATTACACTAATCCAATAGAATTAGGACATGTGTTAGGGTAATTATAATATCATTTTTACCCTCAATTACCATAATAAGTTTTAACCACGGTAAATAAAAGTCCAAAGGTACTATTCAAAAAAAATTATTTTCATCTTATTGAACAACATTTTACTTACTGATATAAACCATGTCACTATGAATTTTGAAATTCAACTCAACTAAGCGATAAAATTATGTTTTATGAAAATTTATAAATGATCCTATAAAATGGGTAAAAGACTGTAAAAAGTTCAATAATAATTTATATATCTAATTTAATTATAAAATGACTCCAATGAATTACATTGAACATATAAAGGTATTTTATATCTATTTTTACCTAAAATAATTTAAAATAAAATAAATAATTATTTAAATAAAATTATGATTTTTAACAACAACGCAATGTTTTTCACTATTCATCAAAAATTGAATGTTTTCAGAATAATACCAAAAAATTAACCTTAAGCTAATTTTGATATTACAAATTAAATAATGAATTCTATTTTAGAAAATTCAAAATATAGATGTTGCATTAATTAATTTAAAATTAATTCATGTTGTCAAAACCAAAAAGAGGGTTTTTAAAAAGTAAAAGCTATCAAAAGATTGACATGTCTTTATATACACTTTAAATGTTAAATTACTAATAATGATCTAAATTTTATTAAATGATAAAAATATAATCTAATTATAATTCAAAACCATTAAAATGAATAATTTAACACTATAAATAATTTCTATTGAAAAATTTGTTTTCAATTAAAACATTGTATTTTTCATTATTCGTCAAAATATGAAAGTTATTGGAAAAGTAACAAAAATTTATCCAAACTAAATTTTTATGTCTCGATTCTAAATAATAAGTTTATTTAGTCAAATTTAGAATGAAAGTGTCAGGTATTACATTTAAAAAAAATTCACCATTAGTAGGTAGTAAAATGGAATTTTTTAAAAATACTTCCTTTATCTAAAAAATTGATTTTGTTCTTATATTATGTCTAAGAAATTCATAATATGGGTGTTAAAATTATATAGAGTATATAAGATTCATAATGCAGTTAATATTATGCATAAACTCTTTTTGAACAGCAAGTTTGGTAAGTTGTGGGGTGTTTGAACTTGGTGTGGCATGTAATTCAATCTATTAAATTACTTTAATGAGATAGCGTACTATAAAATCTTGGGATGTTACATTCTACACTCCTTCAATAAATTTTATCCTCACAATTTGAAATTGTTCTTCGAAAATAAATTGTTAAAAATAGAAAAATACCTTTGTGGAAAACCCACATCAGACATTATGTTAATAAAATTTAGTCTTAATTAGAGGGAAAGGGAAATTAAAAGGTCACCACATAATTATGATCTCGATTAGAAGAACATTAGTGGAAATTGGGGACACATAATTGGAGGAAAATCGTAAATATTTAAAGGGTGTTATTGAGGTCATCAACCCCAAACAATTGTATAATAAAGGGCCTAAATGCCTGCAATCTAAGAGGATGTAAAATATCATCGGTTTGACAAAACATATGGTATTAGGGTAACACATTTATGGTTTTAGGATCCCTTCACGAATGTTTAAGAATTAATTTATTCATAGAATAAGAGGAATATATATATATATATATATATTTGAAATGTATAGTTTCATCCTTCAATTAATTTCTACCACAAACTCATCTTTCACTCCAAAAGATAATAGAATTCAAAAATATTCTATTTATCCGAATCATCCTATGATAAAAAATTGAATTTATAATTTATCAGTCTGAAAATTTAGAAAAGCTACATTATACAAACCAGGACATCCTGTAGGCTAGTGGTAGGTGATTCACCCTTGTCGCTCTTCAGTTGCAGGTTCAAGTCTCGCGGCCTTTCCGGAGAAGACGGGTTGTCGCCCGACCTTCAGGTTGTCCTTTTTTTGCCAATCCTAAAATAATATTAAGAAATGATGTAACTATAACAATAGTATCCAATGTCAAGCATAATTGATTCCAACCTTTAGACTTATCAAAAATACATCTGTCCAAACTCACAGTCCAAAACTGATTAATGATTTGTATATTCCATCAGAAAATTCATTACTTATCTTATTAACACATGATACTATTTCTTCATATGATGAGAATACATGTGAGACTATTTCCCTTTTATATTTTGCCTTAATACCATGACAGATATGATATTTCTTAATCTTTCTATCATGCGTATTCTTGGAATTCGCATTCCTTCTACTAGGTTCCATTTCTAAATAATGGCATACACTAGGTTAGTTTATGAATCACAATACATAATTCCAAACATGTAAAATACCTAACCTAGATTGAAAAGATTATCCATATAATCTATATTCATGAAATGTTTTCTTTGAAAAATATTTACTCTTAAATCCATCATAATGGATTTTTATTAAAATGTGAATTATCCTAAGCATATCCCCCAGGAGTGTCATAACCAAGAGTGCATCAAGACCTGTTGTTGTGTACCAGGATACCCCGGGTCAAACCCGAGACTCATTTTCAGAGTTTTCACTACTAGGTACATATGTTCTAGAGCCACCTCTACCTACTCATTTCCAAATAGGGATGTATTTCTTGGAAAATACACAAAAATTATACATTATCAAAAGTTTAGGATATTCTTCTTTACTAATCCAAAAATTCTATCTTAGGATAATGTTATCTAATCAGAGTTTATATTAATCTATTTCCAAGGTTGTTGCTAAACTTCCTCTCATACAACCTGTAACACCCCAACCCTAGTTACCCAATGTCGGTGAATTATTTTAATACATTGGCATGATTACAAAGAATCAAGTCCCCAAGGACCAATCAATTTAAAAGTCTTGGAAAAACAGATTACATACATGAATGTAAGATTACATTATAAAATGTAAAAAAACAACAAAATTGTCTCCATTGACCACATTCATATCCCTTAGAATATCCCTACAGGACAGTCATAAAATACTTCTTCAAATTCTAGACAAAATAAAACATAGAAAGGGGTGATCTCAGATGCTCAGTAAGGATAACAATATAGCAGAAACTTTCATAAATATGAATAAACATTAATGGAAATGTATAAAACTAAAACTAAAGCCTTTTAAACTTAAAATACAACATTATACGGAAAAGTTAAACCAAATATTGCAATTTAAATATTCACTTGGATATTCTACTGGTAAAATAATCACATGTAACATCAATAGCTAATTTCATAATGATGGAATGCATTATTCCAGACTTCATAACCACGTAGTCAATGAATTGTTCCAAGACTACAAATAAGATTTTTCCAAGGCCTTGTTCCAAGACACTAGTTTGTCTCATGAGACCTAACAATGCATCGAGGAGCTATAGCGGGCTCCATCTGTCACTTACTAAGTCCAATACATTCCTCATATGAAACGTTTTAAGCATAATATAAACATTCGTATTAAAACTGGTATACGAAATGTCAATAAATTATCTATAAAAAATGAATGGTATGAAAATAACACATCCATAGTCAAACATATCACAAAACCTTATATACAATATAGAATATTTGTATCATAATAAATCAACCTCAATCAAGAATAATATTCTGTAAAGGATGTTGACATAGTTGAAAATGGTCTCAAAAAATTATTTGAGAGAAATATACCTTTTTCTAGAAATCGATTAAAATTCATATATATAAATTAATTTAATAGATAGTTTTGAATAAAAGTGTCCCATTACACTTTGAAACATTTGAAAGGATTCAACATTTTAAAACATTCATGTCCATATAAATAAATCCTTAAAACCATTTTGAAAACATTGACATTAATGATAAAGGTTTAAAAGAATAAATCTATAAAACATTTAAATTGATGTTTTAGTAATAGAACCTTAAAATAATACCTTTGAAAAAACATTTATGAATCATGTATATTGATAATAAATATGTCATAGTAGATACTTACGTAAAAACAACCTCGGATAACAAAGAGATTGTGAAATTTACCTTTACCTAGCACTTTCCTTTGGTCGAGGGTAGGTTTAACCTCATGTATAATGACCATAGTATGTTATGAAATTATAAAAGAACCATATTAATATTTATTATATCATACATGATTCATTTATTACTTTATAACACCCATTTAATAAATATTTCCATGTTAAATTAACATTTTGGGTAATAATCACTTTCTTTATCATACGCGTTTTTATATGTTATTATTGATCGTATCATTTCGATCATGTTTTAAATATATCCAGAATATAAAATTTTATTTAAATATCATATATATTAATAATCTAAATAATTATAATACCTAGATATATGAAATGGAAGGTACCATTTATGGAGACGACAAGCCGTACGTACTCATAAACGTTGTTTCTGTTTTCATATAATATTGAAAAGAAGTAAATGAATAAAATATATGTAAGTATATACATATATATATCTACAATAGCATTATTATTTCATATATTACATACTTATTAATAATATATATTTTTATAATCATCGTTGAATGGTGAACGTGGAAATGATTCTCATCGCTTTGTGGAGAAGATCATCCGTACTTACGCACGAGCTATAATATCATTATATTGATGGTGAAATCGTCTATAATTGGATGGTATATCATATATAAAGAATCATAAACATGTTATATTTATTATTTACATTATTTATACTCATTATTGTACCCATCCTAATAATGAAGTGTTTGAATAACAAATTACACCACGACGTGGAGATGGTAAGCCGTACGCACGCACGTATAGTGAAATTGTCATTCATATGATGGTTAGAATAATAAATATGGTTGTACCATTTTTCTAATAAAATAAAAACATATATAAGTTACTATATTGATTATTTTATAAATGAAAAAAAATAAATAAGATGTGGAAGAAGAAAATAATTTGAAAGAGGTGATGAAATATTTACCTTGTCTTTAGGTTTTTCCTTTTGACTTGATCAAAAGGGATCCTTAGAATGACTCTCTAACCAAAGTATGGCCTCTAGGATGAAGGGAGGAAAGTTTTCAGGATATTTTGGTAGTGTTTGTCCGATCCAAATGGATTTGGAGGTGTGAAATTATGTGAATGGGAAGTACCCTTTTATAAGTGATGTGAGGGTCACTTTAGAAAAATCATGAAATATTATTTTATTATAAAATCAGTTTTGGTTTCTGTTGGCTTCAAACTGATTCATTATGTGTGTAAAGTGCGGATTTCTCTAAAACCTTTCAACAAATTGGTTTTAGACTTGTTTAGGGCACCATATATATTTATGATTTAGATTTCTCTCATTGTTAAATAGTTTGACATTTTCCATGTCTCTTTGTATTTTTATATTATATCTTTAATGAACATACTATAAAAATACAAGAGAACCCCAAGTGTTTCATTATTAATATATATAACATTATCTATGTTTTTTTTGGCCAAAACATAGTATTTTAAGAATATTATATCAATTAATAATATAGTATTTGTTTTAAAAACTCAATTATGTCAATTTTGACACTATTTAGTATTAGGATTTTATGAAAATCATAACAGCCTCATTAATTCAAACATAAAGTTTTTATAATCAACCCTAAAATGTCATATTAACATATAAAATTAGTGTAATTCATCAAAATATTCAAATTAAATTTTTTAGGATATTTATAATATCAATTATTTTAATCATTCATTAATAAAGAAAATTACTTCTTCATCATTGTGTCATAAATAAATTAAATTATATAGTGTCTAAAAATTATAAAAAAAATAACAATATGTTGGAAATCGTATTATATTTCTAATTAATATTTATAGTCGAATTTATCTTATGTATAATCCTATATTAAAAATGGTTTAGTTATTAAATATTTAATTTAACTCTTTTAACTCTTCTTTAAATAAAATAATAATAAATATCCTAATCTAATTCAAGTGGATCAAAGGGGAACATCGATAATTAATAATGTTTTTTTGGCCAAATAAACTTACCAAATAGAATTAGGACATGTGTTAGGGTAATTATAATTTCATTATTACACTTGGTTTCCCTATTTACATTTAACTGTGGTAAATAATAGTCAAAAGTTACTATTCACCATAAATTATCTTCATCTTATAAAACCACATTTTACTTACTGATATCAACTGTTTCTCTTGTATTTTTGAAATTCAACTCACTTAAGTGGTAAGACTATGTTTTAGGCAAATTTTTAAATGCTCCTAAAGGTGGGTAAAAGACAGTAAAAAGTTCAATAACAATTTATACATATAATTTTATTATAAAATGACTCCAATTAATTGCATTGAACTTATATAGGTATTATAGAACTATTTTTAATTAAGATAAATATAAATAAAATAAATAAATATTTAAAAAAATGTCAATTTTAAAAAATAACGTAGTGTTTTTCACTATTCATAAAAAATTTAACGTTTTCAGAAAAATACCAAAACGTAACCCTAAGAAAATTTTGATATTCTGAATTAAAAAATGAATTATATTTTAGAAAATTCAAAATATATAAGTTTCATTAACTAATTTAAAATTAATTCTCGGTGTCAAAAACAAAAAGTGGGTTTTTAAAAAGTACAAACTATCAAAAGATTGACATGTGTTTATGTCAACATTAAATGTGAAATTACTTATAAAGATCTATATTGTATTAAATGATAAAAATATAATCTAATTATACTTCAAAACCATTCAAATGCATAATTTAACACTATAAATTACTTTTATTAAAAAAAGTTGTTTTCAATTAAAACATAGTATTTTCACTATTCATCAAAATATGAATGTTATCATAAATGTACCAAAAATTTAACCAAAATAAATTTTTATGTCCCACATCTAAATAAGAAGTTTATTTTTTCAAATTTAATATAAAAGTGTCAGGTATAGAATTTTAAAAAAAATCACCATTAGTAGGCGGTAAAATTTCATTTTTAAAAAATACTTCGTTTATCTGAATAATTTAATTTGTTCTTATATTATGTCTAAAAAACACATCATATGGGTGTTTAAATTGTATATATTATATAAGATTAAAAATTCAGTTAATATTATTCATAACCTTTTTATGAATAGCCAGTTTTTTAAGTTGTGGTGCGTTTGAACTCATTGTTGAGGGTACCACAATCTATTGAATTACTTTGATGAGATAATGTACTATAAAATATTAGGGTGTTACATTCAACAGCAATTGATACATAAAATTCGTGTTCTTCCAAATTAAATTGATCTTCATCTTCCTGATCAATATCATCATTATCTTCCCTTTCATTAATAGAATGGAATTTTTTAACATCCTCTTCTTTATAATTTTCCTTCGGGTTTTTTGAAACTATTTCGAAGGATGATGATTGAGATGTTCTCATGAATGATTATCAAAAGGACTCTCCTTATCATGATACTCTTCAAACATTTTGGTCAATTCTTCACTTTCTTCCAATTCTTTTTGTTCTTCTATTTCTTGTTGAACTTCTTCTTTTTTAACTATCTATTCTAGAAGTATAACATCATTAATAATCCTTATTTTACATTAATTTGTTTAGAATCTTTCTCAGTATATTTTAAAAAATATTGAATAACATAAGATTATGACTCTTATTCATTCTTATTTTTCACTTTTTCATGTCTTTCAATATTATCATCTTCAAGAATCTTATGAGCCTTAGCCTCTATAGGATCAATTCCAAATATAGGATCACCTTCATTTCTCTTCATCTACCCCCTCCATTTAGAATCCACTTCATCATCATAAGTTTTTTTCTTATTTTTCATAGGTAGCGGAAATTTGTTTTTTGAAAAGGGTCCAGTTGGATATAATTCCATCTACATAGCCTTTTTTTCTTAGACGGTTCAACAACATATCTTTCATATCTTTAGATAGATTATCCTTATCCAGAAGGTCATAAAACTCTCTAATCATAGCACTGAATACAATTTTCATCATTCTTACCATATCATAACTGAGTAACAATATCGTTAAATTCTTAGATATTGAGGTGCATGGGATCTTGAAATATTATAAACACGAGACTGTAATATTTGATATGATCACTAGATACATTACGATATAAGACTTTATGTTTCCATTCATAATGATACTGATTGGGATAAGGATTTACATCATATAATTTATCACCATTAGGATCACCAAGAAATTTAATATAAATATATCAAAAATCATGAGTTAATCCTTATCACCCTTCCTTGGGATAAGGAATCTACGCATCCATAATGAAACCATCCAGTGTTTTTTTGATAGTTGGTAAATTTTGTTTTTCTTAACATTCATCAACCAAGGAACTCCATTTCCATTCCCTTCTCTAAAGATCATTCCTTACTAGGAAAACGGTGTGGGAAGAGGATTTCTTAAAATTCATATAGAATGTCAAAGATTCTAGTTACCTTTTTGAAGGATAATGAATACAACATTACATAGCTTCTAAACACGAGCATATCCCTTCCTCTTTGTTCATTGAACTAAACTAAATAATAAAATTACACTATAAGGTCCAAATAGACTAGTTTTTTATTTTTTTCATTGGAATGAAAAAAAATTCCATCCATTTAATTTGATAATCATTGCATTCAAATAATCATAATTTGAAAATAAATTATTATCCAATAACCTTCCTTGAAACATTTACCAATCCTTTGGTTCCTTAATGGATTGAGACTGCATCGGAGTATGAGGAGAAGCCTCAAGAGACATTTAGAATGTAAGGAAACTGCAAAAAATGGAGCGACATACATAATTATTGGAATTTATTTGATACAAAAGGATGAGAGTACAAATGTGGGAGAATATTTAGGTGGTCCCTTATATAGTCATCATTGGGGGAAGTTCGAATTCCCATATTAATCCAATAGTTGAGTTTATCTTGATCTGATCAGACTGTTGATATTAGTGCCGATGAAATATTTATAGGTTACAATATTTTTTAGTTTTATGGAGAAATAGAATTTAAGGAATGTGAATTTTATAATGATTTATTAATACATGATAGAAAATACAAAAATGTAAAATAGGCAGTTATGATGATTTAACTAAGGAAATATACCATCTGGATTACATAGAAATATTTGTCAGTGTTGATATGGTTATTCTTGAAGAATATAGGTTCTAAAATATTTAGTAATAATATATTTAAAATTTTATAATTTTATTATGGAAAGAAAAATATTATGTTTCAGAAAATTGTACTCCTCCTATGAAAAAGGAGTAACATAATATTAGGATATGGTTTCAGCAAAAATATGATATTGAATATTACCTTGTGTTTTCCATTCCTATATTTTTTAATGTACTCAAATATATCTGATGGTTGGGATTTTGAAAATATTTCCTCATGTCGATCTTGATTTCTGATAAATTGAAGAATATTGTCTTCTTTAGGTGTGTGATCCCTAAGAAAGTGATTCCTAATATCTATGTGCTTTTCATGATAGTTATGTGTCGGGTGTTTTTCTTAGGGAAATGGTATTAGTATTATCAAACACTATCTTTGTTTTGGTAAAATTCATGACATAATCTGTAAGTGTGTGTTGCATCCACAAAACTAGAGCTCAATGATAACCACCTACTACATATTTAGCTTCATCAGTAGAAATTTCAACTGAGTGTTCCTTATTGCATGACCGAGAAACTAATTAAACTTATATTAATTGACAAGTTGCGGATGTCCTATCCATTCTACATCCAACAATGTAATAATCCAAGAATCATTTTAAAACAAAATCTTTTCTAGAAGAATAGTTATGTCTTAAATCTTTGGTTCCCTTTAAATAGTGAAAAAATAATTTCAATACTTTTAAATGGAATTAATTTGGAGTAGATTGATATCTGGAACATAAGAATATTTAAAACATTCAGTATGTATGACTAGATATTATATATAATAGACATCCTAGAATACCTCAAAAAATTCTTGATCTTCTAGTTTCCCAACTTCATTAAGATCAATAGTGTTTCATGTACTAATTGGAGTAATTACACTTTTAGTGTTGTCATATCCATACATTTTAATAAAATATTTAATATAATTATGTCGAGATAAATATTCTTCTTCTAGTTTCTGAGAAATTTGAAACCTAAAAAATAATAATAACTCACCCATCATACTCATTTCAAACTCATATTTTATAATATTCACAAATTAATCGATTACGAATTGATGGTTTGATCCAAATATAATATCATCTACATAATTTTGTACAATCCAAACAATTTTTTTATTTATCATTATAAAAACGGTTGGATTAGTAGTACCCTTAACATATTTTTTTTTGTAAAAAAATAAGGTAAGTCTTTCATACCAGGCTATTGGGACTTTTTTAAGTCTATATAAAGCTTTGGTAAGTTTATAAACATGTTCAGGATGTTTCTAGTCTTGAAACCCATGAGGTGGTTCAACATAAACTTCCTCTTGAATATATCTGTTACAGAAACCACACTTCATGTCCATTTGAAAAAAAATTAAACTGAAGTAAGCTTCAAAAGCTAGTATAATATCAAATGATTCTTGTCTAGCTACTATAGGGTAGGTGTATTAATAGTATATTCATTCTTATTGATTATAACCTTTAGAAACTAATCTTAATGTATTTATTAAAGTGATTCCATTTTCATAACATTTATTTATAAATACCAATTTGACTTTAATTATAGAAGAATCCTTAGGTCTTTTAAAGGGATTTTTTTTTGCATTCGAATTAGCTTAGTTCATCTCGAAAAACATTAATCCAATAATAATAAATGAAATATTCATCCATTATTTTAGGTTCTAATTGGAAAATAAATGCTAGATGATGTACTTAATTTCATAAATAACTTCTTTTTCCTATCAGATCACGTACATCACTAATGATACTATCACTAGGTTGATTTCTAAGAAAAAAATAACATTTGTTTTTTGAAATCTCTTCATCAATATAAGGTAAAAATTCTTCTGGGTTAGATACTTCAAAAACATTTCCTTTAGTATTTTCTTTATTATAAAAATATTCCATCAAATATTGATAACTAATTTTTCAAAACACATCTGATGTTGTCGGTTGGGGTTTTTTTAAAACAAAAGGATATGTTTCATCAAATTTAACATGTATTGTTGCGTCAATAATACACAAATATTTGTTAAAAACTCTATAATACTTTGAAATAGAGGAGTATCCTAAGAAAATTCCTTCACCAGATCAGGGTGTGAATAAATGCAATTTATCTTTAGTATTCAGGATGAATACATTACAAACAAATACAATGATTTAAGAAACAATAGTTTTTCGGCCAATCCATAATTCATAAGGTGTATTATTAAGAAAATTTATAATTAAAACATGGTTTATAGTATAGAAGGAGTACTTATAGATTCATACCAAAAGTGTTTAGTAATAGAATATTCACTCAACTTGGTTCTTATTATCTCTTAAAGAATTTGGTTTCTTCTTTCAACAAGACTATTTTGTTGAGTAGTTCATGAAGATAAGAAGTGATGACTAATTCCTTTATTACTACCAAAATATTTAAAATATTAATTTTCAAATTCCCACCATGATGATTATGAATATTTATCAATGGATTGTTTTTATCATTTTTAACATTTTCTGAAAAATATTTAAACAAAAAAAAGGCTTCATATTTATTTTCTAGAAAAATGACCCATGTATATCTGGTGTAATCTTTAAAAAAACAAATATATAGTATTTTCCTCTAATACATACAGTTTGTGTTGGACCAAAAAGATCAATATGTACTATTTATAATGCATTGGATGTAGAGACCTCACTATTTGATTTAATTCTTGACTTATGTATCTTTACATATTGAAGAAGAGAATAATGTCTTTTAGAATCCAATCTATGCTCTGGTAAATCCTTAACAAGTCCTTTATTTGGGAGTTTTCATAGGTTCTTCTGATTCTAGGGTCCTTTTCTTCTATTCTGTAACCAAAATTGATCTTCAATTTCATTGATGAAGGGTACACCTTGGCTCTAATGGTATTTTAAGTGAAGTGTGTAATCAATCTCATGCTTATGGGTAGAGAGAATAAAATCGTCCCGGGAATTGTGTACAAATCATTCATCATTCAAAAAAATCATAAGGTAAAGTTAATGACATAATTAAATTATAATTATAAGGTTTTTTAAGACCTTCAACATATATATCTATTAAAATTAAATATTTTCAAAGAAGAAAAATGTTATATATACCAATAATTTATCCTTGAGAATTATCTTTGAATGATAAATTTCCTCTTTTCATATTGATAATATTTTTAAAAAACTTTTTGTTACTAGTAATGACTTAGGAACTTCCACTATCCATGTACCATGTATTGTTGTTGGAACTTCCATTGTTTTATTAAAAATATAATAGTTATACTTTCAGAATCCAAACATTCTTTGATCCAGAATTTGTATAATGTAAAATATTTGGTATCAACATTTTTATAGAAAATTAAACATTATGAAAATATAAGGATTTATTTCTATTTAAATAATATACATTATCCCAATTACTATCACATTGACACTTACTTCCAATAGAGGTACTTTGGGGAACAAAATAATTTTGACTAAAAGTATGCTTGAAATGTGAATTACCAAATCCAGAACTATTCCTAAGAGAACTAAGTTGTTAATACATTTTATCACATTCTTCCATTCCAGAAGTGAAATTTGATAAACATTTTATTATGGAAACAATTTCAGATTTTAATATGATGACTAAATTAATTTCCCTATAGTCATTAATCTTAGAGTTTGGGTTGCTCTCTTAAAGATTTTTCATAGAAATAATATTTCCAAGATCCTTAGAATGTTTATATTTCTCAGAATTGAAATCTTTAAAGTTTTTAGAAACATTTTTTAAATCAAGTTATTTCTGATAAAGATCATTAAATTTATCTAATACTTCTTTTGTTAAATAAAATTCTACAATTTTTTTTCTCTAACTTTTTTTTGACATTCAATTATCATTTCAAAAAAATTCGCAAATCTAGAGACATATTTAATTGAAGGTAAAGTATTATCTTCTGATGAGGAATAATATTATTTTGATGATTCATAAATTTCTTTACCTGGAAAATTAGTATTTAATGAAATATTGGTTAAAGATACTTCCTTCTATACCTTAACAATAATACAATTATTTTTAATAGGCAATATGGCTATAAGTCCAATATTCTTCTGAAAAAAAAAGATTCATATTAGGAGGATTCAACTGAAGATTCACCACCACTAGTACTCCCAGTGTCATTAGCCTTCCATAAATTCATAGACTTAGATTTTATTACTTTATTGTTTTCATTTTAGAAAACTTATCCTTTCTGTCTTTTCTCTTATGAATTGGAAGATCATGTTTGATATGTAGAGTAATTTTGTAATCATATCATGTTACTTCTGAATCATTATTTTCCTTTCTGTATTTATTTATATCTTTGTACTAAAAATCATTCATTACAACAATCTTTTTCATCCTTCGAGCAATATTGGCTAGTTCATTTTCAGATTAATCACAATCACTTGATTCAGATACTACAATATCTTTCTTATCTTTATAACAACTTACTATTTCTAGAGTTTTGGATTTTGATGTATTAGTGAAATCAAAACTTCCATTTCCATTCTCCTTATTATTAATATTTGAAAATCTCATCATTCTTGTTTCATACTGAGGAATAGTTCCAAATAACTCATGTTGAGTGATGTAAGATACTTTACTATTTTCATTAATATATGTCCCTTTAGAATCCCACTCATTGGTAATGATATCAATTATCTTATTCACAATAATTTCATTATCAATTCATTTTTCTCCCATTGACTGAATACTATTGATTAGAGTCATAAATCATTATTTCAATTTTCTAACTAGTTCTCCATAAGGAAATTCAAATCCATGATATTCAGCTCTTAACATATCTATTCATGTTTCTATCACATTATATGTGCCAAAATGTGTATCTTTATGTTTCTTTCATATGCTATTGGTAGTTTCACATGATGAAACCTGGATGAAGATATCCCCTATCATTGAACATAATAAAGTATTGTGTACCTTGTAATTAAGTTGATATTCATGTTCCTATTTATTTTTATTGTTCTGATTTCTTGGTCACTAGTCTTGTAGTCTCCACCTGTCATAAAGAAATTATCAACACTGTTATTGATAATTAATGTCTTCGTCATATATCTCCAATATTCATAATCATTACTGTCAATGATTGGTGGTATGGTAGGATTTAGAATATTTATTGTAAAAATATTCATTCGTACCATTTCTTTAAGAAAATAAAAAATATATATTTTCCATTAAAATAGGTTAGTAGTAAATGTTTGAAACGAAATAAAATCCTAAAAAAATGAACAAGTAAAGGATAGGGAAGAAAAGTTGAGCAAGAAAATATTTTTGTATGTAGTTTTGTTTTTGAGACCTGTTCTGATACCAATTTTAGGATTTAATTACATATGTAGATTCTAAATTATAATAGAAGGGGTGAATTGTATGTTTAAAAACATTCATTTATAAGCATTGAAAAGTATTTGATTAACAAAATTAAACAAGGTGAATTTAAAAAACATCTTTGTTTCTTAATCAAAGGATTAATTAGAAGGGATCGAATCCATTTATAAATATCCTAAACCTAAACAAGATTAATGAAACCTAAAAATGTATAACTTAAAGAATTATTATACCTTAACACATGTAGAATCAATTATGTAAAAGTATGTACGTGTATAAGAAATTATATGAATTTTATTCTTTCAAACTGTATCATAGATCATTAGAAATATAAAAACATATAAAAGGAGAAAGTGACAATGAATATATTAACCCAAAGAGAAGGGTATCCAATAATCACGGATAAAGGTCCCATGATTTATACTTTCAATAAGGTCTTTCTTACCCACAGTAGGGTAATCTGTCGATACAACTATTGGAATATGTCTTGCTATCCCTACCATCTCTCGATATCTAAGGTGATCAGTACCTGTTTCTTCTAATCCAGGGAAGCCCTCAATCTCTAAGGTGATTAGTACCTCTACCTTGCTATCCCTGGAAGCCACCATTTATATAATTAAAAAATTGGAGTCGAACAAAGAAGGTTGAACAAATTCCTCTTCTTCTTGAACATGTTGTTCACCGAATTCTCACAAGGTTGGTTTGAGAAAATCTATTACAATGTAATAGCACACCCATCACTTCGCAGAATGTGTCTAATTATTTAAATGGATGGGGTATTTATAAGAAAAAATCCCAACGGTAATCTCCTCCTCTTATAGTTATCTGTTTCCTTGAATTTTAGGGGGACATAGACAAGTTTCACTAAGCCAACGGTTTGTTTAAAACATATTTTACTACATCATTTCATTATAATATAATCATGTGTTAGAACTAATACCATGTATCAAAATAATCTTATGATTAAAACAATTTAGTAAAATAGGATACGATAAATATGGAACAATTTCCTAAAAAAATATGTACCATTCAGTGTTGTGAATAATAATATTCTAAATATAATTGGAAATAATGATTGAATATGTATACAATGGATTTTGGAAAAATAAAATTTTGGAGTCTAATTTTGTATGGAAATGGAGTCTGAATTTAGATTGAAATGGAATCCGATTTTGGGTAGAACCAAATACTGAATTTATATAGAAACAGAGACTATTTTTTTGAAAATTTGGAGTCATATTATCTATGAATACATAGTCATAATTTTTGAGATTGGAATCATAATTTTTGAGAATTCATCATCAGATTATTTGAGAATTCATTTTCAATTTTTCAAACAATTTGAAGTTTATAAATCTGAGAAAAGGGAGTTTGATTTATGTGAAACATAGAGTAAAAATTCAGGATAAAATAGAGTCTAAAATCCAATGGAATCAATGTCTAAAAACATAAATACTTGATATCTAAAGAACTTTACGATTCTGATGTTTAGATGAGGAATCAATTATTCTTATGGAAATCTGGTCTTATGAAAAATATTTTTAAGAATAATTGTGGTTTGTTAAGCTTAACATATAAAATCATGTTAACGTTTAACAAATTAAGTTTCCCTAAATAAAGTAAACAATTTTTAGGTCAAAAGTTTTCATGATTTTCAAAACATAAAGGAATGAAACTATTATAAGATAGCTAATTGACATAACAAATACAAACAGATATTACATTATAGGATTTATAATCATCATTTTAAAAAATAATAATAATTTTACGAATCCTATTATTTGGAATCACACTTGGAAATAAATTTGCGTAATGTGCATTGTCTTCAAATTGAAAAATATCCAAAATTAAGGATACATTTTAGAAACCATTATTCCCTTAAATTTTATTAATCGAACAATTCATGCTTCTTCATTAGTTAAAATCTATGTGTTCTTATTTTCCACACCCAATAAATATTCTTGTTTCTTGGAGAAAATATCTAGATTGCTTCTTCCAAAACATTAGTCAAGTTAGAAGACAAATTTTATTCAATCCTAATTCATATGGAATCAAAATTATCAAAATATTAGTTATTTTATGGATAATAGTCGTGTTGATGTTATAAATCATATACCAAGATATGTGATTATGTATAATATCATGATTTCACATTACAAATCCCATTTCATTTACTTTCCACAATGGAAAATAATTATATGGTCTGTCACATTAAACATTAATATTATAGAACATAGATAAAATAATTATTTAAAATCAAGATCTATAGTGTGATAAACATTAATAATTTTGAGTAATCATTAAATCATGAAAAAATTATTCATTAGATCTCTAAATCTGGACCCATTATTTTTAGTCTATGAAACCATAGGTTTATGTTATTTCATCAATGGTCAGTATATATTTGAATCCATCATTAGGGTTAATAATTAAAATGAAAATTAACCCAAGAATATCCCACATGAGTGACCAGACATGTGCGAAGTAAGGGAACACTTGTCTTGAAACATGTTGATGGTTGAGATATTCTAGACCAACTACATTCGAGGTCATTACCAATAGATGAATATATTCCAAAAACCACATAAATTTGTAGTATCCATATAAAGGTCTATTTCTAAAAAAATATTATAAAAATTTCCTTACTTAAACATTAAGAAGTTATTATATATCTGTGTATCCTCAAGGTATTCCCTATGTTACTTAATCCCCAATTCCTAATATTAACTAAAGATGTCCTATGATACAATTTATAGAAACCCATTATTTTCATACTAGGATAATATATTTTAATAGATAAGTAATATAAATATATTATGAATACATTCCCTAGTATAGTAAGGATTATTTTCTTTAAAAACACGGAGACATAAAAAACTAGTACTTAAATGAACTATATAGTCTCCCTCTTCATACATCACATCTAGAACCCTTGTTATACAAAAATAATATTTATTCATAATCTAGGAAAAGGAACCATATAAAAGAGAGACCTATGACATTATTTATGGGTAATAAAGGGTGATATAAGTGATCAAATAATTATAATATGAGCATAAGGTTATGATGCTAATAATTTTGTAGTTAAATCCCAAGACATACATATAATTGATATAAATCTAATGTAATGTAACAAATAATGTAATCTCAAAAGGCAAATCTTATAAAGGAAATAATGAATGTGATCTAAGGGACCAGTGGCATTGGGAACCCTAGGTGAGCCGTTTTCCTCTCGGAGAAGACGGTGGCGGCCGGGCGGATCCCTCCCCCCCCCCCAGCAGGGGAGGGGTCTTCGAAGTTCCGACCCTTCACCAATCCCGACCTGTTACCTCCATTCCCAAAGGCAGTGATTTTCCCAAAAGTACTGGAGCTCCTCGATGGTATTCTGAACCTTCAGATTTCAACAGCAGAGTTTATGGAAACCTCCGCGCTACTGAAGCTTACACTGGTAGCGCGGTTCAAACAGAGAAGACCTTTAGTCGACCTCTTTGACTGCTTCGTCTTCGACGCCTAGGACTTTCAAGATAGGGTGACAATGGGTTCACTCGACAATCACAACATTATGATCAGATTTTCTTCAGAGGAGGACCTCATTTGTGCCCGGGTGAGGGCTCCCCGATGTTGAAACAACCTTCGGTTCTTTCTCTTCCGATGGTCGTTCGATTTCAACATGAAGTGTGTCTCACCCTCCATTGCAATTTGGTTTATTTTTAATAATCCTTCATTACCATTTCAGAATCCCACTGTTATCATATTACTAGGAATTATGATAGGTAGGTACCTGTGTTCGGATAGCTAGACAGATTCCGTTTTTCACCCTTTGAATCCACGAATTTGTGTAGAGGTATATGTGTCTAGAGTTCCCTTAGAATTTGACTGGATCAAAGTTGAAGAAGAGTACAGATGCAAGCAGTGTGTGGTTTATGTGATTTGGATGGATTTTTTCTGTTTGTGTGGTCGGCTGGGTCATTCCATGGAATTATGGTACTGGGAGTGTCCATCGAATGTGGGAAGGGGACTTAAAAATCAAGTGAAGGTTGATCGGGAGGTCCTGGTTCCATCAAGGATGGCGGCACCTGATCAGAGCAAGGCTGCGGAAACTTGCGAGGTGGTTGGAACGGGATAGAGGGAAATAGGATGGGATGGTTGCAGCAATGAAGATATATTAGTGGGATCGGGTGTAGAGAAATCTTGCAGCAACGAGGCAGTGGATTGCAACCCGGAGGTTGGCTTGGGTTTTGGCACGGGGAAGGCAGTCGCGACGCACCAAATCAATCTGAAGGTTACTGATGTGTTCAACTGGCTGCGGAAGGACCTTGCAAGTCCCCCAACATATCAGGGGGGTGCGGGCTCCTCAACTCGGACCCCAATCATCTTGGGCAATAGGTTTTATGGTTTGGAAGAGGTAGGGTCGGGAGATGTAGCACTGGTTGCGGTTGAGGGAGAGGTGACTAACAAGAAGAATCTCGATGGCCTTAATATGGAAGTTGAAAAAATTGATCATGTTTATCCAGATTGTTCTATTGGAAGTGGGGTGGAGGAACACATTGTAAACAGCAAGATTTTATCTGCAGGGGAGTCCAGTCTGAGGAGAAACAGGAGAAATAGGAGGAGGATCGGTAGGAAGGATTACTCATCCTTACCACCTCCCATGAAGACTCGGTCAGTAAAAAAAATTGGATGAGAAGATGAACAGTGAGGTCAGAGGTCAATTAAAACCTCCTGGCCATTCTTTAATTCTTATGGAGTTGATTTTATGTTCGGATGATGAGGTGACAGAGAAGGTGTTATTTCTCAATGCGTCGGAAGCGGAAGCGGCCAAGATGATGGGTCGGGACATTGAAGTGAAGCTTAATGAAGAACAATATATTTGGGTCGACAAACAGGACACGGTCCAAGTTTGGGGATTCAATAAGGGGATAATTAGACTAGAGGAGTACATACAGGTCTGGAAAAAACTGACCTCTTCGCATGAAGTCCTGATAAGGGGAGACCCACACATCCTGGTATCTGCTATATCCTAGAGTTTTTTTAGAGATACAGTAACAGGTAGAGGTAAAATATTTTTCAATAATAATGTTGTACCATTATTTGACTAATGTTGGGGTTCTCTCTTCTTCTTGAGATGTTTGGATATGAGGAAGTACTTCTTCAGTTTGTGTGTCCCGTGGTGTTTTTGGGAGTTTCATTTCCATCAAGTTTTATGGTCTCTCCTTAGATGAGGTTTAGAGAACATGGTCATCACTTCTGCATGTCACATGGAGTGGACGACTGAGAGGGTATGGATTGGACATTGGTACCATGCCCGTGCATCCTTGCACATGACTATTTGTCAAGTCCCATGCTTTAGTGGAGGACTTTTAATGCTGAGCTGCTGGGTAGAGGAAGGACTAGTATTTGTTTGGATTTATTTTCCGTTTTTAGGAATTTTGATGGACTTGGGGTTTCTCACATCCCCATAAAAGTGATTTGATAATAAAATAAAAAATAATTTTCAGTCAAAAAAAACTATATTTATTTTCATACATAGAATAACAAGAAAATTGATTAGTTAAGGAAAACTAACAAATAATATCATAGTGTTTTGTATTCACTCCATATTCCATCATTTCCCTAATCAATGTTAACTCCCTATAGTATCTTATTTATCAAAATATCTTACTGAACTGATTTTAGTCCTAATTCCAGTATATATTTTCTCATTCCATAACCTTGTTTTCACAATACAATGGAGGAAAATATAATTTTTGGCCCCCAATTAACATAAATTTTTTAAATTCATGTGTGGCGCAAGATAATAAAATATTCCACATATATCATAACATGAGGAATAGAAACATTTGTTATATTAATTTTAAGAATTGATCATATTATATATTTTGGAAGATAAATCTGTTTCATATTTGTTTTATCTGAGAAAAATTTACCAAAGGGAATGAACTAGGTTTCATAGAATCATTCTTTAATCACCAATATTATAACCCATTTATAGAATTAAATTATATGATATCATTGGAACTTAACTGTATTTATGAATAAATAACATAAAAAAATGTCATGATAGATAAAAAAGACCATTAAAATATTATAGGAAGACCTCATGAGGAAAATTCACATTCACATTAAATTACCTAATTTTAAAATAAATAATCTACCAAATATTGTGGAAGGAAATTAAATTTAAAAGAAAATTATAATAATTTATAAGAGGCTCTAAATCATTGATTATTCACCATGGTGTTAAATTTCATTATTTCAACATATGACTAAATAATATTTCCTTTCACATTTTTAATAATAAGTTAATATTATACTATTTATGAAATGAATCCAAGATTTACTTTTGGAAACATGTTGAAAAATTCCAGTAAAAATGATTTTAAAAAATAATATGATAATATGAAAATCATACATTATTTTTTTTTGGAATACATGGAATTCGAAGAAAAATTATTTATGACTGTTGTGTGAAATAAAGTTTGTTTTACTGGAGAAATTATTTTGATATATTGACTTTTTAAAGATGAAAAAAATTAAAGTAAGAAACATAATCTCATGAAATTTCTGATGCATAAAAATTGGTATGATTTTCTTTAGAATTATATTATTAAATTTCATATTTTTAATCTCGATAAATAATGAGATTAAAAAATTAATGCCTTACGTATTTGGAAAAATTAAAACCATAACCTCAAGAAATATATATATATATATATATATATAATTTTAATGAATGAAGAATAAAAAAAATTCATGTCTTGTATATGTAACAACCCTCAAATAGTTACCCAGATCTAATGTTCACATTATTACATTTTCATAGAAACAAAGGGTCTTATCTAGAAGGACTGATCAATTTAGTAGTTTTGGATAACTAGATACTTTTATGATGAAAATTTTACATTAGGAATATTAAATATAACATAATACATAAAAAATTAAAATTAACTTCATCCTTCAAGACTCATTCCATTAATTCTTCCTCACATCATGGGGAATGGAAAAAAATAAGGGTGATCTAAAATGGTTAGTAAGGGCTATGAATAGTGGAGTATAACCAAAATCAATAAGAATAATCAATATTACAATGTAATTAAATATTCATACATTCATTTGAAATAACATGACTATCATGATATGATATGACATAATCAATATGGAAAGGTAAATAAAGGAAAATCATTACATTTAATCAATTAATATGAATTAAATGTATATAAATATAATTTCATAGATAAAATCACAGGGATAATAATATAAACTGAATTCTCATTTAGGTAAATTCTTAATTATTGGGCATCATGCTCTTATGCCCCATGATACCTATATCATAAAGATCATTCCTCAAAATATTGTAAAGCAATAGGTAGAGTCCCATTGAATTTGTCTAATTGATTTGTCACATGATACTTATCAATGAATTGAGGGGATGTATATAACTAATCCACAACTATAACGTCAATTCCAAATCATCCATCATATATAGAATAATATATTTTTTTTTTTATCAATATTTTTTATCATCAATTATCTTTATTGAGTACATGACATACAGTAATAAATATTTCCTTAGTTAACCTAATAACATTCAAAGGAAATGATATATCGTTTACCAGTATAAGGTTTATGAAATAATTAAATTAATCACACATGTATATATATATTTAATAGAAATTAAATTTCCAAGGAAATATTTTATAAGAAAGTTATTAATTGAAGGTAATTTTAATAATCTCTAAATAAGGTTAGATTGGTCAATAACATTTAAAACATTGTAACTTTCATGTTAAATACAAAATTTTAAAATAATTGATATTAAATTATAAAATACCATGATTCATAAATGAGTAATTTTAATAAAAGTATGTGGGTTAGAATAAATATCATATAAAATAAATTTGGATCAAAACATTGTAGTATTCATTAATGAAAGGAAATTGAGATGTAGTCACTTACCTCACAATTTCATGTAGTTCCAAATTATTTATTATAAATATAATAGTTTTAATTAATTAATTAATTTATAAAATAACTATAAAAATATTATAATATTTTATATTATCATATTATAACATGTTACCACTAATTTTTTTAAAAATATTTCATTATTTTCATTATTTCGGGCGTTAATTACCTTGTTTTATGAAGAATGTTTGTAATGAATATTCCAGTTCTTATACATTGGTTATAAATAAACCACACCAAGAATTATAATAATGTTATAAATATTTTATTTACATTATATTTATATAATTATGATCCTTCTTAATGTTGGGAATCGAAAATGAGTCACATCGCTTTTTTGGAGATAGACAGTCGTACGTACACAAGATCAATGATATCATTACCATAAGAATTGAAAGGGTTAGAAATTGGGTGATATATTAATTTTAATGAAAAAAATATAATCTCATATATATCATATATATTCATTATATTTATCTTTATTACATTATTTTAAAATTGTATGTAAGAACTGAATCACATCACTTCATTAGGCGTTTGTTCGTCATACACATGAGCGACATAATCATATTTAAAATTGAATGGAATATAAAAAGGTATAAGTGATATTAAAATTAAATAAGTTTAATAATATCATAAATATCAAATATTTTATAAAAATACATCATGTTATTCAACCTTGAAATGTGGAAGTGGTAAATGAACTACATCAGTTTGTGAGGCGGTAGTCTGATGTACACATGATAAGTAATTTAATTTCTCATTATATGGAAGTGGAGAAGAATTATTATTACTCCATAAACATAATAACATATAATAATATGGGTGATAATTTTTTTATTATATTTTAAATTTTTAAACATAATTTAATTTTTCAAAATAAGAAATAAAATGAAATATCACTATTAAAATAATAACTCCTCTTATAGAAACATCCATTAGATATCCTCTTAAGGAACCTAGGGAAGATATTTGGGAACAAAAATAGATCTATAATGATAATAAGGATGTTGGGTATCTAATATTTATGTTTTTTACTATTCCAGTGTTCTATAGAGGTTTCCATAGATGATGGGAGGGAGTGTTCTTTTATAAGTGGAGAAAGGTTTCCTCCTTGGAAATTACTTGGAAATTTAACAAATGAATCCAATATGCTAAAGTAATTCAAATGAAAAAAGAATATAAATGACTCAAGAGTACAAATTGGAAAATATAAGTAGTAAATATGGATAAAAAATGTGATTTTGAAAATTCTTATTGGTCATTTTATCCTATATCTTCTCACTTTAACACTATTGTATATCCAATTTTTCCTTATCCATGGTAAATAATTTTTACTATTGTCATTTATATTTTCTTTCTAAAATATTTTATTAACATTATCAAAAAATATAAATTATTTTGATTCCAAATATGGAATAAATTTTTCTAAATTACATACACATGTGGAGAAAATTTATTTTTAAATTAGTCCAGAAGATAAGACGAGAAAGTGGGTTTTCAAAGAGAAAATATCCAGTACACAATAATGTTTTTATGTCCAAATATATAATTAAATTCATTAAAATTACATTAATTTGAATAATAGATTTAGATTTTAATTATTTATAATTTAAAAACAATTTATAAGAAAAATAAAATTGAAACACAATTTAAAAAAGATGTTTTCAATTGTAATTCATTATTTTCACTATTCATCAATGAATGAAACATTTTAAAGAAACATGAAAATTAACCCTGATAAAATTTTAATAATTTAATTTTAAAAACTAATTTAATTTTATAAAATAAGATATCGATTTTTTTAAAATAAATTTTATATTATGTTCATGAAGAGAGAAAAAAATTTCTTTTTGAAAAAATAAAATTTTTCAAAAAAATATTTTTTCTTTTAAATGATAATTATTTTTATTTCTAACAAATAGATAAAAAATGAACATGATGAAAATATAATTTTTTAATAAGTTATATAATTTTATTAATACCCCAAAATTATACATCAAACTTATAATGGTCATCTATAAATAAATATTATCATGTTTCATTTTAAACTCGATATAGAATACGTCATAAGCTGTCGAAGAAATTAAATCTATTCTAATAGAAATGTATTGAAAATAATGGGGTGTTATATTATTAAATCATAAACAAATTTCCTCATAAAAATTTCAATGATATTACATTTTAATCAGATTATGGTTGTTATTATTCCTATTTGACTCTAGTTCCCATGTTGCTGCATATATTTTTTGATTTCTGCAATTTAAATTTACCAGGTGATTTTTCAAATTTATAAAAACTTTATCAATAGTATAATTAATCTAGAAGGGTATTTCACACTATTGTAGATAATTTTCAAATTATATTTCATTATATTATATAACATGTTGTGGGTCTTGGATTTACTTTAATAATAATGATATATGGAACACATCATACACTTTTTAGAGATATAGTGGAATTTACAAAAGATAAGATGTATATTTAATTTTTTCAATGATTAAAAGGGTAAAATGTACTTGGTTATCATTTAACATTTATAATGAAACTGATAACCCCCTTCCATGGTTATATTATCTTTTCAACACTATCTAGTAAGTGGAATTATGAATCATTCCATGGATATTCAGCACGAATATTTTTCCAACTTTGAAAAACAATAATGTGATTATAAATAGAAATTAAATTTATTTTTCTCTATTTATCATGTAAGAGTACAATGATTTTATTTTAACCAACTTCATCACAAAAAATTGCAGTATTAATACATTTCTATATAATGCTTCATAAGACACTATTTTAATAATTGAATGAGAACACTTTTATAGGAAAACTTTAATAAGGTAAATATTAATCCATTATATATTGAATATCATGTAATAATGAAATACAAATTCCATCAATTGTCTAAATAATACATTGAGACTTTTCATCAGTTTGATGATGATAAGTAGTGCTTAAATGATGCCCAGTATCAAGAGCCATCCGATTACATTTCATGAATTTAATATAAAATAGGGGCAATGGTTAGAATTAATTGGCTGAGGAGGAAAATGATATCTAACAACTTCATTAATAATGAGCCTTTTGAGGAACTCAAGAGGTAAATATTTTATTATAGTTAGAAAATGTGTATATTTTAGTTAAGCAAACAATAATAACAAATATTGTATTATTCTTTTGAGGTGTATTTTGTTGTCATATGATAAAATGCATAGTATTTTCATCTCATTTCCACATACTATGTCACATTACACCTATTGGATATATCCTCATAGATTTATCTTTTTAAAAAACTAACTATATGGAATCATAATCATCAATTTACAACATCTTATTATCCCACAAAAACTGTTCCTTCAAATCTATATACATTTTTATACTACTAGGTTATATAGAGAAATTTGATCCATGGGAGCCTTCTAAAACGTCCCTTTTTATCTAAGGTATAGATGGACACATAATATCCATCCAAAAATCAGAATACCATCTTCAAAAATGATTTATTCTAGTTTTTATCATTCAAAACATTAATTTTCTCTGGGATATTATAATGATGAGATTTACAGTTAATTATATATTCTAATATATATTTTTAATCATTATTTTTTAGAATTATTGTTTTATTACCTTCCATAAAAATTCCCATAAACATCTTTAAAGGATCCATGAACATTATTTATCTCCCAATCCTAATTTGAGTCATAATTACATGATCATTCCAACATTATGAATATGCTACCTTATTTTCATTCCCAAAGGGGTACAGTATTGATAAATCACAATTATTTCGTTTCTCAAGCAATCCCCTTTCATTATTTTGAAGATTTTTTTTAAAACATGTACGTTATGAAATTAAGGTATGTTTATTTCTCAAAAATCTATTCCTAGTGATAATATCTCTATAAGAAATGATTAAATCTTCTAACTAAAGATAAATATATGGATAATTCCATTTATGAGTCCTCAAATTCCTTCATGTAGATTCAATAACTTTATAATTTACAATTAGGGCACAACTATGACACTTCATTGACACGTCACTATATATAATCAACCAATTAATTGTATATAGATGAGTTAATAATGGAACAATATTCAATCTACACATTTGTTCTTCAAAAAATTATTTTCATTTCTCATTTCCAAAAACATTACCCCTTTAAGTGAAATCCATGTTAATAGGACAACCAACTGAGAGGGATTTAAAAAAGAGTTTCTTATAGTACCCTATCAAACCAATGAAACTACGTACTTCAGTTATGTTCATTTGAATAGTCTATTCTATGAATAAATGTTTCCTTACAGGATCAACTTATATTAAATCTTATGATACAACATAGCCATTAAAAGAAACATCACAAAGCTAGAAATCACACATCATAAATTTCACATATAACTCATTACATATAAGGGTATCTAGAATGATCTTCATTTTATTTCAATTGTCCTTATAGATTTTATAATACACTACGACGTCATCAATTAATACCAATATAATAATAAATATTGTTTTTAATAATATATATCATAGATCAATTAGAAAGTATGGTTAATTAGAAAATCAAAATGTATTTACTATAACCTTTAAATTTCAATACCTCATTTGGAAATCTATCTTATGAATGTATTCCTTATTTATTAATAATTTATGATACCCAAAAAAATAAATATTTTAAAGAATTTGGACTCAATGAAGTTGATAGAAGATGTCATCATTTCAAGGAAAATGATACATTTTCTTTCTTTTTAATATCATCAATATCCCTATAATCAATACACAGACTCATAGATCCATATTTCACAACAATTAAGTGAATAAATGATCCCCATAGAGAAACACTAGAGAAAATAAATCCATTATACCAAAACTCATATAGTGGTTTCTTCAACTCCATTAAATCCACAGTGGCCATTCTATATGGATTTTATGATATTGGTCTTTCATCAGGGATATAATAAATGGAATTCTTAAATTTACACTCTTGTGAATATCTAGGTAATTCCTTTGAAACTATGTAAATTTAGTTGAGGAAAATTGTTATATCCGAAATGTGAATATTAAATTATCTATCTATAGATTTTATTTTATCATATTCCAAAATAATATCATTCATTTGAGCTAATGTGTTTGATCTATATATGAATCATAATCTAAATAACTATTTTAAGGATTAGTAATTATACATCTTCCTCAAAAGTCATAGTTTCCTTTTCTTGAAATAAAATTTTTGTTTATATTGTGAGAGGAAATCCATGCGAAGGATAATATAAAAACCAACAATAAATATAGTAACAATTTTATAAAATGGATCATATTTGTTTATCATAATGTTGACTTCATAAAACATACTCATTATAGGGAGACATCCCCTAAGAGTATTGACTAAACAATTCCTTCTTTAGTTAAAAGGGAAGTAAATGATTTCCATAGAAAATAGGGTAGATATAAATAGGTGTGACAATGTAGAATTAAATAAATAAATATCTAAATTTAAACATAAAATTAATGTACCTACCACAACATCATTAAGTAAATCAACCTCATCAGTAGTGATCCCATATTCATGGAATTATGACCTTGGACTCTTATATGGTAGATTCCCTTGAAGAATGGGGCATGTGTTTTCATAGTGACCCATATTATTTCAACTAAGGCATTAGACATCGTTGATTTGTTTCTTCCCTATTCTTTCATGAACTATAATCTTGTTATCACAAAATTTTTAATAAACACATGATCCCTTGATATATTTCCTGGGGTTATTCTTTTCTTGTCTTTGTCAAGGTCAAAATTATAACGTTATCTTATTCTTATTAAACACATTCCCATATTCATGGTGTTTAAATAACATCGTATTCTATTAACATACCATTAATATGTATTATTTAGATAATTCATTCTATATTTTTTTATAGAATAAAACTATTTCATCTTATGATGAAAATGATTTATAGAATACTGATCTTAAATTTTTTCACTTAATCCCATCAAAGAAATGGTCAGTGATTAATTCCATGATGTTTATGTAATATATAGAATACCCAAATAACATTTTATTGGAATCGTCATACTCAGCAACACATTCTTCATCCTCAGACATTAAGACATGTAAATTTTCATTTCATTAAATTTTCTTCTCCCGTGGTAAATATATCTCAAATAATGTATCTTGAAAATATTTATATTCAATATGTTCTATTTTCTCTTAATTTATTGTAATCTAGATCAATAACCACCATTCATTTAAAAAATGTTGAAGAAAAAAATAGCAAGTCTAATATTTTTATTTTCACTGCATCTCAAGGTTGTAAATATTTTCTCCAAATAATTCATTCTTTTCGTGGATAACATGGAATTAGAAGTCCCACAAAATTATTAGTTTTTATATCTTGTGAAGTGATACAATATAGTATAATAAAAAAAGGAATATTTTTCCCCATCTAGGAAACATTACTTTTAATAACTAGACTAATCCTTCCTAATATAGAAATAATTTCTTCTGTTCAAATAATATATTTATTTACTTCTAATATTGGAAAAAATATACATTATCCATGAGTATTGATACCGTAATTCCTTCAAGGTCCCATTTATAAGAATATGAATATTAAAAATTTTCTCTTGAAAATATATTTTTTATATCATAATGTGAAATTATTAATATGATGTAACACTTTACATAAATTTAAAATTTATCCATTGTTAATATCAAATTATAAGAATGGTTTCATTGGGGATATCTTTATTTTAAATTCCTTCATAACGTGTTGTCAAGAAAATGTGAATTATCCTAAGAATATAACCATGTATGTCGATTCTGGTGTGCAGTAAGGGAAATTTTCATGCAATAGATTATGATAGGTTAATTTGGAATGTTAAATTTTTAGAGTTATTATCCCTATGTACTTTTATTATGAAATGACATCCACATGTATTATCCAGTCATGAATTTATTTCACAGAAAAGCTACATAATATGTCCATAGTAACACATTATGATGTTATTCTATACCTATCCTAAAACTCTACCATAATACTGTGTTACCTAATATATGTTCCCCTTAATATATTCCACAAGGTTTCTTCTAAACATCCACATATACACACTATATTGACCCTATCCCCAGTAACTAGGAGGCCATGTTTTCTTCATTTCATAAAAGTTGATAAAAGTGGAAAAATCTAAAATGACCGATTAGTTTAGTTGTTTAGGATAACTAGATACATAAATTATACCCATTTGACATTGGGAATTGAAAATATAAAATTACACCTAAAAAATAAAATTGAATGCTTCCTTAAAAAAATAAATGAATTATCAATCATATCATTGTTAATATAATAAATATAATGGTGATATAAAATGATTAGTTAGGTATAATTTCAGTGAAATGTATCATGAAATAAAAATTATAATTAGTATGAAAAGGTAAATAACTAAACACACCATCCTTTTAAATATATCAAATATCATGATAAGATAATACATAATCAATATGTTATGGTAAATAATGGAAGACACATGACATTTAATAAATATATTAGTATAAAATGAATCCATAACTAATATCACATATAAAATGAAATGGATAATAAAACAAATTTTTTAGTGAAGGAAATTCATAATTATTAGATTTCATGATCTTAGGATCACGATACCTCATCCTCTAATATCATTCATCATGATAGAGTAAAACATCATGTTGAATGCCATTTAATTTTACCAACTGATTTTAGTCATGATACTTGTTAATGAATCAAGGGGATATCAATAAATAGGAGAAACCATTAATATAATGTCCAAATAATCTCTGATATATATAATAATCAAGTTAATTCATCAATAATTTTTCCTCTCTTAAAATATTCTTATTCAGTAAATGATACATATTTATTAATATTTTCCTAGTTAACCAGTTGACTTCTAATATAAACATCATCATTTAATATTGTATATATTTAAAAAATAATAATATAACTCATAAAATAAAAATTATATTTAAGATAATTGTATTGTGAAATGAAAAATAATCTCAAGAATGTGATTAATTCAAGGGAACGTTAACAACCATAAAAAATGTGAGATTATACAATAACATTTACCACATTAAAAAATTCATGTAAAATTACCTTAGATAAAATAATTCAAAATAAAAAATAAAATACCATCATGGATAATGGAATAATGATACTACATTTAAAATGGTCGGTATATACCACATATAAATGAAATAATGTGAATAACATTAAAATATCCCTTAATGAAGTAAAATTGATGAACAATCCCTTAAGTCAAACATTCAATTAGTTGAATGTTATTGAACATAATTTATAATTGTTCAATAATGTTATTATTTTTAACAGAACTGTAATCATATTTATAATATCATATATTATCCTAATATAACATTTTAACGCCTTTTTTTATAATGTTTCATTATTTCATTGTTTGATGTTTTAATGTCATTTTATATATCACATTTTGTAATGAATTTCTATGTTAATTTTCATTGAATATAAATAAATAATGTCAATAATTATAATAATTTTATAAATATTATATTTACTCTATAGATATATTATTATAAATATACAAAAATGTTGGTCATGTAAAATGAGTCAAATCACTTTGGGGAGATGGTAGGACATTTGTACGCACGCGAGGTGATATCATTCCCTTATTGAGTGAAAGGTTAAGAATTTTAGTGATATATTAATTTTCAAAAAAATCATCTCATATATATCACATATATTCATTAATTTTTTCTTTATTACATTCCAGCTAACTAATATGTGAAACTTCAATCACATCAATTCACGATGAAATAGTCCATCATACAAATGAGTGACATTATCTTATTTAAACAGAAATGGAACCTAAAAAGGTATATGAGAAATTACAATTATAAAAGTATATTTATTTCATAAATTTTATACAAATGTTTTAAATTCATTATTATATTCTTCTTTGAATGGTGGTGATGAAAAATTAACTAAATCGGTTCACAAAGTGGTGGTATTTTGTAGACCAGACAGATGATTTCGATTCAGATTTGATGGATGTTGAGATGGATAAATATTATTACATAATCATAATAAAAAATATTATAATGGAAGTTTTGGTTATTATTATATTTGAGGTTTTAATATGTAAATGATTATATTAATTTATTAATGAAAATGAAATACATTTGTTATGATAATTACCTTCTCCAAAGAATCCTCATTTCGATATGACCTTTATGACCATAGGGATGGTTTATTGGGTAGAACCGAAGCTCAAAAATGTTACATAGAATATTTTGGAGAGATAGTTTCTTTATTTTTTCAATTAAAATTTATTATTTAGTTTAAATAAGTGAGGGTAGTGAGTTCTCAATTATATTTTGGGAAAGGGGTCCTACATAGGAATTAGTTGGAAATTGAACAATCAAATCCAAAAATTGTAAATTCATTCACGTGGTAATGATTTAGAATTACCATATATTTACAAATGGGAAGGTTAAATTTTATATATGGCCATAGAATTATATATTTATAATTTGGTATTCATTTAAACCATTATCTTCTTAGATTAACGCCATAATAAACCAATTATTACATTAAATGTAGTAATAAATTATTATTGATTTCACGGTTCATTTTGGTGAAAAATTATGTTGAAAATAATTTATTATATATATAAATTTTATTAAAAATATTAAATCCATTTTATGAATTCAATAAAAATAAGTGGAAAATAATAATTTAAATGTAATCCCAGAGACGTGACAAAAAAGAGGTTTTCAAAGTGGAAATATTCAAATGTTTATAAAGTGTTCATATCAAAATTAGGTATTAAATTGATTCAAATGAATTAAATATGATTAATATATATATATACTAATTAAAATTTCTCAAAATTTATTATTTAATTTTACTTTATAAATAATATAAACAAATATGAAAATTTCCATTAAAATTATGTATTTTTCACTATTAATCAAAAAATGAAACATTTTAGATAAATACCTAAAACTAAAAATATGTTAATTTTTTTATTATAATTTAAAAAATCAGTTTTACTTTATAAAATAAATTCTCTAAAAATATTGAATAATAATTTTATATTATTTCTCTGATGTATGACTGAACTGTCTTTTTTAATAAAGTACTATTTTTTAGGAAATGAATCTTTTTATTATAAATTATTATAATTATAATTTATAATCAATTGATCATAAAATAATATGTGGAAAATGTAAATTTTATATAATTTAGTTAGTTATATTCATATTTTATAATTTAAACACTATGTTATAACGGTCATCTTTAAATAATTGAGTATCGCGTATCATTTGAACACAGTGTTGCATGCATCACAAGATATTAATGGAAATTAAATTAATTCGCAAAGACATATATTATAATTTCATTAAATGATAAACTATATAAACCACACAAAATAAACATGTTGTGAATATGGAATATGTATTATAGAAATATAAGTGAGAATTAAAACTTCCACCTCATGTTCAACTTGGTTTAGAAGATATCCAACCAATTTACTAAATAGTGTCAAAAATCACAAAAATTAGTTTTTAAAACAAATAATATATCATTAACTAATAAAAGAGTCCTAAAAATATATGATTATCCCAAATGACTTATATAATGTTAAAAATTTCTTCAATTATCCAATTATGGTTCTATTGGAATTTTATAATAAATATAGTAACCATATATAGTGAAAATACTAGAAGACATGGTAAGATGTAATGTTTTTTACTAAGGGTTAAAGCTAAAAAATAAGGTTAATTTTATGACCTAAACTCATCTAAACACTATTATTTGAGAGTATTTAGACTCATCCTCTTATTATCCTTGAATTATATTTTTTTGGATCTATTAGAAATCAAAAATTATTTTATTATAAAATAATATTTCATGACTGTCCTAAAGTGCCCCTCCTCCATCTTATAAAAGGACATCACATATATCAACATACTCACACTTCTAAATCCTCTTTTATATTGAAAAATATTCTAAAATACGCTCCCAACATCCTCATTTTCCACATAGAAGACTTACATTGTCTATAATGGAATTCAATAAATCCTTTTGATTCCAATCAAAATAAGTTAACTGATTTTGAGTTAACGTCTTCTCTCAAGTTGATTTCCTTAATTATTATTTTCCACTCTATATGATCTTCTTATTCATTTATCATATAATAAAACCATTGTACTAAATATAATAGGATTTTTTATGAGATTTATTCGAACTAGACATACACGCACCTCCATCTAATGGATATGAACATATATTTTTTCTGTACGGAGAAATACCACCTTAATAAACGACAACAACTATATTTTCCCCTAATTATTCTCATGTTGGCCATTATAATGTAAGTTTAATTATAAATGATGTATTTTATATTTATAATATCCTTATACTTACATAAATTTTATTTACATCATACCTTTATTATTTTCTAAATGTGTAAAAATTATAATTTCATTTGAGGAAGAGTGGACTACCACCCCCTGAATATAATTTGACGCATTCATACTATATATGAAACCTATAAAGGATGGTTTTATTAAACCTACGAGACATAAATTACATAAATATAATAATATTATTATAATATACATTTATATTATTTTATTATTGCTCTTTTAAGATGACAAGAAAATGAATGAAGCGATCATGCATACGTATGGACTACTCTCTCCATAAACAGTGAATTTCATTTATTATCTACAAATATTATATACTATTATGAATAAATATATAATTCATATATGTATGATATTTAAATCATTAATATAAATCTATAGATGTTTAAATTTTGACTACATGGACAATTTACATCAAACCAAGTTTATTTTCGACTCAAGTACCAAATATCGATAAAACAATCGATAGTAAATTAAATAATTATTTAATTATTATAACATGTTAATAATTGATATAAAATGATTGATAAATTTGATAATTTTAAATCAATATGTAGAAATTAACTTAATATGGTTATTCAGGAAGAACAAGGAACATACGTGACGATTCGGACTGAAGGTTAGGGGACTTTTAAACCCAATTTCCATTAATTGGGTTGACATTTTGCCTCATGTTTATTTCATGCTATGATTATGTGAGAAATGAAATTTTATATATTATCATGTATTTATACATTATTTTCTGGGTATTTAATGTGAATACACATAATCTATCTATTTGATTAAAAAATGACCTTTGTAAGGGAATTTACCAACTTTCTCCTTTCAAGAACTCCTTTAAGGTTATACCATCTTAACATCTATTTTCTTATGTTAGGATTTTTCATCAAATATCCTACATACTGTAAATATTATTGACATATTATTATAGACCAATTTTTTTCTCAATCAATACATCTTATTACATTTTATGTGATGTTGTTAGTATGCCAACATTTCATAATGGAATTTCTAAACTCAATTTCCACTCATTGGGTTTTACACATACTTCATTGATTATATTATTCCAACATTTTGTGTAGAATAACTATATATTTATTAATGATTTAATTTCCAAATTAATTTATGTTGATATACTATTGGTCCACATAATCACCCCATTGATAAATTCTTACGCCATTTATATGAACATTGTAAATGAAATCATAACTGAATCACATTTCATTGAGTTAAATATCCATGTCATTGGTTTTGGTTTCCCATGAATATGTGTGAATGTCCTATGATAATTTAACACTGAATATAAACTTATATTGAGTGTATTTATATTTGTCACACATAATTATGTCCTTTATTTATCATTAATCTAAGGATATGATCTATTTAAGGGACTTTATCTTAATATCCTTTCATTGGGGCATATTTTGTCAATATACACCTCCTTCTTTTATACGGTGTATAAGAAACCCCCCTGACTTTTAATTTCATTCAAATGGAATTATTTTTATACGATGCATTTTACTAAATTACAAAAGGAGTGTTTTCAAAATTTGCAGAAACAACGAACTCTTCGCCTTCATAATTATTATTTTATATTTTTCTTCCTCAATAAAAAATAATGTTTTTAAAAGAAATAGAAATATCTTATTCCTTTTTTGGGTGGGTTTTTATTAAAAATTATTTCCAAAAATAATTGAAAATTTCAATATCTAGAAATTATTTCTTTTGAATTCAAACGAAATCTCATTAGTGAAATTTTGATATTTGAAATATTTTATATATTATGATGATATATTGGTACTTGGAAATTGGATGGGTGGTTATAGTAAAAAGGGTGGTTATGTGATAACCAAATAACACGTGGTTCTGTGATAAACCAAGGATGGGTGGTTACATTATAACCTCCAATGCATTGGGTATGGAAGTCGTCTGTATGAATATTCTATTTAGTAATATGTGGGGAAGATGATTGTATTGTTATTCCAATTAAGTATGTTTATCTCTCAAGATACATTTATCTTTTATATGTTTCCTTCTATGGTATTTATTATAATGTTTTGTTACAAAAAGGGTAATCAATGAGCTTATATTGAGTGATGTGTATTTAAAACTTCTTAAATATGAAAAGTATTTCTTTTTGATAAAGTCTTCATAGTTTTCATGTTCCCCCAAGAATAAGTACTTCTTTCTTTGTGAATCCCTTACTAAGATATTAATTCTCATACCATGTTTTGAAATGTTTTTCAAAGGACATAACTATGAATATAGTCAATAATGGGGTCATGTAAATTTTATGTTTTTAAATCATGAAACAATACCTTGTTTCTTTTTAACGAGTTTTTGTTATATGAAAAAAACGGATTTTGGGAAGAAGAGTCTACTTGTAATATTTATGTTGATATGAATGGGTTATGGCCTAACTTTGTTTAGATATAAACCTGAAATGATCTTCAATGTAAATTAAATTCAAATTGTTGACTTATCTAATGATTACATAATGTTTAAGTTCAGATCCTTATAGTTGGTATCAAATTTCTCTAAAGATAACTTTAGAGGTTCTGGTGTTATTTGAACATAAGTGACATGTTTTATATAACAATAATGGTTATCATATTAGATAGATTCATAGTTATTTTTCATAAATTTAATGAGTTTAATATAACATGAATAATTATATCTTTGTTTTTACCCCATAAAAAGATAGTATATGATGATTTTACTTATATAATCACACTGGAATTTTTTGTTTTAGTAAATGGATAGATCTAGAAGTCACCAAAATAATAATGGATGTGAAGGAAACTATTGTGTTTTCTTCTAGATAAGAAACTAAATGAAATAGGACATACAATGAGAACTATTTTCATTATTCATAACCATCTATATGAAGTCATGATTGGCCACATGAACCATGGTGATTTTTCTAATCCATAATATATACGAGAAATGAATCCCTATTGAAGTTCATGTAATAATCATAAAGGTAAGTATATTCAACAACCTATGTTTAATAAATGTGGAAATAAACACCAAGGAAAATGTTTCAATGGGATGGAAAGATGTTATAGTTTTGGTAATGAAGGTCATAAAGCAGTAACATACCATCGAAAAATGAATCTTTTTTTTCACTGAGAAATGGAAAGAAGTTTTTTTTGATCATCCAGTTGAATGTTTTCAATGTAGTGAGTATGGTCATTTTGAAAATATATGTCCTACGTAGAAGGTACTTGGATATGATTAGCATGTCCATACAAATATTTTTTTACCAATACCTAATCCACTTCCAATTCACAGCGAGGAAACTAAAATGACCAATGAAATGTATGAATTATTTCATAGATCATGATTTGAAAGTGTTGAATATTTGGAAAAGATTCAAGATTTTTTTAGGAAATATTTATTATGGAATAAGTTGGAAAAATAATGTTAAAGGATAATGACAAATAATGGATGATTATTATGTTTACATTTTGGAAATTAGAGAGTTATATTAGATCCGTGGGAGTTGAAAAGTTTAAAACTATTAATTCTATTTTTTTGATGGGATTATATTGGAATATGTTTCTCTAGTATGTGTTACCCTAATGTCTGTTAGGTGAATATTTTATTTGAGGAATAATTACATTTTCCTTTGTGGAAATAATTATAATGAATCTTTATGGTTTATATGATCCTTGATTTTGAGGTAATTATGGGTTATTACATTTTGAGGGGGAAAATGAAAGGCATGAGATAAACATGGCGATAAATTATGTTCTGATGATTTATAGGGATTTTAACTCAGTCTGATAATTTTATAAGAGTTATATAGTGTTTGAAAAATGACAACATGTAGACCATCTGAAAACCCAACGCGTCGAAAAATGCTCCATGAATCGAACTAAAAACCAATGTTCAGGTAGGATTTATCACATACCTCTTGCCTATACGAAGTCCCGGGTTAATATGACTTACTATTTTTATTTAAATAATTTTACGGATTAAGAATATGTTGACTTTTGGATCCTATGTTTTATCAATTGAATATGATTATTTTAGGATATTTTTTTGGTGATTAAATTGTAAATATTATATTAGAAGATGTTCTCCCTTGTGGGGACACAATATTCCTACAAAAAATAAAATAGAATAGGATTCCATTTGAATGTTAGTGGTTTAATTTTATTTTGAATGAATCAGTGTTTTTGTTGTGGAAATATGGTGATTTGGGTTATTAAACTGTCATGGTAAAAATATTTTTAGGTTAATTACTTTTTAGTAAAATACTTTAAGAGTGATCGATTTTATTTGGAGATACATGTTAAAATTTATTGTGTAAGACTATGATATAAAATTCAACTGAGTTTTGGGTTTCAATATTATATTAGATTATATTCCAAAATTTAAGGACAATTTTTTATTGAATATTATATGATGGTATTTGGGTATTGTTTGTTGAATTTTGGGGATTGTGAGTATTATTTATTTTTATAAAGGATTATTATTTTTTGTAGTTATCTAATCTTATCCTATCCATTTTAGTTATGGTTATTGTTTCAAGAAAGAATGAATATATAGTTAATATTTTTTTGATTCTATGATCCTATAAATGTTGATTCCAGTGCTTCAGGTGTGACCAAGTCATCTTGAATATTCTTCATTTAGGGAAAATATGACAATATGTTAGAAATTTATTAAAGTACAATAATCCACTTGATAAGTAAGTATGCTTCCTTATGTTCTTATTAAATCTCATAAATATATTTCTATATTTTATGAAAATGATAATAAAAAAATTTACATTTCCTACTATGTATTCAAAGACCGTTAAGCCCATCATAGGTTGTTGGTTTTTAGATCATTAACTTTCTCTTGATCATGTTTTCTATCATATTCCATTAGAACAAGATGGTTAGCTTTTCGTCCATATCCATGTTTTCTTATATTGAATCCATGAATGTGTTTTCACAGGTGAACATTTGTTACTTATATTTCTTTCTTTGGAGGTGATAGCTTTATGGACTCTTTTTATGATATGGGATATTCAATGATGTTTCTGAGCCTAATTTTAAAATTCAATGGATGTAATTTCAAAAAGGGGGAATGATGTAACATCCTAGGTATTTATATAATAATACATTTTAATGTATATTAAAATATATTAATAAGATGTTAATTTTATGTTAATGTGGAAACTTTTTCTAATAGCATAATAGACACACAACAACAGGTTTCTCTGAAATCTTACGTTGCACACAACATTTAGTTACACTGAAAAATAATACAATATTATTACTATTATTTAAAATATTAGTTAATGCCTTGAACTTATATTTTATTTAATGAACATATCATAAAAAAATATGATAACACATGATTAATTAATGATTTTACATTTATCCAATAAATTTTAGACTGTTAAAATGAGAATGAATCCAATTTAATGCTTAAAATACTCTAATATTTATAAAATCTCGTTTAACTACCTTTTGATGGAGAAGCCCTTTTAAATCGTTATTTTTTCAATAATATATGTTTTTTAAAAATAATTAACTTCTATAGAATAGGGAGAGAAAAAATTACTTTGGATAAATTTTTGGCAATTTTACGAAAAAGTTCATTTTTAATGAATAGTGAAATTACTGCTTTTTAGGGAAAAATTACCTTTTCAACTAATTTATTTATATAGTTAGATTATATTTATTGTTGGTTTTAATGTGTAATTGTATTATGTTAAAACAATTTTATACAATGTTTGTCATTTTTAGTAAATTCACATATAAATTGGACATAACCACATGTACAACTTTTGATAGTTTTTATTTCGTCAAAACCTAATTTTTGGTTTTGACAACATGAATGAATTTTAAATTAATTAATGCGTCTTATATGTATTGAATTAGGAAAAATGGATTTTACATTTGGAATTATTATATTCAAACTGGGTAAATATGTACCTTTTTTTGGAACATTATGAATAGTAACTTCTATAATTATTTTTATTTACCATTATTAAAGGGGTAATCAGATAATTAATGGTAAAATATAATATTATAATACTATACTACTACCCTAAAACCTGTCCTAATCCTATTTTATAATATATTTTAGACCACTGGAATCCTTAGGCCCTTCTTTTTGCATTTGTGATCCACTTAGGTCTGAAAATGACATGTTATAATAATTAATTAAATTTAAAGTGAAATATATCTTAAACATGCATCTTTAAATAAACTTTTTTAATATAGTTTTATATAACTGATAAAAATGACTATAAATAGTAATTATAATTATAAAAACATTTCATAAATCATGGTAGTTTATTTATTATTTTTAGATGTTAAATAAATAAATTTATTTATGACACAATGATGATGTAATGATTACCTTATTAACGAATGATTCAAAAAAAGACATTATAAATATTAAAATATATTTAATTTTATCATTTTGATTCCATCCAAAAAATTTATATATGATTATGACTTAATATATTTTATACATTTCTTCTGTAGTGATGTAACTATGTTTTTGTGACTTTAAAAGAAATCAATTACTAAGTAGTGTCAAAATTGAGATAAATGTGTTTTTTAAAACAAATCCTATTTTATTAAATGATATAATTGTCCTAAATATAATTTATTATTCCTTATGAATTATATAATGTTGAAAATTTCATATATAATCCACTTATGGTTTGGTTGGAATTTTATAGTAACTACTGTAACCATATATTGTGACAATACAAGAAGACGTGGTAAAAGTTAATGTTTTTAACTAAGGGTTAAAGCTAGACAATAAGGCTAATTTTATTAATTATTATTTCATAAAACCTAATGGTTAAGTATAGTTATAATATTACTCATATTCTCCTCAAATTATATCAATTTGGATCTATTATAATCCTAAAATAATTTTATAATAAAATAATTTTTGAGGACCTTCATAAAGTGCCCATCCCACCTCTTATAAAAGGCCACTACATCTACCCAATTACTCACACCTCTCAATCCTCTACTCTCATAAATATTTTTCTCAAATAATATTCCAATATCCCTCTGTTACTCTAATATTTCTCACATTGGACAGAAGGAAATTCAAGAAAGCCTTTTGGCTCAAATCAAAAAAAGATACCAGATTTAGTATTAATGTCTTATCTCATGTTACTTTCCTTTATTTTCCATATCCACTTATTATTATCTTATTATAATTATTTTATAGAACCACACCATTATTCTCAATATACTATGATATTTTTATGATATGGATTTGAAATACACTTACTCACACCTTAATCTAATTGATACAAACTTACTGTTTCTGTGTACGCCAAACTACAACATCACAAAACGATGATTGTTCAATTTAACCTACCACATATCAGGGTGGCCATTATAATGGAACATTATTTATATTGTCTCTATTCTTATATAATTTCAATTTTCAATAGACCTTTATTATTTCCATAATGTATAAAATAAGACTTCAATTTTCAGGAAGTCTTGGAGACCGCCCCCATCAAAGTGATATAACTCGTTCATGATATTCATGGAACCTATAAATGATAGTTTCAATAAAACTATAACACATAAATGGCATAAATATAAAAATATTATTATTTTACACATTTATTTCATTTTATTATTACTCTTTTAATATGAAAATGACATTGATGTAGCCTTCATGTTTACATACGACCTACCGTCTCCATGAACGGTGGATTTAATTTCTTATCTCCAAATGTTATGTACTATTATAAATAAATATATATTTGATATAAATGATATTTAAATCATTAATATCATTCTAGAGATGATGGAATTTTGACTAGAATGACAATTTACCCTAAAACAAGTTCATTTTTGACTCAAGTACTGAATATCGACAAAATGACCGATATTAACCATAATAATTATATAATTGATATTAATTGGTAATAAGTGATATAAAAGGAAGAATGAAATTGAAAGAGGTTTTCAAACAAGTAGAAAATAACTTATGTCTATTACTCGGGATGAACAAGGAACATATGTGAAGATTTGGACTCAAGGTAATGGAAATTCTTAACCGAATTTCTATTATTTTGGGTTGATCTTCTACATCTGGTTTTATCATGCTATGATTATGTGAGAAATGAATTTTGATATATTATCTAGTATTTATTATTTATTTTTTTGGTATTTATAGTGAATACACATACCCTGTATATTTGGTAAACAAAATGATTTTTGTAAGGGAATATACAATACTTCTCTTTTCAGTCATTCCATTAATATTATTCCTTGTTAATTTTTATTTTCTTATGTTGGGATTTTCCATTGAATATCCACCTTACTATAAATATTATTTTAAAATTATGAGAGGCCCCTTTTTCCCTCCATAAACTAATTTTATGAATTTTTATGTGATACCTTTAGGATCATAAAATTTCATAAGGGAACTTCTCATCTCAATTTACACTCATTGGGTTTTACACATACTTTGTTTCTTATATTATGCCAAAATTATATGTGGATTCACTGTTTATTTATTAAAATTGTAATTTGAAATTCCATTTATGTGGAAATACTACTGATTCACATAATTTTCCCTTAATAAATTCTTACGTCATTTATATGATCTTTGTAAGGGATATCATTAATCAATCTCATTTAATTTAGTTAGATATCTTTTTCATTGGTTTTAGTTTTCCAAGAATATGTGTAAATGAACTATGATAGTTTTCCACTAAATATACATTTATATTGAGTGTATTTATATTTTTCGAACATTATTTTGTCATTGATTTATCCCTTATATAAGGATACAATCCCTTTAAAGGAAATCATCTCAATCTCCATTTATGGAGTCATATTTGGTAAATATACACCTCTTTATTTATATGGTGTATAATAAACCCCTTTGACTATAATTTCATTTAAATTGAAACTTTTTTCTACAAAACATATTTCTAAATGAAAAAAATGACTATTTTTCATATCTACAGCATCAACAACCTCTTCGATGCCGTTAACGCTATTTGATATTTTGATTCCTATATAAACCTTAATATTTTTAAATTGAAAAGAAATACCATATTCTCTTTTATGGGTGTTTTGGTATTTGAAATTTCTTTTTAAATTGTTGAATATTTCAATATCTTGAAATGATTTTTGTTATTTCAAATGAAATTTTATTAGTGAAATGTTTATATTTTTAATATTTTATATGTCATAATTATGTAATGGTACTTGGACTTTTGAATAGTGGTTACATGATAAAACAAATTTAGGTGGTTAAGTGATAAACCAAATGATGGATGCTTCCATGATAAACCATGGACGGGTTGTTAAGTTATAACCTCAAATGCATTGGGTATGGAAGTCATTCATATGACTATTCTATTTAGTGATATGTGTGAAAGTTGACCATATTATTCTTCTATTTAATTATGTTTATGTCCCAAGTAGCCTTTAAACGTTATATGTTTCTTTCAATGGGATTTCTGGAAATATTTTTGTTACAAAACGGTTATGAAATGTGTTTATGTTCAGTGAAGTATATTTACTTCTTCTAAAAGTTTGAATGTATTAATTTTTTATAATGTATTCAGGGTTTCCATTTTCCCCCAAGGATAATAGTTTTCATTCTTTGTGTATCACATACTAATATTTTTATGATAATCCCATGTTTTGAATTGTTTTTCAGAAGTCGTATAGAATAATCGAGTGAAGGATGGGATCAAGGGAAATAAATTCTGTTAAATCGTGAAATGATACCATGTTTATTTTGAAAGAGTTTTTGTTATATGAAAAAATGGATATTGGGTAGAAGTGTCTACTAGAAATATTTATGTAGATATGTATGAGTATTGACCTAACTCTCTAAATCTCTATACATTAAAACCTCCTTAATGTTAATTAATGTCAAATTCATGACTTATCTAAAGATTATGTAATGTTTAAGGATTGGGATTTATATTAATCCTGAACATTATGTATAGAGTCATTGATATTAACATACAATAATGTACGAGTTCTATGGAAATATCAATGTAATGATTAAAAAAATATTATCCATGTCTTTTGTAAAAACATCATTGTATTAATTCAAGGTGAAATATCTTAAGAAGTGAATTTATCCAAAATAGTTTTAGTGATATACCCTTTAAAATATAGTATTCAGACAAATCAAATGAATGATATTTCAATAGGAATTTCATAGTAATCCATGAATAGAGGATCATTAATATATTTAGGATATGAATGGTGTGTTTATTAGCACAAAAAATAATGTATACTCAATGTATAGAGAAATAATACATTCTCAAAAATGTATCAACCTATGATTTTATGATATATGTATTTTGAAATATATTTAATTTCTTTGATGGATTGTGAAACATGAAACCCTATGTTTAAAAAATAATAATATATTATATAGTTATAACTGAGATTTCAAATTGGAGGTATGAATATTAATGAAATTTGATTAAAAATTGTAATGAAGGTTTTATATAAATCATATATATCTATAAATACATAATTTTTTTGTAGTATAGTATATCTTTCATTTAGAATGTATATTTGTTGTCAGAAATAGTTTTTATTTATATTTCGAAAAAATTTGATTATAAATTTTTCCGATTTCATAAAATATACTTGAAAAAATGAACATCATTTATTAAAATCAAAATTTAAAAATTATCATATTAGAAAAATTTCAGAATTTTTTGAAGTGATTATTTTTTTATAAATATTGAAAAATACTAATTTATATTGGAAAAACTATTTTCATTAATTCCATTAACAATGTATAATTTTTATTCATTGTTAAAAAAGTGATATTTTTTTATATATATTATTAATAAATAAATTATGACAAATTGAAATATTTTTATTCTATTTTGGATGATACCCTTTTAATAATTTAGAAAACATTTTTCTAGAAAAAACATTTCATCGGGTTTTGTGAGTTTAATTTAAATTTAGTTTCTACCACATATAGAGTTTAAAATTGATAAAATGGATTATTTATTTTTAATTATCATATAAAAATTTGGTAACAATGAGGCTTTAATTTTTTATCGTAATTAATTGTAAAATATGTCAGAGATTTCCATATTGTTTAAGGTTAATATGTGTATACCACAGGGCTTAAAAAATTATAATATTATGCTTTCCAATTAAGCTTGTCTAATTATATTTTACAAACATATTTAATTATGAAAATATATCACTTTATAATATCTATCCATTTGGATGTTTTATTCGACTAGGACCTTATTATATGTTAATCATTTAATAAATTTAACATGTATCCTATCCCCCATTTAAAAATTATCACCTCTATTTTCTATTATTTACATATCATTAATCTATATAGTAAAAAAAACAACCAATATGTTATAAAATCACCCATACACATATTATATGTTTTGGTTTTCATAAAATAAATTTATTGTGTTTGTTAAGAAAGTATCTATTGGGGGATTTCTAATAAAGATGTAATCATCTTAACCGACCACTTTTGAATGCATTTCATATTTTACAACACCTAAAACGTTTATGAACATCCTAAAATAATAAATTTTTCCACATTAGTATAATAAAATAATATTATTAATATAGAACCACCAATAGTCACAATTGATTTCATAAAATGGAAAGAGAATGTATCGCTTGTCCAAACACGTGGATTACCACAACCATGTAGCGATGCAATTGATTTTAAATAACCATGTTAAATGGATGGTTATTATGATGGGATGACTATTTATATTTGATATTTAAATCATAATGATAATTATTTAATTATAGTTATATATCTATCATCATTCCTTATAATCTATTTAAAAATTATAACATTATTTGTGTGTACATGTGGACTACCACCTCTATGAAGCGATGTTATTTCTTTTTAGTATTTGATTTTCAAGGTTGGTAATATGTATAGATTTGATAAATGTAGATGATATATATGATATAATAAGTTTCCCTTAAGGGTTAATGAATAATAATTTTTTTCATTATTTCTAACAATATGTGAAAATTATATTCATGTATATGTACTTCTTACCGTCTCCATAAAGGGCGTAATTTATATTTATATATTCATATTTTGTGGTTGAATATCTATATATATATATATGTACATAATAAATATATATTTTATTTATATCATGATAAATATTTATAATATGATGGAACCATCACCAATGTAAAATTATCATAACTTCCATAATGAAATTTTCATTAAAAATTGTATTGTTAACACCCACAAAAGAAGATTTTAAAAAAATAGAATTAAAAAGGGTATTTAAATTATATAAATGGATAATATATGATATAATATGTATTTACAGTCTTCTAGTATATAAAATATTTAAATATAACATTATAATTCAATAGGATAGTAGGATTTAAAATCGAGTGGAACTCGAGGGAAGGGATCTATATCATATTGTCATTGTTTATCGGAATTGTTTTTTAAAAAGCTTCCAATGATGAAATTTTATAATCTTCCTCTCATGAAAAAAATTAATTTTAATTTCCTATTCTAATTTATATAAATAACATTTTTTGTTTAATGTTCTCTTAATTATGTACTCATTATACCATTTGAATTTTAAAAAATTAATTTCTGCATTATTTCTCACTTTTGTCAAAAAATATTTTCCATGAATCTCCATGGTTTGTAAAAAATTGTTTTGAAGAGTGTTTTAATGATTATTATATATTTTTTTAAATTATTTTTTTCAAATAATTTATTTTTAAAAATTTTCATAAAAGGAATATTCTTTTATGTTACCAAACATTGTACATTATAAATTTTATTAAAATTGTGAATTTATTCATTATTTATAAGTATGAAAAATTAGTTAAATTTCCGACAATAATGAGGGATCAATGATTTATATAATACTTTATAATTATTAATTGTTATTTTAGTTGAAAATTATTTCTATAATATTTGGTATATTTTTATATTATAGATAAGTGACTTCAACGTGAATATGGTATTTTCCATTTCAAATGTCCCTTGTGATCTTTTAACAGAATTTTAATTAATAATTACATCCATTGATGTTAATTATTCATTTATATTTATATTATCTAGTGATAATATCCCCTATAATTATCTAAATGTCTTATGTGGATGTCATAATTATGGTCCAATGAAAAAAAATCACTACTGTGGGATAAAAATGTTATGATGAAATTTTTATAAAATTGATTCCTTTTACAACTATGATGAAATGTTAATGAATCTAGTTTCCTTTAAAATTTGTTTTATATGATAGAATTTAAATATTTTTTTAAGAAATATATATTATTTTCATTATGTTATGGGTGGGAAAAAAATTATATATTCCTCCAATTCATTGGATAATGTTGGATTTCTAACGGAATAAAAATGTCTAGAATGGGGAGAGAAAATGTTTATTAAGGTATTATTTCCACTATAATAGTCTTGGAATTATACCTTTAAAAATGATACGATGTAATGGGAAGTGAAACAAATACACTATGTTAGTCTTGGATATGATACTTGATGAACAAAATTATCATACATTCTTATATATATGCCACAAAGATATATCATATTCCAATGTTATGTTCAATGGATATTTTTATTTTATTCCTTTACGAATCATGTCTTATTGACTGCCATGATTTATGTATTGATTTCCATGTAATGATCCATGATTTGCTGATTATGGATTTGATATGTTAATATACTATTCTCAAACACATATGAACATATTAGGTTTATGTTATAATTAATATAACATTTTTTTTACTCTTACTAAGAATATGGGATCTAATATTCTTCTGTATCCTTTCCCCATGTTGCGAACAATGGTATTATGTGTGATATGAATAATAAGGGTGATAGTAGTGAAGACATAGTGGGATAAGATGTAGATATATTATAAAATATATTTTTATGTATTAATGATTTGGGTAATACAAAACATATTTCATTCTGGCTTGGATCATACTATTATGCAATTAATATTCATTTATTCACATACAATATCAATGTATGAAATGAGTAGATCAATATTAGATCCCAATTAATTTATCTTTGGAACTACGAAGAAAAAAATTCATTGATAAAATTTTTAGTAATCCTATATATAGAAATACATAACACATTACGATATCAAAAGAAGTGTGGTATTATTATAAAATAATTAATGTCTAGATACATTAAGATAATTTTTTTTAAAAATATTTATATTTGGTTAATAACCATAAAAAGGGTCGGTCAAGTATATCTTGGCCATCTGTCTAGTGCATGAATAGTGTTCCATTACTAGGAATCAAGATTGAAACTCTTGGGGGATATTCATTAGTAAATCCATGTATTAATTTCGAACCATTATAAATTATATGAATAGATGATGACCAATAATGACCTTGTTCAAGAATATGGTATTATAGATTTAAAATAAGATTCCATTATTTAGACAACCCATGATTATTTTTATTATTATTCCCATTGATTAACTATACAGGATATTCATGATAATTTTTTTAGTAAGGGATTCAAGATAGAATGATGATATTGAGGTGGTAGTAGATAAGCTCAAATATTAAATTACCCTATTTGTACTAAGTTATACGAATTCACGTACATCTAAAAAAGTCTCATGGATTGATAATTCATATCTTTATTGATTAGATATTGAAATAGAAGTGAAAACACCTAATGGTATGGTGAAGATAAATAAATTCAATGATTTATCTCTAATTTATGGTTTTAGGAAGGAGTTTCATACTAATATTGTTATTCTCATATTATTTTATTATAACAGTATATTACAAAAATATCATATTTTATTTATTATGATCACATAAATTACTACAGAATAGAATTTACAATTGATATTATTAACCGAACATTGATTATCTATCAATATAAAGATAAATATAATATTATAAAGGAAATTTCATCCATTATAAGGGTCTTGATAATATTAAAAAAAATTATCAAATTTATGAGGAGTAAATTAACATAGAAAATATTCATATTGTTCTAGGGTTTTTTATTTTCTTTCTCGAAGAGTTTCATGGAATTTCATTTGAATCGTAATATTTATTTTTGAACATAACATATACATGAAGCTACACATATTTCATTGACATCATATAGAACAAACCATATTGAGTTATAAGAATTGAGGAAGAAACTATAAGAAAACATTGAAAAGGGATTCATTCCTCTATGTATTTTAAATTTGGGTGAATCTATTCCTTTTACTGAGAAGAAATATTGATCAATTATACTCTTCAATGATTACTGGGAAATGAACAAGATAGTAATCAAGAACAAGTATCATCTTTCATGTATAAATGACTTATTTAATCATATGTGTAGAGATTAATAATTTTTCATGATTCAGAATAATTATTCATATCATTAGTTGAGGGTACATAAGAAGGATATACCATAGAAATCATTTCATATAATGGATGTATAATATGAAATTATAATGATTCTACTTGGTCTTATTAATGACCCAAAAATATTCATGGATTTAAAGCATTGATTCTTAATAGATTACATTGATCAACTTCTAATAGTGTTGACAGATAATATTATTATATTTTAAAATGTGAATTAAGATACCCAATAGAACATTATTATTTTAGTGAATACTAAAATAATATTTATGATTTATAAATAATTTTCCATTTGTGAATTTTGGATTAAAAATCATTGTTTTTTGGTAATATAATTTATTGAGTGGATATATTTGGGAATTATGGAAAAAAATAGTACAACGACTAATATTATTAGTGTTACTCTATTAAATTTGTATTATCAACTCTTTAAGGATAATATCTCATTAATATCTAATCCAATCACCATGTTTACTAGGAATGGAGACATGTTCCACTGGAAAGATGAATGTGACGAGTATTTCATGGACTAGAAGAGAAGGTTAGTCAATAAACTAATCATTACATTACCATGATGTAGTGAAGTGGTTATGATCTAGTGTGACTCGTTGATGTAGGGAAAGGGATGGGTTATTGTGAAAAATGATGTAGTTATTTCTTATATCCAATGATAATTGACAGTTCATGATAAAAATATCCCCAATCATTTTTTCTTATTAAATACAAGAGTTTTTATATTATTTATTTGGAGTAATTATTTATATCAACAAATGTGTGACATATATACACATCTTAATAGTTTAAAGTATATATTCACTCAATAATATTTGAATACATAGTATTGAAGATGGTTTAAGTTGATTATTGATTATGGAGACTCAATTCACTACCATCATTTCAAAGTGAATGAAGAGGTTGACTCTTTTAGTTAAACATATCATACAACCATATCTATGATACTGAACACAAAGGATATAATTTTTTCATATTAAAATCATATATCTTAAAATTATGATTAAATGGGTGAAATATTATATTTCTAAAATAAGTGTTCAACAATCAATTTATATGAGGATTAAGGTGGCCCAAAAGGAAGATAAGAAATTGTAAAAGAAGATCTATAATGTTAATAAGATCAACCATGGATGTAATGTAGTGATAAGTCTCAATAACCATGCATGACTGGAAATCATTTTTTTTTTCATTTTATAATGCCGGCTTAGGGGTGTCCGGTGCCCAACATATAATACCAAAGAAAGTCAAACTAGAAGGAACTCCGATCAACACAGAGTTATAAATCATAATAACTGTAGTCATCACTACACCCCAAACTTGACTCCTCTTCTCTAGTAGCCGATTTCCACTCTGGTTTTCTCCAAAAACGGACACTTTAAACTTGATTCTTAAGCTTGTCCAGATAAGACATATCTGGTGATGTCTACTTAATACTGTTTCCCTTCTTGACAGCAAGAACCACCTAGTTATTCCTTTTTGAAGTGGACCTGGTCTGCATTGGTCGCTGGAGATCTGAATAATAACAATGCATGTACCCCTTCTATAACATATCTTAATATGGAGCTATCAAGTGATTCTCAAAATTCCTTATTCTATATTAATCATAGAAGTATAAAGATGTATAGAGATATGAATTAGTATTTTTGGTTGGAAAACATGAAGAGATATATTGTAGTGTTTGTTCATTTTTATTTTATATGTTATAAATATAACATGGTCAGACAAAATTTTAATGGTATGTTATAACTATTACTCATACCATAAAATATATGATACAACATCACCATGTATTTTTTTCATTAGACTCCGAAAAAAAATAATAATCCCTTAGTGGAATTTGGTTTGTAGTTGATCTCTTTATTAAGTCATAACACATCATTCCTAATAGCGAGTATTATCCCTTTAAATTTTTTGAGAAAATCTTATGGAATTTTTATGTTTATATAGAGTACCACATTCTATTATATCTGATTGAGATCCAAGGATTAGCACAATGTTCTTTAGAAATATTTACGGAGCACTATACATAGAGTGTTGGTATTGTACATCTTATCATCCATATGAATATGATTAGTAGTATGGAACCATTTAAACCATATGTAATTTTTTTGAGATCATTTTACATGGATATCAATAGTTTTTTAGATCAACAACTACATATAGATGAGTTTTTTATAACATTATATTTCAATAATTACTTTAAATGGATCCCTATGATGTCCTCCATGGAAAGAGGTGTCAAACTCCAATGCGAAGAGTTGATGTTAGAGAAATAAAGTTATTGGTAGATTCGCTAGTTCATTAAATGGAATAGACTGTAAGGGTCATTCATCAACACATCGTGATAGTTTACAGAAACAAATTAGTTATATAGAAAAATGACATAGAATATGTAATTTGAAGTGGTTTTGAAGGTATTATTTTTAATTCCTCTACTGAATAAGGTTGTGATATTTTAAATGAAGTAAAATAAAATCTTTATTATATTTTTTCAAAAAATATCTTAATTGAGTATAGGTAGTAGATTATCATTGGGGGATTCCACCAAACCACGCTCATGTTCCTGATTCATTCTACGTATCCCACTTTAGGAAGTAAATACATGATCTATTACATGTAATAAGTTTAGTTCTCATGATAATAATTCATGAACATCCTTGTGAAGATCAACCATTAGAAAAATTGGATCATATAAATATTGTGTTATTTAAGAAGATGACTTGCCTTTTTAAATTTTTTTCATGCAATAAAAAATTCAAACAACCTACATCGAAATGTGTGGATGTGATGAAATAGATATATACTAAATTTTTTATCTAATATTGATGAAACATTAAAGGATAAATTCATTTAAAAGGGGATATAATATGAAACCTCACAATTTATTGAGTTATTAATTTTAATATAAATAAAATATCATAGATATCATGACATACAAAAACCAATGAATCATAATGAACAATAATATAATATATCATTATATTATAGATATTAAAATGGTGATATGAATAAAAATAAATGTTTTGAATAAAATTTAAAAAAAATTTAAATAAATTAAATTTATTGATAAATAATTACTAAATATTTAGTAAGGTATTTATTTGTATTAGAAAATATATATTTCCTCTAAAATGGTTTTTATTTATTTTGTGATAAAATAATATAAATAATTTTTTTGGAAAAAAAATTAATAATTTAATTAATTTTTGTAATCAAAATTTAAAAATAATGTTATACAAAGTTTTTGAACATTTTAAGAAAAGATTAATTTTTTGATTAATAATAAAAAATGATCTTTATGGTAAATTTTCATTTCATTTTTGAGCATCAAATATATAAATTTTATTTTCTGATACTTTTAAATGTAAAAATATTTAATTTATATTATAAATAAAAAATATTATAAATTTAATTAATTTAATGTTTATTTAGGTAAAAAACGTTTTTTACTTAAGAAATATTTTTTATTGAATCGTGTTTTTCATCACATTTTGTTAGTTTATTATAAAATATTTTTTTACCACTAATTGAGATTTAATATGAAAAATGGAATCTATATATGGAATCATATTTTAAATTATTTTATAATGATGTTACATTCATTTTTGGGTTTAATAAACAGTAAAATCATTTAAAAACTATCATCACGGTTAAGGTAAAAATGGGTTTACTGGGTGGATTAGACAAAATATAATGGTATGAATGGAAATTCAACATGTACAAGTTATTTTTTATGTACATATTTGAACCAAATTATATTAAAAAAATGAATTTATAGCCTTTTTTTGTTTTTTTCTTGAGATTTTCTTTATTATATTTTAATCATTTCATATATTCAAATTATGCCCTCTACACCACTTATGAATGGACACCTCTTCTTTGTCTTCTTTATTAAAATTTATACACATATTTTGAAATAAAACATACAAATTATATTATAAAAATATTTATTCATTAACTAGCTATGATTTCATTCTGAAGAAACTATTCCATGAGTTATAAATTAGGGATCTAAACAAGGCCAACTAAACAAGAGGTATCATCATAACAGACCCTTTTGATTTATTTATTCTTTTACATCCTCTAAATCACTGTTATTCATCATAACAATAATTTTTTAATTATCCTATATAGAGTAAAATATAATTATGATACTGAAATAGGAAATATCGAGTCTCCATTTTTTTCAAATTGAATGTGATTGTATCATATGTGTGTACCTGCGGATCACCCCATCAACGTAGCTATAAAAATTCATTTTGAATCACAATATTCTATGGATAGTTATTATTATAGGTTAAAATATTATAAATAATATTTATTATATAATTATGATTATGTAATCATAATATCCATTCAACTAACAAGTCCATGGGTAACGGATAACATCATTCGTCTATATTGATGGACTACTTCCACCATGTGGTGATGTGATTTGTTCTTCAATTAGGATTTACAAAGATGGTAAATAAGACTGTTTCAATGAATATATATGAAATAATAGGAATAATTATATAATGTAGAATTAATGTTTTACTTACATTTATTCCATCTATTGAAAATTGAAAACATTTCTCATGAATGTGTACGACTTATCGTCTCTATAAATTGTGCATTCAGTTTTAAATCTCTATCATTTATGGATGAATGTAAATAAAGTAATATATATATTGATAATTAATAAATAATATAATTAGATAATTATTAATATTATATTTTTAATAAATAATGATCAATGTATAATGATTGAAACCACTAAACAGAAAATCTCATGGAAAATGAAACTCTTGACACACAACAATGATAATTTCAATAATAAATTATTAATAAATGTTTATTTAAATGTTAAAATAAGATCATACATGATATTATAAGTAGGTACCTGAATATATAATAGAATTATAATTAATATAAATTTATTATATAGGTGGTTATAGGGCCTTAAATGTAAGTGGATCTCAAGGTAAGATAGTTTCATTACAATCACATTATTTATCAGGATTAAAATTGAAAAGATTATAAAGATAAACTTTTATGATAAATGTCTCAAGATACTAATTAATATTCTTCTCCAACAGTTTTTTTTAAATTAGATATGTCTATTCATTTTTCTTGATTTATATACTCAAGATAAATGAATAACATGTTAATGCAAAGTCAACTTTATTCCTAATATTGTTCAAAAGTATTTTTTCTCCCTTGTCCCTAAATTTATTAAATGTTTTCAATAACTTTTTTATATTTTATCCATTTATTCTTAATGTAATTTTACTCACTATATAATTTTACCAAATTCTATAAGAGGAATTTTATTTTCATTTTAGAACGTGGTTTTTTAGGTTTTTAATTAAACTGTGAAAATATTCATTGTTTTTACAAACATGACATGAACAAAATTTAATACAATAATAAACTATCGGGGATTTGAAAAACCAATTCTGAATCCATGATTATATTTTTAGCGAATATATTTTCCTCTTATTTAGGAAATTTGTAATTTTAAATAATTTATTTCAAATTTAAATGGGGGTTTTTCTCAAGAAATCTTCCAAGTAATCCTATAAAATAATTATCAACTATTACGACATCCATTGATGTTAATTATGACTTATAGGATATATAGTACTACAAAACCATCCTATTGAATTATTTATATGAATTATATTGAATATTTATCAATTATTCTTTGAAACTTTTTTCTTCCCTCATGGGTTAATTATGTTATGATGAAACCTATATGAATCTAATTTTTGTTCATAATTTTATGTTATGATGAAATGATGAAATATGTATGAGGCCCATTTCCATTTCCAAACTTATAAAATTATTAGTGTTTTATGATCTTCTATGACATATATTTATATGATTTTATATTTTTATTGTGTGGTCCTAGAAGTATATATCCATCCAACACAATGGTTTATGATGGATATCTTATATGATAACACAGATGTAAATTAGGTGTGAACCATGATAATTAAGAGAATATGTACATAATGATAACATTTGTATTAAATAATTTTTTATTATATAATGTAGTGTGGAGTGAATCCTATCCACTATGAAAGTCATTAGAATTACCCATGACTAATGAAATGATTTTCCATGCTTATATGTATGCCGAAAACACATGCAATGGGCTGATGAAATGATATCATGGAGCATGACCACTAATTAATTTATGATTCATGTATTATGAAACATATTGAATTTTTCAATTACTTGAATATTATGATCTAGGATATAATGGGAGGGTTTTTAAATTTCTACAACCATGTTCCTATACACTTAACAACTTGTTATATTTAAGTGATCGTTGATATATCCCTTGTGTGCCCTTACTTAGTACAAGAACTCCAACTTTCTTATGATTACATTACCCATCTTACGAAGAATGGTATTAAGTATGATATTTCTATGTAGGGTTATTTTTATGATGAACATAATGGTGATGATGTATATCTCTTTTGTAATTGCTGTTTATGTATAAATGATTGAAAAATTACTATACCAATTAAATTATCGTTTGGATCATAATTTTATATAATAAATATTAAAATATTAATATATAACATATTTTTATGAAATGTTTTGTTCATTATAATGAAATTCATGATAATCTAATGGGAAAATAATATTATTATTAGTAATCAAATTCTCACATTCTTATATAGAACAAAAGTAATTTTCTTTAGATCCAAATGTAATACCAATAATAGATATTATTGGAAATTTGATAACTAATAATTGGGGTGGTGATATGATAATATTAAGACACATTACATTTATAAAGGAGTTGATATGATTGGAACCAAATTGCACTTTTGTATTTATAGTGTGGATAATTAGTGTACATTTTTAAAATTACTATGATGATCAACGTCCACAAAAGTGATTTCATAACATATTTACTACTCCATTGGTATTGCGTGCTACTAATATACATTATCATTGTTAGAAATTGGGTAGAAGAATTGATTTGGACAATACCAAGTCCCATTGAATCTGAATCACCAATGCGTGGGTGGGGAATTTGTTTCGGACTATCTTATAGATAATTGTATTGACCGGGATATTAAAATCTATACAAATATTCTTATCTCGAAAAAAAGTCCTTGAACACTAGAATGTTTTTATCATTCCTATCATGTAATTTCAATAACAATCTAATATTTTATAAGAACTGTATCTTCAATATTTTATAAGATGCACAATAGTAATATTAAACTAAGAATGAAATATTATAATTTAAATATTACCATTAAAACTTATACATTGAATTATTGTGTATGAATTTAATTAATGGAATTTTGAAAATTATATAATAGATAAAAACAATTAAAAAGAAAATAGTGAAAATTTATTTCTTAAATTGGATTACATTTAGATTTTAATATTAGTTACATCATGTTATTATTCTAGGAGACATAGTCAATAATTATTTCTTGATGTTTAATATTAAGAAAAAATATAGATTTTAAATATTTGGAAATCATTTCTCACATCAGTTTTCAAATAAAAATATCGACGAATTCACAATTATTTTTTTTAATATATAATAAAATAACATATTTGGAGGGGTTTTCATGTTGGGTTTCATATAAGTGACTTGAAAAACAATTTATAACATCATTAATTCCTTAAAATAGGCATTATAAATAGTTTATCACATTAGTTTTGTGAAAAAAAACATGAAAAATAATATAATTAAAAATTTCGTATTATTTATAAAATAACCTACCAAAAATAATTTTGTTAAAAATAAATTATAAATTTTCCACCATCCCAGCAGTACAATAGAGCACCAAAAACAAAAATAACATAAAAATAGTCATAAAATGAAATCACAAAATATATCAATTTTAACAATACAATATAAATTCTAAAAAAATTAAAACCCAATCAAAACCCCGAAAAGTGTGACCATTCCCCTTGTAAGATTTTTATATTTTCTCTAGTATAAATATGGTAATAATAAAAATTCTATTAGTTAAAAATAAATCATGGATTATGCAATCTATATAACTTATAAAAAACAATTGAATGGTTTATAACAAAATCTGACCTTCTATAATTTTTTATGCTCTTGGGATATTATTATTTAAATAAAAAATAATAGAACATATAATTCACATTACATTACACCTTATTAATGAAAAAACAACTATTTAAAAATAATTTTTCAATTCCAAATAAAATTTTATGTACATAATGAAAATAATTGGTAATTATAAACAAGAACTCATTATTTCTTATACATATTTGTTATCTTCCCTCTTATTTCATATTGTCTATCTATTGTAATAATATTCCCTGTATGAAAACAATATGTCCAAAGTAAATTAGAATGTATTTATGAGATATAAAAGTATTGAAATATTTAATCTTTTGTCTTCAATATATTTTTTAAATTATCATGCACGCCACCACGGATAGAGAATTGATAATAAGGTATCTTATCCCATTGAAAAATTACACAAAATATCCCATAGAAAATAATATGAAAAATATATAATATAAGCATCTATTCCGTGAATATATATATAACAAATTATAAAATATATTTTTCATACCTTTGATGATAATAAAACATCTAACATTGAAATTCATTATTTTGAAATCATTCTATAATATAAAATATTTTTCTATATTACTCTATTTAAGAACTATCTTTGAATTGAATTGTTGGAGTAGAAATCCATATAATGATGAACTATTATTTTTGAAGAAAATTTTATAAATACACCTTATAAAAATGAATATATGTACTAATTTCTTCCTAATTAAAATAAATTGATGATATATGATAACTTTTTTACATAGAAAATACATTCATCGTGTTGATAAACAACACATCTCTAGTTATAATATCCATTATAAATTAATTTAAAAGTGAAATAGTCATTAAACACCCATATAAATTTCAATCCACTATAATATCATAGATATATAACAAAAATGTTGAATTTGATGATAATGTATCATATCTTGAAATTTATTTATGTGATTTCATAAAATCATGTTATTGTTGTCTTATATACATATTGCATTTACATTTACAGAATTCCAATAAAAATTGAGAAGAATATAAATTTTAAAATGTTAAAATATATTTTAGTAAATTATAAAATGAAGGATATAATTTAAACATACATCAATATTAATATTTTGAACATATCTTGATTACCAAACTAAACAATAGTTGTTCTTTTTTCTAACTCTAGTGACCTCATTTACAGGAAATGGTAATCATGAAAATATATCTATAAAATCCTATATATAGTTACCTAATTCTTTAAAATATCTATATTTTTTTGATGAATAATATCCCCAATATTATATAAAATTTCATATGGATCAATATAATGATGGGGATCCTCAAAATATAACACATAGTAAAAGTGAATTTTTGAAGGAGAATGTATATGAGTTTTTTAAGTATGATTAGGTGAAGGTGTGGGATTTTTTGGAAGAAGTGGAGGAGTGGGATTGAAATCTTGAAATTGTTTTTTTCACGTCTATGAACATTGATTGTATCAATGAATTGATAATATCTATCACGAACCCAATATGGTTTCCATAAAAACCAGCATCCGACCTAGATTGTGGAAATCCCCAACAGGCATTTTGTATCCCCATAGGTAGGAAAAAGTTTGCGGGTGTCATTTATGACAAATATGCCTTAAATAAAATCTATAACTGAACATATAGGTTTATGAATGACAAAAGAGGTACAAAGATACAATAAATTTTCATAAAAATATCCCAAGGGACTCCACATGACATGGGGATATCACCCACAAAGTCGTCTCCACATCATCACACCAAGGGAAGAAACTATCTTCCCAAACCGCCATCACCCAAGGCCTTACCTTTACCTACATCAATCATGATCAAGTCTACATACACTAAATGATTTTATATAGGGTGTGTTCCTAAGACCAAAAGGATACCACCCAAATTATTTCATATAGTAAGTAATACTAGATGAAAAGCATGCACGTTTTTGATAAACAAGAAATGGTGGAAATAAATTTTAAATAATGAAACATTGAATGGAAAAAAAAATTCAAAGGAAATTTTGACAGGGTGAACACATTTAATTAAAACATGTAATATAATTAATGTTTCTAGTCAAACACACCATAATTCAATGATAAATACGAAAGACCCAATGTTCACTAATCTCTGGAACACCCCTAGGAACTAGTTTGTTTTAGGCCCCATGTACCTCATATCTTGGTGTAATGTAACCATTGTAATATCAGTTATCTTGTAAGATCCACTGCAAAGGCACACAACCATAACATAGTTGTCCTAAATCATTATCAATATAGTTTTTTTAGTGTTGTCAATGTCTAACATGAAATGTGAAATATGGATAAAATCGCTCCGGATCACTAACAAACTAGTATATGTTCACCCACCTAGATACCCAATTTTCCCCCTTATTCTCAAACTATATCAAAATGATTCCAAAATAAATTTCCTCATAAAAAACCGATTTCTAGTAATAAACACAAAAAATATAGCTACACATTATTTTTAACATTTACAAAAGTATATAATCTATGAAATGTTTTTTTAAATTAATATCAAGGTATACCACAAAACATTTCACATGAAATCTATCTAAATTCCCACTTAGAAAATAAATTTAAAACAAATATTATACCAAAATAGAATTTGGAGCACTAAAAAATTATAATAAGACCATAAAATGAGTTATAAAATATACCCAATTGGTAAAACATTGACTCAACATGTAAAACACCCATGTTCACACAAAATTTGAATGTAAAAGTCAATTGATTATCAAATCCCAAAAAATAAAGTTTATCAGCAAGAAAAATAATAGTGGATTATACTGAAAATAGAAATCTAGAATGTATAACTCATATACTAGTGCGTACACAAGGATTCACATAGCACAAGTGTCAAAACACCATATCCTTATGTGAATGTTCACCCGCACCACCAACACACCACAAGTGAGTACAATAAAACCTAATACCACAATATTATAACAAGAAACCCAAGATTATAACCTAGATTCCAAGCCTTACATTCTAGACATTAGTAACATCAGGAAATGTAGAAGATAATCTATGTAAATTTGAGGATCATGAGAGGAAACTCACTTAATTGAGAAGCATTGAAGAATTATCCATAAATACACTAGTATGTGAATCTCCAAATATCTAAATAAATGAAAGTGAAGTTATAATAATATTGAGTAGGGAATTTAGTAACTAAATGGGGGAATAAGAGTTAAAATTGAAAGAATTGTAATGCAAACAAATTACATATTGAAATTTGGATGATTTTGAGAAATATGAAGATGTTTTGAAATAATCTATAATGAAGATGAGCTACAAAGAGGGATAAAAATATGGGGGCGCCTTGGTTCAATAGTCTGGGGTGAGAGGTGGAATCACCAAAATAGTCTAAAAATATTAAAATTATGTCTCATTTCATATATGGCTATATGATATATCATCTCACATCATAATAAATCTTGGTGGGACCCGGATGGAAAACTCACCAAGTTTGGTGGCTACCCTACATCACCTCCTTCTATAGAGACAGTGACACTACTGAATGGCCCATGAAGTAGAAGATTCCCTCGGGAGATGATGACCAATTAGAATATGTCTCCCCACCATGATGAAATAACCTCAGCCACTAGAAGAGCTCATCACTGGGATATTCTCTCTTAGTCAACTCCAAGAGATAAGAAGTCTACTAAATGCTCGTGAATAACACACCTCCACTGTGCTCATTGGACCCCACATGTATCTGAGCCTAGAACCCCATCAAAGTCCTTCCATCACTAGACATCCTTAATGATTTCACTAGTACTTTTATACTCAAAGCATTTCCACCACATTTCCATTTCCCTTGGTATAGACAATGTCAATGGTGAACCCCTGCAAGTACTCGATCTAGTGGTGTGATCAAATATTGATATCCTATTGTGAGAAGATATAGGCGAAGATTTTTTGATCATATTAGACCGAAAACTTCTCCCCAAAGATGTAGTGATGCCAAGTCTTCAAAGCATGAATCACACCAACTAACTCCAAGTCATGGGTTGGATAATTATTTTTGTGTGGTGGGGGTTGGTGAGAACCATACACCCCACGTGGTCATCTTGCATAAGCACACACCTGAGAACCATACATGAAGCATTGAAATACACCACATACCCCTTTCTATCCACTATAAAAACATCACATGGGAGGTATTCAAATGCCACTTCAGCTCCTCGAAGGATACCTTATATTCTGGGGCCCATACAAACATCACCCCTTTCCAGGTGAGCACAGTAATGGGTGATGCAAGACTAGAGAAATCTTGAAAAAAAAAACTACCTATAGTATATATCCAGGATTAGGAAAATCCTAATCTCAAACACGTTCTTTGGTTTCTCCCAAGAAAAAAATACACTGATCAAGTTTTTTCCCACCAGAACCCCTTTCTCTGAGATCACATTCACCATAAACATCACCTCCTTGATCCAGAAAGTTCCCTCTTACAGTTTTACATAAAGGTGGTGATCCTGAATAGTGCCCAACATGGTCCACAAGTGATTCTCATGATCCTCCTTGGATCCATAGTAAAGAAGGATTTCATCCACCAATACCATGAAAAAATATTTGAGAAACCAATGAAACACCTTATTCATGAGTTCCATAAAGATTGTTTGAGCATTGGTAAATCCAAAAAGCATGAACATGTACTCAATGTGGACATACCTGCTTCGGAAGGCTATCTTCAAGATATCTTCCCCTTTCACCCTGAGTTGGGGGAAACCTGAAGAAAAGTCTATTTTAGAAACCCAATTTCTTCCTTCAAGGGATAAAATAGGTCATCTATTCAAGGAAAATGATATTTTTTTCTTGATGGTTAATTTGTTCAGCTTCTAGTAATCAATACAAAATTGGAGGGATCTATCAGACTTCTTCGTAAACAGAACAGGTGATGCCCAAGGAGAGACACTAAGGTGAATGTATCCTTTAGATTCTAAATACTTATATCATTAATTCCCTCATCTTTTTTAGGTAAATATGATACGATGGAAGATATATTGGATGTGTTCCCAACAAAAAAATCAATCGAGTACTCTACATCATGCTCCAAAGGTATGCCTGAAAACCATCTAGGAATACCTCCATAAACTCATCCAATATATGAGGTAGTCTACCTTCAAGAGAACAACCATCATCCTCTAGCATGAGTAAAAATAAATGGAATACATGATTCCCCTACTTTGGGAAGGGAGGACCTACACGACCCGACTGAGGATCCTAATCCCCAAGGAAAACAAGAAAATTCCCATCTAGTGCTTTGAAGCTACCTCATTTCTAATAGAAATCACGTGCACTTGAAAGTCTACCATCCAATAAATTCCATGTATCATGTCCAATATATCAATATCTACATCGAGGAGGAAAAAATCCATCTCAACACCTGACACCAATAGCACATAGAATGGGCACATGAGACCCTTCTCCTTCTTCATTCCCATCAGTGTCACCAACTCCATTGCAAAATAAAAAAGATAAGTTTTGAAATTTAGTGCATTCAAAAAATGGATAGAGATGAATGAAATAAAGTAAGTCGTATTGTAAATAGCATCAGCAATCGAAGATGCAATCAAAACGGTAACTCGAACTGTCGATAGTCCCACCTGTGATCCCGATGTTGCCCAATCCACAGCATAAGGCTTCATAGTCTCTTATTGAGAAAGTCTTCTAGTCTGAGGCTATGCTGTGGACTGGCTATTCCCATTATATAATTTTTCCCTACTTCTAAGACTACTAAACCAAGATCCCCATGTCTTTTATGGCTCTTACTAAGATGGTACTCCCCTAGAATCCACCGAACCTGGGACACATTAAAGTGGACGTGATGTCCGGAGAAAGAATTTGTAGTGTCACATAACTCTATACTGGTAGCAAGTCTTTCGAAGAAAATTTCATGCTGGTAGTATTGCCTTCGCCTCCTTCCCTAGTGGATCACAACAGACCTCACATCAGAAGCCACTAAAAAAAATTACAGGAAGGTTGGGATGAGATTCCATCATGCTTCATTCCCTCCACCTCCTCTTCCATTTTATCTTAGAAGAGATGCCACAGCCCAGACCTTATATCTTACAGGAAAAACTGTCCCTCCCCTTACAATCGATCTCCACCATAAACACCCGGTCAAACACCTTGGCATAGTTTTTCACCTTGAACATGAATTCCAGGGAATAAATCTATGGATGTAGACAGCTCTTGAACATAGGGACATTCATCTTCTCATTGGAGACCTTATTCAGAGCATACCGGACCAATTCAGGAAAATAGTTGGCATACTCTATCACATAAAGATCCCCCTAAACAATATCCATAAAATCATGAGATCGATCAAATTTCAAAACCTCAGGAAAGTGATGGTCGTTGATGATAACCTCGAAGTCATTGAAACTCATAATATTGTGTTTCACATTATGAAGTAATGAGTCTAAAGACCTTCAGCTGAGAAACTATAACAGGAAAGAGGCACATTTCACCCTTACCTACTCAAGTGTCTCCAAGAACTCAAACATATGATAGATCTTTTTGAGCCACTCATCCACTTCTTAGAATTCTGTGCTACCCTGGAAAGTAAGAAGATTATTTTTCAGAAACTCCTGGTGTTTTTCCATCCTAGGACTGATCTCATCATCCCTAACTAAATATGAAACATGGTTCATTTACCGTATTAGAGCATGGAAAACCAAAACAACAACCTCTACTAACCACTTATGAAGCGGTGAGGGAGAATCTCTTCATGCTTCCTCCCATGGGTGCATGGGAGCTTTCTGGGGAGGCAAGTTACTACAAAAGGAAACATTCACAAGATCAAAATTCAGTACAAAAAATTATAAAGAATTCATTAATAATATTAATGATAAATAACCCAAACACTATACAATAATTAAATAAACAACTTCTTCACCCCCACCTGATGTCCATGTGCAATCTACAGCCCACATGTCTCACCTGGAAGTGAAGCCATACAGGAAATTCAAATGTCCCATAGTGACTTGAGGAATGTCATGAGAGGTGTCATCTAGTAATTCTACTAACAACCAAAACTCCAAGCCTAGATAATCCTAACTCCTGTATTTCCCAACTCTATACAAAATAATAATATAACCCAAATCATGTACCTGCTCTAATAACAATATTCATGAACCGAATCTAGTTACAATTAAAATCGTCACATGAACCTGTCTTTGGAAAGTCTCGAAGTGAGTTCCCTATCTCCACGAGCTGCACAAGTGCCCAAGTATCATGTATTATGATTTGGGAACAATTTACCCCTATTTAGAATCATTTAACAAAAAAATCAATAAACCAAATCTGAAAAATATTTTCCAAACATGACTTAAATAAAATCCATAACGAAACATATAGGTTTAAACATGACACAATAGTTCCAAAGATATATAAAATTATTATAAAAACAGCACAATGGACTCCTCGCACCAAGGGGTTATCACCCATAACTCGTCTCCACAACACCGCACTAGGGGAAGAAACTAGCAACCCAAACCACCATCACCCATGGCCTTACCATTACCAGTGTTAAAAATGACCATTTGTACTTAATAACATATGGTTTAAGTAGGGTGTAAGCCTAAGAACAATATTATAAAACCCAAATAATTTCATATAGTAAGTAATACAAGATGAAAATCATGCAAGTATATGATAAACAACAAATAGTGGCAAAGAATTTTAATGAATGAAACTTTTAAAGGTATACGATTTTGAAAGGGAAATTTCAAAGAGTGACCAAATTTAATTAAAACATGTAACATACTACATTTTTTTAACCAGAAACACCATTAGAAAAGGATGAATACAAATAATCCAATGATCACTAATATTCAGAACGCCACTAGGCACTATCAGTTTCTGTCCCCATGTACCTCATATCTCAATGTAAAGTAACCATAGTAATATCTGTTCACATGAAAGAGCCACTAGTATGGAACATAACCAAAACCTAGTGGTCCCTAATATTAATCAATATAGTTTATTAGTGTTATCAATGTCAATATTACTATGTTAAACAAGGATAAACCCACTCCAGAACACTATCGTACTTGTACACGTCCACCCACCTAGATACCCGAGTTTCCACCCTTGTGATCAAATAGTTTCCTAATGTTTCTAAAAACAATTTCTAAATAAACACACAATTTCTGGTCATACAAACTCAAAATTTTATCTACATATTCTTTTCACCATTTACACAATACAATAATCAATGAAATGTTTTCATTAAACAACTTCAATGTATAAAACCAAACAATGCACATGAAATATATTTAAAATACATATTTGAAAACCAATTTCACACCAATATTACCCCAAAATTTATTTTTCAACACTAAAACATTTTAAAAAAACCATAACATCAGTTATAAAATATCCCAATTATTATAACATTGAATGGACATATATATCACCCATTTCCACACAAAATAAGAATATAAAAATCAATTGCTTAATAAATTCCCCAAAAACCAATTTTTAGAGCATTAAAAATGAAGGAGGATTATTCTTAATAAAGAAAACAAGAATGGATAACTCATCTAGTAGATCTTACACATGGAACCACCTACAAAAAGTGTCAAATCACCAAATCCTTGTGTAAATGTTCACCCGCACCACCGTCGCACCAAAAGGGAGTTCAATCGAACCTAAAACACAAATATTAAACCAATAAACCCATGATAAAACCATCGATTCTAAAACCTAGATTCATGAAATTATTAACATCAAGAAAATTTGAGGAAACCATTTAAAAATGAGACGAAAAAGAGAGGAAATTCACTTAATTGAGTAACATTGAAGAAATATCCCGAAATACACAAGTAGATGAATCTCCAAACATCCACAAAAATGAAAGTTATGTTCGAATAAGGCTGAAAAGGTTGTGTGGGAACTGAAATGGTAGGAAAATAGTAAATATGATGTAATTAGGAAAGACATAAATTAACATTTCAAATATAGATCATTTGAGAATGATAGAGATTTTTTCCGATAATTTGCGATAAAGATGAGATCCAAATAGGGATAAACAAACATGGTTTTGTGATTAGGATCAATGTTCTCAGGTGAGAGGTGGAATCACTAGAATAGATTAATCAATGAATTTTATATTAATTAATTAAAAAATTAAAAAAGTAAATAAGCTTATGGGTTGGCCCAATGCTTAAATGAATCACCCATATCCCCAATTATAATGAGTTCCTAAGAGGCCCAAATGGCTATGGTGGTTTGAATAGGTAAGGGGAGGCCATGTGGGAAGTTGAGTGGGAGAAAAATGTTGAAAAATGAAGCAATTATTAAAGAAACAAAATTGGGTATTTAAATTTGGACATGGGCTCAATATTTGGCCCAAATAAAAAAACACACCATTTCCTCAAAAAATGCCGAGAAAATCCCCGAAAAAAATAATTAATTTTAATTAAATGAAAAATAAATTTATAATAAGTCATGGATGTGACAATAACCTCCTACATATCACCAAAATCATAAACAATAGATTATAAAGAATGTATTTTTCATTTATAAACATTCTTCATTAAATAGGTTTCAAAAAAGGGATTACATTTTTACTGATACACCTACTAGGAATCCTAATACCCAATATTGTTGTTTGGGAATTCCCAATATAGTAGAATTATTTTAGTACTACACAATTATATGACAGTATCATATGTCTAATTATCCTCAAGGGATTCATGTATAAAATATTTTAACAAAACAGTACTGAATCACAATAAAAAAAGAAAGGATTTAACTTATATATAAGTAATATATTAAATAACAACTTACAACCCTATCAGTAGCAACCATTTACTATTCCATTAGATATTTTCCTTTTTTCTAATCCATGAACTCATGTATTTTTAATTTCTTGCATTGGGATGGATACTCATCTTATGTGGATCCTGAAGTCTTATCTCATAGTTTTTGAAACTTTTCGTCACTCACTTATTTTTTTCCAACAATGTAAACCCTCCATTAGATAAATTATGTTGTTATACATGTTTTTATTAGACCTCCTTATGATATATCATAATTATCTATAAATTAGGAGTAAATAGATTACTACAGTAATCATATATATAAATAATTATAAAATATAATATTGCACTAACCAAAAATGATTCTTCGCTCACACATTCAAAAAATAAATTTCATTCATATTCATCTAGAAATAGATATATAACACATAAATTTTATATTTTTAGTCCCAAAATATAAAATTTGACATTAGGGTTCATTTTAAATCCCTTCACCTCTTAGATTCCAATCCAATTCATTCCCTTCTCACTACCCATGTATCCGATATATCATATTTGATATGATAATAATGAAAAAACCTATATATGTAAACACATATAATGATATATAATGATTTCACAAATTATAATAAAAAAATTATTTTCCATAATTGTGATAATGTCACTTTTTAAACACCTTTCCAATATGAAATAAAAATAATGAAATTTCGTTTATCCTTAAATATAATAAAAGTATTAAATTGATATATATTAGAAACCTAGGAATACCGTTATCATAAAATTCAATTGGTATCCTCTGGTATTGGATATGGGAAACTAATAATTTTAGTAAACATGTGCTTCCATGTTTACCAACCCTCGAAGCCTTAATAAACCTTTGGAATTAGATGTCTCATCAGGTGATGGATGAGGAGTATCCTCGACAAGATAAGTTTTATGGTTCTTAACAGATATATGTGTACAATTATCCCCATAAGCTCAAGGTAAGCCAAATGTTTCATATTATATTATCATATATACCAAATAAACACAAAATTATTTCACAAATATAAAAATAAAACTGTCACATAAAAATTTAAATTAAAATTGGGAAATTAAACAGGAAACTGTAAATTAAATAAAACCCATTTTTTATATATTTATTTAATGTAGAAAATTAAAATTCTAACCAAATTAATGAGATATTTAATTACATAAATGAATGAAATCAAATACAAATTTTATAAAAAAAATTACTCTAAATTCTATAAAATGATACATGAAAAACCAAATAATAAAAAACTACTCTTTATCATAGTAATTAGGGCATATAAAATTGAATACACCATTATGGAGTAGAGTTACTCCAATAATGGGTTATGAATAGTGATAATGCTCTAACTTGTTATAATATTTTTAAAACGAAAAAAATAATTTTTGAATATAGTCATTTATACATGTATTTAAATTTCAATCATTATAAATTAAATTTTTTATTTTTTAATATAATCAAAAAATGAAGATATTATATAAAATTAAACATATCTTATATATGGTTAATATAAAAATGAATAAATAAATTTAAACAATAAATTTAACATAATATTTTTAATATTTGTTTTAATAAAAAAATGAAAATAATTTATCAATATTATTCGAAAAATTTAAAAAGTAAATAAGAAATAATTATTTGTCACCTTTAATATTATGTGAAAACTGAAGTATCGATTTCTAAAATTCCATCTTCATGATCATTCTGTATGGATCATGAGGTATATATAATATGGTTATCAATATTTTCTTATAATATTTCTAGGGAAGTAGGGATCTCAGATAAATAAACATATTCTTCATTTTTTTCATCGACAACATACCAATTTTTACTTGAATATTAATTGACTAATTTATATCGGATTAATCAAGAACAAATGATTTTCTTACATCTGTAACCATGATATAATGATTAACTATATATTCTAATCTATTAATATAAAATTTTGTCATAATGAATTCCTTGGGTCTGAAACTATTTTTACCAATAACCCAATTACAGTTAAACACTGGAACTCAAAATTTAATGTAATAAACCACCCATATTTCTTCAATGACTCTATAATATACACATTATGTGGATACTGGGTTTTTCTTCAAAAACCAAATATTGCATTACATATATGAACACCAATACACTACCTTTATAAACCGTACATTTATAATCCTAGTATTTCATATAAAATTTTTATACTTTAATGTAATACCTTGAAAATGTTATCCAGTTTACACTTTAACCCCCCATTTTCCATAGAAATGATTCTAAAGCATCTGATCTTATATGAATAGTCTCTATAAACAATTGAATTTTTTTATTCTTTTTCAAAATCCCTATATCTTTCTTCTTTAGAAAACATTGTTTCCAAACATTAATATTAAATGTTATATATGGATAAGAATCATCAATGGTATTCATGATTTATAGATGTATCTATTTTATAAATTCACAAATAAATTATTTTACTTTTAATCCATAGATCCACTTTCCATCATTATTGACTAGATCATAGTGAGATGAAAGCAAACTGATATTCCCCACCAGAGACAAGTAGGTTGTAAAAACCTCTACAACCTCCCTGGAAATCTAATTCTCAATATTGGATCCTTTTGGGAAATATTAATTTTTAACATATCATTGAAATATAATCACATAATTTGAAAAATAATAGATAGAACATTTATATACATTTCTACTAAGAATTATTTCTCACAAAAAATGAACTATTAAATACATTGTGATATTAAAAAATAAAGGAAAATAAATTTCCAATTGGAAAATTATAGATGCAATATAATTAATAAAAATTGTTAAATGAGTTCTAATAAATCATCTTTTTACTAATTGAATTTAAAAATGAACATACATTCATGATAGTTATTCTCACATGGATGAGAAATATTCTATACAATACAACAAGTAAGAGTTGTAGGATTATTACATACCAATCATTCAATTTCATACCCTTACACATCAAATCCTATAGTGGGACAATTTTTTTAAATTTTAGGAATAACACCACAAGAAAATTTATAACATGATAACACTTAAAAATTTATTTTCCACTTCTTGAATAATGTATTACAACTCATATTCTGGTATTTTGGTATTCCATTTGGAGCGACATCTAGCTAAAAACATATTCCCATCTATAGTAAGTAAAATATTGAATTCAGCCAATGTTTAGTGTTTCTTTTAATAACATACAATTTTCAAATCGAGATCTCATAGATATTCCAATTGATATTCATATAATTAATGTTATTTTTTACTTAATGATATTTCCAATACTAATGTTCAAATGTTATTGAGTTGTTCATCCAAATACTTCAATAATTAATTTTTTTTCTTTTAGAATGTGACATAAATGTTTTTTACCATCTAAAAATACTAATCAACTGATAATGATTTTATATAAATATCAAATTGTTTTGTTTCCATGAATTCCTTTTTTATATAGGAATAATAGAGACTGGTAGACAAAACCCATTGAAAAAACACATGTATATAATTTTGTCATGGTGTTGTTGATATTATAAAGAATTTCATTTAAAAATTGGAAAATATTTTTCTCCATAGACACTATATTTAGATAAGTTTATTTTTTTTAAAAAGACATTTATTGGGAAAATAATCATTGCAAGAAGTTAAAAATGCTCTATTTTATAAGAATCATATACATGAATAACCTTCTCCCATAATTGATTCAAATCATCAGTTAGTGGTGAAAAAAATATCTATATCGTTTCTGGGGTTTTTGGGTTTATAAATCATTAAACTCAACCTGATATATTTACACTTTATAAAAAATTGGGAGTTGCGCTATAAATTATAAATTAAATAGGTTATGAAAATGTTTTCTTATATGTCTGTGATAAGTATTCATTCCATCTGTGCACAATCCATGTCTATGATTTTTATATTTATTTTTTAATATAGATGTTTTAGGAGAAATTTTCATAAACTATAGAAAATAATTTAGAATATGAAATTTTATATCAAAAATATTCTCAAATATGAAAATATATATGTCTTTATAAACTTTTTCATCATTTAATTTCCAAATTAAAATTTAAAATGAGTAATTAGATGAATGAAAAAAAACTATACATGGTAGGATTCTCTCCAACTAAAAAATCAGACTATAGTTTTTCATTTAGATTATTGCATATTGTCCAACATTTATGGAAATCTAACATAAAAAAATTCCTTCATATATAGTTCACAACCATTCACACCGTCAGATATATTATTATACCCAAAACCCATAATGTATAAAATTTTCATTACTTTGAAAATTTGAATATGGTATATTATTATATTTTGGAGTTATGTATTCCCAAAGATCTATAATATGAGTAAAAATCTTGATATTATAGACAATTTTGGTATTAATGTTATTCAATATTAACACTATTGATAAAAATGATATTTTTTTTACAATCAAGATATAATGGGTATTTAGAATCACCACAAAGATGATCAATTATGGTCTCTTTCCAATTTATTTCAAATTCAATATCATGAAAAAAATCATTTAGATTAGAATTATCATCTAGTAAATCAATGTCATCTGTATATGTGGAATTCTTTACATGTTCAAAAGGAAAACTACAAGGGCAATAAGTCAAATTAAAACTATGTTTATTTAAATGATCATTAATATATCCAATTTTCCACATCTTCATATTGAATCATTTGAAGATGTAATATACAATACAATTCTATTTGGAACACCTAATTTAACAAATTTCAAAATAGCATCGACACCATACTCATATCCATCACTTGTTCGCAGTGTAGAAATCTACCTTAGACTCAATATTACATATAAAAATATCATGATCTTTAAATAAGTTATTATATTTTGAAAATATTTTTGTATTTACTTTTATAATATATAATAAAAATAACAAAAAAAATTCAAAATAAAAAGAAATAGATAATATTTGAAATGATATATTTTCATTTTCATAGGATTATATATTTTAAATGTCTAAATTTTTATTAGTATGAATTAATTAATTTGTTGTAGACCAATAATTTCATTAGTAAACTGAAGATCATACCATCCATTCTACTTGAATTTATAGAAAAGTTGAATTTTACACATGATGGAATGACAAAAAATACATCGTAAGTGTAATATACACGTGAATATTCACTAAACAATATATATTTAATGTTATTTCATAGAAAAAATACCACCCTTTATAATGACTTCTAGTTTTTCTAAAAATTTATAAATCTTATTTTAGAAAAAGATACCAAAATAAAAAAAATTAGTTTAGAAGATAAATATTAAAAAAAATTACTAATAAGAAATAAAATTATATCAATAAATATATATGTGACATTACAAAGTTTGAAACCACCCAAAATGGACACAATAGAAAAATATTCTTAAAATAATATGATAATGTATATCGAAAAATAATGGATTACCGAGTGTTGAAACATAATGAATATAATAAAGATGACCTAGGAAATGAAAAGAACTTTGGCCGCACAATTTACTACATTAATGAAAAACATTCTTCATCATTCAAAATAAAACTCAAATAATTCATGATACAATTAATAGAAAAACACAATTTACTTTAACATAATGTTTATATACTTCTAGATAAAAAACAATTATTTATTATAATACGAACATGAACAGGTTTCCTAAAAAATATATAAAATATGAGTAAGCTAGAAAAAAATCCAAATATAAAAAATCACTAAATAATTATTTAGAAATGTTGAATTTATTGTGTTTTTTATGGATGAAAACATTTAAAAAACTACAATTAATAAATATATGAGGTAATTGGTTTAAATATAAAAAATTAATTAGTTGTTTGACTATCTAAATTAAAAAAATTATTTGGGGATTTTATATAAATAATTTTTCAGCATTGAAATTAACTATCAAATATAATCTTTATTTTATGAGTTTATTACTTACGTTGAATTTATAAATTCTTCAAAAAAATTAACATAAAGCATGAATTTTAATGGAAGAAGGGAACATTATTCAATTAAAAATTACCTCAAATGTGGGAAAAAATTGGAAAAAATTAGAATAGTGAATAGGTGAAGAAATACATTTGGGGAAAAATATAATTCAACATCACATAAAAAAATAACATTTATAAACTAAAATATAACTTTCTTCATGGAAAATGGAAACTATAAACACAAAACTCATGTTTATACCAGATGTTATGAAAAATAGAAATTGATGAAAATGAAAATATGACATAGAAAGAGTAAAAGTGGAAGCCAATGATCATGATGGTGTAAAATGGTGGAGATAAAAAAATGAATGATATTAAAGTCCACAAATCTATGAAATATGGTTTTTGGGATTGCTGCTTGAGAGAAAGGAGGCCATTGTCGTGAGAAATAATTATGCAGAAATGACTCCACCTAACGTTACATAAAATATTAAATGTTTTATCAAGACGTTTATTAAATAATCAATGATAAAAATTATTTTTACATGTTTTTTATCCATTAATAAACATAATGAATATATGTTTCTGCCACAGTTATAAGATAACTAATTTTGAAAATAAACATCATGTATTTTTCATGTAGGTTATTTTATAACCAATATATAAAATTTATTTTCAGATCATTTATAAATTAGTGAAGTTAAAAACACCCCATGGTAAATATATTATTTAATTTTTCCAATTATTAATTCATTTTAAATAAATATGTAATTTGTTGTGATGTAATTTTATACTTCAAAATTATGTTTTCATCCAAAATTATATTTATTAATTTTTTTAAGACAGTATTATGAATAATTATTATAAAAATATTTATTTTATTTTATACAATTAATATAATTGTTTTAACTATCATATTAAAATTATCTTAGGTTTTTTTTTTAAAAAAATATTGATTTTGTAATGAATAGTGAAAAATACTCCTTTTTAATGGTAAATGTATTTTATTAGGAATTTTAAAAAATTTCATTAACATTATAATACATTATTATTAAAATCTTTTTTATTATATTATTAAATATTTAATTATTGTATATGGAATTAATTATAGAGTTGAATTTATATTTTTTTTAATTAATAGTGTTTTTTCTTAAAATCCTATTTTTATTTTCATTTTGTTAGTTTCATTATAAAATAGGATCCAACAGTTATATGAATTAAAATTTGAAAAATTAATCCGTAATTTTTTATGATTGGTTCCAAATTTGGTAAATAATTCACTATTATTTTTAGACAGTATGAATATATACCTTTTGATGATGGTAAATGGTAAATCGAGTAACAAAAGTTAAAAATAAAATTATATGGACATATAAATTACAATGAAACTTTACATTATTAAATATGATGACTTTATATCAAATATAATCATAAAAAAGTATAATTAATGGCATTTTTTCCATTTTCCCATGATTCGGACAGTTACATTATTTTATTTAATGAAAATTCAAAGTGTCATTCAATTTTTTTAATTATCATTATATTTTTAAAATATAGAATAAAATAGTTTAGGATTGATTATGAATATTAATTTTAATTATATATGATTTATTTTCATCATGATAATTCACTACTAATTTGTAGGGATAAAGTCATTACCTTAAATTTTTGTGCAACAATGGCACATCATTTGTTTAATTAATATAATATTAAAGAATATGATATTAAAAACACCAAAACTAAAATAATTTGAATTCATTAATGTGCCTACAAAATTTTATAGATATAGATGTAAATTTTTGTATGTGTGAAAGGTTTATATTCTAATTCCTCATTTAAATTGATTTATTTATAGTCACATTGAATTAAAAATGATAGAAAATTATATTAATGATATTTAACTATAAATATTATTTTATTAATTTTTTTAAAATTTATAAAAATATTAGATCCCACCAAATTAATTGGATATGGTTTTAAACCTCAAATATGGTCCATTTATGGGTTTTTATTTTATATTAATATTATAAACCAATATCAGGTTGAAAATATTAATAGTATGGTATTGGTCAAAAGGGTTAATGGGGTGGGGGTTAAAACTAAAATCTATGAAAGAAAACAAATAAAAAATATGTCTAAATCTTATTTTCATGTCAGATATCAACTTTTCCTAATAATATATATGAAAAAATATTTTCTGATCCATTTTACCAAAATAAATTATATTAATTTAATACATTATGGAATTCCAATAATTCACCTCCCCTCATTTATAAAGTGGCACACATCCTCTCAATAATTCACAATAATTTGATCCAAATAAATCAATAATCACCTACCCATTCATCTTCCAAAATTCCTTACATATTTTTTATAGGTGGTTTTATCTCCAAAAGGATAATCATATGATTCATAATAAGAGTTGTAAAGGAAACCTACCAAAGAAGATGTAATCCTCCTTGTCGACTCATTACTGTTTATTTCATATTTTACATCCTCATAATGTAAGGAAACAGTCTAAAATTAATTAATCTATTATCATAAATTTATGAAGTGGTTATTATTATTTTGTGACATTTATATTCTGTCTGTTTTCCCCCCATATGAATAGAGATAACATCGCTTGCGCGTACGTATGACGTAGAATCACTACATAATGATATAATAAATTTTTATAAAAACATTACTTGATTTTTTATGGAGAATTATATAATTATTATATATTTTATTTGATAGATAAATTTGATTCTTGATTTATAATTTCATATATACATTTTTACCTTCAAATCATTTGGATAATGATAACATCACTCATGCGTACGTGGAGACTAAAACCTCCATGAAGTGATATTATCCATTTTTTATTTGGATTTTAAAAATGATAGATTTAATAACTATATATATATATATGTCATATTATAGATTATTTATTGATTAATAATTACTAACCATTATTTTTTCGTCCAACAAAAAATTGGAAACACTATTCATGCGTATGTACGACCATCCATCTTTATGAATGATTCAATTCATTTATCCATCCCTATATTTTATAGTCAGCTATAAATATGTATATAATTAATATATATTATTTAATAATCTATATAACATTAAAAAAATTAATAAACCACGATAAATATACTAGGAATGAAACTACCAAACCAAAACATACCTGAAAATTGAAATACTTATCACCTAAAATACTGATTTAGTATACCATTATTAATAAATTGCTAATGAATACATGTATGAAAATCATATATGGTATTATATTTACCAAAAAAGATTCAATTATGGGACTGTTGATTTATTTATTTTATGTATGTAATGTTTTTGGGTGATATTTGAGAGGTTTTGGAAGAATTTTGGAATTTTTTATGCACATTTTCTATAGCTTCATGATTTGGGAACAGTTTGTAAATACCATAGAACTCCTATAGAAAAACATTAAAATTGAGTAAATGGGTCTAGTTAGGATCATGGTTAGATTCATAGTTTTTACAAACTGTGTGGCAACCTAGGAGAAACCTTTTATTCAGGGACAAAGACATTTCATAGTTAGCGTATGATTTTCATAACCATGAACCCAAACAAAGAATGAGGAAAATGAGATCTGAAAATTGTATATTAATTAATTTTTTCTCATTCATGGATTTTTATTCATCTAGGTAGACCCTAAAATAAATTTATATCTTTCCAAATGTATATGGAGACAATTTATCTAGATCTAAGAGTAATCCGTTAGAGAATCTATGTGTGTTTATGTTCGATTTTCTGGGAATGTCTCCATTATTGGTGTATTTCCCTTATTTTTTTCATCTCCAATCTCTTGGACTCATAGATATACTATATTGGGTATATAAATTTTTTTTGACTCTAATAATGATGGTATTTGGATTTGTTGATGTTATAGATCAAGATATAAGGAGTGGATTCAGATCATTTTCCCATTTTGCTGAAGAATGTGTGTTATTCTTCATTTTCACCTATATTTTTGAGTTATGTGGATACACTTTCAGCTCATCTATTTTGAAAATGAGGTATTGATTTAATATTTATTGTTTTTATTCATTTTAATTATGTATTTTTTGTTCAATTCATGATGGAAACCCATATTAGTGACGATTTATTAAATTGTGATAATTTGTTGTATTTCGTGAATGTTTAATTGGCAATGTTATTATAAAATTATTATTTTAATATGGTTATTTAGTATTTATGAATGTAAATCTTACTTTAATAAAATGGTGGTTTTATTTTAATGGATTGTAAATTACTGTTTCCAGTAGTGTGTTGTCCTAAATGATTAAGAGTTAGTTGAATGGGATGAATAATGGTCATGAATTACAATAATCAATGGGACAGAGTATGGATGTGAAGTTCCACCATCAATTATAACACCAGGATTGAGTGTGTATATGGGTGTGTGAAATGAAAAGGGTAATAAAAAAAATCATGAAATTTTTGGAATGAATTGTTTGGTTTCTATCCCTATAAATGGTTATGGGATTGGAATTGGTTATATTTGTAAAATTATTTTACATTGAAATGGTTTGTCCTTTATGTAACTATACGATCCTATAATCCCAGATTTAGTGACTTAAATTATTACGTTTAAATGGTAATAAGGACTCAAATACTTATAGAGATATAAGTTTATTAGTATTGGAAAACCATGTTTCATAGATGATACCCATATTACATTTTGAAAATGAAAATAAACAATATTACACAATAAAACTAATTAAATAGAATCCCTAAAATCTTATTCAATGAATTTTCTCATCATTAATTGGGGAAAGAAAAAAAACTAAATTTCTGCACAATTTCAGAATAAGGATAAGTAAAATGGAATAAATAATTAATCAATGATAATAAATCAATAGGTAAAGATAAATAATTGAGAAAAAAATCCATTTAAATAACACAATAAAGAATAATCAGTATTGAGGGGAAATAATTGAAATACTTGTAGTTTAATCAACATGATAAGAATGAGGTGTGTCGATACATAATGTAAAATAAAAAATTTCATGTATAATAATAATAATAACTTAATTATCAATAAATTTTATTCTTAATTATTTGACTCTATGTTTCATAGGTATATAGAATATTTACCATCAAGACCATTAACAAGATGGGTTAACATATAAGGTAGAAACACATTTGATTTTCGAAATGATTAGTCTCAAGAGACTACTGATGTATTAGGGGGATTAAATAAAATGGTCAAAAAAAATGTTAGAAAAGTAAAAATAATTCCATATAAAAATAATATTCTATTTAAATTTATGAACACTGTGCCTTAATAAATATTCATATTGAGTTGAAGATTTATATTTACTAATGTTTCACAGTTAATCAAATAACATTATAGTACACACTATATGTAAAAATTGTATATATCTTATGAAATAATTATAGACATCACATGTGTTTATTTTATCTAAAATAAATTTGATTTAAAAAGTAAAATTTTCATTTGGATGTTATTATTACAAGATAAAGTTAACAATCATAAAAGAAAGTAGGATGGAAAGATAACACTTGCGACATAGTAATTTTCATGTTAAAACTCCTTTGATGAACAAATTAAAATATAAACCTAATATTCCATAAATATAAAAGTATTCATGATATAATATATCAAATGGGGTAGTACATAAGCCACAAAAATGATTAACTTTTAAATATGACATTTATCTAAAATATATAAAAAGTGAGATGACAATACATTTCTTTATGATTATTTTTTTGTGGCATTTAACCACTAATATAGTGGTTAAAAAAATTTTAAAAATGTATTAAATAACTATATTAATATATATGATATCATATATTTACCTTTTATTACAAATTTTAACCTGTTCATTGATAATATTCCATCATTTTTAGCATTCTTGGTGTAAATTGCCTTGTTTTTTAAGTTTGTCATGAATTTTTATTTTTGTTTCTATAAATTATATCAATATTTAATCATATAAAAGATTTGAAAAATGATTAAATTATCATATATATTCATTACATATGTATTTATGATAATCCATAAAATTATGATATGGGAAATGAAGTGTACCCTTCATAGAGACAGTATGAAGTATGTAAGAATGAATACTACATTAATTTCTTTATCATATTTAAAAGGAATGTGATATATATATATTTTCAATAAAATTTCATATTTATTTCATTTATGTCTCATATTTTTATTTTAATAATCCTTAATTCATGTTACATGTAGAGGGAACAAATAACATTACTTTGAGGAGGCTGTAGTCCACACGTCCACAAATGAAATTATCATATTCTCACAAAATAAAAAACATAATGTTATGTTTTATATAAAATTTAAAAAATATTAAATACATAATATATATAATATATATAATATATTAACTACAAATAAATAATTATTTCATACCTCAAAAGTTATAATGGACAGATGAATAACATCAGTTCATGAGGTTGTAGTCTACTGTACACATGAAAAATGATTATGTATCCCATTTGACTGAAATGATTGAAAGAGTATGTTGAAATCTTAAAATAAAAAACATCAGTATATTAAACAAACACACGGTCTCCTATAATCATTATATAGTTATAATTTAAGGGGTAGAGGAGTAAATGAAAGAAAAGTGATCATTGAATAACTTTACCTTTTATTTGGGTAACTCCTTTTGGTTTATACCAAAAGACAACCTTGGATTCCCAACATCCCAATGAGTGGATTCTTGGATAATGGTTGGTTTGTTTGGATAGTATTTTTTCAGGTTTTTGATGAGCCAAAAATATTTATTGGGGTAAACAAATGGGATGTTTGAGTGTCATTTTATGGTGAAGGACATGTTCAATTCTTGTAAATATAAAAACGTAAACACTTTTGAGAGGCCTTACATACATAATGTGCTTCTAATAATGAAGGATATTATATTAAATGAATTATATGAAATAAATAATACTCTAAAATATGTTTTTGTAATGTTTACAGGTCATATATTTTTCTCATGTTTAAGGTTTAGTCCTTTATGATGCATAATTTTACCTTAATCGCTGTAATTAATTTTTAACTGCATTCACTATATTTTTGTAAAATAAAATTTTTAACTTATGATAAATTATTGATTTTTCGTTTAGTATAAGTAATATTTTTTTTCAACATTTCAGTCACATAAGAATCAAAAATTAATTTAAATTTATTACCGTAGAGGGGATGAAAAACATTGTTTTTAATATAAACATGTTCAAAATATTGTAATGTTTTAATATAGAATATCAAATTATAAATTATTAGATTAAACCAAATTATATTAATTATATTTAAAATTTATGTAAATAATGATTCAAAACAATATTTAATGTCATTTTTTATTTTAATAATTTAGAAGGAAAATCAATTTTCAATTGAAATTCAATATTTTTTAAAATTAATAAAATAAGTAACTTCAAAAAAATACCACAAAATCACCATATATTAAATTTGAAATATAAATTAGATTTTTTAAAAAAATTAAGTTAATTTTTACATATTACATTTATGAAATATAAAAAATTTGGTTTTAAAAACAAGTGTGCCATTAAAAGGATACAAAAGTTCTAAAAATAAAATTTTTTATTGTAAATATATTTAAATTTAAATGTTATACCTATCAAATATAATTGATGAAAATAATTTTTTTTTGTAATATTTAATATATATTTCATTAACATAATTAAATTATAGTAATTAATTTAAATTTTTAATACAAATCACATTTGTATCATATATATAATTCTTTATAAAATCATTCCCATTATATTCATTTTGTGTATATATTCATTTATAATTAATTGGTAACCTGTCAATTGACGTATATATTTCAGAATTTAGTCAATATAATTCATATAAAATAATTTTATGCCTTGGTTATTTCATATTATATTAAATAATAATATTTTAATTATATTTTGTTCTTCTGTAAAACATGGTATTGTGTATAATGTATACTATCATGAAAATTCATTCATGTATATAATTAATGATAACTCAATGTTGAATAAATTAAAATATATTGAATTGATTTGTTTAAAATATTAAATATATAATTATTTCTTAGATTTTTATATTCCTTTCAGTGTTTGGTGTTGCATTTCATACATGATATTAAATATAATGTTTGTACTTTAATGTCTTATGGTGTTATATTCAACACACCTTAATTAAATGCCATCCTCCCAATTTAATACTGATCACAGTAATATAGGTTTTTATATTTTAAAATACTATTTTTGAAAAACCTTCATTATAAATTGGGATAATAACAAATATTATTATTAATATGGAAAAACTAAATTCAATGGACACCACTAAACTAGGCTTCTGAATATGAACACATTAGTGAAAACATGGATATAGAATATATATCTAACTATCTAGTTCCGATAGAGAGTGAATCAGAACATTTTCATCATAGTTTTTTTACCAAAAAACCATAAACCCATGGTGTGAATAAAGGTCATTGATATAATAAAAATGATGATAGGGAGACAAAATTTTTGTTTCAAAACCATTTTCGTATAGTTTAGGAATTATTTCACTCTATAAGAATATAACGAAATATAATCATATGATATGTTTCTATATAACAAGAAAAATATCATCATATAGTTGTTTGTTGAGCTATTTCATCTTTATCTCTTAGAACATGTTTCATCAAAGCTTTAAGTAATACATCAATATCTAAAACAACATAAAATGTTCATCTTAAACCATTTTATAAATGGTTATACATTAAAAAATATTATGAACCAACACATTATAATAACCATATTTTAGTTATTACGATCCAATTTAAATTATCCATATTAATAATAATTATATCAACATTAGGAACATATTGAGGATTATCATCCCCTCGACTATATGATTTGTAAAAAGATAAAACTTCTCCTAAATAAATTTTCCAAGAAACTTTTAATATATGATCACAAATAATTAATAAAATATTACTATAGTAAAATACTTACATATATAAGAACATCATTAATACAACAATTTTAAAAAATATTTCATAGATCCAAATAAATAATCACATTAATATGTACACCTCGGTTATATCAGTTACCCATTCTTAACAATAATCCCTTACCATCTTATGATAGATATGACCGTGATTCTTGTGGGTTTTATTTAAAAAGTCTACTGTATTGTGTCTTTTGTAACACTGAATAACATCATTTTACTTCTATCCTTCGCATTATTTTTTATAGTGACCCTTTTCTTTTCACTTATAAAAATTCCCTTATCCTTTCAAACATTTCCCAGGATAATTCTCTCCACAATTATCACATATTTAAAAATCATTCATTCCCTTATTTTTTAATGACTCATCCCATTTCCATTGTGTTTATAAGACATATTCTTTTCATGAATTTTAATTGAATATTTTGGATCATGTAAATACCTTCTCTTTTTGAGGGATCATATAACTCTCTATTCATTTTATGAAAAGATTGAGAGACCAGAACCCTTAATATATTTTGATTAATACCACCAAATAAATCATCCATATTATACTCCGTGTTTCTTAAGTAATCCATATCATACATGGTTAGTCATGTAAACATAACTTCAAAATGTATAACACTTTCTTCTTCCATTTTACTTAATATAATGAAATTTCTATTCCTCTTGATTTTCTGATCATCACAGAAGTATTAATCGGAGAATGCCTCTATAGAATTTTTCCATTCTATGTGTTCTATTTGCAATTTCTCCGGAGTATTCTAGATCGATAACCACCATTGATCGCATCATCACTCAGATAATAAACTAGAAGTGTAACATTTTCTTCTCACCACATCCCAATTCCATGAATATATTCTCCATATACATATTCTATTTGTCATATCAAATTTTAATAGTAGTACCACTGAAGTATTTGTGGTTTTATCGCATAGAACGATCCAACATAAGATATTCTCACTACGAAATGGTTTTCGCCATTCTAGAATGGTTATTTTTAATACCTAGTTATGATACTGTAATATAGTGATAATTTTCTCCATTCTAATTCATGCTATATTGATTATCATAGTACGGAAATCCCAATTTTCAATTAGTAGTGATACCATTCTAGCTTTTAGGACAAATTTATAAAAATGGAATAAACTGGATTAGTTCTTATAATTATGAAATTTGAATAATTTGAAATATTGTGTAACATATAATATAAATTGGAAAATTCGGGAATTGATAATATCCTAATCATAAACATGGTTTTTTTGGGATTACATTTAAATACATTATAATGATTTGTAAAATTATAAGAATTATCCCAACGGTATAACCCAAGACTGTCAAACTAGGTGAATAGTAAGAACAATTACCATATACCAGAATATGATTCAGTCAAACGAGACAATCCTTTTTAGAATTGTTACTCTTTGGAACTTATATTCTAGAATGACATCCACTTGTAGTATCCATACAAAGATTTATTTCTTAGAAGACCCTAATAATCTCTAACTTACAAAAATTATAGGATATTATAATATACATATACTCAAAGTATATCATAGGGTTAGGACTAAAAATATATGTCTTAAAAATATATATTCCATGGTTTCTATTAAATATCAATTGATTCCAACTTTAATTACCTTACCCCAAAAGCTCAGATCCAATACTTTACTTTATTACATTGGCATGATTACATGGAATCAAATATCTATGGATTGATCTATTTAGAATTTTTTATAAAATATATTAAATAAATTATAACCACATTACATTGTGAAATATAAAATTAAACATAAAACATAACAAAATGAGATGAACAAGATCCTTGAAATCTTATTAAATTATTTCTTCTTCATTACTAAGGTAAAGGAAAAAATATGGGTGATCTAAAATAATCAGTAATTGTGAGAAAAATGAATGTAATAATGAATAAATGAGTATAAATCATCTTATATATGTAAATTTATAAGAAACCATTCATTTCAGATAACTAAATAAGGCATAATAAATATTGGAAAGTGAATAACCAAAAACACATGACATTAAATAAATTAGCTATGAAAAAAATACATCTATAAAAAATTTCAATGGAAAAAATCCATGTATAATAATAATAATAACATAATTATCAATAAATAAGATTCATAATTATTGTATTCCATGTTTCCTTGGAAATAAAGTACATTTACCTTCAAGACCTTTCATAAGATGATTTAGGATATCGGGTAGAAACCCATCCGATTTGGCCATCTAATTTGTCTCATGAGACTACTGATGCATCATGGGTTTTATATTAAATATTACCCTAATTATTTCATACCGTTCTAAAAAATTCTATATATATTTATTTATCGATTATAATTCTTGAAAAAACCTTAATATCAAATATCTATATTGAGTATATGGTACATATTTTCGAATATTTATCATGTTAATCAAATAACATTAATTTTTGAAATATATATAAAAATGGTATACAATTTAGGAAATAATTATACCCAAAAAATAAAAGTATTTATATCTATAATAAATGTGATATCTAATGAAAAATATTTATAAATAAGTTATTATTTAAGTGAAATTTAACAATCACAATAGAAAGTGAGATTGTAAATATAAATTTTACCACTTTGTAATTTTCAATTTAAAACAAAATGGTTGATATAATTGAAATTGAAACATTATATACCAAGAATATAAAAGGAACCTTTATATATTACATAAAATAGGGTAGTAGATACACCACACATGAAAAAAAGTGGTAGGATATGGCATTTAAGACATAGATGTAAAAAGTGAGATGAAAATCACATACCTTATGATTTCTTTTTATGGTATTTAATGTCTTGTATATATGTCTAAAAAGGTTAATAACTTTTTAAATAACCTTATTAATATCTATGATATCATATAATTTCTTTTTATAACTTATTTAACCCATTCATAAATAATATTTCATCATTTTTATCATTTCCGGTGTTATTTGTCTTTTTTTTCGAGTATATTTTGAACTTATGTTTCTGTAACTATTAATTAGATCATTAAATAATAATCTAAATAATGTAAAGCATGATTTAAATATAATATATTTACAGAACTTATTTATTTATAATAATCCTTGAAATTTGGATTTAGGAAATGTTCATGCACTATTCATGGATACGGCAGGCTATACATATACATGGATGCTACTTCGATTTCGTTGTCATATTTAAAAAATAAATAATATATATGTATATTATTATTATTGTATCAAATTTATATATTATATTTCAAAATGTTCTGAATATAATCCTTAATATATTCCGTGTGTAGCGTGAATAAATCACATCGCATTGAGGAGGTGGTATTCCACAAGTCCACAAAAAAAGTTATCATATTCTCAAAAACTGGAATGCATAAGGATATGAGTTATATAGAAATTACTAAAAAAATAAATAAATAAATAATGTAATATATATCATATGTTAACATGAAATCAATCATTATTTGAAAATTTCAAGGTGTCTTTGGAAGAACAAATGTCATTAGTCCATGAGGCGATAAACCGTCGTACACATGAATAATGATTGTTTTTTCCATATGATGGGTGTGGGTGAATGTGTAAGTCTAAATAATATAAAATATAAATATCCATATATTTACGATAAATAGGTTATTATATAATAATTATATAAAAATCATCAATTTTTTTGAGAATTAAAGGAAACAAAAGTGATTGTTGTAGAATGTTACATCATATTTGGGTAACTCATTATAGTACATACCAAAAGACATCCTTAGTTTGGTTTCTTCTCATGATAAGGATTCTATGATGAGTTTTTTAATGTTGGGAGATTTTTTTTTATGATAAAAATTTCTTGATATGTTTGAATAAATCGGAGGGGTGAGTGTCTTCTTATTGTAATAAAGGACCGACATACATGTAAATATAAAAAGCTAAACAATATTGAGAGGTCTCCCTTAAATCAATTTTTAAGATAATAAAAAAAATCTTATAAAATATGGTATAAGTTTTAAATATTGATAGCATATAGGTTTGGGTCATCTTTCTATTTCATTTTGACTGTTATGTTTATTGTTTAGTCCCTTATTATGTTTAATTTAACATTAATCGTGTAATTAATTTTTATAGTCTTCATTAAAAATTATTTTCAAAAAAATATATAGAAAAAAGTAAAATATAAATTATTATTATTAAAATTCTTTAATCCAATTTTCAAAATTAAAATCTGATAAATGTTATAAAATAAATTAAATTTAATCCTATAGATTGGGTAACCAGGTCGGTTTTTAATGTAAACATTTTCAAATATTAGAAATTTTTTCATATCCAATATCAATGTGAAAATATTTCAAATGACCTAAAATTTATTAATATATGTTTCATTTCTATAAAATAACTTTAATTAATATAGAAAAATATTCCAATAAAATAGTTAGATGTAAAATTAATTTTTAATTAAAATTCATGATTTTTCACTATTCATGAAAAATAAAAAAAACAATGAATTAAAATTAACTATAAGTAAATATTGAAATTACTATTTAAAAAATTAATTTTATGCTTACATATAAAATATATAAAATTGAAAAAAATAGTTTTAAAAATAGGCACATAATTAAATAGTGAAAGAATTTCATAAAATACATTTTTAAGCATAAAAATAGATTTATTCCCATATTATTCTTGTTAAATAAACTGGATGAATATCAAAAATAATTTAATAAATATATAATATATATTTCCATAATATCATTCTAGAATGTTAATAAATATGATTTATTAAGATAAATATCCTTTGATCAAAATAATAATAATTATTAAAACAATTCTTTTTATATTCAATTGGTTTTTATATATATTTCTCATTAATTAGTAAAGAATAAATTGTACTATATATTTAATAGGTTAGTTAATCCTATTCAGAACATCCAATTAACCAGCTATGTTATATCATGATATATTAAATAATAATTTAATAATGTATTGTTATTTTATAAAACATAGTCTTATGTGTAACAAGAACTATCTAACGAAGGTGTTATAGTGTGTAATGCAAGATAACATAATGTTGTGTTAATTAATAGAAATAGAATATATTTATCCAAAATTTTATATATATCATAAATTATTGAGACATTATATTCGATTCTACACTTGGAATTTCATGTCAAACAAACTATTAAATACAATGTTCATTGTTTAGAATTTAAAGGTGTTACATTTGATATGATATGTTTTAAAGTGTTTTCATATAAATTGTTTTATATAAATGTTATAACATGTTCTATCCTAGTTGTGTGAGTAGTGATGTTATTTGGGGATAACATAACATGTTTCATTACTCACCCCCTTCTTAAGGACATTGGACAAATTTTATATATCTTTTATCGAGACATATTTAAAGGAAATGTTTAACTTTTCATTAATGATGCATTTTGATACCCTGATATTAGAATGTGGAGTTGGATCTTGGGGTAGTTTGGGAGATTCTATGTTGGTATATTTGAGTATTTAAGTTTATTGTTTTTGTCTCTCACTTTTGATTTCAAAATTACTCTTGGTTTTAACATGGTAATCTGGTATATTTTACATTGGTTTGTCATCCATTGAGTTATATTAAAATGTTTTCGTCAATCCTATAATGTTTTGTAGAATGGCTATCATGCATTGGTAGTTTTTATTATCAATGGGAAAATCCCCATAATTATATTAAATCTCCCATAATTTTTTTCCAGCCTTCAGAGTCATAGGGATGTATCATAAGGCCATGTATCATTCGAAAACATCTACATGAAAATGATAAGGGCATTATATTAGAACTTTTTAAGTCATTGTAGGTCTAGGTGTCTTTTGGGATATATTGTAATAGTCTTGGATAGTCTTCCTTTATTTTTGGACAAATGGTATTTGTTTTTATCTAAAAGAGTTTAAAATTGATTTTGGGTTCATCCTTGATTTGGGATGGGATCAAGGATTTGGATCTTTAGAACATGAAATGTACTACATAAAACGGTATAGTTATCCTATGTGTGTGGAACCTAAACATACATGCTATTTGAGTACATTAGTGTTTTGACACACTTAGAGAAGAATTACCTCATTCTCATGGGTTTAGCCCAAAATAATGAAACTATGTGAATGGATTGAAGTAAAATAACACTAAGATTTATATTTAATGTTGAGTTATGATTTATGATTTGGAGAAATTTTTTTCTTGACAATTGTTGAATGTTTCCTCAAATGTGAGATTTTTAAAAGGAATGGTTGTTTTATTTTGAAAATGGGATCATTTTTAATGGAATTTTGAAATTATAAAATGTTGTTGGAAAATGAAAAAGTGTTGAATTTTTTAATGACTTGTTGTGATAGTTGTGATATAGTTAAATTCAATTTATAAGCCTTCTGTTTTTATAGAGTGATACTTTTGACATTATATTGGTTATAAAAATGGTACTTAGTATGCATTACAGAAATAAAATAGAAGAAAATGTTGAGAATGTGGTTGTGTTAGAGCCACAAGTGAATAAATATCTAGTTTAATGTATTGTCTATTATTATCAAGATATGAATAGAGAGAACCAATGGGTTGAACCAAGGAAAGTGGATCATTCTATTCCATTCGAGGAACATAATATACCCATTATTTGGGTAGATTTAGAACCATAAAAAAATAAGTGTGGATGGATAAGATGAATTAAATATTATATATACTTGGAATAATAAAAGATAAGAAATTCATGTTAGAAATGTATAAGTTGAATGATCATTTATTCCATAAGTATGATTTTGAAATCCAGGATAAATTAGACCAAGGTATATAATGAGAGTATTTTAAAGAATTATTTAACAAACAATTTTAACTTCACGTGATCATGTTTTATAGAACAACAGATATATTCATCATCAAATAGGAGTACCTATTACTAATATAGTATGTATATATATTCATGATTTTTTATCACTTTATACTTGATGTTTCTACTAGTTCATCCTTAAATGAACACATTTTTGAATCGGGGATGATAATGAAGGTTTTATCGATGATTTTTGTTCTCTGTAAAAAAGATTATACAGAGATGGTAAATAGAGATATTGTGGAAGAATAATATATTTTAAGAGATATGGGTGGAGGCTGCATGATGATACCAATGTGAAATGGTGGGAACTTTAATGTTGGGAATAACTGGAATAGGTGAAATTATTTCCATGGTACAAGGATGACTCAGATCTAAATAGATACATTAGTGAATCCACTGACAATATAAAAGATAAAGAGACGATGTTTTTAATGTGGTTTTTTGGGTCATATAATGCAATATTATAGGACACATCATAGATAATTACCCGATTGCAACGTGATGGGACATCACCATTTCTATTTTCATAGTACTACATGGTCGAGTGTTCATGAACCATATCATGTGTCACAGATGTCATATGCTTTGATGAGATGACGGAAGAATTATACCTATCTTATGTATGAAAGTGTTATCCATAGTGATTCTGAGAGTACCATGACTCCTAAAAAAGGTAAATCCTAGAAGTATAATAAAGAGAAAAGTGTAGTGAGTAAGAAATTATATAGAGCTTGCCACGTTTTGGTGGAAGATCAATCTATACCATCTACGATTAGAGTTTAAATTATTATTAATTCTACCATTATAATATAATTTTTTGATACAGATACATCTAATTCATTTATTGATTCTAATTCTATTTATCTTCTAGTTTTAAATGTTGAGATGATGCCATATATTTTAATCATAAAACTCCACTTGGACAAAGAGAATGTAAGACATTATATTCAAAGAATAGTATTTAACAAATAATGGAACTGAGTTGATATTGGATTTCTCTATACTTGAGATGAATTTCTACGAAATAATCCAAGGTATAGATTACTTGAATATGTTCAAATCTCGTATCATTTTCAATGCAATAATGGTTTGTTTTACAATTGATAATAGTGTAGACCATATCATTAGAGGAGACATAAATGTAGAGGTAGTAGAAGTAGGCATGTTAGGACAAGTAGTTGAGATGATATATTACCAGTTAGAGTCATTAAACATGGATACAATTGATGCAATTATGAATAGAAGGTTTTTATTGGTTTTTGATTTGTATGAGAATGTTTTCATAGAAAATTTATCTAGTTTTCCACCTACAAGAGAAGTGGAGTCTAAAATTGATCTCATTGTGAGGACTAGTCCTATATCACCTCCAAATTATCATATGGAACAAATAAAATTTATAGAATTTAATATTTATATGGAAGATCAATAAATAAAAGGGTTCTAACAGCCTACATCATCACCCTGGCCCCCAAAAAACATGTTTTTCAAAAAGGTATATGTAACTATTTTATTGAGGGTGTATTATCATAATATTAAATATGTGAAGATAAAGAATCTGTATCTACATCAACACATTAATTTTTTGTTCAATAAATATAGGGGAGCTTAGTGGTCCTAAAAATTTTCTTGTGTTTAGGATCTCACCAATTGCAGGTTCAGATGTAGGATAATACAGTAACATCTTTCAATAGTATATATTGCCATTGCAAGTATGTGGTTATGCATTATGGACATAATAATGTACCAGAAGTATTATTGTCATTGATGAATCAAATATTATAGAGTTATCTAGATTATTTTTTAGTGGTTTTTGGATTTTATATTGTTGTCTTTGAGGAAAAGGAATTAAAATGAGAAAAAATTGGTAATAGTGTTGGGTATATTGTGAGATCATTGACTATATACCAAATTATCAATGTTTGAATTATCGATATAATAGATACTTTATCGTGGCCATTTTATCTATGAAAAAGGGTTTTTTGGGATCTAGAAAACATAGAAGATGTTATCCCTTGGAATCCATCAAATAATTTCTTATAGATACATTGTTTTGTTTTTTTCTTGTTGTTACTGAAAACATGTATATCAATTTTTATGACTAGCTTCACCAAAGAAAGATTTTATGAAAATTGGTGATACATTACAATTTTATGACAATATTAGAAGCCTTTTCAAGATCTTAAATTAATCCTTACATCAAAACCCATATTAATTTATACAGAATCTAGATATGGGTATGTGGTGTATTATGATGCATCGGGATCTATGTTGGGATTCACTCTCCTTCAGGGAGATCAGGTTGTTTCTAATAGCTCATTATAGTTATAGTTTCATGATTAAGACCACGCAACATACAATTTAGAGTCATCTTCTATAGGACATTATTTGAATACATATATTTTTTACATATTTGATGATAAATCATCTGTGTTTAAAATCAAATATATTCTAAGAAACATTTTCTCCCAAGGGAATTTTAATCTGAGACAAAGAAGATAGATGTAGTATCTCAAAGTTATTAAAATTAACATGTTGTATAAACTGTGTAATTTAAATTTTATGGTGAATTCCTTATACATAAATTCACATGTTTAGTATGAAGAATATGATCTAGATTAGTGGTATCTAGTAACAATGATACCTAACGTGAACTTGGATTTTGAAGACCATAAAAGTATTTTGGGTTTATTTTCTGGTATTTTATTCCCGATTTGATTGAAATGGTTTTAGAGGCATAGAAATATGACTGAAAATGTTTTCATAATAGATCAAAACATAGTTTTGGGATGACCGTTGTGGGATGGAAACTATAGGAGGGTTCAATTTTCTATTTTTGAGATTTGATTATCATACTTTTGGATTCATAATAATGACTTCTTCGTTCATACAACCAGTCAATATGTGTTGTTCATCATGGAATTTACAATATGTATAAGGAGTTGGGAGATTTTTTTTGGTTGGTATTAAAATGAAAGTTTCTTAGTTTGTGATGAGATGCCTCACCCATCAGTAGCTTAAGGAAGAGATCCATTGACTAGAAACTATATTGCTGTCTGTACCAATTCCTATTTCAAAAAATAATTCGATAACCAGGGATTTTGTAAAATGTCTCCTAGGGATAGTTTTCAACCATAATTCCTTATGATAGATAGTGGATCATGTCACAAATTCAGCTCATTTAGTTCCTATTTTTGAATCCCATATGGTGCAGGGCCTGTCTAAAATCAATATCCATGACTTTTTAAAAAATCATGTTATACTATTTCTAATAGGATCAAATCGATAGTCATGGATTAAATATAGTTTTAGAGATCCTTATAGTATTATTTGTGGAATTAGATGGCAATGAATACAACTTATCATCCTCACGATGATGGAAAATCTGAAAATATTATAAAATACTCGAATACATGCTTCTTGCATGGGTAATTGATTTTTTTGGCTCATGGGAGGAGCACATACTATTAATAGAGATATAATATAAAAAATTATTAGGTCTCAATACATACAGATCCTTTTGAATGATTTTAGGAGAATAATTTTAATTATCCCCATTGTTTTGTGGAAACATGTGACACCTTTATAGTGAAACCACGACTTATGAAAGAGTCAACTAAGAAGACTCGGTTGATCAAGAAGAGGACACAAATGGCTTAGTGTAATCAGAACTCAGGCCAGGGTCATCATTGACAAGTGATGAGTTTGACTTGAGTGATAATGTGTTCTTGAGAATCAATCAAATCCATGGGAATCATATTTTGGGAAATAAGAATATGTTATCTCCATGATACATACTCCAAATTTAGATACACGAACAGGTTAAAAAGGTGGAATATCGATTGGCTATTCCACCATGGTTCTAGGAAGTTCACTATGTGTTTCATGTATCTTAGTTGATAATGTATCAGTCTTAACCTAATCATGTGATTCTATGGGATAACATTCACCAAGAGATGGATTATTTTTAATTAAATAAGTTTTTAGAGATTGTGGATAGAATAGGGAAATTATTCAAAGGTAAAATAATTGGTCTAGTATGGGTTTTGTGGAAACATGGGATGATTCATGGAGAAACATGGGAATAAGAAAAGGAAATAGTTAAGAAATGGCCCAAACACTTTAAGAGGAACATTGGTTTTTTACTTTTTGATGATGGAAATTATAATTATAGTTAGACTTAAAAAACTTATATTTCTATTTGGTTACCCATTATATATTTCTACTATGTATGTAATGTTTTTCGGTGATGTTTGGGAGGGTTTGGAGGACTTTTGCAATGTTTTATGGGATTTTCTAGAGGCTCATGTTTTCAGAATGTTACGTAAAAGCCATGCGTCTCCTATAAAAAATCATAAAATTTGAGGAATTAGGCTCTAGGTAGGCTCATGTTTTGGTGCATAGTTTTTACAATAATTTATTTCACCAAGGAGAAATTTCTCATTTTGGGATAAGGGCCTTTACATAGTTTGTGCATGTTTTTCCAAACTGTGTCCCATCAATAAGAATGAATAAAATTAGATCATAAATTTTTGGATGATGATTTTTTCATTAATGGATCGTTTTATACTAGTACAATTGTAACATGAATTCTGTTCATTCAAATGTATTTGGTGACTATTCCTCTTGATGTAAGAGTGATCTGTTGGAAAATTTCGATGCATTGAAGTTTTATTTCCATGGTAACTCTCCATTCATGGTGGGTTTTCCTTAGTTTCAAAATCTTCCCTCTCACAGATTCCTAAATCTAATCGAATTGGGACAGATATATGTTTTTTATGACAATCATGATGGGATTTATCTTCGTTGATGTTATGTTACAATATCTAATATCATGTTTTGGAGTTTCAACCCATGTTTTTGAATAATTCTTTTCACTAATCATTCATTCCTATATTTGTGAGGCATGAGGCATCAATATTGACTCCTATTAAGAAAAAAATGATAGATTTTAAATTTATGGGATTTATTTCATTTAATTGTGAAATGGTTGGGAAATTTTTTATATAAACATAATTTATTAAAATTTTATGAAATTGTGATAATTTGTTGTTTTAGGTGGAAATTGAAGTTTCCAACCTGATTTTAAAATAATGATTTTAGAATGGTTATTTTTTGATGTATATAATGGGTTTTTCAATAAAATGAATTTTTTATTAAAATGATTTTTAATCTATTTTTTGGTAATGTTTGTTTTCTTAAATGGGTATGTTTCTATGGAATGAGATACAGAATGGCCATGAAGTACCACCGTCCAAGGGACGAAGTATGAATGTGAAGTTACACTATCAATGGGAACACCAAGATTGGGTGTGTGGGTTTTTGGATGTTTTAAATGAAATTGGTAATGCATATTTAAATCTAGAAATGGTTGCAACGAACTTTTTGGTATCATTCAATGGAAATGGTTTTTATCTTTGAATTGGTTTGAATTGGATTTTAAAAAAAAATTAATGGTATGGATTTGATATAAAAAATTTAAAAGTGCATATATATATATATTGTTTTTTAAATATACTAACATTTTTTATCCTAGTAGAGTGATTAGTGAATTCATTTGGGGAAAACCTAATGAGTTTAATTACTAATCACAACTTGGGTACTTTGGTGTGTTTGCACATATTTTTTTATCGGGACATAGTTAAAGGAATGGAATCTCATTTCTGTAGTGATTAAATATAATAACTTGTGAATTGATTGTGGAGTTTGAGAATATTTTGTGTTATATGTTGATGTTATGGTGTCTTTGGAGTCGTTGAGTTTTTTTTTGGTTTCGTCTATCGTTTTGTATGTTGATATAGGTCTTGGTTATTTCATGGTACACTAATATAGCTGGGGTTGGTTTATTTTACATTGTCTTGTATTATAATGTTTTCATGAATCATATTGTTGTTTCTAGATAAGATATCCTTGTTTTATTCCCTTTATTTTAAAATTTAAAATCCTACCCCAATTGATTTGAAGTCTTTGATATTTACGTCCATCATTTGGTGACACGGGGATGTCACTGAAGGCCATATAATGTTCCATTACCTCCTCAGGACAATGAGGTGGGGTCGACCATTACTAGATATATATTATCATAGTTATAGAATATATTTACAACAAATATATATTTATTATGCAGTAGGTTCGTACATGTATGTTTGAAATAGGACCTTATATAAGCGATTATTCCACAATCTCATCATTATTCATTATTATTTTTGTTTACTTACCCCATGGGGAAATTTTTCAATATTTATACCTTAAACCAAATTTATATTATAATAATATTGTTTTAATTAACTTTTCATGTGATAATACCCATTTACACTTTTTAGTACATAAAAAAATTGAAAAAACGATTTTATAAAATGTTGACTCCATTTATCTCTTTGGCCAGATATTGTTTATCTTACATATCCAAGATTTCTAAAACCAATTTTAATATATTTGTACTATTATCCTGTGATTGTATAAATAATTCTTTCCCTTGTTTTACTTTTTCATGTTATTTTTAATGGCATCTTCTATTTTTCTCCAAATAAAGTAATTTTTAAATATTGTATAAAAGTGTTAAATGATAGATTTATCATCTTATATGGAATTAATAGAATTTCTTGATGTCATGAAAACTCATTTCCTTGAAACATGCATTACATTTGTACATTTAAATTTTCAAAGAAAATATTTTACTAAATATTTGCGAAATTATTCGATTTTCCATAATTGTTTTCAACGAGAAAAGGTTATTTTCATCAATAAAATTTTCAATGATATTTTCAAAGTATTAATAACTCTGCTAAAAAAATTGTTAAATATTGGTATTTATTGTTTTTATACTCTTATTATTACATCTAAAATATTTATTTAGATTTTTTATGATGTGTTTTAATCAGGATGTATTATTTGATATTGTTATTAATGTTACTTTTGATGTTTTATGATTATGGAAGTTATTAACATTTCATATGCCTAATTTTTTTAATATGAATGTTTACATTTATTATGTTTTAGAAATTTATAATTTGAAATGGATTTGACATATTATGAGTTGGGTAGGGCCCTCTATAACCCCTTAATGCATCGGTGGGACTTATGGGACAAACCATATTTGGTTTTGGATGTGGAATTGCAAATTTATGTAAATGTATTGGCACAAGGCATTGAAAATATTTTCATATGTCTTAGTAAAATCCCTCGATGGTATGTTTCATATGTCTTGTTCAATAACCCATGTTTATATAATATTTTTTCATTTTGGAACTAAATTATAAAATTCATTTTAAACTTAAAATAAAATAATTTATATTTATAGAAACTATAGAATCAATAATAATCGAATAGTAACCTTCTCTGGGAAACTATAAATAAAATTAATTCAAATTACAAGTGAAAATATGATATAAATATATCTTTATATAATGATATTGTTTTAATTTTTTTTTAAATATAAATTATTTAGAGATATTTTTGAGAAAAAAATGATTATTTACATTTTAATAATTAATATAAGGATTTAATAGAATATTTATTTTCTTAATATGGATTCATAATTTCATATTTTTTCCGATTATTATATGATACTTTTATGAGAACATAAATAATTTTTTAAAGTGTTATAAAATCAGATATAGTTTTAAATTTGGCATTTTTAAAATAAATTATGATTTTAATTAAAGATTAAATTTCTATAAAATGGAAAAACATTTACAAAAAATGATGTTCAATTTTGTATTCTACATTTCAAAAAATGGTTAGGGTTATTTTTTGGGATTATTTTTAAATAGTTTAATTTTTGGCGAATTGTAAACTATGATAATTTTTTATAAATGCTAAATACATGCATTATTGAGTCATAGATGATGTATGTATGATTTAATACCATAATCTAGAAAAATAATTAATTTTTTAATATATATAGTGATCTTTTTAAAAATATTCATTTTCATGTGCTTAAATAATAAACTAATGAATATAAAAATGGGAAAACACCCCTCTCCTCCCAAATAAATACCACCCCTCACCACCTATTCTCCTCAAAAATAAATCTATCTATCATGGTTCATTTCTATCAAAATTTCTTACTAAGAACCGTACCAACATCCATGACCTACATATCTCACTAGACGGCTAAAACAAAGGGCCTTAAGGTGGTTCTCAAGTAGGATAATTGAAGAGGATAATCCTCTTTCATTATCATTTATTTTACTTAATTTATTTTATTTTCTTATTCTCTCTTCACCTACCCTTATCAATGGGACTAGATAATTCATTTATCTAAAATATTATATAATTTTATTATTTTAATAGAAGATATTTCATCAAACCCTTTCTATCTTCCTCTCTTTCATTGTAAAAATGAATGTATCACAATTTATATGTCAATTTACCAACATTGTGGATGATGCATTTTCATTTTTATTTAATTCCATCAACATTATTCATAAAACCACAATAATTTTTGTCATATAAAGTTGATTTATAACCATTTTATGTTCTCAAAAAAATTATTTATATATTACAAAATGAGAAAACAGATCGATTTGGTTGTGATCGAAAAATGCCAAAATTATCCCAAATGACTATCATTAACTATTTATTTAATGAATCATCCTTATTCCATATAACCAAATGATATATAAAAATGATTAATACTATATATTTCCATTTATAACATATACTTTTAATTATGATCAATATTTATCATTTTACATAATTTCCCATACTGGAATACAAATACACTGATCATGAAAACCAAGGAAATGAACACTCCTGAACGACAAAATTGTATCTTCTAACTCATAAAAATCCATAAACGAACATATTAAAATTTTAATAAATATAAAATATATAAAATATTTTCATAATTAATTTATTCAATTATATAACTTGATTATCCATGATATTTAATTCAAATATGGAACACTTTCATATATAAGTTAAGGGATTCTCAACGTCATCTTTTTTTCCACTGGGTTATGCTTTCACTTGGTTTTTCCAAATTTAAAATCGATATATTTTCTACATACATAATATAAATTCATTTTATATTTCAAAAACTTCTTTATCTATATCATTTCATCCTTTTGGGGGAATATGCATATATATAAATGTTTCCCTAATCAATTATTCACCATAAGCAATCCCAATTAAAAGTAATTTCTTGATATTTTTACCAATTTTCATTCACAATTAATAATATATTTTACACATGAATTATTTATTTATATATAAATCATTTTATCCTGAAAAACAATATTTCTTTAATTATGGAGTCTTTCTTCCATTTCACAAGAAAAAAATGGAACCAACTATAAAAACAATGAACAGAATACACCCAAAACAATGGAAATAACCTTAAAATTGATATAACACTCTTTAAACCATTATATAGTATCTTTTTACATTTTTGAAGTAAAACAACCCTTAGGTAAGGGACTTATCATTAAAAATACTCTTTTTAATTTATACATTAAAAAAATTAAAAAGAATTATTTTTAAGATGCAATTATTCTAGTTTTATGATTATGTTTTAGTTCTTGGGAATTATTTATGATGGATTTTGGTATCTATATATCCCTCTAACATTTTTTTGTTTATGTTTGAGGTTGACCATATGGTTACTCTATGTTTAACTACAATGGTCACAAAAAAATATTGATGTTAGGGTTGCATCAAAAGGTATCAATGAGGGATATATTTTAAGGTATCTATGAAGATTAAAAATAATAATTTGGTATTTAGGGTTAAAAATCACAATAATTAATGCCCCAAAATACCATTATGATTTTAATTACATTTTTTATGCTTTATAGAAATCTTTTATTTTCACAAAGTTAGTATATAATACTTTATGAATGAGAAGTATGTGTGTGAAAATTATTTCATCTATTTATATATATTCATATAATAACTGTTTCATTGTTTCTTTTTATGTTCCTAATAGAGTTTTGGACCTCATACAATGTTTTAATTTCATTTACATAGGGTTTAAGGATGAGTAAAAAAAATTAAGAAACCAAATTTAATGTAGTGAATAATATTAATGAAAACATTTATTTTTTTTAAAAAAAGTTATTATGGAATAAATGGATACTATTTTAGGTGTAGCAACATTGTATTATAGGGGGTTTATATGAATGAATTATGTCCAAATTATCTAAAACTCAAAACCCAAAACATATTTGTCAATGTAAGAAATCGAATTCTAAAAGAATTTACTATATTATCAAATGTTTTATATCGGGTCATTATAACTGGTTTCAAAGAATAGTTAAATAAATTTTTGGGATTGGATGATTTTAATATAATATCATAAATAATTTTTTCCTTATGGTTATGTTGAAATGATATAGAATTTAAATATTTCATTGTTTCATAATCTAATATATATCTATAAAGAATGGTTTTCCATAGAAGAAACAAAGTATATAATGTTTGAATGAATCAATAGAATGATATCATTTCGAATCTATAACTTGAAATGGTATGAATTGTAATCGATAAGTTTGTCATAGAAATTCCTCAGTTGATATAGGTAAGGAATGGAGGTGTCATGGAAGTAATATAACAAACAAAACTACCATAATGGAACTTGGCGATAATAGAAACTTTTATGAGGAAACACCCTCAATCATTCTATGGACCATCTAACCCAATGGTGTCTTAAAGGAATATTGACACCCTTGAAAATATATTTGATGTCATGGGTTTTTAAAATATTTAAAGGGTTACTTTTTATATTGACCATTTTTAAGGTGAATCTGAAAAGTGATGGTGAATTATTAATTATATTAGAAATTATGAGGCGATTAATTCCTTGGAATGGGTTGAATTTATGAATATTTTCTTAAAAACTATTTTCTTAAGGTGACTCAATATAAGATGGAAAATAAATTTATTTAATTCAAAAAAAGGATGAGTATTTTGTTACCTTTTTTTGAATAAAACTTCACACGACTGACAAGGTATACAATAAATCTTATTCGAATCATGATATTAAAATAATTGATTTTTATTCGGGATTGAAGTAATGATAAATAAGGAAATTTTCCTACTAACTATTCAAAAGTTGTGAGTAACTTGTTCGATGTGCTGAGAGGGTAGAAATAGTGTTTTTGGATGATCATAGGTGCTTTGACGATAATTATATAAAAAGTTACATTTGTAATGAAATGGATAAGAATAGACCAAATAAATATGAAGTTAAGAAATTCAAATTTAATTTGGTTGGAGGTGTGCTAAAAAGAACATTATGAAATTCCTTTAAAAATAAGGGAAATATTTTGGATGTTGTATGTTTTGATATATGGCCTATGATTGAAATGAAAAATGTTCTTAAGATTAAGTATAATATGAAAACTATAAAGAGTTTCAAATGTGGTGATATGGGTCATTATAAAAATACCTTCCCAATGAATGATCTGAATGATGGGATAAAATATAATTATATGTAAAAATGTGCAGCGAGATCCATTGCGAATATGTCAACAGATGTTGGTTCATACAATGAATTTTTATCAGGTACATAGTTTCGTTACAGAGATTTTTCTAATGATTTGTTTGATTTTAGGTATACACATTCAATTATTTCTGTGTAAGTTTCTGGTATTATGTATATTTCACCATAGGAAATGAAACAATAGCTTATGTTTAGAATACATGGGTGAAATACTATAGAAAAATGACATTATAATAATGTTTTTGTTTTAGTCTATGAAAATACATTATCTGCCACCCGTTTTTTATTTCCTCAGTAGAGTTTGATGTTATTATGGGTATGGATTAGATTTCCATTTATCATGCTAAGAATTATTTTAGAGCTAATAATGTTTTTTTCATGTTGATTTTTAGTTTCTGTACAATATTGAACCCATGCAATTGGTAACATATCACGAAGCTGATAAATAGTTAAAATTAAGCAATGAATGATTTATTTTTCATATTGTAAAAAACATGGTATTATCTTAGATAAATGATGTTTTAGTGGTAAATGAAATCCATGATTTTTTTTACAGATGAGTTAAATGATGGTATACCATATCGAGATGTTTTCCATACTGCTGAATTAATACCTAATTCTAAAACAATTTCAAAACTTCCATATCGAATGAATCTTGAGGAACTTCATGAATTGAAAAATAAGTTGCAGGAGTTACTTGATAAAGGTTTCATTAGATATAGGATGTCACTATAGGGTGATCCTGTTTTTTATTTATAAATGAAGATAGTTCCATGAGACATTCCATTTATTATAGTTCTTTGAATAAGAATAAGATTCATAATAAGTATTCATTACATCATATCAATGAATATTTTGATCTATTTAGGGAGATCAATATTTTCAATAATTTAATTTAGATCTGGGCACCATCGAATAATGTTGAATGAGGATCAAATTCCCTAAATATCATTCCAAAATAGATATTGTAATTATGAGTTTCTTGTTATTCCCTTTGGTTTCAAAAATTCCCCAAAGGTATTTATGGATTTTATGAATAGAATATTCGACGATTACATGGATAACTTTATTATTATTCTTATTTATGATATTTTATTGTTTTCAAATATTTATGAAGATCCTGAAATACAATTATGGAATCTCATGAATAATTTGAAAGAAAATAAGTTATGTTGATATTTTATAAAATTATATTTTTTGTTCTAATTGGGTTCTTTTCTTTGGAACACTGTTAATAAGGATGGAATAATAGTTGATCATGTTAAAACAAAAGTGATGTATGAATTTCCATGACCAAAAAACATAAAATAGGTTTATATTGTATAGGGATTAACATGTAATTGTCAATGGTTTGTCAAAAACATCGGAGGGTTATCTAGCCAGACAACTATGATAATACGAAATGGGTTAAATTTATTTGGATAGATGAATGTAAAATTTGATTTTTGGAAATAAAAAAGAGATTGTTTAATGCTCTAGTTTTGTCCCTTCCTTCAAAAAATAGAGATTTCTTCATCTACAGTGATCCCCCATTGCCTGGACTTGGTTGTCTTCCAATGAATATTGATTACGTAAATTCCTATGCTTCAAGACAATAGTAACCTAATGAGTTAAATTATCCAACACATGATCTATATTTATTTTTTATGGTTTATTACATTAAAAATTTGGTGGCATAATTTATATGTAGTCAAATGTGAAATATATACTGACCATACATGTTTTTAGTATATAATTACTAATAAATAATTGATCATGATGCATAGATAATGGCTTGAAATAATAAAATATTTTGATTGCATGATCAATTACCATAATAGAAAAGAAAATAATGTGGTGTATTTCTTTGTCCAAAAACATCATGCTACATTAACAATGTTACATTAGGAACATGAACCCTTCAATAATGAATTGTTGAATTTTTTCTTAGAAGTTGTTGGTGTTGGAAATTCCTCTATTTTCAGGTGTCAATATAGTCATCTCTGTTAAGAAGAATTAATCAAGCACATAATGAAGAATATAAGATATAGAGAAAGTTATAATTAATTAATGGAGTCATGTTTCTAGAATTTAAAATTGATAAAGATATTATTTTAATACTTTTGAAGAGATTATGTGTTCCATGTGATTCCTAGATGAAGAAAAAGGTATTCTATGAATCTCATATATCTATATTTTCAGTTCATCCTGGAAGTACTAAGATGTAGAGAGACCTTCTGGAGTATTAATATTGGTATGGAATGAAAAGAAATATTATTAATTTTATAATGAAATGTTTGACATTTTAATAGGTTAAAGCAGAGAGACAACTAGGAAATGGGATACTTCATCTATATCATATGGCAAAGTGGATATTTGAAAATATATCCATGTACATCATGGTGGGATTATCAAAGTCTTATAGAAGTATTAATTTTATTTGGATTATTTTTATCAACCTACTTAATATTCACATTTCCTTCCTATTTTTGAAACTCTTTCTCTAGATCATATTTATTGATTATAACTCATATTGATTATTAGGTTTCATGGAGTTTGTCTATATATTTTAAGAAAATGTGATCTCAGGATCACCTTTTTGTTTTATAAAGGCCTTCAGAAGTCTGTTTGGACAAAATTAAATTTCCGCACAACCTTTAATCCTCAATTCGATGGAAAATTGAAATTAAAAATTAAAACATTATAGGATGTTATTCAAGATTATTTTATAAATTACATGAAAATTTGGGACAAACATATTTTTTTAGTTTAGTTTTTATATAATAATAGTTTTCATTCCAATATACAGATAGAACATTTTGAGGCATTATATGGGAAGTGGTGTCAAAATCCACTATTTTGGGAGGAATTCAATTAATGGAAGTTGAAGGGATCAAAATTAACATAAGATGGGGAATTTAAATGGAATATAACCCCACAACCCATGAGGAAAGCCCATATGAAGCGGAAAGGTTATCTAGATTAAAGGAGGATTGAAATTTCCATTTTGGTATGTCATCATGTTTTCCTTTAATTATATCCTTTTAAATGTTTTATGAGTTTGGTACGAAAGGAATGATATGTTCACTGTTTATTGAACATTTTGAAATCCAAAAGAATGTTGGACCATGTAACTAAGAAGTGGATTTTCCTCCATCTATATCACAGGTAGACAATGTTTTTCTTGTTTCGATGTTGAGAAATTATTTGCAAGATTCATCTAACATTTTGAACCTAGAACTAGTACTGATGTCAGAGAACATTTCATATGATGAATGTCTGGTGTATATTCTTGATCAACGTGACAATGAACTGTGGAATAATGTAATTCACTATGTGATAGTTTGTGGAGATACCACTAAGATGAAGAAGAAAATTTTGAATATGAAAGTGTTAAGAGGGAAAGTTATCCTCACTTATTTAATAAGGGAATATAAATTTCAATGTTGCAATTTACAAAAGGTGGGGGAAATATATTGGCCAAGGTAATAATAAATTTTTTTTTTCATTCTAAAATTTAACAGTAAAATCCATTATAAATTTATTATAAAATAAGTGATATTTATATAAATTATGATATCATTACTAATAGAATGGTTACCTCTCCAAAAAAGTATAAATAGAAAATATATATCTTATAACTGAACATATGATATATTTATATCGTGAAAAAGTAATTAAATTTTGGAAAAATGATTAATTAGGTATTGGTATTTTTTAAATTGAAATTGTTTATTTATAAATTTATATTTAATTTAATGATTTAAAAGAAAAATTATTTTTATAAATTATATTCATTAATTAATATATTATTTACTTATTATTATAATACAATTTTACAAGAAATTAATTAATTTTTTAAAGTGTTATAAAATCAATTATATTTTTAAAAAAAAATTTTTTGAAATAAATTAACATTCTAATTAAAAATAATATTTCTATATTAATATTATTATTTTCTAAAAAATTACTACAATTATTAATTTTACTTGTTGGAAAATGATTAGGGTTATTTATTGGGACTGTTCTAAAATAATTGAATTTTTAGTGAATAGTAGAATATGATAATTCTTGATAAATGCAAAATACATGAATTATTGAGTCATGGATAATGTATGGAAAATTTAACCCAATAGTATTGAACCCAACATTATAAATTTAATATAGCTAGTGATATTTTTAAAACTATTCAAATACTTGATCCAAAATAATAAACTAATGAATAAAATAATGTGGAAACACCCCTCTTCTCCCCAATAAATACCACACATCCCCACCTCTTCTCATTACCCATTAAAAGAATTTTGTATTGTGTAATTTCTTAATAATTACCTTTCCAATCCCCTTACTCATGTCAATGTCTTGATGGTCACACCAAAAGGTCAAAACCAAGGAACATAAGGAGGATTCAAGAGGTAAAATCCACTATAATTTTCTTTTATTTTATTTTTATTTTTATTTATTTTTTTTATTCCATTTTAAAATACCCTTATCCATGTTACATGATAACTCTAGTATCTTAAAAATACTATAATAATATGGTTTTAATGGAATATCTGTCATAATACTCATTTTTATCTCTCTTAAATTCTAAAAATGAAATCACTTCCTGTGACGTGTCAATTTCCTGACATTGTGGATGATGTGTATTCATTTTCCATTGATAATATCAAGGATATTTATAAAAACACTATAATGGTTGTTACATATTGTACAATGTATTTTATAACACTGTTTACATTCTGGAACTAATATATTCAAATAATAATAAATGATAAAAAATGGTGTCGATTATGTTTCGAAACCACCAATATTATCCCAAATGACTATCATTAACAATTTTATAAAATGATTCACTCTAAATCCGTCACACGTGTCCTTTTTATATTATTTATTTTATTGTTCTTATTGGGAATTGGTTGGCTCAGGTTTAGGCCCGAATTAAATTTTGTTTATGTTATTATTTAAAAACGAATGTTTTTTCCTTGGTTGCGTCCAGCGCACCGTGGTCGAAGCCGCACAACCTCGCTTGGGTCGCCCCGTGACCTCGCTCGGTTCACCTCACAGCCTGCCCGATGTTCAAGGCAGATGAAAATTATCCGATGGAAAATATGATGAGAATAAAATAAAAATTGAGACCGTACGACCTCGGGAAAGGCACGATTTGGAAACCGCGCGGCCTCTCCTGGTACACCGGGTGACCTGTCGATGGTCATGTAATTAAATAAAATGATTTAATAATGAAGATATAGAATTTAATGAGTGGTAAGAAATAAATAAATAAATAAATAAAATAAGAAGAGTGATATAATTCTATGATTTGTTTTTCATATAATAATAATAATAATGAGGATATTATTAATTATTATTGAGTATTTTTATTATTTATTTTAGTGAAAAAAATTAAGTTATTTTATTTTTTATTAAAACTTTTATTATTAGTTATTATCTTTTTTTATTATTATTAGTTTTAGTTTTAAATCTTTATCTTATCATTTTTTTTATTTATGTGTTGTTTCTTTTGATTTGGGTCCCCCCCTTCTTTTTTTTTCCGACGCACCCCTCCCTCACTCATCCCTCCCATCGCACACTTCTAAGCCCTATCGCTGGACCCCCTGGACTCCTGCTGGAAAATCACGTCGCACACCCTATGTGATGCACCTCGCTCGCACCTCCTCCCGTGTTTTCCCCTCTCCCAGTCGTGTCACGGGTCTGCCCTCCTCCTCCTTTAGTGTTGTTGGTCCGCCCCGTTTCTCCCCCTCTCTTGATGTCGTGCCACCGCCTTGCTGCCCTCATCCCTTCATGCTGTGACATCACCCCCCCTTGTAACCCTCAGCGTCAATCGGTTCTACTCGCCCCCCCCTGTCCACAGCTCCACCTGCAGATGTCGGACCCGCTCCGTCCTACTTGTACCGTCACCCCGACCCATGCCGGCACCACCCAAATTTTTGATGGCGACCCCATCGACAATCCATCCCCACATCGGACATCATGCTTCCTTCGGAGACAGGCCTAACATCCACCCCCTGCTCCATCTGGCATCGCGCCAACTGCTACCCGATCCCATCTCGTCGAGCTGCTATTTTCCTCCCTCTTCCGGCAACAGCGACAGCATCCGGCAAACATCCCTCTGACGGTCGCCCCTTTGGTTGATCCCTCCTCTATATTGTTTTGTTTTTTATCTTTCTTTGTTGTTTTTTTGGGTATTCCAGTGGGGTTTAGATATGATTTTGAGGATTAACAATTTATTTGGGTTTTAATCTCCTTTGTTAGGGCTTCGCTTTGATTCTTCATGGTGTGAATGATGTGCGTATTTGTTTTTCACCATTTCTACAAGGATCTCTGTGTGAGGTAGGTGGTTCCATGTTTAAACATTACTTAATAAATTAATTTTATAGCTTAGTTAATTTGCGATGTTCTTTGATTAATTATTTTTTGTGCGAATTTGGTTTTCATGAAGTTTTTCATGTGTTAATATTTGTCTAGTAGTATGTTTATATGGTTGGGTGCGTTTATTGGCTGAAATCTTACTTTTAGTCAATTGTTAGTGTTTTACAGCATGTGCAGTTATCCTTTTTAAATGTGCAAAGTGCAATTTTTGTGTTCTAGAGTTTTTATAAAGTTTGCGTTTGCTTTTGTGAAAATGTGTAAAGTGTGAAATTTATGATCTGGTGTAGTGTTCATATGCGTTTGTTCAAAAAGATAATTTGAGTGAGTTTTTGGTGTTTAGAGTCATGTTTTATCTTCTGGTTTTCTTAATGAAATATCTAGTGTTTTGTTTAATCGGTAAAATGTGTTTTTAATAGTGCGGTTGGGTTATTAATTGATAAAAGTGGTGAAATTTGTGTTCTTGATGTGGCGTTGGGTGTGTCTGCTCCTAATAGATGGTTAAGTTGTTTTTGTTTGTTAATTCGTGTTTTGTTTCTTTTTAAAGAATTTTTTTACCAAGAATTTAATATTATTTAATAAAATTATTAACAATTAAAAATTTAATGTGTTTTAAATAAACAATTATTAGCAATTCAGAAATTGTTTTAATTGAGTTGGGTAAATTCTTTTGCCATGCATACTTTTTCAAATGTTTTTCGGTCTGTGTGGAAGTGTGGTGTTGGGTTTATGCTACACGATATTTGATTTATTGGTTTGAGTTTGAAATGAAATGTATTGTTGGAACATCTTGATCACAAAAGGGGAAGCCTGGGTACTAGGTGAGCGGACTAGACTAGCGTGCTAGTGATTCGGGAGTGGCCCCAGCCCAGATTCACTTAACTGGTTTGACGATTACAATACTAACTAAACATTGGATGAGTACTGGAGACCACTAGGTTATTGATGTGTTTCCCTACTAGTGGCTCATGCACGAGAACATATGATATGGATTCATTGGTACACCAAGACGTGAGATTCTAGGGTCCCATTCCTTTTTATAGTACCTATAGGGCCTCTCCCACTTTTAGTGCTCCTGGATTACTATACACTCACCGTAGGCATGCGGTGTAGCATTTGGGTTCTCTTGAAGGTTTGAGATTTCTTAACTACAAGGGTGTTTTATGTTTATTTAACTTGTTTTTTAAAGTGTTTCCTTTATAGAAACTGTTCTTTTAAAGTTGTTCAAGTGTTTGTTTCTTTTTTTTATTAATCGTGAAAATGATTTTTTCATCTAATGCTTACACGTGGAACCTTTTTATTGGGTGACATCCTACTGGGCTTTTGTCTCACACCCTACATACACCTCTGGGTGTATGTAGACTTTGTTCTTGTGTATTATAGGTCGTGACATCGTGCTCAGCGACGATGGTTTTGTTCAGTGATGGTGGTTCGGATTGTTGTTGGATTCCTCTTGCAGGTTGGTGTGGGTATCTTGGAGGTATGACTTCTCACGTCCATTGGAGTCTTGAGATCGAGTTTTTAGTTTTTTGTCTTGGTTGTAGTTCCCTTTTGGTTTTAGTTGAATTGTAAACTCTAAAACTGGTTATAGTGTAAAGGCATGATTGGTTGCCTATTTCCAGTTCTAGTTTATTTAACTTGTTAATTTTCTTTCTCTCTTTTATTTCGAGTAAATCTTTCCCATGTAAAATTTGATACCTGGGCACTTGTGCCAGCCCTTGGGGATCGGGAACGCCCATCGGGCCATGTCGCGAGCTGGGTTGGGCACCGTGTTAGATGGTGACCCGGCCTGGTTTGTGACAAAATGGTATCAGAGGTGCAGTTTTCTTTTTGGGTCATGTTCATTTTGGATCAAATCATGGTAGATTGGAGTTAAGGTTGTCGGGACTCGACGTCTTGGCTACGAGTAAGGTGCCTAGCCGGCACACCTCGTGGTGGGACTTGAGTTGCCAAAGTAAGTTGAGTTTGTCTGAGTCTTTGGTCCTTGTGGTTAATATTGTATAAGGGAAATAAAAAAGAGAGTAGGGTCAGTTGTCCTAATGAGCTCACAGGGTCTGGATGCCATGTAGAGTCGGGGACGTTTTCCTAGAATACCCTCCATGGAAGTGTCATGATTTCCATATGGCCACCGAGCTTATGTTCCAGTCACCCGCTCACACTTGTTGTCTCTTGCACCATTCTTCATTTCTTTTTTGTGGAATTGTGGAAATTTGGTTTTTATGTAAAAATTATTTGGTCTTGGAATATGTTTTGTAAAATGTTTTGAAATAAATTACTTTAAAAAGAAAATAACGTATGAGGTTTGAAAAGTGTGGGTTGGATGTTTTGGTTTTGAAAAATTGAAATGTTTGGTTTTGATCCTTGGTGTTCTCATGGGAAACCAAATACCTGAGTGTATATGGGATAGAGAAAGGGTTAATGGCATGAGCGGATGAGTGCTTGGATGGACATGAGGTGGGTTCCAGTGCGCCACGAGAACATGCATGTGTTTAGTAACTGGTGATTGCGTGGTGTGTCCTTCTGTTTTGTAAATGTTGTGTGTTAGACGTTTTGAGTCGAGGGTCCTTTTTGACTGACTTGTATCTTGATTTTAAATTATTATTTGTAAGTTGGTTAGTTGGTGCGAAAGCGTGTGGTTAATGGTCCCTTTTGAGAAGTGCTTTGGGAATTCATTGCAGTGGTACCCACTACATGTGTAGTGTTCACTTGTGGTATGTCTTGCCCATTGGACCAGTTTGACTGGGTCCATGGTTTTCTTTATTAAAAAGTGTATTCCCCCCCCCCCCCCCGCATAAAGCATTGACATGTGATTGAAGTGTGCCTACAGGCAACTCGTCGTTGGCCACCCCTCCAGTTGATCATATAAATTTCTTCTTGAATTCTAGAATTGAACCCACCTCTCTTTTTTACAACTAAGCGGATCCTCTCACAGCAGGATGACAGACGCGATGGGAGTTGAAGGGTGTTTTGGTATTTTGAGTGCCTGACTCGTAAGGTATGAAGTTTGACACTGTCATGTTTGAAGGTTCCCCCTGGAAACGGCAAAAGGAAATCTAGCGAGGAGGGGTGAAGGCGGTTCATAATTTTCAGTGTTGACCAATGTCTTGAAGGGCTTTGTAGTATTTACATATGCTGGAAGGGTCATGTTTGGTGACGTCTTTCAGTGTCAGTTCTCTTTGATTGTCAAGGGTGAAGTTTAATCTCATTAATTTGAAAATTCTGTTTGGAAACGGTGAAGGAGATTCCAGTGGGGAAAGGTGGAGGAAACCTAGAATAGTCGGTGCGGTCCACTATTCTAAATGACTTTTGGTCCTTTTTTTGGTTTAATTTAAGAAAGGGTATACGTTATGCCACTAGTGTAGCAGACCTAGTCGCATGGGGATGCTACGGTCGATTGCAGGAATCGCGTGTTGTTTAAGACTCAGTTTGAAGTCCCTCTCCGTATAATGTTCCTCTCAACAGCAATGGTCATGTTCAGGTGACGATTTGTGGTGTCTTGTTCTCATCCAGTGTGAAAAAGTGTGATGTGCATGCACCATTTCATCTCTTGGGTTGGTGAATGTTCCATGTATGATCAGTTGGATGTCGTAATATGTTTTATTTGCTGGTGTTTTCTCGGTGGTAGTGTGCTTGCATGTGACACCAAAAGGAGATGCTATGTTCGAGAGTCTTCCATGCCTGACTGGAAGGCAGAAGATGCTTCAAACATCAGGTCTCTAGCCATAGGATTTAGAGTGAAGCTGGCGCATGGTTAGTAACCCCGAGAGTGTATAGGACCCCATCTTTATTTCTTTCATCAGTGTTGAAAGTAGAGGTAGTTTAAATTGTTTCTATGGTTGTTATTCTCCGAACGAACCGTCTGGTTGCATAAGGTTTTCGTGACCATGTGGAGGCATGTTTGTCTCGTTGCCTTAAAGTCTTGGGGGTTGTGTCCCACTGCATTCAGTCTCTTTAGGGGTCCTTATGGGAGTCTGTTGGGTAAATATGTCTCAAATTTGAATAATTCTCATCCAGGAATGTGGAAATTCTGGTTTTTCTTGGGTCATGCTTTTGACGCCCCGGTAGTCGGGCCCCTCCCTCCTCGCCCCTTGTGGTGGGGTGTTTGGTCACCATTAGAAAATTTTCACAGTTCTGTAATCCTCTCTTAGTTCTAATGGTGGAGAGACCCACGATGGGTCTCGCACAAAGGTCTCTGGAATAAATCGGTGTTGGACTTTCCTTAATAGTGGGGAGTCCGCCCGGACCTCCCCATTTTGGTTTACTAGTCTCGTCTTGGGTGTTTGTAGGTTCTTAATGGTGGGGAGACCCACATTGGGTCTCGTACGAATGTATCTATAATTAATCAGTGTTGGAGTTTTATTTAATGGCGAGGAGTCCGCTTGAACCTCCCCGTGTCGATTTTCCAATCTCATCTCGAGCGTCAGTGAGTTCCTAATGGTGGGGATCCCCTCGAGCCTCCCAATGTTCATCTTTTGATTCTGTTTTTAAATATGGCTTGGTGATAAGTGAAAAGAGTGTTTCTAGGATGTGGTTTGATCTAGTTTGTTCATTATAGAAAATTGGTGTGATTTTCATTTAATAGTGCTTGAGATGTTTCATCTTGTGAAGTTGGTTTTCGTGGTTGCGAGAGTCGCTTTCCTTGATTAGTCAACTGCAGACGTTCTAGAACTTCAGGGCGGGCAACACATACTGGAAAGTCTTTTTATGAATTTCTTGAGGTTTTCATTTGAGTCACTCTCTCTGAGCACGATGTTTTTTCCTCTCTTTGGTTGATGTTTGTGGGGATCCCCTTTGGATCTTAAGGCAGTTTGGTTTTCTACTTTGAGGTTCAGTCCTAGTTGTGGCTTTTCGTGGACAGAAAGTTTTATGGTGGGGAGAACTGTCAGACTCGACCTTATTATATTATTTATTTTATTGTTATTATTGGGAATCGGGTGGCTCAGGTTGAGGCCCGAATTTAATTTTGTCTGAGTTCTTATTGAAAAACTGATGTTTTCCCATGGTTACGTCCAGCGCACCATGGTCGAAGTCGTGCAGCCTCGCTTGGGTCGTCGTGCGACCTCACTCGGTTCACCTCACGGCCTTCCTGATGTTCAAGGAAGATGAAAATTATGCGATGGAAAATATGTTGAGAATACAATGAAAATTGAGACTGCTCTGCCTAAGGCGAGGCACGATTTTGAAATCGCGCAGCCTCTCCTGGTACACCGGGTGACCTGCCGATGGTCAATTAATTAAATAAAATGAATTAATAATGAAGATATATAATTAAATGGGTGGTATGAAAAAAAATAAGAAGAGTGATAAAATTTTATGATTTGTTTTACAGATAATAATAATAATATTGAGGATATTAATAATTATTATTGAGTATTTTTATTATTTATTATATTGAATATAATTAATTTATTATATTTATTATTACTACTTTTATTTTTAGTTATTATCTTTTTTATTATTATTAGTTTTAGTTTTATATCTTTATCTTATCTTTTTTTATGTATTTTTTCTTTTCATAAGGGTTTCCCCCCTATTCTTTTTTTCTAGTACACCTCTCCCTCACTCATCCCTCCCATCGCACACCTCTAATCCCTAGCGCTGCACCCCCTGGACTCCTGCTAGAAATCGCGCCGCACCCCCTACATGATGCACCTCGCTCGCACCGCCTCTCAAGTTTTCCCCTCTCCCAGCCGCGTCGCGGGTCGGCCCTCCTCCTCCTCCTCATGTGTTGCTGGTCCACCCCGTTTCTCCCCCTCTTTTGATTCTGTGCCACCGCCTCGCTTCAATTCTCCCTTAATGCTGCCACATCACCCCCCCCCCCCTGGACCCCTCGGCGTCAATCGGTTATACTCGTGCCCCCCCTGTCGGCATCTCCACCTACAGATGTCGGACCCACTCCATCCTGCTTGTGTCGTCACCCCAACACATGCAAGCACCGCCCCCCTTTTTTCCGGCGACCCCGTCAACCGCCCAGCCCCGCATCGGCCTTCATGCTTCCTCCAACAATGGGTCGAACTGCCACCCCCTACACCATCTGGCGTCGTGCCACCAACTACACGACCCCATCCCATCGCACCGCTATTTTTCTCCCTCTTCTAGCAACAGTGACACCATCCGGCCAACATCCCTCTGACGACAACCCCTTTGGTTGAGCCCTCATCTCTATTGTTTTGTTTTTTATCTTTCTTTGTTGTTTTTTTGGGTTTTCCAGTGGGGTTTAGATCCGATTTTGAGGATTTACAATTTATTGTGGGTTTAATCTCTTTGGTTAGGGCTTCGCATTGATTCTTCGTGGTGCAAATGATGTGCAGATTTGTTTTGTGCCATTTCCACAAGGATCTCTATGTGAGGTAGGCGGTTCCGCGTTTAAAAATTACTTAATGAATTAATTGGCTAGCTTAGTTAATTTTCGGTGTTCTTTGATTAATTATTTTGGGTGCGAATTTGGTTTTCATGATGTTTTTCATGTGTTAATATTTTTCTGGTAGTATTTTTATATGGGTGGGTGCGTTCATTGGCTAAAATCTTTCTTTTAGTCAATTGTTAGTGTTTTACAGCACGTGCAGTTAGCCTTTTCTTATGTGAAAAGTCAAAATGTTTGTGTTCTAGAGTATTTATAAAGTTTTCGTTTGCTTTTGTAAAAATGCGCAAAGTGTGCAGTTTATGATCTGGTGTAGTGTTCATATGGGTTTATTCAAAAAGAGAATTTGAGTGCGTCTTTGGTGTTTAGAGTCATGTTTTATCTTATGGGTTTCTTAATAAAATTTCTAGTGTTTTTCTTAATCTGTAAAATGTGTTTTTAATAGTGTGGTTGGGTTATTAATTGATGAAAGTGGTGCAATTTTTTTTCTTGACGTGGCGTTGGGTGTGTCTGGTCATGAAAGAGGGTTGAGTTGTTTTTTGTATGTTCATCCGTGTTATGTTTTCTTTTAAGGAATTTTTTTACCAAGAATTTAATATTATTTAATAAAATTATTAACGATTAAAAATTTTATGTGTTTTAAATAAACAATTATTAGCAATGTAGAAATTGTTTTAATTGAGTTGGGAAAAGTCTTTTGTCATGCGTACTTTTTCAAATGGTTTTCGGTGTGTGTGGAAGTGTGGTGTGGGGTTTAAGTTACACCATATTTGTTTTATATGTTTTAGTTTGACATGAAATGTGAAGTTGGAACATCTTGAACACAATAGGGGAAGCCTTGGTACTAGGTGGGCGGACTAGACTAGCATGCTAGGGATTCGAGAGTGGCCCCGGCCTAGATTCACTTAGCTGGTTTGACTATTACAACACTAAATAAACATTGGATGATGACTGGAGACCACTAGGTTATGGATGTGTTTCCCTACCGGTGGATTGTTCCTAGGAACGTATGATATGGATTCTTTGGTACACCGAGATGTGAGGTTATAGGGTCATATTCCTTTGGCTAGTACCTATAGGGCCTCTCCCACTTTTAGTGATCCTAGATTACTATAAACTCACTGTCGACATGTGGTGTATCATTTGGGTTCTCTTGAAGGTTTGAGTTTTCTTAACTGCAAGGGTGTTTTATTTTTATTTAAGTTGTTTTTTTAAAGTGTTTTCATTATAGAAACTGTTCTTTTAAAGTTATTCAAGCATTGGTGTCTTTTTTTTATTAAGAATGAAAATGTTTGTGTCATCTAATGTTTACATGTGGAACCATTTGGTTGGGTGACGTCCTACTGGGATTTTGGATCACATGATACATACAACTTTGGGTGTATGTAGACTTTGTTCTTGTGTATTCCAGGTTGTGACATCATGCTCAACGACATTAGTTTTGGTGAGTAATGGTAGTTCGGATTGTTGTCGGTCTCCTCTTGCAGGTTGGTTTGGGTAGCTTAGAGGTATGACTTCTCATGTCGTTTGGAGTCTGGAGATAGATTTTTTTGTTTTCTGTCTTGGTTGTAGTTCCCTTTTGGTTTTAGTTGAATTGTAAACTTTAAACGTGGTTACAGTGCAAAGGTGTGATTGGTTGCTTGTTTGCAGTTCTATATTATTTATATTGTTAAATGTCCTTCTATCTTTTATTTCAGGTAAATCATTCCCATGTAATTTTTGATACCCGAGCACTTGTGCCAGCCCGTGGGGATCGGGAACGCCCTTCGGGCCATGTCGCGGACCGGGTTGGGCACCGGGTCAGATGGTGACCTGGCCTGGTTCGTGACACATTCCATATCATAAAATAATTCAAAAGAAAATTGAATATATTATTTGTTCATTGATAACATATAATTTAAATTCTAGTAAGATATTCTAATTTTAATGATTTTCCTTACATGTATACTAGTAAACCAATAATGAAACCAAGTAAAAAACACTCATGAACGATAAAATGGAATCTTATAACTCCTCAAAAAGCCATAAATTAAAATAATTAAACTATAAGAAACAATATGTATCTATAAATTTCTCATAATTAGTTAATTAATGTATTTAACTTGATTATCAACAATATTTAGTTCATGTCTAGATCACTTTCAGACATAAGATAAGGGATTCTCCAAAAAGCCCCATTTTTTCCTTCAAGTTTTTTCTTTCACTCTCTTTTCAACAATGTAAATATTCTCTATTTTTGTATACATCTTAAAAATTCTATTTATATGTTAAAAACTCGTGTATATATACCATTTCACAATTTATTTTGGGATATTTGTTTTTATATGTTTCCCTACCCAATTCTTTTCGATATGTAGGTCTAAATAAAGATAATTTCCCAATTTCTTACCAATTTTCTTGTGAAATAAATAATCAATTTTACAACACTATTATTTTTATAAAATAATTCATCTTATTATCAATAAAAATATTGGATCAATTCTAGATTCTCTCTTCCATTTGACAATAAAATAAGAATTGAACCAAACATGGAAACCATGAAAACAACGTATAAAAACAATGAAAATAATAAAATATTAGCAATTAATGTGTGGAAAGCTATTTCAAACTGTTTGTATGAGGTATTATAGATATGAATATAGTTATTCAGTATTTTAAAAACACACATTTACCCGTTATACAGGACTTTAGAACTCTATTGAAGTAAGTTGTACCCAAGATAAGTTACTTTTCATTAAAAATCATCCTTCTAATGTCTAATTTCAAGAAATTAAAAAGGAATATGTTTCGGATGAAACTAATAATGATTTATAATTATTTTATGTTTCATGGGAATTTTTATGATTACTGTTGGGGCATATATATCCCTTTAATGAAGTTGGTATGTTTATGCTTGAGGTCGGTCGTATGGTTACTCTATGTGTGACTACAATAGTTACACCATAAGGTAGACATGAGGGTTACATCATAAGGTAGATGAAAGGGTTATATTGTATGTATTTATGAAATTTAGGAACCATAAGCTATTCATGATGTTTATAAATCATAAATATGTAATTACCCAAGATATCATTACAGTTTTATTTATGTTTTTTATGTTTTTTGGAAGTCTCTTATTATCAAAAAGTGGGTGTATGATACATTATGGGTGAGAATGATGAATTTTAGAATATTATTTTATATGATTATATGTATTCAAGGAATAATGGTTAATTTCCATAATTTTTCGTTCCTTGCTATGCCTTAGTGCTCATCCAAATTTTTAAAATGGTTCTTACGGGGTTTAAGGACGTTTAAGAGAAAATATGAAGCAATGCTGAATATTCTAAGATTATCCATCAAAATAGAACATGCATCATTAAAGAAATTATATTATGGAATTAATAGATATTGTTTTAGTAGTACCCACTTTTTATGATTTTGCTATAATATGCATCAATTATTTTCTAATTCTCTCAAACTCTAAACTAATACGGTCATTGGGAATTTAAGGAAGTAAATTATAAAATAATTTACAGTATTATGTAATGTTTGAGAATGTTTCTTTATATCTGGTATTGTTAATTCCATAGCTACGAAAATATTTTTGGATGTACATCTGATTATATTACGTTTTATGGTATCTATTGATAAGTTTTTCCTCAACAAATTATTTATATGAAATTATTTGATCGGAATTTATTATTTCTATAATATTTTTACCCTATATATATTTCATTATATAATACACTTACATAGCTTCATATCTCACACCTTTATTATCCTTCCATTCCCTAGGATATTTGGAATTGTATTTTGATAGATATTTTGGGATCTTATGAATAAAATAATGGTGTACTCATTAGAATAAAATGATGTATTTTAATGTCAAAAAATTTAATGTTAAATTTATTTATTTATATATTTTTTCAAGAAAACAAAACTTTTTAGTCTTTTGGTATTCGATTACATGTATCATAAAGAAACATAAAAATATAACCACCAGATATGGTCTACAAGGGTCATTTTCATTATAGTTGGTATCAGATAAAGTTTAGTAGTATGCGTGGGTAACAAATTTAAGAAATAATTTATTATGTAATGTTGATCAATGACAAGACTTGTGAATATTCACAATTATATTATGCTTGTTAATTGGGGATTAGTTGTATATAAACTTTTCAAATCATGTTCAGTGTTTCCCCAGTTTGAAAATTATTCATTATGATTCATAATGATATTGATTAATCTAGTGTAGTCCAATGTTTTGAAATGGATTCTTGCAGATGTAAAAAAATATTAATTCTCATAATCCATATAGGTATTTTCATTATGGTAAATATAATGAATCTGGATCTAGATATGTATCTATAAATAGAAAAATTATAACTATATTTTTTTAAAAGAATAATTTTATATCCATAAATATTTCATCTATAGAGCATCCTCCTAATAAAAAATAAAGTGTTACAATGATACATCATTTCATGATTTTATAACCTCTATTATTAAATGGGAAAACAAATTCATTTTAAAATATGTAATGGATATGTCCCTAAGAGAAGATATTTATATCCTTGGGAAGAAATGAAATGTATAATGTTTTCATTGAAATTTATTATCTCTCAAATGATACATTTCTATTATGTTCATTAGTTCAAAAAACTAGTGATTATGAGTAAATAAGTAGTATGAAATAGAAGAATTTTGTGGAAATATTACTGAAAAAATAGTTTTCACACTAATTACTAATGGATATATAGATATAATTCTTGAGTCAAAGGAAAACGGAATAGGAATTTTTTTATATAAGAATACAACTTTAAAAGGTTAGTAAGGAATAATACGAAATATAATACCTAATAAAAAAATTATTATTTATCTTTTTTTGATGGGATAAATACAATCCTCTGAAGGGTAGTAGTCTCCAAAATTTTCTCCTAATACAAGGATATATTATTATGTTCTATCTAGATAGTGAAATAATTTTCAAACTCTTAGCGATATGAATGATTGAAATAAAATAACATTTTATGAAAGAAAAATAGATAATTTGATGAATTGAAATAGTTATTTTTCTTTATGTGATAATTGTGGAAATAAATACCCTTGTATATGATTGAAGGGAATTGTTATTTTCTTAAATATTAGAGAGAGAGAGTTTCTTTGTGTTTTAACTATTAGGAGATGGTGAACTATGGAAAAAAATTAACCAAAATTAAATAAAATATATGTTATAATAGCAAATTTAGCATGTTCTAGTATATTATATTTTTTAAACCATAAATGTTTTTGAAATTCATTTTTCTCATATTAATTTTATTCTTTTTGATATTATTCATATCACGCAACACTGATTTTTTTATATAACAGAACTAATTTTGGAATATGTTATATGCAACAAAAAGTTATCCTCTCACAACCCACAGCACATAGTCTATCTTATGGAACATGAAACGAAATGTTTGGATTGTATTACACATGATAATGAGTCCCTTTGATTGGTTTCATTACATAAAATGCTGAGTTTTTTTCTGAACTATAGTATACTATTAATATGATTTTTAAAATGTTATGATATCTGTCCCATCACCATTGTAATGGATGTTAAGAATATGATTATGTAAATTTTAAAAATATGATTTAAAATATATATATAATATAAATTCTTTGGTTTTCAATAAGTAAAGTGAATTAATGAACTATTTTAAAATGAAGAAAATAATATTCTAAATACTATTTATCTATATAAAAATAAAAATATACCTCAATAAATTAAATAATCAAATGTTTTATAATTTTTTAATTAAATGTAAAATATTTTATATTTGATCAATGATATTGATACTCATCCAATATATTAGATATGCATAACATATGATAAACCTATTTTTATGAAAAATAAATGGTATTTTTCCAAAAGATAATTTTATCCCCTTTTAATGGAGAACTAAATAGAAATATTATTTTTATCGCTTTTATTATTTTTATTTGAATAAAACTAAACTTACTTGTTAATATCAGAATATAAAAATTTAATTTGGATTGGTTTTTGGTATTTTTTAGAGAATATTACTTTGTATTTATGAATAATGAAAAATATTGAATTTTAATTCAACAGTACTTTTCACATAATTTATTTATAAATTAAAATTATATATTAATTTGGTATTATACTTTAATTAGATAAAATATATATCATTTATTCCAGTTTAGGTTATTGTAACCTATTTTTAAAAGAATTTGGATATAAAAACATTTCAAACAGTTAGACCATTTTGTTTAAAAACCCTCATTATCATCTCGTCCGTGGGATTAATTTCAAATTAATTTCTACCAATTTTTTATTTGAATTTTAAAAAATGGATTTCATATTTTATATCATCATAATATATTTTTTATAATAATATAAATATATATTTGGACCAAATATATTTTTAAATTTAATTAAAATTAACTACAACGGTAAAGAGAATGAATATATAAACAAGGGAGTATTCCCTAGACGTCAGTCAAAAAATGACCTTTAAACATATAGAACATTCATTGGATGTCCATATTTAGACCATGTAAGACCATTTCTCTATGTTGGACTGTTATTGGGGAATGTTTTCATTGAAAATGTGGTTGAAATTCCATTTAAAAAAATTATAAGATTTTAACTACTCTATTAAAAAGGAACTCACCCATCCCACAAATTTACACCTATAATGAATTTTTTATAAACACAAATATACTTGAATATACTACCAGAATATGTAAATTAATTATAAAAACCTATCATTGGGAAAAAAAGTCATCCAAATAATCCCATTGGTCTAAACAGGGACTTACCCAAAAAGAGTTATATCCTTCCTCAAGATCATTTGTTTGATTTTCATTCTCCACCACATCAACTCTTCCTTTTTCCATGATTATATAATAAATATAGAATCATAAATATTCATAGATTTTTATATTCAAGTGGTTCTATCTAATATTACCAACAATTCCATGTAATGGGTAACGAACTGAACATTCTATTGTATGGTAATCCATCGCCTAACAAAACAAATTTGTTTGTTTCTACATTACCACCTCTCATGGTTTGTAATTATAATGGAAGAAATTTTTTTATAATATATATATATATGATATTTATGATTCCATTATGATTCATGAATTATTATATAATAGAATCCTTCATTTTTTCCACTTTCTAGAAATGTGAAAACTTTATTTGTGGATGTGTGGATTACTAACTCAAAAATACATTTTGATTCATTCACACATTAGATAGAATGTATTAGCTATGAGTTTAGTAAAATTATATTATATATATGAAATGATAATTATAATTTAATGATATTTTATATACATAAAAATATATTTCATTTACTTCTACTCAATATGATAACAGAATTGAAACAAGGTTAATGGGTACGTACGACCTACCATCTTCCTGAATTGTGTATTCACTTTCATACTAATATAATTTATTTAATATTATAAATATTAATATACATAATACAAATCGTATTTAAATATTTTTTTCAATTATGGGAAAACATAAATAATTATCTATTTAACAGTATCAACAATTACAAGTCGAAACATATATGAAAACAGAGGTGATATTACCCAAAATGTAACAGTAACATAAAACTATTAATAGAAGGGTAATATAAGGTCATTAAAATATAATATATGGTCATTGATTTGATAATATGTTTATTTTATATATTTATAACAAACATATATTATTATATAGTACGTTTGAATATGCATGATGAAAGTCAAGACTTAAGGTATGAGTTTTCTCATCTCACATTTTATTTTCCATGAGATACATACCATATTCACCAATCATTTATTTTATGGTTTTATATACTTCCAATGAATTTATATTATTATTTATATAATAAAATTTATGTGTATTTTAATATCTATTTTATGATATATCATTTACGGGTGTTATGTTTCAAATTTTACAAAATCAGTCATGTATTTCTGTCACATTTTTCTTACTTTGAGACACATGCTAGGTTTTACACCTATAGTTTTATATGAGAGGTATATACTTCCATTGGAATTTTATACCCCTAATTTTATTTTTTTTAATTATATTTTAAGAATCATTGGGATCATTATTTAATGTGAACAATTTGATAATAACATATTTTTATAATATCATCGTTTATCGAGACTTTTTATGATTATGCTTCCATTAATGAAATATCATGATCCACCACTCAAGAAAAATCATTAAATTCCTTCTCATATGTATTGTAATTATATCATACTGTATTTGAGCAATTTTTTAACTATTTTGTACTTATGGTAATTAATTATGTGTTTTTAGGAAAATATGACTTCATCCCTTTCTTTGGTTAAAAATCTGTGTTCCTTAAAAACCATATTTTTTAAAAATGTTTTCCAAAAAAATTAAAATGTTTTTCTTGAATACTTCCATGATTTATTTTATTTTATCAATGTATTCTCTATTAATAATGTTTTAAAAATGACTTTGAATCCCAATTTATCTGTATTGATGGAAAATTGCTTTCAAAAGGATTTTAAAAATGTCTTCAAGAAATATTTATTGTACACAAAAGCAATATTAAAGAAAAAATGATTTATGTTTTAAAGATTATTTTTTCAAGAGGAAAATATAGTTTCCACAGGAAATGTTTTAAAAGTTCTTTTTCATGATTCCTTTATATGTTTTCAAATTAGTTTCAAAGAAAATGTTTTTGAAAATGTTAAATATATTTTAATGGTGATCTTCTATTTGATATTTAAAAATAATTCTACATGTATGATTACATACTTGGTTATAGTTTATGATTTATTGGGAATATGATTGAAATAAATGATTCATATTATTTCTCTAAATGGTTTATGTTTTTATGTCGTGATGTTTATGAAACATTTCTTTCTTCGATGAGTTATTATATGATAAATTCTTATGAAATTGGATTGATATCACGAGTTATTCATTGATAAAAATATTATGAAACCTATTTATTTTCCAAATGTTTTGATATGATTACATGTTAACGAAACACATTTCATTTAATGTGTTATGATATTATGACTGTTTATGATCTAATGGAATATCTATATATGATTTAATAATGAGATAGTTAGAACCTATATCTACCTCAAATAAATTAGCTAAAGATTTATAACTCATGAGAATGAAATGGATGGAAAGGGGATTGAAATCAGTTTATTATGAATGGTCTAGAAGGAGGAGTTTCCTCGATTCAGTAATATGGGGTTGAAAAATGAGTAGAAAATTGTTTAGTAATATATGTTCAAAATAGGGATTGAACCTCATGAATTAGAGGACATGGTCTACTAATATGGTATTGGGAGTGAACCTTTACGATAATGATGGTTTGGGGAGTGAAGCCATTCCACTAATATGGATATGGTGTTAATCCATGAAAAATATAGAAACCATTTTATTTTTTATGTGTCTTCTATAATCACGTGAATTATGCACAAGTAATGATCACATGGATTATGGTCTTCATTTCCTTAAGATTCATGTCTTATGAACTAACAAATATTAATTCCATGAATCTTTATTATTATCTTTGATATTTAGGGTTTGATATTTTAATATTTAGATCACATTCTTATACCATCACTATCATGTTATGGTTACATTTATCCCTTGATTACCCTTACTAATAATATGAGCTCCCCTATTTATTATGTTTACTTTACCTAGGTTATGAAGAATGGTTGTTTGTAGGATTAATAAAGGGGGTGATCTTTAAGTGAAATGTTGAATATCATTCACCATGTAAGAAGATTATGTGTACATGCATCAAAATACATGAAACTATTATGGTCCTAAGGGATGTATTTTAGTAATTAGATGAATATTCATCTAAAATTATGTAATATGAATGTATGAAAATTTTGGGCCCTTGTATTTTTCATGAAATAAAAATCATAGTAATGCTTTAGAAGAAAGGATGGGGAAAATTGAGTGATATCCCTTGGGATATTTCTAAAGATATTTCTCTATATGACTCTAAAAACAAGTCTAAGGATAAGAGTAATTGTAAAAAATGACCTAGAATTTACGTAAAGGATAGAGTGAGTGTTTTCCTAACAACAAATATATATTAGGATAAAATATGTGTATGTGGCTCTGTCAGAGATGTACATACTGTTAACCTGAAAACACTGTATTGAGCTATAATCAATCGGGAACAAGTGCATTACAACTGGACCTACTGCATACCTAGTTTGACATACCCAAGGGATATTATTTTTAAATTTAAAAACACTCTATAAAACATCATGAAATATTTTAATAGAATACAACTACAAATAACTTAGGATAAACCTATGGTGTAATTAATTAAAAATTGGGTGTTGTGATTTAGACATCCTATAAGTAATTAATCTTGATTATATAGGTTTCCATTATGAAATTTTTCTATCACACTATGATTTCTAGTTTTATAAAATATTGGGAAGTAGAAGGAAATAATTTATCATTGAACTTTTTTTGTGGTTTAATTTATGGGAGTTATACAAATCGATCAATGAGGTGGAAATCTCATAAAGATAATTAGGAAGATTTAATGAGTATTGGATATATTGCTAAAGATGATGAGACCGAAAATACCAATGAAAGGTATGGGATTTTATTCGAATATTGAATACATTAATCATAAAAATAATGATTTTTTTGAACTTGTATAAATTTAATACATCATTCAAATTTTATATTCCATGAAACATGTATTAATGAATAAATTGATTAATCCTGAGTAATTATTTCATAATAAAGTGGGTTAATTAATGTGTTTAAAGTATGTTATATAAATGATGAATTATATAAGGATGTATTGTACATGTTTTTATTTATGTATTTTTATTTAATGACATGATTACATTAAGGGAAGGTAACACGTAACATGTTCATGAGGATGAGAAACTAATTTTTTATATAGGTAAATTAAATTGGGTCATATTTATGACATAATAATTGATAAAGTATAGGGTGATAAAGTATAATATGTTATCATGGATGTAGTATACAACTTCTTGGTTATAAGGAATATATCATGTAATATTTTTAATTGATAATAATTTATTATAAAACAATTTATGGTATTTAAGTTTATTAAACTTTTTAAAGAGAATTTATGATGTGGGTATTAAACTATTTGGGATGTGACAACCAAAAGATAAAATATGATATATGTGGGATCAGTGTTAACATGATTTAGTGACCATATTTTTAAATATTTTTATTTTCATATTTCAAATGTTGTATAAGGTAAACGATTTATATAATGTTTAAGTTAATCATTAGATGATGTATGTGAGGTGAAAGTATTGTATCACCATATGAGGATTTATGCATATTGGAAAGAATATTCTAAATACTCTATTTTTATATTAACTAAAGATAAATTGGAAGTCTTATCATTATATTTCTCAAACTCGTGATCTTTTAATACTTAAGGAATAAAAAATTCACCTTCATGACATGGAATAAGAGATGAAGTGGAAGTTGATAATAGGATAATAAAGAGTATGGTTGTCCAGAAATAATGTAACTATATCGTTTCATGAAAATTATTCAATTTTAGGAAAAAAATTATTGAAATTAACTATATTCAAGTTATCACCATTTTCATGATATCAATGACCATTTTCAATCATCTTTGAGTTACGGATTTATGATTCTTACCTTTCTTTAAACCATGTTCAAAATGACTCTCCTTAAAAACAAAAAAGTTATATTTCTCATTGATTTCCATGTTTTCACATTCCACTTATGTTCTCCCATGTAGAAACCAAGTTATGAATTATGTTGAGTAACTGTCTGGTTTCCATCATTGACTTTTTAAAGGAAATTCTACTGTTAATTTTTATAATGATGGTTTCTATGAATGGAACCCTCCAGTAGTAGACCATTAATAACCCAAAAAAAATTAAATGGAGAATTTAATTTTATGGGGGGGTAGAATGTAACACGCAAATAGTTTTTGAAATATTTCTAAATTTAATTGAGTCATTTTAATATTTTCCATTTCAAACAATAATGAATATAACATTCTTATATAAAATAACAATGGTTGGATTGCATTATTTGATACACCATGTGAAAATTCCATTACACATAGAACTTATATTATCTTGGATTACACACTACACTGTGTATTTATTTTAATACACAAAATATTGAGTCCCTCTAATAACTTGTTTTACACTCAAGGTAGTGTTTTTAATGAATTATAATATACCACTATTATGATTATTAAAATATTATTATAACTAACAAATACTAATTGGAATGAATTTTACAAGTAAGAGTAACTAAATTAAAAAAAATATTATTTACACGTTTATCTAAAATTAATCCTTTAGTTATCAATTTGATTATGTTAATGAAATAACTATTTTAAAATAATGAAAATACTTTAAAAAACCATTTTTCTATGAACAAACGTAATTTTATTTTAATAAATTTAATAAAATACTTTTCGTTAATTTTATCAATAAAATTATTATATTATATATTTAATAAATATTTTTTATACTCATCCGATATTTTTTTAAAGTATAAGTTAAAAATGAATCCTTTTTTATGAAATGATGTATTTTTTTAAAAGGTAATTTTAACACTTTTTAATGGTGAACCCATTTTAAATATTCTTTTTGTAATTTTATGATTTTTATTTGTTAAAATAATCTTCATTGTTTAATAAATAATTTCAATAATATATTTCAGATAATATATAATTTTTTTATGAAAATACTCGTTTTTTGATGAATAATGTTAAACATAGAAATTTAATTCAAAATATTTTTTTCATTTCATTTATTTATACTGTAAATTTTTTTAATTTTTATTTAATTATAATTAGATAATTATTGAATCAATTAATATAATTTGATTTTTATATAAATATTTCACAATAAAATTGGACATGAAAACATTGTAATCTTTTGGATCTTTTCGATTTAAAAAACCTGCATTGACATCCCATCTGTGGGATTAATTTTAAATAAATTTAGACCACTTATGTCCTTGTAGTTTGAAAATGGATTCCATATTTTGATCAATATAATTAATAATTTCGAATAAGATCAACAATTTTTGAAAAAAAATATTAATTCATGTAATTAATGTTAACTAAAACGATTTAGAAAATAATTTATTAAAAAATAACTAATCACTAAACATAATGCCCAAAATAACATAGAAACATTTCATCAATCCCTTGGATAGATATATTTAGATAATCTCATACTTAATATTTTTTGTACCATTATTATAGCCACATTTTATGGGAAAACATGGGTTGAATTTCCTTTTCAAAAATATTTATGAATGCCACTCATCCTTCACTATAAAAAGGCACTAACACCTACCACTTATTCAGTCATATCACGATATTTTACCTCACTAAATATTCCTATATATCCTCACACCATCCATAAATTCTTCTTAGATACCTCCCTTTTGTATAAAAACCATCCAGGGTTAACTTCTTTTGAAAACAAAAAGGAGTTTCCCAAAGAAGAGGTAACATCCTTCCTCAAGATCTTTTTTGATTTTCTATATACATCCCTATAATAATCATATTACATGATTGCATATCAAGAAAAACATAACAAAAATATTGAGGTATTTTTATTATATGTATTCGAACCAAACATTCAAACGCTTCATTCTAATGTGTAATGAACATACCATTCATGTCTATGGAAAATTACAGTCTCATGAAACGATGTTGTGCTTTTTTCAATTACCACATATATTTGTTGATAATTATGAGGGAAAATTTATTTTTAAATGATATATATCATATAAATTATTTCTTTAATCTTATATATTGTATATATCAAAAATACTTTCATGATTTCAATATTTTGTAAATGTGAAAACATCGTTTGTGGACATTAGGACTACCCCCTCGTTAAAAAGATGTGATGAAATCCCATATTACATTGAATTTATTAATTATGGGTTTAGAAAATTTATATTATACATACAAAATAATAATTCAACTATAACAATATTATATATATATATATATATATATATTTCATTTACTTTCTTTCAATATGATAATAAAACTGAAACATAGTTCATGTATATATATAGCCTACCATATCCATAAAGAGTGTATTCCATTTCTTATTTCTATACATTATTGATTATTATAATGATTTATATAATCAATATATATGATATTTAAATTATTTATTAAATATGGTAAATAAATAAATAATTATCTATATAATAGGATCAAGAATAAAAAGTAAAAACTTATAAGAAAATCAAATTAGATATTACCCAAAATGTAACATTTACATAGAATTATTAATAAATAGGAAATATATGGTCATAATAAATTCATATATGGTATTATATTTTAGAAAAATTTTCTGAGTAATTTATATAATAAAATTATATGTTTAATACATGATTTTTTATTGTGAACAGAGAAAGTGAAGACTTAAGGTAAGGGGTTTCTCATCTCAAATTTTATAATTTGTGAGGTACATGCTATGTTCACCAATCATTTGTTTTTTTTTTGTATTTTAGATACATCACATGAATGTTTTATATAAAAATAATAATTAAATTTATGGATATTTACATATCCATTTTATAATATCTATTTCATTGGGTTTTTATTTCAAAAGTTAGAAAATGAGTAATGAAATTTTTTCTCCATTTTTCTTTCTTGCGACACATGTTGTGTTATGAACCTATATTTTTCATTGAGGTTTATATAATTCAATTGACATGATACATCATTAATATTATTATTTTAAGGATATTATAAGACTCATGGAGATCATGATTAAATATTACCAATGTGGTAATAGTTTATTACTACAATATCATCATTTATTATGAATGTTTATGAGTATGATTCCATTGATGAAATGTCACAATTCATCTCCCAAGAACACTCAATAATTTACTTATACTCAGGTTATGTATGATATATTAGTGTATTTGTACCATTATTCCACAATTTTTTACTTAAGATAAATAATAATGTTTTTTTGGGAAATACAACTTCATAGCTTTCTTTGGACAAATATATGTGTTCTTTCAAATCCATTTTACGTAAAGAAGTTATAAAAAATGTTTCAAATTTAAAATTATTTTATATGTTCTTAATATATATTTATAAGTTTCTAAATAATTTTTAATTCATTTTTTTCTACATTATTTTCAATTTCATTTTATAAGTATACCAAAGAAAATGTGTTTAAAAAGAATTTTCAATTTTCTCTTATAATTTTTAAAGGAAAAATGTTTCTATTATGTTTTTATGATTCCATTAAATGATTTCAAAGTTATTTTCATAGATAATTGTTTAAAAAACGATTTATGTTTATTTGGGAGTTTTTAAAGAAGAATATATATTTTCCTCATGAATTTTTTTAAAATAATTTTTCATGTTTCCATTCTATATTCTTAAACAGGTTTCATAGAAAAAGATTATGAAATAGTTATTTGTTTTATAAAGTGATGTTTAAAGATATCAGTGAAAATACTTCACCCTCCAAGATAAAATCATGGATTATAGTTTATACTTTACAAGGGATATTATTCAGGGACACCATTAAAACTATTTCTATGAATGGTTTAAGATTTTATGGAGTGATGTTTACGGAAACCATTTCTATATAATGGGTTATAATATGATAAATTATTATAAAAATTTCTTTTTTAATGTGTTATGATATGATTAATTGTTTATAAAACTTATTTCATTTCATGGGATATGATAAGATGAATATTTATGATATTGTGTCACACATATGTATGATTTAATATTTGATGGGTTGGCCCTATATATACCTCAAAGACTTTGGTTAATGATTTATATATCATGAGTATGATAGAGATGTAATGAGAACTTTTCTCAATTCAGTATTATAGGGACAGAATAAGGAGTGTACTTGGTTCAGTAATATATGTTTGGAAAGGGAGGTGAACTCGGTTCAGTAATACAGGTCTATAATGGGACTTTAACCCAGTTCTCTAAATGAATTCATCCACTAATATGGTATTGGGAGTGTTCCTTAAATGATAAGACGGTTTGGGGAGTGAAAATATTCTATTTAAATTTCCTTTTAATTATTCCTTTACTAATGTGGATATTATTTTATATGTTAATGTGTGTACCAGTAAATAACTTGTCTTATGTTAATATTATGATATCATGGATTATGATATTGATTACCTTATGATTATTCTCATATAAGTAGACCAATATTTATCCCATGAGTATTTATTATTATTATTGACATGAAAGGTTTGATCTTTTATTTTTAAGACAGCATTCTAATTCCAATATGCGTATATTATACTTATATATCTCTATATTTTACCCTTACTGAGTATCTAAGTTCACCCATTTCTTGTATTTACATTCCCCAGTTCATGAAGAATGGTTTTAATTATTAGTATTAAAGAATAATATATTTAAGAGAGAAGTTTAAGATCATTCACCATGTTTGAAGATTATATTTCCATTTTTCCAAAGTATTTTAACTATTAGAGTTCTTAGGCATGTATTTGTTGTAATATGCTGAATAATCATATAAAATGAGCTAATATCCAGGTATGTTAATCCTCTATCACTATAGTACTACTTCCACTAAATAGAAATGATTAAAATTCATGTGTATTTGGATTAATTTATTATATTGTTGATATATTTTATCAATGATATTAAATTAGAATTTTAATTCATATATTGATCGTCACAAAATAATTTTTTTAATGGATTTTAAATAATATGTTGAATGATACAAATAGAAAATAATTTTTTTAGTGGAAAGGTTGTATTTTATATAATACATTAATAAGGAAAAGATAACCCTTAATATTTTTAATATGTTTAGTTAGTAATGTGTAGTTTGGGAAAAGATAATATTTACATAGAAAGACTAAATGTGGTAATTTTCACCTTGAAAATAGTTTTTATGTTAGTGAAAATTTAATTAGTTATGGAGTTCACAAAATTTATGGATTTAATAAATAGAATAGATAATATGAGATTTTATTTATCAAATATGTAGAGAAAAATTGGCTAGAATATTATATGTTTTCCTTTAGTATTTATATTAACTTCCATTATTGATAAGAATATATGATCAAGTTATTCACATATTTGGTATGGGATAATGAAGAAATAAATTATGGTTTAATGATTAGTTGATTTTTAATTTCATCATGCATATTTTTTAGGTTATTTAGTTAACAATTTATGGATCAGATTGATATGATATTTGGGTGGTGTTGTTGATGTATAAGATATTAATGAAATATTGGATGACTTAATAAAACGAATTTTGTTTTTAAAATTATCTAGATAAATAAGGAATACATTTTTATCATTTTTTTAAATATTTTAATTTGTAAATATTAATTTTAGTGCTACAGATATAAAAAATTCATGTTTTATAGTATATTTTTCAGTTAAGAGATTAAATGTATGTTGATCAAAGAACATAAAAAGGTTGAAATTATTCTTATGAAATTGAAATATATTATTTATAATTATTTATGTTCATATTATTGATGTCAAAGTAACTATCAAGCTATAGGAAAAGGATTTTAAAATAAAAAATTTATCACATTGAAATTATTTTCAATGAATTGAGGGTCTTTTCATATATAACATATTTATGGTTTTTGTTATGGTTAATGTAAGAACCCAGACATTCTTTTCAGGTTTGTTTTTCCTTTTCTGGTCATTTTTGGAAAAAAGAGGAGAATCTGGAAATTTTCTAAGTACACGTCGTGTACTTTATAAGATCATGCCTTGTACTTTGTTGTTGCTCGAGGCCGTGTGCTGGTCGTGTCATGGCCACACACACGGCCATGTAGGGGTGATGTGCAGGACTCTTAATGCGGAGTACAGAAAAGCGTAGTACATGTCGTGTACTCTAAAAGTACGCATCGTGTACTTTCATTTTTTTCATTAAACGTGCTGGGGTTGCGTCTTAACCCCAAAAAATCTTTTTCTCCTACTTCTCCGACTGATAACAAGGGTACTACTGCAGATATTCTCCGAGCCACCGATCTCTCACCGGTTATCCGAATCAAACATCGTCGGTTGCAATAGAATCGCAGCAGTGAGTTCTTGGTTCCTCTTTGACAATGTTTCCTAATTCTTTATCTTATGAGAGTTATTTGAGGTTGAACCTTTTAGACGTTTATGCAGATCTACTCTGTTCTAGGCCAATTCACAGGTCTAGGTTCAAGTATATAAATCTCCTAGGATCGAGGTAGGTGGTTTGTTGCCTTACGTTGAATGTCCTTGAGTTTTTGTGCCAAAGTGTTGGATACCCATGTATCGGGTATCTCAGGTCAAGGTTTTGATACTGTTTTATTATCTGCCTTATATTGCTTATTTTCTTGAGGCTATTATATGAATAATAATTGCTTGTTAGTAGGTTTTAGGATATCCCCATGGTTGTTTCCCTTGTTTTGGATGTTTATCGTTGTTTGGCTTAAGTTGCCGGTAAGGCAGAACATGTTGCATTGGTTTGCCTGCCTTGTTATAATTGATTGCATTTATTGCCTACTGTTTATATGTTTTTAATGCATTGTATCTATTATACTAGTAGTTTTTTGAACTTACTTAGGGCTTCTGATAGTAGATTACGCACGACTGGATTATCCAGGGCTATGTAAACCCGGTGCTGTAGACTAAAGAGAGAATTGACAATTAAGGGCTTCCCTAGAGAGTCTGTTATAAATTCGTAATTGTTCGTAGGACATATGGGAATTGAACTTTGTGCCTCCTTAGAGTGTTAGGAGAGGACCCTCTTCCCGGATAGACCATAGGCAAGGGTGAGATCTTGTGTTTCCAGGGACGTGTATGGGTGCCAGCAGATATATGCGAGGAGCTGATGCGAGACATTCATTCCTCAGTTTGGGATGTTCATCCTGGCGTCACCAAGATGTATCTTGATCTACACCACCAGTATAGGTGGCTAGGTATGAAGAGAGATGTTGCTGGTTTTTTCATGAGGTGTTCCACTTGTCAGTTGGTGAAAGGAGAGCACCAGCGACCAACTGGGATTTTACAGTAGCTACCCATTCTAGAGTGGAAGTGGAATTATGTTGCGATGGACTTCGTGACATGGTTACCGAGATCTCCTCGAGGGAATGATGTGGTATGGGATATCATTGATAGGATCATGAAGGTTTATCACTTCTTACTGATTAAGGAGACCTTTGGTGTTGACGAGCTTGGACGGTTGTACATCCGTGAGATTGTACTCTAGCATGGAGTTCCGGGTTCTATCATTTCAGATCGGGACGCCCGCTTCACGTCGCATTTCGGGCAAGGGTTATAGAGGGATTTGGTTACACAGGTAATTCTAAGTACAGCTTATCATCCCTAGAAAGATGGCCAGTCTGAGCACATGATTCAGGTACTTGAGGACATGCTATGAGCATGCATCCTTTATTTTGGAGGTTTTGGGAAAGACATATACCTCTAGTGGGGTTTTCCTACAATAATAGTTTTCAATCAAGTATTCAGATGGAACCTTATGAGGCTTTGTACGGTAGGCCATGACAATCACCCTTATGTTGACTGGAGGCAGGAGAGGCAGCTATGATGGGACCTCGTCTCGTTTAGGAGACCACAGAACATGTGGAGTTGATTCTGAAGAGGATGGCTACTGCACAGTCTCGGTATAAATCTTATGATGATCAGAGGAGACGAACTTTGGAGTTCAAGGTCAGAGATCAGGTTTTTTTGTGTGTTACCCTGAGGTTGTGACACGATAGGATTATGAGATAGGGTAAGCTTTAACCAAGGTACATCAGGCCATTTGAGATTCTTGAGAGAGTCAGGCTGGTTGCTTATGGGTTGTAGTAACCTCAGAAGTACCAAGCTATGCAGGACGTCTTCTATGTCTCTTAGCTTCGACGCTATTTATCAGACTCGTCTCATGTATTTCAACCCGATGAGGTTGAGCTAGAGTAGAATGCATCGTTCGAGGAGCTTCCTATTAGGATCATTTATCGTAGTGCAAAGGTACTCCATGGCTGGTTTGTTCCTCTAGTACGGGGGCTATGGCAGCACGGTCGTGTACAGGACGAGACATAGGAGATGGAGGCTGATATGTGATCACAGTGGCCAGAGTTGTTCGAGTTTTCTTCTTCTCCATCTTTCTAGGGAAATTTGGGGATGAATTTCTTTAAGGGGGGAGTTTGTTTGAACCCGGAACTTCTTTTCAGGAATGTTTTTCCTTTTCTGGTCATTTTTGGGAAAAATAGGAGAATCTAGAAATTTTCTAAGTACACACCATGTACTTTATTGCCACTCGAGGCCATCTGATGTCTGTGTCATGGCCACACACACGGCCATGTAGGGGTGATGTGGAGGCTACTTAATGTGGAGTACGAAAAATCCTAGTACATTCCATGTACTCTAAAAGTACACGCCGTGTACTTTATTTTTTTTCATTAAAAGGAATGGGGTCACGTCTTAACACCATAAATGTCTTCTTCTCTAGCTTCTTCGACCAAGAACAAGGGTACGACCATGGATCATCTCTGAGCCACCGATCTGTCACCGGTTATCTGAATCGAACACCGTCAGTTGTAATAGAATCACAATGGTGAGTTCTTGGTTCCACTTTGGCCACGTTTCCTGCTTACTTATCTTATGAGAGTTATCTGAGGTTGAACATTTTATACTTTTTTGTAGATCTACTTCGTTCTAGGACGATTCACAGGCTGAGGTTCATGTATTTTGATCTCCTAGGATCGAGGTAGGTGGTTTGTTGCCTTACGTTGAACGTCCTTGAGTTTTTGTGAAAAAGTGTCGGATACCCATTAATCGGGTATCTCAGGTTAGGGTTTTGATCATGTTTTTTTATATGCATTAGATTTATTGTGTGCTTGAGGTAATTAGATGAATAATGATTTCTTGTTAGTAGGTTTGAGGATCACCCCATGGTTATTTTCCTTGTTTTTGGATGTTTATCACCCTTTGTCTTAGGTTGCCGTTAAGCCAAACCTTGTTGCATTGATTTTCCTGCCTTGTTATAATTGATTTCATGTATTACCTATTGTTTATATTTTTTTGGTGCATTGTAGCTATTAGCCATGTAGTTTTTTGAACATACATAGAGCTGATGATAGTCGATTACGCATGACAGGACTTCCCAAGGCTGTGTGAACCTCGTGCGGTAGACTAAAGAGGGAATTGACGATTAAGGGATTCCCTAGATAGTCTATTATAAATTAGTAATTTTTCACATGACATACGGGAATTGGAATTTTTTCTTCTTCAAAGTGTTCCTAGTTATGTATCGAGACTATAGGGGGAATTATATGTAAGTGCTTCCTCAGAGAGTCTATAGCTATCGTTACCAGACCGCAGGGGAATTGATGGTGAGAGCTTCCCAGAGTGTCTGTGAGTTTGTATGATTAAATGAATAGAGGGTTCTTCCAGTATGAGCCACCCTGAGATTCAGTGTGAATATTGTTTGGTTGGTTGCGACGAGTCCACCAATCCAAAGAAGAAGCTTGGTTTTTTAATGCTTGTTGTTTAGGTAGTCTGCTGAGATACCTATTGTGTTATTTTCTATTCCTTGGGAGTATAGATTTGGTTTCTTGATTTCATGGTTGATAATTAATTGATTGAATTAAATTAATAAATAAATGTGAATGGAGATTTCTAGGATTGTTTACATTAGAGTTCTCTTGTTTCTCTGCTGAATTTATTTCCATTACTTTTGTTATATTGATCACTAACAGTAGGGCACAGATCATGTGGTGGTTGCCTACTGGGAATACTCTCACACCCTGTTTGGGTCCTGTTTTTCAGCCCAAATAAGTAATATGGTTGCAGGTGTGGATATGGATTTTGGACCTTCTACTTCAGGTACAAGATTGTTGGTTGGACAAGGAGAGCATAGGACCGATATTAGGCTAGCGATGCTACTGGAGTTTCTGTTTACATTTAGCACTTGTTTCTTAGTTGTATTTCAGCACGCTATTATGTTTGCTGTTTTCCTTAGATACTTGTACCAACTGCATCAGTATCATCGTTACTATATATTCATTGTTTACACTATTTAGTTTCAGTTATTATATGATGTTTACTGCTTCCGCTATTGACTGTTATCTCCTCTCCCTTGTATACTTTACCAAATGAGGGTTATAGTTTCCCCCAATGACTCATCAAGGCCATTGCTGCTAGTCGGCAGCCTCTGGCATTTTGGGAAATGTGCTTGAGGTCATGTGGTGAACCGGATACAGGGTACCAGTTGAGTGGATCCGAATTCGAGTCGCTACATTTAACTTTCTCATGACCATGGTCTTTATCACTAACTATATTTCCTTGGGATTATTTTTCATTTCCTTGTCAATATTTTCACATACGACAATTTTTTTCAATTTGGGAAACTAATTTTATAAAAACAGGTGTAACACCTCGAAATTTTAAAATATGAACATTATATTCGAGAAAGTGTGTTACAAACAACCCTAATGAAATAAAGGAATGTGAAAAACATTGAATTTAAAATATATTTATTATTTTAAATAAAATAAAAATATACAATAGATTTCAATACATGCAACGATGAATTTATATTGGGTTACACATACTATTGGGATTAGATTGCAACACACACAATGTCAATATTTACCAGAAAACAATATATTATTAATATAAAAATTATTGAATAACCATTGGTATGGGGGGTATGAATAATATTTACTAAATAATGATAATATATAGGTTTCAAATTTTTATTAGTTATCTATTGATTATAAATAATATATTAATTATTTTAAAAAAGGTTTATTAATAAAGAGTATTCTTTTTGAAAAGGCTCTATAAGCATTATTGATGCACATAATTTAAAAATAAATTTTATTACATTAGTTTAATTTATTTGAAAAATAAACATTATTTTTGAAATAAGAATATAAAATTTAGCTTAGGGTGAATTTTTGGGATTTTTCTAAGAAGATTAGTTTTTAGTGGATCGTGAAAATACTAAATTTTAATTTAACAATGAATTTAAATTTAATTTTTTTATATAATAAAATAATATTTATAATTTTTTTAATGTAATATTTGTTCAATAATAAATATATTAACACATTGGAAGTCTTCTTCATCATTTTCAAATTGAATTTTGATATAAAACATTAGAAATTTTTGAACATTCAAACATTAAAATACCGATTTGCATCATGTCCATGCAATTAATTTTTAATTAAATTATACCTCATCTATTTTAATTTTGAAAACATTATTAAATATATTTAATAATAATTATTTATATTATCTATTAAGGTAAACTATTTTTTTTAAAAAAATTGAGGTAAATAATTAACCTAAATTATAGTGATTAAGGTAAAAATGTGATTAATTTGTGGTTAAATATAGAATAAAAGAGTTAAAAGTACGTACTCATTTGACAAAAAAATTGGGGACATATATTAGCACTAATGGCCTTAGGCTATAATTATATGTATTTTTGGACACTATTACATGAAACTGAACTATACAATAAGTTATATAATGAAAAAGGGAAAAAAGAAACCCTACTTACTTGTAATATCTATAATGATATAGGAAATATGAAGAAATCTAATTGTTTCAGTTATACATATTATATTTAAAGATAATTTTTTAATCATAATAAATTACATATAATATTTAGATATTAAATAATTACTTGAAAATCTATTGAAATTCCAACAGATTAGTTAGTAAAAAATAAAATAACTAGTAATAAAAACATTAAAATTGATGTAAAATGAATGAACTATTGTGTGAAAATATTATTTTATATTAATATATCATGTTATATAGGTGTGAAAAAAATATATTTTAATTCCATAATTTTCTTTATATTTGATAATTCAATTTAAGAAATAATGTTAAAATTGACATTAACGTTATTTTATCATAAATTGTATTATATTAAATGATTTATAATTACTAAAAATATTATCCTCTATCAAGTGATTTTAAAATATTAATAAATATAAAATATTTTCCAATCATGGAAAATTGTTCTAATATAAAGACTACAAATACGATAAAATATTAATAAAAATTCAATTTGCATGTGTAATATCATGTTATTTGTTTCAGGTACTTCTCTAACCTCTTTTTTGTTCTTGAAATAGTTGGGTTTTATCTCAGGTTTTATTGACTATGGTTTTGAAAATTTTGGAAAATTATAGGTTGTGAACGGTTGAAAAACAATTCTCGCAAACAATATACCCATCTATTACAAAACAATGAAACCCTATATGGTGGGAGTTTTCACATTTGGAATGCAGTTTGACAAAATGTAAACCACCTAGTAGAAATGGTGCACCACATTTGAGGGGTTCACAGTTCGAAAAAATGGTTTGACTACACATTCAACCCTTAATATCTAACGAATCATCTTGGTTTTTATTCATTTGAATATTAACAAAAAAATTACCAAATCAAATTTACCTATCACTCGACCCTAACTTAAGATTTCTCAAATTTCTTGTTATTAGAGATTATCATGAATCATTTTTGGATCCTCCAAACATATTCATAGGTAGATCAAATATTGTTGAACTTTATTAAATTCCTCTCCGGTTAGAGATCTTATATTATTCCTAATATCCCACAATATGATTCTTTCTTCCATAGCTTCTATTATGTAATATCGTTGTCAGTGGTTACAAACTCCATTTTTCTAGATTATAAATTTAGGTTTGATACCTTGATCTCAGATTCCGATGATTTTCATTGGAAAATCCATTTGTGGGCATTGGGTTTTATGATCCATAGGATTAAATATATGTGGTTCCGTTGAGACTGGCCATTCAATAAATACAAGATTTTCATTATTTGAATTTAAATTTGTTAATTATATTATGAGAACTCAATTCTATGATAATAGAAATTTGGTAGGATTTTTTACTGACTTTGAGGAGAATCAAAAATCCCATGGAATTTTAATTTGGACATTAATTTTAAAGTTGATCAATATTGTAACCTAATTGGATAAATGGTTGTAGAGAGTGTATTAAATTTATTTGGTTAAAAAATATGGTTTGTTTAAATTTTAAAAAGAATGAAATGATGAAAAATATATGATTTTGGTTTGAAATTTATTTTACATCTTTATATGAGAAATTGAAAAATTATATAATATACGATGTTTTAATTTTAAAATTAATAAATTTACAAATATTGATTGATTGATTAAAGGACATGGGAACATTGGTAGTAAATAAGTGGCGGTACAAGCATGCTAGGAAGTTAATTACTTAGAAATGGATCGATGATAAAATCACTAACTAAACCATGTTCATCTAGTAATTCTATACTATGTGGTATTGGATGATAGTAATGTCAATTACATGGGAGTGGATATTTGTCATGATCACTGACATGTGATTGTGAGGATCCTATAGAGAGTTACTAATGAACCACATGGTTCTTTTACCATTGTGCTATGAATTATTGTTATGAATTTGAAATATATATTTCCTTGGTTTTGAAACACATTTACTCATTCCTAGTGATTTATATAAAATTAGTTATAAAAATTTTTTACTTCGAAATTGACTGATATGATTCCATAATTTGTAATGAAAAGAATGTTTTTAATATGAAATTGTACTTCAATGAATGATTTTTTAAATTGAAATCATGAATTACTCTATTTATTGTGTCATATTATTATATAAAACAAGGGGAGGCCAAACAAAAAATTTGAGCTGACACACTACATTTTTATTTGGGAAGTTGAATATTTCCTTCTTCGAGGTTCGAACAAGGGTAATGTACCACTTCGAGGTGAAAATTGTTGTCGTTATTTTGGGCTTACAATGTTGACACTTCAGGATGTTTGATTTGTTTTTATTCTTTTGAGAATTACATGAAGTAGTATTCAAATATTTATATTCATTTTTATCTTTTGGTATTGTCTCCTTTATGATTTTTCATAGAGTATATAGATAAAAAAATATTTCTTCTACAGTTTATGTGGAAAACATTTCTCATTTTTATCTTGTATAATGCCAGGTTCTATTCGCCAAACATAGGGGTAATAAATTATCTAGAATTAATTTTAGGGCTGACTCATGTATTAGAATACCAAGGTTTCCAGGATGGTTAATGATAATGGGGAATAAGATGTTAGGGTTATGCATCCTACCTTGATCTATGTATGCAGTTTGAGATATTATTGGGATATATGAGGTAGTTATGAGTGAGTTCCTAACTGTCTCTCAATGTAATGAGCCTTAAGTAATCATGTGTTGTTTGGAAATGGTGTCTTGAGGAATATATTCAGTCTTTTAACTATTTTTTATTTTTATATATGGATATTTCAATCATATTTATCTATACGATGCGATTAATTACCCCATTTTCACTTGATAAAGTTCTGGATCCGAGTAATATTCCCTTTTCTTCCCTATTGTATGTTAATGTTGTGTAGATTCACCCTTAATAGAAGACATGTTAGTATGATCTATTATAATTATATTGATGAACCACAATGAGTAATTCATCTAATTGAATATAATCTAGTTGAAGATATTTTTTGTGATGTCCATACTTTGGTTATGACACCATCACCAATTTCTATTCATTCTCCATCAGTGGAACCGCATATGGATAAATTCAGGAGTCATGCTCATTATTTCCTGCACCAGAAGCTACTAAAATTATATTTCATCAATAATCATCAAGAGACTGAGGATTGTTTGATTAGTATTAAAAAATTATTTGATTTAGTGGATATTGTTGTTATAATCAATGTGAAATGTTCTTCAACCAGCAAGAGGGACCTAGATCGATATGGTGGGACTTGATGGTGATAGAGAGAAATCATGGGGGATTAAAGTGGAAGGACATCAAACTTATTTTTACTGGATTATTATATCTAAAGTCCATTGTTCTAGATATTGATTTAGTGTTTTTAAAACTTGACTAGGAAGATACGATGATGACTAAATATGATAACTGATTAAACTAATCCACTGTCGTTTTCACATGAGATAATATCAAATGAAAAGAATAAGACTCGACGGTTTGAGATGGGGCTTTGATATGATATTTGTTCTGATATTTTCTTAATGGGGATTTATTCATATGATGTTGTGATGGATAGGATACGATGACTGAACTTAACTTGGATGTTATATCTTGGATAGAAGGAGAACCTTATTCTCATAGTGGCAGTTCTAGGAGTTCCTTCAAATGAAATAGTAATATTGAGGAGTCTTATATAAGTTCTTGATGGCAGGGAAATTTTAAACCTTTGTTTGTTCCTATAAGAGGCCCATAGAATTTCTTATATTGAAGGAATCTTGGGCACTCGAAACAATATTCCACTATGGAACCCATGATATATTGTGTCTATGAAAACTCAACATATTTAAGAAGATCTATCATATTTATTGTACTACACATAATGGAATGGGATCATCATCACCTAAATGTTTTATGGTGAATTATATTCTTCATGACCCAAGGGATTATAGGCACAAGAATATAGATAAAATCTTCTTCATAAGTTTCTCTAGAGGAAAAATAAATAGTTATAACAACTGTTAGAGGTACCTTCGATATATAATCATCTTTAGGGACTTGTTTATTTGAAACTAATGAATCTCATTCCTTCATTTGAACGTGTATTGTGAATCTGCTAAAACATCCTATAATAATTTTATCTCATGTGATGGATATTACTACAACCCCATAAAAATAGGAAGAATGGCCTCTATTGTATTTCATCAATGTTATCAGTAGAATAGATTGACATTTTTTGGGATTCTCTAGTTCTTGACATGGATCTTCTTGATTTCATTTAAGATATGGATTGGAAAATTACTAATAAATCATGAATAGATTGTTATCTTAGATTGTTCTCCTTTACTATACCCAATGGGGTGTCCTGTATCATTCAAGGGGTATGGTACCCATGGTTTAGTAGATCCAAACAATTTTATATAGAGTTGATGAATGTAATATATGTTTTTTCCTTTTATATGGATATAGAATCATTGAGAAACTATCTCTCTCTAGTTTTCAATGATTTTTCGAATGTTTTTCCTTCTGAATTATAATGTCTACCAAATGTAATCATGGGATAGTTCTCTAATGGACTGAGTTCATAGTACCCATCCAATATCTATTCCTTCTTTCAACATGTCACTAGTTGAAACTAAATATCCATATGCTCAATTGGGTTATCTTTTAAATAATGTATTTATATGTCGCCCTGTGTCCCCATGGGGGGTTCCAGTCATCTATTCAAAGAATTTTTATGGGTCAATTATCCTTTATTTTTTATTTTTAAAAAATCTATATTGTTGTGGAAATGAAAATGTATCCATTTCCAATTATTGGTGGTCGATTGGACTAGTTTAAAGCGACGAAGTGCTTCTCGATGATTGATCTTCGATCTGGTTATCACTAGTTGATAATAAAATAATCTGACATTAGGAAAACCACCTTCCTAAAAATGTATGTCCATTATAAGTATCTTTTCATGCCATTTGGTCTAACAAATTCTATTGTAGTTTTTTTATTTTATGAACATGATCTTCCACATGTATATTGATATATTTGTGGTGACTTTTCTGAATTACATTACTATTCACTCTATGTCCGAGGATGACCCTGCGCATCATATGAGTGATGTCATGGATTTTTTTGAGATCACCGACATTGTGAAAAAAATAGAAAAGTGAATTTTTTATTTATGAAGTGTAGTTCAGGGGACATGTAGGGTCTCAACATTGTATCTCAGTTGATCAGTAGAAGGTTAAAAATGGTGTCCCATAGGAGTAACAAAGGATGGGATTCAACATTAATATCTTCTTGGGTTTGGATGGGTATTATTGCCAATAAGTTTTGTATTTCATTGGGATCTCACTATATTAGGCCACATGAGAAGAATTACCCAAACCAAGATCATGAATTCACAGTTGTGATGCATGATATTTTTAATGTTTCATTATTAAATTTCATGATAAAGTATTAACATCTATTCTAACAATAATAACATGAGTTATATATTCTACTAAAAAGATCAGAACCTTCTATAATGGAATCGGGTAAAGTACCTACAAAATTTTGATTTCTATATGAACTATATTTTAGTGAAAGGAAATTTTGAGGCATATGTTTTACTAGGAAACATTCAACACATTCAAAAAAAGAATCACTTTAATAGTGTAACTAAATGTTTCAATTTTCATATTTTTATATATAATTTTTGGAAATAGGGGGAATTTTTTTTAATTGATAGTGTTTAGTTTACAACTAATATTCCCGAGAACACCCTATTGTTAAAACAACTTGATGATGAATTCAGTGGCATTAAAGACACTCTTTATAATTGGGAGACTGTTGCTAGGTGGTCATTATCTAATGTGGGTATTTAATTTTTCTGGAATTGGGTTGTTAAAAAAGTGTCCATGAGTAAATATGTGATTGGTTATTGACATAAATCCCATTGGAATAAGCACCAAGGAACTATGTAGATGTTCTATGACATACGATGGTGATTCTTCTTACCACTTATGAGACATGTCATTGTTGATTTTGTATCCCATTATTACACTGCACAACAGGTATAGGAAAAGAATTATAGACCATAATGTTTTCTAAATCCACTTTTAGTTCTGACTTGGAAGAGTAATGGTATTCCTATAGAATTTGGGTTTATGATTCCATGTACCTTGAGAAGGAATTATGTTATATAGCCAATGATCGATATTCTAAAAAAATTAGTTCACTATATACATATTAGTGATACAACCAATCTGGGGGAGCGGGGGAATATCTATATGAGAGATATTTTTCATTTTCATGGGGTTCTATATTCTATAGTACCTAGAAGGGATCCCTATATTACTTTTCCCTTTTAGGAGGACTCATAGAATCATTGGGATATCTGGTTCAACTGGATACATGACACCATCCGTTGATAGACAGCCATCCAGATATGGCTATATAGATTATTTAGGATATAATGATTTCGAACATGATTGATTTTATTTGATATTGTGGTTAAAAATTGGCGTTGATTGAGTTTTATTATATCAATAGATACCATTCCATGAGAAAAATTGATTCCTTTATGTCCTTGTATGGCAGGCCATGTAAAAACATGTTGTGTTTGTTGAAGATCGAAAAATGTTTTGTGGTTGTACCAATGCTTGTAAGGGATATGAGATCAAATATTCATTTGATTAAATAGTTGAAATTTATGACCATATGTTTGTATAAATATTTTTCTATTCATCATCATAGATCATTCTATTTTTCTCTTAGTCATCAAGCTTTCTTAAAAGGTTCACCTCATTTGAGTTGTCGATGGATTGGGTTGAAATGGCTATATGATCCATATATTGGGGGAACATTTTAAGTTATCAAGATGGTTGGGGAAGTTCATTACTATTTAAGATATCCTCCATAATTGATTTAGATACATAATGTGTTCCATGTACTACAACTAACAATGTACCATTCTGATCCTTATCATTTTCTGAGCTAGAATGATCTTGATGTTGATCCTAATTTATCCATGACTCAGCTTCTAGACATGATAGTGTATTCTAAACCCATGGTTCTTCTTGGGAGTATGTTACCACTAGTTTGAGTTCTGTGGAATCATGGATCTGATACTCATGATACTTGGGAGAGAGAGAGAGAGGCACTAATGAGACAAGATTGATCTCATATTTTTGACATGGAGATTTTATGGAATGAATTTTCGAGAAAAAGGTTTCTATGGTGGGGAATGTTTTATATACTACTACTATTATCAGGTACTCTTTCACATCCTTTTTCATTATTTGTTTACGGTTCATCACATGTATCTTGGAGTATGATTTGGGTGTTTTTTAAAATTCTAGGTGATGCATGGTTGTTGTACGGTTTTCTTAAACCATGCACCCACCCCATGAAAACCATGAACCCCTACGCTTTGGGGTTTTATATACTTGTTACACAGTTTGAAAAAAAAATTACCCTAACTTGTAGAAACCATGCACCCCAGTAGAGGGGAACATGGTTTGAAAAATTGCGCGACACTTCCTTGCTGATCAAGCATGAATATTTTTTTATTCTTAAATTAATTAAATTTTTCCCAAACCACATGTTTCCCTATCACTAAACACAATATCAATATAACATAATTTTATAGGTATTTGGGGCTATCAAATAAAATTTATATCTTACATACCCCTTCCTAGGTATATATAATCATGGAAAACTATATCAGTTTTTCCCTAATAAGTTACCCTCACCTATTCCTTCTCTCCATCTCACTTCTATTTTCATCCATAGACAGTGTTAGGTTATTATGTTGTTAATGGATATTAACTATTTAGTTTTTTATCTAGAAACTAAATTTTGTTCCATGATCTTTTTCGCTGAAGTTCTTCATGGAAAATAATGTTGTGGGCATTGTGTTTCATGCTATTTTATGATTAAAAGCAGGTTGTTCCATTGACATTGTTTGTCTAATAAACCATTGATTTTATATTTCTAAATAATATTGATTTCAAATAAATTATAAAATAGCAATTTTATGATATCAGAAATTTTAATTAATTTGGTATGGATTCTGAGTAAAATTTTCCATTCCAATGGAATTTTAATGCAGTGTGTCTTTGGGACATTGTTGGATAATTTTAAATTATTTGAGAACTGATTTTATAAAGTTTCTTAAATTTATTTTCATTAACCTATGATTGATTTTATATTGAAAATGCACTAAATGGCATTTGTGTCCAATGATTTACCAGGAAATACTGTCTATGCTTGATGATTAATGATTTATTCTTCCATACATGACACATACTGAGTGTTTTATATGAACATAATTTTTTATCTATTCAAGATGACTCCATAAAGATATGCAAGAATCAACTATATGGAATTGTATTATTCTCGATAGAAAAAATATGTAGTAATTTATGTATTCAAATGTAATGTTATACTCAACAGTGTATCTAGTCTATTAATACTACTAAAATATGTGGTCTTTTAGGAAAATATTACTTAAATATAAGGCCAATATAATTGTAGTATGCATAAGATTCAGCATAATGGGGTTGTGTTTCAAAAATATTCATATATCCATATAAAACTTTTTGAAAAAGAAAGTTTTCTTAATCCTTTTAATGAAGTCAGTTTTCCATAAATGAATTTTCAAATGATAGACCCATGAAATCAAGTTGTAGTTAAAATATTTAATAATAAATTTATTTAATGGTATATAATGTTAATTCTAATGATTTTAAAAGAACACATTATTTATTATTATAAAAATAAAAGAACACTAGGCATAAGAGAACTATGAAATTATATTTTTTAAATATGATCTCAATAATATAGCTTCTAAATTTAAGTTTATAAATTTTATTAATAGAATTATTAAATATATATATATATATCCCACTAAATAAAAATGAATTTATTAATTCCTATGAAATATGTAGTCAATTTTCAGTAATAATATTTTTTGATTCAGAAATATTTTATCAGGAAAATACGATTTTTGTTTTCATTTTTGGTAAAATATGATAATAAATATTTATAATAGATATAAATTTTATTTTATTAAATATATAACACTTTTAATATTAGAATTTTTACATTTACATATGCTGAATCTCTAGTAATTGTCAGAAAATATTTATATTATATTGAACAGTGAAAAATACATCATTTTATTGAAAACTCTATTTTTGTATTAAGAATAATAAAAGATTCATTTTTTGGAAAATGGTTTAAAATTTAAATTATTTTTATAGTAGTATTGTAAATAAAATTATATACTTTGTAATTAATTTTATACCTGAATTAATTATAATAACATTTTCGTACATAAAACGAATTTTTCTTAAAAAGTAATTTTTATCATGTATTTAAATTTATTTTTTAAAATAAATACAACAACTTAAGAGATTGTATTTTTGAAAAATACATTACATATTTTTAGTATGTGGGTCAACATCTGGTAAACATGTACCTTCTTGTTTTTTATATTATGAATAGTAGCCTTAGTAATTTTGGGTATGGTGGTAAAGGGTAAATATTATAATTATGGTTAAAAATGATAAGGAATCCAAAATGGAACCAATAATTTCTAATATTTAATAAGTGGAATGTATCTCAAATATAATCACCCAAATGTGGAATATATTTCCTTTTTCATCTTGGCCTTTATTTCGGCCCTTAATATTATTTGACTTAAAGAAAACTCAATAATGTAATTTATATTATTTTTTTATCATTTCATTTTAATGTAAATTTAAAAATATGATAGATATGGATCTACAATGTAAATTTAAAGATTAATTATTTTTAATCATTTTCTTTTGTTAATAATTTTAGGGTGAAAAGATTACATTAATTGTTTGCATTACACTAACATATCAATAATTTCATTAATATAAAATTAAAATAAATGATGTTTAAAACAATGAAACCAATATAATTATAATAAATTAATGTCTTGCACTAATTATTTAGATATATATTACATTTTAGATATGTATTAATGTATTATATTTGAATTCTCCCTTTTCCTTGATGAATCTAATGTCATATTAAATGATTTTTATCAAAAAATTACCTTAATGATATTTTATAATAGATAACAATTTATTAAATGATTTACCATTTCATAAAATATTATATTTGTCCATAATAATGTCATATGGTTTTTAAAACCAACCATGGTCCATATTTGTGTCGTTTTTAATTTTATTCTTAGATTATTACCCCCTCATTGTCTACAAAACATTAATATTATTATAATTGTCAAAAGGGTTAAATAGGAGTTAAAAGTAAAAGATAATGGTGAAACAGTTTCCCAAGAATATTCAAATTTTATTTTATTAAATTATTTATAAATCTAATAATATTTCTATATTATTATTTTTTTAATTCTATTTGACTAAAAAACATTATATTAATTAAACACTTTATAAAATTCTAATAATTACCCTCCCCTCACTTATAAAGCGACACAACACTCTCAACCACTCACAATTCATTGATCTATATATCTCAAACCAAAAATATGAATATTTATTAAAAAATTCATTTCTTATATTCAATAGGTTCTTTACAACCCAGAATACTAACCTTAGGTCCCTTAAGAGGAGATCAATATTATGTTTACCGAAGAAGAGGTAATAAATTGTAGGGACTCTTCAAGGTATTTTTCTTCTTATACTCCCTATTAATTTTTATTAACTATAAAAAATTAAAATATCCATTAAAATGAATATATTTATATGTCATTATGTTTATGATAAAACCATATTTCAACTATTTTCCATGAAACTAAAAGTGATAATGTCACTTGTGCATACTTACGACTTATCGTCTCCATGCTGTAGTGTATTTTGTTTTTCATTTTTCTCGTTACATTGATGGTTATAAATATAAATATAATAATAATAAATGGTATTTAGTAATTAAATATGACAAATAACTGTAATATCATATATTCAGTTCTATATTCGCTTCCGTTGGAAAATGATAATGTCTCTCATGCATATATGTGGAATACCACGTCCATGAAGTGATGTTATCTGTTTTAATTTATGACATACATGGATGGTATGAATAGAAGATTTAATTACTATATATTATATATCATATAATAATGATTTAGATATTTAAGTTATTAATTAACTTTATTTTCATCCATCCAATAAAAAAAGAACACAACATTCATGTGTATGTATGAGTAACCATCTCCATGAACAGTGTAATGCATTTATATATCTCCATTTACCATGGATAAATATAAATATGTATATGATGAATGTATATATTATATATATCATTATTAAAATATTTTATTTCAATAAAACATGAACATTGTGAAAGGACTAAAACTACTAAACCAAAATATACAATAAAAGTAAAGAAGTCATCACCCAAAATATTGATTTAATAAATAATTGTTACCAAATAGGAAATGATAGGTTATAAGTCAATAATATATGGTATGATATATGTTTTTTATGGAATTGATTAATAACATATGTATATTTATTATGAATAAGTTTCACAACCATATAATGGAAATCATACCTATGGAAAGGGTTTATTTGACAAATTTATAATTATTCAGGAATGCTTATGTCTAAGTATCCCTTGTTGATTTTTTTTTATATTTATAATATAAAATAATTTGTTCCCTCATGGGGTTATTAAATAAATTTTAATATAATATTACCAATTTACACTCCTTTTTACTTATTACTACTGGGAAATATATTTAGGAAATACACACGTGTTATCTCTATTCAAGTGAATATTCATTCACATCTATGAAAATGTTTTATAAATATTTATTGAAACATGTGTTTAATTTTCTCCAATAATTGTTTAAATTAATTTTTATGCAGTTTTATATTTTTTAATTTTTTTTAAATAATATTTCTCTAGATATTTAAATGTGGTATTGTTTAACATTTTAATACATGTGTGAATGGAATGTTTTTTAACTAATATTAAACGAAAAAAAATTTCCACTATCATGTACACTAATTTATTTAAAAACTAAATTAATATTTTAAATTGTAAATTTCAATTAAACGTTTTTTCATTATGTTTAGAAAGCTTAGATAATAAATAAGTGTCTTCAAATTGAAAATGTGTATTTTCCACAATGAAAATTTTATGTGAAAATCGATAAGTATTTTCATCTATAAAACCAATATATATTTAATATTATGATTTAAGAAGTTTATAAATCTATGATACCATCCATCATATTTCATTAGATGGGTTATGATTATTTTTAATATGTATTTATAACTTTTTATCCCACTCTATATGTTACTCTGGATGTTTTTTTATTATGGGAAAGTAATAGAATTTCATATTCTAGTTTTTAATGTGAATGTTTATATTGATTTTGTCTCACACAATAAAAAATAAGAATCAATTGGACTTAGTAAGATATGGTTGGCACCCTATATATTCTTTTTATGAATTGGTAGGTCTTATGAGACAATATAGATCAGTTTTTGGCTGATTCCTTACCCATTTTTGTGGATGTTTTGGAATAAGGCCTTAAAGGTATTATACAATGTATTGGCACAAGGAATCGATTTACTTTTAAAAAATTCTAACACTATGAAATCTATAGTTATGAAATCAGTTATTAATTTGGATGTTATTATTTTATTTTCTAGGATATCTATGTATAAGTATCTTGGTAATGAGATTTTTTATAAATCATTAATTTAACATAATTTAATTTTTTTCAACTTTATTTATTCTGTATTTTGTTTCAACTTTCTGCACACCCCTACTGATCTTATAAAAACTACACATTATTATATATTATTAACATAGGATACAAGAATACATATTGTGACTAATATAATGAATTATTCTAAAGGTATTTATGGTGTACTCAAAGAAAATACAATGCTGTATTTTATATTTATGAATGTTATACGAAATTCATTTGTGTTTCTATTTTTCAAAGACTACAAAACTATTTGGCCATTTGAAATGTGATCACTCGTATCAAGGGCCAATATAATTCGTTATCCACCATATCTAGGATATTAGGGTTAGGGTAGTAACAATCTAGTATAGTCTTCATCCTGTATTTTTTTCATGTAGATGAGATAATTTTCTTTCGTCAATGTAATTCAACATTTGGGTTTCCATGAAACTCAATTTTCATTTTATTATTTCTAATTATAGAGTAAAATAAGCGTATGAAATATCTATTTACACCCTGATATCTTTTTTGAAACATTTATTTATAGTTAGAGATATCTGTTATGATATAATCTAATTAGAAAAATAATTTCATTTCATTAATGAAATTATTTATTTTTTCCAATAAATGATAATACCCTAATAATAACTTGAATGTATTGTGATGTTTTATTTATATATATCAATGGATAAATCCACCTCTAAATTCTTAAAAAAATATTTATATATCCATTTTCATTAGGATAGTTTTTGGGAATAATTTTAAAAAAAGATACATTTTTGAACTCCTTCTACTTCAGTGAGTTGAATTCTTCCTCTAAACTGATTTCATGGACTAGCATCCACTACTAATGAATATTAAATTAAAAATGATTGAAAAATAAAATTAAAATTTAATTCTTATGTATTTGAATATTAGAGAATATATACTCTATTTTGTTGATGAATTAATCAATAATTATTAGATTTGGATTTCTAAGAATGGACGATGGTTAAAAATGGATGAAATATTTGGTTGGATGTTTCTCCTAAATTTCACAAATAAGGGAACAAAACAGTACATTATAAATAATATAGAAAATCATAAAATATACTTTAATGTTTTCCCTCCACCTAGCCTCCCGTTTAGAATCTCATTTATACATTCACTGAATTTTCCATCACACTAACAGTAAACCCATTTCCTCATGGTATAATGATTTTCCAAACAAATGGAAAATAATGAGTAATAAACCAATAAATTTAATGAAAACAAGTGGTGTAAATAATTTGAATTATAAAAAGAACTCATATGATATATTAATCTATGATACCTTCATTTTAGCTTATGATAATTTTTATTCATCCATGATTTCTTTATCTTCGGTCTCTTATACTTATTAACCAAGTCCTAAAAATTAATCAATACTCACTCTGATAAAAATTATGAATAATGAAGAAAAATATATATAAATTATAGATAATTTTTATTATTTAATCATTATATATACCAAATAAAAACTCAATCCATGAACCCAATGGTTTTTTCTTTGGAGATTAACTAGCATATTGTATTTTTTTCACATTACTCCATCGATATCTCCATAATCATTATACTCACTTTACTTCCTCCTATATATATATATATTCATATATAATTACATATATGAAATATAAATATAATGATTATGATCAAACTCACTATATGTGAAAAACATATCACTGAGTCATAAATATTTATATCATTATCTAGTGAGAAATCATGAATATGGAAAAAATATAAATTAATAAGAACATGGATTCATAATATCTTCCAATAAGGGATGACTGTAGGACATATAATTTGAAATGATCAACATGAAAGCATTATATATACATTTTTATATTCATTTCTAAACATGAAACAATAATCATGATCCCATGAACCCATAATAGTCATATGGAATTGACACAAGTGTAGGTAAATAATATCTTTTTGAAAAAAGATTAACACCATTAATACTGTTAAAATATTTTTTGAATATATAAATTAGGACCATTAAAATAGTTTTTGAAAAAAAATTAAGCTTCAAAAATGGAGATGTTAATATATCTATATGTTTTTTCATATATTTTTTAACATATTAATAATGTTCACGCAAGGAGTTTTGAACTTATCAACATGGTTCACAACAATATTTGTGAATATGTTAATAAAGTTCTCAAATGAAATCATTATCTCTTGATATATAAATAAATACTCATGGAATTGGACGAATATATTGGACCCACCCATCACATAAAGAAAAATCATACATATGTGTTTCATATGAAATAAATCATGATTCTCATCTTATAAATCTATAGGAATGAGTTTACAAAACATTTTTAACTATTATTCAATAAAAAGGAAATAAGAATTTTTATTGGTTAATAGAAAAAATCCAATCACCAAGTGGATTTATATCACAATAGAATGTATAGGGACACACGAGAAACATAAAAGAATAAGAGATAGGTATGTTGGATATATAAGTGATATTATAATTAAAAAGTTATTAAAATAATATTAAAAAAACAGTTTAATAATTTTTTTTAAAAATTTGATGTTACGAGTCACTTATTAAAACATTTTGGATAGTGTGAAAGGAATGATTTTAGAAAAATTATTTTAAATGAAATATCTTATTACGAAAAGGGAAATGAAATAATTATTATTTAATAAAATATATTTTGGTTTAATAACCTATAAATTTTTTCCCTTTTTTATGGTATATTAGATACTAGTACAAAAAGTACAATCCTGAAATATTTAGTGTCCAACCAACATGGGTTAATAATGTATTTTTCACAATAACATGATGTTGGAATATAATAATATTATTTAATGACTACAAAATCTAATGATAAATTCCACTAATCATCGATTACCTCTCTTTAAAGCATAGGTATATACATAATAAATGGGTAATAAATAACAGATCTTATTGGAATAATGAAATACCAGCATGATACATGGCACTACATGTTATTAAAGGGACATACAATGGTTAAATATGATAGTTAAAATAATAATCGGGTTCATTGAAGAACTATACAATTTTTAACGGCATATGATAAAATGAATGTCGAAAAAATTGAAAACATTACATCATAAGAATAAAAAATGGAGAACCACTAAGACATCACAACATAATTTATTTAGTCTAACCACTTGTTAAACTTATATGATATCTCAAATAATTTAAAATAAATCACACCACACTACCAACACCCACACCTAAAACAACATCAAATATCCATCTTATTCCCTTCATATTCACAAAACACCTGATATTTGTGGGAATAAATATATTGATCTGAAATAGGGTCTCAAAACATTCATGAAAATCAGGTTTCCATAAGGTTACAAATAGGGATATCTCAAAATAAAGATGGAATTCCGTGACAACTCACACTCTTTTGATCATAGGTTTAATAAAACCATGAATCCAAATTAATAAAACATTTCCTTTAAATCCCTTCATAAATCCATAGTCACTTTAGAAAACCATTATGGCATCCCAATGTTTTCAACAAGTATAGAAATATATTACAAATAGGTTAATATAAAAATTTACAAATAAAAAAAATAATTCAAAAGACTAAAATATGATAGACATTATGTTTTTGAAACCAATTAATTTTAAACAACCATAAAAACCTTTTACTATTGGCTACCATAATGTTGTATTATTATCTTATTAAATAGTCACTATAGAAATATCAAAAGTACTTAAAAAGGGATATATTACATCACAAGGGTCAAAGCCAATTTTAAATCACTATTGATCTATTATAGAAATAATATGTTTTTAAAATTATGGATGTAAATAATTATTAAACAATAAATCACACAATGAAATGAAATATAAAGATACAATAGCAAAACACCAAAATAAACCGATTAGAGATAAGAAGAAACAAGTTATAAGTTGTTTCCATTGTATTGAAACACCCATAATATCTTTAAAAGGTGTTTCTCAAGCCCTAAAAAGAAATATAACTAATATTAATTTAACTATATCACTAACATAATTTATTATTCTTTACGGTTTATGGGGTAATCTAATGAAAAGTCAAAGGGATGAATATTCAAGACAATGATAATAATGGATAACGAATAACCTATAATGTTCACAAAACCAAAGAAAACATTCATCAAAATTATATAGAGGAAGTTTAGAATCTCCCATGATATGGGCCCTAGCCTTAATAAAATTATGGGTAAAAATGAGCGGAGAGATCAATAAAAATAGGATGATAGGAAAGATATAATTTCATAGTCTTAATTTATTAATATGGGCCACGATAATTGGATGAATGATTCAATATAATGGGCTTTAGTCACTGGAAAAAGTATGGAACCCCACATAGTTTTCAATAAGACTTCAGAAGATTTTACCAGCCATGTGATAAATATTATAACAATATTGTAAATGGTTCGATATTACTACTAGTTCCCGAAATGGATTCCCCTAACTATGTGGGCTAACCATTATACCCAATAGATCAATCCAAATATTAAATTTGGTGACCTAAAAACTAATGGAAGCTAAAAAAACCTCAATAAAAGAATTTTAAAATAAATTATACAATAATAGATACATGAGTGTGTTATATTTCTATACACCATCTTAATTTTTACCCAATAATGTCATAGAACATTGTATAGAATAATAAGAGATATGTTTTTAATAATGTATGGGATTAACTATTGATGGTAATATAGAGGGGAAAAGGATCATCAATATAATATAATCCCTCAATTAAAATGTATCTTTTTGAAAAATAATATTAATCCTTAAATATAATGACAGAATATCCAGAAATATCCACCACACAACCAATGAAGATGATATATAATTTAAACCAATACTTAACAAGGCTATCCAAAAATTATAGAATTGATCTAGAAAAGTTGAATAAAAATAAGTTTTTTTAATAATATATACATTCCATGAACCAAAAAAAACATTAAAATACATAAAAAGTAAATTATAAAGTCCCTCTCGTCGCATCTTACATTACATAATTCATTTAAAACCACTTGGAAGGAATTGTTCCCAATAACACACCCAAAACCATTAGACAAAGTATATAAGCTCATAGAATTCCAAATATAATGAGAATGACAATTAGTTTTATCCCTCATCAATAAATTAAAATATTCTAACTATGATGTCACTAACTATAATTGAGGGTTACTCATGGCTCCGTTATCAAGTTTAGAGGGTACCCTCGATGGTTTATTCCACACTAGTATCATAGAATGGTATTTTAGTTGATCCTACAAATGTATAGGATGTTGTGTCATGGGAACAACCAATATAAGTTTTCTAGATTAGGAGATCATTTTTTCCTTATTATTATAATTGTTTCAATAAACACTTGTAAATGTTTTCTTCTCCTATGACAAATCAAAAATGGAAGGATGTAATGTTCTCTTCAGATAAGAAATATCAAATTTATTCAGTTCATCTGATGAATCTGTTTATTACGGTTCCAGTGATGAATCATTCAGAGGATGGGAAGGGATATGTGGTATTATTTGATACATTGGGTTCAGGTATGGGTTGGGTTCTTAGGAAATATTATCACTTTGTAGATTATAGATCTCATTATCATAGAGAACACAAGATGAATTACCCAACATATAACCTCGAACATGTAGTTATAATGCATTTTATTAAAGTTGGTGATGTTACCTATTCAAAGAAAGGATTATTGTTTTATTAATACACATGATATTGATTAACATATTATTGAAAAAAGACTTGAATTGAATCCAATGGAGTTGGGTTTAATACCAACAGACTTTCGAATTTGACATTTCATACTCGTCTGTGAAATGGAATGTCATATTAGATGATATATGAATGGAAATTCTGAACTAGGAATTGAACGAATCATCATAAGAGTAGATCTTAATGGATCTATTTTCAGAGACTCATATTATAATATGAGGATCAAAGGATTAGTTGTCTCGAGATAGTGTTATGTTCACATCCTCTCTTCTCCAGATGATTTTCAATAACAACTGCTTGATGACGAGTTCTATTGAATTATAGAATCTCTTTATAGTAGATTGAAAAATTTTTAGTGCTCATTCTACAAGGAGTGAGTTATATTTTATTAGAATAGTTATATGGTACCTATATTAGTAATGAAATACATTGTTAGGTTTTATTGTAATTCCCTATATTCTATACACGCAATAACATAATGATGTTCTATGAGACAAAGAGGCACTTCTAGTGGCTAGGTATAAGAAAAGTCATTGATGAATCTATCTCTCATTGTTACACTTGACAAAAAGTAAAGGGAAAGCACCAAAAACCTTCGGGTGTGATTTATCCACATACTATCCCTACTTGGTTGTGGTATGAGATCTCAATGAAATTTCTGGTTGGGTTTTCTCGTACCCTGAGTATGAAGAATTTCATATTGTTTACGAACGACAGAATGACCATGTAATCCCACTTTATACCCATTTGTGATACAACTAATATTAAGGAGTGGGAAAATATCCATGTGAATGATATTTTTTATTTTCATGGAGTTTCATCTTCTATAGTACTTTATAGCGATCCATGTTTTACTATTAATTTTTATAGAGGCCTTTAAGAGGCAATGGGATCTCAACCCTATTTGATTATGGCATACCATCGGAAGTCGGATGGCTATACTAAAAGAGTTATAAAAAAATCTAAAAGATATGGTCAACAACAATGTCCACGAATTTATAGGATCTTGGGATGATAACTTAGGTATGCTAGAGTTTGATAACAACAATAGTTACCAGACTATGATAAGAATGGATCCTTTTGAGGACTTGTACGGCCAGCCTTGAAAATCACTCTTGTGTTGGTCAGAGATTACTGAATGTACATTGGCAGGACTGAGCATTGTTCAGGATATGACAACAAACGTTTTTTTGATTTATTGTAGAATATTGTTGTCATAGTGTATGTATATGTATTATGATGATCGTCATCATATTCTTTTGTAATTTTCAGTTTGTGACAAGGTTTTATTGAACATTTCACTTCGTTTGGGTCTTCAATGACTTGGGAGGAAAGAGAATATTCATTCAAATTTTGTGAGACCTTTTGATTTTTTTTATTATGTGTGGAATTTATGTTATCATATAGTAATTCCACCACAACATACATCGATATATAACATGTTTCGTGTATCTTAGGGATGAAAGTACCTATCTGATCCATCTAATGTTATATCCTAGAGTGATCATGTCGTTGAACTCGATTTATCCATGAATAAACATCCAGTAATGATATATGATTATCAAACCAATGTACTTAATGGGGAGATGATAATTTCATTTCTGGTTCTATGGATACATTGTTCTAATTCTCACGATACGTGGGAGAGTGATGCACTGATGGGAGAGAAGCGGCATCATTTTTTGACATTGACACTTCAAAGTAGGACTTATGGTGAAATAAACTTTTTATGATGGGGTAGGATGTAAAATATTGTTTCTGTTTTTTGGTATTTCTAAAACAAACTTTTGATCATAGTTTTGTTGGGAATTGATAAGGGGGTTGTTAAGGAAAAATTTTGCATATTTTTAATGTTTCTGGGATAGTGCACGGTTGGAACAAGATTTTCAAAATTCTTTGATGTACTAGTGAAAACCATGAAAATAGAGGTAGTCTGAGTTTCTGTATATTGGTGCACCGTTGGTAAAAATGTTCCACCACTTAGTATTAACCATGCACCGATAAATAGTGGTCTCACAAACAGGGGCACAATTTTTATAAACCATCTGGATCTTTCTATCTAACCAAGTGTAAATGTTTTTTATTCCAAAATGATTTTTAAAAATGTAAAACCAAAAATTTTAGATTCCAGATAGGCATTTATGACCCCCATTCATTTTCTTCTTCTAGGGGAGTTCCTAAGAGGTGATTTTGGATCTGCTACAACCTTTGGGAAGTGGATAAAATCCGGATGGACACAATTATATCTCTAACCATTTGGTTTCCACATCACATTAGTTATCTTCCTCTTTATCCTCTTTCCCCCTTATGGTTTTATAGATCTTCATATTTATTGGAGGATCTGATCCACACTATTTGGGTATTTAATTTAGGGATTGATTATTGGTTTCTTGTTGTCGTCGATCTTCATTAGTGAATCCTTATTATGCATATATAATACAATATCCTATGATGTCGAGGATTGTGTTTCCATTATGATGAGCCAATTTGATTAACAATAAATTTCTAGTTTTAAATTCTGTTGTTTGACATAAATTCAATTTCATAATTTTTATTAAATTACATTCAAATGTTTTATTAAAAAGGTAGTTTCCATTGAATTAGGAATTGGGAATTTTTGGATTGAAATTGGGAAAACCACCCAATTCCATTGAATTGGGGTGTGTTTGTGAAATTTATGGAAACTTGTGGAATATAAAAATTTTAATTTAAATTATGAATTTTTTTTTGGAATGGTTTGAAAATTATTATTTTGGAAAAATGACTTAAAATGGGTTTGACCGAAATTGTTGGGTTTTACCATTGAAAAGGGATTGTTTTGATTAAAAACCAATGTTATGATTTTTTTAAAAAAATTATAACATTTGAAATGGATAATGGGATAAATTGTTTTTTATAGAGTCATAAGATAAAAATCCCACCATTGATTTTGTACTAGATAACATGAAAGCCTAGTAATTTTAGTCAGTTATGAGGATAGCACTGTATAATTCTACAATGTTTGAAAAAACTAAAATACAACATGTCAAATCCCTCATATGATAGTGATGAAGTCCTCTGGGAAAGTTTCAAAGGGCTGTGTGTTTACACATTTTTCCAAGTCACTTATTGGGTGAGGTATTAATGTATCCCAGGACTAACATACATTTTGGAACATACTGATTTTCTTCACCTGTTTATATTTAAAATATATTCCACTATAGTTGTAAAATGTTTGAAATTCATTTTAATTTTTTATAAACTATTCTATATAAAATGTTTTATTAAGCCATTTCTTAAAAAATATACCATCAATTTAATGAAGAATCATTTTTCTAATGTATTACCATATTTGGAAATGTATAGCATGATTAGTTAAAATATTCTTTTGAAGTGTCATTCCAATAAATTTAAAATTGAAAGATTTATTTGGTTTATTAAATGTGGTGTCTTATCATGGAATCCTTAGTATCACCCTACTATCCTTTCAGCTCACACAATACCTATGCCTTCAGATGTGTTTAGATTATCCCCTTCTAGGATCGAGCAGGGGAAAAGAACCTCTTCGAGGCAGTTCTATCTGTTGATCTTTGTTATTGGAGAGTTCTGTCTGCTATGGCTTGAGTAGTTAACATTGATGGGTGGGTATCCATTAGGAGGACTATGGCCAGCCTTTCCTTCCTTTGTGTGTGGTTTGTGGGTGTGTTTAATGTAATTGTACACCCTTGCGTCTAATATATACAATAAAAATTTATAAAATCACATTCATAAATATTTAATAAAAATTTAGTTAATATAATATATGTATAATATAAATCATATAATATATATATATATATAATATTTATAAATCCACCATACAATTTTTTATGTTTACAAAATATGTGTAATAATACTGATAATAAAAAATAATTTTATTGTCATACACACATGTGAAAATAGAAAACCATATAAAATTGATTATATTAATATATATTGAAATTATTTTATAGCTATCAAGATCTTATAAACACATAAATACACACACATTCACAAATGTAAATGTATTGAAAAATATATTTATAAATATTTATATTTATATATGAAAAAATAATTATTTATACTTATATAATATATACATGGATAATATATATATATATATATATATTGAATAGGTTAGAGGATTCACCTCTTTTATTATAAACATGTAAAGGAAAAGTCGAAGAGAGTACATGAATCAAAATGAACAAACTACAAAACCAACAGTTACCAGCCTATCTTTTTCATCATTCTTTCAGTGAGTTTTCTTTCTTCCTCTCGATGAACATACCATCCTGCTCTCCCTCAACCACACCCTTGACCTCTTTCTCTCCCCCTATTTGAGGGTAGAGACTGAAGCCTTTCTAGTAATGTTTCATAATCAGTGCAATCATCGGAGATGTCTTCATTACATTGCTCATGAGAGACTCGGTGTTCCACTAGATTCATCTCCTCTTTATCTTCAATTGCTTCAGATAAAGAAACAATCATTGGATGCATCAAATATTCAGTTGTGCCTAGACCAGCGACATATCGACACCATTGAAACTTTTGTCAGGGAGGGGAGTAATATTATCTATAGTAACCTACTCATCCACTATTGGGGGAACAACCAGATCCTTTATCTTTTAATAAGAAACAATCCGAAATCCAACTTTATCCACAAACTATTTAGGGGATGCAAGAAAATTTTTAGAAATGACAAGAGGGTAAGATTCCCTGAAGAAATCATCCTTTCCTGTGAAATTTGGTGATCAATATCTATTTGATTCTTACATTCAACCATTTTCTCAGCCGTCAAATCATCAGCACTATTTAATATAATTTTTTCATTGTATGCATTCGTATATGTGGAAAATAAGTCAGCCCAATATTTTTTGGATGAGCTTCCCCTCATCCCATTACCTGTGGCTTTGATCACATTCTATGGTACAGAATCAGTTACTCCATCCATACACTTGTTGTTCTTAGTAGCAATTTGAGCCTGTGTGGTTTTTTGTTTCATAAAAAAAATATTTTCATCATTTCCCTCCAAAGCACAGAAGCTGGAAACAATGCATCATCGACATGTAGATTGATCTTAACCAATAACAATACAATCCTTGCAAAATTTTGTCATTTTTTCATAAATGAACTTCAACTCAATAATTCCATCCCCCGTTTCAAGTGTTACCTTGTCCACTTGATTAGATCCCCGTTCATCTTCGGCCAGGAATCTTCCAAAGTGTAAAAAGAAAGCAACTTCTGTTTCTTTGTTGATTTTAATTGGAATTCCAATAGACATCACTATATCATATAAAATTTTGGGATTCCCCAAAATCCAATTTAAGCCATAAACTCAACCCAAACTTAAGTTGTAGAGATACCCACTTCAAAAGTTTTGAACTTATTATTCCATTCATGAAGGGGAATAATTACGTGTTTTAGAGCAATGGAACCAAAACCCCAAGTTATAATTTTATGTTCTTCTGTGGGAAAAAGAATGTGGATGTATCATTTTCCCAACGAAACACATTTCCAGGAGAAGAAGCCCCAACAAGATGAAATTTGGTCCTTGAGACTCACAATAATCAATGGCCGAGATCATTTGGTTGAATATAACCTATCTATGACTGAAAATTCTCCCATTTTGAGTCTTTCTGAACAGCATGATGGTCCGATTTTATCTGACCAATGTTTCCATTCCATCTAATGAAAGAGCCGGATGTACCTATAAAGCATAAAAATGAATGATTGGAAGAAGATCATTCATAAGAAGTGTCGTGCGGCAGCACACCCATTTTCGAATCAACGGAATTTTTCTGGAAATGAGCATTGGTGGTAAACATCAAAAAATCACCGGTCTCTACAGATGTCACTGGATTTCCACCAGCTGCAGAACTCCGGTCAACCTGTGGCTCCAAAACCCCACCAGTCCTCGCAGCGACGTCGTCAAAGTCACAACCCCGAACCTGAGAGGCCATCGCAGCGGTAGTCTTCGTCTTAATGACTACCTAGGAGGTCACCATTCCACTGGCTGCCTCATGAACAAAACTATCGACCACCGCTTCATTCACAACTGCTACACTCCACGCAACCTACGCCGCCACACTCCACTTGCCTTTGCAGCACTGCCGCTAGTATCACGACCCGCGCCCACAGAAATTAGAATGACGATCGTCGCTTCAGACACCGCTGCAACATGCCGCGCAACCTATAGACCTAGAACTCCACCGTTATTCACAGCTACGCCGCCAGCATCACGACCCGTGACCTCAGACGTCGTCGCAGATCATGGAAGCGTTGACTCTAGGAAACCCTAATTCGCTACCTGGTTAGAGAGAGAGGGAGTCCAGTCTCTCATCCAACCCATCCTTTATATTATAAATATATATTATATATAATTTCATATTTAAGTATATAATATTATATATTTATATATATATATTTCAAACAAATATATACGTCGTATATTATAAACAAACACATTATATATTTAAATATATTATACACACACACACAGATATATATATATATATATTATAGAGAAATATATATTATATATCCATATTATTCACAAATATATCATATATATAATGAATATATTATATTACTCATATTTACATATATATATATATATATATATATCTAATATAATATTTCGCAATGTAAATAAATATTAATAATTGCATATTATGTGAAAAATTAATCACAGTGTAGCGGTAGAGGAGATGAGGGTATCTACTACAGGTCCCAGGTTCGAGTCACAGTTGTTGCATATTTTTACCACCCTTGGATGTGCTCTAGGAAGTGGATGGGTCGTGCTTCACCTGTGAGGGGCGGTGTGACCAGGAACGTGGATGTAATTGGGCTTTAGGGGCGGGGTGTTTGTCCCAGTGTGTTGTTTGGGACTATGGGAGTGTCCAATAGGGTGCAAGGGGGGTTGTACGGGTGTTTAGTGGTGGTGTCCTATAGGGCACAATTGGTTCTCTCTTAGACTTCTGGGGTGCTGTCTTATAGTGGTAGTGGGGTCTAGTGGGGTGTCTCGGGGACTATATTATGGGTGTCTGGGTGTTTTCGTGGGTGTATATTGGGTTTCTAGTGGCTGTTGTGTAGGGGGTGTCTGGGTTTTTTTATTTTTGGGCGGCTGGGTGTATAGTAGGGGTTTGTCTGGGGGTGTCTAGGGGGTGTCAAGGTTTTGTCTAGGGGGTGTCTGAGGTGTCCTGTGGGGTTTCAGGGTGTCTGGTGGTGGCATAGAGGGTTCAAAGTAATTAAAATACTATGGTAGTTTATCAGAATTTATAGTATAACCAAACCTAAACATGGATACTATAAAGTCATATTGAGTTCTCTATAACCACCTTTAATGTGATGGTTGAATTTGAGGTGGTTGAAACCACTTAAAATCTATCAGGATACACTTAATTTTATGTAAAATTAGAAGGTGTTAAACCTCTTCAAGTCCAACCTCTTCTAAAAATAAGAATTTTTTACCATCACATTCCCATAACTGCCACTAATCAAAGTGTGTTTCCTCTTTAGTGGAGGTTATGGGTAAACACTGCTAAAGGTTTTAGAAGGGGTTAAAAACCATTTTAAATGAAAAAAACATTCTAATTGCCCTGTTTTATTGTAGTACATACTGTATTTTTATTATTATATATAAAATGTTTGTGGAAAACTCATTCCCTCATTCATTTTGTTTGATGCCATGTGTTATTCGCTATCCCGTTTGGATTGCAAAAGAGTATAAATTTAATAGGGTACCCAGTATAGATCGTGAGTGGGTACACATGCTAGTTTGTTACAATCCCCAGTGGGCGTTACCTTTCCCCACATGTTGGGGACTAAGACCTGACATCTTACAAAATGAAGCAAGGAAAAAATTCAAAAATATTTGATGAATTAAAACAATAGTGTTATTATTAATACAAGAGAAACCTTATAGGGAGAAGTGTACCAGAAGTCAACAATGTGAAAAAAACCAAATGTTCTATAGAAAATTATGAGAAATAAATATAACTTCCCATGTTTTAGTGGAAACAAATCTATATTCCAAAGGAAAATAAATAAGTCCACCTACATGAGTTGATTTCTAGATACTCAACCCTTGGAGGAGATAGTCTACAAACCCCCAAATTCACATGTACGGTGCGAGATAAAATACTAGTAGGGTGTCACCAATGATTCCATAATAAGTTTCTAAAATTAATTAACCAAATAATGTATTTAATTTTTAATATACTTGTTTCGAATTTAAAAAGAATATTTATAAAAAATAATCTATACATTTAAGATAATGGAAATATATTAAAAATGATTAAAATTTTAATTAATGGAGTATTTATAATGAAATGGATTAATAAAGAATTTCTTATAAAAATGTTTATAAAAATTCACAAGGAATGTAAAACAGCTTACTAAAATAATAGAATATATTTAAAATATAAACAACCGATCAATAAGGCCATGTTCCCAAATGTATGATAATTCCACATTAGGAGAATTCCCCACTCTCAAAGAGACATGAACATATTTGTATATACGAATCCCTTTTACACAGGTCTATAAGTTTTCATCACCATCCCATCGGGGTTGTAACATACTGTATTTACTTTTCAGTAACCTTGTATAATCATAGAGTGGTAACCCAATATCTCACTAACTACCAAGGATGTTTTGTTCTCTAGTAGAAAATCAATGATGGTAAATTTATCTTAAACCTACCTAAATTTTTTTTAATCCCATTCTCGATTTCAAATATGACAATTTTCCTTTCAAAACCCATAACATGGGTTTTAAGAACAAATTCCCTTCATCCACATTCAAACACAAGAAATTATATCAAATCCAGTCGAATCCCATTTTCCAAAATAAAAATTTGAAAAAATTTATAGGATTTGTTTTCCACAATTTAAATTCAGAATTTAAATTTCAAACATTTGAATCTATTTAAAAAACACATCCCATGTTAATAAAGATGGGGGTAATTCCAAATTTGAAACCAAAATATCCAATATCATAATATATATAAATTTTATTTTTAATAATCCAATAGAAATAAATAAAAAAACCATGAAATTGAATTTATATCATATTATTTTGGATTAATAAAATTTTCCAATAACAAATGAACCAGCTACCTCGAGATCATGAGATCTCGAATCTGAAATCCCTAACTGGTATTCCCTAATGAAGAATTATGACACCAAGAAATAAAGAATCAAACCCTAGGTTCAAGAAAAAAATAACTAGGATTAGATCATTAAATTAGTACAAAGATCTAGATCACCCTTGGTAGGAACGAGGAGATAACGAAAGATAGAGAACGGTAAGAGAAAACATGATGGGTCAAGATCGAATGACCTTTGTCAAGATGTAATCATTTTTTTGAGAGGGATTAGATGGACCAAAATCACATATTGGGAGCTCCCGTGGATGAATAAAATAAATGGTTTTCATAAATTGACATTGGTAAACTAAAAACTGGGTTTGGGATTCTAAAAAATAATATCAAATTAAAAAAACCTAGAATGCATGGTTTGGTGGGACGATCGACACTATTTGGTCAAAGTATGAGGTCTACTACTATTGCATTTATTTCTAGGTCTTTGGTTACTACTAAGTGGGTGAACTATTTACTAAACAGTTTGTCAACCATGAAAAACACCACTCCATCGATTTCCATTATTTTGACTACGAAGATGCAAGGTTTAGGAATGCAATGTGGTGATCTTCCACTAGCATAGAAACATTCTAATTTTTCAAAATATCTCTAGAAACAACCCTAAAAATAAATCCAACCATCTCAAGATCAATATATGGTTTTATGAATACCATAAAATAAATACATGATGTTAAACATTGGTTCATTCTTGTTGAATACCATCCCAAGGTGATCCATGTAGCCAAAAGACCAGTAAGGCATCCAACCAAAAACTAACTACACTCCCACATATCAAGGAATTTATCCTAGGTTTTCCTATTTCCAAACATAAAAACCAATAAAATGAAGGCATAAGACACATAATTTAGAAAAACAATCAAAATAAATAAAGATAAAAGGTGTAGAAATTTCCCAAATCAACCACTACATAGAAAGAGAATCCGAAATGTAAAATAATTAATACATAGAGTAATGAATTCCTCAATCCAATCTTTGTCTAAACATAGGGATCATAAAAAATAAATATATCATCTTCTAAAAAAATACAAGGCTCCCTTTTTAAAACAATTGATAGTATTATGTTTTTTGTAAAGATTTACCTTTCTTAGATTTTGAGAATCACTGAGGATTAGTTCTTTAGATTATTAGGCAAAAAATTTAACATAACAATCCATATATTAAGAAGTGTAACCATATTAATTGTTTCAAATTTTCCCTAATATAAATATTTTTAAAATGAAACTTTAATTATTTTCATGATACATATTATTGAATTAAAATATTAATTCTTTTATGTTCTTACCCATTATCAATCACAGTAAAAATATTAAAAAAATCTGGAAATATCATATAAATCATTGTTAGATAAATCAAAAGAATATAATTGTTAGTCCAATAGAGAAAATCAATATTTTTTATTTATCAAAATATTGTTTGGGCATATGAAATAAATCACACCAACATGAAAATGAAAAACAATTTACACAAATAATACATTTAAAATCTATTGAATGAAAATTGGAATCCCTTTTTTAAACAGAGAGTAAAATATTTACAATCCATGTTAAAATTATGTTATTGATAACTAGATCTAAATAAAATAAATTTGAGAAATCACCCAAATTATCTCCCTCCTTCTTTAAACTATAGATAAGGAACATTAATCATTGAATTGAAGAGTTATAATGGGTTTTACTCATTAAACATGTTGTATGATGACCCTTGTGTTTATTAAACATTAATTCATTATTTATTACATAAAGTTACAAACAATAAAACACAAAAGATCAAGATGTATTGTGTATTGGTATAATTTGGTACATTACATTAAAATTAATAATAGGGGTTACATTTCCATTATTTAATTCTTCCTTAACATGGTCATAATATTTCATCATACATAAACCTGCATGGGATAACCTTGGGCTATACATAAGAAAGGGTTGATCTATAAAGGCTTGTAATATAATAAACATGGCATAACTCAAGGAAGGTATTACATGACATAATAATGGACTATAAATGATACATAAAATAGATGATAATCCTAAAAATGAAAAATAAGTCATGAAATAACATGATAACATAATGACAACATGGGAAATGTGATAATAACATTAAACCTGACATCATAATCACAGGTCTTGGCTAACATCCAATATATCATAACATGGTGTAAAATATACCAATATTGATTAGGTTAAATACATAATACATTTAATTATGTCCCATGATATTAAATCATTAAATAATATATTTGGGCACAATATAATTATAGCACAATCGTCACATTAATATCTTGTACATAAATATTTGTGCCACATTAAAAATTAAGCATATGATCATAGTTCAGAAAATTGAATTGCATGATTATATAGAGAAGAATAAATACATGTAATTCCCATTTTCATGATTATAGGTAGGCCCAGAAGAATTCCATTTAGTTTAATTTCTAATGGTGTTCACAATAAAAAAAAGTCTGTCTTGGAAAAATAATAGTGACATTTTGGCAACATAACAAATGTACAAAAAGATTCATAAAATGGTTTAATGAGAGTGAAAGTAGTATCTTATTAACTAGAGATAAAATTTATATTAGTATGGATGTGTAAAAAACTATCCCATCATTAGTTGTTGCAAATAAAAAACACTTAATTAATAATAATCTGGAATGAAGAGGAGAAGGAAATGATACCTTAGCTTGAGAGAGTGATTCCAAAAGTTTTTTAATGATTCTTGAATGAATTATAAAACCTTTTTATGACTATAAATATATTATAAAAGTGTATGGTTTTGATCCAAGTTTTATTAATGATGTGGAATTGGAAATTGGGTGAGTTTATATAGGGAAAAGAGGATAGTTCTTTAATATTTCCCAAACAAAAGTTTTGGACTCTATATAATAATGTAATCAAATCCAAAAACCGTACCATTGTTTTTGACCAATGGTTCATCAAATGTGGAGTTTTTTTTATTTTTTATATGGCACTGGGACAAACATATTAAAATATCACCTTTGGTGATGTGGATGTGAGCCAAGATCTAAAATCAATGATCAAAAAACCTAAACATATATTATAGGTGTCAGAGAATTCCTGGAGGATTTATAAAATTTATAAGATGACCTATAAAGCACAGAATGTTGATAAAAAATCATATATATAGAAAATTATACCATTAATATAATTTACTACATCACTTTTGGGTCATTATGATGGCATAATACACACAATATTTTTATACCCTATTTATTTTACTAGAAAATTTCAATGACACTGAATATTTTCAAAAATTTGACATTATAAAATTAAATTTTTTAGATTAAAAAAATTAGGTTTTCAAAATAATTTTATAAAATTTTAAATTTTGACATTCAAAATACAAATTAATTTTATTGAGAAATTATGTGTTTTTTTACTAAAAATGTTTTCTAACCTTTGTACATTTTTTGAGTTATTAAATTTATATTATCAAAAATACATAAAAAATATGATTTTAAATTAATTAAAATTTAATTCATTTAGATTTTTTAAATATTTATCCCAAGGAATTTATTAAATAAAATTACATAAAACCCAAAAAATATAATATGTGTTTTATCAAATCCTAATCAAAATAAATTATAATGTCACAATTATAAGGGTTAATATAACCATTATTCTATAGAAAATAAAATATAAATATAGATATTTTTAGGGTATTGATATATATTCTTTCATTATAATAAAAAAATATGTATGAGTATCTTGTGTTAAAGAGATACTTTAATGGGGTGGTTTCTCATACATGGTTTAGAATGTGATCTCATAGAGCTTGAGTTTTCCCATAAATTTTTTAACATGGGCTTTAGTTATTAGATATCTTCATGGTATTAGTCATGGAAAATTCCCAATGATGTTACCTACCTTTGAATCTTTGAATCTTGGGATTCATAGGGTATGATCCTACTAGTCGAGGCAGCCACATTCTCTTTATGGTTTAATTGGATCATAACCCTATATTTATACTAATCATATGGACTTTGTAAAGTGGATATATTATCAATAATTATAAAACATAAATTTTTTTCATTTATATTGGATATAATAAAACCACATAAGTGCATGTGTTTTCTATAAACCTGATAAATAATAAGACCCATAATTTAAACAAAAAAATTGACATTTATTTATCATGTTTCAGGTCATCACAATCCCCCCTTCAAGAATGTTCACCATTGAAATTTTCATTACATGCACTAAAATAGAAAATGGTAATACTATTTCACCACATTATCTAATTCACAAGATCCATTTTCAAACATGTTTTTTCTCCATAGCACTTTGACTAGGTGCATTGTATTATTTAGTAAAACAATTTATCTACGATATAAGATCTTCAACGGCTACACATCATCTGAATGATCATTCTCCAATAGTACCAACACTTGACTTAGTAAATGCGATGGGTTATGAATGTACATAGTCAATATAGATACCCGAAACTCATCATGTAGTCGAGAATGGTTAGGTGGGAGTGCAAGTAGATAGGCCACTACTATGATGTAAAAAATGATATCAAAGGGAACAATATATCATGGATTAAGATTTTCCTTCTTACCAAATATCATGAATTTATTCTTTTTAGATATGCGAAGTAATAACTAGTCTCTATCCTCAAAATCTAGGTCTCATTGATGATTATTATCATAACTCTTCTATATAATATGTGAAGCATGATGTGTTTCTGAATTTTCATGAAATTTTACACCATTTTAGGATCTAGAAGTATGAATTACCCATAATCATCCCAACATGAAGGTGTTCATCATTTCTTAACATAATATGATTCATAGGTGGCCAATTGGATGCTTCATTGGAGAATATTATTATACATGGACTATAACTGAGAAATATATTGATCCCATCATCCCATGAAGTCAATTGAGAAAGCTATCAACCTATCCTCAAGAATCTAGATAGTCTACTCTGATTGGTCATGAGTTTTAGTGTGATAAGCTATGTTGAAGTTCAAAAAAGTATTTAGATAATTTTGGAAAATCATTTAAAACATTAATGTAACTGATAGATCTCGATCAAATACAATTAATAATGGTGTTCCAGGAAGCCTCACTACTTATCTAATTTATATCCATTCATGTTGATTGAGTGAGAAGTCCTATCAACTGGAAATGGTATTACAAGAATTTATAAGAAGATCGATAATAAATCATATATCCTTATTTTCTATTGATGTATTTAGAAAACCAGTGACAAACAAAATTATTATTGTTTCCAAATTCAATGTAGGAGTATGTAATGGTTGAATCAACCCCTCGTATGTATTTATTTTAGCCTAAACATAGTAACATACATGACACCTTGATGTATATTCCATAATGTCCCTCTTCATATTGTCCCACCAATAGTTCTCTAAAATTTCTTGACACATCTTTTTGCTCCATAGATATATTGATAGGGTCAAAATGTGTCCATAATCAAAAGCATTCTTAATTGAAATTGGATTTTATGTTACACGTATCCTTGAACCAAATAATAAAACTCCATTTTTATTAATTTAAACTCAACGGATTTACCTTTTTGTTATATTTCACCTTAATCTAAATTCCCACATCTTCTCTTAGAGTGTACATTATCATATATAGATGATTTGATTGGGAATAATTTCTGAAAGGTTCGATGATGTTATTTTATTACAATTCTCATATCCATTATTTTCATAATTAAGAGTATCATATCCTCTTCTATTATCATAAATTATAAAATTTATGGACCCTTTCTACTAAAATAATGTACCACAACATTTTCATTCCATGGATAGTGGTGGATTGGGTAATCATAATCCATAATCTTCTCAATCCATCTTTACTGGATCATATTCATCTAGTTTTTTGTGAATTCATAATAGAAGCATTAATGATTAATTTTTATTCCACACATCAACCCAAAGAGAGAATGCCTCCATATTTTCAATAAAAATATCATTTCAGCCCTCTCAAGATCATGTGTTGGGTAGTTTTTTTTCATGAAATTTAAATTTCCATGAATACTATGATATAACATTGTCTTTCAGCATTAACACCCAACCTAATCCCTTATTTATAGCATCATTGAATACCAAGAATGTTCCAACTTATGGGTAGACTATGTTCTTGTGTAGTGATAAGCCTATTGTTTCCATGAATACTTCTTCACAATCAATAATATTAACCAACATGACTCCCTTTTGATTTTTTTGGATTTAAGTGTTTTTAAATCATGAAAAATTTCTCAAAAGTCAATGATAATACCTATCTAAAAAATGGAAACACTCTATTGCGATCACAGATAGTTTTAATCATCAGTAATTCAGTTGATTCTATATTTTATGGTACCAAAAATATCCCATTAATTGTTGTCAAAAGTCTCATTAATTACAAATAATTTTACCATAACTCACATTTTAATTAATTTTCTCTGATATTTTCATTTCATGAGTTTTAATGTAATTACTTTGACCTCATAGTTCATGTACCTTGTACAAAATGTAGTCTTGGGGATATCCTCCTTCTGCATGCTCACGTGATAATACCTCAACCAAATAAACACCTTAGATAATTATTGGTGTCCGAGAAGGTTATAAAAATAGTAATCAATACATGTTAGAGTATAATATTTCTTTATCTTGATCTTTTTGGATCACAATAATCAATGCAAAGGCGCATTGACCCTCCCTTCTTCTCAATGTAGATGACTGGTGCAACCCATGGTGAATCACATGGGTGTATGAACCCTTTATAAACATTCTTCTATATTTTTTTTGTTCACCTCCTCAATTTATAAAAAATCCATTCCATACAGAGTCTTGGATAATTATAACATCCTTGGTATATGTTTAATAGAAAATCAACAACTCGACAAGGTGAAAGGCTAGAAAATTCTTTGGGAAACACATCAATGTATTCACTCATAATGGGGATGTTCTAAAGGTTTATATTTTAATTATACACAATAATTTGAGCAAGATATTCTTTCTCATATTCAAATAATGTCCATTATTGATAATATGGTGATAATTAATATTCATTATCATCCCTGTTTTATTACATAATCATAGGATGATTCATGATATTTTGAGGAATTTCTTTCTAATGGAGTTTTTTGTGTGTTTGTAAAAGGATGTACAATCCATACCAATAAAGGAACTAAATTATGCTAAATATAGTACCACAAGTTTAACTAGGAAGTTAATCAACAAAATTTTGATATTGGAGAATTTATATACTTTGGATTCAATAATTTTCCCATTTTTCAATTTCAATGATAGTTGTATATCCATGATATTGGGTGGTGTTTGAATAGATATACTAAACTTTTTTGATGTTTAGGAATGTGTATAATAAGAATAAAACCATACATTAACTATTAATGAATTAGTAACTAACATACCTATTACCACCTCCTTGGTACTATCCAACTCTATGGTTGTAATGAAATAAGCATGACCTTACTTCCTTAGAGGTTGTGGGTTATGATTATCTCTAACCACCATTATCTTTTAATATTGGTTGGAAACATCCCTTTTCCATTTTAGTTTTATCATTGGATAAAATAATGAGGGTTAAATGCATAATTCCTCTTTTCCATTTAATTTGTGGGTTTATACCATCTACAATCACTGAATAAGTTCCCTTCCAATCATCACCTGATTCATTTCCCCACCCCCATAAAAATTTTGAGGTACTTCTTTCCTCACTTTTGACAAAGGGGGATGTTGAAATTTATTACCACCATTATATTTTTCAATCGAACCAAAATAATTATTGTAACACCCCAGGTAAATAAAGAATATGACATTTTTATATTTATCCCTATTTGTGAAAAAAATATTAATATTACTTTAAAGGGAACTCTATGCTCGATGTCATGCCCAATAACGACGACGAGTTCCTTTGAAATCTTACGTTGCACTCTAATAATAAAATAATACTATTTTAAATGGTAGTTAATGCCTAGCCATTGTAATGGCAGGAAAGAACAGAACTAACTAAAAAATTATTATGTATGTTTGTCAAATATTTTTACTTTTTACAATAAATGTTAGAGGATTAAAAATGCGAATGAATCCAATTTTAAGCGTAAACATTCTAATATTCTTTAAAAGGTCGATTAACCGCCTTTTAATGGCGAACCTCTTTTAAATCCACTTTTTGACAATTTTATGTGTTATATTTGACAAAATAAAATTCTTCATTAGAATCGGGACATCAAAATTTACTTTGTGTAAATTTGTGGTATTTTTCCGATAAAGTTCATTTTTTTTAATGAATAGTGAAAACTGTTGTATTTTAATTCAAAACCTCTTTTTAATCTAATTTATTTATATGATTAGATTATCTTTTGAATTGGTTTTAAAGTGAAATTAGAATATATTTTTACCATTAAATCCAATAGTGGTCATTGGAATTAATTTCACTGAGAAATCGGATTTAAACTAGTGTTAATCTTTGGATACATATTGTTTCATAAAAACACGCTATTTTCTCGGACAATAGGAATTAATTATTAAATTAATTAATGAAAATTATATGTTTTTAATTTTGTAAAATAGACTTCATTTTTGAATTCAGAATATCAAATATATCTTAGGGTGAATTTTTTGTATTTTTCGGAAAAACATCAATTTTTGATGAATAGTGAAACCACTAAGTGGTACTTAAAAAAACTGATTTTCAGATTAAATGAAATTTTACCACCTCTATGTTTTGAATTTCAAAAATATGACATACATGGTTGTCATTAATAAGTAAAATGTGGTTCAATGTAATTAAAATAATTTTTTGGTGAATAGTAACTTTTATGTTTTTAATCGTGATTAGAGGTAATTAGTGTAGTTTAAGGTAAAAATAATGTTTTAATAATATGAGATGAGATTGACACATGTCCTACCCTTATTGGATGTGTCATGGCCGACCAAGAAAATCCATGGGTCAACTTGGGGACCCCATGGAGCCACTTTGGAAGGAAAATGACATTAATATCTTTTTATTTAATGTAAAAGTTAAAATGACACAACCATGAGTTATTTTACTAAAAGAATTTTTAAATGGGGTTATACAAGTCATATTTTTGACTATAAATAGTCATTGAAAATATAAAAATATTTCCTACATCATAGTATTTTTTTATAATTTTTAGACAATAAATAAATTAAAGTATTTATGACATCATGATGATGCAAGGATTACCTCATTATTTAACGATTTAAATAAAATGAAAAGATAATGTAAAGTCTAAGACCTACACATGTAAAAAACCTATTTTATGGGATTATTTCTAACCTTTATCACCTTATACTCGAATTATATCAATGTGGGACCTTTTAAATCCGAAACTCATTTTAAAATAAAGTAACATTTCTTTATATTCCAAGAGTGGCCCTCCTCTCCTCTTATAAAAGACCCCCACCACTATCACCTTACACACACCTCTCAAGCCTTTGGCTCGGCTATCCTCTAACCATTTAATCTCTCCAAATCTCTCTCTTCATCATTGAATCCTCACTTTTGGAAGAATCTTTTCCAAGGAAGCCTTTGTGCTCAAATCAAATAGAGTTACCAGATTTAAAGGTAGTGTCCTCTCTTGTGTTATTATGTTTTATTTTGCTTCTCCAACCCTCTAAACTCTTTTTATTCCTTTATTTTTTAACAAAACAAGTATCTTAAATATAATAGGATGTTTTTATGTGATGGATTCGAGATACACTTATACACTCCTTCGTCTAATGGTTAAAGAACATACTGTTTCTGTGGATGGTGAATTTCTGCGTCGCGAAACGATGATTGTTCAATATTCTCCTAACACCTATAATGGTGGACATTATGATGTCAATATATTTTATATATGATATATATGGTATTTATTTTTTCTATATGCTTCTTAATTTTATATTTAAAACATGCCTTTATGCTTTTCATGTTGTGCAAATGCGATAATTTCATACGAGGAAGTGTCGACTACCGCCCCCTCAAGTGATGTGACTCGTTCATGCAATACATGGAATGTATAAAGAATTAAATTAATGAACATATGTGACCTATATAACATATATATTATACTGGAATTATAATATATATATCTCTCAATTATTTTAAATACATTAATATGACAAATAAATTATAGTAGCGTTCATGCGTACGTACGGCCTACCGTCTCCATGAAAGGTGCATTTCATTTATTTTTATCTAAAAATGTTATGGAGTAGTATAAAATGAATATGAACAGGATATATATGATATTTAATTCATTAATACTATTCTGGAGATGATTTAATTATAACTACATGGACGATCATTTTTCAAACAAGTTCATTTTTGACTCATGTACCAAACATCAACAAAAACGTCTGATATGAACTCACATTATTAACCAATTATTATAACATTATAACATGTGATATGAACTGAATAATAATATTTAAAAGATGTATTTATGAAATTATAAATTTACCAACGTTTATTATTCATGAATATAATGAAACGAACAAGACAAGTCGGACTTGAGGTAAGGGATCCTACTCCTCTTTCTTTTTAAGTGAACTCTTTTATGTCATTCCTTTTAAGTTCATATTTCTTATGATTGGGATGTTCATTTATATTAATCCAACTGTAATTTTTATGTTCATATGGTGAGAGACCCTATTTTCTCTAATCAATCCATTTTGGAAGTTTTGAGTGGCGTCGTTAGGCTGCCGAATTTTCATAAGAGATCTAACCTCTCTCTTTCTTTTTAAGTACTCTCATTTATGTCACTTCGTTTAAGCTCCACTTTGTTATGATGGGGGATGTTATTTTATATTCCTCTTTCTGTATATTTTATTGTAATACTATGAGAGACTCTATTTGATCTCATCAATCCATTTTTTGGATGCTTTAAGTGGCGTCGTTAGGCTGCCGAGTTTTCGTAAGGGATTGTTCATCTCACTTTTAGTCCTGTGAGATTTATGCTACATTTGCCACCATTTCCTTTGAGTGGTGTATGTACATCCCATTATTATACTATTTGTGTAATATAATTTCATTTATGGTTACTTACACATTCATTGTATGACCCTTCTTCAATGGGGTGTACGTTTCGAAAGTTACCCAAGTCGGTAAGGGAACCTTTCACCCTCCTCTTTTTAAAAGACTTATTTTTTTATGTCTTTTAATTCAAATACTATTATGTTGGGATTTATTCTTCTATATCCTTATTAATGTAAATTTTATTTCTATGTGATGAGATACCCTTTTTATCTCTCATCAACTCATTTTTTGAATTTTGAAGTGACGCCGTTAGGCTGTCGAATTTCTGTAAGGGAACTTCTTAACCCACTTTCAATTCTTTGGGTTAAACCTCTAATTCTTGTTTTTATTATGCCAATATTATGTGTGGAATCTCTATGTTTTAGTTTCCACAAACCATTGTTTGGATATACTATTTCTACACATAATCATCTCATTGATAAATTCTTATGTCATTTAGACAGACTTGTATTGGAAATCATAACTCAATCTCATTTCATTGAGTTAAATATCTATGTAATTGGTTTTGTTTTTCCATGATTATGTGTGAATGACCTCTGATTGTTTTACACTTAATATCCACTTATATTTTGTGTATTCTTATTTGTAACACATAATCATATAATTGATTTATCCTTAATCTAATGATACTGACTTTGTAAGGGACTTCGTCTCAATCTCCTTTCATTGAGGCATATTTGGTTTTACACACAACATTCTTTTATACGGTGTATAAACCACTTTGACATTTAATTTTATTCAAAAGGAATATTTTTATACAAAGAATTTTACTAAACAAAAAAAAGGAATGTTTATTTTAACGTACGCGGTGACAACGACCTTTTTCGCCACCGCGAGTATTATTTTGTCTTTGGCTTCCTCAACAAGATGTAATGTTTTTAAAATGAAATAAATATCATATAATCTTTTATGTATGTTGGTATTGAAAATGGTTTTTATAAAGGATTTGTTATGTCGATATATTTAAGTGATATATTGTGATCAAAATGTGGAAATGTTTTCTTTCCATTATATTTGTTTAATGTCTTATGATTTTATAATGGTACTTGGACATTATGACGGGTGGTACCGTGAATACCAGGACGAGTAGTTATGTTATAACCTACAATAAATTGGGTATAGAAGTCGGCCATATGGCTATTCAATTAAGTATGTGTGGAAGTCGACCGTATGGTTATTCCATTTAAGTATGTTTATGTCCCAAGTTACCTTTATATGTTATGTGTTCTTTATATGGGTTTTATGGTAATATTTTGGTTACAAAAGGGTAAGTAATGATCTTTTATTCAGTGAAGAGTTTTTTTTACTACATCATAAAGGTAAAGAGTATTACTTTGATAAAGTATAAATGGTTTACTTGTTATTTTGAAAAATAACGATTTTCATTCTTTGTGTATCCCTTACTGAGATTTTTATGCTCACCCCAAGTTTTTTTGAAATGTTTTTCACAGGAATTAATGTGGAATATGGTCAAGGATGGGATAAAGGGAAAGTCATGCTATCTAAAACATGAAACTAGACATGTTTCTTTTTAAGAGTTTTTATTTTATGGAAACTTAGTAGAAGTGTCTACTTTGTAATCTTTTGAGATGTACTAGTTATGTCCTAATTCTCTAAAACTCTAAACCATGAAAATATCCCCAATGTGATTTAATCAATTAATTTAATATTAAGTAAGGTTTAAGGTTGGGGCCTTATAGTTGGTATCAGAGGTCGGTTTAGACAACATTAGGGATTAGGAGTTTTTGTTAGACACATGGTTAGTCCCTATATCTACTATTTCAGTTAAATCCTTATTTTATAATTTTTTTCAGGTCAAGTAAAGTCAGTTACGAATGGAAGGAGAAGGATCTCAAACGACATTCCGATCTCTTCCTGATGACATTCTTGCAATAATTATTGCAAAGTCATGTTCGGATGATTGTAAAACTTTTTATAGCATACAACTCACTTGAAAGCAGTTGTTTGAGATATCAAACACCTCCACTATACCTCATTATCATCGTGGATCATGGGTTGTATTTAGACAAATACTATTTTCACAATATTATAATATTTTCAAGAAAGGAAAAGATTATCAAGGTATTTTCAAATATTTTACCTTATCACAATAATTTGAAGCATATTATGATTTTAAAAATGGTGCTGAGGAAGGAGACCCTTGGGCAACCTACTTATATTTGCTTTTAAAATATAGTCTCACAACACATACTTATGGTATTTTAAAAGGACTAATAATAGAAAGTTTCAACTCAAATTCTGTCCAACTATTTTATAGAAATCATGTTTTATCAGATGTTTTGGAATTATATGTCATACATGATTATTTTCCAAAACAGTTTTTCTGTGAACACCCATATGACCCATGTTGTACAAGGTGTATTTGGATGGAGGAAAAAAATGATTTTTAAGGATCTCTAAATAATTGTTGTAATGCATGGGACGTCTACCTACATGAACAAGATGACGATGAAACCGAGTGGACTCCATGATCAAGGTATGCTGTTATTCATTTTGGGAATCGTTTTATTTTATCTTATGGTGGTGAAATTAGACTTCAAGAATTAAGATGTTGAGATCGTAATGAATTTGAATGAAAATGAGAGGTATAAGGAAACTATTGAGGTTAAAACATGTTAGGGTTATTTTTGGAGCTTTATAAAAAGGACAACACGCAGACCGTGTGACAACCCGTCGCGTCGGACAAAGCTGTGACAATCAAACCCACAACCAAAGTGCAAATGGTATTTATCACCTACCACTTGACTACGTGAAGTCCCTGGTTAGTTTGACTAATTCTTTTTAGTTAAATGATTTTATGAATTAAGAGTAAGTTGATTTTGGGTTATCTATGGAAATTATTAACCTATCAGGGAGGATATGTTATTAGTTTAATTACTTTTCAATATGAGACTTTAAGAGCAACTGATGTTATTTGGAGATAAGTGTTATTTTGTACCTTAGAGGACTATGTGATTAAATCCTTCAAATATTTGGGTTTCAATATTAGTTTGGTTTACTTTTAATAATTTTATGGACAAATTTTTTATCGAATGGTCTTCGTTGAACTTTGGGTTTTGTTGGACAAATTTTTGAGATTAAAAATATATTTTCTTTTTATAAAGGGTTATCCTTTTCTGGATTATCTGATCTTGTACTAACCTTTTTGGTTTTGGATTTGGTTAAAGTATAAAGAAATGGGAAGTATATAGTTCTCTTTTTTGGATTATGTGATTCTCTAGAAGTTTATTATAGATCTCTTAATGTAAACAAGTCATCCTAAATACTCATCTTTTGGAGAAAATATGAGTTCATGTGAGAAATCTAGTAAAAGTTGAAAGTCAACATGACAAGTAAGTATGTTTACTTATGTTTTAGTTAAGATCAAAAATAAATTCCTCAATGAAAAGTAACTAAACAAAATGTTGTCTGTTAACTTTTCCTACTGGGTAATCCAATACTGTTTAACCCATCAAAAGTTTGTGATTTTCTGGTGGTTAACTTTCTCCTAAACATGTTTTCTATCACACTCCCTCAGAACATGACCCTTTGTTTTTTTCTTCCATATCCATGTTTTCATACATGTAATCCTAGTATGGGTTAACTCGGGTGACCTTTGTACTTCCCTTTATTTCTTTTAAAGCGATAGTTTAATTTACTCCTTTTCTGACGTGGGACTTTCAATGGAGTTTCCAAGCCCAATTTTGAAAATTGCGAGGACGCAATTCCCAATAGGGGGGAAGGATGTAACACCCCAGGTATGTAACACCCCAAGCTTCTACGGTACGTTTCCCTTTGAATAATGCGATAGCGTGTGTTGTACGCAACCTCGAGTTCTAACACACACCACAACTAATTAAACTAGCCGTTGTGAATAGTAATACCTAATTTTTGAAATTATATATATTTTATATTTGAAAATGGACTTCATTTTTGGACTCGGAATATCGAATTTAGCCTAAGGTGAAATTTTGGTACTTTTCGGATAACTTTCATATTTTGATGAATAGTGAAAATTACTAAATTTTAATTAAAAACAACTTTTTTAATCAAAATAATTAATAGTGATAAATTATGAATTTTAGTAGTTTTAAAGTATATTTAGAATATATTTTTACCATTTAATATAATGTTGGTCATTGGACATAATTTTACAATTAAACCGAACATAAACAAGTGTCAATCTTTTGATAGTTATTATCTCTTAAAAACACGCTTTTTGTTTTGACAGCGGGAATTAATTTTAAATTAATTTCTGCCACTTCTGTGTTTTGAATTTAGGAAAATGGATTCCATATTTGGAATCAGGATGTTCAAATTGTGTAAATAGGTAACTTTTATTTTTAGACATTTTGAATAATTACTGCGGTAAATATTTTATTTACCATGGTTAAGGGTAAATCCGGTAAATAAGGGTTAAAAAAATAATATTATAATAATACTAAATTACCCTAAAAACGTGTCTTAACCCTATTGGTTGATAGATGGTCGACCATGGGCATCTTTGTGTCAATTTTGGGACCCCATGGATCCACTTGTAAGTGATAATGACACATTATATTAATAAAGTTAAAATAAAAATAAAAATGGCATAAGCTTACATCTTTTAGAAGAACAATTTTTACATAGGGTAATACATGTTGGATTTTCGATTATAAATATTCATTAGAAAGATAAAAAGATTTCCTACATAATGATATTTTATTTATAATTTTTAGACATTAAATAATTTATTTTATTTATGACACAATGATGATGCAGTAATTACTAAAATAGTGAACAATTAAAATAATTGATCTTATAAATACCCAAATAATTATAATATGAAACTTTTAATGAATTAAACTAATTTTATATGATAATATGATATATTAGGATTGATTTAATTGACTTTGTTCGAAGTAATCAATCTGTTAGGAGTTTCACAAAAATCAACTATTGAATAGTGTCAAAATTGACATAAAAGAGTTCTTAAAACAAATATTATATTATTAATTGATATTAAATTCCTAAAAATCTAAGGTTCGGCCAAGAGACTTATATTAGGATAGGTTCCTCATTAATGGACCACTTGGGGGTCGCTTGGATGTATATAGTAAGTTTATTAACCATATTATATAAAAATACAAAGAGACATTGTAAAAGTGAAACTAATTAACTTAGAGTTAATACTTAAAGATAAGGTTAATATAAGTACCCAAAGCTGTCTAAATTCTATTGGATGAGTTGTTTTCGACCTATCCCCACCTCATCCTTTGAATAGTCAACTTTGGAGCCTTTGGAAACCGAATATGAATTTATTATAAATTAATATTTATAGCTTTTCCAAAGGTGCCCCTCACCCCTCTTATAAAAGGGCACTCCTCCTTCTCATTTCTTCACACCTTCAAAGCCTTTTGGTTCGGCCAAACTCTGCCCAAATACTCTCCCAACATCCCTCACTACAACCTAGAGGCCTTAGTTTGATCAGAAAGCCAACCTAAGGAGCCCTTTTGATCAAATCAAAAGGAAGAACCCGAAGAAGAGGTAATGATTTCACCACCCTTTTCTAAGTTCATTTCTTCTTCCACTTCTTCTTCCTTTGTTCTTACCATTCTGAAATAATAACTCCAGTATCTCACATATACTGTGATGTTATTATAAATATGGTACAATCATATTCAGTATTCTATCCACCCTTTGAATAACATGTCACCATACGTGCGTACGTACGGCTTACCGTCTCCACGTCGTGGTGTAATTGTTATTCAATATAATATTATTTGGATGGGTATAATAATGATGTGTAACTCATGTAAATAATAAATATAACATGTTAATGATTCTTTATATATGATATACCATCCATTTATATATTATTTTAATATCAAAAGAATGATATTGTCGCTCGTGCGTACGTACGGACTACCGTCTCCACGAACGCGATGAGATTCATTCTCCATCGTATCCATTCAAGTATAATTATCATTTGATGATTTAAAAATGATGTTTAAGGACTGTATATCATTCTGGATATGAATAAGATACAACAACCATGGCTTATGTAACAAAACATATAAAAGAAAATGAGTAAGTTAACTCCCGAAACGACGATAATTCTAAGATATTATTAACAAATCAATGTTAAAAGATCATATATGATATCATATTAATATATATGATTCTTGTATAATTTAATAACAACTATTTCACCATTATATAGGAGGTTAACCTACCCCAACCAAGGAAAAGTACAAGGTAAGGGTTATTTCACAATCTCTTCATTATCCGAGGTTGTATTATACGTAATAATCTACTGGGATCTCTTTATCATCAACATCCATGTTTCTTCGAAATGTATTTCAAAACATTTTTACTATATACAAGAATATGGGTTAAAGTCATTTATACCCTTGTTTGACTTTTTATAAGAGTTTTATAAAGGAATCTTTCCGTCGTTTTCAAAACAAGGTCCTTTTTAACCTTTTCGACGGAATTGAGGTAAGAATGTTTTTTAACTTATACGGCGGGTGCGGTTATTTTCCGCCGTTATAAAATTGTCGAAGCTTTACATACAAGCTTATAAGAATATTTTCAAAGAAAATGTTTTATTTTATATGGATCTTAAATGATTTCAAAATAAAAGGAGATACTTCTTTAAAAAGAATTTTGATTTCATCTATGTCAACATCCTTTGATGGATTTTAAGATTATTTGAAGTTGATTTATTATGATACAAAACTTCTATATTGTATCGAAGGTTTTGTGATATGTTTGACTGTGGATGTGCTATTTTTATACCATTCATAGTTTATGGTGAAATTATTGACATTTCGTATGCTAGTTTTAATACGAATGTTTATGTTATGTTTAAAACTTTTCATATGGGAATGCATTGGACTTAATAAGTGACGGGTGGAGCCCGCTATAGCTCCTCGATGCATCGGTAGGTCTCATGAGACAAACTAGTGTCTTGGCACAAGGCCTTGACAAAATCTTATTTGTAGTCTTGGCACGAGGCCTTGGCTATGTGGTTATGATAGTCTGGCATTATGCATTCCAACATTATGAAAGTGGTTATTGATTTTTGCATGTGATTATTCGATTAGTAGAATATCCATGTGAATAAGTAAATGGCATTATTTTATTTTACTTTTGCCATACCATGTTGAAGTTCAATTTTAAAAGGCTTTTGTTTTAGTAATGCATTGCCTTAAATGTTTATTCTTATTTATGAAAGTTTCCGCTTTATTGTTATCCTTACTGGGCATTTGAGCTCACCCCTTTTCTATGTTTTATTTTTTCCCCAGGATGTGAAGAAGTAAATTATGAATGACCTGCAGGGATATTATGAGGGGATAGTAGTGTGGATTATGGAGACATTATGTTGTTGTAGTAGTTTTTCATTTTATGATGTAATGTAAAACTTATGAATATATCTAGTGTTTCCAAGGCTACTAAACCGATCGGTCTTTCGAGATTTGATCTTTCTTGTGATCATGCCAATGTTATGTAATAATGCACCGACTCTGGGTAACTGGGGTCGGGGCGTTACAGTTGGTATCAGAGGAAGTTTAGTACAAACCTTGGAAACTAGATTTAGATAAACTCTGATTAGAGCACGTAGACCTAAGATGAACTTTGAGGATTAGTATAGAAGAACTTCCTAGAATTTTGGTATTGTAGAGATTTTGTGAGTTTTCCGAGCAATACATCCCTGTCTGGATACGAGCAGGTAGAGGCGGCTCTGGCACAGATGTACCTAGGGGTAAAACCCGAAAACACCGCTTTGAGCTAGACTCGAACGGGAACTGGTGCATGACAACGGGCCTTGCTGCACTCTTGGTTACGACACTCCCGGGGGATATGCTTAGGATAACTCTCATTATCTTTACAAATCATTATGAACGGTTTATGAGTATATACTTCCTCAAAGAAAACATTTTTATGATTATGGATTATATCCATAAATAGTTCAATTTATGTTAAGTGTTTTATAAGTATGGGATTATGTATTTTGATTCATAAAATGATCTAGTTTATGCCATTGTTTAGAAATGATGCCTAGTGGAAGAAATGGAAACCGTATCAATGCACGCACTCCATGTAGGGATTTCCCTCCTGCTCAAGATAATTATAGTGGGGCTGGTGATGCAACTGGTGCTGATCAACTAATCACCATACTGGGACAACTTACTCAGGTTATGAATAATAACCTTACCCGTATGGAGCACCCTGATCCGCAGCGTGGAGGATCAATGTTAGATCGATTCATGAGACAGCAACCACCAACGTTCAATGGGAATACAAATCCCTTAGTAGCTGAGCAATGGATATTTTCCCTAGAGAAAATATTTCAGGCTTTGGGGAGCAGTGAAAGGGAAAAAGTTATCATGGCAGTTTACCGCCTCACTGAAGATGCTGATCAATGGTGGTCATTGATTCAAAATACGAAGGAAGATGATGAAGTATCAAATATGGAATGGAGGGAGTTCAAAGATCTGTTTTTAGAAAAATACTTTCCTCGCGACCATCGAGCAGATATGGAAAGGCAATTTCTGAGTCTGAGACAAAAGGAGGATGAGAATGCCACAAAGTATGAGGCTAACTTTACAAGGTTAGTGAGGTATGCTGGAGATTATATTCGCAACCCAAGAAGTAAGATTGATCGTTTCTTTGATGGGTTAAAACCATTTCTCCGTCGAGCATTAGTCTCACAATCCTTTTCATCGTACGAAGACATTGTCTCATGTGCTATCAAGACCGAAAAGGAATTCTCTAAGTCTTATGACTTTAAAGCAAAGCAAGAGAAGAAGAGACCTGCTGATCAATCTGGGAATGGAAATAAGGGGAAGAAAGAAAAGGTTGAATATCCATCTTGTGGTAAATGCGGGAAGAAACACCCCGGTGCTTGCCTGAAGGGAATGGGAGTCTGTTACAAGTGTGGTGAAAAAGGCCACCAAGCTCATGATTGCAAGGGGAAGAAGGAAGCTACCAATGTTCAGTGCTACAATTGCAGGGAGATGGGGCATTATGCAAATGCATGTCCTAAGCGTCAGGAGAACTTACCTCAGAAAAGGCCAAGGGATCCAATTTTCATGGAGCTAGTGAAGATGGACATGGGAATAACCAGGGAAGGTGAAACATCAATGCTTTTTCAAATGGTTGCCAAACCATCTTTACTAGAAAGGATTAAGAGTTCTCAGACTGATGATGAAGAATTCCAAAAAAAGATTAAAGCTGTGAATGATGGGAGATTGAGAGACTTTGTGTATGAAGATGGAATTTTGAAATTCGGGAAGAGACTTTGTGTTCCCAATATACCTGATCTAAAAAGGGAATTGCTGGATGATGCTCATAGTTCCAATTTCTCTATACACCCTGGGAGCACCAAAATGTATAGAGATTTGAAGGAACATTTTTGGTGGGACAACATGAAGAGGGAGATTGCTGATTTTGTGTCAAGATGTATGGTTTGTCAACAAGTGAAAGCTGGAAGGCAACAGCCTGGAGGAGTCATGCAACCTCTTCCCATACCGAAGTGGAAATGGGACAATGTTACGATGGACTTTGTCATGGGGCTACCAAAGACTCCTAGAAGGAACGATGCAATATGGGTTATTGTCGATCGTCTTACCAAGTCAGCACATTTTCTTGCTATAAGAGAAGATCTACCCCTGGAACGTCTAGCAAGACTATATATTAATGAAGTTGTGAGACTTCATGGAGTACCCTTATCAATTGTTTCTGATCGTGATCCCCGTTTTACTTCAAGATTTTGGAAAAGTCTTCAGAAATCCCTGGATACTGAACTTCATTTGAGCACTGCTTACCACCCTCAGACAGACGGACAATCAGAACGGACTATTCAGACCTTAGAAGACATGTTGAGATCTTGCTCACTTGATTTTCAGGGTATGTGGGATCAATATTTACCTCTGGTAGAATTTTCCTATAACAATAGCTTCCATTCGAGTATACAAATGGCACCATATGAAGCGTTATACGGAAAGAGATGTCGTACACCAACCTGTTGGGATGACGTTGGTGAAAGAAAACTTGTAGGCCCAGAACTGGTGGAGGAAACGGTGGAAAAGGTGAAGGTAATCCAAAATCACATCAAAGCAGCTCAAAGTAGGCAGAAGAGCTATGCCGATAATCGAAGGAAGGATTTGGAATTTCAAGTCGGTGATCATGTTTTCCTGAAGGTATCTCCGTGGAAGGGAGTCATACGTTTTGGTAAGAAAGGTAAATTGAGTCCCAGGTACATCGGACCTTTCGAAATTCTAGAACGAATTGGGGCTGTAGCTTACCGATTGGCAATGCCGCCAAGTCTCTCCAAAGTTCACGATGTGTTCCACGTATCTCTGTTGAGGAAATACATGCCTGACCCAACGCATGTACTCACCTATGAAGATTTAGAACTGGAACCCGATCTGTCTTATTGCGAAGAGCCCATCAAGATTCTTGATACGAGAGAACAAGTGCTGAGAAACCGGACGACGCGTCTGGTAAAAGTTTTGTGGAGGAATCATAAGATGGAAGAGGCAACGTGGGAACCCGAGGAACTTATGATGAAGAACCACCCGAGTCTTTTTATGCAGTAATACCCTAGAAATTGCGAGGACGCAATTATTTGAAGGAGGGGAGAATGTAACACCCCAAGCTTCTACGGTACGTTTCCCTTTGAATAATGCGATAGCGTGTGTTGTACGCAACCTCGAGTTCTAACACACACCACAACTAATTAAACTAGCCGTTGTGAATAGTAATACCTAATTTTTGAAATTATATATATTTTATATTTGAAAATGGACTTCATTTTTGGACTCGGAATATCGAATTTAGCCTAAGGTGAAATTTTGGTACTTTTCGGATAACTTTCATATTTTGATGAATAGTGAAAATTACTAAATTTTAATTAAAAACAACTTTTTTAATCAAAATAATTAATAGTGATAAATTATGAATTTTAGTAGTTTTAAAGTATATTTAGAATATATTTTTACCATTTAATATAATGTTGGTCATTGGACATAATTTTACAATTAAACCGAACATAAACAAGTGTCAATCTTTTGATAGTTATTATCTCTTAAAAACACGCTTTTTGTTTTGACAGCGGGAATTAATTTTAAATTAATTTCTGCCACTTCTGTGTTTTGAATTTAGGAAAATGGATTCCATATTTGGAATCAGGATGTTCAAATTGTGTAAATAGGTAACTTTTATTTTTAGACATTTTGAATAATTACTGCGGTAAATATTTTATTTACCATGGTTAAGGGTAAATCCGGTAAATAAGGGTTAAAAAAATAATATTATAATAATACTAAATTACCCTAAAAACGTGTCTTAACCCTATTGGTTGATAGATGGTCGACCATGGGCATCTTTGTGTCAATTTTGGGACCCCATGGATCCACTTGTAAGTGATAATGACACATTATATTAATAAAGTTAAAATAAAAATAAAAATGGCATAAGCTTACATCTTTTAGAAGAACAATTTTTACATAGGGTTATACATGTTGGATTTTCGATTATAAATATTCATTAGAAAGATAAAAATATTTCCTACATAATGATATTTTATTTATAATTTTTAGACATTAAATAATTTATTTTATTTATGACACAATGATGATGCAGTAATTACTAAAATAGTGAACAATTAAAATAATTGATCTTATAAATACCCAAATAATTATAATATGAAACTTTTAATGAATTAAACTAATTTTCTATGATAATATGATATATTAGGATTGATTTAATTGACTTTGTTCGAAGTAATCAATCTGTTAGGAGTTTCACAAAAATCAACTATTGAATAGTGTCAAAATTGACATAAAAGAGTTCTTAAAACAAATATTATATTATTAATTGATATTAAATTCCTAAAAATCTAAGGTTCGGCCAAGAGACTTATATTAGGATAGGTTCCTCATTAATGGACCACTTGGGGGTCGCTTGGATGTATATAGTAAGTTTATTAACCATATTATATAAAAATACAAAGAGACATTGTAAAAGTGAAACTAATTAACTTAGAGTTAATACTTAAAGATAAGGTTAATATAAGTACCCAAAGCTGTCTAAATTCTATTGGATGAGTTGTTTTCGACCTATCCCCACCTCATCCTTTGAATAGTCAACTTTGGAGCCTTTGGAAACCGAATATGAATTTATTATAAATTAATATTTCTAGCTTTTCCAAAGGTGCCCCTCACCCCTCTTATAAAAGGGCACTCCTCCTTCTCATTTCTTCACACCTTCAAAGCCTTTTGGTTCGGCCAAACTCTGCCCAAATACTCTCCCAACATCCCTCACTACAACCTAGAGGCCTTAGTTTGATCAGAAAGCCAACCTAAGGAGCCCTTTTGATCAAATCAAAAGGAAGAACCCGAAGAAGAGGTAATGATTTCACCACCCTTTTCTAAGTTCATTTCTTCTTCCACTTCTTCTTCCTTTGTTCTTACCATTCTGAAATAATAACTCCAGTATCTCACATATACTGTGATGTTATTATAAATATGGTACAATCATATTCAGTATTCTATCCACCCTTTGAATAACATGTCACCATACGTGCGTACGTACGGCTTACCGTCTCCACGTCGTGGTGTAATTGTTATTCAATATAATATTATTTGGATGGGTATAATAATGATGTGTAACTCATGTAAATAATAAATATAACATGTTAATGATTCATTATATATGATATACCATCCATTTATATATTATTTTAATATCAAAAGAATGATATTGTCGCTCGTGCGTACGTACGGACTACCGTCTCCACGAACGCGATGAGATTCATTCTCCATCGTATCCATTCAAGTATAATTATCATTTGATGATTTAAAAATGATGTTTAAGGACTGTATATCATTCTGGATATGAATAAGATACAACAACCATGGCTTATGTAACAAAACATATAAAAGAAAATGAGTAAGTTAACTCCCGAAACGACGATAATTCTAAGATATTATTAACAAATCAATGTTAAAAGATCATATATGATATCATATTAATATATATGATTCTTGTATAATTTAATAACAACTATTTCACCATTATACAGGAGGTTAACCTACCCCAACCAAGGAAAAGTACAAGGTAAGGGTTATTTCACAATCTCTTCATTATCCGAGGTTGTATTATACGTAATAATCTACTGGGATCTCTTTATCATCAACATCCATGTTTCTTCGAAATGTATTTCAAAACATTTTTACTATATACAAGAATATGGGTTAAAGTCATTTATACCCTTGTTTGACTTTTTATAAGAGTTTTATAAAGGAATCTTTCCGTCGTTTTCAAAACAAGGTCCTTTTTAACCTTTTCGACGGAATTGAGGTAAGAATGTTTTTTTAACTTATACGGCGGGTGCGGTTATTTTCCGCTGTTATAAAATTGTCGAAGCTTTACATACAAGCTTATAAGAATATTTTCAAAGAAAATGTTTTATTTTATATGGATCTTAAATGATTTCAAAATAAAAGGAGATACTTCTTTAAAAAGAATTTTGATTTCATCTATGTCAACATCCTTTGATGGATTTTAAGATTATTTGAAGTTGCTTTATTATGATACAAAACTTCTATATTGTATTGAAGGTTTTGTGATATGTTTGACTGTGGATGTGCTATTTTTATACCATTCATAGTTTATGGTGAAATTATTGACATTTCGTATGCTAGTTTTAATACGAATGTTTATGTTATGTTTAAACCTTTTCATATGGGAATGCATTGGACTTAATAAGTGACGGGTGGAGCCCGCTATAGCTCCTCGATGCATCGGTAGGTCTCATGAGACAAACTAGTGTCTTGGCACAAGGCCTTGACAAAATCTTATTTGTAGTCTTGGCACGAGGCCTTGGCTATGTGGTTATGATAGTCTGGCATTATGCATTCCAACATTATGAAAGTGGTTATTGATTTTTGCATGTGATTATTCGATTAGTAGAATATCCATGTGAATAAGTAAATGGCATTATTTCATTTTACTTTTGTCATACCATGTTGAAGTTCAATTTTAAAAGGCTTTTGTTTTAGTAATGCATTTCCTTAAATGTTTATTCTTATTTATGAAAGTTTCCGCTTTATTGTTATCCTTACTGGGCATTTGAGCTCACCCCTTTTCTATGTTTTATTTTTTCCCCAGGATGTGAAGAAGTAAATTATGAATGACCTGCAGGGATATTATGAGGGGATAGTAGTGTGGATTATGGAGACATTATGTTGTTGTAGTAGTTTTTCATTTTATGATGTAATGTAAAACTTATGAATATATCTAGTGTTTCCAAGGCTACTAAACCAATCGGTCTTTCGAGATTTGATCTTTCTTGTGATCATGCCAATGTTATGTAATAATGCACCGACTCTGGGTAACTGGGGTCGGGGCGTTACAAGGTAAATAAAGAATATGACATTTTTATATTTAACCCAATTTGTGAAAAAAATATTAATATTACTTTAAAGGGAACTCTATGCTCGATGGCGTACCCAATACACGACAATGAGTTCCTTTGAAATCTTACGTTGCACTCTAATAATAAAATAATACTATTTTAAATGGTAGTTAACGCCTAACCATTGTAATGGTGGGAAAGAATGGAACTAACTAGAAAATGATTATGTATGTTTGTCAAATATTTTTACTTTTTACAATAAATGTTAGAGGACTAAAAATGTGAATGAATCCAATTTTAAGCGTAAACATTCTAATATTCTTTAAAAGGTCGATTAACCGCCTTTTGATGGAGAACCTCTTTTAAATGCTCTTTTTGACAATTTTATGTGTTATATTTGACAAAATAAAATTCTTCATTATAATCGGGACATCAAAATTTACTTTGTGTAAATTTTTGGTATTTTTCCGATAATGTTCATTTTTTAATGAATAGTGAAAAATGTTGTATTTTAATTCAAAACCACTTTTTAATCTAATTTATTTATATGATTAAATTATCTTTTGAATTGGTTTTAAAGTTAAATTAGAATATATTTTTACCATTAAATCCAATAGTGGTCGTTGTAATTAATTTCACTTGGAAATCGGACTTAAACTAGTGACAATCTTTTGATACTTATTGTTTCATAAAAACATGCTATTTGCTCTGACAGCGGGAATTAATTATTAAATTAATTAATTAAACTTATATGTTTTTAAGTTTTTAAAATAATCTTCATTTTTGAATTTGTAATATCAAATATAGCTTAGGGTGAAGTTTTGGTATTTTTCTGAAAAACTTCAATTTTTGATGAATAGTGAAACCACTAAGTGGTACTTAAAAAACTGATTTTCAGTTTAAATGAAATTTTACCACCTCTATGTTTTGAATTTCAAAAATCCAACATAAATGGTTGTCATTAATAATTAAAATGTTTTTCAATGGAATTAATATAATTTTTTGGGGAATTGTAACTTTTAAGTTTTTAATCGTGATTAGAGGTAATTAGTGTAGTTTAAGGTAAAAATAATGTTTTAATAATATGAGAAGAGCTTTAAACATGTCCTAACCTTATTTTATGTGTCATGGATGACCAAGAAAATCCATGGGTCAACTTGGGGACCACATGGAGCCACTTTTAAAGGAAAATGACATTAATATCTTTTTATTTAATGTAAAAGTAAAAATGACACAAACATGTGTTGTTTTACTAAAACAATTTTTAAATGGGGTTATACAAGTAATATTTTTGACTATAAATAGTCATTGGAATTCTAAAACGATTTCCTACATCATAGTATTTGTTTTATAATTTTTATACATTAAATAAATTAAATTATTTATGACATCATGATGATGCAGCGATTACCTCATTATTTAACGATTTAAATAAAATGAAAAGATAATGTAAAATCTAAGACCTACACATGTCAAAAACCTATTGGATGTGAGGATTTCGAACCCTTATCACCTTATCCTAAAATTATATCAATGTGGGACCTTTTAAATCCGAAACACATTTTAAAATAAAGTATCATTTCTTTACATTCCAAGAGTGCCCCTCCTCTCCTCTTATAAAAGGCCCCCACCACTATCACCTTAAACACCCCTCTCAAGCCTTTGGCTCGGCCAAACCCTGCCCATTTCAACTCTCAACATCTCTATATTCATCATTGAATCCTCACTTTTGGCATAATACTTTCCAAGAAAGCCTTTGAGCTCAAATCAAAGAGAGTCACCCAATTTAAAGGTAGTGTCCTCTCTTGTGTTCTTATGTTTTATTTTGCTTATCCAACCCACTAAACTCTTTTTATTCCTTTCTTTTGTAACAAAAACAGTATCTTCATTATACTATGATGTTTTTATGTGAAGTATTTGAGATAAACTTACACACACCTTCGTCTAATGGTTAAAGAACATACTGTTTCTGTGGATGGTGAATTTATGCCTCACGAAATGATGATTGTTCAATCTTCTCTTAACACCTTTCATGGTGGCCATTATGATGTCACTATATTTTATATATGATATATATGGAATTTATGTTTTCTATATTCTTCTGAATTTTATATTTAAAACATTCCTTTATGCTTTTCATGTTGTGAAAATGCAATAATTTCATACGAGGAAGTGTGGAATACCTCCACCTCAAGTGATGTGACTCGTTCATGCAATACATGGAATGTATAAAGAATGAAATTAATGAACATATGTGACCTATATGTCATATATATTATACTGTAATTATAATATATATATCTCTCAATTATTTTAATTACATTAATATGACAAAGAAATGAAAGTAGCGTTCATGCGTACGTACGACCTACCGTCTCCATGAACGGTGCATTTCATTTATTTTTATCTCCAAATGTTATGGAGTAGTATAAAATGAATATGAACAGGATATATATGATATTTAAATCATTAATACTATTCTGGAGATTATTTACTTATAACTACATGGACAATCATTTTTCAAACAAGTTCATTTTTGACTCATGTACCAAACATCGACAAAAACGTCTGATATGAACTCACATTATTAACCAATTATTATAACATTATAACATGTGATATGAACTGAATAATAATCTTTAAAAGAGTTCCTTAATCAATTATAAATTTACCAAAGTTTATTATTCAGGAAGATAAAGAAATGAACAAGACAAGCCAGACTTGAGGTAAGGGATCCTACTCCTCTCTTTCTTTTTAAGTACACTCTTTTATGTCATTCCTTTTAAGCTCATCTTTCTTATGAATGGGATGTTCTTTTATATTACTCCGACTGTACTTTTTATGTTCATATGGATAGAGACCGTATTTTATCTCATCAATCCATTTTGAAAGTTTTGAGTGGCGCTGTTAGGCTGCCGAATTTTCGTAAGAGATCTAACCTCTCTTTTTCTTTTTAAATACTCTCATTTATGTCACTTCGTTTAAGATCCACTTTTTTATTATGGGGGATGTTATTTTATATTCCTCTTGCTGTAAATTTTATTGTAATGCGATGAGAGACTCTATTTGATCTCATCAATCCATTTTTTGGATGTTTTATGTGGCATCGTTAGGCTGCCGAGTTTTCGTAAGGGATTGTTCATCTCACTTTTAGTCCCGTGAGATTTATGATACATTTTCCACCATTTACTTTGAGTGGTGTATATACTTCCCATTATTATACTCTTTGTGTAATATAATTTAATTTATGGGTACTTACATATTCATTGTATGACCATTCTTCAATGGGGTGTACGTTTCGAAAGTTACCCAAGTCGGTAAGGGACCCTTTCACCCTCCTCTTTTTAAAAGATGTATTTTTTATGTCTTTTAATTCACATAAAATTATGTTGGGATATGTTCTTCTATATACTTATTAATGTAAAATTTTATGTCCGAGTGATGAGATACCCTTTTTATCTCTCATCAACTCATTTTATGAATTTTAAAGTGATGTCGTTAGGCTGTCGAATTTCTGTAAGGGAACTTCTTAACCCACTTTCAATTCTTTGGGTTAAACCTCTAATTATTGATTTTATTATGCCAATATTATGTGTGGAATCTCTATGTTGTAGTTTCCACAAACCTTTGTGTGGATATACTATTTCTACACATAATCATCTCATTGATAAATTCTTATGTCATTTAGACGGACTTGTATCAGAAATCATAACTCAATCTCATTTCATTGTGTTAAATATCTATGTAATTGGTTTTGTTTTTCCATGGTTATGTGTTAATGAACTCTGATTGTTTTACACTTAATATCCACTTATATTTTGTGTATTCGTATTTGTCACACATAATCAGTTAATTGATTTATCCTTAATCTAAGGATACCGACTTTGTAAGGGACTTCGTCTCAATCTCCTTTCATTGAGGAATATTTGGTTTTACACACAACTTTCTTTTATATGGTGTATAAACCCCTTTTACTTTTAATTTTATTCAAAAGGAATCTTTTTATACAAAGCGTTTTACAAAACGACAAAAAGGAATGTTTCTTTTAACGTACGCGGTGACAACGACCTTTTCCACCACCGCGAGTATTATTTGGTCTTTGGCTTCCTCAACAAGCCGTAATGTTTTTAAAATGAAATAAATACCATATAATCTTTTATGTATGTTGGTATTGAAAATGGTTTTTATAAAGGATTTGTTATGTCGATATATTTAAATGATATATTGTGATCGAAATGTGGAAATGTTTTCTTTCCATTATATTTGTTTAATGTCTTATGATTTTATAATGGTACTTGGACATTATGACGGGTGGTGCCGTGAATAACAGGAAGGGTGGTTACGTTATAACCTCCAATGCATTGGGTATGGAAGTTGGATGTATGGCTATTCCATTAAGTATGTGTGGAAGTCGACCGTATGGTTATTCCATTTAAGTATGTTGATGTCCCAAGTTACCTTTTTATGTTATGTGTTCTTTATATGGGTTTTATGGTAATATTTTGGTTACAAAAGGGTAAGTAATGATATTTTATTTAGTGAAGAGTTTGTTTACTATTTCATAAAGGTGAAGAGTATTACTTTGATAAAGTATACATGGTTTACTTGTTGTTTTGAAAAACTAATAGTTTTCATTCTTTGTGTATCCCTTACTGAGCTTTTTATGCTCACCCCAAGTTTTTTTGAAATGTTTTTCATAGGACTTAATGTGGAATAGGGTCAAGGATGGGATCAAGGGAAAGTCATGTTATCTAAAACATGGAACTAGACATGTTTCGTTTTAAGAGTTTTTATTTTATGGAAACTCAGTAGAAGTGTCTACATTGTAATCTTTTGAGATGTAATAGTTATGTCCTAATTCTCTAAAACTCTAAACCATGAAAAGATCCTCAATGTGAATTATTAAATTAATTCAATATTAGGTAAGGTTTAAGGGTGGGGCCTTATAATTAAACACTCTTTTCCACTTCTTATCCCAAAGATACCATTGAGATTCAACGATCACCATTTCTAAATTGGGGGAAAAATTAAAAATTGTCTCATAACTATCATCATCTCAGATATATAATTCTCTATATATACTTGGTTTTATCATACTTAATAACTGGTAAACATTTAATTCTATGTTAAAAAAAATAAGGAGGTATAAATTTCATATTTTGTTAATTTTTCTTCATTCGGCCTGATGAATTCATCATATTTTTTCTAGAGTAGAAGGAATTCCATTTTCATTTTATGTCAAAGAGTGTGAGGAAATTATTTTTCGAAGAACAATTTTCTTTAATCCTTACATCCTATTTCCATGTTCAATTCCCCATTCTTCTTATTCTTGATCAATGTCCACCACTGATCATATTCTACCTCCATATGATAAACAAAAAATATAACTGTCTCTTTCGTAGAACATTGAAGCTTAGAGAAGAACATCTCAATTTATATTATCTATTGTTCTATGATTAATCTATTACAAAATCCATTTAATTTAGGATTCCATTTTCATATAATGGTATCAATGGGAACAAGTTATTTCTTAAAGGGGTTTAGGTGTTCCCTAAGATGTATGGTTCTATTCATTTTCTATGTCAACTGATAGATTATAAAAATAAATTTTATAATTCTTTCTCCCATCAAGTTAAGAATATCGTTGAGTTTTTCATCACATTACAATTCACATTGGTTGTTTACTTGGACCCTGATATTTCAAACCATTTTCTATAATAAAGGAAAATTCAGGGAAAATTATTTTTAATCTATTAAATACAGAAAAAAGAATCCAATAACATCAAATAGATGACATATAATTGATTCATATTCCTTTACATATGAATTCATAATATTGAATCTAGGTTATCAATACTTTTTCCACTAACCTAAACACTTATATGAAATTTTTATTCCCATAACAATGGTTCATCATGTGATTGTATATTTACCAAATCATATCCCCTAAGAGTGTCAAACTAGGTGTGCAACAAATCCCATTTTAAGGAACCAGTCCATAATCAAGTATAGATGAATGTGATGTTTCTATGTTTTTCCCCAAGGTATATCTATGTCATAGAAACGTCCACATGTACTATCCATACATATATGTGTTTTTTTGGAAAGAACATACCGTATAATTTCCTAAATATTAGGGATATATTCTTTTGTTTAGTATTATATATAATTACTTAGAAAGTGTTTTATAATTTTACTAAAAATATAACTAATCAACTCTTTCATTCCAACTGTGATGAACATTCTATTTATTAAATTTTAAATAACAATTTATTAACAAAAGATACAAACAATATAACCCAGATGGTCAAGAAGTATAATATATTTGGCTAATTGGGTACATTACAGAAACAAATAAAATAGTTGGTACACTATATTTTGAAAACATCCTTTATATGATAATAATATTCCACCTTACATAAAACTGCATAGGATAACCTATTGGCATATATAAAAAATCGGTTTTCTATAAGGCCTATTAAGGTAATAAACATGGATTAAAATGAATAAAGTAATACATGATGTAAAATAGTCATATAAAAAAGAAATAAAACATGTTATAATCTAAAACATGAATAATGTGGAATGATATATCATTATAATATAAAGACAACTTGGAAAATGTGGATAGAACCTTACACATGAAATCATAAACATATGTCAATCCTAACACCCAATACATCATAAAATGGTGGATAATTTTCCAAGATAGATGAGGTTCACTCTTTAGTCCCTTAGATGGTGTATCATGTGACTATAACAATACCCAATTCATTGGAGCACTATATAATTTTGGGCGCACCCATCACTTTCATATCATGTACATTCATAAGTGGGTGGCATTGAAAATTTTATATTGGATAAAAGATCATAATATATAATTAAAATATCAAGTATTATGAATAAATAAATTTAATTCCAAAAATAATGGAATATATTTATCTCTAGTTGAATACCCATAATTGTAATTAGCAATGTCATTCATAATAAAAAATGATTGTAATAAAAAAATCAAATTGGAATTTTGGTAGTACAAATATTGTTCATAACTATTCATGATTTTTTAGAATGTGAGATTATGTGTTACATAATAAATTTAAAATAAAATATAAAGTATTAGGGATGTATAAAATCATATCCCAACATTAGCAATTTAAATCAATTCCATAAATTAAAGAGGATTCTTGAATAAAGAGGAGATGAAAAGATATCATACCATGAGAGGGTGATTATAAAAGACTGGGAAGATCTTATTGAGAGTCTGGGGGACCATGTGAGAACTATAATGATATAATGGTTTGGTATGGTCAGGAACCATGTTTTTTAGAGAATATTAATGGATGTTTGGTGGTTTTATGTAGCTAATGATAGGGGAGTCAATTAATATTTTTGAAACATAGGACTTGTAAACTACATAATAATGTAATCAAAACCACCAAACATATGATATATTTTATTACTATTTTCTTCAAAATATGAGTGGTTTTAATTATTTTATAATAGCTATTTCATGACCCATTAAACTATTACCCTTGGGGAGGTGGATGTGAGTCATGTTATAATATAAATAAATTTAAAATCTTACAAAATAATATATGTTTTTTAGGATTCATAAAGGATTTATAAAATTAATTAGATAAAATCTACATCACATTATTATAAAGTAAAGACATAAATTTTTCATTTATACCTTTAATTTTATTTATTACAACACTTTCAGATATTTTAATGTTATAATACACAAGTATATTTATACTGTATTTTATTTTTACCCAAAAATTTTACATTCTCCAAAAATTAAAAATAAATCACCATTTGATTATTTTGAAATTAAAATTCATAAAATAATATTAATTTATTCCAAATAATTTTATTAATATTTTAATTTCCAGTTTTAAAAAAATAATTGACATTTATTATGAAATATTAGGTTTTTTTACTATAATAGTTTTTTAACCCATAAAATATTATTTTTGAATTCGTAAAATTATATAATGAACTATACCTAATAAAAAATATTTAATAATAAATAAAATAACATTTATTTTAATAATTTCATTATTTATCAAAAGTAATTTATTAATTGAAACTATATATTAACCAAAATTTAAAAAAATTATCATATTAAACTCAAAATAATTTATAAAGTAATAATAATAAGTAAATATAACCATTATTATAGTGAAATTAAAATAAATATATTCATATTTTTAAGGCCATGATACATATTCCTTTATAATTTAAGAGAACTACTTAAGGGTATATTGTGCAATGGTGATACTTTTATGGTGTGGTTCAGTGTACATTGTTTGGGTCGAGATCTCAATGAGCTTAAACATCTCTCATAAACATTTTAACCCATACATAATTTGTTCTATCTATAATTGGGATTGGTAAAAAGTAATTACCAATGATTCATTCTCCCATGTAATCACCAATAAGTGGGTTTCATAATATATGATCCTACTGGTCGAGGTTATCACCTACTTTTTTCGTGTCAATTAGATTTATAAATACCCCATATTTATACCAATCATGTGATTAATATTTAATGGAAATATTATAAATTGTTACGATTTGTAAGGGTATTTAAAATATTAAAGGATATAATAAAAAAAATCATTTTCCCTATAAACATAACACATAATAGAACATTTAATTAAATCACAATGGGACTTTTGATTATAATGTTTTCGGTCTTTACATTTTGTATCTAGATCACCAAACGTATAATCTGTATAGGGTTCACCCACATCAATCTATAATTATGAATTACCATATAATGAACAAAATATTTTAATCATGAAAATATTTCCATATAACCCTTGAAAATATTTTTAACCTATATGAAAATCACTTTAAGATATTGAAATACCATTTCCTTTTTAAAACTAATTTTCGACTATAATACACCAAAAAGTGTTTTTCCTTTATAAAAACACAGATAATTTTAAAGGATGAAAAAATTGGTTATTTCCATGGTAATATCCATTGACATTGTATATGTTAAAATTTAGCATTCATTTTAACTTTTTGTATAGAATGATAAAATATACTATATATTATACGTAAAATGATTTATTTCATAATCTATTGAATGAATGTGAAAAGAGAAAAAAACCATTAAAATTATTTTATATCCAAATCAAATTATATATAATTAAATTTTAAGTGTATTTTTATATAATAAAAAAATTATAAAATTAATCAATAAATTTTTAAAATGATGTTTCTATGTTAAATTTCCTTTTACCGTGAGTCTGACTCATCTCATACATTATTAAACATATTGATGGTTAAAATAATATTGTTTTTTAAATTACATGGATTCCTTTTTCAAGTTCATTAGTTTTTTTTCAAACAATATATTATTTATCTACTTAATCAAATATGTTCTTTTAGATATTTTATTGTTATTCAGCTTACATGTTTATAACTTCATAAATATACTATTAGTGGTAAATGAGTTAATTATTTCATCATCTCCATCATAATAATGAAATAATTATCCCACGTAGAAATAAATAATATTTTTAACAAAATGATTAATTATGTTAATGTAAAATTAACTATGTTATAGTCATGGTGGCGGTAGGGCATACACACACACATTAGTAACACTTCCATTTTTCAATGATGATGATCGATAAAAGGTATTAATTATTTTATCTATCTAGATTTATAATTGTAACCCCAAGGATTTTAAAAGATGAAAAAATATTTAATAGTGTATATTACATAAAAAAATTCCTTCTAAATGAATTAAACACCCCAATAAATTAAAATATATTTCATTTTAAATAGATTCAATCTCTTCGACAACATGCATAACATGCAACCTAGATACTGAATGAACCATAATATAGAATACTGTTTTTATATATACATTAATTTAGTAGGGATTAATATTACAAAATATATAATTAATATTATATATCTTAGAAATTTATAAAATAAATTTTATATTTATTTATTTAATAGAATCAATATAAAAACCCTTTGAGTTATAAAAATTATGTTCTTAAAAACTATATTTCTCTAAAAGGTTGTGTAGTATTTATTTTCATAAATAATTTATAATTAATTTTTATGAATTTTTGAATATTTATTTGAATATTTTCACATCTTTTTTTAAATAAACATGTAAAAATTATCATTTGGTTATTTTTTGAGATTTTTCTGAAATGATTTATTTTTTGTGGAATATAGAAAAATAATGTTTTTAAGAAAAATAAATTTTAGTTTAAATAAATTACCATGATTAATTATATATTAAATTTTTACAGTATAAAATTAGATTAATAATATAAATATTTAAATAATTTATGAATTTGGAATCAATTTCATGTTGAATTTTGATATAAATACATTTTAATAATTTTAATGTTTTTCTTTGGAAAACATGCCTTTTTGACGTGTTTTCATGTTTACTTTTAAATTGAAATTTGAGAATAATTCCAAATAAACTTTGAAAATGGATTCCCTATATGGAAACATAATAGATAATATTATCAAAAAAATAAAATTAATTTTTCACCCCAATTTATAGTAAAAATGTTACAACTAATTACTGTGGTTATGGTAAAAATGGGTTTACGTGGGATTAATTTAAGAAGATATTGGTTAAAAATTAACTAAATAATTTCAAAAACAAATTTTATGGAATTAGTTTTACTTTATCACCTATTATTGTTAAAAATTAACAATTATTTAGGCTTCAGACCTGATAAAAATGTGGGTATCAGTTAATCATTAAAAATATTCTTTTTGCATCCCCTCTCAAACTTATGAAAGGGATCACCCAATCCTCTCTTATTCACACATTAAAATCACATATATTTATCCAATAAGAACATAAATATAATTCTTAAATTCATACCCATATCCTTGAGGACCTTTTTTGTTATAAATCCTTTTTATGAAGTCTTTAGATATAATCCTATAAAGGATCACCAAAGAAGATGTAAAATTATTTAACATATATATATTTTTTATTTCATAGTCCACCTCATTAAAATAATATTAATATATGATAAAATAATAACACCAGTATCCCCTATATACTGAGATATTATTATTTCAATGTCATAATACATATCCATCTCAACTTCCATCAAATGGGAAATGAATCTGTTGATTGTGTGCATGTCAGACAACAACCACATGAAACGATGTAATTCATTTTTTGTAACCACCTTAAATGGAATGATATATAGGTTGATTTAATATTTTTATATTATATTTATGAGTTTATAATACTTTTGAAATTTTGATATCACATATACCTTAACAATTTTAATTTTTTAGGCGATCTGATAACATCACACATTTGTATGGTGTACTACATCCACGTGAAGTGATAATTTTATTTTTAAACATTCACATTACATGGAATATATTAAGGTAAAAAATTATTATATTTTTTATTTATAAAGTAAATATACTTTTTAAAATATAATATGAAATATATCTTCTAACATTCGAATCTATTGGAAAATAATAATGTCGTTCTTACATACATGTGGACTACCACACCCACGTAGTTATGTGAAATGTTTTTCTTTTAATTTTAACATGATTGGAAAAAAGTATTTATTTTATTAATATTTATTATATATATGATATAACAAATTAAAATATGAAGATTAATTAATATTGATGTTCCTGTCGATCAAGCTATCATGAAAAAATGGAAACAATGTTCATGCATACATATGAACAACCATTTCAATGAATGATATAATCTATTTTCTATCTCTAACATATATTGATTATTATAAAGAAATTTATAATGAATATATATTATATTAATATCATGGATAAAATTATCTATATTTTTGGACTATGAAAAAAGTAAAAGGACTAAAAATACCAAATCAAAACATTCATGAAAAACAATTATTTTATAACCCAAAACTATTACCTTAACCATGTATTGTAAACAAATGGGAGATAAAATATAATAAGTTAATCATATATGGAATGATATATATAATTAGGGTTTATAATAGATTTATAAGAAATATATACTTATTTTACAGGAGGTTCACACCCATACAAAGGATGTCAAACTTGAGGTAAGGGTTTCTCCATAATCATTATCATTCATTAGATATATATTATATTCACCACACAATTCATTTGTGTTGTGTATATAAATACCATTTGATATGTTATAAAATTTATACCTTTATATTTATTTTATTTAACTTATTTTTTTATTTATTTACCTCATGGGTCTTCCAATTCAAAATTTAGCAATGGTGTAAAGGATTATTTTAAAATATAATTGTTTAGTATGATTATTTATGAATTAATTTATAATTATTAAATATTATGATATATAAATCTATAAAATTAGGAATAATATTATCCGATATTCATTCATAATCTTTTGATGAAATAGATACATTTTATCCTCTTGGGTTTTTAATATTATTTTGAAAATGATTTTACGAAAATCTGATCTTATTTTACTCTTCGATCAAAATCATTTTTCTTATGAAAACATATTATTTGAAAAGGTTTTCAATTTTTTTTAAAATTATAAAACAACTTTATTAATGATTATTTTACTGATGAATATATTTATGAAAAATAATTAAATGTAATCCTCCATTCATTTTATATATTATATTCTTTTTGACATTTTACCTATAATATAAACAGAACTAATGTATTATCATAATTGGATTGTTCAGAATATCTCACCATCTTGACCACTAATTCGGTTGAACATTAATTTACACATATATATAAATTTATCTTCAAATAATATTTCCCATAATATTATATTAAATTTTATTTTAATATTATGTGAAAAAGATATTTTTTAAATGAGTTTTCAATGTGGTTTTATAGTATTTATATTAATTGATGAAAAAACCCTTATTGTATCTTATTATTTATTATGACTATGTTTTAATAATATAATAATGATTACTTATTGTGACGGTTTATGATCATTGAGAGTATAATGTAGTATTTTTGTATCATTCTTCATATTACACTAAATGGTTTACTATTATATTTATTGCTTGGGGTAGGTATTAACATATATTATTTTAGTTTTTTAATATTACTATTTAGTTTTATTATGTTTCACACCATGAATATAAGTAATGGATTGGACATAGTATGTGATGGGTTGGGACCACTACATCCCCTTGATGCATATGTATACAGCATGAGAAAATTATTCTGTCTTATTGGACAAGGCCAAACCCATTTCTATAAGATATATTCACACAAGGCCTTTAGAGTATATTTATGTTATCCAACATTATGAATTCCCTAATTATGATATTATTTATTGATATCATTAAAACTATTCATTTAGTTAAAATATCTATGAGAAATTTTAACGATCTAGTGAATATATAGAAGGAATTATTTAATAAATATTTTTTCCTTTAATTTTATGATAATGATTATAACTAAATGGAATGTGTTTTAGTTATTTACCTTTATGAATTTATTATGTTTTTTTCTATATATCTTCCTCCACAATCATCATAAAAGTAAATATTTTAAATGAGGAAAATCATATTTGATAGAATATATAACATGAAACAACATGATTAAAATATAATATAACAACTGTATAATTTACAATATATTTATTTTTAAATAAATTTAAATTCATTGATATCTTTAAATTCACTAAAAATCGGGTTTGAACGAAACAAAATTCTATATAAAAATATCATTAATTAAACAATTCCATTACAAACTAGACAATAAGATGGTCGGTTTAAATAGTGACAATAATATTAGGATAAATATTTATTTTAAAAATATGAAAAATAAATCCAATGGTTATATATTTTTTAAAAATAATATTTGAACCATTTCTTAGAGGAATAATTATTTTCAAGAAAATATTTTTTTTATAAAAGATGGTTTATTCATGATTTGTGCCCAAAATATAAAATTAATATTTAAAAATTTTATATAATATAATTAAATAAATAAATTAATATATATTATATTTACTTATTAAAATTATCCATGGATGAATTCTTGATATATTTATTAAAATATTAAAATTTAGATGAATAGTAAAAAATACCAGTTTTTATTGAAACTGCCTTTTCATTTAAAATATTTTCAAAGATAAAATATATTTTAAATTGGTTTAAAATTTAAATTCAGTCAAATATATTAGTATTTAAATAATTATGTTTATTGAGATCAATTTCATATTAAATTTTGATATTAAAAGGCTATATACTAATGAAAATTTGTTTCTTTGGAAAAGTTTTCTATCATGTCTGTTATTTAATTTTAAATATAAATATACAAAATATGTAAATATATTGAAATTAATTTATTATAAATATTTGTAATAATAATAATTTATATAATTTAATATGCTAGACATTATTTCTTACCATAATAAATAGTGGAAATGGAATAAATAATTACTATAGTTAAACTAAAAATGAATCTACATAGGGGTAAATTATGCAGTTATGAGTGAATAAATTAAATAAAAAGTTCCCAATACCGATTGTCTATAACTATTTAGACCCTATAATATGTAATGTTCAATAATGTCACATTTTGGATGATTTCATCAGAATGGAAACATATATATCACTTTATCCTTGCAAAAATTCTATTTTAGTTGTCTCCCCCTCTTATAAATGACTATCCCATTTTCCTTCCATCTTCTTACATGAAAAACATTTTAGTTCAGAAAATACCTTGCCAATAAATTACTTTATTAACTCAATAAATCTTAGAGGAATTATATTTATTTATAATCCCTCCTATGATCAATTTATAAATAAACCTAAACCGTCTCTCCAAAGAAGATGTAAAATTATTATATATGTGTATTTGTTTTATCTCGTATTTCAAATCCATAAAAAAATATAAAATATTATAAAATATTAAATAAAATATAAACTATATATTTTGATGTTATTATTTTAATGTAATAACCATGATCTATCTCAACTACCATCAAATGGGAAACAAAACCATCGATCATTTATACGACAGACTACCGCCTAACAATATAATGTAATTTATTTTCCATTAAAAACCTTCATGGATGGATATAATGATATAATAAACATTTATATATATGATAATTATGAAATTATTATGCATCTAGAATTATTATTTCACACATACCTTTTAACTTCCCATTCCATTGGGGATACGATAATGTCACCCATGTGTGTGGAAGACTATCACCTCACGAGGATATGTGATTTGTTTTTCCCTTCATATTTACAAAAAAGGTATAAATATTAATTTTATAAAAATGTGTGATATTTATTATCTAATAATAAGTAAATAAATATAATTATATATATATATTTATGTAGGATTGAAATGATACTGATTTTAGTATCAAAATAATGATGTAGATGCTCAATATAAAAGTGGGGGGGTGAATTGTACACTTTAAAAAATTCATATTGGACTTTTAAAGATGATAATGTTTAACAAAGTTAAACAAAATAATTAACAAGACCTCTATGTTCTACAAACTTCCTTAATTTTGGAAATGTGATTCCAAAAATGTAATTCTAGAAATATGGTTCCAGAAATGAAACTTAATAATATTTGCAATGAAAAAATATTCTACCATAAAGCATATAAAATCTTATTTAATCAGATTATACAAGTACAAATAAGTATAAGATATTTATACTTTCCTCAACAACCAAAGTACAGTAGAATACTTAAAAAAAAGTAACAAGTAGTAAATATTTTAACCCAAAGATAAGGGTATCCAACAACCATGCATAATGGTCACTTGATTGAATCTTTCAAGAAAGCATGTCTTACCCACACTAGGGTAATCCCTCAATACGAAGATCAGAGTCTCTCTTTCTATCCCTGCAAGCCCTCAAACATCAAGGTAGTCGGCACATCTATCATCCTATCCTTGGAAGCCCCTGAATGTACTCAACAACATTTGGAGTCACACGATGAAATTCTAAACAAGATGTTCACTATGCACAAATCATGAAAGTATCTCTCTAGAAATTACTTCAGCATGTAATCTCTAGAGTTCTAGAATAGTCAATTTTGAGATTGTTCAAATGAGATCCTATTCATAAGCACATCCTCAATGGTTGGCTCCCTCCTCAAACGACCATATTTTTCATTGAATATTGGAGGGACCTGTACACATGTCACTCAAACAACGGTTAGTTAGTAACTGAATACAAGATACATTTTATAACTAAAAAATGAGTAAGAAAAAATATGGTTGTATAACCAAATTCATTTTTCAGAGTGTATGGAAAAAATAAAAGTTAAGAGTCTAACAAAAAAACCATTCGGTGTCTATAATACAAGAATTTTCTGATTCTGACATTAAGAGAATTCGTAACCTGAATTATATAGAATTTTGGAGAGAAAATTTCATGGAAATTCTGAGTTTGAATTCAAAAGAATTCGGAGTCTGAACATAGAATGTTCGGAGTCTAGATTTAGAAGAATTCGGATTCAAAATTCATAGAATTCCGAGTCTGAACTCAGAAAGTTCAGAGTCTAAATTTAGAAGAATTCAGAGTCTGAAAATAGAAAGTTCAGAGTCTAAATTGACAAGGTTCAGAGTCTGAATTCAAAACAGTTTAGAGTCTGAACATAGATATTTCGGAACCTGAATTAAGAGAATTCGGAGTCTGAACTCAGATCCTAAAAACTGAAATCTCTATACGTAATTATCTATATGATTCTGAGGTTTTAGGTACGAAACTGAATTTTATACATAGACATAAAATGAGTTAGACTAAAATATGAATAATAGAAAACATAGTAAGGATAAATTTATTTGGGGAAGGAAAATTTTATTTATTCAGACAGAACAAAGGTGAAAAGAAATTTTCCTTAAGATCGAGTGTTTGTGATTTTCAAAACATGAAGGAATGGAAAAGTCATAAGAAAACATTATTGACTCAAAAATCTCCCCCTTTTTGTAAATAAATAACATCCCTACGAAAAAGAATATAGGGACATAGAAAATATTTTTCAGAACATTGATAATAAAACTTATCTCCCATAACACATGGGAAATGATGAATACGACTAACTCCCCCTTAGTATTTGGAAACACTATGTATCATATTGTTTATTTCTGGATTGAGACTCATCATTTTATTCGGTATGAAAATATTCATGGATAAGAACCCCCCCTTACTTAGGGAAATTTATTCTTTACATTGTATTCTTTATCCTTTCTCCCCCTTTTTGATTTTCAAAAAGGATTAAAGGGAATAGAAAAGAAAATATGGTTCCTGAAATATTAGTACTAGACAACAAAATATATGAAGGGCAACCCAAAATTTCCTTACTATTGGAAAAATTTGTACAGGGAAGTAATACAACAAAGGATCGGAATTGAACAAGATTATCCATCCTTATACTTAGACATAAACATATTTACAATGGTTTTTAGCTCCTTGATCTCCTTGTGATCTTCCTATGCACATTTGAGAAGCTGATCCTGATCTTCTGTTTTCTTCTCTAAGGGTTTGATGTTTTCTTCCTGATCTTTAAGGGATTCTGCCTGTCCCATTAGAATTTCTTCTTGCTTAGAAAATTTTTCTTCAAGATCAATTCTATGATCTCTTTCCCTCTTCCAACTTTGTGCAACTAAATACAACTTCCCATTTAGATCATTAACTTCTTGTATATGAAAATTCTGTTCCAGAGGTAGCATTTACTCAAAACTATTTATTAGATCCTTTATCTTCACATCATCAGTGTAAAATTCATCATTGACACTTTCATGGAATTCATCAATGATTCTAATATCTTCTATAGTTTTTATTGACCAGCTGGCCATTTTCATGAAAGATCTTTTGTGGGCTTTGTAGTTTATGAAGAAGGTTTTGAAATCAGCCTCAAGAATGACTTACTTATCTATCCCCATGGATAGTAAATCTGATTTCTGATTTAAGGTGTTTTGAAGGATTTGGAATCTGTAGTCTATACTGGGAAATATTGGTATAGTTACAACAATCTTTTTCAATGATTGGACTACAAAATCATGTCCAAGGGAGGACGACTCTGAATCAGAGATTTTTCATGGTGAGGTTTCTTTTTCTAACTCAGCAGCTTTCCTCTTTGAAGAACCACCAACATCATTACTCTTTACCATAGCCTTGGAAGGCGTATCAAATAATACCTATTTTCCCTTATCAACCTTCAGAATGGATACCTATTTATCAGGAGAGATCATGAGAGTCATGGTCACTATCAGATAGCTGAACGATTTTGACTTTATCAAAATCTTCCTTTTAATCTCCCGCCTCAACATCCTCTGGGTGAATGAAATCATTATTGATGCTTTATTTATTACATGGTTTATCTACTTCATATCCAGCCTTCTCTTCATCCTTCCCATGAGTAACAAGCTCTGATGATTCATCTTGAGAGGTTCAGAATGTTAATTTTTTAGAATGGATTTTTTTCTCATGAAAATACTCATCTTTATTTATCAGGTCTTCGGTATCACCATTGCCTTATTATTCTTCTTCCACTAAATGTTCTTGAGTTTTTTCTGGGGTTACCATATTTTATCCTAGAGTCTCTAGTAAATGATGTATTAGGAAGGATTCAGGTGCCGGAATATTTTCAGAAGTTTTCTCATCAACCTTTAGAAGGGATTCAACAATTTCAACATCAGACAACTTCTTCTGCTTCTTCTCATTCTTTTACTTCTCATGTTCTTCAGTTTCCTTCTCCCTAAAAGATTTTTCCATAGTAGGGTCCAAGCCAAACATAGGATCCCCTTATTTTTGATTTTTCTTGTCCTCTCTCCTCTTTGATAAAACTCCATCAGGATAGGCTTTTTATTTCTTAGGATTCGGTGGTGCAGGTTGAGTTTCCTTAGCCGACGATGTTTTTGTCTTCTCTTCCACATCATTCAGCTTTCTCTTCCTTCCACCCTTTTTAGAGGTCTCAGCCACCTATTGTTTCTTTGAAATAGATTTAGCTTCTTCTTCAGGAAAGTCATTGAATTCTTCTGATTCTATGGAAAAACCAATTTTCATTCTCTTCAAAGTGTCATCACATAACAACATAACTTTTCAATTACTCAACATAGATCTGCAAGGCATTTTGAAGGATTATAGACACCAAATAATCATCTTTGAATGAATGGCTAGATACAAAATAATCTTAACCTTCATATTTCCATTCATTATGTTCTCAATTGTAACCAAGATGTTCTTAACCAAGTTTATCTTCCTTTGGTTTACCAAGAAATTCAGAATGTACATATCAATTTTATTTAAAGTATCCTTGTCTTCTATTCTCGGTATGTTGAATCCTTGAACCCACAATTCAAGAATACGATAATTGGTAGACATGTGAAGAATCTTCAGAGTCTCTACCTTTGAGAGACCAAGACATGCCATGACTTTTTACTTAATAAAACTTCCTTGAACATCAAGAAGCTTATGTGAGTAGAACTCTACATCTCCATCATAAGGGATTCCATCCAAGATTGCAGCCTTGGTATAGGAAAGAGAATATGTCTTCCCGTAACACCTGAAAGAAAACTTTCTCCAATCTTCATTCTTGAATAATGATACTAACTCATAGAATTCTATTAACAAGTCTGAATAAACCAAATCCTAAGACTTTAGTTTTGAAAGGTAAACTCTTTCTCACCCATTCAGCTTTATGTTCATAGAAATAATAGAATCATAATTTGTGAAAAACTTCAGATCAACTAAACTTTTTCTGTATATCTTTCATTCTAAGATTGGTTTTACATTTGACATTTCTTTCTGAGAGGAGACTTCGGTAGACATTCTGAAGCAGGAAAGATATAGAATGTTCTGAATGGGATTATGTAGGAGGGCAGAGCTTTATCACACGAAGGATTGTGTTTCGATGTGGGACAAGGATCAGGGGTCCTTTATATAGGTAATTGAGGTGAAGGTTCAACTTCCATACTCAATCCAACGGTTAAAAAATTATCTGATCATATTTGATGGTTGGGATGATAACCATAAGGAAATTTTGATAGAATCTGATCTTTGGAGGGTTTTGTTTTAAAAAACATTCGGATTTAAGAAAAAGTGAAAAAGAAAATTTAAAAATAGATGAAAATACCACCAAGTAAAAGATTATAACAAAATCTTAAGAAAGGAAACATACCATTCAGATTTCTAGGAAGATTATTCGTATTGAGAAAAATACTTCTTGAAGAACTTCCGATTCTGAAAATTTTAATTACGAAAATATGGAAAATAAACATGACGAAAAATCTAACTATGAAAATTTTATTATGAAAAAAACATTCATTATGCCAATTTATAAAATCTTCACAACGAAAATATTGAAAATATTCATTACAAAAATTTAGAAAATCTTCATTACGATAAATTCTGAACTATATAAAAACTTCATTACGAAAAATTTTGAACTACAAAAAAACATCATTACGTAAAATTTTGAACTACAAAAAAACATCTTTACGAAAAAAAATTTAACTGCAAAAAAACATCATGATAAAAAAATTTAACTAAATAACAAGAAAATTTACCCGCCCCCATTTGAAAAGGAGTTTTTTACTATAAGGAGATAGGTTTCAACAAGAAGTTAATAAGGATGATTACCTTATGGTTATCATTCCTAAATTTTGTTTAATGTATTCAAATCTATCAGATGGTAATGATTTTGTAAAAATATTAGCATGTTGATCTTGCATTCCCATAAGTTGATGAATGATATCTCCTTTTTCTTGTGTGATCCCTAAGAAAGTGATGCCTAATATCTATGTGTTTTGCACGAGAGTGGTATGCAGGGTTTTTACTGAAGGTAATGGCACTAGTATTATCACACAAAATTTTTGATTTGGTAAAACTCATACCATAATTTGTGAGTGTGTGTTGCATCCACAACACTTGAGAAAAACAACTTCCAGCTACTACATAAAAAGCTTCAGTAATGGAAAGTGCTACTGAGTGTTTCTTTTTGCATGACCAAGAAACTAATGAATCTCCTAAGAAATGACAAGTCCCAGATGTACTCTTCCTATCCATTTTACATCCACCAAAGTCAGTGTCCAAAAAACTTTTTAAAACCATATCATTTCAAGAAGTGTAAAATTTTCCTAGATCAATTGTTCCTTTTCAGTTGCGAAAAATCCTTTTCACTACCATTAAATGAGATTCCTTAGGATTGTATTGATATCTTGCAAATAAGCATGCTGAAAACATTAAGTCTGGACAACTTGCTGTCAGGTAAAGTAGACTTCCTATCATACATCTGAAAGATGTTTGATCTACTGGTTTCCCAACTTCATCAAGATCAAGTGAATTTTAGGGACCAATGGGAGTAATTATACTCTTAGTTTTGTCATATACATTATTTTTAAGAAGATATTCAATATACTTATTTTGGGATATATAGATTATTTCTGGTTTTTGAGATATTTGAAAACAAAATAATAATGTTAACTCACCCATCATACTCATTTCAAACTCATATTTCATTATATCTGCAAAGAATCAATTAAATATTGATGAGTTGAACCAACTATAATTTCGTCAACATAAATTTGAACAAAAAAAAACATTTTTCTTACATTTTTTATTAAAAGGGTTGGATCATCATTTCCCTTAACGTAATTATTTTGAATAAAAAATCCTATAAGTCTATCATACTAAGCTTGAGGGTCTTGCATAAGTCCATACAGAGATTTGGTAAGTTTTTAAACATGTTAAGGATGTTTTGATTCTTCAAAACCTGGAGGTCATTCAATAAAAACTTCATATTGTACAAAACCTTTAAGGAAAAAACATTTAAAATCTATTTGAAAAAGTTTGAAATTGATGAATGCTGCAAAGGAAAGTAGGATATTCATAGATTCAAGAGTAGCTACTGAAGGAAAGGATTCTTCATAGTATATTCATTCTTGTTGATTATAGCCTTTAGAAACTAATCTATCTTTATTTCTTACTTTGATTCCATTTTCATTACATTTATTTATAAAGACCCATTTTACTCTAATAATAGAAGTTTCCTTAGGTCTTTCAACCTAGGTATGGAATTTATTCCTTTCAAATTCATTTAGCTCATCTTGTATAGCTTTCATCCAATCATCACCACATAAAGCTTCATCAGTTCTTTTTTGTTCTAATTCGGAAAGGAATGATAGATGTTCAAATTCATTATTTAAATAACTTCTAGTCCTTACATGTTGATTTAAATTACTAATGATACTATCACTAAGATGATTTTTCAGAAACAACAGATTTGGGTTTTGTAAAACCTGTTCATCAATATAGGGTAGGAAGTCTTCTAGGGTAAATAATTCAGAAATATTTTATTGAACAGTTTCCTTATCTGAAAGATCTTCTAACAGAGGTTGATAATATATTTTTGAAAACACATATGAAGATGTAGGTTGAGGTTATTTAAAAACAAAATCATCAGTTTCATCAAATTTTACATGTACACTTTCTTCAACAGTATATGTGTTTTTATTGAAAACTCCGCAATCCTTAGAAGTTATGGAGTAGTGTTTGAAAATTCCTTCATCAGATATTGGAGAGAATTTGTGTAGATTATCTTTAGTATTCAAAATGAATACCTTGCAACCAAAAACCATGAAGTAAGAAAGTCTAGGTTTTCTACCATTCTATAACTCATAAAGAGTTTTATTATGAAAAGGTCTAATTGAAACACGATTTATAGTAGAACAAGTAGTACTTACAGCTTCGGCCCAAAAATGTTTGGCTATAGAATATTCACTCAACATGGTTCTTGTAATATCATAAAGAATTCTATTTCTTCTTTCAATAACACAATTTTGATGAGGTGTTTTGGGTGCTGAGAAGTTATGAGTAATGCCTTTTCTAGTACAAAAGGATTCATAATCAAAATTTTGAAATTCACCTCCTTGATCACTATGAATAGTTATCAAAAGAAGATTTTTCTCATTTTTAACTTGGGTGATAAAAGTTTTGAAATAAGAAAAAGATTCATATTTAATTTCTAGAAAATAGACCCATGTAAATCTAGTGTAACCATCAACTAAGAAAAATACATAATTTTTGCCTCCAATGCATCCAGTTAGAGTTAAGCCAAAAGGATCCATATGCACTAACTGTAACGTATTAGTATTTGGGACTTCACCGACTGATTTAAAACATGATTTTTGTTTCTTTCTAAATTGACAAGGATCAAATACATTTGAAGAATCAAATCTATGCTCTAGTAGATCCTTAACTAGACTTTTCATAGAGAGTTTTGATAGGTTCTTAAGGTTATAGTGTCCTAACCATCTATTCCACAACCAAGAATGATCTTCTATTGCACTAAGGAATGGTAGGTCTTGGCTCCTAAGGTCTTCTATGTATAATGTGTAAACATTCCCTTGCCTATTAGCATAATGAATTAACTCTTCCTGGGAATTGTGTACTAAGAATTTGTCATTCCTAAAATTCACAAGGTATCCTTCATCACATAATTGACTTCTGATAATGAGGTTATTCTTAAGACCCTTAACAAAAAAACATTTTAAATCAATGTTTCTTCAAGAATAATAATGTTACCTATACCAATAATTTATCCCTTAGCATTATCTCCGAAAGTTACTTTTCCTCCTTTCATCATGATAATCTATTCAAAGAAGTTTTTGTTACCAGTCATATGCCAGGAACATCCATTATCCATGTACCAAGTATTTCAGTTGGTACATTCTTTATTTTCCTTAAAATAATAGGGTTAGACTTTCAGATTCCAATCTATCTTGGATCCGGAAACATCAGAATGCAAAATTTCAGGAATCCACATTTTCTATAAAAAATAAGTTTTATAAAAACCTAAAGACTGAGTTTTGTTTAAGGAATTTTTTTTGGTCGAATTCCCACGACACTGACACTTAGTGCAGAATAGATCACATTGATGAAAAAAATAATTGTTACTAAAAATCTGTTTTGAACTAGTTTAACTAGAACCATAATTATTCCTTAGAGGTTGAATTTGAGAATACATCTTATCAAAGTTTTCCTTACCTAAGGTAATGTTTGAAAAACACTTCCTCAAGGAAAATATTTATGACATCAGTCTAATAAAAATTTTCTTATCTTCCAAAACACTAGTTTTATCACTAGAGTTAGGGTCGAAAACAATTTTCATAGAAATCACTTTTCCTATATCCTTAGGAAGTTTATCCTTCTCAGAATTAACATCCTCATGGTTTTTTGAAATAATTTTAAAATAAAGGGTTTTCTTATCAATATCTTTAGAAAGATCTGATATTTACTTAGTAAGAATAGAGATCCTAAGATTTTCCTTATCAAGCATTTTCTTGACTTTAGAATTTTCATTCTCAATAAGCTTAGCAAACCTAGAAACTTCTTCATAAGTAGGTAAAGTATTATCTTCATCAGAAGAAGATTATTTATCTGAGGATTCATAATATTTACTATCACTATAATTAGAATTCAAGGAAATATTTGATATAGATTCATAATTGTGTACCTTTTCTATTAAACAATGATTATCAATAGGTAACTTGGAATGTAAACCAAGATTCTTCTGTCCAGAAGATTCGTAATACGGGAATTCATCAGAAGAGTCTCCACCACTGGCACCCTAGGTGTCATTAGATTTCATAATTTTATAAGATTTATCTTTGTATTACTTCTTTATATTCCTCTCAGAATGCTTTTCCTTTATTTCTTTTCTCTTAAGAATTGGACAATCTGGCATTATATGTCCAGCTCTTTTGCATTCTTAACAAGGGACTTTAGAGTCTTTCTTATAATTTATTTCTTTCTTATTGTACCTATAATGAACGTATTTCTTCTCAACTATATTGTTCATCCTTCGAGCAAGATTATATATTTCATTATCATAATGTTCACTTTCACTAGATTCATATTTTATAACAAACTTCTTAGATTTGGATCTTGTAACTCTCTAATGAGTCTTGGCTTTCATATGATTAGAAGTTATTGTAAAAGCAATACTTCCATTCCCATTATTCTTCTTATCATTGTCAATATCTCTATTTATTCTAGTCTATTGTTGAAGAAGAGTTCTAAAAATCTCATCAAGAGTAATCTGTGAGACTTTCCTATTCTCATCTATAGATGTTCTCTTAGATCCCCCTAGTTATGTATGATGTCTATAATCTTGTCTACAAGTGCCTCATCATTCAAAAATTTTTCACCCATGAATTGTAAGCTGTTTACAATAGTAATAAATATCTATTGTACCTTACATATACGTTCTCTATATGGAAAGAAAAAACTATGGTACTCAGCTCTAAGCACATCTCTTCTAGTTTCAATGACTTTGGAAGTACCAAAATGTGTAACTTCATGCTTCTTCCAAATACAATTAGCTGCTTTACAAGAAGAAATCTAGTTATATATATTCTTGGTCATGGAACACAATAATGAATTGCGTACCTTGTAGTTAAGTTGATATTCTGACTTCTCTTGATTAGTAAAAGTTCTGACCTCCTTATCAGGAATCTTGTAATCTCTAGTCATCATAAAAAAGTTGTCCACTCCAGTATTAATAACTAATGTCTTCATACGATATCCCCAATATTCTTAATCATTCCCATAAAAAACTGGTGGTCTAGTAGGATTAATATTGTCAATTAAACCAACATTCATTCCTGTCATCCCAAAGAAAATATATTTCCACACAATCTTGTCAGTACTAAAAGTTTGTAATTAAGGATAAAAAAATATCCTAAGCAAGGAAAATATAGAACAATGAAAAACTTGTGCAAGAAAACTTATATTGGAATATAAGTATTTCAGAGACCTCATCTGATACCAATTGTCTGATTAAAATGATATTGACTTTAGTATCAAAATAATGATGTAGATGCTAAATATACAAGAGGGGGGGGGGGTGAATTTTACACTTTAAAAAATTCTTTTTGAAATTTAAAAGATGTTAATGTTTAACAATGTAAAACAAGGTAACTCACAAGACCTCAAAGTTCTACAAACTTGTTGATTTTGGAAATGTGATTCCGAGAATGTAATTTTGGAAATATGGTTCCAGAAATGAAAACATAATAAAAGTTTACAAAGAACAAAGATTCTACCTTAAAGCGTATAAAATCATACTTAATCATATTTTACAAGTACAAGGAATTATAAGATAGTTATACTTTCCTCAAAAACCAAAATGCATCAGAAAACATGAAACAAAACATGTAACAAGTAGTAAATCTTTTATCCCAAAGTGAAGGGTATCCAGCAGCCTTGGATAGAGGTCCATTGATTTATACATTCAAGAAAGTATGTCTTACCAACACCAGTGTAAACCCTCTATACAAAGATCAGAGTCTGTCTTGCTATCCTCACAATCCCTCAAACATCAAGGTAGTATGCACCTCTGTCTTCCTATCCCCGGAAGCCCTCGAATGTACTCAGAAACATTCGGAGTCGCACGAAGAACTTATGAACAAGATGTTCAGTACGCACAAATCATGAAATTCTCCCTGTAGAAATCACTCCATCATGTAATCTCTAGACTTCTAGAATAGTCAGTTGTGAGCTCATTCAAATGAGCTCCTATTTATAGGCACATCTTCAACAACCGTCTCTCTCCTCAGACGACCATATTGTTCCTTAAATTTTTGAGGGACCTGTACACGTGTCACTCAATCAACAGTTAGTTAGTAACTGAATGCACGACATCGTATTATAACTATAACATGAGTATGAAAAAATATGGTTGCTTAACCAAATTCATTTTTTGAAGTTTAAGGAAAAAATAAGAGTTTGTAGTCTAAACAAAAAACCATTCGGTGTCTATAATACATTAATATTCAGATTCTGTCTTCTGGATAATTCGAAACCTGAATTATATAGAATTCTGGAGTAAGAATTTCAGTGAAATTTTGAGTCTGAATTCATATGAATTTGGAGTCAGAACATAGAATGTTCGCAGTCTAAATTCAGAAGAATTCAGAGTTTTAACTCAGAAATTTCAGAGTCTAAATTCAGAAGAATTCAGAGTCTGAACATAGAAAGTTTGGAGTATGAATTTAGAAGGTTTGGAGTCTGAATTCAGAAGATATCGGAGTCTGAACATAGAATGTTCAGAACCTGAATTCAGAGAATTCTGAGTCTGAACTCATACCCTGAAAATAGAATGCTCTATATCTAAGTATTTATAAGTTTCCGAGGTTTTAGGTACGAAATTGAATTTTATACATAGACATTAAATGATTTATACTAAAATATGAACAATGAAAAACATGGTAAGGATAAATTTCCTTGGGTAAGGAAAATTTTCCTTATCAAGATAAATCAAAGGTGAAAAGAAATTTTCCTTAAGATAGAGTGTTTGTGATTTTCAAAACATGAAGGAATGGAAAAGTCACATGGAAACCTTATTGACTCAACACATCTTAGCATCCAATATTTTTGAAATCAATAGTTATGCTCATGTGTACTTGTGGACTACCACCTCCAAACAGTGATGTGAAATGTTTTTTAACTTTGTTTTACATGGATGGTAATAAGGATTTATTTTATTAATATAAATTATATATATTAAATTATAAATATTATGGCAATATGAGTTAAAAATGTTTTCAATTAGTTCAATTCGTCGAAGAAAATTTAAATTCCATTCATGTGTATGTACGGACTACCATTTTTATGAATGATATAATCTGTTTTCTACATTTAACATTAATAAATTAGTATAAATAAATATATATTTAATATATATTATATTTTTATTTTATTTATAATTCTATATTGTTTTTAACATGATAATATAAAAAGGACCAAAATTACCGAAAGAAAACATATTGTAAAAACAAAGTAATTATCAACCCAAATAATGATTTTAACAAATAAATATAGATAAACAGGTGATAAATTACTATATTTTATTCATATTTTTGTTAAGAGTAGAGTAATCAAGAGGGGGTTGAACTGAGTATCTGTAATTTTTTTTGATAAAATTGGTTCATTAAAAGTTTCCCCCAAATTAAAAAAATAATAGAAGTTAGTTTGAAGTGAATTTTTAAGAGTCATGAATTTTCCATTTATTTCTCAAAATATTTATTAGTTCTGAGTAATACTAATCTAATGATTAATATAACTTTTGAAACTAACATGTTGGTTCAAAATAGTTATAAACAGTTGATAAACTAACTATTAGAGTTTGACATATTTAAATGAAATTTGTTATCAAAGAGTAAAATAAAATAACACAAGACACAATGGAAATTAAAACAAGTGGTCTAGTCTCAACCTGAGACTCAGCCATCCCCACTTGGTGATCATCGTCTACCAAGCAGTTTAAATTAATAATCATGTTTGTTCCATACCCTGGATTGAGGATCCCAATAGCACACACGACTGTCTAGGTCACACTAGACCTCTACCATAGTTCTTCATGTGGAAAAACAAAAAGGACACACTTGACCTCTTCCAAAGTTCTACACAGGATACTAAAGGATAAATAGAGTGCGAGATTAAGTATATCAAGTATACTCTAGTTATAAATAAGATTCAATGGGTGTGTGTAACAGACAGATAAACACATTATTTAGAAAAGTAATATAAATGAACACAATGGATCGATATATATAGAGTGATATTTAGAAGGATTTTTGTGTTATCCAGTGCATCTCTAGGCTAATATGATATTGTGGAATAGAAGTTATAGTCCTCTTTTAGAAGTTCACTCCAAAGTAGAGTGTCAGAACTTATGTGTTCTTTCTTCCAGGAGTATGATTTTTTTATCTTATTGATCAAAAGATGTTTAGGTCAACTCAACATGTTTTTCTTGTATTCTTGACCTCCCCTTATGTTATTATTTTTAGTTCCTTGTTTTAGGAAGTATGCTCAAGAGGTTCATGAGTTCACATGTTTTAATTTATTTCTACTCTTCTATGTATTTTATCAACATCAAATTATCTAGCTGGTAATTATTTTATTCTTCGAGGTATAGCATACATAATGATATCCCCAGGTGCATATACCTCATACTATCTTTTTAATATCCTAAAAAAACATTAAATATTTTCTGAAACATTAATTTTTCTAAATATGAACGTTAGAAATAAATTTGAATTAATAAAAATAAAACATATTTTATGAATATCGATGAGTCATATGTATCGGTGAGTAGATAACATCAGTCTATGAGCATTATTGACTCTCGATAACAGTGAGTCCTCTCCAACAGTTTCAGGGACTCTATGCGTCTGAGTTTACTTTCAATCGGTGTTAGTGACTTAGGGCATGAGTGAGTCATTTGTACAATTGTTATGTCGAGGCATCGATGTGTCTTCATTGGTGAATCATTTGGAACTAATGGTGTGCTTCCCATCGGTAACTCTCCCATCGGTGACTTGAACATCAGTAAGTCCTTTGAACTATTAGAGAATTGCCCATCAGTGAGTCGTCTATCGGTGAGTCCTTTTAACTATCATTTATTCACTCATTGGTGACTCATCCAATTTTAATTTCTTTGAACTATCAATGCGACTGATTATAGATGACTTTTCAGTCATTGTGTCGTTTGTTACATTGGTGAGTCTGGAAATGATATATTCTTCGATTAGTGACTTCTTCGATTAGTGAATTCTTCGATCGATGATTCCTTATTGGTGAGTCATTCTTCAGTGACTCATTCGAATCAATCTACATCAGAGAATTTAAAAAACATACAATGTGTCAATCATCTTCTTAACAGTACCGGATTAAGTGAAATGCCTAATTATAAGTAAATATACTTTTGTAAATATATTGAAACATAAATATCAATAATTTATTGACTTATTTAAATATATAGTACGTTGTGACATAATCTATTCAGTTATAAATAGTCATTGACATGATATTCATTATAAAAAACAAATATGTGAATTATTAGGATTTTTAAATTGGATTGATTTGTGATTATTAAAACAATTATATCACAAAGGGTCAAAAAATATCCCCCTTTTTGATAATCATAAATCATGAAATTCATTAGTTATATAATATGTTAATTAATAATAATGAGTGGATATATAATACCAACCAGTGAGTATGAATACTCAATGTAACTATATGATTTTACTTTTAATCTCCCCCTTAATAATTGTTTTGAAGTACTCTTAGTTATTTATATCAGAGGTGGGATATATATATATATATATATATATATATATATATTCTTTTGATCACATGCCATATTTCCTATTCCATAATGAGTTGTAGTCTCCCCCTACGGAAATGTGTGTGTTATTCCATCCATATATTTATCCCCCTTTTGGGATTAGAAAAAAGGTGAAAAAACATAAGATATTAAGAAATATAAAACATATAAAATTGGAAACACAGACATGGAAAGATTATATTGATGAAGGTAAAAAAGAGTAGATAGATGAAATGAAAATTACAAAGACCTATAAAAAAATATCCACCGTTAAGGTATTGGTTTTTTAGGAAATTTTCCTTTGTATGAGGGGTAAGTAAGAGGGCCAGGAGGTGGTGTTGTGGATGTAGGAGTGGCATGTTAAATGATGACACCATGTAAAGAAACACATGTAGGAACAACAACAACAAGGCTTGGATTCTACTCTGACAGGACATAACATTGAGGCTTCTCCTTGATCATTGGCTTGATATGAGATAAGGCTTAAGATAATTTCATTTGAGTACTAGGCTGTGAGCTAGGTCCAATAGAAGCACCTATAAGGACCACTATAGCTTTAGCCTATTCATGACTATATGGATTCAGATGTTTAATAAAATCATTGATGATTTCATCCCCCATACTACATAGACTTTTCAAAATTCTCCTTGTTTTCCTTGTAAATTTTAAAAGTGGGTGTAAATTCTTTCAACTCACTCACTTGCCTCTTGAATTTCTCTTTAACTGGTGGGATTTTATGGTTCTCTCCCATGTACTAATTTTTTTATTCAGATCATTATTGGTTTAATTTTTTATAAATACTTATTAGACATTTATCTAGTCTCCTTTTGAGCAGTAGATTCCTCATTTGTACACTGTCTCACCATGTTATAAACAAGGTCATTGTTCCTATGAACTTTTGGAAAGAGTATCTTTATCATTTTCCATATCCTTGATCTCTTCTCTTACAACAGATCTGAGGGATTCCATATCACCTGCAGGACTAGTAGCTATAGAATTGGATGCACCAAAAATCATATTTTTGAAATCTTCACTCAGTAGATATGTAACAAGGTTCCTAAGAACCACCAAAACCCCACCAAGTGTGGTTTTGAAATCATTGGATTGGGATGCTAGTTCATGACCCATTTTCTTTACTCCTCCCAACATTGAGTTATGTCTTACAATGTTCTCGATAATGGTGATTAGGTTGGCTGGTATCTTTTAACTTAACATTGTTGCAATCTTAGTAGCATATACCTCTGAAATACTCCCAGATGTCGAACCTTCATTTTTGTTTCCAATAGAGTCTCTCACAGATTCACATATATCAACTTTGAGTTGTTCATGGTCAGCCTTGGTGAAATAGTCACTAGGCATTTTCTGTACAATGAGATCATCACCATTAGGTAAGAGAGGTGATGTTGGATTAATTGGTTATACATCAACTTGTGGAGAAGGAGGAGGAGCTACCATCCCCTCATCTAAGTCATAGTCTTGTCCAAATAGAATATAAATTGGATTTCTATTCCACTCACCATAACATGTCCAATATATAGCTTCCATAGTATCAATCCTTACTATTCTTCCTTGAGTCTATCCCTAAATTCTTTCTTCATTTTCTTCTTCTTGAGCTCCATACAAAATAACATTTTGGGGCAGTGGCACTACCGAAACATCAGCTTCTCCAGGAACTCCAGCTACTTCATCCTTTTGAGCCACTCTAGCCACATGACGCTCCTCCTCATTCTATGGAATATGTGCAATTTGATCTTATGATTCTTACTATTTTCCTCCATCAATAATTACCTTATGTTCATAAATTATTCCTTCAGAATTATTAAAATGGTTATGTCCATCCAAATTTCCATCAACTCTATAAGCATGATGAACAACATCATGTCTATCGAGATCAGCATCACCCTATCTACCAGCCTTTTCATTATCTCTATGCACAAACCCCCCACCATAACTAACATCTTCTTTTCCTACTTTTAGTGAGTCACTCACATGAACTACATCATCATCATCCTCCTCCTCATCCTCATATTGATTATCACCACCAGTCTTTCTTGCATATCTTTCATCTCAAGATATTTCAGTATCTTCCTCATCAGCATCATTCAATAATGGTTCTCGAGAAATTAATTCTACTGGTGGACCGGAAGGTCCATAGGAAATATATTTATGGATTTAATCAATATCTGGGTCACTCATATCATATATAGGAGACCCCTCTTCTCTTGGAAGATCAAGCTCAGCTTCATATTAATAGAATATACTACCTTCTCACAAGGCTTAAGACCTAGATCAGCTTGATCCCTTGGTCCGGTTGGATTATTAATATTATTATAATCCTCATAAAGTGCCTCCTCAACTTCTACCCACATTAGACTCCAAATATTACAAAATATTGTCATCCTATTGAAGATGTCATCATGCACACAAAATCCACTACAATCATTAATCACCTCATATCCGTCTTCCACAAATTATAGCTTCTTCAACATTGCAAAAATCATCCTTGGGTATTATAAAAAGGTTTCCTTTTTAGAGGGTTTTATCATATCAAAAATATTCACCATAAGGTACTATCACATGTTTTCTATTACTCAAATTTTAAACTAATAAATCATGAATTTATCCTAATATTTCAATGTAGAAAAATCTCCCACCCTTTGGTAAATTTTGTTTGGATTAACTTGATCTGCATTTTAACATCTCCATCTAACTCTGATGTTTTCTATAACATCCCAAGTAAGTAATGATAAATAGATATTTTTATCTATGTCTATTTATGACTTAGATAGTGTTTTAGAGGCTTAAAATGAGAATAAATCCAATCTTAAGCATGAAATACACTGATATTTTTAAAAGAATGTTTTACTACCTTTTGATGGAAAAAAATTTTTAAATAAATATTTTGACAATTTTATAAGCTCTATTTTTCAAAATAAACATATTATTTATGATTGGGACATTGAAATTTACATTGGATAAATTTTTGGTATTTTTCTGACAATGTTCATTTTTAATGAATAGTGAAAAATACTGCATTTTACATCAAAAATGCTTTTTCATCTAATTTAATTATATGGTTATATTATTATTTTTTAATTGGCCTTAAAGTGTAATTTTAATATATTTTTACCATTTAATCCAATGGTGGTCATTATGATTAATTTCACTTTGTAATTGGGCATAATCTAATGCCAAACTTTTCATCGATATTGTTTAAAAAAACCCCGCTATTTGTTTCGACAACGTGAATTATTTTTAAATTAATTATTGCAATTTCTGTGTTTGGAATTTAGTAAAAGGGATTAAATATTTGGAATTAGAGAGTCCAAATTATGTAATAAAGACTCTTTTTTTGGACATTATGAATAGTAACGACAGTAATTATCTTTAATTATCTTGATTAATGAGTAATCGGGTAGTTAAGGATAATAAAATAATATCATAATAATACAAAATTACACCAACATGTGTCCTAATTATACTGGTTGTATCATGGCCGACCATGGGATGCCTTGTTCCAAGCTTGGGGACCCCATGGAATCACTTTTGTGGGAAAGTGACTTGTTATCATTTTTATTTTTTAAAGAAAGCAAATATAACAAAGAATGTATCACCTGAGTAAAACATGTTTAATTTTGTATAAATATATAATATTATGGACTATAAATATTCATTATAAAGATAAAAATATTTCCTACATCCTGATATTTTTTTATAATTTTTAGACATTAAATAAATTAAATTATTTATGACATCATGATGATGCAGAGATTACCTCATTAATAAAGGACATAATTAAAATAAAAAGATAACGTTACAATTATAACTTACACTTCTAAAATACCTATTGTATGAGTATATTTCGAACCCTTATCACCTTATCCTCATAATACATGAATGTGGGACCTTTAAAATCCGAAACCCATTTGAAAATAAAGTAACATTTTGTAACTTTCCAAGAGTGCCCCTCCTCTCCTCTTATAAAAGGCCCCCACCTCTACCTCCTTACCCACACATCCAAAGCCTTTTGCTCGTCCAAACCCTGACCATTTTATCTCTACACATCCCTATATAACTTCTATAAGACTCACGTTGTGCATAAGTCTTCCCAAGGAAGCCTTTCAGCTCAAATCTAAGAGAGTTACCCGATTTTAAGGTAATGTCATCACTTGTGTTCTTTTGTTTTATTTTGCTTCTCCAACACCCTAAACTCTTTTTATTCATTTCTTTTGTAACAAATCCAGTATCTTAAATATAATAGGATGTTGTTATAAGAATAATTCGAGCTACACTTACACACACGTACATCTAATGGTTAAATAACATAATGTTTCTGTGGATGGGGAATTTCTGCCTCATGAAACGATGATTGTTCAACACTCATATAACACCTTCAAAGGTGTCCATAAGATGTCACTATATTTATATATGATATTTAATATGTTTATGTTTTAATTAGGCTTCTGTATTTTTCATTTATGGAATACCTTTGTGGTTTCCATTATGGTTAAACATGATATATTCATTTTAGGAAGTGCGGACTACCGCCCCCTCAAAGTGATTTGATTCGTTAACACCATATGTGGTAGGTATAAAGGATAAATTTAATGAAATTATATATGGTATCATACTAGAATTATAATATACCTTTTTATCATTATGATTTCACTCCATTAAAGTATGAGATAGAAATGAAAGTAGCGTTCATGCGTACGTACGGCTTACCGTCTCCATGAACGGTGCATTTCATTTCTTATCCTCAAATGTAATGTACTATTATAAGTACGTATATATAATGGATATATATGATGTATGTTACATCTGAATGATTAATATAATTCTGTAATTAAAATATAAATATCTCTCATTTAGTTTTAATCCGACTAATATGACATAGAAATGAAAGCAGCGTTCATGCGTACGTACGACTTACCGTCTCCATGAACGGTGAATTTCATTTCTTACCTCTAAATGATTATGTAATATTATAAATACATGTATATGATGGATATATATGATATATATGATATCCAAATCATGAATATCATTTTGGATATAATTAACTTTTGACCACATGAACAACATGTAATTTTAAGAAGTCCACTTTCAACTTAAGAACCAAATATCGACAAAACAAACATTGTTAACTTAAATGATTACATAATGTTTATAATGTGGAAATAAGTGACATAAAAGGAACAATGAACTTGAAAAAGGTTCTTAATCAAGAATAAATTAACTCATGTTTATTATTCAGGACATTAATGAACGATCGAGTCAAGTCGGACATGAGGTAAGGGACTTTGTCTCAATCTCCTTTCATTGAGACATATTTCGTTTTATACACAACATTATTTTATATGGTGTATAAAACCATTTGACTTTTACTTTTATACAAAAGGAATATTTTTCTATGAATCATTTTACTAAATGACAAAAGGGAATGTTTTTTTCGTATGTATGCGGCGACAACGACTTCTCCACCGTCGTGGCCATTATTTGAGATTCGGCTTCCTCTACAAGCCATAACTTTTTTAATGAAAAATAAATACCATGTTTTTATTTTCATTTATTTTGGTATTGAAAATGGTTCTTATAATGGATTTGTTATTTCAATATATTTATGTTATATATTGTGATCAAAGTGTGGAAATTTTTTCTTTCCATTATATTTGTTTTATGTCTTATGATTTTATAATGGTACTTGGACATTTTATGGGTGGTTACCTAATAAACCATATGATGGGTGGTGCCGTGAATACCAGGACAAGTGGTTACGTTATAACCTCCAATTCATTGGGTATGTAAGTCGGCCGTATGGCTATTCCATTAAGTGATATGTGTGGATGTTGACCGTATGTTTATTCCATTTAAGTATGTTTATGTCCCAAGTTACCTTTATATGTTATGTGATATTTATATGGGTTTTGTGGTAATCTTTTGGTTACAAAAGGGTAAGTAATGATCTTTTATTCAGTGAAGAGTTTTTACTACTTCATAAAGGTAAAGGTATTACTTTGATAAATTATACATGGTTTACTTGTTGTTTGAAAAACTAATAGTTTTCATTCTTTGTGTATCCCTTACTGAGCTTTTTATGCTCACCCCAAGTTTTTTTGAAATGTTTTTCACAGGACTTAATGTGGAATTGGGTCAAGGATGGGATCAAGAGAAAGTCATTCTACCCAAAACATGGAACTAGACATGTTTCTTTTTAAGAGTTTTTATTTTATGGAAACTTAGTAGAAGTGTCTACTTTGTAATCTTTTGAGATGTAATAGTTATGACCTAATTCTCTAAAACTCTATACCTGAAAAGATCCTCAATGTGAATTATTCATTTAATTCAATATTAAGTAAGGTTTAAGGCCATGGCCTTATAATTTCACCCTATATGACTCCTCAACTATATTAAATTCTTTCAACAGATATTTATATGAAACAAATCTGAGTTTGATGGAATATTACCTGATAGACAGCAAATATGCCCTCATGAGGCATCTCTAAGCATTCATCCCACTCCTTCGAAGAAAATGAACTCTCCATTACCTTTATCAGTTACTTCATCTGAGCCTCCAAATATCATCACTAAGACACTTTCATGCTGATATAGAATTGGTGTAACAGATTGTGATATAATGGTCCCTCGTAATCTACAAACCAACTAATCATCCCTCATAATTCCAAAACTTTTACCAAGAGAGAATTTCGACAACAGCCATTCGGGATAAACATCTTTCTTAGAACTCATTATGAGGCTTCCCATACCTGGATTCAAAGAACATGTTCTACTTATTGACTCTCCATTCTGACTCAAGGCCAGTGACGATTCCCTCTGTCCTTCCATTTCACGCATTGTTCTCTCCATTCTGAAGGGTTGGGTTTGAAGACGCTGTTAAATGGTTGATGGTAGAGAGTTAGAGTGTCGAAGAGTAGATGTACTGTGAATAGAAATTTTATCATTGAGGTATTATACATTTTAATATAGAAAATATAATAATGGTAAAATAAAAAAGTTTGAAACTATGTTGTTTTACATAAAATAAAATAGATAAACAGATTTATTTAAAAACTTTTTCGGTATCGGTTTCACTCTAACGATATCGGTCTCTACTAATTGGATTTATATGATTAGATTCACTTGAATGGTCTCACTCAAACAGTTTCACTCGGATGATTTCACCTGAATGGTTTAAATCGATCGGTTTCAATGATCAAATTCATTGATCGGTTTAACGAATCAGTTTCACCAGATATATTTCACCAAAAAACATATTTTTAGGGGGATAAGGTCAAATATTCTTTATAGATTTATCATTCCTACAACATATCTAATTTTTCTCATTCTCTAAATGTTTAAGGGTTCGGTAAAAATGTTTTTATGTTGGTATTGAATCCAAATAAACTCAAGTGTTATATCACTTTTTTGATAGTGGTCTCTCAAAAAGTGCTGTATTTCATCAATAATTTTTGTTCTAAAATTAGAAAATGGTATTTTAGAAATGTTAATAGGCCTTGTATAGTCACAATTTATGGGGATATGTCTGAATTTAAATCCATTGTCTAATAAAGTGTGTTTAATCCACAAAATTTGTACACAACAACTACTAGAAGCAGTATAGTCTTCTTCAGCTATTGATAATGCAACAAAATTTTGATTTTTACTAAACCATGATGTTAGAGACTATCCCAAAAAGTGACATGTTCTAGAGGTGCATTTCCGATCTAACTTACATCCACCAAAGTCACTATTTGAATAACTAACCATGTCAAAAGTTAGTCCACTTGGGTAGAAAAATCATATTTTTTTGGATATTAGAGGTATTGAAAAAATCTTTTTACATAATTTAAATTCAAACATTTTTTTATTGATATCTTGCACACATGCACACAGTAAACATGATATCTATTATACTAGAAGTTAAGTAAATAAAACTCCCAATCATTCTTTTGTAAACAATTTGATCAACAGATTTCCTATTTTCATCATGATCCAACTAACATGGAGAAATCATAGGGGTTTGACTAGTCCTAATTACATAAAATCCATATCTTTTAAAAAGATCATTAGTATACATAAATTTATTTATAATAATAACTTCATTGTTTTGAAATTTTTTAAATCCATAAAAATATATATTTTCACCCATAAAATACATTTCAAACTCACATTGCACCATTTTTGAAAAATCATTGCATATATAATATTTAGAAGATAAAAATAATAATATAATCTGCATATATTTTATCTATTAAAACATCTTTAAAAATTATTTTTACAAAACAAATTTGATCTACAACTCATTTTTTTAAAACATTATAAATAATAATGTTACTTAACCTATCATATCATGCTCTTGGAGCCTGTTTTAAACCATATAAAGAATTTCTTATTTTGAAAACATGATTTGTAAAATGTGGATTTGTAAAACCTTTGGGTATTTCAACAAAAACATCCTGAATTATATAACCTTTTAAGAATGCACTATTTACATCCTTTTGATAATGTTTGAAATCCTAGTGTGTTGCATAGGAATGTAAGATTCTAATGGAATCAATCCTATCTACTTTTGCAAAGGACTCCTCACAATCAATTCCCTCTTCATGATTATAGCCCTGTGAAACCAATATAGCTTTGTTTCTATATATATTTACAGCTTCATCTACATTATTCCCAAACACAAAATTTTTATCTGTGGTCATGGTGTCTATAGTTCTATCAACAAGTTTCAAGACCTTATTTCTCTGAAAGTGGTTAAGATCTTCTTACATAGTCGTCACCCAAAATTCATCGTTGATTGCATCATTGATATTTTTTGGTTGATATTGTGACAAGAATGCTTGATGTTAAACCAGATTTCTCAAAGAAGATGTAGTTTATATTCCTCTATCTATGTCTCCAACAAAAATATGTAAGGGGTGGTTTTTAAAGGTCCAACATTGTCTATTAAAAGTAAAACTAGTTATTTCATGTTCATCACTTGGTCCTAGTTCATTGTGTCTAGAATATATATAATTTCGATAACTAGATGTTTTAATAGATTCCATTATAGGATGGATATATGGTTTAACATTAATGTCTAGATTGGACATATCCTCATCAAGATTCCCTAATTAGGTTTTAGGTTCACATGGATTTTTTTCAACAAACAAGACATGCATAGATTCCTCCCCACATTGGGTTCATTTATAAAAGAATCTATATTATTTTCTTAATGTTGAATATCCATGGAATATTCCATCGTCACTTTTGGAGGAATAGTTATCTATATAATCTTTAGTGTTCAATATATAATCATTACAACCAAACACTTCAAAAAAATTACCTTTGGTTTCATATTATTCCAAAACTCATAAGGAGTTTTCTTAAGGATTGGTCTGATTATTTTTTTATTTATTATATAAAAATTTTTATTAATAGATTCTGCCCAAAAATAAATTTTAAACTCATTTTCATTGAGAATTGATCAGGAAATTTCTTGTAGGGATCTATTTCTTATTTTTATTACACCATTATGTTGAGGTCACTTAGGGGAAGAGGAATTATTCTTATAGCCATTTTGAGAGAGAAATGATTAAACGTATTGATTTTCAAACTCATTACCATGTTAAATTCTTAGTGATTCCATTTTATGTCCACTCATATTATCTATAGTTCAGTAATAATTGGTTAAATGAGAACAAGCTTCATTTTTGTGATATAAGAAAATGTTCCTTGTATACCTAGAAAAGTCAACTACAATAACATAAACATACTTCTTCCCTTGGAGACATGAAAACCAAGATTTTCCAAACAAGTCCATGTGAACCAGCTTGAGAGGTTGAGAAGTGGTAACTTCTTTATTTAGTTTGAAGGATATTTTATTTCGTTTTACCTTTTGACAAGGATTGAATACTCTATTGTCTAGAAACTCTAGTGTGGGAAGTTCTTTAAATAAACCGTTTTTGGTCAATTTAATAAATGAGTATAGATTAAAATGTCATATTATTCTATGCCAGAGCCAATAATATTTGTGAATGGAACTTATGAAAGATACATTATGTGATTCTAGTGTGTCTAAATTTACAGCATATACATTATCATTTTTTAGAGATGAAAATACTATGTTATTTTTGGATCAAAAACCATGACATGAATTATTTTTAAATTTTACATTCAATCCATAATAACACTATTGAGATATGCTATGCAGTTTATATTTTAATCCATCAACATAATATACATTGAAAATTGTAATAGAGTTAGTGTTACCAATCTAGCCTAAGGGATTGATTTTTCCTTTACCATTATCACCAAATTCGACATGTCCTCCATCAATCATGATGAGATTCTTGAATCTTGAGTAGTCTATTGAAATGTGTCATGAATAAAATTTTTTCAAGTACCATAGATTTATATAGGCACTCTTTATGCAGTTTACCTATAGAAAACAATTCATCCAAGAAAAGATTTTGGTACCCATATTTGTTTGGGTCCAGAAACATTAGTAATAATAGCATTAGAAAATCACATTTTTCTTATTTGTTTCCTATTGGTATATTGTAATGTATTCGATAAATAAACATTATTTTGTCTAAAAAAACAAGATGCAGTGAAGATTATTTTAGAACTTGAACATGTAGTACAATATTGATTTTTCGATAGAGAAGATTATTTTCCTGATTTAGTCATAAAATGTGTTTTTGATAAAATTTATTGTCCTGGTAGATATCCTATTTCAGTTGTATACCTAGGAGCAATCAATTTACTATGTAACTGAGTAAGTGTGTTTTCCCATTCGTAAATATTTCTAGATCCCTACTTTAATTGATTAGAAGATAACTTTAGGACATTATTTCCCATAAGAAATTGTGAATTTTTTCTATTCATCAACAATGACTTCAGATTTAATATTTGGAGAGAGTGCATGATATCTATTTAATTTTTTAAACTTAACCTTCAGTTCATTACTTCTTTCTTATACTATATTCAATAATCAAATAGTTCATCATGTGTAATATTTTTATATTTAGATTCCTCTCTAGAATAATTCTTATTAGGTGTAGGAGAGTTAAAGAGTACATTAGAGGTATTTTTCATAAGGAACATGTTTTCCATATCTTCGTTCTCATTCTGAGAATATTCCAATTTACTAGAGCTGTCCTCAAATGCAATCTAGGGGGCCCTTATTGCTTTTTTATATACTATATCATTATTCCCATAATTTTTTATATTTTAATTTAGGACAGTCATCTTTGACAAGCCCATTAATTTTTCAGTCATAATGAACTATTTATTCTTATTTATCATAATTCATCCTATCCTTTTTTCAATTACTATTGTGGTTATATATTCCATTAATGATTTATATCATGATATACTTTTTCATTCTGTAAAATTTTCTGAATCTCCTAGCCATATTGTCTGTTTCCTCATCATTATCTAGTGATGATTCTTCACTACATATGCTCTCAATAGCAGCTTAAACTTTCTATAACTCTTTTCTTTTGGAATTGGATTCCTTGAAATCTATATAGTTTCTCATTGGCTCTTTCTTCCCATGATTCAACTTTTGTTCCTCTTCAAACATGATTAATTTTCCAATTAGTTCCTTCACTGGTAGTTTATCAATGTCACATGATTCCATTATAGATACTGATGTCCCTGGCCATCTCTCTAGTAAGCATAGAAGAATTGTTATGATCTGCTGCTTTGTTTTTTCAACTCTTTCTAAAGAAATCATGGTATTCATAATTTCATTGATCCTGAGATACGTATAAGTAATATATTTATTGGTCTTCATTATAAAATTTTAATATTTAACATTATATGTATTAAATCTCATCTATTTCACATTAGTTGTTCCCTCATGAAAAATAGATAAAGTGTCGGAAATCTCATGAGTAGTTTTACAAGTCAAAATTCAATTATTTTTTGATTTACTAGTGCACAATATAGATCAATAATATTATTATATTTATTATTACAGTTAGTCATTTTAGCTTCACTCTAGGTGATTTTAGTAGTCTCAGGGATTTCATATTTACTTTCAGTAGCAGTCCAGATTACAAATCCCATGTTTTCTAAATTTATTATAATTTTAGGCTTTCACCGAGCATAAAATTTTCCATTGGAAAAAGTTTATATATTTGAAGAAACTATTTATAATATAATTTCTATTATATAAATTGTGAAACGATTTCAATGAGAAAAAAAAATATTATTAATAAAAACCTTATGATCATTTAAATAAAACTAAAATCATTATTGAAATAGTATTGAAAAGGCTTTGAAATGTGAAAACATCCTAAATCACTCTGATACCAAATGTTTTTCGGAGTAGTGTACTCAATATATGGTTGAATTTATTATCTATTAAAATTTATATTAAAATTGGTTCTTTGAAAATTTCAACCAATTTAAAAATATAATAGAAGTATGTTTGTATTGAATTTATATGTGTCCTGAATGTTCAATTTATTTATTTAATTATTGATTAGTTCTTAGCTATATTAATCTAAAGATTAATATAAAATTTGAAACTAACCTACTGGTTCAAACAGTTATAAACACTTGATAAACTAACTATCAGATATTGACTTATTTAAATGAAATTTTTTATAATAAAGTAAAATGAAATTACAAAAGAAATAGTGGAAATTTAGACTAGAGGTTCATTCTAAAGTATAGACATAGTCCTCTCTACCTTGTGATCACCTGCCACCAAGCAGTTTAAATTAATTAAAAAATTTGATCCACACCCTGGATCAGGGTTCACAACAACATAAAAGGATGCCCTTGTCACACTAGGCCTCTACCAGAATTCTTCATGGTAAAAACAAAAAACATGACACACATGACATCCTCCACAGTTCTGCATTGGAAAAAATGTCTAATAGAGTATGAGACTGAGGATATCATGTATTTTATAGTTATTCACAAATATGACTATGTGTAATAGATATACAGACACACTACTAAGAAAAGTAAAAAAATGAACACAACTAAGATAAATATGTAGAGTTAGGGTTAGAAGGCTATGTGTGTCATGTAGTGCCGCTCTAGACTTGTTTGATGTAGTGGAATTGAAGATTGAGTCCTCTTCTGGATGTTGACTCCAAAACAATGTGTCATAGCTTCAGTGTTATGTCTTCCAAGAGTATGAGATGATCATATTATTGTTGGAAAGATTTTTAGGTCAGATCAGCAATATTTTCTTGTTTTTTTGATATCCCCAAATATTATATCTTTTGATATATTGGGTTTTTTATGTATGCTCGAGAGTTGTAGAATTTCACAGGTTTTTCTTTTATTTCCACTCTACTACATATTTTCACCACCTTCAATAATCCATCTTGTAATTATTTTATACTTAGAGGTATAGAGGACATACTGTTCTCCCCAGGTACATTTACCTCATAATGTTTCCTAAATATCCTACATACAACATTAAATATTGTTAGAAACATTATTTTGTTTAATTATGACCATTCGATATAAATATGAATTTAAAAATTAAAAATATTTTCTATGACTATCAGTGATTCATAAGTATCAGTGATTCAATATCATCAGTATATCAGGATTCGTGACTCTCTATATCGGTGAGTCCTCTCCATAGGTATCAATGAATCCGAGCATCAGAGTGTCCTTTACAGAAGTGTTAGTGACTATGGGAATCATTGAGTCATTTGTACAATCGGTCTATTCAGGCTTTAGTGAGTCAGAATCAGTGACTTATTTTTATGTAATGGTGTGTTTACATTTGGTGACTCACCCATTGGTATGTCCTTTGAACTATCAGTGCATTTCCCATTAGTGATTCTTCCATCATTGAGTCTTTTGAACTATTGGTGCATCGCCCATCGATGACTCATCCATATGTAAGTCCATTGAACAGTCATTGCGACCAATCATCGATGGCTCTTCCTTCAGGGTGTTGTGTGTTCTATCAATGAGTCTTACATCAATGCCTTCTTTGATCAGTAACTTCTTCGATCAGCGACTTCTTCAATCGGTGATTCCCTATCAGCAAGTCACCCATCATTTACTTTTTTGAACTAATCGGTGTTAGAGACATTGAAAAACATACAAAGTGTCTGTTGTATACATAATAGTACCAAATTAACTGAAATTCATAATTTCCTTTAAATATACTTTTTTAAATATATTGAAACATAAATATCTATAATGCATTCACATATTAAAATGTATTACATTATGTGACAAAATTTATTTAGTCATAAATAGTCACTGACATGATTATCATTACTTCAAACATAATAAGTGAATTTTTATGATTTGTAAATTAGAATGGTTTTTGATTATTAAATCCCATTTCTAAAAAAGGATACAACACATATATTTTATGAGATATATGACTTTCATTCCATAATATATGTATAATAGTTTTAATATTTTTATATAATAGGTTCATATTCATATGAAGGAAGCGGAAAATGAGGTAAGAGTTTCTCTTCTCACATTAAATTCCATGAACAATATTCCATATTCACCAATTATTCCTTTTCCCAGTGAATATACTATGCAGTTTATTTGTTATGTAATTAATACTTTTATCTTCATGTAATATATTGTTTCAATTAATGATTATTTCTTTTACGAGGATTTCACTTCAGATGCTTCCAAATTGGCAATAATGTATTTTACAATTTCATCATTAATCGAGATAATATTTCATATGTATTCATTGGGGAAATTAATTATGATTTAGATATTATTACTAATTCATTTTATTCCTCTATGGATTTTCATTAAATTTTTCATTCAACATTAAATATGTTTTAAAAATTTGTAAATAAAATTATTATTATTTTATTAGTATATGACTCTATGAATCTCTTCGGTTAAGAATAATTTTATTTAAAATCTATGTTAAAAAAATGTTTTATAAAATGTTTTAATCCTTTCATTATTATTTTTAAATATATTTTTAATTATTTTTTAATTTTTATAAATTTTGAAAATATTCTTCATGACATTTTCGAAACATTGATCATTTGGCATTAACTGATAATGTGAAAGGAATCCTCGTTTCATCATATATGGTATGAATAGAATTTTCCACCATCATGAACACAAAATTTTTGAAATACAATTTTAAAATATTTCACATGGTATTTAAAAAAAAATATTATTTTCAAATTTCTTAGTCAAATATTTATATTAAATAGGGGACTTTTAACATAAATGGTTAATTTCCTCATCATATTATATGATGACATTATTTTGGGATTCATGTTGATCGATTATATTAACTATTTATTTTACCTATCATCCATCTGGTTGTGTTGTATTGATATAATATTGATTATTTCATTGGAGGTTTTATTATCATTTCTATGGAGGATGTATAATTTTAATACCAATCAACATATTATTCTAAATGGTTTATGATTATGTTTATTTTATTAGGGCATGTATTAACATTTAATATTATAGATTTTACAATATGAAAATTTATTTTAATGAATTTTATTTTTATTGAATTTTATTTATCTAAAAATTAATTAGGAAAATTCTATGATCAGGCTCTCAGACGACATTCAATTTCATGGACCGATGTGACCTGGAAGAATTCATTGAAAAACTTCCAGTTTTTCATGAATCACACATCCAATTTTTCTTATAAAGTAGAATAACTATTTAATGGGTTTCCAGATTAGAAATCTGAAGGAACCATTGAGTTATCAATGGGATGTTTATAATAGGTTCAACATAATATTATATGGCGTGGGTCATTAGTGGAAACCCCCAAAAGGACCTAAACATCATTAATAATTTAATTAAAAAGTTATGTTGGCACAATGTGGGTTTATCTTTTAATTATATGATTCTCAAGATGATTAGGTTATGACATAACACTAGGATTTCCCTGAGGAAAATAGTTAGATCTCTCTCTAATGAACACTTGTTATGTTTTCAAGTTATTCATTCCACATTATTTGCATCCATAATGAATGCAGATCAACTAATGAACAGGTTGAACCGTAGTTTTATCATTCTTGTTGGATGGGCTTGATTTGTTGGGATTTAAGGGGATAAAAATCTGTGTGATTATTTTTTATTTTCTAATCCTTCTAACATGGAAGAGTCAATCCTAACATTAAAAAAATGCTAGATCCATTATTCGAGTGGTCTTTTTCTTTCATTATCCCCAATTTATTGTGTTCCTCGTTTTTATGGGATATGAACGGAGGATCGTCGCACCTTCGGCTGTTGGTGTATCAGTCCATGATTGAGGATCCGACCTCTTGATGATGTAGTGATTGTGAGATAATGATGTAGTGGTATGATTTGGCTGGAACGGTAGTGCTTGCAGCATGGGAAGCAATATGGGAATCAACTCCAATCGGTTCAGGCGAGCAGTGGAACGGTCTCGTGGGCCAATCTAGGTAGATGATGAGGTGGACATAAAGACACCAACATGGTAGATGGTGGAGGCGGAACGCAGCGTGACAGATTGAATGCATGTGATTCTATAGTAGAGACGAGTCCACAAGAAGGAGGAGCACACTAGGTGCATTATTGCAGGGGGATTAACGTGCCAGATGTGGTGTGGCACCATGGTGTACATGGGGGGCACGTAGTCGGGGTGGACCCCATGTAGTGGATGATTCGTCCTATGTACGTGTGGGTCAGACCAAGGTATCCGGGCAATGCCTAATAGCTCATCGGACCGGGTCTTATCGACTAGACCAAGGTCGAAGATTTTTACAAAAACAACCATAACTTTTAGATTGTGTGTCTATACGATTAGCTGTTTGTAGTGTCAGAACCCTTACATTATGAGGATGATGTTGAGATATATTATGTTAGATTTGGGGAAATTTTAACACTACATAATGGATTTAGGAGTTGGTTCTTTATGAATTATCATTCTACGAGAAGAATCTTGTGGTTGGATGTGACTTTTACAATACGTGAAATACTAATACTATGTTTCATACAAATAATAAGTGTCTAATATAGACTGAGTGTCTCATCAAAACTACATTCCTTATCGATACTAGTTTTTATGTGGAATACGTATGATAATAATGTTTTTCATACTATAGACAGATACATTTGAGTGATGAATATACTATTTAATTATGGTATACTTCTTGTTTTTTTATATAATTTGTGTATTTATTAGTGGTATTACTTTATGGTTTTTAGGATTCTAACAAAATATTGTTCTACCCACCCTTGTGATGGAATTTCCCACATGTGTCTTGTCTTGTTAAAATTATTGACTCTTAGATGGAGACCTAGGTGGAACATAACCTAGTGGTTCTTAGAGAGATTAGAATGTCAAGGTGTGATCCTATAGCTTCACAGAGATTTTTAGTACCTTTCCCTTTTTCGAAATATTTTTTTGGATGAGTTTTAGGAGCTAGTTTATTCACTTTTACAGACTCTTTCTAGTGGTGGGATTGTATTATTTCCCTAGTATCTTCTAGTTTTCTAATGTCTTACTATTTGGTTGGAATATCAGTGCATGGATCCATTTTTTACTTAGTTTTTTTACATTTCAGCATTTTTTTTCTTGGAGATGTGTGAATGTGTACATGTACTTAATAAAATACCTCCCATTTTTGGGATATTCCTACTCGGTTCTACTCAGCATCCCCATACTTATTTGAGGTTGTATTGGGGTAGTCAAGGAATGGAAACCTCTGGGATTGGTTGACAAACATTGGCATCAGAGAAGTTGGATTTATATAAAGAGTGTGTGTCTTTGAGGGTTTTTTGGGGCAATAATGTTAAGTATTTTGTGTTCAAATTTTAGTCTTTGGATTCTGGTTTTATTGTGATAGATGACATATATATACACTAGGACTCTAGACACATGTTTTTTGACAGGGAACGTGGATACAATAATTGCTGGGAAAACAATGTTACATGCATCATATAGGAGTTCAGTGTGATCTCATGTCCTTATTGATTCATCTCAAATATTACACTCTATTGAACATTGTACATCTATTCTATATCTAGATGCCTCCACATAGATTTCCATCTAGGATTATATTGTGTGTTCATGAGGATGATTCCCCTAGTGATGAGGCATTGGTACATGGAACTATATCTGAGATAGAACCTTCTATTTGATTACTAATGATACAACCACCTATATAGCATCATCCACGAAAATCAGTATCAGGTGATGATGCACCAAGAATAAGTGCAATGTAGGTTTTCTAGATGCAGAATCCAACTAGATTTAGAGGTTTTCGGGACCCCTAGGTGGCTTTAGAATGGCTGGAGGAGGTCACCCATGTCACTTGCCTTTTCAGTACACCTACAGGCCAGATGGATCTATTGGCTATGAGTCATATTTAGGGTTTTTTGGGGGAGATAGTGGATCTTAGTGACCCAGACACACAATTTTGTGAATCTCTATTGGGAATACATTGACAGTCTCTTTAGAGATGTGTTCCTTCTAGCTATGTTGTGATCAATGAACATATATGAGCTCATGTATCTATATTAGGGCTGTCAGACTACGGCAGAGTAATCGATGAGGATTACTGACTGATCATATTACTCCATTGATATGGTATGAGTTTTGTTATTCAGGTCTCGTTCATCAATTAGGACATACATTGGGAGATTAGGGAATCAATGAAAACCTTAATAATTCCTACAAATGCTGGGGGTACTAAAGTGAGCTCTTCTAGTTGAGATATTTCTAGAAGATCAGACACCGGCATGGAGAGATACCATCTAGAACCAAGTAGATGAGTCTTTAGAGGTGGGTAATGGAGAACATTCATTTTAATCAAAGAGGGTCACAAAATCTAGGTCATGACCACATGACAAAAAAACAGTGCTTCCATGCTCCTGTGGCAGATTGATTTAGGTGATGGAGTGTTGTGATACTCGTGCGCTGGTTGGGTACGTCTTGCATTGCATTTCTCGAGTCAATATATGGACGATCATGAGATGGTCGAAAGACCACCGAGCATAGGTGCAGGCGGGATAAGGGTTTTCTATAGGGCGGAAAATGTGGCAGAGAAGAAATAATCTAAATGAGAGGTGCGTGGAGGATCAACGTATTACCATTGACACCCCTAGGTGGTCCATAATAGGATCAAGGACCTGGTGGATAGGGATAAGGAAAACATCATGCGATGAAGATTTATAACCCTGAGACCCCAGGGACGATTAGTGGTAAAATCTATACATTTTCCATCTTAGCTATAGTTTTGATAGACATAGGTCCCAGTAATTTTGTTCTTACCATGACACTTGTTTGAGGCTCATATATTCTAGTGGAATCCTAGACTCGACCCTTATGTTTAGAAACTTTTATGGGAGGGTATTCGATGATAAAACACCGGTACCAACAATGATACCATACTCTTTGAGGTGAGAGTGTGGGTTGAGATCTCTTGGAAGGTTCATCATGGCCTTACAATATCATTATCGGTATGGACTGGTTATCCACAGTCCATGCTCAGATCTACAGTTTTAGGCATAGGGTTCGGTGTGTCCATATTTATGGACTAGGTTTTCCATTGTCGGTAAAAATAACCCCAAAAACATATGATGGACTCACTCATAGGAGGTTGCATCCAATTACAAATTAGCTGTGTAGCCTCACCCTCGATGTAGTGGATGATTGGAGTCCTCAATTTCCAATAGTAGTGGTAGAGTATGTGGACATATTTCAGAAGGATTTTCTCAGATTACCTCTCTATGGGGAGGTATACTTCCACATTGATCTATACATCGATATTACATTGATATCTATACAAGAATATTAGATGACTCTTGTAGAGCTTTGTGGCCTGAGGAAGCATTTGGAGGACCTGTAGAGGTAGGGCTTCGTGAGACCCAGTGTTTTAGGATGGGAAACATAAGTTTTGTTTTCCATTAAGGAATATGGGTGATTGAGGTTATGTGTTGTCTTCCGAAGCCTAAACTAGGTGGTCGTGAGGAATAAGTATTCACTATCGAGGATTGATGACATCTTCAATCAGCTAAAAGGAGAAATGTGGTTCTTGAATATTGACCTCATATCTTGTTATCACCATCATCAAGTATGAGATGAGGATATATCTAAGAAATAATTTAGATGTTTATAAAACCACTACGAGTAAATGGTGGTTCTATTTAGAATGGTGAATTCCATTGTAGTTTTCATGGGACTCATGAATAGGATCATCGAGCATTACATAGACTGGTTCATGGTGGTCTTAATAGAAGACATTCTATATTACTTAGTGTATTATTAGGGGCATGAAATTAACTTGAGGATTGCCCTGGAAATAATTTGAGAGAACGATATTTATAGGATTCTCTCAAAGTGTCAGTTATAGATTCAAGAGGTCCTTTTTATGGAACATGTCATTTCAAAGAGTGGGGTTGCAGTGGATCCATTAATGATTGTGGTGGGTCTTTCTTGGGAACCACCTAATAATGATACCAAGGTGTCAAATATAATGGGTTTTTCTAGGTAATTTTTTATAATTTTATATGGATTTTCCTAAATAGAAGTGCCCTTGATGGCTGGGACACGGAAGAGGAATCCTTTCCTGCGGATAGAGACATTCCACCAATGATTTACGGATCTCAGGAAGAGGTTGACGAGAGATCCCATAACAGGATTACCATATGAGGTAATTAGTTATGTGTTGTTCTATGATGCATTAGAGACTTGGAATTGTTTTGTCTTGATACAAGGGAAAGAGGGTATTACCTATGGTTTTTTATAGTTGAGAAAACTTGAGTATAACTACACGACCCATAAACTTGATATTATAGAGAAAGTCTTTTAACTGATGTTGTGGTGAAACTACCTGATATGAGAGAAGTTAATAATATCATACAATCAATATTTTCTCATTAATAACTTCTATCATAAGGAAAATAAATTGAGATAGAGGCGGTGGATAGGGTTCTTCCAGGATTATGACTTTGGTATTGTCTATTCTCATGTAAAGGGGAACATAGTAGATGATGATATCAGCAGGATATGGAGTTTTCAGATACTGAATGAAGCATCATAGTAGTTGGTCTCATTCCAGATATCATTTTTTGGATTGTGATCGTTCAGATTAATTCCATTAAATATTTTTTACCTTTAGACTCAAACAGTGAGTTAGGGATGCAAAACCTGTGGATACCGATGATGCGACTATATGTGCTAAGTTATATACATAGGATTCTCTTGATGTATATTCCAAATGTGGGGAGAAGATTTTACTTTACAAGGACAATAAATTGTAGAAGTGGTGTTGCATAAGGAGGTTTTGAGGGAGTTCTACAAATCCCCCATGGCAATACATCCTTTGGTGGAAAAGATGTACTAGGATCTCTAAGGTTAGTTTTTATAACCAGGGATGGAGAACACAGTGAAAGAGCTTGTTTCCTATTATCTCACTTGTCTACATGTTAAAGCTGAGCACTAGGTTCTATCAAGCATGAACCAACCCCTGAGGTACTTGAGACGTTGTGATATGGGATATTGATGTACTTCGTGATGTGTTTTCTATTCATGTCCAAGGGACACGATACTATCTAGGAGATAATTGACAGACGCACCAAGTCTACCCATATCCTACCTATCCGGGAGCAAAGTTCTGTACAGATCATATGACACCTCTTTGTATAGGAGATAGTTCATCTTCACAAAGTTACATTTAAATTAATTTCATATCATGATGATATTTTCACATCCCAGATTTAGATGGGATTGTATGTGGAATTTGGGACTCAGTTACGCTTGGGCATGGCATTTCATCCCTAGAAAGATGGCCAAAAATTGAGGACCATTAAGGTTATAGAGGATTTCTCACGGGCATGCATCATGGACTACATTTGTATCTAGGAGGATCAACTACCATTGGTGTAGATTTCCTACAACAATAGCTACAATTCCACCAATGGTATGACGCCTTTGGAGGCCTTGTATGGGTGACTCTGTAGGTCACAAATTTATTGAACAGACATAGGAGAGTCATCACTCATGGGCCCAGAGTTAGTGAGGGATACAATAGAGAAGGTGATTATCATCCAAGAGTGGATGGACACTAAATAATGTTGTAATATGTCCTATGTGGATAGGAGATAGGGGCCTTTGGTGATCAAGGATGGATATCATCTGCTCATTTGGGTCTCTACTCTACGTGGATTATAGTTATTTAGTCAGGATGGAATGTTATATCCGATGTTCATCGACACTTTTAGGATAATTCTTAGAGTTGTTGAGGTGTCGTACTACCTAGATCATCCCCTGAAGTTGCACTGGGTACATGATGTCTTCCACGTTTCACAACAGAGGATGTATGTATAGAAATTATCACACGCCATGAAATGGGGTGAGATGGACATTATGGATGGAGAAAATTTTGGTGAGAACCCAGTTCAGATCAAGGAAATGAATGTGATGATCCTTTGTGGAAGAACGATTCCCATGGTGTGTGTCAGGTGGCTACATAGGAGTCTCCAAGAGAGAATATGGGAGTGGGAGTCTCAGATTCCTTCCCAGTACTCGCATAAGTTTGACTGTCTCATTTTGGATTTTTGGGAACACAAAATTATAAAGGAAGGGAGAATGTAGTGTCATTGATTTTTATTTATTTTTATTTTTTATATATTAATTGGGAATATTCTGAGATCAGGCACTAAGATAGTTGTGAAATATATAATACCAGTGTGTTTGGAAAAATTGATTGAAAAATGTTCATTTTTTTATAAAGCAGATGGGGCGTTATTCATTAAAACTAGAATAAATATTAAATTGGTGTTTTGATCAAAAATATTAGGTCATCGTTGAGTTAGTAATGAAAGGTTTACCTTAGGAATGACATAACATTAGTCAGCATAGGTCTTCAGTGGAAAACCTTAAAAAGGACGTAAACGACATTAAAATTTTAATTTAAAAGTTATTTTGAAAAATCATATGTTTTTCTTTTAATTATTACTTTTTTTAGGATTTCAGGGTTGCAAAATATACCCAGTATTACTCTAAGTCAAAGAGATAGAGATCTCTTTAATGATCACCGGCGTTTCATGGATCAACTATCAATAATGCAACCTGATTTGAAGGAAATTCACCGATAACATCGACAATTATCCTTCATCTGTGCAATATTCAAATAGGGTTAAGGTTTTATGTCTAAATGTTATTCATTACCACTTAATATAGTAATTAATTAAAGTGGATCAACCAAATAATGGGTTTACCCACAGTTCAATTGTTCTTGTGGGATGTGCTTGATTTGCAGGGATTTCAGGGGTGATAAATTTGTGTAATTATTTGTTCCTCATTAATCCTTCAAACAAGGAAGAGTTGAGGCTGAGAATAAATATAGGCCTATATCTATTCATCCAGCGTTTATGGGCATTTTTTATTCCATATCTCTTGAATTTCTCATTCTTTTCTGAATATGAATTTTGGATCGCTTCGCCTTTAATTCATAGCGCAATTATCCGAGATTGAAGACATGACCTCATGAAGACGCAACAAAGGTGTGATGATGACAATGAAACACAATTTTTATGTGATGGTATCACATAGGGGTGGCAAAATCAGCGGATCTGGTTAGTTCATGGAAGAAACAAAGGGGTCTGGGGGGGGGGGCGATCTAGGCGGACAATGTGTCATTGATGGGGCAACTACTGGAGGCGGAATGCAGCACAATAGTGGGTCTTCCTTGGGTGCCTATGGAGGTGGCGAGACAATCGATAGGATCAGTGTAAGGATGTAGCGAGTCGACTTTGTGGGATGTGGTGAGGTACCGTAGAGAATCTAGGGGGGCACACAGTAAGGGTGGACAATGTGTGGAAGACGAGATGGACAATTGGAGTCGGGTCACACTAGGTGGCCCAATGGGCATGGTTGTACTTGGAAGAATGATCCATCCAGGACCCGGTGCAACAATATGGGCCGAAGGGAGCCCAATTGGCTAGGTCGGACAGGGCCCATCAGACTGGGTCAGGTCGACAGAACCTGGGTCGGACCATTTTTGAAAACAATCATAACATTCAAACTGGGTGTCTGTTTGATGAGTTGTTTGCAACATTGGGACCCTTGTGACAAGAAGGTCCTTCTGAGATATCCTATGTTGGTTTATGTGGAATTTTGAATATTACATAATGGATTGAGTTGTATGATCTCATGGAACAATTATTCTATGAGTGGAATACTATATCGAGATGTCATGTTGATACTACAAAAAATTCATAAACTATGTGACTTAGAGATACTACATGTCTTAGAGGGACTAATCATCTTATCCAGAATGTGTGTCTCATCAAGAATACATGTGTTATTTTTATTGGATGTATTTTGTATTATCTCTGATAATCTGGTTTTGTATACTATGGAATTAAACATATGTGCACCGAATGTATTATTAATTTATTATATACTTTGTGTATTTCTTTGTTTTTTATTTTTTTTTTCTTATGGGTTTTACATTTTTGTTTCCTAGTATCCTACTGAGTATTGTTTTACTCACCTATGCATGGGATTTTCTTGCACAAGTCGTTCCATGTGCAGATGATCAACACTTTGATGGTGTCCTAGTCGGACCAGGACTAGGGGGTGATTATAGTGAACTAATAGTTAAGGTGTGCTCTTACATCTTCAGATAAATATGAAGTTGCTTTCTATTTAGGTAGGGTTTCCTACGGATGAGTTTCAGAAACTTCTAAATCCACTTTTATAGTCTCTTGAGGCAGGCTTGTATTCTGGAAATGTTTACAATGTAGTTTTTTATTATCGTACAATGTAGTTGGTATCTTAGTGCATGCATTAATTTCTTACATAGAGATATTAAATTTGAACATTTTTGAGCTTGGATATGTCAGTGTGTTTACAGGTACATAGGAAAATGCCTCCCATTTGTGGGATATGCCTACAAGGTGATAGTCAACATCCACTGGCCTATTGGAGGCGGGATTGGGGTAGTCAAGGCAGATACCCCTATAGGATGGTTCATGTCATTAATATTTTTTTATGTTTTACCCTTTTAATATGATGAATTCATTGTATGTGGTATGTGAGGGTTAGGGATTTGTTATTTTCAACCCTTCAATGCATGTACATTTGTTATGATAAAAATTAGATGTCCAAATTAGATGGTATTATAAATTTTTTTAAGCTTAATTGTGTAATTCCATGACTATTTTAGATGTATAGAATTATGTATGCCATCATTTTTATATTAGATACTTCCAAGTGAACATTTAATTAGTTAGAATATCCATGGAATTGTTTCAAGATTATGTGATTATATATTTTTCTTTATTTGATAATTTTTTATTTCTTATATATTGTGATAAATTTATTTATTAAATGGAATTTGTTTTAGTTATCTTCAATTACATGTTTATTATACTTAGTTATTAATTATATATTACTATATACTCATAACCTTAATGAGGATATGATCTCATCCACTTCTTGGGCTTTATTATACCCCATGTTCTATGAATTTTGTGGTTGATATTAAAGGGTATACGATGGGGAAAAAATTCTATTTACAAATAAAACACCTTTTATATTTTATAATTATAATTTAATGTAAATTTCATGTATATATCATTTTTTCAAATATTTGTAATCTAATCTGTCCATTGAAATATGATACCATGTATATAGATACAATGTAAAAAATAATACACTAGCTTCAAGTTAATGGGGCCATTTTCGTTAATGTGGGAATCATAGGAAGTTTAGTAGAAACCTTTGGAATGAGAATTTGTAATGAATATACTAAGGAAATAAAACAATTATATAAATTAATGTTATGTATTAAATAATTTTTTTTTTGTTTTTTCATAGAACTGCAACTATTTATGGATTGTAAATGCTGACGTGGATCTAGCATAGATGTACCTAGGGAAAATAACACCTAAAAATGAATGTCTATCTTTACTTGCATGTTACCTTCTACATGAAAAGGGTTCTTACTATACACCTGGTTTGAAACTTGTGGGGGATATACTTAGGAAGATTAAACTTTTATGTACATAATATTATTAAGGGTTTGAAAACATTTTTATGATTTGTAATATTTACAAAAGAAACAATATTTATGATTAGGAGATGGTCAATGAATAAATTTTTCAATTCATGTTACGTGTTTCACAAGTTGTGGGATTATACAATGTGATATAAAAAGTTATAATATAATTTTGATTATGAAATTTTTTAAAATGGAACCTATAAGAAGGAATGGTGACCATACTTATGCACACAATCTAAAGAGAAATAATGATCATTTGTTTGATGTCATTAAGAAAACGTATCTAAGGGAATTATTCCCCAAAAATATTCATCAGATTATGGCATAATATCAGCTCTTATATGAATGAAGAAATATTTATCTATGTATTATGGATTATAAAATAATATATAAAATAATATTATTGATGAAAAAAATAGATAAGGGGAATAAGGGAAAAAAGGGTTTTCCAACATGTGATAATTGAAGGAAGAAACCCCCTAGTACATTCCTGAAGGGAATAATATTTTATTACATGTGGGGATCGAAAGGAAAAAATTCTCGTATTTTAAATGTTAAGATATAAATTTCTAATTTTTAGTGACTCAATTTTATGGAAATGTGGCACTATAGAAATGAATTATCCGAGCATCATGTAAATATTAATCAAAAGAAACTAAGGGATTAGGGAAAATCTTATGAAATTACAAACGTCTAAGTGGAATGATTAATGTGATTGTGTTTGGATTCAATAATTATATAATAATTTTACTTTTTCAATGATATTCATGTTACATGAATGATGAAATTTATAAGGATTTCACTGAACGGTTATTTATTAATAGATTAGGGAGAATATATTGAATGGTGCTAATAAGAAATAAAATTCCTTCGGTGGAAAGTTCAACCTCTTGGGATATAGATTTATAATGGGGGATAACCCTTAATATGTGCCTGATGTTGAGATAATAATTTGGTTTTTATTAAATAGAGATGTTGACATTGAAATGTTTTACATTTTTGATGGTTAATGTCAACATTACTACAGTTTACAAAATTTATTTATAAATGGAAGAAATTTTACAAAATGATATTTTATTTGATCAGGATTGAATTTATTTATTAATATTTAATGCTGAACAAGGTATTCTAATATTTGTAATTTTACAAAAGGGACATATTACATTGGCTGGGTAATAAAATGTTGATTTTGTGACATTCCTTCAAAAATTATGGACAATTATTTTGGTTAGAAATATTTTAGATGAGTATTAATGATTACTATATATAAATGGATTAAGTTAATATTTTGGGATTTATTGGATAAGTTGTACTAAACATTATTATTTTAGAAAATGTTTCATAATTGGATGAATTAAATATAATTAAAATTATCTATTAAATGTACATCGGGCATAAAAAATCATTTTGGATTTTCATTTCTTATAGTAATAAATGAAATGGGATTTTATGGAACCAAAATCAAATGAAAAAATTATGCATATGAAATATAATGATATCAATTAAGTATATTTCTATATTTTATCAGTCATTATTGAAATAAAATTCCTTAACTTCAGGAAAAGGATATTGAAAACAAATTTTTTTCCCTAGAACATTAGATTTTTTAAGAATGAAATGGAATAAAAAATAATTATAGATTAATGGAATTGTGTTTTTTTACATTATCTTAATTAATAAAATTATTTTTCTTATGACCTCAGTCACCCTTCATCATTATCTGATAATTATGATTTTTGTATGTCAATATCTTTACATCCCACCTTTGTTCTCCTATTTGAATACCTAGTTATATGATTATTAATGTGGAATACATACATATATTTTTCTATTATCAAGATGATGTTTTAGTAACCATTATCATGATGTTGTATTTCACAAAGGATAATTTAAAATTAAAACCATTGATTATTTAAATCGAGAATAAATATCAACGATTCAATTTACTTAATGGAATAGAATGAAAAACCATGTGATTTTAAAATAAAAAAAATGATATTTGATAGAGTATATGACACACAAAAACAAGATTATAAATGAATGTAACAACCATATAATTTAAAATATTTTTATTTTTAAATTATTTTAATATCTTCAATAGTTTGAAATACAGGAAACACTTAGTTTGAAAATAATATGATACTCTATCAAAATATTATTATTTAAATATAACCATTATAACTGGAACATGAAAATGAATGTTATTAATAATAATATCAAAATTAATAAAATTATATGGTTTACAGAGGTAGAAAAATAAATTATATTGTTATATATTGATTAAAAATAAAATAAGAACCATTGTAATAAAAAATTAATGTTTTATAAAAACATGATTTTTCTAAATGGTGATTAATTCATCCTTTGGGAATGAAATTTAAAATTAATTATTATGAAATTTAGAATATATATTCAAAAAAATAATTTTTATTAAATATACTATCTAAATTGTTGAGTTAGAGGTTATAATTATTACTTTTCCATCACTATAGTTTTCAAAATCAAAAAAACATTCTTAAAAATATTGTTCTTAAATTTTTCTGTCCTCAGTGTTTTAGATTTTTTTTGAAAAAGTTACATGTTAATAGATATTGAATAAATTGTTAACCATTATACATATAAATTTTATATTATTAATTTTCCTATTACAGTAAGTATATTTATAGTCAATCAGACTGCTCTTTATCAGTACTAGATGTTAGACTTCTAGTCATATCTGTCATATTGATTAGGTATTTATAGTCACACTAATATCTGTACTGATAACATCTGGGTGATATTTATAAATATTATCATAATGAAAATTTTAAGGAATTCCATGTGTCCAACTATGTTTATAATTATCATACTAAAGTGTTCATTCTAATATAATGAATCATTTTAATAGTATAATGGGGATAACCAATATGACATTGAACATTCAGTAATAATAAAGCTTTTGGGTTCCAGATTTCCAAAGCCATCATAAAAAAAATTAAAGAAATATGACCATTGGGAGATCAATACGATAGTTGTAATGATGATTTTTAACACCAATTAATTTAAAGAGTTTTAATATTTTGATTCATTGTAATTTCCATATTTTTCAATATCTCTGATGATTTCATAGAGAGAACATCTTGTTCATAGTTGTTGTAATTGTTTTGATATTTTTAGTTCAATGGAAACGTTCTGGGGGGTGTTTCCTTTGATGTTTTACATTTCTTATCTACATCTATCATCTTAACTATAAATGGATTTTAGTGATATAAAGATAGATAATTTGATCCATTGGATAGAGGGATTATGTGGATCGTATGATAGAGAATTTGATCCTCGTATCGAGGGATTCTAGGGATATGAAGGCAGAACCATTCATATATTTGTATCAAAGGATTCCTTCGTAAGTGAAGCCAATAATTCTTGTCAGTATAATAAATATAAACCATTAGTCAAATTTATTAAATACAATAATCTTATGGATAAAATATGTAATATGTATAATAATATATTGCAATTCAATTTTACTATTTCATTGCTCATATATTTCTTGTTTCAAAAAGTGTTTATTCCGCTACACAAATAATAAAAAGTGATTAAACCTATAAATATTTTTATTCTATTGTTTTTTTTTCATATTGACTTTAAATATGATATATACTCCAATGAAATTTATCCCTAGTGATTAAAGCTATTACTATGATATAATTATACTAATTTGAATAAGATTATGTGACCTTTTTTTTCTAGGATTGAGGGTCGAGTTCGATAATCCAATTTAATAGGATTTTTTTGTTAGTTAAATTATTTTAAAATATTTTTCTAAACTAAAAATAACCCCTCTTGTAATATATCCATCATAAGAGAATTTATATGATCCAAATTAGTATTATAGATATATTAAAACATCAATTAGTATTAGAACAAGTTTATACTACTCAAAAAATTTATGAGTTTTTATTCTTCGACTTAATTTAATATTAATTAATTTTTTGATATAATATAGTTGTTTATAATCATTGGTATAGTAATTTGAATTTTTGGTAATGAAATTAGATTTTTTAAGACAGAAGGTCTTAATGTTGGTGCAATATATAATCTCAATTTCAATAGAGAACATATAATTTATGGTGATAATTATGAGCACTAGAGAGACATGATGAAGAATTTTATTCTCAATTCAATTGTTGATATATTTGTTATGTTTAAGATATATTATATAATTTTGGATAAGGAAGTTATAACCTTCCCCCATCACAAAAAATAGAAATATAAGTTAAACTATAGAGTTATAAAGACATTGTTATATTCAATAAAAATAATCATTTATATTCAAATTTCATCATGTAAAGCTACTAACCATATTTTGAAAAAACATGAAGTTACTCACATTGGTACTATACAGGTTCTTGAAAATTGAGGAGCAATGTTGAAAAAAGATTAAAAATCATTTTATTTTATACAAATAATTCAGTGATTATTTAATTATCCTTTGTCAATACATTTTTATTGAATATAACCCTTATATATATTTCATAATGTTAATAATTATATATATAGTATTCAATATAATGGCTATGTTCTAATTATAACATTTAAAAAATAATATTTTATTATTCCTTTAAGTTATGTGTTATGTGTTGTATATACTGTTGAACATTGTTTTCTTTTCAAATTCACAGGGTGTCAAATTCTCCACCTATAATAAATGTCATCCTCAACATTTAAACATGATCCTTGTAATACAATTTATTTCATTTTAAATTAGGTTTTTTTGAATCCCATATCATAAAAGGGTGAATAAGAAATTATCTTGAAATTATGGATTGGGAAATATGAAATCCATTATGAACAAAACATAGAAGGTTTCAAAATAAGTGATTATTTTTGGGAAGTAAAAATATAGATATGGGGAAATATTAATGAAGAAAAAATATTGTTGAGTGAGAGATAAAATTTATTAGAATAAAGTGGTTGATAATGATAATGTCAATGTCCACAGAACCATAAATAATTTATGTGTGTAAAAGGATATTGATTTATCATAAATTTATTTAATATTATGATTTGTTTCAATATAATTTCATGGAGTTTAATAAATAATTTAAAAAATAAAATAATAAAATAACAAAATATACTTACTTTCAAATTGAAATATTATCCTTTAATCAATTTTCAATAGAATATCATCTTTTCCCCCAAATGATGTGTACTGAAGATGAATTTTTCATTTCTAAAGTAAAAAATTAAACATTTAATATATCAAGTGATTCCACAAAAAGATAATAACACATTCATCCCATTATTAGATATAAAAAATGAATTTTTTTTTTACAATTTTATATAATTCAGTAAATAAATAAACTTTCAAATGATGGAATACAACTTTAAACTTCAAATCTTCATCAATAATATCCAATGTTTGTGGTAGATGATTTGATAAATACGTAACCTAAAAATTGATAAATATGTTATTGATAATGTTGGAAATACATAAATAATATGGAATTTACCAAATATTATTCTAGAATTAATATAACATGTATCTCTATTGAACAAATAGTCATAAAAATGTATAGATGCCCTAATCGTATGATCTACAATATATGTTAATGATATCAATAAATAATCTACATAAAAATAAATTCACAATAAAATAAAACATTTATTCAGATGGTAATTAGAAAATTATTCTTATCATCATGATATTTTAAAAGAATAAAATTGATTATGATATTGTATGTGACATAAAACACTAATATTAAACAACCAATAACTTATTTTTTTTAAATTTCATATCTTCAATATCATATGGAACATGAATCACTCTATAGAAAAGAACGATAATATATAATTCCATTATATAATAAATATTTAACAAGTTGGTCAGAATAATACTAAATAAATTAGAAAAATGAAGGTTATCCGTTGATTAAAAATAGAAAAATGATTATTTTAAAAAATATAATATTTTCTAGAAAGACACTATTTTTTAATTGAATGATTAGTGATTCATTGAGATAAAAATTTAATGTCAATACTCGAAATATTAGTTTAATATATCTAAAAGAATGACATCTTTTTTAAAATCATTGAATTAAAATTATCTTATGATGATGTTTTTGGATTTATGTGAACTTTTTGTCTATAAATATTGAAAAATACTGATCTTTAATTATGAACATCCTTTTAATTTAAAATAATTATAAATTCAATTATATTTTTAATAGATTTTAATGTATATTTATAAAAAATTTATATAAATTAATACAATTTGTTATATTGAATCATTTTCATAAAGTGTCTTCATATAAATATTTTATAATATTTTTTAATATTTTCTATTTGAAAACTCCCTTAACCCTTGCAAAAGTGTGATTAATTTTAAATAATATTTCTCTAATTCTATTTATAGAAATTAAAAAAATGTATTACATATAAATGATTATTATAATTTATAATATCTACTAATTTAAACTAAAATTTTTACCATGTTTAATATTAAATATATATATATATATATATATATTGTTGTTAAGATAAAAATTTGGTTACAAGTAGTTAAAATAAGAATATAATTGTTAAAATGGGATATAAACATGTATAAAATCAATTTTTGGCTATATATCAAACTTATGTCGTCTAATAATTTACAATACTCCATCTGTAACCCTTTTGTAATGTTACAACCCTTAGAACACTATTTTATTTTCAAAAAAATACAACTGTTCCACTAATGACTTTTAAAAAAGGCCACCCCATCTCCACTCTTATTCACACTTTATAAACCTTTTTTCATGAAAAATAACTACCAAAATAACATCTAAAATTACATAATATAATCCTAAAATCCAGGTTGGTTTCCTCAAACCATAAATGGAATGTTATTTGTTCAATCCTAATGAGGTTTCCTGAAAAAAGAGAACACATTCTTCAACGAGTGTTTTAGTTTTATTTCTTACTCAATATCCTTAAATAATATTTATAACATTACGATATAATAACCTCAGTATCTTCCATATATATATAATCTATTTAATATATTTTAGTTATTTATAGAAATCCTCATTTCCAGAAAATGAGATACGATATCAACGATCGTGTGTACTAAAAACTACCCCCTCTTAAACTGATGTCATTTGTTTTTTCCATTATCACCTCTCAGTGTTTAATATAATAATGGACATAAATATATGTGTACATAATTTATATCATAATTATATATATTAATTATTTATATCATATATTCCTTTTTGAATTTTTATTTAAAAGGGATATGATAACGTCGCTTGGGTGTAAAATGGATGACTACCTTGTGAAGATATGTGATTTGTTTTTCACAGATGGTTTACATGGAACGTAATAAGGGTAATTATAACTAATATATATGATATATATTAAATAATTATGATATTCATGACATATTTATCATACTTAAAATATAATATATCATTTAGTTGTTTAATTTTCACTCGATTAAATATGATAACATCATTTTTGTATATGTTGACTAGCACCATCATGAAGCGATGTGACTGTAATTTGATAATAACACCACAAAATGATATGAATTTATGTATATATTTAATTAAAAAATTAAAATTCATATTTTTAAAATTATAGAAATATAAACTATCACATACAACCATTCAAAAATGATCATAAAAAATTGTAACTTTTACTCATGTGTACGTATCGTCTACTTTCTCTATTATCGTCACATAATTCAAGTATGAAAACCATCATTCATGATTGAAATGAAAATAAAAACTTACTATTAAAAAGGATATAATTGACTGATTATTATTGTGTATAATATTAGAATATGTATCATATACAAGAACCAAAACATTCATTATAATGCTAGAAGGAAAAAATATGGAAATTAACACTTGAAATAATGATAAAATGAATGATTATTAATGAATATGGGAGAAGTTGTTATAATAGAATCATATATGATATTTAATATATTAATATGATCATGAAATTGGTTAATAAATTTTTTAAAATAATTATATAGGAGTTTAATTATTGTTCCATGAACAATAAGTGTGAGGTATGTGACATCGTCTCAATTTCCCTTAATTATGGAATATTTGATTATTATGTTCCTAATTTATTATATATGTTGTGGATACATCCCCTATGACCTGTAATATCACGAATACTTAATAATTCATAATATTTTATTTTTCAAATTGTATTATTCCATCCATGTTGATTTAAATTAAAAGTTACTTAGTGGTAAATTATTTCATAACTATATTTCATTTCATTAGGATATATTCTAATTTAATTATTATTGATATTTTAATATTATATGTGTAATGAATTTAGAAAATCATATGTTTTTATTACACTTTTTTTTGGATTTAAAATTGATATGGAAATCCAATTCTTTGATCAATTAACACTTCAAAATTTTGTTCACATTATATAATTTCATATTAATTTAATTTTCATTATTACATATTTGTTAATATGCACCAATCCAGTTTTATTTTTTATATGTTTATTTAATGATTTATTAAATTGAATAAATATTTATTAATTATTTTTATGTTTTCTATTCTTGTTTATCTATATTCATTGTATCATGGATCTTAATATTTTATAAACAATACAACATTATTGTATACAATGTTTTCATTGAATATTATTTGATTATTTTGTGAAATATTGATAAATATGTAATAATTAAACTTAAATATATTTAATTATAAGTCATATTTTTTTACAGATTAAATTATTTATTATATATATGAGGAATTCATTATACATCCAATTATTAGGGGGATTATATATCCCCTACGTCATCGAAAGGGTCAAAAATAAAATCAGTGAACTTGAATTAAATCGTGTTTAACTTATAGTTTTAAACTATATTCTAAAATTACTTGATAGTAAAGGTTTTATTGTTTCTAATATTACAACATCATATAATTTATCATTTCCTTCAGTAAAAATTATTTATAATTATCAATGATATTTTGATAAGGATATTATATTTCTATGCATTTCATTCTATGTTTGTTTATTAATTGGAATGTGTTTTTATATTTTTACGTTAAAATTTTTATTATTCATTAACTAATTATGAAATCTATGTTATCTATTAAATGGGATTTATTTTCAATTATCTTCTTATGCATAATTATTAATCATTACTGGTTAATGATAACTTACACTATACTTGGCACTTTTTTGGGTATTTAAGACTACCCTTATTTTCATTTTTTTGTCCAGAATTCCATGACGTATACTATGATTTATGTAGAAGTATATTATAAAGGTAATAATAAATATATTGAAATATTATATTTTAATTTTTTTAAATATAAATCATTAATTAAGTATATATCTCATTTAATAAAACTACTAAACTATTCATACCTTCAAGATATGATTACTTGTATCGTATACCAATGAAATAAAGAAGAAAATGGATCAAGACTACAAGGATTGGGGAAATTAAATTTCATAATCAAGGAATTTTAGATGAAAGTATTAGAACTAGATTTTATGAAATAGAGATTAGGTAACATAACCATAAGATAGGAAATATTTACATGTATATAGAAAAATCTGAATGTTTGGGTAAGGAATAGATTATGAGGTTCTTATTATAAATGAATCCATGCATGGATACTACAAGTGGAACTCATAATGAAATATATGTAACATGGGGGTAATAACATGAAAAAAGGTTCAATGGAATTGACATTATCATTACCCAATATACAAAAACAATCCTCCTTACACAACAAGTTTGACACACAAGGGGGATATTCTTTGGATTATTCACATTTTGATACACTAAATTATAAAGGATTTGAATATGTAATGAATATAAGTTAAAAATGTTAATTCAAAGGTATATTATATTTTATATATGTTTTCCTAAAGGAATGGGAAGAAGTTTTATGGTTAGAAAAGAAAGAAAATAATTAATTAATTACTGTGAATATGTTTTGAGTACCATTGATGGAAATAAATTCTATCTTAGTTATAAATATATTGAACATTTTCTTAAATGTGGGGAACCTGAGTAATATCCTTGTCAATTTTGTCTTCTAATGGTTAAAACATATACCATGTACAAGCCTATATGGAAATAATTTAGATGATATATTTATTTATTATGATTTAAGAATTAAATTATTGATGTATTTTTTCGATTGTCTTTTGGTAATAATAATCCAGAAACATACTAATGACTGGGTTAACTTTTAGAATCATATGTGTATTAATTAAATTAAGAGTTATGGATATTGTCATGGGTGTATGTGTTTATGATTTTTCATAATATCACTGTCCTGAAAACCTATTTTTAGGTTTTATGTGGTGTGATTCTATGTAGATTAATGATATTTCAAGAGTTATTTATTGAAAGAAAACACATTGGTTTAGTATAAATATTAATTAAAATGTTATCTTGGGAATAATGACTATACATTATATATACATAATATTAATGGTATTCAAAATCATTATTGTTAATATGATTATAAATGAACCATTATTAATATTCTAACTAGATTATTATAATTGTTTTGGAAAATATAATTTTTTAGTACCGTTTTAAAAATCATATTTAATGATTATTTTTTTCAAGGGTATTCAGCTTATTTTATGGGAACACTATATGAATTTTATTAAAATATATATAAAAAAGGACAAACCTTATACTTGGTGACCACCCACCACATCTGAAAAATCCAAATGGAATGAATACACAATCTCGCGCTGATATGATTTTAATCCCTACCACTAGAAAAAGTGATGTCATGGTTATGATTTCATTCTTTTTAAATAAATTATTTGATGAAAAAATATTAATGATGATCCAATTGTGTTTCTTTTGAGGTTTATAAATTAATGTAGTAAATTGGTTATCATATTCTAACCTTATTTTTTCAGAATTTTTTTATCGATATAGAGATGGACATTTCACTCATTTATAGATACTGCGATCCACAAAATGAGAATTTTAGTGCTTTGGAATAAAAAATTAATGTTGGGATATTCATTTAATGAAGTAAGAGATGTATTTTGAATAGATCTAAGAATAAGTAAATTTTTATATTTTGATAATAAAATTGAAACTTATCATTAAATTATATTTCATTTTATTTGCAGATAATAAAATAATTCCATAGATTTAGAAAAAGTAATCTTGAAACAAAATGTTATCCTATAAAATTAATAACTGAATAATTAAATAGAATTTTAAATATACAAATATTAATGGTTTTTGAGGTTTTTAAAATTCAATTGATCATTCACTTTCTAATGATCAATAACCTCTGTCATTATAATTTAACATATTTTTTCTTCCATGAACATATATACACCATTCACCGATGTTATCTAATATAGAGACCTATTTATATGTCCATTTTACTTCCCTTTCTCTCAAATTGATATATATGTTTTACTATCTCTTTTACTATGCAGGTTTTCTCAAAATAGTATTGTCAAATATCAAACCCTTGATTAAAAAAATAAAATTTAAATTGTGAGGATAAAATTTATTTTAGATTGGGACAATGCAAAACCCCTACATTTAAAAATAATAACATAATTTTTATATAATATTTTACACACATCACCGAGATTAAACAACCCAGACAAATATATATCTTTATATTTTATTTATTTAATTGATTATCAAACACACAAACCTGATTCAAAATGATCCAAAAAATAGTATGTAATTATAGAATAAATGATAAATATAATGGTATGAATATTTCTAATTGTATTATAAATATTTGATTAACTATTTATTAGAAATAAAATATGAATCGTGTAAAGGAAAAAATAAATGTTTTCTAGAAACCTATATCTTATCTAAAATATTGTTATGTCATGATTTTCATACATAATATGAAATTAATTGTTTTTTCCACTTTTAGAAAATATATTTGAAAAAAATAAATTCATTTTTTAATTGAACATATAAAACTTATGATAGGGTTAATTTTTTTAATTTTTAAAAAATGATTCCTTTTTCAATTAATAAAGACGGATATTGAATTTTAATTGAAAAATAAAATTTCATTACATTTTTTTATATATTTAAATAATAGATTAAATTGTATTTAAATTTAAATTATTGAAATTTAATCTCAATTAAACAATTTTTTTTCAATTTAGTCATTTTTTATTTAATTTTAATATTTAAACCTTGCAAACCTTTGAACATTTTCTCTTCAAAACACTAATTTCTCATCTTGTCGGAGATATTAATTTTAAAGTATATTTTTCCTATTCATTGAAATTAATTTTATAAAATAGTTTCCATATACAGAATAATAATAATTTATATCTTAAAATATGATTAATTGTTTTAAAAAAATAGTAAAAATAGTAAAAATTATGTACCATCGTTATGTTAAAAATAAATTTATCAAGGGGTAAACTAAAAAGATAAGGGTTAATAATTCCTATTAGATTGTATAAAATATAAGTTATGGCCACAATTATAAATTATAATTTATAAGGATCTATAATAATATATGTGTTTCCTTTTATAATTTTAATAATATAGGTACACCTTTTTCATTTTAAAAATTGAAAGTGTGCCACGAATATCACTTTTAAAAGGTCCCTATCTCTCATATTTTCTTCACACTGAGAACCCATATTTGTTCAACACAGAGAGGTCAAAATTACTTAAAAAATACTTCAAATAATCTTATAAGCTATATTTTTATGAAAAATCTATACTTAGATAGATTTTTTTTGCAAACCCAAGGATGTTACCAGAATAAAAGGTCACATTTTTCAACAAGCATCTTTATTTTTCTTCTCCCTCAAACTCTGAAAATTATTATTAAACCATGATAACATAATAATATGTGAATATTTAATTTAGTTATTTGTTTTTATGTAAATTATCCAATATAAAACCATCCCCACATCTATCAAATGGGTTACAGAATCATCAAACATGTGTATGCATGACTACCACCTTGAAAACCGATGACTATCATTTTTCTATTACCCCAACTCATAGTTATGAATATTGATAGTTATAATATATATATATATATATATATATATGTGTGTGTGTGTGTGTGTTTTTTTGTTTGTGTGTGATATTTATAACATAATTATACCTATGGTTTTATTATATTTTATATAACTTTGTTATTTTGATTCTATAGGGAATAAAATGAAATCACTCATGTTTACGTCTGACTCCCACCTCGTGAAGCGATGTGATTCATTTTTAAATAATGATTTAGATGAAAGGTAATAAGGATTATTTTAATGATTATATGTGAGATAAATTAAATATTAACAAAATTATGGTCATTTATATCCTTCAAAAAACATAATTTTTCATTTTCATTCTTACATTGCCAATCGATGAAAGATGATTACTTCATTTGTGTACATGTTGACCACCACCACCGTGGAGCGATATGAATATTTCATCATTAACAAAACACATAGATTATATATATATAAAGAAATAATATAGTATTTATGATATAATTATCATTTTTTATGGATAATGTATTAGATTCTACTATTCCATGATGATTGTTGAAAAACAAAATTGCTACTCAAGAATACATATTGTCTATCATATATATGATCATAAAATTCTTCTTTTCCAACAAATAATACTTAATTATTAGTATAAAAAGAATAATTGATTTATAAATATGATATCTATGGAATTTTTATTATTCCGGAGATTATTGAATAATAAAATATTACAAGAAAAACAACTTTCAGGAAAAAACATAAATGATAAAACTAGGTAATTAACACTTGAAACAAGAAAAATAAAAAAATATTATTAATTAGTGTATGATATGATGTTATAAATGGAAAATATATGATAATATAAATACTTATATAGTTTTATATTAATTTAATAACATGTTTCGTACCACTATACATGAATATAATGCATGTTAAACCAAATGGAAGCATGAATTAAGGAACATCATTTCAATTTCCCATAATTGAGGCATATTCAATTATTGTGTGCCTAATTTTTTATATGGTTTTAATATTTCCCCAATGTCATGTAATTTCATCATTATTTAATATTTAATATTATTTTAAGATTCAATTTGAATAATTTCACAAAAGTATATTTCAAATAATATTTACCAATTGGTAATCAGTTTCATATCACAAATTCCTATCATTGGGTGATATTACCTTCAAATTATAATTGATATTATAAGATTTTTTTTGTAATGAATATTTGACAATATTATGATATATTTCCACTCTCATAAAGTAAATTTACATTAGATACACATAGTCTATTCATTGATGAATTCTTACCCCATCATTTTGATAATTATAAGGATTTTTTTTATTAATTTACTTTTCTGGAGTAATATTTGTTAATATGGTACTATTAAAATTTTTGTGAGGTATATAATTCCCCATTGATATATTTTAAATTAATACATGTATTTTCTATATGTTTTAGTATTAAATTAATGTTTATACACATTCTTTTTATCACAGATGTGAATATTTACAAAATTTTAAAACATTATTATATATGGTGTTTACATTAAAATTTATTTTATTGACTAATGAACCATTGATAAATATCTATGCATGACTAAATATTAATTTTTTAATATAATTAAAATTCTTCCTGAATTGATTTTATTATTCAATAATTTAAGAATTATTTGGACATGAAGTGAAATGAGGGGTTATATAGCCCCTAGATAGATATGTAGTCTAATAAGGAGAATCAGAAATCAAAATTTTAATGGGTTTTACCAATAGTTTTAAAATTTTATGTAAACTTTTTTGATAGTAGTGGTATAAAGGTCCTTGAAATATTTATTTCCAAAAATTAATCATTCATTATATTAATAATTTAGATAATATTGTCCATGATATTTTAACAATTATAATATCTATAGATTAATTTCATTCCCAGTTTAATGATTAAATGGAATGATTTTTATTTTATTTACTTTTCAATATTTATTACTATTTTTCTAATTTTTATATCAATGTTATTGACTAAATAGAATGTATTTTCAGTTATTCTCCATGAAATATTTATTTTTCATTATTGATTCACAATAGCTTCTCTTATACATAACCCTTAGTGTGAATATTAGATCACCCTTATTTGGGTTCCCTTACCATGGATTCCATGATGTGTAATATAGTGTAATTCCAATGATGTACTATTAGAAATCTTTTTACTATTGAAGAAAATTATTTTTCAATTTGTTTTTTTAAATTTAATGACATAATCAATTATGTCTCATGTTTTAAAATAATTCAAAATTATTAATTCATTTGGGACGTGATTCATTTTATTTGATGTCATTGTTGTATAGAAGTCTCTTGTTATGTGCTACATGGGATTGGGTTGATACAATATTCATCAATAAAATACCATAATATTTTTTAGTTCAACTTTTTAATCTTACAAAAACAATATAGTGGCTTTCTTTCCATAAAACATTAATTAATTAATCACAAAATAAAATTTTAATCTAATGATTATCAATATGATAAAAAATAGGTTCCAAAAATAAATATATCCTTTATCTATCAAAAAATTTAAATAGAAAAACAATTTAATGCTAATAAAGAAATAAAATTAGCCTGAGGTTGGTCTTGCACACTAATCGACCATACATTGTGGGTTCAATACTCTTGGAATTTCTAGAAGAAATATTTGGTACTCCAACCTATGGGTTTTACTTTTTATAAAATAAATATCAATATAATTTCTAAAACATTACAAAAAACATGATCAACATTCTAAAAATAAAATTAATATCTCTCAAGTTAATGTCTGTTTTACCTTAAACATTATTTCATACCATCCAGATAATATCCCTAAAAATTTAATAGAATTTATTTTAAATAGTAATTCATATTATATATTAGTGATACATATATATCAGCCCAATAAATTTACTCCCAAAACACCACTAATCATCTAGAAATGACAAAACCTAAAACCTAAAAGGGAGAATCTATGTATCTATATGTATTATTCTCTCCTAAAATTAAATCATCATTATATCAAATTTTATCAAAAAAAGGGTATCAACTATAAGGACTCATAATTAAAAAAATACAAAATCTCATGTTTTTAGTTAAGATTTCACATTCACAAATTTCAAGTATCATTAAGGATTACTGATTTAAAGAATTAATAAATTATTCATAAATATAAATCAATATATTAAAATGTTAAAATATTCACTAACTATCCATATTTTATATAATTAAAATGTTTAAAATGATTCATGTTTTATTTTCATGATAAATCATTATAATTTTCCAAAGACCTTCTTCTTTGTTCTTACCCATCCATAATCCATATGACAAAAATTATAAAATGTTTGATGTTTAAAAATTTTCCATTAATGGATAAAAATAATGAACCTATTTTTCTAGTGTGTGGAATGAAAAACAATAAAATTTGTACATTTTTTAAAAAATATAAGAACCATTGAAATAAATTATTTCCTCATGAAAAAATATACTTAATTGCTCAAAAAAATTTAAAATTCCTTGAATAAAATTAGATTCCCCCTTTATGGAATCATAGATAATCATATTTATATCCCATGTAAAACATATTTCATAAATAATATGAGCCTTGATAAATAAGTGGGAAAAATTCCATGGTTAACTCCCTCCTTCTTTCCTATAATGACAATAAAAATTTCCCAAGGCAAAGGGGAGTTATAATGGGGATCACTCATCGAATTAGATGTATCAAGATCACCAATTGAATTATCCATATAAGGATCAAACATCATCATCAATAATTCTCATTTACCATGTCACAGATGAAATATTTTAGTCCATAATATTTTTATCATTAAACCGTTTAAATCAATTTTGAACCAATATGTACAACAATTTCATATATCAAAATAAACATTCCTTTTTAAAATTCAGATATGAAAATCTATAATTTTCAAAAAAAATTATATTTATATTAAAATAGAATATTTTATTGTATTTAAATAATTAAATTATTTTTGTACAAGGGAGAAATGTCATTAATGTTGTATATGTTAAAATTGAACACTCCCTTTTTTCTTTTTTATAAGGAATGTGAAAATATGTATCATATGGCACTTTAAAATATTTAATTTGAAATATTTTGATAGTGGGTAAAAAAGAGGTATAAAGTGTAATTTCTATATATATTATGTTTTTATAAATATGTTTATAAAATAATTTTATAAATATTTACATTGTTTAAATTATATATAAAACAAATTCTTAAGTATTTTAAATGAGGAATTTAATTTATTATGTCCCTTACCTCGAGTTCGAAAAGTTATACACGTTCATTATTTCCCTAATAATAAATTGATATAATTTTTGGATTGGATATTAATAATTTTATAGTTCATTAGTCCTTTTATTTCATTTAATAAAATTTCATATACAATTACTTATCGAATTAAGTTCACCTAGGATGTTTTGTTTTTATTGGAATAATATGTCCAACAAGATTTGGTATTTTTTTCATTAGTAAATTGAGTCATTATTATATCTTCTATATAATAGTATTAATTAAATAAATATATTTTTTATATTATAATTATACATTTCAATCAATAAATTACTTTTTGTTAATAAAAATGAACTATGATTCTATCATGGAGATAATTGATTGTACATACAAATGAGTAAAGATTCCAGTTTTTAATAATCATGATAAAAAAGATAAGTATTATTTTTCCATTTAAAATGAATAATTATATCATAGACCCTTGACCCTAGTTACCCAGATTCAGTGCATTATTACATAACATTAGCAAGATCACAAGAGATCAAATCTCAAAATACTGATTAGTTTTGTATCCTTGGAATTACTGGATACATACATAAGTTTTATATTAAATTATTAAATAAAAAAGAACAACATTTTGTCTCATTTTAACACATTAATATCCCTTATCTTATCCATGTAAATCTATCATAATATGCATATTCTCTTCCTGGGAAAAATAAAATATAGAAAGGGGTGAGCTTAGATGCAGAGTAAGGATAACTGTATAGCAGAGGAATTCAAAAATAAGAATAAAAATTTAAGGTAATGTATATGACTAAAAAAAGGCCTTTTAAACATAAAATTCAGTATAATATGGAAAATATAAATCAAATAAGGCCATTTTTCTTATTTATATGGATATTATACTAGTCAAATAATAACATTTAATATAAATAGATAATTTCATAATGATGGAATGCATAATGTCGGACATCATAACCACATAGTCAAGATCTCGTTCCATGATTACAAATATGATGTTTTCAAGGCCTTGTGCCAAGACACTTGTTTTTCTCATAAGACCTACCAATGAATGAAGGACCTATAGTGGGCTCCACTAGTCACTGACTAAGTCAAATGTATTTATCATATGAAAATATAGAAACATGACATAAACATTCATATTAAAACTATCATACAAAATTTTAATAGTTTTACTATAAACCATGAATGGGAAAAAAATAACACATCGATAGTCAAAAATATCACAAACCTCCTATACAATATGGATTATTGTATAATAATAAATCAACTTCAAACAACTGTAAAATCCATCAAATATAGTCGAAACAAATGATATCAAAATTATTTGATAAAAATTTTGAAATCATTTAAAGGTCACTTAATTAAAAAAGGAAACATATATTTTGAAAATATTCCTATAATATTGTAAGGAATGCTTAAAAGGTGTTATAACTGCGGAAAATAGCCGCAACCACCATATAAGTAAAAAAAAATTCTTACCTTAATTTGTCCAAACGATCATAATGTACCTTGTTTGGAAAATGACAGAAATATTCCTTTCAAAACATTTTATAGAAAGTCTAAAAAGGGTACAAATGACTTCAACCCATATTCTAGGATATTTTAAAAATGATTTGAAATAATTTTTTTAAGAAACATATATGTTGATGATAAAGACGTCCCAGTAGATACTTATGTATAAACATCCTCGGATAAATAAAGTGATTGTAAAATTAACCCTTACATAGTACTTTTACTTGGTCGAGGGTATTTTAAACTCATTTATAATAGTTAAATCATTGAAATTAAATTATACAAGAACCATATACATAAAAATTATATTATATATGATCTTTTAATATTAATTTGTTAATTATATTTTATTATTATCATTTTTTTGGGTGCTAATTGATTAATATTTCTTTTATATGTTTTTATACTTAATTCATGTTTGTTATGTATAGGATTTATTAAATTAATTTTCAAAATGATATTAAGTTATTAAACAATATTATTATTTAGAAAATTATAATTATTCCTGAATGGTTACGATGAGAAAATGAATCACATTGCGTTTATGACAACCCTTCTTTCTATTACAACTTAAACACGATTTATTACATATAACGTCACTTGATACAACAAGGAAGATTGAGAGGTTTAGTGTCATTGGGGCTTAGGATCATTACATAAAAACTTTAAACATGAAATACAACATCTTTATTGAAAACATCCTTTACATGACCACTACATTCTTTCGTACTTAGCATTGCATGGGATAACCTGAGGACATGCATAAGAAAAGGGTGAGCTATAAAGCCCAGTAAGGGAGTACACAATGAATAAAATGAGGAGTTCAATACATGTTAGGTAATAGGAATATCAATAGATCATAAGAGTAAAATGATCATAAAGTCATGATAAAGCATGATAATCATAACATGGAAATGTGGCAAAAACACTTAACATTGAATTAGCATGAGCCAAGGCTCATTGCACATGGAGCATGAGTAAACCCTCATTGAAATTGAAGCACGAGTAAAACCTTGTTTCTCTTGAATTAGCATGAGTCAAAACTCATTGCACATGATGTATCATGATACTATACTTTACCCAATGCATTGGAGCGCTATAAGGGCACACCCTTCTTAAACATTTCATTTCATGCATAAGTGTGCCACATGGATCGTAAAACATGGATTCATAAAACATAATCATTTATTCCATGATAAAGGAATGTGGAATTCATACATGAAACTTTATAATAAATAAGTAAATGTGTATATAGGTGAATACCCTTGATAGAGAAATGGGCATGGTATTCAGTACACAATGATATTGGCTTAGAAAATCGGTGTGATTTCGGCAGTGTAACGGCGTGACATAAGAATTCATAAAAATGGTTGATGAGAGAGAAAGGGGTTCCTCGTCATATTTAAATGTAATGGACATTAATGAGGTCATATAGATACATGTCCCAACAATTGAAAAGGAATTTAGATTCATGATATAAAAGTATTGCTTGAATATAAAAGAGGAGAAAAAAGTTCCTTTCGGAATTTCGGCATAGTAAGAGGTGTACATGGGAGGAATTTAATGAGAGAGAAAGGGGTCTCCCATCATTCAAACAATAAGAGGGATGTATGGGGGAGGTGAGAAACCATACCCCAATATTCATAATTTAAATTAAAAGGGAAATACAACTTAAATAAAATTGACAAAAATGAGAAAGGAAGAAAAAAACCCTTACTTGGAAGTGTGCTTCCAAAGGCTAGAGAGAGGCTTGTGAGAGGCTTCTTGTTAGCTTGGGGCACCTTGATAGGATTTTAGAGAGAGTAGGTCAGAGGTTGGACGAACTCCAAGGGCTTTGAGTGAGGAGGAAGTGGGAGCTTGGGTGGGTTTATATGGGAAAGGTGAGGGAATTCTTTATTATTTAGGTTTGGGACCCCTTATATTAAAATAATCCAAACCACAAACCATCCCATGGTATTTGCCCATGGTTTATGGAAAAAGAAATAGGAAAACAATATTTCACAAGGCCAAGGACCTAACTTATTAAAAAATTAGGGTTGCTTATGTGGAGGTGAGTCACACTCCCATGGAAATTAATTTAAAAAGGCAAAGTGTTGAATAAGTCTTGAGGGCTCCATTAATGCTTTGAAAAATATATCAAAAAAACCCAAAACCTCATTATTTTAATGATAAAATACATATTGGCCGAAAATAAGGATTATGGTATTTTATTACACCACTATTGGGTCATTATGATGTCATAAAACACATTATATATTTAAATGGTATTTAATTTTTACCCTAAAATTTGACTGTCTCAGAAAATTATGACAAATTCACCATTGGATAATTTCAATGTCCTGATTCCAAAAAAAATATTTATTTTATCTAAATAATTTTCTAAATATGTGAATTTTCATTTTTAAAATAAAAACCGACTTTTATAAAAAATTCACGGGTTTTGACAGAAATGGCTTTCAAACCTTAATAAAAATTTTAATTTCATTCATAAAATTATAAGATAATTCATATTTAATAAAAATTAATTTAATATTAATAATAATATTTTATTATAAAATTATTTAATTCAAAAATACTTTAATTTAATAAAATATAATTCTTAATGAAATAATAACTAAAAACACCATTTGTACTTTAAAAACTAAATACAATGTATCAAAAATGACTAGAAATTATATTCATTATTATATAAAAAAATAATGTACATGAACATGGTGCTACTTATATGTTACATAACCCCTTAAAATAGCCACATAAGACCTAAGGGTAAGGTGTGCGATGGTGACAGACTCTTGGGGCGGCTCGGATAACATCGCTCGAGTGGTAATCTCTATCAACTTCCACTTTTCCCGTAGACGGTCCCGTTCAAGCTTGACATAATGAAGCTCAGCTTGGGCTTGGTCAAGGGCGAAGCCCAAAGATGCCACCTCTTTACTGAGCTCCGACAAATGGGCTTCGTAAGGGGAAATTCTACTAGATGAGGCCATCACTTCCTTTGTCTGAGTAGAAATGGTTTCATTAAAGCCTTATATTTATACTACTCAGATGATCACTATTAAACGGCTATAAAAGTAACGGTCACAAATCTTAACGTAAAACTAAAGAAGTTGAAATCTTATAAAAACATTTTTCATAAAGAAACATTTAACTGGATCAAGAGGGATTTTCCATTAATGAAACTTTGGGTCGTTACAATATTCCCCCCTTAAGAAATTTCGCCCTCGAAATTTTACTTTTACCACACTAAAACAAAAGTGGGTAACTCAGCTTCATCATATCCTCCGACTCCCAAGTTGCTTCTTCAAACTTGTGGTTTCTCCACAACACCTTGAAGAGGGGCATTGTCTTATTTCGTAGAAATTTTTCTCTACGATCTAAGATCTTCACTGGTTGCTCCTCATAAGAAAGATCATCTTCCAATTGTACCACCTCGAAAGAGAGTACATGTGAAGGGACCGATATGTACTTCCTTAAGAGGGATACATGAAAGACATCATGCACCTTGGCCATAGTAGGTGGAAGTGCTAGTCGATAGGCCACAGCCCAAACACGATCAAGAATCTCGAAGGGGCCGATGTACCTTGGACTTAACTTCCCTTTATTTCCAAACCTCGTGACCTTCTTCCATGGAGATATGCGTAAAAACACAATGTCTCCGACTTTAAACTCACGGTTTTGTCGACGATTATCTTCATAACTCTTCTGTCGAATTTGGGCTACCTTGATATGCTGCTGAATGGTTTTCTCCTTCTCCATCATTTCTTCGACCATTTTTGGTCCATGCAGCTTACGTTCACCGACCTCATCCCAACATGCCGGTGTTCTACACCTTTTCCCATACAGGGCTTCATATGGTGCCATTTGGATGCTCGAGTGGAAACTATTATTATAAGAGAACTCAACCAGAGGAAGATGTTGATCCCATCCTCCTTTAAAGTCCATTGAGCATGCTCTCAACATATCCTCAACTGTTTGGATAGTCTGCTCGGATTGGCCATAAGTTTGAGGATGATAGGCCGTACTAATGTTCAGTTCAGTATTCAGAGCTTGTTGAAGACTCTTCCAAAAATTAGAGGTGAATCTTGGATCTCGGTCAGAAACAATAGATAATGGTACTCCATGCAACTGTACCACATCCCTGATATATATCCGTTCCAGTTGATCCAAAGAGAAATCCTCTCAAATAGCAAGGAAGTGTGCAGTCTTTGTAAGATGATCCACAACAACCCAGATTGCATTGTTGCCTTTGGTTGTCCTTGGAAGTCTAGTGACAAAGTCGATGGTGATGTTCTCCCATTTCCATTCTGGTATGGGCAATGGTTGCATCATCCCCTTAGACTTCTGCCTCTCTGCCTTCACTTGCAGACACACCAGGCACTTTGATGTATATTCAGCGATCTCCTTCTTCATATTATCCCACCAAAAGTTTTCTCGGAGATCTTGATACATCTTTGTGCTCCCTGGGTGAATAGAGAAATTTGAACTATGTGCATCATCCAAAAGATCCTTCTTTAGCTCCGAACTTGATGGAACACATAGTCTTTTCCCAAACCGCACGATTCCTTCTTCATTAACATTAAACTCTGAGGATTTTCCCTTTTTGATAGCTTCCACTTTTTCTTGGATCCCCACATCATCCTTTTGAGCATCCTTTAACCTTTCCAAAAGAGACGGTTGAGAAATTATTTGTGAAAGGATTGATGATGTTCCTTTCATTATGATTCCCACATCCATCTTCATTAAGTCTATGAAGATTGGATCCTTCTCAATTCTCATCATTGATAGAATCGCTGGATCCTTTCTACTTAGGGCATCTTCCACCTTTTTCACTTTCCCAGGGTGGTAATGTATTGAACAGTCATAATCCTTGATGAGCTCTATCCATCTTATCTGGCGCATATTAAGCTCTTTCTGTTTGAATATATATTTAAGACTCTTGTGGTCAGTATATATCTCACATTTCTCTCCATAGAGATAATGTCGCCAAATTTTCAAGGCAAAGATCACCGCCGCCAACTCTAGATCATGCATTGGATAGTTTCGCTCATGGATTTTCAACTGCCTTGAGGCATAGGATATCACTTTATCATTCTGCATCAGCACACATCCTAAGACCTTCTTCGAAGCATCACTGAATACCACAAAAAGCTCCCCACTTGTGGGTAAAGTGAGCACAGGTGCAGTGATAAGCCTCCTTTTCAACTCCTTGAAGCTTTCTTCACATTCATCAATCCAAGCAAACTTTACTCCCTTTCGAGTTAGCTTGGTAAGAGGGTTAGACAATCATGAGAAATTTCTCACAAATCGTCGATAATATCCAGCTAACCCCAAGAAGCTATGGATATCAGTTACCGATGTTGGCCTCGGCCATCCCTCAATTGCATCTGTTTTGGAGGGGTCCGCAGATATCCAATTTCTTGTGATGATATGGCCCATGAATGAGACCTACTTCAACCAGAACTCACACTTGCTGTACTTGGCATAGATCTTCTCCTTGCGCAAAGTCTCTAGTACAGTTTTTAAATTCTCCTCATGGTCCTCCTTGGTTTTGGAGTATATTAGAATATCATCTATAAAGACTACCACAAATTTTTCAAGATAATCTCTAAAGACTCTATTCATCAAGTCCATGAATATTGCTGGAGCATTGGTGAGTCCGAAAGGCATTACTATGAATTCATAGTGCCCGTACCTTGTACGAAATGCAGTCTTGGGGATATCTTCCTTCTTCACCCTTACTTGATAATATCCAGACCGCAAGTCCACCTTGGAGAAGTATTGTGCTCCACGCAGCTAATCAAACAAGTCATCGATTCTTGGGAGAGGATACTTGTTCTTTATCGTGATTTTGTTAAGTTCATGACAATCGATGCAAAGCCACATTGACCCATCCTTCTTCTTGACGAACAGGACTGGTGCACCCCATGGTGATGCACTTGGGCGTATAAACCCTTTATCCAGGTTCTCCTGTAGTTGTTTCTTCAGCTCTTCAAGCTCAACAACAGCCATTCTATATGGAGTCTTGGATATTGGTAGTGCCCCAGGTATAAGTTCAATTGAGAACTCAACATCTCTTCTTGGAGGAAGACCAGGAAGTTCCTCGGGAAACACTTCAGCGAATTCCCTCACAATAGGCATTTCTTCAAGGGTGGTTTCTTCCTTGGACTCAATCATCTGAGCCAGATATGCGTGCTCATAAGGCAGTAATATCCATGCTTGAGATAATGGAGCTAAAGGAGATTCATCTTCCTCTTGACACTTGTAAAGAATCGGGGGTCGATTCTCCATATGGAGTGTGATTTCCCTCTCCCGACAATTTATGTAGGCTCTATATAAGGAAAGTCAATCCATGCCAAGAATTGCATCAAATTCCACCAAAGGGAGTATGATGAGGTTCGCCAGGAAATTCAATCCACAGATTATAACATGGGTGGACTTATACTCATGGGATGCAATGATTGCCCCATTTTCTGTACTCACCGACATCTTTACTTCCATGATTTGTGGTGGTGCAGGGATTGTTCTACTGAACTTTTGAGATATAAAAGAATGCGTAGAACCTGAATCAAAAAGTACGTTCGCTATTCATGAATGAATAACTAGTGTACCTGTCACCACTTCGTTTTCGGGGTTCACATCGACAGAAGTGATGGAAAAAGTTCTTCCTTGCTGTCTTGGAGGTTGCTGGTTGCCTCCGATAACCCTTGGATTAGGGCACTGATTTACAAAATGACCCGGTTATTTTCATTTGTAGCATTGAACAATGCATTGAGGTTCGAACAGAGCGTTCCTCTCCTTTGTCGCAGCCGCGGGTCCTTCTTGTTGACAGTTAATAGCTAGGTGCCCTTCTCTTCCAAACCTGAAGCATTTTCTTGTCCCCCTAAGGCAATTTCCAGGGTGCTTCTTTCCACACTTTTGGCAAGTGGGGTGCTGGAACTTCTTAGCGCCGTTGGATTTATCCATCGGACCACCAGCATTGAAGTCCACCTTACGCTTCTTGTCCCCATGATACCCCTGTGATTCTCTGATCTCCATTTCAACCTTGAGGGCACATTGGAAAATTTCCTCATATCTATTGAAGTCACGGATCGCTAATGCTTTCCGCAAGCTAGGCTTCAGCCCACCAAAGAAGTGGCCAACCTTGCATTCGGGAGTAACGACAAAGACAGAAGCGTATCGTGAAAGCCTTATGATGTTTGCCTCGTACGCTCCCACAAATTATTCATCTTTCTGCTTGAGGGGAAGGAAGTCCCTTTCCATCTTCAGACGGAGGGTGCATGAAAAATATTTATCGAAAAACATCTTCCAGAATTCCTTAGATTCCAAAGCCTCGATCTCCTCCTCAGTCTTCATATTTTTGATCAACGTCCACCATTGATCAGCTTCACCCTCCATATAATATGCCGCCAGGATAAACTTCTCTTGTTCAGAACATTGAAGGATAGAGAATATCATTTCAATGGAGTTGATCCATTGCTCAGCGATCGTGGGATCAAATGATCCACTAAAAGTAGGAATCCTTTGTCTCATGAAGCTCTCGATAGCGACTTGTTCTTTCTTAGGGGGGTTGAAAGTTCCTCTTGACCCGTGTTTCTATTCAAAACTTGAGTTTGCTGAGAGAGAAGCGTGACAAAGTTCGCGATTCCCGCTCCCATTGGATTGGGCATCTCATTAGTACAATCATCACACTGATCTTCACAACGGTTGTTAGCCTCAGTTCTCCTATTACTGTCCATTGGCCGGAATAAAAGAAAATTTTGTGGAAACACATAAAGGGTAATCCAAAGACAAAAGTTTATGAATTATAAATAAACTTTAATCTCTTTAACTCATGATTCTATAGGATTCAATCCAGGATTTTCATGATCTTCCTTCTAACATATATTCTTAGGGGCATTTTTCCCTTAATAAGGGTTCATACTAAGATTGTGAATTTATCAAAACATATCCCCCGAGAGTGTCGTAACCAAGAGTGCAGCAAGGCCCGTTGTCGTGCACCAGTTCCCATTCGAGTCTAGCTCAAAGCAGTGTTTTCGGGTTTTACCCCTAGGATACATCTGTGCTAGAGCCGCCTCTACCTGCTCGTATCCAGACAGGGATGTATTTGTTTGATAAACCACTTACTTAGTATTTACCAAAACTTAGGGATGTTTTTATTATACTTAGTCTTGTATCTAAGGCTTTACTAGGGTTTCCTAATCCCAAAAATAACTAAACCTATCATTTGATACCAACTATGACAACCCTGCTTTCTATTACAACTTAAACATGCTTTATTACATATAACTTTACTTGATACAACAAGGAAGATCGAGAGGTTTAGTGTATTTGGGGCTTAGGATCATTACATAGAAACTTTAAACTTTAAATACAACATCTTTATTGAAAACTTCCTTTACATGACCACTACATTCCTTCGTACTTAGCTTTGCATGGGATAACCTGAGGACATGCATAAGAAAAGAGTGAGCTATAAAGCCTAGTAATGGAGTATAGAATGAATAACATGAGGAGTTCAATACATGTTAGAAAATAGGAATATCAATAGATCATAAGAGTAACATGAACATAAAGGCATGATAAAGCATGATAATCATAACATGGGAATGTGGCAACAACACTTAACATTGAATTAGCATGAGCCAAGGCTCATTGCACATGGAGCATGAGTAAACCCTCATTGCACTTGAAGCACGAGTAAACCCTCGTTTCACTTGAATTAGCATGAGTCAACACTCATTGCACATGACGTATCATGATACTATACTTTACCCAATGCATTGGAGTTCTATAAGGGTTCACCCTTCTTAAACATTTCATTTCATGCATAAGTGTGCCACATGGATCATAAAACATGGATTCATAAAACATAATCATTTATTCCACGATAAAGGAATGTGAAATTCATACATGAAAAATTATAATCAATAAGTAAATTTGTATAAAGGTGAATACCCTTGATGGAGAAATGGGCATGGTATTCACTGCACAATAATATTGGCTTAGAAAATCGGTGTGATTTCAGCAGCGTAACGACGTGACATAAGAATTCATAAAAATGGTTGATTAGAATGAAAGGGGTTCCTCATCATATTTACATGCAATGGACAGTAATGAGGTCATATAGATACATGTACCAACAATTTAAAAGGAATTTATATTCATGATACAAAAGTATTGCTTGAATATAAAAGAGGAGAAAAAAGTTCCATTCGGAATTTCGGCATAGTAACAGGTGTACATGGGAGGCATTTAATGAGAGAGAAAGGGGTATCCCATCATTCAAAAAATAATAGGGAAGTATGGGGGAGGTGCGAAACCATACCCCAACATTCATAATTGAAATTAAAAGGGCAATACAACTTAAAGAAAATTGACAAAAATGAGAAAGGACGAAAAAAACCCTTACATGGAAGTGTGCTTCCAAAGGCTAGAGAGAGGCTTGTGAGAGGATTCTTGGGAGCTTGGGGAACCTTGAAAGGATTCTAGAGAGTGTAGGGAATAATTTGGATGAACTCAAAGGGCTTTGAGTGAGGAGGAAGTGGTATCTTGGGTGGGTTTATATAGGAAAGGTGAGGGAATTCTTTTTTATTTAGGTTTGGGACCCCTTATATTAAAATAATCAAACCACAAACCATCCCATTGTATTTTCCCATGGTTTCTGGAAAAGGAAAGAGGAAAACAATATTTTACAAGGCCAAGGTCCGAAATTATTAAAAAATTAGGGTTGCTTATGTGGAGGTGAGTCACACTCCCATGGAAATTAATTTAAAAAGGAAAAGTGTTGAATAAGTCTTGAGGGCTCCATTAATGCTTTGAAAAGTAAGTAAAACAAATCCAAAACCTCATTATTTTAATGATAAAACACATATTGGCCGAACATAAGGATTATGGTATTTTATTACATCACCATTGGGTCATTATGATGTCATAAAACACATTATATATTTAAATGGTATTTAATTTTTACCCAAAAATTTGACTGTCTCAGAAAATTATGAATAATTCACTGTTGGATAATTTCGACGTCCTGATTCCAAAAATAATATTTATTTTATCTAAATAATTTTCTAAATATGTGAATTTTCACTTTTAAAATAAAAACCAACCTTTATAAAAAATTCACGGGTTTTGACAGAAATGGCATTCAAACTTTAATAAAAATTTTAATTGCATTCATAAAATTATAAGATCATTTATGTTTAACAAAAATTAATTTAATATTAATAATAATATTTTATTAAAATACTATTTAATTCAAAAATCCTTTAATTTAATAAAATATAATTCTTAATTAAATAATAACTAAAAACACCATTTGTACTTTAAAAACTAAATACAATGTATCAAAAAATGACTAGAAATTATATTCATTATTATATAAAAAAATAATGTACATGAACATGGTGCTACCTATTTGTTACAAAACCCCTTAAAATAGGCACATAAGACCTAAGGGTAAGGTGTACGATGGTGACAGACTATTGGGCGGCTCAGATAACATCGCTTGAGTGGTAATCTCTATCAAATTCCACGTTTCCCGTAGACGGTCCCGTTCACGCTTGACATAATGAAGCTCAGCTTGGGCTTGGTCAAGGGCGAAGCCCAAAGACGCCACCTCTTTTCCGAGCTCCGACATATGGGCTTCGTAAGGGGAAATTCTACTAGATGAGTCCATCGCTTCCTTTGTCTGAGTAGAAATGGGTTCGTTAAAGCCTTATATTTATACTACTCAGATGATCACTGTTAAATGGCTATAAAAGTAACAGTCACAAATATTAACGTAAAACTAAAGAATTTGACATCTTATAAAAACATTTTTCAAAAAGAATCATTTAACTGGATCAAGAGGGATTTTCCATTAATGAAACTTTGGGTCGTTACAGCGTTCGTAGAGATGGTAATCTGTACGTACACATGAGCTACAATATCATTCTTTTGTTGAAAAAAATGTATGTAATTAGATGATATATCATATATAAAGAATCATAAAAATTTTATATTTATTATTAACATCCATTATACTCATTTTTATACCCATCCAAATAATGAAGTGTTGAATAACAAACTACACCACGACGTGGAGACGGTAAACCGTACGTAATCACGTATGGTGATTTTGTCATTCATAGGATAGATAGAATAATGGATATTGTTGTACCATATTTATAATATCCCCATTATATTTATATAGTTCTAGAGTTATTATTTTGGAATGGAAAAAACAATTAAAGAGTAAGTGGAAGAAGAAAAGAACATTAATGAGGTGATCAATCTATTACCTCTTCTACGAGTGCTTCCTTTTGTTTTTTTTCAAAAGGGCTCCATAGGTTGGATTTATAAACAAAGTAAAGCCTCCAGGTTTAATTTAGTGTAGTTCAGAAGTTATTATAGAAGGGTCTCGCCGATCCAAATGGCTATGGAGATGTTAGTTTTGGTAATGGGGAAGTACCCTTTTATAAGAGAGGTGAGGGTTACTTTAGGAAAAGCTTGAAATAATATTTTATTATAAAATTATTTTCGATTTCTAATTTCTCCAAATGTATATATTTCAAGACTAAGGTGGGTACAGGTTGAAATACTATCAACCAATAGGATTTCGACTAGTTTATGTCAAGATATTAACCATATCATTTAGATTTAACTCTGAGTTAAGTAGTTTAACTTTTACAATGTGTTCTTGTATTTTTATATTACTAGGTTAATAAACATACTAAAAATTTCCAGGAGAACCCCAAGTGGTCAATTAATGACATATATATCATTATATAAGTCCTTTTCCTAAACCATATATTTTTAAGAATATTATATCATTTAATAATAGAGTATTTGTTTTAAAAACACATTTATTCCAATTTTGACACTATTTAGTACTTCGTTTTTGGGAAAGTCAACAAAACTATATTACTTAGAAAAAAATAAATATATCAATCATAACATGTATTTTTAACCTCTATAATTAGTTGATTGCAACAAGGGTCTCAATTTACATTAATTTTTGTATTTATAGTATCAATATTTTTATCTTTTATTAATAAGTTAATTACCGCATCATCATTGTGTCATAAAAAATTTAATTATTTATTGTATATATATTATAAATAAAATTATATTATTTATCTAATCATTTTATATTTAAAATGAATATTTATTGTCGAATTTAAATTATGTATTACCCTACTTTAAAAATATTTTAGTTATGAAAATTTTAATTTAACACATTTAACTATTCTTTAAATAAAATAATAATAAATGTCCTAATCTAATCCAAATGGATATAATAGGATCATATTTGATTCATATTTTTGATTTTGGTCAATATACATGTATCCAATAGAATTAGGACATGTGTTATGGAAATTATAGTGTCATTTTTACCTTTAATTACCCTATTTACTTTTAAACTTAGTAAATAAAATCCAAAAGTTACAGTTTGCCAAAAAATTATTTATATCCTATTGAACCTCATATTACTTAATTATTCCAACCTTTTTGCTCGTATTTTTGAAATTCAATTCATAGAAGTAGTAAAAATACATTTTATTAAAATTTGTTAACATGCCTTGAAGATGGGTAAACGACATTAAAAAGTTCAATAAAATTTTATACAGCTAATCATATTATAAAATGATTCCAATGAAGTACATTGATCTAATATAGGTATTATGTATCTATTTTGGCTTAAAATAAATTTAAATAAAAAAATAATTATTTAAATAAAAATTAGGTTTTAAAAAATAACGTTGTGTTTTTCATTGTTATGAAAAATCGAATGTTTTCATAAAAAAATTCACCCTATGCTAATTTTGATATTATGAATCCAAAAATGAAGTCCATTTAGAAAAATATAATTTATAAAATTCCAAAATTGGGTTGTAATTTTCGTAATATCTAGTTTGATTGGTTGTGGTGGGCTATAACTTGAAGTTGCGTACAACGCAAGCTATTGCATTATTCCAAGGGAAACGTACCATGGACGCATGGGGAGTTAAATTCTTCCCTCTTTCAAATAATTTCATCCTTGAAATTTCTAGGATACTACTGCATAGAAATATCCAGGTTCTTCTTTATCATAAGTTCATCTGGCCCCCACGTTTCCTCTTCCATCTTATTGTTTCCCCCTAGAACCTTTTACCAGAAGAGTCATTCAGATTCTCAACAATTGTTCTCTAGTATCAAGAATCTAGAAAAGCTCTGTACAATAATACAAATCATGTTCCAGTTGTATTTATTCATAGGCTAGTACACACATTAGGTTAGGCATGTATTTTCTCAATAGTGATATGTGAAACACATCCTGAACTTTGCAGAGACTTGGAGGCATTTTCAAACGATAAGCTACAACTCCAGTTCATTCTAAAATTTCCAAATGTCCAATGTAGCTAGGACTTAATTTAACATTATTATTGAATCGTACAACACCCTTCCATGGAGATCACTTTAAAAAAACATGATCTCTAACATGAAATTCCAAATCCTTCATTCAGTTATTTCCATAGCTCTTTTGCATACATTGAGCTAATTTGATATGGGTTTGGATAATCTTCACATTTTCCATTGATTCCTCTACAAGTTTTTGGCCTACAAGTTTTATTTGAATAACATCAACCCAACATGTTGGGGTGTGGCATCTCTTTCCATAAAACACATCATATGGTTCCATCTGAATACTTGAATGGAAGCTATTGTTATAGGAAAATTCTACTAGAGGTAAATACTGATCCCATATACCTTTAATGTAAAGTGAGAAATATCTCAACATGTATTATAAGGTTTGAATAGTCCATTTTTATTGTCCATTAGTTTTTGGGTGGTAGGCAATGCTCAAACGAAGCTCACTATCCACGGATTTCTGAAGACTGTTCCCGAATCTTGATGTAAAATAAGGATCATGATCAAAAAAAATCGACAGGGTTACACTATGAAGTCTTAGAACTTCATTAATATGGAGTATTGCTAAAATTTCAAGTGGTAAATCATCTCTTATAGAATGAAAATGTGCTGACATTGTAATATGATCAATAATGACCCATATTTCATCATTTCATCTAGAATTCTTCGGTATCCCCATGACAATGTCCATCGTAATATCATACCAGTTCCACTCAGGTATGGGAAGAGGTTGCATGAATCCTCTAGGATGTTTTCTTCCAGTATTCAACTATTGAGAAACCATTGATCTTGACACATATTCAGAAATACCCCTCTTCATGTTGTCCCACAAAAAACATTCCTTCAAATCTATATATATTTTAGTGCTACCAGGGTATATAGAGAAATTTGAGCTGTGAGCATCATCCAACAATTCCCTTTTTATATCAGGTTTTTAAGGAACACAATGTCTCTTCCCAAATTTAAAAATTTTATCTTTATATACAAAGTAAATAAATCTCCCATCATTCGACGCTTTAATTATATTTTGAAACACTTCATCATCAGTCTCAGCACATTTTATCCTTTCTAGTAAAGATGGTTTGGAGACCATTGGAAAATGTATTGATGTTTCACCATCCATGATTATTACCATATACATATTTACTAGATCCATGAACATGGTATCTGTTTCAACTCTCATATTGTTCAAAACTGCATGAACCATTCTTTTCAAACCATCTACCAACTTATTTTCCTTCCTCGGGTGGTAGTGTATAGTGGAATCATAATCGTTGAGTGGTTCAAGACATTGTCATTACCTGATGTTGAGTTATTTCTATGGGATAATATACTTCAAACTCTTGTGATCAATATATATCTCATAATTTTCATTATAGAGACAATGTCTCCATAACTTCAAATAAATGATTACTACAGCAAACTCAAGATCATGAGGGGGATAGTTTTCTTCATTATTTTTTAGCTATCTTGATTCATAGGCAATAACTATATCATTTTCCATAAGGACACAACCATGTCCATTCATTGAAACATAACTATAAATAAACTACCCCTCATTCCCCAATTTTAAGGACAATATAGTTTCATTTAAAAATCTTTTCTTAAATTATTCAAACTCTTTTGTGAAACCAAATTTAACCCCTTTATGTGTGAGCTTTTCTAATGGGTTAGACAATCTAGAAAAATTCTATATGAAACACCGCTAATAACATATTATACCAATAAAACTGTGTACCTCAGTTATATTTAATAGTACTAGCCATTCATGTATTTCTCTTGTCTTTGAAGGATAAAAGGTGATTCTATCCTTAGAGACAATATGGTCATGAAAAGAAATCTCCTTAAGCCATAATTCACACTTTCTAAGCTTCCCATATAAGTAATTTCATCTAACAATATTTAGTATAGTGTGCAAGTGAATTTCATGATCCTCATAGCTTTAGGAATATACCAAGATATAATCAATAAATTAGACTAAAAATTCATCAAGATATTCCTTAAAATCTTTATTCATTATATCCATGAAGGTAGAGGGTGCATTAGTCAGCAAAAAAGGCATTACTATAAACTTGTAATTCCCATACCAGGTACAAAATGTAGTCTTTAGAATGATATCCTTCTTCACAGAAAACACCTGATACCTAGATCGAAGCTCAATATTTGAAAAATAATGATCTCTTTGAAGTTGATCGAATAAATCCTCAACGAAATATAGGGGAAACATGTTCTATATTATTATAGCATTGATCTCTCTGTAGGCAATGCACAACCTCATAGATCCATCATTCTTCTTAACAAAAAGAACTGGAGCTCCCCATGGAAAAACACTAAGGAAAATAGATACCTTATTACTCAATTAATATAGTAGTTTCTTTAGTTCCATTAATTACATAGTGGTTATTCTGTAAGGTCTCTTCAATATGGGCCTTAAACTAGGAATTAAATCAATGGAAAACTCAATTTCTCATTCTGGAGGATGTCCAGGTAAATCCTCTAGAAACACATCAAAATATTCTCGAAAAATAGGCACATCCTCTATTTGAACATTACGTTCCTCACCCATAGTAATTTTACTCTCTTCCTCCTTAATAATTGAATTTTGTAGAGCTACTGTGGGTGGATCTAGATACGAATTATATGGGGACATTTCTGATATAGAGAATAGGTATTATTTATCATCATAAAAAATTGTAACATCCTTCTTCTTAAAAAAATATTCTCATCATGGTCAAAAATCCAATGAATACCAAGGATTATATACAACTAAATCATGGGTATGATGATGAGATCAGCTGATAAAACACATTTATATTCCTTAATGGGAACTGATTCACAAAACATTATTGCAATGATACATCCCATTGGAGTTTAACTGATAACTCCCTTGATAAATCAAATTGGAAATGTATAATTTTCTTAGAAAACTAGGATGATATGAAATAATTCAATGATCCAAAATCAAATAAATAATTGGATAAATTTGAGGAAACCATTATATAACCTACAAAAACATCATTTAGAGCTTAAACCTCAACAGTGGTGATCGCATAAGCTTGGACATACTACCATTTCCTTTTCTGAGGTACATTTTCCTAACAATTAAAACATTCATTTTCATAATTCCCCATTTGTATACAATTTTATCATTCAACATTGTAGCATTTTCTTTCTCTTGCAATCGTGATCATGGGTGCCTTTTCCTCCACACATTTAATAGACTTCCATTCCGTTCTGGAAATTACCAGGGTGTTTCTTCCCACATTTACTGCAAGATGGAAATTTAACTTTTCCCTTCTTCCCTTTATTTCCATTTTTAGAGTGATTATCAGATATCTTCTTCTCTTTCTTTTCTTAACATTTTTATGACATATAACATGCATTATTTGTCATGATAACACATGAGAAAATAACTTCGTATGATGAGATGGATTGTGAGTCTAATGCTCGATGGAGAAATGGATTAAACACATGATCAAATAGATCAATTATACTCCTTGGGTTACATATATAATCTTCTGCATGCCTTTCTAACCTTATAATGATAGCCTCATACATTGCGAAATTCTCATCCTCCTTTTCCCTCAGACTCAGAAATTGTCTTTCCATATCTTCTTGATGGTCACGATGAAAGTATGTTTCAATGAAATTCTCATTAAACACCCTCTATCCCATATTTGATATTTCTTTATCCAAATTTTTGTTCTGAATTAATTACCACCATTGATTTTCATCTCCCGTGAAGTGATAAACTTCCATGATGACTTTTTTATTTTTACTACTCCCCAAATCATGAAATATTTTCTCTAATGAACTTATCCCTTTCTCATCTACAAATAGATTTGAAGTCCCATTGAATTTTTGTAATTTTTTCCTCATGATGCAGTCTAACCATGTTCATCCATGTTGTGGATCGGGGTGCTCTATATGAGTAAGGTTATTATTTATAACCTGAGTGAGTTATCTATGTATGGTTATATGTTTTTCAGCACCAATATAATCACCATCTACACTATAATTATATTGAGTAGGAGGAAAATCCATACATGGATTACCTGCATTGATATGATTTCCATTCCTTCATATTAGCACCATTTCTCACCAATGGAATACACTAGATTAGTTTATGAATTGTAGTACATAATTCCAAACTAGTAAAATACCTAACATAAATTAAACAGTTTATGAATATAATCCATAATCATAAAAAATGTTTTCCTTTAAGAATTATTTATTAATAAATCCATTATAATGGTTTGTAATGAAAATGTGAATTATCCTAAGAATATCCCCAGAGAGTGTCATAACCAAGAGTGCGGCAAGGACCATTGTCCGGTACCAGGATACCCCAGGTCAAGCCCAAAAATCCTTATCAATGTTTTCAGTCTTAGGAACATTTGGGCCATATCCATCTCTACCTTCTCGTATACAGACAATGATGTATTTCCTGGAAAATACACAGAATCTCTACATTAAAAATAATCATCAATGTTTAACTTATGATAATGTTTTCTGATCATTTTTTTTCTAAACCTATCTTCCATGGTTTGTAATAAACTTCCTCCGATACCAACTGTAATTTCCCAACCCTAATTACCCAGAGTCGGTGCATTATTACATGACATTGGCATGATCACAAGAGATCATTTCACAAAATATGATTAGTTTAGTAGAATTGGAAGTACTATATATATATACATAATTTTTACATTAAATTATTAAATGAAAAACAACAATATTATGTCTCCTTTAAACACACTCATCTCTTATAGCTTATCCCTGCATGTTAGTCATAATATACTTTTTCACATTCTAGGAAATTTAAAAAATAGGAAGGTGTGAGCTCAGATGATTAGTAAGGATAATAATATAGTAAAAACTTTCATAAATAAGAATAAAAATATAAGGCAATGGATATGACTAAAAAAAAATTATTTTAAACTTATATATCAGTATAATTTGAAAAATATAAATAAAATAATTCCATTTAAGTTTTCACAGGAATATTCTACTAGTCGAATAATCACATTTAATATCAATTTCTAATTTCATTAGGATGTAATGGATAATGCCGGACAACATAACCACATAGTCAAGGCCACCTTCCAATACTAAAAATAATATTTTGTCAAGGCCTTATTCCAACACACTAGTTTGTCTCATGAGACCTACTGATGCATCAATGAGAAATAGCGGGCACCACCAATCACTTACTACGTCCAATGCAATCTTCATATGAAAACTTTGAAACCTAACATAAACATTCGTAACAAAAATAGCCTAAAAAATGTTAATACATTAATCATAAATAATGAATGGTAACAAAATAACACATACATAGTAAAAAATATCACAAAATCTTCAATACTATATGGAATATTGTATCATAATAAATCAACTTCAAACTTGTGTAAAATCAATCAATGGATATTGAAATAGATGAAATCAAAACTATTTGTGAGAAATTTTGAAATAATTTAAAAGTCACATAATTATAAAAGAAAATATTTATTTTGAAATTATTCTTATAAGCATGTAAGGTAAGCTTCAAATGTGTTATAATGGTAGAAAATAGCTACACCCTCTGTAGAATTTAAAATAACATTCGTACCTTGATTTTTCAAAATTTCATAATGTACCTTGTTCGGAAAACAGTAGAATTATTCCTTTAAAAAAAATTTATAGAAAGTAAAACAATGTTATTAATGTCTTTAACCCATATTATAGTAAATAATAACAATGTTTTTAAATTCATTTTTGAGAAACACATATGTGGATGATAAAGAAGTCCCAGTAGATACATACATATAAACATCCTCAGATAAATAAAGAGATTTTAAAATAAACCTTTATCATGTAATTTTCCTCGGACGAGGGTATGTCAAACACATGTATAATAGTTAATCCATGGTTATTAAATTATAAATGATTTATGTATAAAAATATAATATTATATATGATCTTCTAATATTGTTTGGTTAATAATATTTCAGTAGTATCATTGTTTCAGGTGTTAACGAAGTCATTTTTAATTTATATGTTTTCAAATGTAAGTCATGTTTGTTATGGATAGGATGTATTTCATTCATATACAGAATGATATTATGTTATTAAATATTATTTTTATTTATAAAATGAAAATTACTTTTGAATTTTTACGACGGGGATTGAATATGATCGCGTTCGTGGAGAAGATAATCCATACGTACGTACGATGGACAATATCATTCTATTGATAGTAAAATCATATGTAATTGGATGGTATTTCATATATACATAATAATTAACATGTTATATATATTATTAACATCAATAGTACTCATTATTATACCCATCCAAAAAATTATGTGTTGAATAAAAAACTACACCATGAAATGGAGACGGTAATTTGTACGTACACCCGTATGGTGACTTTTACATTCATATGATCTATAGAATACTGAATATTATTGTACCATATTTATAATAACCTCAAAATGTGTATAAGGAACTATAGTTATTATTTTGGTATTGAAACAAAAAAGGAAGAGAACGTGGAAGAAGAAAAGAACATTGAAATATGGGATGAAACTATTACTTCTTCTTCGAGCTCTTCATTTTGATTTGATCAAAAGGGTCCCCTAGGTCAGATTTATGATCAATATAAGGCCTCTATGTTGAAGTGTGGTTAGCTGACAAGATATTTTTGTAGGGTTTGGCAGAGCCAAATGGATTTGGTGGTGTGATTTTGTAACACCCCAGGTAAATAAAGAATATGAAATTTTCAAATTTATCCATATTTGTGAATAAAATATTAAAAGGACATTAAAGGGGACGTTATGCTTAATGGCATACCCAACACGCAACAACGAGTTTCTTGGGAATCTTACGCTGCACTCTAATAATAAAATAATATTATTTTAAATGGTAGTTAACATGTAGCCGTTGTATTGGTGGGAATGGATAGAAATAACTAAAATATGATTATATATGTTTTTAAATGTTTTTACATTTATCGAATAAAAGATAAAGGCTTAAAATACGGAAAGAATTCAATTTTAGGCGTATATGCCCTAGTTTTCACTAAAGGTTCACTTATCGCCTTTTGATGGTGAATTGTCATTAAATATAGTTTTTTCACTCTTATACATTCTATTGGTCCAAATAAAACTCTTCTTAAGAATCGGGACATCAAAATTTACTTTGTGTAAATTTTTGGTATCTTTCCGATAAAGTTCATTTTTTTTGAATAGTGTAAAATGTTGTATTTTAATTCAAAACCTCTTTTTAATCTAATTTATTTATATGATTAGATTATCTTTTGAATTGGTTTCAAAGTGAAATTAGAATATATTTTTACCATTAAATCTAATAGTGGTCGTTGGAATTAATTTCACTTTGAAATAAGACTTAAGCTAGTGTCAATCTTTTGATACTTATTATTTCATAAAAACACGCTATTTGATCTGACAGCGGGAATTAATTATTAAATTAATTAATGTGACATATATGTTTTGGATTTTTTAAAATAGTCTTCATTTTTTAATTCGGAATATCAAATATATCTTAGGGTGAATTTTTGGGATTTTTCTGAAAAACTTCAATTTTTTGATGAATAGTGAAACCACTAAGTGGTACATATAAAAACTGATTTTTCCGTTTATATAAACTTTTTCCATCTTTGGGTTTTGAATTTAAAAAATCCGACACACATGGTTGTCATTAAGAATTAAAATGTGGTTCAATGGGATAAAAATAATTATTTTGGTGAATAGTAACTGATTAAGTTTTTAATCGTGATTAGAGGTAATTAGTGTAGTTTAAGGTAAAAATAATGTTTTAATAATATGAAATGAACTTGACACATGTCCTAACCTCATTGGATGTGTCATGGCCGACCAAGATAATACATGAGTCAACTTGGGGACCCCATGGATCCACTTTGGTTGGGAAATGACATAAATAACTTTTTATTTAATGTTAATGTAAAAATGACACACACATGAGATGTTTTACTAAAACAATTTTTACATAGGGCTATACAGGTCAGATTTTTGATTATAAATAGTCATTGGAAAGATAAAAATATTTCATACATAATAGTATTTTTTTTTTATAATTTTTAAACTTTAAATAAATTAAATTATTTATGACATCGTGATGATGCAGTGATTACCTCATTAATAAAGGATTTAAATAAAATGGAAAGATAATGTAATATCTAAGACCTACACAAGTTCAAAACCTATTGGATGAGTGGATTTAGAACCCTTATCACCTTATCCTCGAAATATATCAATGTGGGACCTTTTGAATCCGAAACTCATTTTAAAATAAAGTAACTTATCTTTACGTTCCAAGAGTGCCCCTCCTCTCCTCTTATAATAGGCCCCCACCTGTACCTCCTTACCCACACTCCCAAAGCCTTTGGCTCGGCCAAACCCTACCCATTGTGTCTCTTCACTTACCTCTCTTACTCCTTGAAGCCTCACTTTGGGCAGAAGTCTTCCCAAGGAAGCCTTTGAGCTCAAACCAAAGGGAGTTACCTGATTTTAAGGTAATTTGTTCACTTGAGTCCTTTTGTTTTATTTTGCCTCTCCAACCCACTAAACTCTTTTTATTCATTTCTTTTGTAACAACTCCAATATCTTTAATATACTAGGATTTTGTTATAATAAAGACTCGAGCTACACTTACACACACCTACATCTAATGGTTAAAGAACATACTGTTTCCGTGGATGGCGAATTTCTGCCTCACGAAACGATGATTGTTCAACACTCATATAACACCTTCAAAGGTGGACATTAAGATGTAACTATATTTATATATGATATATAATATGTTTATGTTTTACTTAATCTTTTGTAATTTTCATTTGTGGCTTACCTTTATGGCTTCTATTATGGGTATACATGATATCTTCATTTTAGGAAGTGCGGACTACCACCCCCTCAAAGTGATGTGATTCGTTAATGCCATACGTGGGACGTATAAAGGATGGATTTAATGTTATTATATATGATGTTTTACTGGAATTATAATATACCTATATATCATTATTATTTATTTCCATTAAAGTATGATATATAAATGAACGTAGCGTTCATGCGTACGTACGGCTTACCGTCTCCATGAACGGTGCATTTCATTTCTTATCCCCAAATGTAATGTACTATTATAAGTACATGTATTTAATGGATATATATGATGAATGATACATATAAATGATGAATATAATTCTGGAATTAAAATATACATACCTCTCATTTAGTTTTAATTCAATTAATATGACAAAGAAATGAAAGTAGCGTTCATGCGTACGTACGGCTTACCGTCTCCATGAACGGTGCATTTCATTTCATATCTCTAAATTATTATGTAATATTATAAATACATGTATATGCTGGATATATATGATATATATTCTATCCAAATCAGTAATGTCATTCTGGATATAAAGAACCTTTGACCACACAAACAACATGTAATTGTAAGAAGTCCACTTTCGACTTAAGAACCAAATATCGACAAAACAAACATTATTAACATAAATGATTACATAATGTTTATAAAATGACAATAAGTGATATAAAAGAAATAATGAACTAGAAAAAGGTTCTTAATAAAGTGTAAATTAACTCAAGTTTATTATTTAGGACATTAAAGAATGATCGAGTCAAGTCGGACCCGAGGTATGAGATCCTACTCCACTCTTTCCTTTTAAGTACACTATTTTATGTCATTCCTTTTAAAGCTCATCTTTCTTGTTATTGGGATGTTATTTTATATTAATCTTACTGTAAATTTTATGTTCATGTGATGAGAGACCCTATTCTCTCTGATCAATCCATTTTGGATGTTTTGAGTGGCGCAGTTAGGCTGCCGAATTTTCGTAAGAGATCTAACCTCTCTCTTTCTTTTTAAGTACTCTCCTTTATGTCACTTCTTTTAAGCTCTTATTTGTTATGTTGGGGGATGTTCTTTTATATTCATATTTCTATAAACTTTATGTTAATATTATGAGATACCCTATTTGATCTCATCAACCCATTTTTGTAAGTTTTATGTGGCGTCGTTAGGCTGCCGAGTTTTCGTAAGGGATTTTTCATCTCACTTTTATTTCCATGAGATTTATGCTACATTTGCCACAATTTCTTTTGAGTGGTGTATGTACTGCCCATTATTTTACTCATTGTGTAATATACTTTCTTTTATGAGTATTTACATCAATGTTGTATTGTCCTTCTTTCACGAGGTGTATGTTTCGAAAGATACCCATGTCGTAAGGGAACCTTTCACCCTCCTCTTTTTAAAAGACTTATTTTGTTGTGTATTTTAATTTACATATTGTTATGTTGGGATATGTTCTCATATATCCTTATTGATGTAAATTTTATGTCCAAGTGATGAGATACCCTTTTTTTTTATCTCTCATCAACTCATTTTGATGTGACGCTGTTAGGCTGTCAAGGGAACTTCTTAACCCAATTTCGATTTCTTTGGGTTCAACATGTAGTTATTGAATATGTCATCCTTTGAATATGTGTGAATTACCTTTGATATCCACTTATATTTTGTGTATTCGTTTGTCACACATAATTATGTAATTTATTTATCCTTAAACCAAGGATACCGTCTTTGTATGGGACTTCGTCTCAATCTCCTTTCATTGAGGCATATTTTGTTTTATACACAACCTTCTTTTATATGGTGTTTAAACCCCTTTGACCTTTACGTTTATTCAAAAGGAATCTTTTTTATATGAAGCTTTTACTAAATGACAAAAGGGAATGTTTTTGTCGTACGTATGCGGAGACAACAACTTCTCCGCCGCTGTGACCATTATTTGAGTTTCGGCTTCCTCTACAAGCCATACCTTTTTTTAAAAGAAAAATAAATACCATGTTTTACTTTTCTTTTATTTTGGTATTTAAAATGGTTTTCATAATGTTTTTATATCAATGTGTTGTATTGATATCTTGTGATTGAAAAGTGGAAATGTTATGTTTCCTTTATGCATGTTTTATGGGATACGATTATGTTGAGGTTCTTGGGCATTATTATGAAGACGGGTGGTTCCGTGACAAACTAAGGGCGGGTGAGCCCGATATAGCTCTCTAATGCATTGGGTAACGCGAAGGAGTGAAATGTTAAGGTTTCTCCGAAGAGATTTAGGGAATATACTGTGATGGGTATTCCAAACGTAACCAAGAGGGTTACTCCCTACATAAGAATGTTATGAATACCTCAAGATACCTTTATGTATTATGATTTCTATGATTTATTCATGGTTTGATGAGGTATGTTAAAGTGCCTATGTTTTATGGGTAGAGTATGATTTCATTATTATGTATATATGAACTCATGTTTCCTTTCCATATTTTTTTATAACCCTTACTGAGCTTTTTATGCTCATCCCATGTTTTTGAAATGTTTTTCACAGGTCAAGGGAAAGGTACATGATGTGATGATAGTTTCAAGGATGTGTTAAGAAAGAATCAATGTTTTATTTTAAATATGTTTCCGTTGATGGGAAGAATGAATATTGTATTTTATATAACCACTTTGTTTAAATGTGGAATGTAATGCAAGTTTCATGATCTAATTCTCTAAAACTCTAAACTTGAAAAGATCCTCAATGTGTAATCTTGTAATAACTCAAGATTAAGTAAGGTTTAAGGCTGCGGCCTTATAGTTGCTATCAAAGTTCGGTTTAGATAACTTTAGAGGTTGGGGTATTCTTTAAGCATAAGTGACATTACCATAATGGTTAGGATTTCAGAAAGAGTCCTAGTTTTAGATAAAGTGAATGAGTATGTATATCTTAGTGTTTATCTTACTCATTAGTACATGATGGTTTTGTTGATATACTCACACTGACCTTTTTGGTTTTAGTAAATGGCTGGATCTAGTAGGCACCAAAGTGACAATTGGTTTGAAGGAAACTATGCTGGTTCTCTGATTAAGAGACTGGATGAAATGGGGTATTCAATGAGGAAAGTCGTGGTTGTTCTAAACCAACTATCAAGGAGTCATGATCAACCACTTGAACCTTGGTATGTTCTATAATGCATCATGTACGACAATCGATGTGGATGTTCAGGTAATAATTATAAAGGTAACCATTAGGGTTTATATGATCCTTACTTTTGAGGTAATTATGGGTTATTATATGATATGATGGAAAATGAAAGGCATGAGATAAACTTGAGGTTAAAATATGTTATGACCATTTTTAATGATTTTATCTCTTTCTGGGAAATGATTTAAGAATTATATAGTTTTGGAAAAAGGACAACACGCAGACCATGTGACAACCCGTCGCGTCGGACAGAGTTGCGGGAATCGAGCCCACAACAAAAGTGCGACTGGTATTTATCGCCTACCACTGGACTACGTGAAGTCCCTGGTTATTTTGAACGATTCTTTTTAGTTAGATGATTTTATGAATTAATAGTAAGTTGATTTTGGGTTATTTATAAAAATTATTAACCTATAATGGAGGATATGTGATTAGGTTAATTACTTTTCAATACGAGACTTTATGAGCAACTGATATTGTTTGGAGATAAATGTTACGATTTAACTTGGAAGACTATGTGACTAAATCCTTCAAATATTTGGGTTACAATCTTAGATTGGTTTACTTTGAAGAATTTTTTGAAAAAATTGGTTATCGAATGGTCCTCATTGAACATTGGGTTTTGTTGGACAAATTTTGAGATTAAGAATAGATTTTCTTTTTATAAAGGGTTATCTTTTTTTTGGATTATCTGACCTTTTACTAACCTTTCTAGTTTTGGAATTGGTTAAAGCCTAAAGACATGGGATGTATATATTTCTCTTTTGTGGATTAGGTGGTTCTCTAGAAATTTATTATAGTACTCTTAATGCGAACAAGTCTCCCTAAATACTCGTCTTTTGGAAAAAATATGAGTTTGATTAAGGAATCCAGTAAAAGTTGGAAGTCAACATGACAAGTAAGTATGTTTCCTTATGTTTTATTTAAGCTCAAAAATAAATACCTCAATAAAAAGTTACTTAAAGAAAAAATGTTGTCTATTAACGTTTCCTACTAGGGAATCGAATACCGTTTAACCCATCACAAGTTTGTGATTTTCTCATGGTTAACTTTCTCCTAAACATGTTTTCTATCACTCTTCATCAGAACATGAACATATGTTTTCTCCTCCATGTCCATGTTTTCATACTTGGAATCCTAGTATGGGTTAACTAGGGTGACCTTTGTACTTATCTTTCTTTATTTTAAAGTGATTTTTTTACCGACTCTTCTTCCGATGTGGGACTTTCAAGGATGTTTCCAAGCCCAATTTTAAAATTGCGAGGACGCAATTCCCAAAAGGGGGGAAGGATGTAACACCCCAGGTAAATAAAGAATATGACATTTTCATATTTATCCATATTTGTGAATAAAATATTAAAATGACTTTAAAGGGGATGCTATGCTCGATGGCGTACCCAACACGCAACAACGAGTTTCTTGGGAATCTTACGTTGCACTCTAATAATAAAATAATATTATTTTAAATGGTAGTTAACATGTAGCCATTGTATTGGCAGGAATGGATATAAATTACTAAAATATTGTTATATATGTTTTTAAATGTTTTTACATTTATCCAATAAAATTAAAGGCTTAAAATACGGAAAGAATTCATTTTTAGGCGTATATGCCCTGGTTTTCACTAAAGGTCCACTTATCACCTTTTGATGGAGAACTGTCATTAAATATAGTTTTTTTTACTTTTATACATTCTATTGGACCAAATAAAACTCTTCTTAAGAATCGGGACATCAAAATTTACTTTGTGTAAATTTTTGGTATCTTTCCGATAAAGTTCATTTTTTTTGAATAGTGTAAAATATTGTATTTTAATTCAAAACAACTTTTTAATCTAATTTATTTATATGATTATATTATATTTTTAATTGGTTTTAAAGTGAAATTAGAATATATTTTTACCATTAAATCTAATAGTGGTCATTGGAATTAATTTCACTTTGAAATCAGACTTAAACCAGTGTCAATCTTTTGATACTTATTGTTTCATAAAAACACGCTATTTGATCTGACAGCGGGAATTAATTATTAAATTAATTAATGTGACTTATATGTTTTGGATTTTGTAAAATAGACTTCATTTTTGAATTCGGAATATCAAATATATCTTAGGGTGAATTTTTGGGATTTTTCTGAAAAACTTCAATTTTTGATGAATAGTGAAACCACTAAGTGGTACTTATAAAAACTGATTTTTCCATTTAAATGAAATTTTTCCATCTTTGTGTTTTGAATTTCAAAAATCCGACATACATGTTTGTCATTAAGAAGTAAAATGTGGTTCAATGGGATAAAAATAATTTTTTGGTGAATAGTATCTTATTAAGTTTTTAATCGCGATTAGAGGTAATTAGTGTAGTTTAAGGTAAAAATAATGTTTTAATAATATGAAATGAACTTGACACATGTCCTAACCTCATTGGATGTGTCATGGCCGACCAAGAAAAGTCATGGGTCAACTTGGGGACCCCATGGAGCCACTTTGGTTCGGAAATGACATAAATAACTTTTTATTTAATGTTAAAGTAAAAATGACACACACATGAGATGTTTTACTAAAACAATTTTTACATGGGGTTATACAAGTCAGATTTTTGATTATAAATAGTAATTGGAAAGCTAAAAATATTTCCTATATCATAGTATTTTTTTTATTTTTATACTTTAAATAAACTAAATTGTTTATGACATCATGATGATGTTGTGATTACCTCATTAATAATGGATTTAAATAAAATGGAAAGATAATGTAATATATAAGACCTACACATGTTCAAAACCTATTGGATGAGTGGATTTCGAACCCTTATCACCTTATCCTCGAATTATATCAATGTGGGACCTTTTTAATCCTAAACTCATTTTAAAATAAAGTAACTTATCTTTACTTTCCAAGAGTGCCCCTCCTCTCCTCTTATAAAAGGCCCCAACCTCTACCTCCTTACCCACACTCCCAAAGCCTTTGGCTCGGCCAAAAACTTCCCATTTTGTCTCTCCACTTCCCTATATTACTCCTTGAAGCCTCACTTTGGGAAGAAGTATTCCCAATGAAGCCTTTGAGCTCATACGAAAGGGAGTAACCCGATTTTAAGGTAATGTGTTCACTTGAGTCCTTTTGTTTTATTTTGCCTCTCCAACCCCCTAAAATATTTTTATTCATTTCTTTTGTAACAACTACAGTATCTTAAATATACTAGGATGTTTTTATAATAAGTATTATAGCTACACTTAATCACACCTACATATAATGGTTAAAGAACATACTGTTTCCGTGGATTGTGAATTTCTGCCTCACGAAACGATGATTGTTCAACACTCATATAACACCTTAAAAGGTGTCCATTAAGATGTCACTATATTTATATATGATATATAATATGTTTATGTTTTACTTAAGCTGATGTATTTTTCATTTTTGGCTTACCTTTATAGATTCCATTATGAGTATACGTGATATCTTCATTTTAGGAAGTGCGGACTACCGCCCCCTCAAAGTGATGTGATTCGTTAATGCCATACGTGGGACGTATAAAGGATGGATTTAATGTTATTATATATGATTTTATACTGGAATTATAATATAACTATATATCATTATTATTTCTTTCCATTAAAGTACTAGATAGAAATGAAAGTAGCGTTCATGCGTACGTACGGCTTACCGTCTCCATGAACGGTGCATTTCATTTCTTATCCCCAAATGTAATGTACTATTATAAGTACATGTATATAATGGATATATATGATGAATGATACATCTAAATGATGAATATAATTATGGAAATAAAATATACATACCTCTCATTTAGTTTTAATTCCATTAATATGACAAAGAAATGAAAGTAGCGTTCATGCGTACGTACGGCTTACCATCTCCATTAATGGTGCATTTCATTTCTTACCTCTAAATGATTATGTAATATAATAAATACATGTATATGCTGGATATATATGATATATATGCTATCCAAATCAGGAATGTCATTCTGGATATAAAGAACCTTTGACCACACGAACAACATGTAATTGTAAGAAGTCCACTTTCGACTTAAGAACCAAATATCGACAAAACAAACATTATTAACTTAAATGATTACATAATGTTTATAAAATGACAATAAGTGATATACAAGGAATAATGAACTAGAAAAAGGTTCTTAATAAAGTTTAAATTAACTCAAGTTTATTATTCAGGACGTTAAAGAATGATCGAGTCAAGTCGGACCCGAGGTAAGGGAACCTACTCCACTCTTTCTTTTTAAGTACACTCTTTTATGTCATTCCTTTTAAAGATCATCTTTCTTGTTATTGGGATGTTATTTTATATTAATCTTACTGTAATTTTTATGTTCATGTGATGAGAGACCCTATTCTCTCTCATCAATCCATTTTGGATGTTTTGAGTGGCGCCGTTAGGCTGCCGAATTTTCGTAAGAGATCTAACCTCTCTCTTTCTTTTTAAGTACTCTCCTTTATGTCACTTCTTTTAAGCTCCTCTTTGTTATTTTGGGGGATGTTATTTTATATTCATCTTTCTATAAACATTATTTTAATATGATGAGATACCCTATTTGATCTCATCAACCCATTTTTGTAAGTTTTATGTGGCGCCGTTAGGCTGCCGGGTTTTCGTAAGGGATTTTTCATCTCACTTTTATTCCCGTGAGATTATAATACATTTGCCACAATTTCATTTGAGTGGTGCATGTACTGCCCATTATTTTACTCATTGTGTAATATAATTTATTTTATGAGTATTTACATCAATGTTGTATTGTCCTTCTTTCACGAGGTGTATGTTTCGAAAGATACCCATGTCGGTAAGGGAACCCTTCACCCTCCTCTTTTTAAAAGACTTATTTTGTTGGGTCTTTTAATTTACATATTGTTATGTTGGGATATGTTCTAATATATCCTTATTGATGTAAATTTTATGTCCAAGTGATGAGATACCCTTTTTTTATCTCTCATCAACTCATTTTGATGTGACGCTGTTAGGCTGTCAAGGGAACTTTTTAACCCAATTTCGATTTCTTTGGGTTCAACATGTAGTTATTGAATATGTCATCCTTTGAATATGTGTGAATGACCTTTGATATCCACTTATATTTGGTTTATTCTTTTGTCACACATAATTATGTAATTGATTTATCCTTAAACCAAGGATACCTTCTTTGTATGAGACTTCTTCTCAATCTCCTTTCATTGAGGCATATTTTCTTTTATACACAACCTTATTTTATATGGTGTATAAACCCCTTTGACTTTTATGTTTATTCAAAAGGAATCTTTTTTATACGATGCGTTTACTAAATGACAAAAGGGAATGTTTTTTTCGTACGTATGCAGCGACACCAACTTCTCCGCCGCCGTGGCCATTATTCGAGTTTCGGCTTCCTCTACAAGCCATAACTTATATTTAAAAGAAAAATAAATACCATGCTTTACTTTTCTTTTATTTTGGTATTTAAAATGGTTTTCATAATGTTTTTATATCAATGTGTTGTATTGATATCTTGTGGTTGAAAGGTGGAAATGTTATGTTTCCTTTATGCATGTTTTATGTGATACGATTATGTTGAGGTTCTTGGGCATTATTAGGAAGATGGGTGGTTCTGTGATAAACTAAGGGCAGGTGAGCCCGATATAGCTCTCCAATGCATTGGGAAACGCGAAGGAGTGAAACGTTAAGGTTTCTTCGAAGATATTTAGGGAATATATTGTGATGGGTATTCCAAACGTAACCAAGAGGGTTACTCCCTACGTAAGAATGTTATGAATGCATCAAGTTACCTGTATGTCTTATGATTTCTATGATTTATTCAGGGTTTGATGAGGTATGTTAAAGTGCATATGTTTTATGGGTAGAGTATGATTTCATTCTTATGTATATATGAACTCATGTTTACTTTCCATATTTTTTTATAACCCTTACTGAGCTTTTTATGCTCATCCCATGTTTTTGAAATGTTTTTCACATGTCAAGGGAAAGGTACATGATGTGATGATAGTGTAAAGGATGTGTCAAGAAAGAATCCATGTTTTATTTTAAATATGTTTCCATTGATGGGAAGAATGAATATTGTCTTTTATGTAACCACTTTGTTTAAATGTGGAATTTAATGCAAGTTTCATGATCTAATTCTCTAAAACTCTAAACCTGAAAAGATCCTCAATGTGTAATCTTGTAATAACTCCAAATTAAGTAAGGTTTAAGGCTGGGGCCTTATAGATTTAGAGATAAGGTGATGTACCCTTTTATAAGAGAGGTGAGGGTCACTTTTGGAAATACTTTAAAAATTATTTTATTATAATATAATTTTCGGTTTCTAATGAATCCAAATAGATTTATTTTTATGATATGGTGGGAATGGGTCTAAATAATCCTTACCAATAGGTTTTAGACAGGTTTAGGTCAACATATTAACCTTATATTTTAGATTTAATTATTATTTTAATAGTTTAACATTAACAATGTCATCTTGTATTTTTATATTACATGGTTAATAATATTACTATAAAATGCCAAGAGAACCCAAAGAGGCTCATTAATGACATATATATCATTATATAATTCCTTTGGATGAACCATAGATTTTTACGAATATTATATCATTTAATAATACAGTTTTTGTTTTAAAAACTCATTTATGTCAATTTTGACACTATTTACTATTTCATTTATGTGAAAGTCCTCCAAATTTTATTACTTCAAAAAAATAAAATAAATATATCATAACATTTTATATTAGAAAAATTATTCCAATGAATCAAAGGTCTCAATTTACATTAATTTTGATATTTATAATTTCAATCATTTTAATCATTCATTAATAAGGTACTTACTGCATCATCATGGTGTCATAAATAAATTTAATTATTTACTATATAAAAATTACAAATAAAATACCATTATATATTAAATATATTTATATTTCAAATCAATATTTATAATCGAATTTATCTTATGTATAACCCTATATTAAAAATATTTTAGTTATGAAAATTTGAATTTAACACTTTTAACTCTTCTATAAGTAAAATAACAATAAATATCCTAATCTAATCCATGTGGAACAAAATTTATTCCTAAGGTTTATTTTTGACAAAATACACTTATCAAATAGAATTATGACATATGTCAGGGTAAATATAGAATCATTTTTACATTTAATTACTCTATTTACTTTTAATAGTGTTAAATAAAATCTAAAAGTTACTATTTAGAAAAAATTACTTATATCCTATTGAACTACATTTTACTTACTAATGTAAACTGTTTCTCTCAAATTCATAGAAGTAGTAAAATTATATTTTATGAAAATTTGATAACGTGTCTAGGAGGTGGGTAAAAGACGTTAAAAAGTTCAATAAAATATTATACATATAATCTTATTATAAAATGAATCAAATAAATTACAGTAAACTAATATAGGTATTATTTAACTATTTTTAATTAAAATAAATTAAAATAAAATAAATAATTATTTAAATAAAAAAGTATGTTTTAAATAATAATGTAGTGTTTTTCACTATTCGTCAAAAAATGAATGTTTTTAGAAAAATACCAAAAATTCAACCTAAGATAATTTTGATATTATGAATCCAAAAAAGATTTCTATTTTGAAAAATAAAATATATAAAATTAAAAAAAGTGGGTATTACAATTCATAATGGCTAGTTTGATTGGGCGTGGTGACCTAAACTCGGTGTTGTGTACAATGCAAGCTATTTCATTATTCAATGAGAAATGTACCATATAAGCATGGTGTGTTATATATATAATTAATAAAAAATTAGTATCTTAAATAATTTTTTTTACAAGATATCAAATGTGGTGATGAAAAAAATCAGATCACTTTGTAAAGGTGGTAATACACACGTCCACATGAACGACATGAGAACTTTTAAATGAATAAAAATGTAATAAAACATATTATATATTAAATTTTCATAATTATAAATGTATCAGGAAAATAAAATATATAAATTAATTTCATTATTTTAACTAACCACAAGATGCAATGATCGATAACAAAACACATCACTTCATGGTGGTGGTAGTCCGCACATAAAAATGAATGAACATTTCATCCCCCATTTGATATAAGTGGATATATATATATATATATTATTCCATTAACATTATAACATCTCAATATATATATAATACTAATTTTATTATTTTAGCTTGTTTTAAAAAAAAATTAGGGAGATATATGCAGAAATAAATCCAATGTTCATATTTAAATACTATTATTCTTCTTCAGATGAGATCTTTAGTTAAAAAAAATAAATTCCTATGATGATTTTAGAATCAAAATAAGAAATCCAGGGCATGTAGAGTGTTGTTTTTAAGAGTATTGGTTAGTTATTGGATGATCTAGAGTGATTAGATGGTGTGATTTTGTGAGGATATGATGTTTCCCATTATACATGAGGGGAGTTTCACTATTGGAATTACCTTAAATATTAGATTAATATTTTTTTTATAATCATGAATCCAAATTGATATAATTCTATTAGAAGTTGAATATGAGTCTAAATTCTCCCATCGAATAACATTATGCATGTTTTGGGTTTGTTTTAATACTTATATCCTTTTTGAACCCGTATTAACCAATTAGACCCTTATTGAGGTATAACGGTTTTTATGATAAATTACTGTATAAAAATAATATAGAAGTGAATGTGAATCATGATTGTACCACCACTGATATTATAAATCATTTCCCATTCTATTGAATGATTCATTTTTTTGGAATTCTAAATTAATTTATAAAACATTATTTATTATAAAATATCATTAATTGTTTTTTGAATTGTTCATTGAATCTGAATTTGAAAAAATAGACAAAAAAATAATGATAATTCAATAATTTCACACATCTATAATATGTAATATTTACTTAAAAAAATTATTGAAAAAAATAAGTCAAATGAATTTATTTTTATGTTTTTAATGATTATTTATCTAATTTGTTTATTGATTTAATAAGTTTTGCGTTGTCATTGCATTCAAATTTAAGGAAATTATTTAATTGATAACAATTATTTATAAATAAACATGATTAAGAAAAATTTATATTTAAAATAAATATTCATAATAAAAAAAACAATGTTTTTATCCTTCTTGAATAATTATCGTTGGTATTAAAACTAATATAGAATTAATTTAGACTTCTTATTGACTTTAAATAATATAAATTTTATAATACAAGGATAAAAGGAATAATTTTCATAGATATTATTATTGGTTGGTAATGTTAGATAATAACATATAAAAAAATTTAATGTTTTAGAGGGGTTTTTTCGCCTCATTATAATATATTATTCCTTTAATACATGATTTACCATAATGTGGTGAATTAAATTTAGAACTATTACTATATATAATGACAAAAATTAAATTGTATATATTAAAAAAAAATTAACATCCTAATTATAAATATGTAATCCATTTTAATTTTTCAATTTATATATTTGAAAAGATAAATTTTAAATTATTCCTCTAAAAAACTATGGATAATTATTTTTCTTAAAAATTGAATTTATGTTTATTTTTTCATACAAAATTGAAATATAATATTTATTAGAAATATAATAAATAATTTTTTTGAAAAAATAATTTACTAATGATTATTTAAAAATAATACAAAATAGAATTATAGTTTCTATATAAATGAAATTAAAATATAGTATTAAAATAAAAACATTACTATTTACTATTACTATAGAAATCAAACATTTAAGAAAAATATCAATATATTACCCTAATATAATTTTAATAGGATAATTTTAATTTTTTTTTTTAATTTTATCAAAAGGTTTTGTATTTTCTAGAATTTTATTATAATATAATCTTATAAATATTAATAAAAACCAATATTAATAAAGACATGTTTTCTTAGAATCAAATTACTTTACTATGAATTGGATGATTATTTAAATAACAAAATTTCAGTAAATTTATATTGAGTATGACCATTATCTATATATTTTATATTATTTTAATATTTTTCATACCCAAAAAATTAATGTCTATTATTTAACTGCAACATTAAAATAAAAGTATTGCATGGTTCATTTAAGATCAATGTTTCTTGTTTTATACACTATCATTCCATATTTAATACTACTTCATCCACGTTTGTGTTTTGAATTAATTACCATCAATGGTCTGCATCTCCCGTGAAGCGATAAACTTCCATGATGACTTTTTCCTTTTTGCTACTCTCCAAAGCATGAAATATTTTCTCTGAGGATGTTATCCATTTCTCAGCTACAAATAGATTTTTAGTCTAATTGAATTTTGGTAGTTTTTTCCTCATGATGCAGTCTAACAATGTACATCCACATTGTGGATCGGGGTACTCTATACGGGTATGGTTATTATTTATAACCTGAGTGAGTTATCTATGTATGGTAATTACTTTTTCAGCACCAGTCTCATCACCATATCCTTTATAATTATCTTAAGGAGGAGGAAAATCCCTACATGGATTACCTATATTGATACGATTTCCATTCCTTCCACTAAGTGCCATTTCTAAACATTGGCATACACTATATTAGTTTATAAATTTCAGTACATAACTCCAATATAGTAAAATACCTAACATAAATTAAACAGTTTATGTATATAATCCATAATCATAAAAAATTCTTTTAGGGAGTATTTACTAATAAATCCTTTATAATGGTTTGTAAGGAAAATGTGATTTATCCTAAGAATATCCCACGGGAGTGTCGTAACCAAGAGTGCAACAAGGCCAGTTGTCCTGTACCCGGATACCCCAGGTCAAGCCCAAAACTCCTTATTAGAGTTTTCAATCTAAGGAACATGTGGGCTAGATCCGTCTCTACCTTTTCGTATTCAGACAATGATGATTTTATGGGAAAATACAGAGAATATCTACATAAAAAAAATTCTAGTAAGTTCCTCTATACTAATACTCAATGTATAACTTAGGGTAATGTTCTCCGATCAGATTTTTTCTAAACCTAGCTTCCATGGTTTTTAATAAACTCTCTCTGATACCAACTGTAATTCCCTGACACTAGTTACCCAGAGTTTTTGCTTTATTGCATAACATTGTCATGATCACAATATATAAATTCACAAAATACGATTAGTTTAGTATTCTTGTAATTATTATATATATACCAAAGTTTTATGTTACATTATTAAATGAAACACAACAACATTATGTCTCTTTTAAACACACTCATATCCATTAGCTTATCCCTATATGTTAGTCATAATATACTATTTCACATCCTGGGAAATATAAAACATATAAAGGTGTGATCTCAGAAGGTTAGTAAGGATAACAATATAGTGGACACTTTCACGAATAAGCCTAAAAATTTAAGGCAATGGAAATGACTAGAACAAATTTTTTTTAAACATAAATATCAGTATAATTTGGAAAATATAAATTATATAATACCATTTAATTTTTCACATGTATATTCTACTAGTCGAATAATCACATGTAATATCAATAGCTAATTTCATAATGATGCAATGGATAATGCTGGAGAACATAGCCACATAGTCAAGGCCTCCTTCCAAGACTAAAAATAAGATTTTGTCAAGGCCTTATGCCAAGTCACTAGTTTGTCTCATGAGACCTACCAATGCATCAATGAGCTATAGCGAGCTCCACCCATCACTTAGTAAGACCAATACATTCTTCATATTAAAATTTTGAAACATAACATAAACATTCATATTAAAACTAGCTTACCAAATGTAAATACATTAACCATAAATAATGAATGGTATAAAAATAACACATCTGTAGTAACAAATATCACAAAAACTTCAATACTATTTGGAATATTGTATCATAAGAAATCAACTTCAAACATATGTAAAATTAATCAATGGATACTGACATTGATGAAATCAAAACTATTCATGAGAAATTTTCAAATAATATAAAAGTCAAGAAATTATTAAAGAAAATATTTATTTTGAAATTATCCATATAAGCTTGTAAGGTAAGCTTCAAAGGTGTTATAACGACAGAAAATTGTTTCACCCACCGTAAAAGTTAAAAAAAAACAATCTTACCTTAATTTTTCAAAATGGTCATCAAGTACCTTGTTTGGAAAATAACATAATGATTACTTTAAAATCATTTTATAGAAAGTAAAACAATGGTATAAATGACTTTATCCCATATTGTAGGAAATAGTAAAAATGTTTTTAAACACATTTTTAAGAAACACAGATGTCGATGATAAAAAATTCCAGGTAGATACATACGAATAAACATCCCCAGATAAATAAAGAGATTGAAAAATAAACCCTTACTGTGTACTTTACCTTAGAAAAGGGTATGTTAAAGTCATGTATAATAGTTAATACATTTTTATTAAATTATAAATGATCCATGTATAAAAATATATTATTATATATGATCTTCTAATATTGTTTGGTTAATAATATTTTAGTAGTATCATTGTTTTGGGTGTTAACGAGTTCATTTATTATTTATATGTTTTCCTTTGTAAGTCATGTTTCATATGGATAGGATGTATATGATTCATATACATAATGATATTATGTTATTAAACAATGTTTGTATTCATAAAATGAAAATTACTTTTTAATTTTTACGACAATGAATGAATCTTATCGCGTTCGGGGAGACGATAACCCGTACGTATGCATGAGGGACAATATCATTCAATTGATGGAAAAATCAAATATAATTGGATTTTATTTCATATATAGAGAATAATTAACATGTTATATTCATTATTAACACCAATAATAATCATTATTATACCCATACAAATGATTATGTGTTAAAAAAACTACACCACGACATGGAGACGGTAAGTCGTACGTACGCTCGTATGGTGACTTTTACATTCAAATGATCTATAGAATAATGAATATGGTTGCACCATATTTATAATAACCTCACAGTATGTATAAGGTACTATAGTTATTATTTTGGTATTGAAAAAAAGGAAGAGAATGTGGAAGAAGAAAATAAATTCGAAATATTTGATGAAACTATTACCTCTTCTTCGAGTTCTTAATTTTGATTTGATCAAAAGGGTTCCATAGCTCGGCTTTATGATCAAATTAAGGCTTCTAGGTTGAATTTTGGGTAGTTGGGAGAATATTTTAGTAGGTTTTGGCTAATACAAATGGCTTTGGAGGTGTGATTTTGAGAGAAGGGGAAGTACCCTTTTATAAGAGAGGTGAGGGTCGCTTTTGGAAATACTTGAAATATTATTTTGTTATAAAATAATTTTTGGTTTCTAATGAATAAAAATAGATTTATTTTGAGTATAATGGGGGTATGGGTATAAATTCTCTCTATCAATTGGTTTTAGACATGTTTAGATCACCATATTAACCTTATATTTTAGATTTAACTCTTATTTTAATAATTTAACTTTAACAATGTCTTCTTGTATTTTTATATTACATAGTTAATAAACATACTATAAAATGTCAAGAGAAACCAAAAAGGCTCATTAATGACATATATATCATTATATAAGTCTTTTGTACGATCCTTATATTTTTAAGGAATATTATTTCATTTAATAATGTAGTATTTGTTTTGAAAACTCATTTATGTCAATTTTGACACTATTTAGTATTTCATATTTGTGAAAGTCCTCGAAACTTGAACACATCAAAAAATAAAAATAAATCTATCCTGATGTTTCAGGTTAACCTATAATATTATTTTAATGCATCAAAGGTCTCAGTTTACATTAATTTGGATATTTAAAATATCAATTATTTTAATTATTCCTTAATAAGGTAATTACTACATCATCATTATGTCAGAAATAAATTTAATCATTTACAATGTAAAAATTATAAATAAAATAGCATTATGTAGTGAATATATTTATATTTCAAAAATATATTTATAGTCGAATTTATCTTATGTATAAACCAATATTAAATATATTTTAGTTATGAAAAATTGAATTTAACACTTTTAACTCTTCTATAATTAAAATAACAATAAATGTCTTAATCTAATCCATGCAGAAAAAATTTTATTCCTAAGGTTTATTTTGGTCGAAATAAACTTAATAAATAGAATTAGGACATATGTTATGGTAATTATAGTATCATTTTTACCTTTAATTACCCTATTTACTTTTAACCGTGTTAATTAAAATCTAAGCGTTACTATTCAAGAAAAATTATTTTTATCATATTGAACTACATTTTCCTTACTAATGTCAAATATTTCTCTCGGATTTCTAAAATTCAATTCACAGAAGCGGTAAAATTAGATTTTATGAAAATTTGCTAATGTGCCTAGAAGGTGGGTAAAAGATGATAAAAAGTTCAATAAAATTTTATACATCTAATATTATTATCAAATGACTCAAATTAATTACATTGAACTAATAAAGGTATTAATTATTTTGAATTAAAATAAATTAAAATAAAATAAATAATTATTTTAATAAAAAACTATGTTTTAAACAATTACATTGTGTTCTTCACTATTCGTCAAAAATTGGATGTTTTTAGAAAAATACTAAAAATTCACCCTAAGCTAATTTTGATATTCCAAATCCAAAAAAGAATTCAATTTTGAAAAATAAAATGTTTCAAATTTCAAAAAATGCATATTACAATTCATAACGGCTAGTTTGATTGGTCGTGGTGACCTAAACTCTATGTTTTCGTACAACGCAAGCAATTGCATTATTCATAGAGAAATGTACCGTGTAAGAATGGGGTATAATAGATATAATTAATAAAATATTATTTACAGAAATAAAATTTTATTTAAAAGATATCTGATGTGGTGATCAAAAAACATTCAGATCACTTTGTGTAGGTGGTAATCCACACGTCCACATGAACAATATGAGCACTTTAAAATGAATAGAAATGTAATAAAACATAAGATATATTTAATTTTCGTAATTATAAATATGTGATGAAAATAAAATATATCTATTAAATTCATTATTATAACTAACCACAAGAGGAAACAATCGATAACAAAACACATCACTTCATGGTGGTGATAGTCTGCACATACAAATGAATGATCATTTCATCCCCCTTTTATAGAAGTTGATATATATATATATATTATTCCGTTAACCTTTATTACAACTCAATATATATATGATACTAATTTCATTATTTGATGTTCTTTTAATATAATTTTAGGGAGGTATATAGAGAAATAAATCAAATGTTCATAGTTAATAACTATTCATCTTCTTGAGACGAGATCTTTATTTTATAAAAATACATTCCTAGGATGGTTTTAGAATAAAAATAGGAAATACAAGGCATGTTGAGTGTTGTTTTTATGATTATTGGTTAGGTATTGGATGATCTAGAGTTATTAGAAAATGTGATTTTTTGAGGATATGATGTTTCCTTTTATAAGTGAGTGGATTTTAACTATTGGAATTACATTAAATATTAGATTAATATATATTATTTTAAAAAAACAATGAATCCAAATTGATATAATACTTTTAGAAGTTGAATATGAGTCTAAATTCTCCCATCCAAAAAAATTTAGCAATTTTTTGGGTTTGTTTTAATACTTTTATCATTTTTGAACCTGTATTAACCAATTAGACACTTACTCAGGTATAAAGGTTTATATGATAAAATAGTGAAGAAAAAATATATAAAAGGGAATGTGTCTCATGAATGTACCACCACTGATATTATAAACCATATCCCATTCCATTTACTGATTAAAATTTTTGGAATTATAAATTAATTTATAAAAAATTATTTATTATAAATTATCATTACTTGTTTTTGGAATTGTTCATTGAATTTGAATTTTCAAAAAAATGAAAAAAAGATTTAGAATTGAATAATTTCACACATCCATAATATGAAATATTTATCAAAAAAAATATTAAAAAAATTTAATTCAAAATAATTATTTATTAAATTTTTTTAAAAATTATTTATTTAATTTTTTATTAATTTAATAAGTTTTGTTTTTTCATTGCGTACAAATTTAAAGAAAGTAATTAATTGATAATAATTAAATATAAATAGTTTTTATTAAAAATCATTTATATTTTAAATAAATATTTATAATAAAACAATCATTGTTTTTATCCCTTTGAAAAATTATTATAGGTATTATAACTAAGATAAAATTATTTTAGACTTCATATTGACTTTAAATAATATAAATTTTATAATCCAAGGATAAAAGAAATAATTTTAGTAGATATTATTTTTGGTTGGTAATGTTAGATAATAACATATCAATAAAAAAAATTAATGTTTTAGAGAGATTTTTTGTCCTCATCATAATATATTTAACCTTTAATAAAGGATTTACCCTAATGTGGTGAAACAAATTTTGAACTATTACTATATATAATGACAAAAAATAAATGGTATATATTTAGAAAAAAGTTAACATCATGATTCTAAATATGTAATCCACTTTCATTTTTCAATTTATATATTTTTAAATTTTAATTTAAATTTATTCATGTAAAAAACTCTAAATAATTTTTTTTCATAAAAAAGGAATATCATGGTTATTTTTTCATACAAAATTTAAATATAAGATTCATTAGAAATATAATAAAGAATTTTTTTAAAAAAATAAGTTACTAAAGAATATTTAGAAATAATACAAAATAAAATTATAGTTTCGAGATGAATGAAATAAAAATATACTATGCAAATAAAAAAAATTATTATTTACTATTCCTAGAGAAATCAAACATTTCAAAAAATATATCAATATATCACTCTAATATAATTTTGATCGGATAATTTTAAAGGTTATTTTAATTTTATCAAATGGTTTTGTATTTTATAGAATTTTATTAAAATATTCTCTTATAAATATTAATAAAAACCAATATTGAAAAAGACATGTTTTCTTAGAATCAAATTACTTTACTATGAATTGGGTAATTTTTTTAATAATAAATTTTTAGTAAATTTATATTGAGTATGACCATTATCTATATATTTTATATATTTTTTAATATTATTCATACAAAAAAATTTAATGTCTATTATTTAACCGTAACATTAAAATAAAAGTATTACACGGTTCATTTATGCTCAATGAATTTTTATACACTATCGTGAAATATAGACTTTTAAAATTTCTTAAAATGTTAAAATAATAAAATATATAAAAATATAACCACAAAAAACCAAATGTAAATATAAAATTATTACTACAATAAATATCATGAATTTTAAAAAGTGATTGGATAAATATTCCAAGAAAAACAATCACCTTAAACTAGTTCCCACTCTTAAGTCTACATGAAAAATAACCATCACCAATCCACCCATCCAACCAAGGGTAAAAGCCTAAAAAATTAATCCTATATGTCCACCAAAGAATGAAACTATAATATACTTCCTTTGATAATTACAAGACACACCAGTTCAAGGATAAAGTAACATCATCCACTATTTTGATAGTCTTTCACATGTACAAATTATAAGGTGGAAGGTCCACGAAAGAAAAGAATTTTTGATATATTGAATACTCATATATGATAATTATAATAAATAACATAAAAAAGATCTCAAACCAACCATATATCATAAATTAAACCATTCACAAAAGAAATATAAACCATTGACAATGATTATTCTTTTTAAAATGTTAGGCCGACTTCACGATTACTCCCCAAAGCAATGAAAAGGTCCAATCCAATTAATAATTTCACAATAGAGTAAAGAAATATTTAAAACTATTCCCAAAAACAAGAATGTTTTCTATTTTCAAAAATTAGCATTTTAATCAATTTCAAACCATCCAATTTTAAAATACTCAAAATTGTTAAAAAAACATAAATCACTTCAATCTAATATTGGAATTTTTTCTGTAGCCATTAAAACAATTTTATGACCATTTTATAAATTAGAATTACATTGTGAAAAAATAAGAAAAATAAATTTAGTACTCATTCAAAATAAAATATATTGAAACCACTAACTCCTTTAGATATCAATGGTGACTTTCTAAATTTTCCTTAATTATCAAAATCATCATTTCCACTTGAATCTATTAAAACACAATGAAAGAATGTTTATAAAGATAAGTTATCATTAACATATATCGTGTTAAATTAAATATATATTTAAAATTATTTTTTATTGGTTCAAAACCAAATCACCTACTTAACATTAAATGTCAAAAGATCACACTCATTAGATACACCCCATGTGAGTATAAATTAAATTCCAAATTTCACAACTCAATTTAAAAAATAGTTTACCTTCTACATTTCATGATGAATTTTTTTTCACATTCATAATTAAATTATCCACGTAAAAAATTTCCTAATACCAAATATCATTTTAGAAACAAGCCAAAAGGCCATGTTTCAATAAAAAAAATGGTACCATGGAATCCACTCTTCACATACACAAAAATGAAACTGCATATCACCCATGGAATCCCATAAGAAAATAAATAACATCAAACTCATATAAAATCAAATCCAATTGTGTGAAAATACCACAAGATCCCCAGTATAATTTTTTATATTGCACTAACCATACATGAAAATCCAAGAATCATTGTATCTAAATAGGGAAAAATTGAATTTTGTTTAACCAAACTATAATTGGAAACCGATTTTAAATAAAAATTACAATCATGAAATTGTTCCTAAAACATGTTTGATATCATGTGTTTTTCATTGATATGTTTTTTCAAGGCTTACATACATCCTAACACTATTATTTCCTTTCCATTAGTCATACCAACACCTACAACATGATCCCTAGTCAACCTCATGATATTATAATGAGGATCAAAGAACTAATAAAGAATAAAAATAATGATCCATCCTATAAATCAAGTGGAGAACCCTAATCGATAAAAATGATTCATATTTATGGAAACTCATGTCGTCATGTTGGAATGTGGTCATGAAATATTTTACAAACCTTCTTATCAACTCTACACATCCTTATCCCTGAAATAAATACTCTATATATAGTAATATAAACATTCATAAGCATTTCAACAATATGAACCTAGGATATGAATAAATATTTAATGAACCAATCAATTTTTCCTTTGAAAATAAAACCCAATGTGGCCTCCCACTAGCCCAATGGGAATTAATGATCCCCATAGGCTGGTAACTTGTTAATGGGAAACAAATAAACCATATTGGGAATGAATTCACCATTCAAACAGTAAGTTTATTTTTCAGAATAAAAAACATTATTAAACAACTCAAAAGGATATTAATAAAATAAGAATGAAATATATGGTATATGATTGAATGGAAAATCATACCAAGATGAAGAATAAACAAATAAATAAATAAAACAAACTATCATATAGTGAATGATACAATGTCTAAAAACTAAACTCAATCCCCAGACAAATCTAATGAGGATTCATGTTACCCATATTTATTATCAATCCAAAAATATCCCCATGAATTCCAACATAATCATGGTAAATATGTATAAAATATAGTCATTTAAAACACCTATATGTGAACTATAAAACTATGCAATTTCCCACCTACCGAATCTATATAGTCAAATTCATATTAAATTCCATATGTTCTAGTATGAACATAAATTAAAAAAAATATGTTTTATCACGTGGACAACCATCATGAACATAATATCAAATAGATTCATTTTCAATAAAAAAACCAAGGAAAACTCATTTGAAATAAATTATCCACTTCATTAATAAAATCACACTATAACCCCCCATGTTCTTTTAAAAATCATTTGTATCCATTAAAAACATTTTTAAAATATAATTATTCAATTATTTAAAAAAACATTATAATAAATTTCATATAAAAAAATACATAAAAAATTAATAAAACATGTTTAAACATTTAAACAACACACACAAAACACCCATGAGAAAATAGTTTTAAAAAACAAAAACCATATATTAGATATATCCCCATAAAAAATTATAACATTATCCCATGATAAAATTTTAAATGTAATATGAACCATAAGAAAGTTTATGAGTATATAAATAGAAACCGTGATATTCATATGACATGATTAAGAGGAAAAGATAAGTGGTAACAAAGTTATGTTAAGTTATATAAGTTGAATGTGATGCAACATATGATAATCAAAATTCATTGAGAAATACTATATAAGATTATATAATTCTGGGAATCTACCAAGGAATCCATTATATTTGATATTATCTAGTGATTAAAATCCTAGGATATCACTACTGAACTAATCATGTTTTTATAGTCATATGAAACTAACCAGCATCAATCATCATAAGGGGCTCAAAATAAATGATGATACATTCTAAAAAAAATTCAGCATAGAAAAAGTCATTTTATCTTCCTCAGTCTAACTATTCTTTTTACCCTAGGTAGAATAATATAATCTAGGGATTTCACTAAAATATATTTCCTAAAATATTTCTATGACTCTAATGATATATGAAAAATTAGGCATGTTTGAAATAAAGTAGATGATAAATACATCTATCAATTAAATGTATTATAAATTAACATCTCCTAATCTCTAACACACTCTCGCGAAATATAACCTTAAATTTATAATTGGGTTCCTACACACATGATGAAAAAAATGTTAATGGAAGTATTTAATAGGGAAAAAAGTGTCATAAAAAATTTAAAAAAAATTATTTTTTATAAGGTTCCAATATATACTTTCTCAAAGGAAACATGGAATGGAAATAGAAATCACACCATTTTAAAACTTATTTTAATGAATTAATGGACCATAAAAAATAAATAATCTCCAAAAAATCCCTATGGAAGTATAAATTAACTTAAAAACATCTTTGGTATGTATAATGCTGTCAACAGGTTTCATAATAATATTGACTGAGGTAAATATAGACAATTTCAAATAATTAAACACAATTAAAAATATTGAAATGATTTCAACAGATTATATATATATATTTGATTGAAATAATAAAAAAAGTACATACTGGGGGGGTGATACATTCAATACATTTAAATACCAGTAAGGACCAGCTTAAATTTTTTTGAAAACCCAATTTATAGAAATTATTCCTTGCCATGATAAAAGATTGTATGAAAATCATTATTTATACCACATTGAACACATTTATAGTCACTTTATAGAATTTATGTAATTTTAAAATAATATAAAACAATATTTAATGTAATTTAATTTTATAAAGATAATTATCTACCTCAAACCTAGAGAGAGAATAAATAACATGTGAAAAGTTTTTACATTTCAATAAGAACACCTAACTAAGAAATAATAGGTTATTATCCAACCCTTACAAAATAACCGAAAACAGTAAAGTGAATATAAAAATAATTTTGGGCTACATAGATTCTAGGTAACATGGTTTGAATTAAATAAAATTTCTGTGGAAAAAGATATAAGGGAAAAAATAACAAAAGAAAAATTTATTGAAACCCAGTTGTAATGAAAGAGAACGACCCTAGAAATTAGAGGGATGATTATAAGTAGATTTCATGGATTTCACCCCAACCCCAATCAAATTAGAGGGAGTAAATCATAATTGGGAGGGATTAAAATAATTATATTTAAAGAATATAACATGAAAATTATAATTAATCTAGGAAGGAGGCATGGTTTTTAAATATTGTTTTATCTGTGAACCACTCATTGAACACACCATTATACCCTTCTCCGTTTCTTCTAAAACCTCGCATGGTTTTACCAACATTTAACTTTTAATGAAAAATAGTAATTCAAAATAACATTCAATACTGAATGAATTTTGTCCTATTCCCATTATCCTTTTTGGGTAACCATGTGACTTTGTAAATCCTTAATTTTTTTTTGATTTCAAGGCATATGAATCAATAGAACATAAATGAAACTCTATAACATAAACTAACAAAAATATCTATAACAGTGGAACATGGTTTCTATATATATATTATCCCTAATTTATTTATATTTTATTTTCAATTTTCTATTTTGATTCAAATTTTTTACACATAATAACTTCAATGAATATAATCTTCATTCAAATGTTACAATATTTGTAATGTTTCTCATCTCAAAAATTATTTATTGGGACTTGTTTTTAAATATGTGTATAATTAAATTATATGGTCTATATTCTACCACTATGAAATTTTATTTCAGGATAGAACCATTAATAATTTTATTCAATGATCTATTTCATGTACACTATTTAATGACAGTTTAATTCATATGTTATAAAATGTACAAGATTTTATTATATATATCGCACTTTATGAGAATTTGAACTGCTTCATCTTCTATTGGTGGTATTGAATATTATTTATATACTAGACACTATCTATTTTGTTATTATCTATATTTAAATCGATTCAAGTATTATTTCCTTTATTATTTTCTTTGGAACTCAAATAAATAAAAATAATATTCATATGAAATGATGATATTATTTCTCCCTTTAAGTATTAATCTTATTCAACCATTTAAATATTCATTGTTTTTTATCACAAATGTTTACACTTTTAAATTCAATGATTTATTAAATTTTAATATATATTTTATATTACTTTACATTCAAAAATTTTAATAGACATTTTAATTTTTTTAATAAAAGTAATTTTAAACATTGTTTTACAAAGATTGAAATGTTAATTTGTTAATTTTTTTTTCATGAAATATGTTTCCCAAAGTCCTTCCATTATTTTTGATTTATCTTCATTAAATTATTGATCATTTTTATAAATTAATATATATTCTAAATTTTATATGATTTTGTAATGGAAAATAATATTTTTTAATCATTTTGGAAAGGGATTTTATTCCACTTGTATTTACATTTTCCTCTCATTGGAAACTATATTACTTAAGAGAAAATAATTTCTTTGATTCTATAATTTTAAATTATTATAATATAATGTTTTAAAAATCTTTTTGATTTATCCTGAAAATATTTCTGGATCTGACTAACAATATATTACATTAAATTTATGAAATATTTATGAAAATTACTTTAATATTTTCACTTCTATTTTCCTATTTATTTCTAAATTATATCTACATATTATATCATTTATTGAGTAAAATATATTTTATTTTTTTAAATAGATTATTGGGTTGATATATTTTATGATATTAACAGATTATTTTATTTTTTTCATCATATACAATATAAAAGTTTTTGGTAAAACATGGTCTTTCTTTTGGGGTGTCATCTAGGTCAACATACAATTTTGTATTTTCTCATTCTCCAATTGGGATATAAAATAATAATATTGTAATAAAAATTTATCTAAATAGAGTACGATAATATATTATGTATTTTTAATGAATCATCATTTTCCCCCGGGATGTGTATTTTCTAAAAAATGATGAATGTTTTAATGATCATGTCACATACATAGGTATTGTATTCATTATCTAATGGGTGGGTCAAAATTATCATTTATCTCCAATGCATTAGGTAGATGTTTATATCTCATGATATAATATTTATGGAAATGGGGAGTGAACCCAACCCATTATGGGACTCTTTCCACTATTTTATGATAATATTGATTGTCCACCTTGACTAAGGAAATGATTTTTTTGTGATTCTCCGTATACCAAAATATTATTTAAAATTCATATACATAAGATATCTACCATTGATCATGAGTAAATATTTAGGATTATACCATATTTTTAATCATATTTTTAAAAGAATTATTTTTCCCAAACTATTCTATTTTCATCAATGACTTGTTGGGGATGGTTTTTTATAAGTTATGACATTTTTCTCAAAACCTGATGAATATAAAATTCTCACTTATAAACTTCTTTTGAATCTTCCATGTCTACCCTTAATTATCGTTCATGCAAACCCTTCATAATATTTTATTTCCATAAGTTATTATAATAACTTTTTGGTTAATAATCTTGTTGTAATTGTTATGGTGATGGGTTAAAAATAGAATAAAAATAACGAGACAAGAAAAGAATTGTGCATCGAATAGACACACACGAATAATGATAAGAATTAAAAATATACATTCGATTGAATAAGGATGAAATATAAGGGAAGGGGTTTCCACTTGATTTAAAATATTTTAATATAATTATTATTCAAGAATAGAGGATGGATGATTAAAAGAGAATATGATAAGGAAACATCCATTATAAAAGAATTATTTAAACAATACATACAATATTTCAAATGAAGAAATACACAAATGTAAATGACATAAAAGATAAGAGGAAGTGTCTCATAAGTAAAAAAAATATTTTTGAATTTCCTTCCAATGTTTTAGAAGAGCCTTGGATGTGAAAATTCATCCTTATCTATACTGAATTTCCAACCACTTGCAAGGATTTGAGGGGGAAATATTTATAGTCCATGGAAGTGGACTGTTTTCATTCCTAAACTACCCCTCCACATGGATCTATAATTTGATATTACAGACAACCAAACATGGAGAAATATTTTTTTAAAATTTGTAGATATTAATATTTTCAATCTTCTCTCCAAATTTGGAGTCATTGTGACTTACTGAACCAATGTTATGGTATTTTTTGTAAACTTTGTTAAAATGTCCATTTATATCCATTAATTTTTTATGTTCGACATGTAACTGGATTTTTGAATAGTAATATTCCTTAAAATACAAATACTTTTTAAAAAAATTCCGCCACCTATATCTCCTACTTCACACTACAAAATCTCATGATTGAATGAATATCTTTATTAGGAATAATATCATTGTTTGTCTGAGGGTTTTAATTCACGGATAGAATTGTGGGCTGAAGTAATAAAATTATTTGGGCCCCTTGTTATTAGATTTGGGTGATGAAAGTTTTATACATGACATCTTGAATTTTTCTCCAAACATTCCTAGAAAATAAATAAATTTGGATTTCTGGATTGAACCCAATAATTCAATCTTCTTGGATGGTCTAGATTCTTCGCAGATTCATTGGTCCATCTTGTGAGGACCATATTCCCCTTCAAATGGATGAATTGGAAACTTATTCCGTCTAATGATATGTTTTAATTTAATTAGTGAATCCTAAAAAATAATAAGCACAGAATATGGATTTGTAGGGTGATAGTTATTTTTAAAACAATTAGTGGACTTGAATCAGGATGAATACAAATAGTGGTCAAAAATTATATTTAATGGTTAAACATTAATATTTCATACCAATTATGAAATATTCAATTAAAATTAATAAATAGAGTAAATTAAATGATATTAATAAGTGAATAATATCAAATCTAGCACACTTAGGCCTTTTCATGTCCTCTTGTGCAACAAATATAAAAAACATTGCGAAATCATTTTCACTAAGCAAAAAATAATAAAATCATTTTTCCCGCACTCATGCTAGGGGTTTTAGGATATTTCAATCATCCATAAAGAGTTACACCTCAAATGTTTACAGAAACAATGTTCCAAAACAACTTTTTTTCCCCAAATTTATAAATGGAAAATGTTGGAACTCAAAACTCACTACTATCATGTAGATAAAATTCATGTAGGGAGGTACACTCTTTCACCAACAAAAAGTGAAAATATTAGAGTTTGAAAGTTATATCAGAATCAATTACCTATAATAAATTGATAAATAATTAATAATTATTTTTATGGTTATTTACTCTGGGTATGGGACGGTACAAATATAATGTCTTACAGAGAAGACAAGAGGGGTAAAACATTATAATATGTAAAATGAGGATTTTTTTATTAAATAAAAAATTTAAGGAAATAGAAACACATATTTACATGGGCACAATTCTGTGAAGAAAGAAACAAGGGAGGGGTGAAAATTTAAAAGGATGAGAGAATGAAATTTCTAAAAAAAAACATCTCCTAATGATAGAAGTGATCTTTTTTTCATTTTTTTCATTTTTTTATTTTTCTGAAAGTTTAACTTGAAAAAAAACTCACCATATTTTCCCAACCTATGTTTGATATCCTCAAGGTAATAAATGTAATATTTATAATAAAATCAGAGGCTGAGAATGTGTTATTTATAACACTACCAAGACACAACACATTTTTTATGTTTTTTTCGAATTTATAACACTTTTCTATAATATTTACAAGACTACATAAATTAAAATAAATTTTAAAAATCTCATTTAATTACCACCTCTACATCTAAATAAAATGGATAAATTACCTCAAGAATATTATAACACATTGAAAATCAATAAAAGGAACAAAAAATGAATTTTGTTTCCCCCACACTTAAATATAAATTAATAATGCCATGTAAATTCACGTATATATTGGGTTAGATAAGTTATTGGGCTTGAAATGTGTCTATCATAGAAAAAGTTTTCATTGGATCAGAGAGTATTTCAAAAGTAATATTAATGAAATGTTAAAGGGAGTATATTTGGATATTTTGATGATCATGAGGTTCGGAAAATGAATCTATCATATTTATTCACACAAAATTATTAAATTCATCATGAAGGTCAACAAACACAAGATGAACAATCTATGGTGAAAACACACTTTTTGAAAAGATGATCATAGGTGACCTTGGAATGAAAGTTAATTTCGTTCCTTACAATTGGGGAAAATCATTTTCCAAATCTAAAACTGAGCATTAAAATTTCGTTGGTTTTGAAAAAAGATTCTTTATCCAAATACATGTGGAAGAAAAAAATTATTGATATGAAAACATGTATTTTGACTCCCAAAAATGGTTGTAAAAAATTTCAATACTGGATGGTGAGTAAATATGACACTTTTTTTTGGTTTTCTTAGTTCTTTATTTTTTTATTTTTTAGTTATTTTATGAAAAATACACACCCAAAGAAATAAAAATATAGAGATAAGAAAATATTGATGATGAAAGTGAAAAAAATGAAATATAGAGGGAGGTGAAGAATGTGGTAGTGTGAGGAAGAGAGAGAGAGTTAAAGGAATGTGTTTCCCCTAGTTTGGATTTGGTGGGTCACCGTCTCTATCAAGTGGAGTGTTTATTATAGATGTTTTGGATCCTGTGGAATTTTATGTTGTTCTAGGATTGTGTGTCCTCTCATGGGGATGCTTTTACCGATGTCCATTGACTCTGAATGTCCTTTTGGAAGAGGTGTCTTGAACTTTCACTACACCAAATGGGTTTAAATGAGAAAAAAATAAAAGGACCTTCCTATTTGGAATTATGGATTCCTAGGTGAACCTAAAATCGATAATTGAATAGTATTATCATTTCACCTTCAAGAAATACCTTTCCCAGGATGTTTTTTTCTTGAAGATCATTGGATTTTTATTTGTAAAAATTAGAATTCTCATAATAATCAAGTAAAAGGTCATTATGGTCAGTCAATTTCAACAAAATATCTTCACCAGATTTTTCAAAATCAAAATTACAAGTTTTGACATCCCAATATGAATTATGTTGGATTTCAACTGGTAAGTGACATGCATTCTGAAAAAAAAATCCTAAAAGTAAGCATCGTAATGGACAGTTTATAGGTAGTTTTATAACACCGATGTGCTTCAAAAAGTCTCTCATGCCAGTATTTTATGCGGGGTTTTAAAATTCTATCAAGCACTCTTTTAAATTCACTATTATAATTTTTATCCATTCCATTTGTTTGGGGGTGATATGCAGTTGATTTTTTATATACAAACCCAATATTTTTCAAAAGATATTCGATGGTTTGATTGCAAAAATGGGTTCTTAAGTAACATATCTAGGCACATGGTGTCCCAAATTGGTGAAACATATGTGTCTTTAAAAACTCACTAATAGTATGTGAATCATAATTATTAGTGGGTTTGGCCTCAACCCACCTAGAAACATAATCAACCAGAAGAGAAATGCATAAGAATCATTGGAATAGGAGAATGGTCTCATGAAATCGATTCCCCAAACATCAAAGATCTCACAAAGAAATTAAAGGCTTTTGTGGCATTTCATTTTTTTTAAATTGTGTAAAATTTTTACCATGTGGGACATGACTGACAGAACTCATGTGAGTTCTTAAAGATATAATGATAAATGAATATATAGTCTAGGACCTATTGTGAGGTCCTTTGTGGTCCAAAGTGGCCACATCTGGAAGTGAGTGAAAAAATTCTGCGATGGAGAAATGCTCATCTTCATCGACACACCTCTTAATTACCATGTCAGGACCACTTTTCCAATGATCATTACCTTCCCAAAAATAGAATTTTGAATCACTTTTCAGCATCCATTTTTTTATTTTGAATATATTTTTGGAAAATTATCAGCAACCAAGTAGTTTATAATTGGGGAATACCATGGAATATTTTGGCAGCTAAGAGATAGGTTATGAATTTATCTAAGGAAAAACACAAAGCTAAAATTTATTTTTCAGTAAAAATGTTTTGTGATTGAGTTTCATACAATATTTTTGAGGAATAATATATGAAATGAAGAATCATTTCTCTTATTTAACCAATAACAGCCCCAACGGCTCTATCAGAAGTATCACACATCAACTCAAAGGGTAAAAAACAATTTGAGGGATGGTTTATTTGGGTAGATTTAAGTGTAGTTTTGAGTTCAATGAAGGATCTCTTGAAAACCTCATCGCAATAGAACATGACATCATTTTTGAGTAACCGAGTGAGTAGGGAGGAAATCCTACTAATGGTACGGATGAATCGTCGATATAATCTGGAATGACCAAGGAATGACTCGATGTCTCGAATAGAGGTGTGTTAAGAATGTGATTGGATCACTTCAATTTTAGAATAATCAACTTTAATACCCTCATTTGAAACTATGTTCCCAATAAAAATCAAATTTTCAAATATGAAGTCACATTTTTCAAAATTTAACAGTGGTTTTCACTTGAAAATATTTTGATGGACCAGGAAGAGTGAATTCAAGCAAGATTCAAATGACTAACCATAAATGGAAAATTCATCCATGAATACTTCCATGTAGTTTCCAATAAACTCAGACATGATACTCATCATACATGTTTGGAATGTTGAAGGAGCATTAAAAAGTCGAAAATGCATTCTCTTAGATTCATATGTTCCAAAGGGGCATGTGAATGTAGTCTTTTATTAGTCCTGAGGTGCAATTAAGATTTGGATGTAGCTAGTGTATCCATCAAGAAAGCAATAGTGTGACTATCCAACTAATAATTCTAGTATATGATCATGTAATAGAATATGGTAGTTATAATTTCTTGTTTTAACATTAAATTTTCATTAATCAATTCACAAACACCATTTTTTCTTCATTTGAATTGTAACTAAATAAACATGTTAATTTATGACAATAGTTATCCCACACATCTTAGGTACAAATTGAATTGGAAGAACCCATCCACTATTAGAAGTTGGATATATACTACCATCTTAACTAAGCTTGGATATATCTTCCATAACTACCTCAATTATGAGTGGATTGTGTCTTCTTTATGGTTGTCTAATTAGTTTGGATGATTCATAAATATGGATGTGATGCATGAAAAGAGAATTGTTGATTCCTGGCATGTCATCTAGGGTCCATCCTAAGGCCATTTTTGTTTTCCTCTAACACCTGAATAGATTTGGACACCTCAGTTTCAGTAAGTGAAGCAGAGATAATTGCAGGATAAGAGTGATCATGGAAAAGGAATGCATATTTCAGGTGTTCGGGAAGAGGATTCAAATCACTCTCATCCTTGAATTGTGGGATAGAAAACTCAAGAATGGAGGAATGGACTTTAGTTTCGTTAGATTCATTTTATTTATTACTATCCAAAGTTGATCAGTAGAGATCATAGTTGATATGGGATTCAAGAGAGTTTTTAAGTTCCTCTAGATTGATGGTGTCTATGAATGAAAGGTCCCCATAAGCTTTACCATTTATGACATTGTAAATCATGGAGAAGATTTCACAAGATCATAACTCATTAGATCATGATGAACAAGATGGAATGGGGCTTTATTAGCTCTCAAAAGTGTCCTCATAAACATGGATTGAGAATGCAGAGTAAACCTCAGATGGGTATCACATGGCTTAGAAAATGTACAAATTGACCAGTTGGTCACCAAATTCCATGGATAATATGCCTGAATGAACATCAATTTTGGTTCTTGTTGTCATTAGAAATGGTATTCCTAGAATTAAATGATATCAAGACAATTTTTTCTAACCTTCCATGTCAATGAAATAGAAAACAGCAGGGAAGATAAGATAATTAATACGAACAAGGTAAATACTTGATTATAACCTCCAGACTAAGAGTTCATAGATGGTCCAATTGAATGGAAACACCCATTGGATGTAAGGTACCAGGACCAACGTTAGAGAATATGGATTAGGTAATGACATTAATTGAGGATCCTAGGTCTATGGGTGAATCATCAAAGTTGGAACTTCCAATTTGGCATTAAACTGCGATGGTCCCTGGATCTTAGAACATTATGGGTATACACTACTTGGGGGAAAAATTTTCAAAGGTACTATGTTTCCTCTAATGGGTTAAAAATTCTTTAAGAAGAATCACCTACCTTGGGATTTTTTTATAGAATCTAAAAGGGAAATTTTGACTTCAAAACATCTAAACATGTCGAGCATTTCAGGATCAGGTTCAAAGGACATATTAGGCTTAGAAATGGCTTGAGGAAAAGGAGTTGGGTTCTTAATTTTAATTGAAAGATATGAGGTAATGGATTCAGATTCCTTTTCTTGTTTCTTTTTATTTTCATTTTATTAGTCAACTTTTGAAGGGCGAGTTTGAGGAATTACCTTGAGGGATAGAAATTTTTATCCCCGATCCAAATTGAATTTAACATACATTACCCATGGGGTTGGTTAATGGTTGAGCTAGAAGTTTGGATGAATTTCATTTGTTGTCGTTATATTAAGTGGGATGAAATTTGAACAATTTGGGTTTCAATGAATTTAGGCTTGTACATGTGAAGGAGGAAAGATCATCCACTGCACATTCCCATGGATTATTGGATGAAAATTCTTTTCTGAGATTGAGAGTGCATTGATTTTGGTTCTTGGGAAAGATATTGTATTGGTTTGGGAATTGGGGAGGCTCATTAGGATAGTGGAATCCAAGAAGAGAAAAAGGATGATTATTCCTTTCAGGTTAAGGAACAAAAGGTTAAGGTATTTGGAAGTTTCCAAAACATTTACTATTTTTTTCTGATATAAGGAAGGAATTGAGGGGATCAGAAATGGGATTACTATACCTCGAGACATGGTTAAAGGTAAATGAAAAGTGCTCAGAGTGGGGTTGGTTGAAGTTTCTAATTAACTGACCTGATTGTTAACGGTTGGTGTTCCTCTGATCAAATAATACATTGAGGTCCATTGGTCTGGATGAATCCGCGAGATCCTATTGATGTTGCGGAAATTTCCTAGTTTTTTTTAATAATGCATTGTATTATTAATTTCCTATTTGATGTTGCATAATGGTCCAGTTTCTTCACAGATTCTTTGGGCCTCTTTGTGATGACCATATGACCCTTGAAATGGAATAATTGGCCACTGATTCCTTCAAATGATATGATGGAAACGAATAAGTAATCCTATAAAATAAGAAAAACACAATTTGGATTAGTGGGGTGATAGTTATTATTAAAAAATTAAGAATACTTGAATCTGGATGAATTCAAATAGTATAAAAAAATTATATTTAAAATTTAAATATAAATATTTCACACCAATTATGCACATTTCATTGAAATTCGGAAAAGAGAGTAAATAAAAAGTTCTGAATAAGTAAATAAATTCAACAATTAACCAATAAATTTTTATTTATATATTTTAAAAATACAGTTAGAGAATAGATATTGACATAATAATTGAAAATATTACACTGTGATACAGAAATGAAATAAAAGGAAACTATAATATTAAAACAAGGATTTTCGGGATCCAAGAGAACATTTTCAATCATGAAAAAAAAATTAGAAATAAAAAATTCATGTTTTAATAAAACATTCATAATGAAATTTAATATACATATTACATTGATGGAAAATATAATAGAATGTATAATGAATGAAATATGAGGTATTTATAAAATATAAAGAACCCATAAGACCGTATGAAATCCTACTAATTCAACTATTAGCTTCTTATTAAAATAATAATATGACCATTAATAATTTTAATTGTACCATTAATAAAATCATTCATAATTATATATATGTAAAATAATATAATGATATCTTAAAAAATAAAAATATAATGTATTTTTATGTAAATATATTTAAATAATTGTTTTGGGATAGGTAAAAAAAGTGTGCATCTTAGTAATATATATATATATATATTAATTTTTAAAAAATTTATTGATTGAAAATATAATTTATTTCCATACTATTGTATTATAAAACAATATAATGTTTCATTATAGTTATAATATAATTAAATTGGACAATAAGTAATTTTTTGTTGGGTCAAAAAAATGATTATAATACTAAAATTTGTATTTTTATAATAAATACGGAATTTAATAAAAAATATATTTATAATATGTAGAATACTATTATCATTAAAATGATTTAATATTTTAAATATCAACATTGAAAAATGGAAATGGTTATTTTAATGTTTTTCTAAAAAAATTTATAATATTTGTTGAATAGTGAGATGTGAGAAAATATGATATTTTTCAGTATAATCTATATACATGAATTTATGAGTCATGGATGATGGAAGAACCCATTAGTAAAATCTGACAAGCACCCTTTGCAATATATTTTAAGAAGATTCATCATTATTAGTTTTTTTGATCCCAAATAACATAATAATGATTATAATATTAAAAAAATTCTATCATCACCTTACAAAATCCACCCTCACAAAAAATTCTCCCCATATATTCGAAGAACTATAAAATGAAAAATTTCTATCATATTTTATTTTTTACCTTATCCTAATGTCCACATTTTTTTGGTCTCCCAAAAATTAAAAGCCAATGTGAAATAATTTATATTTCAAGATATAGTGTTTAAGAGTTAATATTCTTAATCCATCAATTTTAAGTTCCCAGTCTCTTCTACCTACACCTCTAATCCACAAAACAATGTGACAAAATAACTAAAGTATTTAAAATATTTTTAAATGTTATTATGTTAATTTTATATCTATAACCCTTCATTTTCTCTTCTCCCCTAATTCTAAATATGAAAATAGTGTCCATATTAAAGTGGATCCATGAACTCAATGAAAACAATTCTTCATTTTTCACTTCCACATTCAATAATTTTTATATAAATTGTTTATTGTCATATATGATTATAATAATCATTTAGTAAAGACCTTAATGACTTTGGAATGAATTAATAGGAATAATGTAAATATAAAAAATCAATTTTATAATGGTTTGTGAAATCATAAAAAAAACTATTCATATTACAAAAAAATTTATACTTCATGAATCATCCATATGTAGAAAAACATATGGTTATAAAAATTATTTAAAACTATATAGGTACTCGAATATTATTTCATTTACCCTGTTTTCTACTACCATTTCAAAAATATATATAATTTTTCATAAGTGATCTGACCTCTGATCCATTAAACATGTGCCATTCAAAAAACAAAATTACAATTATGTCTAATTTAAGTGGGTGTTAATAAGAATAATATAACATAGTAGATAATATATATATTAATAATTATAATTTTTTTAATTAATTAAATTAATGTGATTAAATATAATGAAAGTTTCATGTTCAGGAAATTTCAAAACTCTAGTAAAGGGTTATCTCAAAAACAATATGTTTTTGTTAGGTTATTAGAATTATCTGTTTAACATAATTAGTCTCCCTATTTGATGTAATTTAATTCATCTAAATTATATATATATATTTCTCTTATATATATGAAAACATTTTTCTACATTCATTTGATGTGGATATACATTCATTAATTCCATTTATAAAATTCCACAGTTAGAATCAAACCTGACTAAGTGGAAAAATAATGTAACATAATAATTTTATGTAACACTAGATTCATGTCTACAATAATATTAATTTTTTAATTAAATAATTTTTTATTTCAGGCCTAACCATTCACTTTTAAATCTGTATTTCAATGAAGAATCCAAGTTCATTATTTATCAAAAAGGATTATACGGATTACTTAAAACACTATTTTTATTATTCATTTATATACCCAATTGTTTACCCTTTCTCCTGAAATTTTATTAACATACACACAATATTTGAAACCAATGGTTATTTATTTGTATACTTTGGTTAAATTTATTTAGTTCCGTCAACATTTTGAATATTTATAAAATCTCAATTTACTTTGATTTAAGATAAATTATGTTACCTATTTATTTACATTACTAATTCGTATATTTGTACCCTATATTTTATTCCCATTAGTGGAAAACCATAAGAATGTACAGGTTATTATGGTGGTACCTAGATTTTTTCCAAATGAATTGTGTAAATTTTATTTCTCATGATACATTATGTAAGAGACTAGGGAGTAAAGAAAATAATTAATGGAACTCAATTCACAAAGTGATGTTTTATTTATAGTTAGTATTGACTGATACTTACACCAAGTTTAATGTTTTAGTCAAAATCCTATAATAATATGATATTGGGATTCCATGTTTCTTATGTTAGGACTGTATATGATTATTTAGGATCCTTTTCTTTTATGAAATCATACTATGGATTTTTTTTCTATGATATTATTCATTATCATGTTAATATCCTTAACGTTTTTAGTGAAAATATTTTTAAAATGTGATGAAAAATTTACCACATAAAATTGTAGGTCTCACTGGCCTTTAGAAACATATTATGATGATTAAAATAAGTTGATTTAATTTAATTAAATCATGTTTTTTTATTTACATATTATTATAAGGACACTAGGACTCTAGATCATTGGGTTTTTTTTACTGGACATTTACATTTAAAATTATGTAATGATATTTGTAAACAGTTAGGGTAAGTATAGTTTCTATCATAGAATGTTTTATTTAGTTTTTTGAATTATGACTAGAATACCTTAGTAATTAACACAAGGATATGATTTTTTGTTTGGAAATATCATATAATGTTGGTGATGTATATAGTGAGTGGTATATATGTAATTATATCCCAAAATATATAGTACAAGTAGATGCAGTTCTAGTTCAGATGTACATGGGGGTTATTACCAGAAATGTATTTTATAGACTAATTTGACAAACACTTTTTTCAAGGAAAATATTCCATGATGTACCCCAGGTTTGAATCTAATGGGGGATATTATTCAGAAAATAAACAAACTCATTACAGGATATTTTAATGAAATTTAATATATTGTTAGGTTATAAATCCCAATAAGAAAATTGCCAAAGATAAGCTAACTTTAAGGCTAATGAATCCGAAGAAAGTATATAGATGTAATTTATAATTTATTACTTCTATTATCATATATTCCATTTAATTTGTTTTTTATGTATCAATAACCCAATTTTAAATATTTTATTTAATGGTAGGAAATATGATGATTCATGCTAACAACCAATGTGTTGTGAAATGAGGAAATTTCTATATCAATATTCAATAGCTAATGGTAGATGATGTAAGACATATTGTTATTATTCTAAACGAATTTTCAATAATTACAATTAATAACTGTAACATAATCTAATTTATAAACACATCAGTGAACATAATATTTGGATCCCATAAAAGTTCAGTAGATAAATAAGATACAGAAAATAATATTACAATTCATACATGTCAAATATGAATTAAGAGTTACCAATTAAAAAGTGTTAAAAGAAAGATAAGTTGATATATTTGTGTAAAAGGAGGGAATACATCATCTAATTATTTTAGTAAAATGATGTTTTTGTTAAAAAATGTAGGGATATAAATTTCAATATAATACACCATTGACTTCTCTACATCATTAAACTGGGGAACTTTAGTATTATCTTATCAATACCCAAATAAAATGAAGCATGAGGATGATAACAAAATAAAATATCCCAAACAGGAAAGACAATGAGCTTTTACTATATATGGATTGTTGATATAGATTGTGATAATAAATTATTACTTATTATCCACCCCAATGTTTGTATGTCTTGTTGTATTTGAATTTGTTACACTAATGAGTATCCATAATTTGGTCTTTGAAAATCATTTCACAAACATTAATCATTTGATTTCATTGATGAAAAACCCTATCATTATTTCTAATTAAGTGAATTATTATGGGAATATAATTCTTATATATAATAATTTTTTTTCATTTTGTAAAATTGAAATAATATTTGGAATTGATTGGATGTTTTTATATAGTGGAAACATTAACTATCAGGAGAGGGAGAATAATCCTCATATCCTAATTTATACTCTATATATGAACTAGAGTAAGGCATATGATGAATATACATTTAATTTTTCTCCATATTAGTATATATAATTAAAATAGGATAAAAAACATCTATCATAAATGTTTTAGTCAGTGGAGAGAATCATCGTTTCATAATATCGAATTGAAAGACAATATTCTATTTTAATCAATAATGATATTCCCAGTCATCCAACTTTTTAAAAGGATTAGTTCTTAATTAAACATACACCTAGATGTCAATCCATACCCATGAATCCCAATAGAATGGAGACTATTTAATTGGAATAAATAATGAATCAGTTACAATATAATTTGAACAGGTGTTTTAGGTAAAGAACTAGGATATCAATTTATTTCCCCTAAATAGAAGATATATTTAATATATTGTCTAAAACACTATACCAAGACAATTTAAAAGAAAAAATAGGATATATTTTTAATATTATATGTTACCATTAATACATAACGATTAAATTTTCCCGTGTAAATTGAAGTAAACATATCTCAAAAACTGATAAAAAATTAGAAGAAATTGTATCTAGGAGATGATGTATTTCAATTGAGACCCATTTTTATTTTTTCATAATAGAGGTATCTTTTTTTTAAGTTTCTCTCTAGACAAATCCAAGATCAAAATCAATTATCTACGACTTGTGATAATTCACAAGCGGGAAAAGATTTAGATTTTTGAACTCACTACAAAATTCATACAAAAGGAGTCACCAATCATGACTTCCTCTATAGTTTATCAAACCCATTGATCTTATATATAGTGTATATGGGGTTTTGATAGTATTCTTTATTATGATATCAATATTTAGTTTTTATCTATAGAATAAAATGTGAACATTAATAAAAAAATCCATTACATAATTAAAACATTTTGTTGAAATCTGATATTAAAATAAACCTATATAAATATAGGATATGAATATAAAAAATAATTATCAACAATTCAATATATTTATTCCATGAAATTTAAAAAGCATAATGAATGTTACCAATTTCCTTAAAAAGTGCAATTAATCAATGTGGAATTTTTTTGGTCAAATTTATTTGAATTTTTTTTAAAATTGAATACTAAAATTTATAAATTACCATATTAAAAATTAGAATCATTTAAGGATTTATTCTAAAGATAAATTTTTTAATATTTTATAAAATAATTAATTTTTTGGTGAATTTGGGAATATAACATTTTTTAAAATACCATTTGTCTTATTACATACCTTGAATATATGCATGTCATAAAACTCATGAAACATTATTCATAAAAAATATATTCATTTTATATTACATTAAATATATGAAAATATTTTTCTCTATTATAAAAAAATTATTTTTTATTTAAAAAAAACAATAGTATCTATTAAATAGATTCAAAATATTACTATTTTTTATTGTAAAATCTAATAAATTAATCAAATGAAAATGATTTTGAATTTTTAGTTATTGGGTCTAAATTATTTCATAAGGTTCAATTTATTTTTAGGTATGATGATAGTGTTATCATTGGTAAATATTATTTATCCAGGTAAATCCATTATTTTTCAGTGAATAATAATTTTCTAATTATTTTTTAAAAAAATTGTGTAGATATATTTAAAATTATTTCTGTAAATATTTTTTAAATAAATATTAAAAATAATTGACACTCATATAATGGGTAGCCAATATTAAATAAAACTATGGTAGCTTAATTATTAAAAATACATTTTCTAGGGAAATTATTTATAAACCTATTGTATTTTTTGACTTATAATATAAAATTATTCTATTTATAAATATGAATTTGGATAAACGGGTACCAGATAAGTATCCATCATAAAAATATTTTTGAATACGTTCGTTTTTATTAATAATAATGTATATTACATAATTAGCATTAAATTAAGAGCAATAACTGTTAAAATGAAAAATATATGGTATTTGGAATTTTTCTATATTAATTTGACATTTATACACTTCATAAAAATTATAATTAGTTATAATGTATAACCTACATGTCTTTAAAACATTTCCTCACCTATATCAACTAACATTTAAGCCTTTCTATTATTAACCCTTAATTCGAATTGTTTTCCATGGAAAGACCCTCTCCTAGAATTATAAAAAAGTGACCACTTTTACAATCTCAATACATCACTCATATTTCAACATTTTTATGAACCCATACCCAAATACCAAGTACATGAAGTCCATTATAATACATAGTTCCCTTGGTCCCTATATATTACCTTATTCCCCTTGAATCTATAGCCCTCATCGAGAGGATACAGTCTAAATGTAGGTATAAAATAATTATAAATAATGATGTATTATTGTGTCCTTTATAATATAATAATAAATAAAGTATAGAAACCATTATAATAATTTGTTTTTATTTTTTATTTTATAATAATTTCCCAACAATTATTTATTCACTTCTATATAATATGAAAAAATTAGAATCATTTTTTGTGAATGTGCGATTTTACAATCTCTATAAAGGTACACAATCATTTTTTTGTCATATAATATCATAGATCATAATAATTATGGTATTAGAGATTAAATAATATGTGTATAACTTACATATGATTTATAAATGATCAATTTATATCAATAAACACCCCTACCTTCCATTGAGTAACTAAATAACTAATCATGTGTTCGACATACTTCATCCTATATGATGAATCATTTTTTCTTATAATATTTCAATATTTATCCATAAATATTCATATATAGTTTAATATTATATAAAATGAGAAAAATACCATAAATACCCCATTATAATATTATTATTTCAAAATAAAAAACACGTTAAACATACTTACCTGTCGATTAAGAAAATGTTCATGTTTTGTTTCGTCTGACCAGATACTTGAATAATGCTATGAAATTATATCATAGATGATTATGAAAAAAATATCTTTTTCTATAATATAACCTAAATACTAAATATTTTTTTTATTTCAAGGATATATAAATATTACAATCATTAATTATAAAAAATATCATAGGGTTGAAATATTCAGGAATTATTTTGTTTCTGATTTAATATTTTAGGATAATGGTAACATACTAATGAAAGGAAAAATAAAATTCATAAATAATTATAAGTCATAAATTATAGAAATATTAATTTCAAATTAATTATAATAATTTATTAATAAAAAAACCAACTAAACACTGGAAAAACAACAACAAGGATTCGAAACTATAAATACTCAATGTTGAAAGATTTGAATGAAACTGACTAATATAAAAATAAATAATAATAATAAATCACAATTTTAAATAACATTGGTTATGAATATCTGTAGAAAAAATTATATTTAGGGATTTATAGATTTTTGACTGGAGATTAGATCAGATATGACTATGGAGGTAAATGTGGTAAGGGTTTATTTGTCTCAAATTTGAATCCCTTATATAATGTTTATGATATAAAACATGAAGATTTTTTATAATGTAAATAAAAAAACAATTGGATATTTTTGTCTTGTTATATTTGTTATTTACAGTGTCTTATTTATGTATCCCTCTATATTGGTAATTTGACTCAAAAGAACATATGTGGTGAGGGTTTTCATCAAATTAATTTCAAATTAATTATGTCACAATATTTTTTATAGGAGTATAATTTCCCTATTTGATTTATCCTAAAATAAACCATTTATATTATATATTTTTTTAAATAAAAAAATTACATTTAATTATCAATATTTCAATCATTGATAACATTTTTCCAATATTATATAGCACGACTAATATGAATAAGTCTTATTTAACTCAATTAGTCTTTTCTTCCATGTGCATATTTTCCATTCCTAAATTTTCATCATCTTGTTCTCTAAAGAGAAAATATATTTCATTTTATTGTCACAAATTCTATTTTCATTTTCAAATAGTAATTTTTTGGAAAAAGTTTCAAATTTTGGTAAAAGTTTTAAAAAAAATAATTAAAATGTTCAACACTATCAAAGATAATTTTTTATCTTCCACTAAATATTTTTGGATAAACACTATGTATTTACAAGTATATTTTATTTAGGATGTTTATAACATTATTTTAAAACTATTCTCTATCCATCCGATTTTTTGAATTTAATTTTTACTATATATTTAACAACAATGTTTGATTATTTTCTTGAAAATATTAATGTTTTACCTTCTATTATTATATTAAGGATTAACTATCAATAATTTTTGATTTTATCATACTATATATATATTATTTGATTAATTAAGGAAATTGAAATTTTGATGAGATTTTCTATTTCTAATGTCTGTTTTATTTTAAATTTTAATGAGACCCATTATTTTATAAGGGTTCAGTAAGATATATATACTAATAATGTTATGAGGAAAATATATTTATGGATGATGTTGGGTGGTGTCAAAAATCACCCCTTTATGTATTTCTTATGTTTACATCTGAATGAGATATATAAGAATGGAAAAAGAGTATTTTTTCATATAAGCATGGGCCTGATGATTTTATATGATTTTTCAATGTGGACATAATGGGTTTATTGAAATAGGTATATGAATTATTGTTTTAATCAGAACCTTTTTTAATGTTTAATGGATGTGAATTTTTGTTCTGTTTTTCTAGTTATGAATCATTTCCATGTTTAAATCAAATTATACCACATTTCATGAAGAATTTTGTATCTATGAAATGAAATATTTTCATGGTTATGTATTTTTAAGTATCGGTGATCTTATGTATTGTTGTGAAGTTATATTTTTTATCTTTTATGTTTCCTTAATGATGTTTTTATGATATTGAGTGGATCAATCATGTTTGATTATTATAATACATGATATTATGATCCCTTGTTTCTATATTTAAATCACCGTCATACTTAATTTTTATGATCTAACACTTTATGATATGTCTTTTACTATACATAGTTTCTTATCTCACTCAATTCATTTAATTCAATTTTTATGGTAATGAATATGGATAAATCCTTTCTGATGTCTCGAAAAGGTTATAGAGAATTTTTTTTAGAAAAATGTTATCAAGTGTGTTAAAATAAATGCTTTGGTAACCATTTTTAAAGAGACTAAAATTTTTTTTCCTTGGATTATGTGATGGTTTGGTGATTTTTAATATAAATCATGAATTTAATTTATTTTTAATGTTAGGATTTTCATGGGTTTCTATAGTTTTTATTAGTCGAGGTTTAGGTTCTTTTGGAGTTTTTCTCCCTTGTTTTTTGGAATAGTATGGAGGAATTTAGTACAAACCATTGAGATGGGTCTTTACATAGGATGAAATCATAAAATATTTTTAATGACAAGAGTGGAAGGTCTTACCTATTAGTATAAATTTTTTGGAAAATATAAGTCGATAAGAACGGAGCGTATATGTACATAGGGGCAATCAACCCAAAATGGATTGTTAAAAATTTAATCCATAATCATCCAGAGGCATGATGAGTCTGCTTATTACTTTCCACATTGTTTAACACTTATTGGTGATATGCATTTTCCATAACATTCTCATTAAAAACAACTAGTATGGATAAATATCCAAGATATTTAGATGTAATTTGTAGAAAAATGTAATATAAAACTACAAGAACTAACCAAGATGAATACAATATTGATCATTATTAAATTAGGAGAAAAATTCAACAACATTATTATATAAAATATAAATGAATTTTAGGTTGAATTCATATAATTATTATGATAATTAACCCATATTAGAATTTTATGTCCACTCATATCAACCATTTAGATTTTAGTGAAGGATATAAGAAAAATGATTTGAGTTAATATTTGGTTTGATGTTAAATTTCATGATTAACTCAATAATAATCCCATTGTAATGGGATATAGAGTCAATAATTGGTAGTTATTCCAAACCACTAATCATTAAACATGATTAAAAATATTACCATAGTTGAAATCATGATTACAGCAATGAATGAAAGGTTAAAGGATAAATGAAATTTATTAATCAAATGTTATAAATGAAATAATATCAAACCAACTATATGAAAATAATTAGAGAAAATCATAAAGTTAATTTATTCATGGGGACTATATGATTTTTTATATATAGTATTTAGGGTAATTGAGCATCAATATGTTCAGGGAATATGAAAATATTATTTAATAAGATAAAATATGATAGATATAGTCATATTTAAACACTAAAAATTCAATTTTTTATTTTTGGAGAACATAAGAATTATCTAAGAATCTTCAGTAATCCAATCACTTTTAAGGATGGTTCGAATCCCTGACCTTATTGACTTATAGAGGATAGATAATCCATTTCAATGTCTATCGGTGAAGAGAATAATGTTAATTAGGTATGTACATAGTATCCAACAAAAATTAGTAGATGTTTTATAATTTTATAAAACCTATTATATCATTTATTCTTTCTAAGATCATTAAGTCCACACCCATTTAATAATAAGGAAAGCATTAAGTGAAATGATTATTTTGTTTTTAAAAAATAAAATGTTGTTAAAATGATATTATTATTTTAAAAAAGATTTCATTTTTGAATAGATGTTTTATATTCAATTTTACTTCAGTTTAAATTCTATAATATATTGAAACACATTCTAAATAAACTATTTACATCAATTAGTTTCATTCCAACTCTAAATAATCTTTTGATAAAATTTATTCCTTCACATGTGATTTAATACATTATTATGAGGTAAATTTTCTTGAAATGGTTAATAAAAATATGTGTTTTCTAATATTCCTATGGATATTTTTTATAATATCATATAAGGGAAAAGATATTGAGGTTTTCCAATCTATTTTCTTCCGTTATCTATTCTCGCATGTTAACGATAATTAAAGTGTAACAATAAAATTAATTTAAGGTGGTATGATGTAAGGACATGATATTTCACTATAATTTCTCTTTAAATACAAGATATATTAAATATCATGTTTGACACACTATACCATAATTAAATAATATAAAAACACACATATTATTTAAAATATTAAATAAGACAATTAAATCCATGAATTTAAATTAACATATCATAAATTGATGTATTCATATCATGAAGCTACTAAACAATGTAATAAATGGTATCTGGAAGAGAAATTCTTCCAAATAAATCCTATTTGTTTGATTTTTTATGGAAGATATATTCACTAGTATTTTCCATAGACTGTGACATGTAACGTTTTGGAACATAGGTTGTTATTTTCTTGAAATTGGGTGTGCTTTGTTTTTTTAGAAAATCATTAAAAGGAATATCAAGGAGGTTGAAAGGATAGAGATCTTACGGGTCATGATGTTTACAATATTTAAGGTGGTATTGCTTCCTAGTGTTTCTAAAAAAAATTTGGTCCAAAAAAACTGAGAATGGAGAAAGCTGTTTTAGAAAAGTAATTTTCATGAAATATTGAAGGTGGTTTGAAACATTTCACACAAGTATTGTTTTAGGATCATCAAATAAAAATATTAATTTGAAAAAAAGTTCATGAAAGACTAAAAATGCATGAAATCTGAGGTTACACATAAGAGTCTCATGCATCCAATGAAATGTCATAAGGTGTTTTGTGCGCTTGAAGATAATCTTACGCACACAAATGAAGACTCATCATAATATTTTGAGTATGATCATTAAGCCCTATAAATAGGAGGCTACCACCAGTCAAGACTTAGATCCTTTTTAATTAGGTTCTGGGTTCTTCTACTGCATGAAAGAGTTGCGCAGAGAATATATCAGAAAGTGAATCATACCGAAAAATTGTTCCTTTAGACTTTAAAGACAAAGTGAAACTTATGGGGTAACAAAAAGAAAGATAATTGTTGCGTGAAAAAATAAGGGATGAAAAAAATCCATCTTACAGGACAAATCCGAATATTTTGTGGAATAGAATGTTTTGTACGCATGTTCTAGTGTGTGCTTCATGCATATTTTGATCATCCCCTTGGCTTGATCAGGGCTTCCAAGTGCATATATTCTGAACATCGCTTTACAAATAGTATTGAGATATACAAGTACAAATACATCAATGAAAGTATATTTAAGAGTCTTCCATGTTTATAAAATGAGTAATAATTCACCCAAGGTAGTGATCTAGGAAGAGTTTATGGAAGTACTCCGAGGGACATAGTGTGCTATCCCTAAAATCGTGAAATGGTTGAGTTCCTATCATAGTGTAAAAATTTATAAACTTTTATACTCCAACACTAGTAAAGATTAGTTTACATTAGTATGACCAAGAGACTGTTGTCATATTCTCTGTGGACTGTCCCTTAGTTGGGAACCACGAAAAATTGATGTGTTGTCAATTTTCACTATAGTTTTTTATTTTCTAATTATTTTCATTATACAAGTTTAATTAGTACCTACAAACATCTAAACAAGTTCCATTACATTAAAAGGAAATGTTAACACCCTAATTTACCCCCCCCCCCCTCTCAGGGTGTTTCAGGGTCTTATAAGTGGTATCAGAGATTGAATGCTAGTTTTAAATATGCCCATATTTCCTTTTCATGGGAAACATAGTAAATATCAGGGGTGTCCTCCTCTTTGAGGGGAGGATCTTGTATATTTGGATGAAAAATACGAGATCTCATCTAAAATATCATGGAATGGAATTCATTTACCCACTCCACATGGAATCCATGTCATTTGTCCAAAGAGACTGCATATGACTTATATAGAAAGGAAAATATGTGATGAAAATGATAAATTATAGAATTCCTTGATGAAGCCTTTTCTAATGGTTTTTTTAAATTTGATGATTTTTACATCTGAAAAGTCATTATAAAAAAATAAGAGAATAAATATGAAGGTGAAAACAATTTGAAATATGTGAAACTATATTTCATGGATAATAGGTTTGACGATCTGAAGATACATCCTAATGAAAATGATCATACAATTTTCAATAGAATTACTAAATATAGAAGAAATTTGAGGACCTGGTGATGAAATCAAAGACATTGAAACTGTGATTAATGTTTTGAGAATTCTTTCAACCCTCTACAATCCGAATGTGAATTTCCTTTAGGAATGGGTTCTTTCTAAACAATCATTAGATGATTTTCCATGTGACCTAGTGGAATATTAAATGAGAATAAAACTAGAAGATTCAATGACCTGAGTGAGAAAGGAAATGGATTTTGATTCTATAGAATATCATGAGGTGTTTGGAGATACAATGGATTAAGATAATTAGGAATGTGAAATTTTTTCCCTAATTAAAATTAAATTTAATATAGGAATAGGTATAATTGAAGGAAATATTCCCTTGGCCTGTTTTTATTGTTATAGAATTGGGAACATTGCCTCTCGGTGTTCAAGGAAACTTATTGATGAAAAAGTGAAGTGGTAAATTCAAAGAATCCCCAGAAAATGTTTTATCAAAATGGAGACTTCAAATATAGAAATAAATTACATCAAAATAGTTTTTTCCTATAAAGAAGATAGTGATGGATGTTAATTATTAGAGTGATAAGATCTAGAGATTAAATCTATATCCCATCTATCTATGATGGATATAGTGGAAATGACTGAATCAAAAAAGATAAACATATAGGTGATAAGTTGATCACTAATAATGATCTCAACTTAAAACTTAAGGATGATATTGATAATAATGATAACCATAGTAAAAGATTAAAAAAGTGGAGAGAAGCTATGGTAGAATCATCAACATTTATTAATCAACATGAAGTTTAAATTGAATGACTGGATGAAGTAGCGAATTAATATTCAACAACAATTGAAAATAAAGGATAAGTAGTGGAAAAAAGCTTATAATTGAAGAAAATTAAATGGTTATCAATGACCATACATCCAGAATGGAGGAGAAGTACACGAAATTTGGGGGCCTTGAAGAAAATGTTTTTACTCTTTTGAGTAATCATGGAAGTGAATAAAATATAAAGGAAACAGATAAGTAAACATAATTGGTAAGATTCTTAGATGCTGTTATTATAGAAAAGAAAAATTGTTGTTCCAAAGAAGAAGAGAATGGTTTTGATGATCAATGATCTATATGCATGTGATAAAGTTGAATTTTTTTTAGATGGTAAAACATTGAAGGATGGAAATTAAAAAAACAAAAATAAAGGGAATCTCAAAGTTGGACATCTCGAGAAGTCTCCTAAATTCATAACAATGAAATAAAAAAATTATAATGAAAATAGAATTGAAAAAATCCACAAGTTGGTAGAAATGATCTTTAGTCAAAATATTTTTCAGAAATGTCAATTTTGTGCCAATTTGGGCCTTAACAAGGCATATTGTGAAGTGGTATGTAAATATTTTAATCGGGAAGAGTTAGTAAATCAAAAAAGGAGAATTAATTGAAATCATATATCATATGGAAGAAATATTTTATATGGATATTATTTTCATTATTCAATCTTTGGACATAAAGCTGTGAATTATCGGAAAAAGAAAGAAATGAACACTACAAATAGAACTCAGAGACAAGCCAATACTCTTCAACCAGATGATGTTTCTAATAAAAATAGTTTTCCTCTTATGGAAGAAGAGAATTAGTGTGATGAACCTTTACACATGAAAGTGAGATTTGAAATGACATAATTATCCTTCACTCAATATAATATTTCATGAAAGGAAAAAAGATAATTGAAAAATACAACATAAAAAATGTAACCCTTAAATATATAAATATCATTAGTTGGTGGATTATTTATAATTTATTCCCATCACATATTGTGGGAAATTAAAATCTAGTAATGAATGTTAAAGAAAAGTGTCGATGGAATAGTATGGTTTGGTAATGATGAAGCATTGAAGAATAAATGTAGTGGAAGTACTGACCTTGATAATGTAGAGCTCAAATAAACTGAAGTTCATTATATGGTCTGTTTATATTACAATATCCTTAGTGTGATTCAAATCTGTGATTTTTAAATTAAATTCACATTCAATGAAAAGGATTGCACTATAAAAGTAAGGATAAAGAATTCACTCTTGAAATGTAGTAGAACAAATGAAAACATATGTTATGTTGATAATAGAGAGTATGTTTTCTAATAAACTGTTGAGGAAAAAATGACTTGTGGAACAATAGGTCTGGGAAAATTAATCAACAAGACATGGAATAGATATACATTTTGAATATACACATGGATATACCCAATCTAAATAGTGAATGTAAAAATAAATTTGATGATTTTATATGAGGGAATATAGTCTAGAGATCATGTCGGCCAAATAAGAATAGTGATTAAAAAATTATTGATATCATCCATACATATATATGATGTCCAATAAATGTTTCTAGAACATATAGAGAAATTTACCTTGTAATTTTCTTTGATGATAATAGCATAATTACTTTTGTTATTATATTATAAAAATAAAGACACTATATGAGTCGTGGCATGAATATAAGCCCTCATTAATGTATTTTAATGTTTTGAAAAGTAAATGTTTTGTTAGAAAAATGGAATCAAATATACTATAGTGATTTTGTAGGTGAAATAATCATACTCATATATTCAATGAATAGAAAAGAATATAAGTTTTTCAATAATCATCTTGAAAGAATAGTGGAAAGACGTGATGTTATGACCATTTAAGTTAATACCACAAATACCATAAGGGGATCTTATGCTGATGTGATTAATGATAAAGAAAACACTGGACATTGAATAGATTCAAATGGAGAAGATGATGAATAAGTGAAAACCATTAATATGTCATAGCATAATGTAGATTCAATAGAATAATCAAAATAGGAACCATGGATGAATAATATTCATCTAAACTTCACATTAGAAATAAAAAAGTTAAAATTTATCGATCTAATATCATTAGGGATTGTATAACACCCACACAGACATGGATAATGATGAATAATGAAAAATATATTTTCCTATCTATTGAGGAACCATCCTCATGTGAATATGTTACAAATGATGGATCATAGGTTAAATCCCTGAATGAATATCTTGATCAGATCCATAAGAATCAATAATGGGATCTTGTTAAGATACCTAAAAATCCTAATGTTATTGTTACAAAGTGTATTTTTAAAAATAAATTTGAGGATCATGGTAATGTGTTCAGAAAAAAGGAGTCATTGATGTGTAAATGATATGATGAGATTAAAGTTGTTGATGTTTAAGTAACATTTTCTTCAATGTTTAGAATGGAGTGAATTAGGCTCTTTCTTTCTATGGAAATCCAAAAAGTGTATAATGTATATCAAAATGAAGTCATTACAAGGATATTAAATGGATTTCATGAATAAGAATTATACATTGGAAAACCAATGGGTCTTATAATTGGGACTAGTGAAATGATGGATTTAAAATTAGAGAAGGTACTTGATGGTCTGGTGAAGGCCCCACTAGGGTGGTACTCTAGGCTGGATTCTTATCTAAAAAAGATGTAATATAAAAGAGGAGTGGATCACAGTCTATATGTTTTCATATAAATCCCATTTCATGTAAGTGGTGTACGTTGAAGATATTATACTTGGTGGAAGCATGCATTTATTAGTGGATAAATTTTCCAATCACATTAAATAATAATTATAAATGGTTATGATTGGTGATTACACTTGTATGGGGCTGATGTGATTTTTAATAAATACTTAACATTTATTTCTCAGGAAATGTTTGGAAGATTATTGGTGTATAAATTCAATATGCCTGAATCCAACTAAAGTATAGTCCGATTGCTATTGGATATAAACATATACAACATGAGGATGGAATTAATGTATATCCCAACATTTAAAGAAGAATAGTTGGAATCCTATTTTTCCTAACTATAACATATCTGGATATTTTCTTCAGAACATCGTTTGTGGCCTACATTCTATGTAATTCCTAGGAATAACATTTGAATGTAGTAAAAATAATCATGAGGTACTTTCAATGCAGTCAAAATTATTGATTATACATTGCTACATTGAAAGAAAATGATCTATTTTCATTCTTTATTGGCAAGAAATGTGTGTGATGGTTGAGTAAGAACATACTATAGATGAAGAGAAAATTGAATAAAAGTGGTGATGAGGTGAAATATCCCATGGTGATTCATTTTGATCACAAAATTTAGATCGATATCAAGAATAATATAGTTCTACATTGTAATACAAAACATATTGAAATTTGATATCACTTTGACAAAGAAAATGTTGATTAAGGCGTGATTAAAAAGGATCATGTTAGAAATGAGGATCAAATGGCTAACATTACTAACCGAACCCTTAGTATCACATGTGTTCGAGAAACATTAGTTGTAACTCAGTGTTACGCCACCTCCAAGTGTCTGAGGAGGTTATGATTTGTACCCTCTCCCCAGTTGAATTAGGTGTTTTAATTTTTTTTGTTGAAGTTATGCAGGTTTATGGGGGGAGTTACGATATATGGGGACTATATTTAGAGCTCTAAATGTCAAAATCAGGTTCGTTGGGTTTGTATACAATGGGGGGATGAAGAAATGGATACATTCAATGTGTTCATTGGACAAATTGATATTTATGGGTTAACAAGGGTGAGAATGAGAATGGATAAAATAATTCAGTTTTATGATGAAACAAACAAATCATAGCTTGGACATCATTAAGAATTACAAAATAAGAGAACCATTTTATGCTTCCCCTATTAAATTCTACATTGAGAATTTATCTTGTAGTCTTAGAGTGTTGGGTGATTTTTTTCTTGCAGTTTAGCATTTGGTAGCTGTTGGGACTCAATTGAATTTTTCAACAGATTTCCAAAAAACCCAAAGGGACAGAATATTGAAACGAAAGATGTTATTTTTTAGAAATGAAGTATGTTTTGGGTTTTTTTTTGAAAATCCTGACAAGGAACATCAATGAGTTTGGATGGATAGAGATAATATTATTCAAGATTGAGTATAATATTGTATGTGGGGTAATTTCCTACTCTTTTTGGATGTTTTGGGTCCATAAATTTGAGAATGGAGAAAAGTGTTTTTAAAAATTTAATTTTTGAAAAAGACAGGATGTGTTATAGAATGATGCGTGAATGTCTTGTTTTAAGATCAACTCCTAAAAATATGGGAAAAAAAATTTCATGAAGGACCTGATAATGTGTGAAAGATGAGGCTCTATAGAATATACTTACGTTCCAAATATGATGTTGGAAGTGGTTTATCATGCTTAGAGAGTATTTGACACACACATTGGAAGAAACATTAGAATATTATGTGTAAGTTAATCGAGGACAATAAATAGAAGGATACCCCTACTGAAGACTTCAAACTTTTTTAACGAAGATCAAGTTCCTCTGCCACATGAATGTGTTGCACACGAATGATTGGAGAAATAAAATATTACAAGCAAAGTGTTCTTTTAGTTTTTAAATACCCAGTGAAACTTATGGTGTAAAAGTGAGAAAAAGAAGTGTTGAAACAAAATTAGGGTTGAGGGAAAGTCCTCTTACTTGACAAACCTAAATGTTGAGAGTAAGGAAAGGTGTTGAATGCAAGTGCTAGTGTTTGCATCTAGAATGTTTTCAATGTTTGATTGGTTTGATCTTATTATTTCAAGTGCATCAATTCATAACATCAATGTATGTAGAAAATTTTTCTAGATAGGGAAACAAACATCAATTAAAATCTATTTTAGAGACCTTAAATTCTATAAACTATGTAAAACATAAGCCAAGGCAGTTAGTTAGGGGTAATTGACGGATGAAATCTGAGGGATGAAGTGTTCTATCCCTAAAAACATGTGAAGGAGGTATGCTTGACAAGGAGAAACTATGTCTTTGATTTTTTAATCCACAAATACTGATAGATTGTAGAATTTGGTAGGCTTGACACATTGTCAGTGTATGCTCCTTGGACTTACCCGTAGTGGAGAACCAAGTCACATTGTGGTGTTCTCTCATGGCATTTGAATGTTTGATTGATGATTGATTCCATCATATAGGTTTAATTAATTCCGAATAATGTAGAAAATAGATCAATTACATTAAAAAGAAAAATTTGATAACCAATTTCGCCCATCACATCTCATGGTGTTTCAAGGTCCTACATTATGAACGAACATCTACAACCTAAGAGATATCTCTTGTAGAAAAATAACAAGCATGGTTAAGTCACTATAATACCCAGGGTAATGGAATCACTACATGTGACTTCCAGTGTTAGTTGTATTACAAATAGATCTTATGTGGTTATTATAATGAATTTTTTAGCATAATTACCTATGATATTGATATGTATTTTTTATATAAAAAATATAATGGGAAAATAAATATAAAATCAATTTATTCCTTAAATCTTTTTTCTATTTTCCGGTATAAAACTAAACCATAATAACTTTTAGAAATGAATATTCATAAAAATATATTATCATTCAATCTATATATATACATAGATAATGAATAATAATAAATAATAATTACCATTAATAGAAAAGTGTGATTAATTTGTATGACTAACATTATGTTATATTTTTGAATTTTAATTAACTATTTAATTAGAAGATGGGAAAATTTTAATTTAAAAAAGTATCATCATCATTATATTTATCAATGCCATGTTAGATTAATATAAAGTTGTATGATTTTTCAAAAATAATTTTTTTGGTGAATAGTGAAAACCCCATTTTTTTAAAATACCATGTATTTTATTACATTACTTCGATAAAAGAATAACCTAAAATAGAGGAATGATTTTTATAAACCAAATATATTTATTTTACATGTTATTATATATTTTCAAAACCCATGTTTGAATTAAAAGCCCATATTTAAAATTTCAAATCATAACAAAAAATATATATAAACATTATTTATATAAATTATACATTAGTATTTTAAAATTATTTTCTATAATTTCAATAAAAATAAATTGACTTTAAATTTATAAAATGAAGGTCCAATTTATCAAATAAATTACTATTTGTATTTATTAATTAATATTAAGATACCATTTTTAAATATTAGTTACCATGGAAAAATGGTCAAATTTTCAATTAATTATAATTTTCTAAATAATGTGTGTGTTAATATTAAATATAAAAATTTTAAACTAGATCTCTAATATGATGGATATTTATATATTCATATGACTTAACACTCATTTAATGGGTAATAACTGTCAAATATGACTAAGAAAATATAATAAATAAAACTAAAATTTTGTAAAAAATTATTTTTTAAAAACATTATATGTTTTGTTTTAAAAGGAAATGTAGTCATATTTAGATATTCAAATATGATAAATGGAGTAAAAATTTGGATTTATAATATTGAAATTTGGAATTAATTGTTTACATATATTTTTATTAATGAACAAGATGAAATGAATATTCTTTAATTAAGAGTAATATGTGTATAAATGAAAAATACAAGGGGGATATAATTTTTCAAAATTAACCTGAAGTTTTGATGATATATAAAATATCTTTTTTATGTTTTAAATTATTACCTACATGTATTACAATCCTTATCTATCCAAAATCTCATACCTTCATGCATTTTTTATTCTTACCCTTTACCATTCTATTTTAGGAAAAATTCCCTCTTCCTCACAAATAAATGTGGGAACACTTCCACCCTTTCACAATACATGTTTGTTTTCCAACATTCCTTGAACCCATGATAAAAATAATCTTTTATTGATGTAATTTAAAAATATTATTTCCTGAGTTGAAAAAAATGATCTCAAGTACTTCAAATCTATGGTTCTCATCAAGAGTATATTAAATGTATCAATGCAGGTATCACATATTTCATAATATTTCATTATTTTTCAATTCATTATAGTCTAATAGTAAGAATGGAATAGTAAAATCCATAGTATCATTAATGTGTTTCAATGTTGATATAATAATGGTAAAACCATTAATTACTCTCTTACAATTACTATGAAAGAAAAAAAACGTCATTAGAGTGTGCGTGGGGATTACCACCTCCACCTAGCGATACAATCAGTTTTTCATCACATATTACCTTGGATGGTATTAATGATGGTATTGTTGAATAAATATAATCTATAAAAATGTATTAATACAAATTAAATGGACACTTTATTTCCACATTTAATGTTATTATCCATTGAGTAATGAAAATATTAATCAACCCTTGTCTAGAATACTGCTTCCATAAATAATCAAGAATCAAGAATTATTTTAGTTTTTCATTATTTATAAAAATTATCACATATCGTTCATAATAATAGAAATATTATAATTAAAACTATTATTATTTGGTTTTAATTTTCACAAACAAACCAGGTTTGGCCATGACCTAATCACCCGATCTAATCTGCAACAAAGTCTAAGAGTCATTATTGTTCCTCTAAGAATGGATAATTGTGTTTGGAATCAAAGACAAAAAATATTGAAATTATTTATCAGATAACAAAAATTAACATATAAAAGAGACCACAACATAAATACTGGATCCAAATATCTGAATAAAATTAATTATATAATCAAATGCAGATATAAATATAGTGAAAAAAATAGAAAAACTAAAAGGGAACCGTATATAATACACAATAGAAAAAAAATTATCTCTATGTGAATTCATGGTTACTACCATAAAAACCCATCCCACATCATAGGAATCCCTTAAAATAAAATGAAACTACAAGAATAACTCAAGTGTACAGAATGTATGTAGAACTTGTAAGGTGTGATAAAGAAATAATTATATATAAAAACCATATAATCCAAAAAACATAATTACTAAATAGAGTACAGAAATACCAGTTATAAATTCAACTATGGAAAATATTATTTTTAATGCTTAAATTTTCCAAACTCAAAGTAACTTTTGAAAAAAAAATTAAAACCAAGTTCCAAGTTTAAACACCTACCAAATAATGCATGGATAAAGAGAAAAATGTGAACAACATAAAATAAAAAGGAAATATTAACCCAAACTAGACTAGAAAATAATAAACATATGTAATTATGGGTGTTTCAAAAATCTAAATATAATCACCCACTAGAGGAACTTTATTTGGATGCATCCCAAAAAATATGGTGATCCATGATATTCAATATCCATCGAAGATTCTCAAAACTATCATCAATAGAAGGAAATCCCACCTTACATACTCTCTATCAAGGGGGTTCTAATATATCTAATCAGTACATGAAATAAATCAGCAATCAACCCTATATATTACATATATGAATCCCTTGGTAATAGTATAAAATAGAATGATGTGTAAATAACATATAAAAATTAATACATAACTCACCAATGGAAAAATACATCCCATTCCCAATCCCCTAGACCAAATTTGTGATGTTCCTATCATCATAAGCATGAACCAAGGAGTTCACTTCATACATATATCCATTCAAATGATCCAACTAAACCTAATTTTTTTAGGAGGATTAAAAAAATTCTAAAACATCATAAATTTCTCTCATGACCTTAACATTTATACATCCAAAACTATATCAAATTAAAACACCATTCATTCCAAAACATTTCCAAAACAATTATGATAAAATTATTCATACACTATAGCCTCCCAAATGACCCTTAAATTGACGGGGTTACAAATCATGATTCAGTGTACCAAATAATGTATGTTTTAAATAACACATTTAGAAAAATCCTTTGAGGGTTTTTTGGATATCAAGTTTTCATTTAGAAAACATTAGTAGTTTTTAGAAAAAATTTCAGATATATAGAGGAGGGATGAAGAGATGGAATAAAAAAATATCATTAACTATAATGCATGATTGATTTTTTTTTGAAAACAATTTATGAGAGTGAGTCAATCCGTAGGTCTACCGCATGAACATATAGATATTACCACATCTAATAGAATATATATGGAAAAATCTTAAAATAACTAATGTTCAAACAGAAATAAACACCAAAATATCCTCAACCAATCATAAGGATCCACACATAATCACTGCATGATAAGAATGAAACAAAACCCACATAAAATATCAATTACCCAAGGAACCCACCTAAAATATCTCAATAATTGTCAAAAATAATCATAATGTACCTAATATTATTTCAAAAGATCCATTATAATTTTATAAAACAGTATTTATTTATTTGTATATTGGAATAACTAGGATAATTTGTTGAAAATATATTTTATCAAATTATTTACATGGAATAATCATAATAAATAAAATTTAAACATCAAAAACTAAAACAAAACATTTGGAAATTATGTAGGAAATGTAAAGATTCAAATGTTCTGCTTTAGAATGTAAATTTCTTGATTCAGTTGTCTGAATAAAAAGAGTTAGTGATGAATCTCCCAGATTAGTATGAAATAAGCCAAAGAGACAAACAAAAAACACTAACACCATAAGAAACATAAGGAAAAATCATCCCTCTACACATATTGTTCAACCAATAAAGAACCCCACCAAGAATAATAATGAAAAAAAAACACTATGATAAGAGTATAAGAGGGATACACACAAAAATAATGAAGAAATCATTTAGGAACTTGGAAGAATAATCAATGGTGGAAGAACCACCTAGGTGAAGGTTTTGAGAGGCCCTTCCTGCACCAAAATCAAACATAATGGGAGTTGGGTCGATTTGGGGTTTAAACATAAGTGGGGAAATCATGTAATTTCATGATTTCAATACTATGGGTATGTTATAAGGATTGGCCACATGGATTTCCAAATTGTGATCTCATAATGCTCACCCTACTGAAAATAAGGGTCAGTAACACATGTTGGCCCACAGTTTTAGAAATTTTACACCAACTATAAAAATTTAATCTAATGTAATTTAAGATCCTCCCCCACATGTTCCACATATCGTATTTTAACCTTGATCAATCTATGTTACGTCCCTCAGATGCCATCAATAGTCCACATGGATTCTTCATTTCCTCAGATGCTTTGGGAAACAAATTTAATACTCTATTCAAGACAAACTGTTCAACAACAAAATGAATTCGAAATACGCATTTCTTAACAAGACACATTTTTTCCTGCTAAACTATGGACACTAACCCTACATAGGGTTAAAAACAACCCAAAACCACCAAAAACACAATAATTCTCACTTGGAACTCTACATGAACCTCAACAAGAATTATTAAACACTAAGAAATAAATAGAATTAATCAAAAGAAAATAAAAATGTGGTTGGTCTATGAAAATTCTACCCACTAAAAAAACATTGTTCACATATAAAGTCACCATGAGAAACTAATAATAAAATACGATCTTGAAACTAAACCAAATATGGAACCACAATGTGACTGTTCAACTCCTCTAGCCACACTTGAACAACTATAGGGAACACCACAAGTAGATCCTTGGTGGGAATCCCCACAGTTTAAAATTATACCTATAGGGACAAATACTGGAACTCAGAATACAATGGAAACCAAATTAATGATAGTAATTCCTAACACAAATCCAAAACATGATTCATCATTTGAATAAACAAAAAAAAATTTCATCCAAAATATTCAAACCACACATGTTTCATACTAAAAAGTGAAACCATAAGGTATTGAGGCCCCCAATCCTTTCATAAAAAAATTAATCATTCCAAAACAAGTAATACTATTATAGGGAAACATGAACAATTCACACTCCAGCAGTAGAGACAAAATGTGTTCCACCTCTCCCACCCCCAATAACAAAAACTCTAGACTATATGAAGATATTCACTCTATCGTATATGTATAGATCCCTAGTTCATTGAAACAATTTCTCCCTATAGTCAAGATTAGGTGGACACTGAATACTAATTCCCCTTTCAATACCGATTCTTCTAGAACTTATCTTGGTGAGTCAAACAACATCATCACTTATAACCCTTCACAAGATTTAAAAAACATGTCTTTGAATTATTGAACTGACCATAATGGAAGAACATGAGAGATTGTTTAGATGAAAATGAGGAAGGAACTAAGAAAGGATTTTTTTTAGGAAATGGCTTTCTATACCAGACACTCTTCACCATTTAGGGAACCGTCAAAAGAAAAAAGGGAAACTAGATAGGAAACTGCCACATATTGTGATTTGTGAACCATATCATCCAGAAACACATCATCAACCATCTTCTATAATAGATCATCCCATTATGATAGGAATCGATCCATAATAACTATACTATGACCATAAAGAAATAATAGATCTTTTAGATTATTATTTTATTCTATATCCCGAGAAATAGAAACCATATCATTATAATTACTAATATAGACCTTAACTAATAGTTGACCTTGTTGAACACCCATGTGCTCTACAAATTCCTTAACCAACACACCCTTAGGTATAAAAAATTTGACAAAGGTGGTCTTAAACTCATCCCAAGACATAAACACTTTCTATAACAATGGTACCATCACATTATACTATACCAATCCTTGACCATCATACGAACCTAGAACAGATCACACCCTAATTGCTTTAGGAGTTCCAAAATACCTAAAAACACCTCAACTTCCTCAATATATTACAAAATCTCCAAAATACATGCATCACCAATAATGACAAAAAAAAAACTAAGAAGATCCTAATTCCCCCACCTAACATGTAGTTTTGTAATGGTCGACAAACGGATGATATTTATTAGAATCAATTGGGACCTTTCTAGGTTGAATACTCAAATAAAATAATAAAAAAATATAAATTAACAACCAAATATAAGACAACCAAAAAAGAAGCATTTCATACCAAAACAAAAAGTACTAAAATAAAACATCACAAAATAAAACCAAAAAAACTCATTCAAAATTCAATTTATCATTCTTATTTTATAACCCTCTCTCTATATGGTTACATTCTAAAAATACGAAATTCCATTTTAAAAATAAAACTCGAATACCATATCCACACAATTAAAATTTTATGATATACATCCAAATATAATTTTATCAAAAATATAACATTTAAAATAAATCCTCTATTTGTAATAATTTTAATTTTAAAAACCATTATTCTTGAAAAAATATTAATTCGAAATCAACTCACACAGACAAAAATAAATCCAATAATTACTCACATAGAATCCGTTGGAAAATAGAGCAAGTGTACATGATTTTATTGACCACAAATGTTAATGGACCATGCCCCAAGAAAGCACTAACAACTAGATGTATCTTGATCTATGAAATTAGGCACCCCAATTTTTTTTGTCCATGTAAGCCCCCCCATTTAACAACAATACACTTCCATTTTCATTCATTAAAACAGAATCCCACCAAGATCCAATGAAATAAAACCATAATTAAAAATATAATTATTCAGGTCATGAACTAGCCAAGGTAACATGAGGATCATGATGAGTAATAGTTCATGATACTCTTCCATTTCATACACTTGGTTTCCTAAAAATTAATCTCTATTCTACCTATTTTAATAAAATAACTAGCGATTATATAATGAAATTGTTTTAGGGAAAACCATAAAATGGTCACCCAAATTGATATGAGAATTTTCTTGAGAGCCTTTCTCAATCCTCCCTAATTGAAACAAATATCAGCTATAAATGATCATATATATGGGAATAATTTATTTATTTAAGAACTAAAAGATAATAATATTGAGTATAGAATATAAACATTATTAATTAAATCAATGAAAAAAATGTAATTAAATATACACAAATAGATTCAACTACTATGGAACAATATAGAAAAAATAAACAAAAAAATTTACAAAGTAGAACATACATGAACTCTATATGACCTCTTGGTCCCCACCATCCAAAAAACCATACTACATGATGGGAAAAAAATAAACAATGTAAAACCTACAAAAAATCATAGGTCTTCCAGAACTGAGTGATACTTTTACGGTGAGACCATACAGAATCTAAGTAACTAAGAACCATAGAATCAATGCACATAATTTCCTAAAATTGACCATAAAATATAATTAAAAATTAATTTATGGAAAATAATTATTTTAATGATTAAAATGTTCCAAAACAAAACACCTTTTTTAATAGCCCAATTTGAAAACTAAGAGACAAGTGTAACCAAATTTCAAATAGTTCATGGAGAGAGAAAAAAAATAAACCAAGTACAAGTAAAAGGAAAAATCAACCATAAATATAAATAAAGATCTATTAAAAAATTTTAATATTGGTATTTTCCTAATAATATCCCAAAGGAATCCCATGAAATAATTTTTTCAGACCCACCTACCAAAAAATTGTTTACCACAATAGTTAATAACAAACTAATATACTCCAAACTAAGCTTTTCGGTGGAAAAACCCCACTTTGTATATAATCTTTGATGGGGGATCTAATCCATATAATCATGACTAGAATGAAATAGTCGCTCAACTTGAAAGACGAAATCCATGAATCCAAAGATAATTTTATAGCACCAAATGATAAGGTAATCAAACAGATGAAATTAAACATAACTATATGATGCCTCCATTAATTCCATTCCCAACCCCTGACACCAACTACATTAGAGAACTTATATCCGAAGGATTTACATTGGGTTTCCATTTATAAATTGTTCTATTCAAAAGAGAAAACTGACCCTACACATAGTATGAGTATTCAAACCATTTTCTAAAACACGAAAAATTACCAATCATGACTTAACATTGAAAAATTGAAAAGAATTAAAAATAAAAATACATATATTATATTCCATTATCAAAACCAAGTTGAAAACACAATTCATTCTTGGAAGGTTCTAAATGGTCCTTTAAATTAGAGGGGATAATAATATTGTTTCAAGGTACCAAACACGAAATGTTTTCGATAACAAATTCAGAAACAAAATTTAACATTATATCGAAATTAATTTTATATTTATAAAAAATAAATAGTTTTTACAAAAACATTTAGAAGGTAGAGTGGAGGGAAGAAGAGATTCGATAATATTTTAAAAAAAATTGGTGTTGAAGATGGAAATTTTTATGGAAAACGATTTATGTATATGTTTTATTATATATGTGAACCCAGTTCACATATGGATATACCCACATATAATAGAATATATATGTGTAACCAAAAACACCAATTTTAACAGTTAAAATAATTATAATATGATCCAAAAAATAAAAAGGATCCACACATTAGAACCAAACCATAAAAAATGAACCAATCATACATAGAAGGCTCAATTTCATATGCTACTCATCTAAGAAATCTCAAAAAATCATACACAACCTCAAGATACTCATTATCATTTTAAAACACCGATTATAATTTTATAAAATACATTGATTAAATTTGTGTACATTAATTACTAGGAATATTATTTGAAACCCATTTTCATAAAATTTAATACCTATAATCACCATAATAAATCATAATAGAATATCAAAAAAATTAATAGCACATTTACAACATATTTATGAAATATATAGCATAAAATGGAATTTTTGAGATTGAAATGGATGAAAACGCCTACCTTAATAAAGTTTGAATGAAATGGATCTCTAGAACAAAGAATAATTGACCATAGAAGATAATCCAGACACTATTAAACTAAATGGAATAGAAGAAAAAATCTCACATCTACCCCTGGGGTATGTTCAAGGGAGAACCCAACCAAAAAAAACCATCAAACAGTTTGAGGGATAAGAGGATAAGAGGAAAACACCCAAAAATCCGGAGGAGTAGATATGAAAACCTTGAATGATAAACAATGGAAGAATAATAATTAAGGAAGCATGGTTTTGGAGATGTATTTTTTGGAAAAATCAAGGATAAGTACTGGAGGATTGATTTGGGGTTAAATCCTTAATGGGAAAAATGGAATTTTATTTTAATAGTGATTATGGGTATGTCACACGGTTTGGACGCGGAATTTTATAAACCATGGACTAACCATGTACACCCAACTAGAAAGAAGGGACACTCACATGGGCTTCCTCACAGTTCGGGAAACTATGCACCAGTCCTGATTTTTTTTCAAAATAATAAATACACCATCCTAACTACTGTAGGATTTCTACTAACAATGAACAACCCACGCACGTTACCTCAGACACCAAAAACTATCAATATATTTACTCCCTATAATCACATATTTTGGTTCAAACCCTGAATCTATCTTGAAAGACAATCCATACAAGGAAAATGATCTGGAAACACTGTTTTCATTTACCAGTAATATAGCTTCTCCCCAAACTATGCACATTATTTGTGCACATAGTTAAAAACAACCAAAAACCTTCAAAACAAATATCAATGGAAAATCAACCCAAACCAAAAACAAAAAGGTAAAGCAGTAATAAATTTATAAAAATAAATAAATTAAAATAAAACTATGGTCTGGGTTTTATGGTATTATTCTTTTGTAGAAAACACCTCTTTAACTTTACTCTCCAATTATTTTAATGTGTGTTCAAGATTGTTTTTATTTTTTCACATATAGGAATAATGAATTGAAAAATATAAAAATCATTATAAAAACATAATTTGTTATATAATATGATGTAAACAAATAAATAATTATTATCTGGATCTATAAAGGATACATAAATATTTAACACATTAATATCAAAACACACTTTGTGGGATGAAAATCATCGAATATTGTCCTGCATTGATTTTTTCTTATAGGATAAAAAATAATGTACTCATGAATGTAGGTTTAATAATAATAAATAATTAATTGACATAAATCATAGTAGTAGCAATGGTCATTTATGGATTTAAATTTTAATAATAAGGAGTTCATACACTACACCTACAAAAATACTATAAATATTAAAACATACAAATACCCAATATTGGAAAATGTTAAAATAACTATAATATTATTATTGATTGATTATAAATTAAAATTATAAACATTTTTTTAGTATATTTATATTTATAATATAGTATATTAACATTGTTATAGTTTTTCATAAGATTTTAGAGCACATATGATTATGTAGGGAGATAATGTATTGGTTTTATTCTCTCATAATTGAATCCCATTATACATGTTTTTCTCATAAATCATGTTTAATTTTTTTAATACATAAACACTACACCATTGTCATTTTATATAATTGTTTTTTTAGTTTTCATGATTTTAATTATTTTATTCCATATTAAATCTCTATTGAGGTTTAGAATCAGAAGATAAAATGTCTTTAGTGTTTTTCATTGAATTATTTTTTGATTAATTGGATTATAGCCAACCAATTATTAATATACATTTTAGTTTATCATATATCCTAACATAGTGAAATTTTAATTGTAAATATTTATACAATGGGAAATTGAATTATAATTTTCAGTATTATGTTCTTTGGTAACGTGTTTTTAAATATAAATTTCCATCATTAGTATGAATAACTCTTATTCTAACTATTGAATCTGTTTTTCACGAGCATATTTTCTTTCACACCAATGTTCTACTCTCATTTGGGAAATATTATAATTTTTATTTTCTTTTATTTTAATATTTATCTTAAACAATTTGAATTTTAATATTTAATATCCATTTCATGATGTGTGTATAGGTATTTCAAAAAATTAAATAAAATGGTTCACTATCCATAAAATATTATATGATTTATATTCAACGGAAACTATTAAATATCATCTATTTAATTTAAATGATATTTTGTTTGTAATATTTAAAATAAGATTTTAAAAATTATTCTCTCTTATAACTCAAATTTTTATTTTGAATATAATTTTCATTTTATCTTTTATAACAATGTTTGAATGGATTTATTAAAACATTTGTATTTTAACAACAAATTTACACCCATTTTTATCTCTCATGATGAAATGTATAGATCATACAATATATTATATTATGAAATGGTTACATTAAAAATGAAAATTTTATGATACCTTAATATAATCTTATTTGATATATTTTGGAATATATATAAAACCCATTATTTTTTCCACGCATCCATTAATATATGTTTATGATTTAATTTTTGTGAAAAAAATATATATTATTGATAAAGGGATTGGAAACATATATCCCGCAAATTAATTGTTTATTTTTTATATTAATGCTTATAGTTTTGTGTAAAAATATTTGGTTTGTTAACATAGTCATGTCCATGATGGGGTTTCTCATATTTTCATAAGTTGATGTAACATGATTTTTCACATAGTCATGCTAATAGTTTTTTTACTCGTACATTTTTTTATATATTTATGGTTGTTCGAAATTTTATTTTTTATAATTTTAGGAATAATTTAAAATTTTCTTATCATATATTACATATCTTATGATGGATTTGATATCTATGAAATTCCATGTTTTCAAAAGATTTTTTTAAACTATTATGCACATTATATAATGTTCACATGTTATAAGTTTTATAATTTATATTTCATTGAAAATATTTTTATGAGTATAAGTAGATAAATTTTATTTTATGATTGTCAATCATTATCTTATGATATCTTATTTGTTATGAATTCTTCGTATTCGTATCATTATTATAATATAATACATTATGATAACTTTCATCCCTTAATTAACATTTAACATGTCCCATTTCTTATGTTTTCATTCATAATGTTATATATTATTTTATATAATTTGAGATTTATAGAAAAGGGGATAAATGAGAACAATTAGGGAAATTTTTTACTTGTGTTAAAGAATAAGATATTTGTGTAATAAATTTTGACAACACTAAACCATTATGTATTGGATTATGTGACTGTGGAATGATGTATAATTAAAATCCTAATACTAATATATTATTTATATTATGTTTATCTTGGGTCAATATATTTTATATAACTGATTTATTTACTTTTAGTTTTGATGGTCCTCTTCATCATGATGATAAATGGTCCATGTGCCTCTATATTTAATATAGCTAAGTCAAAAAATCACGATAACGAAGAATGATCCCTTGTCATGGATCGATTAATTATTCGATAATCATTGTCTGTTCTAGTATATATCTATGGTGGTAGTTTGGATGGGATTTCACTAATTAATGGTAATAAAGAAAGAAATTCTATAACTGGATTCCAAATGGGGAATCCAAATTCAATTTTAGGTATATTTGTTTTCTAGATGAAGTAATTATAATTCTTTTGAAATTTTATCCCCAATAGCATGACACAAGTGGAACCTTATATGAAAAAGGTAATAGAGGAGTTTCCCAAACTAGCAATCATAATAGAAATCCTTAATTTCCTAAAAATATATTTTTATTATAAACAATCAAAGAGAAACAAATTATGATTTTAAATCCCACTATTGAATATGACTCAGATATGATTAAATTTTTTAACAATGAACCCGAAGTGACTTACAAGGAATTCGAGAAGTAGAATTTCACTACAGAAGTATTTATGGTACCCTCATGTTCAGATATTTTTTAATATAAATTCATTCATCGAAGAAGGTAATGGTATATGTATTGATGAAAAATTATAATGTGATATATTTCAACTTAAGGATGTCAAAATTTCAAGATTATAAAAATCAATTAAATGATCTTGAGATATATTTTTTGATAATTAGATTGGTGATATTTAGGAATTATCTATTTTTTTATGTGTAATATATATTAAAATCATAAGAGACTAAAATATATTATTACAATGACATATAATAATTTGTTCTCGTGATGATGGATATACCAGATCAAATATTAGGACTACTTAATGAACTAACTTTATTTTATAATGATTAAAGTAGTATATTATCAAAGTATAAATGATCCGTTAACCTTATAAATTTTGATAATATGGAAGGATCCACTGCTATTAAACTTATAATGTATTTTCATTGAAATTATTGAAATAACAATATCATTAGTCATTCCTAAAATTATTTTACATCCATCCCTTCGAAAGAAGACCATGTATGGTCAACATGATGATGAGGAAAAAAACAATAAATTAAAATCTAAAATAAAATGAAAAACCTCAGAGATCAGTATTGGTGAAGAAGTTGAATTATTTATGACACAAATTTTATTACCAGGTATTCCAAAGATACAAGATGAATTTTTTGATGATGTGCATAAATTTTCCATATCCATACTCTGCGCGATAATGAAGATGTATAGATACTTATGGGAGCACAAGTTGTGGGAAAATATCCTAGAGAATATCACATATTAAAACTAATGTTTCCTGGTATTTTAGTAGGTGAAGGATGAAAGGGAAAAGTATAATGGGATAAGACAACCATTACCATACCGAGAGGGAAATGTAATAGCATCACTAGGGATTTTGTCACATGTCTTCCAAAGACATCCACAGTAAAAAAAAATACAATTTTGGTGGATTGGATTATGTTAAAATGACTTCTCATTTAATTTTTATTCATCTATAACACTCATTCAATCATTTTATAATTATATTCATCATATAAGTGGAATTTTTATATAGAATACCACTATTGATTATATCAGACTGATATATAATATTTTACTAAATGTTTTGAGAAATAATCCAACATTGTCAATGTATTGAGTTGAACAACAATATGGAATATCAACCACAAAACTAATGGAAAATATGAGTGAAAAATCAAAGCACATATAAGGCATTCTCAAGCATGATCAATGGACTTCAAAGGAGTAATTGATGAAAATATCCCTCTGTACAAGTTCTCAGACAGTATATCATTTAATCAAGCATCCAAATGCATACAAATAAAGATTTTCATTGGATGATTAGAAGAATACTAGTCTGTTGAGATTAATGTGGAGAATAAATGATTATTGTACTTGATATGGTTAATGAAATTGTAGAAAATGATAATCATTCAACCATATATTATAGCATCTTAGAGTAAAAAAATACATATGTTGTAAATTTATATGAGAACTTGAGTGTATAGTTAGACATAAAGTTTTATCATGAAAATCATTGAGTATAGTCATGAAATATTGGATCAACAGATAGGTATATACTATGTACATAATCCCTATTGAGATTTTTGATCATATCAGATTCAAGACATATAAACAATCACTACCACCAATGTTGTCTCACCTAAATGATGAGTTCCAAAATTCAAACATGATCTCACATGTACTAAATTACATGGCTGTAAATAAGTAAAACGATCTCTCTTATTATAAAAAAATGGAAAAAATAATAACCATATCGAAATAGTTCAACTGTAAAAGACTACTCACTAAGTCAAATTATTATGGCCGAAATATAATTACAAAGATATGATTTGGGAACTAGATGAATCATTGAAGTCAAATTACTCCATATTATTTCATATTAGTGGGAGAAATGAAATTTGATGAACAAATTATTATAATGGGAAGAATGTAACAATTCAAATTTATTCTTTTTTATTTCACATTTTTTAATATAACTATGTCATATTTATTAATATAGAATTATATAATTGAAATTCACCATGTGATAGGAGTACCAAAAATTTATAATATTAATTTTATCATTATATATAGAGAATAAATATACACATAATAATGTAAAAATTATTATAATGAAAAAAATGGAAAATAAGATAAATATACTATGAAAACAATTATATAATCGATCCATGTGATCAATTACACTAATTAAAAATAATGTAAAAATGAATGAAATATTATAAATGAAATATTCACCATGAATACGAAAATATATATAATATTGAATGAAATTTGAATAGAATAAAAATATAATGAAATGTGAATTATTAATAGAATGTGGGGAAAATCGTCGTTATAATTATGAATGTTGGAATAATAATCTGATCATGAAAATATAAATTTTTTCATTATAATAGTACTTTACCCATTTGTAATATTATTCCAAATTTTAGAATAATATCATCACTTATATAAGTGTGTGATAAAATTTATTATTCCTATAAATTGAGAATATTGAAAATTTATATAATGATATAAATATATAAATGTTTTAACAGTGAAAAATAATTGTCCCTATTAGTGTAAAAATACACATTTTATTTGTATTTTAATGAAAATATAATGATTTAAAATTTTTTCAACAATATAGTATTATAAAATGATTTTATATTTAATTGTAATGTTAATATTCTTCTTTAAGATGATACATAATTTTTTAAAGGTTTATAAAATTTATCAAAATATTAATGTTCATATTTTTCAAATAAATAATGATTAAAAATAAAAAGTAAAAATTTCATATTATACAATTTAAATTCATGAATTTTATTTACTTTTCCAATATATAGGTTGTTAAGTTATTTTAGGTGAATTTTTTGTTTTTTGATTAAATAATTTATGTATCTGTGAATTTTGAAATACGAAAAAATAATTCTAGGAAATTATATGATAGATATAGGAAATTAGGACTTATGGATTCTATAAGAACCTGCCAGTAATAAATCATATACAATCGTTACTATATTAAGTCATAGTATTCATCACTATCAGTAGTCTTGATGAAATGATTAATGAACTAAATATTATAATTTTAAAAACAATCCTCCCCCATTTAAATATCACTCATCACAACCCTTTCTCCAAAAACATTTTATACCATTAATCATTAAAAATTTATATCAAATTTTCTTACCTTCCCTCTTCCCCACATCCACTTTTTTCTTGTATCACTAAATGAAAATAATATATTCCTTACTTTATATTTCAAGTGATGATGTCTAAGTGGAAATATTATCATTCTATTGTTTTTAAATTCATTTCGTATTACATGAATTCCTCACATCAAACAAGTATCATGAATTAATAAATAAAATATTGAAAATATATTTTAATTTAATTATTTGAATGAAATATTTATCATACACCCCCATATATTATTCCATCATTCTAGAAACTATATCATTCTTCAAATTATGCTTGATTCATGAGATGAATGAATACCATACATCATTTTCTCCACCTCCACCAAGAATTGTTATAGAAATATTATTATTTTTAAATATGATTATAATATGTTTATTATAACTTTTCCTTGATATTAATATATATTAATAAAATTTTAATCGAATTATAATAACCTACTTCAGGAGAATTAGTAAAACCGCTTAAATGAACTATGCCCTTAACATCAATGTTTTTATTAAATGAGTCATCCATATGACTGAAAACAGATATATATATATATTATACAATTTAATTTGTTTTATCCACATGAATATTCATTCACTTCAATTCAGTAGTTATTTTTCACAGTGATATGATCTTTATTAATTATCCACAAGTGATGCAACCATGGATTTAGTAATCAAATGCCATTAGAACCACAAATGTAATAATTATTTTTATTTAAATGGTTATAAATGAACATAATAAAATTATAGTAAATAAAATATATATTTTAATGGTTTTAAATAATGTAATAAATTAATTTGGTTTTATTAGTATGGATATTTAGTGAATGCAAGGAATAAATTTTGAGCTATGATAATGAATCTATTTGAACCACTATATTTTGTTTATAGTATGACATTTCCCTATATAAAATAATTTATCTATCTATTTAATGATATTGAATAATTAGAATTTTTTATGCATATCATACATATTTAACTATTTTATTTGACCTTTTAATAATAACTTTATACATGCCTTAAAATGATTTATAAAATTCATTATTTAAAATAAAACCTTATTAAGGGTAACTTTGCTATATTATAATAATATTCTGTAACAATACACGGTATTATTTATTCACATTATTAATTTCATAAAATAATGTAACATTTTAGGGATAACAATTCTATTTTACCCCTTGTATTAAATGGAATATTATTATTCATTTATTCTCCAAAAGGAATAACCTGATAACTTAACACATGATTTTGATTGTTAATTTCATTAATGAATTCTATACTCTTTCACATGATATTTCATAATTGAAAAGATAATTCTAATATTTTTATTATTTATTAATATTCTATTTTCAAAAATAGTTAATTACTTCTTCTCTTTTAAATATTTATTTAATCGACTTTGGTAGTGATATGATGAATGATTATGAAAAATATTTCATTCCAAGTGTAATTCATATATTTTTTCCTTGGAATGATTTCCATTTGTGGCCCACATAATAATGTGAATGTTATGATGGTTGTGTCCTAACAGATCTCCAATGCATTTGGTAAGGACTATTATAAGTATGTGATTAATGAGTAAACCTAATCCATGATGAGACTCTATCAACCACGTGATGTTTTCTGAAAGTTAACATTTAATCATAATTATTCCATATTCCATATTATTGAAACATTCTTATATTTTCATGATTTTTTAATTCTATGAAAATTATATTATGCTACAATATGATTATTCAAGATCTGGGTCTTCTATAAAATTATATTATTAAATATAACTCATATGTTTTCATTGTATCCATGCGTATTCCCTTCCTAAAATTTTTCTCTCCCAAAATTAGTTTATGAATTCTATAGACTAGGTTATACAGTCTTAGGATCTCATTAAAATGATTAAAATTATGATGATTTATTTTAGTTTCATTTGGATGAATTATGTACGATGTCTTTAAAAAATACTTGCCCGCTCGATCATTGGGTTTCTTTATGGGATATTTATGTTAAAGATTAGATAATAATATGTGTAAATAGATTATGTTTCTATAATATATCAATTTATATATACAAACCTATATACCATAGAGAATAATTCAACAAGGTTAAATCGAGCATAACTAATACACCAGAGGGAGGGTTTCTCTATAGGTCCATAGAGAACATTCAAATAAAAAAAAGCTAAATTTATCCCTAGTCTAAATAAATTATTTTTTCCATATGTCATAAAACCAATTATCACTTATGTTTTATAGTCATTATAAATCATTTCAATAATAGAATAAAAAAATTCAATAACATATGGTATATGTTAACATTTCCACTCTGAAATCAACTCCAAACCTAATTAGAAAAATCATTCTGGTTTTTTATCTTTTATTTATAAATATGAAAAATTAAATAAAATGAGAATTATTTATAAAAATGTCATTATAAAATCTAAATAACATTTTTAAAATTGGAATCCCATTCGATGAAAATTCATCAGGGAAAAAATTCCATTTATAAACACCGAGTTCATTTTCCAAGACCAAGAACCAACTCAACCTAATTTCCCATTATCTTAATTAAACAAATTTTAAATTCCAATTTAAAATTCTATATTTATTGACCCATTTATGAAACCATTCTATAAGATAACTATTAAAATTAATATAATCTATCTTTTTTAATCAGGTATTCCACTTTAAAAATATACAATGATATTTACTAAAATTATGGATAATTTGAAATTTTAAATTATTTCTAGAAATCACTTTTACTGGAATTCGGTGTACCAAAAAATCTCACAATATCAAAAGAAACATCAAAACACATATGAGATGACATCATCATTTTCAAAAAAATTAAAAGTGTTAGAACTATTTACCATATATAAATCTCATTGGATATAGGTCACCATCATGCATAGATTGTCCTCCATGAGCATCTAAAAGATTTTGATTTTTTTTATTAAATTCACGTTTTTCATCCATGTCTATTTATATATTTACCTATAATTATAAATAGTGGAACACCTAATTCTCGGAAATAAGATCTATTTTGGTTGAATTATTTAATTATCATACATTATAATCATCGTCGATTGTAATTGAAGTGATATTTTTATTTTCAAACAAACTAATCAAATTAACACTAATGTTCTTAATAGGTAAGAAAATTGGGATCACCCTTAGTAAATTTTCATTACACTATATGTAAATAAATAAATTATTAAATTCAATATACTTAAAAAATTAATTAAATTCAATGTTCCCTCCCAGAGGAACTAGATATACCAACAATACATGTACATTGAATCAAAGGGATAATATGGGTAAATTAAGTGACAACCTTCCTAATACTCATTTGTGTGTACTCATAAAATAGCAGTTTCCCTATTCATAGAAAATTGAATAAACCTAAGTAGTATAAAATGTCCCTGATAATTGTTCACATTATGTTTAAAATGTTTTACACACTTATACAATGGAGGAAAACAATAAAAATATAACATTACTTATAAACATAATTATAGATTTTCAGTTCTATACAAGGAAGATGAAATAAACCATAGGTGAATGAGATCCACCATGGTGGATGAAAAAGAGAAAATCCCCTCTTATGAGCTATTAATATCCATGAGATGGGAAAAATGATTCTGGGTTTAAAGGTGTGATCCTATAATAGTACATTCATTTCCCCATTTTCAAGATTCCCATGGATCCCATGTCATATCAGGTAACTTACCACTAGCTGGCTAGTGGTCCAGATAGAGATTTATAGCTTACAGAAAGGCCATATAAGAGTCAAAGGATACTCTAGTAGCTGTAACAGCAATAGTATCCCCATGGTGATTTCCCCAACCCTTTACATAACAACCTTAATTCACTCCCTATTAAATGTTTCTCGTTTTAATGTTTCTGAACATTGGTATTCGAATATAAATGAAAAATGAAAATTTTATCACTTTTCGAATCGAACATTTAAATTTGTAACTAAAGAAGAACAATATTATAAACATTTGGTCTCATAAATCATCTTCACACAAAAACCATATAAAAAATATTCCTATATCATGTTCATAAGGAAAACCTATGAAAAATATACCAGCTTTGTGATCCAATATAAACTAGTAGATAATGTTTCTTATATAATGATCACACTATTAAAATTTGAACAAAGCAACATGTATCATGTTCATACAAGATTTAAATATATCATGTGATATGAATCCATAACCAATTCATTGAAACAACCAATCAATTATCCATATGAATATGTTCCAATTCAATATAATCATTCATCGCCATTTAAAGAACCCAGAAAAAATTATAACAAATATTTGTTGATTTTCACCACAATTATGATCAATAATGTAAATAGATGACAAAAAAATTTTAATTGACCCTAAATATTATATTATAAGTACATTTAGACAATAAGTCATGAAATATAAATTTCATATAATTTTTATTTTAGATAAAAATAAAAAAATAATTGAAATTAGAAAACAATTGGAAAATGATTTTATCTTTGGTGTAGATAATTTATTTAAATTCACATTTAAATTTCATTTTAAAAAATTAGATGTAATTTTTTTTGAAGTAACTTATAAATAAAATAAATCACTAGTATTGGGACTTAAAATTTCATAAATAATATGTTATTGAAACATGTAGTTCAAAATTTAACAACAGAACATGGATGGTATATTTTAATATTTTAATATATATTGGATAGAATCCAACATCATAAAATGTTATAAATACAATCTTTAAGAAAAGAGAAAATGGATATGTGAAATCTGAAAAGGGATAACACATAATTTGGATTACATTGATAATGGTGAACATTGATGGTTTGGAAAATATAGATATAGAAGATAAATTTATTACAATAGTAAATGTGGGAGTAAATATTAATATTGTATTAATTTAATAAGGAATAAATTCCCATCGGATGATGATTTGAAACATAAGTTTCATTTTACCAAGATAAAAATAGACATTTTAGTGTAAAATCAAATAGTGGGATACAAAAAGGAACAATGTATGAGGGTCAAGAGAAATAATTATAACTCAATTAAAATAGGTTTGAGTTAAAAAACGTACATCATTATAGTATTTAAAATTGATAACCCATGAATGGTAGAAAATTAGGTGAATCAATAAATCCTTTTGATTCAATGGAAAATAATTATAAAATAAATTCATTGCCAATATATACACCATAAAAAGTTACAATGTTTTGAAAACACATCATATCACAATAAAAAAATGAGATACAAAAACACTTAAATTTATTCCAAGTTTGACAATATATCATTAACGTCTTTTCTAACAAAAATAAAAATATTAATAACCTATATCATCACCTTATTCACAGAAAATTCATCTATAAAGTACATTTATTATAATTTTTTTAAAAAATATTAGTCAATTTTTTTATTTTAATCATAATATGTTGTTACCTCTATTGTTTTACAATAATGTTTCATAATGTATTTTTCATTTCATGATTATATAATCATTGAGAATCATTATTATATTATCTAATGTACTATAATAAATTATTTATAATTATTAATAATTATATGAATAATTTCAATTAAAATATGAATAATTATTTGTGAAGATGGAATCAGTAACTACATTGTTTTTATAATTTCTATTGAAAAAAATTCATCATGTAAACAAAATAAAAAGTTAACTTAATAATTTCCCAAATTGAGTCCAAATAGTTTTTCTCATTGATGTTTTTATTATTATGGTAGTTTTATTTTTTTATTTATACCTAAATTAAATTTATAGCATTGTTCAAATCAGTTGTTAAACCAACCTAAACACAATAATGCTTTAAGTGATTGGTTATTATGGTAAAAAATGTTACTAAATTGGAATCATATAATTATTAAGGATTTATAATGATTTTTCTCTATTTATATATGTTTTTATCCATATTCTAAAATATATTCATTATTAGTTAAATTGTACATGAAAAATAAATTACATTTTCTTGCAATGCTGGTAGTCTACGCATACACATGGGCATCACCGATGTTATCCATTAAAATTAATGAAGGAACAAAATATAATTTTTTTTCCTAATAATAATATATTTTTAAATATTATATTTCTTAATCAAGAACCTATTTTTATTTGTATATGTCTGGAGGTTATTTAAATGAAACTATGCAGCTTATGGTGGCGAGTGTCAAAAAATGAAATAATAGAGACATCATTTTTTAGATTCCTAGGAGGACTGTTTAAAATTGGTTACGCAAAAATATAATAACATTTTAGTATACATATGATAATGAAGTAATTATTTAAACATGTTTATATTCTATTTAGACATATTATAAGAAAAAATAGATAAAATGAAAAGAAAAAAAGTATAAATTAATAATTTTACCTTACTAAGTGGATGTGATCTATTGAAAATTAGATTTAAGGCTTTGAGAGGTGTTATTTGAGGAATAAATAATCTTATAGGATATTTCTTCGAGTTTTGTGGTGTTAGTTGAATTTGGGTGGTGATTACTCATTTTGTAAGGTATGGGAGAGGCATTTCTATAATTATATATAAAATTAAAATTTACTATAAAGGGTTAAATTGATATAATGATGGTTATTAGTGTAGTAGGGGAAGTGTTAAGGTAGTGAAATAAAAATCTACTGATTTTAAAATATTTTTTTAAAATGTTCTTATTTAATTTACCTTTAGAACTTTTACTTTTACCATTTGTTGTATTTATAATCAATAACAGTTTTTGACAGAGTAATTTATAGTATAACAAAAAATAGAAAAAATAATAATTATTTATTAATTTTAAAAAAATGATTCCAAATAATATTTAATTTTTAAAACAAAAATTTAAAGGGTTTTAAAGATAAATTTCATTACTAGTGCCAATAACTTATAAAAATAATTCATTCATATGTCAATTTTTATGTTTAAAAATATGGGTAATATAAAATTACCAATGATGAGTACTTCAATGAAATTATCTATTTTATTTTCACACAAATAATATTTCTCTTTATTTTAAACGTATACAAAACATAATACTACCTTATGGATACTTAGTTTAAAAAATATACCAAGAATACTTATTAATGGAGAAAAATGTTACTTATGTTTCTAATATGTGAAACACGGAGTTTATAAATTAATATTAGTTTTTTATAATAATTTATATTAATATATTTAAAAATAAATTTTATGGAAATAGTTTACATAATGATTAATTTAATTATTGTATTATGAAAATTTAATAAAAGTCACTGTATTTTGAAAACATTTATTTTTCTCAATTTATAAATAATTCAATTTAAAAAAAACAGAAAACATAAAAAAGTTAATTATGAAAATAAAAATTAAAAAAATTTCATTGTATAAAAATAAAAAAATATAACATTTAATTTTAAAATGAAAATAAAAAAATATATAAGGAAAAATATTTTTATAAAAAGTAAAATTTGAAACATTGAATGATTTAAATATATATAATATTAATTTTTAATATAATTATTTTTAATGTATTAATCATATCAGAATCAAAAATTATAATCATTAACCAATAATATATATTGTTCCTAGAAATACATAACACATAAAAACCACCTTTTAGAAAATCATTTTTATAGCATATATTTTACTAATTTGTTTTTTCTAAAATAATTAAATTTAATCAATTCTTTGGTACTAACCAATGGAAAATATTTTAAAATCTATATATGTTCCACACAATGTTTACTTCTATTTATATCCTTTAATTTATTGAATAGTATATGATTGTTATTTTTATATTAATAAAACATGTAACAATTTTTTGGATCATTTTTTAATATGAAATATGATATTAATAATATTATTTAATTAAATGAAAATATATATTAAAATTTCACCATGTAAATTTCTCCTTCGTATTAATAAATTGACTGAGGAAATTTTTTATTTAATTTCTACTAATTAATGATGATTGGGGATCCATAAGTAAATTAAAATATATTTTGTACTCAAAAATCACTCTCACTGTCAAAGATAAAATGTGGCTCCTCATTTCCCCTATAATGGGATTTATGGAGCTTTTAAATTATCAAAAAAAAAATTATAGAAAACATGAATCATTTGGTTTTTATAAGGGTTTCTAGGGAAATTCCATTCATATCATCATTTTAAAGAGAATCTCTCAATCTAATTCAAAACACAATTGGTCATGGTAATATCCAATGAAATACTACTAAATTATCGTAGGGATATGGAAATATAATACTATGATTTTGTATCTATTGAAAACATCTTCAAATATTATTATATTAATAGATCAACTATGATATAGATGGATCAACTTTTGGATGCTTCTATTTAACCTTAGTTTCCCATGGTAATATTCCAATTAATATTTATAATTACAATGATATTAAAATCCCTTATAATGGTTTGTAATGGTATTATATATTATCCAATGAATTCCCCCTAAAGTTTATAATATGATCCAAGTTGTACCATATTTTCAGGTACCATGTGATGGTTGAGTTAATCCACAATACACCCCTTTTCATGCTACTACAACTAGTTATATATGCAATAGAGCCTCCATCAACTTGTTTTTATCATACGAGAGATGTTATATCAATAAAACCATTAACATGTACATTTAAAAACAACATTATTTTTTCCTATAAATAGACTAATCCCAAGTGTATTCACTAATGTTAATTCATCACAATCCCAAAAAAACTAATCCATAATAATTATTATGCTAATCTTAAAAAATATACAAACTATTCTCTTATATCAAAAGAGGAATCCCAACATCATTCCCCATGTGTCAATAAAAAACTGAAAATTCACAATGTTTCATTAAAAGAAGTTTAGATGGCTCAATGTAAATATATATGTATTACAATAATTTATATGTTACATAACCCAATAATGACATAGTTTACACAATATATGGTTTAGTGATCGTTTATGACTACTTACGTACAAAATTTATTTTAAAAAACTTGTGAAAATTTATACATAATTGATTAATACTAGACACCACTCTAAAAATATCGTAAGTTATAATAATCCATCCATCATTAGGAATTGAGATATAATAAAAGGGTGAGATCAACGTTTATGTAATGGGAAATATCACAAATATTTATATAAATTTTATATCATAAGAATAAGATAAAACATAATTTTTGTAGAAATTACTAATTAAAAACATCATGCATAAACAAGTTTCATCAATAAGTCATGATATTAGGGCATGTAATCTCAAATTTAAAATCACATACCATTGAAATAACATGTGAGATAGTAAAAATGATCCAATGGATATAATAATTGAAAAATTGAAATACATCATATCATTGAACCATAGCACAATAATGAAATGGTTATCATATTTTGAATATGAATATCACAATTATGAAATAATGGGAATATATTATTAGTAATAATAATAAGTTACCAAGCATAAAAAATTAGTTACTACGTAATGAAAAATTATGGTAAAATGATAAAATAATTTTAAAATACCTAAATCATTTTAAAATAATGTCTTAAAATGTCCGAATGAGGGTTGTCTCATCCAATACAATTCACATCAAAATTATATTACACTTTTCGTGGAACATTCTATTCAATGTTACATGTATTAATACAATGTTCCATGTATTTACAAATGTCACACCCCCATAAACATTAAAAAGAGTTATTAACCACCTCAATTATCATCCCACCAAATTAAAATTATTTTTAAAAATTAATCCAAACAATATCTCCCCAACAATTTAATCCACATCCTATATATCATCAACTATTTAATGATCTACCATTTAAAAGAGAAATCCATTTTATAAAGGAGTTGTTCAGGGACATGATCTCTCCCCATATCCTTGAACATCAAACGCTTTCACGATGGATTGTTGGGAGGGTGGATATCTCATCCTGCAACCACAACAGGGCTAGGGGAGTTATATAATTCATGGGATATCTAGCCCCTTGATTTATTTCAGATAAACTAGAAGTCACCAATCCTTCCTCAAAGCAGTTTTGGATGATGATCAACATAAAACTTTCAATCTTATTGATATATCCTCAGAGAATGAAATATGTTTTTTCACTCTATCTTCCTCGGGGGTCTTCACCTATTAGGAATTCGGTCAATCTTGGGTTCTTCATGAGCCTTTTCCTAGATGGAATTATTAAATGTAGTTAAAATCAATTCCTTTTAAATTCAAATTTTTGTTTTGGAGATTCAGAAACAAGTCTCTTTTCACATATGAGAACATCAAAAGATGTGGGATCTCTTTGGGGTCTCATTGCACATGTAGTAAATAATGCAAATAGGAATGTACAGATCATATAGTCATTAGTGTAGAATGGTAATTTGATTATTATAGATTATTTAGGGAGTTCATAGAGATTTTTTATGTAACTTAGGTGATCTCTATTTCTGGGACAGATGGTTCCATGGGGCAGGTGGTAGAGGACTGGAGAATATGAACTGCATCATGATCCTACAGGATGGATGTTGGTTCATCTGGCAGGCAAGAAACAAGTCAAGCCATGAATGGGTGAAGTTTAATTACAACATCATCATCATAAAGTCTAAATATCTCCTCCTTGATATGGCTATACATGTCAACTATTGGAAGGAGTCTCCCTATCTTTGAAGACTACTAGTCATTTATAAATCTTCTATGCATGGTAACAATAATTCCAGGGGTCAATAGGTTTGGTGGAAACTTCCTTCTAGGGTCCTTAAACACAACATGTATGTGTCATGCAACATGGGGGTCCTACTAAGTGGAGGGGTTGTGTGTGACTACCATGGGTCGATTTTCTTGGCTTTCTCCGGCCATTTTGTCCATGTTTCCTCCTTACAAGGCGAGGCTAAAGCATTTCTTGTGGGAATTTTCATGTGAAACCTCTAGAAAATTCGGGTTGAGGAGGAAAAAATGGATTCTATGATTCTTCATGACATTCTACATGGACTCTACCCATCTCTATGGTCCATTTCATACATCATCAGAAAGTGAAGAGCTATTCTCAGTAACAGTATCAACGTGATACACACATTGTGAAAGGGGAACCAAGGGGAAGATTACCTCGCTTCATTGGATGTGTGGGGTCTAGACCTTATTTACCACCATACTCTAAGTTCCCTAAGACTCGAGGGTTTCATCATGGTTATAGGGGATGGGCCTCTGAGCGAGGGATACCACTCTCTGCGTGAGGTTAGGGTTTTTTTCGGATCCACCTCTTTCCCTCCTTCAGTAGGGCTCAGTGTGGATCAGTGTCGTCTCCCCTAGATCGGCTTTGGTCAGCATCTCTTGGCCTCAGCTCTGGCTATCAGCTCCGTCTCGTATCTCGGCTTTTTCTCCAGCATGAGCTCGGCCTGGCTTTGGTGTGGCTCGGTGACGGCTCATACTGGTGTAGGCACAGCTCAGCATCACCTCTGGCATGCTTCCGTCTTTTTCATCCATTGTGGCTTGGTGTCATCTCCGAAGAGTCTTGAAGGGGGGATGGATGTTTCTGGTTTTGGATTTGGATATCACTATGGCTCTTTTGCAGGTTTGATTTCAGTGGTTTTTCAATTTGTTTTGATGGCTTTAAAAGTTATGGAAATGTTGTCTTGCACTAAGGATTTCTTTGGATCGGTCCTCCCCTCCCCTATCCCTCGCTTCTCGTGGCTTGCCTCAACGGCTGAGGTGGTAGTGGAAGTCTCATGGAGCGTGGGGGTTTGTACGGATTGAGCTTTGATTGCTTGTACTTTATGAATCTATCTGGTTGGCATTCGGTTGGTTGGCTAAGCATTAGTGGAGATGTGAATCGCAAGTCTGGTTTTAGTGTTTTTTGTTTACTGTGTTGAAGGCTCGGGATTGGTGGATCTGCTGGTTGAATGTGGAATCAGTGGATTGGATTTTTATTTGGATTTCTCTTGGGTGATTTCAGAACCTAATGAAGATTGTCAATTTGAATGATGGTGTGGTTGATTTTTTATGTTGAATGAGTTTTTTTGGTTGGCCATTGTCAATGGTGTTTGAATTTGGTTGTGAAGTCAAGTATTGTTTACCACATTTCCTCAAAAGTGTTTGTTGGTTTCTCACTTTTTCCGCAAAATATTTTCAAAAATTAAAATATCAATTTTCAGTTGGTCATCTTGGTTATTGGGGACACCCTCATTCTTCATTATCTCAGGCCGCCATAAGGCCCTTCCAGATGTATGTGTATCTGTTTGGATTCATTTGTATTGCCCCTTTCATAAAAAAATATACATTATGATGATAAATTATTTATTCTATTTTTATTATTGGAGACTGAAAATATATTATCTAATTCTCTTCCACCCAATTTATGGAAAATATAAATGTCTCTCATGTTTATATGTTGACTATAACAACTATAAAGCGATGTTTCCCATTTTTCATCACCACCAAACTAGGATGATTCTAAAAGAGTATATAATAAATAAATATTTTATTTTTAACTATAATAAGATTAATGATCCATGAAACATAATGAAATGAATCAATAAACTCAAAATTGCATGGAAAAAAAGAGGTAACACCAGAAAATTGATTAAAATTTAGCATTTTTAATTAATTGATATATAAGTATGAATACGACTCTCTTATTAGTGTAAAATAAATAAAATATATTATATAGAATGTTATAGTTTGTGTGAATCATTCCAGGACATGATGTAGGGGTTTTTATTAAAATCAAAAAATTTATTGGGATTTATTATTTTTTATTTTTCATTGGGATAATTTTATTCATTATCTCTCTTTATCCCCATATATTTTTTTATATTATTCTGGATTATGTGTATTAATATTATTTACTCCCCATATTCATTAAAAATTAGCAAAACATCAATATTATATGAATAAACGTCTTTATTTTGATTATATTGGTCAATAATCCTTATTTACTATATGCTTAGTTTGTATGTTGTTTCAAAAATGTATTTATATATCCATTAATACTTGATAAATTAAATTTGACCTAAATTTTTATTTTCTCTAAAAAACATTAAAATAAATATTTTCAATGTTTTTCATATGGAGCACTTCTAAAATTTATTACAATACTTTGAAATGAATTATATTTAATATATATGATGTGAATGGATTTTACCAATATTATTTAATTTTATCATCATTATCATTAGGATTAGTATTTCCTGGGTTTTTAAATATTTTTTTGTCTTATTGTTCTTGGAATAATTATTATCTAAATTTTACGAATGGAAAATGTTGATTTAAAATATTCAAAATCATATTTCTATATATTTTATAAAATTATTTTTCATCCATGTGAATAGATATTATGGATTTTTATAAACTATTGGGGATATGATATGATGATACCACCAAATTTATTTCTCTTGATGGATTATAATGATCATGTTATAAGGATGTTTTTAAAAAACATAATTCTTTCTAATATGCTAATTAACCAAATTTGAAATAATGGATTTACTAGTGATATTAGGGAACATATGTGTGTATATATATATATATTTTTCAATATGTGATTTGTGGAAGAAAAATTATATATCCCTATATTTATTTAGTCAAATATTTATGTCTCATGATAAAATATGAAATAGAATAGAGTGAAATCACATTCCATGATTTACCATATCCAATAAGTGACTCTATCCACTATTAATTTGGTAATGGGGAATGAACCAAATCTAATAGGGGGAATTTACACTATATTATGATAGTGTTGGTATTTGTTATTTAATAAGGAATTAAATTATATTAGTCTGTATACACTGCAAATTGATGGACTATTTATTTAATATGATCCCATTCCATATAATTTATTATTGGTGATTCCATATTATTATGGCTCATGTTTTTATTATGAAAATACCATATACCATGACCAATAAAGTATGATCATAGAATTATTGTTTATGTGTTTGTATGCTATTATTATATTCTTATATGATTATTCATATATTATGACCACACATGATAAGAAAATGATATCTCCCATGTTATCATTTTCTGAGATTTAGAGAATCCCATTTCTTTAGTATACATTTTCCCATGTTTTGAGGGAAGGTATCTAGTAGGATATTCCAAGGAAATGAACTTTGTGAGAAGTACTAGTGGGGGATATTAAATATTTTTTTGTGAATATATTGATTATGTTACATGTCTATAGAGAAAATAATCCTTTATTTTTTTGGTGTATTCATTATTATGATATTTACTGAATAATAATATAAAATGATGGTATATGGATTAATGTTAGTATTTGGTTACAATATTTTATATTAGAGTTGGGTTTAGTTATTTTCATAGAATGTTATTTGAAAACATTGGTGAGAACTCCATATACAAGTATAAACATGTGAAATTTACTAAAATTTTGTTAATGCATTGAGGGTGTGGTTTTCAAAATTTGACATCCCTCACTAGATAAAAACACGTGGATACATAGCCCAAAAATGACTCATTTATTATTAATGTGATCTTCACCTGACCCATGATGAAGAGGAATAATAAAAAATGTGGTTTGATATAGATATTGTTTGGCTATTTTACATTATCATTAAGACATATAATGATGTATTTGTATACTTTTATGGTTAAAAGGACTGAAATGATATGACAATGAAAAAATTTTGATGATAAAAAATGTTAACGAGTTAGGGTATTAAAATTATTTAGGAGATAAATCATCTAATATCATTATTTTACTTTTATATTATTCATCTCAGTAAGTTACCTTTTTATTAGTAATTGGATATAACTAGAATGAACCGAGTTAACAATATGTGTGAAGGAAAATGTGGTAGTTTTAAAAATAAAAAACAAAATGTTATGGGAGATTGGGAAGAAAAACACATGAAAAATATTTCTGAAACTTCTCCTGAAATGAATAATTATTCAAACATCAACGATATCTACACTCACTAATGGAGGATAAGAATGATATCACACCCTTTACTTTTCAATGTCCCCATTTCATCAGTGGGTCCACAAATACAATTAGAGATATTAAATGGATCAATGCTATTGAATAAATATTTTCTATTTTATTGTGCTTCAGCAGTGAGAAGCTTATTTTATGTATTTATCATTTCTATAGTGAAGATTATCGATGGTGGAATCTTATCAACAATATAAGGAAAGAGGAGGTGAATGAATACATGAATATGGAGGACTTTAAAAATTTATTTTAATGATAAATTTCCTCCAAAAATTCTCACAAAAATATAAATGAAATTATTCTCACACAAGTATATATATTTTGAGTAAGTGAGTGTAAATACTGAATTATCATACATGAATAATATTCTTATATATTTACCATCGATCATGAAAGAAAAATTAAAATAGTTTTACATTAATTAGATGATGTCTCCCAAAGGAATTGGATATAAGGTATTTTATTTTAATGAAGAAATGGTTTAATTTAATATAATGGAATAAATGGATTTTGTAGACTCTCACAATTATAATGTTTTTTTGAACATGAACTGAAAAAGGGATATTTAATGAAATTAAAATTATAATATTGATAGGAGAATAAAAAATTTATCTCCCTTTACAAATAAAATATGGAATGAAACATGATGAAATTAATTTATGGTTATAATATAATTATTTATTTGTGGAAATAAATTTCATGTATAGATTTAGTGTCAAATAAAAATGGTTAGTTTGATAAATTATGAGAAGGAATATAGACTAAATTAACCACACACACTCCAATTTTATAATTGAAATAAGATTTGAAAGTTACCTAAATTTTTGCATGATTTCTAAGGATAATGAAGATAATATGAATCAACTACATCTGAATCTATTAGATATTGGGATGGAATGTGTGATAAAATCTACTAATGTGTTTAAAAAGGTCCACATAACGAATATTAAACATTTCAAACACTCTTGAACTAAAATATTTGTTCTTTAATTTTGGTTCCACCCTCACTTTTATATATGGGTATTATTTTTTGTGATTCAAAATCGACATCAATGATTTTATATTTAATTATCAGTGAAAAATCAAAGTGTTACCATGATCACATATCAGTAAAATATGTCCCATAAAATTGATGTTTATAAGAATGACCATTATTATGATTTCATTATTCATCCCACAGTAAATGTTGATGTGATATGGGGAATGTATTTTCATTATCTAAGTAAAATATATATCAATTACAAAATATGTGAAGTTATATTTGATATTTATTAAGACTATCTATCAATGTGAGGAATACTACAAACATTGGATGGAATGTACATTAATTATATTGTCCATCATACATCCTCATGAGGATTATATAGAACAAATATGTTGGAAGAAACACATCATCAAATATATACATATTGTTTGGTAATATGTTGATGTATTCCGTTAAGAGTTCCCTATTCTCCCCCTAAATCAATATGATTATTTTTAATTAGAATATATACATGCTCATATCCATTAATAATGATTATTTATATAGTGTTTCATACCAATTTGTTTTAATTGAAGGAGAAACACTACAAGACTCCAGAAAATGGATTCATATTCCCTAGTCTATCACCATGGGATGAATTGGTTTTTTATTTATATTGAATGATTATCACATGAGTCATTTAATTTATTTTTGGGGAATATGAAAAGATTACTATATAGAAAAAGTATCGGGTATCCCATATTGATGAATTCATTATGAATAGTTCAGATATCGATACATTTCAATGGATTACCTTTGATATGGATATCATTATTTAAGGGTTATAACATTGATATTCCCTTGAACACCTTTTATATGATTTATAAACATTAATAGTTTCATGTGATGTAATGTTTTGTACCAATTACAAATATATATTAATTGATTATATTAATACAATCTTTAGTGGATACCCAAGTCTATTTTTGGTAGAATTAATAGATGTTATTATTATATAATTAATGGGAAAATATGATTAGGAATATTTTCCTAAGATTTTTATAAATATATCTTTATATGGAAAAGTATATTTTATTTTTAAAAATAAAAATTCTTATAAAAAATGTATCATTATTAGGACACTCAATCACTAGTGAAAATATATCATAGTATCCTTTATAGTTGGTGGTTATTGAACAATGGATTAGACCAGACAAAATGAATGTGATCTGTACTATTCATTGATTGGATAGATAGATACAATGTTTTCATTGGATCTTATCATAGAAAAAAAATCAAATAACCATTATAACTATCCGGGGATCCATGTTTTTTTTGAATGATGAATGCGCATAAAATTTGAATGGACGTGAATGAATATTGTTCAGCGAACCTATGCATGCTCACACTACCTTATAGAGGAGAAGTGTTTTTTATATAAATTAATGAGTCAATATTCTGACTAGGATGGTTCTCCTATATAATAAAATTATTTTTGTGTATGTCCCATGGAAATTGGTGGTTCTAAATAATATTTACCAAACTCGGGATTTGGTGTTTCAAACAATAGTATTATCCTTGAATATAAAGGGGAATTACATATATAATGAGAGGTTTGATAAATACTACAAAATAAAATTATGGAAGTATATATTCAAATAGAAATAGGATAGTATGAACAGAAGGAGATGGTTGGATAGGATTACGTATTATGACCGATCAATACATTACCACCCTAGGAAACCAATTATGGGGTCTTGAACATTCGGTCTTATGTAATAATGTATATTTTCCATGATAAGGAATGAATGAGATCCAAGTCATATGGGTTTGTAGAGTAATTACCTGAAAATCATGAGATAATATAGGATATGTTATATTTCTCAAATGAATAGTCTAATCATAAACCATTTGAGGATTTATGATTCATAGAAGGGGGCTTTGGAACTATAATAGATGGTCAGTAATATTCCATAGTTCAACCATAACATTTATATAATGATAAATATTAGTACTAAATAGGTTCCCAATAAATACATAAATTAAATAATAAATATTTTTATGAATTACATATCTCATCATTATACATCTACATTGTTTGTGATAAAATATATTATGATTTCAATGATAACATATCATAGGAATAAAATTAAGGGGATATTCTAAAATTCAAATTTTAATTTCTTTGAAATTAGTATGTTAAGAATGAACATTTGATGGTTAATAATATGATACATCAATTTTCCGTGCCATTATTTTAATGGGAAACCATTGACATGGATTTCAATATAGATTTACCCAACACATTTAACATCTATAAATTCCTTTCGGTTTTAGTCGAACACCCTATGAATTTAGTGTATTTCAATTTAGTAACTAAGGATTACATTTTTTATGAACATTAGAGAATTTATATTATAGAATATGTAAGGTTTCATGGTGTACTACACTCAATTTATTAGATCAAGATCTAATGATATCTTTAAAAATATATGAATTTCATAAAAAAAATCTAATAAAGAGTTTAATGTTATCTCAGAATATTATTCAAATAAATATAGAATGAATTTTTGGACAATTAATACCATAGAATAGGGGATGATAACATCCTTTTTGGGATTCAATGGTTTTTTTGATCAACATCTCCCTCTAGTAAACATTTATTATGAAATTAACTAGAATATAGAAATTAAAAAATATCCATTTGAATCCCTCTAGAGATTAATGTGGATTAATCCAAAGTGATGAGATGACGTCATAAAATGTTTTATATTTGGACATGATCAAGATCAAGAAATGGTAGAAAAATTTATATCTATTCATAAAAACATTCTGGAATCTCAGAGTTAATAGAAGTATAATGTGAAAAAATATTGATGATATCTATATAATGAAGTTGGTGAATACGTATTACTGTGGATTTTTTCACTGTAAAATGTAACATGAATTAAAAAAAATGGGAAGTTATTATATATAAATATTAGTCCCCATTAGAATTTTGAGTGTATCAAAGAGGTAAGTGATGAATTGGAACTTCCTCTAAAAATCCCCAAAGATTATTATTTATTTTGTTAGCATTATTTTGGGTGTATAAATATTATCCATCATGTGTTCTAATCATTGAGTCTATATTTTGGTGTATGTAATTTATTATGGGTAACAACATATAATTTATTTAGATTCAAGAAATGATGTGTTGTTGAAATCAGCCACTCAACTTGTCATTTTTCATGGAAAATAAAAAAATGGAGGAATATATATGTAAATCTTTATAAGGATATAATAAAGAATAATTAAATTCATCTCCTTCTGATAGAATAGTGGAATTACAAGGAGAGGGTTTCATAAGGAGAAACAATATAAAACATTTATATTGTAAAATATATTTCTCTAAATTAAAATCAATTTGTTCAACATCATGTACAATATAGAACACCGAGCTAAAATATACCACATTATACCATTTTAGCATTAGTGGTAAAAATTAATAATTTATGTGGATATAATTTCAAAAATTATTATGTATATAATAAATAATTTTAATAAACCAAAGTAAATAAATTAATATTAATTTTTTTATAATAAATTTATATTTTATAATTCATAAAATATTATTATTTAGATATAATTATAATGAATATTTGATATTTAAGGGGTGATAAATAAAAAAAATAAAAAAAATAACCAGGTATCTATAAGGAATCGTAATTTTGATATTCATGTATAAACATAAATGTTTTATATAAAATTATCTATTTACAATATATTATTTATTATTTATTCGAAAGATAAATGTCAAATTTTCGAAATTTTATTTTTCCAATTTTATGTAATTAATTTAATAACACTTTTTTTAAGATTATAATTTTTATTTTTATTTTTAGATTTATTGTGGATAACTTTTTCTTAAACACTGTCCCTTTTATTAAATTTTCATGATATAAGCATGATGTAAAATTTAATGAATTTTTTTTACTACAAATGGATTATTTTATATGTTAAATTAAAATTTTGAATTATAGATCGAAATTATAAACTTTTGATTGGAATATAAGATATTGATTTATATATTTTCAAAAAAAGATTCAATGTATTAATGATATTCTATTTTAAATGTAATTTATAACACTTTTACAAATTTAATATTATAATTTTATTTCATATTTGGAACCATAAAATTTAAATTATATTTTATTTTTATTATTTTTTATATTAAAATAATATAACATGATCAAAATATAAATTACACTAATAAAGGGAAATCAAGAAAAAACATAATAAGCGAGAAAAAATTATACATAATGTTTAAATATTTTCCAAAAAATGTGTTAATGATATGTGTATTAGATAATAATCATCCCTTACAAAATATCTTCAATATACGAGAAACTCTCTTTTGAATTTGAAAATGTTCTTATTTTAATGTTATTGGTGTTTAGAAAAGTTCCACCCCACTCACATATAAATTTTTTTCATCACCTCCTCAATTTTCCTCACACCACAATAATATTAGATTAGACACATAATATCCAAGTTCATAATCACCACACGAACACATGTATTATAGGTATTCTATCATCAATGTAATAACCTTTAAAGGTGTAATACATTTTTATGTAGTGTTTATAAGGAGAAAGGTTAAAAATTAAAAAACCCGATTCTGATTTATATTCTTTTTATTCATCATATGACTATAATTTTTTCTACCCATGATAACATTATTACATATGTATAATATGTATATAATGACATTATTTTATTGATGAAATATTTATTTTCTACAACCCCCTCTTATGTTTTGAAAATGTCCATGTTGCACAAGCATATAAGTAGGCTACCACATATATGAATGGAATATTTATTTTTTTCAACAATTAAACTCGTGGATTGTTATATTGGTGGATCCTATAAATATAATTTCATACCCTCCATTATTATTTTAAATGGAAATGTTTCTCCTGATTACTTACAAACTATCACCTATATAGAATAAGTTATCCTATTTCCATAAACACTATATATGGATGGTTATAATGGTTTAATATTAATAAAATATATTATTCATGGAAGTATTATAATTAAAAAACCATAATCATTGTTAAAGGACAATAATTTTTGAACTAAAAATTATGTGGGAAACAAAATAGTTGACACACAAATGTTTACATTAGTAAAGAATAAATAATAATTGTGAAATTTTATGTTATAATGGAATGATATTTAGAAATATAATTATACATATATTTATTTTATATATGTATAATAAATATTAGTTTATTATAGTTTATTTTATAAAATTTATGATTCACATTAGGACTTTGGGTTTGGGTTTATACCACTATCTCAATTTTTATCATGATTATTTTTTTTTGAACATCAATGATAGGAATTTAATACTATTTTCCTATTAACCATATTATATATGTGATTATTATTGTCTTTTACATGACATAATATTATTTACTATGATATTATATTTAAGATTATATCCTAAAAATATATAATAAATGCATGTAATATTTTTATTCTTTTTGTCGATAATATTTCTTCACAATATGCATGTTTATGAATCAATTTTGTGTATTTTAACCCATTAATAAATTTATTTTACTTTAAATTTATAATATATTTCTATTTACAATCATATTATTATGTTTCATCTATTTATATCTTTTCTATACGACTCCCATGTACATTTCATTACAAACTAGTTAAAATAATGGTTTTTGAAATATACAGAATGGATATATTTGACTATCTTAATGTCCTTCACCATTTAAATTTATTTTCATGATTCTATAAATTCCACAAATTATTTTATTTTCATTATTCAAGGAAATTGTTTTAAAATCATACCCAAATAATTTGATGTTATCTCTTATTTTTCAATGAATATTTCTATATCTTATATAAAAATATCATTCATCTCTATCAATATACATACTGGAATATTATTCATCACTAGGTATATGATATTATGATTCAATCTAATTTTCAACCTATTTGTCTAACAATAATGATGTTCTAAGAATGTTTCTTTAAATATTTTTTCATTCCCTCAGAGTAATTGAAAAATGAAGAAATGTTGAATGGTTTTCTTATTTTATAGAACACAAAATGATATTTTTCATTTGGTGAGGACTAGTACAAGAATTATATAGCACTATAATGTATTGGGTAAATCATATATATCATGCCATACTATGAAAGGGAATGTAGAGTTAACCAAATCCAAAATAAGTCATTATCTATATATTCATGGATATGGTGAGAGATCCCAATATAATATGGGATTATATAAACATTATTGTTCTCTTCTTAGAATATATATGTGAGAAATAAAATGATTAAATATTATTATGTTTATTATAACAAATAATGTTTTATTATAATTATATTATCACTTGGATGTTTTTTGGGTTTTTATGATTCTTCTATCTTAAGACCCAAGTATATTTTTGTGGATCCCCATTATTCCATGAATCCTGATTTATGGTTTAAGAATTTATATGTTTTTTTAGAAGTTGTGATCATGTTCCAACACCCTTATTCTTTATTTATACTGATAATTATCATCTATTGAAATCAATATTATTTTCCATTATAAGGGATATTGTCAAAACCTTTCCAATGTTTTAATTTCCCTAGGTTTTGAAGGAATTGATTAATTCATACATTTTTAAAAATAGTAATACTTGAGAATAACAAGTGGGTGATAATGAAGATTGAACATTAAGAAGTTGATTATATATATATTCTAAAAATTTAATAAATAATTGTGGTTACAAGGTCTATATAACTGAGTTATGTAGTGAATAATATACAAAAAAGAAAATATATGTAGTTATGTTATTCATAGGTTTTATAAATTTTTATCTATGTATTTTTCTGTAACTTATAGAATATTTGAAAATATTATAGAGGTATTATTGATTCTTATTATATTTCTATTTTTTATACATAATATTTTATTATTTAATGGTTTTTATACGTGATGTTCTATTTTAATATAATGGAAATATTAAATCAATTGTTTCAATTTACCCCACAAATATAAGATAAATTTCATTAAAATATTGTATTAATGGGGAAAATAGGTAAAGTGGATTGATAAATGAACAAATTTTATCTTTAGGTGTAATTATTGTTTACTATGTTAATTAATTTAACCTACATTTATTTAGAAATCATGTTATACATAGTAGGTAAAAGCATATAGATATATAGTTTCATGTTTTTGGTAAGTTTCTGAGACTGGGAGTGTGTCTATAAATAACATACATAGTTATGATAAAATATAAAAAAAATTAAATATGGTCATTCATATATAACATATTAATAAATAATCAGGTTTTATGAATATAATAATAATATAGTGAAATAGATGGAAAAAACACAATTTTGAAAAATAATTTTTTATTTCAAAGGTTATTATTTGAGATATATGTCAGTTATGTATATTACATGTCGCTATATTAAATATTACATTTCAATTATTCATTCATATGTTTCATGTTTGTAATGAAATTTTTTATTTATCCATATAAAAAATGAGATCATTATTACATTTTAATTCAAATGTAGAATCTTATTATGTATTTTCTTTCTCTGTGAAATATTTTGAATATTCATTCATAAATTATTATTATATAATGGGATGGGATTATATTTTCAATTATTTTCTATGTTTTTGGATGGATTTATATTGAACCATTACTCTCTTGAGAGTTTATATTCTTCCACAAATCATCCTCATTGAATGTCTATTAATAGAATATTTCTTATTCTATATTTTGTTAATTTATATAATAAATTTGATGGATCTCTATTTTTATTTCACCACCCTTCAGAAGAGGTCATGTGTGTACTGATTTGTTACACATACATGAATTTTTAATTAATCAATCTATAATCACCATCCACATGTCCTTAAAACAAATATTCCTCATTGAACACCATCACATCACATACCATTCATCATTTATTTGAACTTATAGGGTTATATTGATATTGGAACTTGTTTATGTGAAATAGAATGAATGAATCACCATGAGATACAATAGGAGTTTAATATAACAGAGGAGTTTGTTAAAGGGTACTTATTTTATTGTAGATAATGAAAACCAATCAACTAACCCAAATCAGTAATTGGGTGGAAATAAAAGGAGATTTCTTAGATTTTTTGGAATATTAACACCTTCTAAAAATGGAATTAGGGGATTGTGTACACCGTCTACCAAAATAAGTTTGTACTTTTGTTGAATCCTTAATCTGTAAGAAATTTCACTGTTTTTTGGTTATGTTTAAAAATCATGATGAATATTTTTATATTATGGGTACGTATATTGTGTTTTTATATGATGTTATCTTCTAAAATCCATGTGACATGTCTGATCAATACTATTTGGTGTTTCTATGACTTCATCCATGTATAGTTTGTTTTGACCTTTACTATATGAAATCATTTTTTATATTATTATTTATTATCTAGATAATATAAAAATCATGGTAATGGTTTTCTTATTGTGTTCATTGGACTAACATAGTCCAAAATATATTAAATACTTATTTCAACTATATTTTCCTACATTTATTCTTTGATGAAAACATGTATATATCATTCTACACACATTTTTTTATTAATAAAATTATTTTTCTATAAAAATTATATTTCAATGTATATATTAATTTTTATTGTATATTAAATATATACTTCTATATCAACATATCCCAAAAAAGCATAGTAATTATAAATTAACTCTTTTATTGTTGAAAAATTTCAATACAATTTATTTCTGTGAAATCCATTCTCTCAAAAAATAACCATATATTCAGTAAACTAACATTTGACTACATTAATAATTTAATTATTATTATTTCAGTAAATTTACAAATCAATAAATGATGTAATTATTATCACTGAATGAGTGTAAACATTTTAATTACCATATGTTAACTAAATATTTGACATTACAAACATCTAAATATGAAAATAAAAAACAAAAAACTAATATATGTTTACATAATGATTATAGTGGAATAATATGGAATATAATAAATATATATAATGTTATAAAATAATGGAATTATATGGTTACTCATATAATTTATGTGGTTAAAGATCATTTTTTGGAGTTAAGAGTGTATGTATATGGTCCTTTTACAATTTCACATCAATAATTAGATTATGACTCTATAAATTTCAATTGGGGAAAATTTTATATTTATTTATTCTAAAAAAATCAAATTTATTGTCTCTTATTTATTTGTCTTGTTTTACATGTCTTCATTAAAATTCCCATATCATTTGTTCATAAATTAATTAGAATTATGGTTACAATTGAAATTGTCCTTATCTATTCATTTGTAATAATTTAATTCCCTGAATAAGTTCCCTATTATTTGGAAAATATTTATTATATATATTTATAAAAAACTATATTATTTGTTACGGTAATTATCAATTTCTGTCAAATTTCTTAGACAAAGTTATATAATGAAAATTTTACCTCTCCTACTCAATATTTTATTCATGGATACTTTCAACTGAATTTTTTATAAATTTTCATTATAAAGAAAAAATTCCATGTTATCATCGCCTATGAAAGTCAAATTTTATTTTTAAATTCATATTTATTTTAGAAAACCTATAATTTAAACCTATTTATTTTTATAATAAAATTTCCCAATAAATATTTCATAACATTCTTCTTATATTTTTAATAATATTCGAATAATATTTTATAGGGTTTATAATATTTTCAAATATCCTATTATTTTTCTCCTAATTCACAAGGGTTAAATTTTATTGATATCAACCATATTATTTTTTTGAATGATTATTTTATTTCATTAAAATAATTCATGAAACTCATTTCATTCTCAAAAATTGTATTGGACGTGGTAGATTTATAAATGTTATCATGTTCATGTTGAACACATATTTATGGTTTATCATTATGTGGTTTGTGGGCCTGACATAACCATATAATTAATTGGTTAAAGCATTACATGTCACAAGATTTTATGTTTTGGTACAAAAGATGATATACCCATATATTATGTTATCTATAATAGGTGGTTATTTTAGTGTACAAATATATGAAATTATTAGTACATAACCTTGATATATTATATTATTTTATGTTATTATGTTTAGGACAAATTTCAAATATATTTATCTATGTATCAATAAAATTTTATTCTTATTCCACACATAATTTTTAGGAATATTATTTTAGTTCATTTTATGTTCATGATATTTTGGTTATTAATTTGTGTCCATGATCCCATACCCGAATGATATTTCAATTAATACTTTTTTAGGATCATTTTTAGGATTAGCTATGATAACTTTATTGAAATGACTTATATCGTACCCCTTAAAAAAATTTATGATAACTATTTTTCTTTTTCTTTCATTCCCCATTGAATAATATTGTATTTTATTTATAATATTACTAAAAGGATTAAATGTGTGGAGATATTTAGATATATATTAGAGGTTATTATTATATAATAACATAATATAGCCCATCTTCTAGTAAAAAGACTTATTTTATTTTTTGGTGTGATTTATTATAGTCTGTAATGGATAATCAATATTAATAAACAAATAGGTTTGTTTTATATGCTTATTTCAGGACCCGACTTGGCATGGCCGAAAGAAAAACTACCCCAAGCCTACCTCTAATAGGCTAGGTGCTGGTGACTGTTGGTGAGTCAGAATATTAAGCATATGGGAGGAATAAGTTTAACATACATGTACACACAAACATATCCAAAACTATAAAATGCTAATATGTAAAACAACTGGAGGAAATGCATGCAAAAATATGTAATCCCAAGACCAGAGTATGAAAATAAGTTACTAAAATAGATAAATGGTCATAATAAGTACCCAAACAACATCAATATAGAATAAAAACTTCTCAAAAGGTGAGGAATACTATAAATTATAGTTACCCATAAAATACTTCATTCAATCTATCTCATGATGTGGTCCACTGATTCCTTTTCATCTTAGGACTCCATCAATTGACCCATCCTGTACATAATACATGACATGTGTGGACAATCCCATGCAGGGTTGAGTATAAAAATAACCTATTGGACACTCTTAACACACTAAACAGATTTCTTTATAAGTAACCATCTCATTACATGGACACGAAAATTAGTGGAAAACTCCTACATATACTCAAGATGAAAACATGCCTCTAAGAGATCACATCCAATAAAAAATCGATAGTATTATATGATAATATTATTGGATGAAATCATTCTGTAGAACACACTCCACAATAAAGTTTATCATTATAGACACTCAATCCTGATTTGATAAATTTTGGGCCCTGCCTAATAAAAATCAATAAACTTTTAGTTCCTTGATTCTCATATAGGTTATCACACAGAGGACCACTAGGTGACACCACACAACCATTATAGACCAACCCACTGTATATGGGCTCACAAACTAATGATAGCTCAAACCCTACTAAAATGAACCACTTGATGGTGGATCAATGTCTTACTTAAGGAGGTCTCACCAATTCTAAAAACCCCACCTAGTGTATAATATGAAATGATTGAGTATCACACTATAGTCTCCCAGAGGCACACCAAAAACCCTATCTGAGACTCATACACCATACGGGATCATAATAAATAGTTGTGTATATAATTCCACATTATACCCTTGAGCGGATAGACGATTGGAACAAAATCTACTGATCCTGGTCCAAACAGAAGAATTATAGTGTTTTAAACAACCTCAGTCGGGGTATAAATCATGTACTATGGAGTAGAATAAATTTCTATCCATCCTATGGTATTCTCGTGTATCACTTCTTCACAGAATATGATTTCCTCAAAATACACTAAATATATGTAAGTATACATGCCCTATAGAAGTCTGATGTCACCCTACCCATGTTTTCTAACTATTCATTGGTATTTATAGACTTTACTAGTTACCAATACGTCTATAATTCCACCCCATCATACACCTCTCCTTAATCGGGAACATGGATCTTATCATGTACAATGTCCATGTGCATGTACCATACCCTACATGGGCCTATGTACCTCCGAGTATATGGAAACCCACTAGAAAGGAACATATGACATGTCTTTGATTACACACAACATGATATATTTTTTTCTCCATGGAAACTATAACAACACATAAAGGATCCCACATGGCTCATATCTCCTGATAAAAATATGTTTAACATAACATTTTCCAGAACCATCAAATTATTCTCTAAATAAATATTCACATACTCTTCCTCATGATTCTTGAAAGGAAACAATGATCTAAGGGTGTTTGTCCCCGTTAATCGCCAATCACCATGATCCAGGATTCGAATCACCTCGGCAAACAACATCATTGAGCCATTATTACACCGACATGCATAAAATAGTAAAAACGGATGATCAGTATGATTCATTCCATTCTGGAGTATCCTTCTTCATCCCACCATCAATCACACCCTCTATTTTGAACTATTCTTATTTGATTTATCCATTGTGCCAGATAGGTCACACAATGATCAAATACTTTTAGTTCATTGAAGCATCAGCTAAAGAAATTTTTTATGATTAACATGTGAATAAATTGGAGTGAAATCCATAGTATAATATGATACATATCAATCAACATCCTTCATTTTTCTAGAATTGAAAATTTTTCAAATAATTATTGGAACAAAGAGGGAAATAACCATTCAACAAAAAAAAATGGTTAAAAAATTAAAATACCCATGTAGGAATCAGTTCTTGTTTATAGATTTGATTCACATTTTATTGGGATAAAATAATGGTATAAAACCAAAAGAAACAAACATACCACTTTTTTTAGATTGATCACTAAATAATGGTCCTAAATTTCTATCACTAGTGATGTCCAAAAACTTCGATGGTGAAATAATATTTTATCTTTATTTGATCTGATTTGATGTCAATATCCATGAAATCCTCCATACAAAGGGCCTTTAGATATCTATTGACATGTGTCCAACTGTGAGATATCATCATAAAATTATATTTATAAATAAAAATAAGTCTATATGTCAACATAATGAATTTAATTAATTCTTTAATTAATTTTATTGTTTACACTAGTGATGGGTTTTAAGGAAACACATCACGCGGACAAATATTACGTCATTCCTAAAATAAATCCCACTCTTTAAACTCAATTTCCAACAATAATTTTTTAACCAATCATCTGCATATGTGTTATTTGAAAATTTAGGAAAAAATTATATACATTATTTTATCATTTGTAATATTGTTCTAATCTCAAATTTTGGATCCTTGGGACATAGATTCTCACACCATCTCAATTCATATCACAAAAATTAATCTATATAATACCCTAAAGTAATACCCGAAATACTCAGAGTCACTAAATTATACCCTCCTTAAATAATTTCATCCCAAAAAATAAAAAAACATAATAAAAATTGTGGTTATGGATCTCGCATCCAAGTCTCCCACTTCTAGGTGAACTCTGGTGAATTTTATTGATGCAATTAGAAACACAGTAGGTGAATTGATAACCCAAAAAAATGATCCTTTCATACTTGTCTTAAATATCCACTGGGTACTCATTAATGAAATCACCATCCATGAAGTTTATCTCTCCTTATTCAATAACATTCTACAAGTCATACAAATACCTCTTAAGCTTAGCCACAAGATATAACTCTTGCACCTGGAATAATTTGGTAGAAGTTCATGATGATCTCTTACAGAGAGAATCATATCATGCTGTCAACTAATCCCAACTATCGAATCAGTACTATGTGGCATGACATGGTTAGTCTGTAACGACCCAAAGTTTCATTAATGGAAAATCCCTCTTGATCCAGTTAAATGTTTCTTTATGAAAAAAAAATGTTTTTATAAGATGTCAACTTCTTTAGTTTAACGTTAATATTTGTGACCGTTACTTTTATAGCCGTTGAACAGTGATCATCTGGGTAGTTTAAATATAAGGCTTTAACGAACCAATTTTCTACTCAGACAAAAGAAGCGATGGCCTCATCCAGTAGAATTGCCCCTTACGAAGCCCATTTGTCGGAGCTCAGAAAGGAGGTGGCGTCTTTGGGCTTTGCCCTTGACCAAACCCAAGCTGAGCTTCATCATGTCAAGCTCGAACGTGATCGTCTACGGGAAAAATGGAAGTTGATAGAGATTACCACTCGAGCAATGTTATCCGAGCAACCCCAAGAGTCTGTCACCATCGCACACCTTACCCTTAGGTCTTATGCGGCTATTTTAAGGGGTTATGTAACAAATAAGTAGCACCATGTTCATGTAAATTATTTTTTTATATAATAATGAATATAATTTCTAGTCATTTTTGATTCATTGTAATTAGTTTTTAAAGTACAAATGATGTTTTTAGTTATTATTTAATTAAGAATTATATTTTATTAAATTAAAGGATTTTTTAATTAAATAATATTTTAATAAAATATTATTATTAATATTAAATTAATTTTTATTAAATATAAATGATCTTATAATTTTATGAATGCAATTAAAATTTTTATTAAGGTTTGAAAGCCATTTCTGTCAAAACCCGTGAATTTTTTTATAAATGTCAGTTTTTTATTTTAAAAGTGAAAATTCACATATATAGAAAATTATTTAGATAAAATAAATATTATTTTTGGAATCAGGACGTCGAAATTATCCAACGGTGAATTTTTCATAATTTTCTGAGACAGTCAAATTTTTGGGTAAAAATTAAATACCATTTAAATATATAATGTGTTTTATGACATCATAATGACCAAATGGTGATGTAATAAAATACCATAATCCTTATGTTCGGCCAATATATGTTTTATCATTAAAATAATGAGGTTTTGGGTTTGTTTGAATCACTTTTCAAAGCATTAATGGAGCCCTCAAGACTTATTCAACACTTTGCCTTTTTAAATTAATTTCCATGGGAGTGTGACTCACCTCCACATAAGCAACCCTAATTTTTTAATAAGTTCGGACCTTGGACTTGTAAAATATTGTTTTCCTCTTTCCTTTTCCAGAAACCATGGGCAAATACCATGGGATGGTTTTTGGTTTGGATTATTTTAATATAAGGGGTCCCAAACCTAAATAATAAAGAATTCTCTCACCTTTCCTATATAAACCCACCCAAGATCCCACTTCCTCCTCACTCAAAGCCCTTGAAGTTCGTCCAACCTCTGCCCTACTCTCTCTAGAATCCTCTCAAGGTGCCCCAAGCTCCCAAGAAGCCTCTCACAAGCCTCTCTCTAGCCTTTGGAAGCACACTTCCAAGTAAGGGGTTTTCTTCCTTTCTCAATTTTTTTTGTCAATTTTCTTTAAGTTGTATTTCCCTTTTTATTTCAATTATGAATGTTGGGGTATGGTTTCGAACCTCCCCCATACTGCCCTCTTATTGTTTGAATGATGGGAGAACCCTTTCTCTCTCATTAAATGCCTCCCATGTACACCCGTTACTATGCCGAAATTCCGAAAGGATCTTCTCTCTCTTCTTTTACATTCAAGCAATACTTTTTTATCATGAATCTAAATTCCATTTCTATTGTTGGGACATGTATATATATTATCTCCTTACTTTCCATTACATGTAAATATGATGAGGAACCCCTTTCTCTCTCATCAACTTTTTTTATGAATTCTTATGTCACGCCGTTCCGCTGCCGAAATCGCACCGATTTTCTAAACCAATGTCTTTGTGTAGTGAATACCATGCCCATTTCTCCATCAAGGGTATTCACCTTTATGCACATTTACATATTGATTATAAAGTTTCATGTATGAATTCCACTTTCCTTTATCGTGGAAGAAATGATTATGTTCTATGAATCCATGTTTTATGATCAATGTGGCACACTTATGCATGAAATGAAATGTTTAAGAAGGGTGCGCCCTTTATAGCGCTCCAATGCATTGGGTAAAGTATAGTATCATGATACGTAATGTGCAATGAGTGTTTACTCATGCTAATTCAAGTGCAATGAGGGTTTACTCGTGCTTCAAGTGCAATGAGGGTTTACTCATGCTCCATGTGCAATGAGCCTTGGCTCATGCTAATTCAATGTTAAGTGTTGTTGCCACATTTCCATGTTATGATTATCATGCTTTATCATGCCTTTATGTTCATGTCTCTCTTATGCTCTATTGATATGCCTATTTCCTAACATGTATTGTACTCCTCATGTTATTCATTATGTACTCCCTTACTGGGCTTTATAGCTCACCCTTTTCTTATGCATGTCCTCAGGTTATCCCATGCAATGCTAAGTACGAAGGAATGTAGTGGTCATGTAAAGGAAGTTTTCAATAAGGATGTTGTATTTCAAGTTTAAAGTATTTATGTAATGATCCTAATCCCCAAATACACTAAACCTTTCGATCTTCTTTGTTGTATCAAGTGAAGTTTTATGTAATAAAGAATGTTTAAGTTGTAATAAAAAGCAGGGTTGTCATAGTTGGTATCAGAGGATAGGTTTAGTTATTTTTGGGATTAGGAAACCCTAGTAAAGCCTTAGATACAAGACTAAGCATAATAAAAACATCCCTAAGTTTTGGTAAATACTAAAGTGGTTTATCAAACATATACATCCCTGTCTGGATACGAGCAGGTAGAGGCGGCTCTGGCACAGATGTATCCTAGGGGTAAAACCCGAAAACACCGCTTTGAGCTAGACTCGAACGGGAACTGGTGCACGACAACAGGCCTTGCTGCACTCTTGGTTACGACACTCCCGGGGGATATGTTTTGATAAATTCACAATCTTAGTATGAACCCTTATTAAGGGAAAAATTCCCCTAAGGATATATGTTAGAAGGAAGATCATGAAAAGCCTGGATTGAATCCTATAGACTCATGAGTTGAAGAGATTAAAGTTTATTTATAAGTCATCAACTTTTGTCTTTGGATTACCCTTTATGTGTTACCCCTAAATTTCCTTTTATTCCAGCCAATGGCCGGTAATAGGAGAACTTGGGCTAACAACCGTTGTGAAGATCAGTGTGATGATTGTACTTATGAGATGCCCAATCCAATGGGAGCGGGAATCGCGAACTTTGTCACGCTTCTCTCTCAGCTAACTCAAGTTTTGAATAGAAACACTGGTCAAGAGGAACGTTCAACCCCCCCTAAGAAAGAACAAGTCGCTATTGAAAGCTTCATGAGACAAAGGCCTCCTACTTTTAGTGGATCATCCGATCCCACGATTGCTGAACAATGGATCAAATCCATTGAAAAGATATTCTCCATCCTCCAATGCTCTGAAAAATAGAAGGTTCTCCTGGAGGCTTATCGTATGGAGGGTGTACCTGATCATTGGTGGACATTGATCAAATATACGAAGCCTGAGGAGGAGATCGAGGCTTTGGAATGGAAGGTATTCCGGAAGATGTTTTTCGATAAATATTTTCCACGCACCCTCCGTCTTAAGATGGAAAGGGACTTCCTTTCCCTCAAGCAGAAAGATGAGGAATCTGTGGGAGCGTACGAGGCAAACTTCACAAGGCTTGCACGATACGCTTCCGGCTTTGTCGTTACCCCCGAATGCAAGGTTGACCGCTTCTTTGGTGGGCTGAAGCCTAGTTTGCGGAAAGCATTAGCGATCCGTGACTTCGACAGCTATGAGGAAATTGTCGGATGTGCCCTCAAGGTTGAAATGGAGATCGGAGAATCACAAGGGTATCATGGGGACAAGAAACGGAAGGTGGAATTCAATGCTGGTGGTCCGATGGATAAATCCAACGGCTCTAAGAAATTCCAGCACCCCACTTGCCAAAAGTGTTGAAAGAAGCACCCTGGAAATTGCCTTAGGGGGACAAGAAAATGCTTTAAGTGTGGAAGAGAAGGGAACCTAGCTGTTAACTGTCAGCAAGAAGGACCCGCGGCTGCGACGGAGGGGAGGAACGCTCCGTTCGAACCCCAACGCGTTGTTCAATGCTTCAAATGCAAAGAACCGGGTCATTTTGCGAATCAGTGCCCTAATCCAAGGGTTATCGGAGGCAATCAACAACCTCCAAGACAGCAAGGAAGAGCTTTTGCCATCACTTCTGCCGAAGTGAACCCCGACAACGAAGTGGTGACAAGTACGCTAGTTATTCATTCAAGAATAGCGAACGTACTTTTTGATTCAGGTTATACGCATTCCTTTATATCTCAAAAGTTTAGTAGAACAATCCCTGCACCACCACAAATCCTGGAAGTAAAGATGTCGGTGAGTACGGCAAATGAGGCAATCATTGCATCCCATGAGTATAAGTCCTCCCCTGTTATAATCTGTGGATTGAATTTCCCGGCGAACCTCGTCATACTCCCTTTGGTGGAATTTGATGCAATTCTTGGCATGGATTGGCTTTCCTTATATAGAGCCAACATAAATTGTCGGGAGAGGGAAATCACACTCCATATGGAGAACCGACCCCCGATTATTTACAAGTGTCAGGAGGAAGATGAATCTCCTTTAGCTCCATCATCTCAAGCATGGATATTATTGCCTTATGAGCATGCATATCTGGCTCAGATGATTGAGTCCAAGGAAGAAACCACCCTTGAAGAAATGCCTATTGTGAGGGAATTCGCTGAAGTATTTCCCGAGGAACTTCCTGGTCTTCCTCCAAGAAGAGATGTTGAGTTCTTAATTGAACTTATACCTGGGGCGCTACCAATATCCAAGACTCCATATTGAATGGCTGTTTTTGAGCTTGAAGAGCTGAAGAAACAACTACAGGAGAATCTGGATAAAGGGTTTATACGCCCAAGTGCATCACCATGGGGTGCACCAGTCCTCTTCGTCAAGAAGAAGGATGGGTCAATGCGGCTTTGCATCGATTATCGTGAACTTCACAAAATCATGATAAAGAACAAGTATCCTCTCCCAAGAATCGATGACTTGTTTGATCAGCTGCGTGGAGCACAATACTTCTCCAAGGTCGACTTGCGGTCGGGATATTATCAAGTAAGGGTGAAGAAGGAAGATATCCCCAAGACTACTTTTCGTACAAGGTACGGGCACTATGAATTCATAGTAATGCCTTTTGGACTTACCAATGCTCCAGCAATATTCATGGACTTGATGAATAGAGTCTTTAGAGATTACCTAGATAAATGTGTGGTAGTCTTTATAGATGATATTCTAATATACTCCAAAACCAAGGAGGACCATGAGGAGCATTTGAGAACTGTACTGGAGACTTTGCGCAAGGAGAAGCTCTATGCCAAGTACAACAAGTGTGAGTTCTGGTTGAAGGAGGTCTCATTCTTGGGCCATATCATCACAAGCAATGGGATATCTGTGGACCCCTCCAAAACAGATGCAATTGAGGGATGGCCGAGGCCAACATCGGTAACTGATATCCGTAGCTTCTTGGGGTTAGCTGGATATTATCGACGATTTGTGAGAAACTTCTCACGATTGTCCAACCCTCTTACCAAGCTAACTCGAAAGGGAGTAAAGTTTTCTTGGAGTGATGAATGCGAAGAAAGCTTCAAGGAGTTGAAAAGGAGGCTTATCACTGCACCTGTGCTCACTTTACCCACAAGTGGGGAGATTTTTGTGGTATTCAGTGATGCTTCGAAGAAGGGCTTAGGATGTGTGCTGATGCAGAATGATAAAGTGATATCCTATGCCTCAAGGCAGTTGAAAATCCATGAGCGAAACTATCCAACGCATGATCTGGAGTTGGCGGCGGTGATCATTGCCTTGAAAATCTGGCGGCATTATCTCTATGGAGAGAAATGTGAGATATATACTGACCACAAGAGTCTTAAATATATATTCACACAAAAAGAGCTTAATATGCACCAGAGAAGATGGATAGAGCTCATAAAGGATTATGATTTTTCAATACATTACCACCCTGGGAAGGCGAACAAGGTGGCGGATGCCCTAAGTAGAAAGGATCCAGCAATTCTATCAATGATGAGAATTGAGAAGGATCCAATCTTCTTAGACTTGATGAAGATGGACGTGGGAATCATAAAGAAGGGAACATCATCAATCCTTTCACAAATGATTGCTCAACCATCTCTTTTGGAAAGGTTAAAGGATGCTCAAAAGGATGACGCAAGAATCCAAGAAAAAGTGAAAGCTATCAAAAAGGGAAAATCCTCAGAGTTTAATGTTAATGAAGAAGGAATTGTGCGTTTTGGGAAAAGACTATGTGTCCCATCATGTTCGGAGCTGAAGAAGGAACTTTTGGATGATGCACATAGTTCAAATTTCTCTATTCACCCAGGGAGCACAAAGATGTATCGAGATCTCCGAGACAACTTTTGGTGGGATAATATGAAGAAGGAGATCGCCAAATATACATCAAAGTGTCTGGTGTGTCAGCAAGTGAAGGAAGAGAGGCAGAAGTCTAAGGGGATGATGCAACCATTGCCCATACCAGAATGGAAATGGGAGAACATCACCATGGACTTCGTCACTGGACTTCCAAGGACATCCAAAAGAAACAATGCAATCTGGGTTATTGTGGATCGTCTTACAAAGACTGCACACTTCATTGCTATTCGAGAGGATTTCTCTTTGGATCAACTGGCACGGATATATATCAGGGAAGTGGTATGGTTGCATGGAGTACCACTATCTATTGTGTCTGACCGAGATCCAAGATTTACCTCTAAGTTTTGGAAGAATCTTCAACATGCTCTGAATACTGAACTGAACTTCAGTACGACCTATCATCCTCAAACTGATGGCCAATCCGAGCGGACTATCCAAACACTTGAGGATATGTTGAGAGCGTGCTCAATGGACTTTAAAGGAGGATGGGATCAACATCTTTCTCTAGTTGAGTTCTCTTATAATAATAGTTTCCACTCGAGCATCCAAATGGCACCATATGAATCCCTGTATGGGAAAAGGTGTAGAACACCGGCATGTTGGGATGAGGTCGGTGAACGTAAGCAGCTTGGACCAGAAATGGTCAGAGAAATGGTGGAGAAGGTGAAAACCATTCAGCAGCATATCAAGGCAGCCCAAAGTCGACAGAAGAGTTATGCAGATAATCGTCGACGAGACCTTGAGTTTAAAGTCGGAGATATGGTGTTTTTACGCATATCTCCGTGGAAGAAGGTCATGAGGTTTGGAAAGAAAGGGAAGTTAAGTCCAAGGTACATCGGCCCCTTCGAGATTCTTGATCGTGTTGGGGCTGTGGCCTATCGACTAGCACTTCCACCTAATATGGCCAAGGTGCATGATGTCTTCCATGTATCCCTCTTAAAGAAGTACATACCAGACCCTTCACATGTACTCTCTTCCGAGGTGGTACAATTGGAAGACGATCTTTCTTATGAGGAGCAACCAGTGAAGATCTTAGATCGTAGAGAAAAAGTTCTACGAAATAAGACAATGCCCCTCGTCAAGGTGTTGTGGAGATTCCACAAGTTTGAAGAAGCAACTTGGGATTCGGAGGATATGATGAAGCTAAGTTACCCACATTTGTTTTAGTGTGGGAAAAGGAAAATTTCGAGGGCGAAATTTCTTAAGGGGGGAATGTTGTAACGACCCAAAGTTTCATTAATGGAAAATCCCTCTTGATCCAGTTAAATGTTTCTTTATGAAAAAAAAATGTTTTTATAAGATGTCAACTTCTTTAGTTTAACGTTAATATTTGTGACTGTTACTTTTATAGCCGTTGAACAGTGATCATCTGGGTAGTTTAAATATAAGGCTTTAACGAACCAATTTTCTACTCAGACAAAGGAAGCGATGGCCTCATCCAGTAGAATTGCCCCTTATGAAGCCCATTTGTCGGAGCTCGGAAAGGAGGTGGCGTCTTTGGGCTTTTCCCTTGACCAATCCCAAGCTGAGCTTCATCAAGTCAAGCTCGAACGTGATCGTCTACGGAAAAAATGGAAGTTGATAGAGATTACCACTCGAGCAATGTTATCCGAGCAACCCCAAGAGTCTGTCACCATCGCACACCTTACCCTTAGGTCTTATGCGGCTATTTTAAGGGGTTATGTAACAAATAAGTAGCACCATGTTCATGTAAATTATTTTTGTATATAATAATGAATATAATTTCTAGTCATTTTTGATTCATTGTAATTAGTTTTTAAAGTACAAATGATGTTTTTAGTTATTATTTAATTAAGAATTATATTTTATTAAAAGAAAGGATTTTTGAATTAAATAATATTTTAATAAAATATTATTATTAATATTAAATTAATTTTTATTAAATATAAATGATCTTATAATTTTATGAATGCAATTAAAATTTTTATTAAGGTTTGAAAGCCATTTCTGTCAAAACCCGTGAATTTTTTATAAATGTCAGTTTTTATTTTAAAAGTGAAAATTCACATATTTAGAAAATTATTTGGATAAAATAAATATTATTTTTGGAATCAGGACGTCGAAATTATCCAACGGTGAATTTTTAATAATTTTCTGAGACAGTCAAATTTTTGGGTAAAAATTAAATACCATTTAAATATATAATGTGTTTTATGACATCATAATGACCAAATGGTGATGTAATAAAATACCATAATCCTTATGTTCGGCCAATATATGTTTTATCATTAAAATAATGAGGTTTTGGGTTTGTTTGAATCACTTTTCAAAGCATTAATGGAGCCCTCAAGACTTATTCAACACTTTGCCTTTTTAAATTAATTTCCATGGGAGTGTGACTCACCTCCACATAAGCAACCCTAATTTTTTAATAAGTTCGGACCTTGGACTTGTAAAATATTGTTTTCCTCTTTCCTTTTCCAGAAACCATGGGCAAATACCATGGGATGGTTTGTGGTTTGGATTATTTTAATATAAGGTGTCCCAAACCTAAATAATAAAGAATTCTCTCACCTTTCCTATATAAACCCACCCAAGATCACACTTCCTCCTCACTCAAAGCCCTTGAAGCTCGTCCAACCTCTGCCCTACTCTCTCTAAGAACCTCTCAAGGTGCCCCAATCTCCCATGAAGCCTCTCACAAGCCTCTCTCTAGCCTTTGGAAGCACACTTCCAAGTAAGGGGTTTTCTTCCTTTCTCATTTTTTTTGTCAATTTTCTTTAAGTTGTATTTCCCTTTTTATTTCAATTATGAATGTTGGGGTATGGTTTCGCACCTCCCCCATACTGCCCTCTTATTGTTTGAATGATGGGAGAACCCTTTCTCTCTCATTAAATTCCTCCCATGTACACCCGTTACTATGCCGAAATTCCGAAAGGAACTTCTCTCTCTTCTTTTACATTCAAGCAATACTTTTGTATCATGAATCTAAATTCCATTTCTATTGTTGGGACATGTATATATATGATCTCCTTACTGTCCATTAAATGTAAATATGATTAGGAACCCCTTTCTCTCTCATCAACTTTTTTTATGAATTCTTATGTCACGCCGTTACGCTGCCGAAATCGCACCGATTTTCTAAACCAATGTCTTTTTGTAGTGAATACCATGCCCATTTCTCCATGAAGGGTATTCACCTTTATGCACATTTACATATTGATTATAAAGTTTCATGTATGAATTCCACTTTCCTTTATCGTGGAAGAAATGATTATGTTTTATGAATCCATGTTTTATGATCCATGTGGCACACTTATGCATGAAATGAAATGTTTAAGAAGGGTGCGCCCTTTATAGCGCTCCAATGCATTGGGTAAAGTATAGTATCATGATACGTCATGTGCAATGAGTGTTTACTCATGCTAATTCAAGTGCAACGAGGGTTTACTCGTGGTTCAAGTGCAATGAGGGTTTACTCATGCTTCATGTGCAATGAGCCTTGGCTCATGCTAATTCAATGTTAAGTGTTGTTGCCACATTTCCATGTTATGATTATCATGCTTTATCATGCCTTTATGTTCATGTCTCTCTTATGCTCTATTGATATGCCTATTGCCTAACATGTATTGTACTCCTCATGTTATTCATTATGTACTCCCTTACTGGGCTTTATAGCTCACCCTTTTCTTATGCATGTCCTCAGGTTATCCCATGCAATGCTAAGTACGAAGGAATGTAGTGGTCATGTAAAGGATGTTTTCAATAAGGATGTTGTATTTCAAGTTTAAAGTTTTTATGTAATGATCCTAAGCCCCAAAGACACTAAACCTTTCGATCTTCTTTGTTGTATCAAGTGATGTTTTATGTAATAAAGCATGTTTAAGTTGTAATAAAAAGCAGGGTTGTCATATAGTCGGTCTATGATCACTCAAAGGACATCACATATTCAATACATTTGTGGTAACCTTGTCCTGATGCCCATGTATTTAAAATCCCATTCCTACTATAGGTCCTCAAGGGGTTGAGGGAAATACACTATATCTTGGTGTATTTAATCATCTTGGTGATATGTGAGGCATTAATAGATAAACTATTCATCACAACTATTAATTCATACCATCCTAAACTAATTTTAGATGCCCTATTAAATATTTCTGATACAATAATGTACCTCCAAATGAGATTTATGGTAATCCATTATCACCTCCTCCCACAACACAACTCGTACCATCATTAATCATTTGATATGGATATTATGCTCCCCACATTTAAAACATCCATAAGTATAACCACTATTGGATATCTGAGTATTTAATGTCTTTTATTATGTATCTCTAATCTATGATTCACAAAAAATCAATAAAATATTTGGGGTAACAACCATTGAATGAAGATATGAATCCCCATCCTTGTCCACTATGAAAAATTAAATGAGGATGAATTGTCTGATGTTTTGGAAAAAGAAATAGAGAATAATATTTCCAGCTGAGAGTGTATTTCACCATGTTTCCCTTCCAATAACACATGGATCCTAGTTACCCAGAATCGATGCATTATTACATAACATTGGCATGATACAAGAAATCATGTCTTAAAAGACCAATCAGTTTAGTATCCATGGATGTACTAGATACATACATATGTTTTACATTACATCTTGAAAAAACAACATTCTATCCTCTTAGAAAACTCTTATATCGCTTAGCCTATTCCTAGAGGTTAATCATAATATACTTCTTTGTATCAGAGGAAAAATAAAACATAATAAAAGGGTGATCTTAGATTCTTAGTAAGGATAAAAATATAGTAGAAATTATTATAAATAATAATAAACATTTAAGGAATTGTATAAGACTAGAACACAAGCCTTTTAAACTTAAACATTAGAAAAATATGGAAAATATAAATCAAATAATTTAATTTACTTATTCTAATGGATATTCTACTAGTCGAATAATCACATGTAATTTCAATATCCAATTTCATAATGATGGAATGCGTAATTCTAGACTTCCAAATCACATTATCAATGCCTTGTTCTAAGACTACAAATAAGATTTTATCAAGGCCTTGTGCCAAGACACTAGTTTGTCTCATTAGACCTACCGATGAATAAAGTTGTTATAGATGGCTCCACCCATCACTTACTAAGTCCGATGCATTCCGTATATGAAAGGGTGAAACATAATCTAAACATTCGTATTAAAACTAGCATACGAATTGTTAATATTTTAACCACAAACCATGAATTGCATAAAAATAGCACATCCATAGTCAAACATAACTCATTCTATATAATATGGATGATTTTTGAATGATAAATCAACCTCAATCAAGAATAAAATACACTAAAGGATATTGACATAGATTAAAATTTTCATTAGAACTATTTGAGAGAAATATACCCTTTTTCTTGAAAACTTTTAAATGTCACACTATCTTTCAAAGAAGTCATTTAAAAGATATTTTTGAATCAATGTGTCCCATTCCAATTTGTATCTTTTAAAAGGAATTTTAATTTCAAAAAATTTATGCCCATATAAATAAATAATTAAAACCATTTTTAAAACATGTACATTAATGAGAATGGTTTAAAAGAATAAATATTTAAAAAATATAAAACAATATTTTAGATAAAGATTTCCTAACCAAATAAGAGACTCTTGAATACAAGTAATTGACTAATAAAATTAATAAAACCATTATAATATCATGAGAATAAAGGTATTCATTATATAATATGTCAATGGATAGTATATACACCATATAAAAGTGAATTGGTGCATAACCACAAAGGCGTCTCAAAGGAATGTAAATTCAGACGAAATGCCTTATAAAGGCCGCATCATTAGATTAAGGATGAATTAATGATATAATTATGTGTGGAAAATATAAATACATTCAATATAATTGGATATTTAGTTTAAATCAATCAGATAACATTCACACATTTTCTTGTAAAAACAAAACCTATGACTTGGATGTTTAACTCAATGAATAGAAATTGAGTTAAGATTTCCATTAAAAAGTTCATATCAATGGAATGTGAATTTATCAATTGAATGAAAATGTGTATCAAATTTATATCCACAGAAAGGGGAGGGGAAATTACTACATAAATAATAAATATTGATTCCACACATAATGATTGAGTAAAATAATCAATGAAGTATGTGTAAAGCACAATGAGTGGAAATTGAAATTTGAAATTCCCTTACTGATTTGGTAACTAACGAAACATGCACACCAAGACATAAGTATGATAAAATTAATATGTAAATACCCATAAATTAAATTAAATTACCCAATTAATACAATCATGGATGTACATACACCACAAAAAAGGAAATAGTAGCAATATAGCTTGAATCTTACGAGAATAAAAAGTGAGATGAAATCACCTTACCTTTTGATTTTCATTAGTATAAGGTAGGTTAACCTAATTTATAATAGTTAACTCATTGTTATCAAGTTATGAAATAAGAAAATACATAAATATTATTTCATATATGATATTCTAATATTTCTTTGTTAATGATATTTCTGTAGTATCACTGTTTTGGTTGTTAATTGATTCATTTTCTTTTATATGTTTTATTAAGTAAGTCATGTTTCTTATGTATTGTCTGTATTTTATTCATATCCAGAATAATATTAATTTCATAAACATTATTTGTAGTCATAAAATGAAAATTATTCTTGAATTGTTATGATGGGGAATGAATCTCATCTTGTTCGTGGAGACGGTAATCCGTACGTACACACGAGCGAAAATATCATTATATTGATGGTGAAATTGTATATAAATGGTTGGTATATCATAAATACAGAATAATTAACATTTTATATTTATTATTTACATCATTTATACTCATTATTATATCCATCCAAATAATTAAGTGTTTGAATAACAAACTACACCACGACGTGGAGACGGTAAGCTATACGTACACACGTATGGTGACTTTGTTATTTATAGGATGGATAGAATGACGAATATGGTTGTATCATATTTATAATAATATCATAGAATGTATAAGGTATTGGATTTATTATTTTGGAATGGAAACAAAAATATAAATAGGAAGTGGAAGAAGAAAAGAACATGAAAGATGGTGGTGAAATTATTAACTCTTCATCAGGTGTTTCCTTTTGAGTAGATCAAAAGGGATCCTTAAGATGAATTAATGATCAATTTAAGGCCTCTAGTTTGAATTAATGGATGTTGGGAAGGACTTTGGGTAGGGTTTGGTCGATACAAATGGCTTTAGAGGTGTGAAATTAAGATAAGGGGATGTACCTTTTTATAAGGGAGGTGAGGTTCACTTTTCGGAAAGATAAAAATATTATTTTATAATAAAAGCATTTTCGGGTTCTAATGGATCCAAAATTATTTATATCGAAGATAAGGTGGTTATGGGTTGAAAAAATCTAAACCAATTGGTTTTAGACAAGATTATGGTACCATTTTAACCATATCTATTATATTTAACTCTTAGATAAATAGTTTAACTTTTACCGTGTCTTCTTGTATTCTTACATTATATGGTTAATAAACTTACTCCAAACATCCAAGAGAACCTCAAGTGGTTCATTAATGACATATATAACATTATTTAAGCCTATTTTCCAAACCTTATATTTTTATGAATGTTATATCAAGCAATAATATAGTTTTTGTTTTAAAAACAAATTTATGTCAATTTTGACACTATTTGGTATTTTGTTTTTATGAAAGTCATAACAACCTTATCACTACGAAAATAATTATATGATCAACCAAAAAATTTCATATTAACCAATAAAATTCGTGGATGGAATCAAAACTTTTAAATTATATTTATTTGAATATTTATAATATAAACTATTTGAATATTTCATTAAAAAGGTAATTACTGCATCATGATTGTGTCATAAATAACATAGATGATTTAATCTCTAAAAATTATAAATAAAATACCATTATTTAGAAAATATTTTCATATTTATAATGAATATTTATAGTTAAATTTATCTTATGTATAACCCTAAATTAAATATGGTTAAGTTATTAAACTTTTAATTTAACACTTTTAATTTTTCTTTAAATAAAATAATAATAAATGTCCTAAAATAATCCAAGTTGACCTAATGGATCATATTTTATTTATAAGGTTGTTTTTGGTCGAATTACACTTATATAATTGAATTAGGACATGTTTTAGGGTAATTATAATATCATTTGTACCTTTAATTACAATAATAACTTTTAATCATGGTAAATAAAATTCAAAAGTTAAAATTCAACAAAAATTATTTTCATCTTATTGAACACCATTTTACTTACTGATATTAACCATGTCTCTTGTATTTTTGAAATAAAACTCACAGAAGAAGTAAATTTAGGTTTTATGAAAAATTTTAAATTCTCCATGAATGTGGGTAAAAGGCGGTAAAAAGTTCAATAAAAATTTATACATATAATTTTATTATAAAATGACTCTAATAAATTACATTGAACTTTTATAGGTATTATATATATATTTACTTAATATAAATATATATATATAAAATAATTATTTAAATAAAAAGATAGTTTTAAACAATAAGGTATTGTTTTACACTATTCACCAAAAATTGAATGTTTTCAGAATAATACGAAAACATCACCCTATGATAATTTTGATATTAATAATTAAAAAAGGAATTATATTTTATAAAATTAATAACATATAAGTTTCATTAATTAATTTTAAATTAATTACTATTTTCAAAACCAAAAAGTGGGTTTTTTAAAAAGAAAAAACTATCAAAAGATTGACATGTGTTTATGTCAAATTTAAATGTGAAATTACTTATAATGACCTAAATTGTATAAAATGATAAATATATAATCTTATTATACTTTAAAACCATTCATATGCATAGTTTATCACTATAAATAATTTCTATTTAAGAAGTTGATTTCAATGAAAATATATTATATTTCACTATTCATCAAAATATTATTGTAATTAGAGAAGTACCAAAAAAATTTCCAGACTAAATTTCTATGTCACGATTCAATAGAAGAAATTAATTTGAATAAATTGAATATATAAAAGTGTCAAATATTCGTTTTAAAAAGGATTCTCTATTAAATAAGTGGTAAACTTCAATTTTTTGAAAAATACTTCTTTTATCTGAAAAATTGAATTCTCCATTATATTATGTTAAAGAAACACCAAATGTGAATGTTAATATTAGATTGGATATATATAAAATTCAAAATGTAGTTAATACTATTCATAACATCTTTTTGAATGGCTAGTTTGTTAAGTCGTGGTGCACTCAAACTCGTTTTCGTGTAGCGTAAGTTGTTGAATTACTTTGAAGAGATAACATACTATGAAATCATGGGGTGTTACATTCTACCCTCCTTAAATAAATTGTTTCCATGAAATTTGAAATTGTTATACTAAAATAAAAGGTTAAAAATAGAAAAAAATCCTTTCGGGAAAACCCACATCAGAATTGTTTTTAAATTTTTTTTGTCTTAATAATTGAGAAAGGGTGATGAAAAAGACACCACTAAATTATGATCTCGATTTGGATAACATTTGTGTAAATTAGAGACACATAATTAGAGAAAAACGTAAATATATATTGGGAGTGATTGAGGTCATCAATCACAAACGCGTTTAAAATTGAGGGCCATGAAGCCATTAATCTAAGATGATGTAAAATATCATCAGTTCGACAAAAAATAAGGTATTAGGATAACTCATTTTTTGTATTTATGATATCTTCACTAATTATTAAGAATTAATTTATTCATAGATTAATAGAAAAAAATATATACTTGACCAGTAGAGTTTCATCCTTCAACTAATTCCTACCACAATATCATATTACACCCCAAAAGATAATAGAATTCCAAAATAATCTATTTATCCAAATAGTATAGGGTTTAAAAAATAATAAATTTATAACAAATTTTTCAGAACATTTAAAAAAAACTACATTATACAAACCAGGACATTACATAGGTCAGTGGTAGGTGCTGCACCCTTGTCACCCTTCAGTTGCGGGTTCAAGTCTCACGGCCTTTCCGGACGTGACAAGTTGGCGCCCGACCATTGGGTTGTCCTTTTTATGATAATCCAAAAATAATATCAAGAAATGATTTAACCTTAACAATAGTATCCAATACCAAAATTAATCAATTCCAACCCTTAGACTTATCCAAAATACATCTGTTCAAATTAACAGTCTAAAATTTATAAGGAAGGTAAACACAATGAAGATCCTTTTTCCACGTAATAATATATGAATACCTTAATCATGTATTCTTTTAAAACACTATAACACCCTGAATTACCATAAAACCTTATTGATTACATTCATTCTCCCTTATTATTTATAGAATAATAGATATACTCCTTCTATAAAAAAAGTTTTAAACTCCAACAATGATAGAATATACAAATCATTAATCTTTTTCAAGGTGGTCATGAATATTTAATATAATTTATCCAATTAAATCATATATTATTCCAAAATCACTACCCCAGTATCAAAACCATATTATTGTTTATCCCTATCTCAGACATATATTTTCAAAAATTATTAACCTGTTATTGAGTCACCTTTCATGGTTCCACACAATCTTAAGTCATTAATGAAATTTTACTGCTGTACTTTCCTTATATACTCTATAATTATTATAGCATGTAAATCATTAATACAATACATAAATGACACAATACTTTTATAAAAACATAAGAAATCTAATCATTCCTATTCATATTCGGTAGTATCATAACATGATTATTATTCAATAGAAGCATTTGGTGTATACTCTAGTGATTTGGACACTGATTCACATAGTGTCCAAACTCCTTATAGATGAATCATTATCCATTTGAAACTTTTTTATTACCCTTGAAATCACGTAATTGGTGTCCTTTTTCTCCACACTTACAATAAACTCACATTCCCTTCAAGCATTTACCAAGGTGATTCTTTCCACATTTATCACATATGGAAAAATACTTCTTTCCCCTCTTCCCATTATAAATATATCTCTCTACCATCCTTTTCTTCTCTGGCTTCCCTTCAAATCCATATGACATAGATAATTCTTTACATATTTTAGTAACATAAGATACTATTTCTTCTTATGATGATAATACATGGTAGACTATTTTATTTCAAAATTTAGGATTAATACCATGAAATATATGATCCTTTTTAATCATTGGATCATGTATATTATTGGATTTTTTGTTCCTTCTACTAGGTACCATTTATAAACAAAGTAAAACACTAGGTAATTTTATGAATCACAATGCGTAATTCCAAACATGTAAAATACCAAACTAAAGTTGAAAAGATTATGCATATAATCTATAATCATAAAATGTTTTCTTTGAGGATGTATTTAGTCCTAAATCCTTCATAATGGCTTGTAATGAAAATGTTAATTATCCTAAGCATAACCCCCGGTAGTGTCGTAACCAAGAGTGCAGAAAAGCCTATTGTCGTGTACCAGGATACCCCGGGTAAAGCCTAAAACTCCTTGTTAGAGTTTTCACTCCTAGGTACATCTGGGCCAGAGCCGCCTCTACCTTCTCATATCCAGACAGGGATGTATTGCTTGGAAAATACACAAAATCTCTACATTACCAAAATTATAGTATGTTCATCTATAATAATCTTGAAAATCTATCTTAGGTTAATGTTATCTAATCATATTTTTTGTAAATATAGTTTCCAAGGCATGTACTAAACATCCTCTGATACTAACTGTAATACCTCGACCCCAGTTACCCAGAATCGGTGTATTTTTAAATAACATTGGATTGATAAAATAAATCATGGCCTAAAATACCTATCAGTTAAGTAGCCTTGGAATTACGCGATACATACATAAGTTTTATATTACTTCATGAAAAAACAACAACATTGTGTCCTCTTTAAACACTCTTATATCCCTTATCCTATTCCTGCAAGTTTATCGTAACATACTTCATTGCATCCTGGGAAAAATAAAACATTAGAAAGGGGTGAGCTCAGAAGTTCATTAATGATGAAAATATAGTGGAAACTACCATAAATAAGAATTAACATTTAAGTCAATGTATAATACAAGAACACAAGCCTTTTAAACTTATGGTTCAACATAATATGGAAAAGATAAATCCAATAATTCCATTTACGTTCACATGGATATTCTATAAGATGAATAATCAAATTTAATATCAATATCCAATTTCATAATGATATAATTCATAATATCAAACTTTATAATAACATAGTCAAGTCCCTATGCCAAGACTACAAATAAGATTTTGTCAAGGCCTTGTGACAAGACACTAGTTTGTCTAATAAGACTTACCGATGCATGCAGGAGCTATAGCAGGCTCCACCCATCACATACTATGTCCAATGCATTCCTCATATGAAATGGTGAAACATAATCAAAACATTAGTATTAAAACTAGCATACTAAATGTCAATATTTTAACAACAAAACATGAATTGTATAAAAATAGCACATCGTCAGTAAAAAATAACCCATTCAATACAATATGGATGATTGTATTATGATAAATCAACATCAATAATGAATTTAATTCACTAATGGATATTGACATAGATAAATATAGTCATTAAATCTATTTGAGTGAAATATCACCTTTTTCTGGAAAACATTCAAATGTCTCACTATTTATCAAAGACATCGTTTAAAAAAGATTTTGGAATCAAAGTGTCCCATACCACTTTATAACTTTTAAAAGGAATTTTAATTTCAAAACATTTATTTCAATATAAATAAAAACTTAAAACCATGTTTAAAACATGGACATTAATGAGAATGATTTTGAAGAATAAATATTTAAATCATTTAAAACAATATTTTAGTTAAAGAGTTTATAACCAAATAAGAGACTCTTGAATAAAAGTAACTGATGAATAACATTAGTAAAGACACCATAATATCATAAAAATAAAGGTATTCATGATAAAATATGTCAAAGGGAAGTATATACACCATATAAAAGTGAATTGGTGTATAATGACAAAGAGGTCTCAAAGGAATGTAAATTGAGAAGAAATACCTTATAAAGAATGTATCCTTAGATTAAGGATGAATCAATGAAATAATTATGTGTGAAAAAATTAAATACAGTCAATATTATTGGATATATATTGTTAATCAATTAGGTTTAATTCACACATATTCTTGTAAAATCAAAACCAGTGACTTGGATGTTTAACTCAATGAATGGAAATTCAATTAATATTTCCCTTTAAATGTTCATATCAATTGAATGTGAATTTATCAATGGAGTTATTATGTGTATGAACGGTATATCTACATAAAAGATAGTATAATCTACTGAATAAATTATAAATAGTGATTCCACATATAATCTTGGAGTAAAATAATGAATGATGTGTGCGTAAAGACCAATGAGTGGAAATTGATATTTGAAATTCCATTACCGATTTGGTAACATAATAAAAATACACCTCATGAAAGAAGTATCATAAAATTCAGTTGTAAATACCCATAAATTAATTTATATTTCCCAAATAATACAATCATTTTCAGTACATAAACCTTGCAAAATGAAATAGTGGCAATATAGCATGAATCTCACAGGAATAAGAAGTGAGATGAAAACCCCTTACCTTGTACTTTTCCTTAGTATAGAGTTTGTTAACATCCAATATATTGGTGAAATCAATGTTATTAAATTATAAATTAACTAAATAGAAAAATATGATATCATATATGACCTTATAATATTTCATTGTTAATGATATTTCAGAATTATCATTGTTTTGGTTGCTAACTGATTCGTTTTCCTTCATATTTTTTTGTCACATAAGTCATGCTTGTTATGTATAAGCTGTATCTGATTCATATACAGAATAATTTTATGTAATTAAACATTATTTTTAATCATAAAATGAAAATCATTCTCGATGTATTATGATATGGAATGAATCTCATCGTGTTCGTGGAGATGATAAGTCGTACGTAAGCATGAGGGGAAATATCATTATATTGATGGTTAAATCATATGTAATTGGATGTTATATCATATATAAAGAATCATTAAAAATTCATATTTATTTTTTACATGAGTTATACTCATTATTATTCCTATCCAAATAAGGAAGTTTTTGAATAACAAACTACACGACGACGTGGAGACGGTAAGCCGTACCTACACATGTATGGTGACTTTGTCATTTATAGGATGTGTAGAATAACGAATATGGTTGTACCATATTTATAATAACATCACATTATGTATAAGTTACATGATTTATTATTTTGGTATAGATACTAAAAAATATAGAGGATGTGGTAGAAGAAAAGAACTTGAAAGAGGGTGGTGAAATTATTACCCCTTCGTCGAGTGTTTTCTTTTGAATATATTAAAAGGGCTCCATAGGTTGGATTTATGATCAATATAAGGACACTAGGTCGAATTAATTGATGTTGGAAAGGTATTTGTGTAGGATTTTTCCAATACAAATGGATTTGGCTAAGCCAAATGTATTTGGAGGTGTGAAATTAAGAGAACGAAAAGTACCCTTTTATAAGCGAGGTGAGTGTCACTTTTGGAAGAGCTAGAAATATTATTTTATAATAAAAAACTTTTCAGTTTCTAATGGATCAAAAATGGTTTATTTTAATGCTAAAGATGCTATGGGTCCAAAACTGCTGAAACAATGGGTTTTAGACAAATTTATGTAACAATTGTAACCTTATATTTTTTATTTAACTCTTAGTTAAATAGTTTAACTTTTACCATGTCTTATTTTATTCTTTATATATATGGTTAATGAAGTTACAATAAACTTCCAAAAGAACCTCAAATGGTTATTTAATGACATATATAATATTATTAAGGCCCTTTGGATGAATCTTATATTTTTAAGAATATTATATCTACCAATAATATAGTATTTGTTTTAAAAACTAATATATGTCAATTCAGATGCTATTTTGTATTTTGTTTTTTTTTTGAAAGTCATAACAACCTTATAAATTCTAAAAAAATTGATCTAATCAACCCCGACATATCAATTTAACTTTTAATATTCGTGTATGGAATCAAAAAATTTAAATTTTATTTATTTTAATATTTATAATATAATCTATTTTAATTTTTCATTAAGAAGGTAATTACTGCATCATCATTGTGTCAAAAATAAATTTAATTATTTAATATCTAAAAATTATAAATAAAATACCATTATGTATAAAATCTATTTATATTTAAAATTAATATTTATAGTCGTATTTATCTTATGTATTACCCTATATTAAAAATGGTTTAGATAATAAAAATTGAATTTAACACTTTTAACTCTTCTATAAATAAAATAATAATAAATGTTCTAATCAAATCCAAGTGGACCTAAAGGATAATATATTATTCATAAGGATTTTTTTGGTCGAATTACACTTATCCAATAGAATTAAGACTTGTGTATGGATAATTATAATATCATTTTTACCTTTAAATACCATACTTACTTTTAATTGTGGTAAATAAAAGTCAGAAGTTACTATTCACCAACAAAAATTATTTTATCTTATTAAACAACATATTACATTCTGAAATTAACAATATCTCTCAGATTTTTGAAATTGAAATCACCAAAGTGGAAAAATTATGTTTTATGCGAATTTGTAAATGCTCCTAGAAGGTGGGTAAAAGGATGTAAAAGTTCGATAAAACATTATACATTTATTTTTATTATTAAACGACTCAAATGAATTACATTGAACTTATATAGGTATTATATATGTATTTTGACATAAAATAAATTTAAATAAAATAAATATTTATTTAAATAAAACGTCGGTTTAGAAAAAACACAGTGTTTTTAACTATTTATCAAAAATTGAATTTTTTTAGAAAAATACCAAAACTTCACCAATGCTAATTTTTATATTCCTAATTAAAAAATGAATAATATTTCAGAAAATAAAAAACATAGAAGTTTAATTAGTTAATTGAATATTAATTCTCATTGTCAAAACCAAAAAGTAGGTTTTTAAAAAAGTAAAAACTAACAAAAGATTGACATGTGTTTATGTCAAATTTAAATGTAAAATTACTTATATTGACCTAGATTGTATTAAATGATAAAAAAATATAATATAAATATACTTCAAAACCAATCAAATTCATAATTTAACACTATTATTTATTTCGATTAAAAAAATTTCAATGAAAATATAGTATTTTTTACTATTCATCAAAATATGAACGTTTTTAGAAAAGTTACAAAAATTTATCCATACTAAATTTTTTTGTCCAAATTAATAGGAAGATTTTAATTTCATTAAATCTAATATATAAAAGTTTCAAATATTAGTTTTAAAAAAGATTCTCAATTAAATAAGCTGTAAAATTGATTTTTTTGAAAAATACTACTTTTATCTAAAAAATTGAATTTTCCCTTATATTTTGTCAAAGAGACACCAAATATAAATGTTAATATTATATTGGATGTATATAAAATTTAAATTTTAGTTAATACTATTCATATCCTCTTTTTAATGGCTAGTTTGGTATGTCTTGGTGCGCTCGAACTCGTTATTGTGTGTAGCGCAAGTTATTGAATTACTTTAAAGAGATAACATACTATGAAATAATGGGGTGTTACATTTCCAATGAGTATAGAAAATATATATTTCATAGTTATGGAGGTACTATATATATCACATATATGTCTCATGTTTTATTATATCTTAGAGAAGATATATTTGAGAGTCATGTTGTCATAAAAGATGATAATCCACTCTCCCTTAAGTTTTTTGTTCCATATCTTCATGGTGAAATTTTTTTAGCTAGATTAAGATTACGGGAGATATAGTTCATATTATTCGGTATCAACTCTCTTGACCCTTATGAAATCCCTACATTCCATAAGATCAAGATATAATAAATTATGTTCCATTAGGCATACACGACACCCTCTTATGGAAATTTCATTATTGGGGATTATCATCAACAATTAACAAAAAACCGAAAAAATTATGGTTCTTTTATTTATTTACCAAAGGATTCCAATTTATAGTCAAAGATATCAAGGGTATATAAACAATTGAGGAATTGGGTAAAAACAGTTATAGAACCTTATTAATCCAAGGTAACATCACTCCTTAGTAGTAATCATGGTTGGATCCCAAGCTAGAACTTCCCCAACCTTCACTACATAAACTATCAATATTTCCATTAAGATGATGTTTAATGGGAAGTGGATCACTAAATTCAAGAATTTACACTTCTTGAGCTTCCCAAAAATATTGGACTATCAGAGTTTTTTTAGGATCATCCTCAATTTACTCACATGCCCCTCCTCACATTACAAGAACAGTAGAAATAATTTCATGCAGACCACCAGAAACCGATCAAATAAAGGATAAAAGATACAATTTAGGAGTCCAATGAACACTGAAATGGGTTTTTTTTCACAGCGAGAGGAATCATCATGTACTCATAGTCAACATAGTTAAATCCGAATGACATCATTGGTATAAGCTTATATTTTACTCATTGTTGGTGGCAACCAAATATATGGTAATACATTGATAACCAACACACCCCTCTCAACTAATCAATGAGGTCATCGATTCTTGTTAGTAGACACCAGATCATCAATATAACGTGTTTCAGTCATTATAAATCAAAAGATAACCTCATTCCATTATCCCCCCTCTAAGGGAAAAACCCTAAGGATGACCAGGGGAATCATTGGGCCTCAAAAATCCATTTTTCTATAAGTCATTTGACTACACCCTATGTACACGAGGCAATGTGGGAGCCATCAATTATTATTTTGTATATATCAGGGCAACACTAAGGTGTAAATTGATGTATAAGTCAAACTCTTTGTGTTGAGGTAAGAATGAAAATTCTAAGGAAAAACTTCCTCACACATTTCCATCACTAGAGGTAATTAGAATATCATAGAATCCACTACTCCAAGAGTTATGGAATTCAACTAATGATTAATCAGTCGAAGTCCCATACTCCGAATAAAATCCTAATATACAAAGGATTCCTTATCAACCATAAATGAAAACCTCATGTCATATTTTTGGACACACTGAATCCTCCATCAACAATAGTCAATAAGGCAAGAACTATGTATAGCCAGTCTCTTCTTAACATGACATCATTGGGCCTTAACACTGCAATAATGATATCACATACAAAGATATAGCCTCCATGAATTAGATCACAAAATTGACATGTGTGTATAATTATGATTCACTTCCTTTTAGAGTCCTTATGGACAAGGGTCATGATAAAGTATAAAATGTAATCTATAAGTAAAAAAATAAATATGTGTTATTAATGTTGTGAATAACACCATTATCTAAAATTTATGTACCTATGGTCGAAAATAAATTATTTATACCTCATATCATCCCTAAAGTTATTGTTTTATTTTCCTTCGGAGAATGTAGTTATCATCATCGCTGACCACCTGCTCTCTAGTCCTGGCGTCAGCTACCTAAGGATGGTTCATGAAATATTTATAACATATAACCACCTCCTGCTACAATATTATCTCGGAATCCATGTATTCTAACCACCACAAATCTATTCCCCATATGTTGTCTCTCCATATAATGACCCTGAACTGTCTCCTGATCAGTTGTATGATGGGTCAAAAAATACCATTCAATATTTCCCTGACCATTTAAGTAGTTACACTATATATCCCTCAGAAAACATGATCAATCCCATGTGAAATACACATTTTATTCACTACCATAGGATCATCACCTGTTGAATATTATATTATTGGATCTCTATGATTGATGTTGGATACCAACATTCATGTTCTCTACTCCTGGGTTCCCACTACTATCCCCCACATTATTCATTTTCTATAGCTGAAATGTCTCCACTAACAAGGAACACTCATGTACTCTAACATATGTGTGAATGAAATGAGTAATCAGTAAACCCATGATATCCCAGTGCAATACCTACTAAGTGTTATATTCTCTAAAAAAATAAGTCTTATATATTATACATGGAATTTCATGAGATAACAGTAAAACACTCTGAATACTCTACTATGAATATAATTCCTTGATGGAGATATAGAATCTCTTGGATTCACACTAGTAATAATGTGGGCAGATAAAAAAATCCATGAATAGATGCTTAAATAATATTTATGAGAGGGTTTTCTCATTCTGTGACTTAGTCACCAAACTCCATCATTGCACATTGAATCCCAAAATAAGAATATCTACAAGGAATACAATCTAATATTTATTCAACAAAACATGGAGTAAAGAAGAGTATCGAACTCTATCATATCCTCATCCACCTGGGGGTCTGAGTCACCCAGAAACCTTAAAGTTTGATGCCTTTCTAAATTTTGCAGCACACTCACCATAAGTGAATCCTCAATCTATTCTATCACTACTTAATAATTATTAATGTATTGTTATATTATTGGTAAAAAATGGAGGTACTATCAATATCACATCCACATGTACTAAAGTCTCATCAATTTTTCAATTATCCTCATGATCAAGTAGTTGAATCCTATATTGATGGATTCCTAGAAAAATCCAAAAATAAGCTGATGTATGATAATCAAAGAGTACATCCGGGGAGTGCAATCAATAAGGACATAGAAACCACAACCCATTACTATATTATGCATGTAAAAATGTGTTCTATGCTTCCAAGGAAAACATGTACAAATTTTAAAGGTAGTTGATCATGGTCTTGGGGTATAAATACATCATTCACCACACCAATAATGAATTCCCAATCCTGAAAGCTAATATTGAAACACACAATGTTTTTTTCATAAATCTCAATCAACTCCCTCACACTCTAGTCCTGTGGTATAATTTTATAGTAATACATCTATTTGATGACCTAGTCTAATGGGGCCCAAACTAAGGCTACCCCTAGCCTTCTTCCAAAAGGCCAGGGGATAGGGACCTGCAATGAGTAGGAAAATCACACACATGGGATGGATTGCCCTAATTTACCTATACACACTCACATGTCTTATCCCGTTAAATGATGATATGTAAAACAATGGGAACAAAAAGATTCATATATCTACAATCATACAATAAGAGTATTAAAATAAAGTATTGAAACTGTTAAAATGGACAAAAAAATAAATAGATCCCAACCTATTCATATGGTGAAGAATAATATTAAATGAAACCACTAAGAAATGATATCCGTTATTATAGATAAATGTATTCTCCATAAAACATCAGTCTTCTTAGGACACCACCCAATGGGATATCATCTTTAAAACATATGACATGTGCGGGAAGATCCCATAATGTGGTGACAATAAAAATAATTAGTAGGTTACCTTGAAGGCACTTAACATATATATTCAAGAATAGTTAACTCATAACAAGAATATTTCTATCAATATATAGAAACCAAGATATACATAATAAGTAAACCATTCATCTTGGAAGTCTCAACCAAACTGCCAACCACAAGATTCAACTCAAATATTACAAGAAATTATCATTATGGGAGAACCCACACCAAGACCACTGCTACGATAAAAGAAACACATATAGGAGGTCATTATCATTATTACCCACCCAATAAACCTCACTTCTCTCTAAATTCCTCGATACTTTGATAATGGACCACAACCAAGTCCATTGGGGGACACCATAAACCCAACCTAGATGAACATGAAATTTAGTTGATTATATACAAACAATACAGTAAACCCTACTAAAATGGAATTCTATATGGAGGTTAAATGACCTTATCATGGAGGTCTCAAAAATTATATTAACCCCTATAAGGGTATAAAATGAAATGATAGAGGATCATAATATGATGTCATTAAATAACACCACAAAATCCATCTATGAATTATCATATTGAGTGGATCAAAATATAGAGTTGTGGGGTAATGCCACACTAAACTATTAAGATGACACACCAAGGGAACACACTAAATAAATACTTGTCCAAAGTGATTAAACGACTGGCTCAAAACACACTCAATTGGGGTACACAGTGTGTACATTCGAGTACTTAGCCTTCCAACCCATCCCCTAGTCTTTCAATGTGTCACTATGTCACATAGAATTCAATCCTAAAAATAACTAATGTGTAAGTATACATGTAGTTTTGTGGTCTATGGTAACCATTCCCATTACATTTTTATAATCCAATATACTTCTTGACATGCATGTGTTCCAACGAGTGTACATATAGTCGTATGCTTGTTCACACGTACATGTCCGACTATATAGTTCTTATTACGTACTCGAGACTTGTGTGTGGGTATACCTTAACCTACACCTTTATTTACCCTAAAATGTAATTTTTTATCCTCCAATATAACTTGCACAATGTGTGATATATATGACATGGTATCAGATATGTTACTCTCCATGGAGACCCTAGCATCGCACAATCTATCTCACTGAGCATGTATATCCAAATTACATGTCTTGTAACTTGTGATTTTCTCATACATTTTAGTTTTTCTCTGAATATTCATGTATGATGTGACCACTATGATTTATGCTAGGAATCAAGAATATTTGGCCATTATTCTGATTCCTTCACCGATTGTGAAGATTTTGGAATCAAATATACTTTTAAAACAATATGTTGAGCCACTATACTACCACAATGGGTCATCTTGGAAAATTAGATCCATATCCCAAATTATTCCACCCAAGTTCCTCAAAATATTTCCACACCATAAATCACACCTAAAATATTTATCTTTTACACAATGTTTTCAAAATGATCAAATAAAACATATTCATAAAATTAGAGGCTAATGAAATTTCTCGTGATGCACATCAATGAAATCGGGGAGAAATCTAAAAATCCCAAAAAATGAAAAATAAATTTCATCCATTCATTATTTTTTCCACGATCTATTTTTTAAAAATTAGATGAATGACTATATAAATAAACATTGAACAAATTAATTAACCATTAAAAATATATATCGTCGATGCATGAATCAATTATTTTTTATGGAATTCATCCTTGTTTTACGAGGATAAAATAACAGGATGGAATCACCCAAATAATAAAAACATACATTGATTTTGGATTAATATATAATGAAGAGTGGCTTGTTTCCATTATTGTTGAGATATATGAACTCTGATGTCACAACTATCCTCTATCACGATCTTGATTTGATATGATGTCGTTCCATAAGAATTATCTTCTCCAACAATACTCTTGATCTATAATGATAAGTGTCAAAAATTGAGGTATTACCATAAATATATATTTATATTGGATTTTGAGTAATTTAGTTAACATAATAAAATATTTAATTTAATTAATTTATGTTATTTTTTATTCCCATGATGGATTCTATACAAACACATAACAGTGAAAGTATTATGTCGTGCCAGGGGTAAATCCCAACCTCTGAACTCAACAGTGGAATCCAATTTCAGGTTTGAGCATCCATCAATGTTTTATTTAAATTTTAAAGGAAAATTATGAAGTTTTGATACCACCATTTTATATATATTTTAAAAATAAATTGTAGGATCACTTGGCCTCAGAATATCCCACCTTATCAGCACCTGACCATGAAATTTATTTATAAATATTTTGATGTAATACATAAATATACGAGTCATTATAGATTGGTTTATAAAATAATATTATCTTGTCTAATTAATTAAGTCACATATCTAGGCATGTTTACAGAAAATTCCACTCATTGTTCAATTAATGCCTAACAGTAGCCTATGATGTTTATCTCAAATAATTAATAATGGAATCCACATTTACATTAAAATGTATCTTGAGAAATTAAAAATAATATTAATTATATTCAATTGTAATATATTCAATGGATTCATATTATAATTAGAAAATATATGTATCAAACGTTTTTGATCATTATATATAAAAAACTCTCAATGATTATATAGAGGTATAAACAAATTAAAAATTGATGACAAAATATTATTCATAATAATGTGTATGGTAAATCATCCCCTATATCCTATGATTTTGAAGATCATAAAAAATAATGCATAATTTTATATTACCATATATTCTTTATTCCCAGAACTAGTACATTAAGATGAATAAATACATGATTGAACAAATTGTAATAATAACAAATCCCTCAGGAAGATAAAATTTTTAAAATAATATTATTTATATTAGAAGAATTCATAAATACATATTTTAATGGTCTTTATATTATCCATATCATGAAATAAAATATACCTTATAATTTAAACTATAGGATCATAATTTTATATTTTAACATCATTTCATGTAGAGTCTTCTAATTTTATGAATATAGAATAGAAACTATTTTGGTTAGAATAAATTAAAAACTGACTACCAAGAATATATTTTTTCAATGTATTTAGTGAGAGCACAAAAACTTCCAGTTCCAATTCATGGGAAGAACAGTTCTACCAATGTGATGCCAACTATCTTGATCTTTATGTAATCTATACCAATATATGAATTATCAAAAAGCAATTCCCATCTCATGATCCATTGAATAACACCATATACTCAACAATCTATAATGTAATTCCTAGGATTTGAGTACTTTTCTTTCCCCAGGTAAAATCTCCAAACTCCTTCTAGGAAATTATAATCCAAAAAGGATTTCATATTTTAGGAAAATAATGTCATGGATCTGAAATCATAGAGAAATATGGAATGAATTTTCATTAACATCTGACCAACCCAAGGAAGATTCATGCATCTGTCATGCTCTAAGGTGGATCCTAATCCAAAACATCCTCATTCATTGGTGGGTATATAATTAATCTATCCTTTAAGAAGACATTTTCCAAGAAGTTTATCTCTCTAATATAAGTATTATATATGTGAGTTTCCCATACAGTTGATGATATCGATGAGTGTCCAGGGACATCCTTAAATTATCCATGTTCAAGGCCATTGGTAGTATGTAAATGATAATTAATTAGATAAATGAAACTACAAACCCATATAGGATGATTTAGATGATCTGTTTTATAGGGCTCATAAAAACCACTGTGGTGTTCATCATGCCAAAGGGAATAACCAGGTACTCATAATTACCATAGATACATCCTAATTTCTTCTTTTGACTGTCCTCCTCATGAACCCATAGATATTGATAACTGAAATTTAGGATAATATTCAATAACCACATTTCCACCCTAAACCGACTGAACCGTAAATCGATTAATGGTATTGAATGTTTATTACAGAGGATCGTACAGTTTAGGTGGAGGTAATAAAAACACAACCTTAGGATCTAATCCACCGTCTAGGGTAACTATACTTGAACATACTATGGGGACACATGTTGTGTGATAAAACCATTAATCTGGAGGTTCATTAACTTCACCATCATATATAAATGATCATAGATGAAAGTATGATACTATATAAAATATATAAGAGAATTACCATGATTAATGTCATTATATAAGTCAAAATGCATATGATAAGGTAAAATATGTACATCCTTAGTGTCACGAACTGAATCTGGTCGCCGCCAAAACTGGCACCCGACCCGATTCGTGGCAAGTCCTGAAGGGAGTTCCCAATCCCCATGGGATGGAACAAGTGCCTGGGTATCAAAAACTAAAAATTGGGAATGATTTACCTGATATTGTATACTTAAATTAATAAATGAATCCATGAAATCAAATATGGATTTTTCAAACCAAAACATCTTTTACTAAAATTCAGAACTGAATTAAACAATTTTAAACAATGTTTGAAGACCATTAAAAGGGTACAAACTAATGAAATGACAGCCCAAGAACTTCCACATGGAAATAGGTACCACCCTCAACCCATCTCCACGACACTGCATCACGATGGACTGCTAAAAACCCGAACCAATGGCATAAAACCTATACCCAAACCTGTGACACAAAATAAGAAAGTCTACTTACACTCAATAATGTAAGTAGGGTTTGAGCCAAAGACCAGTAGGATACCACCACTAAGAGATTCCATATGATAAAAATTTAAATATGAAAGGGATGAAAGTTATCAAAAACATGAAAAGCTAGTTACAATTTCTAAAAGATGCAACATTGAATAAGAAGAGTTTTCAAGTCATCTATTTTAAAGGATTAACCCATTTAAAATAAACACCAAATCTACTGAATTTTCCAGCCAAATGTACCATATGCTGATGATAAGTATAAATTAACTAATGAGTACAAGCAATGGGAAATAACCCCTAGGCACTGGCTAGTTGTGGGTCCAAGGTACCTCATATCTCGGTGAGTGTAACCATCACAAATTTCCATTCCCGTGCATGAGCCACTAGTAGGGAACATACCCATAACCTTGTGGTCCCCAATCATCATTATCATAGATTAGTTAGAGTTGTAAGCATCAATATTTCTAAGTGAAACTGAGGCCAAACCCCACGGATTCAATAGAATACTAGTACACGTCCACCCACCTAGATACCCAGGTTTTCCTCTTGTGCTCAAACAAGTTCAACAAGTCAAGAAATATACATTAAACATGAAAATATCACTTCCACATCACAAATTCACCCAACATCCCATATGTACACCACACAAGTCACAAAAGACAATTTTTCATTCAAAATGATTTTGAAATCCGACTCACACCAAAGTAACCAACAACACATTTCACATTTCTTCAAAACTTCCACAAAACCATTAAATTTTTTTATAAAACGATAATAAGATATTGAAAATTATATAACAGCCCACACACATGGCACAATACACTCCTTTTATAATAAAAATTTCAATTTTTCACATCACATTCACACAAAACAGTCCACATCACATCCACATCACTTTAACACCTCAATATCTCTTTCAAACAATTTAATAAAATATTTGCAAGATGATACATATGATATAATAGCCTTTTCAAAAATGAAATGGACCTTATAAAAATATACTGTTACCAAAATAGTTTGCTAATATAGTTTCCCCACTTACAGAACTCAATAAACCATTCAAAACATTCATAAAACAATTATAAAAAGTATACCCAAGATTCGCACATAAAATCCATTTCAAAAACCACTTTTTAATCCAATAGAACACCAAGCCCCTACCAAAACAGAATTGGCAGACCAATCAACATGTAATAATCTATGTTGAAATGATATAAATTCATCTTGAACGATATCACAAAAGATACCCATGAGAACACACAAATCAATAAAACACATTCAAGGAGTATAATAAGGGTATACCCATAAAAACCATTCAAAGACCCCCCCCTTTTTAGGCCCAAATGACACTATATCTTTACACAACCAAAATTTTCTACACCTTTCAACAACTAATAAATCACTTCCATATCTTACAAAACTACCACAAGAGATAACACATGACATACGTTTGAAAAATACACACATCAAACAAAAATGTAACTTTTATATGAAATGCTTTACTATTGCTACCAAAAATGTTTTTCGCATAATTTACATCATATAAGGAACATGAAAAATTATTTAATCAAGCAAACTAACTCATCATTAAATGGTCACCAACGGAATCAACTATCGAAATTGACGAATCCCTAAAAACATGGTGCGAAACATCAACCACACCAACTCGGCACCACAAGGATGATAAATCCAGACCTAGACCACAAACTTTCACCAAAACAGCTGATGTATAAACCCTAGGTATGAACCCTAGGTTATGGAAACTTTGGAATATCATGAAAGAGGGATGAAACCCTACGAAAAGAGGAGAAATCAAATAGAGAAATACTTTCATGTAGAAATATTGAAGAGATCTCCCTAAATCCACCAAATATGAATCTCCAAGTACCCAAAACTGCTATGGAGGTTCGAAGGCGTCATATTAGGTCATTTGGGGACTGAAATGTGGGAAATAGGATGAAAATTGAAGGAGTTATGAAAGATTCATTTTACCTCATCAAATCTGGTCGATTTGAGAAAGAGTATGAAAGATCGCTGTAATTCGTGGTTCACCTGAGCATCAAAATTGTGAAACTGATAATGGGGGTGATCCACATGATATTGGCTTTGGGATGGAGGTACAATCAACGAAAAATAGTAAAAAATTAATAAGATATGGAAAATTTTTAAAAAATAATTTAAAGTCGAAAATGGGCATACGGGCAGGCCCATTCCCTTAATCAAAAACCCAAATCCATCATGATTTTGGATTTCTATGTAGTCCAAAGGGATATTGTGATTTTAATATATCAGGGTATGCCAATTGGGAAGTGTAATGGTTATAAAATAGTAAAAATTGAAGGAGTTATAGAAGAAAACAAATTTGTTTTTAAATCTGGAATTGGGGTCACGGTTTGGCCCAAATTATCAAAACCCACCATTTTCACCAAAATGAGTGGTAAACCCCCAAAACAAATAATTAATGGAAATTAAATGAAAAATTAATTTCAAAAAAAAGTCATGGGTGTGAAAATTCTCCCCACCATAAAACGTTCTGCCCTAGGAAATCCACATCAAGGACAGAGCAAAAACCAAACCCAACTAAAAGGCAGAAATGGACTCCATTGCTATGATTCTCCCCCAAAGGCCAAAACACCCCCAGTGATCAATTAAGGAAGGAATGCTTTACAGCCAAAACATACACCTCTTTACTGAAATGATCATGCACATTCAGGATTTATCCTAAAAGAAAACTCTTCAAACACTATCTGAATAAGGCTCAAGCAATTTACCCAAACAAACAAGAACATCGAACAGGGTTACACTTACCTTGATATGACTAAACCATTGGGAACTCTCCAATCCCAAAGTTTACCCAAGGAAGATGTAGGTGGTTATATAGCTAGAAAAGAGACTACCCACTTCCAATCCAAGAACAAGGACAAAAGTGAGTAACCGGTACAAGGATACACAAATGGGCTCTCCAACCATAAGAGGCAACATATATTTTTTTCTGAGACAGAATCAAGACACTAACAGGGGAGCCCCGAAAAAACTCCCCAGTACAAGGGGTAGAATCCCATTAGAGATTTTCAAAATAATATACATGATAATCATAGTGGGTCTCCCCACCATAAGAACCGAAATTCTTATATGACCAATATGGGAAGGCACAGAAAGACCCCAAAACTTAAAGAGTTGGGACGGCCGCACGGTTAGCCCACACAGTTTGGCAAACTGTGTGCTAACCAAGTGGATCCTTATACCGACATGGTTTTATGGGGAATGGTTACTAATAAATGTGAACTCAACATGTCTAGACAAATCTAAAACCCTTCCCCCAACCCTAAAGGAAACCAAAGGGGAAAATAAAGTCATTGGGAGATAACATGGGGATGAGGCCCTCCACCTCTTTCCACCAAACGGGAACAAAAGAAGCAAGATGAAAACACCAAATGGTTAAACTATTATCATCTCTCACACTGAGAACAGTTCATTGTACAAGGATATAAACAATATTGGGATTTCCCCTGACTACGTGCCAACTTCTCTCCGGGACCTATGGCTAGAGATGGAATGATTGAAGCATCTTCGTCCTCGCTGTTAGGATTTGGAAACCCCCGAGTATAATTTCTTCTTCCGATGTTGAAAACAACTACATGCAATCCCATATGGGTTCACCAAGACATAAAACACTCCAAAACTCACTTTAACCCAACTTGTAATTTCACTGGAATAAGGGTTTAGAGGATGCACTCACATCACACCATGTTTCTTCGGGTGAGAATCAATATAAATAAAGGACACATATAAACACCTTCCTCTAAAATAGAGGGTGTCGAGATCTCTCGAGATGTGAAAAAATTATGAAAAAATAGACTCACCAAATTTGGTGCAATTTCACCTTTAAAATCAAACGAGCACGCGACGTCATGACGCGTTACTGAACATGACCAATGCGACTGATAGAAATAATACAAGGAGGGGACCTTATATAACATCCCCAAACATCACAACATTCCAGAAAGTGTCCTTAACAGCCTCTCATGTCCAGATTTCCCAAATGGGTGGTTTAGCATAAACCCCTTCTTTGAAGAGACTACAAAGGTCTCAGAGGCCCTCTTAGACACTGTCCATACTAACAACCCCAGACAACTTATACCTTCAAAGAATCAGGTATCTTAAGAAACTAAGGTATCTTTCAACCATCCATGAGCACTCTTCCGCAACAAGAGGATCGAAAAAACCAAGAATGTACATGGTGTAGACTCATTCTACAAAGCTCAAGAAAATATTCCTTACATTGACCAACTAGAAGATTTTTAAAGAATGAAACAATCCAGGTTGCACTTTAGTTGTGCACTAACCCTTAATGGGGGCGTACCCTATCCAATGGGAGAACCCAAGGACCCAACCAAGCTGGTCCATTGGTAAAAAAATTCAACAAAATAGATCCAAAAACATTAATGGAAGCACCATAAAGTTGTCTGGAATCATATCTCATAGGAGACTACTAATCGGTCCTTCTACCCAGCTTACTGACCAAACACAAACCCAAAACACAGTTTGAACAGGAGGGGTTATTGGACTCAAAACCTCCCACAACATCAACATTTTCCAAAAACACACAATATACACCATCCCAGACAATTCATGAAGACATCATTGTTTTCTTTAAAAACATTTCTTTGTAAACCAATGGTTTAGCGGTTAGCGTATCCACCAATGGTGCCACATAGTCCTCACACATGCATGTTTTTGTTCCATACTGAGCACCCTCCTCATATTTGTCCCGGTACTCATCCAGTCATGCCATCAACCGTCCATAATCCCATATAACCCTATTCATGTGGTCTCTCATTGAAATACCAAATAATAAAACTTAAATTATTTCCACTTTTCAAAAACAAAATGGTCAACCAACCCATCTTTTTTCTCAAAACTCCTAACAATGAGATCAAAATCCCAATTCACATCATAAAAAACATTTTATAAGGACACAACCATTTAGAAAAGAACTCACTTTCATGTTATTAAAATCAATTTAAAAACATGTCATACCATCAAAACACCATTTAATTGTTTAGAAAACTATATTGGAAAAACATTTGAAAACCAACTTCAATATGGTTCCGGCTTTCAAAAAAGGATTAAGCACACAATTTTCCATTTCAAAACAATTATAAAAATTCAGATCCACCATTTCATAAATCAAACCATTCCATCTTTATTGGAAAATCATTTAGCAAAAACATTACACTTCTTAAAACCATGTCACTTTAAAACCAAAGTTCCATGATTTCAATACTAAAGCACAAAACAATGCGAGAGGAAACTAGTTTCAGTGGGTGATGTGGACATATAGTCGGAATCCATATTCCAATCACTTCACCATCACAAAGAGTGTTTTAGGGAATATCCTCAGCTCCACATGGCTTACCAAACCCTGTGAGATCACAGAGACCATTAACCTAACTCTCTTTTCATTTCCCCAAATCATCATCAGACTAAGAAAACAAAAAGAAATAAATAAATATTGAATTCCCCTGGCGAATTGAATCCCGACATGAGGTGTGGAGATCAAGCACACTACCCATAACTGAAATTTCATGTCCCAACAATCTTAACTCTAGAATATCCAGACTATTTCCCAAATAACATTACTCAAATAGAGAGAACCTCCTCTGATACCATTTGTCACGATCCGAATCTGGTTTCCGCCGAAACCGGCACCCAACCTGACCTGTGGCAAGTCCCCAAGGGATTTCCCAATCCCCATGGGATAGAAAAAATTCCTAGGTATCAAAAAATAAAAATTGGGAACGATTTACCCGAGTTTGTATACATAAAACAACAAATGAATCCAAAAATCAAATCTGGATTTTTCAAACCAAAACATCTTTTACTAAAATTTTGAACTGAATTACACAATTTTAAACAATGTTTCAAGACCATTAAAAAGATATAAACTCATGAAATGAATTCCCAAGAACCTCCACATGGAAAGATCTACCACCCTCAAGCCATCTCCACGACACTACATCACGATGGACCGCTAAAAACCCGAACCAATGGCATAAAACCTGTACCAAAACCTGTGACAAAAAATAAGAAAGTCTACTTACACACAATAACGTATGTAGGGTGTGATCCAAATCCTAGTAGTATACCACCACTAAGAGATTCCATATGATAAACATTTAAAGACGAAAATCATGCAAGTTTTCAAAAACATGAAAAGCTAGTTACAATTTCTAAAAGATACAACATTGAATAAGAACCATTTTCAAGTGGGCTATTTTAAAAAATTAAAACATTTAAAATAAAGGCCAAATATACCGAATTTTCCAGCCAAATGTACTATATGATGACATTAAGTATACAGTAACTAATGAGCACAAGCAATAGTAAATAACCCCTCAGCACTAGCTGGATGTGGGTCCCAGGTACCTCGTATCTCGGTGAGAGTAACCATCAAAAATTTCCACTCCCGTGCACGATCCACTAGTAAGGAACATACCCATAACCTAGTGGTCCCCAATCATCATCATCATAGTTTAGTTTGAGTTGTAAGCGTCTATCTTGTTAAGTGAAATTGAGGCCAAACCCCACGGATTCACTAGCATACTAGTACACGTACACCCACATAGATACCCAGGTTTTCCACTTGTGCTCAAAAAAGTTCAACATGTCAAGAAATATACATTGAACATGAAAATATCACTTCCACATCACAAATTTACCCAACATCCCATATGTACACCACACAAGTCATAAAAGTCCATTTTTCAATCAAAATGATTTTGAAATCCAACTCACACCAAAATAACCCACAACACATTTCACATTTCTTCAACACTCCATAAAAACCAATAAATATTTTTATAAAACAATTATAAGATATTTAAACTCATATAGAATCCCAAACATATGGCACATAACACTACTTTGATAATAAAAATTTCAATTTTTCACATCACACACACAAAACAGTCCACATCACATTCACATCACTTTAACACCTCAATATCTCCTTCAAACAATTTAATAAAATATTTCCAAGATGATACATATGACATAACAACCTTTTCAAAAATAAAATGGACGTTTTAGAAATATACTCTTACCAAAACAGTTTGCTGATATAGTTTCAGCACTTACACAACTCAATAAACCATTCAAAACTTTCATAAAATAATTATAAGGAGTATACCCAAGCATTGCACAAAAAATCAATTTCAAAAACCTAGTTTTAATCCAATAGAACACCAAGACCCTAACAAAAAAGAATTGGTAGCCCAATAAAAATGTAATAATCTACATTCAAATGTTATAAAATCATCTTGAACAATATCACAAAAGATGCCCATGAAAACACACAAATCCATAAAACACATTCAAGGAGTATAAGAAGGTTATACACATAAAACCCATTCAAAGACCCCCCCCTTTTTAGGCCCAAATGACAATATATCATTACCCAACCAAAATTTTCAGCCACTTTCAACAACTAAAAAATCACTTCCACATTTTACAAAACTACCACAAGAGATAACACATGAAATACTTTTGAAAAATACACACATCAAACAAAAATGTAACTTTAATACCAAATGATTTACTATTGAAACCAAATATGCTTTTAGAATAATTCACAACATATAAGGAAAATGAAAAATTAGTTTATCAAGCAAACTAACTCATCATTAAATGGTTACCAATGGAATCACCTAACGAAATTATCAAATCCTTCAAAACATGGTGTGAAACATCAACCGCACCAACCCGGCACCACAAGGATGATAAATCAAGCCCTAGACCACAATTTTCACCAGAAAAACTCATGGTTAAACCCTATTTATTAACCCTAGGTTCTGGACACTTTGTAACATCATGAAAGAGGTATGAAACCCTAAGAAAAGAGGAGAAATTAAATAGAGAAATACTTACTTCCAAAAATATTGAAGAGATCTCCCTAAATCTAACAAAATATGAATCTCAAAGTACCAAAAACTGGTATGCAGGTTCGAAGGAGTCAAATTAGGTCATGTGGGGACTAGAAATGGGGGGAAAAGGATTAAAATTTAAGGAGTTATGAAAGATTCATTTTACCTTGTCATATCAGGTCGATTTGAGAAAGTGTATGAAAGATTGCTCTAATTCGCGGTTCAATTGAGCTCTGAAATTGAGAAAACAATAATGGGGGTGATCCATAGGACACTGGATTTGAGCGAGATATAGAATCACGGTAAAAAAGTAAAAAATGAATAATATATGGAAAATTTTAAAAAAATAATTTAAAGCAGGAAATGGGATTACAGGCAGGCCCATTCCCTTTATCAAAAAACACAAATCCATCATGATTTTGGATTTCTGTGTTGTCCAAAGGTATATGGTGATTTTAATATATCAGGGTATGGCAATTGGGAAGTAGAATGGGTTTAAAATAGTAAAAAATGAAGGAGTTATAGAAGAAACAAAATTTGTTTTTAAATCTGGAATTGGGCTCACGGTTTGGCCCAAATTATCAAAACCCACCATTTTCACCAAAATTAGTGGTAACCCCCCCAAAAAAATAAGGAATGGAAATTAAATGAAAACTTTATTTCAAAAAAAAAAGTCATGGTTGTGACACTTATGTATGTAATTTAAGATCTTTTGAACCATTATTAGCAATTGATGTCTTGATGAGTCTACTGAACCATGTGTCAAACTAAAAAACAACATAGAAATTGGTTGTTATCTTATATAAAATATCCTAGTATAATCTAACAAGAGTTACATATTTCTTGTTAAGGAAATTTGTTACCCCACTATGTAAAAATAATATATACTCCATCCAAAAAAATAAATTCTATTATGGATATTAGAAAACAATTCTATATCATGAATTAAATTATATAATCTAATTGTATACATTGATGTATCCCATGTGAAATTTTTCCTAAAAGGGGCCCAGTTACTCTTCTAATATAATATTGTTAAAACAAATTTCCAATTTTAGGGAACTCCATCCGTAAGGATCATGATAAAGTATCTTATTTTATTATTATTTTCTTTTGGAATTGATAATTCTATAAAATAATAGTTAGCACAGTTGTCTTTGAAGAAAATTCTTATAAAAAAGAAGACACAAATCATGCAACAAATATTTTTCAAAAACATCATTACTTAAGCCTCAATTTCTTGAAACATACCATTTATATGTTCACCAATTCCATGAGGATAACATATACCACAATGAGGTGTTGGACACTATAATGAAGCCTAAAATAGGACAACCCCTACAAATTTCCCAAAACTAATACCATGAATACCTACTTATATATCACTATTCTCATGTCACTAACTCTACCGCAGAGGCTTATCTACCGTCTGTCTATCATCATCCTCATAGTAGTTTGAGTAGTCCCATGTGATATACCCTCTATCATCATATTTGTAGAAATTCATGTCCAATGTAAAAACCAATCCTCTATTGGATACTATCACTAAAAAATATGAAACTTGATACTTTATTTACAGTTGAATCTTAAATTTCTATCAACTAGCCAATTTCTTGAGAGATACTACATATGAAATTACTATATAAGGGCTAAAAACATCTTATGTCGCTAGTTGGACTTCATACACATTTTTCATAACCATCATAAATCACTCTAGTATTTTTTTGAATATAGGGATACAATCAGACACTAATATAGATTAAATAACAATGTGAATTCCACACTCAGACCCCATGCCTCTAAATACACACAATGAACCATATAAAGAGAGTATCATATGATGTATTTGAACTATTAATAACCCTCATAATGATACATTATTCCATTTTGTATCTTACGAATATCATAAATATGAATTCATAATATAGTCACCATGAAATATTCTTCTTGGAGTGGATAATAAAACTACCCCAACATAAGGGTCTCTGCATTCATCATCTATGTCACCAAGAACACCATTTTTTCTCTTATTTATGGATAATTGTAGCTACTAGATCCTCTATCAATTTAAGAAGAATCATAAAAAGGTAGAAAAATTAAAATTCTCATATATATAGTCCTTAGATTCTTAGGTATTTAGATATCCGTAGAACATTCATGGAATCAGTATCTGGAACTCATGTAGTAATATTATCCTAAACATGTCATCATAATGAACTATTAGAACCAACTTATTTGGAATTTGATGCCGATCATCCACATGTATATCATTAGGTGGGTCCACTCACGTCCCAATTGGGTGAAGTAGTACTATGTGTCACCCATATATAGCACTGATGCATATCCCATACACTGAGACCTCATCAATTTGTAATTTGTTATCAAGATGGTGTCATAGAATCATCATGTGCTATATGTTTGGTAGAATCCTGCAATATTACAGATATACCATGTTCTATATATATTACCTTAGGAACTAACTGAATAATGTCATGGAATCAAAACACCAATTTCAAGATGATTCAAGTACCATTTTAATCATATAATAGTTAACCTTGTATTTTAGGTCAAAATATAGGGTTCTACTGTATCTATATAAGGATATGTCATATTCCACAACAATATTGGTGTCATTGGAATATGTTTTAATCTCATGACATGTTAATACTATTTCCTTATATTAAAAACCATTCAATAAAACTATTATATAGAAAAAATCTATCACAGGAAATGCATATCTCTAATAATTCATAAAGATGAACTCATCCATCACGACCCTCCTAGAAATCGGTAAACAGATATATATACAACAAACCCATATATAATATGAAGTTGGATAGTTACTAGTACTGATTAATAATTTATAATAATGGGAGGAAATTTCATAATATATCTTCACACTTTCACACATAAGTCCTTACACATAATATTAATTCATAATATTAATGAAATGGAACAATAAACGAATTTATAACATCTAATATAACATAATATAGTATGTCATTTTAAAACAAAAATACAGTTGGTCAACATGCTGACCTAATTAGAAAGATAAAATATCATAAAAAATCATGTATATAGTAGTCTCCAAATCTGATTATGGGAGTTTGATCGTGCTCCAGCTGGATCTATATGCAAGTAAAATAATGATTTTATTTATGTTGGTCCACCTAGTACACCATAAAATAGATTTTTCCCATATATGCCATAAAACATGTTTGAAGAGACTATATAGTGGTGTGTGTATATACATAACCAGGAGGATACCTCAAAACCACTAAAATATAAATAATTAATAGGGTTTATTCAAAACAAAATAGTAAAGGTGAAGTAAGTGGGTCATATTTAAACTCATAAATGGTTATCAATACCTACATTATGATCCATATCTTTACCACCAGTCCATAGATTTTGAACGTCTTCAAAGAACATTAAATTTTGTATGAAACGTCACCTTTGTTAAACTCTATATAATAGTAGTGGAGTTTCCCATGACATTAGTAGTGTATAATTAATGTCGACTCTAGGGTTTAGATCAAAAAACACATGGGGATACTAAAAACAATTAAAGAGGACCCCACAACCAATTATTTTATGGGATATATAGAAATTATTTGATCCAATAATAGAGGATAGTATTCCCTAATCCTAGGTGGTGGGATTGCTAGGAATACCAAAGTATCGTAATAAAAAACTTCTACAACTTTTAATTTTCATATAAAAGATCATATCATCACACTATGGATGCAGGAAATCTAAGCCTATTATTATTATTGTAATTGTATCCAATGATGTTCTTTATACCTTGATTATAATATCTACTAACAAAAATATATAACCACCACATTCCTAGTAGAATTAATTTTATAAGGGACTCCTTAAATGTCAAATCAAAGACAATTGAAAGTAAATGAGATTTAAATAGTGTAAACAGAATTTCACCCCTTGTTAAAAACTATATACATATTGAAAATTAACAAGGAATGTGAAAGGAAAACAAAAAATAATTTGGACTAAAAAATTTGTGTTCTTATTTGATACATGGAATGGAATTTAATGCAAGAGTCATTTATACTTGGGGTACATGGGGTGTAAATTTGTGAAAAGTCTATGGTCAATCCCATTTTTAATAAGTAAACTATATCTCATGGGATTTTACTAACTATACATACCATGTTGGTAATATAACATTACATAGCACTTGGGAATGGCCAAATAAACATTTTATATTTGTTATTGTTAAATATTGTAGTGTTTCATAATGAAATAAACATAATGTGTGTTTATATGATATAAATTTTTAATAATCTGATGTTTTCTATATTTACATATTCTTCATTTATATTTTTAGTTATCCCCACCTTTATTACAATTAAAACTAAAAACAATGAGGAGTGTGTTTATATAGATAAATGTGATTCTAAAAATCAGATTCCAACCAACATTTTTAACAAAATAATACTCATATTTTTTTCATAAATACATCATTTTCGGAACATTATCTCATCTATCTAGCCTCGTATATCACCAACATCACAAATCATAAAATTTTTGTAATCACTTATGTAAAATACACAATTATGAATCATAAATCTACTAATTATCATGAAATAATTATTATTGTAATTGAATTGTAATTTAATATTTAAGATTAATATTTTATAAAATAGAATATCAGTTATTAACATAAAATGATATTATAGAGAAATCAATAAAAACTATAAGTGTTGTAATAAATGATAGTTTCATGTGAAATCTCTCTAACTGATGGGGATAAATCAAATAACTATTGATGAAATTTAAATTTCAAATGTTAATAATATAAAAATTAAAAATTAAAAGGATATAATATATTAATAGGGACATAAAATGTCTAAATACAGATTAAATTAAGGTTTAATTGAACCATGGTCACATTCATATAATAAATGTGGTTAATCTATAAAAAACAATTCACATGACGCTGTTGGATCAATCATCAATGAATAATGAATCTACGTCAATACCAATAATAAGTTTCTTTTATTCGGGTATTCAATCCATGAACCTTCATCATACATTTGTAAATGTCTCTCCTCTTGGAGGACATGACTCACTCAAAGTCTTAGAGAATTATACGGAAATCATAGAGATTTTATAAAACCTAGTTTATAAAAATGATATGTTTATTACATAACTAATTATGAAGTTATATTAATCATTTATTTAAATTCGATTAATATTCTCCCATGATATAACCTCAATAAAATTCCCAATTATAATGAATAATAAGTCACCCAAGGGTAAATCCAATGTTCTATATCGAAAGAGACATGATTATAATGGATATAAATTATTTATGAAATTAAATGAATGTGTGGTTTAATATATTCAAAGTAAAATACCATTCTATATGATGCCTGAAACTCTAAACCATGTGACATCATAATATTTTTATTAAATATATTTCTTTAAATAATATTATATCTTTGGTATTTTGGGTTTCCGGAAACACCGTGTTTAAATGAACCGCGATATAATATTAAAATATAAATAATTTAACAGGACCATGATAACCCATTAATTGAATTAGTGGTTTTGAATATGAATAAACATATTATAATGTAAATTTATATATTAATTATTTAAAAATAAAAACTTATTTTATAGAAAAATTATTTTTTCATCAAAATAATGTCCTCAAAAAAACCATTTTAGACATTTCATTAATACGATAAATATAACTAATTTTGACACATTCAGAAAAATTGTATCAAAATGAATGCTTTAGTTTTTATTTTTATCATTTCAAATTATATTATGATGTATTTTTTAACAATTTTTCAAGAAGATTGAAATTTTAATGAATAGTGAAAATAAAATGATTTACATTGAAAAAAATATTTTATTTTCATATGTTTAAACTTTAAAATAATATTCCAGATAAAATTTCAATTAAAAATTGTTATTTTTTATTAATAATAATAATTTTATGGTTTTTTAAATGGTTTTTAGTCTTGTATTTGTGTGTAAATAATTTATATTTGAAAAGAGAGATTTATACAAAAAACTATTATTCACTGTGTTTTTTATATTTATATTTTAATAAAATTCCAAAATTCCTATATATTTAATTATTAAAAAAAGATTTCATATTTTTAATAAATAATTCTGAAATTTTTTTTTACCAGTACTATTTTCTAAGGTAAATAGAAATGGTACACTTCGTAACTTCTGTTACCAGAGTTAAGGGTAAATCTTTTAATTAAGGTTAATTATAATTTTATAAGGGAGAGAGAATAATGTCCCTAACTATTTCTCTAATTATAATGAGTAAGTATGTTTTGACCATAATCATAGATGGGTCAAATTTTTGACCTTTTGGATCCACTTGGATTAAATTAAGTCCTTTATAGTATTCATTTAAAGACTAGTAAATGATGTAACAATATTGTTTTTATTTTGTATAACATTTTAATGTGTGTATATAGAGAAGATATGTTCTATTATAATAATTATTTTGAAATATGAATGATTTATATTGATCATTAAAATTTATTTTTTATTATTAGGGAAGACATAATTATGTTAAATGGTTGGATAACATTAATGTAGTAATTCAACAACTAATTAATATAATCAAATAAATGATATTGATTTTTCTTAAAATAAATGTTATTTCAAATATTTAAGGTGATACATTATATCTAGTGATTAACATTACATATTTAGGATATAATAAATGTTTTTTTGAATTATACTTGTTTTCTTGATAATTTTATATTCAATGTAATAAATAGTTTGAGATTTTATATATTTTATGGGATTAGTATTTTATTAAATTATTGTAAAATAAAAAAAATTATTAAATAAATCAAAATGGTATAATATATGGTGGAAAATATAAATAATTATTCATTTTTAAGCTATTTGGAAGAATTTTTTTATAATACTCTATTATATTTTAATATTTGGGAAATTCTAAAAACACCCCTCCCCCTTATAAAAAAGCATCTCACCACCCCTTCTCCTCACACATTACAAGCCATAAATATTTAAAAATATATAATAGAAACTATCCTCTCCACTCTCTTTATGAACATGTTCCCCTAGTCTCCCAAAAATACGAACTCTAATTTCCTACAGGGTTCCATCATGGAGGGGATATTCTATAGGTGGAATTCTTATACAACTTCATTTAATTTAATTTCGTCCTCTATATTCACCTCACCACATTAAACCATTAAATAAAAATATTTATAATATATTATTTATACTATAATTATATACAATAAATGGAATATCATATATACATCCCTTTTTCTCAAGTCCCTCTTTTCAATGAATTTAAACCATTTTCTAAATTATAGTTGTTAACCATCTCAATGGATAAAGAGTTTTCATATTCTATTACATACTTCAATCCATTTCATAAAAAAATTAATGTTTAAAAAATAATTTAATAAATATTTTTTTAACTTATTTGATGTTCTGTAACTAATATTTTGACATAATATTGAATAAAATGATACAAATGCATAATGGTTGAAAAAAACAAAACAAAATAATCATTTATAATTAATGTTTTATAAACTGATTACAAATCTTGTAAGAAAAAATATTTTTCCATTTAATGTTATAGAAATAAATGATATCCATTTAATTTCACATCTAGAATAGTATTCCCATTCCGCATGAATTTCCATAATTACACACAAGTGAACCGAACATGAAACCATGAAACAAACTCTCCAAGAGGATCAAAATCGAACATTATAAATCATTGAAATGGACATCAATAAACATAGTAATATTATAGTAAATCAAATAAATTTGCAATAGGTTATAAATTAAGAAATTATTTAATATAATATTATTGTATAGAGCAATAATTTTAAGTGAACAACACTTTCTGAAATATGTTAAGGGATCCCTAATAATCCTCCATATCTTATATTGGTGGAATTTTTTATCTATTAACCTAAATTTGTCTCTTCATTATACAAATATATATATCCAATATTTTTCGAATATTTATCGAACATATATATTTATCTCAATTTAACCTTATTTGATGGGGAATTAGATTTTTGAAAATGATCCCTTCCTAATTTCACTCAATAAGAAAGCATGATTAATGGGAACTTATCAATTTCTTACCCATTTTCATTCAAACATTATAAAATTATTTACAACTAAAATATTTTAATAAATTAAAAAACAATTAATCATGAAAAAATAATTTATTTCATTTATGGTTTTATGAAAAGAATTATTCCATTATCCTATTTAATTAATCCTTATTTTCCCCCCTGAAACCATACATAAGTGTACCATTTCTAATGTTACATAATTACTACTTTTTTTGTTTTAAATTCGGATGGAAATAAATATTTTTATATTTCCTTTATTAATTACCATAATTAATTTAAATATATCAATTCATGGATAAATTTGTTTTATTCACATGGGTTATTCCTTCTAACATGATTACAATACCCATTTCCATCCATGTGAAACCATTATTTTTATTCCTTATATTTGATTCATTGTGCGGAACAAATATTCATGAGCATGTAATTATTGGGGCACCAAGATAGTTATCTAATAAATTATAATATTTTTTTGGTCTCATTGGATGTTATGTACGATATTTTGGAGTAAACGTAATTTATAATCAGATTCAATCCACATTGTGATATATTATTTGAACTTATCCTTGACTCATGTTTATCTAATAATATATGCTTCTTCCAAATTCCTATATTCAGTTATTATATTCTTCTATAATCTATATTATTTGATTTTATAACACTATTCAGGATCCATTCATTCTTTTTTATCAATTTATGCATCCTAAATCATATGATATTCTTCATTTCCTGGTTTATTACATTATTGGTATTTTTTAATATATTATTATATTGATTACATAGGTTATAAAATTCATTTTTAGGAGATAAAATGGTGTTTGGATGAATTAATAATTATTTATAAAAATATTTTTTATTATATTTTCATGTTTCTTATTTATGATCCCAGTCTTTCAAATTGACTAGACATTCTGATCATTTTTTTTTATTTTAGGTATAATTTATATTCAAATATAGTAATAACATGTATAAATATATTGGGTATCTATAGATGGTATCAATGGATGATCTATTAATATTTGGGGATTTGGATTCTAAAACATTAGTAGGAACCCTACTGATAATTCTATCAACCTGGATTGCCTAGATTTAATCATTGTTAATCATAGTTTAGGATAAAATTTTCATTTATTTTTTTGTCCAATTGTTTTCATTGATTCCATTTTATATTCTTTTTAACTAATTATTCACGCTTCCAAAATTTTAGTTTCTTCCATCTGTTGTTAATTTCTTGAAATAAGAGATCTCGTGATAATAAACATTGTGATAAAAAATGTGACGACTTCACTAATGAGATGGAAACCCATATTGAAACTATTTATCAAAACTTCATGATAGTAAAATATGAAGTTCATAATTTCATTAATAAAAACATGTTTATTATGGAACATTGTCATTCTCATAAGAATGAAAAAGTTGTGTAGGAATCATTTATGTGAAAAATGACTCTTAAATTTATTGGATCTTCTAGTCCAATCATCATGTAACAATGGATTAACTCATTGATGAAGATATTCATAGTCGTATAGTTCTCAGTATAAGATAATGTAATGATGGAATTATAATTTTTCAATGGATAAACTGGTTAGTGGTGGATGCTAATAAAAAAATAAGTATAAAGTGGAAATTGATTCTATGAATTGGAAATGATTCATGAAAATAAGGGTCTCTAAATCATTTCCCTGGACTCTCTGACCAAATAATGAGATGGACTTCCTTATACTAGATAAAGAGAAATATGTGTCCATAAGTGTGTGTGAGACAAAATTTATATTTCTTTCATGATACGACTCTGGAATTATCATGAACATCGAATGAAATGTGTATCTATTCTTTATTAATTAAAATCTAAGTCTATGGAAATATTTTCTGATTCGAGACTTTAATTGTCATGAGGATATAATTATTTTTCCTCTTATTGTTGGGATATATATTAGAGACACTAATTATTCTTTTAGAATCATTGATAAAAAGAGAAATATGGGTTTAAATATTTTGGGATCAAAAGATAACTCCCTTGGAGGAATGAAACCCCAAAATCCAATGTGTTTAATGTTTGGAAAAAAGCATTTTGGGAATTTTCTTAAGTGAAATGGTATATGATTAAAAAGTTTAAGAGAGGGGCATTAGGATAATAATTGTAAAAGTGGCATGAAGAATCCGACTAATGTGGAAGATTAAAATAAGGTTTAGATGAACCATCATCCGATAGTAAAATGTTTCCATAATAATGAACTTGGGAATTATGTGATCCAATTCACTAAGGCATGGGTTTTCAAAGATAATTGATGAAAACAACCCCCTAAGAACTATGGAAGGGAATATTCTATCACTAATATTGATGTGTAACCTGACCATAATTTGGTGACCTGAATTTTGGTTATTCATTAAATAATAGTGCACATAAATTTTGAATTTAGTTATATGAATTTTATCATATGTTATATGTTTAGTGTAACTATCTAAACACAACCTAAAAATAGGGATGTGGAGTTTTCATTGAGAACATAGAATGGGAAAATTAATTCATTAAATGTATATAAACCCTCATTGGTAATTTGTTTCACTAAAGAAACATGAGAAAACCATATTATATCCTTTTTTGGATAATAATGAAATATTAGGAATGGATTGACTATCGTTATACAAATCCAATATCAACTATAGGGAGATAGATATCACTATTCACATCTTCATGCATCCTTGAATTCGAAAAATGTTTATGGAGTAGGTTGAATATACATCCAAATTATAAATTAAATTATGGATGATATTTACTTATAATAAAAATACCTAGCTAAAAAGATTTATGTAAATGAGATGGTCATAATAGAAGGCATTCCCATTGTGATGGACTACACTGATGTGTTTCCTAAATAATTTCCATGTTATCCTCTTGGATGATTGGTGGATTTATCAATTGATATTATACCCAGATATCTATGAATATTAAATAATCATTATAGGATGGCCAAAATTGAGCTGGTTAAACTGTAGAATAAGTTACTAGATATTCTGTATAAGGGTTTTGTAGGACCCTGGGACACCATGAGAGGGGAGGGGTGAATCAGGGTGACAACTTTTTATTTTAATGTGATGGATCTTGTTCCCCCATTGGTAGGAAGGTGGTAAACCTATATGATGAATATGATCAGAATAGAAACATTCGCATAAAGAGAGATGAAAAAACAATTTTTACTTTGTTCACCACAAAGGTCTACGTCCAAGGAGCCTACACTGACAGGTTGACGGTCGTACCAAATTCCACTAAACTTCACTAGCTTTGGATTATAAAGGTTTGGGAACATTCACTATTTCCCAGGATCACTGCCTTTAAAAATGTTCACGGAAAGCACATTGTGTCCCTCAAGTCACTCCCATTGACTCCCCCTGGCTCACTGCCCTTGGTGAAGTCCCATTCAGTTTATAGACGTGAAGGTCACTTCATCTTCACTAATGAATACATCCTATGTTTTATATAGATGCTCTTTTGAAGTACATCTCTCCCCCGCATACTAATCTCACCTGGCACCGAAGTTATCATGCAATCTTTCAGCTTTCGTGCAGCTCCAAAAAGACCGGTGTGCTTCAACTACACCTGGCGCGCTTCTCCAAGCACAGCGCGCAGGTTTCAAGATGGCGCACAAGTCTATGTGTGCATGTCCAAACCGGCATGCAAGTTCTCCTCAACCACTTGCGCAACACTCGATTCTTCACCTTCAATCCTGGGCAACACAACACCTTTCTCACACAAAACACCTTGGACGCGCACCTAACAACCGTCGTGAAACTTCAACTTGTGCGACCCACCACCACTTTCGCAACCACAACACCTGCGCGACGGGAGCTCCGATTTTCTCTAAGTCTGAACTTCGTACAAATTTGAAGGGTTTGAACTGTATTAATAGGCATTTGGACACCCTATGCGATGGCGTGAAATTCTCCCCTCGGCGTTCAAGTTTCGGCGCGCAACTCTCTACCCTCGCAAATCATTCGCACGACCAATATCAAAACAAGGGCGACCATTTTCCCTTTTCCATATTTTGATGTTATAATCATGAAAAACATATGACGTGCAAGTTTCCCCTCCTTCCAGACCTCATCACGCAAGTCCCTTTTCCAAAAACACTTTTCTCCATTTTTCGATTTTCAGGCCCAAAAATTTGGCACACACTGGAAAACGGTGCCACCATCAATAAAATTATCTTCATGAAATGTAATATCACTTTTCTGGCGCATATTCTGAACATCCACTGAGGATTGACAACAAACACAAAACATACTCCCATTCATGCAAAGACAACCATGGTTCCAACAATCTCCCCCTTTGGGTTTATTGGCAACCAGTAAATAAATTCAATGGAGTACCAGCCACATGCAAACCAAAAATGAAAGAATCAACTCAGCCAACACTCTACGTCTACGTGAGCAATGCTCGGTGTAGAAAACAAGAGTGGAAGTGTAAATTGGGATCCCGTGTTTTGGAATTTCTTAATAAGGCCCTGATAATTCCCATAAATTTTCCTTGAAGTAATTCATGTCCAAATAATTCCTTCTTATCCTATCACTGAATTCTAATCGTTATACCCTACATGACCTAAATTTATTCCTTCTCCCCCATTAGAAATAAACCCAATGATTGGTATTTTCTCATTCAAAAGCTCAAACCATACTCCCCCTAGATAGTATATTCCCCTCAATCCAGCATCGTATCCATAAACAGATTAAAAACAGTTAACATTACTGGGGAGAGGGGAATTTCGTAAGCTCATTCTACACTGGGAGGCGGCTGAACACTGAGGTTCAACCAATGCTTCTCAAACACAGCCATTGACAGTGTCTTAGTTAGGATTTCAGCCACTTTCTCATCAGTTACCACATGATCCATTATAATCACGCCTTGTTCAACATTCTATTTGATAAAGTGATACCTAATTTCAATATGTTTTGTACGAGAATGTTGAACCAAATTCTTCATAAGATCAGTTGCGCTCTTGTTATCACAGTAAATCACAATTGGTTGCTTCACCTCATCACCAATATTTGTTAATTATTGCTTCATCCATAGCAGTTGAGTGCATTCCTTAGTGGCGGATATATACTCATCTTCAGTAGTACTATGAGAAGTACTTTCTTGTTGTTTTCTCAACCAGCCAACACATTTATTCCCAATATAAAATTCTCCACCACTAGTGGAAATTCTGTTCACTACATTGCAAACCCATTCAGCATTAGAAAATGCTGATAATTCATTGTCTCTTCTTGCAGCAAAGTATAAGCCACAATTGTGAGTACCTTGAATATACCTCATGATTCTTCTTAATAATGTCATTTGTTCCATCATTGGATTACTCTAAAAGCGGTGCGCTTGAAAAGTTTCAAAGACAATATCTGTCCGTGTCGCTGTCAGGTACATTAGGCTCCCAATTATCATTCTGTACATAGTGGGGTCTACAGATGACCCATCCTCAGGCTTTCCAAGTATGGTTCCAACTGCAATCGGAGTTGATATTGGTTTGGAGTCTTGCATATTAAAATTCTTCATCAGCTATCTTGCATACTTTTCTTGAGAAATGAAAGTGTAATCATGCCTTTGAATCACCCTTAACCCTACGAAATATGTGAGCTCCCTAATCATAAACATTTCAAATTCTGATTTCATGTGATTTTCAAATTCATCCCCTGATTTCCGCCTACTTCCACCAAATATATTGTCATCAACATAGACTAGAACCATGAATTAGTCTTTTGGAGAATTATTCACATATAGATTGTGGTCTACTCCTCCTCTTTTGAATTCCAGCTTCGTGATATACGAGTCCAGCAGGGAATACCATGCCCTTGGTGCCTACTTCAAACCATATAGAGATTTCTTCAGTTTGCAGACCTTTGTTTCATCAGTACAAAGAAAAAAACACACTGGTTGTTCAATGTAGACTTCTTCTTCGAGTACACCATTCAATAATGTTGTCCTTACATCCATTTGATATAGTTTATATCCTCTTTGGAGTTCCATGGAATGAAAAATCCTGATTGACTCTAGTCTAGCCACTGGACCAAAGGTTACTTCAACATCAATACCTTCAATCTGGGAATATCTTTTACATAACTCTCATTCCTTGTTTCTAATATCACTTCCATGCTCATCAAACTTGTTCTTGAAGAACCATTTTGTACCAATCACATTGTGACCTTCAGGTCTCTGGACAAGATCCCACTTCTGATTCTTGTCAATCTGATCTAACTCTACATTCATGAATTTCTCCCAGGATTCATCATTTTCAGCTTCTCCAAAGGAGGATGGCTCCACGGCTGACAAAAATGAAAATTGTGTGTTATAACTCATCCTCCTTATTGGTGTGGGTGCACTCCTCTCCCCAATTATGTTAGATGGATCAATCTCAGCTCTATGATTTCTCTTATGTGGTTTAGTTGCATTATCTTCAGCCACAATTTCTTCTTCATATTCTTCTTCTGAGTCAACATCATGATGTGACTACTGAGTGTTTTTTACAACATCCTCTATTTTTTTGTTTTTATTTTCTCAACATTCACTTTCTTCCTCACTTTCTATCATATCAGCATATGACATCCTTGAAGCATTTGGGGTTTTTCCCTCAATGATCATAACATAATTGCTTTCCATAATCCCCCCAATTGTTTTTTGAAACACTTGTAGGCTTTGCTGTTCATTGGATACCCAATAAAAATTCTTTCATCAACATTGTCACCAAACATCCCTTAATTTCCTTTTTTATTCCGGATAAAACATTTGCTTGCAAAAACAAGAATGTATTTCAAAAAAGGATTTCTTCCATGAAAAAATTCATATGGTGTCTTCGTTTCTCCCATATAAAGCCCTATTCGATTCGGTATGTGCACTGCAGCTTCAACAACTTCCTTCCAGTAATGGCAACAGATACCACTCTCAATCAGCATAGTCCTGGCCATATTATTGACCTATCAATTCCGGACCTCAATAACTCCATTTTTCTGGGGAGTTATCATAGCAGCTACCTCATGATGTATTCCATGTTTTTCTAGGTAATTCTCAAATTCAATGTATGTGTATTCCCCTCCATTTTCAGATCGCAGGACTTTTATTGTACATCTTGTATCATTCTCGGCAATCCGGTGATAAGTTTTCTTGCAATAAAGTACTTTTCGCTTCCTGTGAATCACCATTACAAAGGACATTATACTATAATCATCAATGAAAAGGATGAAGTATCTCTCTCCATGAGTTCACACACCATTTATCGGGCCACATACGTTTGTATGAATGAGATCGAGAAGGTGTGATGCCCTTTTCTTCTTAGGTCGATATGAATTACAGACCTGCTTCCCTAATATGAAAGCATCACAAGTCTTTTCCTGTTCACATTTCAGAATGGGGATATCAATGACAATTTTCAGCTTAGATATCCTTTCCATTTCTTGTTTGTTAATGTTCCCCAGCTTTTGATGTTATAGGTTCCTTTCTTCTTCAATATACAAATAACAAGATTTTACTTTGTTGTCAACCTGACATCAGTTTCCATCTGTTCGATATCCTTTCATAAGATAATTCCCTATTTTCCCCTTTATAGTGTAGCCTTTTCGATTAAAGGTTACTATGAGCCCTGAGTCACACATTTGACTCACAATGAAGAGATTGTGGCATAGACCGTCCACATAAATAAATTCAGTCTTCTTCAGCTCTCCATTGGCGAGAGCAGTATTCCCACTGCCTTTAATATTCAAAGCACCATCATTACCAAACCTTACTATTCCATCACCCTTCTTTTCAATATTCTTCAAAATGTCAGCATTTCCTGTCATATGTGAAGCGCATCCACTATCAAGAATCCAGGTGCTGATTCTCTTTGTAGCTTTGAAGGCTACTTCTGCAAGATTGGATTTCTCGATCTTCCTTTTTTCTTTCAAAGAGATATTATATTGAGTATAAGATATTCATAGCCTTATAATGATTTCTTCCACATAATCATATTCTTCATACCCATACTCTTCTTCCATAGGAGAAAACCTATTTGTGAGATCAATACCATCAAAAGGATGAATATTAAATCGTTTCTGAGAGTTTTAGGAATCTCTTCTATCAAATCTATACCTTCAATACATAGGTTTATAGCCAAAGATTGAATAATGAAAATAGTATCCATAGAAACTATTTCTTCAATAATATAGAGGATATGAAGTCAGTGTCCTTTGTTGACGTCCCAGATCTTCCCCATTCAATTATCTCCTTGGTTGTTCGCTGTATGAAATGGTTTGGCCCAGATAGACACATAACTGACATATCATGAGAGGAATTGTCTTCTCACTTGAATTCCTCCTCATACCTTCTTCCTTGGGAGAATACTTTGACTACCCATCATTTCAGAATGTTTGAGGATAATTTTCAGTTTTCCTTTTAGTTTGTATTGAGGGTTTCTTTTTCAACATTTCAGGAAAAATTTCAACATGTCCAACTTTCATCTTGTCTTTCTTTTGTCTCACTTCACTTCCAGCAGTTGATGTCTCAGCTTCACAGCCAATTCCACTCTTTCCCATACAAGCGGGTCTTTGATCACTCAAGATTTTTCCAACCCCATATGAACCACACTTGGATCTTTCCTTTAATTCTACATATGAGAATATTCTAAACTGTATTTTCTTCCTTGATTCTTTTGAAATTGATTCAGTCTCATATTTACTCCTAAGAGTAAGAACTTCCTCCCCAAGACCCTCAGTAGTCTTTGATTTTTTTCTAGTCTAGATGTGAGGTCATTGATGAAATTTCCCTGCTATTCAATTCCCAGCTTTATATCCACTCCATCATCATTACATTCAAGGATTTTAGACTTTACTTTCAAAAATTCTTCCAGTCGTTCAATTTCATCTTCAAGATGATCCACATATTCTGTTGATTCCTCTATAATTGACTTCTACTTATTGCAACTCTTACGTTTCATCTTAAGATTGCTAACAGCACCCTTAAGTTGCTACTGGAGATTGGAACTAGTTTTTAACTGATTGTCTCCAGCACTATCTTCTGATTTTTCAACAATGGCCATCATGGAAACATGTTTTCTAGTTTTGAACTCTGATTCTTCTTCTTCACAGAATTCATTATCATCATCTTCCTCATCACAGAAAAAACTCTTCTTCGGTACTTTATTTCTAGATTTGAAGTCTCCTTTCTAGAAAAACCTTTTCTGGGGATTTTCGATCTTTTCAACATCACTATCATCATCATCGATATTTTTTAAGAACTGAGAAGAAATGTTCCCAACTTTTCCACAACGAAAGCATGCTAGAGGTAACTACCCTTTGAATTTCTTTTTTCCCTTCTGGAACTTCTTGGAAATGAGAGAAATAATTTCTTTTTCCTCATCATCTTTTCCAATACTATATTTTGTTATTTTCTGTTTCTCCATGGATTTGAACGCCATTTCCTTACTTACTCGTGTAGTAGTATCTTCTGGTTTGACTCTCATTTCATATGCCACTAGGCCGCTCAACAGATCATCCAAAGAATGTTTGGAAAGATATCTTTCCTCAAGGGCTGACACCTTTTCATTGTACATGGGTGGAAGTCTTCTTAATATTTTCTTTGCAATGTAAACGTCTTTTATTTCTTCACCTAGACCCCAAATTTCTCTAACCACTTCAGTAATTCGATTGAAGAAGGAGTCTGCATTCTCATCAGGATGCATCTACATATCATCAAACCTATTGTGTAAGACTTGTAGTTTCTCCTCCTTCACTATGCTACATCCTTTATAAATATTTTCAATTTTATCCCACATAGACTTTGCTGAGGTGAAACTCATTACCTTTAGATAGATCAGATCAGAAAGTGCTGTAGTGAGAGCATTCTATGCTTTCGAATCTGCATCAAGAATTTTCCTCTCTGCATCAGTCATAGCCAACCCTGTTGGATCAGTAACATGTTTACCTTGAATAGTGTAGAACATAACATACATTCCAATGGATCGTAGATGAGATCTCATTCTATTCTTCCAGGTCTGAAAATTACATCCATCGATGAGAGGGACTCTCCTGACATTGACTTCATTCTTCATGATGACAAAGGACCGATTCAACAATAGAAACCTCCCTCTGATACAACTTATAGGTACACGGGACACCCTGAGAGGGGAGGGGTGAATCAGGGTGACAAATGTTTCTTTTAATTTTATGGATATTATTTCCACTTTGGTAGGAACATGTTAAAACTCTATGATTAATATGATCATAAAGGAAACATTCACATGCAGAGAGATGACACATCACTTTTTACTTGGTTCACCACAAAGGGCTACATCCAAGGAGCATACGCCGAGAGGTTGTCGGTCGTACCAAATTCAATTAAACTTCACTAGCTGTGGATTAAAAAGGTTCGGGAAAAGTCACTCTGTCCCAGGCTCACTGCCTTTACAAATGTTCAGGGATAGCTCACTGCGTCCCTCAAGTCACTCCCGTTGACTCCCCCTAGCTCACTACCTTTGGTGAAGTCCCACTCAGTTTATTGACATGAAGGTCTCTTCATCTTCGCTAATGAATACATACTCTATTGTATGTAGATGATATTTTGAAGTCCAAATATCACCCGTAGACTAATATCACATTGCACCGATGGTATCAGGCAATCTTTTAGCTTTTGTGATGATCCTAAAAGACCGGCGTTCTTCAACTACACCTGACGCGCTTATCCAAGCCCGACGCGCAAGTTTCAAAACGGCGCACAAGTCTCGGAATGCAATTCCAAACCAGCGCGAAAGTTCACCTCAACCACTTGTGCGACACACACCTCTTCAAATTCAAACCTGCGTGACTCCACCCCTATATTGCCCAAAACACCTTGGACGCACAGATAACAAATGTCGCTTAACATCAACTTGCGCAACCCGCCACTACTATCGCGACCACAACACCTGCATGACAGGAGCTCCGATTTTCTCTATTTCTGAACTTCGTAAAGAATGTGGAGGGGTCAAACTGCATTTATAGGCATTTTGACACCCTGCGCGATGGCACGCAAGTCTCCCTTGGTGGGAACGTTTTGGCACGCAAGTCTCAGCCCCCGCAAATCACTTGTGCGACCAAATTCGAAACCTGGGCGGCCATTTTCACTTTGCCATATTTTGATGTTCTGATCTTGAAAAAAATATGGTGCACATGTTTTCCCTCCTTCAAGACCTCAGTGTGCAAGTCCCTTTTCCAAAATCACTTTTCTCCATTTTTCGATTTTTAGGCCCAAAAATTTGGCACACACTAGAAAACGGTGCCACATTCAATACTGTTATCTGTTTGAATAGTAAGATCACTTTTCTATCACATATTCTGAACATCCACTGAGGATTGACAACAAACACAAAACATAATCCAATTCATGCAAGGACAACCGTGGTTCCAATAGGTTTTATATGCCTGAGTGATCTACTGTGTGGTGGTTCGGTCCCCTTCATCATGGATATTGATGGATCACTGATCCTATGAATTGATTATCAAGTGATCAGAAAAATAACAATAAAAGAAATGTATAAATTTCCAGGGATACATGAATTGTTTGATAAACTATGTGGGGACATGTATTTCTCTAAGGTGGACCTTCTTTCAAGATATCATGATTTATAGGTGAATAAGGAAATTATTCCCATGACTACCTTTTCAATGATTTATGGACACTATGAGTTCATATTGTTTACCTTTGGACTCATTAGTTATATATTAATATTCATGGAAATAATTAATAGAATATATAGATATTACCTCATCATATATTTGGTGGTATTTATAAATGATATTCTAATATACACTAAGAGAAATTAGGAGCATGAAGAGGATTTGAATACTATGATAATGACTTTTTTAATGGAGATACAATATTCAATTTATAGTAAATTTGATTTCTTGATGGAGGAAATATCAATCCCCATGCATATTTCCACGACTAAATGGATATCTATGGACCAATCTAAGACAATGGAAATTGAGTAGTGGCCAAGAATAACATATATAATTGAGATCTAGTGTTTTCATGGTCTAGCTGGGTATTACTAAAGATTTTTGTAGAATATGTATCGACTATAATTTCCACTAAACAAGATGAATAAAAAGGTATTATATTATTTTGGACTAGGGAATGTGAAGACTATTTTAATGATTTGAAAAGAGGCCTATCACTAGACCAGTAATTAAAATACCCATAAGATGGGAGGTATTTGTGGTATATATTGATGCATCATTGAAAAGATAAGGACTTGCATGATAAAAATGATAATATAATATTCATATCCTTATGGAACCTAACATATCATGAGAAGACACTTGCACGTATGATCTAGAGGGTGATTTAGTGATATTATCATTGAAAATATAGTAGAAATATCTCTATAGAGAGAAGACTGAGATATATAATAACCAAAATAGCCTCAAATATATATTCACATAGAAGGATCTCAATACGAACCAATGATGAATTTTATATCTCATCAAAGATAAAAAATTAAAAATACACTACTAGCATAGTAAACCTAATAAAGGGTAAGATACTCTAAGTAGAAAAGACAATTCAAATTTATGATGAGAATATATAATGATCCAATCATATTATACATGAAATGTATGGAAATTAGAAATATAAGGAAATGCACATAATTTTATCATTATCAAATGATTTATAAACATTCACTTATATAGTGAATAAAAGATTACTAATGAAATGATGTGCAAATTCAGAAGAACGAGGAATCTATCCCAAATGGGAAATCCTAGAATATCAAAATTATTGAGGGTGATGTCATAATATTTAAGTCACAACTATTTATACTATTAAATCATATTATATAGAGTGAGTTTTTGAATTATTCACAAGTCTCAACCATCTATATCCACCAGGGGAGCACAAAGATGCATCAATATCACTGAGAACACTATAAATTGGACAATATGAAGAGGATATCATCGACTATACATCAACGTGCAATGAATGTCGACAAGTGAAGGTTGAAATGAAATATTATAATGGGATGAATCATGGATTACATATTACTACATGGAAATAAGAAAACATAACCACAATATTTATAATTGGATATCCAAATAAATCCAGAAGAATTTGTATTATATGGTTTTTAGGGATCCCCTTACAAAGACATCTCACATTATTGAAATTTGAGAGGGCTAATCACTTGATCAATTTTCATGGATATACACCAGTGTAGTGGTGAGGAGATAGAGATTACTTTTATCAATTGTATCAAATTATGATAAGAAATTATCCTCTATATTATGGAAATGTATCCAACACACACTTAACACAGATCCTATATATATTATTTCTTGTCACACTCAAACTGATGTTCATTCTATGTTGACGGTTTAGACACTAGAATACACATGGATAGAATACTCAATTGACATAAAATGAGGATCAGATTAGCATCTTCCACTATTCTAATTATCTGACAACAATTGTTTAAACTAAATATTCCAAATGGACATATATAAATCCCATTATGTAATGATATATATAAAACCTACATGATGTGATTAATGTTGTAAATTTAAGCTTTTATATAATAAAATGGAAAAGAAAATTTTTGAAAATTTGAAAACCATTCAACTTCACATTAGGACTTCCTAATATTGACCAAAGATTTGTGTAAATATTATATAAAGGGACATATAATTTTACATTTGAGATAATATATTCTTCCAAATGCCCCCATTAAATAGGTTAATGTGATTATTTTTCAAGGTAAATCTATGTCCTAGGTACATTGACCTCTTTATGATTCTTGATCACATCTGAGCTTTAGAATATAGAATACCACTTCCACCATTCATTTCTCACGTACATGATGTATTTCACATATCCCTATCGAGGAACTACATACTAAATCCATCAAATTTACTAAATTCAGTGGGGTTATAGCTATAAATTTATCTCTTTTATGTGGAGAACCTGTTGATGATCTTGGATCCTAAAACCATGGAAATATTATAGAAAAATATGAAAAGTGAGGAAATGTGATTTATGTAGGAACATGGTTTGGTGAAAATATTTTCCAAACATTATGTCCACATTCTATAAACCATTTATATGGGGATTTATATAATTTCATGTTTAGCTTACAGTTTTCCGAACTATACACCCTAACCATAAACCGAAAAAATATATCTGAAAATTGTAGATCTAATTCGGTTCTTATATTAATTTTTTGTTTTCCACTTATTAATAATCAAACATGAATCCTTATATTTCCAAAGGTTGTGTAGACCATTCATCTTGATCCAAACAGTGATCTTTTGGGAAATCGTAGTGTGTTGATGTTTGATATCCATGGAAAGTCTCTGTTATTTTAGTTTTTCCTTAATTTATTCACCATATCTCTCTTGGATTAATAGATATAATCAGTTGAGGATAGATAAATGTTGTACGATTCCAATAATAATGGGATTTCACTACAATGATGTTAGGTAGGAAGATCTAATGTGAGGTTTTAGAGTTATAACTTATTTTTTGGGAATAATATGTCCCATTATCTGTTTTCTACTAAATTTCTATGGCGGGTGGCATCACTATTAGCTCCAATTTATAGAACATTGTAGATTGATTTCCAATTTGTTATCTTGATCTATATTAATAGTGAAATTTCTATGAAATAATTTATGTAAACCGAATTTAGACACAATTTATGAAAAAATGATAACTATATATCTTGTGGAAACTGAAATTGGTAACATGATTTTCAAATGAATATTTCAAAATCGTTTTTAGGTTTTCATGAATGGAAATGTGTTATCAATAAAATGACTATTTTATTTAAATGATTCAGAAAATATTGTTTTGGAATGGTTGTTTTCTTACATGATTAAATTTGAGTTGAATGGGATGGAAAATGGTTGTGACTTACCACCATTAAAGGTAAAGAGTATAGAAGTGTGGTTCTAATGTAAATGATAACACCCAAGTTTTATGTGCGTGTGTGTTTGAGTGAAATGAAATGAGTAATTCCAACGAAATCATAAAATTTATGGAATAATTTTTTTGGTAACTTTACATTAATTTTATTTTGGATTTGTAATTGGGTTGATTATAAAAACTATTTTACATTAAAATTACATTGATTTGGTGTAACAGGATGACCCCAAAATACCTGATTATGTTCCTTACATTATTAAATTTGATTTATTATAAGGAATAAAATCTTGAATGTACAACCTGTTTAGAAATTTTGGAATAATATATTATATACATGACACAAATTTTACATTGTTAAATAAAATATAATACATAATAAAATGAAATTAACATAATACATAAAATCTAATTCAATTATTTCTTCTTCATCACTAATGGAAAGGAAGAAAATATTGGTGGGATAAAATACACAATAATGTTAAGTAAAATGGATGATATAATGAATTTATGAAAATATATCAACATATAAAGGTAAATAACTAATAACACATGCCATTCAAATTATTGGATAATGAATTATAAATATGGCAAGGTAAAAAACTAAAACATGCCCCATTTAATTAATTATATAAGAATGAATTCCATCCATACATAATATGAAAGAAAAAATCCTCAAGATTATATTAATAAATTAATTTTAAATAATTTAAATTTATAATTTTAGGAATCTGTATTCAATATGTACATTCTACCTTTACAATCAACACCATTCATAAAATAGTTTACCAAATCGAGTAGAACCACATATGATTCAGCCAACATATTCATCTCATAGGACTAATGATATATCAAAAAGCTTACATTAAATGGTCCTCAACACATGTAAAAAAATTAAAAATAAGTACTTATCTATTGAATAATATATTTAATTTCATGAACATGGTTCCTTACCAAATATCAATATTTTGTAAAATATATAGATTTACCGATATATCCAAGTTTATAAAATAAAATTTAAGTACACACCCTGGAAAAAATTGTATATGGTTTAGGATATAATTATAAAAATCATATAAGATATTTAATATCTAAAATAAATTTCATTTATAATGGAAATGTTCGTATCTATGCAATGTTTTCAAGATAAAGATAACAATCTCAAAATAATGTTAGATTTCAAAGATAAAATTTACCACTTTGTAATTTCAAGTCCAAACCCCTTGGAATAGGTAATTCAATGTAGAAATATATATAACATGAAGATAAACTTATTGGTGATATAATATGTCAGTAGTGGTTGTATATAAACCAAAAAATGATGTAACTGGTGAATATGAAATTTATCTCATTAATGTAAAAAGTGAGAATAAAATATCAAACATTATGCTTCCTTTTTCTAGTGTGGTTTTAAAACTCATGTATATTGGTTTAAAACATGTTACTAAGTTATTAAATAACCAAATTTATATCAATTAAATAATATATTTTCCTTTTATAACATATTATAACTCATTTAATGATAATATTTCATCATTTTCTTCATTTTAGTTGTTAAATGCCATTTTTTCAAGTTTGTATTAACTAGATATTTTTGTTACAATTATTTAGATCATGATTTCATAATATCAAGGATTTAAAACATTATTAAAATATGAGATATATTCATTACATATTTATTTCTAATAATCTAGAAAATTACGTGAATGGAAATGAACTACACCATTAATGGAGATTTTAGGATTTATTTACACATGAACGCAACTTCCATATCATTATCCTATTTAAAAACACCATGATATCTAAATATATAATAATTTTATTTCCATATTAATTAAATATATTTCACATATTTTATTTTTATATAATCCTTAATAAATTCGACATGTAGCGTGAAATATTCACATCATTTTGGAGAGGTTGTAGTCTACAAGTCCAAAACAAAGATATCGTATTATTAAAAAAAAGGAAATAATTCATTTATATGTTATATAAAAATTAAATAAGAAAAAATAAATCATAAATATAATAAATATCATATATAAAATATAAATCCTTCATTTTACAGTCTTAAATTATTTTAATGGATGAAAGAATGACATCAGTTTGTGAGGCAGTAGACTTTTGTACACATGCACAATGATTTCATAACACAATTGATGTATATGTGTGAAAGTGTATGTGAAATGATATAATAAAAAAAATATCAATATAGTTAGGATATTTTGGTCAAAATTTAATATTTTTATAAAAACTATAGATGCAGTGGAGAAGTAAATGAAACAAAAGTTACCATTGAATAATATTTTCTTTTATTTTTGTAACTCCTTTTGGTTTATACCAAATAAAATCCTTGGATTTATGTCTTACAAAGCTATGGAATATAGGAATAGGGTAGTTATTATTTATATTATATTCTCAGGGGCTGGATGGGTGAAAGAGCTTGTGATGTGTGAATAAATGTGATTGGTTAGTGTGTTTTTATAGTGGAGGAGTAGTGGAATAATTGAAAATATAAAAAGGTAAACACTATTGAGAGTTCTCCAATTAAACATGTGCCTCCAAAAATGATAAAAATTAAATAAAATTTAATATGGGGCCTAAATAGTTCTTGAAAATTATTTTTTAAAAATTTTCAAGCTCATTTTGGCCCTTATGATTATTGTTTAGTCCCTTATCAAGTATAATTTTACGTTAATGGTTGTAATTAATTGTAAATTGAATTCACTAATTTTTTTTTATCAAAATATGTTTAAAATACAAAAAATTATATTTTTTTATTCAAAATATGTATCCCATTTTTCCAAATTGGAATCACATGATTGGTATAAATTAATTTAAATTTACTCCAGCAGACAGTATGACAAATCTGGTTTATAAATTAAATATATCCAGACATTTGAAATATTTATATCTCCAATATCAATGTAAAATTGATTATAATGGTATAATTTGGATTAATATATGTGAAATTTTTCAAAATAACCATAAATACAATTAATATTCTAATTTAAATATACTATTAAAAAAATTGAAAATACAATTTTATTTTTAAATTTAGTATTTTTTACTATTTATTAAAAAGAAACATTACAGAAAAATAAGAAATTCATTGGAAGAGAGTTTTGATATTAATAATTGAAAATTTATATTTATTTTCATGTATTAAATTTTTTAAAAAAATTAAATTGTTTTTTGAAAATAGGTCCACCATTAAAAGGGGTAAAAATTGAATCAAATAAAATTTTTATTTGTAAAATTGGATAAATTAAAATCTTATGCCTATCAATTAAATTTGAAGAATATGAAAAATATTTTCCTGAATATATTATATATATTATTATTAAAATCATTAACTAATATTTATTAATTTAATATATTAATATAAAATTTCTATGGGGCATAGAAATAGATCTTTATAAAATCATTTCCTTTATATTAAATTTGTTTCTATATAAATTTATAATATATTGATAACAAATGAATTAAACTAAAACTCTAATAATTTATTTAATCTTATTCACAAAAACCAATTTAATGGGTATGTTATTTATTATTATATTAGATAATTATATTTTAAAAATATGTTATTATTCGGTAAAAGTTGGTATCACATGTAACACAAACTGTCGAACAAAGTTATTCTAATGTGTATTTCAAGATAACTCAGTGCTTCATGGTTTACATTTTATGTAATATATTATTTTCAATATTAAATGTATTTTTAATTTCTCAAGAGATTATATTCCATTCTACACTTGGTGTTTCATTTCATATATGGTTTTAAATAAAATTTTCATACTTTATAATTTTGTGGTGTCGCATTCTCCCCACCATAATTAAATTTAATCCTCTCAATTTAATTATGATCATGGTAATCTAGGGTTAGATATTTTAAAATACAATTGTTCAATAACACACATCATAAATTGGATTAATGACACATATTACTAATAAGAGGGAAAAGAAATGAAAAGGTCACCACCAAAAAGGTTTTAAAAATAGGAGAACATTAGTGAATAAGTGGATATGGAAGATAAATCTAAAAATCATATTCTGATGGAGTTTTATTGAGAACATGTTCATGAAAATGGTTTTTACAAATAAAACCTAAAACAGAGCTATGAATAGAGGTCATTGATATCATACAAAATTAATATAGTAAGAAAACATTTTTTTGAATACCCTTTTACTAGGGTTGAGAAATTCAATCACTCTATAATAATTTAAGGAAATATAATTTTGTGATATGTTTCTATTAAACAGATAAAATATTATGGATTTTCTTTAACTTGAAATATTTTTACTTCATATATCATCTCATATTTCATTATGGGTTAATGTAATACAACAATCTCTAAAACACATCAAAAGTTCAACATATCACATTTCATAAATGGTTAATGTTTACTATAACATCCTTGACTTAATCATGAATGGTACATTATCTATTTTTGTTGTCTAAATATGTAAAGCGACCCAGGTTGTACATCTCTGCACCCCGTTGTGGTTCTCAGATGATTTTTATTAAATGAAATAAATAACTGCTGAGTTTTATGAAAAAATTGTCATGTCTCTCTTTAGTGTGGTGTTTGGGAAAAAATAATTATTTATTGATTAAAAATAAATAATAAGATACTTAATGAAATTTAAAACAAATCAATTTGGGATAAAAGTAATTTAAATATAAAATTGAAATGGGTTTACGAAAAATGTTAATATAATTAAAATATGAGATATAAATTTTTATTTATTTTTATCCTTTTCCCTTTCAATCTTTTTTATTCTATTTATTTTTCATTTAGTTTTTAGTTTTTCCTTTTCTTTTATTTTTATCTTTTTTTATTTTCATTTTCATTATTTTATTAATTTCATTTCTTCTCTCTTCCTCTCCTCCCCTCCCTCACATCGCGCCCCTACCCCTCCTTAGGTGGCGCACCACCATACACCCCTTCGAAGACCATTGTGCCTCTGCTCGTCATCTGTTTTCTTCGGCGTCAGCTGCGTAGTAAACCATAGGTCAAGGAAAACCTTGAGAATTTGGAATTGTATGATTACATTGTGTATCATGCGTGTAGTTTGTCACATAAGAATTTTACCCTATTTTGGGGTTTCTATAAAATTTTATGTTTTCTTCTGTTTTAGGTAAAATCAAAGCCAATCGCGTATCATAGAATCATATACGACCATAAGGTATTTTTTCTACTCTATTTCCCTCTGTTTACTTTCTATTTATAAAAACACATTGTTTTTAGGTTAGTCAGTGCTTACTGACATTGTGCAAATTCACCCAATTTCCCTATCTTAATTGTTCACGTAATTGGTACATCCCTATTTATCATAAATAAAATTGTTTAATTTGTTTCAATGTGTTCGGAAACACCTTTGGGCACACCGATGTGGGTTATATAAATTCTGTTATCCCATGCATTATTTTAATTAACTACTTGTGTTACGTAGCCTATTTTCATTGTGTTTAATTTCAATAATTAATTTAGATTAATAATGAACATTTAATTGTTGGATCTTTGGTACCTGTTTGTGATGAATTATTTATTCATTAAAAAGTACATTTATCTACTTATGTTGATGCAACATCATTCCTTGTAATTATTGTTATGCTACATTATATTATTTATACCCTGTAATGTACATGTGTTTCTATTTAGTTTCCAAGAGGAAAATTCGTATGCTTATTATTTCATATCTCATTCTGCAATAATGATAATAAAATTTAGGGCTAGGAAAGAAAGTGGGTCTATCAGTGCTACCAAGAATTCCCCATTCATTCCCATACTTATCAGTCATACCGAATCCAAAAGGTCCCATCAGGGACAGATCCATTGGAAATGTGTCTAAGCCATCCTCAGATGATGCTTGACCACATCTGGTGTGATCAGGATGGACTCTGGGTAAATCCATGCCTCAACTGATGCTTGGTATTCCGACATATTTCTTTTGACGGGCTCGGTGGTATTTGATAATTTGAAGGATGTTCCATAGAAATAACTTTGGGATGGGTTCAGACTCCAACTCAAAATATAAACCTTAAAAATGATTCCCTGATGGTTTATATTAACTCCACTTTGAGTCACTTGAGATTGAAGATATTTTTTTCGTACGATGAAGCCCAAATAGTTAACACAAGACTTAGACCCCAAGTTAAATCACAATCCTGGGGTATTCATATTTCTAGGTTTACTATTATCTTATAGGATTTATATACATGAATGTGTGTATCATCTTACAAGTAATCCCTTCAGACATCTAGATTAGGTTGAAGCAGCTGATTAGGGTTGAGTATCATTGGGAACTCAAGCCGAGTTATTTGTTTTATTATACTCAATTATTTATCTTTAATTGTAATATAATGGCACACTGAATTTTATTATTACACAAAATTTAATGGTTTAGAAATAGTGGGTTCCAAACTACCAGGATTATATCTCACACCCTACTTGGCCATCGTTTCCACCTGAGTAGATTACATGCTTGTAGGTATTGAAAAAGGGTAGTGTACAACATACGATTATTGATTGATTTCTGCTGCTTAGGATGTAGACTAGGGAAGAGGGTCGAGCCTTTTCCCTAATGCGGTTATTGCTTTGAGTCATTTCTTTCAGTTGAGATTATGCATGTGTTTCTAATTTCTATACATTTAGTTTTGATATATATCATGGCATGAAATTATTTTGTGAGCTTTTGTACTTGATTATTATTCAGTTGGATTATTCATATTTAATCTTCTGCTGATTATTCATATATATACTTCATTTATCTATTATTAATTGTTGTTTACTTCTGTTATGAAAATACTTATTACCTATGAGGGTATAGTCTACCCCTTAGACCAAAAAAGGCCCTCTCTACTAGTCGGCATCCTCTGCATCCAGGGAGATACACTTGAGGTTATGTGGCCCACCTAGCTCAGGGAACCCTTTATGTGGGTTCCGGGATGGGGCCCCTAGAAAGTGGTATTAAAGGTGGGTTTTTCTTCTGAATTATTGTTTAGGTTAGACAGAAGACTAGGATATTACAATTTGAATGTACCCTATCCTTGGAAGTAGCTAACCCATGTATAGGGGAATCCCAAATTCATGGGTTGGGATTAGAGTTATTGTTTATGCCGGTTATTCTTGATTGGATTTCACCATTGGGTGACTCACTTGTTTTTCATTGTTATTTGAGTTGGTATTGTTGATATAATGTGTTTTTACCATCGCAACCCAATGATACAAGGGAAATGCATTTCATACATCATATTAGGCACCATAAGATTAATATTCCATGCATATTTCCATTCCATATCTATATTCAGCATTCATTTGCCTATTTGTATGTGAGTTTTGTTGTGCCTAGTTGTAAATTTTTTGGAATTATGGTTTGTTAAATAGAATTTTGTGATATTTTTTTAGATGCTAACATGGCATAACATAGGAATGAACAGTAGACATAGTTTAGTGATCCTTTTATGTTGTCTCTTCCATATCAAAACCCTCCTCTTAAAGAAGTTATCTATTGGGTAGTTCTCAGAGGAATGCCTTGTACCTAACCTCTTTTGCGTCGTACATTTTTTCCTCATCATATTTAATATTGTCTAAAGGTGTGTGTTTGGCCATTTTAAACCAATTACACTGTGACATCTTCGTCTCGCACATCAGGAGAGTGGTGATAGGCACATTCCAGAGATGGTGGGTCCTGAACCAATAGAGGTACTTCATGTAGTGCCTCTTATGGTATTACCTTATGATGATCTTCCTAGGGACCCTAACGCTTAGTTCAAGGATTGTCTCCAAAGGTCTATGTAGTTAGTTCAAAATATTCCCATACCTAACCCATCTATAGCAGACGTCATGCGGGACTTTCTGGAGCAACACCTCCCACCTTCTCAGGGTGTGAAATCCCTTGTGCTGTAGAGTCCTAGATAGAAAAAACAATTTCTATCTTCAACCACCACAATATTCATTCATATCAAAGGGTAAAACTAGCATTCTATATGCTTCGTGACTTCATTAAGTGCCTGTTGGTCATTGTTTCTTAGGCTGAGCAGACCCGTGACATGGTTTGGGCCAACTTCCATGAAACATTCTAGAATGAATTTATCCCATAGACTCTGAGAGATGATCATGCAAAAGAGTTCCAACATCTTCATGAGGGCTCTATGACTATGTTACAGTATCCTATTCGTTTCAAATAACTTCATCGTTTGTTCCCATATTTGACTGGGGATGCACATACTACTATGAGGCATTTTAAGGACGGACTTGAGTATAGAATTTTCTCACAGGGGAACGTCTACCATTTTACCACTGTGATAGAGATCGTAAATAAGGCTCTAATCTAAGGGTGAAATGTAAGGGAAGCTAAATCATTGAGCCAAATCGGTTCAGTTTCATGATTGGGTGATGGATGTTATGGCAGCAGTAACCACTGTTTTTAAGTAAACTTAAGGGAAATCCTAGCCAAATAGCATGTTTTTATATCTCTTTCACATGTTATCATTGCGGCAGAGATGTTCACAAGAAGCCACTATGTACAAGAGACCAGATGGAGTGCTGATATTATGCCAAGATGGGTCACCTTCATCATTTTTACCATTAATTATATTAATTATTCAGTGTAATAGGATCTGTACCTACACATATTTTTGGTATGGGATCTAGGATTCCATAGCTGGATGGAAGTTCTTTTTCCACCAGCCAATCAGGCTGAAGAAATGGTGGAGTTTGTGGTCAAGGAAATCATTATCTAGATTATCAGCAATAGCAGAGTGGACCTACTCAGGAAAACCAGGTCGCGTCTCAAGGCCATGGTTCTGGTCTCAAGTACATAGTGCAATAAGAACCAGATGAGCAAAGTGCAGGCCCATATACAGTTGGAGGTGCTATTCTAGTAGCCTTGACATTACTTTCTTTCCCTTCTGTTACCAGTGCATAAAAATATTTTATATCTGCTGTACTTGTGGAAAGTCATGGTTTTCTTACTGAATACATCTGCAGCGTCATGACTCTCAACACAACAGCCATATTCAAGAAAGAGGGAATACGCCAGTTCCAAGAGTTCACCATGAGATATGTTGGTACCAATTCATAGGGAATTTATATATCCTCGACATATCTGGAATTGAGGTCATTATTTGTATGAACTGTCTTGATCGTTATCGTTCTCAAGTGGATTATTATCGCTGTCAGGTGTCTTTTACATACCCTGAGATTGAAACCTATCTACACAAAGGATAACATGATATGTAGGCTGACTTAGCTAATCCTAAATAGTCCGGGTTTGGCAGAGTGATAGCTCAGTTGACAAGTCTCATTACAAGCGTTCAGGGGACACATCTAGTTGAGTTACCTACAGTGGTGGATCTTTTCACAGACGTCTTCCCTAATGTTTTTTCGTAGTTACCTCTTATGGGGGATGTGGAGTTCACTATCGAGAATGTTCCTATTGTAGCACCATTTTTTATTCCTCATTTTAGTGTTGAACTAACATAGCTATAGGAATTGAAAAAGAATCTTGAAGACCTCGATGATAAGGGTTTCATCAGATCTAGCACATCTCAGTGGGTATCAATTTTCCTCTTTTCAAATAAGTCAGAACATACCCTCAGGCTCTGCATGGATTATCGTCATCTCAACCAGCTCATGATAAATTATTGATATCCATATGCCTCTTATAGATGATCTCTTTGACTAGATCTGGGGACCAACTATTTTCTCTAAGATTGATCTGAGGTCAGGGAAACACTGGGTGAATATGCGACCTTCTGATATACCACGTACGGCATTCCAAAGTAGGTATGGATTGTATGAGTATCTGGTTATGCAATTCGGCATCACGAATATGCCAGTAGTCTTCGTGGCTCTGATGAACATGGATACCACCCATATGTTGATTCCTTTGTTGCAGTCTTCGTGGAAGAAATCATTGTGTGTTCACATTCTAGACATGACCATGCAGCCCATATTGAGATCATGTTTAGTACATTAATGGAGCACCATCTAAATGCTAATCTCAGCTAATGTCACTTCTCGGTTGATAAGGTACACTTATTGGGTTATATTATATCTGAATTAGGGGTATCATTTGATCTAGAAAAGGTGAGCGTCGTTGATTCGTGGGATTGTCACAAGAGTGTCTTCGACATTCGCATTTTCTTGGGGCTTGCTGGATATTACAGGCTTTTCAACCAGGATTTCTCTAAATTAGTAGTGCCACTTACAACCCTAACAAAGAATGGTTTACAACTCATGTTGTCAGAAGCCTGTGAAATTTCCATTCATGAATTGAATGAAATGCAAACTTCATTCCCCATAATGAGTCTAGCTAAACTAGGTAAAAGTTATACTCTTTATTGTGATACTTCAGGAATCGAACTGGGTGTAGTTTTGATGTAGTGTGATAGATTTTTGTCTTATCGATCCCCCCAACTAAGACCTCATGTGTTGAATTATCCTACACATGACATTTTGTTTGCAACTATGGTTCATGCTCTACATTATTAGAGACACTACTTGGGGGTGAAAGATTTTTTGTTTACACAGATCTGAAAAGAATAATATATATCTCCACTCAATGTTAATTGAACATATGGCAGCCCATATGGGTCAAATACATGTAGTCATTCATTTATGAGATTGTTTATACCCCGGGTACAGGTAATGCTGTGGAAGATGATTTAATAAGCATGACACAGACACAAGTAGTGTAGGTAGCCAGTTGTTAGTGGAAGATGATGTATATGTTTTCAGAGATTCATATGGAGGTTCATGATAAGGGTGGAAACTAGTTCTAGCAGCTCTAACAGTGAAATCCTCTCTCATAGATCATGTTCACATGAAATAACTAACTGATCATGAGAGGCTTGTTTTGAGGGAAAATGTTATAGGAGAGAACCCACGTCCTAGTTGGGTAGTTGATGTCAATGAAACATTCCTTTACAATGGCCATGCATGTAACACCCCGAGATTTTATGAAAAATATTATTTTAATTTCATTAATGTCTTTTGTTGTATTCTACACCAAGATTACCTTGTGCTATACGCAACACTGTATTAGCTTGCAGTATACGCAACACTATTCTTGGACCGTGTTACACACAATTTTGATAATAGTTATTCTACGCAACATTGAGTATATATATATATATATATTAAATGTATAAATGAAATATGGTTGGATTCTGTTATACGAAACAACGAAGGATTCTTTCACAACACGCAACCCTGACTTGGCTTGCATTACACGCAATCGCGACCTTCCTCGATAGCATGTATTGTACACAATACCGAGTTTTAATAAACAATGTTATATTATTATAATATTGTCATGAACTAGCCGTTATGAATAGTATTAACTAAATTTTGAATTTTATAATATTATTATTCATCTTACACATTTCTAGAACATGGTATAAGAACAAAATAATTTTTTCGGGTAAAATAAGTATTTTTAAAAAAAAATGCAGTTTTGCCACCTTTTGATGGCGCACCCACTTTAAATCTATTTTTTGACATTTTTATAAGTTCAATTTGACAAAATAAAATTCTTCTTTGGAATCAAGAAATAAAAATTTACTTTGGATAAATTTTTCATATTATTCTGGTAACTTTCACATTTTAATGAATAGTAAAAACACGCTATATTTTAATTAACAACAACTTTTTTCATCGTAATATCTTATGTGGTTAAATTATAATATTGAATGGTTTTAAAGTATAAATAGAATATATTTTTACCATTTAATATAATGTATGTCATTATCATTGATTTTACCTTGAATTCGTAGGTTAAATCAATTCAATCTTTTGCAATGTTTTAAACAAAAACCCGTTTTTATTCGACAACGGGATTAATTTTAATTTAATTTCTGCATCTTTTGTGTATTGAATTTGGAAAAATGGATTCCATATTTGGAATAAGTGGGTCCAAATTATGTTAATTAGCTACTTTTTATTTTTGGGAATTATGAATAGTAACTACGGTAAATTTTATTTACCATTGTTAAAGGTAAATCGGGTAATTAAGGGTAAATATAATATTTTAAAATTACCCTAACAAATGTCAAAATCCTATTCGATGACTAAAAGTCGACCCATATCACCTAAGGGTCGGATTAGAATCATTTAATGAACATTTGTCCATGAAAATAACTTAATTATTATTAAAACCAAAGAAAGTGACAACATGTCACTCTCTTAAATTTTATAAGTATATTAATTTTAATTTAGTGATAAACTTCATGAAACTTCGAACATGAATAGTCTACAGAAAGATAATGAAATTATCTACATCATATAAATTTATTTATAATTTTTAGGGATTAAATAATTATCATTAATTATGACACAATAGTGATGCAGAAATTGTTTATCTAGTGAAAAATCAAGAATAATGTTTTTTTTAAACTAATAGTGACCATAAAATGCACAAATACCTAACCAAAACTTATTGGACATGTAAATGTAAACCATAAGCATCCAATGGTCGAATATGTGACCATTTGGAGCCTTATAAAAGCGATTATGACACTTATATTATTTTATTTTAAATGATGCCAAAGTTGTCACCTTCATAATTTAATAAATATAACAATTTACATATTGTGATTTTAAGATGATAAATTCGAGTAAAAGTATTATTGTGAAAGGTAATATATTTATCTTCATTATAGAATTTTATTTTCAAATTTTTATACAACAAATAAGTATATTAAATAATTATTCAAAAATGATGTAGTAATTATTTTATTAAGAGATAAACCAAATAAATGGTTTTAAAAATAATAAAATAAATATTATATGAACTATTTAATGTAATACACTAATTTTATAGATACATATGACCTTTTATTAATATATTAAAGCTTTTAGTTCGAACATATCTTCTGTATATATTTTATTTAAATTCAAATAAATGAATAGTGTCAAAATTGACACTATTGTTATTTTACAAAAATAACATATTATAAAATTGTTTAAAAATCACAAAAATATTTAAAAATTATAAATTTATATTTATATGGTCTATAATGTTATAAAGTAAACAATTATGGAAAATTCACAACAAATAAGTAATTATTTGTTATAATGTAAAATTTAGAATTTTATTACCACAAATAAACTTAAATAGATTAAATAAGCATAAATCAAAATGATAAGGTTTAAAATAAGATCCAAACATGTCTAAATTTTATTGGTTGATGCGATTACAACCCTATCTCATCTAATCTTTGAATATGAGTCATTTTTGGAGGTTTTTAAGTGGGGTTAGATTTATTATAAATTAATATTTTTGAGAATTCCTAAGGTGCCCCTCTCCTCCCTTATAAAAGGGCACCTCCTCCCCCTTCTCCTCACACAACTTTGAGCCTTCAAGCTCGGCCAACCCCTGCCAAAATCTCTTCTCCACTTCCCTAGAATAATCCTAGAGTTTCTGGTCTTCTTCAAAGACCAATCTTAGTTCCCTATGTGAAGGATTCAAAGAGGCGTTTCAAAGAAGAGGTAATATCCATTACCGATCTTTTCAATTTCTTTTTTCTTCAACTTCTTCTTCTTTAGTTGTTTCATGATAAAGTAATAACATCAGTATTACTTACATACTGACATGTTATTATAAATATGAAACAACTCTAATTAACCTTCTATCCATCCTATGGAAAAAGGAAATCACCGTGCGTGCGTACGTACGGAATACCGTCTCCACGCCGTGGTGTAATCTATTTTCCGCCACCACCTTAATTGGAAGGGTATAATGGTTTAATGAGTAACTATATATGATTATTATAAAGTGATATTGATATTTAAATAGTATACATACACTTCAACACAATTCCACGACCATGGGAACGATATCATCGCTCGTACGTACGTACGGACTACCGTCTCCACGACGCGATGAGATTCATTCTCAATGATTAACCATTCATGAATGATTATAAAGTATATATAATAAGTTCTAATGAAATATATGACATAATAATGATACTGGAATTATTTATATTTATATGTATGTCATATACTTAATTCCATTCAATTCAATAAGGAAACGAAAACAACGTTCATGCGTACGTACGGACTACCGTCTCCATGAACGGTGTATTTATTTCCATTTAATGATTAATTATATATATGTATATTCTGAATATATATATATAAATCATGTTTTATATTCTGTAATTAAGTAATAATGATCTAAGTAATCATATGAATAATTACAAGTCAAAACACGGACGACAAATGAAACAATTTTACCCAAAACGCTCTTTAACATGAAATTTACAAAAGAACGGGTAATATAATGTCATAAGTGAACCATATATGATATCGTAACAATGAATATGATTCTGTAATAAGTCAATGACATTATTTAAATCATTATACAGGAGGTTTGGACACTTACGAAGCAAATCGGACCTAAGGTAAGGGAAATATCACAATCTCACTTTTATCCGAGATTGTATTTACTTTGGTAATTACTGGGGTGTATTTTATCATCCACATCCATGTTCCCTCAACATGTAATATTATTTCCATCATTATACAATAGTTTATATCCAATTTTACCCTTCTTTAAGTTTCTTTGTAAAAGATATGAAAGGAATCTTTTGTCGTTTTTCATACGAGGTACTTTTTGACTTTTCCGACAAAAGTACGAAGAATGTTTTTTTTAACTTATACGGCCTGAATGGATTTTTAAAACATTATTTCCAAGAAACTTCCTTTACAAGTTTTCAAGTTTATTTTTAATCAACTTCTTTTATTTTAAATTCGTATGACATGTTATGAAAGGAAAAATGTTTTTGAAGAAGAAAGGATATTTTCCTCAAGAATGGAGTTCAAGTATTTTATCAAAATTATTTTCCATCAAAGATAATAAAAGGGTTCTGTTTTTATCCCTATTATTACTTTGGTTTGATTATGTTGTGATGGAAATATTTTTATGAATTCCTTTATCTTATATGAATTGTTTTATGATGTCATGTTGTTTTTGAATCCCATTTTTATTACATGGGTTATGTGATGAAGTATGATTTATGATTATGTGGCACACATAAGAAAGGATTCATTATAAGATGGGTGGGACCTATATCTCCCTCCAATGCATTGGGTAAAGATTTTATATCTCATGAGATAGACATGGCTGGAATGGTAGGTTATACCGGTTCAGTGAAATAGGACTGAAACGAGGGTTACTCGATTCAGAAAGGGACTTTGTCCATTAAGATAGTCTTGGCAATGAGTCTTGACTAACAAGAAATGATTCTCTATGATTATGTGTTAATGCCACAAAGTTTCATGTTTTAAGTTATGATTATTGTGATTTCATTTCACTACTATGATTTATCCCATGTTATGAAATTATGCTCTGTTTTGCAGGTTAAGATTTCCAAAAGTTGTGTTATTATGTATATGATGTGATTGATTTTTCTTTTGTATACCCTTACTGAGAATTTGAGCTCACCCTTTTATGTTTTCTTTTCCCCAGGATATAAAGAAAGGTTTTAGGTATAAAAAAAGGGAAGATATTTATGGGAGATATTGAAGATCTTTCACCATGATTAGAAGATTACGTTCCGAGTTTCCAAAGACACTAAACTATTACGATCCTTGTGTGTGTGTTTTTTGTTATGTACTAAGTATTCCGTAAAAGTAATGTAATGCCCATGTATGTCAGGCTTTGGGTCTCTACAGTTGGTATCAGAGGAAAGGTTTAGTCAACCTTTGGAAACTAGGATGCTAGAACTTTAGTGAGATCCCTAGAGATATTTCTAAGGTATGTCTGGGGATGTCTCTAAGGATAAGTATACGTATAGGTTATAGTTCAAGAATTACGCTAATGATCATAGAATTAAACCTAAGATGTTAGATATTGAAGTTACTCCCCCTTTATTATGATTTTTTCCTCTCACACTATTCTTTTTTGGGTTTTAGAAAATGGCTGGAAACAAGATGATTCACGATAATAGAGGATATGATGGACAATGGAATGATATTATTCATAATGAAATGGGATTTGGAAGTCCAAACATCATTATTATGTCGAATCAGCAATCTCATAATATGATCAATAAAGTAAAATTTGGTAAGTTTCCTGACTCAGCTAATAAGAGAAAGATGGAGTTTCATGATGATCATAGAGGAAAGAATGTTCAATTTCCCCTATGTAAATCATGTGGGAAGAGGCATCAAGGAGAATGTTTCAAAGGAACTGGAAGATGCTTTGGGTGTGGAAAAGAAGGACACAAAGCAAGTAAATGCAAAGGAAAAGGTTCAGTTAACAACATGGATGAGGATAATGGTATTACTACGACATCAACAATGGTTAAATGTTTTAAATGTGGAATGTACGGGCATTATGCAAACCAATGCCCTAAGGGAAAGTCTCATGAAGATAATCAGTATGGTCATATGGGAAGTATTTATGTGTATGATGATGAAGAGACTACAAATGATATGTGAGATGAAAGAATTGTTGAAGCTCGGTCAATGGTTTAAGAATGTAGTAAAATGATTACATGTTTATCATGTGTAATGTTGTATAAGTAATCTCATGGAACTATGGAATAAAGAGACATGTAAGGATTGTTACATTGTTGTCTGATTAATGTTACCAGTATCAATGAAACGTTATTCAGATATTTTTGGAATGTAGATGATATGCGCATAATGAAGGCATAAGGAGAAAATAAAATGTTTGATAGTATTCATGAGCTCATGACTGATATAAGGAGAAGGTTATATCATGGTATGAGTATATAGAATTTTTGGATTTTGGTATGTGGAAAGAGTTAACTTTTGAAAGCATTCATGTTTTCACTAAGGTTTAATGGGTATTCATATTTTTCAAGAGAATACATCATTAAAGTATTCACATGATTGGATTGTGACCAACAAGATATATGGGGGATAAATGATGGTATTCACATGCTTGGTTGGAGACATTTCAAGTAATCATTTTCTTTATACTATGAGCTTGGACCAAAGTATTTTAGATAAGCCTAAAGATTGTAATGGATTATGTTAACCATAAGTTAGTATTGTTTAAGTATAGAACTTTTTTTGATATTATTTATGTGATGTTATAGTAATGTAGTTTTAGAAAAAGGACAACCTGCAGGACGGGCGACAACCCATCGCTTCGGACAAGGCTGTGGGAATCGAACCCACAACCGAAGTGCGACTGACCTTTATCACCTACCACTGGCCTACAGGAAGTCCCTGTTTAGTAGAAAACTAGTTTTATTATATTAAGCAGTATGATATGTGAAGTATAAGTTCATTTTAGGAACCATATATGATTAATCTCACTATAGATCGACTTATGTATATAATTTTTGCTAACCTTTTGTTTGAGACAGATGGAATGACCCGTCATTCTATCACATGATCTGCTAACACTTCACGAATAACAAATTCAACTTCATTTATTTAAGAGATGAAGTGGAAATTGTTCAAGGCACGAACAACAGTGAGATTGTACCAAAATAAAGTAAGTATTTATTGTAATTCAAATTTTCAACTTTAGGGAAATGATCTTGAAAACCAAAAATGTTGTCCTAGTGCCCTTATATCCGATGAATCATATGGTACCCTAGATCATCACAAATTTATGGCTTTGTGATTGCTAGCTTTTCCATAGCCATGTTCTCTACCACTCTCCATCAGAACATGATGGTTAGATTTCTCTTCCATATCCATATTTTCACCTATGTGGAAACCCAGTGATTAGTTTATTTGGGAAACCGTTACGTTTCATACTTTTGTTTTTAAAGATAAGTTTTGGTATTCCTTTTTACGATGTGGGTTTCTATCAAAGAAACTTTCAAATAGTAAACCATTTATAACCCCGACGAATTTCGAGGGAGAAATTCATTTTAAGGGGGGTAGAATGTAACACCCCGAGATTTTATGAAAAATATTATTTTAATTTCATTAATGTCTTTTGTTGTATTCTACACCAAGATTACCTTGTGCTATACGCAACACCGTATTAGCTTGCAGTATACGCAACACTATTCTTGGACCGTGTTACACACAATTTTGATAATAGTTATTCTACGCAACATTGAGTATATATATATATATATATATTAAATGTATAAATGAAATATGGTTGGATTCTGTTATATGAAACAACGAAGGATTCTTTCACAACACGCAACCCGGACTAGGCTTGCATTACACGCAATCACGACCTTCCTCGATAGCGTGTGTTGTACACAATACCGTGTTTTAATAAACAATGTTATATTATTATAATATTGTCATGAACTAGCCGTTATGAATAGTATTAACTAAATTTTGAATTTTATTACATTATTATTCATCTTACACATTTCTAGAACATGGTATAAGAAAAAAATAAATTTTTCGGGTAAAATAAGTATTTTTCAAAAAAATGCAGTTTTGCCGCCTTTTGATGGCGCACCCACTTTAAATCTATTTTTTGACATGTTTATAAGTTCAATTTGACAAAATAAAATTCTTCTTTGGAATCAAGAAATAAAAATTTACTTTGGATAAATTTTTCATATTATTCTGGTAACTTTCACATTTTAATGAATAGTAAAAACACGCTATATTTTAATTAACAACAACTTTTTTCATCGTAATATCTTATGTGGTTAAATTATAATATTGAATGGTTTTAAAGTATAAATAGAATATATTTTTACCATTTAATATAATGTATGTCATTAGCATTGATTTTACCTTGAATTCGTAGGTTAAATAAATTCAATCTTTTGTAATGTTTTAAACAAAAACACGTTTTTATTCGACAACGGGATTAGTTTTAATTTAATTTCTGAATCTTTTGTGTATTTAATTTGGAAAAATGGATTCCATATTTGGAATAAGTGGGTCTAAATTATGTTAATAAGCTACTTTTTATTTTTGGGAATTATGAATAGTAACTACGGTAAATTTTATTTACCATAGTTAAAGGTAAATCGGGTAATTAAGGGTAAATATAATATTTTAAAATTACCCTAACAAATGTAAAAATCCTATTGGATGACTAAAAGTCGACCCATATCATCTAAGGGTCGGATTAGAATCATTTAATGAACATTTTTCCATGAAAATAACTTAATTATTATTAAAACCAAAGAATGTGACAACATGTCACTCTCTTAAATTTTATAAGTATATTAATTTTAATTTAGTGATAAACTTCATGAAACTTCGAACATGAATAGTCTACAGAAATATAATGACATTATCTACATCATATAAATTTATTTATAATTTTTATGGATTAAATAATTATCATTAATTATGACACAATAGTGATGCAGAAATTGTTTATCTAGTGAAAAATCAAGAATAATGTTTTTTTAAAGTAATAGTGACCATAAAATGCACAAATACCTAACAAAAACTTATTGGACATGTAAATGTAAACCATAAGCATCCAAGGGTCGAATATTTGACCATTTGGAGCCTTATAAAAGCGATTATGACACTTATATTATTTTATTTTAAATGATGCCAAAGTTGTCACCTTCATAATTTAATAAATATAACAATTTACATATTTTGATTTTAAGATGATAAATTCGAGTAAAAGTATTATTGTGAAAGGTAATATATTTATCTTCATCATAGAATTTTATTTTAAATTTTTATACAACAAATAAGTATATTAAATAATTATACAAAAATGATGTAGTAATTATTTTATTATGAGATAAACCAAATAAATGGTTTTAAAAATAATAAAATAAATATTATATGAACTATTTAATGTAATACACTAATTTTATAGATACATATGACCTTTTATTAATATATTAATGCTTTTATTTCGAACATATCTTCTGTATATATTTTATTTAAATTCAAATAAATGAATAGTGTCAAAATTGACACTAATGTTATTTTACAAAAATAACATATTATAAAATTGTTTAAAAATCACAAAAATATTTAAAAATTATAAATTTATATTTATATGGTCTATAATGTTATAAAGTAAACAATTATGGCAAATTAACAACAAATAAGTAATTATTTGTTATAATGTAAAATTTAGAATTTTATTACCACAAATAAACTTAAATAGATTAAATAAGGATAAATCAAAATGATAAGGTTTAAAATAAGATCCAAACATGTATAAATTTTATTGGTTGATGAGATTACAATGCTATCTCATCTAATCTTTGAATATGAGTCATGTTTGGAGGTTTTTAAGTGGGGTTAGATTTATTATAAATTAATATTTTTGAGAATTCCTAAGGTGCCCCTCTCCTCCCTTATAAAAGGGCACCTCCTCCCCCTTCTCCTCACACAACATTGAGCCTTCAAGCTCGGCCAACCCCTGCCAAAATCTCTTCTCCACTTCCCTAGAATAATCCTAGAGGTTATGGTCTTCTTCAAAGACCAATCTTAGTTCCCTATGTGAAGGATTCAAAGAGGCGTTTCAAAGAAGAGGTAATATCCATTACCGATCTTTTCAATTTCTTTTTTCTTCAACTTCTTCTTCTTTAGTTGTTTCATGATAAATTAATAACATCAGTATTACTTACATACTGACATGTTATTATAAATATGAAACAACTCTAATTAACCTTCTATCCATCCTATGGAAAAAGGAAATCACCGCGCGTGAGTACGTACGGAATACCGTCTCCACGCCGAGGTGTAATCTATTTTCCGCCACCACCTTAATTGGAAGGGTATAATGGTTTAATGAGTAACTATATATTATTATTATAAAGTGATATTGATACTGAAATAGTATACATACACTTCAACACAATTCCACGACCATGAGAACGATATCATCGCTCGTGCGTACGTACGGACTACCGTCTCCACGACGCGATGAGATTCATTCTCAATGATTAACCATTCATGAATGATTATAAAGTATATATAATAAGTTCTAATGAAATATATGACATAATAATGATACTGGAATTATTTATATTTATATGTATGTCATATACTTAATTCCATTCAATTCAATAAGGAAACGAAAACAACGTTCATGCGTACGTACGGACTACCGTTTCCATGAACGGTGTATTTCTTTCCATTTACTGATTCATTAAATATATTTATATTATGAATATATATATATAAATCATGTTTTATATTCTCTAATTAAGTAATCATGATCTAAGTAATCATATGAATAATTACAAGTCAAAACACGGACGACAAATGAAACAATTTTACCCAACACGCTCTTTAACATGAAATTTACAAAAGAACGGGTAATATAATGTCATAAGTGAACCATATATGATATCGTAACAATGAATATGATTCTGTAATAAGTCAATGACATTATTTAAATCATTATACAGGAGGTTTGGACACTTACGAAGCAAATCGGACCTAAGGTAAGGGAAATATCACAATCTCACTTTTATCCGAGATTGTATTTACTTTGGTAATTACTGGGGTGTATTTTATCATCCACATACATGTTCCCTCAACATGTAATATTATTTCCATCCTTCTACAATAGTTTATATCCAATTTTACCCTTCGGTAAGTTTTTTTGTAAAAGATATGAAAGGAATCTTTTGTCTTTTTTCATACGAGGTACTTTTTGACTTTTCCGACAAAAGTACGAAGAATGTTTTTTTAACTTATACGGCCTGAATGGATTTTTAAAACATTATTTCCAAGAAACATACTTTACAAGTTTTCAAGTTTATTTTTAATCAACTTCTTTTATTTTAAATTCGTATGACATGTTATGAAAGGAAAAATGTTTTTGAAGAAGAAAGGATATTTTCCTCAAGAATGGAGTTCAAGTATTTTATCAAAATTATTTTCCATCTAAGATAATAAAAGGGTTCTGTTTTTATCCCTATTATTACATTGGTTTGATTATGTTGTGATGGAAATATTTTTATGAATTCCTTTATCTTATATGAATTGTTTTATGATGTCATGTTGTTTTTGAATCCCATTTTTATTACATGGGTTATGTGATGAAGTATGATTTATGATTATGTGGCACACATAAGAAAGGATTCATTATAAGATGGGTGGGACCTATATCTCCCTCCAATGCATTGGGTAAAGATTTTATATCTCATGAGATAGACATGGCTGGAATGGTAGGTTATACTGGTTCAGTGAAACAGGACTGAAACGAGGGTTACTCGATTCAGAAAGGGACTTTGTCCATTAAGATAGTCTTCGCAATGAGTCTTGACTAACAAGAAATGATTCTATATGATTATATGTGAATGCCACAATGTTTCATGTTTTAAGTTATGATTATTGTGATTTCATTTCACTACTTTGATTTATCCCATGTTATGAAATTATGCTCTCTTTTGCAGGTTAAGATTTCCAAAAGTTGTGTTCTTATGTATATGATGTGATTGATTTTTCTTTTGTATACCCTTACTGAGCATTTGAGCTCACCCTTTTATGTTTTCTTTTCCCCAGGATATAAAGAAAGGTTTTAGGTATAAAAAAAGGGAAGATCTTTATGGGAGATATTGAAGATCTTTCACCACGATTAGAAGATTACGTTCCGAGTTTCCAAAGACACTAAACTATTACGATCCTTGTGTGTGTGTTTTTGTTATGTACTAAGTATTCCGTAAAAGTAATGTAATGCCCATGTATGTCGGGCTTTGGGTCTCTACAATGCATGGGTACCTTCGGGTATATAGGAAGAGATGATGATGGAATATCACACCTCTGTTTAGGAAGTTAATCCAAGAATGACCTATATGTATAGAGACATGTGTCAAAAATATTGTTGTCCTTGTATGAAGAAGCATATAGCGTGTTACATCACTCAGTGCTCCACCTGCAAACAAATGAATGAAGAGCACCAGTGTCCTTCTGAACTCCTACAGAACCTATCCATTATTGTATGGAAATGGAATGACATCAACATTGATTTTGTTACAGTGTTTCTAAGATCTCCTCGAGCCAGTGATGCGATCTGGGTGGTTTTTGATAGGTTGACCAAGGTTTCAAACTTCTTACCTATCCAAGGGAATGTTACAATTGATGAGTTGGGAAGTTCGTATATCCAATAGATAATGCGACTTCATGGAGTACCTCGTTCCGTTGTCTCGGACAGGTATGCCCGCTTCACATCAAATTTCTAGAAAGGGTTGCAAAAGGCGTTGGGTTCATAGGTACTTCTGAGTACTTCATATCTACCGCAGTCCAATGTCTAGTTGTGGAGTACTATACGAGTTTTATAGGATATGTTATGGTCTTGTATCCTTGACTCTAGAGGTTTCTGGGAGAATCATATAACCCTTTTTGCGTTTAACTACATTAAATACTTCTAGGAAAGAATTTAAATGGTTATGTATGAGGACATGTATGGTAGACCGTGTTGTTCACCATTATGCAGGAATGAAGCAGGTGAGGCAGTTCTGTTGGGTCCAAATCATGTTTAGGAGACATCCAAGCCAGTCCAGCTAATTCAGAAGCAAATTACTATAGCTCTGTCGAGAAAGAAGTCTTATAACTATCTTCACCGAATACCTCTGGAGTTCATGGTGGGACATCAAATCTTTCTGTGTGTTTCTTCGAGGTTAGGTCACATGTAGAGCAGGAGGTAGGGAAAGTTATCAACGAGATATATTGGGTCGTTTGAGATAGTGGGGAGAGTTGGGATAGAAGCCTATTAGTTATAGCTACGTCAGAGGTATCGTTCCATGCATGATTTTTTCCATGTATCTCATCTCCAACAAAATTATACAGACTCATCTCATTATTTTGACCCTGGCGACATTAATCTTGAGGAAGATGCATCCTTTGCGGATAATAGGATCAATATCATCACAGTAGCATGAAAGTCCTCCAAGGAATGTCAGTCCCTATGATCCAGGTGTTATGAAAACATAGATGTGTTCAGGATGGGACATGGGAGTGAGAGACGGATGTACATATGCAGTGGCCAAAACATTTCGTTGATGACGATCCACTACCATCAGAAGGGAAACTCGGGGACGAGATTTCTTAATGAGGGGAGGTTTTAACATCCCTTGATTAATCAGGTAAAAAATATTCTAAATTTTTGTTGTCTAAATATTTAAATCGTTCTATGGTGCATGTATGCACACCCCACTGAGGGTCTCGATCAACATTTTTTAAATTAATTAAATAACAGCTCAGTGTTATAAAAATATATATGTTGTGCTTGAGCGTGGTGTATGGTATTAAAATAATTAAGTATGGATTAAAAATAAATAAGAATTAATTTAAATAAATTTAAAATAAATCAAGAAGGGGTAAAAATAAAATTTAAAATAAAATAGATAGGAGGTCACATAAAAATTAAAAACCATTAAAATGAGAGATTTTCATTTTTATTTATTTTTATCCTTTTTCTATTCCAAACTATTTATTGTATTTTATTTTTCATTTATTTTTCCTTTTTCCTTTTCTTCTATTTTTTTATCTTATTTTTCTTTTCCTTTTCTTTCTTTTCTTTCTTTCTTTTTTTATCTCTTCCTCTCATCCTCTCCCTCATGCCGCACCCCTCACTCTTCCTATGCGGAACACCACCCTACAACCCATTTTGAAGACAACCATGCCTCTGTCCATCATCTATTTTCTTCACCATCAGGTTTTCCAAAATCCTTAGGGAAAGGTTAACCTTTCACATTTAGAATCATAGAATCTGGTTGATTATCCTGTGTTCAATTCTTCATAGAAAGATTTTTCCCTATTTTGGGGGTTTTCTAAAATATAATGTTTTCTTCCATTTTAGCTCAAATCAATTCCTACCGTAGATCGTAGAATATTCTACAACCATAAGTTAGGGTGACTACTTTCCTACCATCTGTTTTGTTGTGATTTATTAAAATGCATTTTTGTGTCGTGAGTCGGTGCCTACCTACTTTGTGAAAATTCACCAAATTTCTCTAATTTAAATTTTTCACCTAATTTTTTCACCCCAATTTATCATAAATTAAACTGTTTAATTTGTCGCAATGTGGTCAGACATCCCTTTGGACGCATGGCCGGTAAAAATTATGTTATCCTTGGCATTCAATTTCATTAACTTCTTGTGTTACACATCATATTTTTGATATGTTTAAATTAAATAATTAATTTAGATTAACTATGAACTTTTAATTGTTGGATGTTTTGTAGTTGTTTTTTCTGAATTAATTATTTATTCAAAATTTCTTTTATCTACTTATGTTGATGTGATATTTTCAAATGTTAAGATTGTTATTTGTAATATTTAATTTATACATTTTAATGGACATGTGTATCTGTTTAGTTTTAAATTTGTAATTTCATATTATTATTATGTCATATCTTCTAAAATGAAAACATTAATTAAATTAAGTGTAAGGAAATATGGAGGGTCTCATATTAAGGGCCACACTTAGACCCTCCATTCCTGACAGGTTACCACTATGCATTAGGGGCGGTGTCTTTGGCTTTTCCAGACCGAGACTTCCCCAGGCTTTCCAAAACATATGAGTGATACTGGTTCAAAAAGAGCACATTGGGGAAGGATCCATTAGAAATGCTACTAAGCCAGCCTTGGGCGATGCTCGACCCCTTTTTGTGAGATTGGGATAGACTTAGGGTAATGCCATGCCTCGAGTGATACATGGTATTTTGAAATATTTCATTGAATGTGATCAGTGGTATTGTACAATTTGATGGATGTTCCATAGAGATAAATTCAGGGTGAGTTCAGACTCGAAATTTTAACTTGAACCTTACTAATGATGTACTTAAGGCTTATATTAATTCATCATTTAGTCACATGATATTAGTGAATTATTTTTGGTATGTTGAAGCACACATAGTTGATACACGACTTAGACCCCATGTTAATGAACAGGCTTGGGGTATGCCTCTTTCTTGGATTACCTTTCTCTTCCAGGAATTATATACAGGGATGTGTGTAATCTTCTTACATGTACTCCCTTCAGACATCTAGATTATGCTGACGCAATTGATTATGGATAAGTGTTGTTGGGAACCTGGGTAATGTTATTTATATCATTGAACTTAATTATTTATTATTAATTGTTATATAATGGCTCTCTTTATTTTATTATTACAGGAAATAAACATTTTTAGACTCTATGGGTGCCGACCTACTTGGATTTTGTCCCACAGCTTGCTTGAGAGTCATTGAAACCTGCATAGATTACAAGCATGAAGGTTTTGAAAATGTGAAGCGTGAAACTTCTGATGCTTGATTGTATCTTGCTTCTTAGGATGGAGATTGGGGAAGATGACCATGATTTTCATCTGAAGAATTTTATATTTTAGCTAAAAATATTCTTAAGTTACTTTTTATGAAAATTCAATTTAGACAGTCATCATGAAATTACATTGTTTTGTGAGCTTCCACAGTTGATTATTATTCATTTGGATTATTCATATTGCTTCTTCTACTGTTCATTCATATATATGATTCTACTATATATTATTAATTTATGTTTAATTCCTCTTTGATAATACTTATTACCTATGATGGAATATTATCCACCTCATAAACTAAAAGGCCGTCGCTACAAGATGGCAGTCTCTGGCATTCGGGGAGATGCGCTTGAGGTTATGTGGCCAACTCGGATCGGGCCCCCTTTCGGGTGGCTTTCGGGACAGGGATTCTACATTTACCACAATTTATGATCCAACACTATAGATTCATTTACATGGAATTTATTAGTACAATATTTAATTTATCCATATCAATAATCATTATCTCGTCATTACTAACAGATTAGGGCTAATTATTCCATTATCCAAGATTCTGTCAAAAAGTTCAACTATCTATAGATTCACTTTTATTAGTACCATTTAACATGTGATATAAATCTTTAATGAAAACTTATTGTAGTCCAATCCCTATAATAACATTAGAAATAAAATAATTTTTTCAAAATATTTCATAATATATAATCACATTAATCATTCCACTTCGATTGTCTCAATTGCATGTTCTTTTCCATGATCCCAACCTTCTTCTGGGGTATATTCTTTTGGTGCATGGGGAATCCATCTTCATACTTCCCTTTATCCTTATAATTTTAACAATGAATAAGATCATTTTCATTATATCAATTGCATTAATTTTCCTTGTGACCACTTTATCCATAATTATAGAAAACTCCCTATCCGTTCAAAAATTTAAGAGGATGATTCCCTCTACAGTTATATAATGATTGCAAATACATCATTTACGAATTTCTCAATGACTAATCCCTTATTTCATGGTGTTATTATTATCCAATATTCTCTTGGATTCCTTTTATTTTGTTTTTTCATGATAATTCCTTATATTTTAGTATGACACATTAAATAATATCTTTATTTGATGAACAAATTCTAAGAAACAAACTCCCTTATTATAAATTCAATAATATCTTAAAATAATTAGTCAATAATATATAATGTGTTTCATATGTAATATGTATCATTCATAGTGAACATTTTAATGGTATCATCATAATATTTATCACATTCCTCTTCCTTTTACTTTAAGTTAATGAAATTTTACATCAAACCAATTTTATGATCATGAGGGATGTATTTGTCAAATAATGCCTTCATAAATGCTTTCTAATCGTTGTTTTCTACTTACTATTACTCCATAGTATTCAAGATCAACAACCAAAATTGATCAGTATCATCACTGAGAAAATAAACAACAAGTTTAACCATTTTCATTTCTCCACTTCGAATTAAGATAAATATCTTCTTCTCATACTTAATAAATTCTAACCTCGAATTGGATTAGTAGTCCAAGTAAATGATTTGGATCTTTTCACATAGTGAAATCCATCAAAGTGTATTATCACTACATCATTGGTTTCTCCATTCATGCAAGGTTATTTGTCATAACTTTATTATTCTTCTCTATTATAAACATAATGGTTTCCATTATAATAGAAGATATATTGGTTTCCTCTTTAGGGAAACTTCAACATTTTCCATGATAAGTGATACCAATCATCCTTATAGGAGCCATTTCTAATACATAGAATAGATTGGATTAGTTCATAAAACTATAATATTTATTTCATTATAAATATGGAATAAAACATAACATAAATTGTAAAATTTATTCATAACTAATATAATAATAATAAGCATGGGTTCTTTGGTGATATCATTACATTCAAATCCTTTATAATGATTTATAAAGAAAAATTGAATTATTATACGTGTAAATCTCAGGAGTGTGAAACCAGGTCCACAGTAAGGCTCATTAATGTGTACCTAGTTAATATCAATTTTGGCCTTACACACCATTTTGGAGTTGTTACTCCTAGGTATATCTATTCTAGAATCACATCCACTTGTAGTATCCAGATATGGATGTATTTATAGGAAATCCCATATAATATCATCCTTTACAAAATTGTAGGATATTCTCATATACATATCCTCCAAGTGTATATTTTGGTTATGTCCCATAAACTATGTTTTCAAAATCTATATTCCATTTTTCATACTAAACATCAAATAATAGTAACCATAACACCATGAAACAAGAGTTCTGGAGTTGGTTCCTTTCTTTGTTACAATAACATTATTACAAGGAAAAAATGATATAATGATCAATTTAGAAGTTTTGGAAGACTATATTACATAAATTATACCCCTATTATATTTTGAATTATAAAATTAAAAATACCACCTAATAAAACAAAATGAAAAACATCTTGGAATTCTTATTCAATTATTTCTTCTTCATAATGGGGAGTGTGCTAAAAAATAAGGGAGGTCTCAAATTATCTATAAGGGGTAGTAAAATATAAGAAATAATGAATCAATGATAGTAAATAAACATATAATGGTAACTAATTTATAACAAATGCAATTCAAGAAACTGGGTAATGAAAAATAAATATTATAGGTTAAATAACAAAACCACCTTACATTTATTTAATAAGTTTTTAATGAAATGAATATAAAGCTAATATAAAAGAAAAATATCATAGATAATAATAACAATAAGGAAATTATAAATAAATAAGTAAAATCCATAATTATTGTACTCCATGTTTCCTAGGTACATGGTGCCTTTAGCATCAAGACCATTTATAAGGGGGTTTTGTGTATCAGGTAGAAAACAATCTAATTTGGCCGACTGATTCATCTAATGAGACTATAGATGCATTAAGGGAATTAATTTGAATATCCCAAAATAATTTCATACCCTTCTAATGCATTCATTATATATATAATAATGGATATAAATTCATGAATAAGGTGACTTATCAAATATCTATGTTTATTAAAAGATACCAATTTACAAATATTTCCCTTATAAATAAATCAACTATGATGTACAAAAAAAATAAGTAAAAATGGTGTTCAGTTTATGAAATAATTATACCTATCACATAATATTATGTATATATAGACTAAATTTTATTTCCAATGGAAAATGGTGATAGAGAATTATCATTTCTTGGGAAATTTATCAATCACTAATGAATGTGATAATACAAAGATAACCTTTTCCACATGGTGAGTTTGAAGTAAAAAATCATTGGATGAGACAATTAAAAAGTAAAAATTATAAAAAATGAATATAAAATTATTAATGATATAATATATCAAATGTGGTAGAACATACACCACACAAAATAGAGTTAGTGGTGAATATGATATTTATCTCACAGATGTAATAAGTGGGATGAAAATACCTTACATCATGCTTCCATTGTTTATGATCTTTGACCACACATATAGTGGTTCAAAACATATTAATAACTTTTTAAAGAAACATATTAATAACAATGAAAACATATATAGTACTTTTATAACATATTGTAACCATCTCATTAATAATATGTCATCATTTTCATCATTTCTGGTGTTAATTGCTTTGTTTTCCGACTATGTCTTGACTTTTTATTTTTTATCATATTTATTAGATAATGATTTGGTAATCTCAAAATTATAAACCATAATTTAAATATAATATATAATAATTAAATAATTATTTAGAATAATCCATGATGATTGGAGATTGAAAATGATGTTCACTATTCCAAGAGAGGGTTAGCCATATGTATATCTGAATGCTACTCCCATTTCATTGAGGTATTTTAAAAAGGATATATATATATAAATATATATATATCATTATAGTATCATATTTATGTAATATATTTTTTTATGTATTTATTAATACATTCCATGTGCAGTATGAATGAATCACATCTCTTTGAGGGGGCGGTAGTCGACATTCCCACAGATGAAGATATTGTATTCTCAAAAAATAGAAACCATAATGGTATGTTTCATAAAAAGTTTAAAATATAATAAATATTTCATAAAAATATTATATAAACTATAAATAATTAATATTTTTTTCATGAAATGTTATAATAGAATAACTAACGACATCAGTTCATTCGGTGATAGTCCACCATACATGCGAACAACGATTGTGTATACAATATGAGGGATGTTTGTAAAAGTGTACATTTAAAATATTCTAAAAAAAAAATTTATTATATTTTTGGTTCGAGGTTATAATATAAGAATGAGATAAATATAACCATGGTATGTAGAATTAAATAAAATAATTTTTTTTGAAAAACATTACCTCTTATTTCAGTAACTCATTTTGGTTCATACGAATAATAATTCATTGGTTTTAATTATTATAAAGATGATGGTTATATCATTAGAGGTGGAATTTTGGATCTATTTTGGGTATAATATGGATGATCCAATGGTCTTGATAAGTGTAAATAAATGAGATGGATGATTTTCTTTTTATTATAGAGGAGGACTAGAGTACTTGTAAATATAAAAAGATAAAAACTATTGAGAAGGATCCCATAAATAATGTTGATCAAAAAATGAACAAAAATATATAAAATGGATTATATAGTCTCAATATAGCTATAATAAAGGTTTTTGGCATGTCTCTAGGCTATTTTGGCCTTTTTGTTTCAGGTTTAGTCCCTTGTTAAGGTTAATTTAACCTTAATCAATGTTATTAATTTCCAAATGATTTCATTATCATTAATTTTCCAATAAAATATTGAACATATTAGAAATTAAAAATTATTACTTTTCGAAATGTTGAATCCATTTTTAAAAATTATAATCACATAAATTGACGAAATTAATTTAAATTTAATCCTGTAGAAATGATAACAAAGTAGGTTTTTAAAGTAAAAATGTTAAAATTTTTGAAATGTTTTTTGTCCAATGTTAATGTAAAATTGATTCGAATTATCTATATTTTATTAATATATTTCAAATTGATATACCAAACATTAAAATTAAATAACAATAAAATTTATCCTAATAAATTCATTTGATGAAAAAGAAGTTTTAAATTATAATTTTTTATTTTCCAATATTCATCTAATAATGAAACATAACAAAAAAACATACTAAGTTAATTTGAAAATAATGTTTCAATAATAAATTTTATATCAATATAAAAAATCTATAAAATTTTCAAAATTAAGTTTTAATGTTAGTTACACCATTACAAGGAGGAAAAGTTTCCTCAAAGACATTTTTAGAATGAAACTGGATTTATTCCCTTCTTATGCCAAAAAAATCTATTAAATTAATATGGAATTTTTTTATTGAATATATAATATATATATTTAATTTATGCTCTTAGATAATAGTATCTAATTTAATTAATTAAGATAAATTTCCTTTGGGGCATAAAAATAGTTCTTTTTAAAATCATTCAGTTTATAATTAATTTTTTTCTAAATCAATTTATAATTAACTGGTAATAATTTAATTAAAATGTTTATTTAAGTTCTGAGGTAATCATAATAACAGCATAAAATTTAACATATATGTTATATATTATTATATTAAAGAATAATAATTTAAAAATATATGGGTGTTTGGTAAAAATCATTTATTTGTGTATCACAGACTATCGAACAAATTTTCTCTCAGGTGTAATGAAACATAAACTAGTGTTGCATTCATTTCCAAACACTGAATATATTTATTTTAAAAAATAAATATATGATAAATTTTTTCTGTTGTATTCCTTTTAATCCATGTTGTTTCTTTTCATACACACTACTAAATACATTTTTCTCACTTTATAATTATTCGGGGGTATGTTTTATAGTAATAGTTTTAAGGTTATTTGTATAAATTGTTTTTTATTTATTTGTGAACTTGTCTTATCCTTTTGTCATAAGAAGTGATGTAATTAGGGTTAAACCAATATATTGGCAATTAGTCCCCCCCCTTCTTGGGTACATTGGTTAATTTTCTAATATTATATATTGTGAAAAATGTAATGGAAAGGTATATCAAATCATTAGTGATGAATCATGATTCCTTCAGAATAGATTATGGAGATGGATCATGGAGAATGTAAGTAGTTGTTGTGTTATTTTTTTTGGATCCTTTTATTTTTGTGGGATTCATCTTATTCTTTGTATTTTTATATTTTTCATTGTTTCCTCTTGGTACTCTGATATATTATTGTTTCTTCTATTATACGTTGAGATTTATTACAATGTTTTCCCGAATCATAAAGTGGTTTTTGGATTGGTTGTCTTGGTTTGGTGTTTTTTATTTCAATATGTAGTATTTTCATCCAATTGTATAGAATCCCTCATTATTTATTTACAGCCTTTATAGACTTGGGGATGTCGCCTAAACCTAGGTAACATTCCATCAACTTCTTAAGCCAATTAATAGGGATTCATTTTATAAATGTAATTAGTCAAGGTTAGTCCGAGTATCTTTTTGAACATATGGTATTAGTATTTTTAGGTTTGTATTTCGTTTGGAAAAAATGGTATTGGTTTATCAGTGAAGGTGTTAGAAATTCATTTTGGTGTTTTCCTTGAGTTGGGATGGTATGTAGAAGAATGATCATTGGAACATGAAATATAGTGCATAAAAAGGCATAAAAATCATTTTTATGATGAACCTCATGTTACTATGGAGTTGTGTATATATGTTTTTGGGAAAACCTTTAGGAGAGTTACCCCATTTTCATTGGTTTATACAATGAGAAGTGAATGAAATTCATTGATATAAATTACCTCCCAAAAAGGATGAAAATTTCATATTGAGTAATGTTTTATGATTTGGTGTAAAGAAATTTACTTTTGAAAAGTATTGATTTTTTTTCAGATGTTATATTTTTAAATGGATTGGTGGATGTATTTTGAAAATTGAATGAATTTAAAAATCATTGTGAAATTTTCCAAAATGGGTGGAATATGAAATGTATAGAATTTTGGGAAGACTAGTAGAGATAGTTATGATGTGGTAAATTTGGATTGAAAAAACATTAGTTTCTAGAGAGTGAGACTTATGGAATTTTTTGGTTATAGAAATGGAACAGGTAGTCATTATTGAACCATTAGGAAGAATTTGGGGGGAATGTGGTTATTGATGAGCCACAGGTGAACCAATATATGGTTTAATATAATTTTCATGATTTTCTGGAAGTGAATAGAGGGAACCAAATTGATTAAAAATGGAAATTGGATAATTACATTCAATTATTGAAGCATGATCCCTCCATCTATTTGATTAATTTAGATCCTTTTAAAACATAAGTGTGGATGAATATGATCAATTCAATTATATATTTCCTTGGTACACTTGACGATTCAAATGAAAAGTTAGAAATTTATATGATGGATATCATGTAGGATTGTGGTGGGATCCAGATATCTGGGATAAATTAGACCACAGAATTGTATATGGGGATTTCGAATAATTGTTATACAAAAAATTCTTTATTCACATGATTATGATTTCTAGAATGTTTTTCTTTTCCTTCATGTAGTATTATAACCTATCAGTGATTGAGTATGTGGCCATATTCTTGAATATATTCTTCTTTTGACTTAATGTTTCATAACGTGAATCCCTTTAGGTACTTATTTTTGAATTAAGGATGTGGATGACCATTTTCATGATTATTACATTGAATTTTATAATAGATTTTACAAATATGGTCAATTGATCTATGATTGAAAAATCAAAATCATATGAGATAATAGTGGAGGTAGAATGATGATTACTATGGGAAATAGTGGACCTCTAATGATGGGAATATTTGGAATATGGACACATGTTTCCAAGGTTGTGGGTTGACTCAAAATTACATGACTGGATCAATGAATCTTCCTAAAAAATCTATGATAATGCATACAAGATATCAATGTCGTTATTTGGATCATATGATGTGATATTGTATGAAACATCTAATATCACTACAAAATTTCAACCAGATGGGACATCTTTAGCACTATTTTCATACTTCTCTAAGGAAAAATGTTCAGGATAAATCCAATGTGATAGCAGATGTTTTATACTTCGATAAGACAAGGGAAACATAATACCTCTCATCACTAGAACAAATCTTGGCAAGATGATTCCAGGAATTCCATGACTCCTCAATAAGAGAAATCCCAACCCTAAAAAAATTAAAAATATGAATCAAGTAATTCATTTAATGGAATTGAGAATTTTATTACGGATGATCAATATCGACCATTGATGGTGAGATTTATGATTTTTTTGAATTATAGAATTATTTAGGCTTATATTGATAAGGTTTCATACCATTCATTTATTGAATATAATATTTTTGAACATATGGGTTTAAATGTTGAGATGATTCCTTCGGTAGTGAAACATAAAACTCAACTTGGGAAATGAGAATGTTGAGCCTTTATATACAAATAATATTCTATAATTATTAGTGGAGCTATGTAGATAATAGATTTTTATATATTTGGGAATGTTGTATATAAAATAATCATATGTATGGATTAGTTAATTCTGTTCAAAGATCACATATATTTCTATACAACAATTGTTTCTTTTACAACTGATAATGGCATTGAGAATCTCAATAGAAGAGATTTGAATATAAATGAAGATTCACCAATCCTTTTGGGACCAACATGTAGAAAAATATCTTTATTTTTTCCATCTTTGGCCTTTGAATCAATGGATAATATCATTAATAGTAATTTTCAAGTAGTTTTTATCAGTTTCAGGATGTTTCACCAATAAATATCTTATGATTTAAACCGAAAAGAAAAGTGATGTTTATTTCTGGCCTCTAACTATGTTATGGTTCTATAGAACTACCATCTTATCAGATTTAACTGATAGTATTAATGGAATATAATATATAGTTGGAATATCTATAAATAAAATGGATCATTCGTCTTAGAACATCACCATGGGTAGTGTCTATCTAGATTGTCAAAAAGGTGGATGTAACTCTTCAGTTGTGTATTGTAAGAAAAACCCTGATACAATAAATAATTGTTATCCACATGCAACAATTGATGACATTATCAATATATTTAGGTGATTTCAATGGTTATCGAAAATTTTATTTCATTTATGGTTCTGATGATTGAAATTACACTTGAAACATTTAGGTATAGATATGGACATTATGTGTATGTGGTTATGTATTTATGTCTTATGAATGCACAAATAGTCTTTATGGAAATGATGAATCAAATAATTATTATGTATTTGGATTTTTTATCATGGTGTTTCTGGATGACATACTAGTGTATTCAAGGAAAATGGATTATCATGAGTAAAACATTGAAATTATGTTTGGAATATTGTAAGATCGTCATTTATATGCCAATTTATGAAAGTGTGAATTTTGGATATAATAGGCTTGTTTCCTTAGATATCTAATATCAAAAAAATATTTTTTTGTACTTATAAATGATAAATGATGTTATCTCTTGGAAACATTCAATGAATGCCTTCTAGATAATCATTTTCCTTTGATTGTCATGTTATTACTAACACATTTTTTATGAATTTTCATGACTAGATTCACCTATGAACGCTTTAATAAGTAAATTTAATCCATTCCAATGGTTAAGGAATGTCATAATTATTTTCAAGACCATAATGTTTTCCTTATATCAGATCCAATCCAAATTTTTCATTATTGTGGATCAGGCTACATGGTATATTAGAATCCATCAGGATTTGGGATGGGATTCAGTCTCATACAAGAAGTTCATATTCATTATTATAAACTACGATAGTTACTGTTTAATGAAAAAAACATCCCAACATACGATTTGATATTTTATTTTATAATACATGCATTGAATACTATATGTTTTATATCTTCAGTGATAAATTTACATTATTTATAGATCATAATAGACTAAAAACCATTTTATCCTAAATGGGTTTGAATCTATGACAATAAATATGGATGGAGTATCTCCAAAAGATTTATTTTAACATGATGATTAAACTAGGTAATGGAGGTTTGGTGGTGAATTCATAAAGTGTAAATTCATATCATTAGTTGAGAAAATAGGATTGAAATCAATGGACGATAATTTCAGTTGTAGCAAACATGGACATGGATGGTAAAGACCATTGTAGTGTATCCATTCTCATTTTTTGCTTCTTTTATTCCTAATTTGGAATAAATGGTTAAATATGACTAGAAATCTGATTTATAATGTTATTATATGAGGATAAAACTCATTTTTTGGGTAGACCATTGTGGGATAGAAAGTATATTTGTGTTATGTTTAATGGTTTTGATATCAGATGGTTATATGTTTGGCTTGTCTGGAAAATCTTCTTCATGAATACCACCATAGAAAAATGGTTATTCATCCCAGAATAAAAATGATTTATTATGCAATGAAAGAAAAAAAATGGTTTTCATGTAAAGGAAAGATTATTCTGTTTTGATGAGATTCTTAAACAGTCTAGGGTTATGTAAGAAAAACAGTGACCATTGATTACATTCTAGTGTTTATCTACTCTTATTTTAAAATGGGAGTAGATAGTAATGAATTTTAGGGATAGGTCCCCCATGTATAGATCTTAACCCTGTTTCCATATTCTTGAATGTATATCATCTCACAAATTCAGCTCATTTCATTCTTATTTTTGAAATAAATATGGTGGATGAATTTTCAAATATCTATATCTGAGAAGTTTTATAGTGGCATGGAGTAGTTGTTTCGATAGTATCAGACTGAGATATAATTCTTAAATATTGTTTTTTTGAAAAACATGAAGCAAGCCCTTAGGAATCTGTTGACATTGAGTACAAAATATTGAATTTAGAAGGATGAAAAATATGAATAGATGATAAGTACATTAGAATATATATATATATATATCAATATTGTGTAATGGATTTTTGTGGATAATGGGTGTGTAACATACTGTTAATAGAGTTCTAACATAACAATAATTTCCATCCATCAATTCATATGGATCCTTTGGATGTATTTACAGATAATATATTCCATTATCCAATTTGTTCTGTGAAAACAGTTGATACCTCAATGTTTAGACCACGACTTCTAAAAGGGACAATAGAGATAAATCATATGATCATGTAGAGGATATATATGATTCTATGTTGACTAAAATCATATGGGGATCATCATTGATGACTGTTTTCCTTCAATGTGATTGATCATGTATTCTTAATAATATCTTAATGTCTTGGGAATAATAAATTTTGGAATGAATATAATTTTATATTACTGATACATAGACCCTTTTTAGGAACATTAATGGGTTAGAGAGGTTCCATATCAATAGTATTTTCAAAAATGGTTCAGTTCAGTGCACAATGAGTTTGAAGTATCTTATTTGAAGAAATATCATCATAATCATAACCATATGATTTGATGGGATCATGTTGACATGGACCTGGATGCTTCATTACTTCAAATAATGGTAATACATTTCGATAGGTAATAAATAATATTTTTTGTTAAAATCATTGGTCTAGTATGGTTTTTTGGATATATGGTTAGATTCATAATGAAATATGGGAATAGTAAAATGAAATAGTTGAGAAATGCCTTGGAAATTTTTATTGCAATGGTGGGTTTCTACTTTACATGGGAGAAAATTCCAATGGTGGGAATAACCTAGCACCATCAATTTCCATAATGTAACCCTTTATTTACTTATTTTACGTAAAAAATGTTTTCATGAAAATTTGGGGAGTGTTTGTTGGATTTTTTTAATGTGGTCTATTTTTATGGAGTTGCATGGTTTGAGAATGATTAGTAAAAACTCTTACACTCAAATAGTAAATCATGAAAATTGAGGAAGTAGTATCTATGTTGTAATATATTTAGGTTCAAGAATTGACCAATGTATGAATCCACCATAGAAAAGCCAGGCATTTTGGGATAGATGTGTTTACATTGTTAGCCAACAGTTTCCCAAACCATGTTCCCTCAATGTGAAAAAGAAAAATTAGATCTAAAAATTGAGGATCTAATTAAAATTTCATCATTAATGCCTCTTGTACCCCTATGAAAACCATAACAAGAATTCATGTCTTCTTAATGGCAGTAGATATGTGTACTCTTGATCTAGGATCTATCTGTTGTCAAATCTTAGTGATTTGATGTCTGATTTCTATAGTAAGTATCTATTCTTCATGGTTTTTACTTAGTGTATTAATATTCCTTCTCATGTATACCTAGATCTAATATTTTTTTGTATTGATATATTTTGGTTGATTCCAATAATGATGGGATTTATCTATGATGATGTTAGGGAACAATATCTAAGGATATGTTTTATAGTTTCATCCTATTATCTGGAAGAATTTTATCTAGTATTAAAATTCACTTAAATATTTGAGGTGGATGGCATGAATCTATACTTCAATTATTAAAACATGAAGAGTAGATTTTAAATTCAAATTATTCATTGATTTTAATTAAAACAATTTTGAGAAATTATCGACACAAACCCGCTTTATTTATGGTTTTTGATATTATGATAATTTTCATTCTAGTGGAATGTGAAATTAGAAACATTATTTTAAAATGGATGTTTGGTTTTTTATGTATATAAATTTGTTTCCAAGAAAAGGGTCATTTTATTTAAATGGTTTGAAAAAATATTGGATTGTAATTTTTGTTATCTTAATTAGTTAATCATGAGTTGAATGGGATGGATAGTGGTCATGAAGTATCACCATCAATGGGATGTAGTATGGATGTGATGTTACAACATCAATGGTAAAACCATGATTAAGTGTGTGGGTTTGTGTGGATGTGTGAAATGAAATTAGTAACACGAAATGAAATCATGGAGCTGTGGGAATGAATTTTATGGTTTCTTTCCAAAGAAATGGGTTTGGGCATGTAATCTATTTTATTTTGAAAAAAAATATACATAGAAATGGTAGGAATTTGATATCAACTATTTTAATGTTTTTTATATAAAAAAATTATATTAATTTACTATCATGATTTGACATAGAGGTGTGAGAAGAGAATTTATTTTTGGAAAACATACTGTGTTTCATTACTCACCCACAACATGGGTACATTGGTCAGTTTATAGATATATTTTTCATAAAATAGGTAAAATAATGTTATCTCATTCCAATAATTTTGAATTATTATAACTTGGGAATGTATTTTGGAATTATATCATTTATGATATTTTGTATTTATTTATTAGTGTCTTCAGAGTCTTTGAGTTTTATTATTTGTGTCCTCAATTTTGTATGTTGATATTCGTCATGGTTTTCATTTGGTACACTGATATAGTTTTGTTTTATATAAATTATGTTATATTACAGATATTTGATGCATCATATAGTGGTTTGTGGATTCTTTATCTTGGTTTGGTTCTTTTTATTTTCAATATGAAAATTTCACCTCACATTTTTTGAGGCCCTACACATTTATTACTAGCCTTTGGCATCCGAGGGATGTCAACTAAGTCCAAGTAATGTTCTAATTCATCCCCAAGCCTATGAGCAGGGTCAGGATGTTAAAGGATTTATATTATTACTGTTATATCATCGATGTAAAATTAAAAAGTACTTATTATAAAGGAGGTTCTTACACGTATGAATGAAATTAGACCTAAGGAATGTTTTCTTGCACAATTTCATCATTATTAAGTGTGATTTTTCTTTAGATTCCCATTACATGATTTTTTGTATATTTAAACCTTAAATTAAATATATTTTATTCAAATATGTTTATTCATTAAAATGTAAACTATCCGTCCCATTTTACACACTTTGGAACATATGTAAATTGAGAAATTAGTTTTAATAAACACTGGCTCTATTTTTGCATTCAGTCGGATATCCATTCACTACCATATCCAATTGATCTAAAAATGTTTCGAATATTTGATTTACTATTCTAAAATAATTTCTTATATTCATTTTTACCCACGTATTACATTTTTTGAATAATTTTCAAATTAATTTATTAATTTTTTTCAAAATATTTTTTTTTGTTATTTACAAAGATGTAAAATGAGTGGTTTATCTGCTTATATGGATAGAAAATAATATTAAATCTTTATGAAAACTCATTTCAATGAATATTCTATTACAAGTTACATTGTAATATTAGTTTAATTTTTTATAAAAAATATTTAGGATCTTTTTCAATTTTTAAAAATTATTTTCCATGAGAAAAGTGTATTTCCCCAAGAAATTTTCCAGTGATCTTTTGAAAGTATTTTCAACTATGATAAAAATAATTATTAAATATTAATATTAATTGGGGTTATAATCATGTGAAAAGACATAAAATATTTCTTTATATAGTTTAAGATTATTTTTACTTGGGATGTAATATTTTGATAACATTATCCATATTACTTTGGATGGTTTATGATAATGGGAAATTATTAACATTTCATATACCTGATGTATTAAATACAAATTCTAATGTTTATTATGATTCAAATTTTTATTATTTTGAATTAATTGTATATACTATATTATGGGTAGGGGAAAAAATAGCCCATTAGTTCATTAATAGGTCTCATGAGACAAACCATATTGTGTTTTTGCTGAGGCATTGCGAATTTATAATGTTATATTGGCATAAAGAATTGAAAATATTTTTAGATGTCTTAACACAATCCCTCTATAGTATGTTTCAGATTTATGATATATTTAATTCCATCATTAGTATAGAATTTATTGATATACCGGTTATGGTTTTATTATTTATGATGTCAATGTAAAAGTTTCTAGATCAACATATTTTTAATATAAATTTTTTTTATTAGCATTTATTTTTTCCAAATTATTTATGCCTTGTTTAGCAGTAATTATATGCATACTCATACTGCCAATATAATCGAACACCATTCTTACTTTCTATTTCTTATGATTCCAGGATGTGTAATATGATAGATATTACGGAGTATGTTAAATGGAACGATGGTGTACTCATAGAAAATACAATGATTTATTTAAAATTTTCCAAATATAATGTTATATTTGGTTTTTAATCTAATTATAGAATAAAACTAAAATATTCAGTCATTTATTTGTGGTATATTTTTCTAAGGCCAAAATAATAATGTAACCACCATATTTGGGATATTAGAATTTTATTATTTACAATTTTCATTAGATAATGTTTTGTAGTTATGTTGGGAACCAAATTAAGAAAACATTGATTGTGTAATGTAACCCAATGACGAACCTGGAGAATATTTCCAGAGAAACTAAGCATTTGAGTTTTGGAATAGTTATACATAAAAATTAGATTTATTTTTATAGTTTAACTAGTTTAAAAACCATACATTATGTTTCTAAATGTTATAGTTTAATCTATTGTATTCCATTATATCGGAATGGATCCTATACGAAAGAATCAAAACTATATAAATGAACACAATGAATTTAGGGCTTCCCTCATGAGAATATAATGAAGTTTGATCTAGATATGTAGTGAAAACTAAAATAATTATAACTATATTTTGGTATATGAATGAGTTTATAACTAATACATTTCCAATATGTATCATTATTCTGATAAAAAATATGGTGCAACATTGTTACACCTGTTATTAATTAATTATCCTCCATTATTTAATAAGAGAAAAAATTATTTTATAGCTGAGTAATGGACATAATCCATAGAGAATATATTTAATGCAATAAGGGTTAATGAAAGGGATAATATTGTCTTGGTAGTTTATCATCTCAATTGGGATGTCGATCTATTATGGTAATTGAATCACCACACTCAGGATGGTGACAAAATAATGAGTAAGAAATAAATGGATTTTAGTGAAATATTAATGAAAAAAATATTTTTATAAAAAATGAAAAAAGGATATAGGTAAGAAATTCATGATTAAAAGGATAAATGAAGAGGGAAAATTATTATCAAATTGTTTCATTTTATAAATACATAATTAAAAGTTATAAAAGGAATGATATGAAATATGTACATAATACAAAGATCAGGATTAATTATTTTTGGGGTGGAACAACTACAATCATCATAAGGGAACTAATATCTCATATTTTCTCATCATTTGAGGATATATTATCATGTTCTATCAAGATTGATAAAGAATTATCAATATCATAGTGATATAAGAGAAATAAATAATAGAAGATGGCATCAAATAAAAATTTGATATGGTGAAAAAGAGAGAAAAGTATTTTCCAACATGTGATAATTGTGGAAAAAACACCATGGTAAATGATTTAAGGGAATGTGAATTTTTCTAAAATGGGTAAAAAGAGGTTCTTAGTGTTTCATCTTTAGGATATGGGGAACTATTGAAACAAATTCCTTAAAAATTGAGAGAAACTAACTCAAAATATGGTAAGGGACGAAGGTCATGCATATCCAATTTGTTACACCCTTTGAATTTGTAAAATATATATTTTCGAATTAATATAAAATTTTGGACATGTTTCTTTTCATTCATCAATAAATACAGTTTTTTATTTAAATGAAATAATTTTGGATTGAGTTATATACTATAAAAATTTATCCTTCAACTACATTCAAAACATATACTGTCTTGTGGTATATAAAACACTATTTTTAAATTGAAATACACACTATACAATGCCCCTTTGATAGAATTCATTACACGTAACGCTTCGTTTTTACCAAAATATGATATTCTATTTCTATTAGTATTAAAATATTATTATAACTAACATATAACTATTGGAATGGAAATAAATAATCAGACTAACTAAATTTTAAAAATATCATATACATAGTATTCTGAAATAAAAAAATTTACTATAAATTATTTTGTGTAAATGAAATAACTTTTTGAAAAAAAATAATTTACATTAAAAAACAATTCTTCGATGTACCCATATTTTTTCTCAAAAACATAATGAAAACAATATTGGTTATACATTTAAATAAAAGTTATACATTGTATATGAAATCAATATTTTTCAACTCATCCAATATATTTGATATGTATAAGTTAAAAATAAAAGCAATATTATTAATTAGAATGTGTATTTGTCTAGAAGAAAATTTTATTTTATTTTAATGGAGAAACCATTTTAATTTTTTTTGAAACTCTTATAATAATTATTTTAAAAACTCAACATATTATTTAAAATTGAAATATCAATATTTACTATAAGTGAATTTTTTATTTTTCAGATATTATTCATTTTTTCATGAATAGTTAAAAACACTAAATTTTTATTCAAAACTACTATTTCATATAATTTATTTTTACAGATAAATTATCTCTGAATTTTGTTTTAATGTGTAATTAGATAAATTATATATCAATTAATTAATTTTAAGAAATTGAATAAATTCAAAATTAAATTGTACATTAAAATATTTGAATATTTTAGACCTTTCCACTTCAAAAATTAATATTGGAATACCATTTATCAGATTGGTTTTAAATTAATCTCTGTCCCATTTTAGGATTGGAGTTTAAAAAAATAGTTTACAAATCAAGAATCAGAACTGTTTAGAACTTCTAATAATATAAGAATAATTTTTAACCTAACCTGTTATTGAATGTAATTAAACGTAACTACAAAAACATAGAGAAATATTATCTTAATAATGAATAATCTCTATCCATAAGGTCCAAAATGATATAGAAACTTGTCCAAAATCCATTTTTTGGCCATATTTAAACCCTATATTCCCTTGAATCATTTATAAACAATAATTGAAGACACTTTTCATGGGGAAATCATGCTTTGAATTCCCTTTTCAAAAATATACAACAATTCCACCACTCCTCAACTATAAAAAGGTATTAACCCCTATATTTGGGAATATATCAGTCCTATGAATCCCATTGGTGAAGAATCTAAGGATTTTCCCAAAGAAGATGTAATATCCTTTCTCAATCTCTTTTTTTTATTTTCATTATCCACACCCCAAACTCATATTATTCAAGGATTATATAATAAAATAAGTATCATAAATTTACGTAGATTTATTTTTTCTATTTTTTACCTAAAAAATCACACACATACATAAACTTAGTAACTAACATAATATTATTATGTATGGTAATTAATTACCCCATTAAACAATGTTGTTTTTTCTTTTCATTAACCACCTCTCATTGGTATGAATTATAATGGAAAATCAACTTTTATGATATTTATGATATTTATGAAGTAATTATTCTTATGGAATTATTATATAAATCATTCCTTCAGGATTTCAATTTTTTTGTAAATTTGATAACTTTTTTTGTGGGAAACTGGACTACCTACTCCTCAAAGTAATGTGATTTATTCTCACTTTACATGAAATGCATTAAGGATGAGTTTAGTAAAAATATATAAAACAAATGACATAATCATTACAATGAAATTATATTATATAAATACTAACAAATATATTTCAGGTACTTACATTCATTAAATATAATAATAAATAGAAAACATCATTCATGGGTACGTATGGCCTACCTTCTCTATAAACAATGTTTTTTATTTACCGTTTCTATACATTATTGATTACTATAATTGTTTATATACTGAATATATATGATATTTAAATTTTTTTTTACATTTTTTTAATAATTAAATATGATCTATGTATTATGATCAATACTAACAGGTGAAATCTTATATGAAAAAACGGATATTACTTGAAATGTAACATTAAAAAAAATTGTTAATAAATAATTAATATAAGGGTATAATAATTTTATATATTGTATTATATATAATAATATCATTATTAGGTATATTTATGACATGATTATGTTTACTGTACAATATTTTTTATTGTGTAAGAAGAATGACAAGACTTATGGTAAGGGGTTCTCATCTCAATTTTTATTATCCATGTGATCCATTCCATGTTCCCCACACGTTTATTTATTATATGGTATATAATTACCATGAATGTATTATATTATAATTTAAATTTAAATTTAGAGTAATTACCTATCTATTTTATGATATTGTTTTGTGGGGTTTATGTTTCAACTGTTACAAAATAAGCTATCTAGTTTTGTCTCATTTTTTGTTCATGGAGACACATGCCATGTTTTTCCCTAATATTTTTTTATGAGGTGTATATACTAAATTTGAATTTTTATAACAAGAATTATATTATTTTTATGACCCTATAATATTTATTGTGACCATTTTTTAATGTTTTAAATGTGTTATCAATTTATTCATACAATCTCATCGTTTATCCAGAATGTTAACGATTATTCTTCCATTTATAAAATTTCATGATCAATCTCTACAGAACACTCAAGAAATTTTTAATCCATTATATATTCATGACATATTCATTTATTGATACAATATTCAAACTATTTTTTACTTATGATAATTCATAATGTGTTGTTAAGAAAATCTGACATTTTCTTTTCTTCGGTCGGAAATCTGTGTTCTTTAAAAACTATGATTTCTAATATTGTTTAAAAAATGTTTCATGGTTAATAGGTTTGTTAAATATTTAAAATTTTTATATATATATTTATGTTATTTTCAAATCAATCAGTCTTCAATATTATTTTTCATAAACTTATATATATTTTTAAGGAAAAATGATTTTAAAAGTATTTTCAAGATTCTTTTATATGCTTTCAATGAAAATTTTTTTCAAGAAGTTTTATTGATTTATTTATATGTTTCCCAGGAAATTAAAATGAAAATGTCTAAAAATGATTTATGATTTAAATAAAAAATTTCAATGTGGAAAATATTTTCTTTTCGTTGGAAAAGATCATGATGAATGTTTTTAGGATTCCATTATATCATTTATGCATGGTTATAAATAAAGTGATTTTTAAAATTTAATGTCTTTTAAAATGAAATGTTCAATGTGATAATTCAAAATTGTTATCCATCTAATATGACATCCATTCTTATAATATATGACTTATGAGGTATATAACCCTAGGAAACCATTCATATTATATATTTGAATGTTTTTTGTTTGGATTGCATGATATTTACGAAACTAATTTCAATTAAAATGGCTATACTATGATAAATCATTATGATACATTGATCCATTCTCTGGTTATTCTAGATAGAAATTATTATGAAACCAATCTATTTTCCATAGCATATAATTTGACTACTTTTTTATTATTCCCCCTTCATTTTAAGGGTGATGATTTAATGTATAATTATGATCTACTGTAACATGTATGTATGATTCATGATTGATAAGGTTTTGACCTATATCTTCCACCAATTAATCAGGTGATGATTTATATTTCCTAGCTATGAAACATATGGAAAGAGGGATGATCTAGTATCAATATGAAAGGGTTAGAACAAGGACTGAACTCGGGTATATAATATGGGGATAAAATGGTAGGTCAACCTGGTTTTGTAATACGGATGATGAATATGGATTGAACCGAGTTTATAAAAGGAATTTTTACACTATGATGGTATGTGGAGTGAAATATGACTACAAATATTGTTCGGGGAATGAAACAATTTAACTCATATTGTCGTGGAATTAATCCATGATAGTTGTGGAAATAATTTTATATGTCTATTGGTAGCAACAACCACATGTCATATTCTTATGATATAATCTCATGGATATTGATCACGACATATTTATTATTAATTCCTTATAAACTAACCAATATTTATTCCATGACTCTTGATTATGATATTTTGTATACATAGAATGTTATTGTAATTATAATATCTTATTATCAAACCCTTAAGCTAATATTATTCTTAAAAATATCCCTTGTTTACCCTTACTGAGCCTATAGGCACAAACATGTCCTATGTTTCCTTTATCCAAGTAATAATAAAGGTTTTATGAAAGATTTATAATGGTTTTGGTATTTTATAGAGTTTTTGATGATCTTTCAAAATGTTAGATGATTGTGTTTTCATTATTCCAAAAAAAAATACTATTACGGTCCTTAGACATGCATTATTATAATGTAATGAATATTCATCTAAAATGATATAATATCATTAAATATTATACACATGAAACTATTATTTGTATCAATGGAATGTAATATCAAAATTTTGGATTCTAGGATGATGAAACATTGGTGATGTCCCCATGGATATTTCTAAGGATATGCCAATTTATGTCTATAAGGATATTTATAAGGAAATGTTAAATTATAGGAAAATTTACTACAATTTTTTCCCCATGGATACTTTCATGGGGATATGATTTTTAAATTTATAATATTTTTAAAAACCATCAATAATGATTTTAATATAAGAAAAATATCAATATATTAGGATAAATCTATGGTCTTTTAAATTAAAAAATTCATTCCTTCATTTAGACATCATAATTTTGATTTTCAAGATTATGAGGTTTTCTATGAATATAGGTGTTTTCAAACAGTATTATTTCTAGTTTTTTCCAATGGTTTGAACTAAAAAACGAGGATAAAATTAAATTATTTATATGTGTATTGTATTAGAATTATCCAAATAGATTCTATAAGTTGATATATCATGAAGAGAATCAATTATGTGGTATGAGTATTGGATAAACGAGTAAAGATAAGGAGACAAAAAATTACATATGAAATGTATGAGATGTTATTCCAGTATTGTATACATTAAACATAAGAAACCTGATTATATTGAATTCATGGATGTTTTATACATGATTATAAATTCATATTCTAGTAATGATGTATTAGAAATAAGTTGATAAATCCTTTGTAATGGTTTAAGAATAAGGTTTGATGATTGTAGTGTATAGATTATGTTATATAAATAAAAAACTATATAAGGATTATTTTCTGATGGGTTTTAGTAAGTATTTTTATTTAATTATAATGTTACATTAAAATATGGTCACCCTTAACAAGTTCCAGAGGGGGAGAAAATGAAATTTTATCTGGATAAAGAGATGATGATATAGATATTGTAAATTGGATGGTATTTATGACATGAGAACAGGTTGGATTTATTGAGAACATATTGTGTGTTATAATTTATGAAGACTATAACTTGTCTAATTTAAGAAATATAATATGTAATCTTTTGAATATGGATGTGTCTATACTATAAGGATTTTAGTGAATTCAGGTGATTACATTGTTTCAATATAATTTATGATGAGGTTATTTGGATGTTTGGAATGTGAAAACCACACTAGTGCAGAAAACGTTTTTAACGTCACCATTTTTTACGTAGGTTATATAAAAATAACGTGAAAATCTGTGATACATGGTTTTTTATGTCAGTTATTTTATTACTGACATAAAAAATATGGATAGTAAATTTTGTAGGTCAGTTATTTTAATAACCAACGTCAAAAATCCCGCTCGTTCGTTTTTTACGTCGGTTATAAAATAACCGACGTAAAAAAAAGCGAGGCATTTTTTTCGTCCCTTATTTCATAACTAACATAAAAAAGGAGGTATCTACAAATTTTTTACGTCGGTTATAAAATAACCGATGTAAGAATGGTGGCATCTGAGGCCTTTTTGACGTTGGTTAATAAATAACCGACGTAAAAACCCAACCCTAAAAATTTTTCAGGTCAGTTGTAGTATAACCGACGTAAAAAACTAACACTCGAAAGTTTTACATCGGTTATTTTATAACCTATGTGAAAACTGTTTTTTATGATTTTTTTTTGACATCGGTTATAGAATAACCGACCTTAAAAACCAACACGTGACTTTCTTTACGTCGGTTAAAAAATAACCGACGTAAAAATTGTGTTATCTGATAAATTTATAAGGTCAGTTATTATAATAACCAACATTATAAATGTAATAAAAATATTTTACAAAATCCGTTATTAAATAAATGATGTTATAAAACATTTAAAAACTTAACACGCCCCGTGGATTGTAATTTCTGATTTTTCGATCGACAGACCGGCAACTCGTCTCTCTCATGCGAAAAACCCTAATCGAATCTTCGGTCTCATTTCATCAAACTAGTTTTTTCAAAATCATTTATCATCTTTAATCTCCTCAGATCTATCATCTTCACTCAAAAAACTTAGGTAAGCCTCCCACGATTTTATTTCAATCATTTTTTTCCGGATAGTCTATATTTACGTTTTTTGATTTTTTTGATTAAACTAGGTATGATTATGGGATTTCAAACCCCCATACCTAATTTTTCCATCATAATATTATTTATTATAAACATATCTAATAGATCGACTCATAATATTCATGTAATCCTCACCTACTTCTATTTCATTTGTTTCTGTTTCTTGGATGCCCGACATTGATGGTAATTTTTGTTGTCATTGACAACTAATGATCTCATTCACCTATATTACTGTAATTTATATGTAAATAATTGTGATACACCCATTCCGTGTACCAGTGTGATTTATTTTATAAGTATATATGGTTTTTCAGGGTGTAATTTTTGTTTTGGATCCTTGGTTGTTTCTATTTTGGGTATCACTATTTGTAGTTCCATAATCTATTTACGTATCTTATTTTCGTGGACTATTATAAGTCTTCATATGCTATTAAATCCCAATTCATTGCACAATAGATAATTTTAGACTAGTATTAAATACAACTCATGATTTACATTTTCAATAATGGCATGATACCAAAACTAGTAGATTGAGGTTAAAATCCTTAGGTATGCCAAAACTAGTAGCTTGAGGTTAAAATCCCATGGTTTTGGGGGGTGGTCAAGAGGGTTGGTGGCTGTCCAGGGGGTTGGGGGCTGTCCAGAGGGTTGAGGGCTGTTTAGGGTATCCATGGAGGTGGGGGGGCAGTCTAGGGGTGTGGGGGGGGGGGGGGGTCCAAGGGGGTGGGGGTGTTGAAGGGGGTGGGGGGATATCCAAGGGGGGTGGGTGGGTGGGGGCTGTCCAAGGGGTGGGGGCCAATCCAGAGGGTTTGGGGGGTTTTCTAGGGGGTGGGGTCTATCCAGAGGGTTGGGGGGTGTCCACGGGGTGTCTAGGGGGTGTCCAAGGGGTTATGGGGTAGGGGGGTATGTCCAGGAATGGTGGGGGGGGGGGGGGGGGTGTTGTCTAGAGTGGTGGGGGCTGTCCTGGGGGGGGGGGCTGTCCATAGGGGTAAGGGGATGTACAAGGGGGTGGTGGTGTCCATGGGGTGTCCAAGGGGGTGGGGGTGCTGTTTAGAGGGTTTGGGGGTGCTTTCCAGAGGGTTAGGGGTTGTCCAATGTGTCTATGGAGGTGGGGGGGGGGGGGGGTCTAGGGGTGTGTGTGTGTGTGGGGGGGGGGGGGGTACCCAAGGGGGTGAGGTCCTATCCAGAGTGTTTGGGGGGTTTTCTAGGGTGTGGGGGTTGTCTAGAGGGTTGTGGGTGTTTAAGGGGGTGTCCAAGGGGGTAGGGGTGGGGGTGGTGTCCAGGAGGGGTGGGGGTGCTGTTTAGAGGGGTGGGGGCTGTCTAGTGGGTGGGGGGCTGTCCAGAGTGCTGGAGGGGTATCCAAGGGGTTGGGGGTTGTCCAGGGGTGTCCCAGGGGGTAGGGGTGTCTTCAAGGAGGGGTGGGGGTGTTGTCTAAAGGGGTGGGGGTGCTGTCTAGAGGGGTGGGGGTTGTCCCAGGGGGGGGGGGGGGGCTGTCCAAGGGGGTGGTGGTGTCCAGGGGTTTCCAAGGGGATGGGGGTGGTCTTCAGAGGGTTCAGGGGGGGGGGTGTCCAGAGGGTTGGGGGGTGTCCAGGGTGTCACAGGAGGTGGGGGGGGGGGGGGGGCTGTCCAGGGGTGTGTGTGGGGGGGGGGGGGTCCAAGGGGGGATGACCCCACTATGTTATGATGATTGTCTTTACATTGTGATTTTCTCCATTTGATTTTTTATTTTAAATTTAATTTGATTCTCAGGTTTACTCTATTTTATCCAATTTTCTATCAACCATTGGATGCCCCATGGTTTTTGTTGATTCAATGGAATTGAAAATTGTTATATCTAACTATATTTTCTTTTTAAAATCATATTCAAGCATATTTTTTTAAATATGCATATATTTGTTTTATATTTCGAAAAAAATTACATTAAAATTATGATTTTTATTCCATAAAAACATATATTTGTCTTATCTTAAAAATTTGTATAATTTTGATATTTCTTATAGGTTATAATGAGTCAAAATTGGATTACAGAACATCGAATGAGAAATGAATATGAGGAAGGTGTTGATTCCTTTTTGGACTTTTCTAAAAGAAGTATTCCATGTAGTGACATTTTTTCCTGTCCATGCCTGAAATATTTGAATATGAAGAAGTTGAAAAGTATAGAGATAAAAGATCATCTAATTTTTCATAGTTTTAATACAAGTTATAACCCTTGGATCTGGCATGGTGAAACTAGACAGAATTTCACTGATGAGGATGATTCACAAGATGGAAACTCCGATGGAATTGAATAAATGATTCGCAATATTGCAGCAGAACAAATTGAGATAGAACCGATAGTTGCGCGTCTATATGGTGATGATGAAAAATAATTATATCTCAGTTGTACAGATTTTACAGTTTTGTCGGCAGTTTTAAGATTGATTAACCTGAAGGCGAAACATTGATGGAATGAAAGAAGTTTTACAGAGCTGCTACAATTGATGAAAGACATTATTCCAAAAGATAACGATCTTCCAGATTCACATTATAAGGCCAATAAAATATTATGCCCGATGGGATTGGGATAAAAGAAAATGAATTCATTTCTGAATGAATGTATTATATATAGGAAGGAATAAAAATTTCTGTCAGAGTTTCCTAAATGTGGGACATCATGGTAAAAGTTGAACAAAAAATCACAGGATGATGTAGAGATTACAAAGATCCCTTCAAAGGTATTTTGGTATCTTCCTATAATTCATCATTTAAAATGTTATTTTTCTAATTCACATTATTCAAAAAGTTTAATATGGCATGCAGATGAGCAGTTATGTGATGAAAAAATATGTCATTCAGCTGATTGTCCACAATGGAAGAAAATTGATGAGCAGTATTCTATATTTGGAAATGTGATTAGAAATCTCAGACTAGGGTTATGCATAGATGGAATGAATCTATACCAAACCCTTAGTAGCACACATAGTTCATGGCCTGTTTTATTGGAAATTTAAAACCTCTCTTCTAATGTTTGTATGAAGCACAAATATGTCATGTTGAGTATAATGATCACTGTTCTGAAGCAAAATGGCAATGATATTGATGTTTACTTGTCACGATTGATTGATGATTTGAAACTTTTATGGGATGATGGTATTAGGGTGTATGATTCTTATAAAATGGATATTTTCAACTGCATGCAGTGCTTTTGTTCACTATAGATGAATTGAAAGCATATGGAAATTTGTCTGGATACAGTGTTAAAGGGCATAAAACATGTCCAATTTGCGAACAACAGACGTCATAATTTCAAATGCATCATGGGAGGAAAATAGTGTACATGGTTCCTCAAATTGTTTTGCCTATGTATCCCCCTTATAGAAGACTAGAAAAGGAATTCAATGGCTCACAATAATTTGATATTTCTAAAAAACCTTTGGCCCCTAATCTGCATTTTGAGATGGTGAAAAAACTTGATGTGACATTGGGAAAGACACCGAAATCTGGTAATGATAGACATATTTTGAAGAAAATGTCAATATATTTTGAGCTGCGATATTATAGATATCATGAAGTTAAACATAATATTTATTTGATGCACATGGAGAAGAATATTTTTGATTGTTTGATTGGAACATTTTTAGATATTAAAGGAAAGACAAAAAATTGGTTGAATGCAAGATTAGACTTACTAATAATGGGAATAAATTTGGAGTTAGCTCCCACTCTTAATGGAAGACGAACATTTCTTCCCTCATCTTGTCATACATTATCAAAGAGGGAGAAAATTAGATTCTGTCAGTGTCTTCGTGATATCAAAGTTCCTCAAGGATAATCTTCAAATGTAAAAAATATTTCTCCTTGATGTACTTGAAGTTGATAGGTAAGAAATCACATGATTTTCACATCATGATGCAATAAATTCTACCAGTTTCATTGTGTGGAATATTGCCCATCCATGTTAGAAAGACTATAATGAAGTTGTGTTATTTTTTTAATTCAATTTTTAATAAGGAAATTGATGTGAATGCTTTGAAAATTTTGGAAAATGATGCAATTTTTATACTTTCTCAATTAGAAGTGTATTTTCCACCAACTTTTTATGAAATAATGGTGAATTTAATGATTCATCTGGGTCAAGAAATAAATCTTTGTGGACCTTTATATCCTTGTTGGATGTATCCATTTGAAATGTATATGAAAATATTGAAGGGGTATGTTAAGAATCCATATCGACCTGAAGCCTCCATTTTTGAAATCTATATTTCTGAGGAGGTTGTAGAGTTTTGTACGAGATACTTGGCTATGGCGTAGCACATAGGTTTTCCTCCATCACACCATGGTAGAGTTAATAATGAGGGAAAGGGGATTCATGGCTTGAAAGTCAAATCACTATCAGCTGGACATATGAAGAAGTTAGAATCATACATCCTGAATAACATAGCTGATGCTCATATGTATATCACATTACATATTAATTAGTTGAAACAATGTCATCCAAAGAAGAAAGAAATGTGCATTTTGAATGAGCACAACAAAACATTTTTTTCATGGTTTAAAAAGACCTTTCTTGGTAGATTAGATGTATCAGAGACGTTAAAATGGATAGTGGGTTGTCCATGTTTAAATGTAATAACATGGACCGATTATGACATTAATGGGTATTCATTTCATACAAAAGCTCAAGACAACAAAAGTTCAGTTCAGAATAGTGGTGTATTGGTGTTTGCAGAAGCAATGCCGTTTTTGATAGCTAAGGACAAAAACCCAATTTCTACATCAAGTGCATATTATGGAGTGATTGAAGACATATGGGAGGTTGATTACTTTAAAATTAATGTTCATGTTTTTAACTATAAATGGTTTATTGGTAACAACACTGTCAGACACGATGAATTTGGAATAACACTTGTTAATCTGAATAGATTGGAAGACATGGATGATTTTTTTTATAATAGAAACACATGCAAAACAAATTTTCTATGTTGTAGATCAATCAGATATGCATTGGGCTATTGTTTTACAAGGGAAAGAACAATATGTTGGTGAGGATGAACTTGATGAAGATGCTGATTTAGGTGAGATCCCTACTTCCATGGAAAGATAAAAAGAACATAATGATGAGCATGTTGAAGACATGGTTTGTGCCATAAGAACGATCATGACGAAGGAATTTGGGAAAACAATCCATTTGTAATTTCCTAAAATTACAGGTAACATATGTTTATTTCTTGTTGACATTTTTTTTTCATAAAATGATAGATATTGTAAGGTTTTTCTTTATTAAAACATTTATTAAAACAAAATAAGTATATGTTTTTTTAGTTTTTTTAGTTTACTTTATCATGTTTACCATTACATGAATTACATATCTATTATTTTTGTTCAATGACAATTACTTTACCATGTTTACCAGGTTTACCAGGTTTACCATGTTCACCATGTTTACCATCATGACCATCTTTACCATTGTTTAACATACTTACCATATTAACAATGTTTACTATTACATAACATAGTACAATTTTCTATTTTCTGATTAAAGTAGTTTTAAAATATTTGAATTTGTATATTTTTAAACTAATGTTTGTTTTTTTGATTTGATAGATAATGACAGATCATTATGTTGATCAACCACATGATTCTAGAGAAGAGGATATTGTTCATACCTCTGGGGAGGAACATTCACATGCTTCTCTTGATGTTCCCCAATCTTCGTCATGTGCTCTTATTACGACAAAGAGTTCAAGAGTTAGTAAACGTGGGTGCACACGATTACCAAAATTAGCACTTGCCCATTCGAAGGATCAGAGGATACTCGTTGAGTTTTATGTTGATGATATTCCTAGAGGTCCAAATGCAAACGATTTAAATAGTTTTGTATCAACTCAGGCTAAGAGAAAAATAAGCATTCTGTATGATGACTGGAGAGGTGTGGATAAAGTGATAATCTCTCAGTTGTGGGAGACGATTTTGGTAAGATCTTTTTCTATTGTTTGACAATCCATTAAATATTTATAGTATATATAATATTATTAACCTCTTCTTTATCAGATGACTTTTGATATTCCAGACACTAGAGGAGTAAGGAAGAAATTTTTATCGATGGATGCCAGGAGATGGAGGGATTTCAAATCAACCCTCTCATATGATTTCATTTTTAGTCATAGGATTCATGAAAATCCATGTCGTATATATCCTTTTATAGATGAAGACACATGGTGGAAATTTGTTGAAAGTAGAAGAAACGAGTCATTTTTGTTAAGGGATATGTAAATTTATATAAGATTTCTTATAGAAATGATTTTATTAATGTTTTGTTAATAATTTCTTATTCATAATTTACAGCAAACAAGGAAATCTCATTAGAAGATCCAATCTAAAAATGTATACCCTCATTGTTTATCTCGGGGAGGGAATTCATTTTTAGAAGAACAAATGATTGCGTAAAAATTTCAAAAACTAAGAGGTCAGACATCAAGCTATGGAGAGGTGGCCCCTCCATCCCCTCCATATAGACATGAAAAATGGATGAGAGCTCGGATGGGAAATAAAGGGTAATATATTTTAGAAGAATCGAGAATCATAGCTGAGAAGATTGTAAGACATCTCTTTTATTTATTTAAGTTAACTATTTTCTTCATATAATTTCAATCATTACAGAAATGTTTAATTAATTAATACATGACTCTTTTGAGGAGCAGACCTCATCGGGGGCATTTATAGCTACTAGGAGGCAAGATATTTTATCTGTAGCATTTGGAAAGCCGCACTTCCTAGTCGTGTAATATGATATCTGGCACGTGTATCAGTAAGAAAAGTGTTGCCACATTCTTTAATTTCTAACGTTGAGGGTGTTTATAAAAAAATAGAATCCTTATAGACTAAATTTAATAATATTAATGCGGTGATGGAGGAAATGATTAGAGCATTGGTACAGTCTATGTTTGAAGACATGCAAAGACAATTTCAGACTGCAGCTCCCACTCCTCCACCTCCCCTGGAAAATCCCATTATTTATCCTCCACCACCACCAGTAGCTCCCAATCCCCCACCTCATCCTGTAGACCCCATTTTTTAACTTACTCCTCCGCCGAAACTTCCCACTTATTGTGAGTTGTATGTTGACAATACTCAGCATCATATAGTTTCATATGGTTTGGTATATTGTATTGGATATATAGTTCATCATCAACAATTAGAGGTAGAGAATTAGAGGGTCACTGTATACTATATTATAGATAGATCTTCTCAAGTATCATTACCTACAGATGAGGTCATGATAGTTGGACATAGTGTCGACCATTTTTTAATTTGGCTATCCAGACTTCTTTGACTCATTACCATAGAGGTATGAATGTTATATCTTTTATTTTATTTTTTTTTATTAAAAATGTTTTATCATTTGAAAACTAATAACTTTTTCTATTTATTTTTACAGGAATACTTCAAAGGTAAAAAAATACTATATAGACAACAACAAATACAAATGGCTGTGACATCAGATACAGGTTCTATTAGTCTTGACAGATTGTCAAGATATTCAAATTTGTTAGCGGGCCATTATGAGTTTCCAATGGAAGCTCATGTTTTTGGACGTGCAATAACTACGGGGATTATAACAACTGATATCATGGAGCTTGTTACTAAAGATAAGTTGGGCATCAACGTGGTGAAATTGTTTTCCATGTAAGTATTAACACCTTTTCCCTGCGTTATATTTATTAAAAATGTATACTTATATCTGTTTTGTATTAGGTATCTTTATAAAATTTGTGAGAGGAATGAGGTGACAGGTGTATATGGATTCATAGACCAGTAATTGATTTCCCCTAAAACATGTGCATTGGATGAGGAACAAAGAATTATTTATATTGTTGAAAGACTTGAACAGAATGTAGTCACACAATTTTGGATGATGCCTTTTTGTGAGAGGTATGAAACACATCACTCTCAAAGATTTCATTATCTTTTAATATAAAAAACTTCTAACATTGAATTTTCTTTTATTAGTGATCATTGGATGTTAGGGGTTTTTTCCCAAGGGAGAAAACACTTTATTGGATTTGATATGTCCATGATGATGTGTGGGAATGTTTTATGAATATATTGGAAAAGTAAGTTTCAATTTCTCAGTAGTTTTATATATTATAATGAATTTTAAATTTACCCCATTTGTATTATTTTCTAACAGGGCATGGGTCTACTTTCGAAAAAACATAAAGAAAAAGAGTGCAAAGATCAAGTATGTACATGCAAAGGTAAATATCCATTTATAATTTGTACTTTTTGATTTATTACATAAAAATAATATGTTGAATTTACACTCATTCAAACATAATTTTCATGAACAATAAGGCGTCATCGAATGCGGATATTATATGTTAAGATTTATGTATGAAATAATAACAACTGTGACAGTTGTGAACTTTGACCTGGTAATATTTCCTTTTAAACATTTCTATAATATTTCAATTTGATTTATTCATTATACACGTTAACTACTATCCTTTTCATTTGTATCTATTTGATGACTCTCAACCCTATACTGCACAAGACATCAAACACTTACAAGTGGAGTTGTAAAATTATTTTACATGTTTGATTGAATTTTAGTTGTTTGTATTGTAAAATGTAATTTTGAATATTTTCACTGTAATTGTGTATTTGGTAGTCGTTTAGGTTGGATTTTTTTTGAAGTTGACAATGTATGTTTTGAATGTTATATATGTGAATGTTTAGTTTTTCTATACTTCTTGTTTTGGTCTACTTTTGATGGTTTTTCTGGTATGGATTCTGGTCTAGGGTGGAGGGGTTCCAAGGGTGTGGGGGGTGTTCAGTTGGTTGGGGGTGTCCAGGGGTGTGGTAGGGATATCTGGTGGGATGGGGGGGGGGGGGTCGTCAGTGTCCATGAGAGTGGGGGGGGGGAGACCAGGGGTGGGAACATTTCCAGGAGGGTGGAAGGGCTGTCCCGAGGAGTGGGAGGCTGTCCAAGGGGTGTCTAGGGGTATGGGGGTGTCCTGTGGGGTGAGGGGGGTTTTCAGGGGTTGGGAGGTCTTTCCAGTTGGGTTGGGGGGAAGTCCATGGGGGTGCGAGAGGAGGTGCCTCAATCCCTTGGAGGGATGAACGCCGCTAGAAGGAATTCATCACTCCCACATGTGAAACATTTTGAGAGCTCAAGCTTCGCATGAGGGAGTGGTGAGTACCTTCCAGTGGCGTGCCCCCTGAGGGGGTGTCCAGGAGGGTGGGTGTGGGGGGTTGTCCAGGGGTTTTTGGGGCTATTCAGGGGTCTGGGAGGGCTATCCAGGGGTGTGGGAGTGCCGTCTAGGGGGTGGGGGTATACATAAGGTGGGGGGTTGTACAGGGGTGTTTGGGGCAGTCTAGGGGGTCGGGGGGCAGTCCAGGGGTGTGGTGGGGGCTGTCTAGTGGGTTCAGGGGGGGAGGGATGTCCAGGGCTGTGGGAGTGTTTTCCAGAGTTTGTGGGGGGGGGGTATATATGAGGGTGAGGGGTTGTCTCGGGGTGTTGGGGGCCGTCTAGGGGGTCGGGGAGAAATCCAGGGGTATGGTGGGGGCTGTTCCGAGGGTGGTGGGGGCTGTCCAATGGGGTATGTTTTAAATTTTATCAATTTAAATGCTTAATTTTTCTTTGGTTATTATTTTGGTCTACTTATGTTTTTGTGGTACGAATTCTTGATTTAGTTTCTGGTTGTTTTTGGGGAGAGAAGAGGACGAAATTCTATTTAAAAAAATTGGTCTTTCACGTCCCTTATTTTATAACAGACGTGATAAAGAAAAGGGGAAGGGTTTATCACATCGGTTATTAAATAACAGATGTGATAAAACCCCCCAGGACTGGTTTATCACGACCGTTATTATATAAACGATGTGATAAACCATTTCCCTGGCCTTTTCTCACATCGGTTATTTAATAACCGGTGTGATAAACCCCCCAGACATGTTTATCACATCGGTTATTATATAACCGACGTGATAAAACATTTCCCTGGGGTTTATCACTTCGGTTATTAAATAACCGATGTGATAAACATCCCCCACACTATTTTATCAGGTCGGTTATATAATAACTGACGTGATAATGTCAACCCACCAGTTTATCACGTCGGTTATGTAATAACCAACGTCATAAAGGCAGGGGAAATGGTTTATCACGTCGGTTATTATATTACCGGTGTGATAAACACCCCCAAACTATTTTATCACAACGTGATAAACCCTTCCATGCTGGTTTTTGAACGTCGGTTAATTAATAACCGATGTGATAAACACCGTGATGTTATGTTTTTTATGTTGATTTTTAAATAACCAACGTAAAAAATGAGAAATAACTGATGTAAAAAACGTTTTCTGCACTAGTCCTAGAGATAGTTTTTGATATATGAGGGATCAATGTTATGATGATTTAGTGCCCAGATTTATAATGTTTTGTATTTTTGACTTTTATAAGTGATATAAGGATGACCATTTATAGAATGTTTATGTTAAACATTAGATGATTCTTTTACAGTTAAAGTATTATCTCAGAATATGAGGATTTATGCATATTGGAAATAATATTCTAACAAAAATTTGTTTGTGGTAACTAAAGATAATTTGTATAACTTTTCATTAAATTTATGGATCTCATTATTTGTTATTTCTTCAATAATTAAAAATTCCCCTTCTTTTAATTGAATAAGAGATGACGCGAATATTGAATAGGGAACATCTAACTGTAATGTTTTTATGAAACAATATAATTATATCTTTTGAATAATAATATTAAATGTTAGGAAAAAGGGTCTTGAAATAAAATTATTTCAATTTTTTATGATTTTGATGATATCAATTATCTTTTTTAATCCTTTTTGGGTTATAGATTTGTGACTGTTAAATTTCTTCTAACCATGTTCGCTATCAATCTCTATCAGTATATAATAGTTTTATTTCTCTACCATGTCAATCATTTCACATGCCAACTATGTTCTCCTACATGGATACATAGCTATGAGTTTCTTTGGGAAATCATCTTGTTTCCAGCATTAGTTTTTAAAGTATGTTTTAGTATTGATTTTTAGAATGTGGGTTTCAATGAATGGAACATTATTTTAGAAAATTTTTAATAACCCATTAAAATATTGAGGGAGAAATTCATATTTATGGGGGAGAATGTGAAACCCTGAGATTTTGGAAAATATATTTTTAAATTAATTTATTCTTTTAGATATTTTTTAGATTACGAAACACTGAATATATTATATTTATATTAATGTACTATATTTTTATTATGTTATATGAAACCGAAAGTTTACCATTAACTACATGAAAATCTTATATTACCTATTGGTACACACAAAAGTATTTTTGGCTAGTATTACAAACAATACTGAGTCATTTTGATATCATTCATTACACACAAGGGCGAGTTTCTATCAAACTACAATAAAATATTAATATGATTATTATGATATTTTATAATCATAGTCTAGACATTGGAATGAATGTTAAGAATAAAATAAACAAAACAGTAAAAATATTATTTAAAAATTAATATAAAATTAATAATTTGGATATTAGTTTGTATATTTTAATTAAATAACTATTAAGAGATAAAGTAATTACTTTTCTAAACAACTATTTTCCAATTTAAAAACATAATTTTTTCTCAATATGATAAACAAAAAACTTTCTGTTAATTTTTTGTATAAAATTTATATATTATATTTTCAGTAAATATTTCTGATACTCATCCATTATATTTGACTGGTATAACATAAAAATAAATCTAATTTTAATCATAAAGTATTTATTTTTCTAAAAGAGAATTTTAATTTATTTTAATGAATAACTCATTATAAAAATGATTTTGGAAAATATTATAATTTTAATTATAAAAAAACAGATTTACTTAATGTGAAATTTCAATATTTACTTTTCATTACTAGTTTTCTATTTCTATAAGAAAAATCATTTTTTATTAATATTTAAAAAAACTAAATTTTATTTCAAAACATTATTTTTCAAATATTATATTTCTATATTAAAATTTTATGTTAATTTTTTTAATGTATAATGATATTAAATATAAATCTCTTAAATCAATTTATGTAATTTTATAAAATTTTAAAATGGAAATGGATATTAAAAGATTATAAACATTTGGAACTTTTTTCATTAAGAACACGTATTGCCATCTTATCTATAGTGTTAATTTTAAATTAATTTTTTCACATCTTTAATTGTAAATTTTAAAAATGGATTATTTTTTTATATCGAGATAATATAAAAATATAATAGGTAGAATTAATATTTTTGAAAATATATTAGTGAAATGGTTAAAATTAACTACAATAATTAAGGGAAAAATTTGCTTAACAACATACTAATCCCTAAACATAAGGCTCAAAATTACTTAGACAACTGTCCAAAAGCAATTTTATGAAAATATTTAAACTCTTTAAAACATTATATATGTTTTGGAACATTATTGGTTCCTTGTTTTATGGGAAAGTTTTATTGTATGTCCCTTTTAAAAAATTACAATAAAGCCACTCCTCCTCCAATATAAAAAGACACTCCCTAGTTCAACTAGTTCAGACATATCAAGCCATTTGACCTAGAAACACTCTACAAAAATCTCCATCCACCATATATAAAATCCTAGTATGGTCATCCCATTGGGAATAAATCTATCCAAGGAGTCTCTTTGGTGCAAACCCAATAGTGTTACCAAAGAAAGAGGTGACATCCTTCCTTAGGATCTTTTGTTTTATATTCAATGTACACCCCTCCAATATTATTAATCCATATTTATATAATGACACAAATATAATAAAAATATATATTGTTAGTATTATATGGGTTTATTATTAACATACACACACTTATATATAATGGGTAATGAACTTAACATTCATATGTACGACGAACTACCGACTCATGGAAAGATGTTTTTTTCCTTTACCACCTCTCATTGTTGGGAATTATGAGGGAAAATATATTTTTAGTTGATATATATTATATTTATGATGTCTTAATTCTTATTTAATTATTATATTTAATATATATTTATTCTTTCCATTTTTTGTAAATGATATAACTTTATTTTTGGATGTGTGGACTACTGCCTCCACAAAGCGATTTTATTTGTTCTCACCTTACATGGAATGTATTAAAGATGGATTTAGTAAAATTATATGAAATATATGAAATAATAATTCTACTATATTGATATTATACATATATATATATATATATTCAAATGTTTCATTAACTTACATACTTTCAATAAGATAACAAAATAGGAACATCATTCATGGATACATACAACCTAGCGTCTCTATGAACATTATCTTCCATTTCATGTTTATATAAATAATTTATTTATAAAATGATATATATAATGAAAATATATTATATATAAATACTTTTTTCTAAATTATTGAACTAAATTAATAATTCCATATTTAAGAGGGTCAATAATAACAAGTAAATACATATATAAAAAAATGAATAAAATACATGAAATATATCATTGACATAGAATTATTAATAAACAGGTAATATAAGGTCATAATAAAATAATATATGGTATTATATTAAATAATATGTTTCCAATTTATATGTATAATAAACTTATATTTATTACACATGATGTTTTAACATTTATAATGAAAGTCAAGACTATTGTTAGGGTTCTCTCATCTAAATTCCTATTATCTGTGGGATACATACCCTCTTTAGCACTCATTTATTTTTTATGATATATATAATTCCAAATATTTTATTCTATTATAATTATAAATTGATTTTTTTTTCTATTTAGATAACTATTTTATTATCTCTATTTCATGGGGTTTATGTTTCAAATGTTACCAAATCAATAATGTATTTTTGCCTCGATTTGCATTCTTTCAAACACATGTTATGACATAGACCTATATATTTCAATGAGGTGTATATACTTCCATTGTAATTTTATATCATTAATTTTATTATTTTTAGGATATTATAATCTTTTTTTGGATCCTTATTTAATGTTACAAATGTGGTAACAATTTATTGCATCAATCCCACCATTTATCGAGATTGTTTAAGATTAGGCTTACATTAATGAAATATCATGATATATCTCTCAAGAAAACTCATGAATTTAATTAGCTGAATGTTATTAAATATATCTTCATCTGTATTGCCCTTTTTTGAAACTTTTATAATTATGATAATTATGAAAAAAAATAGGAGAATTCAACTTTATCTCTTTCCTCGATTGTATATCCGACTTCATTAAAAATTATTTTTTATAAATATGTCTTCAAAAATGATTTATATTTAAATGTGTTAAAAATGTATTCAATACTTATTTATATGTTTTCAATTTATTTTCAAAAAAATAGTTTTTGAAAATGGTTTTCATCCTCTTTTTATAATCCTTCATAGAAAAAGGGTTTCAAATATATATTCATTATTCTTTTATATGTTTTGAAGGAAAAATATTTTCCAGATGTTTTATATGTAAAATTAAATGTTTTAAAATCAAATTTCAAATAAATTGGTTTATAAAATGATTTATAATTTATAGATCATTTTTTAAATTGGAATATATTTTTCCTCAAGAACTATATCAAACTATTTTTCAAAATATTCCCTCAAATGTTTTCAAAGTATTATAAATGAAAAGGATTTTAAAAATGTTATTTATTTTAAACGATTTTGTTGAATGTGATATTCAAAAATCATTCTACATCTAACATAAAATTCTGGGTTATATTTTATGTTTTAAAAGGGATATGATATATGGAAACCATTAAAATTATTTCTCTAAATGGATAATGTATTGGTTCCATGATATTTACGAAAAACTTTTTTTTCAATGTGTTATACTATTTTAAATGAAAATGAAGCCCACATCATTTCATGGGATATTATATCATAAAATAATATAAAACTTATCTATTTTCCGTAGGTTATAATATGATTACATGTTTATGACACCCATTTTATTTCATATGTTATGATATGATGAATATTTATCATTCGGTGGCACAAATATGTATGATTTAGTAATGAGATGGACGGTACATATATATCCTTCCAATTTATCTGGTAATGAAATATATCTGAGGATTATGATAAGGATATAAAGTGGATTTAACAATTTTTTGTATGATTGTGCTTGACCGTAGAGCGATCTCAGTCAAGTAATATAGAGTTGGAATAGGATGTGAACCAAGTTATGTAATACAGGGCTGTAATGGGGATTGAACCCATTTTTATAAAGGCTATTTTTCACTAATAGGGGATTTGTAGCGATCCTTGACTACTATGATTGTTTTGGGAGTGAACCCATTCAACTCAGATGGTATTTATGTTAACCCTGTACTACTATGGAAGTGATTTTATATGTTTATGTGAATCCCACAATTAATTATACTATTATTATGTTATGATTTCATGAATTATATCCGTGATGTCCTTATTATTCATGTATTATGAACTAACCAATAATTTCCCATGAATAATGATTATTATCTTTAATAATCAGGGTATGATATTCTAATGTTAGGATCACGTTATCATAACATAATTCTTAAACTATGATATTATAATGCCCTTTTTAAACCTTAATGAGTTTATGAGATCACATATTTCTTTTGTTTCCACTCTCTATGTTAATAGGAAAGGTACTAATTGGAAGAACTAAAGGGGAAGAACTATATGGGGGATGCTAAGGATCATTCAAAAAGTTAGAATATTATGATTCCAAATTTTCAATGACCCAAAACTATTATGGTCCTCAAGCATATTTTTTTAATGTTATGAATATTCATATAAGATGATGTAATATCCATGTATTTTTAAGCCTATGTTTTTATACTATTACTACTAATAATGTTTTATGTTAAAATTATTCTTTATTTTGATTTATTAATTATGTTTTATATGTATTTTATCTATTATATTCTTATTCAATCTTGAATAAATAAGGATTTTTAAAAACAATTATTAATATATTTGAAATAATATGTTGAATGGTACTAAAAAAATAAATTTTCTTTAGTTGGAAGGTGGAATTTTATATAATAAATTAATAAGGGAAAGAAAACCCTTAATTTGTTCCCGATATAGAGTTAACAATGTATATTTTGGATAAATATTATATTTATATAGAAAAAAATAAATAGGAAAATATTTTTGAAATTGAAAATGGTTAGTAGGTTGGTAAATTGTAAGGAATTGTTGGTTTTACAAAATTTAAGGATTTATAAAATATACTAGGGAATATGATATTTTTTATAGAATAAGGATAGTGTTTTTTGGAAGCTTCATTGAGGATTTATGGTAGTTCCAATGTTTCAAAAGAATATGTGATCATGTTATTAACCTATTTGTTATTTTGTAAATAATATATAATCAATACTGTATTGTTTATTTTATTTTTAAATTCACCAGGTAATTTTTTAAGGTTCTTTAGGTTGACCATTTAGTAATTCGATTAAGATGGTCTTTGAGAGTTACTATCAATGTTTTTGAGACGAATGAAATAAAAAATGTTTTTTGAAAATAATTTGTGAATGTAAAAATATTGAGATACATGATGAATTGATATTAATATATTTTTGAAATATTCTACTTATTTATAATATTATTTTTGTGCTCCAGACATAAAAAATTCAAATTGGATAATCATTTCATGAAGTAATAGATGAAGTCGGCATTGGTCTAAGAACAACCAATGGAGGAAATTATTCCTATGATATATACATATATGAATTAGGTATAAATAATATGTTAATAATATTTATCTTAATGGATTTCCTCAAAATTAAGAAAATAATTATAAAACAAAAATGTTATTATTCTGCAATCATTTCCAATGAATTGATGGTTGCTTCACTCACAAAAACTTTATTTTTCAATCATTTTTAAAATTATATAAACCCCGGTTTATATGAATCCCTATTTATACATATAATTTGTTTTCTCTTCTATTTCCATATTTTCACTTCCCCTAAAATTTAACATTCTTGGTAAACCATTTTTTTGATAACCACTATAACACCCCAGAATCATGAAATATGAACATTATATTCGATTACATGTGGGACACAAAACACCAATCATAGAAAGAAATATAAAAACATGTGAATTATTAATATATATTGAATTCTAAATATATAAAATATATTCTATATATTTCAATACATGCTCCGTTGAGATTAACTCATGTAATGGAAAATATTTATTTTAGCTTATATTAAACATAATGTCGAGAATTATTGAAAATTAATATATTATTAAAATAATTATTTAATATTTCAATTGTCACCTAATCATTGGAATAGTAGGAATGAATATGATTAATCAACATATAAAAATTTATTGTTTTCACATTTTAATATGTTATGTGTTGTTTGGAAATAAAATAATAATTATTTAAACCCAAAATAAATATTTTCAGAAAGAAATATACTTTTCTAAGACACAGATTAATCATGTTTGGTGAAAATAATTTTTATTTTGTTAATGGTGTAACATCATGTCACATATTTCAGGTTTCCTTAACCCTATTTTTTATTCATTCCATAGATGGTATTCATATTAGGTTTCCTTGCGTACGATTTTTTGAAATATTTAGTAAACTTTTAGGTTTTGATTCTTTGGTTCATGATTTTCCCAAGCCATGAACCCCTATTACAAATTATGAAACCCTGGAAAGTGGGGGTATGCACATTTATAATCTGATTTGACAAACCATGAACCCACCTAGAACAACAATATTACACCATTTGAGGGGTTCTTGGTTAGGGGGGACTGTTTGTAAAACCAAGTGTCCCTTCCCATCAAATGATTCATGCATGTTTTTATTATTTATAAAATTAATATAAAGTTCCCAAAATTCCCATTTTACCTCCAATAAGACCATATATCTAGATTAATTGAATTCATAGGTCACGATGGTTCTCAATAAACTTATTTTATCCTCAAAATGATATCCTATGTCGATCAAATCATTTTGAATCCCATTTTATTCCTCTTTAGTAAGAGATTAACTCAGGTTCCTTATATCTTATAATATCTTTCATTTATCTATAGAGAGTGTTAGGTTATCTTATTCTTCATGGATATAAACATGGGGTTTTTATCTTCAATTTAGTTTTCATTCATAGATCATGGTTTTCAATGTTCTTAATTTTAAAATCCCTTTGTAAAGATTGGGTTTTGTGACCTTTATGATTAAAGGTAAGCGGTTTAGTTGAGTTAGCCAATGTAATAAAAGCTTGATTTTCGTAATCTAAATTAAATTGATTTTATTTAAATTATGAAAACACAATTCAATGATAATTGAAATTTGGATGGATTTGGTATGAATTTTTATTAATATACCCAACTAATATGGAATTGGAATTAGGTGTATGTTTTGGAAATTTTTAGAAATTGTAAAATTATTTAAAGGATTTATTTTAGATTTTGTATTAAATTTATTTGTTTAGAACCTATGTTTGGTATTTTTTTTGAAAATTAATCAAATGATAAAAAAATAATTAATTGGTTTTTTTTGGAATATTGAAATGAGATATTTTAAAATATAATTATAAATGATATTTTGATTATAAATGAAATAAATTACACAATATTAGTGATCGATTGAATCACATGGAAACCCATGTAGTTAGAATGTGGTGGGACAAACATGCTTGGAAGATAATTCTGTATCAATGTACTGATGAAAAAATCACTAAAGAACCCATATTGGTTAATTAATTTTTCATTATGTGGGACTGGATGATTATATTTTCCATTATTTGGGGGTTTATATTTTTCATGATCAATAATGTGAGTGTCTGTGGATCATATATTGAGTTAATAATGTACTACATGGATTTTCAAAATTATGAAATGAATTATTGTGATTACATTGAAATTTTTATTCCATTTATTTTGCTACTATTTTAGCCATCCATAGTGATTTATATAACCTGTTATATATTAAATGTTTACTTAAGACATTATTTGAAATGATTCTATTTCTTTAAATGAAAATCATGTTTTATATTTAAAATAAAATTGTACTACAATACTTGTTTTTTTAATTGAAATCATTATTGGTTCTATGTTTTTTGTCTTATTATTATGCAACACATGGTGAGACCGTATATAAATTTTAGCTCAAAACATATTTTTTTCCTTCTCACATTTGTAGATTTACTTCAACCTGGTTTCAGCATGGATATTTTTCAACTTAGATGTGGTCATTATTGCTAATATTTTTGGAATAGAGTGTTGACTCTTTAGGATGTTTGATTTTATAATTTCTACTTCTATGTGATTTTTATGATGTACTATTTGGGTTATGATATACCATTTTGACTGTAAGTATTCTATCCTTTGAGTGTTTTCTTTATTCACACCGATATGAAACTATTTCTTCTGCTTTTTATGTGGATGAAACATTGTATGTTTTATCTTGTATGATGCAAGTAGATAGTCTCCAATCCATAGGGATTGGGAGTTCCATATAAGATATTTGTGTTCTTTCTTAGGTGTCAGAGTACCAGTGAATCTAGGATAGTTCATGATAATTTGAAATCATAGGTGCTCGTTTTTCTTCTTAACATGATGTTAGTATGATTTATGAGATCATTCTGAGATATATGATGTAGTTATGTGTGAGTTTATAGCCATATATAATCATAATGAGACCCAATTCACCATGAGCAGTATGGATTATTTATCTTGAGGATTATTTCCATTCTTTTCCGTACTTTTTATTTGGATAGGTAGACATCAGAATCTTATTTATCTAACTGATGTGATTCATCACCATGTTTCTATTTTTTGAGTTTATGATATGAGTAATATAATTATTTCCTATTTATTTTTTAATAATGTTTTGTAGTATCATTCATCTTAGAAGAAAAATGATTATGGTCTAGGAGGAAGTAGTTGATGGCCCTTAGTGATTAAATTCTCTCATGGACCAGAATATAGTTGGGGATATGGTGTGTGCTATCCATTACCAAGGAAAGGAACCTTCACTCATTCTTGTTTTGGCTCAAACTATAAGACCTCAGAGGGATGAATTATATATTAATTCTTAAGAGTTAATTCTCTAAATGATACACAAATTTCATGTCTATTATAATCCTTGTGAGGCTTTGGATTGGTTTAGCAAGATTGAACTTTTGTTTGAGTTCTTCAAGATTCTTGATGTGATCAAATGAAAATGTACCAACTTCAATGATGATGGACCTAGAAGGAGATTTTGGGTTACAATGGTGATAGGGATGAATCACAGGGGATTAGAGTTGATGTAAATTAATTTTATTTTCACTGATAAGTTATATCAAGTGTATATGGTACTGGATATGAATTTGGTGTTTCCAAATCCCAGGTAGGCTCACTGGACTATGATAGAATATATATAATGTTCTGTTGAACATGTGTAGTTTTCACCTAAGATAATATAAAATTTAAACACCAAGAATTGATTTTTAAAGATGTGAAATACATCTGATATTTCTTATCAAGTTTTCTTAAAGAAGAATTATTCTTATAGAGATGTGATGGATAAAGAGTTATGGATTGATCTTGGTTTGGAAGGTATGTTAGGGTTTTTAGGTGTCCCATTTATACCACAGATATTTCAATGAGTTACCACAATTAAAATAGGATTCTTGATGATTCCCTCAGTAGTTCATTATAGTAGTGTTATTTTACACTGCTTATATTTCCTATAATATCTCCTTGGACTTTGTTACTTTGTAGTAAGCCTGGGAACTCAAAATAATATTTCACTAAGGCACCCAAGATATGTGGTCCCTATGGATTCTCTAGAAATGTATGATGTTTTTAATATCTATTCTAGTCCATGGAGGGGAATGATATCATCATCACTTAAAAGTACTATAGTGAAAATAAATGCCACATAACCAAGGTTGTTCTTGATATATGCATCTAGAAAAGTTCTACTTCATATACTGAAAGACATCCCAAGGGAAGAAGATAATGGTATAACAACCTTTAGTGGTATCATCACAATATCATCATTAATATAAATTACCTTATTTGATATTGTTGAATCCTATTAATTCATTTCAACTCTCATTGTGAATATTATAAATCCTCATATAGATATTTGATCTTACGTGAAAATTTTTACAACAACAGTTTCCACGAATAGAGGGAAGGGTATCTATTGTATTTCTTTTATGATCACTTTAGTATATATTGATATTACATGCTATTTTTTTGGTTTTAGTCATAAAACCTCTAGATGTTATCCATGCGAAGGATTGGGTCATTTATAATTAGTCCAAAACATATATTTATCTTCAAATGAGTATCCTTTACTATACACGATAAGGTGTGTTGTACCTGTTAGGTAGAATGGGACCCATGTTTGAGTGTAGTAAAAACCTATTATATAGAGGCATGGAAAGTAATATCTTTGTTTCATATTGATCATTAGAGAGAATCATTGAAAAATGATATCCCTTTAGTTTTTTTTCAAGATTCCAATTGTTTTCCTTCTCAATTCCATGGTCTACCACCGGTAAAATGGGAAGAGTTTTATATTTATTATAATCATAGTACTCATCTAATGTACATTTGTTTTACTACTTGGAACTGGATGAAATAAAAGATCTGATGAATCAGTTGGATTCCCTTTTATAGAAAGGATTTATATACCATGGGTTTTTTACCTTAGTCCGTTCCTCCACTTTTTTCTATAAAATTTAACGAATCCCTTCACCTTTGTGTTCATGTCCAAAAACTCTACCTATTTATGGTAAAGAACAATTATCCAATTCCATGGATTGATGTTTGTATTACTAGTCAAAGATGGAGAAGTGGTTCTTCCAAATTGATCTTTGATCTAGTTATTATGTCATGGTACCCAGGCTAGTTCATGAAAAATAAGAATGTTCTTTACCAATCCCTAAGTGTTGGCGACTAGCACTTGACCACATTCAAATTGAAAGAGGGAATGAGTTCTCCACAAACATTTCCTTAGTAGTATAAATAATTCAATATGTATAGAAGTGAGAATCCATAGGGAGAGGTGTACCCGAAGTAAAATTTGTGAACAACCCCAATGTAAAACAATAATGTACTAGAAATCCAGATTACAACCCATGTCTTAGAAGGAACAACTCTCAAATCCCAAAGATCAATAACTAAAACCATATCCTAGAGGTGCTTTTCCCCATCTCTAACCTAGAATGAGAATATCTATAAACACCAAAAGCACAATTAGGTTGTGACCTAAATGCCCAGTAGGGTCTCACAAATAATTAAATAATCATATAAAACATTTAATTAACCTAATAAAGCAGTCAATTTTAATTAAACATGTTTGAGAATTCAATATCTTATTTAAATAAATCATGCATTAAATTTAAACAAATTTAAATATGTAAAAAAATAATCACATATAAATTGATGGATAATTTCTAATGAAATGTATTAATATAAAATTTCATATAAATGAATTTATATAAATTTATAATTCTTATAAAATAGTTTACAATAACAATGTAATATATTTCAAATCTAAATAAGAAAGTAACATGATCATGTAAAAAAGGATTAATAGTTCTGAGCTACAATATGTTGAGTCAAAAGTTTTCTTTTGACTTTTATATATTGTTTTGGAAATAACAAATGCCTTTTACCATACTGATCGTACTGATCATGCTGATCGTACTTACCATGCTGATCGTACTGATCATGCTGATCGTAGTGACCATGCTGATCGTACTGACCATGCTGATCGTACTGAACATGCTGATCCTATTGACCATGCTGATTTTACAGATCCTGCTAATCGTACTGACCATGCTGATCATACTAAACATGATTATCGTACTTACCATACTGATCGTTCTAACTATAATTTCCGTACTGATAATAAATTGTATTGACTCTGTAAATCATACTAAGTCTTATAATTCTACTCACTCTCTATCGTTTTAAAACATTACACAGTAATACTTATAGTACTCATGCTTTACTTTCATTACTTGATTAATCATACTCATGTTTTTCATCTTCATATATATATATTTTTAACCAAAACGATGTCATGAATCTAGTTATAAACTAATCAAAACAATGTCATGTTTTCTGTTTCAATATGACAGTTATAATGCCAGGTGACCAAGTCCCTCCGAGTTTTTCGGAGAAAAATGACCGTTGAAGGAAATATGACCGTTGGAACCCAAGGCCTATAAATAGGAGGTATTTGAAGTCAAGAATATACATGTGTATGAGAACGATCATTTTGTGCCATCAAGTTCTAGAGAGAGATATTGTGACTTCTCTCCTGCTTCGTGCGAAAGCCTTGAACTACAAAACTTGAACGGTTCATTCCTAGTTTTTGTATTTTAATAAGTTCTTTGTTTGTGATTTGTGTGATCGATCATCGTATCGAGGGCTTTTAAGTGATTGGAAGACAGAGGTGTCGATTACCTACAAACTCGATGGCTACTGGGGATAGGCAGACGGAAGAACTGATCATCATATCGAGTGCTGCCGGGGATAAGCAGACAGACGTACCAATCATCGTATCGAGGGCTTACCAAGGTGGTGGTAAGATAGACCTCTTATCCTATGGAAAATGATAACCCTTCTCTTTGTGTTAAAAGAATTGTAATAATTTTACATTTCTGCTGCCAATTGTATTATAAAGTAAATTGTTTTTTTCCTTTTCTATTTCATATACATTTGTAATTGTTTCAATTACACTTATACTATTACATTTTTGACTATTAGATTCTATATTCTTTATGACATAATCCCACACTTTTACATTACTCGGATTATTGTATTCTTTTGAATACAATTGTTTTACATTTCTTATAGTATTGCATTATATCATGTCTTTATATTCAATACAATTGTGGGGGTTTGTTCTTGTATTAGTTTAAGATCATTTAAACTAACATCTTAAGTGTTTAAACACAATGATTTTAAACCTAAAATTTACCCCCCTCTTGTATTATTCCATCTAATATTTATATACATCTACATATTTGATCCAACAATTGGTATCAGAGGAGGTTTCCACTATTTAATATCACTTGCTCTATTTCATTCAAACTTTCATTTCAACTATTTACTACACTAACGTCTGGAGTGGAAAAGATTTTGTTTTATTAGCTGGAAGGAATGAATTTTAGATCAATTGGCAACCTAAATCCTTCTAGACCACTTATCTTTGATGGGAATGATTATGAGTACTGGAGAGATCGAATGAAGAAATTTGTTATCAATACTGGTGTAGACAATTTTTTTATACTTACTGGAGGTTACAAAATTCCTAACAAAGAAGTCAGTACATTCACTAACCAAGATAAGCAATAATATCAACTGAATTACAAGGTACGTAATACTTTATTATGCTCTATGACCAGGAATATATACAGCCAGATATCTTCTTGTGAAGTAGACAACTGTATTTGGATGAATTTTGAAGTCACACATTTTGGTACATCCAAGGTTATAGAAACAAGAAAAGAAATGCTTCGAGCAGAGTATCATGTATTTATTTTTCCTTATAGAGAGCCAGTGTGTAAAGTGAAAAAAAGATTTATAACAATTGTCAACAGTTTACAATCTATGGGAGAAAAATATCTTGATGATGAAGCTCTTGTAGATAAGATTATTGACATAATTCCAAATGAATGGGAGTCAAAAAGGAAAGCTATTGATGAAAACATAAAATTTTCCCAGATTACTCTTGATGAACTCTTTGGAACTCTTCTACAACACGAGACAAGAATGAAGAGAGATGCTAATTTCAATAAGAACAAAAATGGGAATAGAAGTGTAGATTTTAATACTACATCTAAATATAAAACACCTGAAAGGATAACAAGATCGAAAGACAAGAAAGTTTTTATATCAAAATCAAGTGATAGTGATCACTCAGATAATTAGTTAGCCAATCCGGATCGAAGGATGAACAAGATCGTGGGAAAGAAATACTTCCAATACAGATTCAAAAAGAAATATAGGAAAAACAAGAAATATTTAGAGGTGAATTTTTATGAATGTAAGAATGTGGGACATATAAGGCCTGATTGTCCTTTACTGAAGAGAAAAGAAAGAAAGGAGAAACATTCTGAAAGGAATAAGAAAAAGTATTACAAGATAAATAAAAAGAAATTATTGAAGGAAAATGATACTTGGAGTTAAAGTGGTAGCGATTCATTAGATAATTCATCTGAATATGAGTCCTTAGTATAAAGAAATATTGGACTTATAGCCAGACTACCAATTGAAGATCATTGTTTTATGGAAATGGAACATAATGCTGAAGGTATTTCAATTATTTCCATAAATGCAAATTATACTGAGAATAAATAATATGAATCTTCAAATGACAATTCTTCATCATCAGAAGATAATACATTACCTTCATTTGAAGAAGTATCTAGGTGTTCTAAATTACTTGAGTATGAAAATTATAAACACAAGAAAAATCTTGATAATGAAAATTCTAGAATATCAATTTTAACTAAAGAAGTATCAGATCTTTCTAATGATCTAGATATGAAAACTTCTTACTTTGAAAGTATTTTACAAACCCTTGATAAAGTCAAATCCAATGAGGATTAACTTTATAAGGATCTAGAAAATGTAATTTCTAAGTAAAATGCTTTTGAGCCTAACTCCAGTTCAAAATCAAATGTTTTGGAGGATAAAAATTTAGTTTTAAAAATAAAGTCTGAAATTTTTTATTTGAAAAAATGTTTGTCAAAATTTACTTATGGAAAAGAGAACTTTGAAAAAATGTATTCACAAATTCATCCTTTGAGAAATCATTCTGGACTTGGTTATACTCATTCCAAACTCGTTTTTAGTAATAACTATTTTGTTCCTCAAAATACCCCTTTTTTCTAAGTGTCAATGTGGTGCTCACTGGAAAAGAGAGTGTTCTCTTAATAGAACTCAGTCTTTAGAATTTCATAATGCTCATTTTTTAAAACAAATGTGGATTCCTAAAATTCTTTTAACTAACTCTTCTGGATCCAAACAAGTTTGGATTTCAAAAAAATAATCGTTTCTTTTTCAGGAATATGTGAAGTGTACCAACAAGAATATATGGTACATGGATAATGGTTATTCTCGACACATGACCGAAAACAAAAATTTCTTTGAAAACATTATCAAAAAAGGGTGGAAAGGTCACCTTCAGAGATAATTCTCAAGGAAAGATTATTGGAATATGTAATATTTTTTTTCATGGAAAAGTTCTTATCTCAAATGTTTTGTTGGTTAAGGGTCTTAAGAACAATCTCATCAGCATATGCCAATTATGTGATGAAGGATACCTTGTGAATTTTTGAAATGATAAATATATAGTTCACAATTCCAAGGATGAGTTCATTCTTTCTGCCCATATGCAATAAAATGTATACACTATTAACTTAGAAGACCTTAGGAGCCAAACCATACCCTACTTAAGTGCAATAGAATACCAATCATGGATATGGCATAAAATACTAGGACATTGTAACCTGAGAAACCATTGTAAAATTTCAAAGAAAAGTCTTGTAAAGGGACTACCAGATCTTAGATATGAATATTCAAAAGTCTTTGATTCTTGTCAATTTGATAAGCAACATAAAACAAGATTTAAATCAATTAATTAAGTTTCATCTTCTAATGCATTACAACTAGTGCATATGGATCTTTTTGGTCCTTCACAAACTGGAAGTATTGGACGAAAATACTATGTATTTTTTTTAGTTGAAGACTTTACTATATTTACATGGGTCTATTTTCTATCGAAAAAATTTGAAGCCTTTTCCTATTTCAAAACCTTTAGAGCCCAAGTTAAAAATGAGAAAAACCTACCGTTGATAACTATTCATAGTGATCATGGTGGCGAATTTCAAAATTCAGACTTTGAATCTTTTTGTAGTAAGAAATGTATTACTCACAATTTCTCAACTCCAATAACCCCTCAGAAAAATGCTGTTGTTGAAAGAAGAAATAGTATTCTTCAGGAAATGACTAGAACCATGATGAGTGAATACTCAATTGTTATGAACTTTTGGGATGAAGCTGTTAGTATTGCTTGTTATACTATAAATCGTGTTTTATCTATATTTTTCTTAATAAAACGCCTTATTAATTGTGGAATGGCTGAAAACCTAAAGTTTTATACTTCAATGTTTTTGGGTGGAAAGTATTCATCATGAATACTGAAAATAATCTACACAAATTCACACTAAAATCTGATGAAGGAATCTTTCTAGGCTATTCTACAACTTCTAAGGCATATAGAGTTTTCAATAAAAACACTTGTACTGTTGAAGAAACAGTGCATGTTAAATTTGATGAAACTAATCCTTTTTTTCAACCAAATCCATCCTACATCCTCGGATGTGATTTCTAAAAATGTTTATCAACCCCTACAAGAAGATTCTTCTGATAAAGAAAATGTTCAAGAAAGTGTTTCTGAAACTTTTACCCCAGAATAATTTCTACCATACGTTGATGAACAAGTTTTACAAAACCCAAATCAATTGTTTCTTAGGAATCCTCCCAGTGATAGTATCATTGGTAATGTAAATAAAGCTATAAGTACCAGAAATTCAGTAATAAATGAAAAAGAAAATCTTTCTTTTCTTTCACAATTCGAACCTAAAAGTCCAAGTGAGGCCTTAGGTGATGAAGATTGGATTAAAGCAATGTAAGATGAACTAAATGAATTTGAAAGGAATCAAGTCTAGACTTTATTTGAAAGACCTAAAGAAACAACTGTAATTGGTGTAAAATGGGTTTTCAGAAACAAATGTGATGAAAATGGAATCATGGTATGAAATAAATCAAGACTTGTTGCTAAGGGATATAATCAACAATAAGGAATAGACTATGAAGAAACATATGCTCCAGTAGCTAGACATGAAACTATTCGTATTCTATTGGCCATTTCATCTTACATTAACTTCAAACTATTTCAAGTGAATGTTTAATATGATTTTCTAAATAGTTTTGTTCTAGAAGAAGTGTTTTTCGAATAACCTCCAGGTTTTCTAGACCCAAAACTTCCTAATCATGTTTTCAAACTTACCAAGGCTCTATATGGCCTTAAACAAGCCCCATGAGCATGGTATGATAGACTTACAGGATTTCTTTTACAAAATAATTATACAAAAGGTACAGTGTATCCGACCCTTTTGACAGAAATGGAAAATAGAAATTTTTTGATTGTTCAAATTTATGTTGATGACATCATATTTGGATCAACTCAGTAATCTTTAACCGATTCTTTTGCAAATTTAATGAAATTTGAGTTTGAAATGAGTATGATGTGTGAGTTAACATTATTTTTAGGTTTTCAAATTTATCAAAAACTAGAAGGAACATATATATAATAACATAGAATATTAAATACTTACTCAAAAATTCTAGATACGACAATAGTAAAAGTATTAGCACTCCAATGGGTACCTCAAATACACTTGATTTTGATGAAATTGGGAAACCAGTAGATCAAATAATTTTCACAGGTATGATAGGAAGTTTTCTATACTTGATAGTTAGTTGACCAGACATAATTTTTTCTATATTCTTATATGAAAGATACCAATATGATTCAAAAGAGTCTCATTTAAATGTCGTGAAGAGAATCTTTCGGTATTTAAAAGGCACTATGGATTTATGACTCTTTTACTCTTCTGGAAATGATTTTGTTTTAAAACGTTTTTCAGATGCTGACTTTAGTGGTTATAGAATGGATAGAAAAAGTACATCTGGAACATGTCATTTATTAGGAGATTCTCTTGTTTCTTGGTCATGTAAGAAACAACACTCGGTAGCACTTTCCACTACTGAAGTTGAATATGTAGCAGCTGGAGGTTGTTGTTCTCAAGTGTTGTGGATGCAACACACACTAAGTGATTATGGATTGAGTTTTTCCAAAACTCAAATTATTTGAGATAATAATATTGCTATAGCTCTTAATAAGAACCCATCACATCACTCCCGTGTGAAACACATAGATATTTGGCATCATGTTCTTAGGGGTCACACACAAAAAGGAGATATTATTTTACAATTCATCGGAACGTAAGAACAACTTGCTCACATTTTTACAAAACCATTACCTTCTGATAGATTTGAGTTTATAAAACTAAATCTAGGTATAATTTCATTAAAATAATCATTCATATATACATCATGGTTTACACTTCTCCTTACATTAAACAACTCCTCTTAGAAAGGGGGAGAACATTTTCTACTTATTGTGTTTCTTATTTTCTTATGATCTTTATTTATTTATTCTCCTGGTTTATGTTTTTGTCTATCTGTTTATCATTTTGAATGTTTCATCGTAGTATTTACCTATTTGTTTATCATATTGAATGTTTTATCATATTATTTAGCTATCTATTTATCGTACTGACTGTTTTATTGTATTATTTACCTTTCTGTATATCGTATTGACTGATTACCATAACAAGTTCGTTTTACATCGGCACATCCAATCATGGTAATGAATTTCTTTTCCATCGACACATCCAATCATGGTAATGAATTTATTTTCCATCGGCACATCCATTCATGGTAATGAATTTCTTTTCCATCAGCACGTCCGTTTATGGTAATGAATTTCTTTTCCATCGGCATGTCAGTTCATGGTAACAAGTTTTGTTTTCCATGGGCATGTCAGTTCATGATCACATCATTGTCTCTCATTGACATGGCCATTGTTTTTTTCTCTTCGTATGATTGAGTTTTCTTTCACTATTAATACTATCTAAACCAACAATTACCCTACGATCTCCAGTAGGTACATACTTTACTGTTTTTTTAATTTTTTTAGAATTTGTTATTTATTCATTTTAATCTTATACTTTGATTTATTTTCTTCTAATCTCAACCGTAGAAGACCAATGATCATTATTTTGTCACCTATAAATAGATCATCCCCTCCCAAAACCCACACTGGTTTTTTGGGATTTGTGGCGATGCTCTGCTCCATCGATTTAAGACATCGTACGATCTTTCAGCAGCTTCACCTATATGTCTCAGTCCTCTGCCAATACTCCTACAAAAATGTCTTCAAATACTTCTTCAGAGAAAGATTTTTTCAGAGAAAGGATTGTTTCTTAGGATTTTTTTTTCATAGGATTCTACAATCAGAAGAATCATTTTGTTTCAAGGCTGGGAGCATTTATGTGTTGAAAAACCTGTTTCTCAATATCCGGTTCTTATTGATGAAGTCAGTCAGTTTTACAAAACTTTATCTTTTGATAAGAACATGACTATAAAGTTTTCTGTGTATGATAGAAAGTTATCTATGTCTATGAAACAAGCGGCCCATTTTCTAAGTGTTCCAATTGAAGGTTATTCTTTCTTTCCATCTCATAAAATACCATAGGAAGTTGGTACGTTTAACAAAGAAAGTGCTGCAATGTCATTCTTTCTTATAAATGAAGAAAAAAGGAAAGTGGATCATCTTTCTCCAGACAATAGATGTGTGGCTCTTTGGATTCAATGTTTTCTTATCCCAAGGAAAGGGGATAGAGAAACTCTGAAAGTTTCTGATATTTTCACGCTTGAATATCTTGTCAATATGAGAAAATTAAATCTCATGGGATACGTTTTTGAAACAATCCAGAATGTTAAGTCAGGAGTAATTAAGTCCCATTTGATTATGTATCCAGCTATTCATACACAGTTCATTTTCGAGGGCATGATGTTTCGTAACATTCCATTGAAAGGAAATTTGATAGATCTAAAACCTTCCTGGATAAGTAAGAGTATGTTGAAAAAGTTGAATGTAGGTTTTGATCAGAATTCAAAGCTTTTTGTTAAGGATTCAGAAGCTGAATCGGCTCAGAATCATTCAGCACCTATGCCAGCCAAAGATAATCCATCTGTTGGTGATCCTCAAAAGTCAGTTCCACAAACAAGTTCAAAGCCAAAGAAGAAACCTAAGTACTGTAAGGAGGTTGTGGGAAGGTGGAGAAAAGATAGAGAACATAGAAAAGATTGTGAACCGAAATTCAGTCTTGACCTAGCTGATGCTTTTGCAAAAATAATAAGGGTAGAGGAAACCCTTCAAGATGAAAATAAAAATAAGACTCTTTTGAAAAGAAAGGCTCAAGACATTGATATCTATAATGTTATGAAAATGGTTCATAATGATAGTGCTCAACTAACCGAAGAAGTACACCAAGAACCTATCGTATAGAGTCTTCTAGAGAAAGAAAAAGGGAAAATATGTTGGAAGAAATACAGGAAGTTTAAGAAGAGGAAGGATATTTTCTTTTTATTTTCTTCAGATCTTAAATAAAATTATAGAATAATCAGTTCAAAAAAAAGCGAAGGTATTCAACAAGTTCTTCATTCCGATCAAAAAACTGTTGAATCTTTTAAAACATCAGAAAAAATTCATTCCCAATAAAATCAATGACAATATTCTCATACTGAGAAAACAATTGTTATCAGTGATAAAGTGGAAGAATAAAGAAAGGGGATTGAAAAAGAAAAAGGAAAACAACCAGTGGTAGACTCAAGCTGATCAAATGAACTACATTCGTACGATAAAGATACTGATTCAGAACAAACAATATCTCTCAAGAGGAGTGATTACATTGTTCATGTTTTAAGGAGGGTTGAAGAGACTATTCCCTATTTCCCCAGGCTGGAAGGGAAAATTGATTTTATCGCTGAAAATCAGTGAAATAAGTTCATCTCCTAATGATAATTGAGAAAGAAAGTGTTGTCAGTTGAAGCTGATTTGAAAGTTCTATCTGAATGTTCGGCCGCTCATAAGAAGGCTTGCAACAGAATGACTAAGTGGTCATACAAAACAAAGAGCTCAGTGAATGACCATTAGATAGCAATTGAAGACATAAGGAGGTTGTCAAATGATCTTGCTATTGATTTAAATAAACTTGAAAAAGAAACTGTTGAAAGACTAAATCATGTAACTAATGGAGCATATATTCCTTTAGTGAAAGAATTGCAAGAGATATTGAATGCTTTTCAGTCTGAGTTTTCGAAGGTTTCATCTTTCAAAGATGAAATAGTTTTGTTGAAGAAAAACAATTATGTCTTATAAAAATATAATAATAATTTGAAAGACAAAATTGATACTCTTGACGAAGTAATCAGAGTCCAGGAGGAGACCATCAAGAATCAAGATCATCTTTTTGCTGATCAACAAGAGCTTCTCAGATCTCAGGGTTATACAATTTCTGAAGACAAGAAATAAATAAAAAAGATAAAAGTTTTTCTTCATGAATTTATAATGAAGGAAAAGGAAAGAGAAAACAAATGACTGTTGTATTTGTTTTTTTTTACCCTTTTAAGTCTGTTATTGTAATGACATTTTTTTGCTACTTTTTCTTCCCAGCATTGATTTTCTCTGACTCTTTTAGGAAACTAAAGATTACCCCATTTTTTTTGTAAATAACAAAATGGGGAATGTTTTACAAAGGGGGATAATGTTCTATGAAGGGAAAGTGTGTTAAATAAAAAACTTCTAAATCATGGAAAATCAATGAATACAATCCCTAGGAAAATACATACCTAAGGGGGAATTAGTTGTAATCAATTTCATTTTCAGAAGAGTTTCCAACAACTCAGGGGGAGATAAGTATTTCTTGTTGTATTTACTTTGTGTTTTGTGATTTCCAAAGAGGGGGAGATTGTTGAGTCAAAAGTTATCTTTTGACTTTTCTATCTTGTTTTGTAAATCACAAATGTCTTTTACCATACCATTTGTACTGATCATGGTGATTGTACATACCCCGTTGATCGTACTGATCATGCTGATCGTACTGACCATACTGATCGTACTGACCATTCTGATCGTACCGACCATGCCGATCGTACTAACCATGATGATCATACTGAGCATGCTGATCGTACTGACCATGCTGATCGTACTGACCATGCTGATCATACGGACCATACTAATCGTACTGACTATAATTTTCGTACTGACTAGAAATTGTATTGACTCTGTTAATCGTACTAAGTCTTATAAATCTACTCACTCTCAATTGTTTCAAAAAATTGCACAGTAATACATATAGTACTCATACTTTTCTTTCATTACTTTCTTAATCATACTCATTTTTTTCATCTTCATATATCTTTTTTTAACCAAAACGATGTCGTGGAGTTAGTTATAAACAAATCAAAATGATGTCGTGTTTTCTGTTTCAATATGACCGTTATAATGCCAGGTGTCCAAATCCCTCCGAGTTTTTCAGAGAAAAATGACCATTGAAGGAAATATGACCATTGGAACCTAAGACATATAAATAGGAAGTCATTTGTAGTCAAGAATTTACGTGTGTATGAGACTGATCATTTTGTGCTATCATGTTCTAGAGAGATATACTATGCCTTCTCTCCTGCTTCATGTGAAAGCCTTGAAACTACAAAACGTGAATGGCTCGTTCCTAATTTTTGTATTTTTATAAGTGCTTTGTTTGTGATTTAAGAGACCGATCATCGTATCGAGGGCTTTCAAGTGATTGGAAGATAGAGGTGTCGATTACCTACAAAATCGAGGGCCGCCAGGGATAGGCAGACGGACGAACCGATCATCGTATCAAGGGCTATCGGGGATACGCATACAGTCATACCGATCATCGTATCGAGGGCTTACCAAGGTGGTGGTAAGACAGACCTCTTATCCTAGGGCAAAGGATAACCCTTCTATTTGGGTTAAAAGAATTGTAATACTTTTAAATTTCAGCTGCCAATTGTATTAGAAAGGAAGTAGTTTTGTTTCCTTCTCTATTTCATATACATTTGTAATTGTTTCAATTACACTTATACAATTACATTTATTACTGTTAGATTCTATACGCTCTATGATAGAATCTCATACTTTTACATTACTCGGATTATTGTATTCTTTTCAATACAATTGTTTTACATTTCTTATAGTATTACATTATATCATATCTTTATATTCAATACAATTGTGGGTGTTTGTTCTTGTATTTGTTTAAGATCATTTAAACTAACATCTTAAGTGTTTAAACACAAAGTTTTTAAACCTAAAATTCACCCCCTCTTGTATTATTCCATCTAATATTCATATACATCTACATATTCGATACAACAAAAGAATCCCTCACACTCATTATGACATGGTAATTTATGTATACACACATCCCTTTGAAAATGGTTAAGAGGAATTTATCACCATCCCATCAGGGATGTGACGTGATGAATTTCTGTTTTAGAAAATATGAATAATCATAGAATGATATCCCAAAAACTCAATTACTAACTACGAATTCATGTGCTACAATATAAAATAAATGGTTGGAAATTTATCATTAGACTAGTTAAAAAAAATTCAAAACATTCCCTAATATAGATAATCCAATTTCCTTTTTAAAAACAATAACAGACATTTTTAATCCAAATATGACCTTTTCCAATATAAAACCCAACATTTTCTATCAAAACTATTTCAATCCATTTTTAGAAAATTAAAATTTTAATGAAATTAATCAATTTTTTCAAAAAGTATAATGTTATGAATTTAAATTCTACAACATTCCATCCATTTCAGAAACACACATAAATTCAATGGAATTGGTGGTGGTGGTGGTGGGGGGGGGGGGAGTTCTTAATTTCAAACTGATGTATTCCAAAACCCAAATTCAATGGAAATTTGGTTTTTAATATACCAATTTGAAATAATTTAATCAAAATAAATAATGGTATTTAATTGAAAACTATTATTTAAATCAAGAAATTTGGGGTTAATCAAAATTTCTATTCAAAATAGAACCACCCGCATCGGGATCATGGGATCTCGAATAAAAAATCCCTATTTAGGATTCACAGACCTTGAATGACAAAAAAGAGAAACCAAGAATCAATACCCATATTCATGTGCCAAATAGAGCATATTTGATCCTCAAATCAACATGCATATCTACAAAACCATAGGAAGGAATTGGGAGAGAGTTGAATATAGATATAAAAAGAAGGAATCATACATTCTGTAGATCGAATGCTGTTCTTCATGCTTCGATTTGATTTTGGGAGGGTTTAGAGAGGCCAAAATCAAATATTTGGTGATCCTATGGAAGTAGAAAATGAATGTGGTTATAAAGGCCTATAAGGAATCTAAAGGGGGGGTCATGGTTTTAAAATGTGATTTTGGATTAAGAAACCCGTACACATAGTTAGCTGGTATGATCCATACGGTATGTACAAAGCTTTCATGATAGCCATGTGCACTTTAATTCCAAGTTCACGGTTACTAATAAGTGGGAGATTGTATTTTCAAACAATGCACCAACCATGAAAAACCCCACAACCTCTTATTTCATAGTTCTCACTTTCTAGGAGCCCTGTTTGGTAAAATCTTGCACCTACCATGCACTTGCCCAGAAACCATCAAAAGTTGAAAAACAATTTCCAAAAAACCCCAAATGACACCCAACCAAAGAATGATCAAAATAAGGGTTTTGGAATACCTAAAAATATTAATCAAATGTTAAAAATATTTTATTTATCAGTGAATACCATCCCATGGTGATGCAAGTAGAAAACACAACAACAAAAAATCCAAAAAAACATACCACACCCCTAGTTACCCATGCATGTATCATATGATTTCATATGCCCATACCAAACTAAATAGTACCATAGACATGGAAATATATATTTATCAAAAAATAAAAACAATTAAACATACCAGGTTAATAAATTTCCCAAATATACCACTACAATGAATTAGCATCCAAAAAGAATCCCAATAAATACACTGAGCTTATATATTGTCAATCCACAACTACCCTGTACTTTGGGATCATAAAGACCAAATAGTTCATCTTCTAAATAAATTTAAGGACCAAACACTTAAAATTTTTATAATATTTAGTTTTTATTCTAGAATTAACATTATAAAATTTTGAGAATATATATGGTTTACTATTCTAGATAATTAGGTCATAAATCATAGATAACAACCCATGTATTACAATGTGGAAACATATTCACAATATTAATTTTTTCTATATTATAAATTTTTTTAAATGAAACCCATGGTATTTTTATGGAAAATATTCATGAATATCAAAATTACTTCTTATTTGTTCTTACCCATCCTCACACCTTATAAAAATACAGTATAAGGTTTTTGGATGAGAACATAATGCACAGTCAGAGACATCAAAAAAATTATTTTCTCCAATAAAAAAGAAAAAACATAAAGAATCTTATCTTTATAAAAAAATCATTTGAGAATATGAATTTAGTAAAATATAAATTAAAATAAAAAACAATTTACTCAAATAATAACTTTTAAATCCATTGATCGAAATTATAACCACTTTTTCTATACAAAGAGAATCATAATCATAACCAATTTTTATCTCATGTTATATATGACTAGAGATGAATCAAACACATTAAATAAACCATCCCAATTATCTATCTATTTATTTATTCTACATACAAATAACATTACCCAAGTAATTGGAATGTTTTAATGGGGCCCACCCATCATGAATTTTCTATAATGACCTTTTTATTTATTAAACATTATTTCATGATTTATTTTATAAAGGTACACAAAATACATGTCATGTGATCAAGAAGTCTCGTGTTATTAGGTAATTAGGTACATTACATACCAATGTAAACAAGGGGGTATATTACCATTATTTAAATCTTCTTTAACTTGATCAGAATATTCTATCATACTAAAAACACCATGGGCTAATTTCTTGATATACATAATAAATGGGTCAACTAAAAAGTCAAGAATGAGAATCAACCAGACATAACATTAAGAAAGTATTACAAGATGAACAATAAGAATATCAATGATACAAAAAATATGTGAGAAAAATAATCTTGATAAATTTGGCATGATATAAAATGATAACATAATGAAAACATGGGAAATTAAACAAAAAATTTAAACATGAAATCATAAACATAGGTTATGACTAATAGCCAAGATATCATATCATCGTTAATATTTTTCCAGGATGGATTAGGTTCACTCTATAAGCCATTGAATTATGTTTCATTAGACTAAGACTATATGTAATGTAATGTAGCTTTATATAATTGAATCCACACCCATCACATTCAAATCATATAATTCATAAGTGTGCCACAAGAAGCATTAAACATAGGATCCTGGTCCTTAAAATTTAATTACATGGTCATGGATTATAAAAAAAATACATTTAATTATAAATTACATTAGTATATTTATTTCCAGTAAAATACCATTGAGTGGATTTAGGGATGGTATTCAAAATGAGAAAAAATAATGGAAAAATATCAATAAGGTTTTAGAAGAATAAGAACTATATATAATGATATATAAAATTGATTAATCAAAGATAAATTTGACTCTTATCATTAAAAACCAAATTTATAGAAATATTTTGGTGGAAAGTAATAACCAAATATTAGGAATTGGAAATAAAAGGCATAAAATGAAATAAGAATAAAAAATCCAAAAGAGATGAAAAAATCTATCTATGTGGGAGGGTGATTACAAAATATTTACAGGATTTTTGATTAATTTGGGGAACCTTTCCTAGACTATAGATAGGGTAGGGAAGATTATGGATTTGGTCCACGGTTTTTAAACGATGTGAAATGGGAAATTTCTGGGATTTATATAAGGGAAATGAGAGGAGTTCTTTAATATTTTCCAAACATTGTTTTTTGGAATCTATATTATAATGTAATCAAAACCATAAAACATAGCATGTTTTTTCCAGGGTTTCTTCTAAATAGTATTGGTTTTTTATATGTCCAAGGGAAAAATTAACTAAAATATTATCCTTGATGATCTGTATGTGAGCCATGTTGTTTCGAAATGGCTTAAAACAATAAAATATAAAATTAGTTTTATAGAACTTATAATGGATTAATGAAATTATTAAAATAAATTATATATCACATAATGTTAAAGGATAAACATTTATTTTTTCATCTATGACCTTAATACATTTTATGACATTACTTTTTCTACTTTATGATGAAATAATACAGATCATATATTTTTTTACATATTTAATTTTTACATGAAAATTTTACAATCCCACACAATTATGAAAAAGTACACATTAGCTAATTTAAATGTTCTTATTTCACTTTTAATATATATTTTATCAAAATATTCTTATAAATTTTTAAATTTCCACTTTTAAACTAAGAACTGATATTTTTTTAAAAATGATTCATTTTTTATTATATGAATTTTCATACCCTTATAAAAATTATGTTGGACTTCAAAAAATTATATTATCATTTATATCTAATAAATATTATTTAAAAAAAATTAAAATTTCTTTTTCATTAAATTTTAATTATTTTTAAAACATTAATGTCTTTAATGAAAGTACATATTACATACAAATATTATTTCGGTTTTATTGAATAAAATCAAAATCACATATAATGTATTAATTATAAGAAGTAAATATTACCATTATTCAATAGAAAATAAAATAAAATATTCATAGGGTTAAGGTCTTGATACATATCCATTTATTAAACTAAAAAACACTATGGGTATGGTGTGCGATGGTGATACATTCTTGGGGTTGTTCAGTGTACATGACTTTCCACTAATATCAATGAGCTTGAACTTCTCCAGTAAATGGTTTCTCTAATACATTAGTTTCTGGATATCTTCATTTGATTATTAAAGGAATATACAAGTGATATTATATACCTTTTAATAGATTATAAATTGTATTGATAGTGTAAAATCCTACTGGTCGAGGCCATCACTTTCTTGGTCGGTGTCATTTCAATTTATAAAAACTCCAATATTTATACTAATCTGATGATCAATTTATAATTGATATATTATCAATGGTATTGTATGATAACATGATTAATAATCATATATGATATAATAAAACCATAGAACTGATTTTTTTATAACCATAATACATTAAAAGACATTAATATAAATCAAAAATACACTTTTATATATAATCATTCAAGTCATTACAATCTCCCCACCCCCTCAAGAAGTCCTCCCAAAAAATTTCATTTCATACAATAAAAATGATTTAAGTAATGTTGTCTCATCATATTATCTAATTCCAATTTAATCACTCAAACATGGGGTTTCTCCAAGTCATATAGACTTGGTACATTTTATTACTTCATAATTATTTTTCACATCGATCTAATATCACCATCGGCTACTACTTTGTGTGATGGACCATTCTCCAATGGTATGAGATATGAATTGAGTTTGTTTTATGGTCTTGGTATGTATTTCCTTAATATAAATACATGTAACACCTCATTTTAATGTGTTATGTTTTGTGGGATGATAGTTGAGAGGCCACCACTCTGAGGCAGTCCAGGATATCAATGAAAAATATGAATATTGAAATATAATTTCAAGTAATCACACATATCATGAAATTATTTTATATAGACACCAGGAGAAATTACATTTTACAAACAAAATACTCAAGGTCACATATATGATTCTCAATGTAGATATTTTATCTACTATGAGAAGCATTGATGTGGTAATGAATTTTAGTTTCATTTTCTACTACATCCTAGAGTATTTTAGAACCTAGAAGTTTTAATTCCCTAACATCATCCTACAATTATTGTTCTGTACACCAGTTACCATAAAGGTATTAATAGGGGGTTAATTGGGTTATTGGTTGGAAACTATTATTATATGAGAACATGACCAGTGGAAGATATCTATATCAGCCTCCCTTGAACTCAATTATGAATTATCTCAACATGTACCCAAGCAACATGATAATATACTCAAATTTTCTATTAGTTTGTTGGTGATATTTAAATTTGATATTCAACACATTATTTAGATTTTTTTAAAAATATATTAAAACATGTAGTTAAATCATAAATATTAATCATAAATAAGTGATAATGGTGTTCCATACAGCCTCACAACATATCTAATGTATATCCTTTAAAGTTGATTGAGTGAGAAGTCATATAAAATTGTAATTAAGTGAGATTAATTTATAATATGATCTTCTATAACCCACATATCAATATTTCTTCTAGATTTATTTTAAAGTCCAGTGACAAAGTCAATGGGTATGTTTTCCCATTTCCATGTATTTACATGTAATGATTTCATCATCCCCTTTTATTTCGTTCCTTTAATACTTCACTTGATGATATACATGAAACCATGATTTATATTTTATGATATCTCTCTTTTTATGTTCAAACCAATAGTTCTGTCGAATATCGTGATACAACATTTTTTCCATGGATGGATGGAGAAGGTTTATATGTGTTCATAATCCAATTTTTTTTCATTAACTTGGGATTTGATGTTATACATTGTCATGACCAAAATGTTACTACTCTTTCATCATAAATTTTTAACTGTAGGGATTTATTTATTTATATTACACCTTCATCTAATTTCACACTTCACCTATTTTAGAATTCATTATCTTATCTATAATATATGCTTCTAAATCATTTTGTTTTGGATTTTTGTGTATGTTCCTTTACAATTCCCATATACTTCATTTTATATTTCAATAGGATCAGATCCTTATCAATTTTAATAAATTTGAAAACTCATAGAACCATTATACTTAGAGAATCAAACAATTTATTTTGTTTCCCTATATAGTTGAGGATTGAGAAGTCATAATCCATAATCATCTGAATCCATCTTCTCTTGTGAATATTCATCTCATTTTGGGTGAATTTATACTTAAAGATCCTATGATTTTTATATATTTCACACATCACTCCATAGAGAAAACTGCATTTTATTTTCAATAGAAATATCATTGTAGTTATATATAGATCATGTGTTGGGATTTTTTGTTCATAAAAATTAAATTTTCATTATGCATAGGCTATCACTTTTTCAATCTATATTAACAGACAACCAAATCCATTCCTTGAAGAATCATTGTATAACTAGAAAAATTCTGATCTGGTAAAATGCACCCCACCAAATATTAATGAAAAAAGTAAAGGTATATTGTCAGGAAGGGAAGTGGGTTTTACATATTCAAGAATGAGAAACTCAATTAATATTAGACTCCACCAAAGAAGAAAAGCACATGAGTTTGAAAAGAAGGCATGTCGGTCATTTCTGTGACTGCCTTCTTTACCTAGACATCAGCCACTTGATTAGCCTCATTATAGGAATGAGTGATCATTATGTAGAGATTCATTACCTAATTAAATAATCATATCTCGTGAGGTAGAAATATCTGTGTAACATCTTGGGTTCTCATCTTGATATCATGTACTACATGTTTAGAGTCTGATTCAATCCATAAGAGATTCCATCTATGAAAGACACCATGATTAATGGCATACATAATGGCCCAAAATTCGGATTCATAAGAAATTCTAATCCCAATAAAATGATGAGGAGAACCCTTAACGAATCCAAAATATGTGCAGAAGATTCCAACATAACCAAATCGTATTGGAATTCCAGATGCATCTCAATCAACATTAACCTTAAGACATAAAAAAATAGGTGGAACCCAACATATAATGTTAACCACCAATGGCCTTTTCATTTTACATGAAATTCCTAGAATCCATAATTAATTTAAAATTTTATAGGTATTATCCATTCCACCATTATTTTTATAATTGGAATCATCTATGTTGTGGTGAAATAGCATTGCACTTGCATGAAATCATGACTTCTTGTTGTCAAACATGAGGCTGTTCTGAGATGCCTAAATAGCATGGAACAATAATGCAGTGGAAACCAGAAGCATGTTCTTAACCTGCTCACTCCACAAGATATGGATATTTATAGCATATTTTCCTCCATCAACATATGTGAAAACAAGTCCATGTTAAAAATGTCACCATTATATTTCTATATCTTCTAGGAAAAAGGACATTAAATAAAGAGGTGATGCACATTTTCAGCTTCATTCAGGCAGAGATAGTAGGGAGACACGATACATTCATTATCCTTTCATAGTTGATTAATTGTGAGCAACTGGTTCATCCAAATTTTCTAGAGAAGAATCCTCGAGGGTTAAAAAAGGAACATTGAATTTTTGAAACCAGGAAGGTGCTTGTGTGGAGCCAAAAAATAACATATTATATAACTCTTTGAGATTAAAGTATCCATTCTTGATGGGATTTTATACTCGGATATCAGTATCTATGAAAGATTAAATATGAATTCCAAGGTTATCCTGAAGAAGAACCAGGATATCATGTCTATCACGATGATCTAGGAAGTATGCTACAAACATGTCAAGCTGGTTGGAGGGGATATCGCTAGTATAAAAGGGGTTGTCTAACCAAGGATTGCCCCAATAGTTGAGGCCAAAGTTTCAACACACAATCCATTCCAATTTTTGAATAATATACTAGAAGTATTTTCAAATAGAATTCCATATAGAAGTGTATAAATAATGGGAATAATAATTAAGGAGCTTCATTTTAATCCTTCATGAAAAAAATCATGATAGGAATAATCAGTGTTTCCATGTGAAATTTATAAAAAATCCACCATTGAAGATTTGAAGTTCATTGATTGCAAGACCACCCAACTCAATGGTTTTAATTCAATCATAAAAGGAAACAGTGATAACATTCCTTTCATTAATACAATATTTCCATATGAAATTTCTCACAAATAAACGATAAAACATAGATAACACAATGATATTGTAGGTTTATATCACATATGTTGGCCTCAACAATTGTTCTGTTGCTTTTTTCCTTTGAATGGACTATATATATCCCCTTAATTGTGACAATATATCCCCTGAGTGAGACTTCCTTCTATTAGAACTTGTATTTTCTATAATTTTCATAATTATTATACTTTCATAAAGTATTTATCACATTTCTAAAATACTCCTCATGACCATAAATTCATCTCATGTACATTAGAATATCATTTATAAAGGGTACATATAACATTCCAATGACATATCTAAATATTATATTCATAATTTCCATGAATATTTATTGAGTATTAGTGAATTCTAATTTAATTACCAAGAACTTATAGTGCATAAACATTGTACAGAATGCATTCATGGGGATATGTTAATTTTTCACAATTACAAGAAAATACCGCAACCAAATAACCTCCTTGGAGTGGTATTGGGATCATTGAAGCTAATGAAATACGTAATCAATCCATTATAGATGATACTAGTTATTTATCGTGATCTTGTTGGGCTCACAATAGTGAATTGAAAGAAACATTTACCCATGATTTTTCATGATGACGATGAATACTCCAACCAATGGTAAATCACTTGGCAATTTAAAACATTTATCTATATTATTCAATATATGTTTTCTGAGAACCATATGTTCTATAATATACAATCAATATAGTGTATTGGATAACAGAAACACCCTTGATATAATATCAATTGAAAATAAACCTCTCGGAAAGGAGGAAGGAAAGAAAATTCAATGGGAAACACATCAAATTATTCCATCACAATGGGAATGTCATTACGAATTATTTTTCCTTTATACTCAATAATTTGAGAAAGAAATGTTTTCTCCTTGGGAAATATTATCCATTCCTCTGATAATTTTTCTAAAAACCATTCATCCTTATATTTTTATTTTTATAAAATTAGAGATTGATTTATGATGGAGTGAGTAATTACCTTCTCATCAAAAATTTATGTTGCATATATAAATTCAAATTCAATCCATACCATGAATTACATCAAATTACACGAAAAGGGGTATCAGAAGTCTCCTTAAGATTTTAAACCCCAAACATTCTATAGGGGGTGAGTTATATACATTGAATGAAATAATTTCCCCAATTTTCATTTTCCCTAACATCTCTACTTCCATATTATTTTGTGGTGCTTGAATAGTTCTACTAAAATTTCTTGATAGGAAGGAATGTATAGATCCATAATCAAAATGTATATTCACTATTAATGAATGAATTACTGTTGTACCTATAAAAACTTCCTTTTTGGGAATAAACTCAATGGTTGTAACAAAATAAACATGACCTTGTTGCCTTGTAGGTCATTGGTGCTGATTGTCTCGGACCACCCTTTCTATGTGCATTTCATTGAAAGGAACAATTATTCATTGTTGTAAAATCATTGGGAAAAGGATTAGGGTTGACTAGAAAATTCCTTTCATCCATTGAAATAGTGGAACACTCCCATTAGAAATTACTATCCAGGTTCCCTTCCATTCAAAACCTAAAGCATTTCCTCACAAATTAGGAAATTTTTTAGTTTCTTCAGTCATCACATTCGACAATTATGATGCTAAAATTTCATTCCAATGTTTTATTTTTTTCATCACACCGCCATAATTAAACATCAATAGTTACACCTTATCCCCATGGGATGCATTAGATTGACCGATAACCATTACAAAATTGAGGTTACATTAGAAATAAATTACTCATAGATATCAAAGTTTCAGATATCCTTGTATTTTCATCAACTAGTATATTTTCAACCAATTAAGAGGTAAACATTTCATTCGAGGGTAAAAAATATAGAGGCATATCATGGATTTTTTTTGACTTTTACCTCATAAAAATCACTGGAATCATCATAATTTTTTCAAGGGAAAGTAACTACCATTACATTTAATGTTAGAGACTGTGAGTAAAATATTTATCAACTTGTTTTCCAGTACTCCATCCACCCAATCTCTTCTATATCCTCCTCATCCACCATATTATTGATCCATGTCCACCACATTTCATATTCTCCCTCCATTTGATAAAATGGTAGTATATACTTGTCTTTCTCAAAACATATAAGGATGGAGACGCTTTTCCCAATATAGATGATCCATTGCCCTCAATTAAAGTGTCAGATGAACCATTGAAAAAAGGAGGCCTTTGTATAATAAAGGTCTCAATTGTAGCTTTTTCATTCTTTGCCGGACTCAAGTGTTAATCTTATTTAGGATTATATCCAAATCTAGATTCAAATGATATATTATGATCAAATTTTTGTCATTATTACTCACATTATATTTGGAATCTCATTGGAGAAGACGTGAAATTTTCGTTCACATTGGTTCTTTACTTGGTCACTCACATTTTCAAACATTTGATAGAATAATGGGAAAATTATAAATTATTATTTTTAAACAATTAAACGCATAAATAATAATCCAATGAAATTAAATTTATGACATATAAATGATATTTTTTACATATCTTATGAATATGTAGGATTAAATACATGTTATCTATAATCTATTTGCTAATATAGAAACTTATGGGAATTTTTTGTTCCCATAATAATGTTTCATAATGCGATTCTTAATTTTACATTTCATAAACCAAAATATTATCAATCCAGGTGTGAAGAAAGTACTTCTATCATGCACACATTTTCAATCAATTCTACATTAACGTAGTGATTCCTTGTTTTACTAGTATGTACATATGTTATATAACTGCATCCAATTATATTATCTAGATAGAGATTTAATTTTTTGAAACCAATTAATAAAAATTGTACTAATGATTTAGGATTTTTCTTATTTTTAATCTTATCCCTAAGTACTTGGATAGATTTTTCTAACCCTAATACAAAAAAAACTTATCATCTCTTTGGAACCAACTGTAAAGACCATTGTGTTTATTCGAAATTAATTTCATATTTATTACATAAATATACACACATTAGAAGACAAAAGATCCAGAAGTGTAGTATATTTGTGTAATTTGGTACATTACATAACAACATAAGATAGTGGGTACAAATTAATTATTCAATTATTCCTTAACATGACCATAATATTCCATATTTTTTAAATCTACATGGGATAAGGTGAGAATGTAAAAAAAATGGTTGATCTGTAAAGTCTTTTAAGGGGATAAATATCGAATAAATTTAATAAAGTATTAAATTAATGAAAATAGGAAGATAAATAGGACATAAAATTAGTGATAATCAAAAAACTGAACAATGAGTCATGATATAACTTGATAACATAATATGAAATATAGAAAATTTGGAAACAACATGAAACATGAAATAATAGACATAATTCAAGGATAAAAACCAAAACATCATAACATAGTTTAAAAAGTCCCATGATAGATTAGGTTCAATCCCTAATCCATTTCATGATGTATTATAACCCTACAATATAACCCAATTCATTGGAGTGCTATATAATCCCAAGTGAACCCATTGATCTCATATCATGTTCAAGCATAAGTGTGGGACATAGATCACTCAATATAGGATAAACATTAATAATAAGTAATTTAAATATAAAGTAATATATAATAAATACATGAAATGACACAACAAAATGAGTATAAGTATGTCTAGGTGAATACCCTTGAATGAAATTCTCACTCAAATTAACAATAAAATAAGTTTTCCATAGAAAAATAATAGTTACATGTTTGTAGAAAATAATAGTTCCTAATGGTTCATAAAACAATTTAATGATTGATAATGTTATCTATCATCAATTTAAAATAAAATGGGAAGTAATAGGTGTGTAAAAATCATATCATAGTATAAGTAATTTGAAATAAAAGGCATAAATTGAAGAATATTTTTGAATAAATTGAAGTAAAATATCCCTTACCTTGAGAAGGTGATTATAAAATACTGGGACGTGGTAATTAAGAGACTGGGACCATGTGAAGACTAAAGAGATGTATGTGTAGAGTAAGAACATGATCTATGGTTTTCTATTAAATAGTAATTGGAGATTTGGTGGGTTTATAAATAAGAATAGTGGGTTGTTGTTGATTTTTTTAAATCGTATATGATGTACACTATATGAAAAAGAAATAAAAACCAAAAACAATACTATGGGTTTTCCCCAAGATTCATCCTAATATTAGTATTTTTCACTATTTTATGTGGCTAATTTAATAAATCATAAACTAATAACTTTTGTGATGTGGATGTGAGTAATTTTAATAATGAAATTATTTTAAAACATTAAAAAAAAATATTTTTTTGGGGGGATTCATAAAGGCATTAAAAAATTCAAATAAAATATAAATCACATTATTTTCAAGTAGTAATAAATATTAGTTCATGTATTCCCTTAATAGAACTTACTTCATAACTTTTGGGATATAATGATGTTATAATACACAATTTTTTTTTAGACTGTATAAAATTTTTTAGTGAAAAATTGGTTTTCTTAGAAAAAAATGAAAAATTAACTATTGGATAATTTCTAAATTCCAATTTAGAAATAATATTTATTTTATCAAAATAATATCATCATTATTTATTTGTAACTTTTAAAAAAATAATGGACTATTATTAGGAAATGACGGGATATTTTACATTAATATTTTTTGATCCCATATAGAACTTACACTACTAGAAATTAGCCACATACCTATGATTTTCCAAAAAATGTGTTCATATGTATTGTATGTAATGATATACCCATGGATTTAGAAAACCATGGGTATAGGAAATTTTTAAGACCTATAAAAATTGTTTTATAAAAACTTTGTGTATAGGGTTTTTATTTGATACATATACCCAAGGTTCATGTAAAATAATATGTATAGGGTTGTTTTTTGAAGACATATAGATATTTTTTTTCAAAACATGGGATATACTTCTCCATCCTTGTGGTGGGAGAAAAAAATTTGAGGGACACACACAAAAAAATTCACGGGAACAATTATTACCTAGGTTTTCAACTTATAGCCAAGGTTCATAAAAATATAAATAAGTACAAACAAAGACACATAGATATATATAAATATATATATGTATACCAATAATTGAAATAGATTTGTGGTTAGGCATTGGAAGAATAATGTGGTGGTCCATGGATCGAATCTCGTGGCTAGTTATTTTGTCAAAGATACACCCACAGTTTTATAAACTGTGGGTTTAAATTAATGGCTCTGTAAAGTGGACCCACACCCATAGTTTCCAATACCTTGGGTATTGTCTATTTTGATTTTAATTAATTAGTTTCCCCTAGTTCCTTGAAACTGTGGGTATATTCTATACCCATGGATTTAACGGATATACCCACGGTTTGAAACCGTCTGAATATGGAAAATCTATAGTACTATTAATTTTGAATTTTTAAAATTATAATATCAACTATATATAGTAAAAAATATTTAATAGTAAATAATATGACCTTTATTATAAATTTTTTTAAATTTATCCAAATGAATTCCGTTATTGAAATTACATCTTAACCAAAAAACAATTTCAATTTTATGAAATCAAAATCAAAATAATTTATAAATCAATAATGATAGTAAGTAAATATAATAATTTTTGTAATTATATGATTATATACATTTTTATTTTTATGGTATCGATACATATTCCTTTTTATAAAAATAACTCATTAAGGATAACATTTTTGTTGGTCATAATTTTGATGTGTGGTTCAGCAAATATTGTTTGGGCCACGATCTAAATGAGTATGAACATCAACCATGTACAATTTCCCGTTTGATTTAATGTTTGGATCTCTAATTTGGAATTATAATGGAAAAATAAGAGTTATTTTGTCTCCCATTGATGTTATGAATAATGGGTTTCATATGGTACAATCCTACTACTCATGTCCATCTCTTCCTTTTCTACTGTCAATTAGATTTATAAAACCCCCAAATTTGTATTAATCACATGATAAATATCCAATGAAAATATTATCAACTATTATTAAACATAATGGTATTTAAAATATGATAGGATATAATATATTGAAACACTTTCATGTTTTTTCTATGACCACAGTATTTAATAGAACATTTAAATAAATATCAAAGGGAGTTTTGTTTATAATGATTCAGGTCGTCACATGGTGTATATGGATCACCCACTATATTAGCTTTATTGGGTTAACCAATGATAATATATAATTTTAAATTTCCTTATAATTATTAAAAAAATTATCATGTCACTTTTTTCATATATCCCATCAAAATATTTGGGACCCACATGTAAATCACATTCATATTGGGAAATTTCATTTCCTTTTGAAAGCCCATTTGTAAAACTAATGTACCTAGATGGGTCTTTACATGATGAAACCATGGATTCATTTAAATAAAGGAAACATATAATATTTTTCAAGGACATAGTAATATCCATTGACACTGTATATGTGAAAATATAACATTCATTTTACCTTTCTTATAGAGAGATAAAACTATATTTATTTGGTACATAAAATGATTTCTTTTGAAATTGAATGAATTATTTTGAAAAGAGACATAAAAACATTATAATTCATTTAAATACATAAAAATATATATAAAAATAAATTTTATGTATATGGTCATAGAAAAGAAATATTTATAAAGGAAATAATTGAATTATTAAAATGATCTTTCTAAGTTGAAATTCCCATTACCTCAAGTCTGGCCCGTCCCATTCATTTTTAAATATCATGAAAATAAAATTATTTTAGTTTTTTAAATTATTAGTCTGATTTTTCAGCTTCATTAATCAAATTTTTATTTAATACCTTTTAATATTAAACTATATAATCAATTATGTTCATGTTGGTTTTGTTATATTATTTGACTCATTTGTCTATAGTGAAATCAATATGATATTTATGGTCACCAAGTTAATTATTTCAAAATATCCATAATAATAATAATAATGAAATAGCTATCACTAAAATAAATAAATAATATTTTTATACCAAAAATTAATGATAGTAATGAAGAATAAACTATTTTTTAATCATTGGTGCGGTAGGTTGTATGTACACATGAGTAATGTTTCCATATTTCAATAATAATTATCAAAATATGATAATTATTATTTTGCCTATCACGAATGATAATTAATAGACCCATAAATTTTCAAAAGATAAAAAAAATGTTTGATATGGTATATGACACACAACTCATAGATTCTAATGGAATTAAACATCCTAATACAATACAAGTTATTTATTTTTAAATACATAATATCCCTTCAATAACTTGTGGAAGATGCAATATGAGTCTAAATGAACGATAATATAGAAAAAATTATAAACATAGATGTAAAATTTGGGGTTATTAATAGTAGTAATTAATTATGATTTTTTTAAAATTATATAAGATATTTTCAAGGGTTATCTATTTATTTGATTCAAAATTTGAAAAATATGAAATACAAAAGATGTGTTTTCTAAATGACTATATTTTTTCTAAAAGCATATCTAGTCATACATTGAATAAATTATTTACAAATAATTTTTATGACTTCATTAGAATTTTTCTGAAAATTTATCTTTATTTATTTTTTATAAACATCAAAATTAATTTTTGATGAGGTTTTTAGTTTTTTCCAAAATTATTTTTTTTGAATGCTGAAAATATAAATTTTTCTAGACTTTTTTAGTATAAATAATTTAATTCGATAATGATTATATAAAAAAAAATTAATATAATTTTTGGTTACTGATATTAGATTTTATCAAATTTATTTCATCTTAATCAAAATCATGTCGAAATATGATCTATATACTTTTTAATGTATTGAAAGATTTTATTTTGGAAAACATGTCATTTCGATGTGTATGCATGTTTAATTATAAATTGAATTATGAATATTATGTGAATTGAACTTTTATAAATTGATTAAATACGTGTAATAATAATAACTAATAATATTTTTTTTTGGTAAACGTAATTTTTTACAATAATTAATAATGAAATTATAAAAAATAGTTTCCATGGTTAGGGAAAAATGGGTTTGATGGAAGTTAATCCAATGAAATAAGGAAAAAAATGAAATAAACAGTTCCATCACAAAATGGTTAGAAATATTCTGACCTTATAACCTATAAGATTCTATTATTACCACTTTTTTAGGAATCTTTCTTGAGAAAAAATTGTGTATCCCTTAATAATTTAAAATATTCCATGTATTTCCCCACCACCATATATAAAAGGAATCAAACTATACTCCATTATTCAAACATTCATATCCAATATTTTCAGATAATATCAACCCAAATATAATTATTAAAATCATCAACATATCCTAGGGGGTTATTTTTTATAAATCCCTTTTAGGAAGGCTATAGATATAATCCTATAAATGATCACCAATGAAGATGTAAAATTACTACACGTTGATATTTTTTATTTATTCTTTAAACTCATTAAAATAATATTAAAATATGATAAAATAAAAACATCATTTTCCCCTATATAACTATCTATTGTAAGGTTAATGTCATAATTCATATTCATCTCCACTTACATTGAATTGGAATTTAATCTATGTATCATGTGTACATCAGACTACCGCCTCCTGAACTGATGTAATTCGTTCTCCATCACCACCATTGTAAGAATAATATAATAATGTAATAAATATATTTATATTATATTTATGACATTATAATACTTTTTAAATTATTGTTTCCCATATAACTTCCCACTTTCTATTCTATTTTTGATACGATATCGCGTAACGTATGTATGGTGTGATACATCATCATCTTGCGATAAGATTCATTTTGGAATTACATGTTAAATGGATGATTTTAATGTTTAAATTAATGAATATATGTTATAATTAGGACTTAAATATAATTTTGGAAATATTATATCACACATAACTTCTTCCCCACGACTGTTCTGCAAAAAAAGTATTCCCCTCATTAGTACATGTGGACTACCTCCTCCATGTAGAGATTGAAAATGTTTTTCTTTTTATACATGGAATATAATAAGTATTTATTTGAATAATATAATTGATTTATATCAGATAATAATTACTCTATAAGGAAAATTAATATTTATGTTCCCTTTTTTCAATCCATTATGAAAAAATTGAAATACATTTCACGCATATGTATGACCAACCTTCTCTATAAATGGTGTAACCTTTTTTCAATCTCTAAATTATATATATTACAATAAATAATTGTAAAATTGATATATATAATTTAAAAAAAATTACAATTATTTATAATTTGTAACTATGATCAGTGTTAGAGGACCGAAAATACCAAATCAATTAACTCAAGAAAAACAATGTTGTTATTTCCCAGAAGTGTGATTTTAACAATGAATTGTTAATAAAAGAAAATAAAATTCTTTAAGTAAATAATATATGGAATGAGTTATGTGATTAATATTTGATAATAAATTTATAATAATTATATTTGTCATATTGTTGGTTCATACCCATATAATGGAATTCAATATGTGGTAAGGATTTTTCATCAAAATTTTACATCTCTAACATGTTTTCTATATTCACAATTTAGTTCTATTGTTCTCTGTATATAAATACCATTTAATATGTTATAATATGAATCTCTATATAATATTTTAATTTAATTTATTTTTTTAATCTATTTATTTCATGTAAATTACAATTCAAATTTTCATAAAGTGGTAATGGTTTATTTTACATTATCATTATTTATCGTAATGATTTATAATTAAATTTCTAATTATGAAATATTATGATATGTAACTCTATAAAATAATGTATATTTTTATTCTCTACTTATTCATATGTTTTTCAAGTAATTGTACCATTTAATCCTCTTATGTGATTAAAATTATTCTAAATACGGTTATAATAAAATCTAACCTTGTTTTACTCTTTGGTCAAAATCCAGTTTATTCCACAACAATGTTTTCAGAAAATTATTTAATTTTTTTTAAATTTTACCACAAAATTATTAAATGAAATTTTACTAATGATTTGGATTTTTACAAAAAAAATAATTTGAATCTTCATTTCATTTTATATTTGAGGAAAGGTTTTTACTTTTTACCAATAATGTAAATAGAATAATTTTTTAACATATTCGACAAGAAAAAAGTTTCCCACCCTCATTACCACAAATTGGACTGATGATTTATATATATATTTTTAAGTATAATTTGAAGGAATATTTCTCCCAAATATTATATAAAATTTATGTTTTAATTTTTTTTTAAAAAATTGAGAATGAAATTTCCATCAAAATTTTGTAATGGGTTTTTATATTATTTCTATTCAAAAATGATAGAAACCCTCATTGTATAATATAATCCATTGATAATATGTTGTAATTATACAATATTTATTATTTGTATAGATTATTTTATGTTTATTTTGATTATTATGTACTATTTTAATATCATTCATCATATTACACAAAATAATTTATGATTATATTTATATATTGGGGAATGTATTAACATTTTTTATATTTTTTATTAAATATGAAAGTTTATGATGATTATGTGTGAAACATTTAATAAAATTGGGAACATTGTATTAAGTATGTGACATGTGATTCCTATTATATCTATTTGATACATGTGTACGAATCATGGGTCAAACTATCATAACTTATTGGCATAGGCCTTACACCTGTGTGAAAGATGTATTTACACAAGGCCTTGATGGTATGTTAATGTTATCCATCATTATGAATTCTCTAATTATGATATTATTCATTAATGTTCAAGTGATTATTCATTTAGTTAGAACATCCATGGATAAGATTCCAACTCATTTGATTACATATATGGAATTATTTGATGATTTTTTATTTCATTCATATTATGATTATATTGTTGTTTAAATTACTTATGCTTCATTCATTTATCTTCCCATACTAATTATGCTTTATTTATTCATATCATCCTCTATAATCACTATAATAACAACATATTTAAAATTATGGACATCTTTTTAGTTAGAATATATTACATGAATCACAATGATTATAAGAGAATATGATACCACTATAAAAAATAATATATTTCAATTAAAATAAATTCAATATCTTAAATATCATCCAATATAATCCATACAGGCTTTGAATGAATCATGATTCACTATAAAAATTATTATTTAATCATTACTATTATAACATTGATGTTAATATGGTGGGTATTAATAGTAATAATTAAATTATAAAAATTATTTGTCTTACATATTTTTAAAATAAATCCTATGGTTATATATTTATTATAAATAAAATAATAACCATTTGAAAGAGAAATAAATGATTTCCCAAAAACATTTCTCTCCTAAAATACGGTTTATTCATGCATTGTGAACATAATTTAAATTAAATAATAAAATGTTAACAAAATTTATTTGAATAAATAAAAAAATTATATATTAATGTAAAAATTATCATTGGGTTAATTTTTGACATATTTCATAAAATATTAGTTTTGTTAATATAAGGTGAAAAATAATGATTTTTATTGAAACTACCTTTTCATTAAAATTATTTACAATGTTAAATAATATTTTAATTTTTTCAATATTAAATTACTTATTTTTTTAAAATATATTACCAATGTAGGTGATTGTAATCAATTTCATATATAATTTAGATTTTAAAATATTGAATACTTATGAAAATCTTCAATTTAGATAATCCCAAATTGATAATGTATATGATTTATTTTTGAATAAAAATTTAACAAATATTACTACTGAATGTGGGAAATTCTAGGATGGTATGTCTAAGTATGATATACTCTATAATACCAAATGTAGGATCGAATATATAAGTATGAGATGCTCAAATACAAGAGGGGGGTGAAATGTATACTTTCAAACAATTATTAAGGATTTTTACATAACCAAAATTCACAACACCTTTATGTTCTATTGATTTTCTTGATTCCAGAAAACTGATTTTGGAAATGAAACTAATCAAAAGCAACCAACTAAGATTCTACCTTAAAGCATATAGAATCTAACTAAATTAGAGTATCAGTAAGGAAGTATAAAAAAGTTATACTTTCCATAACAATACAAAATGCACAACGGATAACAATGTAGTAACACTAAAAGTAACAACCAATAACTCTTTTAACCCAATGATAAGGGTATCCAACAACCCTGGATAAAAGGTCCCTTGATTTATACATTTAAGAAAGTCTGTCTTACCGACACCAGGGTAAGCCCTCAATATGAAGATTAGAGTCCATCTTGATATCCCCGGAAAACCTCAACTATCAGGTAGTTGACAACTCTATCTTCCTATCCCCGGAAGCCCTTGATTGTACACAACAAGAATCAGAGTCACACGATGCAAGTCTACATGAAGCAATGTTTGAACAAGATGTTTAAACATTCTGCATGAAGTGTTGAGAGTTTACAAGAGCCTATCTCTCTAGAAATCACATCAACAACATGTAAGCACATATGTCAAATATGTTTCAAGTATTCTGCTCTTTTTAAATGAGCTCTTATTTATAGTCACAGATCCAACGGTCAGCTCCCTCATCCAACAGTCATATTTCTCATTTAAATTCGAAGGGACCTGTACATGTGTCACTCAAACAACTGTTAGTTTATAACTGAAGGCACGACATCGTTTTGTAATAGAACAAGTGAAGGCATAATGAAAACTGTTATTCGGAATGGAGAAAAATATGAAATTTCGAAATGTATGTAAATGAATTTGGAATGTAAGAAAATGAATTCAGAGTTTATAGTACTATGATATTTGGATTGTGTTTTCCTAAGGAATTCATAATCAGAATTCATCATCAGAATTCGTTATGAAAATTTGTAAACAGAATTCTTCATCAGAATTCGTAATGAGAATTATTAATCACAATTCTTCATCAGAATTCATAATGATAATTCGTAATTTGAATTATTCATCAGAATTTGTAATGATAATTCATAATCATAAATCTTTATCAGAATTTGTAGTTAGAACTTTATATAAGTTCGTAATCAGAATTCATAGTTGAACTTCATAAAAGTTCGTAATAAGAAATTTGGAATATAACTTCACAAAAGTTCGTAACAAGAATTCGGATCCTAAAACAGAATTCTTTATATCTAAGAATTATTTGATTCTGAGGTTTTAGACATGAATCCAATTTTTATACTTAAGAAAAATAAAGATATGAGCAATGAAACAAGGTAGGGGTAAATTTCCTTTGGGAAGGAAATTTTCCTTATGGAAGTAAAATAGGGGTAAAAACCGATTTTCTTATGAATAAGGTGTTTGTGATTTTCAAAACAAGAAGAAATAGAAAAGTCATAAGGAAAACCTTATTGACTCAATAATCTCTCCCTTTTTAGAAGGCACAAAAAACCTTACAAAAAATAATGTAAGGACTTAGAATAAATTTCTATACATTGAAACTAAAGCTTATCTCCATTTGTTTATGGATAATGGTGAATACGACTAACTCCCCCTTAGGCTTTGAAACTCTAAGGATTTTATTCTAGATTTCCAGAATGAGAAAATTTATTTAAAAGTGGAAATATTCATATTGATCAACTCCCCCTTATATAGACTCCCCCTTACTTCGGGATAGTTCTTCTTAGAAATTTTTATTCTCCCTTTTGGAATTATTTTTCCTTCTCCCCCTTTTTGATTTTAAAAATGTGTTTGAGGTAATGGAATAACAATAAAGTACCTAAAATATTAGTACATAAAAAAAACAAGAAAATCATCGACAATTTCATTATAATTGGAAATATTAGTACAAGGAAAAAACTGTACAAAAGATATCTGAGTGGTCTATTTTTTTCTTTTTCCTTGGGCATTAGCATCTTGAAAATTGTCTTCATCTTCTTCATTTCTTTTTGGTCATATTCTACATGAGTCTCTAAGGATTTGATCATTTATTATTGAGTCTTCAAGACCTCTACCGGAGACTTCATGGATTCTTCCTGAGCCTTTTGCAATTCATCTTGATTCATAAGTTTTTCTTGCATCTCACTCTGAAGATCCTTCTCTGTTTTCAAGGTTTTAACAATATAACTCAGCTTCCCATTTAGATCTTTCACATACTGAATATGAGAACTTTGTTCTAGACTTAGCTTTTTCCTGAAAACTGCCAGAAAGATTTTTAATTTTGACATCCTCAGTACCAAAGACCTCCTAAACATCTTGTTGGAACTGATAAATCTCTCCCATATCATCAAAAATATTCTTAGACCATAGAGTTATTTTGTTGCACGCCATTATGTGGACCTCATAGTTGATAAGAAAATTATTATGTTCTGCCTTGATCTGCACACATTTATCCATCACCATGGATATGGATTCTGACTTTTGATTCATGTTGTACTGAAGCATCTAGCATCTGGAGTCTATTGTAGGAAAGATCGGAATTATATCTACCAACTTCTTGAGGGATTCAACAAAAAAATCCTTTCCAAATGCAGACGACTCTGAATCATACAACTTTCTAAGAGAGTGTTATTCTTCTATTTCCACCAGCTTTATTTTAGAAGAACCTCCAACTTTCTTCTTCCTTATGATATCTTTCGTTGTGGTATCAATAATCAATTGCTTACCCTTGCCAATTTTCAGTATGGATTCCTCATCCGGTGATTCATAGTCACTCTCGGATAACTTTACTATCTTGTCTTCATTAGGTTTTTCATTTTGAGCTCTAGCTTTAACTTCCTTAGGATGGATAAAGTCATGCTTATGACTCTCTTTTGAAAATTTGTTCACTTCTTCTACTTCTTTCTCATAAAATCCTTAATTAACAATTTTTGAGGATCCAGCTTGAGGAGTCTAGATTGAAAACTCCTCGTATGGGGTTCCCTTATCTTGGTATTCTTTAACTTTCTTAATTATATCATAAGAACCTATAATCATATTAGCTTTTTGAACTTCCTCTACAACTTGCTGAACATTCTCTATCACTTCTTTCTCAATTGCGTTCTCATTGGGATTTTCTGGAGTCTTATTACCTGGAGTCTCAGGCAATTGTTCCATCAAAAAATATTTCATAAAAGGAATATTTTCAGAATCTATTTCAGCATCCCTCAGAAGGGATTGAGAAATTTCAGCCTCTGTCATCTTCTTCTTCAGCTTCTTCTCTTTGACCTATTTCTCTAACTCATCAGCAGCTTTTTCTTTCAAGGTCATAGCCTCAGCAGGATCCAAACAAAACTTTTTATCCCTTACTTTTATTTTCTCTTTATCTTCCCTCCATTTGGAAACCACTTCATCAGGATAAGCTTTTATCATTTTGGGATTAGGAGGTTCGGATTGAGGTTTTTTATCCTTAGGGGTTTTTTCTTCAACTTCCTTCAACTTTCTCTTCTTTCCATCATTCTTTGTTGGTTCTGATTTATCAACACTTTCCGAAACAGCCTCTACATCTTCCACTGGCATGTCAGAAAACTTAGCTGACTCTTTAGAGAAACCAACCTTCATTCTCTTTAGGCTATCATCATTGATAAGCATTACCTTGAAATTTCTCAGCTTGAAGGTGCATGACATCTTGATAGAATCAAGACACCAAATAATAATCTTGGATTGAAGAGGAGGATACATAATAATTTGACTTTCAAATTAACATTCTTGATGTTCTGAACCTTAATAAGGATGTGTCTCATTAAATTGATCTTTGTTAGATTACAATGAATTCCAAGATGTAAATCTCACTTTTCATTAAGTTCTCCTTATCACCACTTCTTGGTATGAAAAACACTTGAACCCACAAATGTAGAATAAGATTTTTGGTATATTGTTGGGGAATCATTGCGGTCTTGACTTATTTAAGTCCAAGGCATTCCATAGCTTTCACTTTGCTGAAACATCCTTGAACATCTGATAGCTTATGGGAGAAAAATTCAGCTTCTCCATCGTATAAGAGCCCCACCAAGCTCGTATCCTTTGTGTAAGAAAGCTTTTAAGTCTTCCAATAGCTTTTAAAAGAGAATTTTTCTCTGCCATATTCTTCATAGAAGGAAACGGACCCATAAAATTCTATAAAAAATCTATATAAACAACATTCTGATCCCCAGGCTTTGATATGCAGAAATATTCCCATCCATTGAGCTATATATTCTTAGAAATAAGTGAATCATACTTAATGAAAAAGTTCAGATGGACCAACCATTCCATGTATACTAACCAACATGAAATTGTCTTCTTAGTAGAAATTTCATGGGAAGTGGCTTCTATTGACATTCGGAAAGGAGGAACACTGAAAGATTCGGAACAGTCTTAAGAATAAAGGGAAAAACATAAACACACAATGGATTGAATTCAATGTGGGACAACAATCGGGGGTCCCCTTTATATAGGCAAAGGAGGTGACCTTTTATCTTCCAAAACCCATCAAAAGGTTGTGAAACATTATGATCAGATCTAAGGGTTGAAAAAATAGCCTTAAGGAAATCTTGAATCTGATATTTTGATGTTTTAAGAAAATCATTCGGATTTTATGGAAAAACGAATCTGAAAAACATGAAAGACAATAATATCATGAAAAATATGATTATGATAACTTATGTAAGAAGATCATACCTTTCGGATTGCTGGGAATATTATTCGTAAGAGGTGATATTCTTCTTGAAAACAACTTGACTACGAAAATTATACTATGAAAAACTCACTAGGAAAAACTTAAAGTCGAAAGTTTTATTGCAAAAACTATGAGTACAAAAAATCTATTACGAAAAGTATGAGAACAAAAATTCTATTACGAAAAACAACATTACAAAAATTTTCAGTACGAAAACTTCATTACAAAAATTTTTAGTATGAAAACTTCATTATAAAAATTTCCATTACGAAAATGCCATTATGAAAATTTCTAGTACGAAAAAATTATTAAGAAAATTTTCATTAAGGAAATATTATTACGAAAATTTTCATTAAGGAAATTTTATAACGAAAATTTTTAATAGGAATTTTTTTTAAAAAAATCAAAATCTAATTACAAAAAATTTTGAAAAGAAAATTACGTAAAATTTTGAAAACCTCATTAAGAAAAATTTTGAAACGCTCATTACGAACAATTTTGAAAAGCACATTACGAAATTTTTTGAAAAGCTCATTAAGAAAAAATTTGAAAAGCTCACAATCAAATGTACTCCCCCTATGAAAAGGAGTCTATTAATGTATAGAGATTGGTTTAACATAGAGTTAATCAAGGAAAACTACCTTACGATAATCATTCCTAAATTCTATTTAATATATTCAAATCTATCAGAAGGTAAATATTTTGTGAAAATGTCAGCAAGTTGATCTTGCATTCTGATAAAATGATGAATAATATCTCATTTCAGTGTGTGATCCCTAATAATGTGATACCAACTGTCTATGTGCTTTGCACGAGAGTGATGTGCAGGGTTTTCAATAAGGGCAATGGAACTCGTGTTATCACAAAAAATTTGAGTCTTAGTAAAACTCAAGACATAGTCTATGAGTGTGTGTTTCATCCACAACACTTGAGCACAACAACATCCACCTGCTACATATTCAGCTTCATCAGTGGAGAGTGCTACAGATTGTTGCTTCTTGCATGACCAAGAATCTAATGAGTCTCCTAAGAAATGACAAGATACAGATGTACTCTTTCTATACATTATACATCCACCAATGTCAGCATCTGAAAATATTTTTAAGAGAAAATCATTTCTAGAAATATAAAATAGTCCTAAATCCATGGTTCCCTTCAAATAGAAAAAAATTATTTTCACTGCCTCTAAATGAGATTCCTTATGATTGGATTGATATCTTGCACATAAGCATTGTGGAAACCTTAAGTCTAGATGACAAGATGTAAAGTAAAGTAGACTTCCTATCAAACCTCTAAAAGATGTTTGATCTATTAGTTTCCTAGCTTCATCAAGATAAAGTGTGTTTGAGGTACAGATAGGAGTACTTATACTCTTAGTGTTGTCATATCCATACTTTTTAAGAAGATATTTAATATACTTATGTTGGGATATATAGATTCCTTTTGGTTTTTGTGTAATTTGAAAATGAAGGAAAAATGTTAACTCACCCATCATACTCATTTCAAACTCAGATTTCATTAGGTCCACAAAGGAATCAGTTAAAGATTTCTTAGTTGAACCAAATATAATGTCATCAACATAAATTTGAACAATCAAAACATTTTTCTTATATTTATTTATAAAAAGGGTTGGATATGTATTTCCCTTAACATAGTTATTTTGAAGCAAAAATCCTGTAATTCTATCATTCCAGGCTCGAGGGGCTTGTTTAAGGCCATAAAAAGCTTTGGTAAGTCTAAAAACATGATCAGGATGTTTTTTTATCTTCAAATCCAAGAGGTTGTTCAACAAAGATTTCCTCTTGAACACAACCATTAAGGAAATAACATTTCACATCCATTTGAAAAAATTTGAAATTGAAGAATGCTGCAAAGGCAATTAAAATACGAATAGATTCAAGTCTACACACCGGAGCATGTGTTTCTTCATAGTCTATTTCTTCTTGATGATTATAGACTTTATCAACTAATCTAGATTTATTTCTTACTATCATTCCATTTTCATCACATTTATTTCTGGAGACCCATTTTACTCCAATGACAGAAGTTTTCTTAGGACTTTCAACCAAGGTCTAGAATTTATTCCTTTCAAATTCATTGAGTTCATCTTGGATGGCTTTTATCCAATCATCATCACCTAAAGCTTCATCAGTTCTTTTTGGTTCTAATTGGGAAAGGAATGCTAGATGTTCTTCTTCATTTCTTAAGGAACTTCTAGTCCTTACAAGTTGATTGACATCACCAATGATTCTATCACTGGGATTATTCTTATGAAACGACTAGTTTGGGTTTTGTAAAACTTATTCATAAACATAGGGTAGGAAATCTTCTAGGGTAAATGTTTCAGAAGTATCTTCTTCAACATTTTCCTTATCAGAAGGGTTTTCTAACAAAGAATGATAATCTGTTTTTGAAAACACATTCGAGGATGTAGGTTGGGGTTATTTAAAAACAAAAGGATTAGTTTCATCAAATTTGACATGTATTGTTTCTTCAATAGTGCAAGTGTTTTTTCTTAAAAACTCTATAAGCCTTAGAAGTTGTGGAGTAGCTTAAGAAAATTCCTTCATCAGATTTTGGTGATAATTTTTATAAGTTATCATTAGTATTCAGAATGAATAACTTGAAACCAAAAACCTTAAAGTAGTAAAGTATAGGTTTTCTATCATTCTATAACTCATAAAAGGGTTTTATTAAGAAAAGGTCTAATTATAACCCTATTTATAGTCTAACAAGCAGTACATACAGCTTCATCCCAAAACATTTGGCTACAAAATACTCACTCAACATGGTTCTAGTTATCTCTTGAAGAATTCTTTTTCTTATTTCAACAAATCCATTCTGTTGAGGTGTTCTGGGTGATGAGAAGTTGTGAGTAATACATTTTCTACTACAAATGGTTTCCAAATCTGAATTTTTAAATTCTCCTCCATGATCACTAGGAATAGTTTTAAATGGAAGGTTTTTCTCATTTTTTACTTGGGCTCTAAAACTTTTGAAATAATAAAAAGCTTCAGACTTCTTTTCTATAAAATAAAACCATGTAAATCTAGTGTAATCATCAACCAAAAAAAAATACATAATATTTTCCCCCAATACTTCCAGTTTGTGTAAGACCAAAAATATCCATATGAACTAGTTGTAATGCTTTAGTGGTTGAGACTTCACTGACTAATTTAAAACTTGATTTATGTTGCTTTCCATATTGACAAGGGTCATAAACTTTTGAAGAATCAAATCTATGCTCTGGTAGATCCTTAACTAACCCTTTCTTATAGAGTTTTCATAAGTTCCCAAGGTTCAAATGTCCTTACCTTCTATTCCATAACCAAGAATGATCTTCCATTGCACTACGGCAAGGTATGTCTTGGCTCCTAAGGACGTCTATGTTTAGTGTGTAAACATTCTCTTGCCTATTGGTAGAAAGAATAAATTCTTCCTTGGAATTGTGTACTAAGAACTTATCATTCCTAAAATTCACAAGATAGCCTTCATCACATAATTGAATTATGCTGATGAGGTTGTTCTTAAGACCCTTAACAAATAAAACATTTGAAATCAAAGTTTCTCAAAGAAGAACGATGTTACCTATACCAATAACTTCTCCCTGAGCATTATATCTAAAAGTTACTTCTCCTCCTTTCACCTTGATAATCTTTTCAAAATAGTTTTTGGTTCCAATAATATGCCGGGAACATCCACTAACCATGTACCATGTATTGTTGTTGGTAATTTCCCTATTTTCATGAAAATAAGAAAAAAGTTAGGTTTTTGGAATCCAGACTTTCTTGGATCTAGAAATTTCAGAAAGTAAAATTTTGGGTAACCACATCTTCTTAGGAAAATAAGCCTTATGAAATCCAAAAGATTGGTTTTTTTTAAGGAACAATTCTTTGCCTAGGTATCACCACACTAAAATTTAGTAAAGAATGGGGCATTAATAAGAACAAAGTAGTTGTTGCTAAAAATTGGTTTAGAACTATTGTAACCAAAACCAGAAGTATTCCTTCAAGGTCAGATTTGTGAATACATTTTATCAAAATTTTCCTTACCTAGGGTAAAGTTTGGAAAACACTTCCTAAAGGAGGATATTTCAGATTTGAGTTTTGTAACCAAGTTCTTGTCTTCAAAAACATTTGAACTAGGGCTTGGTTCGTAAAAAATTTTCTTAGAAATTACATTTTCTAGATATTTAGAATGATTATTCTTCACAGAACTTAATTCCTCAAGATTTTCTAAAATAAATTCAAAATCATCATTTTTCTTATCATGATCTTTAGAAATATTTGATATTTCCTTAGTAAGAAGAGTATTCCTTGAATTTTACTTATCAAGTTTTTTCAAGAGTTTTTAATTCTCATTCTCAAGAATTTTGGAAAAACTATAATCTTCTTCATATACAGGTAAATAATTATATTCATCAGAAGAAGATTATTAATTCGAAGAGTTATAATATTTACTATCATTAGAATTCAAAGAATCATTGGTCATTGATTCAGCATTGCGTACCTTAGCCATCATGAAATGATTATCAATAGGTAGCCTGGCTAAAAGATGAAGATTCTTCTGTTCAGATGATTCATAATCCGAAGATTCATCTGAGGAATCTCCACCTCTAGCACTCCATGTGTCATTGGATTTCAACACATTATTATATTTGGACTTGTAATAATTTTTTCTGTTTTTCTTAGAATTCCTTTCCTTTATTTCGTTTCTCTTGAGCATATGTAAATCTGGTCTTATGTGTCTAGCTCTATTGAATTCATAGCATGAAACTATAGAATCGTTATTGTCTTTCCATTCATTCTTCTTGTATTAAAATTGAATGTTCTTATTTCTAGATATCTTGTTCATCCTTCGAGAACGATTTGATAATTCATTTTCCAAGGATTCACTTCCACTAGATTCGGAATGGATAACAACTTTATTAGATCTGGATCTAGTAACTCTCTTAGGAGTCTTGGCATTTATATGATTGGAAGTAGTAGTAAACGCTACACTTCCATTTCCATTCTTATTCTTCACAATATCAGCATCTCTCTTCATTATAGTCTCATGGTGAAGAAGAGTTCCAAACAGTTTATCAAGGGTAATCTTATTGACCTTTCTATTCTCATCAATTGCAGTCCTTTTAGATTTCCACTCATTTGGCATAATGTTAATGATCTTGTCAACAAGGGCTTCATCATCCAATCCTTTTTCATCCATTGATTGTAAACTATTCACAATAGTCATGAATCTCTGCTGCACCTTACATATGGGCTCACCATAAGGAAAAATAAAACCATGATATTTAGATCTAAGCATGGCTCTTATAGTCTCAATTACTTTAGAAGTTACAAAGTGAGTAACTTCTAGTTTCTTCCATATAGAATTTTCCGCTTCACAAGATGATATTTGGCTATATATATTTATAGTCATTAAAAAAAATTAAAGTATTGTGTACCTTATAATTCAATTGATAATAAATCTTTTTCTGATTTGTAAAGGCACTTCTTTATCAGCAATTTTGTATCCTACAGTAAGCATAAAAAAATTTCAACACCAGTGTTGATAATGAAAGACTTCATACGATCTCTCCAATATTCGTAATCATTAACATCAATAATAGGTGGTCTGGATGGATTAAGATTGTTTATGGAATCAACATTAATTCCTACCATATTTAATAAAAGTCTTTCAACAAAAACGTGTTATTATAAAATGTTTGTAAATAAAGAAAATATTCGAAGCAAGAAAATATATAGAAAAATTATCTCTAAGAAAAACGGAATTCGAACTATGATTCTGAAAAACAGATTCTGAAAAAAAAAACATATGAACCCAGAAGAGTGAATCCAAAAATTCAATTTCGAGAATTCTCTTCTGAATCTAATCACGAGATTAATTCAGATTGAACCAAATCCTCTGATACCAATTGTTAGGATGGTATGTCTGAGTATGATATACAATATAATACCAAATGTTGGATCCAATATATAAGTAGGAGATGCTCAAATACAAGAGGGGTGGGGGTGAATTTTATACATTAAAAAATCCTTAAGGATTTTTACATAACTGAAATTCACAACACCTCAAAGATCTATTGACTTGCTGGATTCTAGAAAAGTGATTCCAGAAATGAAACTTATCGAAAGTCACCAACTAAGATTCTACCTTAAAGCATATAGAATCTAACTAAATAAGAGTACAAGTAAGGATGTATAAGAAAGTTATACTTTCCTTAAAATACAAAATGCACAGCGGAAAACAAAGTAGTAACACTAAAAGTAAGAAACTATAACTCTTTTAACCCAAAAAGAAGGGTATCCCACAACCCTGGATAAAAGGTCTCTTGATTTATAATTTCAAGAAAGTCTGTCTTACCCACACCAGGGTAAGCCCTCGACAAGAAGATCGGGGTCTGTCTTGCTATCCCCGCAAGCCCTCAACTAACAGGTAGTCAACACCTCTGTCTTCCTATCCCCGGAAGCCCTTGATTTTACACATCAACAATCGGAGTCGCATGATGCAAGTCTGCAAGATGAAAAGTTTGAACAAGCTATTCAAACTTTCTGCATGATGCATTGAGAGTTTATAAGAGCCTATCTCTCTATAAATCACTTCAAAGGCATGTAAGAACAGATGTCAAAGATGTGTGAAGTCTTCGTCTCTTTTCAAATAAGCTTCTATTTATAGGCACAACTCCAACGGTCAGCTCCCTCCTCCAACGGTCATATTTCTCCTTGAATTTCGGATGGACCTATATACATGTCACTCAAACAACGGTTAGTTGATAACTGAAGGCACGACATCATTTTGTAATAGAACAAGTGAATGCATAACCAAAATTGATATTTGGAATGAAGAAAAACATGACAGTTCAGAATGTAAGTAACTGAATTCGGAATGTAAGAAAATGAATTCAGAGTCTATAGTACTAAGATATTTGGATTCGGTTTTTCTAGGGAATTTGTAATCAGAATTCATCATTAGAATTCTTAATGATAATTCGTAATCAGAATTCACCATCAGAATTCGTAAGGAGAATTCGTAATCAGAATTATTCATCAGAATTCGTAATCAGAATTCGTAATCAGAATTCTTCATCAGAATTCGTAATGAGATTTCATAAACATAATTCTTCATCAGAATTCATATTTATAACATTATATAAGTTCATAATCAGAATTTAGAGTTTAACTTCATAAAATTTCATAACAAGGAATTCTAAATAGAACTTTATAAAAGCTTGTAACTAGAATTCGGGTACTAAAATAGAATACTTCCTATCTAAGTATTTTTTGATTCCGAGGATTTAGATATGAATCCGATTTTTATACTTGTGAAAAATAAAGATATGAACAATGAAACAAGGTAGTGGTAAATTTCTTTTGGGAAGTAAAGTTTCCTTATGGAAGTAAAACAGGGGTAAAAACAGATTTTCTTAAGGATAAGGTGTTTGTTATTTTCAAAACAAGAAGGAATGGAAAAGTCATAAGAAAAACCTTATTGACCCAATAAGAAAATGATTTTCAATATTTTGAATAAAAATAATTTATATAATCTAAATGGGTGAACACATTTTTTACCATAATCAACTGTGAAAACATAATTAATAAATTACCTCGGTTAAGGTAAAAAAGAATTTATAGGGGCTTAAACTAAGAAGTTAACGGTAAAAATTAAACGAATACATTACTAACACCATTTAAAAGGAAAATATTTCCATCCTATAATATCTAATGTTCTATAATGACACATTTAGTTTGTTTTTTGTAAAAGGAAAACAATGGTATCACTTTATCTTTTCCAAAATTTCATTTTCGTTGTATCCCCTACTTATAAAATGATATCCCATTTTCCTTTTCTCTTCATATATCCCAAAAAAAATTAATCCAAGAACTAATAAAAAAATTACTTAATTACCTCAATAAATATTAGAGGAAATATATTTATTATTATTCCTTCTTTTGATGCCTTTATATATGATCCTAATGTGCCTCTCTGAAGATGTGGTATAATTCCGAAATAGGCGTAATTGTTTTAACTCATAATCCACCTCCTTCATAAAATATTAAGATTTTATAATATATTAAATACTATACATATAATATATATACATATTTATGTTATCATATAAAAAAATAACCTAGATCTATCCTCACTGCAATCTGATGGGAATTGAAACAATCGATCCTGCGTTTGATGGACTACAACCTCACAAATCAATGTAATTCATTTTCAATAAAAAAAATTTAGGATGGATATTTTTATATAATTTACATATATATATGATTATTATGAAATTATGATAACTCTAGAATTATTATATCACATATATATTAAAACTACCCATTATGTGGGGAAAACAATAATGTCACTCGTGTGTATGAGAACCAACCACCTGGCGAAGGGATGTGTTTTTTTTTCTATTACGGTTTACATAAAATGTATAATGATTAATGTTAAAAATTATATGTTATATATATTATCTAAAAAAACTTATGGAAATATTGTATCACATCTATCATCTTACAATCCAATCTTTTGGAATCAATAATTAATCTCGTGCATACTTTTCAACAATTATATACAAATAGTGATGTGAAATGTTTTTCAATATAGTTTTACTTGGATTGAAATGAAAAATTATTTGTATTATATAATTTAGTTTTATTTTGAAAAATAATTATTATATAAATAATAAATTATTATTATTTTCCTTTAGAACCATCTTTTGAGGGTAACAGAAATGACGTTCATGTGTATGCACAAACTACCACTTTGATGAATGGTGTAATAGATTTTCTATATATAACATTAATAAACTAATAAAAATAAATAAGTAATAAAAATATATGAAATTTATATCATATGTAACATTCATTAAATTATTTATTTATTACAAAATAATAAGGATCAAAATTAAAAAACTAAAAGATATATGAAAAATAATATTATCACATGAAATAGTGGTGTTAACAAATAAAATTATAAAAAATTGTGATAGATAACATAGATAAATTCTTATATTTTTTGATATATATGAGTATCATTCCCTAATTTATTTATAATAATCATGTTTTTATTATATAGAATGTTTGGATACAAACAAAGGATGTTGTATATGAGGTAAGGGATTTTCATCTCACATTTACTTTCATGAGCCATATTCCATATTCAAAATTAATCATTTTCACAGTTTATAAATTCCCCATTTTATATTTAATTACATGAATCACTATATATACATGTAATTTATTTTTTTATTTAATGATTATTCCTTTTACATCGACTATGAATTAGATTTTTCCCAAGTGGTGATGGATTATTTCAGAATCTCATCATAATTTGGTATAGTTTTTCATATATATACCTTAGTGGAATTATTTTATATTTATATATAAATAAAAATAAATATTATTATCATATATTTATTGATTATATTTTTTATTTAATATTATTATTTTTTTAAAAAAATTAAATAAAAAGATTGAAAAATATATTTAGGAAAACATGACCTTATACTTCCCCTTGGATTAAATAATTTATTTTAAAAAAACATGTTTATAGAAATATTATATAATTTTTTTAAAAAATTTGGAATATTATTTATTAGAGAAATTTATTCATATTTTTACGTTTTACAATATTTTTGGAATAGAATATGCATGTCATTTTCCAATAATTCTCTTTGTGCATTAAAACAATTGTGAAAGGAACCCTTTTTTAAAAAATTTATTGCATGAAAAACATCTTCAACAGTTATTACAACTAATAATTTGAATATAATTTAATAACATTTCATTAGTTATTTAAAATTAAATTCATTTTAAATTTTTAGTGCAATTTATATTTTAAATGGTCATTTTTTATGTGAAATGGTGAATTTTTTCAATAATTATTTTGATGAAATTTTTATGGTATTTATGTCTATCGATGACATAAATCCATTATTATACATATCCTCTACTAGTTATAAGTTGAATTGATATAAAATTTACTCTTTCATTTGATGTTTTATGATCATTATGATTGAGGATGTACAATATTATTATCATTCACAATATTATTCTAGATTTTTATGATAATGATTATTTTAACACGGTGTGAATTAACATTTCATATCATATTATTTTCAACATGAATATTTATATTGAATATTTTTTACTACTTCTATATGAGGAATTCATTTTACAGAGTAAGTGATGGATTAAGTCATGTTATTGATAAAGAATCGATGCATTAATATGTGTCGTGATGTAAATTAATTGTCCCAACTATGTTGTTTTTAACCATTTATTTTTGTTCAATGATTAAATATCATTATATTTCAGATATTTAGAATTATTCATTCCATAATTATTAGATTAGTTTATTCTATGAAATTAATAAATTAGTTATAATATCCATAGATTATTTTCAATGTTATTGGGTTATTTTTTTCATTATTTGATCATTGTTTATTTCTTCCATAAGAATCTCAAATTATTGATAAAATGCAACGTGTTTCAATTTTTTTCATTTCCATATTAATTTTACATATATTTTAATTATATATTAGTCTATACATAGAGCCTTACTAGGCATGTAATATCACCCCTTTATTGGGGGATATTTTACCCCAAAAATGATAAAGTTTTTTTTACATGGATATGCAAAGGGGAATATTCGAATTTACATACAAAAAAAATTATATTTCTTTATGTAATTTGAATTTCAGATATATAAGTATCTAATGATAATAATAAAATATCACATTCTTTAGAATGTGATTCCTTTTATATTTTTCCAATGTAATATAGAAGAAAATATCTATAGGTTAGTAGAATCAGGGTTGTTACAGTTTGAATCATCAGAATCGTAGTAGAAAATGTAGGATTGATATTTATTAAAAACATTATGGAAGATAACCCTATGATTGAAATTGAAGATATATATAGAGTATACTTGTAATGTTTTAGTAAGACTGAGATTATGTGGTTTTTCCTAGTAATAAATCCATTTCAAGATACTACAAGTGAACATGGTTCTGACATTGAAATACATAAGGGAAATAAATCAAGGAATGTTAGGATTGATTCGAGCATTACCTGGTACATGAAAATGGGCCTTTCTATGCATCTAGTTTGACACACTTGGGTGATATACTTAGTATAATTAAACTTTTCTTAGAAATCATTTTTAGGGTAGGAAAATATTTTAATGATGTGCAATATTTCCGAAAGAACTCATTTTTATGATTATGATATAGGAGAAAAATAAATTTTTTTATTCACATTATGTGTTTCACTAGTTTGGGGATAATACATTATAAAACATAAATGTTATAATCTTGTCTTCTGTAATCAATTATTTAAAAATTAAGCCTAAAATTTTGAATGTGAACAGTATCAATCCATATAATATAATGAGTTAGAGTGATCATTTCATTTATGGGATTAAAAAATAATTCAAAGAGAAATAGTCTCCAAAACTTTGTCATCATTTGGGGAAATAAGATTATGTTCTACCAAAATAGAGAAATAATTCCCTATAAATAATTTATTTCAAGGTAATATGTAGAATAATATTATGTGTTAATAAAAAAATACGTTAATGGAATAAGGGAAAGATGGTTTTTCCTAAAATTCATAATTGTATGGAACATCCACTTTTTGTTTCTTTAAGGGGATGATATTTTTCTACAACTATCAATTGAATGTAAACTATTCTAAAAATTTCAATGTTAAGAAATAAATTTTTAATTTTCAGTTATTCAACTATAATGATACGGGGTACTATGAAAATGAATTCCACAACAAAAAACGTACCATAGAAAAAATGATAATAAGTGACCATGGTGAATCATATACTATTAACATTGATTATGTGGAATGATTAATATGATACATCTTGGATACTAGAATTATATTATAGGAATATTTTATCAATGATATTTAGGTTATATAAATCCAAAAATTTATAAGGATTGTACAAAATGATTATTTCATAATGTATTTGAGATAATATTTTGAATTATGGTGATAACCCTGGATATTTATTCAGTGAAACATTGAACTTATTGGAAACACATGATTTTGGTTGGAGAACCCTTAATATGTTGTTAATGTAGAGATTGTAATGACATTTTTATTATATAGTAATAGTGACCAAGAAATTTTTTACTGTATTTGTGGTTTATGTTAGTTTTACATGAGTTTACAACAAGTAGTTATATATCAAATATATTCTACAACTTGATATTGTATATTCTTAAATAATTCATGTTTTCATTAGGGGTTTATGGTGACTGGTTTCTTCATATATTTTGAATTTTACATTAGGAGAAATTCTATTCTGAATGGGGAATAAGATTTTTATTCAGTGACATTCCTACAAAATTTTAGGAAAATGAATTTAGGAATATATATTTTAGATGAGTCTCAATGATAATTATATATTAAATGGATTATGTTGATCTTTATGGTGTTATAATAAAACATTTACTAACCATTTTATATTTTTGAAATTAACTAGTGATATGATGAATGACATTTCATTATCATGATCTTTTAAATATTCATAGGGAATAAAAATCAATTTTGGATTTTCATTACATAGAGTAATAAATAAATTGGTAATTGATCAAATCACTATAAAATGACGAAATTATTCCTATGAAATAGAATGATATCATGTAAGTATATTTTCACATTATCATAGTCTATATTGTAGTGGAATTCTATAACTCCATGAAAATGATCTTGAGACCAAACTTTTTTCATAGTACCTTCATTTTTTATGAATAAAATGGCACATCCACTCTTTTTAGATGTATGGTGTTGTGTTATTTTAATTTATCTTGACCATTCACACTCTTTTTATAAGTGAATTCTATCCCCCACCATCATTATACGAGAATTACACTTTTATTAAATGTCCTTGTATTTACTTCCCATCATTGTTTTTCTATGTGGAGTCCAAATTATATGATTACTCCAAAAGATATCCATAATTTTTTATCTAACACCTAGTGGATGTTTTTTAACCCTTATCATGATTTTGGATTAAAATAATAGTAATTTCAAAATTCAAACACAATATTATTGAGATAAATAATAAATTTCTGGATGCCATTCTTTATTGGGGTAGAATTCCAAACACTGTGATTTTAAAATAAGTACATCAAATTCAGTACACAATATGGCATGAAACAACAATATTTCAATTGAATTTAAAACCCCTATATTTTAAAATATTTTCATTTTGAATAATTTAATATATTCAATAGCTTTCAATTGAAAAAACACGAGGTTTGAATGAAACATGATACTATAAAAAAATATTATTATTTAATGATAACCATTATAACATGGAAATTAAGATGGAAGGTATAAATATTAACAACTAAATTAAGAATATTAAATAGATTACACATGTAGAAAATAAATTCAATGGATGTATATTTATTCGAAATAAAATAAGAACAACTTGAAATAGAATGAAATGTTTATAAAACTATATTTTTTTAAAAGTTAGCTTATTAGTTCTTTTTACACATTATTTAAAATTTATTATTATGTGTTTATGAAATTTATTTATAAATACATGCTTTTAAAAAAATATACTTGTCAAAAATTTTGAGTTTGAAATTATATATATTTTTATTCCATTAATTTAGTTTTTGAAATCAAAATCACCTTCATAAATATAGTTTAACATAATATTGATGAACTATGTGTTTTATAATATCTTGGTAGAAAAAATTATATTTTACAACACTACGAATAAGTTGTAAAATATTATGGATAAAAAAAATTTCTCATCATTATTATAATAATAATGAATATGTGTCATGATAATCAGAGTCACCTTTATCATAAAATGATGTTAGAAATTCTTCCATGTCTATCATACTGACTATGTCTTAATAGTCAAGTTTTATATTGGTACCAATAACATGAGACTGATACTCAAAAATATTATCATAAATAAAATTGTAAGGAATTCTTTTACACTGACTATTTATATAATCAGAGCACATAATGAATATTTCTAATTGCATGAATCCTTTTAAAATTGTGATGGTGTTAACCAATATGACATTAGACATTCAGTTACGTTAGATCCATTGAGTACCATTATTTAAATGTTGTTCTAAAAAACTCGAAGAAATATAATCATTGGCATATAAATATGACCACCAGAATAATGCCTACAAATACCATTCCATTCGAAGAGTTTGGAGATATTGACTTATTTTCATTATCTAATTTTCTGAGATCATTAAAAATTATTAGAGTGATCATCTTCTTATTATCCATTGTAAGTTTTAGTCCTTTTTTATTACTAATGAATCCTTGTCACAAATGTTTCTGTAAAGAATCATTAATTTTTAAATTTTCATCTAATAATCGTAATGATCAATAGATTTCTTGTATAGGAAGATGGTCAATATTATCCATTGGATCAGAGGATTATGGTAGTTGTATGACATAGTATATGATTATCATATCGAGGAATTCTTTCTATAGCAATAAAGTACCATTACAATCTTCATATCAAGGGTTTCCCTAGTATAGGAAGACAGAATTTAATATAAGTATAAAACTAGTAATACATTTAATCATGGTTATTGACTACCTTGTTGTTAAGGTTATAAGATTTAATCTTTTTAATAATATCTTATTATACATTTTAATATTTCATTTCACGTATATAACATGAATCAAAATTACTTATTCCTATTCACATATACTATAAAGTGACTCATCATATTTATCATTCTATTCTATTTTTTATCAAATTATTTATGAGTATGATACATTATTTGATAAATTAGATCCATATTGAATAATATTTTTAATCTGATATAATTGGTTGAATTTGAAAATGATTTTATGAAATTTTTATAGGTCTGAGGGTCATGTCTGATAATCTACTATAAGTGGATTTGTGTATTGGTATGTTTAATTCAATAAAACAACATTTCTAAACTAAAATTCTCCCATTTAGTGTAATATTTATCTGATAAGTTATTTATTAAGATCATAATTATAATTATAGATATACAAATCCAACAATTATTATCAGAGCACATTTCTACAGATAAAATAAATTCTATTTTTATATTTATATTCTTAATTTATAGTTCATTAATGATTTGATATAAAATATTTGTTTATAACACATCTTAAAAGTTATTGTATTTTGGGAATGAAATTTTGTTTTATTACAATGGAAGGAATTAATTTTTGTTTAATAGACAATCTCAATCCGAACAGACCACCTATATTTGATGCTGTTTATTACGAGTACATGAGGTATAGGATAAAGAATTTTGTTATCAATAGTGGGGTTGATAAATTTTTGATGTTTAATAAGGATTATAAAATTATTGAAAAGGATGTTACAACCATCACTAATCACGAGAAACTAGAATATCAACAATATAGTTAGAAACAAATTGTTATGTTCTATGAGAAGAAGAATTTATAGTCATATTTTATCATGTAAATATAGTAAATGTTTTCTTACTAAGCTTGAAGATACTTAATTTCATACTTCCATGATTGTTTGAACTAGAATATATATTTTGAGAGAATATTATAAATAATTGTATGTCATACATAGAGATTGTGATGGAATGTTTCGTTAAAGATTCAAGACTATAATTAATATATTGAAATCTACTAGTGAGAAAGAATATGATGATGATGTAATTATTAAAAAAAAATTGTTACTAATCATAACGAATGAGAGAATAAGATAATATCTATGGATGATAATAGAAAGATTAAAATATCATAATCTTGAGGATTTTATTAGAATCGTTACACAATATGATTTTAGTTTTGAATGAGATGATTAAAATGATATAAAGAAAAATGTAGGTGATGCCTTTCTATTATTATTATTGTTCCATCAAAATGTCAACCTATTGTAAATATTGTTAAATCAAGAATAAATAAGAGTTTTTTTATTCATTCGGATTATATTACTTCTAATAATTATGATAATGATCTAGATAAATTATCAAGAATGATGAATAAAATTGTACGAAAGAAATATTTCGAGTACATTAAAATAAATCTCACAAGAAAATATTTTATAAGAAATATGAATTCACTTGTTATGAGTGTATGAGGGATAGTCACATCAAACTAGAACATCCAAAGATGAAGAGAAAATACAGAAAATAATATAATTATGAAATTAATGGAAAAAATATTACAAATACATGGGAATTAATGTTTTGAAAGATGATGACACATGTAGTTCTAGTGGTGATGATTATTTATAATGTTATACTAAAAATTAATTTTCTAGATAAGGGAACATAATAATAATTTCTATTGTTACAAGGGTAAAAATAATTATTATGTTAATGTAACAAAAAACTAAAAACCTTGAATATGTATCTTTACGTGAAAAGAATATTGATGATAAATGTTCTACATCCTTAGATGAAGAATCCTCCTTAGCCAGCGAAGATAATAACCTTCATTCTTATGATTAATTGTCTTATATTTACAATCATTTGGAAAACAAATTGTAAAATATTTTAAAAAACATAATGATATTAAATAAAAACTTTCTAAAGATGATTCAATTATTTTTTATTTAACTAATAAAATATCATATCTTTTTAAAATTTTAGATAAGACAATTTCAGAAGAGGAAGATATTTCTAATGATATTGACAAATTACTTTCTCTGAATGATAGTTTTCAGCATTGTCTTGATAAAAATAGTTCAATGAAAATTGTTAATGAGGATAATAAATTACTTTTAAAACTAATATATTAAAATTATTTTCTGAAGAAACTCATATCGATGTTCTTCAACCGAAAAAGAAAACTAAATATAAAATGAATAAAATTATTCTTCGTTATTGTAGAAGTTATGGAATGGGGTGTTCATATATAACACCAAATTTTAGTAAAAATTTCATTGTTCTTAATGTGTAACATTTTTTATTATGCTTTAATGTAGTGGAAATTGGAAAAATAAATGCTCCCAAATTAATGGTCAATCACTATTGTTTCAGAAATACTATTTTTTAAAAAGAAATGACATCGTCCAATAATAAAATTTTACACATGTGGTTACCCATTTTATTATAACAATATCAGACACTGGAAGGGTTGGGTTCTGAAAGTGTAATGTTTTTGAATTGAGGATTGAAATAAATTACTAGCATTGAGAATATGTGGAACATGGATAGATGATGTTAAAAGTATATAAATTTTATGAATGATTTTTTTCAATAAAATTAATAAGATCAAAAGTAGGGAAGTTACATTCAAAGATATTGATTAGGGATGGATTATCAGAATAGTTAATATTGTTCTTCTTGATAAATCATTTATTTTAAAAAAAATAGGTAAGGGGACTAAGAAAAACCTTGTAAGAGTATTTAAATTATGTTATAGACGTTAACTTTTGATTTTCATGAATGATAATTGTTTAGTATATAGTTCCAAGGATTAATTTTTTTCATTCTTTTGATAGAAAGGAAAATGTTTACATACTTTACATTGAATAAAATATGATCAAAATCAGACCTAGCTTATGTTGAATAAGAGATCAATCTGGGTTATAGAATAGAATGTTATGACAATGTATCCTCATAAATTTATATAATTTAACTAATGAAATAAATGTTAGGTATATAATAGAATTATGTTTGATACTAAAAATGATTACAACCTTTATCAATACAGTTACCAACATAATTAAGGTCTTAAAATATTAGATAAGTTTCATCTTCTAATACTTTATAGTTAGTAAAAAAGGATTTATATAGTTATATACAAATGGATTAATTGTGGGAAATATGATGTATAGGTCATAGTTTAGTAATACACTAAATATAAAGGGTTTTATATTCTGATAATGAAATAGGAAGCCTTTTTTTAAAACTTTTATATCCAAATTTAAAAAATATAAAAACCACCCCTTAATAACTATTTATAGTGATAATTTTAGGGAATTTGTAATTTCTTATTTCAAATAATGTTATAGTATGAAATATATTGAACATTTCTTTTTAGAACTTTGGACATCCATAAAAATATTGTGGTTGAAAGAATAATGAGAACCATTTAAGAAATAAATAAAACCATGATGACTGAATACTGAGTTGCTAATTTTTTTCTGAAGCAGTTAGTAATACATTTTATACTATAAATCAAATTATGATTATACCATTCACTAAAAAACACCTTATGAGTTGTTGATATGATAGAAACAAACAAATTCCTTTTTAATAGTTTTTTTGGTTTTATTGTATTAATTTTGAATAAGAAATATTACTTAAAACTGTTTTTACCGAAATATGATTATGGAATATATAGAGGTTATTCCACTACTTCTAATATATATATATAATTATATAAAAAATCCTTGCACACTTTAGGAAATAGGACATGTTCTGTCTAATGAAACTGACCCATTTGTTTTTCAAAAACCAATACCTATATCATCATCTCTTATTTTAAAAAAAATTAACCATTGTTAGTAGGATATTATCATCCAAAATATATCAAAATTTAGTTTCCTATGTTTTTCTTCCAGAATATTTTTCTACATATTGTTGAATAAAAAACTTATCAAAACCCTAGATATGAGTTGTTTCATTGGAATCATCCTAATAAGAGTGTCATTAGTGATGTTGATCAACCAGTTGAGACTAGATGTTCCATAAGAAATGAAATTGAATATTTACCTTTCTTATCCCAATTTGAACAAAATAACTCCTTATGAGGATTTAGGTTATGTGGATTGGATTATGGAAATTAATTATTATCTCAATTAATTTGAGATGAACCAATAATAGAACATATTTGATTGACCAAAACAAGTATCTATAATTGGTGTGAAATGGGTTCTCAGAATAAGTGTGAAGAGAATGGAATAATAATTAAAAATAAATATAGTATTGTTGAAAATAGTTATAATCAACAACTTCGAATTGATTATGATGAATACTATGAACTTATATCAAGACATGAATCTATTAGAATACTTTTTACATTTTCAGAACTTTTTAATTTAAAACGTTTTCAAATGAATGTGAAGTGTTATTTTATTAATGGATATGTTCAGGAGGAAGTTTATGTTGATTAGTCCCCTATTTTTTAAAATAAATAACATCTTGAATACATTTATAAACATACCAATTATTTATATGGAATTATAAACAACCCTAGAGCATGGTATTGCAGATGAACATGATTTTTTACGAGCCAAATTTGTCAAGGGAGTTGCAGATCCTACACATTTTAAACAAAAAGATATGAACAATACTATGATTTTACAAATATATATTGATACCATCATATTCAGATAAACTCAAAAATATTTAAAATATTCCATTTTAGATCTTATGAAAAATAATTTTTAAATGACTATAATGTAAATTTTATCATATTATATTGGTTTTAGAACTTACAAAAAGCTAGAAAGAACATTTATATTTCAGATTATGTAACTAAAATATTTTCTTAATAAATTTATATATGATAATACTAATAGTATTATTAATCGCATCAGTACATCAAATACATTAGATATTGTTGAGGATGGGAAACTAGTTGATCAAAATATTTTTTGAGATATGATAAGATGCTTACATTACTTAATTGTTAGTCACCCAGATTTAGATATTTCTATAATCATGTATTAAATATATCAAGAAAACACATTTTAATCCAATGTGAAATATATAAAATGAATTTTCCATTATCTTAAGGGATCTATGTATCTAATACATTTTAATTATTTTGGAATTTTTTTAGAATTAACTTTTCTTTTGAATTATGACATTAGTGGGTGAAAAATAGATTGTAAAATCACCTCTAGAACATTTCATTTCACTAGAGACTATTTATTATTTTGGTCAAGTGAGAGAAATAAATCAGTTTCAAATTATACTATAGAAGCATGGTATGTGGCATTTAGACGTTTTTTTTATTAAGTGTTGTGGATGAAACACACACTCACTAATTATGGATTGTGTTTTAATAAAACTAAAATAATTTGTGATAAAAGAAGTTACATATCATTAAGTAAAATACCAACATATCACTCATGTGATAAGCACATAAATGTGATACACCTTTTTCTTCACGATCAAACACTCAAAGGTGATATTATATTACAATTCATCAAAACACAATATCATCTTGCTAATATATTTACAAAATCTCTTCCAATTAATATATATGAAAATGTTAATAACATTAATGAAAATATCATCATTAATTAATCAATCATATCAACATCTTGATTATGTATCCCCCACATTAATTTATTACTTTTACAAGGGATGTATATATGTTTTTTGTTTTTAAAAACATTATGATTTTATTAAAATTTCAGTTTTCTTAAAAAATTTATCATAATTTTATATGGGATCAAATTTCTTCATAAATTTTTCAGAGTCATAATTATAAAAAAAAATTAAACATAAAAAAGGTTATAATTTTTTATATTAAAAAGTATCATAATTAGTTTTTTAAAAAAACTATTTTAATTAAATTTTATACTAAACCTATTTAATTCAGTATATTCTTTTTTAAACTATAAATATAGTATTTTAAAAAAAAGAGGGAAATGTTATTCATACCAAAGAAATCCTATAGTTTTAATATAATTTCTCTATAATTTTTTACCTTTTTCATTATTCCATTAAAATTAAAATTTTATGTCTGTTATTATACTTGAGTTTTTAGACAAATTTATTCCGTCTTTATAGGGTATATAAAAAATTATTGATCAAATTCATTAAAAATTTGTTAATTATTTTCAAAACATTGACATTTCAAAATTTATCTAAAAACATTCATCAGATGATTATTGTCCATAAAATATAAATGAGTTTAATCTCAGTTACTGAATATTTTTGGTAATTTCAACCATCACACTCAATGCCTATATAATGAGGAAATACCATGTCCCACATCGATTTATCCACGAAATTTTTTTCAATATGTTGACCCCTTCATATCGGTCAATGAAAAAGATTTTATTTTTATTTGAATAACCGATCGAAGTCCCATTCCGATGGAATCTTATAAATAAGGAAATAAATGGTATATATTCAAGGAAAGGCTAGTCAAAATATATTTTTAATAGAAATATGATTATTATTAAAGAATATTCATTGATATTTAGGGTTGAGAGTTGGTATTTTTCAAAAAAAACAAATTGTTATTAAGACCATTACAAGATAGATAATGTTCATGATTTGTTTGAATTTATTAAATTTTTCAAGGAATATGTTAAATAATACTTTCTTCATTACATGAATTGGTAGTAGTTGTCTAATAATAAATCAATTATTATTATTATAGTACCCTCAGAAGTGAAATATTATTTTCTTTCACATAAGATTCTATATGATATTAGATCAATTAATAAAAATAATGAGTACGATTCATTTTTAGATCTTTATAAAAATAGGATGTCTTGTTGTCTAACACCATACAACCATTTTATTATATTATGGATGCAAGTGTATCTCATAATGATGAATTGATATTTTGTTTCATTAAATATTTCCATCATTTTCATATTGGACATGGTAGTGAACTTATAAAATATAGATTTGATGAGGTAAATTTTATTGAAAATGTAGAATATCAGGTTATGTTCAATAAAGACGTGAATAAATATGATTTTGGCTTGCTTAAGGAAACTAATAGAAAGTGCATGGTTTTTTTCAAAAAGGAAATTAAATCATATCTAATTATTAAAATTTTTTATTTCTATGTGATGATAGAATGAAAAGCATGAGGATGGTTTTTTATAAAAAGTATAAACTATTTTTTGATAATGTTTTTGGTGACACATAAATTATAAAACCATCAAAGAATCCAAAAAATCAAGAGAATAAAAATAAATGGAAGAAGAAACTTCTACTCCAGAAAAGATGAAGAACACATATAATTTACTAGGGTTTTTTCAATGATTATTAGATGAAAATGATAAAATAAAATAAATCATGAGAAACTAATATATGTCTTCACCCAGCTGATGCCAATACATTGGGAATACATACATCATATATTTTATAAGAAAAATCCATGAAAAGAAAAAAAAATTCATATAATATTTTTGTTGTGAAAATTTATTGAAAGTATAAGAATGTTATTTATCAAATATTGTGGATAAATTATATGGGACTAATCATGTCATTATGAAAATAGTTTTATTATTTCAAGAATAATGTGTTATGCATATTGATGTTTCTATTGTGTCTGATAAAAGAAAATAAATTATTTTTGAGTAAGAATACCTAACAATAATTCATGAAAAAGAATTTGAATATCACATTTTTATAAAATAAACTCATAGAACTGTGCCACAACTTGAAGAAGACAATGATTTTTTTAATGAAATTGTTCATAGAGATGAGAAAATAGAAAACTACTGTGATAAAAAAGAAGAAAAAAGTTAATATAAAGAGATATAAGAACTATTAGAGATAAATATTAATATTGAGGTGGATGAAAAGGATAAATAATATAGGGAAAATGAAAATGTTGATATGGAAGAAAATCATTATGATAATTCTTCATCTGAATTTATATCAGCATTGTCATTAGAGTTAAACTCCAAGGCTAAAAATGATGATAAATCAATATGTTTAGAAGAGGATGTAGCATCATCATTAGAAGAAGAATAATATAAATCATTACGAATAAAATATGAATATTATCAACACTCAAAAACAATATATGATGAAAAAATTCTTAGCAATGATGTAGGTATCATAAAATTATCTGATGAAAAAGAATATGATAATAAAATTTATAAAGAAGTCGATAAGGGTGATTCAATGAATGTTAACGAAAAAGGAAAAGAAATATATGTATGGAGAAGTTAAAAGAAGCCTTTCTATGATGTACTTGATCAATCTGATTCGACAAGAACCATTGACGAAAAAGATTACTATCATGTTGTTTATGTTATGAATGTTTTGAAATATACAATTTTATATTTTCTGTTGCATGAAACAATGTTACAAGTGATTAAAGATATCCTCATCGAGAAATCAGGTCTGATAAAATTTATAATGAAATCATTGACTTGTATTGGGGAATAATTTAATACTCCTCAAGAAAGATCCAAGACACATAAGCGATCTTTAAATCAAATGGTAAAGTGGTACCATATTGTTGATATTAATATCAAAATGAATGATAGTAATTATAGTGATGTGAACAATATCATGAATGAATCATTTGAAGCCATTAATCATGTATCTAAAGAAATAGCAGATAGGGTAATTTTTGTGGATGATTTTTTAGATTCTACTATTAGAAGAACCTAGGATGTTAATTCTCTCAAAAATAATATAACAGATATATATGTAGAGTTTATTAGGATTCATATGTTTGATGATAATGTTATCCTACTCAGAGAACAGAATAAATAATATTTTTAGAAATTTTGGATTCACGAAGAAAAACTTTTACAAGCTCAAGTATGACTGAGAAGAATTCAATAATATGAAGTATTTTTTAAATAATTGACAAAGGAAGATATTTTTTTAACCATAATTTTATTTTGGTTTTGTAAAAAACCTTAAAATGTTACTTATGAATGAATTATATTTTCCATACAAAAAACAATTTCTGAAACTTTTCCAATTTCATTTGGCTTAACATTCTTCCATTTTTTGTGGATTACTAGTTGATTTATATTATATTTTCGTATATTTATCCTTCTATACCATTTTAGTAAACATTGAAATTTTACCCATTCATTTTTTAGATGATAATGGTATATAAATCATTATATGAAAGAGACATGACTTTAAGGGGTAGAAATCATTATGGGGGTATATTCATATCAAAGGGGGTGTATATTGGAAAATGGAAGGGAAATTTATATTAATGAGGAGAATATAGAACACATGGAAAGATATTATCCTTATGGAGAGTTCATCACATTCATAATTGTTATCTCTATTATATGGAGAAGAGTTATAAACAAATGGATGACTGAGGTTTTGTTATGAACACTAAATACAATGAAAATGAATAAAAATAGAATTCATGTTTTTCAATGTTTTTTATTTAAATTATTATTTTGGTCTTCCCAAAAAGGGTGGAATTGTTTAGTCATAATTTATACTTCTTAACTATCCATTAATTAAGATTCATAAATAAATAAAACCTTCAAAAAAATATTTATAATAAAATTTTATTTCCCACGTATTTTTGAATGTTTCTTTAAAAAAACCATATATTTTACCATACATTGATTATGTTTTAAAATAATACCGAAATGAAAATTATTTTATTCATTATGATTATTGTATTTTGTATGTGTGCAATTAATTAGATTCACCTTTATCTGGACTAGAAGACATTTATTCTCTTATGCCAATCATATTATTTATGTAGTATGAAATACATCAGGCTGATAATCATAATGATTATCTTAACAAAAATAATAAGTAATTCCATCAGACTCACTACTATTATAATAATAATTTGGAATACGTGTTTCCTATTTATGAAATCTTTTTAAGAAATTTCTAGTGTTTTCCAACACGATGTCATACATTTTTTTACAATAGATCTATTTAATTTCAATTATCCAAAGACTTTATGACAAACTTATATAAATATGATCATTAGTATATCAATATGTCTATTATAATGATTCCAATAAATAATAATTCATTCTAATACTTTGGATCCATTGATTCATTTTCTTTTTCTCATTTTTTGAATGATATTATGATTGCTTAGTATGGACATGTTGTTCTTAGTCTGTGTAATTGTTTAATTTTTTAGTTCTTTGGAACCCTTGTCAGGGATGTTACCTTAAAAAAATTTCATTTGTAATCTATGTTTGATCATCATATTGATGAATGGGTTATATATACTGAAAGATAGAGAATCTTATCCAATAGATCAGGGACTTATGGGGATAATAAGATTGAGAATATGATCATCGTATTGAGGGATTCCAATGATCAAAAGATAGATCCATTACAATATTCATATAGGGGGCATTTGGGATAAGGGGAGTCATTGTTTCTTGTATGTATAAAATAAGGGATACTTTAATAAATATTATTGTCTACCTGACTAAAAATTTTAAAAGAGGTAATATTTTTAATAATATACTGTAATTGATTTTTACTATTACAATATTGGTGTATTTATTTTTTATAGAAGTTTTTATTATATTGTACATATAATATATAGGGAGTCCTTGTATTCATATTTTTTTTTCTTTATCGTATTAACTCTAAATTAGGTACATACTACGAAAAATCAGATCCATTTTATTAGAATTTTTTACTTTGATAAAATAGGACTAATTTGAATACGATTCTTTATCTTTTTTAATATTATTAAGGGATAAGTTCCATAATATAATTTAAGAGGCTTTGTGTATTAGATAGTATAAATATTTTAAACTATGTTTTTTCAAAAACCATTGTCTTGTTATATATCCCTAATAATATAATTTTAATGATCATCATCTCGATTATAGTTATACCGATCCAACATAACTTATACTTGGGTAAGAATTTGGGTATTTTTAAAAATATTAATTTTTTATGATAAGTGATAATGTTGATGTTTATTGAAAATGACCTTTTCATTAATATGATTAAGAAAGTGATGTTATATTTCAAATTGGATTAAAAGTAAAAATTATTCAAGTTTTTTAAAAATTAACTATTTTTGGACATCTGAATCAATTTTATTTTGATTTTTGATAATAAAATATTATATACGTATGTGATTTTTCTCTTTCGAAAACTGTTCTTACATTATTAATGCATTTTAATATCAAATTTAATTCTACCACCTCAGTGATTTTTATTTATTAACAATGATTACATATTTTTTATTAGAATTAACTGTATTATCTAATAATATAAATATTTCTTTTGGTTATAATTAATATTGAAATTAGAAAAAATTATTTATCATAGTTAACATAAAAATATGGTTACTGGTGGTCAAACTAATAAGTTAAGTGTTAAAGTGGACTCAAACAAGTACAAAATATATTAAAAGGAAATATTGAGCCCCTATAATCTTTGAATTTATAAAATAACCAATTTTGGTGTCATTTAGCTAGAGTAAAACATGGGTACAAATTTATCCTTTCAAAAATTACATGTTTGTCCTATCCCCCATTTATTAAAGGCTACCCTATATCCTTATCTATTTAAACTACCATAAACCATTGTATCATCAAGTACCTCCACAAATACCTATATTACATTCATGAAAACATCCTAGAGGTATTATGTTTATTTTGAAGCACTCATAAATGTAATTAGTCATAATCCTAAAGATTCTCTCCAAAGAAGTAGTAAAATATGTTAACATGTATATTTGTTTAATATATTATTCAACCACATTAAAACCATATTTAACTATGATAATATAATAAAATTATATTATCATATACTATGAGATGTTAAAATGGTATTTTAAAAACACAAATCCATCTCCATTTCCATTGAATGGGAAACAAAAAAATTAATCTTGTGTAAAGAGGAATACAAACATATTAACCAATGTAACTATTTTTTCCATTACCACCATTAAAGGATAGATATAATTATGGATTTAAAATTTTTGTATGATAAATATTACATTTTTATACTTTTGGTACTATTAAATCACATATACCATCTTAGTTTTCATTCGGTGGGGGATATGATAACATATATCATGTGTAATGTCGACTACCTCCTAGCGGTGCAATGTAAATATTTTATTTTCCTATAATTTATATAAAATGTAATAAGGTTAATGTTAGTGAATATAATTTATATTTATAATCTAATTATATTTAAAAATATACAATATCGAACATATCATCATACCTTAAAACATACTTGAAACCACTAACGTTGCTCGTGCACATATGTCGACTACAACCTTCACATAAAGTGTTGAAATGTTTTTCATTTTATTTTTACATTTATAGTAGTGAAGATTTATTATATTAATATAAAATATATAGGTGAAATAATATTTAATCTATAGAGAAAAATTAATATGTATCTTTACTTTTTTCTACCTATTTAGAGAATTTGAATCAACGTTTATGTATATGTAGGACCAATCATCTTAATGAATGACATAATCCATTTTATCATTTAAATATATTAATCTAAATAAATAAATAATGAATATGTATTATATTAATATAAATTTAAAATTATAGTGATTATATGACCATGATAATATTGAAAAGACAAAAATTAATGAAATAAAACATACATGAAGAACAAAGACATGATCACCAGATGTAGTGATTTTATAAATCAATTGATGATAATTTAGGGATAAAAAAAAAATCAGTAAATAAAATAAAATATGAGATATATTATAATTGTTAGAGTTATATAAGATATTTATCATAACCTATATTTATTATATAGTATGTTTTTACACCTATAAATGAAGTGGAAACCGAGGTAAGGGTTTATCGACTCACGTTTACATTTATGATACATACACTATACTCACAAAATATTTCATTGGGTGGTGTATATATTGGTATTTTATATGTTTTATAATTAATTTTTTTATCTGTATGGTTCCAAAATATTCATTTTTTTATTATATATTTTATGGGTCTAAAATATAGATGTTACCAAATTGGTAAGGGTTTATTTCACTATAAAATCATTATTCAGTAATGATGTTAGTTGGTATACGATAGGGGAATTATTTGATATTTATATCATAATGTAAATTTATTTTATAAATATATGATAATTTATTTTATATTTTATGAAATTTTATCTTATTTCAATCTTTTGGTACTTAAAATGATTAATTGTTTTTAAATAGGACATTACTTATCTCATATTTCAAAAATCCTTTTTTCATAAAAATAAATGTTAAAAAAATGTAAAAACTACTTTTATCACTATAAAAATAATTTATTATGTAATTTTTTACATATTTTATTTTTATAGTTAGTTTTTTTTAATTAATATTTTTGTAATTTACCAAAAACTTATCTTTTGTCTTTATCCTAAAATATAAAACGAATATTTTTTTCACATTTAAGGATTGAATATAATTTTCTAGTATCATAAAGAATTAATGTTTTTAAGATTATTTTAATGTTTAAAAAGGATATTTTCAATGAAAATAAATTTAAAAATTCTTTAAGTAGAACATATTTTAAAATGTAATTTTCAATGAGAAAAGATTTTTTCCTGAAGAATGTTTTAATGACATTTTTATGGTATTTCTATTAATCAATGAAATAAAACCTATATTTTATTATGGATCTAATAGGAATATGTTTTATTTATATATTCCTTTTAAATTATTTGTATGTTTAATGGATATATTTTATTAGGATTTACAATTTTATTGCCATTCATCGTATTATTTTGGATTGATTATGATTATGTTTATTTTATTGGGGTTTGTTTTGTTTAGTATGTGTGTTCTTTCAATATGAAGGTTTATGTTTATTATTTTTTACCCATTTCATATGAGTAATGCATTGGAATTAATAATAAATTGTTGGGTATAAATTATAGATAACCCCTTAATGAATTGATAGTTCTCATAAGATAAATCAGTTTTAAAAACATGACTAGTTTATACCCATCGGTTTAAAATATTTATTAAAAGGTATTGGTATTATAAAATGGTATGAATTTTCCATTCCCTAATTATGTGATTATTTACTTCAATGTGATTATTCTATTAACTAAAATATCCATATATATTTTTCAACTAGTTTTATTATTTATGTGTGTTCATTTGTTTATCATTTTTATTTTAACATTTTACGTAGTATATTGATTAAATTGACATTAATTTAGAAATTTTCCTTACCCTATTGATTATAATTATTAATTATTGATAGCTTATTATGTACACATACCCTTATTTATAATATTACTTCAACCATTCCTTATGTTTTATATTCCCCAGCATGTGAGGAACTGTTATTTGATTTATATTGAGAGATGTTCTAAGGGGAATAATGGAGTTCAGAAGGAAAAAACTTGGTATATTTAATTTTTAAAGCAAAATTTGAATTTTAATTATGTTCATTTTTTTCAAATAATTCTAAACCATTATTTTATTTTGGATATGATACCATTTTATTTGGGGATAATTTAATATATATTGAAATAGAACTAAGTTATTGGATTATGGGTCTTTATACTCATACCCATACCGATTATTTGATCTCACCCATTTCATATGTATTATTATCCAATATATTCATGGATGTTTTTTACGATTTATTTGGAGGGTTATTATATGGTAAATACAGTGTTCATCAATATAACACATTGTGTATTTTATGTTTTTCATTGTAATGTTCATCCAAAAAAGTATCTTTCTTACAAAAATATTTAATCTGTTTTGTTATTCAAAATAATATTACGTGTGTCTCAAGACAATATAATAATGTAACAACTAACTTAGATAAACTAGGATAGGGTCAATAATGTTGGAATCATATGATGTTTGGTATAAACCCAATGAACTAGAAATAATAAAACATATTATAGGGAACATAAACATTTGAAAAAAATATTGGATATGTATAAATGAAAATCATAACAATTTTTTAATGTAGGTATTTTGTGTAATTTTCTGTAAATACATCCCCATATTGATTCTATTAGTTTATGTGGTTCTGACATAGATTTATATATGGGTAATAAATTCAAAAACGTTGTTTTGGGATTAACATTAGTGTTACCTTGTACATGACATATATACTTACTATACTCCATGTTTTAATCTCCCAGGGGATATTATTAAGAAAATTTATATTTTATTACAATCCATTATGATGGAGTTGAAACTATTTTTTGTATTTTAAATATTTCCCATGAAACCCTGTTAATTACTATGATATTATACATGAAAAAATCCAATATATCTTATGTGTTTCATTATATTTGGGATTATATATAAAATTAAATAATATTAAGATCTAATCTAGAGTGTTTCATTTTTTTAAAAGGTTCCTAGTTAAAAATTGAAAACCATTTCAATTCATGTATCCAATATAGGTATTCCCACTAAGAATTAAAATAAATATGGGGATACTAAGGAAATTGATCCATTTATAAAAATATTATAGTAATTGACTCTAGTTATGAGAAATAAACAATACCGTATAGAGTAGACATATGATCCAACCTATGGTATAACTATATTATACGACTTTATGATTCAACAAACTCCATCATTTAGTTGGATGAAAATTCCATATGTATTTGAGGAATGATTAAATTTTGTATAGAATTTACTTCTTACATTGGGAAGTAATGAAAGGGTGAAATATTTCATGGAAGTTTATCATTTATTATAATATTAATATTAACAGTGGGAAATTATTAATAGTTAATCGATGAATATCAAGTATAAATAATTTAATTGAAGTGTTTTAAGGCACTATTCTAAAAAAATTAGTGTCCTCATTCGAAATAATTGGATATGGAGAAGTAATTTATTAATTAAAGAGAAAAGAAAAAAATGTATCTATTTATGAATAAAACATTTCAAGGTTATCAAGGCATGATATAGATTAGCTATATAATATAAATATCATTATTTATCTTTTATTTGATTAGGTTATAAAAATTTACTAAAAGGAACTAGTTAGACAATCATTCCAATCGTATGGCGATGTAGTATGATGTTGTATAAAGATAGAGAAAAAATTATCCAAGTACAATGGATTCAAGGAAAATCAATAGAATAATATGATCTAAAAAAATATGGAAAATTGGAATAAATGAATGAAGGATTTCCTTATGTGGTAATTGTCTAAAAACCAACATAGAACTCACTGGATTACTACATGTGTGTATAGAAATGACTCTATAATCATGAATGAATGGGAATGAAATTATTTTCCAATGTAAAATGTTTAAAATAAAATTATATAAGTAAATAAATAAATTAATGTTCTAATAAATAAGAGAATATACCCCAGATGAATATGGGTGATAAAGGTGAAGATTATTATATTACTACATCTGAAGTGGAATGATATGTTTTCTTATGTATTAAGATCCCAAAAATCAGTTGTATAAGTATATAAGAATTGATATTATCATTATATGAATAACAAAACAAACAATTATTTTATTGTATTTTTATTTCCTTATGGATTAACAAAGAAAATGTCAAATTTTAAAAATAAACAAGAGAAGTTATTCGGTATTAAGTTGATCTTCATAGAAAGAAATTTGATCGATGGAAGATAAAATTTAATATGTTTCAAACATTTAAATAAAATTTCTAAAAAAATTAATATGGGATACTATTGGATCCCCTGAAATTTGGTTAGTGATTTGATGGTTAATTCTATATCATCTGGTGTTTATTGAATTTTTTGGATTAAGAAATACATTTTATATTTTTATAATGTATATTAAGATTACGGAATAAAATAATATTTTGAAATAATCATGGTTTATTTAAGGTTTTATAGATATAAATATATTCACATATTTTGATAGAGACATTAATTTCCTCATTATGTTTTCTGTGAAATATAATATTATGTTGATTAGTCAAAAAACTTATTTATTTTTAGACTTTGAATTTGACAAGACGTATTTTGGAATGATGTTAGAGTAAACTATTTATAGAATAGATAAAGTAAAAATGTTGTAATTATTAGATAATCTATTCTAAGAATTTTGGATAAAAATTTTATCATATGAATGAATTTTATTTAATTTATGGATCTTATGGCTTGTGAAATGTTAATTTTAGTGATTCAGACATGGGAAATTAAACCTGAATAATAATAAGTTATAGAAAATATGAGATTTTGGTGGAAATTGATTAAAGGTTGAAATTATAATTGTTTTGCTAGTATGTTTCCCAATCTTATAGGTCTATATAGTTATTTAATTACCCAAATATACAAATACATTGTTTGAGAAATATTTTCCACTAAAATTAATTTTTAATGAATTGGTGGCTTATTCACACATTCTAAATTTATAGTTTCTTGGTTGCTAAACATATATTGATCACCCAGTTTCTTTTGATTAATGACCATAGTTAATTTAAAAAATTATTTATTATTTTATTCAATGATAATATCATCACTTCCCACCATTGTTTTCTTATTTGGAAACTAATATTCTTGTTATTCCTGATAAACATTATATCTCACTTTTGATCAGGTTAACAGTATTTTTTATTATTGATTTTTTATATAATATTCTCTTTAATAGTTTTTCCAACTATAAAACATTTCATTACTAATATCAAGGATAAATTGTGAAAATTTATTTCATTAATAGCGTAAAAAATGAAACACCATAATATTTTAAAAGAGGATCCTCATGAATTATTTCAAATATGATATTAAACGATAATATTTGATGAAAATGTATCACCGTGAGATTTTATAAGATGAACCACATGAATGATATAATAATGACATGAAATGTTGATAATATAAATTAATGTATCACCCTGAGACATTATAATATATTTATTTTTCAATAAATTCAATCTTTTCTATTGCATTTGGAACACCAACCTCGAGTCTAAATAAACCATAATATATAATACTATTATAACATAGTTGTTACATTTTCAGATTTAAATATGTCTAATTATATAATGAAAGTGTCATTTTTTACAAGTGTATAAAATAAATTAAGTGATTTTCAATTCAATTGAAATAATATAAGAACCATTTGAAAGAAAGATAATTGGTTTAGGAAAAAAATATTTTTCTAGAAGGTTGCTCTATTGCCTTTGCAATCATTATTTAAAATTACATATTTATCACATTGATAAACATAAAGTGAACGGAATTAACAAAATTTTTGAAATATAAAAATAAAATACTTATTTTTTAATTTTTTGGGAAGTTTTTGAAAACAATATTTTTTGATGAGTAGAAAGCTGTAATGATTTTTATTAAAAACTGATTTGAGTTTAAATTATTTACAAGGTTAAATTTTATTTTAAATTTATTTTAAAGATAAATTATATAAACTATATCAATATTTATTTAATTTTTTTCATTATAATAAATATCATATTTAATTCAAATTTAAATACTTTTATAGTTATGACAGTTTTTCTACGGTGAACCCATTATTTAGGCCTTTTGGGTTTACTTTTAAATTGAATTGTGCTGCAATTGTACATAAATATTTAAAAAAATGATTACATATTTGGAATCCAAATATTTAATATTATCTAATAAGTTAAAGTAATTTTTTACTATTATTAATTTTTTAAAATGTAAAAATCCATTACCACGATAAATGTAATAGTGGGATAACTAGGGGTTAAGGTTAGATGATAAGGGTTAAAAATGATCTAAAATATTTCCAAAATAATGTTCCAATAAATATTTCAACCAAATAACCTACAAGGTTATATAATATCCAATTTGATTTATTTTAATATGAAAAACATTTTTACCACATTAACTTTTTAAAACATTCACGTGTGTCACCTCCCCCACATAAATGACCACTTCCTCTTCTCCCCTTATCACAATTCCAAATACATTTTTTAAGCCCTAACCTACCCAAATATATTCATTAAATCAATACAAAATTCTTAAAGTACTCAATATTATTACGAATCCCTCCAATTAATCCTTTTGGTATAATCCTAAAGCAGTTTTTCGAAGAATAGTTACAATTCATAAACTTGTGTTTTTGATTTATTTCCTCAACATCATCCAAAAAATAATATATAAATATGAAAATATAATAAAACCATTAATAAAATATTTATTTTTATGTTTTTATTTTATTCTAATAACCCAAATCAATCTCTATACCTAATGAAACAGGAATCGAACATGTCAATTTTGTACGTGGAAGTCTACCGCCTCATGAACGGAGGCAATTCATTTTTCTACACCACATTTCTAGGATAGATATAATGTTGGATTTATAATATATTTAATATATATGAAATTATTATACTCTTGAAATTATGATATCAAATATACCTTATCACTTTATATTTTTTGAGATATATAATAATGTCTCTCATGTGTGGTGAAATACCACCTCAAGAAATGATGTGACTTATTTTTTAATTTTTCTTTTCATTGAATGTAGTAAATATAAAATTAATGATCATATGTGATATTTATTACAAAAAAACAATTCTATAAATATAATATTCATGTATACATTATTTCCTTACAATCCTTTGGGAAATAATAACGTCGTTATTATGTATTTGGGGAAAAACCGCCTCCATGTAGGGATGTGAAATTGTGTTATTTTATCTTTTATAAGGATAGTAATAATGGTTTATTTTATTAATGTGTATTATATATGTTAAATTATAATGAATATCCATTGATAAAAATGAAATCAATGTTCATGTGTACCTATGATGTAACACCCCATGCTTTTACGGTACACTTTTCTTTGAATAATGCAATAGCGTGTGTTGTACGCAACATCGAGTTCTAACACACCACAACCAATCAAACTAGCCTATGAATAGTAATACCCACTTTTTGAAATTTATAAATTTTATTTTTCAAAATGGACTTCATTTTTGGATTCGGAATATAGAAATTATCCTAGGGTGAATTTTTGGTATTTTTCTGAAAAACATCATTTTTTGATGAATAGTGAAACCACTAAGTGGTAGTTAAAAAAACTGAATTTTTCATAAAACTTAATTTCACTGCTTTTGTGAGTGGAATTTCAAAAATCTGAGAGACACGGTTAATATCATGGAGTAAAATGTGGTTCTTTGAGATGAAAATAATTTTTGATGAATAGTAACTTTTTACTTTTATTTACCACGGTTAAAAGTTAATAGGGTAATTAAGGGTAAAAATGATATTAATATTACCCTAACACATGTCCTAATTCTATTGGACAAGTGTATCTCGACTAAAAAAACTTTTGGAATAAAATATTATCATTTAGGTCCACTTGGATTAGATTAGGACATTTATTATTATTTAATTCAAAGAAGAGTTAATAGAGTTAAAATCAAAGTTTATTTACTAAAACATTTTTAATGTAGGGTTATACATAAGGTAAATTCGATTGTAAATATTTATTAAAAAGATAAAACGATTTAATACATAATAATATTTTATTTATAATTTTTAGACAATAAATAATTTAATTTATTTATGAAACAATGATGATGCAGTAATTACCTTAATAGTGAAAAATTAAAATAATAGATATTATAAATACCCAATTAAATATAATTTGAGACTTTTTATGAATTACACTAATTTTATATGTTAATATCACATGTTAGGATTGATTTAATTAACTTTTTTCGAAGTAATCCTTCTGTTGTAATTTTTTCAAAAATAAATTATTGAATACTGTTAAAATTGACATAAAAGAGTTTTTTTAAAAATATTATATAATTAATTGATATTAAATTACTAAAAATCTAAGTTTCGTCTAATAGACTTATATCATTATAGGTGTATCATTCGTGGACCACTTGGGGGTCCCTTGGAGGTATATTGTATGTTTATTAACTATATAATATAAAAATACAAAGTGACATGGTAAGTTTCAAACTAATTAACTAAGAGTTAAAACTAAGTGATAAGGTTAATATAATGACCCAAACCTATCTAAATTCTATTGGTTGAGTGGTTTTCTACCCATACCCACCTTAACCTATAAATAATCCACTTTGGAGCCATTATAAACTGAATATGAATATATTATAAAATAATATTTCTACCTTTTCCAAAGGTGCCCCTCACTCATCTTATAAAAGGGCACTCCCCCTTCTCACTAATTCACACATTAAAAGCATTTTGGCTCAGCCAACCCCTGAACAAATACCCTCTCAACTTCCCTCACTTCATCCTAGAGGCCTTAGTTTGATCATAAAACCAACCTAAGGATCTCTTTTGATCAAATCAAATGGAAGAACCCGAAGAAGAGGTAATGTTTTCACCACACTTTTTCAAATTCATTTCTTCTTCAACTTATTATTTATTTGTTATTGCCATTCTAAAATAATGAATCCAGTATCTCAGATATACTGTAATATTATTATAAATATGGTACAACCATATTCAGTATTCTATCCATCCTTTTAATGACGTGTCACCATACGTGCGTACATACATCTTACCCTCTCCACGTCGTGGTGTAATTGTTATTCAATATATTTTTATTTGAATGGGTATAATAATGGTTTTTAATTCATGTAAATAATAAATATGACATGATAATGATTATGTGTATATGATATACCATCCAATTATATATAATTTTAATATCAAAAGAATGATATTGTCGCTCATGCGTACGTACGGACTACCGTCTCCACGAACGCAATGAGATTCATTCTCCATCATATCCATTCAACTATAATTATCATTTGAGGATTTAAAAATAATGTTTATGGACTTGATATCATTGTGGATATGAATAAGATACAACATATCCATAACAAACACGGCTTATGTAACAAAACAAATAAAAGAAAACAAGTAAGTTAACACCCGAAACGAGGATAATTCTAAGATATTATTAACAAAGAAATGTTAAAAGATCATATATGATATCATATTAATGTATACGATTCTTGTATAATTAAATAACAATTATTTCACCATTATACATGAGGTTAACTGACCCCAACCAAGGAAAAGTACATGTTAAGGGTTTATTTTACAATCTCTTCATTATCCGAGGTGGTTTATACGTAATAATCTACTACGACTTCTTTATCATCCACATCCATGTTTCTTAAAAATTTATTTCAAATTTTTTTGCTATTTAATATAATATGGGTTAAAGTAATTTATACCGTTGTTGACTTTTATAAGTGGTTTATAAAGGAAACTTTCCGTCATTTTCCAAACAAGGTCCTTTTTATCATTTTCGATAGAATTAAAGTAAGAATGTTTTTTAACTTATACGGCGGGTGCGGCTATTTTCCACCATTATAAATTCGTTGAAGCTTCCCTTACAACTCTTAAATGATTTCAAAATAGAAAGAGCTATATTTCTCTAAAAAGATTTTTGATTTCATCTATGTCAACATACTTTGATAGATTTTAAGCTTATTTGAAGTTGGTTTATTATGATAAAAAACTTCTATATTGTATTAAAGGTTTTGTGATATGTTTGACTATGGATGTGTTATTTTTATACCATTCATGTTTTATGGATGAAGTATTTAGATTTCGTATGATATTTTTAATACGAATGTTTATGTTATGTTTAAACCTTTTCATATGGGAATGCATTGGACTTAATATGTGACGGGTGGAGCCTGCTATAGCTCCTCGATGCATCGGTACGTCTCATGAGACAAACTAGTGTCTTGGCACAAGGTCTTGGAAAAATCTTATTTGTAGTCTTGGCACGAGGCCTTGGATATGTGGTTATGATAGTCTGGAATTATGCATTCCATCCTTATGAAAGTGGTTATTGATATTGCATGTGATTATTAGATTAATAGAATATCTATGTGAATAAGTAAATGGAATTATTTCATTTTATTTTTTCCATACTATGTTGAAGTTCAAGTTTAAATGGATTTTGTTTTAGTTATACATTACCTGAAATGTTTATTCTTATTTATGAAAGTATCTGCTATATTGTTATCCTTACTGGGCATTTGAGCTCACCCCTTTTCTATGTTTTATTTTTCTGAGGATGTGATGATGTAAATTATGAATGACCTACAGGGATAGTATGAGGGGATAAGACTGTGGACTATGGAGACTATGCTGTTGTAGTTTTCATTTTTATGATGTAATGTAAAACTTTTTGAATATATCTAGTGTTTCCAAGGCTACTAAACTAATCGGTCTTTCAAGATTTGATCTTTCTTGTGATCATGCCAATGTTATGTAATAATGCACCGACTTTGGGTAACTGGGGTCAGGGCGTTACATATGATGTACTATCTCATTGAATAATGTAATAAATTTTTATCTCTATCATTTATTGATTAATATTAGTCAATATTTATTTACTAAATATGATAATTATATAATTTATTAAAAACAAGAGGTAATGGATAAATGATAATAGTAAGAAGAGTGAACATACCAAACCAAGACATATATAAAAAATAAAGCTTTTATAACACCAAATAGTGTTATTGACGAAGAATTATTAATGAATTAGAGATAAAAGACCAAAAAAATAAAATATGGTATGTGATATGTTATTATAGTTCTATAATATATTTATACTTATGATGTTGTTATTATAAAATAGGATCATACACATTTGAAATAAGTAAAACTAAAGGTAATGATTTATCGGCACACTTTTTCATCGGTGAGACTTATTTCAAATTCCACACTTAGTTCATTTTATAGTGAATATATTGCCTATTTGATAGGTTATATCACGATTCTATTAATATAAATTTCATTTAATGTTTTATTTGAATTTATTTGTTTCATTGGGATTACGATTCAGACGTTTTCAAATGTATAAATGGTATATTTTAAAATTTCATTAACAATTAGAATTGTTAATGATTAAATTTATGAGGATAAAATATTTTGATATATCACTTGACAAAATTATGATTTTTATTCTCGTATTTCAATTCAATAATTTTTATCTAATATTATAATTATACTGTATTGATTACATAAATTTATTTTAATATTTTTATGAAAATTCAAATTTATTTCACTCTTTGGATGAGAATCATTTTTCTTCAAAACCCATTTTTAACCATATAACTTAATTAATTATTGTAAAATTATCCAGATAATATATAAAATATATTTTTACCCATTATTTTATTCTTAAATACTATTTTAATATAAATATTTTTGTAGTTTTTTGAAGAGGTAGTTTTTAAATTTTTACCAAACATTTGAAATGAATGGTAATTTTAACATACTCTAAACAAAAAAAAATTACTTTATTTAGGATCTAAAATTTCATTGATGTTTCCATTACATGTTTAAATGTTATTTGTAATGAAAATTTTTCTCTAATATTCATTTAAATTTTAGTTTTAAAATTATATTTCCAATTTAAAATTAACATTTTACTAAAAAAAATTAATGGAATTTTAAGGTTATATCTATTCATTAATTAAAAAAACCATCAATGTTTCATATGATACATTAGAAATATATTTTAATGACACCATAAAAAATATTTCTTTGGATTTTTTATTATCAATTTCATAGGGATGTACTATTTTAATTCCATTCATCATATTACTCTAAATATTTTATGAATATTATAATTGATTGAGAAAATTATTAACATTTAATATGCTTGTTTCAAAAAATAATATTAATTTTTATTAGGTTTCACACATTTCATATGAAGAATTATTTGGAATTAGAATGTAATGGGAATGAGAAACTGCATCCCCTTGATGCATCTAAAGTTCTTATGAGAACACAAGATTCTATATTTGGTGGGGGAGTAACCCATTTATATATGATGTATTTTCCTGAGGCGTTGATGGTATGTTTATTAAAAATAGAATTATGAATTTAAAAATTTTGAGATTAGTCATTGATGTTCATGTGATTCTTTTATTAGTTAGAATATCCATGTGAAAATTTCAATCTAATGTGATTACACATATGGTATTATTTGAACAATTTTTATTCAGGACATTTTATTTTGTTGTTATTTATTAAATATAATGTGATTAAATTATGTAAATTTCTATATTAAGTACTTATTATTTATTCATATATCCCAATATACCAATACACTTATTATGAATTTGGGCTCGCCTATTTCTTATATTTTATTTTCCCCAGTATAACAAAAGTATATTATAATTTATACGTTGGGACACACTATTGGGAAATATGGAATTATCCAAAAATTGTTTTTTATTTTATGTTTTTACTTTTTATGTGAACATAAAGTATATATCCCATTAACCATGTCTACAAAACTATTCGTTCATTCGGAGTGTTATTGATTGTATCTAATATTAATGTAACGAAGACACCACTGACTCAGGACAACTAGAGTTAAGGTTATTATACTAATTATCTCCTTAATAACATATTAATTATATAAATAAATATATATATATATATAATACTTTTTATGAGGTGATGAAAAATGAATCACATCAACTGAACGAGGTTATAATCCAAAAATACTCACAAATTTTTTACCATTTCTCATTAAATATAAATGTATGAAAATAAATGATATAATTTGTCCCAAATAAAAAATATATCATAAGTATCATATAAATACATTAGATCCATCATTAAATCAATCTGTGAGAGGAGATGATGGAAAATGAATCACATCACTTTATGTGGGTGGTTGTCCACACTTATACAACGATGATGTTTTCATTCCCTATTTTATTGAAAAGAAGATGGATATATAGTATTTAAATTATGTAAATAACATATAATTATATGGAATATAATTATTTTATTATTTTATCAGGGTTAAAGATGATTTTATAGTGGTAGAATAAGAAATATATAGTAATTTTTTGGTTAAGAACATTACATATTCTATGAATGAAATCATTATGATTAGAAAACAATTACCTCATATGAGGGTTTTATTACAAAAAAGGGAATAAAATACTTGGTTATCAATGTTTGGAATATAATTGTGTAGGAATTTTCTTATCTATAGAGCTCAAATTTTTTATCAAAGAGAGGAAATGGGGTTTCTTTATATAAGTCAGCGGAGGGGTACTCCATGAAATACACAAAATATTAAATTAATATATATTAATTTTGAAGAAAAAATAGATCCAAAATTATATTATTATAATATAAATTTATTACGTGTTCATTTCCTATAATAAAATAATTTTTTGATGAGTTTAGGTGGAATTTTCACCGTTATCCCTCTATTTTGAACAATTTCTACCCATTTAACACTTAAAATGGTTTAATGTTTTTCTATACTAACTTAATCAAGAATGTTGGAATAAAAGTATATTTAACACAAAAATTAATCATGGTTGATATTTAAATCCTTATCCCATTTAAATGGACGATGATAATTTTTTTTGGAAAATTAAGTCATTTAATAAAGCAATATTTGGAAAAAATTATAACAGAATAATTTTTTGATGACTTTATTTAATTTTATTTTAAAAAAATCATTATACTGATTAAATTTAAATATAATTCATTACCAGAACCATAAAATTTCATATTTTTCTAAAAAATTAATGGAACATTATAATTCATTAAAATTTTATTTTTTAAATATTTTCAAAATAATTTATTTACATTGTCCATAAAAATAATAAATATTGTGTCAGTGTTGCGTATGAATTTATAATCATTATATTATCTCTAGAAATTAAAAATAAGTTAATATGAATAAAAAAATTATATTATAAATAATAATTTATAACTGCTATATGTTTTTTATCCCTATTAAAAAATATTAATGATATTTAATTCAAGCAGGAGACATTTTTTATTTTGAATTTAATTAAAAATATATAAATTTTATTTTGAAAGTCTAGTGGGAATAATGTTTCACATTTTAAAGTATTTTATGGATAAAAAATAAATAAACACTTCTAATTAAATAAATACATGGGCTATGTAGTATTTTATGTCTTATCATGTTATTTTTATCCTTAATTACATAGTTTACTCTTACCAAAGTGACACATATATACTACAATTACTATTCATTATTAAAAAAGTAAAAGGTAAATATTTATTAAATTTCAGCATTCATTTTAAAAATATGGAATAAATTTTTGATAATTTAATTTACATAAGTTTCTATATTTAATTTGATATTAATAATGCATAACATGATGAAAATGTATTTTTTTATAAAATTCATTTTTAAGTATGAAGTTTTTTTATTGAATATTCATGTATAAAAAGAATTCCAAAGGAAATAAATGAATTGTATTTTTTCAAAATGAACATATAAATTTTTATAACATTTCCAAAATAGAATTTGTTCAGATAAATACCTGAAATGAAAATATAGCTTTCCATAAAAAAAAAATTTTTGACTATTAAATGAAAAATTAGTCATTTCATTATAAAACATAAATTTCACCAGAATATAATATTGATATTAAAGGATAAAAAATTGTATTAACCTTTGAAAAAATTAGATTTTTTCGGGTATTAATTTAATTATATCTCAAAAAAGTAATAATATCCATTTATTAAGAAAATATATTTGTGAAGAATAATTTGAATATACTGATAATTGGTTGATTATTTTTTAAGAATCTATCAACACATTTTTATTGAGTTTGATCCTTGAATATGATTCAAAATGTGACTAATCATATATATATATTTTATCTAAATTGGTATAATATAGATATACCATTTGTATAAAATTATTGAATTATTCATTTAGGCATGGTGTTACATGTTGTATACACTATTGACCATTTTTTTCTTTTTCAATTGTTAGGGTGTTACATTATCCCCAATTTTCAAAATTTAAGCCATTAAATTTTAACATGAGATTTCTAATCAAGGGTATTTCATTTGAAAGTAACATTTTGGAAATACCACATCATAAAAATGGTAATAAAACATTATCTTTAGAAGAAGGATTGGGAAATATAAAGGCCATATTGAATAACAAATAATACGTTTCCAAACAATACAAAACTTGTGGGATGTGAAAATATTAAAATTTGGGGATCCTTAATGTTGAAATAATAATGTATAGTGATAGATAACATCTATCAAAAAAAATTTAATGATAAAGAGAATGTAAATTACCACAGAACCATAAATCAATGAGGTGTGAAAAGGCTATCGATTTATCAGAAATGAAGGTAATAGGATAATATTATTTTCATGATCATTTCCTAGAGTTATGGAATTAATTTTCTATATAGAATAATAAAATAACAAAATCTAATTAATTTACAATTAATATTTCATCTTTTAATCAATTTCCACCACAAAAGTATCATTTTCCCCAGACGATGAGTATATAATATGAAATATTCATTTTAAATGAACTAAATTCCACATTTAAGAGATATATTAACTCCTAAAAAAGTATAATAAAATATTAATTATATTATTAGATATTAGATAAAGAGAAATGTTTTAACAATGTAATATAATTCAAAAAATAAGTAAACCTTCTAATGAATAAATATGACCTTAAGATTCCAATCCTTAACAATAACACCCAATATTCATCATATATCATTTTATAAGTAAAAAATATAAAATGTCATAAAAATATTTATGACCATGTTTAAATCCCAAAATTAATACATATTTCACCACATTTTATTCTATGATTAATATAATATTTATTTCAAATAAACATAACATCCAATACAATAAAATGTATATAAGTATACTTATAAGATCCAATATATGCTAATCATTTCAATAAATAATCTAATCACCATAAAGACAGAAAAAATAATATTTTTTTCCACAGGAAAATTCAACATTTAATTATGAAACCCTAATATTTTAAATTAATAAAATTGTTCTTGATAGTGTGTGTGACATTAAACAATGATCATCATCAACCAGGGAAATATATTTCTTTAAATTTAATATCTTCAATAGAATATTGAATAAACATCCCCTATTTGAAAAGAAAATTAAAATTATAAAATTTATTATTAACCATATAACTTGGTGGAATGAATAGTACTAACATATTTATGAAAATAATTCTTTACTATTGATTAGATGTGAAATAATAATCATTTTAAAAATGTTTTCTTAAAAAATATACTTTTTCTAAAAGTTAGTTTAGTCATTTTGAAAATAAAATTTAAATACACTTTTTAAAAATATTGGATAAAATATTTGAAAGAAATTATCTTTACATTTTATGACATAATATCCAAATTATATTAAGGTGAAATTATCTGATTTATTTGTAATATTTCATTTTTCCTTTAATAGTAAAAAATACTGAATTTTAACTGAAAAGTGATATTTCATTTTAATTAAATATAAATTTAATTATATATAAAAATGATTTAAAGAATATTTAGTCAAATTATATAAAATAAATCCAATTTAGGTACTTTTAATATTTTTCATATGGAATATTTATATAATAATATTTAAATCTTTAGAATAATTTCTCTTTGAAAACTCTTTTTTTCGTTACGTCCGTGAGATGAATTTCATATCATAATTTTCCACTTCTATTAATAGAATTTAGAAAAATTAATTCCATATATATAATAAATATAATTTATATATTCTATTATGTTCACCTCAATTTCATTCAATAATTAATATTTAAAATAGTAAAAATTATTTACCGTGATTAGCTAAAAGTAGGTTTAGTGAGGGTTAAATAAAGAGTATAATGGTTAAATTGACCGAAAAACTTGTATCAAATAATTTTTTTTGGATATATCTAGACCATATATTTTACAAGTATATATAATTATCCATTTTTAAAACATTTTAAAATTAATAAATCTTAGAACAAAATTTTATATTCAAAATCTAAAAGTGTGACATTGACGTCACATATAAAAGGTCACCCTCTCCGCTCTTTTTCACACCGTAAAAACATTATGGAATCAAATATAACTACCCATATAACATACAAAACTCTATAATATAATCCTATAAGTTATTTTTTTGTCATAAATAAATAATTGGAAGTCAATTGGTGTAATTCTAATAAGGTTACCTGAAGAAAATGTACCTTTTTAGAAAACTGTTTTTATTTTATTTAGTAATAAAAATCCTAAATTTATAATAAAATTATTATGATATAATATCCACATTATCTTGAATATACTTGAATTATTTTAGGATATGTTAATTGCCTATAATAATCCTCACCTCCTTCAAGCGAGTTATGAAATCATTTTGTGTGTGTGTGTGACAAACTCTCACCTCACGAACTAATGCCATTATTTTTTTCCATTACCACCTCTCACAGTTGTGTATGACGATGGAAATAATAGACATATATATATATATATATATATATATATTAACTATAAATTAATTATAAATCTTGAGTCATTATATCATACATTCCTTTTTTTTAATTTACATTTCAAAGGGGACATGATTACATCTCTCGTGCGCACGACAGACTACGAACTCACGAGGCTATGTGATTTGTTTTTTCACTAATGGTTTACATTGAAGGAAATAAGGTTACTTTTAGTGAATATATATTATATTTTATTAAATAATTAAGATATTAATGAAATATTAATTACTCTTAAAATATTATATATTATTTTATTTCACAAATTTTCACTCACTGAAAGATGATAGTATAATATTTGTACATGTGGATTATTTCCTTCACGAAGCGATGTGACTCACTTTTTATAAAAAACACCACACAGATGATATATATATATATATATATTTAAATAATAATATTTTATTGTTTATATTATAATAATTATATAAAGTTGAAATATTACTTACCACCATTCCATAAGGATCATTGAAAATTAGAAATTTTACTCATGAGTACCTGTATCATACCTTCTATTTAATCCTATCATACATAATATATCAAAAACAACATTCATTATGGGTATGAAAATTGTTATTGATTTATATATAGGATATAATTTGATAATTATTAATCTATATATGATGTAAATATGTAATATATACAGTAGTTTTAGCATTCATGGCCAATGATTAATGAGAAACCAAGGAAATTAACATGTAAACCAATCAAAATAATGAGTTATTATTAACTAATGGGTGATATGTTTTTATAAAATGATCATATATGATATTAAAAATATTAATAAATTTTTTTTCTGTTTATAACATTTTTAAAAACATTATACTCGAGGTGAATGCAAGTTCAATGAAAAATATTTTTGAGGTAATAGACATCATCTGAATTTCCCTTATGTATGGAAAATTCTATTATTGTGTGCCTAATTTGTTTTATATGGTGTGAATACTTTCCTTTTGAAAAGTAGTATAATCATTATATAATGATTCAATGAATTTTTAGTTCCAAATAGAATTATTTCATCGATGGTGATTTGAATAAGAAGATACAAAGTCATAAATAATTTCAAACTATTTGTTAGGTTATATTCCAATTTAATTATCATTGACATTCTAATATTATTCATGTAATTAATTTAAAAAATATTATATTCTACATCCCATTTTACTATTTCTATTTAAATTTTATACACATAGTCAATTCATTTATTAATTCACAGTTCATCATTTTTATCATTATATGGAATTTCATCACAATTTAATATTCATTAATACATATTTTTTAATGTGAACATATTCACTTTATTGTGTTATATATACTAAACCATTGATATATTCAAATTGAATAACTATTCATTCATGACTATTAATGTATCAATTCATGTTTATCCATATTATTTTTTTTCATGGATTTTAATATTTCATAAATTATATACCATTATTACATATAGTTTTTACATTGAATGTTTTTTGATTAACTAGGGACATATTGATAAATATATATTATTTACTCAAAAGATATATATATTTTTTAAGAAAATTGGTCATGAATTAAATTGAGTATTTCATATAGGAGGAATTATTTTTATAGGCAGTGACTGAGGGTTATATATCCATTGATTGATCATTTGTATTAGGAGGAAAATTAGTAAGAAAGAATTAAACTGGATTTAGCCTATAGTTTTAAACCATATTTTAAAATGGATTTACAATATATATTTCACAATTTCTATGATCATAAAGTCAAATACTTAATAATTTAATAAATTATTTATTATTATCTGTGATATTTTCATAATGATATTTTATCTGGATGCATTTTATTGTTAGTTAGTTGATTAAATGTAATTATTTTTATTTACTAACCTAGACATTTCTATTATTCCATAACTAATTATGATATACAAGTTATTTATTAATAGGAATATGTAAATAGTTATTTTATTTTCCATTTGATTATCTATTATTGATTTAATATTGCATTCATTTTGTTTAACCCTTTTAGAGAATATGATATTACCATTATTTTATTTCCTTTTCAAAGAATTATATGAGATATAATATGATTTTTATGCAAGGATATTCTAGGGGAATGCTATTAGAAAATAATACACAATCTTAATAATACTAATATTGTAAAGACCTGTAAATTCCAAGGAATTTTTTTTCTTAATTTTCGTTGGAATTCTACAAGAACGTAATTTCTGACGGCGCCTGATTGCGAGGCCCGGTGTGCCCAAAATCAATTTCCGAAGTTTGGCTCGGGTACGTTCAGTGAACGGATGAGCGAGTTTTTCTACCTTTTGAACCGGTGCTCGGAATCGAATTCTGAGGGCACCGATGGAATCGCAGCACCGGTAATTTCTTAGAAATGCCTCTTCTGGAGTTGCGTTTGCTCGGGTGTGGTTTTTAATTTTTGGGCTTAATGTTAAGAAATAAAATAATTGTGCGATAAACTTTATTTTATTTCACTTAAGCCACTTGGAAGCCACCTGAAAGCCACTTAAATCTTCTTAAGTGGAGTTGTTACGGATAGGGTGCTATCCAAAAATATCCAACACTCTTGGTAGGATATTTGTGAGGTGGGACCCGCACGAGCCCCACCGTTTCTTTTTCGCTAAGTAACGCACCTGCGAAAACCCATCATTATGAAAGTCAACTAACGCGTTTTCTTAATTTCTTAATACACCAATTAATTGGGCGGTTTTCTTCGTTGAATTAATTGGGCGGTTTATTTCGTTGAATTAATTCTACGAATTAATGGGTCGTTACTTATCTCTTTATTCGTTTCTTAACCGGTTTGAAATCCATTGGCGTATAAATAAAATAAGACCAACGCCACATCTTGAGGATTACATGTTGAGAGACCTTTGATAGAATTCTTGTGCCTTCACCCTTCTTCACGAAGAACGCGAAGAACGCGAAGAACGTGAAGAACGCCGGCCTCCGACGAAGAACATCGAAACCGCGGAGATCGACGACGCGACGCCGTGTGTCGCGACGCCGACGTTTCCTCTTCTACGACGTTCCTTCCTCCGCAATGAAATCTTCAATCATCTGTTGGAGGTAAGAGATTTCGAGTTCCTTTTTGAACTCCTTTGTGTTTTTTTATCAACGCACAGATATAATTATTATTAATTAAATCTTTTTGATCTTGAACCTTGGAGTTCGACGACGCAACGCCCTTCCACGACGACGCGACACCCTTCCGCGACGACGCGACCCCTTCAGCGATGCGATGATCGCCTCCTTCCGCGGCGATCAAATCCGCGAAGAACCCGCATGCGATGACTTGACGAGGTATGGATTTTTATTTTGTAAATACCTTTATATTCCCGTGAACATTTCTTTAAAATTAAATAACCAGTTTCATATGAACAATTTTAATTTATTAAAATTGTTGTTTCATGTGTTGAATAATTCTCCTGTTTTTATTATCTAACGTGGAGGGTGCGGGCCAAACGAACACGGCCCGACAACCCTCTGCAGATTGTTTATTGATGTGTGGATCGACGGGCGACGACAAACGAGGCCGCAAGGTGATTTTGAGGTCTCGGCAGTGAAGGTCAGGTCCCTGGAGGGCCATAGGCGAAGACGGCAGGAGAAACGGACCACCGGAGCGCGTCCGGTGGTCCGCGGAAGGCGGCGGCGGCGCGCCGGCAGAAGGGAGGCGGCCGGGGGTTCGCCGCCGGCCTCAATCAGCGGCGCGGGCCCAGACCCCCGTTTTCGGACCACTTTCGGTCAAATGCCTGTAACATGATCTACGGGCCTCCAAAAGACTTTCCGTTAGCGGCAACGCGATCCTTGGATCGAGACAGGCATTTCCGTATATTGCAATCAAGGTTTCGGATTACTTTGGGTTCGGCCGGGTTGGTTCGGATACGAAACCAACCGGGCCCTCGGAGCGGAAACACTTATATATTAACCTCCGGATGTCTGATTGACATGCCGTCGACTTTGATGAATTCCTCTAAGTGATATGGATCTTTTGTCTTACTCCACTCGAGGTTTGGATGCCGTCGGAGTGCGGTCGGGTTGGTTCGCTCACGAAACCAACCGGGCCCCTGGAACGAAAAAGCCAATAACTCACAGACCGGGCGTCCGATTGACGCGTCATCTGTATTGTTGCGTTTCTATTGACGATACAGAACTTTTGGCATCCTCCGCCCGAGTTTTGGATGCAGTTGGATTAAAGCCGGGGTGGATTGTACCCAAAATCCAACCGGGCCCGTGGAACAGAAAAAGATGATATCTTTCAGACAGGATGTCTGTTTGACGAACCGTCATCGGCATTTTTTGATCTCATCGAGAAACGGTCCCTATGAGTATACCCTATAAGAGTTCGGGGTATAGTTGAGATACGGTCGGGATGGTTCGCTTACGAAACCAACCAGGCCCCTGGGACGAAAAGGCTAATAACTCACAGACCGGGCGTCCGATTGACGAGCCGTCTGTTGCGTTGAGACCCCTTGACGACGCGGTCCATTGAGATAATTCTTCATGGGATTTTGAGATACATGGACTATCGACTTGTAGCTCGTGTAGCGGACCCACCCAGAGACGAGCGTACGGAGTACGGAGACCGTGTAGCCGGAAGAGACCTGAAGACTGCTTGTTCGATTCGATTCGGAGTGACTTACGTAGCCCAGTGGGGAGCAAAACATTATGAGGTGGCAGAGCCACAGTGGAGGAGCACTACTATGTGAGGTAGCAGACCCGTGGTACTCGACAGGAGGAGTACCTCTGTAGGCTATGAGGGGGGAGCACTACTGTGTTTGGGTGGAAGACCCCGGCGGGAAGCACTACTATGTGAGGTGGCAGGCCCGCAGTACTCGACAGGTGGAGTACCTCAGCAGTCTTAGGTTAGTGAGCAGTACCTCGGAGTCGTGAGAGGACCACTGTACACTCCAGAGACGGATCTCTTCAGTAGTTATGGTTTCGATAATGAAAATCCTGGTTGAGCTGAGACTTTTGACCTTTGTGTTTACCTCATGATTGAGATGGGTTGCTTGATAACTTAGGTATATGTATGGGCATATATCTAAGTAGAGGATATCTGTTGAGATCTTCTTGTGGTTATCCTTGTTGGTTTAGTGAGACCTTGAGGGTCTCAGGGTCCCTACTGAATATCGTTATACTAACCCCTGCACGGGCTATGCCCGCACCTCGTTGTGTTGGTTGCAGACGATGGGCAGTGCTGACCGAGGCCGAGTGTTCGAGGACTGGTCAGTACCCGGAGGTGGACTACATGATGAGTCAGTACCCAGAGGTGGACTACACGACGAATAAGTACCCGGAGGTGGAAAACACGACGTGACGACTCACAGAGGAGGTTGACGGATGAGAGTGTGGAGGAGGCTATCTGTACCTACCCTTCAGGTAGGATCCGTGGTGGACAACCAGGAGCTGCGCTATCTGTACATACCCTTCAGTTAGGATCCGAGAAGGACGACCCAGGAGCTTCTTCCTTCTTCCAGCTTTTTGTCTTTTTACTGTTGTACCTTGTTCAGTTGTAGTCGTACTTGCTTTTGGGCTTGTATTCTGGCCCATTTACTTTTCAGCTTTTCTTTTGTACTTAGTGTTTTGCTTCCGCTTGTACTCTGTGTTTCTTGTTTTCTTTTATAAAGGAAATTCCTTCCCAGTTATCAGGATTTTACGCCTTTGGTGCTAGTCGTCTGCCCCTGGCCTATGGAAGGCGGGCTTGGGGTAGTCATGACACAGGCCCCGAGGACGGGTCGTGACAAATTTGGTATCAAAGGAGTTCAGTTCTACCGCAGAACTTATAACTCGGATGTTTCTTTCTGTGAAGCAATAATGTTAAGAGTACTGAGTGTGGTTTTCAGTTCAGGGAGTCTATTTTTGGTGCGGGCGGCCGACATATCCATACACCAGGACCCTGACAACTGATTTCCGACTTTGTGCACGAAAACACTGATTGCGTGTGTGTTTTCCAGAAGTTTTATTTAAATGTTAGCTCAAACCAGGTCAGCTCGCCAGGTATAATCTTTTGACTGTGTCACGTTGTTTCTTTCAGGATGCCTCCCCGTGGATGACCAGCTAGAGCCCCAAGAGTGGTGCGTACTGACAGCCCGCCGAGCGACGAGGCCTCAGTACAGGGCCCTATCCCAGTTGAGGCACCAGCGGAGGCACCAGCGGTACTACTACCCATTGGGCCACCGATGCCACCAGCCCCAACAGCAGAGGATGCACGTCGCTTGAGCGCACTGCATGAGTTCCAGCGCCAGAGGCCACCCAGGTTTCAGGTAGTGACGGACCCGCAGGCGGCTGAGGATTGGCTGGAGGCTGTGGTGAGAGTCTTTAGGCTAGTGGGGACGCCGACAGATTTCATGGTGATCCTTGCTGCCAGCCTACTTCAGGCAGCAGTAGGCAGATGGTGGAGCCTGATGCTTCAGATGCATGACGAGGCGACACTTCTATGGGCAGACTTCAAGAGCCTGTTCCGGGTAGAGTTTGTACCAGCCACCCTTCGAGCGGTGCGTATACAGGAGATACTTCAGCTGCGGCAGGGCATCATGTCAGTGGCGCAGTACTCAGTGAGATTCACAGACCTCTCGCGCTACTCCACAGATATGGTACAGGACCCGTTCTTCAGGGCCCGAACCTTCGATCAGGGGCTCATGCGGGAGATCAGAGCTTCGGTTGTATCGCACAACATTTCGATGCAGGCAGGAGTGTTGGAGCGAGCCCTCTTAGTGGAGAGTTTCCTTGCTGAGCAGTCTCCAGTAGCAGGACCCACCACTAGCCGGCATGCAGCAGAGTCTTCTGTAGTGGGCAGTAGACAGATGACACAGGGGTCCAAGAGGACCAGACCGACAGGTGGTCGACCGCCTGACTCAGGGTCGGTAGTGCGAGGCACCAAGGGAAGTGATAGAGCCAGACCTGCCATGAAGTGTTACTCCTGCGGTGGAATTGGTCACATAGCACGTGACTGTCCGACCCGCCATGCAGATGAACAGCAGTTATATGAAGAATCTCCGAGGCAGAGGCAGAGGTTCGATCAGGGCGGACCGCAAAGAGAAGGCGGCCATGGCAGAGGAGCTGGCCGTGCAGCTGGAGGTGGACGACACTTCGAGATGTTGCCACCACCACCAGAAGGCCCACCCCGACCGCAGGGGAGAGGAGGACATGGGAGAGCTCAGCTTCAGGCAGCTGAGGCCTATGGTCATGGAGCTCCAGAAGCAGATGGACAGGATCAGGACTATTTTCCGACCTGGAGGATATTGATCTGGTTGCTTCTGGTCTTGTTGATGTTTGTCTGTAGTTGCTTTGTGTCTTGTACTATGAGCTGCAACAATAAAAAGACACTTATCTTTGTTTGCTTTCATGTCCTTTTGTTTGGTTGATACTGAGTGGTCCCGGTTAAACTGTTGACTTGACCCTCACTTTAGAGATTTCTACTGGAGGAGACACAGTGACCTCACACTGATGCCGACAGTGTGACTCGACCCTTGGAGGTGAGAGTGACAGTTGGATCTATTGGTAGTTACGTCGAGGCCTTACGACGTCATCCATGGCATGAATGCATCATTCATGTTAGGATTGACTGTATTAGGCAACGAATGTGGTTCATCCAGGGGATGAGACCAGATTTATCTTATCGGCAAAGAAGAAATCATAGCATCTCTTGGGAGACTAAAGAATGTCCAGGTCATCCAAGAGCGGATGAAGACTGCACAGTGCAGTAAGAAAAAAGAAACCGGTGCCAGTCTTAGAGACTCGGGTGTGTTAAATGTTTCAAGAAGTGGAAGCTTTAAGGATAAATGATTCTGCGAAGCAGAAGACGTGGAGGCAGAGCTAGGAGAGTAGTATGAGGTGGTTGACATCTTAACATGCTACAACCACCCGCCTTAGTTATCCCCGCCAGGCTCAGGGAGCTGGAGGGCGGTGGAAGAGTGTGGCTGCTTGCGGTCAAGGAGTGTGACCCAATGGCTCTAGAAATGATTCAAGGGAGAGTCTGTGTCTACTACTATCTGCTGTAGTAACGAACGTCGATATGAATCATTCCTTGCTTTTTTTAAGGTGAATCTTTGGTCAAAGACCAAAGAAAAAATTTATTGAAACAAAATAGAGATTACAAGAAGCGAAAAGAAGGGATTTTTTTACAATCTCTATCCAAAAGATGAAATAAATCAGGGTGGATAGAGTCCATCCAAGTCATGCTTTGATGGACACCTTTGTTGGCTAGAGCATCAGCAACGGCATTTGCTTTCACAAATCTTGTTCCAGACCTAGAGTTTCCGGTAAGTCGTGGACTTGACCCTCATGTCTGGAGATACCTTGGGAGGAGACTCGATAATCACACTTACGCCGACGGTGTGGTCATATCCTCGAGGTGAGAGTTTTGGTTGGAATATCTTGGTGGCAGCATCGAGGCCTTACGATGTTGGTTTGAGAATGGATTGGGCAATCACAGTTCATACACAAATTGACGGTATTAGGAAAAAAGGTTGTAGTTTAACTACGACGTCGGGATGGGATTTCCTTGGTCGGCGAAAAAGGAAACCCCAGGCAGCGCAGGGTAACTCTTACACAGGAGGGTGCGACCGATCACTCTTGAGTCGGTCAACCTTACCCTCGTAGCAGCAGTCGTTTTGAGTTTCTGTTCTAACAGAAAATGGAGACCTCTGGAGTTCGGGGATGACGACCACGTCTTCTTACGGGTCTCACCTCGACGAGGTTTACAGAGATGTGGCCAGGGAGGCAAGTTATCTCCGAGGTTCAACAGACCCTTCTAGGTCCTCAGCTGGGTAGGCAAGGTGGTTTACTGCTTGACCCATCCACCTCAGTTGCACTAGGTGCATGATGTTTTCCAGGTATCTCAACTGAGGAGATACATGCTCGACCCTTTGCATATCATCGACCATGAGGAGCAGGACAATAGCGATGTGGTTACTTCCACGGAGGTTCTAGTGAGGATCAAGGATCGACAGGAGCGGATCCTACGGGGATGATTGATTCCTCTTGTACACTTTCTTTGAAAGCATGGGAAACTCCGGGTGAGCACATGGGAGCAGAATGCTCAGATGCGTGCTCAGTACGCCTTTGTATCCCTAAGTTTGTGGTAAAGCTTTACGGGGACGTAAAGCACTGTGGTGGGAGTAATGTAAGGACCCATAAATTCCAAGGGAAAAATTTTTTCCTTAATTTTCATTGGAATTTTACAAGAACGCAGTTTCTGACGGCGCCTGATTCCGAGGCCCGGTGTGCCCGGAATCAATTTCAGAAGTTTGGCTCGGGTACGTTCAGTGAACGGACGAGGGGGTTTTTCTAACTTTTGAACCGGTGCTCGGAATCGAATTCTAAGGGAACCAATGGAATCGCAGAGCCGGTAATTGCTTAGAAACGCCTCTTCCGGAGTTGCGTTTTCTTGGGTGTGGTTTTTAATTTTCGGGCTTAAAGTTAAGAAATAAAATAATTGTACGACAAACATTATTTTATTTCACTTAAGCCACTTGGAAGCCACCTGAAAGCCACTTAAAGCTGCTTAAGTGGAGTTGTCACGGATGGGGTGCTATCCAAAAAATAACCCACCCTCTTGGTAGGATATTTGTGAGGTGGGGCCCGCATGAGCCCCACCGTTTCTTTTCCGCTAAGTAACACACCCACGAAAACCCGTCACTATGAAAGTCAACTGACGCGTTTTCTTAATTTCTTAACGCACCAATTAATGGGGTGGTTTTCTACGTTGAATTAATTGGGCGGTTTATTTCGTTGAATTAATTCTACGACTTAATGGGTCGTTACTTATCTATTTATTCGTTTCTTAACCGGTTTGAAATCTGTTGGCGTAGTAATAAAATAAGACCAACGCCCCAACTTGAGGATTACACATTGAGAGACCTTTGACATAATTCCTGTGCCTTCACCCTTCTTCGCGAAGAACGCAAAGAACGCAAAGAACGCGAAGAACGCGAAGAACGCCGGCCTCCGACGAAGAACGCTGAAACCGCGGAGATCGACGACGCGACGCCGTGTGCCGCGACGCCGATGTTTCCTCTTCTGCGACGTTCCTTCCTCCGCAGTGAAATCTTCAATCATCTGTTGGAGGTAAGAGATTTCAGGTTCCTTTTTGAACTCCTTTGTGTTTTTTTATCAACGCACGGATTTAATTATTATTAATTAAATCTTTTTGTTCTTGAACCTCGGAGTTCGACGATGCGACACCCTTCAGCGACGACGCGACGCCCTTCCGCGACGATGCGACGCCTTCCGCGACGCGACGATCGCCTCCTTCCGTGGCGATCAAATCCGCGAAGAACCCGTGTGTGACGACTTGATGAGGTAGGGATTTTTATTTTGGAAATACCTTTATATTCCTATGAACGTTTCTTTAAAATTAAAGAACCAGTTTCATATGAACAATTTTAATTTATTAATGTTGTTGTTTCATTTGTTGAATAATTCTCCCGTTGTTATTATCTAACGCGGAGGGTGCGGGCCAAACGAACACGGCCCGACAACCCTCCGCAGATTGTTTATTGATGTGTGGATCGACGGGCGACGACAAACGAGGTCGCAAGGTGATTTTGAGGCCTCCGCAATGAAGGTCGGGTCCCGGGAGGACCATAGGAGAAGACGGCAAGAGAAACAGACCACCGGAGCGCGTCCGGTGGTCCGCGGAAGGCGGCGGCGGCGCGCCGCCGGAAGGGAGGCGGTCGGCGGTTCGCCGCCGGCCTCAATCAGCGGCGAAGGGAGGGGGAGACGCGCACCCCGCCCACGGTGTCCGCTCGGCCGCGCTGGCCGAGCCGCGGCCGGCCGGTCGGGTCGGACCGTCCCGGACCGGGCCGGGCCCAGCCGGGTCGGACTTGGGTCGGGTCGACCCGGTTCGGGCCAACCCAGGGGGGGTCGGGCCGGGTCGGTCCGGGCCCAGACCCCTGTTTTCGGACCTCTTTCGGTCAAATGCCCGTAACTTGAGATACGTGCCTCCAAACGACCTCACCGTCAGCGGAAACACGATCCTTGGATCGAGACGGTCGTTTCGGTATATCGCACTCAAGGTTTCGGATTACTTTGGGTTCGGCCGGGTTGGTTCGGATACGAAACCAACCGAGCCCTCGGAGCAGAAACACTTATATCTTATGCTCCGGACGTCCGATTGACGTACCGTCGACTTTGATGAATTCCTCTAAGTGAGACAGATCTTTTGGCTTACTCCGCTTGAGGTTTGGATGTTGTCGGAGTGCGGTCGGGTTTGTTCGCTCACCAAACCAACCGGGCCCCTAGAACGAAAAAGCCAATAACTCACAGAACGGGCGTCCGATTGACGCGCCGTCTGTCTCGTTGCGTTCCGGTTGATGATACAGAACTTTTGGCATACTCCACCCGGGTTTTGGATGCATTTGGGTTATAGCCGGGTTGGATTGTACCCGAAATCCAACTGGGCCCCTGGAACGGAAAAAGATGATATCTTTCAGACATGACGTTCGTTTGACGAACCGTCAGCGGCATTGTTGATCTCACCGAGAAACGGTCCCTATGAGTTTACCCTATGAGAGTTCGGGGTACAGTTGAGATACAACCGGGTTGGTTCGCTTACGAAACCAACCGGGCCCCTGGGACGAAAAGGCTCATAACTCACAGACCGGGCGTCCGATTGACACGCCGTCTGTTGCGTTGAGACGCCTTGACGAGGCGGTACTTTGAGATACTTCTTCATGGGACTTGAGATACTTGGTGTATCGACTTGTAGCTCATGGAGCGGACCCTCCCAGAGACGATTGTACGGAGTACGGAGACCGTGTAGCCGGCAGAGACCTGAAGACTGCTTGTCCGATTCGATTCGGAGTGACTTACGTAGCCTAGTGGGGAGCACTCCTTTGTGAGGTGGCAGACCCACAGCGGAGGAGCACTACTATGTGAGGTGGCAGACCCATGGTACTCGATAGGAGGAGTACCTCTGTAGGCTATGAGGGGGGAGCACTACTGTGTTTGGGTGGCAGACCCCGGCGGGAAGCACTACTGTGTGAGGTGGCAGGCCCGCGGTACTCGACAGGAGGAGTACCTCAGCAGTCTTAGGTTAGTGAGCAGTACCTCGGAGTCATGACAGGACAACTGTACACTCCAGAGACGAAGCTCTTCAGCAGTTACGGTTTCGATAATGAAAATCCTGGTTGAGCTGAGACTTTTGACCTTTGTGTTTACCTCATGATTGAGATGGGTTACTTTATAACTTAGGTATATGTATGGGAATATATCTAAGTAGAGGTTATCTGTTGAGATCTTCTTGTGGTTATCCTTGTTGGTTTAGTGATACCTTGAGTGTCTCGGGGTCCCTACTGAGTATCGTTATACTCACCCCTGCACGGGCTATGCCCGCATCTCGTTGTATTGGTTGCAGACGACGGGTAGTGCTGACGGAGGCCGAGTGTTCGAGGACTGGTCAGTACCCGGAGGTGGACTACATGACGAGTCAGTACCCGGAGGTGGACTACACGACGAGTCAGTACCCGGAGGTGGACTACACGACGAGTCAGTACCCGGAGGTGGACTACATGATGTGACGACTCACAGAGGAGGTTGATGGACGAGAGCGTGGAGGAGGCTATCTGTACCTACCTTTCAGGTAGGATCCTTGGTGGACAACCTGGAGCTACGCTATCTGTACCTACCCTTCAGTTAGGATCCGAGGAGGATGACCCAGGAGCTGCTTCCTTCTTCCAGCTGTTTGTCTTTTTGCTGTTGTACCTTGTTCAGTTGTAGTCGTACTTTCTTTTGGGTTTGTATTCTGGCCCATTTACTTTTCAGCTTTTGTTTTGTACTTAGTGTTTTGCTTCCTCTTATACTCTATGGTTCTTGTTTTCTTTTATAAAGGCAACGCCTTCCTAGTTAGCAGGATTTTACACCTTTGGTGCAAGTCACCAACCCCTGGCCTATGGAAGGCGGGCTTGGGGTAGTCACGACAAGGGCCCTGAGGACGGTTCGTGAAAAATATTTGGGAATTTCATGTTTGTATATATGGAATTTTAGGTGAAAAAATTTGATCTAGATTTTATAAACCATAGATTAGGGAACATAACGATATGATAGGAATTAAGGATATGTATAGAAGAATATATTAATGTTTTTATAAGGAAAATATTATGTGGTTTTTCCAAAAAATATGTCTATGTATGGATAGTAAAAGTTGGTTTATTACTGGAAAAAATTTACCAAGGGTTAATAAAATCAAAAAGAGTTCATTTGTCTTGAACCTATCATTACATGGTTTGTGAAAACTAGACCTACTGCACACATGGTTTGAAACACCCAATGGGTGTATTGTTAGGATTATTCATATTTTCTTACAAAAAAATATAAAAGAATTGAATAGGCACTATCAATGATTGAACAATGAAAATCCAATGATTTCATAGATAATAAATAAGGTGTCCCAACATATTGGGGATTTTTTTTCTCATGTAAAAGAAGGTAAAATATAATGAAATGTTAATGGAAAATATTTTGTACAATGGAAGGAAATGATTTTTTCATATGGATCCATTTATTGGTCAATGACATAAATGCGGGGAACTGAAATATTATCTCCATCAATTAACTCTTTTAATAGATAAACCAAAGACCAAGGAAGTTCATATGTGGAAAAAAGTGGCTGAGATATTTATATATTTGGATTCATTAATTAAATTATGGATGTACATTACCTATTTAATTTTGGAAATAATAATCTAGAAAAATCAATGTACTATGTTGAATTTTAAAAGAAGCTGTCTTTTATTTTAGTTTACTATTAATGATACCATCATGGGTTTATGATTTTAGGATTTATGATAATATAAATGTCTTAAACACCACAATTTATGTTTTATGTGATGAGAGTGTAAGACGATTATGGATATTTTAAGAGAAATTAATTGCAATAAAAACCATTATTTTAGTAAATATTTTAATGAAAATGTTATCTGATGAATAATGTATTCAAATTTTATAAATATAATTATAAATGTTTGTATAACCATTTGGGTTAGTAGGATTATCAATGACACATTATTAATAGTTTAATATGATTATTTTATTTTTTTAGAAAAATATTTGTATTTAGAACCTACATAAAATTTTATTTTATGATTAATAATTATTCAACGGTTTCTATCATATTTTTTGCGAACATTATAGTAATTTTAATAATATATTTCACAAAAAGAGAACCCCATATAAAGGGTGAAAACCCATCACATCCATTATGGCTATAGGGATTGAACCAATAATGGATAGAAAATTATATTTTAACTCCTGCCACTAGCCAAAACGATGTTCTTGTTAAGATTGCATTTTTGTAGTTAAAATACTTAATAAAAAAAATATTAATGATGAAAAAATATTGTTACTATTGAGGCTTTTCTGATTAATGTAGTATATTTTTTAACTTATGCCAATCATCATGGTTCATGAATATTTTTAGAGGTAGATGGATTAACTTGTCACTATTTTATAGATATTATGATCCATTAAAAGTGAATTTTAGTTCTTCAGGAATAAAATATTTTTTTTGGATTCTCATTTACTAAATTAAGTGATGAATTGGAATTTGATCAAAGCACAGTCGAAGGAATATATTGTGAATACAAAATAGAAATATATAAAGAATGTATATTTCCTTATATTAATAAATTGTTAAATAATTCTTCATATTTTTGAAAATAATAGTTTAAAAAAGTATCCTTTTAAATTCATAGTCGTTTAATAAGACAATCTATTAAATATTAATAGATTTATGGTTATGAGGTTCCTAACTTTGAATTGATCAGTCTCTTTCTTTTGATTAATAACCTATGTAATTATCTATAATTTTCTACTATTTTTTTGTGTCCATATCTCAACCTTCCACCAATGTTCTATGATACTAGAATCCTAGTGTTGTGACCATTCCACATGATTTCTCTTTTATTAAGAGGATGTTTTACTTACTATTTTACTATATGGGTTTTTTCAAAATGGTATTATCAACTATCATAACCTTGTATACGGAGATCACCTATACATTGTTAGGATGAAATTTATTTTAGGTAGGTATAATTTGAAAACCTAATATATTAATATAAAAAATGATTTAGATAAAATATGTGACATGCAACACCGGTCTTAAATAAACCATTAATTATATTTCATTAAATTTAATATTTTTGATAGCATGCGGAACACACAACCTTAATTCCCAATGATCCAAAATACAATATACTGTTATAACATTAAAAATTAATCTTTTGTTATCAATATTTATAACTATATTATTATAATTATTCATAATAATTGATTAGAAATAAAAAAATAATTGTTTGAAAGAAGAAGAAATTTTTTATCTGAAAATATATATTTTATCTGAAAGATTGTTACATTGTGTTTTTCAAACAAAATATTAAATTAAATTTTACAAATTTTTTAAATTTATTCAAAAAAAATGAAATTAATTGTTTATTCCTTCTTAAAAACTCATCTTTGGTGTCTTTTTTTATTTTATAAATAATCCATTTGTCAATGAATAGTGAAAAATAATAATTTTTATTGAAAAATACTTTTTAATTTAAAATATTTATGAAGATAAATTATATTTTGAATTTGTTTTAATGTATTATTATTTAAATTTTACATTAATGAATCAATTTTCTCTCATTTTAACCACTTTTTATTGAATTTTGATATTAAAACCGTATAATTATTTGAACATTTTCTCTTCAAAACAACCCTTTCTGGTTGTATCGAAAAGATTAGTTTTAAATTATATATTTCATCTTATATAAAATTAATTTTGAAAATGGAATATATATATTTAATTATAATAAATAATATTATCTAATATGATAAACACAATTTTTTACCATAATTAATTGCAAAAACATAAATAATTATATTTCATGTTTAAGGTAAAAATGGGTTTATTGGATGGTTATGATAAAACTATAAGAGTTTAAATGACCTAATATAATATATAAAATATATTTTATTATAATATATTGAGATTATTATTTATAATTCTCAATAATAATATATTATTACGCATTTTCATGTAAAAAACTTGGGTACAACATTTTATTTTAAATAATTAAAAGTGTTCCACACACCTCATTTTAAAATTTACCCACTCCTGTCTGTTATTCACACCATAAGTCCATTTTATTTCACCCAAATATATTCCCAAATCACATAAAAATATCCCTCCAATAATCTTATAAGCCTTATTTTCTTCATAAATCCATCATTGGATGTACATATTTTAAAAAACTAAGGATATTACCAGAATAAGATACAATGACCTTCAATTGATGTTTTTAATTTGTTTCTTGCTCCCCATATGTAAATCATAATTAAACAATTTTTATATAATAAAATAAGTAAATAAATGTATTTTAATGTTTTTTTGAAAATTAAATACCAAAAAAATCTCTCCACTTATCAAATGAAATATGAAATCATCATTCATGTGTCTGGATGACAATCACCGAACGAACCAATGTAATTCATTTTTCAATTTCCATCCCTAGCAGTTGGTAATAATGATGGATATAATATTTAAATATATAAATAATATTTATAAAACAATTATACCACTATTTTCTATATATTTCAAATTAAAATTTAATTTTGATTCTACAAGGATATGATATCATTGGAAATGTGTACAACAGATTGTTTCCTTGTGAAGCGAGGTGATTCGTTTTTCAATACTACTTTACATAGATGGTAATAAGGATAATTTTAATGAATATATATGATATAAATTACATAGTAATAAAATTATGTACTTATTTATCATTCTAAAAAAGATAATATATCATTTTTATCATACCTTCTCGCTCACAAAAAGATGAAAACCTCGTATGTGTACATGTTGGCTACTTCAATAATGAGGCAACGTGACACGCTATTTATCTCCAAACCACGTGTAATATATATATATATGTGATAATTTAAATACATAATATGGTATTTGTTAAATTATAATAATTCTAGAAGGATAAATTATTAGTTTCCACCTTTCTGCAATGATTGTTCAAAAATGTAAACATCACACAGGCATATGTACTGCCTAACATCTCTATTATTGTAACACCCTTAATTTAAAAAACAAATATTTAATAATTGGTTTTAAAATTATAATTGATGTATAAATATGATAAATATATCATTATTATTATTCTTTTATATGATAAAACACTACAATATATCCATAAACAAGAACATTGAAGAGAAAACGTGAATATGAAAATAATGTAATTAAAACAAGAAACGATGAAAATAACAAATTATTATAAATTAATGGGTGAAAATATTTATAAATGGATAATATATTATATTATTAATATTAATATAGTCTCTTAATAAGTTAATAACATGTTTTAAACCAGTATTTATGATTTTAATGCACATTTTACAAAATGGAAGCATCTTTTAAGGGACTTCGTCTCAATTTCACATTGTTGAGGCATATTCTATTTTTGTATGGCTAATTTATATAATATATATTTCATATTTATACATTAAAAATTAATTTAATTATGCATTAAAAATTAATTGAATTATAAGTTTCAATTCAAATTATTTCATCCATTTGTATTTTACTTAAAAGAAACTATGTGGTGATTTATTTCATAACTCAAATTGTATTCATTGGGATATATAACATTTATATTTTCCATGATATTATAATATTTTATGTGTAATAAATTTTTGAAAATATTATGTTGTATATCCAAAATTCTTATGTGTATTTACATTTGATACACCTTGCCTATTCATTGATTAATTTGAATATCAACATTTTGAGTATTGTAAGGAATTTCTTCTGAATTTTATTTTCATTGAGGGATATTTGTCAATAAAAACCTAATGGAATTTAAGTGTCTTATATACTTCCACATTGATATATTTTACTTGTAAATTCATGATGGTGAATTATTCAATTTATATTTATCCATATTCTTTTCATCCTACAAATGAATATTTATTATATTGTATACCACTCTTACTTATGGTATTAACAATGAATGTTATATGATTAAACGTGGAATTATTTATAAATATATACTATCAACTCAATAATTATATTTTTTGATATGGATAATTATTCATTATATAAATTTATAACACGATATTTGAGGAATTGTATGGACATGAAGTGGTGTGGGTGATATATCCCCTTGATGAATCTATAGTCTTTTGAGGAATATCAATATGCTAGAAATAAATAAGATTTTACAAATAGTTTTAAAATTTATTGTAAAAGGTCGTGATGATGGTGTTATAGTGGTTCATAAGATCTTTATTTCCAATCCTTAATCATTTCATTTATTTCGAATACAATTATTATTTTCTATGATGTTTTCATAATTATAATATAGTTGGATGCATTTCTTTATTAGTTTACTATTTAAATGGAATGATTATTTAGTTTTTTCCCTTTGTATTTTTATTATTCCTTTTAAAGTTATGATATTCATATTATTGATTAAATGGAAATTGTGTATAGTTATTATCCTTTACATATTGATTATTCTTTATTTCATGATTAACTATTTCTTATTTTATACTTAAATGTTACGGGGAATTTGATTTTAACCTTATATTAGTATCTTTACAGGGGATTCCATGAACAATAATATGATTGATTTGTAATAATATTATAGAGAAAATAATTTTATTAATGAAAAAACCAATTATTTTTTAATTTTTTATTTTAAATGAAATGAACGAATATATTATGAACAGAGTTTACCAATAATAAATTATTATTCCTTCATTAATAATGTGATTCCTTTTACATTAAGTCAATGTAATAAAGAAGAATCTAACTTTGCGATACTTTGGTAGTTTTACTACATTATTCATGAAATGAAGTCCCATAAAATTATTTTTACTATAATCATTAAATATTCCAAAAACTTATAGTGGTATACAAACGAAATTATATTATTCACTTATTCACAAAATAATTTCAATCATAAAATTATCTATATGATCAAAAAATTGTTCTCAAAAAAATTTATTCTTTATTTTTAGAATAATTTAAATTGAAATTCAATGTCATGATAAATAGGAAATATCATTACTCTTACGTTTGTATTTCAACCCTATCGTACATCAGTTGTGGGATAAAGATACATGGAATTTCTAGCTGAAATTTGTTGTTGTCTGGCCTATGGGTTGTCCATTTTAATAAATCAATAATAATAAATTTTATAAAACACTCCCAAAAATATGATGAATGCCAAAAAGACACGCTTAATATCTATAATGTAAATCTATGGTTTATCCTTAATGGTTATTTCGTACCTTTCATCTTATATCCCCAAAAAGGTAACTACATTATATTTAATTTATACTTAATCATATACCAAAGGGATACATATATCTCAACCCAATAAATCCTCTCCCAAAACATTTCTAATCATCTTTAAATCACATAAAAACCCTAAAAGGTTAATATGTATTAAATATTCTAAACATATTTAAAATAATTAACCAATAATTATATCCATAAATCTTATGTTATCCTAAAATGAAATCATTATAATATCAAATGTTATGAAAACATATCTTTTCATACCAACTATGTGAACATAACATTAAATCATAATAGAATCTCCATTTTTTAGTTAATATTTCAATTTCTTACATTCCAAGTGTCATTATGGTTTAATGTTTTAGAGAATTAATAAATAACAAAAAAAATAGAAATATGTATATTTAAATTTGGACACTTCTTCTAAGTATCCTTATTTTTTATTCTACTAAGTGTTAAAATGAATTAGGTATTATTTTCATGAGAAATCTGAACACCATTCAAAATTTCTCATTCTTCATTATTACACATTCATAATATCTATGAAAAATATTATAACATTTTTTTATGAGTATAGAGAGTTTACTAAGATATATAAAATAAATTTATATATTAGTCTATTAAATGAAATGAAAACCCATAAAATGTTTACCTTTATCCAAAAATTATATCATCCTATTAAATAAATAATTTCCACTGGAAAAAAACAAACTCCATTTCTAAAAGAAAAAATTAAAATCCATGGATGGAAATTAGAAACCCATTTATGGAAAAATATAATATATTATTTATAACATATGTTAAACATGTGTCATAATTAATAGGAGAATTGTAAAATCAATTGGAAAAATTTCTATGGTTAACATCATCTTTCTAATGTATGATGACATTAAACATTACCAAATCGTAGGAGAGGTATAATGGGGTTCACACATCATATAAGATGTATCAGGATCATATATCATCAAAAATTATTTTTTAAACTATATTATGAATAAAATATTTATATATTGCTTATTTTAATAATAAAATCACTGAAAACTACTTTTTAACCATATGTCGAACACATTGATATATCAAAATAACCTTTTCTTTTAAAAAATTCAATTTTCAAAATTAATGTTCTAGAAAGAGTTTTTAATTGAAGAAAAAGTGGAATTATAAAAAGTTTTTAAAAAATCAAATAATATTATTACAAGATGGATAAGTCATTGAGGTCTTATATGTTAAAATAGAACTTTCCCTTTTTCATTTTTAATGAATTTGATATTATGGTGTATATGACATATAAAAGATTCCACTTGAAGTAATTTAAAATAATGTAAAAAATATATTGTCATTTTAGTTAATAATTATTATATGTTTATATATATATACTTTTAAAATAAATTTAATAATATTTTAATAGATAAAAATTAGTTTGTTAAAAAAATACTTAAATATTTAAAATAATGATATTAAATTATTTAGCATCTTACCTCAAGTTTGACACATTGTGACATTAATTATTATCCTAAATAATAAAATAATGAAAATTACTTACTTCATTAATAATCATTTTATTGTTCATTACACATTTTACTTTATTTAATACAATGTCATATTTATTACTTATTACATTAATATCACAAAAGATGTTTTGATGATATTTGACTAATAGGTCCAAAACGCATTTTGATGTTGAGTGTGGTAAATAATGTAATTATTTTAACATTGATATAATAGAAATTTAGATATAATTATAATTTTTATTCCATAATTATACTTTTAAATCAAACCTTAATTTTTGGTTTAAAAAATAATTATGTTTCAATCATAGGGATGACATGACGTGTATACACATGAGTAACGTTTCAATTTTTTATTGATCATTATATAAAAAAGATAATTATAATTTTATCATTTGAAAAATATCATTTTATATTTAATTAAATCTTATTTCCTTAAATATAGAACATTTTATAAGAAATGTGATGTGATGATTAAAATAGAATCATTATGCTTTGTAGAGGGGGTAATCCACACATATTCCTGAATTATGTTAACAATATTAAATGAATGGAAATGTAATAAAATATATATTATATTAAATTTGAAGAATTATATATATGTCTTGAATATAAAATATATATATTAAATTCATCAATATAACTTACCATGAAAGGCAATGATGGATAACAAAAAATAGTGCATTGTGGAGATGGTAACCGACACATACAAATGAATGATGGTTTCATCAATCAATTTATATAAGTGGAGATGAATATATATTATTCCATTAAAATAATAACATCTTAGTATATATATGATATTGATTTCATTATGTTATCTTTTCTTTGATAAGGTTTTAGGGAGCTATAAGAATATATAAATTGAAAATGCATAGTAATTAACTATAAATTTTCATCAGATGACCACTTTTTGTTCAAATACATGTCTTCTTAAGATGGATTTATAATAAAAATAGGGCCTCTAGAACATGGGGAGTGAGGTTGGGAAGAGAATTTGATAAATCCTGGATAAAATACATTACTAGGAAGGTGTGAGGAAGTGACAAGAATAATATCATATTTATAAGTAAGGGGAGTCTCACTAGTGAATTACGTAAATAATTATGTTTATACAAATTAGTTATGTCATAAAAATGAATCCAAATTGATATTATTATATGAGAAGTTGAATATGAGTTATAATACTCTCATGTACTAATATTTTGACATTTTATGGGGTTATTTTTATCTTAATATCTTTTTTAGAACCCCCATTAACCAATTCGACACTTACTGGGGTATTTAGGATTTTTATGATAAATTAGTGAAGATAGATTATATAAAAGAAAAGTGTCCCATCAATGGTCTTTGGTTGATATTTTATGCCATATCCCATTAACCTCGCTAATTACTTTTTTAAGTAATTATAAATAATTTTAAAAAACATTATATATATAAAAATATTATAATTTTTTAGAACTTTTCATTTCATTTGATTTTTAAAACCGAATTATAAAAAATGAATTTCAATATAATACTTTCATACATTCATAATATGTTATATTAATATAAAATATTATGAAAAAAGATCAATCAACTTAATTTAATTTTATATTTTTATGATTTTTTGTTTTATTTTTCTTTAAATTGAATAAATATTTTGTTTTATTTGCATGCGAATTTAAGGTAATTATTTTATCAAAAAATATTATAAATAAATAAACATGATTAAAAATAATTTATATCTATAATAAATATTCATAACAAAACATACTATGTTTTTATCCCTGTCACAATTTATCATAGATATTTAAATAAAGAGTGATATTTTAGACTTTATATTTACAAATAATAATATAAATGTTATAATAAATGGAAATTAAAAACAAGTTTCATAGTTTTTATTATAGTTTTTTAAAGGAAGAAATAAATATCCAAAAAATAAATTAATTTTTTAGATATATTTTTAGGCCTTATCATATTCTATATAAACATAAAAATCATATTTACCCTACAATGGATAATTATTTTTAGAACTATTACTCTATAAAATGACTTAAAATTAAAGTGATATAATTTTTAAAATATACCACCTCAGTCCATATATGTAATCCACATTCATGAATCAATTCATATAATTGGTAGATTTAAATTTAAAATCAATCCTATAAAACATAATGAATAATGGTTTAAAAATTGGATTTTTATGTTTCATTATTTTTATTAAAAAAAAATTAAAATTTTCCCTAAAGACAAAAATTTAATTTCAAAAAATATAGTTTTATAATGAATGTATAATAATAATAAATAATAGTTTTATACATCGTTAAATACATGAAAATAAAATATATTTTTCAATAAATTTCATTATTATTAAATATTTATTGAAAAATAAGTCATTTAATCTAAATACCAATATATCATCCTATGATAATTTTGATATACTGTTTTCATATTTTAATTTAATTTTAACAAATAATATCTTTGTTCTAAATATTATTATAATATTCTCTAATAAAAATAAATGTAAACCAATACTTAAGATGACATATTTTTGTAGACTAAAATGACTTTACTAAAAATTTATTTATGATTTTTATAAGAATATATCAATAAAACTATTTTTTGTTGGATCGTTATATATATATATGAGTGGTTAAAATTAGTCATATACCAAATTTAATGTATAGGTTTTGACATTAATTTTTAAATAATAATATGACATGGTTTGTTTAAGCTCAATCATTCATATTTTATTTCCTATCTATAATAGTATTCATTGTAAATTCTAGGGGGGGTCAAAATAACCAATAATCTAAAAATATAACATCAAAATACCCAATGGGTATATACAATTGTTACCACTCTACGAATCTCTATCATTTCAAGAGATACATGTACAAATATTAGAAAACATAAATTCATATTAAACTAGTTCACGCTCATATGTCCCATAAAAACATACCATAACCAATATAACCATCCATCCAAGGATAACATCTTAAACCATTAAACCTATATGGTCACTATGTAATTACACAAGAAAATAATTTCTTAGATAATTCCAAGAGAAACCACTAAGAGGATAAAATAACACATTTCTCTCTATTGAGAGTATTTTACATATGAAAACTAATGTGAGGAAGGTGATCCAAAGAAATGAGTATTACATATACCTAAGACCCACAGAATAGAATTAAACTAAATAACATAAGGCATGTACTAAAACTAACAGTATATTATAAATTAATCCAATCACCAAAGAAAGAAATACATTTTCATGAATTATTCTTATAAAAAATCATACCAGCAGCATGATAACTTCCTGAAATAATTAAAGGGTCCAATACCACAGATACTACCACTCTTTGGTAATCTGATTTTTAATACTGATTCCCAAATTAAAACTTGTTCAATTTTTTAAAAACATTTCAGTTCCAAAAAATTTCAAAACATCCACATGTTAAATATTTAACGAGGGTTAAATCCATGAACCATAAAAACACTAATTTTTAAATAAAATTATCATCGATTAATATAATTTTACTATCATTTAAAATCTATTAATTTCATTGTGAAAACTATGAAATATAAATGTCTTAATATTTCAATAGAAAATAATTTGATACCACCAAAATATATAGAAATCAATGGAGACATTATTACATTCCCTTAATTATAAAAATAATGTTAGCCACATAATTTTTTTAAAACAAGGTAACCCATCGATTATAAAAATAAATTACCCAAAAAATATTATTAAAATAAATGTATTTTTCAGGACATTTAGAATGTTCTTAAAACCAAAAAAACACCTTAAATTTTTTAAATCTGAAAACAAATCAATCATAGAATATACCCAAATTGAGTATAAAATAAATATAAAAACACAACATAATATCAAAAAAATATACCTTTATTATTTCATGATAAAAACACTTTTCATCTTTCAAACATAAATTATCAAATTAAAAAAAATATCTAAAAATGAAATACCACTTATAAATAATACCCAAGGTACCATTTTAATAAAAAACAATCCCCCCTGAAATCCACTCTCAACATACTCAAAAATTCAATTTTATATAATAAACTAAATCCAATAAAAATATACATAACTTGATAGTTATTTAAAATAAAATCTAATATGGTCAAAATAACCCAATATCTTCGTTGAATATTTTTTATATTCCACTAATTCAACATGGAATTCTACGCAGCAATGTATATTAATAGTGAAACCAAATATATTTGTGTAACCTCCCTAGAATTGTCCGCATGTTTTAAGGACACATTCTAATAATTAAATGGTTATTAAAACATGTTTTTATCAATTTTTAAGTTTCCACATTATTTTTTATGGGCTTAAATTCAACCTCAGACATTGATTTCATTTCTTATATTCATCTTAAAACCATATAAAATGTCCCCAATAGAACTCATGTTATTCCATTAAGGATTGAAGAAACACAAGAAAAATTCAAATTATAATCCAACAAAGTCATCAATGGTAGAACCCTATTCAATATAAAAATAAATTCTATCCATGTTAATGTGATTCTCCTTGACGAAACGTGGTCACAAAATATTTCAAAAACCTTCATCTCAAGTATCTATATCCATCTCTCTGAAATAATACTGTACATATAAAAAGATATAACTTTCATAATCCTTTCAACTCTATAAAACTATGATATGATAGTATTTTTAATGAAATTGCACATGTTTATATATGAAATAGTACCCATAATGGCCTTTAAATAGCCCAATTGGAATTCGTGATCCTCATAGGCTGGTAACTTGTTCTTGAGCATCAATGACATCAAATTGGGAATGATTTCACAATTTTAAAATAATTTAAATTTGAGTTAGAATAAAATTGTATTAGAAAACTCAAAATGAGGGATATAAAATAAGAATCCAATATAAGGTATACATCAAAATGAAAATTCATACAAAGATGGAGAAGAAACAAAAAAAGGAAAAAATACACAAGGATATAGTGCACGATACAATTCCCCAAAAAACAAAAACTAGAAACCACCACAATTAGAATTAAAATTTCTAAATATCACTATCAATTTAAACATATCGATAAGTATACCAACATAATGAACATAATTATAAATAATAATTATACCTTTAGAAATATGTGTGTTATCTATACAACTAAGTAGGTGTACACCTGAAAAAACCATGCTTTAAGACCAACACAATGGTCTAAATCCTCTATATCAACTGGATACATTAACAACAAAATAATGATTCCATGATTCAAAAGAAAAACATTATTTTCCCATTCATATCAAACAATCCAAAAATTATTTCAAAAACATATTTTTTCATTTAAAAAAATACTTATCAAACCCATGATAAAATATTTTGAAAATAGAGTAAAATCATATATTAAATTTCATTCCCTCAAAACCAATCGTATGATCCAACTGGAAACATTTTTAAATAGATACACAAAAAGGAATAGGAATTATACAAAATTTAAACGATGTTATTAATTTCACAATATTAGGATGAAATAAAAACTATACAATGTTCTATGAAATTATACAAGAAGTAAGTGATGCAATAAGATGACGAAATAAAATCACTAAAAATATTTAATATGATCCATGAATTATGAAAAAGAACCAAGGAATCTATTATTAATGACATGAATTCGGGATAATGATCCTATGATATAAATATTACACCAATCATTCATTGATATTCCTACAGAACTAATAGTGCACTATAACAATATGGTGACCACAATAAATGGTAAGATGATCTAAAATAATTCGATACTAAGAAAAACATAATTTTGTCTCACTTTGTCTAACAATGACTATATCATAGGAAGTATAGTCATCAATGTGTATATAAATCTTATAGGTTTAATAATATACTAGTACTCTACCCTTGTCATGCACGAAACTATAAAATAATTACTATTATTAAGCATTGAAAAATATTTATCAAACAGAATAGTTAATATTAATATTGAAATTATTTGAAAACAAAATGACATAGATAATCAATGAATAAAAGTTATAATAATTGTGGAACAAAAGTGAAATAGTGAGCAGCCTTCTATATAAAATACATAACGAAGGAACAATAGTTACATAATAGTTTAATTAATATGAATAGAAAATAATGAAATTGAGGAATAAACAGTGATCTCTAGAGATAGAATAGCTTCTGGATAGTAGAAAAAATGACATATTTAAAGGACTGAAATTGTATTTTTACCACAGAGAAATCATATACATGAAGCAACATACATTTCAAATAAAAAATAATAATTAATATTGAATTAGGTACATTTCATTGTAAAAGAAAACATAAAATAAAATGTTTGTAATGAAGAAAACATTACAAAATTTTAACATAGAAGACTTCCTTTCTGAAAAAAAAGGTCGACTTACATAGTACCATAATCTGTTTTTTATTGTATTTGGTTAAGGATGCCAATAGCGGTGTGAGTTTTTTCTATATTGGATCCCATAAAATGGATATTGGGTTCATAGTGTTTTAGATCCCTGTAGGAGTTCGTATCACTGAGTAATAATAAATTGGGAAATATGTTGTGGAGGGGATAGTCATCAAAAATAGGATATAGAGTTCATTGGTATGGATTGATGTTGCCGTAGAGGCTCGAGACATTGTACAATTTTATTGGACCACATCATCATTAGAATTTAACTTAGTAAATATATTAATCTGCCTAAATATATGACTTAATGAATAAGTATAAAATAATAGTGACAACTAAAATCATTGAAGTATTAATCTGTTGTTCAATAGTTGCCAATTTTCCAAAAAGAAATACAATGTATTTTCTAATTATATTTACAGGTCTGTTTATCAGAACATTTGACCAATAACTTGACACATCTTATCATAATGTGAAAAAAGTTCATGCATTATTCAGGCCCCAGCTATGTGGTTCATGCATCGTTTAGGCCCCAACTATATGTATGTTTTACCGGGCCAGGAATAATCCATTTACAGGTCTTCTTAGAAAAGTAGTAGACTAATGATGACAAACTGTAGCATGAAAAAAGGCAATTAAGAGTGAGGTGTGATAATTGCAGACAAAATAAAAATGCAAGCCTTGATTTTATATATTTGGAGTTTTATATGTGGAAGCAAAATAATAAATTGTATCATGTTGTTGGAATGAATTTCCAATTCCACAAATTCCCAAGGATACTGTAAATTCACTCCATTAATAATATGAATGTGTTCCCAATAACATTCTAGGAGGTGTTTCTAAGGAATTACTCCCCACTAATAAATCAATCATATCCTTGTGAACCAATATGTCAAATTCATTTCACATCCTTCGATTGGTCCTAGGGCCTCATCTTGTCCAACCACAGTTGGCTAGATATGTCCATTCAACATATCCTGAACATTAGGATAGGAGGGTGCCTACAGATTTAAAACACAGGAGTGGATCAATTCGAGAATTTGAACTAAAGGTGTAATTACATTAAACCAACTCCAAATGATAATTTATTCATCCAGTTAAGGGTGTGGGAGAAATAGAATAGTGTAAAATCAATGACCCTACCTTCCGGATGTTTCCATGACATTAGGACTCAAGGATCAAACTGGGTTATGCCATATCGCCGTATAAAAACCTCATACACTACACATACAGAGTAGATGATCCAGTTTTCAAAAACATGATTCACAAATGATATTAAGTACAATTGGAAAAAACTAATAAATGAGGGCGGACACAAAGTGGAACGATTTAAAAATGTATTTTCACCCATTCTTGTCCTTGGATTCTACAACTACGTCACACTATCATTTTAATAGTGAAGTGCGCATAGATGCCCATTACCTCAAACAGATGCTAACAATGCCTATGTGTTGCGCACCAACATCTTTGCAGATAAACCAACCATTATCCGCACTAACCTGTGGTAGAAAATGTAAATTCCCTTCAATTGATTTTACCAATCAAAACATTCACTTGAAGATGAGAGGTGAGGTTTTACCTTATTATTAAAGGCTACAAACCCATTATTCTAGTAATTTTAAGATAAGGACAGTAGGTAACTGAGAAGTCTCACATCATTTGATGAAAACAATACTCCTCTTATTGATTATGGAGTTTTTTTCATTGTAGAAAACCTGAATGAAAATAAATATAGGAAGACGAAAATAAATGAAACACTATTATGTCCAGGCCACATAAGATAAGAAGTGATGACATTAATAGAAATGAATGGAATAATATGTAATGAAACATTCTCAAGTGCCTCGAATACCAAGGCCTATGTTGCCACTCTATTCCATAGAACATCAACAAACATATATGGGAAAGGGACATAGTGAGTGAATCTGGGATTGATATCACACCTTTCATTTCTTGGATTGGACATTGAATTGGCCGGCATGGCTGGTTTATTGAACTTTATCTTAACATCTTTTAACCTTTGGAAAAATTGAGAAACCATAAGCGGCTATAAGAATCCAGAAATGCCTTTTTATTCTGATATGACATGATGGATTCAGTATATTAAGAAATATGCATGGAATCTAATCAAAATTAAAAAGCAACAAGACCAATCTTGGAAGAAATATAACTCAATAACATTATAACATCTGATACCCCCAAAAAACATAATTAAATATATTTATTTCAGGTAGAATTACAGTTGAATAAATTCTTGTAGAAACATATATATATTATATTTAGAAGTAAATTGAATCATTCATCTCCAAAACAATTTTGAATTTAGCTTCAAAGGAAAAACTAAATGTTTCTTCTTGTTTCACAATTTATGTATTTGAAGTTGCAACTGGTTCATACTATAAATAGAGTGAATTACAGTTCTATTGAAGAAGCAATGAAAGAATTAAATTCTATTTCAGCCCTAATTAGAAACAATTTATATGGTCGGTAGTTATTATATGCATAAACTGGGAACTTACTCTTTTACTGCCTGATGCTCAACTCATGCTTTGAAGAACAATATAAACTAAAGTGTTCCTCAGAAAAATGATGGAAATCAAAAAAGGAAATTAAAATCAGAATTAAAAAAATAAAATTTTAGAATTAATTATTTAATGAATTTAAAAAAAGTCTACAATTTTATAAAATGTATAAAGATACATACCTTGTCCCTCTACCAACTCGAATACCCTTTTAGGAACATCATGTGGGTGTATTAATAATGGAATTGTTTTGAAGATATCCAGGTGAATGATACTTCATATTATACAAAATAGTATCCATAATAATGAAAATCAAGTTAAAGAATGAATATAAAGCAGTTTAGAAATACAGACAACATATTTAGATATAAAAAATATAAAATAGAACCAATTTCAGCATCTGCTATTCTTGAAAAAGCTCATCACTATGAGAATAGAGGCAACCAAAATGTTCCTGAAAATTAAAAAATAATTAAACCATTCAGCCATTTTAATGTTACCTTAATTTCATTTCATGCTTTGAAGAACAATATAACCTGAAATGTTCCCCTGAAGAATCATTATAAATAAAAACATGAAATGAAAATCAGATTTAAACAAATAAATTTTTTTGCATTGATAATTTAATAGATTTAAAAAATGTCTACAATTTCATAAAATTTGTAAAGATACATACCTTGTCCCTCCACAAACTCGAATACCCTTTTGGTAGCAGCCAGTGGGTGTGTCAAGAATGGAATAGTTTTGATGATATCCAGGTGAATGAGACTTCATATCCTATAAAATAATATTCATCATAATGAATATCAAGTTACAGAATGAATATAAAGATGGTTAGAAATACAAACATCATTTTTAGATATAAAACATACACAATAGCACCAATTTCAGCCTCTTTTATTATTGAAAATGCGCACCACCATGCAAATAGGGACAACCCATATGTTCCTGAAAATTAAAAAAACCATTCAGCCATTTTAATGTTACCTTAATTTCAATCAGGCTCGTTTTGAACATAACCTGTAAGCATGTATATATATAATGAATCAAAAATTATATTTGTCCATAATATAAAATTTAAAACAATGTTTCTAGAGCCTACAAAATCACGAGCAGTGATCAGGCTGAAATAGTAGACCCTGGTCATTTCTTATTTCATGAAGGAAAAAACCATTGTCATTAATCATGTCAATAATTAAGGAGCACTATGTTTCCATTACGATGATAAAATAGGAACAACGTCATACCTCACATCCAACATAAACAAAGTAAATAAACATTGGCGGTGCAGATGATGAACGACTCTATGGAAGAGAATAAAATCCTTAAAAAAGGAAATGATGGAAAATGAAAATAAATGGAAGTATATTGGTGAACTTGATTGGAGAAATAGTAACAAATGTGACACGTTTCAAGAATGGTTACTCAGGATTAGTATAGTTACTAGAGCATATGTATTGTTGATAATATAAAAAATATGCATATCGTACCTCAAATTATCTACAACATTACCTGATTATTTCATTTCCTGATATGCATTATCATATGGTCCCATAAGGTGGCTTGGTTAGTTTATAGTAGGAATCCTATACCAGGTGGTGTGATTACTCTAAAAAATCATCTTGCTATAGATCATATTAATGTGAATGAGATGCGAGAAAGGAAGGGATGAAAGGAAGGGTGATTTTCTGGTGACATGGAATATGGTAGAGGTTACACATCTAGGATGAGGTACCCATATTTCGAATATATAATTGAATAATATAGAATATATTACAGACTTAAATTTTGTCAAAGACGTAAAAAGCTGATTCACAAATGTATCATTAACCTTTCCATTATTTTGAACTTGAAAATGAAAACTCCTATTATATCATGTTGTGTTGGATATAATATATATGGGTTTTCATTATGTAAATCAGTCTTGGAGTGGTCTGCAGTAGCAGGGACATAAAAAACAACTTACACTAAAACATTATCCCTATAGATGAGGTATTTCATATCACATGCCCGAGTAAGCAGCCGAAGTGACATAAATTTAAATTAAAAGAAATACAGTAAGATTTTAGGAGAAGTAAGAAAAAATTACAACATGTTGCATACTTATAAAAAAAATATGACAATGATAAAATGACTTTCTCACCATTGGATCTATGACAAAAATAGTTGTATGTTAATCCCTGTGAAAAACAGGGTTTGGTATATTAATATAGTTTATGATTAAATCAGCCTCATCAATTTAAGAATGTAGAAATAGAAATGAAATAATTTCTTTGATGAAAAATTAATTGAATTATTGCTACCATTGCATTAAAAATAGGAGATGCTGAAAAAGTTAACTAAATAAAAACCTGATAAAGAATTATAGAGATTCTTTGAGTAGCTGAAGGTCAAATATGAACTTTAAAATTATATAAATCTTCCATCCACCTAAGAAAAATCAAATACACCCTACAAAAAATGTATTTGAATGATGGAAAATAACTAAATAGTTAGTGAAACATACTAACAGGAAAAGAAGAGATCTCTGGGAGTCCATAACTGAAACCTGAATGCAAATAATGTCATTCAGTAATGACACCAAACACAACAAAATCTATATGCATGTATAAGCTAAAAAAATTTCCATGAACAGGGATTTACATAGCAAAAAAACACCAAATTGAAAAACAAATCAAAGCTCAAAGAAACAATTTACAATATGGAAACCTAGAATTAATGAAATCTAATGAAAATGTCAAGGGTAGTTGAGGAGGTAAAGAGAGCTGATAAATTGGTTAACGAGCCAAGCCATTAGCTGATGCAGATCTCCTCGACCATTGATTAAGAGTCGCTAACAACCAATCTTTTTAAAGAACTGCTACTCAATGCCAACAGTATCATCTTGAAGTAGATTAAAATCCACTACGATATATGATCACCACTATTTAATCGGAGGAGGCCTAGGATCCACATGCAATTGATCTGGATTTGAAGGACACAGAGTAGGCTCAAGCGGAGAAGGCAAAAGAGATAGAGTAGGCTGATACAGAGAATGTGAAGGAGGAGGCCGAGAAGCCGAACACACACATGGTAGTTGAGGAGGTAGAGGTATCCGACTATGGAGGTCAGAACGATGGACGAGTGGAGGTAAATGTCAAGGTGTAACCCTATGAGCATCACTGCGAATAGGATGGAAGAGATAAAGGAACCAAAACCCTAATATGGAGCGATGAATCGAGGCAGTGCAACGAGATGCATTTAGGTTTGGAGGTAGAATAAGAGGGGATTCTGGGAAATGACCGATGCGGGCTAGAGGGGATAATCGAGAAGGGGGCAGGAGAGAAGAATCGGGGAGGAGATCAGGAACCTATGTGTGATGGGGAGGGGAGCGGGAATACGAGAGCGGGGAGAGGGAAGAGGGGATTCGGGGATTCAGGGAGGGGTTTTGGGGAGGGGATCACGAGATAGACGGGAATCCCGATCAGGGGATGGAAAGTGGGTTAATTTTCATGATTTGGAGGGAGGAATAGAGAATTAATGGTGATGTTGATACATGGTGAGGTGACACATAAGCAAGGAGAGATCCTAGTTTAGTATAGATAATTGATTCCCATGACTCAGATGACCTCTGATAAACGATGTTAGAAAAAAATCAAACATATGACAAATACATGCATCAATTAGAAGTATTATAAATTAACATATACAAATCTATAAATCCCTCACATGAATCATCGACGTAGATTCATCATCAGGTCCACACATATAGGATGTCAATTCTATAAAATAAATCAATTACATGTGAAAATTGAGGGTCTCGTAATCGTAATGAGAATTCATTTTTCATAAGGTCCCAAACTAGACTATATTGAAACACCAATACATTAGAAATACAACTCACACACTATTAATGCATATTTTAATGAATTATTGAAACCTAACTAAAAAATATATCTCAAAAATACATAAGGAAATATATATTAATAGAAAAATTATATGGGATTTCTACTCTTTTCAAAAAGATTCAGAATAAAAATTAATTGGTTCAATATTACACATTTCAAATAATGAATCACATTTGAATATATATAAATTATTTAAGCACATTGTTCATATACCTATTGGTTTGAAAAAATAATAAAAATTAAATAACTATAGAAAAAATAAATTTAAAACATTTAAATACATTTGAGGATCCCATTAAATTTTTTTACAAACTCAATTCATAGAAATAATTACATTTCAATGGTAAAAACCATATCAAAATCATCATTTGTACCACATGGGAAACATTTATTCTCACAATTTGTAAAGAAAATCACATTATAGAAATAATAACACTATGAAATTAAATATATTTTTTTAAAAATAATAATCAACTTAATACTATTTTAGATAATAGAAAAAAATTTAGTAGTTGATGCATCTTATTGAGAACAACAAACTATGAAACAATATATTTTTATCAAACCCGTAAAATAAAACTAGATGTATTAAAATGAACATTAATGTAATTTTGATCTGAATTGATTCTATAGTTAATGGCTGGAATGAAATAAAATTTGAATGAAAATAAAGTATAAGGAACAAAAAAGAACATAGGAACAATTCCTTGAAACCAACATGATTTTAATGTGAATTACCATAAAAATGAGAGGGATGATGGGAAGAAGATTTAGTCTAATTCACCCCTCTTCCAATAAAATGAGGGGCGTTAAAATATCAAGGGGAGGGAATAAAATTAGTATATATAAAATTTTCTATAGGAAAATTCTAATGAATATGTGGAGGAGAAATAGTTTCTCAAATAGTGTGCCAACCATGAACACCTTATTAAACAAACAACGGAACACTTCTCCATTTCTTCTAAAAGCATGAATTGTTTTCCAAAAATACACTATAAATGAAAAAAAATAGTGTGAAAGATCACTAAATAATGAATGACCTCTGCATGATTTCCCTTATCCATTCCGGATAAACATGTAACCTTGAAAATCATTCCAAATTTGAATTTTAGGGCCTATAAATCACCCATACATAAGACAACCTTCAATAACATGAAATAGAATTAAATATTGATAACAATGTAAAATGGTTGTCATTCATATTATATGTGTTTATTTATATCATATTATTAAATTTATATATATATGTAAATTGTTTACACATAATCACTTTAATTACTGAAAGCGTAATACAAATGTTATAATATTTTTAATGGTTTTCATCTAATTATTTCTTCATTGTGACATGATTCAAAATACTTCCTTATTTTAACTATATGGCCTATATTTTACCACATTGAAATATTATAGAATGAAAAAATCGTTATTTATTCTAATTAAATATACATTTCATGTACACTATTTAATGAGGTTTTGATTGAAGTCATATAAAATGTATAATGGTTTATTGTACAATATTAAACATAATCGTGATTGTTAATGTTTCAACTTCCATTGGTGAAATTTTATATTATTTATATACTAGACACTATCTATATAATTTTCATCTATTTTTAATTTATTTCATTTTTTCGTTCGAGTTTTATTCTCATTAGATCTTAAATGAAGAAAAATATCATTTATATGAAAATATGATAGTATTTTTCACAATTAGTCAGAAATCTTTTTCATCCATAAGCATATTCATTTTTATGTCAAAAATTTTATTCTATGAAATTTATTAATTTATTATATTTAAATATCAATTTTCATTGACTTTATATTCATAAAATTTAAATATCTTCTTTAAAATGTATTCCATAAAATTTATTTCATTAAATATTTTATAGCGATTTTAAATAGTGTTTGTTAAATATTAATTTCATGATTTATTTTACCCATTTTCATGTCCATTTCCTTTGATTTATCTTCCTTTCCATGATTTATTGTTTTCTATGTTATTATATATTCCTAATTTTATATGAAATATTCCATGGAAAATGATATTTTTTAAATAGTTTAATAAAGGATTTCATTCCACTTTTATAAAAAAAATTATGCCAAATGAAACTATGTTATTGGAGTATAAATCATTTCAATTATTTTATTATTGAAAATTATAATATAATAATTTTATTATAATAAATTTTTTGTATCATGAAGATAATTTAAAATGAGACATTTTACATTATTTTAAAACAATCCTAAAAAGTAATTATGAAAATTCTTTTAGAATTTCCATTTACATTTTCCTATTAATTTTATAAATTTTCAAATTTAATAATGATGTTTGATTAAAATCAACATGATCTATTGATATACCCTGTTGGTTTGATTTATTTCATGATATTGACCAATTAGTTTATATTTTTTCATCATATACAATATTAGTTATTTATGTAAACTATTAAAATTATGTTGGGGATTCATCTATATCAACATCCATTTTTTTATAATACAATGGGGTGTTATTATAATAATACACTCAAATATATTTATCTGAAGAGATTTTGATAATATATTATGTTATATTAATGAATCCTTAATCATTCCCACTTGTAAAGTATGTTTTTATAGAGTGATGAATGTATTTATGATCAGGTCATAAACATGGGTATGGTATTAATTATGTAATATGTGGACCCAAAATAATATTCTCCCAATTAGATTGGGTAATTAATTACATATCATGATATAATATATAAGGAATTGGTGAGCGAACCCAACCCATTATGGGACTCTTTCCAATATGTTATAATAGTATTGTATGTTATCCTTGAATAAGTAAATTATTTTTCATGCTTATTAGTATACCAAAATCCTACAATATTATCATATAAATATGATATTCTCTCATAGATCATTATTATATATTGATATTTCTATTATCATATGAATTGTGTTTTTAAAGAAATTATTTACAACATAGTTAACTAATTTTTATCTATGATTTATTTGGAATATTGTTTTTATTATATGATAATTTTATCATACCATGATATATATCTAATTCTCACATATGATCTTATGCTTATATCCTGCATGTCTACCCTTTCAAATCATTTAACCTCACCCTTACAAGGTTCTTATTTCCTTAATTTATGATAAATAGTCTTCCAAATGATATTATTATAAGTGTTTTATGTGAAGATAAATTTTTTGGGAATTGTTAAGTTATTATTGTGGAATAATAGTAATTGGAAATAGTGTAAAATAATTTCAATTGGTGTGAAATATATTAGTTTTTTTATATAAGGTCTTTAATATTTCTCTAAAACTATAAACAAAAAATGTCACATATATATATGTTGATCAATTTTTGTAATTTATATTGTGACTAAGATAGTTTTTTGTTTAGGTCACAAAAATTTCATTCAAATAAAATTAGTAATGAGTATGTTTTATCTTAATTTTTGGTGTAAGGGTCTCAACATGTCACAATTTAAACCCTAGTCTCTATTATGAGTTATCTATAACTATATTTGATATTTATAAAGAAATTTTCTGATGTGATATCAGTGATTTATTGATATATAATACTCTTATAATAATGTTTTTTGGGAATAATTAGTAAATATAGTTTCATGGTAAACAAATGAAAAGATGATATTCACTATCCGAAAAACCAAATATTTTATAAGAAGTATGGATGGATTTTTAAGAAAGAATACTAGAATTTTTCATGTGATTAAAATAAGGCCATAAAAAACATAAATTATGATGATATGTGAATAGGTTGACAACAAAATGGGAGGGATTAAACACCAACCTAATTCATCTCTAACTAATCAATTATTAAAATATTTAGAATATGTGTGCGATGAACAAAAATACACCAACCATGGTGTTATTAAGGAAAACAATTTAAGAAAATTCTATTTGAAAAAGGTTTTTGGGAAATCCTATGTGACATCTACCTGTGAATTGATTTAATAGAATGATGTGGTAAATAGTAAACTCATCACACACTCAACTTTTAAAAGTTATTAATTTAAATTGGATTTATAATATCCTTTATGTTCGGAGGTTATGTATATAATAATATTTCATCATCCACTGTCTAAATATGAAATTGTCTTTAAAAACTCATGTAGAGATAATTATTATATATGGAGTATATAACTCTTTTATGGTTGAGGTTGTAGGGAATGTGTTATATATAAAACATAAAATTCTAATTCTAGTTGAATTTTGTAGGATTTGTTGTTTTTATTTTCTCTCTATAAAAATATCTAATATCAATTTTTGGAATTGAAAATTAACATATGATATCCCAAAATAACCCGTGATCATATATCATTGAATGACTAAAAATTAACTCCCTATAGAAATTACATCCCTTATAAGGGTATTAATACCGACTCTTCATGGATAATTTTCTCAAATTCGTAAGGAGAAAATCAACATTTATGATATTCCAATTGTATTGGGATAAATTTCTGTATTTAAATTAATGCTATATATTCCTCCCTTAGATTTTTATGTGGAGTTATATAATTAGTGTAATTAATATATCAATTAGTTAATTGTTAATACACACTATTGAATTGTAGGAATTAAAGATGTACCCCTAAGGTATATTGGTTAATGTTTTAATATTACTAGGTGCTTCATTATGGGATGAAAATTTATTGTATGTGCAAATTTTGACAATTAACACACCCCTATATATGATATTGTGAGAGACCACTAATTTAGGAATCACTATAGGTAAATTATTATCCATGGTTATGATTGACTATAGATATAGGTTTTCCCACTCATGCATGGGAAAAATATTTTATTAATGTAAGGGAACTATAAATTATATTGTAATGGGTAGGGCCTCAATGTGGGATACCGGGGGATAATTTCCCATATGCATGTATTACCATATCCATATCCTTTTTAGAAATGTGAGGTGACCCAGACCTATTCTGATACATCTATTTCAAAAAAAACCCATTCAATAAACAATAGATTTGATACAAAGTGAGATGAGATAAGATATATATATATATACTTAAAATATATAATCCGTACAATTCAAAATAATTGAAAAATGTCAAAAAAAAGTAGGATTAGTTTTATTGTGGACTTGTTACATAAAAACCTCATTCTACAACACTTATGAGAATTCCACAAAATTTTAGATAAATTAGAATCCCATCAGGATTCAAATAAGTTATTAAAATTATCATAACATGGGTAAGAGAAGTTCAAAATGTGGTGATATAAAATTATATATAATGGAAAACGTCATCAATATTTTTCCAATATAAATATAATAATATTATGATAAAACATAATATAATGAGAAATATCTTATAAAATAAAAAATGGAACAATAACTGTTTCAATAAGTAATGTTTAAAGGATAATGAATATTAATTTAAATAAAATATTCCATCATAAATTTCTATGAGAATATTATTATGAAATAATGGATTTATTCATTGGGATATATAAATATATAATGTCATTAAAAAATTAAAAATTATGTAATTAGGGAAAACATAAGAATATATACTCACATAAAATATGATACATGTGTCTCTTGCATGAGATAACATTTGAATAAACCTACCAAATACTTATGAACACAAAAAACTATTCACAATTCTGTTTGATCTACTGTAATTTTCTTTCATGACAACCCTGAATCGGTTCCCAGACCAACTAGCTCAACTATACATCAAACATGTCTCTAAATTTTTTAGAGGTCATTGAGTAGCAGAAGTGATATGTGTGGATACCATAGGGTTTATATTGTATTTTTCGAAGTGTTCAATCCATAAGAAATGTATCAAAAAATTTATACACATTCATATAACCACCAAAAAGGGTAAAACTAACATAAAATAAATATGATCACATTATTTATTGAATTAATGTGTCATACATTCCAAAAAAATATTCTTATTGGATTGATTATCCAAAATTATTACTGAAATAAAAAAATGAAATGAAGGGCATGACCCCACCCATAATAATTCTTGAGTCTTGTCTAGTTACATCATCCATACCCTGTTCTTATACCTCAATGCAAAACTAATTAACATCAAGCCTTTCAAAAAACATATCTCTATGATAAATAAAACATTCTTCTTCATTACCCACATGATATGGTGTGTTCGATCACCACCAAAGATGAATATAAAATATGTATTACCTATAATATGTTTTCATTGTAGTTATATTGAAATAGATTTAATAATAAAACCATTAAAACAATGAATTTTCAATATATAGGACAATAGATGAACTCGAGATGATTGATGTCACATGAGAATGGAACTTAAATTCATTTTTCCTTACTAGGGTGGATATGAGAACGCCATTGTTTCCACACCCACCCATATCTCATAGGGGTCAATATACCTATCCATATATCATCATCCAATACCCTTATATAATGTAATAAAACTCTTTTCCTAACTAATTCACCTATTGTCCAGATTCAACCCGAGTCTATTGAGTAGAAATAACCAGACTTTTTTGCATTCATAGTTTGACCATGAGAACAACCAAATCAACATTGGTGTCTAATTCACTAAGGTTCTATCCAATAATCGATGATCAATATGTCAATATATTATGTATATAATATTTATCCAATTCATAATAAATAATTTCCATAATACCTAAATTATAATTTAAATGTATTAAAGATAAATTATCATTTTTGTTCTAAAAGGCATTCTCTTCCCCATTATCCAAAAAAAATCACAATTTCAATATTATATATATACAAAATGAATAATATTATAATTTTTAATTTCATTTACGAATTTCATTTATAAAAATAAATAATCATTTTAGAACATGAAACCCATTACAAGACACATCATTATAGAAATTTTTTTTTTCTAATTTCTATGTGAAATTACCAAAAATAGATACCCACATAAGAAATGTTCCCATTATTAATTTTAAAACAAACTCTAATAAACATTTCAAATTTATTTTTCCAAAGAATGATTTTTTGAATTATCTTATAAGACAATCTTATAGGTCAATAAACATTAAATTTTTCAAACATGGTTTACAGATTAATAAAATAAAATCAAAGTTCATGAAATAATCTATTCAATTAATATTCAAATCAATTATTATTTAAATATTTACATTAAATTTTATAACAGTAAACTCTATTTTCGAGGAAACATTTTCAATTAGAGTTGAAATATATATATGGATTCCATTAGAATCACCATCTATTCTAATAGAAGCCACATGTTGCTATGTCAATATAGTTATCCAATTTGCGGTCATTACATACAAAGTTTATCCATTTGGGATGATCTTTAGTACATGTAAATAACACACCTCCTAAATAAATAAATTATGGAATGCTCCAATATAAATAAATAAATTAATTTCCTTGAAAACGGAATGATGAACTAGTTAAATCATCAAAAATAAGAACATATAAATAAAATTATACTAAAAGTTAAATTAAGAGATCACCAACCTTATCCTCAGAGGATTCTACACAACTAATAAAAATATATGAATTTTCCAATTCTGTATGAATACAAAATTGAATAAATAAAAATATTTTTTATTAGTATAAAATTCATTGATTCAACCTTATCATAGAGGAAAATAAAATTGAATGTAACATGATATATAGCATGACTCTAGTTCTATAGGACTAAAAACTAAAGAAGATATGATCTATAGAATAAGGATATCCACCATAGTGGATGAAATGGTAGAAGACTCGTATTTTGTTCTCTATTTCCATGGATGTGGGATAAACCTGATTCAAGAGTTAATATGGATTCCCGATAAAATTATGAGTTTACCAAATTTTTTAAAATTCCATTTAGAATCCATGAATGATCGAGTAATCCTAGAAAAGATATGCTGCTTCAACAAAGGTCACTGGTTAGGTAAAAGAAATTTAGGTAGACAAGATAGACTTAGTCTCTATCTGGTTCCCTATTAAACAACAAATCTAAATCCCAATAATAAATATCTATCCAACATGTCTCTTATAAGGGGATCCAATGATAGAAATTTGAATCTAAATTCATTCTAATAATCCACCCCACCCATCCCACTAATTGAAAATCTGAATTTTGTATTAAAACTAAACAATTTTAGGGACAAAAGGTCTTTATAAACTCCCATCCATTACATATATCATCCCAAATATGAAACATTAACCATTTTTGTACCTTCTATCCTGTATTTATCATTGATTCAATTCCAAATGACCATGTCCCATTACAAAATATCAAAAACATCCTATAGGATAACCCTAAATTCATGATTCTTCACCTTCAAAAACCCTATATAATTTTGGTTTTTATAACTGAAATATGGAAATTTCACTAAATTAATCCCATATATTATAAAAAAATGATTTTTATGCCTTCCAAAAATATAAAATACCAATGTTTCTCCCCAAAATAAGCTTCAACTTATAATCACTAATTTTGATGTTCTAGTGTCTTTTCCATCATAAATATTTATTGAAACACCTCTCCTGCATTCCAACAGTGTGCCTTATTTATTTCACAAATAAACTTATAAAAAACCAATGATAATTTTGGTACTCGATAGTACCCATCCTCATTATTAAAATACAATCTGGGAAGGAATGATAAAGGTCATCTCTTCCTATGTTGGAATGTACTTGGGTTTCCTTATGTCACGACCCATCCCTCAGAGCATGTGTTATGACTACCCAAAGCCCACCTCCCTAAGGCCAGGGGCTAGCGACTAGTGCGGAAGTCATCAACCATCAAGTGTAATTCATTTCCCAAGATACATGTAAGCATACTCACACACACACCCAACCATGTCCCAGTTCACAAAATGGAAACAACATACCCTTGAAAAACTGAGTATAAGTAACACTTAATGTAAAGGGTATAGAATACAAGCCCAACTAAAATTGAGACGAACAAAAAGGGAAAACAACTCTTGTTGTAGTTTTCCAAGGATCCTACCTGATTGGTAGGTTCAACTTGTCACTATGGCTCTCCACGTCAATCGTCACCGCTATCCACCATCAGGACCTGGATCCCCGAGTACCAGTCAAAGCTGCTTGTCATCTACACAAGACATAAAAATATGTGGGAAAATCCCATTCAGGGGTGAGTATAACATTACATAGTAGGGACTCCAAGACCCCTGATAGTCTCCCAGAAATCTATAATGGAAACATCACACATCAAAATCTCAATCACAAGAATAACGCAATGATGGTCACAGAAGGTATATTCTAAGGTAGTAAAAGAAGCATCACTAGTCACATTTCCAAACACCTCGGATATGGGAGAACTCCACCTCTGTTGAGTACAGTGGTCCCACACAGTCACACAGAGCCGCTTCCTACTAACCATGAACGGCTTAGGTACTCCTCCATATCACGTACCATGGTTCTGTTTGGTCAGACAGAGCTGCTCCCCACCATGGCCAGATGAGGTACTCCTACTATCGGGTATCATGGGTCTGTAAAGTCACAGAGAGGTGCTCACCACTGAGGGACTATCATGTCACACATAGGTGGTTCCCACTGGTCCTTCTAGTCACACAGAGTAAAAAATTATCAGTCTTCGAGTCTTAACTAGTTATAGGGTTCTATAGGTATTGTGCCTGGGATAACCACTTTTTAATCCATCGGTCATATTTCAACAAGAACCAAGTCTCAGAAATAAGTAACAGGATGATCCGACATGATGTAATGGTCGCAATGAAATAGAATGTGCATCAACTGAATTATCACTAATGGAATGCCACATAATAAGGGTTTCAGTGTGGCTGACAGTTCATCAAATGGGCTTCTGGTTTAAGAGTTACACCCAATTAAACATAACTGGGTCGAAATGGGTCTTAGTCTGGTTGGACCCTGTCGGACCGACCCAGCCAGACCCAGGTCCGACCTAACCCGGTCGCACCGGCCCACTGGGCCTAGCCCAACGTGGCCTGGTTTGGATTGAATTGGCCCACTAGGTCGTGGGTCTAGCCCGCTACACCTATAGGCTCGGCTTGACCCGCAGTTATAGGCTATCTTTAATCTCCCCTAGCATGACATAGCCGCATCTGGCACCTACCCGCGCAACTGATGGACCTGTCCGCACCATCTACATCAAATTTCAATGTGGGTTGACTCCTCCACACAGTGCCACATGGTCACTGATGAACTACAGCACACCGCAGCCCCATGCAGCTGTGGCTTCTTAGCTGACCATGTGCACCACCTTGGAACCCCTCCTCTAGAGCTAGGGTCCATCGTAGCTATGGCTTCCACTATCCAGGCACGCTTCTGGGGTGCGCCTTCCCGAGTGTCCTTTCCGGTTATGGCCGCGGCTTCTTCCGCCCAGGCGCACCGCTGGGGCGGGCCTACTTCTACGACTGTCGGTTGGGCCGAAAACCCATCTCTTCTCCGTTGCGAATGTGGTGGGAACCACCGCATACCACCATAACATCTAGTTATCCATAAAATATGAAACCAAAACTGAAAATAGCGGAATGTCCTATCCTTGTTTGTTTTCCCCATACCCTTCGTGATATAATTATAACATGGGAAGGACTACTTAAATATAAAAACTTCTATAAAGAAAACCCCACACTAACCTCCCAAAATTTAAGGATGAACACAGATCAACCCCTTGTATGGTTGATATGTGTTATTCATAATAATAATGAACAAGGTAATGGAGAGAAATCTAGCATAAACCCATGACCTTGAATTCATTGAAAGTTGTTGTAGAAGAGGATTGTGTGTTCACGTCCAAAGGTGTTCATCAGTGCTTGTCGTCACCCTCCAATTTTCCCAAAATCTGTTTTTCGATCACGTTCTTCATCAGAGAGGAAAGTCTTCGACACTTCTTCAGAGATTCATCTCATAGATCTCCCAAAACCCAATCCCAAACCCAAATTAAATAGAGGTTAGGAGGGAATCAACACACCACACAATTAATGAGGTTCATTAATGAGTATAGATAATGAACATATTTAATTATCTAAACACTAGTGTTATATATTCTTTTAATTACACCAATGGTGCAGTTACAGAAAAAGAGATTCATGCCATTAATTGTATTGATGTTACACCATGGTCCCACCACCGTTTTTTCAACGGTTGAAAAAATAAAAGTAAAATAATCTTCAGTTAGATTTTTTTTGTAAAGTCCCAGAAATTATCTTTTTCACATGACCCTTTCTGGTCAAATTTATATTTCCCTTAAGAGAATCCCAACACTGTAGATTTAATAGTTCCCTCAGATTTTTAATCGGATTATATGTTTAAATAATAGAAAATGCTTCCTACACGTTTACTGAACAAACCTTAAAAAAAGTACAAAATTCCATTTTGAGTTATCCTAGCCTCGGATACCAATGCCATAAATTTTTTCAAACTAATAATAATCCCAAATAATTTAAAAAATATATATGTAATTTCCAGGTATTTACACCTTGAATGTACCATTTTTATTCCCAGGATTCATCTGTAATGTGAAAAAGTGACACATGCTTTTATTTGAACATAAATCATCAAAAATCATATACTAATTCATGTGAAACCATATTTTAAAAACTTTTCTTGATAAAAAAAGGAACTATCTACAGATGTCTTACTACTCTACATGATTACAATTCCATTACGAATGGTTCCATCATTCAATCATAGAAAAATTCCATCCAATGTATATTTATGACATATATTGAGGTTATAGGATTATATTTCCATATTTCTAAATTATCACTAGGTCATTCCATAGACACTAATTCTCAGTATATACTAGTACCCTCCAATCTACATAAAATAATCTTATGTTTAAACCTTGTGTTCCATCTCAATCCACTATGACATTTAATTTCCAATTTTTCATTCCTCTATGAATCTACCTACACATCGCATTTTGAATTTACCAATAGATTCAATCCACCATGACTTATCCATGGTTAGTTCAACATTACAATGACACTTCTAGCATAAGGGTCGTCTACTCTTGATTGATACATCACCCCACCCTAAAAGATACATTACCATTACTTATATTGAGAAAACATCATCCACTAAATCCCATGATCCATTATCAAAGAAATAATATATTAGACATGTACATTCACCTTCCAACTAAAAAATATAAAAAACATCATATACCACCCATTACTTGCTTCTGAAAATGGAACACAAGGAATTTTCCAACATCCAACATAAACTGAGGGCCCCGCTATTATATGATAGGTAATTCTCTCCCATAATTAAAATTCACAAAATATTATCATTGAGGAAAAATTCCCTGGATCCTTGTTTAAAAAATATATACCACTCTTGGAAGAAAAAATCAACTCATCCATACCCCCCATTTAAAAACAATTTAGTAAAAACATTACATTTTGTAAAGCCACATTGAGGTCCTCCCACGTTTTCAATGGTCACATTTAGGACATCTCAAATACAATTTTAAGGAAATGTAAATCCCTAAACAAATTTATCTCACAAACTCTTAGGAACTTCAACTCAAAAGGAACTCATCAACTAAGGCCCTCCATATCCCCATGACTCTCTTCCAATATGTCGTGAATTGATATAATAGTGGAACTACCACCAATTCACCAAAAAAATTCTATATTACTATACTGCTTCACAATTAAACCATTACTGTCCATTTTATAAACCCTAAATTATATAGCCCGTTTTCCCTGGTAGCATGTATTGATGTATTAAAATATAAAATAAATGGGTGATTATTACCAAGCCACCCGATCACATAACCCAAATGACATCTCTCATCATTAGAACATGACTTTTACCTCTAATTCTACAAAACCTTAGGGTCACACATTCCATTTTGACTATTCGTTGATCTATTCTTATGATTCCCATTAACATTTATTACTAAAAGATGTCTCAAAAACCCACTCATGCATCATACCATTCCACTTAATTAATTTTTATCATCTTATTGAGACATGCTCATAGTTTTTTTCAACAATCTTGACACCCATAATGATTGAATTGTAGTGTCACCACCACTTTTCATCCTAGGGGTTGTTCCATAAATAGATGAACCTTCCAATGATCTATTAACTATAGACCCGTCTATCCAGATTCAAAATTTATTAGTGCATAAAATATGGTACAAAACAACTGGTTTAGGATTCCAAATGACCATCCCCGTCAATAATGGTTATAATACGAACATACGAGTACTCCATGTTATTTTTTTGAAAGCATAAAAGTAATAATCATTCTATTACCAATAACATGTTATAATTATCCATGAAATGATCCCTATGTAAAATATTAATCCTATGTTTGACATTCCTAAAATATATGGTGTCTAACTTACTAGGACAACAAATTACCATTAGGAGAACACACCCATACACATACTCAATATCATTATAAATATGAGTCATGAAACTCACTTTAGGGTCCTAAACATCAAATAAGTGTCATAGCCCATAGATTTTAAAAGTACTATGACACAAGATGACATCTTAAAATCCCAAGGTTACAACCTATATGATGTCATATCGGGAAATATCTCACTATCTAGCACACCCAGACCCATAAATGCCATTTAATTGGGATCTCATTTTAGCCTCATGTTCTATCATATAAAAAAACACATATATATCATTACTATGAACTCTAAATAGACCAAAATACCATTAAATGGTCAAGAAATATTTTTATTTTTCAAGAGGATTCACATTTTTGGTCTTACCATTAGTAATCAACATTGCTTGTTTTAGCTATTCACCCTTTATTTAGATATCACAATATTAAAATTTTTATATTGCGTGAATTTCAAAAGGATATGTGGTAAAATACCTTATATATTCCTTACTAAAACATTATTTATCCAAAATGATCACATTTATAATAAATTTATACCTCCCTATTAACCAAAAGTCACATAATGAATTGCTCAAGAATAATTTCCAATATATTTACACATTAATGATTACATATAAATTAATATATAAATATTACATTACAAACCCATCTCAAATATTTGATTATATATATACACATTACTAGAATACATAATCCACTTACACTGAATCAATGAAAAACACCATTTATGACAAGGTGGATATCAATCTTAGGGATTATTCAAAATCTATATCAATTTTATAAGCCTATAATTATATAAAATCATAGACACCCACATTCCATAACGGTAATGAGTAAAAATAGAATAAATCAAAAACCTTATTACATTATAAACCAACCGAGGTGGAAATAAATCAATGTTAAAAACACCATGAAAGAGAAATGATTCCCGTTAATGGATACTTGGATTTTCTCCGACACTCGAGTCTATAACTCCAATGAATATTTTCATTTTTATGTATAATAAATCATAGTATCCTATCTATGATTAAAATATAGTAAGAAGAAATAAAATACTTCACTAAAGTATCTTTTCAACATCCCATAGTCTAGGACCACTAATCAGTTCGGAAAAAAGTGGTCTCTATTATACCCAATGTGCATAGCCATATAGGCCATCACATTCAATTTACTGGTGAGGAAAAGTTGGATAATTTTGGGGAGAATAAAACATTTTTATCAGAGTATGAAATAACATAAAAGTGAGAGAAATTAAATAAATATTTATATAACAACCTTAGTTGGGGAATGTTACAAATACCTAAATAAAATATGAGGTTGAATAATTAATAAACATGTATTAAAAAACAAAAACACCCCCCATTGTCATATTTGTCATAATAAATACTAAAAGAATGCAAAAAATAAATCAAAACCAACAAACAATGATGAAATGGTCCCCAGTCCCATTTATTCCCATCATCCAAACTCATTACTATAATGATAACACAACACTTCTCAACCCCAACACATTCACTAATCCTCCCCCAAATAAAAAAATAATATATGATTTGGTACTAAAATTATATGGTCTCCCGAGGAGGGTGTGAGTATAACAATATAGGCCACGCCCATTGAATCCCAATAAATATCTAGTCCTTGTACCAAGTGTATGTTGTAGTTTCTCTGGTGAAATATATACAAATCTAATGATTTTAAATTTTTTTAATTAATATGACAATAGTCGAAACCCTGATATTCTATGACACCTACGAATGGTACATACCTACTTCATGAAGCACTATGGTGTCTCTATATATACATATATATATATTGAACCATACAAATTCATTTCCAATAGAGGGTAATAAAATAGTCCCTTTCTAATCAACTACCAACCAAGGGTAATATATAAAAATCTAAAATTTTATCAATGGAAATTATTTTATGATACTAAAAATATGTCCCATTTATTAATATAGTATTCTATAATGAACATAAACCACAAAATAGAAAAAATTACATTTCATAATATGAATTTGAAAATTAATTTTAGAGAATAAATATGAAAATAAGAATTGAAAATATTATAATGTGATATAACAATAAAATACAAGAATCTATAATATTAAAATTTGTATATTTTCAATCCCTGAAACAAATTTCAATCATGAAAATCACTTTACAAAAAAATAGCAGTAATAAAAAAGTCTTCTTGAAAATAATTTTTTTATAAACATAATGAAAAATAGATGTGAATGGATAATGAATGAAGTATGGGGTATTTATGAAAAGTAGTGAACCCATTTTACTATTATAAATATAACCAATTGAACTTTTTTTCTCTAATTAAAATCGTAATATGATTTTTAGGAATAGTAATCGGGCCGTTAGAATAGTATCCATACTTAGAGAAGTTGAAAATAAAATTATGTTATAATATAAAATGAAATTATGACAAATTTATATGCATATAGTGTCAGATAAATTACTTATGAATGATAAAATAAATGATTGTATTTGTGTAGTATATATAACAATATATTTTCTATTTTCAAAAAATATTATGATTAAAAATAAAATTTATTTTAATAATATGGTATTATAAACAATATATTGTTTCACTATAATTATAATATAATTCAATTTGACCATATTTAATTTTTTGGAAGGTTCGTAAATTTGATCAAAATGTCAAAAAAATTAAAATAAAATATGATTTTAATTAAAAATTAAATTTTTCAAAATTTGAAAATTGTACTCATAAAATAGATTTCATATTTTCATTCTCATAATTAAAAAATTTGTTAGGGACATTGTTTGTTATTTCACTAAAAAGAATAATTTTAGATGAATAGTGAGATATTAAAAATATGATATTTGATATTATAAGATAAATATATGAATTTTTGGGTCATGGATTATGTAGGTACTCAATACATAAAACAGACATGAACCATTTGAAATATATGATAATAATATTAATCACTGTTTTTTATTTTGATCATAAATAAAAAACTAATCATTATATTATTTTTAAACTCCCCTCTACTCTCCATATAATTACCACCCCACACCTCCCATTTTACCCCCAAAATTATAAGCCCTAGAAATTTAAAAATTTATATAATAATATACTTATAATCTATCCCCATGTCAACATTTGGTTGGTCTTACCTATATTTATAACGAAAGTGGCATAATGAGTATTTCAATAGTCCAAGATTAAGAGATAATATTATCTATTTATCCCTTTTAAATTCATTTCTTTTTCTACCTCCACCTCAATTCCCCCCAAATAATGACATAATCACTGAAAAATTATAAATATATCTAAATGTTATTATGTTAGTGGAATACCTATCACCCATAATTTTCAATTATAGATACATTCAAAAATTGAATACAATGTCCATATTATGGTGGATACACCTCCTCCACGAACAACATTCTTCATTTACACGCACCACCTTCAATGATCTTTATAGAAATATTATTATCGTTATATATGATGATAGTAATAATTTTATTAAAGCATTAATGATTTTTATATTAATTAATATACATATATGAAATTAAAAACATTACAGTTTTTATTGTCTTTTAATCTATTAAAATGAACATTTCATATTATAAAAACAATAATACTAAATTAATCATACCTATGTCCAAACACTTATAAATATCCCAAATTATATTAATTTATATAAGTACTTGAATATTATTTCATTAAACATATTTTTTATGCTCCAATTTCAAAATGAAAACAATTATTGTGCACAGCTGATCTAACATTGGATCTATTAAATGAATGCCACCAGAATAAAAAAATTTAAATTTATGTCTCATTTAAGGTTAGTCGTATCTCTAATTGAATATTTTGTTATTTGGTTTTATTAATTCACTCTTTAAATCACATTACCTCCATTTTAATTTTCATTTATACCTTATAAAATATATCTATTCCTATTATATATAAAAATAATTTATTACCCCTTAAAATGATGGGGATATACATTCCTTACATTCATTTATCAAATTTCCTAGTGAAATTAAATCTTGGGTAAAGGGAAAAAAAATTTCCTTATCAATTTTATGTAACAATCAAATCATTTATTCAATACCATTAATTATTTCATCATATAAATGAATATATTCATCATAATCATTCAAGTTATTCTCTCCTATTTAATTTAAAATCCATGTTTATTCTTTCATAAAAAATCATAAAACTGATTCATTAAACCACCATTTTTAAAATTATGTTATATAGGAAATTCTATATTCTTTATCATGAAATTTTATTAAAATCCAGAAAAAATAGGACCAAAGGTTATTTATTTGTATTTTACAGTTAGAAATACTAATTCCTTATTCATTTTTGAATATCAATGAAATCTCAATTGATTGTGTTATAATGAAAATTATCTAACCAATTTATTTCCAAAGGTATATAATATATTTTTACCATAAATTTGATTTCCATTGGTTGAAACAAGAATAACAAAAATATTAATATGTGTGTAATAAGATTGTTAGCCAATGAATTTGGTAACCTGTGTTTCTAATGAGATGATACATATGTGATTATGGAGTAGACCAAATCCTTGATGGAACCTCATTCACCATGTGAACATGTCTTTGTAGTTAGTATTGACTTACAAGTATTTCATGTTTAATAATTTTTAATAATCCTATATTGATATGATATTATGATTCCATGTTCACTATGTTAGGAGTCAAAATGATTATTTCGGATCCTTGACTTTTATAAAATCATATTATGCATTTTGAATCATATGATATAATTCATTATCAGGTTTATTTCCCAACTATTTTTATCACACCCATTTTGGTTATGTATTAAAAAAATTACCATATGAAATTTTAAAATATCATTGGTTTTAATAAACTTATCATGGGGATTAAAAAATGATCATTCATATTCATTAGTTTATATTGTTTTATGTACACATTATTTTATGGAATGTATGCCTTAAGATCATTGGGGTTTTTTTAAAAAATTACATTAAAAACTATGTAATTATATGTGTAAATGGTTTGGGTAAAAATAGTTTCTATTAAAAAATTCTAGTTATTTATGGAGATGAATAATAGATTACCGCAGGGAAGAACACATAGATATGGCTATGCATTTAAAAATTTAAATGAATTTTTGGGAAGTATATTTTTAGTTGTATCTATATAATTACCCCCTATCTGGACACTACAAGTATATGAATAAATATATCATATATTCATTGGGGTAATTACCCCAATGGTATCTGATGAGAAATGTAGAAATTAACCTAACAAGATTACTAGCCTGATGGTATCTGATCTTAGAAATCCCTTGATTAATATAAATAATTTATTAATAATTATAATTAATAACAATAACATTTTTTAATTTTTACACACAACAATGAAGAGAATATTATAATCCCATTAAAGTTCAAGATATAAAGGGGATATGGGTAATACAATTCTGTTTTATACACGTCAAATATGTTTAAAGAAGAACTACGAAAAATGTGCTTAACGGAAGGATTAGATTCATTATGTGAGAAAAAAGATGGCATAGATATTTTATTTATCATGGAAAAATGTTATTTCCTATTAACAATAAATAGGTATATATATTTTTATATAAGGAATTGATTATTGTAATATATCATTATAGTGGGGACTTTGGTATTATCCAATACCACACCCTGATAAAAGAAAAAATAAGGGTGAAAAGAACTTGAAATATCCAAAATTGGGTAACCAGTATGGTTATACAGTATAAGTATTATTGATATGGATTATGATAAAAAATTCATACTCATATGCCACTCCCGAGTTTTTATGTCATTTTGTATTATAATTCATTCCATCACTCTAAAGCCAAAGTGTTTTTATGAACAAAATTTAAAAACCATTTATTATTCGATATCATTTTTTAAAACTCCAAACATTATTATTCCACAAGATAATGATTTTTGTGGTATACTTATAATAAATCATATTATTTCTCAATTTCATGAAATTGATGAAATATTGGGAATGGATTGGTTATTTTTATTTAAATAAAACAACTATTAAGATAGGGATATCAATCTTCATGTCTCATGCTATCCTCTAAATATGTACAAGGGTAAGAAGGAAGCTGAATGTACTTTGTAATTTCCACCACATTAGTAGATATTATTACAATATGAGATAACACATCTATCTTAAATTATTGATTCATTAAAGAGAATCAGGGTTTTATAAAAACTTTTTGTGAGGGAATATACAATTGTATTCTATAATAATTTTCCTAGTCTTCCACATTACTGAAAGGTTGAGTTATTAATTGAACATATACCTAGATATCTTGTATATTGAATAATCCTTATAAAATGGCCAATGTTGAGTTAGAAGAGAATATAAAGATGTTACCAGAGAATATGGAAAGTGATTTTGTTAAAAATATATGATTTCAATATATTTTGACCTTAAATAGATGATATATAAAATATATTGATTCACACAGTATACCGAGTTAATATAGAATAAAAAGTATTTTGTATTTATAATATTAGATATGACCGTTAATACCTTGCCATTATAGTTTCAATTATAAATAGATGTAACCATACCTTAATACTGATAATTGTTTTGATGAAAATGAATCTGACAAATCATGTATTCCAATTGAGACCCATTTTAATTTTCCTATAATGGACATATCATTTCAAGTTATTTACCTAGACAAATCACAATAAAAAATCGATAGATACTGACATGTGATAAATAACATATGGGAAAAGTTCAAGATTTTAAAACTCACTACATAATACAAAAAATATGAGTCACTAACCCTTACTACAACTATGTCTTATCTTGTCCTTTGATCTTATATATATTTTATATTATGGTTTTTTATTAGAAGTTATTATTATATCAATATTTAGTTTTTACATATTTAATAAATTGGGAATATTATTAAAAATTACATTATATGTTTCAATTTTTTTTTGTAATCCTGTATTAAAATTAACATATATAAAATTTTTATATCAATATAAAAAAATTATTAAACATTAAATATATTTATTCAATGAAATTATACAAGAATAATTATTGTTATAATTTTTTAAAAAATTTATCAATTAATATAATTGAATATAAATCAATTTTATTTTTTGAATTTATTTAAAAAATAATAATTCTAAAATTTATAAATTTACTACTTAAAATTTAAAATAATATTGAGATTTATCATGGTTATAATATATGATTATAATTTTTTAAATATTTTATAATGTAGTTAATTATTAGGTGAATGGTGAAAAATAATTTTTTCAAATACCTAGGGTTTTACAACATCCCTTTGAAATTATCATGATATAAGATTGAGTAAAACTTATTCATGACCAATGATATGAATTTTAGGTTGCATTACAAATTTTAAAATATTGTTCTGTAATTGAAAATAATATTTTTTTATTTCAAAACATAAAGAATATTATTTGAAAAATGGGTTTCAATAAATTAATATTTTATATTCTAAAGTTACATTTTATCAATTGAATCTAATATAAAATATTTTAACTTGATTATAATCGGGTCTAAATTATCTCGTAAAGGTCATTTTATTTTTATGAATGATGATTGAGTTACCACTGGTAAATATTTTTCTGCTTAGTAGATTGATGATTTTTATGTGAATAATAATATTCTAAATATTTTTTATTTATAAAATTTAATAGATAAATTTTATATTAAATCTTCATTATTATGTTTAATAATGTATTCAAAATAATTGACACTCATTTAATTGGTATTCAAAATTAAATAAAACGAAGAACACCTAATGATTTGAAATACATTTTTCTAAAAAATAAATCCTATTATATAATATTATCCTATTTATAAATATGAATTTGGATAAATGGGAACCAAATTAGTATTAGTAATATTAATATTTTGTAATATGTTTTAAAATATATTTTTAAAAATAAAATTTATGAAATGATTATCTTTTAATTAAATGTGATTAGTGTTAAAATGAATAATATATAGTGGTGTAATTTTTTCAAATTTATATGAAATTTATACTATTTATGAAAACACTATTTTGTATTAATGTCTTACGTACATGTCTTAACATCATTCCCTCACCTATATCAACTAACCATTCATAATTTCCATTATTACCCCTTACATAGCATTTTTTCCCAAGAAAAATTTCATATTCTTCAATAATTTCCTCTTCTTGAATAATAAAAATTAAATCACATCAACCCTTTCAATTCATCATTCATATTTTAAAATTTCAATGAAAAGCTATAAAAATATCCTCCCAACAAATTACATAATATTTTCTAAAACCCATGGTCCGTGAAAATTATCTTATGTCAATCGAATCTATTTCCTTCATCGAGAGGATGTTTAAGATCTCAACATATATATAACATCATTTTAAATAATTATTTATTACTGTTAAATTTATAAACAAACCATAAATATAACATACAAACTGTAATATATAATAATTATATTTACTAGTTTATATTATAATAACTTCTCAATATTTATTTTTTATCTTCCATATAATATGGGAAAAAACAAATCGTCATTAGTGAATGTGATAGATTACCGCATCTACAATGGTATGATTCCATATTTTTATTATATAATATAGTGGGTTTTTAAATTATTAAATTACATATTATATAATATGTTTATAATCTAATTATGATTTATAAATGATCACATTATATTTGTATCCACCCTGACCATTCTTTTAGTAACTGAATCATTAATCATTCATTTTTTCGACAACTTCCTCTATGAGGTATATATTTTTTGTTATAGTATTTCATTGTCTAGAAAAATAACTTCCAATATGGTTAAATGTGATATGATAATGTGAAAACCATTAACACTCCATTATAATGATATTATGTCAAAATAAACACCTCCTTAAACTTACTCGTATATCGACCTAATACATGTTCATGTTTTGGTTGGATTGAGAAAAAACATGAATAATGATATGAATTTTTAACAAATCTGATTTGGAAATCTTATATTTGTGTATGAAATTATATAAAAATTTAAATAATTACTTTTTTCTAAAAAGGATACATAATTATTAAACTCATTAATAATGAAACCAACCTTATATGGTTGAAAGTCAATGAAAAATGATCGTTTCTGATTTTATCTTATAGGATAATGATAAAATATTCATTAAAAGAAACATAAACATCATAAATAATTATATTTCATCCATTTAAGTAGTATTAATTACTATTTAATGATGAATTTTCGGGGAAAATTATTTATAATTTTTTGTATATATATGCTTATAAAATAGTAAATTCATTTAATTCTGTTCTTTTTAGATGAGGTGAGAGGTATGTTGACTTTGTAGGGAAATATAGTAAGTATTCATCTATCTCGAATTTGAATCCCTTGATATTTTATTAAGCTCTACATAATTTATAATTTTTATGATGTAAATAAAAATTATAATATTCAATTTTTCTTTCAATATATTTCTGGATTTAAAATGATTTATTTCATTCTAACTCTTTATTGGGGGTTCGACTAAAAGGGAAAAAATGTAATGAGGGTTTTCATTACCATAATTTCATATTAATTAGTTCACAACCATTATTACATAATTATAATTTTAAATATTTCATTGATCCAACATTAACCCAATTTTGATTCATTTTTTATGTATGTAAATTACTTATCATTATCAATATCTAATTCTTTAATAACATTTCTTCCAAAATAAAATAGTATCTTTTTTATGAATTGTTCTATTTTACACCAATTAATAATATCTTCCATATCCATATTATCCATTCCTAAAATTAATCATCTCATTCTATAATGGTAATATTCTTTTATTCTCACAATTCACTTTTTACATTTTTAAAAATAATGTTTAAGAAAAATTTAACAATTTTGGTAATTTTTTTTGAAAATAATAAAAAAGGTTTAACCCTTTCAAAATCAATTTTTTTCCTATTCTACTAAATATTTTTTGATAAAATATATGTATTTTCATCAATATTTTATTTAGGATACATATATTATTTTTTATTAATTTATTCTCTTCCCCATACAATTATTTTTCAAAATTTATTTTCAACGTATTTTATATAACAATGTTTGAATGTTTTTCTAAAAACATTTATTTTTTAAATTCTATTTTCCCAATAAGGTTTAACCCCATTAATGTTTAGTTTAAATCATCATATATATATATTAATTATGTGATAAATTTATAATCTAATTATTTTTAATAATATTTTATGTATTTGATATATGATGTTTTTGGATTTTTATGAGTCCCATTATTTTTTCAATTGGTTCAATAAGTTGTGTAAATGATTAAAGTTATGAGGAACACTTATTTATGGGTGATTATGGGAAGAGTCCAGTATAAACATTCAAAAAATTGATTCATGTTTATATCTCAATGAAATAGACTAGAAAAGAAATGGTGGGAATGTTTGTATAAATGGGAATGATGAGTTTTGTCATATTTTTGTGTGGGCATAATGTGTTTATTCACATAGGCCTTGAAATTATTGGTTTAATCAGACATGTTTTCATACAGCTTTTTATGTTCATTTATTTTTTTTATAAACATAGAAAACATTTCAATTTTTCATTACTATATTCAATTATTTATAAGTATATTATTTACATGAAATACAATGTTTACAGGATTATAAAATTTTAAGTATCGTGCATAATATTTCATGTTTATTAATTATATTCATTATTTTATATGTTTCATTAATGATATATTAAAGATATTTTGTGAATAAATCATGTATTTTGATTATAATAAATGATATTATGATCTCTTATTTTGAGATATATATATATTTCTTTGACATACTATTTTTAAGGTTTATAATCTAATACATTATGATATATATTTTTCTATAATGAGTTTTTGATCTCAACACATTCTTTTATTTCAATTTAGACGGTTATGAATATTATTATATCAATTGAGATGTCTATGAACTATTCTAGAGATGATCTATTGTTGAGGAAATTTAGAAACTGTTCTAAAATAAATGTTTTTGTAACCAATTTCCATGATACTGAACCTTTTAGACCTAGGATTGAATGATTTTTTTGTGGTTCTTAAATTAAATGATGAGGTTAATGTATTATTAATGTAAAATTTATCATTGGGAACCATATATTGTATTATAGGAGGTTTTGGTTATCTTAGGATATTTATTTACTTATATGGTGGACTAGTTCAGACATTTGTTGTAAAACCCATAGAGATGGGTCTGTATATTGGATTGTATAGTAAAATATTGTAAATTTCATGAGTGGATGGTCTAAACGATAAACACATCCGGGTTTTGAAATTTTTAGATAAAAACAATTTGACTGGGATACACCTTGTTCTAATCACCCCAAAAGGGTTAGTTTAACATTGGCTCCATAATCACCCAGATGCATGATGATTGGGATTATGACCTGCCCCCTAGTTTAACACTCAAGTGTGATAATAATTTCTTCATCACATTGTATTTACAAAATTTTATGAAGGATATATTAACATGATAATTAGTGGGAATAAAATAGGGAAATTAATTATAACCCAACATAAATTTACTAAAGTGAAAAGAACATCGATATAGTTTAAAATACAGGAATAATTGGCCAACATTTTTATATAAAAGAAATATTATTTTAATGGTTGATTTTTTTTATTAATATTATAATTCCCTCATATTGGTATTATATTTTCAAACGTATCGACATTTTTTTATTTTAGTTATGGAAAGAACCAACATAAATTGACTTAACCTTTTCTCTGAAATTCAATGTAATGATTACATAAACAATCATCCCATTGGAATGTGAAATAGAGTGAAAACCATTGTAACTATTCCAAACCAATTATCTTGATACATGATAAAGAAATGTAACCATATTTTAAATCCTAGGAACACTAAGGAATATAAGAATATATGCTAATTAATATTTTTGAACATAATATAATAAAATAAAGTATGTTTAACTAACAATATTTCATTAATAAGAGAAGAATCATCAAAGGAAGTATCTCAATGGAACAAGAATATTTTTATATATGGTAATTTTGTCTATGGATTATCAATATACTAAGGGAAAATGAATATATTATTTTATCATATGAAATAAGATATAACTAGTCCAATTTAACAACATAAAATTCAATATCATATGTGTGAAGAAATTATGCATCATCCAAACCACTTCTATAATTCAATGATATATTAGGATGGTTGGAAAACCCAACCTCATAGTCTTTGGGAGGAAGGATAATCCTTTGTAATGACTATCGATGAATAGAATAATGGTAATTAGAAATTTACATAACTTCCACAAAAAATTAGTTGTTTTATTCTAGTTCCATTAACCCTATTTTATCTTCGATTCCTTATAAATCAAGAAGCATCCACCCTTTTTATTTAAAAGAAATAAATTAAGTGGTAAGATTACTATGTTTTTGTTTTATAATAATTTTTTTGAAAATGATTTTACTCTTCTAAAAAAATATATTATATTTTTTAAATAAACATTTTAGTTTAAATTTATATATTATTTATATTATATGATATTTAAATATTCAAATTCAGCGTAAACTTTGTTAATATATTAGTTCCATTCCATCTCTAAATTATCTAGGAAGAAAAGTAATTCTTTTACATGGGATTTAATACATTGTTATGTGGTACCTTTCCATGAAATGGTTTGTGACAATTAATTTTTCATGATACTCTTAATGATATTGGATATTATATCACACTTGGGAAATATTTTGAGGTTTTTTAATCTATTTACTACGTTTTTCAATTCCTACAACTGAACTCTATTTGAAGTGTGTTGATGAAATTAATTTAAGGTTGTTTACAGTAAGGACCCAATATTTCAATATATTATATTATTAAATACGTAGTGTATTTAATATCTTTTTTCAAAATCTATAACTTATTAAAATAAAATAAAAACCATGATATATAATGAATATTAAATTGGAAAATTAAATTACAACATTTAAATTATCCTATTATAAAAGGGCGTACACATATAAAAAAACAAAAACTATAATGGAAGTAAATGTTATCTAGAAGTGTAAGTCTTCCAAAATATCCATTTTTTATCAATGAAGGGATATAAAATCACAAGTCTTTTACATAGATGATTTCCCATGTTAATAATGAGCATATGTATGTTTATATAAATCTCTTACAGGGAAATATTTAGCATAAAGAACTCACTATAGTATAGTTTCTTATGGAAGCAACAACTGTGAGTTCCACTGTCGATTATATTAGCCATAGTTATTATATGGTCAATAAAAATGTTTTTTGAGTAGAATTATGTATGATATTGATATCTATTTTTTATCTATAGAACATAAGGGGAATGTCAATATGAAATCCATTTTACTATTAAACCAATTAATTTATATATTGTATTCAAATGAACTTATATCAATTTTAGATATAAATATACATAAAAATATATTATCATTAATTGAATATATATATTCATAGATATTTAATAATAATAAAAATAATTTTCGTTAATAAGAAACTGCCATTGATCATTATTAAAAGTTTTAAATTTAATTATTTAATTTTAATTAAATATTTATTTACCAAATTTGAAAATTTTATTTATTAAAAATCAGCATTATTATTGGACTTATCATGTTCATATAACCTTTATATAAAGTTTTTTATAAAATAATTACTTTTTTTGGTGAATGGTTAAAAAACATTTTTTGAAAATCCCATGGCTTATATAAAAACACTTCAACAAAGAATAACCTAAAATATAGGAATTGAGTTTTTCACAATTTATATTTATTTTACATGAAATTATTTATGTACAAAACAATTTTTACATTATATTACTATATATCAAATTTTAAATCATAAAATATATTTTATATAAAAAATTATTCTGAATATATTATACCTTGGTATTTTAATATTATCTTCTAAAATTTTGATAAAACTAACATGATTTTAAATTAGTAATTTGAGAGTAAAATTTATCATGTATGTTTCAATTTATTTTTTTTACCCATGATTAAGATAGCTTGGGTAAATATTTCTTACACTTTTAAAATGGTTAGTATTTCATAGAATAATAATTTTCTAAATAATATGTATTTTAAAATTAAATTTATCAATTTAAAATTACAACTCTAATATAATGTGTATTTATATATAAATACTAATTAACACTCTTTTAATGGTTAATCATTGTCAAATATGACTAGAAACACATAATTTTTAAAATGATTATTTTCTAAAAATTAATTTTCAAAACACATTTTATTTTATGTTTTACCTTATTTATCGAATTTAGAGATGGAATTTGGATAAATTGATATAGAAATAAGATTTTTCATTTTAAAAATTGGTAGTATGTGTGTACATATATTTTTCAAAATGAACTAAATGATATGAAAAATGTTTAATTAAGAGAAATAACTATTTAAATGATTAATATAAGGTGGATCTAATTTTCCGAAATTAACACATATTTTAGAAAATCTAGATCACATTTTATTACCTTATAAATTCTTACATACATTTATTACCATCCTTATGTCACAAAAATCTCATATCATTCATGTCTTTCCATTCATAACCCATACCATTATTTTCCATGGAAAATTCGCACTTCATAAAATATAAATTTTGGATCACTTCCACCCTTAAAAAAATATTATTTTATTTCAAAATTTCCTTGACCCCATGGAAAAAATAATAACTCCTTAACATCAATTTACAAAAGTATTTCCCATGTTGAAAAAAACAGCATTACTCCCTTCAAATACAAGCCTCTCATGAAGAGTATATTCATGTTCTCAATGTATGTATCACATCTTTTAAAATATTTCATTATTATTCAATGATTTATAAACCAAATATAACCACTTGATAATAAAATATACCTCATCATTTGAACATTAAAATATTAATATAATAATGGTGAAACCATTAGTTATTCTCTTAAACCAACTATGAAAAAAAAACAATTGGCATTATAGGATGGGTGAATATTACCACCTCTACAGGGAGACATAATCAGTGTGTCATCACCTCCTCTAACAAGTGGTATTATTGATTGTATTTTTCAATAAATATAATTTATTAAAAGTTATTCATGATTATTAAATTGATACTTTATGTGTGATTTTATTGTTAGCATCCATTGAGTATATGAAATATTAAAATTTCCTTGAATAGACTACAACTTCCACGAAGAGTCATTATGCGATTCTAATTTTATTTTCTCATTATTTCGAAAAAAATCGTATTATTGTTTCAAAAATATAGAAAAAATATAAATATTATAATTATTATATGGTTGTAAATTTCATGAACCAACCAAGGCTGACCATTAACTGGTCACCTAAGAAGATTCACGACATGGTCTGAGATTTGTTCTCTATCCTCTCGAGTGGGAACATAGTGTCGATCCTCAAACACAATACATTTGGTAATGAATTATCCAATTAATAACAGAAACTAAACTATTATATAGCACATGAAATAAACAAGATAAACTAAATATCTAAATAAAATTATCTAAATAAACATATATAGATACAAGTACAAAAAAAACATAAAAAATTAATTAGAACCATAACTGAAACCAAACAGAACTAACATCATCTCCATGTGACTTATTGTTCACCCGCATCTAAAAAAGTAGACAACATTTTAAGAACCCAGTAATTTCACTCAGTTATGGATCCTCAAATATTTAAACTACTTATTTACTTTTGACCTTATAGAGATTCCTAATGAGTTAGTTAAGGCTCTGAGGGTGTATGGGGCATGTTTGGAGCATGAAACACCTCTTTTGGGAAAAAACCGGCCAAATCACATTGTTTGTGCACGGTTAGCGCATGTTTTTCTTAACCATGAAGATTGTGTTTTTTCAGAATGTGGAACCTCACATGGCTTGAACTTGGTTCTGTAGTCAAAAATTGTGAACACCCCTTTTTTCTATGTTCGGGCAGAACCATCTCTCACAGTTTGCACACTGTTTGACATACAGTGTGAAAAAACACTACTCAATCTAGTAGCCGATGAAAAATTTATAAAATTAATTTAACGATCTATTAGGCCAACCCCTTCCTACCTAATTAGAGTTTATGCTATATTGACATTGTTCTCCTTTATTTGTGAGCATTTTGAATATCTAAACAAGTAATAAAGAGATCTTCTTTATCTAGCATCTGACCCAGCTTCCAATCATCATGTTTGATGCGCAATAGTAAGTAATCGAGTCTTCTTTAGTCGTCTTTATTCACTATCCCTCCTGAACTAGATATCCCCATGTGAGTATTTTTCACCTTTACCTAGATCGACTCTGATCTGAGGAAAATAAAGGGCTGATACTAGAGGAGAAGGATTGTACAACCCAAAGGTGGGTGGTCAATAACTCATCCCTAAAATTCGTTGTTTTTAGAATTTTCTTGTGGGGCCTAAAAGTTTCTTTGGAAAATGTTTCTTAAATTAGCATTCCATGATTAAATTTTTTTAGAATTGTATAGTTATTCAGTTTTCAAATATGTGATTAGTTGTTACTAGTTACACCCACAACTCAATCTTTCTCATGTCTAAGGTTATATACTAATTTGGTTTTGAGTGTATTGACTCACTAGATCCACCGTTCGGGTGTTCTTTAGCTAGACCTTTCTAATGGTGAGTCTTCTTATAATTAATGGATTTTTATTAATGAGAGTTACATAATGGAAAGTACCAGGTATTCTCACCACTTTGGCAGCCTAAAGTAAGGGCTTACAAATTTTTTTTAAATGTGAAATATGAAATTTGAAATGGAAATTATAATAAGTTTATAACTTATTCTTATTAAGAGTGATTGAATAAAGGTTACATTTCTGTAGCACCCATTTCCATGTTTATGGAAGGTAGCAGAGTGAGCCTCAATAGTTGATTATGCCTTAATTGCTAACTAATACTTGATTAAATGGTTGCAATGCTACTTGGCCTATCCACACTAATAGAAGACATGGCTTGGACCAATGGTTTCAACTATCCATGACCTATCCACACTAATGGAAGGATATACATGAACCAAATGAAATCGTACACGATTAAAATATCAAATAGGAATGGAATGAATTGATCTCCCCTTGGATTCTGAGAGGAGAATACATTGGGTCTCGGGAACCCCATTCTGATTCAAGGATACAGTTTTCTTAGTTTGATACCCATCTAGACTCTATTTCTTGTTTATTCCATGGATACCCGGTATACTACTGTTGGTTACCTTTCATTATTATAGGATTCCTCAGATACACTCTTTATATCCAACATTGACTAGTAAGTGAAATGGTGAAATCCCATTGATCCAATTTATTTTCTTAGCCCCATTTACCGGGGTCAATCACCTTGGACTCGGTAGGCACATTATTATGGAATTCCTTGGATTGCGTTCCTTGGATTACACTCTTACCCCACTACTGGACTTATATACTATTGATCTAGCTTTCCATGATTTTACATTACCTTGGTCTTTAAAATGGTTCTCACCCATAGTATATCATTTTTTGGTTTCGTTGTTACATCATGGGACATTCTCTACATATACTATCATGAGGTGATGTTTGTATTGGATATGCCTCATATGAACTATTTATATTAAATGGAAATTGATTAATTAATGAACTAGTTACATGTTTAGACACAAGCTGAGGGCTGAAGTAGGTACTTGTTTATTTAGTTATTTTGTAACACTTTCTTTACTTTACATATATGCATGTACACTGCTATATTCCTATTCATGGGACGTATGTTATAAACACCATTGGTGGTGGACCACTGAGATTTATCTCACAACCTCTCCAGGATCAATTTGGTACCCGAAGTAGATTACATGGTTGCAGGTATTGGAAAAGAGAAGTATGCAGCTTCAAGTACTTGATTGTGAGCTGATAAGATGGATCTTTATAGTAGATGACTGAGTGGGTTCTAGGGGTGTATGGGGTAGTCACTGTTTTCATTTACTTGTGGAATAAGTTATGCTTATTTTTATGTATCGATGCCTTCCACTTTTCTAGTGACATGACATTACATCATCACTATTCTAGTTGATAAAGTAATTGTTCTTCTTTTTTAACTATGGAATCAGTTTTCTTTAAGTATTTATATATATTTCATCTGTTGTTACTATTCATTTATATACCTTCTGTTATGCTACATTCTTCTAATGACAACATAATCTTCCAAAGTACACAACCTAGGCCCTCACTACTAGTCAACAACATCTGGAGTTCAAGAAGATGCATTAGGAATAAATAAGCATTTTGTATGGATCTTGGCAGTTGAGGCCTTACAGGAGAAATTTCCAAATACACAACCTTGAAATTGAAACATTTTTCGATGCCTTATGTTTCTGGAGACATTATCTCTTGTGTGGGCACTTTTTGGTGTTTAATATCACAAGAGCCTCAAGTATATCTTTTCTCAATTTGAATTGAACCTCTGATAGCGATGATGGGTCAAAAATATACAATCAATTGATTTTGAGCATGCCTATATGCCTAGAAAGTGAAATGTTGATGCAGATGCGCTGAGTCAGAAAAATATAACGCATGCCATACAGGAAGCCAGTGATGAATGGAAGAGAATGACACTCTTTTCTAAATATCCTCTTGAGTTTCACAACCATCATGAGTAGTCTTACCTCTCAGCCTTAATAGTTACCTCTTCTCTCCTTGAGATGGTGAAGTGTAGAACATTTTCAGATCCTGAAGGTTGGGTTCTCCGTGAGAGTATATCAGGAAATATCCCACATTTGTATCAGTCTATGGATAGATATGGTTTCCTGTGTCTACATAGATGTATCTGGGGTCCTGTAGACGTGATAAAGGAGTTGATGAATGAGTCCCATTCTTTTTATTGGGCAGTTCATCTAGGAATTTTGAAGATGTATCGAGATATGCGACTCCTGTGTTGGTGGCTTGCGAAAAATGTAATATTTCTAGATTCATCACTAGGTGTTCCACCAGTCAACAGGTGAAGGTGGAATGTCCAATAATTGCAGGCTTCATACAGTAGCTTCCAGTCCAAAAATTGAAATGGGAAGATGTTTCTATGGCTTTCTTAGTTGGCATACCTTGGTCATTGAGGGGTGGTGATTCTATCTGGTAGTCATCGACTGGCTAACGAAAATATTCCACTTCATTCCAATTCCTGATACTTTCCCAGTTTATGATCTGGGAAGAATTTATAATTTAGAGATTCTATGACTACATGGGGTTCCATATACTATCATTTAAAATAGGAATTCTCTCTTCACTTCATGATTATGGAAGGGTTTGCCGAAAGCTATGGGGACTCAAGTTATTCTATGTACAACTTTTCACCCTCAGAAAGATAGACAATAGGAACAGAAAATTCATTTTTTAGAGGATATGTTGTGAGAATGCCTCCTTGGTTTTAGTGGTTCTTGGGGGAAGAATATTCCACTCATCGAGTTCACTTATAATAATAGTTTTAATGAGATGATTTTGATGGATAATTTTGAGGTCTTATATGGTAGGTCATGTCGTTCACCTTTGTGCTTGCTAGAGGCAGGTGATGCAGCCATACTAGTTCCTCATCAAATTTAAGAGACTTCATAATAGGTCCAACAGATTAGGTAGTGTATGACTACTGATTATTATAGACATAAATCTTATGTTGATTACCATCGAAGACCGTTTTTGTTCAAGGTTGGGGATCATTTTTTTCGTCAAGTATCGCCCAGGCAAGGGAATAGACAGTTGAGGATGGAAGGAAAGTTGTCTCCTCCTTATGTCAAGCCATTTGAAATTATAGAGAGTGTCAGGTTGGTATCATATCAGTTTCAACTACCCCATAGGTTTCAATTCCATGCACGGCATCTTTCATGTATCACATATTCTCCAATATCAGGCAGATCCATCACATACCTTTGATCTAGAGTAAGTTGAGTTGGATGTCTATGCTACCTTTGATGAGTATCAGTATACTTCTTTGGCTGAATCATGAATTATTTTTGAGGAATTTATGTCACTCTCGTACAGGTGATGTGGTAGCATAACCGAGTACATGATGAGACATGGAAGAGGGAAGCCAATATATGAGCTAAATGGACAAAGTTTTTCTCAGATAGTGTTTTCTAACCCTTGGAAGGAGAACTCATGGGAGAGTTCTTTTATGGGGAGAAGACTGTAAGAACCATGTTTCTCACTCAGGTATGGATTCTTATATTTTTTGTCAAAATCTTTACTTTGGACATAATATTGATACCTAATGAGTTAGAAATGGTTTTGAGGGTGTATGGTGCTTCTTTAGAGCATGTAACACCTTATTTTGTAGAAAAACTTTCCAGGACACATGGTTTTTGCACAATTAGCGCATTGTTTTCCTAACAGTGAAAATTTTGTTTTTTCAGATAGTGGCACCTCACCCGAATTGTGCATGGCCGTGCAACCAAACTGTGTAAATGCCCCATTTTCCCAGGTTTGGGCAAAACCATCTCGCACAGTTTCTGCACGGTTAGAGAAATGGTGTGGACAAACCGTGTGTAGGCTAAAATCATATTTTAAATTTTTAAAATGCCCTTAATGATCTATTAAGACAACCCATTCCTCCCTAATCCGAGTTTATGTGGGATTGACCTAGTTCTCTATCATTTTGGAGCATTTTGAAGATCCAAACATGGAATCAATATATATTCATCATCGGACATCCGAACAAGCTTCACTTCATCATGTTGGATGAACAATGGTATGTCCTCAGGTGTTCTTTAGCCATTATTCTTGTATTTTTTTCCCGGCCTATATATCATCATGTGATCATTTTTCAACCTTTCTTACATCTACTCAGATCCAAGGAAAATCAAGGGTCGATAACAAAGGATAAGGATCATAAAACCCTAAGGTGGGTGTTATATAACTCATCCGTAAAGATCGTTGTTTTTGGAATGTTCATGTGCGGCCCACCAGTTTTGTTGGAAGCTGTTTCTTAAATTAACATGCTAGGATTATAAATTTTAGAATCATATGGTTATGATCTTTTGAAATATGTGATTATTTGTTAGTTGATACACCAACAACTCAATATGCATCATCTCAAATGTTATTTCTTAAAGAGGATTTGTGTTTTTTGACACGATAGAGTCGTTGTTCGCATGTGCATCAGATTGACCATTTTAAAGGTGAATCTTCTTATCATAAATGGATTGTTAGTAATTAAAAGTCCATAATTTCATGTAACATGTATGCTCACCACTTGACCCACCTTATGTAAGTTCTTAAAAATGTTTATTAATTGTGAAATATAAAATGTGAAATAGAATTTATACGAAGAATATAACATAGCCTTATTAAAACAGATGGAATAATGGTTACACATCTGTAGCACCCCTTTCCATGTTGATGGAAGGTGTTGGAGTGAACTTCACTAATTGATTATTACCTAATGGATAAATAATACCTGATTAAATAGTAGTAACGCTACTTGGCCTATGAAAAAAAATTCATGACTAGGCTTGGACCAGTTGATTCATCTCTAAATGTCATATCCACTCAATTGGAAGGTTAGAGATGAACTAAATGAATTATTACATGATTATAATGTCAAATCGGAATGGACTGATTTCATCTCACCTTGGATTCTGAGAGGATAATATCTTGCGTCTCAAGAACCCCATTCCGATTCATGGATAAGGGTTTCATAGGATGATACCCACCAGGACTCTGGTTCTTTTCTATTACATGGATGCCTGGTATGCTTCTATTGGGTCCATTTCCTTATTATAGGATACCTTAGATACACTCCTTGGATCCTAGATTGACTAGTAAGTTCCATGTAGAAAGAACATCGTGCCCATGTCTTTGCTTAGCCCCATTTTACCTTAGTCTATCACCTTGGAATGGGTAGGCATCATATTATGGAATACCTTGGATTACCATCTAACCCCTCAGCTAGACTCGGATACTACTGAGATATATTTTCATGACTCTACATTACCTTGGTTTTTTACCTAGAACACTCACACTAGATATCATTGTTTTCTTGCCTTGTTATGTCGTGGGACCCTCAATACTTACACTATCATGAGGTGATGTTATTGTTGGCTATGCCTCACATTACCAAGTAACATTTAATTGTAATTGATGAATTAATAAACTAGTTACATGTTCAGACATCAGCCGAGGGATGAAGCAGGTACTTGGCTATTTTTTAATTTTCTAATTATTACTTTACTTTACATATATGCTTGCATACTACTATATTCCATTTCATGGGCCGGATGTTATAAACACCATTGGTGGTGGCCCACTAAGATTAATCTCACACCCTCTCGGTGTGCCATTTGGTACCCAGAGTAGATTACACGAATGTAGGTATGGAAAAAGGGAATCATGCAGCTTCCAATACATGATTGTGTGTTGATATAATAGATCTTGATAAGTGATGGTCGAGTAGGATCTCAACATGAATGGAGTTGTCTTTGTTTTATAGTACTTGTGGAACATGTTATGTTTATTGTTATTTATCCATTATTTCTAGTTTTCTAGTGACATGACATTAATTCATCACTATTCTAGATGATACTGTTATTTTTCTTCTTATTTATCTATTGCATCTAATTTCATCTTCTATTTATTTATATTGCTTCCGCTATTTACAATTCATTTATATCCATACCATTGTACTACACTATGAAAATGAGGGCATAGTCTTCCCACGAACAAAACCCAGTCCCTCATTGCTAGTCGTAATTCTCTGGAGTTCGGGATGATGCGCTCGAGGCCATGTTCCCTACTGGGCTTGGGGCACCCATTAGGAGACATCCGGGTCTGGGACATCACAAAAATCTTTCGACAACTAGAAAAAAATAAGAACATATAAAAATAGTTATGGTTTATTGATTGTAAGAATAAAAGGGAGGGAATGAGGGTAAAAAAACTCAGTATATAGGCACCATTGAATCCAAATAGATAAATTCCCAAAACATTTCCTAAATGATATTTCAATATTCATTTAACGAAAATATGGATTTTCATTATTAAAATTGAAAAAACTCAACTCTCATTTTAGAAACCAATATTATAACCCCAATATACTTGTGCAAACACATTCTGAATAATGCATGGAAAAAGGAAAAAATATTAACAATGTATAATCCACATGCCACATTAGACACCACTAGAAATAAGAAAAAAATAAACACAGGTAGTCATGGGTTTTTTATAAACATCAATATAATAAATCCCTATTTGAACTAAATTCTGACACACTTCCTATCATTTAGTGAGCCACTATATTCAATAACCAACATGGATGATAAAAACAAGCCTCACTAGAGAAAAAAACACCAGTAATATCCTCTATCCATGGGGTTTTAATCCTTCTAATTAGGAATAATAATTAAACATAACTCAAGAATATAGATGATGTTCTTGAATCCCATGATAATAGTGTAAAGTATAATGATGATATAATCATAGTCAAGTAATTAAATAGAAGAAATTGATGACACTAGTCATGGCACTCCGATTCCCCAAGACCATCTATGTGAAGGAAATTTCATTAGAAGGCTGATCATAGTGTTTCCCTTCATACATAGATCCATTCAAATGTTCCAGCTAACCATAATTCTTATATTACTGTTAAAACCAATTTCTATAAACACTATAAATTATCAACTGATCTTTAGCATTTACAAAACCAAAACTATTTCCAATTAAAATACCCTTGTTTCCAATAAAATTTCCAAAACCATTTGGAAACATAATTATGTCCCTGAATATTACAACTGGGCCTTTAAATTCATGGATTTACCAATTTTTCTCAATGTGAAATGTGGGATATATTTTCGATAACATATTTAGAAACCACCATTGATGTTATTTGTAAATTATGTAATGATTTATAATAAATTAGGAATTTTTTGAAAAACAAATTAATGATATAGAGTGGAGGTAATAAGAGATGGCAGAAGTGTGTTTTGATAACTAAAATTAAAGATGGAAATTTTTTAGAATTTTATATATTTGTGTATTCCTACCCATATGTGCAGCCTGTGAATATATTGATATGACCGCATCAATGGGAATATATTTGGAAAACCATAAACATAAATGTGTTTCAAATTTAATGAATCGTTAGAATCTCCACAATCAATCACGAAGATCCACACATAAGCACCAAACCATAAAAAGAAACCATAACAAAATAAAATGATCAATTTCACATTAAACCCAAATAAGTTATCTCAAAAAATTTCAAACGAAATATGAAAGTACTAAATTTCATTTTAAAACATTCATTAATTTTTTATAAAACACTTTTTATACATTTGTATGTATGAATAACTTGGAAAATCCATTGACAATACATTTTAAATAAATCACAAACATGGAAACATATTAATAAATCAATCTAAAACATCATAAACTAAAATATAATATTTTTAAAATTATATAAAAAATATCAAATAAAAATGAATACTTAGGAATATAAATTCATGGAATCACCTACCACAATGGAATGGGAATGAGATAAATATATTTTATTAGTAATAACTAAGACCAAGATAAAATCCATACACTATAACACCAAACAAAAAATCCAAAATCATCTTCCTAGACCTCAGTTTTAGCCAATAGAGAACCCAACCAATAAAAACTATGAATCTATGACTGGGAAAAAATAAAAGGATGAAAACACCAATAAATCAAGAGGAACTCACCTAGAAACTTTTAAATATCATGAATAGAATAAAATCCACCAAGAGAGAATGGTTTTAGAGCCACTTCATGTGCCAAAATCAGGAATCATGGGAGGAGGAACTATTAGGGGTTAAAATATAATATTGGAAAACATGGAATTTCATGTTATCAAGACATTGGGTAAGTCACAAGGATTGGACACATGGTTTTTCAAACAATGTGCAAATTGTTCTCACACAACAAGGAGTTGTGGAAGGGTAAATATTGAGAATAGACTCACAAGAATACTTTATGACCTTTTTATGGGGAATACACTAACGACATAACAATCACACACAAAAAAATCAACATGAAAATAGAAAACAACCAAAATTTAATATTTGAAACACAGACAGCAAATATTTATGTATAAAGTCACAAAATAAAACCAAATAAAATATTTTGAAATAAAAATTTTCATTCTAATTTCAAAAACTTTTCACTCCCAATTTACATTCCAAAATTACCAAAGTATTTTTTTTAAATAAGACACAAATACTACATCACACTTTAAAATTTTATTAATTGATATCAAAATTTAATTCAAACACATAAGAAAACTTTTAACAAAAACCCACATCTTGAAAACATTTTCCTTTTAAAAAACCATTTTCATGAAAAATAAATTTTCTTTCAATATCTACTCTCATCAACCAAAATAAATCCAATGAATAACACGCATGGATGCTCTTGGAAGATGGAACTAGAGTACATGCATAACCTGGACACATGGTTTAGCATACAATGTCTTCACAAAGAACCAAACACTGGAATTATTTTGATCTTTGAACTCAGGCACTACATGGGTCCCTAATCAAGGGATTTTCACGATGTAACATCAATACACATATATTTTCATTCCATAATCAATAAACCCAACAAGAAAAAATGACATAAACCTAGAATTCAAAATAATATCATCATGTACCGAACTACAATTAATTACTTGAGGATCATTATGAGTATGACTCTGTGATACTATTCCCTTATATACATCTAAATGTTTGAAAAATCTTTTCTCTATTATATAGAATTCCCCAAAATAGTGACAAAAAAAATGATACAAATTTTCCAAGAACCAACCCATTTTGACCTTGAAATTTTAATACAATTTGACATAAAAAATATCATGAGAGGCATACCATATCATCCCAATTTTGAAACTAATTTCGGGCATAAAATAAAATATATATGGAAAATATTATCTCATAATGAACCAAAAAAGTTATAGAACAAATCATAAACAAGATGATGTAAATATATAAAAAAATTGAATAGAAAAAATATAGATAAAACACTGGATGAAATTGGAAAAACTAAAACAAAATAAAAACAAAAACCAACCTGAATCTAAATGAGCTCATTGTGACCAAACGATCACAAAATTCGAATAGAAAACCCCCTTTATAAAAACTCCTAAAAAATTAGATCCTACAAAAAGGCTCTTGTACATCTTCACTGAGTGGTACATGTATGGTGTGACCATATAACAACTTAGTAGGTAATCATCATAGAATCCATATATATCATTTCAAAAAATATTCCATAAACTCTATTTCAGAAATTAATTATTGAAAAAATATTTTTTATGTTTTCAATTGCCCAAATCAACTACCCTTTATTATAACCAACTTTTTAAAACAAAGGTGAAAGTGGAAAAATATTCTAAATAATATATAGAGAATGTATAAGTATAAACTATATATATTGAAGGGATCATCAACTATAACTAAATTTGATGAACCATTAAAAAAATTATTAGAATTTCCTAAACATATCAAGAATATACCCATTGAAATAGTAGGTTCAAACCCACTTTCCAAAATATGGTGCAACTATATAGTCAATAACATGCCTAGATACTCTAAGATAGCCCAACCATTAGAAAACCACACTTGGTATATCCTCTATCTCAGGGATTCCAATCCATCTATTATATTCTAGAAATAATGTATCAATATAAAATATATATAACATTAATGAATCCCTTGATAAGAGTATAAATGATAATGAGGTGGTCATCAGAAACATGGCATCAAATATAAATCTCTAATTATACAGTTCATACATTTCCAAAACTATGGAAAAAACTATGTTAACACCCTCTCATCAAAAGATTACCCAAGGGGTTAATATCATAAATGGATCCATTCAAAACATTTAACAGTACCTAAAAAATATGATTTTTCAAACCAATTACCAAAATATCCTAAAGTAAAAACCATGACATAACATTGACATAAATTAAACCATTTCCAGTGAAAAAAATATTTACATACCTTTTTTAGAACTATGGTGAAAACCTAAGTCATGTTTGGATGGTTCCATATGGGCCTTTAATGTGATGGTGTCACCAAACATTTTTCATGGTTCCAAAAATTAAATTAATCAGATAACATTATATAAAACAAAATATGATGTTCTTTGAAAATAATGTATATATTTTGTAAATATTATGCCTTTTTAGAAACACATAATGCAGATCGAGTGAAAGGAAGAATATATGGAATACGGGCTTTTTTAAATTCGGATTGAAGATGAAAATTAATATGGAACAGTTTTTATATATGTTTGTCTATCCATAGGGTCACCCTATTCACAATTGGATATACCCACATCCAATATAATATATATGAGAAACCATAGAAAACTATTGGTTCCAATTAGTAAATCATAAGATTCTCCACAACCAATAGAAATGATATACACATCAACACAAAATCATAAAAAAGGAACCAAACCCAAATTCAATGCCCAATTCACATGCCAACCAACTACTAAAGATCTAACTAGTTAGAAAATAACATCAAAATACTCGATCTTATTTTAAAATACAAATTGGCATTTTATCGTACACTTTGTATACATATATATTTGGATAACTACGAAAATACATTGAAACCAAATTTGCATCAAATCACTAATATGGAATCGCCCTAATTAATAAAACTATCACATCACATAATTGAAGTGAAAGTTTGGAAAATATTTATGAAATCTCAAGCATCAAATTAACTTACTTGTATTGAAAATGGATGAAAACACCCACCTCAGTGGAGTGATAATATAACTAATATCCAGGATAAGGAATAACTAAGCACAAGAGATAAACCGAAAAACATAAAATAAAAATAACCGTATGAAAAAATCACCACTCATTCCTTAGGGTTCATCTAAGAGAGAACCCACGCTATAAGAAAAAAGAAACTAATAGAGGGAGAACATGAGAAGAGGAAAACCCCAAAAATCAAGTGGAACTCACATAGAAGACTTAAAGGATAATCAATGGATGTAGACTAAGAATGGATGAAGGGATTGAGAGCCCCCTTAATGGTAAAAATTGAGTGAGATTTCTAGATGTAGGATTTGGGGTTAAATCATGATCATAGAAAACATGTAATTTTAAGTTTTCAAGATTATAGGTAAGTCTCATGGTCCGGAATCATGGTTTTACAAACCGTTCTCCAACCATGCACACCCTAATTTATATAAGGGACACATTCATAGGCTGGCCACATAGTTTTGGAAAAAATGACCTAATCATGAAAATTATTTTTATCAAATTTGTATAGCCTCACTAACACATAGTTACTTTTAACCATGCACAAGATATGGACCTTCCTCAAACACCACCAATTAACCACAAAATTAATCCTTTTCCTCGTATAGTTTGGGCCAAATCATGAATATACAAAGAATGAAAAGCTATGCAAGAAAAAATGAACTGAAAATAACATTTTCATTAACCAGCTCTAATGTTTCTCCCCATACAATGCACACTAACTGTGAAGTGAGACAGAAAAACCTGAAACATCCAAAACTCAAACAATATCATTGGAAAATCAACCCATACAAAAACAAAATATATAAAACACTATGAAATATATAAATAAATTATTAATAGAAAACAATGTTTAGGGTTTGATTGTATTGTTCATATGTTCAAATATACACATCTTTAACATTACTCGCCATTTCAGTTAAAGTATGTTCATGTTTGAGTTGATTTTTCCACATACACGAATAATGAATTTAAATATATCACATATAAATATTGAAAAAAATTTATTTTAGAATATGAAATAAATATATAATGAATAATTTATTTTTTTTGGAAAGTATACAATGATATTTAATTCTGTAATCAAGAAAACACACAACATAGAATAATAAACATTTAATAAATTTATTCATGGATTGTTTCCTAAAGGATAAATAATAATGTGGAAATGAATGTAAGTTTAATCATAATAAATAATTATTATTCATAAATTATAGTAACATTAATTATCATTTATTGATTATCTTTTTAATAAGAATGAATACGACAACACATATAAAAAACTATTACAAACACTCAAACATATAAATACCCGATATGGGAAAATGGGAAACAAAAACTTTTATACATATAAATAATGATTACAATTTAAAATTATAAATATTTTTAGCTATGAATTTATTTGTAAAATAGTATGTTAACATATTTATATATTTCTTATAGATATTAGGGAACATACAAGTTTTTAGGGAGACAAGGTATTGGTTTATTTTTCTCAAAATTAAATCGCATGAGAGATGTTTATGGTATACACCATGTTTAATTTTTGACTCTATAAATACGACACCTTTTTAATTTTATATTGTTATTTACTATATTTAATTTTTTTCATTATTTTATCCATTTTATATCTATATTGGTGTTTATTTTGAAAATAAAAAAGGCTTCTAGGGTTTTCAACAACTCAATTATTGATTTATTAGATTATATCCTTTCATATGTTGATATAATCTTCTATTATTCTTATGTCCTACCGTTCCTATATTCTAATGGATATTTATTTTTTTAAAGGGTATAATTGCTTCTAATAATAAATTTTATATTCTTTGGTGACATGTTTTTATAAATTAATGATTATAATTTTCAGGAATAATTCTCATTTTTATTATTGAATATTATCATTCATGACCTTTTCTTCTATCCCACCAATTTTGTCTTCTTGTTTGGGAAGAGTAATATATTTTATTTTATTTTATTCTCATAATTATCTTAGGAAGTTTTAATTTTAATATTTAATATGATTTTAATATGTCGATATATTTATATCAAAATATTATTGAAAAATATTTTCAATCATTTTATAATTAAATGGTTTATCTTCAACTCCACATTTTTAAACATCATCTATTTATTATCAAGGTTATCATTCTTAGTGAATTTCATCACCATACAGTGATATTTTTTACCTTTATATGACAAAGTCCATTGATCAATGTCACAGACTATAAATTCTATTAGAGATCCATATACTAAAATAAATATATGTGAATTATTAATAATTTGTACAAAACAACTTAGGAATTTCAATCCAACTAACCAAGATGACTGAGATAGGATGTTTTTCTATCTATTATAATAATGTGAACTAAAAATAATTCATAAATATTGTTATCAATACTATAGTGTCTAATGTGCCATAATGTTTTGATCCTTTTTAATATATATCGATTCATCAAACGGTGTAGTAGGATATCTATTGATTAAAAATTACAATGTGATATCCTATGCCTTAAGGAAGTCAAAATTTCATTAGTAAAACAATCCATTGCACAATATAGAGTTGGATTTATTGATCATCAGATTTATGATTTGTAAATATTGTATATTTGGTGAGAATTTTGAGATATATATAGATTATAAGAGTCTAAAATATATAATTACAAATAAAGATCATATTTTGTTCTAATGATGATGAATATACATTATCAATGTTTAGGTCATCATAAGGAACTATTATCATGTGCAGAGATTAAACTAGTTTCTTCTCTAAGTAAAAATTATCCTTCATCTATATAAATGGTGAGAATAAGGAAGGATCCAATCTTACTAAACAGTCAATGGTTGGTAATGGTAATAATAAATAAAGTAATATCATTAGTCATTTCTCAAATGATTTCTTAACCATCCCTTCGATAGAAGTTAAATTATGATTAATTTCATGCCATAGAAATAAAAAATAAGGTGGAAGATATAAGAAAATAGAAAACTATAGAGTTCAATTTTGGTGAAGAGGGAGTCAAATGATTTGGGAGACAACATTTTTACCATAAAATTCAGAGATATAAGATTATTTGATTAATATTTCACATATCTAGACCTTTTATGTCCCCCTATGAACAGGAATATATATTGATACCTATTGAAGCAATATTGTAAGAAAACATTTCTAGAAGTAGATTATATAATATACATTAATGTTCATGGTATGTCAGTTGGTGAAGGAAGAAAGGTAAAAGTTCAAGGGGATGATGAAACCATTACCAATACAGACATAGAAATGGAATATCATCAGTATAGAATTTTTCATAGGGAATACAATGAAATCCATAGTAAATAATACAATTTTGGTGTGGTGTATTATCTCAAAAATACTACTCATTTAGTTTATATTCAACAATACCACTCACTCGATCATTATAAGAAGATATTCATTATATAAGTGTCAAGGTCGTATGAAAGGCCATAAGATATTATATCATACTGATATATAATATTTAATTAAATGTTATGGAAAACAATCCATCATTTCCTAAGCAGTTGAACAAAACTACCTAATATCACCCGAAAAAATATTTAATATATGAGTTCACAATCCAAAAAAAAAGAATAATTTCCACGATCATGCTTATTTGACTTCAAAGGATGATTATATGAACATCTCCCTCTGTCCATGTTTTCAGATGACATATCGTTATCATAATCATCCTAATGGATCCTTATAATGATTTTCATAGGAGAATATGATGAATACTATAGTGATGTGATAAAGATGGAAATAGTATGTTTCTAGGATATTTTATGGTTAATGAATCTATAGAAAAGGTTAAATAATTCAACAATATATCATATCATCTATGAGTCGAAAAACACCGATATTTTAATGGTCAAAGGGAACTGTAGTTTCAGGTTGAATATAAGGTGTTCTATGAAAATAATAATGATATATATTAATGATATTTTGGATTAATGGTGTAAGAACCCGGATCTTATTTTCAGGTATGTTATCATTTTCTGGACGTTTTTGAGAAAAAGGGTTATATTTCTGGAAATTTTCAAAGTACACGATGTGTTCTTTATGAATACACACCATGTAATCAGTTACCATAGGTATCCGGGGGTTGGTCATGTATCATCCATACACACGGTAGTGTGGGGTGACCTGGAAGCCGCCTAAAGCGGAGTATGGAAAAGGTGAGTACACGCCATGTAATTCAAAAGTACATGTCGTGTACATTATTTTTTTCATTAAATGCACAGGGGTCATGTCTAATCGCCAGAACACTCTCCTTATAGGTCTCATTCGACCGAGAGCTCCATACGGCTACAGATCTTTAACGAACCCCTGAGCGAGCATCCGTCCTCTGAATCGAACACTGTCGGTTGTGTTGGAATCGCATCGGTGAGATCTCTCTTCTCTTGGAGCATCATCTTCTGTTTGATCCTATTTCATGGGTTATCATTGGTGGAATGTTATATATGTTTTCATAGATCTATGGTGTTCTAAGTTGTTTCATGCCTCGTGGTTCAAGTATATTTATCTCCCAACACCAAGGTTGGTGGTTTGGGCCTTTTGGTTAAAAGTATTCGAGTTATATGTGCAGTTTTTCCCAATGCCCATGAACGGGGTATTGTGTGCTTACTGTTTTAGCCCTAATTGTTTTGCTACTATGATTTTATGCTTGAGTAGAGATTAATTGACTATGAATAGGGTAATGTTGTATGCTTTGGATGTGTTTTCCCATGCATGTTTTGCTTGTTTTGACCTTTGGGTATAGTTTCCATATTAGGCCACTGTCTACATTCCCATGCCTAGTATTGTAGGATGGTGGGACTATTGAACTGTTATGCTTTATAATTCTATCCAAGTAGTTTTAGAGGTTTACCTTGGCTGATACGCGCTTCACACTTACTTGACTTACATAGGGCTATGTGATCCTAATGTATAGACCATAGAGAGAATGGACATAAGGGCTTCTCTAGAGTGACTTTCCTTATTATGATGCAAGACCAAAGGTGGAATTAACATTGAGTGCATCCATAGAGAGTATTTTGTCCCTAGACACGGGATACAGAGGTAATGTTACATAAGTACATCCCTAGAGATCCTTTAGTTACGATACGAGACTATAGGGGGAATTGACGGCGATTGCTTCCTCAGAGAGTCTATGCTTAAGCTGAATAAGAGGGGTTAGAATGAGTGTAATGCTCAGAGTGTTACATGTACTTGTTATGTAGGACCATAGGGGATAGGTTGTGGGTACTTCTTATAGGGTTACATGTTTGTATTTATCTTCTTCTTTAGTTGTTGCTTGATATTGAAAATGTGGATTGTTTACTGTTGAGTACTTTCATAGTTACTATTTTCTGTACTTTTACCTGCCATATATTCACTAACTGTTTGGAACATATCTTGTGGTGGTTTCCTATTGGGATTTAGTCTCACACCCTATTTGGTCCATTCTTTTGTGCCCAAACAGATTATGTTGTTGCAAGTATATACAAGGGAAACCACCCTTCTACTTTATGTACTTTACATGCTGTGGAGATGTAGAGTACGAGACCAATCTTAGGTATGCGATGTTGTGGAGATGATTAATTTTTTTCTTTTTACTTGGTTTAGTATTGGATTTCATCATTGTTCTTTTTTTTTGCGGATTTCCTAGACATATGTATCATGCATCATTTTTATATATGTGCTCCAACTTATTCTACGAGTCTTATGCTATTTATTTCTGTATGATATTATTACTACATCCACTCTTGTTTATATATTTGTTTACTTCTATTGTGTACTCTGCCAATGGGGGGAATAGTCTCCCCACAATCACATCCAAGTCTCTCGCTGCTAGTCGGCAGCCTCTGGCGTTCGGGAAAATGCACTTGAGGCTATGTGAAAAAACAGGTATGGGGTGCCTCTGGGTGGCTTCCGGAACTAGGACGTTACAAAGTGGAATCAGATGGACTGTTTTCTTCTTGAATTTCTGTTTGGATCCTATAGCCAAGGATTGGATTGAATAGATACATGGTAACAAGATGTGCCCAAGAGTAGCTAACCTGTGTACAGGGAAAATCCAATCTACCTCGTTTATTGAAATTTTTTTGGTTTTTCAATTTTACAGTTGATTTGATTTTACGGTTGGGTGATTCACATGTTTTTTACTGTTACCATTGATGTTATTGAGGATCTATTTTTGTCACAACCTGATGAGATGGTGGTATGCCATCTCATGCATCGTATATGCACTATATATAAATCACATGTCATGTATTCTTGCCATGAAATCTAAGGTGAATTAGAAATTACATGTTTATGTGATCGATGTTGTGTGTAATATGCATTCTATTATGATAGATGCCTTGATTAAACCCCTTCTATTTTATAGGGTATTTTTTTTATGTTTTTTTTAATAAACGCCAAATTTTGGTTCCTGGGGTGTTATGATCCCTCATGGATAGGAACGTGGTGGATCATTGACTTGTTTACCTTGTTATAACATGTATAAGATGTCAAGCATTGAATTGCGGGTGTATGGTCCCTCACAGATCAGAATTTGGGACCTTTAATGTTTGTTTCAGAGTTTATATGGGTTCCGGAGTAGTTTCTGAGGCATACAGTCCGGAAAAACCCAAAATACATGCCATCTAGTTTTGACTATACGCTATGTGTTCTTCTTTTCGGGAAGAAACTGATTTTCTTAAGTACACGATGTGTAATTTATGTACACACTGTGTAGTCTCTAACCATGTGGTAGAATATGTGGGCAGAGACACAGGATATGAAGATTCTTGTGGGAACACGCCGTGTACCGGTTGTGCACGCCATGTGGTGTTGACCCTGTGTCTGTCCGTGTGACTAATGACAGAAACGGATAAATATTCGGTTATACCTGTCATGCCAGGCTTGAACACTTAGTGTAGTGTAATCCTAGTAACCTTTACATATAGCTAAAAACACGGGTCATAGGAGACTCTTCTTATACACGCCATGTAATCCTTGAACATGCCTTATACTGTGAGCTGTGTATCCGTCCATGTCACTAACGACACGGGTCGGTGAAGCTCATCTAGTATATGTTGTGTTTCCCTTGAACATGTCTTATACTTTTGTCTTAGGAAAGCTGTGTGGCTTAACCGTGTATAAGGACTTGGGCAGGGGAAGAGTATTTATGTACACGTCATGTGTTAAGACAACACTCCATGCGTTTGGGGTGATACCCGACCTGGGTTGGCAGACCTACACGCCCATGTGAATGGCTTAAGAGAACATGTCGTGTAGGGTTTATAAACGCTGTGTAGATTTGTTTTGTAAAACCTGAATGCTCTATTTCTCTTATTCCCTTATTATACTTCTATGTTTTTTTCCATGTTATTCTTGATCTATGTTGTGCGTTTGACCATGCAGAGTCATGCCACCAAGACGTCCTCCGGTTGTCCGCTAGTTACAGGGCAGTGATCAGAATCTGTATACGGCTGATTAGGGAGTTCCTGTAGATCCTTTTGTTGTGTAAGTCTTGGAAATAGAAGTTATACCAGATACCGGTGGTGATTCACAGTTCAGGGATTCCTTCATGAGGATGATGAAGTCTTTTTATGGAGCACCACCTCCTACCACATCAATGGCAGATTTGACGTGGGTTTTTCAATAGCAGAATCCTCCCACCCTTTCTGGGGATGGAGGTCCTCAGGCTGAAAAGTCCTTGTTAGAAGCCATACTAATGATCTTTGAGCATCACAAGACGCCTCTATATAATATGGTCAAGCTCGCTACCTATATGCTTCGGGACTCCTCCAAGAGGTGGTGGGATGTGATCTCACAGGCAGGACACCAGTAGGTTATGGTGTGGGATGAGGTTCAACCCATATTTTATGATTACATCTATCTGGAGACCATGAGGGCCGATCGATCCCATGAGTTTATGAGTATGGATCAAGGAACTCCTTCTATTATTTATTATTCCACACACTTTATCGAGATTCAGCGCTTCATGCCTATTCTTGGAGGTGATCAGTTATTGCTGGCAATGAAGTTTGAGGATGGTATGAGGCATAAAATCTGATCATAGGTAAACATCATTAGGTTGACCTCCATCACAGTTATCATCAACCATGCATTGATCACAGAGCTCAATCTGAGGGAATCTGGAGTTGTGATCTAGGCAGGCTCGACATCTGGAGTTAGCATCCCTCCTACTGAAAGTATGAAGCGCCACTGGGAGTCTCCGTGCAGTGATCCAAGGAGGTGATACACATCTTCTGGTAGCTAGGTGGTGTGATAACAGTGCAGAAGGATTGAGTATACGAGTCTAAATTGCCCGAAGGGCCTAGTGGATTGCTGATTATGCCGTAAGATAGGTCACCATCAGCGCTTCTGTCTGATCTTCTAACTAATAGCTGGTGACAAGGGTTCTTCTATGACTCCGTGTTTGAGAGAAGCACTACCATTTTCTCACCAGTTCAGGAACTACTGTACATCTGGTTGTTCAGGAAAAGGTGGAGGTTATGGCCATGGTGTTTAGTCACCGGTCTTTCAGCGACAGCAGGGTGGATCATCTAAGAGTGGTCATGAAAGGTCAAAGGGCCATGGAGCATGCCAGACCTTTACAGTGGACCAGACCCAAGAGGATCAGGATCCCAGACCCTCTACAGTTCGAGGTAAGATCATTTTTTCCTCAGTTTTATCTTCATCTCTTTTTGATACAGGGGCTTCCCATTGCTTTATATCTGTTGATTTTTTAATGAGCCTTGGGTTCTGTATCTTTTCTTCTTCTGATATTTTGACAATAAACACTCTATTGGGGATTAGCATTGCTATTGTACGTCAGTGCAAAGAGTTCCCTCTAGAGTTTGGTGTGTGTCACTTCTTATGAGATCTCTATGTCTCAAAAATGAAAGGATATGATTTCATTATCGAAATGGACTGGCTTGTTCCCTTCAAAGCATTCGTCGACTGTTATCACCGCATAGTGAGTTTCATATCACCAGAGGGTGGATCCTTCTTTCGTAATGGCGAGTGGGATGTCCAGGAAAGTAGAGTTGGTCCAGAGCATCAAGGGGTAGGAGGATTTACAACCTAGATTGCGAGTATTGATCTGGATGACCATGGGACTTCACAAAGAAAATTTACTCCATTGGTGGATTGTTTCAGAGATGTCTTTCCAGAGGAATTTTCTGGTTTTCCTCTGGAGCATGAGGTATACATTTTGACTGATCTTATGCCCGGAGCAACACCGGTGTCCATTCCTTCTTATAGGATGGATACACCTGAGTAGCAGGACCTCATGAAGCAGTTAGTGGAGTTTCAGGAAAAGGGTTTCATCCGAACCAGTACTTCTCCGTGGGGTTCGCATATCCTATTTGAGAAGAAGACGAATGATACACTCAGGCTTTGTGTGGATTATCGGATGTTGGACCAGTTGATGGTCAAGAACCGATGTCCCCTGACTAGGATTGATGATCTCCTTGATCAGATTCGAGATGCCCGACTATTCTCAAAGGTTGACTTAAGGTCCGGTTACCATCAGTTGTGCGTTAGACCTTCAGATATACCTCTTATAGCCTTTCAGAGTAGGCAAGGTATGTACAAGTATATGGTTACGCCGTTCGGTCTCAAGAATGCACTGGTGGTTTTCATGGAACTGATGAACCGAGTGTTCCATTCATACTTGGATTCCATCATGGTGGTTTTCGTGGACTATATATTAGTGTACTCTCACACTCGACAGGACCATGCCACACATCTTGAGATCGTTTAGAGTACACTGAGAGAGCAGCATTTGTATGAAAATCTCTCAAAATGTCACTTTTGGATGGATGATATTCACTTCAGGTGTCATGTTTTCTCAAAGGTAGGAATATCAGTAGTCTTGGATAAAGTGAGAGTAGTAGTTTCCTGGGAGGATCTGAATAACGTATTTGAGGTACGGAGTTTTCTAGGTCTGTATAGATACTACTATAATTTCATTCAGGATTTTTTAGGCTTAGCAGTTCCACTGACAGGCATCACTAAGAAGGCCGCAAGGTTCTCTGGTCAGATTCTTGTGAGTCAGCCTTTCAGGAGCTCAAAGGTAGGTTGACATCATCAGCGATACTAGTCTTGCCAGATCTGGGAAAGATATATACTGTTTACTGTGATGCATCAGGTATTAGTTTGGGAGTTGTGCTTATGCTGGGAGAAGGGTTCATTTCTTATGGGTCTCAGCAGTTAAGGCCACATGAGAAGAACTAACTGACACACGGTCTCGAGTAGGTAGAAGTTGTTCAAACTTTATTCTATTGGATATATTATCTTGTGAGTGAGCATTTTGTGGTTTTCATCGACCAAAAGAGTCTCATGTATATCTTCTCTTCGTGTGATCTGAATTTGAGGTAGTGAATGTGGGTTGTGTACCTTCAATCTTTTGAATTTGATCTTGCCTACATGTCGGGGAATGGAAACACTGTGGCTAATGCGTTGAGTAGGAGGACTCAGATATAGGCAGTTCAGGAGGCCAGTAGTGAGTGTCAACTTATGGCTCTGTTCTCGGAGATTCATTTGGAGGTGCAAGACAGACAAGGGAAGACGTTTCTATCCACTATAGATGTTACCTCTATTATTCTTGATCAAGTGTGAATGAGGCAGTTATCAGATTTAGAAGGCCTAGTCCAATGAGAGATTGTGTTAGGAAAGGACCTTATTCCGGGATGGACCATAGGTGAGGATTAGCTCTTGCATTTCCAAGGGAGCGTATGGGTGCCAGCAGATATGCGCAAGGAGTTGATGCATGACTTCATTCCTAAATTTGGGATGTTCATCCTGGGGTCAATAAGATGTACCAAGATCTACTCCATCAGTATTGGTGGCAAGGTATGAAGAGAGATGTTGCTGATTTTTTCATGAAGTGTTCCACCTTTCAGCAGGTGAAAGTGGAGCATCAGAAACCATCGAGGATTTTTCAGCAGTTAACCATTCCTGAGTGGATGTGGAATTATGTCGCGATAGATTTTGTAATAGGCTTATCGAGGTCACCTCAGAGGAATGATGCAGTATGGGTTGTCAATGACAAACATAAGAATGTTTATCACTTCTTTCTGATGAAGGAGACTTTCAGTGTTGATTAGATGGGATGGTTGTACATCCGTGAGATTGTGAGTCTACATGGAGTTCCACACTCCATCATTTCAGATAGGGATGCATGTTTTACATCAAGGGTATAGCAGGGGATACCAAATGATTTGGGTACACAGGTGCTTTTGAGTACAACATACCACCCTCAGACAGTTGGCCAGTCCGAGCGTATGATTCAGGTGCTTGAGGACATGCTATGAGTATGCTTCCTAAATTTTAGAGGTTCTTGGGAGAAGGAAATACCTCTTTTGGAGTTTTCCTACAACAATTGTTTTCAAGAAACAATTCAGATGGAACCTTATGAGGATTTGTACAATAGGCCATGTCGATCACCCTTATGTTGGCTGGTGGTAGGAGAGGCAACTTTGCTTGGAAATAATCTTGTTCAAGACACTACAAATCAGATATAGTTGATTTATAAGAGGATGGATTCTATACATTCTCGCCAGAAGTCTTATCCTGATCAGCGGAGACGACCACTGGAGTTCGTGTTTGGGGATCAGGTTTTTCTACATTTCACACCGAGGTTGGGACACAAGATAATCAGGAGATAGGGTAATCTTTCACCAAGGTACCTCGGGCCATTTGAGGTGTTGGAGAGAGTTGGTCCGGTTACCTATCAGTTGTACTTACCATAGAGGTACCGAGATATGCATGACGTTTTCCATGTTTCATAGCTTCGACATTAATTTTATGACACATCTCTTGTATTCCAACTAGAGGTGGTTTATTTGGAAGTGGGTGCATCATTCGAGGAGCATCCTATCAGGATTTTCGACCTCAGAAAAAAGTTTCTTTGTGGCCGGTTTGTTCCTCTGGTACGAGTGCTATGGCTGCACAGGCGGGTACAGGATGAGACTTGGGAGAGGGAGGTCGATGAACGAGAATAGTCACCGGAGTTGTTCGGGTTTCTTCTTCTATAATGATCAAGGGAAATTCAGGGACGAATTTCTTTAAGGGGAATGTTTGTAAGTACTCGGATCTTTTTTTCTGTTATGTTTTCCTTTTCTGATTGTTTTTGATAAAAAATACAATTTTTTCTAGAAATATTTGAAGTAAACACCGTGTAGTTTATGAGTACGCGCCATGTACTCGGTTACCACTGGTAGCTGGGTGATGTCCATGTAACAGCCATACACACGGCCTGGTGGGTTGACCTAGAAGCCGCCTAAATTGGTGTACGAAAAAGGTGAGTACACGCCGTGTACTTTATTTTTTTTCATTAAAAGCATAGGGGTCGTGTCTAATCGCTAGAACACTCTCTTTCTAGGTCTCATTTGACAGAGAGCTTCGTACGGTTGTGGATCTTTGGAGAACCCTTGAGCGAGCATCCGTCCACTGAATCGAACATCGTCAGTTGCATTGGAATCACATTGGTGAGTTCTCTCTTATCCTAGAGAATCATCTTCTGATTTCTCATCTTTTGTGAGTTATCATGGGTTGAACATTTTATATGTTTTCATAGATATACGACATTCTATTGTAATTCAAGCCTCGAGTTTCAAGTATATTGACCTCCCAATGCCTAGGTAGGTGGTTTGTTCCTTTCCGTTTAATGTATTTTATTTATATGTGCAATTTTTCCCAATTCCCATGAATGGGGTATTGTGGGTTTACTATTTTAGCCCGATTTGTTTGCCTGCTATTCTTGTATGCTTGAGTATAGATTAATTGACTATGAATATGGTTAATTTTTGTGCTTTGGATGTGTTTTCCCCTGCATGTTTTTCTAGTTTTCACTATTGGGTCTAGTTTTCCTATTAGGCTACTGTTTACATTCCCATACCTAGTATTGTAGGATGGTGGAATAGTTGTTTTGTTTTGCTGTTATGATGTAGAAGGATAACCAAGTAGTTCTTGATGTTTAACATGGCCAATACATGCTTCTAAACTTTCATGACTTACATAGGGCCATGTGAACCTAATGTATAGACCATATGGAGAATGAGAGTAAGGGCTTCTACAGAGGGTATTTCCATATTACTATGTGAGACCATTGGGGGAATTGATGTTGATTACTTCCTCAGATAGTCTGTAGTTCCTCAACGCGGTCCATAGAGGGAATGTGACGTAAGTTCTTCCCTAGATCTCCTTTAGTTATGATATGAGACTATAGGGGGAACTGATGGAGAGTGCTTTCTCAGAGAGTCTATGCTTAAGCTGAACCATTGGGGTTATAATGAGTGTACTACTTAGAGGGTTGCTTATAATTGATAGGTATGACCATAGGGGATAGGATGTGGGTACTTCCTATAGGGTTACCTATTTGTATTTATCTTCTTGTTGGGTTATTGCTTGATATTGAAACTGTGGATTGTTTACTGATGAGTACATTCCTGTTTACTGTTTCTTGTACTTTTACCTGCCATATATTCACTGACTATTAGGTACAGATCTCGTGGTGGATAACTACAGGGATTTAGTATCACACTCTATTTGGGCTATGTTTTTGGGCCCAAATTGATTATGTTGTTGCAAGTATATACATAGAAAAGCATACTTATACTTCAGGTACATGACATGTTGTGGACCTGCAGTGAACAGAACCAAGCTTAGGCTTGCGATGCTGTGGAGCTAATTACTGTATTTCTTTTTTACTTGGTTTAGTAATGTATTTCATCATTTTGCATTGTTTCACGGCTTTCCTAGACATATGTATCTTGCATCATTTTTATATATGTGCTCCAGCTTATTCAATCAGTCTTCAACTGTTTATTTTTCAATGATATTATTACTACTTCTGCTCTGGTTTATATATTTGTTTTCATCCTTTGTGTATGCTGAAAATGAGGGCATAGTTTCCCAACTATCACACCCAAGGCTCTCACTACTTGTCGGTAGCTTATAGCGTTTGAGGAAATGTGCTTGAGGCCATGTGACCAAACAGGTACGGGGCACCTCTAAGTGGCTTCCAGAACCAGCACGTTATAAAGGGGGAGGTATATAATAAGTACATCACCCCCTTTGATATTCATGACAGAATAAGAGTCAATACTTTTCAACTGAAACTATAACAAAAATTTTCTTACTTATATGGTGAGATCCAAGTATCCATCATGACGTAGTACAAATTAGATCACTCACATGTATTAAATTCCATGGTGGTAAAAATTGAAAAATATATTTCATATGATGATAAATTGGGGATGATCTTGAACTATAAAAAATAGTTCAACTCAACAAGACAAATAATCATGTAAAAGTATTGTGGCTGAACCATAATTAAAAGGAGGTTATTTAGGAACCAGAAAAATCAATGATGTCGAAAATACCCGTATGATTTTATATTAATGGGAGAAATTAAATATCAAGGAAAATGTTTTTTTATAATGGGAATTATATAAAAAATTATAATTTAATTAATGGAATTTACCTTTTAATTAGATAATTATGTCATATATATTAATATAGAATATTATTATGTGCATTCACCATATGATAAGACCAAAAAGATTTTATAATATGGAATGAAACATTATATATATCGAATAAATACATTCATCTGAATGGAAATATATTATAATTGAAAAATATATAATACAAGAAAAAAATACTAGAAATTTTTTGATATGATCGATACATGAGAATAATTCCAATCATTAAAATTACTAAAATAATGAAAGAAATATTTTTTAAAAAATATTCCTATTATATATATATAATTCAATGAATGTAGAATTGAATGAAAAATGAGTGAAATGTGGGGTATTTATATAATTTAGGGAACACAAATGGTGTTATAAATATTATTGTTTGAATAGTAATATGACGATCAAAATATAAATTTTACCATTTGAATAATAATCTAACTTTTGAGAAACTACCTTGAATGTTATAATCATATCCCCAAAAATAATTTTAT